>JASWHV010000019.1:20625297-25425297 GCA_030760725.1 Neostapfia colusana | reverse complement strand
TCAATAAGAGTTCTATTCTTCCTTTCAGCCACCCCGTTTTGTTGAGGGGGGTAGGGGGCTGAAAACTAATGCTTGATGCCTTCTTCATCCAAGTATTCTTCCACTTGAGTGTTCTTAAACTCGGTGCCGTTATCGCTCCTTATGTTCTTGATTCTTAAGGAGAACTTGTTTTGAGCTCTTCTCAAGAATTTCTTGAGCACACCTTGAGTTTTGCCTTTGTCATGCAAAAAGACCATCCAAGTGAAGCGAGAATAATCATCTACAACAACAAGACCATATTTGTTAGCCAATGCTTATGTAGACGATTGGACCGAAAAGGTCCATGTTAAGTAGCTCCAAAGGTCTTGTGGTCGTCATGACATTTTTTGATGGATGTTGAGCTCCAACTTGCTTTCCGGCTTGGCAAGCACTACATGGTCTGTCCTTATCAAAAAACAACATTTTTCAAGCCTCGAATGTGTTCTCCCTTAAGAAGTTTTTGCAAGTTTCTCATCCCAACATGGGCTAGCCATCTATGCCAAAGACATCCCATGTTGGTCTTCGCCAATAAGCACGTGTCAAGTTGAGCTTTATCCGTGGTAAAATCCACAAGGTAAAGCTTTCCCTTGAGCACACCCTTAAAGCTGATTGAGTCATTGCTTCTTCTTAAGACAGTCACACCCTCGTTAGTGAAAATACAATTATAACCTTTATCGCATAGTTGGGATATGGACAGAAGGTTATAATCAAGGGAGTCAACATGCAAAACATTTGGAAGAGTATGATGGGGAGAAATAGCAATTTTACTGGTGCCAAGGATTTTCCCTTGGCTATTGTACCCAAAGTATATTCCTTCACTTGGATCTTCATTTTCCTCATATTCCACAAACATCCTTCTCTCTCCAGTCATATGGTTTTTGCATCCACTGTCGAGCACCCATTTTGATCCACGGGAGGAGTATGCCTACAAAATAGAGTTATGCCTTACCTTTTGGTACCCAAACGGAGTTGGGTCCTTTCATGTTAGTCAAGAGGCACTTGGGCACCTACACACAAGGTTTTGGACTCTTGCGGAGTGCCCCAACATACCTAGCATAGATCTTTCCAAATTTGTTCCTCAATAAAACATATGAAGCATCAAAGTCATGGAACAAAGGATGAGGTTCATTTTTAGGCATGTTAGATGAGTTTGTAATGTTCTTTACATTTTGTTTGTTGGATGAACCCTCCTTTACAAATACAATCAAGTGTTTCCCATTCTTGGGAGTTTTAGCATGTTGCTTCCACTTCCGAGAATAGCCAAGACTATCTTTGACATGTGGAGGTCTTACATTGGTATATGCACTTCGTGCATATGCCAATTTTTCCTTGTCAAAGATCCACCTTTTGGTGATTGCTTGTTTTGTACCAACTTGAGTTCATCTTTAAGTTTTAGGATCAAGTTTGAGCACTTGCAAGTTTGAGTTGCTTCAGAAGAATTTTTTGAGGAGGGTGGAATCATAGAGGAAGAAGGTGCATTGATCTTGAGAGTCTCAACTTGTGTTTCAAGGATCTTGATAACTTTTGTCAAGTTAACAATTTCATCCTTGAGCATAATAGTTGTGTCCTCAAGATTTGAGCAAGTTTCCTTGCTCAAAGCAAGTTCACGTTCAAGTGTCTTGCTTCTTTCCCTTTCAACCTTAAGGAGCTCTTCAAGCTCATGACATCTCTCCTTTTTAAGGATGAGCATGTCTTCTTGACAGTTGATGAGTTCATCCTTCTCAAAGATTTCTTCCGACAACAATCTCATCTTTTTCAAGGTGCTCCTACTTAGATCCTTAAGCATGGATTCATTTTCACTACTACTATTAAAGCTATCAAGTGAAGAAGTAGAGGAGGATGATTTAGATTTAACCTTTACTCTTCCCTCCTTAGCCATGAGACATGTAGACTTGAAGTCTTCAAGGTTTGGGAAGAGCTTGCTCCTTCCAATGGCAAGTGTTGCCACTTTCTCTTCATCCTCGGAGGATGAGTCTTCGTTTGAGTCCCATTCCTTCCCAAGATGAGCATGTCCTGATGGCTTCTTCTTCTTGAAGAATATCTTCTCTTGGGACTTGCCATCTCTCTTCTTCTTACTCTCTTCATATGGACAATCCACAATGAAGTGTCCATATTTACCACAGTTGTAGCGTGCTCTTTTCGTCTTAGGCTTGGACCTTTCCTTGTTCTTGTTCTCATAATGGTTGCTCCCCTTCCTCCTTCTCATCATCCTCTTGAATTTGTTGATGAAGAGCGCCTCTTCTTCATCGGTGTCGAGACCCTCATCATCACTTGCTTCAAAGTCTTGTGATGAGGATGTTGCTTTGAAAGCAACATCTTTCTTCTTGGAGGAGGCGAGCCTTTGGAGGTCGCTGTAGAACATGGCTTCCTTCTCCATCATCTCATTGTTTATGATTCTTCCAAGCACTTCCGCTGGGGTCATTTGAGCATATCCCGGGCTCTCACGGATCAAGGAGCAAATAGCAATGTTTGGAGGCATGAATGCCCGAAGCATCCTCTTCACCACCTCATGATCCATCCACCGGGTGCATCCATAAGATCGGATCTTGTTGACGAGGATCTTGAGACGGTTGTACATGTCTTGAGGGGACTCAAGCCCTCCTTCGATCATCTCGATCTTGGCCTCCCTAATGACTCAGTTGCCTTCATACGCTGTCTTGAGTCTGTCCCATATGTCTTTGGCCACCTCTAATCCATCGACTCGGTTGAACTCTTCTCGAGTCAAGGATGAGGTGATGACCCCAACTGCTTGAGCATTGCGATGAAGTAGGATGGCTTGCTCCGGGGTAACATCTTCTTCATTTCTCGGAAGATGAACACCTTTTAAGACAATTTGCCACAAGCTAGGGTTTAAGGATATTAGATGCATCTTCATATTATGCTTCCACATTGAGTAATCATTTCCATCAAATTGAGGAGGTTTGCCAAGAGGAATAGATAAGTAATGATTGTTAGAAGTTAATCGCTCATAGTTGAAAAGATATGGGGAGTAGTCCAGTTGACCACTCATTTTTTGATCCTTCATCTTCTTCTTCTCTTTACTTGAGTGACCTAGCTTCTCGCGAAGTCGTGCCTTGAGCTGGCGAACTTGTTCATCGACACTTGAGTGGTCTTTTAGTACATCAGCGTCCTTTTTCTTGTCATATGTGTTTTCACCTTGCGACATTGGCGGGATCTCGTGTCCCTCATCTCTGGCCATCTTCTCTGCGAGTGGTTAGACTCTTGATGGAGAGACCTGCTCTGATACCAACTGAAATTGCCTAGAGGGGAGGTGAATAGGCTAAAATACCTAAAATGACTTAATTAAACAAGATTAGAAACACAGGGGCCGGACTAGTCTGGCTCAGGGGCGGGCTAGTCCGGTCAGCCTGCTAAAAAAGCCTTAAAAGGCCGGACTAGTCTGGCTCAGGGGCGGACTAGTCCGGTCAGACTGCTGGAAAAGCCTAAACTTGATTTTTATGGGTTTTCTTCAGATTTGAGTTCAATAAAGTGTAGATAAACTATCTAGTAATTTAATATGACAAATTTGACAGGATATAAAAGTGGATCTCAAGATTGTAACATTGAATACTATAAAAGCGGAATGATCGAAGCTAACCCTAAGTAATTCTAATGGTCAATGAAGTGTAAATGCAGCAATGACACAAGGACTTTTCCCGAGGTTCGATTCCACTCAGGAATCTATGTTCCTGTTGAGGAGTCCACAAAGGACCGGGTCTAACAACCCTTTCCTCACCAAGTCGCCACTAAGGCCAACCCGGTTCTTCACTATCTCAAGGGTGAACTTACAATGTTTTGGGGCTACTCACAATCCGAGGCTCCCACTTGATCACGTCCACAAAACTTCACGGATCTCACAAGCCACAGGTCACAAAGACTCACACCAAGTGCACGAGATCACTCCAAGAGCCTAAATGCGAAGTTGTTCCTTCCCCTCTCCTCAGACACCCAAATCCACTCAAGAATTTGTTCTAGAGGGTGAGTAGGCAAGAGAGAAGACTTGGAGAGGCTCTAGGATGGCTATGGCGGCGCTAGGGTTCCATGGGTGTCTAAATGAAGTCGGGGCATCTCCTTTTATAGAAGTCCCGCCAGCCAACCATTGCCACCTACCAAAAGTCCGGGCTAGTCCGCCTCACACCAGACTAGTCCGATCTCACACAGGAACTATTTGTCCGGGTGAGAATGGACAAGTCTGGAGGACCCGGACTAGTCCAGCCACTAAGGCGGACAAGTCCGGTCCACCAAGACTTAGCCGTGGGAGCTCTCATCTCACAACCGTACGGACTAGTCCGCCTAAGAATGGACTAGCCCGAACTCACACAGGAAATCTTTGTCCGAGTGAGAACGGACAAGTCTAGAGGACCCAGACTAGTCCGGTCACTGAGGCAGACAAGTCTGGTCCACCATGATTTAGCCGTGGGATCTCTCATGTCACAACCATACGAACTAGTCCGCCTCAGAACGGACTAGCCCGAACTCACACAGGAACTCTTGGTCCATGTGAAAACGGACAAGTCTGGCTAGCGCGGACTAGTCCGGCCACTGAGTCGGACAAGTCCGGTCTACCAGGACTTAGTCCCAAAATACTCTCACCAAGAGAGAAACGGACTAGTCCATCCCAAAATGGACAAGTCCGAACTCAGTCAGGAACTCTTAGTCCGCTCCAAAACGGACTAAGCCGTAGGACTTCCGGACTAGTCCGACCCCTGGCCTGGACAAGTACGGCCTACCCAAGTTTACCTCACTAGCACTCTCCACTAAGGATTCGACACTTCTAATGCTTTGACCTCTCTTCTATGATCTCAATGCACTTGACACACACACTCTCACTCTTACATGGCTAGCCTACTAAAGACTCAAATGAAACCCTAATTTCTATTTTTCGAGTCTTCGACACCGTTCTTCATCCTTTTCCTTTTTGAGAGTTTAGGTGTCCGCCATGGAATATCATGTGCTTATGATCATCTCAGCTCATTAGTCTCTTAATTGTCGTCATCAATCATCCAAAACCCACGGGGATACCTAGATGCACTTACACTTTGGACAATCTGGATAGGAATCCTTTTAAAAGATTCAAAATGGTGTTTAGTTTTCCCGCCATCTTCTTTATAGTGGGGGTTAACATGATTTCAACTTAGGAAGTGAAGTTCCCTGCTCAGGTTAACATGTGCTAATCCTGAATCGAAGAAAATTTTAACTCTCTCACATGTCCATTTTTGTGTTTATTATTTCATGTGACTCGATTATAGTCTTTCTTTGCCTCACTTTGTTTCACAATGTGAAATAAAACTTTACAAAAGTTAGGGCTGTTACATTTGGGCTCTTGCAGAGTGGCCCAACATATTTTGCATAAACATGCCCAAGTTTGCTTCTCATTAGTACATAAGATGCATTGAAATTATGGAATAATGTTAGTTTGTTATTCTTAGCATCTTTAGTATATTTATCAAATTTTGTCATTTTAGTAGAGGTATGACATTCATTCATAGTTTTGTATGATCCTTCTTTCACAAAGGCTATATGCCTCTTGTCACTCTTAGATATGTTTGTATTTTCCTTTGCTTTTCTTAAATAGCCAAGATCATCTTTGATCAAAGGAGACCTTGCAATTGAGTATGCACTACGTGCATACTTAATCTTCTCCTTGTCAAAGATGCTACTCTTAGATGCACTCTTTGCTATGTTAAGTTCCCTTTTTTAAATTAGGTTCAGGTTTTGCACATTTGTAGTTTTTAGTGTTTAACTCTACACTAGACAAGTTGGAGCTTGTTAAGGGGAGAGAAATAACATTTGACTTGAGAGTTGCGAATTGTGCTTCAAGGTTCTTGTGAGCTTTGTTCAAACTTACAAGCTCATCTTGGAGCACAACATTCGAACTCTTGAGACTTGAGGAGGTCTCCTTGCATTCAGCAAGTTCAATTTCAAGTGCCATGTTTTTCTCCCTCTCAATCTCAAGGAGCTTCTCAAGGTCAAGATTCTTTTGCTTCTCCTCGATAAGCAAATCCTCTTGTCTCTCAAGAAGCTCCTCCTTATATAAGATTTCATCAAATAGTTTTTTCATTATAGCTAGTGCATTTTTACTTAATCCTTCGAACAAATATTCATTTTCACTATCACTATCAAACTCTTCATCCTTAATAGAGTGTAAGGAGAGTTTAGTTTTTACCTTTCGCTTTCCCTCCTTTGCCATGAGACATGTGTGGTTTGAGCTTTTCCATTCACCCTTGTTGGGTAGGAGAGTCTTCTTCATTGTTGGCTTCTTGATGGCGACGGTTGCCACCTCTTCTTCATCATCAGAGGAGGACTCATCATTGGAGTCCCATTCTTTGCCAACATGAGCGTGCCCATGTGTCTTCTTCTTCTTGAATATCCTCTTCTCTTGTTTCTTTTCATCCTTATTCCTCTTCTTCTTGCCGTCTTCCCTTTCATATGGGCAATTAACAATGTAATGCTCATACTCGCCGTAGTTGTATCAAGCTTTCTTGCTTCTTGACTTGCCTTTATCCTTGCTTCTGCTCTCATAGCTTGGTTCTCTTCTTCTCTTCATCATCTTTCTGAATTTCTTAATGAAGAAGGCCAACTCCTCATCATCCATATCGGTGCTCTCTTCTTCACTTTCCTCATCATCACTTGAGATTTGTACTTCTTTGTTCTTGGCTTTGAGTGATACTTTGAGAGCAATCCCCTTTTTCTTGTTAGATGTAACCTTGGCAAGATCGTTGACATGACATGCTTCCATTTTCATCATCTCATGATTGATGATCTTGCCAAGCACCTCATCCGGAGTCATTTTGTGAAAGTTTGGACTCTCTCGGATGAGTGTGCAAAGCGTCACATTGCGAGGCATGAAGGCTCTTATCATCCTTTTGACTACCTCATGGTCTGTCCACTTCTTACAACTGTACGCTCGACTTTTGTTTACAAGAATCTTGAGTCGGTTGTACATCTCTTGAGGGGTCTCGTCATCTTCCATGGCAAATCGCCCAAGCTCCCCCTCAATCATCTCAATCTTTGCTTCTCGGACAGAGCGGTTGCCTTCATGAGAAATTTTGAGTGTATACCATATTTCTTTGTCTTGTTCCAATCCATCCACCTTGTTGAATTCTTCTTGGCTGAAAGAAGAGGTGAGTACGGCTACTACTTGAGCATTGCGGTGGATGAATTGCGCTTGCTCCGGTGTAAGTTCTTCATCATCCACGGGGATATCTATACCTGTGCAAACAATGTGCCAAAGTGTGGGGTTGAGAGAAATAAGGTGCAACTTCATATTGTGTTTCCACATTGTATAGTTTGTGCCATCCAAGTGTGGAGGTTTGCCTAAGTGAATAGAAAGTAATTTGTGTGCGAATTTAAATGCTCATAGTTAAAAGCATATCGAGTGTTGTTAAAATTAATTTTATGGCCAGAAATATCAGAGGCGCCGGAGGGATTAGATAAGGATGAAGAAAACTAAAATTAGTTCAGGAGATATAGTTAGTTTAGAATTGATTATGCTGTAACATAATCTAGTTGAATAAAGCCACCACCTGATATATAAAGGGGCGGCAGAAACAATTGTAAGGCAGCGAAGGAATAAAGAATAATCCCTACCAGGGGTGTTCTTCCTTAGATCGCCATGGCTGCTGCTTTCCCCAGCCGAGGCGACCGGAGTTCTCCTTCCTCTCCTCCTCTGCCACGCTATCCTCTCTGCTCTCTCTCAGGCGCACCTTCTGCTGCATTCTCCCCTAAGATTCCCTGCAAGGAAGTCGTGCCATATCAATTTGGTATCAAAGACAGCACAACGCCCTGCCCCCATGGCCGGCGTTGACGATGATCCTAAGGCGCCTACAAATTCACAGAAGCTGGACCGTTTATTGGCGCAGATGGCGACGATGAATGCAGGGCTAGATTGTCATGACATCCGCATTGCAAGGGCAGAAGCACAAAATAATCATCAGACAAGTGGTTATAGATTCCAGCGCCATACAGATGAGGATTCATCAAGCAGAACAGTTCAGGGTGAGGATCGACGACCCCTTCATCAATTCCCAAAAATAAATTTTTCTAGCTTTAATGGAGAATCAGACCCTCTAACATGGTTAACAAAGTATGAATCATATTTTCGTGGCATGAAGACTATGAATGAGGACAAGGTCTGGCTTTCTTCCTTGCATTTAGAGGGTATTGCTGTACTATAGTATTACGCATTGGAGAGAGATCATGGAGTCCTGTCTTGGCCTAGATTTGCAGATTTGGTAAACCTACGCTTTGGTTATCCAATTAGGTCTAATGGGCTGGCTAAGCTTAAAGACCTTCACTGCACCGGATCAGTGGAGGAATACCAAAGGCAGTTCCTAGCATTACTGTGTAGGTGTGAGGACCTGTCTATACAGCAGTAAATTAATTTATTCACAGCAGGTCTAGGACAGCCCCTGCACACTGATGTGGAGCTACAGGTTCCAGCAAATTTACAGACTGCTATGAGTCTTGCTAGGACATATGAGAAAAGGTGGGCTTATGAAGAAGAAAGGAGGACTCAGTCTGGAAGGGGACTTCAGAGGAGCTATTTTAAACCCCCAACAGCAACAGCTATTGTTGTCAGTAAAGGACCTAGTTCCCAGGGGTCTTCAGCATCTTCAAAGCCTAGATTCAGGAGATTATCTCCAGAAGAAATAGCTATTAAGCGGGCCAATGGTGAATGTTATAATTGCAGTGAGAAGTACACACCACAACATAGATGTAGTAGTAAAAAATTTTTTTTACTAGAATTAGAAGAAGAGGAGGACATAGAAGTTGTGGCTGAAGATTTGGGTATTTCCTTGCATGCTCTTACTGGTATTGGGGTACCAAATACTATGTAATTATCTGTACAGCTAGGGGGCCGCACTGTGAGAGCCCTGGTGGACTTAGGGTCCACACATACATTTATCAGAGAATTCTTGGCCAAGGAATTGGAGTTAGTAGTAAAAAAGAAGCAGGGACTGTCTGTAACTGTGGCAAATGAAGATAAGATGAATAGCATTGGGGTCTGCTCACAGATAGAAATGGAAGTTGAAAGAGAAGCATTCTTCCTAGACTAATTTCTACTACCCTTACAGGGTTTTGGCATTGTTCTAGGTGTCAAATGGCTAAAAACTGTAGTATATTATGGAATTTTGAAGAGCTCACAATGTCATTTTGGAAGGATGGAAGGAAAATCACATGGAAAGGTATTGGTGGATCGGCTCAGGCTGCAGTATAGTCCATAACTAGAATGAATCTGCTTCAGGTCCTACTCTAGGAATTTGAGGATTTATTTTCTACACCACTAAGGGCTACCTCCCCCAAGGCGCCAGGATCATAGAATCCATCTCCTTCCAGGGACAGCTCCCATTGCAGTCAGGCCATATCGATACCCACAATTATTGAAAGATGAAATTAAAAAGCAATGCGAAGAAATGTTGTAGCAAGGTATTATCAGGCCAAGTACCTCAGCATTTTCCTCACTAGTTTTGTTAGTCAAAAAGCATGATGGGTCATGGAGATTTTTATGGACTACCGAGATTTAAATGAGCAAACAGCGAAAGACAAATCTCCCATACTAGTAGTTGAAGAATTATTAGATGAGCTTCAGTGTGCTAAATTCTTCACTAAACTTGATCTCCGCAGTGGGTACCATCAGGTACATATGCATGAATCCGACATTGAGAAAACAAGTTTTCGCACTCATCATGGATACTTTGAATTTATGGTTATGCCGTTTGGATTGACTAATGTGCCATCAACATTCCAAGCATTGATGAATGACATCCTCAAACTTTTTCTTCGGAAATCAGTACTGGTATTTTTTGATGATATATTAATTTTCAGTTCATCATGGTTAGAACACTTACAACATGTAAGGACAGTTTTTCAGTCTCTGTTGGATAATAATTTGGTTCTTAAAAAATCTAAATGCTTTTTTGGTCAGCAGTCAGTGACATATTTGGGACATGTGATATCACATGAGAAAGTAGCAATGGGTCCATCAAAAGTTGCTGCTGTGGAAGCATGGCCTCAACCTAAGAATGTCAGGGCTCTAATGGGTTTCCTAAAGTTGGATGGTTATTATCGCAAATTTATAGCAGGATATGGTACAATTGTTCAGCCCTTAACGGCTTTATTAAAAAAAGAATCCTTCATATGGTCCTCAGAAGCATCAGCTGCCTTTAGTCAGCTTAAAAAAGCACGCCAGTCCTACACCTTCCAGATTTTCAGAAAAGGTATTTTGTTGATTGTGATGCCTCGGGTTCAGGGTTTGGTGCTGTGTTACATCAAGCTGAAGGTGCTATTGCTTTTTTCAGCCGATCAGTAGCCCCTCAACATACTAAACTACCAGCATATGAACGGGAGTTAATAGGATTAGTCAAAGCAGTTCGACATTGGAGACCCTATTTATGAGGGAGGGTTTTCACAGTGAGGACTGATCATTACAGTCTTAAATTCTTATTGGATCAAAGACTAACTACTATCCCACAACATACATGGGTGAGTAAACTATTTGGGTTTGATCTCATAGTAGAATATAGACCTGGCAAACAGAATGGGGCTGTTGATGCATTATCAAGACGTGACACTGAAGAAGCTACATTGCAATTTATTTCTAGACCACCGTTTCAGTTTTGAGGAACTGCATCTTGAGCAGTTATCTGAACCAACAGCTGTGAAACTAAGGGAAGAAGTGCAGTCTTCTGCAGGGGTGGAGGGGGTGGAGGGATGGAATATGGTGGATGATCTGTTATTATTCAAAGGAAAGGTATTTATACCTGAAAATTCTGTGCTTTGTCCACAGATATTGTCCATTGCTCATAATGGGCATGAGGAGGGTTCAAAAAACTCTACATAGATTCAGAGCAAATTTTTATAGTCCGAGGGCACATCAAAGAATCAAAGAATTTGTCAAGGGTTGTTTTATTTGTCAAAAGAACAAAACTGAACACCTACACCCTGCAGGCCTCCTACAACCATTGCAGATTTCCTCTGAAATTTGAAGTGATATAGCAATGGATTTTATTGAGGGTTTTCCTAAAGTTGGTGGTAAATCAGTAATATTGACTGTGGTTGATCGTTTTTCAAAGTTTGCTCATTTTATCCCTTTAGGCCATCCTTATTCAGCATCTTCGGTGGCTAGAGCTTTCTTTGACAGTATTATGAAGTTTCATGGTTTCTCATGTTCTATAGTTAGTGATCGTAATACGGTCTTTACGAGTAATTTCTGGAAGGAGTTATTTCAACAAGCTGGAGTCACTTTGAAGATGAGTTCAGCTTTCCATCCTCAAACAGATGGCCAGTCTGAGGTGGTGAATAGGATTATCACTATATACTTAAGGTGTTTGGCAGGTGACAGGCCTAAAACATGGCTGCAATGGCTTCCTTTGGCAGAATACTGCTATAACTCCTCTTATCAGACATCAGTAAAAACTACCCCATTTAAAGTGGTGTATGGCAGGGACCCCCCTTCTCTTCTGACTTATGAACCAGGAAAATCTAAAGTGGCTGCAGTTGACCAACAGTTGCAATCTAGGGATGAGTTTTTGACAGAAATCAGGGAAAGACTGATACAAGCCCAAGAAACCATGAAGATTTTCCATGATCAGAAGAAACGTTGGGTGATTTTTGATGTAGGAGAACTGGTTTGGGTGAGACTCCATGACAGGGAAGCAATTGGAATTACTACTGCCAATGCAAACAAGTTAAAGCCAAAATTTTATGGGCCATTCAAAATTGTGGAAAGACTTGGGGAGGTTTCTTACAGATTCCAGTTACCACAAAATGCAAGAATACATGATGTTTTTCATGTGTCTTTATTAAAAAAATATGAAGGAGAACCTTCTAGTGTCGCTGCTCAGTTGCCAAATTTTTTGCATGGAAGGGTCATTCCATCCCCAGAAAAAATATTAAGGTCTCGGTTGAATAGAGGAATTTGGGAAATTCTGGTGCATTGGGTTGGCAGCAGTGCTTCAGAGGCAACATGGGAAGTTTTGAATACATTCAAGGAGAAATACCCAGCTTTTCAGCTTGAGGACAAGCTGTATGCCAAGGAGGGGGGAAATGTTGTAGATTCATTTTATGGCCAGAAATATCAGAGGCGCAGGAGGGATTAAATAAGAATGAAGAAAACTAAAATTAGTTCAGGAGATATAGTTAGTTTAGATTTGATTCTGCTGTAACAGAATCTAGTTGAAGAAAGCCACCACCTGATCTATAAAGGGGTGGCAGAAACAATTGTAAGGCATCGAAGGAATAAAGATTAATCCCTACTAGGGGTGTTCTTCCTTCGGTCGCCGTGGCTTCTGCTTTCCCCAGCCGAGGCGACCGGAGTTCTCCTTCCTCTCCTCCTCTGCCACGCTATCCTCTTCGCTCTCTCTCTCAGGCGCACCTTCTGCTGCATTCTCCCCTGAGATTCCCTGCAAGGAAGCCGCGCTATATCAAGTGTAGTTATCTTCGGGCTTCTTGAGTTTCTTTTCTTTCTCAATCCTCCTCCTTCTAGCTTCATCTTTTGCCTTTTGAAGAAGATTGGCAAGACGCCTCACTTCTTCATCTTCGTTGTCAGTCTCCAAGTCGAAAGGAGGGAGCCTTGGCATGTCCTTGATTGGGCTGACACCCTTGTGAGGTGAGAACTTGAGCCCTTCACCGCTGTGGGTGCTGTTCTCACCGGCGCCGGTGGTGTCGACGGGCGGTAAGTCCTTCTTGTCATTTTTCCCCATTTCCTCTCCAAGCGGTTAAGTTTTGGGAGAGTTAGACTCTGATACCAATTGAACGTTGCCTAGAGGGGGTGAATAGACGGAAAATATGAAATACGGATTAATAAAACGATTGTTCACAGAGTAAGGACTAATCTGGTCCTGAGGGCGGACTAGTCCGGTGACAGAGAATTTAGCTCAGCAAGACGCAATATTTATCCCGTGGTTCAGCTCCACAAAGAAGCCTACGTCCACGTTGAGGAGTGTAAAGGTCCCAAAAATGTGAATACAAAGAAACTCTTGTTTGCAAAAGTTGGTTTCATATGTATGAAAAATGGGACTTGTCAAAACCTTTTCCACATGTGATAACACACATGAGAGCCCTCTTCACACAAGTTCAAATAATTGTTTGAAAACTTGGAACCCAAGAGGGGTCTAAAACCAAGATGGTAAGTTCCCATATGTGTGAGAAAGTAATAGTCATATTTGGAACAAATTTGTTCAACTCAAAATTCAAATGAGGCAACACAATGTATTTCAGAACTGTTGTGCTAAAAGTCTCATTTGCAGCAGCCAAATTAAAAATCAGATTTCATATTTGAATTTCTTAGGTCCAAATTAGTGGGTATGCAAAGTTTCATGATTTATTGAAATGTTTTGTAACTCATTTTCCAAAATGGACTTTAAATTGCAAAGAATTCAAATACCCATTTGAATTTGGATGAAACTTGCCCAATTGTACAAATGTACATAAGATTTGAATTTCCACAATTGAATTCCATTAGATTCAAACTTTGGGAGATATTTTGGAGAGGGATAAGAAGGGGCAGGGACCCACATGTCATTGAGGAGTTAGAATTGCAAAAGATCTTCATTTGTGCAGTGAGTGGTCTCTGTTTTTCCTCCTCCACGCGAAGCAACCGAGCCACCGAGACTTCTCACCAGGCGACACCGAGATGAGCCGGCGCCACCTCCTCCTCGATTTCCATCACGCTGGAGAGCTGCCGGGGCGCTTTTACCCCAACGTTGTGCTTCCTTTCGCCCTTATCACCGAAACATCGCAGCTCCTTTCCTCCTTGCGCGAGAAACCGACCGTATCTGCCGCTACCTTTCTGATCGCTCGGCCACCACCATAGCTAGCGTGCAAGCTTCGACTGAGCAGCAAAACGGCACCCTAGCAACCCCCACGACCTCCTCACACCGTTTCCACGTGAGCTCAGCCTCCAAAAACCGAGAACGCCGAGTTCCCGCGGCGACCGAAAGACACCGCCACGGACGGCTCTCGTGGACAGCCTCACCCAGGGCATGTCACGGCCGAGCTGGGCCACCTATGGACACGCAAGAACTTCCTTCAGCTCACCTCCAAGTCTTAGCCCCCGCCGTGGAAGATCCTCAGAGAATTTCCAGTTTCTTCGCTGGCCGGCTCAAACCGAGGTGCGGGTAGGAAAGTTTCAAATTCGTGATCAATACTTGTTTAGAGTCCATGAAAATTCACACACAGGAGCTAGACTTGCTTAGCAATCTTTCTTCTTCACAAACCTTAGCATGAAACCCACGGTAGAAGGACTACTCCGAGCTTTTCTGACGGCGGCCGTGATGGGAAGCATCGGGTGCACGATGAAAGCTAGGGTAGAGCCATTCCCGAGCCCGTGTGCGACCATGCCGAGCTTCTCCAGCCCTCACTGGTGCTGTAGGGCCTTTCCATGGAGCTTTTGGCGGGCAAACACCATGGGGCGACGTCGCCGGAGTAGGTTGAGTACCGCAGCACGTCGCGAGCCTTGTTGGAGGCTCTGCCGGCTCGGATGGACCACACCAGCGTGATCCTCACACGAAATTAGGGCCTAGCAGCGAGTTTGAGTATTGGAGATGGCTGGACGACCGATTTCCGAGAAACTCCGGCGAGCTCCGGCGGCGCGGGGCGCGGGAGTCGCGAGGTTGAAGAAGCCTCGCCGGGCCCGCGTGTCAGTGGCTCTGAGGAGGAGGCCGGATCTTCTGTGGGCTCGGATGAACTGCGGAAGCGCGGGAATGGCCCGGTGTGGCTTATTCCAGTGAGCGACACGTGTGTTCCCCGGACCCACGGTCAGATTTAAACATTTCCACGATTTATTCAAATCCCAGATTTTCTCCAAACTTTAGAAGAGCATAACTGTTGCTAGGAAACTCCAAAAGTGATTCAAATTAGGTTAGATTCAGATTGCCAAACTCTATCCAATTATGCAACCCAATTTGTATGAAAGTCATTATTTAATTTTGGAAAATTCTTGAAAGATTTTCAGAAAAAGAATTTTTGAAGGAGTTTGGTTCATCCAAAAATGCTCAAATTTTGCCAGAATATTCTTTAGGGTGTTATTAGACTCCTGTAAAAGTTTCAGCTCGTTTGGAGTTGATTTGATCAGGAGAATTCAGATTGTAAGTTGCTGTGTTCAAATGAATACAGAAACATGTGAGACCTATGTGTGCTGAATACATTGACAATTAGGATAAAAGTTAGCATTAACATTCAAAGTTTTGAATATTGCCAAAACATTCTTCTGTGGCAACGTCCGACAAGTTCTTTGTTAGGTCCGCCAAGTGTTGGCAAGGTCCGGCGCAAGGTCCGGAGAGCTCCTGCAAGGTCCGGAGAGCTTCTGTGAGGTCCGAAGCTTGTTTTTAGGGAGCTCCCGTGAAGTTCAACTCGTAGAACTGCAGCGTCTTGTTTTTGCTTTTAACTCGCAATGTTTCAGACTTGCTTTATGGGAAGGTTTGCTTAGTATTAATTTTCTAAGTTTTTGGTGTGTTTTGGTGGTTATGGCTGTTATCATTTGATATGGTTTGCAACATGCTTATGTGACGTGCTCATGTAAGGTGTTGTGGTTTTCGAACTAACGTGAGTCAAGTCGAGGACTTATGCTCGGAAGAATTGGTTGTTTATTCATGTGCAGGTGTTGCTTGAATTCAAGACATGGCTGGTGACGGGATCCTTGGACTAGTCTCAGGGAGGAGATGAGGTTCCAACAACCAAGTTTGGGAGGAGCTGTGGTTGAGTTGATTGGGAGGTCGCGCAGCATATTTGGATCAAGGGCAGTGCATATGAAGGTTGCGTGTACGTCGTTGGAAGGTGTTTGCACGTTTGCAAGGAGTGCATGGACGTGGCAACATTGTTCCAAGGCGTGATGAAGAGAAGTGGACGTAAAGAATTGGTCGGAAAGGTCCAACCGGCTGGATTGCGTACTCAGGCTGAGGCTGAGTCGGATATGGCTCAAATATGGAAGATTTGAGTTGGTTATGATAGGATTTCGTGCTAGGCACGAAGTTGAGTTGTTTTAGGAATGTTTAGGACGTTCCTAAGGTGTTTGGAAGTCTCACGATTGCTTCTATCTGTGAATAGGAGAGCCTTAGCAGTTACGGTAAGTTAGGATACGAGTCCAATTAGGAGTAGGAGTCCTAGATTGGATTGATTAGCCTGAGGGCTGGCTATAAAAGCAAGGGAGGCCAGAGCTCTCGTGGGTAGAGAACTTTGGGCTGTTCCTCTTGTGTTTCTATTGAATAAAGTTCATAGTTTCGAGGAGTTTTTGTGCCTTGTTCGTCCGACTTGTTTTTCGTCAAGTCTTTCTCGCCGAGTTTCCGGACAGACCGACATTGCTTCAGTGTTTCATTCATAACTCGAGTTTTACAGATCCGATTGACGTGATTCTTTTTGGGTTGTCTTTACAACTCAATTATATATCATCTGTGAAATTTTCACGAGCTTCGGATCTGTAGTTTTTGAGATACACATGTTTCTTTGCAGCATTACAGATCTGTTTTATATCGGGTAGAATAGATTGATCTTCGTTTAATGTTTTGATCGTATCTCAAGTTTTACTTCGTGTTTTCAAGTGATTCTTGTTGCATTAGACTGGTGACTTGATTCTTTACCTCTCTAATTGATTTGTCACGGTTGAACACGTTTGAAAACACTGCACACACGGTTTCTTTAATCGATTGATTTTTGCTGAGGGGTTTTTGTTGTTTCCGCTGCGAAAAGTTTTAATCTACCATTCACCCCCCCTATGGTAGCTTTTCACGTGCTCTTCGATCCTACAATTGGTATCAGAGCCAAGGTTCTCTAATCTTTGTGATTTGCACGTGTTTTGACTAACCATCATGGAGAAGTACTCCGCAAAACCTTGTGTGTTCAATGGCATCAATTTTCAGGTTTGAAAAACGCGGATGGAGGCCTACATACAGGCGCAAGGCTTCGCCATATGGGAAAAGGTCTACCGGAACTTCGATGTACCACCCAACGATCAAGTTACGGCTGCGAACATGAGAGATGTTGACAACAACAACAAGGCTCGCAACTTGATCATCCAAGGATTGACTCAAAGCGACTTCGACCGTGTTGCACACCTCGATCTGCATATGATGTTTGGAAAGCTCTTTGTGACTACCATGAAGGATCCAATACGATCAAGGAGGTAAGGCAAGATATGTTCAAGAAAGAATACATGCATTTTGAGATGCAACCCGGTGAGTCAATTGACGACCTTTTTGCTTGCTTTAATAAAATTCTCAGCAACTTGCGTAGTGTCAATGTTAACTTTTCAGATGCTGAAAATGCTAGACAATTGTTAGGAGCATTAGATATGTCAATTTGGGAGATGAAAGTTACATCTATTCGTGAATCTACTGTCATGAGTTCTCTTACTTTAGACGTGCTTTATTCTAAATTGAAAACTCATGAAATTGACATCATCTCACGTAAAAACCCCAACAAGTCTATTGCATTTGTTTCGCAACGTGACATGTCTAGTTCTAGTCAATCATCATCTAGTGGTGCACTCTCTTTGCTGTCTTCTCTAACCCTTGAACAGATTGAAGAGTTTCCAGAGGAGGAGCTTGCACTCATCTCTACTCGGTTCTCAAAAGCATTGCAAAATGTGAGAACTAGAAGGAGAGGAAGCTCCGGACCTCAATGATGTTTTGAATGTGGTAAGACAGGACATTTTCGTACGGAGTGCCCTACCCTTTCAGGTCCGACTTCACGTGAAGAAAAGCAAACAAGGCCGAAAAAATCGTTTGCAAAGAATAAGAAGAAGAAAGATTTATCAATGCGCAACATAGTGCATAGTATGATCTCTGCACTTCAATATTTCGGCTCAAGTGATGTGGACACCGGTAGTGATGAAGATGAAGAAGCTATGGCAAATATGTGCCGCATGGCGAGCAAGTCAAGTTCAAGCTCCGAGAAGGCAGAACACAACAGCGACGATGAAGAGGTATGTCCCACTTGCGAAGAAATGTGTGATGCTATTTCTCGTGCCACTGTTATATTAAAGAAAAAGGATAAAAAACTTAGGAACAATGCTGTTAAAATTGAGTCACTAGAATCTGAAATTAATCGTTTAAAAACTTTGATTCCTAGTGATGATTCTTGTTCCTCATGTGATTTGATTTATGAACAATTATCCTCTTTAAGAAGTGCACACGCGTCTACACTTGATAAACTTGAACTTGAAATTGAAAAGAACAAAGAGCTTGCTGCACTTAATAATAAAAATTTGAAAGATGCTTGTTGTTCTACAATTGATTTGCATTGTTCTTCATGTGATGATCTGAATAAGAAACTAAATGATGCTATGAATGAGATTTCTATTTTGAACAATACTTTACGTGTGCATGAAGTTAAATATTGTTCAAATTGCAAACTAAAAGGAAAAACTTCATGTGAAAACTGCTTTTATCTGTCCAATAAACTTGATGACATGCATAGGACACTAGATCGGTTTTCTAATGCAAATAAGAACCTAAACTTGCTGCTGAATTCTTCCAAGTCTTGTAATGATAAAACTGGTTTAGGTTTTAATTCTCATGCTCATGCTAAGGCACACCCACCTAAAGTTGTAAAGTCATTAGGAAGCGGTTTGATTCAAACAGCTCCTAGAGAAAAAGAGGTGATTTTCAAATCTGCAGGAGTACTGTCTCATTCAGGTTCTAATAAACGTGTTGCTTGCTCATCTAGACATGATAATAAGGTTATTTTTCATTGTACCTACTGTGGTAGAGATGGTCATGTCATGGATTTTTGTTATAGACTAGCTAAACACGATAAGAAACAAAGAATATTTGCTAGATCACATAACAACCAAGCAAAATCTGCTAGACCGAATGTTCGGAGCTTGCAACCTGCTGTAATGAGTCAAAAACTTGCTCCCGGACCTACTGTTTTTTGTGCTACATATAACACATCTTCTAAGTCAGTAGTTGGGAACAAAAATTTTTTATGTTTGGCTCATAAACCTGCTGTACCTTCTCAGCTTTCGCGTGATATTCCTGCTGGACGTCGTGTGACTCAGTACTGGATTCCTAAAACTCTTTTAACTAACCCCAGTATTGAGTCATCGACGTATTGTGCTGCTGTGTAGGTTTCACATTTGAGGAAGGAGAACATTTGGATTGTGTATTCAGGTTGCTCACGCCACATGACCGGTAACAAAGAATGGTTCTCCTCTCTCTCTTTTGTGTCACGTGTAGAAAATGTTACTTTCGCCGATAACTCTTCTACTCCCATAATTGCTAAAGGTTCGGTTAGAGTAAACAATCTCTACACTTTGAAAGATGTGGCACTTGTTAAAAATTTGAAATACAACTTGCTTTCGGTTTCACAATTGCTAGATGAAAATCTAGAGGTTAGCTTTGCTAAAAATTGCTGCAAGGTTGTAGATTCAAAATGTGAGCTTTTGTTTAACATGTCTAGGTTTGGAAGAGTTTTTAAAGCTGATTTTGATTTGTCAACTTCTAAGCATCGGTGTCTAGTTGCTAATGATACAAAGGATCTATATTTTTGGCATCGTAGACTTGGTCACATAGGCTTTGATCATCTCACTCGTGTTAGTGCTCTCGATCGCATACATGGGCTGTCGAAGCTTAAAAAGGACAATGATATTGTGTGCTCTTCTTGTAGACATGCTAAGTTTGTTGCAGGTTCACATGCTCCTCTCACAATGACCATGACAGCTGAACCGGGACAACTTTTACATCTTGACACAATAGGTCCGGCACGTGTTCAATCCTTCGGAGGTAAATGGTATGTGCTTGTGATTGTTGATGATTATTCCAGATATTCTTGGGTTTATTTTATGGCATCTAAGAATGAAGCTTTTAGTCATTTTAGAACTTTATTTCTTAGATTATCTATTGATCACCCAGGATCATTAAAAGCAATTAGAAGTGATAACGGAACTGAATTTAAAAACCAATCCTTTGATCACTTTTGTGCTGAAAATGGAATAGATCATCAATACTCTTCACCCTATGTACCACAACAAAATGGTGTCGTAGAAAGAAAGAACAGGACCTTAGTTGAGATGGCTAGGACTATGCTTGATGAATATCAAACTCCTAGGAAATTTTGGGCTGATGCAATTGCAGCCGCTTGTTATGTCTCAAATCGTGTTTTCTTGCGTGCTAAGCTTGGAAAAACCCCATATGAGCTCCGGTTTGGACATAGGCCTAGTGTTACACACTTTAGGGTTTTTGGTTGCAAATGCTTTGTTAAGAAACATGGTAATCTTTATAAATTTGAAGCTAGATCTGTTGATGGCATGTTTCTTGGTTATCTATCTCATACTAGAGGCTACCGTGTGCTTTTACTTGACACTAACAAAATTGTGGAGACTTGCGAGGTTTCTTTTGATGAAGCTAGCCCAAGTACTAGCTCCGATATTGCAGGTCCGGATCCATATCCGCAGGGGGAGAGTATTTTTATTGAAGAAGATGGAGAAGTGGTGCTGCTGCCCGAAAACTCGGAAGTAAATAACGATCAAGCTGCTAATTTTGCACCACAACCAGCACCAACAGTCACTACTGCTGGTTCGGACCTTCCTCAATCAACAAGCTCTCCTAATCAAAGGTCCGAACATGAAGAAGAAGGTGCTTGTGAAGTGTCTACTCCCCTCCGAGTACTCAAAAGTCACCCTCCACAACAAATCATTGGAAGCTTGCATGAACGAGTCACTCGGTCCAGGTTTTACGATCTAAACTCTCATGCTCATTCTGCTTTTGTTGCTTCTTTTGAACTCAAGGATATATCACACGCACTCAATAATGAATCTTGGATTAATGCCATGCAAGAAGAGTTAAAATTTTTTGAAAGAAATAATGTTTGGAAACTTGTACCTCCACCTCAAGGT
Organism: Neostapfia colusana; assembly: GCA_030760725.1. NCBI lineage: Eukaryota > Viridiplantae > Streptophyta > Magnoliopsida > Poales > Poaceae > Neostapfia > Neostapfia colusana. The sequence goes on along the minus strand of JASWHV010000019.1, from coordinate 25,404,446 downwards.
CACACATTAATTGGAACTAAATGGGTATTTAAAAATAAGCAAAGTGAGGATGGGGTTGTGGTTAGGAATAAAGCTAGGTTGGTTGCTCAAGGTTTCACTCAAATTGAAGGTCTAGATTTTGATGAAACATTTGCTCCTGTTGCTAGATTAGAAGCTATAAGAATTTTATTAGCATTTGCTGCATCTAAAGGTTTCAAGTTATAACAAATGGATGTTAAAAGTGCTTTTCTTAATGGCTACATAGAGGAGGAGGTTTATGTTAAGCAGCCACCGGGTTTTGAAAATCCAAATTTTCCTAATCATGTTTATAAACTGTCCAAAGCCTTGTACGGTCTAAAACAAGCCCCTAGAGCATGGTATGATAGGTTAAAAACATTCTTACTTGAAAAGGGGCTTACCATGGGCAAGGTTGATAAAACTCTTTTTGTACTTAAGCATGGCAATGACTCATTATTCGTTCAAGTGTATGTGGATGATATTATGTTTGGTTGTGCTTCTCATGATCTCATGTCCAAGTTTTCAGCTATGATGAGTTCAGAATTTGAGATGAGTATGATGGGAGAACTCACATACTTTTTTGGGCTGCAAATCAAGCAAACAAATGAAGGAACTTTTGTGCATCAAACTAAGTATACAAAGGACCTTCTTAAGCGCTTCAACATGGACAAATGCAAGCCACTTTGGATACTAATGGGAACAGCAACAACACTTGAACTTGACGAAGATGGGGACCCGGTCGATAAAAAAAAATACAGAAGTATGATTGGATCACTTTTGTATCTCACGGCGTCAAGACCGGACATACAATTCAGCGTATGTCTTTGTGCACGTTTTCAAGCTTCTCCACGTGCTTCACATCACCAAGCCATCAAAAGGATTCTTAGGTACCTACATGGAACTCAAGAATTTGGCATTTTTCTTCCTTCTTCCTCAACCGTTTCTTTGGAAGCTTTTTCGGATGCTGATTTTGGGGGTTGTAGGATTGATAGGAAAAGTACTTCGGGTGCTTGTCATTTTCTTGGTAATTCACTTGTTGCTTGGTCCTCTAAAAAACAAAGTTCAGTTGCACAATCCACGGCCGAATCTGAATATGTAGCTGCGGCTAGCGCTTGCTCACAAATTCTTTGGATTGTTCAAACACTTAAGGACTATGGGGTTGATTTAGATAGTGTTCCACTGTTTTGTGATAACACTAGTGCAATTTGTATTGCTAAAAACCCCGTGAAACACTCTAGAACTAAGCACATTGACATTAGGTATCACTTTCTTCGTGATAATGTTGAAAAAGGAAACATTATGCTTCACCATGTCGATATCGAACAACAATTGGCTGATATTTTTACAAAACCTTTGGATTTCACTCGTTTTTGTTTCATTCATAGTGAAATAGGGGTTATGCATCCTCATGGCTTAAATTGAGGGGGAGTTTTTGAAACTTTGAAAGTCTATGTGTGAATCTAAAACTAAAATAATATGAGCATAGTATTTCATACATATATGACTTTGTGATTCCTTTTACAGGCTGAAAGTTCTTACTACATTACTCATGTTATACATTTTGTAGTTTTTGCCATGACTAGTAATTGGAATAATTACTTACACTAAATCTGGTCATGATCGAACTTTCTTGCTGTTTTGAACTTGTTGCGTGCTCACAAGTGCTTTTAATCATAAAAAAATAATCAAGTGATCAGCTCACATGTTGAGTTTTCAAATAAAAATTTGAGAAAAGATCAAGAGAATATGCATGCATCGCACTTCTTCTTTTGAGATTGCTTATCATTGCACTAAGATATGAACTTGGAAGGAATTGTGTATGACTAAAACCATGTCCTTAATCTTCTGATTGTCAAATGACATAGGCTTGGCTTGGTTGGTTAGAATAAGGCTGATGCGGCATATAATCTCTTGCAAATATCATATGATCAACTTTGTGCCTTAAATGATTATAAATAATAAAAATGCAGCAACAAGTGTCATGTTTTCAGGTTTTGAAATAGTTGAGTAAGGGAGATCATGACTTGCTTAAACTGAAAAATACATTTGATCTCTAGCATGGCTTACACTACTTTATATATCTCATTGATGTGATAGTGTAAGTAACCTGAGAGTATGACTTGGATGAGCTTTGTTCTGTATGTATATGTTATAATATGCTCATACCATTTAAAAATTTCTCTTTTGAACCTTGCTGAATACATTGTCAAAGGGGGAGAAATATGTATAAGGAGAGTTTTTTTACACTTTGCATATGTTATACACTTTCTTCCTTCTCTGATTTTAAAAAATGGGGAGAAATTAATAAAGGGGGAGAAATGAGTTTTCAAAGATTTTCAAAACTTTTCATAAGCCAATATTCGGATTTTAATTGGTGTTGTCAATGCATTCATCAAGGGGGAGATTGTGAGACCTATGTGTGCTGAATACATTGGCAATTAGGATAAAAGTTAGCATTAACATTCAAAGTTTTGAATATTGCCAAAACATTCTTCTGTGGCAAGGTCCGACAAGTTCTTTGTTAAGTCCGCCAAGTGTTGGCAAGGTCCGACGCAAGGTCCGGAGAGCTCCTGCAAGGTCCGGAGAGCTTCTGTGAGGTCCGGAGCTTGTTTTTAGGGAGCTCCCGTGAAGTTCAACTCGTAGAACTGCAGCGTCTTGTTTTTGCTTTTAACTCGCAATGTTTCAAACTTGCTTTATGGGAAGGTTTGCTTAGTATTAATTTGCTAAGTTTTTGGTGTGTTTTGGTGGTTATGGCTGTTATCATTTGATATGGTTTGCAACATGCTTATGTGACGTGCTCATGTAAGGTGTTGTGGTTTTCGAACTAACGTGAGTCAAGTCGAGGACTTGTGCTCGGAAGAATTGATTGTTTATTCATGTGCAGGTGTTGCTTGAATTCAAGACATGGCTGGTGACGGGATCCTTGGACTAGTCTCAGGGAGGAGATGAGGTTCCAACAACCAAGTTCGGGAGGAGCTGTGGTTGAGTTGATCGGGAGGCCGCGCAGCATGTTTGGATCAAGGGCAGTGCATATGAAGGTTGTGTGTACGTCGTTGGAAGGTGTTTGCACGTGTGCAAGGAGTGCATGGACGTGGCAACATTGTTCCAAGGCGTGATGAAGAGAAGTGGACGTAAAGAATTGGTCGGAAAGGTCCAACCGGCAGGATTGCGTACTCAGGCTGAGGCTGAGTCGGATACGGCTCAAATATGGAAGATTTGAGTTGGTTATGATAGGATTTCGTGCTAGGCACGAAGTTGAGTTGTTTTAGGAATGTTTAGGACGTTCCTAAGGTGTTTGGAAGTCTCACGATTGCTTCTATCTGCGAATAGGAGAGTCCTGAGCAGTTACGGTAAGTTAGGATACGAGTCCAATTAGGAGTAGGAGTCCTAGATTGGATTGATTAGCCTGAGGGCTGGCTATAAAAGCAAGGGAGGCCAGAGCTCTCGTGGGTAGAGAACTTTGGGCTGTTCCTCTTGTGTTTCTATTGAATAAAGTTCATAGTTTCGAGGAGCTTTTGTGCCTTGTTCGTCCGACTTGTTTTTTGTCAAGTCTTTCTCGCCGAGTTTCTGGACAGACCGACGTTGCTTTGGTGTTTCGTTCATAACTATAGTTTTACAGATCCGATTGACGTGATTCTTTTTGGGTTGTCTTCACAACTCAATTATCTATCATCTGTGAAATTTTCACGAGCTTCGGATCTGTAGTTTTTGAGATACACGAGTTTCTTTGCAGCGTTGCAGATCTGTTTTATATCGGGTAGAACAGATTGATCTTCGTTTAATGTTTTGATCGTATCTCAAGTTTTACTTCGTGTTTTTAATTGATTCTTGTTGCAATAGATCCGTGACTTGATTCTCTACCGCTCTACTTGATTTGTCACGGTTGAACACATTTGAAAACACTTGCACATACGGTTTCTTTAACCGATTGATTTTTGCTGAGGGGTTTTTGTTGTTTCCACTGCGAAAAGTTTTAATCTACCATTCACCCCCTCTGGTAGCTTTTCACGTGCTCTTCGATCCTACAAAACATTTTCAGTTTGGAAATTCAGTTCTGGGCAATTCTTAGCTCCAAAAATCCTAGGAACATTCATGCACGCTCTATGAACTATAATTGAAATTTTAGTTCACTGAGTTTGACATGAACATGGGTGTTATCTTAGAATTAATTCCTCTTTGCTTAATTTCTTAGAGAATTGTTCTGGATAAACCACTCAATGAAAAGTGCTAATTTTTTGTCCAGATGACTTTCTTGTGACAAGAAACTCACATAAATTTTTTTAGCTCCATTTAAGCTCTGGATCACAACTGTCTTGTGTAACTTCTTTAGGTGATCAACACACAAGTGATGAATAGCACTCAACACTTGATCATAGTGCTTTAACCCAACCCAAACCAATAGCACCAGTGTCATTTTAAATTCTTAAACGGAGTTCCAGTTTTAAACATGTCACTAGAGCTTATTAGCAAAAGCTTTTCAATTAAATACATACGCATATTCATATCGTGTAGCACCTATGTGAGAACGTGTGAAGGATTTGAAGTGGAGATCAAGGAGGGAAGCAAATGAGTGATCAAGCCCTAAGTGATCTTCACTAACTGATTGTAATCTTAGTCACCTGCAAAACAGGCAAGCCCCTGTTTGCATTTGAACAGTTTTATAAAGCATTTTATTTTTAGAGATCATAGCTTTGAATCGTTGATTGCATTAAGTCTAGTTGATATTGAAAACCCCAGTTGCATGACCAGAAATAGCTAAGATAGAAAGGGTAGAATAGCACCTCCTCGAATGGATTTGGCTACGCTAAATGTTAGTAGGAAAGGTCCGGTAGAAGTCGAGTAGTTGGAATTTACTTGCGAGTTTAGGGCTGGTTTATTCGGAGCGGGACAAAAAGAGAAACAATGAGAAAAGTTCACACTTAAGAAATGGAGACCGGGCAGATAGGTTTAGATGCAGCAGGCTCTGGACCGTGCGTGCATAGCCCTGCCTGTGTCGGTTAAGGCCTGTCCGTGCTTGGCCCTGTTGGACAAGTTTGAGTTGTGTACCAGGCACATACTGGCTATATGGGACCCAGGAAACTGATGTACCTCGGGAGATCAACATTGGAACTTTTCTAACTGCCTTAGACTATAGGCGTAAGGGTGGCAGGAGGTAACTGTTAGACTGCACTTCTATTAGGGTACTATAGGGGCAGTTTAGTACTTTTGTATTAGGGTTCCTTGGCCCTTAAGTTTTGTACCCATATATATGTATCCCCCTTGACAGACTATTGGGTTAATGAAATCATTTTTACCCCTCTAATTTGGTATCAGATTATTCTCTCCTCTCCCCTCTCTCTCTCCTCCTCCTCTCCCGATGCCGGGTCTTCCTGCATCCACGGGCGCCGCAGCCGCCGGCCTGGAGCCTCTCCCCGTAGCCAGCCCGATCGCGGCCGCCGCCGGATCCGGTGCTGCCGGCCCCGTCGCCACCTCCCCTGCGCACACCGCCGCTGGATCTGGCGCCGCCGGCCATGCCGCCGCATCCCATGTAAGCGCCGCCGCCGGATCTGGCGCCGTCCGCCCCGCCGCTGGCCTCACCGCCGCCTCCCCTAGCCGTGCTGCCGCCGTGCTGCTCGGCCCCGGCTCGGATGCGCCGGCCACGCCGCCGCCTCCCTCGGCCTCCCCACCGCCGCCTGGCCGTCGGGCCTCGCCGCCGGCCCGGCTGGACCCGCCGCTGGCCAGCTCTGCCCCACTGCCGCCAGGCCCCGCCGACGGCGCCACTGGACTCGTCGGCACTCCTGGACTCGCCGCCGGCCTGGCCAGCCACGCCATCGCTGCTCGATCCGGGGGACACCCCTCGTCGCACGTCTCCGACATCGCAGCTGCCCTGGCCATCTCCTGTGAACAGGAACGGGCGCTCGTTCTCGCCTTGGAGCAGGAGCGTGCGTCTGCGGCTGCCCTCACCCATCAGCTCGAGGAGTCCCCGCCGGTACAGTGGAGTGACACCCATGATCCCTCAGGTGATCGTGCAGCCTATACAACCTACGCGGCCTCTCTTGTCGCTGCTCTACATGCCCAGGCGGCCGGCATACAGAACATCTGGACTCTTGTCCCGGTTGCTCTCAGCTCTGACTCCACCTTGCTCGTTGGCGCAGCCTGATTCTCCTGACGCTGTGATGTTTTCGGCTGGACGACCATGTCCTGCGGGATGACTCCCCGCTGGATGGGTCGTGGATCTGCATGGACAGTCTTGTCCTTGCATGGATCCTCGGATCGTTTTCTAAGGAGCTTCAGGATATCGTCGCCCAGCAGGGTGGCGGTACAGCTCGTCAGGCCTGGCTGGTCCTCGAGCTTCGGTTCCAGGGGAACCAAGCGACCCGAGCTCTCCACATCTGGGCTCGATTTGGTACTACTGTCCAGGGTGATCTCTCTATTACTGCATACTGTCGCCAGATGAAGGGTATGGCGGATGCCCTTCGTGACCTTGGAGAGCCAATCTCAGACAGTACCCTCGTCCTTCAGGTCCTTCAGGGCCTGAATGAGCGCTACACCCACGTTCGCTCGTGGATTCTCTGCGAGAAACCCTTCCCGACCTTTGAGAAGGTCTGGTCGGACCTCGAGCTCGAGGAGATCACCCAGGGTGGCTCCACTTCCTCCTCCCATGCCTCGGACTTCTACGGCCCTGGGTCGTCTTCACGCCCTCCTCCACCTGCTGGTTCTGGGGGCCAGCCTTCGTGTCCACCTACCACACCAGGGGTCCCTGCTACCTCCGGTGGTGGTGGGAACCGCCGTCGTGGCAGGCGCGGTGGCCGTGGTGGAGGGACTGGTGGAGGTGGTACAGCTAGTGCTGGCGGTGGCTCTAGCGGTGCCGGTGCTACTGGTGGCAGTAGTGGTGGTCGGGGTCAGGGTGGTGTGACCTGGCCCACACCCTACAACCCGTGGACTGGCCAGATCTCGATGTGGCCTGGGCCGTCTCCGGGTCTCCCTGCACTTCGCCCATTACGCCCTCAGCTGGCCTACGTGACCACTCTGGCTTACGGCGGGTCTGTCTACGTGGCTGGTGGATAGTGGATCCTGCCCCCTAGCGGACCGGGCTACTCTGCGGCCGGGCCTTCCTTTCTAGCTAACTGGGCTTCAGGGAACCTAGTTGGTCAGCCCGAGTCGTCGGCGCCACACTCTGACTCTGCTCAGGCCTGGGACCGCCAGTCACTCGCATCCTCCTTCAGCACAGTTTGTCTCACACCACCTAGCCCTGAGTGGGTTGTGGACTCCGAAGCTTCGTACCACACCACCCCTGACGCTGGTATACTTTCTTCTACCCACCCTTCGCACCCTTCTTTTCCTTCCTCTATCGTTGTTGGGAATGGGTCTGTTCTTCCGGTCACCTCAGTAGGTGACTCGGGTTCGTCGGGTTCTTTTTGTCTTCGTGATGTTCTTGTTTCTCCGGACATCATTCAACATCTTCTTTCTGTTCGTCGGTTTACCACTGACAACCATGTTTCTATTGAGTTTGATCCATTTGGTTTGTCTGTGAAGGATCTTACTACCCGGCATCTTCTTCTCCGATGTGAGAGCTTGGGGCCCCTGTACATGATGCGACTTCCTGCTTCCGCTTCGTCCTCGCCTTTTTGCCTAGCTACGAAAGCTCCTTCGACTACTTGGCATCGTCGGCTTGGCAACCCCGGTGTTGATGTTATGTCGAAGCTGTCCAGTAGTTCAGTGATTTCGTGTACTAGGAGTTTTCATGAATCTTTATGTCATGCTTGTCAGTTGGGCCGCCATGTTCGGCTTCCTTTTCCACATCCTATCACCCATGTGGAGCGCCTTTTTGATCTGATTCACTGTGATATGTGGACCTCACCTGTTCTCAGTGTTTCTGGCTATAAATATTATTTGGTGATTGTTGATGATTTTTCGCACTACTCGTGGACTTTTCCCTTGCGACAGAAGTCTGATACGTTCGCTACTCTTTCTCACTTCTTCGCTTGGGTTTCCACCCAGTTTGGGTGCACGGTCAGGGCTGTCCAGTGCGATAACAGGCATGAGTTTGATAACTCTGTGTTTCGTCACTTCTTGCTTTCTCATGGGGTTCAGTTGCGCATGTCTTCCCCTTACACTTCCCCCCAGAATGGCAAGGCCGAACGCATGATTCGTACCACCAATGATGTCATGCGCTCCCTGATGTTTGAAGCTTCCACTCCTGCTCGCTACTGGGTGGAGGCCCTCCACACCGCTACGTTCCTCATTAATCGCCTTCCTACTAAGGCGATTAGTGCTCCCATCCCTCACTTCGCTCTCTTTGGCACCACCCCTCTTTACGACCACCTTCGAGTTTTCGGGTGCGCGTGCTACCCTACTCTCTCTGCCACCACCCCTCATAAGCTCGCGCCTCGTTCGACTCGATGTGTCTTCCTTGGGTACTCCCCCGATCATAAGGGGTACCGGTGTCTCGACCTCACCACTCGCCGTATCTTGGTTCCCCGACACGTCGTGTTCGACGAGTCCTCCTTCCCTTTCTCTGGGTCCTCCTCTGACTCGGTCTCCGAGTTGGATTCTCTTTTTTCCACTGACCTTCAGGCCGCTCCTGTCCAGCGGCCTTATTTTTTACCTTCTGCATGTCTTCCTCTAGCTGCGCCGGACACGACCACGGTGTCTCAGACACCACCTGTCGTGCCTCCCGCGGCTCCGGCATTCTTGCCGCCACTGGCCGTTCCTCCGACGGCCCCGCCGTTGTCCGCTGCGCCACGCACGGCCCCGGCGTCCCCGACGTCACCTGCCATGCCACGCGCGGCACCGGTGTCCCCGACGTCGTCTGTCACGCCACGCGTGGCCCCGGCGTCCCCGACGTCGCCCGCCATGCCAAGCGTGGCCCCGGCATCCCCGACATCATCAGCTGCACCACGCGCGGCCCCGGTGTCCCCGACGGCGTCCCCGACGACGTCCGTCGCGCCTCGCTCGGCCCCGACGTCCACGACGGCGTCCCCGACGTCGTCAGCCGCACCACCCGCAGCCCCTAGACCGCGGTACGCCGACCCCGTTCTCGTCTATCAGCGACGAGCGCGGGTTGGTGATCCGTCCTCTTCCCGTCCTGAGGATCTGGTGTACCACCCTCCGCTGCTCCACCTAGACCCTCGTCACGTTCACCCGATGGTGACTCGACGGGCCGTCGGTGTTCTTCGACCGATGGAGCGCTTCTCCGGGGTTGTTCTATCGTCCTCGACCTCCCTGTCGCCTGCCTCGTCACCCATCTCGCCTATCCCCTCTTCTGTCCGTAGCGCCCTCACCGACCCTCACTGGCGTCGGGCTATGGAAGAAGAGTATGTGGCCCTGCTAGCTAACCGGACCTGGGACCTAGTTCCCCGTCCTGGTCGTGGCAATGTTGTCACGTGCAAGTGGCTGTTCACGCATAAGAGGAAGGCGGATGGGTCTATTGAGAGGTAACAAGGCACGGTGGGTGCTTCGCGGTTTCACGCAGTGTCCCGGCGTCGACTACGACGAGACCTTCAGCCCGGTGCTGAAGCCGGCGATGGTTCGCACCGTTCTGTCGCTGGCTCTGTCGCGTTCTTGGCCTGTCCATCAGCTGGACATCAAGAACGCCTTCCTCCACGGGACGTTGACGGAGACGGTGTACTGCAGTCAGCCGACAGGGTTCGCTGATTCAGCCCGTCCAGACATGGTCTGCCGGCTGAACAAGTCCCTGTACGGGCTGAAGCAGGCGCCTCAGGATTGGTACAGCCGGTTCGCCTCCTTCCTGGTCTCACTCGGCTTCGCCGAGGCCAAGTCGGACACTTCACTCTTCATCTACAGGCATGAGGGTGACACTGTCTACCTCCTCCTGTACGTGGACGATATTGTCCTCACGGCGTCCATCCCGGCTCTTCTTCAGCGCACGATCTCCGCCCTGCAGCGCGAGTTCGTGATGAAGGATCTCGGCCAGCTCCACCACTTCCTGGGCGTTGCGGTCGAGCACCGCCCGGGCGCTCTGTTCCTGCACCAGCACCAGTACTGCCTGGATATCCTCGAGCGAGCGGGCATGGCTGATTGCAAGCCGTGCTCCACTCCCGTGGACACCTAGGTGAAGGTGCCTTCGGCCAACGGCGCCCCGGTCGCCGACCCCACCTCTTACAGGAGTCTTGTAGGTGCCCTGCAGTACCTCACCTTCACCAGGCTGGACATTTCCTACGTGGTTCAGCAGTTGTGTCTCCGCATGCATGATCCACGGGAGCCGCATCTCACGGCGGTGAAGCGGATCCTTCGGTACCTGCGTGGCACCCACGACTACGGCCTTATTCTACGGTGTGACTCTGCCTCCGAGCTGGTCGTCTACACCGACGCTGACTGGGCGGGTTGCCCAGACACCGGCCGGTCCACCTCCGGCTAGGCCGTCTTCCTGGGCGGCAACCTCGTCTCTTGGTCCTCGAAGCGGCAGCACGTGGTGTCCCGCTCGAGTGCCGAGGCGGAGTACCGCGCCGTGGCCAACAGCATGGCCGAGTCCTCCTGGCTTCAGCAGCTGCTTCAGGAGCTCCACTCCCCCCTCGCCCGGAGTACGTTGGTCTACTGCAACAACGTCAGCGCCGTCTACCTCTCCACCAACCCGGTGCAGCATCAGCGCACAAAGCACGTGGAGATCAATCTTCACTTCGTTTGTGAGCGGGTGGCTCTCGGGGAGGTGTGAGTCCTGCATGTTCCGACGTCGTCGCAGTTTGCCGACATCTTCACGAAGAGACTCCCTTCGACGGTGTTCACCGAGTTTTGGTCCAGTCTCAACATCTGCCGTGGCTAGATGTTGGGACTGCGGGGGGGGGGGGGGGGGGGGTGTTAGACTGCACTTGTATTAGGGTACGATAGGGACAGTTTAGTCCTTTTGTATTAGGGTTCCTTGGCCCTTAAGTTTTGTACCCATATATATGTATCCCCCATGACAGCCTATTGGGTTAATGAAATCATTTCCCCCCTCTAATTGTAACTCACTCAAGAACAATACCACTGCGGGTATGTACCTTGAGGGATCTTGCGGACTCGGGGCAGTTAGACCGCGTCCTGTGTGGAAGATCTTGGGAAAGGTGGTTGTGTACAACGTCAGTCGAGGTTGCTGCCGGCAACTCGGAGTACGGGTGTACGTATCGTGTAGTCCGGGCGTGTACTGATTCGAATCACCGTCGCTCATGGTCATATGAGCATACTTGCCCACTACGTCTTAACATAGTAATAACTGAACCGGTTTTCTTTTCAACTTGATAAGACTGTGATGTAACTTGTATTGCAACCATGATTGAATTAGAGATAGGCTCATTAAACCTTACTTTCACTTTGTGCAAGAAGCATCGCAACAAAGTGTTTCTTGTTTGATTGTGGAGTTGCGATGTTGTTCGGCTCAAGGTCCGTACAATGAGGCTTAAAATCTGAAAGTTAAGGATCAACTTTAGGTGAGTCCTTTATGCAATTCTAGCTAACCCAATTGCAACCGTCGTGCATGTAGAGTTTCTTGTTTAAGAGAGACGGATCAGTCTTGCTGAGCCTATATGCTCACGCTTGCTATATGAGTGGTTTTGCAGGTTAACATCGATGCTAAGAAGAAGGTTGTCCGGTGAGACTCGGAGACTTCCGAGTCGTTTAACACATGGAGAACCCAGCCGCTGCAATGTCTTCGTGTTGCTAGCGAGAGGAGTCCGCGGGCTGGACCTCTTCTTGAGTGCTCTTTAGTTATTCGACGTGATCTATTTATAGACTTCCGCTGTAGTTATTTTATGTAAACTATTTGAAAAGAAAAACTTGTAAGCTTTCGCTATTGTTTTATGTAATACATGGTTCCTTATATGTGTGCTGTTAGGTGCCGCACAATACGGCACCACCCAAGCGATCCCCGGGTGAGTGGCACGTCCCCGTGACTGAACGGGCGACATTGGGCCCTCTCAAGAGGTCCACCAAGGACCAGGTTGCTCTCAATACTTTCCTCACCGAGCCACCACCAAGGTTGGCTTGTTTTTCCACTATATCACAAATGCTTCACAATATATCGTGGACCAACTCACAACTTGAGGCTCCCACGAGAACTCAGCTCAAGGCACTTACAAACTAATGCTCTTCAACAGCACACTTCTCACTCAGTGTTAGAGAATCAACCAAGAGCTCTATGGTGCACACTCCCCTTCCTCTCCTCTTCCTAAAACTCACAAACCCTCAAGAATCACACTTGGGGTTCCAAGAATTTGAAGACAGGGGACTAGAAAAGCTCTAGGAAGGCTATTTCGTCGTTAGGGTGCTTGTTCTATCTTTGAGACCCGGGCAACACCTTTTTATAGAGGTCCCGGGAACTAGCCGTTGCCAACTGCCAAAGCCCGGACTAGTCCGCCCTTTGACCTCGGAATAGTCCGGCTTGCAGGGACCGATGACATCACTCTTCACATACTAAATGGTTGGATTCTACCAACTAAACAGTTAGATTCTACCAATTAAATGGTCACATACCACGGACTAGTCCGGTCTACAACGAACTAGTCTGATCTCACACAGAAACCATTGTTCCGGTTGAGAACGGACAAGTCTGGTCCATCAGACTAGTCCGGCCTCCATGGGCGGACAAGTCCGGCCATCCAAAACTTAGTCCCTGCAGCTACTTCCTAGTTCCAAACGGACTAGTCCGACACACAGAGGACTAGTCCGATCTCACACAGAACCTCATGTTCTGGTTGGAAACGGACTAGTCTGAACCTACGGACTAGTACGACGTTAAAGAGCGGACTAGTTTGGTCATCCAGGACTTAGCTCCTGAAGGGTTCAGACACTCTCTCCACGGACTAGTCCGTCCCCAGACGGACAAGTCCAAACTCACACAGAAACTCTTGTTCCGTTATATATCGGATTAGTCCGACCTTCCATCCCGGACAAGTCCGAACTCACACAGAACCACTTGTTTCGTTCTTCATCGGATCAGTCCGATGTACCAGACCAGTCCGGCCCCTAGCCCAGACGAGTCCAGTCCTATTCCCAGGGCTTATCCCAAATCTTCACTCCACTCAACCTATCGGACTATGAGCTCTTAGCAAAGATCTATATGTTAAGCTAGTATGCACCGACCAGTTGACCCCAAAAACTTAATCTGATGGGGAAAGGTGGGCAATTCACTTAAACACTCTCCCTCACGTGCAGACTCTCTTGGGACACAAACGTGGAATAGGAGTTGACTGCAATTTATTTTAATAAATTACGCCCACCAGGATTCACACTCGAGACCTCTGGCCCTGATACCATGTTAAGCTAGTATGCACCGACCAGTTGACCGTAAAAGGTTAAGCTGGTGGGAAAAGGTGGGCAATTCACTTATATTCAACACTATATTGATGGAGAATTTTGGATCTGGGATCGGCAACAACGGCTCCTTACCAAGGTCCGACAAAGCACCAACTTACTATATGTGTTGCACCTCGACATCACGAGACTACTATGTGTAACTGCGAGGCTCAACACCGATTCTTGGAGGTGGCATGACTTGTTCGGATAAATCTCTTTCGACACACCATGACAAATGTCTAGTTAAGAGATGGTTTGAGGGATGTTGGAGGTGGAACACTGCATCACCACAAAGTAGAGGTGGCTACCCTTCTCCAAAAAATCAATGTACCGAGCCAATTTCCCACTAGACCTCATCCACAGTGATGTCTGATGTCCTATCTCGCTCGAGACACCTAGTGATGGTGCTTCTTCCTTCTACTAGTCAATGACGCCACTCGCTACTTGTGGATGGTTCTAAAAGCAGACGCCTCCGCATCAATCCAGAAGATCTAGGTGTTGGAAATACGAGCTAAAAGTAAACTCAAATTTCTCTTAGTTGCACGGGAGATGGTACCATTGAGAAGTTCAAACAAGAGATGATGAAGCGGTTCAAGATGAGTGACTTAGGCCTCTTATCGTATTATATTAGAATTGAGGTGCGTCAGACGAAGGTAGAGATCAGCGTTGGGAAGACATCCTACGCTTCCAAGATTGTATCAAAAGCTAGCCTGAAGGATTGCAATCCTTGTGCAATCCGCATGAAGCTCGAGCTAAAGCTTCATAAGACAAGCGAGGGTCCGTTGGTCCACGCAACAGACTGCAGGAGTTTGTCTGGAGGGCTGCGATATCTGGTGAACACATGCCCCGATCTCGCCTACTCGGTTGGGTACGTGAGTCGGCTTTTGGTGTAGCCCAAGGAGGATCACTTTGCTGCTGTCAAATGCATAGTACGATATATACCGGGTACGATCAATTACAGAGTCTCCTATGCAAGAGAAGGAGACATGAAACTGATTGGATACTCAGATAGCAACTCTGCAGGAGACGTTGAGGATCAGAAGAGCACGAGCGGGGTTCTGTTTTGTATTGGAAATGACCCCAATTTATGTCAAACTGCAAGCAGAAGATGGTGGCCTTGTCCTCGTGTGAGGCATAATATATTACAGCAGCTAAAGTGGCTTGTTAGTGTATGGATGGCACGGCGGGAAGATTGAGGTGTGGCAACACGGCGGAAAGATTGACCCTAGCCAGAGTATCTATGCTAGGTGAATTCTTGAAGCAGCCGGGATGCAAGGATGCAATCCTGTGTCAACGCTGATGGAAAGTCGGTCGAAGCTAAGTCGCGATAACACGACACAGGAGGTGTACGCTATGACATATCAACAGCTAACCAGGAGCCTTCGCTACCTTGTGCACACACGGCTAGACATCTCCTTCCCCGTTTAGTACCTCAATCGCTTCATGGAGCACCCCACGACTGAGCACTTGGGAGTGGTGAAGTGACTGCTGCACAACATCGCTGGGACGATCGGCTACAAGCATGAAAAAGGGAAGGCTAAATTGATTGTATGCACGGATAGCTATAACGCCGGCGACATCAACACATGCAAGAGCAACTTTGGTGCTCCCTTCTTCCTCAGTTCTAGCCTAATAAACTAGCAATCGACGAAAAATCACATCATAGCTCCATGTGAAGCACAATACATTGTTATTGCCACTGTCGTGACTCAGGCCATCTGACTTGAACGTTTGTTGGGCGACCTAAAGGGAGTTAAAGCTGGAAGCGTGCAGCTTAGAATGGACAACATGTCCGCTCTGGCGCTGAGCAAAAACTATCTTCCATGAAAGAAGCAAGCACCTCGACCTGTGGTATCACTTCATCTGCCAAAGTGTGGAAGACGGGAATATTGCTCCTGAATTAGTCACCACCAAGCCTACCCAACGTGCTTGGGGCAAAGACTTTGTTTTTGTTATTGATGTAATTCATCACCACCAAGGACCAACTCGCTGACATCCTCAGCAAAGCACTAGGGCAACTCCAATTCATGAACTGATCGGCAAAATTGGACTGGTCAAGGTGGAGGACTAGGACAAGAATTAAGGGGAGATTGATAGGATTAATTCTTGCGCCTATTTTGGTTTATATTTGTTTATTAGATTAAGTGCCACTTCAGTGTTATCATAGCAATGTCAAGTCGATCAAGTGGTGGGCAGGACTTTAATTCATGTTGGGTAAGGTAGATATAGCGGAGCCACTTGCTAGATAACTTGTAGCTCTAGTTTTGTAATGCCATCTTAAATGGCCACTTGCAGCTGAGCATAGTTTGTACTATAAATATCGATTCAATGGAGCAAAGTAAGAGAGGGCTTCAGTTTGCAAAAGACTTACCTGTGTTCTTCCTCTCCTCTATTCTTGCTGCTGCGTTGAGAAGGTCAAAACAAACATCTATATGTTATTTTCCAGGACCCAGATGCCAATGGAGATCTGCATTCCATTGATGAGTATGAGACTGTTATCAAGCAATTAAGGGATGAAAACTCGTCACTAAAGAAAAGGTAAATATCAGCACAATTCAGCTCCTAATTTTTCTCATTACTGCTGGACAACCAACAATAGTGTTTTGAAAAAGGTAAATATCAGAAAACAAGACTCCAAACTGAGTATTCATCTGTATTACATATTTCTTTTCTTATTCTGATCTTGTATTTAATTTGGGGGATATATGATTTACATAAAATCTAATGGTGATGAGAAAATTACTTTAACCTTTTTATGATACTTAACTAGAACCATTTTTAAGGAAAGCTTAACATTTACATCAAAAGGAGTAGTGGTATTTCTTTCTCTAACATGCATGAGTGCTGCATGCCCTTCATTACGAAACAGTGGTATGTTTAGCCACACACTGCACATTTGAATTGGAGACCATACCGCATAATAAGAATCTGTCAATAGCTAGGCTTTAGTCAATTAGATTGGTAGGGAAAATGGATATTGTAAATCTGGGTCAATACCATTATGCAAGTTGAGGAATAAAGGCCTTTGTGAGTTGATATGCTTTTTTTTGCCTGTCCTCAATAGGGGTAGGGTTTAGTGATGTAAGCACTTCCTTCATTCTCAAATTGATGATGTTAGGATAAGTGATTTATTATAAAATTACACCATGTAACTTGTCCAGATGTCTTCAATTTGAGGATGGGGGGCACATAGTTAAAAGTCCCAATCATAGCACGCACTTGGTCTAGAATCACACAAATCAGAATCTGCTCACTTTGACCATCCAGGTCCTGCCAATTTAGCCCGTAAGCATCATTTGCTGCATTTTTGTGTGCTCCTTGAAGGTTGGAACTATGAAACCATCAATTTTGCTATCTATGATGATATGACATTCTATCTCAAGGTTTGCAGTGAAATGCCTCCTTAATGACACTCTTTGCTCAGGTTATCAAAGGTTGAGGAATCGATGTCGCAAGAATTGTTGATGGAGCGTGACAAGAACAAGTCTTTGACAGAGGGTATGCACTTGTTTTTCTCTACATATATTTTGCACTATAAAACACAACTGTTTGTAGCGGTGAGCAGAAAATCTGAATCTGAAAACAATATACCTGAAAAAATCCGAAAACCGAAAACCAAAATCATTTTCGGGTAGGGATTCGCAAAACCTGATAATATTTCAAGTATTTTCGGATAGGGATTCATAAAATTTACTTGAATAGCTGATCCACTTTCTCTGTGGTCTGGTCCATGTCTGGCCAGCTGGCTGGATGACTCTTCCACTTATGGATTTATGGAGAAGATTGTTACATTTTAAAAGTCAGCTTGTCAGATTTTCCTTCTCTATTTCTTTTCAAATCTGACCATCTATTTTTAGATGTTTTTGTTGCTGTAATCTTGCTGCTATTTTATTATGTTACTGTAATATTGCTAGAATTTTAGTTCTTTTGCTGAAATGTTAATTTTATTGCTGTTTCGGCTGCTGCATTTTTTAGTTTGTCTCTGACTGTTCTGTTCAGGTAATATGGATTACTTGAACCCGAACCCAAATTTTTGGGTATATAAAATTATTGGTAATCAAAAATTTGGATACAGTTTTAGATAGTGATTCTGAAAACCCGAACTTTGATAATCCATTTTTTTACCTGAATTTTCTCGTAATCCCGAGCGCACACCACTAGTAACTATAAAAGAAGAATCTCAGTGCACGTTGGTTATTATGAAAATGAGCAGTTTATGGGTATTTGACACAATTTGTCTCCACATTTTAGCAAACGTATGTATCGTACCCTCCTAGACATAAAGCAAATATCAAATGTTGGAAAATTGCAAAGTTGGATAAAAAACAATTTTAATCAGTGACATTATTTTAAGAAAATTTGATCCTGGTGCTATGTTGTAAGCAGTATCATTACATTTGTATCATTAATACTAAGATATGGGCATAGGTTTTGGTCTAAAAAAACTATAGAATTAGGTTTTGTCGCAATCATAGCTCGTCAAGAGTTCCAAACTACTTCATTTCAGTGCATGCGATTTGTATGTCTCGTATGTCGTTTTAGTACTTTTCCCTGATAGTGCGTTGAAATGTTCTTAGATTAACTTCTATGGAATGTGGAACCTGTCCTTTTACTGTATATTCCGAATACATCTTACACTTCATTTTCAGTTTGTCTGATCCGTACTTGCATCATGCTAATGTTAGAAAATAACAGCAATTTTACTTAATAATTCCGAAAAAGACTCACGAAAAACAGCAGCGATAAACACCGCCAGAGTACTTGGACAAGCAAATCGTACGTACCGTCTGTAGCCGAAGATATCGTTGAAACTGTATTCGAACGCGTGAAAAGTCACTGTAGGCGTTAGTGGCAACGTTGGGCAGCAGCACCAGATCTCGGCGGTAGACGACCTGTGGTAAAGAACGTGAGCAGTCGCACGGAGCGCTTCCCAAAAACCTTATTCGACCTATCCATATGCAGGATCGCAAGGACGAGAGGTTCCGGAGACCTGCTCTCTCGATCGTTAGTGCACGCCGGCGTTCGGGGTGGAGTAGACTACAATGGCGGCGCAAGGAACAGAACATAGAATAGATGGGATCGTAGGATGACGGGGGCCCGCCACCTCACGGGGCCATGCCGCTCGTCCGGGAATCGCATTGGGTGGTGCCGTGATATGCGGCACCAAACAACACACATATAAGTAAAACCGTATCACATAAATCAAAAGCAGAAACTTACAAGTGTTCTTTGTAAATAATTACGTTTATTATCTAATAAGAACTCAAGAAGACGTCCAGCTCGCATACTCTTCTCGCTAGCAACACGAAGATAAATGCAGCGGCTGGGTTCTCCATGTGTTAAACGACTCGGAGGTCTCCGAGTCTCACCGGACAACCTCCTCATAGAATCGATGTTAACATGCAAAATCACTCATATAGCAAGCGTGAGCACATAGGCTCAGCAAGACTGATCCGTCTCCTCTAAACAAGAAACTCTACATGCACGACGGATTGAAAAGGGAGTTGAATTTGCATAAATGACTCGCCTACAATTGATCCGTAACTTTCAGATTTTAAGCCTCATTTTAAAGACTTTGAGCCGAGCAGCATCGCAACTCCACAATCAAACAAGAAACTCTTTGTTGCGATGCTTCTTGCACAAAGTGAAGTAAAATTTAATTGACACTATCTCTAAGTCAAGCATGGTTACAATACAATTTAAAACACAAGCATTATAAAATTCAAAGTAATTCACTGCAGTTCTTACTATGTCAAGACGCAGTGGGAAAGTATGCTCATATGACCGCGAGCGACGGTGATTCGAATCAGTACACGCCCGGACTACACGACACGTACACCCATACTCCGAGTTGCCGGTAGCAACCTCAACTGATGTTGAATGCAGCCACCTTCCCCAAGTTCTTCCACACCGGACGCAGTTCGATCGCCCCGAACAGCAAGCTCCCTCAAGGTACATACCCGCAGTGATATGTTCTTGAGCGAGTTACCTCCTGATGTACTGATGTCGAAAGCCTAAGCCGATTGGAAAAGTTCCAATATGGATCTCATGAGGTACATCGGTTTCCTAGGTCCCATATAGCCAGTATGCGCCCGGTACACAACTGAAACTTGTCCAACAGGGCCAAGTACGGACGGGCCTTAACCAACACAGGCAGGGCTATGCATGCACGGCCCACAACTTGCTGCATCTCAATCTCCCTGCCCGATCTCAATTTTTTACTTGTGAACTTTCCTCAATGATTCTATTCATGACCCGTTCCGATGAACTTAACCAGTCCCTAAACTCGCGAGTAGATTCCAACTACTCGACTTCTACCGGTCCTTCCAAAGTATATTTAGTGTAGCCTAAATCCACTCAAGGAGGTGCTACTCTACCCATTCTCTCTTAGGTTAATCTGGTCATGCAATATGGTTTTCAATATCATCTAGACCTAATGCAATCAATATTTCATAGCTATTATCTCTAGAAATGTAAAACTTTATAACATTGCTTGAATGCAAATCGTGGCTTGCCTGTTTTGCAGGTGCCTAAGAATGTAAATTCAGTTAGTGTTGTCGATCACTTTAGGCTTGATTACTTGATCACCTTGTCCTTAGAATCCCACTTCACTTCCTTCACAAGTCCTCACGTCGATGACTATACGATATGAACATGCATATGTATTTAATTGTAAAGTTTTTGCAACAAGCCTAATGATAGATTTAAAAACAAAACTCTATTTAAGAATTTAAAATGAAACCGGTGCTAGTCGATGGAGTGGGGTTTAGCAAAATGATCAAGTGCTAAGTGCATCACTCACTTTGTGGTTTAATCACCTAAAGGGGATAAACAGAAAAGTGAGGATCCATAGCTCCAATGGAGCTGAAATTTTTCATGTGAGTTCCTTGTTACAAGAAGGTATTCTGTTCCACAATTTAGCACTTTTCACTGAGTGGTTTATTCAGAACAATTCGCTAAGCAATTAAGAAAAAAAGAATTAATTATGGAGTAACTCACATGTTCATGTCAAACTTACTGAACTACAATTTCACTTATAGTTCATAGAGCCTGAATGAATTTTTATATGATTTTTAGAGCTCAGAATTGCGCAGAAATGATTTTACAACTTTGGGACTTTTTCTGAAAAAGTTTCTGTACTCATTTGAGTGTAGCAAACTCATTTGAGTACAGCAAATTGAAGTCTGAATTCTCCTAAACAAATCAACTATAAATGAGGTGAAATTTTTACAGGAGTTCAATAACATCCTAAGGATTATTCTGGGAAAATTTGAGGATTTTTGGATGAACCAATCTCCCTATAAAATTCTTTTGCTGAAAAGCTTTAAAGAATTTTCCAGAATTATTTATTGACTTTCATACAAATTAGATTGCATATTTGGATAGAGTTTTCAACCTGAATCTAACCCAATTTGAATCACTAAATTTGGAGTTTTCTAGCAAAAGATATGGCCTTCTAAATTTTGATGGAAATCTATAATTTGAATTAAATCGGGAAAAGTTCAAATCTCTGACAGTGGCCCACGGGGTGGCGTGGCGATTTCCCAGACGACGACACACGAGGCAACAGACTTAATCCGCACAGCCACAAACTGATCCAGTGCCGCAGAGGATCCAACCCCTTTTAACCGTGTGACTAACGTGTGGGCCCACCATCCCCTTTGTCTATCTCTGGCTTCCGCACGCGCCCGCGCCCGGAGCTCGCCGGATCTCGCCTTTTCGGCCACCTCCCGTGCTCCCACTCGCCGCCAGCCCCTAAAAACAAGTACTCAACACATTGGGAGGGTTTCCTCAGGCCGGTGACGGCTCCAACACGGCTAGCGACGGTGCAGCGGCTCGGTGAAGCTTCGGCAGCGTCTACCCGACGCTCTAACCCGCCAAACTTGATGAACTTCGGCCCTGCAGCACCAGTGGAGTCCGTAGGATCTCGACATGGGTTCAAAAGGGATCGGAAACGACTCTAAAGTGCTTCTCACCGTGCGTTCGAGGCTCCCCGCTACGGTCACCATTGGAAAACCTAGAAATAGTCCGGCTACAGATGTTTTCAAGCTAGGGTTGCGAAGAAAAGTTGTTCACCATCGAGTCTAGCTCGTGTGAGCGCAATTTTGTGGGCTCTAAGAAAGAATTAATCGGGAATTTTGAAGTTTCTTTCCCGCGGGTCATTTTGCACCGATTGGGAGAAAAGTTGAAATTCCGCCGGCGATGATCAACCCTGGGTTTGAGGTTTGGAGGTGAGCAGCGGAGGACCTTGGCGCGTCCAAAGGTGCTCTTGTTCGGCCGTGAAAGGTTTTGGGTGAGGCTGTCCACGAGAGCACCTCGTCGCTCTTTCTTTCGTCTGCCGCGGGAACACGTGGTTCTCGGTGTGGGGAGGTCGAACTCACCCGGAGACATGTCGAGGATAAAGATGGAAGGTCTTCAGTGCCGTTTTGCCCCTCAGGGATCTCTGTTCGCATGGGAACAGCCACCTCCCGAGTGATCCGAGGCGGCGGCGATGCCTCTGCTTTGTTCTTGTGCGAGAGGAAGAGTAGAGCGTCGGTTCTCCGGTTTGGGGCCGAAAAGGGTTCCGCAGAGAGGTGATAAGGGCGCTGGAGTCGGTTGTTGCGGTGGTCGACCGAATACCGGCGTGCGCTGGCGAGGCAGCAGCTGCTGTCGAGCTCCCGAGAGATGCAAAACAGAGGCTTCACACTCCACTGAAGATCTTTTTGGAGTATATGACAATTGGGTCCCACACCCCCCTTATCTCCCCAAACTCTCTCAAATTTGGCAAATGGCCAAATTCAGTTGTGGAAAACTCAAATTTGAACTGTAATTGGATAATTGGGCAAGTTTCATCTAAATTCAAATTTGTATTTAAATTCATTGCAATTTAAAGTCCTTTTGTAAAATGGGTAGCAAAACATCTCCAAAATTCTTGAAACTTTGCATCCCCACTAATTTGGACCTGATGAATTCAAATATGAAACCTAATTTTTGGTTTGTCTGCTGCAAATGAGTTTTTTAACACAACAATTTGCATTTCCATTATGTTGCCCTCATATGAAATTTGATTTGAACATTTTAATTTCAAAAACTGATTTTTAAACTTTCTATTGCATATGAGACTTCAAATCTGTTGTTTTAATCCACCTTGGGTCCAAGCATGTAAATAAACATGAGCTTGTGTAGAGAGAGCTCTCATGTGCATCATCACATGTGAAAGTTTAAACAAGTCCCAATTTTCATACATATGAAAACAACTTGCATTCAAACTTTGTTCATTTTTATTCATATTTTTGGAACCTTTACATTGGATACCCTCCCGTGCTGCGTCCCCGAGAGACGGTTCGGTTACGATCCGGATCGACTCGGTAGTTGTATATGCGTTCGTCTCCAACTTGGACTCGGTCCAACTCGGAAGCCTAAAATTCTGAAGCCCAAAAGCCTGGAAGCTTAACTCAATTTTCTGCAGAAAAAATAAAAATTGGGTCTGGCTCGAGCCTCGAATTCACACGAACACACACGCGCGCGCCAGTGCGAGGCGTGGCGAGGCGAGCGAGGAGGAGGAGCACGCGTGAGCCTCTCCTCTTCCCACTCAAGTAGTGGAATAACGACCTCTCTTATATATATAGGGGTTCCACCCCTCCAACATCCCATGTGAGACTAAATAATTAGCACCACTCTCTCTTGAACTAATGGGCTTTGAGATTTATTTGGAATTATTTTAGAATTTCTTTAATGGGCACTGATAAGAAGTAAACATAGTTATGTTAGAACATACATGAACATTAGCACCTGTATCAAACCACCAAGATGGTGTTTGAGAAGCAGAAAGAACATTAAAGGAATTACCGTAACCATCTGCATTGCTAGACGTTACGATTTCGACATTCTTTTTCCCTCTGTGGTATGCCCTATTAGGACAGTTCTTGAAAAAGTTCCCATGCTCGCCACATGTATAACAGCCCTCATTGCCCTTGTTTGACTTCTTCTTCTTGAAAGCATTAGTTTTATTTGGCTTGAATTGAGACTTGTTGTTCCCTTTGTTCTTGGCATTGGGTTTCTACACCATATTTGTACAAGCGCTAGATTGACCCTCTCTTGCTTTCTCAGTAGCGTCCTTAGCCCGAGCCTTCTCCTCAACATTAAGAGATGCTATCAGGTTTTTAACTGATATTTCCTGTCTCCTTATGTTTAAGAGCTATGGCAAAATTCCTCCATGAAGGAGGCAATTTTATAATAATGCAACCAGCCACAAACTTGTCATATAAAGAACATTTGAGGAGATTGAGCTCTCTCGCGAGACATTGTATCTCATGAGCTTGTTCAACTACGGGACGATCTTTAACTATCGTGTAGTCATGAAAATTCTCCTTGATATACAGTTCACTGTCTGCATCGGCTGCACCATACTAAGCGTTAAGTGCATCCCAAAGATATTTCTCATCTGTGCCTGTTAATAAACATCACAGAGTTTGTTGTCAAGAACACTTAAGATGCATACTCGTAGGGCAGAATTGGCTTTCTCGAACTTCGTCTGTTTCTCAATAGAGAAAGTACATTGAGGCCTGCCCTTAGTTACCCAGAAGATTTTAAGCGATTTAAGCCAGAGCGTGGCCTTAACTTGCCACCTCTTGAAGTGCACACCAGAGAATTTCTCCGGCCTCATTGCATCGGCTAAAGTCATCATGTTCAACTTAGGAAATTGCCTAAATAAGGTTTTTGGATTGTTAGATAATAAAGGCAATTTTACTGAATAATTTTGAGAAAGACTCATGAAAAACAACAGCGACAAACACTGGCAGAGGATTTGGACGAGCAAATCGTACATACCGATCTGTAGCCGGAGGAATCGTTGAAACTGTATTCGCAGGCGTGACGAGTCGCTGCAGGCGTTGGTGGCGATGTTAGGCAGTAGTGCCCGATCTTGGCGGTAGACGACTCGTGGTGAAGAATGCGATTTAGAGTCCCCGAGAGATGGTTCGTTTACGATCAGGATCGACTCGGTAGTTTTAGACGCGTCCGTCTCTAACTTGGACTCGGCCCAACTCGAAAGGCCAAAAGTCTAGAAGCCCAACTCAATTTTCTGTAGCAAAAATAAAAATTAGGCTCGGCTCATGGCTCATACAAACAGTGCGCGCGCGTGTGCAAGGCGTGGCTAGGCGAGCGAGCTAGGAGGACGAGGAGGAGGAGCACGTGTGGGCCTCTTCTCTTCTCACTCACTCAAGGAGTAGAATAACAAACTTCTTTTTATATGGAAGTTCCACTCTTCCAATTTCCCATGTGGAACTAAATAATTAGTACTACTCTCTCTTATACTAATATACTTTTGAGATTTATTTGAAATTATTTCAGAATTTCTTTAATGGGCCTAGCCCAAATTCCAACAGCTAACTGGTTATCTTTCCATCAATGATTCTGCTTGCTACAGCTATGAGCATTCATATTAATCCGATTTCCAACTTTACTCCATAAGAATTGCTTCTAGCCTACCTCTATTTTCCAGGTGGAGGATTTGCAGAGACAACTTGAATCTACAAACAAGGAACAAGAAGCATTAATTAACGTCTTTTCAGAAGAAAGAAACCGTCGAGACCAAGAACAGGATAACTTGAGAAAGAAGTTGAAGGTGAGCAAGGATATTGTGGCACTGGTACCTTGTACTAAATTGCTTTGCCATACATGACCCTTGCGTTCTGGCTTATAATATGCATCTGGACTTGGTAACTTGTTTTTGTAGGACGCATCTTCCACCATTCAGGACTTGCTGGAGCAGCTAAACGCTGCCCGGAAGGGTCACAGAGTTTGAGGAAATAAAACCGAAACCTTGGTGGCCTTTCACTAACTAGAAAAATGTAGCATGCTCTCCATGTTTCGCTCAGTTCATCTTAGTTTAGGTTGGAGGTATAGACATGTAATGACCAATTAAGGTATATGCCGTATCTGCTGGTGGTTGGTACCCAACTCTGTAATCTATGTAGTAGAGAACCCGCATGCTTTCTCATCTGATTCAATTAGCTCACAACTTGCGCATGTCCAGAAATCTTGCTGATATTCGATTTCATTTTGTTACCGTACATGGGCATGCACTTCTTCCTTGTTGCCAGTGGATATCATTACCAAGAAATATTTGTACGGTAGAATGCGCTGGGTGCGTGAATGGCACCGGCCGCCACACTGGTAAGGTTATTCAGAATGTCTAACACCATCTTGAGGCATTGCTGATTCCAAGCATCCTGCTTTTGTTCTGTCGTCAGCCCGATGTCATTATAAGCCTGATTGAACATTTGTTCTCAGGCTGGTAGAAAGCTACCTCAAATGTTGAACTGTCTCTTGATTGAAATTATTTACTGGTGAAGTTTTGGTATCTTACCACTACTTTTATCCTGAATTTAAAAATAACACAGGATTCCTCTTGCAGAGGATAGAGGATGGAAGCTATTTTTGGTATCATTCAATCGCCCCAACGCCGCCGAGGCTCGACGACCTTGTCGGCTTCTCGTTCCCTTGTACGGCAGGAGTGGGCCTCTTTGCGGAGGGCAACGGCGAAATTGACGTCCAAGCACAACGGCGGCAGTAGTGGGCGCTGAGCAGCTTGCTCGACCCAAACTCCATCGCACGTTGCTGACGGGAGGAGAGAGCGGTGAGTTAACGGAGGACAGTTTAGCTCATGTGATCCGGATCGTCCGCTGATAACAGGCCTAAAAAATAAATTACCGAGCAGGGCCAGATAAAATTTAAATCATACCAAATTTATATTATTTTTAACGTAATATTTATATTATCAGGACTAATCGTCCCAGGATCTAACCTCGATGGACAGTTTTTTAGATGATGGCAAAACAGTCCCTAGCCTTTACATCGATGTAAGACGTTACAACATAATTGCTACAAAGTTTGCAATACATCCACCTCATGTATTCAAGATACAACTACCAAGATCGTATAATTTGGATGGAAAGAATTATAAAGGACACATTCTAATATAAATCTCCATCTATGTCACGAGAAGATCTGGATCGCCATAACCTTGAGATTCCAGCAGGCAATCTTAATCTTATCACTATTTTCCACGTTCTTTCCGGCAGGTGTGCCCAGGCGAAACCAACGCGTTTCTTTGTACGAAGCGAAACTTTCATATATCTTTTCACCGGAGATTTGTTGGTCATCCATTTTCAATGCCAATATTAGTCAAAATTTTGGCACTCCAAAACCGTCATGTCGATTTCGCCCCAACTCGATTATGCTTTTCCGTCTAAAATATGATCAACGATGATTGAAATGATGAGTTGATGATCACAAGCAAAGCAATGTTGCGTGGCAGTGCATTACAAGGTGGGTCCCCGACCAACTTGAGTATTGGAAGCCTGGGCAACGTCAACATCCTAACGCCACAGGCTGTGTAGACCGGACCCACTGGCAGCAGGTGTGCCAAGCGACACTAGCCCGCAGACGAAAGTGAGCCGCTTTCACCCAGCCGCCGCCGCCAAAGAAGCACCAGCCGTCTGATGTCTTTTTTTTCTCGAAACGTCATCCGTCTGATGTCCTGGCATCAGTGGACTGTTTTTTTTTCCGGCTTCTTATTGTAGGAACCAGAATGAATATCATCAAAGAGATTGAGAAGATCAAGCCTCAAAACATGAACACCGAGTGGGTTAGGAGTAGATCGAGATCTTTATCACTCTCAGATGCAACTATTTGGCCAAACACATCCCGTGCCTACTTGATATAGGTGTTGCGGCAATTTGCTTGGGGCAGCAGTATTTTTCTAGTCTCCACTGGCACCGCCCTATACGGATGTCATTTCGTTATCTTATAGAGGCAGTGGCGGCGGCCTTCGTCTGGTTAGTAGTACTAAAATGATCGTACGTGTTAGATTTTCAAGTGTCGGGGTGAGGCAAAACCTTATATGAGTCATTAGATCACAGGAGAGGTCGATTCTTCCTATTTATATTTACACTGCTACAGTCCCGGATTGCATCCAATTGGATGTTGGTGTGCCATTAATCAAGGCACATAATTAGCAACTAATTAACAACGTAATTAAGTAAATAAATAAAATACCTTCCTAAGCCTCGTCCAAACGTTGTCCTCATGATCATATTCTAACATCATCCACTTGATCGTAACGCTAATCATCATAAGCCCGCTATTGATAAAGACAGTACACCTTAGTTAGCGATATAAGCATTTACCTAATTCTTATGTGCTCGATGTTAATGGTTTAATCTTGGACTCTTTCTTTTACAATATAATACTTAATGCCAATATATTTGACAACTCCACTTAACTTGTTACTCGAATAGAAACTTGCATATTGCTTATCGGAGTATAACTTAAATGGTTTAGATATGTTGTATACCACTCTTAATTCGGAGATAATTTCTTTAACACCCTACAACCTTGTAACATACACAAACCCAACCTGCATTGGCAATAATAATAAAATCGTTTGTTTCAAGCTTTTCCATGAGATAGCTCCTCCGCGAGGGTGAAAATATATCTCGACGTGGATTTATTAGAGTGTACACCCCACAAAGTCCACCTCTGAATATCCCACAACTTCAAATTGTTCGTACTTTCTATATGTGAGTGTAAACTTGTTAGTATCTTGCATATAGCGCGAGACCTTCTTAGCAGTTTCTTGATAGTCCGTTATTGAATTTGACTGAAATCTATCAAGCATTCTGATTACAAAATCTAAGTGTGGAATGTACATATTTAAATATTACATAATACTTCCTATAGCAAAAGCATAGGAGGCTGACTTTTCATATGATTAGATTCATACTGGTTCTTTAGACATTGAAATGTCCCAAACTTATCGTCCTTGACATAGGTGCCCTTGAGGCAAAGCACAAATGCATACTGTATCTCTATAGTACTTTGTCTATGTCTGCTTATAATGATAGTTCTAATACTACTTTGAACATGTCTTGGTGAAGTTCAGTGCCTAGGACATAAGAGGTATCACTAAAATCCTTCATGTCAAAATTAGAGTAGAGAAAAATCTTACTTATCTAGAATATACCTATTGCTACTAGCAAGAATATATATGTGATTACATAAAACACTAAGATGGTGAAATCATATCCCTTAAACTTAATATATATATATATATATTAACATATATATAATATCTGTGATTGTCTACTTTACTTCTTCAAAGCAAAACTACTGAAAGAATAATTAGTAATAAATATAACACTTGTATTGAGTCTTTGACTTAAATCTAGGTGAAATGTCCCAAACCAGGTTCTTCAGAGTTCTTGACAGATTCTCGGATTTCTGACCTTTTTTAATTTAAATATTTCCATACCTTGCTAACTTTTTTATTTTAGTGGAGCAGTGAAGCATGGTCCCTCTTTTTGGATTTGGTAGGATTTTGAATACTTAAACACTTCAATAATATTAACACACATGCCTCTTTATAGTGTGGTACTCCTAAAACTTATATTTGGAATTTAAAGCAATAAACTTGAGTCTTTCCCCCATATTCCATTTTATTTTTGTCATACTTTTGCATCCTTAATCACCATGGGACTAATAGCTAAAAACTCTCTAAGTCATTATTCCCTTGTACCATTTTGTTGTCAATCACACAAAATCTATTTTTAGGCCTAGGTACACTCAGTGTTGAGTAAATTGTGTGCATGCGTATGTCTGCATGTATGCCTACGTGCATGACATTGAGGAGTCACATTGAGATGTTAAGATATGCATCAGTATTCAAGAGTCAGGAGGAACATCTAGTATATCAAAGAGTCACGCATGTGAATGCATTAGTATGCCAATAAGTCATGTGAGTCCAAAAGTCGATAATTAGTCTAAAAGTATGTGGATCCAACTTGCTTTGCCACTACAGGAAAGGGCTAATTTACTACGGCTAAGTTTATTTACAACGGTTTTAAGGTTAACCATCATTATTTACGACGGCTAAAACAGACCGTCATAAGTTAAGCCTTATTTACGACGGCCACTCCACGGCCGTCGTAATTTAAAGCTTATTTACGACGGCCCTTTTGTGGCCATCGTAAATAGGACTTATTTACGACGGCCCAAGAACGGGCCATCGTAAATAAGCGAACTATACCTCGCGGCCCGCTACTTCCCCCGCACCCTCGCCTCTCCCGCCCTCCCGCACCGCCGCCGCTCTACGACGCCGTCTCGCGCTGCCCCCGCGCCGCGCCGTCCGAGCGCGCCGCCGCTGCCGCCCGATTGCAAGTAATTTTTTGTCGTTTAATTAGTGATAACATGTATTTAATAGTTGTAGATTGAATTTAGTGTAACTTGGAGGTTAATTAGTTGTATTTGTTAGTTTAATTATTAATTATATGTTTTACATGTTTTTTAGTTGTAAATTGTAATAAGTTTTATTATTAGTATTACTTTAGTTATAAATTGAATTTAGTTTAATTTGTTGTTTAAATAGTTGTATATTTAGGTGTATTAGTTAATTCAATTGTTAATTATTTGTTTTATTTGATTATGTAGTTGCAATATGTATTTAGTTTGTCAATGAGTACTATTTTAGGTGTTAATTAGATGTTATATTAAGTAATGTATTATGTTGTTAGTTTAATTGTTAATTATTTGTTTTATTTGATTATTTAGTTGAAGATTGTTTGAAAATTGAGTAAGAATTATTTACTTCACGATGGTTAGCTATATACACCGTCGTGAAAGCATGTAGTACGATAATAGGACAACTGTCCAGGCGGGCCTGGAGACGAACGGTGTCGGTGCGGACGCAAAGCGCTTGTTGGAACATGGTGGTGTACACGACGTGAAGAACATAGGAACAACATATATGTAGTAAGAAATACAAATACCAGATTACTCCCATCTTGTTTGCATATGTTTGGTGTTGTATTCTTCCACATGAATTGATGTGTGTTTACTTTATGCATGTTGTTCCTATATATGTTCTTTACCTACAAGTGGTATTCAAGGCCGTACGAAGCCTGGTAAAATAAGAGACCATGAGTAGACCGTTCGAAGATATTTGGCTATGTTGGTCATGTACTTGCTCCTGGAACTCAGCTCACAAAACTCAGTGATAGGAGTATATATATATGGTTCACATGGGAATAGAAGAACTAAGCAAATCATATCGTATGTATGACCCTCGCACAAACATGCTATATGTTAGCAGGGGTATGATTTTTGAAGAAAGAAGAATTTAGAGTGACCTGAACTCTCAACCACAATCCACGATCATGGTGACTTTTACTATTCAAGAAAATGCAGCTGAATCAGTTCTGCACGAAGGTCGTATATATGCCGCAACCAGGAGATGCACAGGTGCCTAATTCTAGGCACAGAGGAAAATGTGGCGATGGCAGCAGCACATTATCCGCTCTCGCTAGTTCCGTGATGCCGCCACACGAAACAACAGCAGTTGGGCTGCCAACGTCAGGAACATCTAGGGGGAGCAGTGATAGCCTAGCTGAAATTTGTGCTAATTCGTAGCAGGTTGAGCTTGATTCAGAGCTGTTAACGCTCAAGATGAGCATACCAATTACCAGGAAGCTGCAAGGGAGAATTAATGGCTTGTGTGGCAATTGTTAGGTTGATTTCCAATCGGGCTTGGTCAATGTGACCAAGTCCGGCCCATTAGAAGCCCTGATCGGGAGCACTTGCCTTCTAATGTTTGTGGCCCCCTCTCACGAGACAATTGGAATAATACCACTCCTAACGAGGCATGCCACCAATGTGATAGCCCTTCTAAACTCATTATTCCGATCGGTTAGGCGCAGCAGTGAGGGGAAGGTCTAAACACCTACGGCTATCTCCGGCCGTCGTTGTCGCCACGACATCGACTCGTAGCTGCGTCGATCCATCACTGCATCGAGCTCGTCGCTGCAACGACTGTCATTATCATCAAGACCAAAGGTAAACATATAAGATCGATAATTTGCACTCTGATTACCTACTAGATCATGCCATTAGCAATTCAGAAATCTATCAATGGCATCATGAGTCGGGTCTAATGGTTGATCTAGTTTAGGCAAGAAATGTAGAGAAGAAATTTAGAGGTAGATTAGATCTGGAATTACAGCTAGCGAGCGGCCTAGGCATCGAGCCACCTCAGCCGTACCAGGTTGGCCACTACAGGAATCCCGGCGATTTGCAACGGCCGGGGCCGTCGCAAATAAGTCTAAAAGCATCGCAAATAATCAAATTGCGACGGCTTTACTTATTTGCGACGATTTCTGGCTGTCGCTTGTTTTTCGTCGCAATTAAATTTATTTGCGACGGCCGCCGTCACAAATAAAATTGTTTGCAATGGCTTAGATCCGCCGTCGCAAACAAGGGCCCGAGCCCATGGTTACGTAGGTTAATTTGCGACAGGCTGGACACTTATTTGCGACGGTACTATATAAAAAGTTGTCGCAAATAAGGTTTTTTATTTTTTTT
Organism: Neostapfia colusana; assembly: GCA_030760725.1. NCBI lineage: Eukaryota > Viridiplantae > Streptophyta > Magnoliopsida > Poales > Poaceae > Neostapfia > Neostapfia colusana. The sequence goes on along the minus strand of JASWHV010000019.1, from coordinate 25,372,784 downwards.
AAAAAAATTGAACATTCTACCCGGCTCGATGGCCAGAAACTAAATAGACATAACAACAGATAAATAAGGAATAGAAAAATACAACATCCTCGCCGCGCCATCGATCGCAACACAAAAGTCTCACATCTCATCACAAGAATACAAAAATAAGGAAGAGGCTCTCCGCTAGCGTCCACTTCCTCCAGATCCGCCAACATCCTCGCCGCGCATCAGTCCAGGCGCCAGTATAGACGGCGACGGAGTTTGAGCCTCCGTCGCCGATCCCTGCAACACATAGAAGTTGTTGGACATATTAATTTGTTTAGAACTTCATTTTTTACTAGAATTGATTAAACAAGCTAGAATTGATCATATTTGATGTGAACATCACTCCTGCAGATATACACAACACTCACATGGTAGGCATGCAAGGTTCAATTACTAGAGGTTGAGCACGACAATTGAATTTAGAGGTGAACTCGTTTCTGAACAATTCTTTATATGTGAATTTTGAGAGTATGTTGCTACCTAATGGATTAATTATGATTAGGAACCATGGAGAGGAGCATGGAGATACATAGAGAGGAGTTTGGAGGCGTGGAGGACCAGAAAATACGCCAACAAGAAGTTAGAGACCGAGCCCAACTCAAACTCGAGTCCAACTCGGGCCCAGGAGCAGTCCACCTTAAAATGGATGCACAGGAGGCATACGGACTCCGTTTTTGACATTCTACATATGCACGGAAAGCTGAGAGGATAAACTTTCCAATAGAACTGGCCCCACATCAAAATTCCAAAGGATTCGATGGGAAACTTCGAAACAATATAAAGTTTAGAGTCTGTCAGGGTGTTGCAACACCTAGTTGGGCCATTGGGCCTTGTACCGAGTCCAAGTCTATTATGTACGTGTCTTAGGGTTAGGTCACGACCCCAGCACCCCCCTGGTCGTCCTCCACCTTCTTTATACCCCCTAGCCGCCATCACTAACAGCTGGGTTTTGCTTAGATTATTCTGTCAAGAACAATTTCGCCGTTCATCAATTTGTGAGACCCCAACTTGAGTGCTTCATATCTTTCAGCAATTTGGTGGCATTCTTTCTTGTTCTTGCTTGTGTTCTTCAATTCGCAGGCAAGGATTAGCCTTCTTGGCGAGGTCAACCGCGCAATATCGGTTGATAACCTGAGGAGACGTGGTGCTGCGATTGCAGGGTTCAGAACGTGTTGTTCGGAAGCCGGATCGATTTGTGTCAAGTCTCCACCAAATCGAGAGTTATCAGAACCTTTCAGAAGATCGGGACCCCTGTACACATCAAGTGGTAATCAGAGCTTTAGATGCACCGTCAGGTTCGCCTTCCCCTAGTTTTGTTTATCTTGAACTCGTCCCATCGTCCACGAAAAAGGCAAAAAAATTATAGTAATAGGTTTCCCCATCCCAGACCAGGTTTAGCCTTTTGCACAATTCTGTTTTGGGGTCCGTAGTGTTGAATTTGTGTCCTAGTTCGTGTTTTGTTGCTGGTTTAATCGTGTTTTGTTCCTACTTTGTTATTCCATCCGCTGCATTCCATCGAAACCCTAGCTGCCACAATCGTTATCAAATCGATCACCATAACTATTCATTGTGCTAGGGTTATCCTTGTTCTTCAGTTTCCATCACATATTACGTGAATTTATCCTCCTTGATATACGCACACCATCGCACCCGTTGTCACCATCATATCCAATTTTTTCTCACCATCGTTTCCAATTCAGCTCCGCCAAAAACATAATCTTGTGGTGCTGTCTTAAAACAGCCATAACCTTGGCATTGGGCTAAATTACATTGCCCAGATTCACTTTGGAAGATTGATTATTTGGCATCTAAAGTCTCAACAATAATCATAAAGAAACATATTGAATTTTTGTTGTCAACATCTTCTTTTTTCAAGTGAGCTGAAAATTTGTGCGACGTGTATATTAGTGCTCCTGATTTCACGGCAGATATAAAAAAAATCAAAGAAAAAATATAGAAAGGAAAATTTGTGAAGAGGAGCACAAATATCAAACTTGGGTGTGTTATTTTGCCTTGTGGTGCACTTGTTCCTGCTCAATTATTGTCCTTATCATTCATACTTCTTGCTGTCTTGTTCATAACATCCGGGATAAGACACGAGTAGGCTAGCAACTAGGACGAGTGTTTGGACATCTATTCAGCATTACTATCTGTTATTGAATTGTGTGCTACTCACATATATTTGACCATCCAAACTCCACATTCATCCTTTTGAACAGCACAAGTTTTTGACCCTTGCAATCGCTGAATCACGTCGTCTAGGTATCCTTTGCCTTGTTGTGGTAAGAAACTTGTAAGAGCTTGGTAAGACTCGACCCATTGCTTTGTGAGTTCCGCCATCATTGCGTAGTAGTTAATAGGGATAATCTTGTTGTTTTCCATATTATTCTTGCTAACAATGTCAGATCATGTTGATCCTACGGAGTGTGTTTTTAAAAGTGAGATGAAGGGTTACATAGGACAAATGATGAAGTCTCTCAAGGAAGCAATCACACAAGGGGTAAAAGATTATCTTGCTGAACAGAGAATACCCCACACCCTTGAGAGGTTGGACAAACGCTTAAGCTCGCTAGTTAGAAGGATTGATGATATGGAGACCCACCTACCATTCAGCCATGATGCTACCCATCACAACAACTTTGAAGAAGAAGAAGACGTGTTGTGTGATGTCAATGGAGAGGTGGATACACGTGCTGTGCAGAATGTACATCTACGTCAACACCTTCGTCAAAACACTCATGGTATGGTAGGAAACAACATGCGTGGTAACAATAACCACCCTCTTGATGACCCTTTTGCTAAAGTTAAATTTTTCGTACCTTCATTTTCTGGTGCTTATGATGCTGAGGCATATCTTGATTGGGAAATGATGGTTGAGCAGAAATTTAATTCCCACCTTGTTCCTGAACAACATAGAGTTCGACAAGCCACTAGTGAGTTTAAGGATTTTGCTATAATATGGTGGAATGAACTAGGTACCACACGCTTACAACCTGATACATGGGAACATTTAAAAGAAGCTATGCGTAATCGTTTTGTTCCTCCATCCTACCAACGTGATTTACGAAAGAAATTGCAGCGCTTAGAGCAGGGAAATAATTCTGTCCAAGATTATTATGCGGAGCTTCAAAAGGGTATGATACGATGTGGGGTAGTAGAGGACACTGAAGATAAAATTTGTCGTTTCTATGGGGGGTTGAGATGTGAGATATAGGATATTGTTGATTATAAGGAATTTAATACTGTCAACCAGTTGTTCCAGCTTGCTATGCTTGCAGAAAAGGAGTTACAGGGTCGTCAATAAAAGAACAAGAGCAGCAGCGGTGCCTCCTACACTCCACGCACGACAACATCTTCGGGGGCGTCCAAGTCATTTCGTTTTGATGCCCTTTCACCAAAACCAGCAGCCAAGCTTCCTTCTGGCAGCAACAACGTTTCAGCAGCACTGAAACCGCCACCTGCACGACCTGCGGATTCGGGTAAAAATTCCATGCAGGTACCCGCCAAAAGTGCTTCATCTGTTGCTTCAACAGGACGCACTTCCGGCATTCAGTGCCACCGCTGCCATGGTCTTGGTCATGTGCAAAAAGATTGTCCTAGTCAGCGGGCATACGTGGCTACAGAAGAGGGAGGATACATCAGCACCTCTGATGTCGAAGACAACAATGATGATGAAGCTTCCACGGACAATGATGAGGGACATGTTTTTGGGAGTGAAGACACATCAGCCTACATGAACATCATTGTGCAGCGGGTGCTGAACACACAGGTACAACAACTTGATAGATTACAATGCCATAATTTGTTTCAGATTTTCTTTGTCATCAAGAACCGGCGAGCACGTGTCATCATTGATGGAGGAAGCTGCAACAACTTGGTGAGTTCTGAATTGGTCAAGAAGCTTAGCTTGAATACACGACCACACCCACATCCGTACTATATTTAATGGTTGAATGATTCTGGAAGAGCTAAGGTAACACAAACTTGCAGAATTCCGTTTTCCATTGGTACATATATTGATTCCGTTGATTGTGATGTGGTACTCATGCAAGCGTGTTTACTTTTATTGGGCCGACCTTGGGAACATGATAAGGATGGTTTGCACCATGGTAGAAGTAATAAATATACTTTTATACATAAAGGAAAGAAAATTACTTTGATACCTTTGACTCCTGCTGAAATTGTACAAGCTGATAGGGAGAGAGCTGGAATTTCTAGTAGTTCTAAATCAGAAAATCAACAAGTCATTAATTCTGTGTTACCACCAAATAATGAGAGATCTACACCTAGTTCTAAGACTGAGGGAATTAAATTGAAGGGTCATGTAATGCTTTCTACAAAATCAGACCTTGCTGAAATTTCTGATCATGATATTTGCTGTGCATTGGTGTGCAAACAAGTTTTGTTCTCCATTGATAATATTGCTAGGTCTTTGCCTCCAGCAGTTACTAACTTGTTGCAAGAGTATGAGGATATTTTTCTAGCTGAGATACCCCCGGGACTTCCACCTTTGAGAGGGATTGAACATCAAATTGATTTGATTCCAGGTGCAATTTTGCCAAACCGTGCTGCATATAGGACCAACCCCGAGGAGACTAAGGAAATTCAGTGGCAAGTCCAAGACCCTTTGGACCGTGGGTATGTACGTGAAAGCCTTAGTCCTTGTGTTGTTCCTGTACTTTTGGTTCCTAAGAAAGATGGTACTTGGCTATGTGTGTTGATTGTAGAGCCATTAACAATATTACTATAAGGTATCATCATCCTATTCCTAGGCTAGACGACATGCTTGATGATTTGTGTGGTTCTATAATTTTCACTAAGATTGACTTGCGTAGTGGTTGCCACCAAATAAGAATGAAATTGGGAGATGAATGGAAAACATCTTTCAAAACCAAATTTGGGTTGTATGAGTGGTTAGTAATGCCTTTTGGTTTAACTAATGCACCAAGTACATTCATGCGTTTGATGAATGAGGTTTTGAGAGCTTTTATTGGAAAATTTGTGGTGGTTTACTTTGATGATATCTTGATTTATAGCAAGTCATTGGATGAACATATGGATCATTTACGTCCTGTTTTTAATGCTTTGAGAGATGCACGTTTATTTGGTAACCTTGAGAAGTGCATCTTTTGTACGAATCGAGTTTCCTTTCTTGGCTATGTTGTGACTCCACAGGGAATTGAGGTGGATGAGATGAAAATTCAAGCGATCAAGAGCTGGCCAATACCTCAAGCCATCACACAGGTAAGGAGTTTTCTTGGTCTTGCGGGTTTCTACCGACGTTTCGTCAAGGATTTTAGCACTATTGCTGCCCCATTACATGAGTTGACTAAGAAAGGTGCGGTGTTCCATTGGGGAAAAGCACAAGAGGAGTCCTTTGACACCTTGAAGGACAAGCTTACACACGCACCATTGCTGCAACTTCCTTATTTTAGTAAGACTTTTGAACTTGAATGTGATGCTAGTGGAGTTGGCATTGGTGGTGTCTTACTGCAAGGTGGTAAACCGGTTGCATACTTTAGTGAAAAACTTAATGGTCCTGTCCTGAATTACTCCACATATGATAAAAAATTTTATGCTCTCGTACGATGCTTAGAGACATGGCATCATTATTTATGGTCTAAAGAATTTGTTATTCATTCTGATCATGAATCGCTAAAGCATATTCGTTCTCAAAATAATCTGAATCGTAGACATGCAAAATGGATTGAATTTATTGAGTCTTTTCCTTATGTCATTAAACATAAGAAAGGGAAGGATAATTTGATCGCTGATGCATTGTCTAGATGATATAATATGCTGTCCCAACTTGATTGTCGAATTTTTGGACTTGAATCAATTAAAGAACAATATGCTCTTGATGCTGATTTTAAAGATGTGTTGCTGCATTGTAGAAAAGGTAATACCTGGAATAAATTTGTACTGGATGATGGATTCTTGTTTAGAGCTAACCGCCTATGCATTCCAGTTGGTTCCATTCGTCTTTTGTTATTACAAGAGGCACATGGTGGAGGTTTGATGGGCCATTTTGGCGCAAAGAAGACGGAGGATGTTCTGGCCACACATTTCTTTTGGCCAAAGATGAGGAGAGATGTAGAGCGGTTTGTGGCTCGCTGCACCACATGTCAGAAAGCTAAGTCCCGTTTGAATCCACATGGTTTATACATGCCTCTTCCCACTCCTTCCATTTCTTGGGCCGATATCTCTATGGACTTTGTTTTGGGATTGCCTAGGGCTAAGAGGGGGAGGGACAACATTTTTGTTGTGGTGGATCGTTTTTCTAAGATGGCACATTTTATACCGTGTCAGAAAAGTGATGATGCTGTACATATTGCCGACCTTTTTTTCAAACAGATTGTTCGCTTGCATGGTATGCCTTCTACTATTGTTTCAGATCGTGATGCTAAATTTTTGAGTCACTTTTGGCGCACCCTATGGAACAAGTTGGGTACAAAACTGTTGTTCTCTACAACATGTCACCCACAAACTGATGGGCAAGCAGAAGTAGTGAACCGCACTTTGGGCACCATGTTGAGAGCTGTTTTGAAGAAAAATTTAAAGATGTGGGAAGAATGTTTGCCACATGTGGAGTTCGCATATAATCGGGCAACACATTCTACCACCAAGGTAAGTCCTTTTCAGGTAGTGTATGTATTTAATCCTCGTGCTCCTATTGATATCTTGCCTTTACCTACTAGTGAGAGAACTCATAATGATGCAAAGGAACGTGCTGATTTTATTTTAAAAATTCATGAGACCACTAAACACAATATTGAAAAGATGAATGAAAGATATAGAATTGCTGGTAGTAAAGGTAGGCAGGAAGTTAGACTTGAACCGGGTGATTTAGTTTGGTTATACTTGAGAAAGGATAGATTTCCAGAACTGAGAAAGTCTAAATTGATGCATAGATCTGATGGTCCTTTTAAAATACTTGAGAAGATTAATGATAATGCATATAAACTTGAGTTGCCTCCCGAGTTTGGGGTTAGTCCCACCTTTAACATTTCAGATTTGAGGCCATATTTGGGAGAAGAAGATGAGTTTGAGTCGAGGACGACTCCAACGCAAGAGGGGGAGGATGATGTGGACATCACTCCTGCAGATATACACAACATTCACATGGTAGACATGCAAGGTCCAATTACTAGAGCTCGAGCACGAAAATTGAATTTAGAGGTGAGCTCGTTCCTGAACAATTCTTTATATGTGAATTTTAAGAGTATGTTGCTACCTAATGGATTAATTATGATTAGGAACCATGGAGAGGACATGGACATACATGGAGAGGGGTTTGGAGGCGTGGAGGACCAGAAAATACGCCAACAAGAAGTTAGAGACCGAGCCCAACTCAAACTCGAGTCCAACTCGGGCCCACGAGCAGTCCACCTTAAAATGGATGCACAAGAGGCATACGGACTCCGTTTTTGACGTTCTACATATGCATGGAAAGCTGAGAGGATAAAATTTCCATTAGGACTGGCCCCATGTTAAAATTCCTGCGGAGTCGATGGGAAACTTCAAAATAATATTAAGTTTAGAGTCTGTCAGGGTGTTGCATTACCTAGTTGGGCCATTGGGCCTTGTATCGAGTCCAAGTCCATTATGTACGTGTCTTAGGGTTAGGTCACGACCCCAGCACCCCCCTGGTCGTCCTCCACCTCCTTTATACCCCCTAGCCGCCGTCACAAACAGCTGGGTTTTGCTTAGATTATTCTGTCAAAAACAGTTTTGCCGTTCATCGGTTTGTGAGACCCCAACTTGAGTGCTTCATATCTTTCAACAATTTGGTTGCATTCTTTCTTGTTCTTGCTTGTGTTCTTCGATTCGCAGGCAAGGATTAGCCTTCTTGATGAGGTCAACCGCGCAATATCGGTTGATAACCTGAGGAGACGTGGTGCTGCGATTGCAGGGTTCAGAACGTGTTGTTCGGAAGCCGGATCGATTTGTGTCAAGTCTCCACCAAATTTAGAGTTATCAAAACCTTTTGGAAGATCCGGACCCCTGTACACATCAATATTGAACTTAGTTGATTACCTGAACACCCGAAGAAATGTGCACCAGCGGCGGTAGCTCTAGTTCCGGCGGAGGAATCGGTGGTGGCAGTGGAGGTAGCTGGAGGTGCAACCCCTGGACATCGCAGCCTTGAAAGAAACTTTGTGGTTGCAAAAGTTGCAGGTTATTACATATTATTAAGAATGCGCTAAATTTAAATTATTTGAGCTTACCGTCATCACCTGTCGCTGCATCTCCATCGTTTGTCGCATCTGCTCCATGCAGGCTCGCTGGTATGAGATGGTGGCCTCTATCGCCGCCCTCTGCGCCGCCATTGCCGCCCTCTGCGCCTCCAGGTCCGACTGAAACTGCTCGCGACTCTCCTGGACCTGACGGGCGAGAGTCTCCACCTGCAAGACACGGCGACTCGGGCCCACCGACGAAGACTGTGTGGAGCTGCCTCTCGCAGGTCTCGCCGCCCTCGAGTCTACAACTCCGTCGAATATGGTGAGCCTATAAAAACAGAATCAGTAATATGAAATTGAAATATCTTTAATATTTTGAATTGAAAACGATAAAATGACTTATGAACTCACCTTCAGTGGGCTTTTCCATCTCCGGTTGCATACACGGCTTGAGGATCGATTGGTTCATGTTCCCAATCGAAATTTGCGCCGTGTATCCTCCTAGCCTCCTTCCCGTACCTAGCCTGAAAAAACAAGAAAACCGTGTAAGTTCATCAATCCATATAGTTATATTTACTATGAATGATTTCTATACTTACCAACCGCTCGGCTGCGGTCTGATTGCACCCCTCGGGCTGAGAAGGGTCTCTGTGACCTCTCTTCGAGATCTCAGCAGGAGTCGGCGGCACCCCCGTCCCGCGCTCCTGTCAAATCGTGTTAGTACAAACAATATATTATGAATACATAAACATAAGTTAGATACACTTACCATGCATTTAGCTAAACGCAAGTGGTTATCCTGACCATGTTTGTGCTTCCCCTCGACCCCTCAGCACCCTCGATCCCTCTGGAACTTAGCCTTGAACTCATTGCTAGCCCAACACCGACAAAGGGCCCGGTATGCATCGGATCGACCCTGCAACCAACTCACGTGGCCCTGCACATAGTTGTAGGTCATTAAAAATATCATTGATGTATTCGCTCCATGCTCAGAAAAAATATTTACTACACCCCACGTACCTGCGCGTACTCTTCCTCCGTCAGGTGCCTCTCGCTCTCCTGCCGGAAGTGTAGCACGTGGTGCTGGTTTGCCTTCAAGTGCTCGTTGATAACTTGAATACGAGCGTTCGACAAAGCTTGCCGAACCACCTTCGCAGCGTTCACGTGAAACACTTTCCTCGCATCCTCCAACATGTGAGGGTCGTCCGGGTCCTCTAAAATATACCTTTCCTGTGATAAATATTGAAAGAGATGTACATTAAAAGAGTTTCAGAGTTAAAACTTAGAAACTTTATTTAACAAAATTACCATAAAATCAGCCCATACGGCCTCCTGAACATTGCCGTGCTCCTGGTGATGGGTGCGTGCGTAATCCTCTCAGGAAGTAGCAGGCACCCCGTCGATGACCCCGGGATAGTGCAAACGCACTAAGGACCCGAGGACACCGTCCACCTGTAAAGTAGACACTTGAAAAGTATCCTACTTCCTTAAGATCATATGCTCCAGCGATGCACCCTTCCACCCTTGCCCTGTTGCCAACCATTGGTTTCAGATATCGTAACGCTCTTTCAATGTGACACATCCACCTATATTGCACAGGACCGCCAACTTTAGCTTCGAATGGAAGATGGATAATTAGATGTTGCATTGGATTGAAGAAACCCGGTGGAAAAAAATTTCCATTTTACATAAAAGTACGGGTATCTCCTTCTCTAACTTATCCATCATCCCTGTCTTGATTTCTTTAGCACAAAGCTGTCTATAGAAATAGCTGAGCTCGGCTAAAACCTTCCACACTCTATCATCTAGATAGCCACGAAACATAACAGGTAAGAGTCTTTCCATGATAATGTGATAATTATGACTCTTTAACCCGGTGAGGTTTCCTGTGTTCACATTTACGGCTCGTTTCAGGCTAGCTGCGTAACAATATGGGAATTTCAAAGTTTTCAACCATTTCATGACTTTTTTTTCTTTAGATTGAAGACAGAAAGAAGCACGTGGCTTGCCACCAATTTCAGATATTTCAAGAGTTAGACGATGACAAATGTCTGCCAAATCTAGTCTAGCTTTTATATTGTCTTTCGTTTTGCCAGACATATCCATGCATGTGCTTATGATACTTTCGTTCATGTTACTCTCCTGATGCATCACATCAATGTTGTGTATTGGAATCAATGACTTCACATACGGTAGCTCCCAAAGTCCACATATGTGAGTCCAATTGTATTCCACGCCATAACCTACGAAATATCCAAGACGACCTTCATCTGGCATCAGTTTGTCCAACATATCAGAAATTTCTGACCCGTTGAGACGTTTCGTTGGTCCTTTCGTGACAACGGTGTTCTTTCTAAAGACATGCCTCTGTTGCCTAAATATGTGATTCGAAGGCAACCAACGTCTGTGACAATCAAAGTAAGATATCTTGCCTCCATGAGTTAGTCGAAAGCAATCCGTGTCCGAAGCACATGTCAGACACGTCAAACGACCGTGAGTGCTCCATCCGGAAAACATGTCGTATGCCGGCAAATCATGGACGGACCACAAATAAGCAACTCAAAGGTTGAATTTCTGCTTCTTGTAATTGTCGTACGCTTCGACTCCTGTCCACAACTCTTTCAATTCTTCGATCAGCGCTTTCAACATCACGTTGAGACGTGACCCAGGATGATCAGGTCCAGGTACAATGAGGCTGAGGAACATGAACTCGTTCTTCATACACAAAGTCAGTGGCAGGTTGTAGGGAATGACAAAGACGGGCCAACAGGAGTATGGCATGGCATTTGTACTGAACGGTGAGAATCTGTCTGTCGCTAACCCGATGCGAACATTTCTCGCATCACAAGAAAATTCTGGATTGAAACGGTCTAGCGCCTTCCATGCATCACCGTCGGACGGATGCATCAAGAATTCTTTATTCTCACGTTTACCTTCTTTGTGCCATCTCATGTGTCTAGAAGTTCTTTTTGAAAGAAACAACCGCTTCAACCGAGGTGTCACAGGTAAGTAACGAAGTTGCTTATGTGCGACATCTGTCATCACATTATCTCCATCGTCATTAACAACTTCGACATACCTCGGTTTACCACATTTCAAGCACATGTTCTCGTTGGCGTGCTCTTTCCAGAATAGCATGCAGTTGTCTGGACACACATCGATTTTCTCATAATTCATACCAAGACCAAATATCCGTATCTTCGACTAATACATATCTTTAGGCGCTTTGTGAGGTTGCGGAAGGATATCACATATCATTTTCATGATATCATTGTAGCAGTTGATAGAAAAAATTACTTAGACTTAATTGCCATAAATCTGGTCAAAAAAGCAAGGACGGTCACATCCGTGTGTTCATGCAACGGCTGTTGTGATTTCTTGAGGTCCTCGAAGAAATTGTCTGCCTCCTTTGTAAGAGGATCCTCCACTTCCAGAGCTTCTAGCATCTCATCCATCCTATCAACCCCCGTTATATCATCATCCTCATCCACTTCTACTATGTCTCGAGGTTTAGTCTCACCGTGGAAGGTCCACACCTCATAACTTGGCGTGAAACCGTTTCGACATAAGTGAAACGATAGTTCCAATCTGCTCAAAAACTTGGTGTTCCGGCATTTCGTACATGGGCACCGCACCTTATCATCAGTTGACAATGAAAATGCTCGATCCAAGAATTTATATGACTTGATGTATCACTCATCCGAGTGACCATCAGTTCTGCTCTTCCAGCCAGTATACATCCAACTGCGGTCTTCACCCATGTTTGACTCTGCAGTTTAAAGCCGAAGAAATTATCGTTAATATATGCAAGATTTATCCTGCTTCTGACGAGACACAATACATAAAGCTCAATAAAATTTTAGCAGCATAACCTCGCTTGTTTTACACTGCACCCCCCAAAAATGGTTCTTCAAGCTTTGGGGTCAACTATCCAACAACAAGGGAGGAGGCGAGGAAATAACGAAAGAGGAGGAATGAACGGGAGAAAACCACCTGTCGGGGCCCTCCATCCACGCGCGGTAGTGTAGGATCGAAGTACATGTGTAAAGCTACCACATGGGGGGTGAATGGTAGATAAAAACTTTTCAGCAGAAGCAATAAAACACCCCTCAACAGAAAACCGATCTGTTAAAGAAACCGTGTGTGCGACTAATCTAAACATGTTCAACTGTGACAAAACTACTATAGATTGTAGAGAATCAAGTCACGAAGACTTCACAACAAGAATCATGAAAATCCGTTGAGAGAAACTCAAGTTACGACCGAAAGATCGAACAAAGGTCAATCTGTCATACGCGAGAAAAACCGTTCTGGAATACTGCAAAGAAACTCGTGTAGATCGGAAACCACAAATTCAATGACCGTGAAATTTCTCCCCCTTTGACAATGTATTCAGCAAGGTACAAAAGAGAAATTTTAATTTGTTATGAGCACATTATAACATATACATATAAGACAAAGCTCATCCAAATCATACTATCAAGTAACTTACACTATCACATCAATGAGCTACATAAAGTAGTGTAAGCCATGCTAGAGATCAAGTGTAATTTTCAATTTAAGCAAGTCATGATCTCACAAACTTAACTATTTCAAGAGCTTAAAGCATGACACTTGTTGCTGCATTTTATTTATCATTTAAAGCACAAATTTTGATCTTATGACATTTGCAAGAGATTATATGCAGCATCAGCCTATTCTAAGCAACCAAGCCAAGCCTATGTCATTTAACAGTCAGAAGTTTAAGGACATGGTTTTAGTCATACGCAACTCCTTTCAAGTTCATATCTAAGTGCAATGATAAGCCATCTCAAAAGAAGAAGTGTGATGCATGCATATTCTATTGATCTTTTCTCATTTTTTTATTTGAACATAAAAACTCAACATGTGAGTTGATTACTTGATTAATTCTTTATGATGAAAAGCACTTGTGAGCATGCAACAAGTTCAAAACAGTAAGAAAGTTCGACCATGACCAGATTTAGTGTAAGTAATTATTCCAATTACTAGACATGGTAAAAACTATAAAATGTATAACACGAGTAATGTAGTAAGAACTTTCAGCATGAAAAAGAAATCACAAAGTCATATATGCATGAAATACTATGCTCATATTATTTTAATTTCAGATTCACACATAGACTTCCCAAGATTCAAAATTCTCACTCAATTTAAGCCACGAGGATGCATAACCCCTATTTCACTATGAATGTAACAAAAACAAGTGAAATCCAAAGAATTTGTAAAAATGTCAGCCAATTATTGTTCGGTATCTACATGGTGAAGCACAATGTTCCCTTTTTCGACATTATCACGGAGAAAGTGATACCTAATGTCAATGTGCTTAGTTCTCGAATATTGCACGGGGTTTTTAGCAATGCAAATGGCACTAGTGTTATCACAAAACAGTGGAACACTATCTAAATCAACCCCATAGTCCTTAAGTGTTTGAACAATCCAAAGAATTTGTGAGCAAGCACTAGCAGCAGCTACATATTCAGATTCGGCTGTGGATCGTGCAACTGAACTTTGTTTTCTAGAGGACCAGGCAACAAGTGAATTACCAAGAAAATGACAAGCACCAGAAGTACTTTTCCTATCAATCCTACAACCCCCAAAATCAGCATCGGAAAAAGCTTTCAAAGTAACGGTTGAGGAAGAAGGAAGAAAAATGCCAAATTCTTGAGTTCCATGTAAGTACCTGAGAATCCTTTTGACGGCTTGACGATGTGAAGCACGTGGGGAGGCTTGAAACCATGCACAAAGACATACGCTGAATTGTATGTCCGGTCTTGATGCCGTGAGATATAGAAGTGATCCGATCATGCTTCTATATTCTTTTTGATCAACGGGATCACAATCTTCATCAAGTTCAAGTGTTGTTTCTATTCCCATTGGTGTCCGAAGAGGCTTGCTTGTCCATGTTGAAGCGTCTTAGAAGATATTTTGTATACTTTGTTTGATGCACAAAGGTACCCTCCTTGGTTTGATTGATTTGCAGTCCTAAAAAGTACGTGAGTTCTCCCATCATACTCATCTCAAATTCTGAACTCATCATAGCTGAAAACTTGGACACAAGATCATGAGAAGTACAACCAAAGATAATATCATCCACATACACTTGAACGAATAATGAGTTATTGCCATACTTAAGCACAAAAAGAGTTATCAACCTTGCCCATGGTAAACCCCTTTTCAAGTAAGAATGTTTTTAACCTATCATACCATGATCTAGGGGCTTGTTTGAGACCGTACAAGGCTTTGGACAGTTTGTAAATGACACGACCCCACTGGTCCTGTCGAGCCAGGATCACGCTGAGGGGTGCTGCGTTGCACACCACCGTATAACACACGTCAAAGGTGCAAAGCGGAAGCGGAAGTTTTATTACATAAACAGGTTTATGAACATGTTTACATCAAAATAAGTTCAGTGTACACTCACGGGCGTAGACTAAGCATCAAGTGCACGTTCATCCCTCGAACGTGTCCTTGCTAGCACACACGCACACTAACTCCGCGGCGTGCATGACTCCCACTCGACGGGGTTCCCCTCCTGGGGTTCCGTCTCCTCTTCGGGAGTCCCTTCCTCATAGAACCCTGCAAAAGCTTCAAACACAAGCAGTGAGCACGAAGGCTCAGCAAGTCTGACCCGTCTCACCTAAACATGGAACTTCTACATGAGGGTAATGGGTTGCATGAGGCAAAAATCATTTGCAAGGACTCGCCTAATTAGTAGAACCTTACTTTCAAGTTTTAGCAGCAGGTTGTGGAGAACCTTACGCTAAGGCACATGAGAGAGCCGCAATCAAACAAGAAACGCATTTCTCTCATGTACATTGCCCAAAGTTGAAAAGAACTTTAGTTAGGACTAAGCTACAGCATATCATTAACAATCAATGTCCAGCTTTCAATCAGCAACATTTTAACATGTAACTAGCCTGTTCTTTCTACGTCACGGTACAGTGAACAAGTGGTACTCACTGACCGCGAGGGACGGCGATTATAATCGATTTACACCTGCAGGGTTACCCGAACAACCCGTCACGTACGCCCGTACTCGATGTTGCCTACAACAACCATCACGGACGCCGTACGCGACTACCTTTCACCCGTCAGCCAAATATTGAACCGGTCCCATCGTCCCGAGCAAGAGGTCCCTGCACGCGCATCTCTGTGCCGCCAGCTGATTTACACCTCGAGCTCTCAACCTACCCTCTGAACGACGGGCAATGCCTCAATACCCAGCTACCCGAGTTACATCAGTTTCCCGGTTCCCATATAGCCGGTAGGTCTTCGGTACTGTTCTAGCTTGTTCAACAGGCCCGCACACGGCTCGGTCCTCAATCGACACAAGCAGAGCTACAGCACACAGGCCCCAAAGTCCTGCTGCCCTTACTCTCCGCTCGGTCTCATTTTCTTGCCATGTGTATCATGTGCTATCTCTACCCGAGCAATGTGCCTCTAGCCTATTCTCGCGAGTAGTTCCAACTACTCGACTTGTACCGAATCCTACTCTATCCTAGCAATGCAGTGGCTAACGGGGTTTGCAATCCTAAACCCAACCCATGGTTCTCTTGGCTATGCAGTGGGGCTTCCAAACAAGACTCTAATGCACAGAATAAAGGAAACAAGTATGTGCTCAAAACAATAAAAATTTATAAAAAGGTTAATGCAAACCGGGGCTTGCCTTGCTGCTCTTGGTCGTAGGCTAGCTGTTCCTCCGGAGTAACGAAGTCTAGGACTTCGGGTTCCTCCTCGACCTTAGCGACTACATGATGAGAGCAATATGTATCAATTTAAATGCATTTGTATTAGCTTTGAAGTTGTGAAGTCTATAACCTTTGCTAGACAGACCTAATGACTGTGAAACTTTTACTGTGGCTTGGTTACAACCTAAACAAGGACTTGGTCAAGTTTTAGTTGCAGCAAAGCTCATTTGAGCCCTCCACAAATAATTATGTCCTTGACCTTAATTGGAACTCTTAGGGTGTTCTAGGAATTTTCATGAGACAAACTATGACTTTCTGAAAACTAGATTTTCAGAGGGTTCTAATGGAGTTGGTCTCACTTAATTTGGAAGTCTCTAACTAAAGATATGAGCTAAACAATTTCAGAGAAAATTCTGAAAATGTTTCTGAACATTTCCTATTTTCTCTGGAACAGTTTTGCTAATCACACCATTAGGTGGACTAAATGAGCTCAAATGGACCTGAAACTTTTATGGTAGTTCAAGGATATTTTGGTGAACATCTCAGCAAAATTTCAGGATTTTCCTCCAAAGGATTCTCCAGTTAAAATTCCTAACAGTTTAAATTTTAAGGAATTAATCCTGGAGAATTAAGGAATTTCATGAAGTGAAACTTGATTTTTTGGAAATTACTCAGAGAGCTGAATCCAGCAAAATTTGGTTCACTCAATTTGGAGCTTTCTAGCCAAAGTTATAAGGATTTGAAGTTTGAACTAAAACTGAAATTCGGGGAAAAGTTTAAACTCTGGCTTGTGGGCCCCGCACACAGTGCGTCGTCTCCCTCCTCGCGCCAACTGCGCGGCGGCGGCGTTCTCCGGTGACCCTCGCCGGAACTGAGTTCCCGGCCACCCCCCCCCCCGGCCCGAAACTTGCCGCCTGCCCCTTTTCCGACCCCCTGGACTCGATGGTAGGGTCGCCGGCCGCCGGCGATGACCGGAAACCCGTGCGCACCGGTGACAGCACCTGCTAGGGTTCCGGTGAGGTCGGTCCCGCTCTCCCGTGCACCAAATCGACCGGAAATCGGTCGGAGAGCATCAGTAGGGCATGGGAAACACGAACTAGGGCTGGGTGGAAGCTAGAAATACCGGCAACTAGGCTCTCGACGGTGAGCCGAGGTGTTCAGCCATGGCGGCGGGGAAAACAGCCATATCATGGCCGATTCTCGATGGTTTTCTCCAATTCCAGTCCGAGCATGGGCGCTAGCGTGCATAGAAGCTACTAGGTAACGAGCTTGTCCAACCTTCGTGCATAGAGCACGAATTTCACCCGAAGGTGAGCTCGGTTCTTATGAACTGATCAAGAGTAAATTTGGAAATTCTCGGCCGAGGGTTGATCAATCGCCAAACGGCTTTCGGCTACTCCATCTACATACAATCACGCACCTTTCTTGTGTAGAGAAGAGGACGTGACAACGGCTGTGCCGTGCTGTCCACGGGAGCCCGATCGGCGGCGATGTTCGGCTCGCCGGAGAAATGGCTCGTACAGCTCGAGGAAGCTTGCTCACTGGCCAACACGGAGTGTGGGAGGTTGCTCTCGATCCCTTGGTGCCGTTTTGCTGTGGAGGAGGCTGTGCTCGCGAGCGATCGGCTTGATCAAGCGGGAGCTCGAGCGGCGGTGATGGCAGTGGAAAAACGGCCGAGTATGCCGGCAGATCGGGGAATGAGTGATCGGAGCACGCCGGGGAGGGAATAAATAGCCCGGCGGCTGGTCTCCGGCTTGGGGCGCGCAGCAGGAGCTGGCGCCGGCTGCCCCCCTTCGGTGGCGCGCGCACACAGCAGCCGGGAACCGACTGAACTGTGTTTCAGTCGGTTTGTATTGAGGCAGAGGCTGACATGTGGGTCCCACCCCTCCTTTTAACCTCTGAAATTTACTCCTAACAGCTGTGGTAAACAGTGAACCCTATACTACCCTTGGCAATTCAAATTATTCACCCATGAGCCATTTGAATTGATCAAAGTTCAAATGAGGTTTGGTTTGAATGAATTTCAGCACAAGTTCAGTTTGAAATTTAAATAAAGTTTGAATTTCTCCCCCTTAGCTCATGTCAAGATCAACTCCAAATGGAGTGAAAATTGGTGTGGGAGCTCACAAAAATGTGCTGAGTGAGAATATGCCTTCCACTTTTAAATTCAGTGGGTGAAAACAGTTTGAATTTGAATCTGGTTTCAAACTGCCCTCCTCCTATCTATACCCAAAATGACCTCAAAAAGGTTTTGAATTTGGGTGGAACTTGGCATGGACATCCTTAGCAAAGTGTAGGAGTTTTCATATGTCCAGCCCATCTATATCACATGTGGGAAATACCACTTTTACAATGTGTGAGTTTGTTCTCTAATGAGCATGTTGATAATTGTTACTTGCTCTTCATTTGTGTTCATCATTCTTGCTCAAATGAGGTGTGTGGTGTGGTGATGAACACTGCAAATGGGTGTCAAAAACTGAGACCCTTACATTCCTCCCCCCTTAAAAGAATCTCGTCCCGAGATTATAAGGTGAAAATGAGAGAGAGGGCGGTGGAAAATTACCGGATATGCGACGTGAGAAAGTCGGGGTGGTTAGTGCGAAGGAATTCTTCGCTCTCCCATGTCGCTTCGTCCACGGAGTGATTACTCCATAGAACCTTGTAGAACCACAACGTACGGTTGCGTGTGGTTCGGGCCTTTTCATCAATAACCTGCACCGGTTCCTCCCGATAGGTGAGGTCCGGTTGCAGTTCTTCAATGTCTTCCAGCTGAACGGTAGTTGATAACTTGAGACACTTCCTCAGCTGGGAAACGTGAAAGACGTCGTGCACACCGAAAAGTGCTTCTGGTAATCTCAGCCGGTATGCTACCGATCCACATCTTTCGGTAATCTGGAATGGACCGATGAATCGGGGTGCCAACTTTCCTCTCACCCCAAATCTGTTTACACCCTTCATTGGAGACACTCATAGGTATACGTGATCTCCAACTTCGAATTGTAATGGGCGCCTTCTCCGGTCCGCATACTGTTTCTGACGGGATTGAGCGGCTCTTAGGTTCGCTTGAATCAGTCGAACTTTTTCTTCCGCGTCGTTGACAAGGTCAATCCCGAAGGTAACCCTCTCGCCAGACTCACACCAGTTCAGTGGTGTGCGGCATTTTCTCCCGTATAGCGCCTCGTAGGGCGCCATCTTGATGCTGGCTTGGTACCCATTGTTGTACGAGAACTCGGCTAACGGCAAGTGATCATCCCAATTCTTGCCGTGGTCGATAGCGCAAGCTCGTAGCATGTCTTCTAGAATCTGATTTACCCGCTCGGTTTGTCCATCCGTCTGCGGGTGGTAGGATGAACTACGGATCAGCTTCGTCCCCAAGGTAGTGTGTAGCTGCTCCCAAAAACGGGACACAAATAAAGTGCCCCGGTCCGATATGATGGTACGGGGTACGCCGTATAAGCATAGGATCCGTGAGATGTACAGTTCAGCGTACTTCTTGGCGTTGTAGTTGGTGTTGACCGGGATGAAATGGGCAACTTTGGTGAGCCGATCGACGATTACCCACACAGAATCATGTTTCTGTAAGGTGGTGGGTAAACCGACGACGAAATCCATGCTCACGTCCTCCCACTTCCAGGCAGGAATGCCTAGTGGTTGCAGCAGTCCCGGTTTCCGCATATGGTCTGCCTTCATCCTTCGACATGTATCACACTCGGACACGTATTTGGCAGTCTCTCGCTTCATCCGTGTCCACCAAAACCTTCTTCTGAGTTCTTGATACATTTTGTTGCTGCCGGGGTGAATAGAAAACTTTGATAAGTGAGCCTCATCAAAGATTTTCTTCCGTAACTCCGGGTTTCGGGGTACGACAATCCGGTCCTTGAACCATAGGACGCCGTCTCCGTCCTTCCGGAAACATTTCAACTCCCCACTGTCTATACGTCTCCGCAAATGTGACATGCCCTTGTCATTCTTCTGGGCTGCCGCTATCTCTTCACGGATGGTGGGGATCAAAGCTAAATTGTAGAGAGCTCCGTGTGGAATCACACGTAGTGGTGGTTCGCTCTCTTCCAACGGTGTGATGGTCAGATTATTGACGTGTGACTTGCGGCTCAGCGCATCTGCCACGACGTTTGCCTTGCCCGGATGATAATGGATCTCTATTTCGTAATCCTTTATCAGTTCTAACCATCTTCGTTGCCTCATGTTCAACTCCTTCTGAGTGAATATGTACTTGAGGCTTTTGTGGTCGGTATATAAATGTACGAGGTTACCGAGTAGGTAGTGCCTCCACATCTTCAGTGCAAGTACCACGGCAGCGAGCTCCAAATCGTGAGTTGGATAATTTTGCTCATGGTTCCTAAGCTGCCGTGATCCATACGCGACCACTCCTCGGTCTTGCATCAGCACACATCCGAGCCCAATGCCGGATGCATCGCAGTACACATCGAACGGTTTTGTTGTGTCTGGCTGCGCCAAAACCGGTGCTGATATCAGGTGCTTGACTAAAGCCTTGAATGCTGCTTCACATGCTGGACCCCAAACATATTTGGCAGCTTTCTTCAGCAGCTCTGTCATTGGCTTGGCAATCTTCGAGAAGTTCGGAATGAACCTCCGATAATATCCCGCGAGTCCGAGGAAACTCCGTACCTCATGAACAGTTCTCGGGGATTTCCAATTCAGCACTTGCGTGATCTTGCTCGGGTCCACAGCGATACCCTCCGCTGAGATGATATGCCCGAGGAAAGGCACTTGCGATATCCAGAACTCGCATTTGCTGAATTTTGCGTATAACTTGTGATCCCGCAGCCGTTGCAAGACTATACGCAGATGTTTCTCGTGATCTTCCTCCGACTTGGAATATACCAGGATGTCGTCGATGAAGACCACGACAAACTTGTCCAGCTCCGGCATGAACACCGAGTTCATCAAGTACATGAAGTGAGCTGGAGCATTGGTGAGGCCAAAGGACATGACCAGGTACTCATAAAGTCCGTACCTTGTCGAGAAAGCTGTCTTTGGAATGTCCTCCGCCCTTATCTTAATCTGATGGTACCCGGATCTTAAATCCATCTTGGAAAAGATCTTCGCTTCGACCAACTGATCAAACAACATGTCGATCCGTGGCAACGGGTACTTGTTTTTGATGGTTACGGCATTTAATGGGCGGTAGTCCACGCAAAGCCGCAACGTTTCATCCTTCTTCTTGACAAATAATGCCGAACAGCCCCATGGGGAGGAGCTCGGCCTAATAAAACCCTTCTCCAGAATGTCCGTGAGCTGAGTCTTCAGTTCAGCCAACTCTTTGGGCGCCATCTTGTACGGCCTTCGGGATATTGGCATGGTCCCCGGTGCGAGTTCAATCTTGAACTCCACCTCTCTATCGGGTGGCATTCCCGGCAAATCGTCCGGGAATACATCAGGGAACTCTCGGACCACTGGAATGTCTTCCAATCTGATGGTTGTGGCTTGGTAGACACTTGGAAGTTTTATTTCTGGACTGTCCAGAAATAATGAGTGAGAACCGTGCACCTCTGAGTTTAAGTGCACGACTCGAAGGACGGTGTCTAAAACAGCGCCGTGGCGGGTTAACCACGACATCCCTAGGATGACATCGACCTTCTGCCCCTCTAAGATAATGAGAGACGTGGGGTACACTCTACCCGCTAAGCATAATGGTGCTTTGGAGACCATTACGCTTGCTGAAATCTTCCCACCCGGTGAACAAATTAAATATGGACTATCGGTGGGTAGTATTGGCAAGCTGTGTTTAGCAATGAAAGCTTGGCTAATAAAATTATGCGTGGTGCCTGAATCAAATAGTACTATAGCGGGATGCTGGTGGAGTTGGAACATACCCGCAAGGATTGGCTCGCCCTCCGGCACGTCCTCAATGGCAAGCTGGTGGACAGTACCGGGCCTAGGGTTCGCCCGCCGCGCATTAGTAGGGTTCTGGGGTTGATTCCTCCCCGGAAATTGTGGTGCCACTCCGCCGCCTTGCCTCTCCGGGCAACTGCTCGCGAAGTGTCCTGGACGACCACACTTGTAACATGTGGCCGCTGCTGGTGGAGTACTCGGGGGACGAAAGCCCGGCATGCGTTGCGGAGGTGCAAACGCATGCGGCATCGCCCGCTGCTGCTGTTGTTGTTGCGGTGGTGCTGGCAGTGCCGGCCGGAATGCCGGTGAAGAGTACGGCCGACTGCGGAACGGCATCGACCGCTGTGGTGGCTGCCAGCGTGGACCTGATGGTGGGCGATTCACCATCCGAAACTTCTGAGAAGGACCGCCTCCTTCTCCGCTGCTCTGCGGCACGCTTCGCTTTCGCTCCGCCGCCGCCAACTCCTTGCCGGAGTCTTCCTGAACAATCGCAGCATCAATGATGTCGTTGAGGCTGCCGCGATTGAACATCGCCAGCTTGTCCTTCAGGAGCGGGTTAAGCCCCTGGTAAAAGTGGTCCCGCCGCTTCTCGTCCGTATCTGCGTGATACGACGCGTAGAGCGCGAGATCATTGAACGCCCTGGAATATTCCAGCGCGTTCCGGCTCCCTTGTTGCAGGTGTAGGAACTCCTGCGTCTTCCTCTTCATCAAACCGGGCGGTATATGATAGGCCCTGAAGGCCGTCCGGAACTCCGCCCAGGTCATCACTCGGTCGGTGGGTTGTGAAGCACAAAAGTTGGCCCACCACGCGCTCGCGGATCCTTGGAGCTGCTGGACCGCGAACTGAGTCTTGCGCTGCTCGCTGATTTGGAGCAGCCCGAACTTCATCTCTATGGCGCGGAGCCAGTTGTCCGCGTCAAGTGGTTCATCCACCCTTGAGAATACAGGGGGATGAGTCGCCAGGAAGTCGGAGTAGGAGCTCTGTTGGCGCTCCTCACGATCTTGACGTCTCTCTGGGCGAGACGTATTCGCAATTAACGTTTGCAGCAGCTCTGTGTGCTGCTGATGTGAACCCGCCATTGCCGCGACAATGTCGGCCAATGTAACCGTTGGTAGTGGCGGTGGCGGTGTTTGCTGTTGTTGTTGCTGCTGCTGTCCCGAGGAGTCCTCGGGAGGTGGTTGGGAGGTCTCTCCCCCTTGACTGGTACCCCCAACGTCAGGGTTGGCACGAGTACGCGTCATTCTGGAATTCAAAACAGCAGCAATTAGCACATGTCTTACTAAAAATTCCATACGCAACAGTAGGTATTGAAGTGACACATGATCAATTTGCACAACATTCACATATATTGATAAAGCATAAACTTTATACAAGATACATTATTCTCGAATCTCCGAGAAGCCGTGTTCATGTCGTCACTACCTATACATACGCTACTGTCTACACGACCTGTCACCGATTACAAAAGTTGGGTTACGCTACCCTAGCTGCCCT
This sequence comes from Neostapfia colusana, assembly GCA_030760725.1. Classification (NCBI taxonomy): domain Eukaryota; kingdom Viridiplantae; phylum Streptophyta; class Magnoliopsida; order Poales; family Poaceae; genus Neostapfia; species Neostapfia colusana. The sequence continues at coordinate 25,349,499 of JASWHV010000019.1, read as the reverse complement.
ACTTGGCAACCGTAACCCCCTACTCGGAGTAGAACTCGACCTCCTGTGGGTCGTCCTCCTCCGGTACCTCTGCTGGTGGCTCGGGGTCTACCACCTCTTCTCCCATTCCAGGTTCTCCCATGGCTGGAAGACCCAAGACTACCGGTACGCCCAATACCGGGGGCACGAGGTCCTGTAATGCATGCACCTCGTCCATAGCCTGGTTGTAGTCCTCTTCCCAGCCTTGTCCTTCCTCAATAGCGTCGTCCCGCTCTTGAGCAAGGTCCGCATTCTGCTGGGTTAGGGTCTGCACCAGCTCTTGCAACGCCGCGATGTCAACACGGCTCTTCTTCCTTGCCTTCTTCAGACGACGCAACTGATTGTGTTGTTCATTCAGTCGCTTAATCGTCGGAAGGAGCAAAAGCTTGTGTATGCAGTCCTGATAACAAAGCGCAAGCTACTTCACTACTTTGAGTCCCACCCAATAAAAGTAGTGACGATGCATGGGCTCGGGGCGATCATCAACAACCACGACGCCACGGGCAGAATCGCAAAATGGGCCCTTGAGCTCATGGGGCTCGACATATCGTACGTACCACGCACAGTGATCAAGTTGCATGTCTTGGCGGACTTCATCAATGAGTGGACGGAGACCCAGGTCACCGTCGAGTCGACCACGCCAAAATGCTGGACAATGTATTTTGATGGATCGGTAACCCTCAACGGAGTCGGGGCTGGCGCGGTACTCCACTGTGAGCACTCTCGAAATGATCTCCACGGCTTGTGCTCTCCTTGAGCTTGGTGGCGAGATGCTCCGTATGAACAGCTTGGCTGTCCATCACAGCGTTTCCCGCCCTCATTTGGAGGCTGAGGTTGGCCTCCGCGGGGTTGTACCTTGGGCAAGTCGGGTCTGTTGCCTCCAGGTACCTCTCTGCCCACACATGCTGAGCTCGCCCCTCCACCGGAACGAGTGCGTATGGTGTGCCCTCCATAGCCTGCACGTGTAGTTGGCAGAAGCGTGACATGGTGTCACGGGCTGCCACTTGCCACATCCCTTCCGGTTGTCTTCCTCTCACCGTGACGGTGAATGGCACCCAACCGGGTGGCGTAGGTCCTGCGGAAACTTCGACATGGATCGTCCACGTCTTGTTCCCCTCTTCGCCTTCTTCCTTGGCGAAGTATTGCGGCATCTGATTGTACCCGAAATATTGGAGCATTTGCCGCAATGCTTCCGGGTAGCCGCTACGGTCAGAGCAGTGGGAAACTACCCACCCGTTCTCCAACCGTTTATCTGCTGCCATCTGTAAAAATATATTTGAGAAATGTCAAATATTTATTTGAACAGTAAACCATTGAGTTATAACATAAGATATGTCATTGAACCCATAACACTTGGAAACATAGTTCAAATTTTTAAACAAATTTGACTGCTGATCTGCTGTTACCATTACAGCCCTGACCAGTTTCCATATCAATCTGATTTAGGCCAGGTTAAAAGCAAAACCAGTCCTGGAGCTCAACATCAAAGTTAAATTTAACTTCAATAGCTTTCCAGAAAGTATTTGGTTGGCCTAAGATCTGTCCTGGTTCAAAAGTTATGAGATGTCAAAGTTAACAGAATTTCTGGGAACAATTGGATAGCACCTCCCTGCCTTAGGTACTGATTTGATCCAACAATCTCAGTTACTTCTGTTCCTAATCTGACAAAACTTTCTGTCACAAAGTTGTAACCCATCTCATAAGCTTTCCAGAACTACCTCATTTTCTATTTTTGGATTTTTATGCAGGAAGTTATGCTTAATTTACAGAGAGTCTACAGAGAGTCTTTGCTCCGTCCTGTTTTCTGGACAGTTTCAACTCTACTGCATTTTTCGAGTGGTTACGGGATGAAACACCTCTGGAACTCAACAGAAAAGTTGTAAGGCTCCTCCAAAGCTTTCCAGAAATGTATCATACGACCCCAAGCTCGAAAGAACTCAACCTCTATCCCACAAAGCGGATCAACTGTGATACGCGTGGAGGCTCTACTTCAAAGCCGCCAATAACGTCACGAAATACGAGGCCATCCTCAATGGGCTCAAGGTAGCCATAGGGCTCGGCGCTCGGCATATCTACGTACGAGGTGACTCCGAGCTCGTCGTCAACCATGTGATGAATGAATCAGGCTGTCGTGGCCCGTGTATGACTGCATATTGCCACGAGGTTTAGAAGCTAGGAGATTGGTTCGAGGGGCTCGAGCTCTGCCACGTTCCAAGAAGAGACAACGAGACGACTGTGAGACCTATGTGTGCTGAATACATTGGCTTTGATGATAAAAGTTTTGAATACTACCAAAACACCTTTTTAACAAGGTCTGACTCTAGGTCCGAGCTCCTGCAAGGTCCGACGATAGGTCCGACGTTAGGTCCGACTTGTTTTTGCTAGCTCCGGTGCTAGGTCCAACTAGCTTTGATAAGTTTCGTGCTAGGTCCGACTAAGCTTTAGTAAGCTCCGGCGCTAGGTCCGACTAGCTTTGGTAAGCTCCGGTTCAAGGTCCGGTTAGCTTTGGTAAGGTTCGGAGCTTGATTGCAATGGTTCTGCTTTTAACTTGCAATGTTTCAAACTTGCTTTACTCTTATGGAAAGTTTGCTTAGTATTATTTTACTAAGATTTTGGTGTGTTTTGGTGGTTGAGTTTACAGAGAGTCTTTGCTCTGTCGTGTTTTCTGGACAGTTTCAACTCTACTGCATTTTTCGATTGGTTGAGGGATGAAACACCTATGGACCTCAACATAAAAGTTGTAAAGCTCTTCCAAAGCTTTCCAGAAATGTATCATATGACCCCAACCTCGAAAAAACTCAACCTCTAACCTCTGATTAACTCCAGCCTTAATTCAGCTGAAAACAGAGTGCTCTGTCCTTAACAACCTATAAGTTGAAAACTTGTTAACTTTGAATATTCTGATTAAGGGAAGGAGTTACATCAAGTTTTACTACTTTGGATCAAAACCTTCAAGTTTTAAATGAAGTTGTTCATTTAGTGGGGTGTGACGTCGATGCGTCACCAGACTATGTCGGTACTACGTCCTCACAAAGAAAAACCTATACCGGACTTAGCCGGCCTCGTTAATTCAGTGGCACTAAGCGTCGCTCGAACACGGATGCTACACGTCTACCGTTTCGTGGTCAGACTACCTGCAGAAACTCAAACAATCGTCAGACTCGGCTGCACACCGAGCCCGGAATCCATACAGTCCGTACACCCGGCCGTCATCACTCGCCCGGATGTTCTCAATCAAAAAATGCCTTGAGTTACGTGTTCACGTTTCAGACCACGTGACGGGGTCTCCCAAATTGCACCACGCACGCCAGGGACAGACGTTGCTCGAATACCCCAAACGACATGAAGAGTCGTAGAGGATATCAAAGCGGGTCGGGTTACCTGCCACCCGTGGGGCTCCACCCTTCAGCTTGTGCGCACTGGTGGACAGCGCTTACGTGTACCCCCCCAGACATAAACATCCCGAGATACACGATTTTCCAACATAGACAAATAGGTTAGTATGCCACTTTCTATATGCTAATAACATCCTTATACGGGCTACTAACTCGTTCCTCACTGGATTTTTGAAAAAGGTGACCTTTTTAGTGCGTTAAACCTCAAGCGAGCTCTGATACCAACGCTGACACGACCCCACGGTCTTGTCGAGCCAGGATCACGCTGAGGGGTACTGCGTTGCACAGCACCGAATAACACACTTCAAAGGTACAAAGCGGAAGCAAAACTTTTATTACATAAAGTGGTTTATGAACATTTGTACATCAAAATAAGTCCAGTCTACACTCACGGGCGTAGACTACGCATCAAGTGCACGTTCAGCCCTTGAACGTGTCCTTGCTAGCACACACGCACACTAACCCTGCGGCGTGCACGACTCCCACTCGACGGGGTTCCCCTCCTGGGGTTCCGTCTCCTCTTCGGGAGTCCCTTCCTCATAGAACCCTGCAAAAGCTTCAAACACAAGCAGTGAGCACAAAGGCCAGCAAGTCTGACCCATCTCACCTAAACATGGAACTTCTACATGAGGGGTGATGGGTTACATGAGGTAAAAATCATTTGCAAGGACTCGCCTAATTAGTAGAACCTTACTTTCAAGTTTTAGCAGCACGTTTTGGAGAACCTTACGCAAGGGCACATGAGAGAGCCGCAATCAAACAAGAAACACATTTCTCTCATGTACTTTGCCCAAAGTTAAAAGGAACTTTAGTTAGCTCTAAACTACAACAAATCATTAGCAATCAGGTCCATCTTTCAATCAGCAACATTTTAACATGTAACTAGCCTGTTCTTTCTACGTCACGGTACAGTGAACAAGTGGTACTCATTGACCGTGAGGGACGGTGATTATAATCGATTTACACCTGCAGGATTACCCGAACAACCCGTCACGTACGCCCGTACACGATGTTGCCTACAGCAACCATCACAGACGCCATACGCAACCACCTTTCACCCGTTAGCCAAATGTTGAACCGGTCCAATCGTCCCGAGCAAGAGGTCTCTGCACGCGCATCTCAGTGCCGTCAGCCGATTTACACCTCGAGCTCTCAACCTACCCTCTGAACGACCAGCTATGCCTCAACACTCAGCTACCCGAGTTACATCGGTTTCCCGGTTCCCATATAGCCGGTAGGTATTCGGTACTGTTCTAGCTTGTTCAACAGGCCCGCACACGGCTTGGTCCTCAATCAACACAAGCAGAGCTACAGCACATAGGCCCCAAACTCTCTGCTCGGTCTCATCTTTCTTGCCATGTGTATCATGTGCTATCTCTACCCGAGTCGAGTGCCTCTAGCCTATGCTCGCGAGTAGTTCTAACTACTCGACTTGTACCGAATCCTATTCTAACTTAGCTTTGCAGTAGCTAACGGGGTCTGCAATCCTAAACCCAACCCATGATTTTCTTGGCTATGCCATTGGGTTTCCAAACAAGACTCTAATGCAAGGAATCATAATACTCAAGTAAGTGCTCAAAACAATAAAAATTTGTAAAAAGGGTTAATGCAAACCGGAGCTTGCCTTGCTGCTCTTGGTCGTAGGCTAGCTGCTCCTCCGGAGTAACGAAGTCTAGGACTTCGGGTTCCTCCTCGACCTTAGCGACTACATGATATAAGACATACATGTATTAATTTGAATGCACTTATATTAAGTTTGAACTTGTTAAGCTTATAAGTCCCACTAGACAGACTCAATGACTGTGAAACTTTTACTGTGGCTCGGTTACAACCTAAGTACAGACTTGGTCAAGTTTTAGTAGCAGCAAAGCTCATTTGAGCCCTCCACAATTAATTATGTACTTGACCTTAATTGAAGGCTTTTAGGGTGTTCTAACGATTTTCATGAAACAAACTATGCCTTTATGAAAACTAGATTTTCATAGTGTTCTAATGGAGTTGGTATCACTTAATTTGAAGGTTCCTAGCTAAAGATATGAGCTAAACAATTTCAGAGAAAATTCTGAAAATGTTTCTGAACATTTTCTATTTTCTCTGGAACAGTTTCACTAATCACACCATTAGGTGGATCAAATGAGCTCCAATGGATCTGAAATTTTTATGGTAGTTCAGGGATATTTTGGTGAACATCCCAGCCAAATTTCAGAATTTTCCTCCAAAGGATTCGCCAGTTAAAATTCCAAACATTTTAAACTTTGAGGAATTAATTCTGGAGAAATAAGGATTTTCATGAATTGAAACTTGATTTGCTGTAAAGTGCTCCGAGAGCTTAATCCAACAAAATTTGGTTCACTCGATTTGGAGCTTTCTAGCCAAAGTTATGAGGATTTGAAGTTTGAAGGAAATCTGAAAATCGGGGAAAATGTTTAAATCTGCCGGGGCCCGCGGGGACACGTGTTAAGCGCGGAGGTGACCGCACACCGAGGCCCACAGGGTCTTTGCGCGCCAGCACACCAGATCCCGGTCACACCCGATCCTGATTTAAAATTTTGAGCCGCTGACGTGTGGGCGAGCCGACTTCGTCTTCCTCCCAACGCGTTCTCGCGTCCGCGCCGCCTCCCCTCGCCGGAGTAGACCCGGAGCTCGCCGGCTCGCCGCTGCCGGCCATCCCATGGTCTGAAACTCGCCGCCAGGGGTTGTCGACGTCAAGGAACACGTCGGTGGTGTCAGTTCGGGCTGGCGGTGACCGGAAATAGCCCGGCGACGTGCCGCGGCCTCGGTTGAGGTTCGGCGCCGTCGACCGTGGGTTCTAAACCCCCAACACCTCGAACAATCGGTTCTACAGCATCAGTATACCTCTAGGAAGCTCGACAAGGTGTCAAAAGGGTTCAAAGATGGTGGCAAGTCGGTCGGCACCGTGTGACCGAGCGTGCCCGCCATGAGCCCTTGACCGAGCTCGAAATTCGTCACTCCTAGTCGGTTTCATACCACGGATGAAGAAAGGAACTAGATCGCCGGCTAGTCCAGCGTCTATGTGCAAGATTTGATAACTAAAGAAGGATCACAGCGCGAGAATTTGAAGAATCCGTACCGGAAGCTCAGTTTAAGGTCGCCGGAGCAAAAACTGGAAATTCGCCGTGGATCCTTCACGGTTTGCTTCCAAACTTGGAGGAGAGCAGCACGGCTGTTGCACGCTCCTGCTGCTACCCTTGCTGGACCGTGAAAGCTCCCGTGGAACGCTGTCCACGAGCGCCTGACCTTCGGCTGAGTTTAGGTCACCGCTGTGGCGATCGTTCTCGGGCAAGGGAGGTCGGAGCTCGGGGTATTTGGCGTTGGGGAGGTGGAGTGCGATATCAGGTTGCCGTCTAGCCGCTCAGGGCGGGAGAAGGTGAGCTGTTTTCGGGGTTCTCCGATCGAGCAGAGAGGCGGCAGGTCGGGGGCTCGGTGTTCATGGGAGAGGGGGAAACGATCGGTGCCTGCCTCGGTGGAGCGCCTTAAGAGGACCCTGGAACCGCCCTTGGGCTCGTGTGTGGGCGCGGGAAGCAGCTGGTGGCGCTGCTCCTCCTCGGTGGCGAGCGCAGCTGCTCCCGGGCGTTGAGTCGGCAGCTGCTCGGTGGAAGTTCCCACCGAGACTGTGACTTTGGGTGCAAGTCTCCCCTTTTCTCTCTATGACATGTGGGTCCCACCCGGGGTTTTAACCTCTGAAATTTACTCCTAATCACTGTTGTAAACAGTGAGCCCCAAAATACCCCTGGTGATTCAAATTATTCCCCCATGAGCCATTTGAATTGACTAGAATTCAAATTGGGTTTGGTTTGAATGAATTTCAGCACAAGTTCAGTTTGGAATTCAAATAAAGTTTGAATTTGTTCCACTTAGCTCATGTCAAGATCAACTCCAAATGGAGTGAAAATTGGCGTGTGAGCGCACAAAAATGTGCTTAAGAATATGCCTCCCACTTTTGAATTCATTGGATAAAAACAGTTTGAATTCGAATATGGTTTTGAATTTGGGTGAAACTTGGCATGGACATCCTTAGCAATGTGTAGGAGTTTTCATATGCCCAGCCCCTCTATATCACTTGTGGGAAATACCACTTTTGCAATATGTGAGTTTGTTTTCTAATGAGCATGTTGATGGTGGTTACTTGCTCTTTATTTGTGTTCATCAACTTTCCTCAAATGAGGTGTGTGTGTATGGTGATGAACACTTCAAATATGTGTCAAAAACTGAGGCCCTTACAAACCAACTCGAAACTTTCCATAAACAAACCATAACCGCCTCAGCCGCAGCCTGAGCGCAAAATCCAGCCGGTTGAACCTTTTCAACCTTATCTCCACTTCCATATCTCTTCACCACACCTTGGGACCATGTTGCCACGTCCATGCACTCCTTGCACACGTGCAAACACATTCCAACAACGTCCACGATACCTTCATATGCATTGTTCTTTATCCAAACATGCTGCGCGACCTCCCGATCAACTCAACCACAATTCCTCCTGAACTTGGTTGTTGAACCTCATCTTCTCCCTAAGACTAGTTCAATGGATCCCGTCACCAGCCATGTCTTGAACTCTAGCAACACCTGCACATGAATAAACAACCAATACTTCCGAGCACAAGTCCTCGACTTGACTCTTGTTACTTCCGAAACTACAACATCTTACGTGAGCACCTCACATAAGCATGTTGTAAACCATAGCAAAATGATATCAGCCATAACCACCAAAACACACCAAAAACTTAGTAAAATAATACTAAGCAAACTTTCCATAAGAGTAAAGCAAGTTCGAAACATTGCAAGTTAAAAGCAGAACCATTGCAATCAAGCTCTGAACCTTACCAGAGCTAACCAGACCTTGAACCGGAGCTTACGAAAGCTAGTCGGACCTAGCGCCGGAGCTTACTAAAGCTTAGTCGGACCTAGCACAAAACTTACCAAAGCTAGTCGGACCTAGCACCGGAGCTAGCAAAAACAAGTTGGACCTAGCCAAAACAAGTCAGACCTAGACAAAGCAAGTCGGACCTTACGTCGGACCTTGCAGGAGCTCGGACCTAGAGTCGGACCTTGTTAAAAAGGTGTTTTGGTAGTACTCAAAACTTTTATCGTCAAAGCCAATGTATTCAGAACACATAGGTCTCACAGGTAGCTTGTTGTAAATAATAACATATTGGGGACGAACGACGGTTACCGTCGCCAATTATGGCTTGGGAACTTTATTTCTGATGGTTACTGCTCACCAGGGCCGCTGCCGCGTAGTCGTGAGCGGCCTCGGGGTGTGTGAGCCAGGGCTGGGTATATCCCGTATAGGGTTGGCCGTCGCAATTTATTTTACTTGCGACGGCTTTTTCTTTGGCCGTCGCAATTTATTTTACTTGCGACGGGAGGCGGGCGCGGCGGGGCGCAGCGGCGGGAGGCGGGGGTGGCGGGAGGGAGGAGGCGAGAGGCGGGAGGCGCATGTGGCAGCAGGCACACGCGGCGGAAGGCAGCGCGGCGGTGGCGGGAGGCGGGCACGGCGGCGACGGGAGGCGGGCGCGGCGGGGAGCAGCGGCGGGAGGCGGGGCGCGGTGGCGGGAGGCAGGGGCGGCGGGGCGCGACGGAGGGAGGCGGGAGGCGGGGGCGGCGGGAGGGAGGAGGCGAGAGGCGGTAGGCGCATGTGGCAGGAGGCGCGCGCGGCGGAAGGAAGCGCGGCGGTGGCGGGAGGCGGGCGCGGCAGCGACGGGAGGCGGGCGCGGCGGGGCGCAGCGGCGGGAGGCGGTGCGCGGTGGCGGGAGGCAGGGGCGGCGGGAGGCGGGGGCGGCGGGAGGGAGGAGGCAGGAGGCGCATGTGGTGGGAGGCGCGCGCCGCGAAAGGTAGCGCGGCGGTGGCGGAAGGCGGGCGGTGGCGAGAGGCGGGAGGGGAGCAGCGGCGGGATGCGGGGCGCGGTTGTGGGAGGGGTGGCGGGTAAGCCGTCCCTCCTTAATTTATTCGCGATGGTCGGCCGTCGCAAATAATCCTAGCCGTCGTAAATCATCGCGTTTCCTGTAGTGTTGGGCCGGGCCCTAAATGTACCGTGTCGAGCCGGACCCTAAATAGCTTGTGCCAGGCTGGGCCGGCCCGACTATTTATATAATAATTTAGCACTCCATCAATCAAAGTAATATTTAAACAATTACGCTACTAATCAAATAATTAATATATAAAACTACAAATTAAACAAGAAATCAACTAATTAAACGATTTGAACAACTAGTTATTCCATTGCTGAAACTAATTTAATAACTATTTAAATCGATTTAAACTATACACTATAAACTAACTACAAAAAACAATTTAATTGCCAGATTAATTACAAATTACTCTAAAACAATATTCAACTAACTCTACTCTAACTAATTCTAATTAACAACAAGAAAGAAATTAAAAAATGCATGAACATAGGTTACCGAGAGGCGCCGGACGCCGGAAGCGGGGCGGGGGCGGCCAGGCGCGGGAGCCGGGAGGCAGGGGGCGGCCGGGCGCCGGAGCAGGGAGGCGGCGGGTGGCCGGGCGCCAGAGCTGGAGCAGGGAGGCGACGGTGATGACGGCGGGCACGGCGGGACGGGAGGCTGCAGGATGCAGCGTGCATGACGGGAGACGGCGACGGTGCCTTGCACGGCAAGAGCCTGCGGGAGGCGGCGTGCGCGGCGTGGCAGCGAGAGGCGGAGGGAGCGGTGGGCCGCGGCAGCGGGCTGCGGGCCGGAAAATGGAGGCGGGGGCGGCCGGACGTGGGCAGCGAGGGCCGGGCAGCGGGCGGTGGCACGGTGGGGCCCGGCCGGCGGCCGAGGTAGCACCGCGGGGGGCGCGTCGGGCGAGGGAGGCACGCCGGCGGCCGAAGGAGCCACGAGTGGGGCGTGGCGGGCGGCCAATGGGGGCGCGTCGGTGGCGGGCGGCCGACGCTTCGGGGCGGCGGCCGGCGGCATGGCAAGGGCGCGGGAGGCGGCGGCGCAGCACTGTTTGGCTGCGGCGACAATTCTGTGAACCGGGAGGTGTCCGGTCGACTATATCGAGGTCATTCGCGACGGCTTCCTTAATTACGACGGCCGAAGGAAAGGCCGTCGTAAACAAGCTTTTAATTGCGACGGTTGCTTAATTAACGACGGCCACAGGTCCGTCCGTCGCAAATTAATGCTATTTGCGATGGCTACTATATTTGCGACGGCCTAGGGTTAGCCATCGCAATTTAATTAAGTTGCGATGGGATGCCGTTGCAAATAATTCTAGCCGTCGCAAATGATCGGGTTTCCTGTAGTGGGCGCCGTATGCGCACAGCACGCCTCCCTCTCGCTGACGACACACGCAACGGGTGCCCTTCGGCCTTAGGTGCACGGCGTCAGTGGCGACGCCCCACCGCAGCACCTCAGCGCCACAGCTCTGCCCGAGCAGGCCTGCTTGGTCCTGCGTGCCCAGGCCTCCAGCTCAGATCTGCATGGCAACAGGCACCGGCTGGCAGCTGCAGATCAGCAGCTTCAACCTTGGTTGGCCCGTGCCTCGGGAGCTGCCCCTCCTGCATACAGCGCACATCTGCAAGCTGGCTGTCACACCCGGTTTTTCCGCAGAACAACTAAGTGATTCCCACATATATGCTAGGATCATTTTCTCATACATATGATGATAAATAGTGAAACATCATTATATTACAAGCAAATGTTCGAATACAAATTAGTCTTATATAGCGTCTCGATGGACGATAATATATTCACAACAATGCAAATAAACAAACAGCGGAAGTGAAGTCTTGTGGGCTCCATCACAGGTGTTGCCCGGGGGACTCAGTGAACCTAAAATCGTTCTTCGGGTCCAAAGTCTTGATTGTTGTACACCACATCATTTGCTTGGCCTGGGCAGCAATTTAAAAACCAACGAAAAACAAGCTTGAGTACCGTTGGTACTCAGCAAGTGTGGGAAAGTTATGTCATGCATAGCTAGAGCAAGGAAAGGATGAACACATGGTTTAAGCATTACGCAATTAATACCTATATTCTTAACTTATTTAGCACCTACATTACTATGCAATTGGAGTGGCCCAACCCCATACACCCAATCCCGTTGTTAAGCTCCCCACTTAACATCCTCAACGCCACCATTCCTCATCATCTGATCATGAATAAGTCCAAGCCGCTCTTGACCATGATCACAGCTGTCATGACAGTTTTCACTCTGCAGAGTTTGCACCACTGTACCCACATGTAGTGATTTCATCCCCCGTTGCCGGGTGGACTAGAAGAACCTCCATTATGCCAGTGGATGTGAACCACGTTCACACTTCCGAGGTGTGTAGCCAGGAGGTCACCACGAGGCCTTTACAAAGGGATTCCTGACGAGTGTGGGTCCGCTGAGGTTTCACCCCTAACAGCATCCAGGAGGCTCCAACTCCCGCTGCAGTGGCCCCCTCCTGAGCCTTGCAGTTCCTAGAGTAGTCCAGCTGACACCTATTCCCCGCATCATCCAAACACCCATACTACGTTGGAAATGCACCTAATTAATTGGCCAAGCTGCCCCATCTCAGCATTTGGTTGGCACGGTAAAGCTAGGTTACATGATCCATGAACCGGTCCTTAGGATCCAGGCAAGTACTAGGCACCACACTCAGCACCAACCAAAGCATTCAACTTGCCTAGATCCCTACCTCTACATAGTTCATAAAATTCCATTCAAGGGTAAAATAACCAAGGTGATGATCTCATATCTCATGTATCCCATTCTAAGCATGGCTAAGCATGAGTAGCATAAATGAATGACATAATAAAATAACTCCCAATCCCAGGCTACAACGAAGCAAGATAATGATATTCTAGGGAAACTTCCTAGCATGGGCACCATGTTTCAATTGACAATGCAAATAAATCTATCTACACATCCTAGTATAGGATCAAAGTGGTCAAGGACACTTGCCTTCTTCCTGCTGCTCCGGGAATGGAAAGTCTTGGTCTTGGAAGGTGAGAACCGGCTCTGGGGCTGGTTCTACTCACACCAACATACACATAGCACAAAACAAATAACATTTCATAAGCAATGATCCACATACACACATTTTAAGTTTTGCTTTTACTCCACTTTCACCCTAGATGGTTGCTTCTATGCATGCATGCACCCTTAAACTTATATATCATTGTTTCAAGAGTTGATGTTCAGATTTTAAATGCACACCAAATATGATTTTCAATTTTTAACTAATTTCCTATATTAGATACTACACTTCTTAACCACAAAATTTACATGAAATATAGATTCCTACTACAAATAGGTTTTCAGGTCTCCTACAAAATTTTAAACTTGAAGTTTTGGATTTAGGGACCTCATTTGACATTTTCTAATTATGTATACATATTTTCCTAAATTTCCAGATTTATTTTCTATACCTAAAAGTGAATTTCAGCACTAAAAACAGCAAAATGACACATACACAAAATTTATACTGCTCCAAATATCTAAACAGAATCTTTATAATTTTTCCTAACTGTTTAGGTTATTTAGATTCATTTTTACACATATTTTAAAATTGTTTTATGCCTAAATGGTTTATTTCAGAAATAAATAACAAAACAAAAAATTTATTGAAATTTCAGAATTTATTTTTCATCTAAATTCACACATCAGATTGTTCTACAAGTTTTAAAAAGGGCTAGAATAATTCAAACTGAATTTGTACCCATGTTTGAATTTAAACTATACTCAATTTTGCTTGAATTTCTAAATTAGCTATTCCCCAGGGTTTAGATTCAAATTCTATACTGCTGCAGGGTCAAAATTATATTTTCCACAAATCTCAGGGGTCAATGCATCAATTACGGAGGGTTTTTCCTAATTTTCATTAAGTCCAGTGGCTAAAACTGATTTTTAAACGCATTTGCATAAATTCCAGAGGGTCTAGGCTGCCCCATCTCAGCATGTGGTTGGCACGATAAAGCCAGATTACATGCTCCATGAACCGGTCCTTAGTATCCAGGCAAGTACTAAACACAAACCCGAGTCTCGTGCACCCAGCACCAACCAAATCATCCAACTTGCCTCGATCCCTACCTCTACATAACTCACAATATCTCATTCAAGAGTAAGGTAAATAAATTGATGATCTCATATCCCACTTATCCCATTCTAAGCATTGCTAAGCATAAGCATATAAATGACATGATAAAATAAATCCCAACCCAAGCTACAAGGAAACAAGGTAATGTAATTCTAGGGAAACTTCCTAGCATGGGTTTCATATTTCAATTGACAATGCAAATAATTCTATCTACACATCCTAGTATAGGATCAAAGTGGTCAAGGACACTTGCCTTCTTCCTGCTGCTCTGGAAATGGAAAGTCTTGGTCTTGGAAGGGAAGAACTTGCTCTGGGGCAGGTTCTATTCATGCCAATACACATAGCAAAAGAAAACACAATCCATAAGACATAATTCACACTTTCACTTCATACAAGCCACACATACAAATCTATGAAAGTCATTCACATTTCTAAGTGTAGTGGTTACTCTACATGTGTTGATTTTTGACCTACCTTCACCTTTAAACATATGTATACTATTTCTAACTTCTATGTTCAGATTTCTATTTGCACACTATATATATGGAGTTCCAATTTGAACAAATTATTTATACTTAATTATTACATTTCTTAGCCACAAAGTTTGTATAAAAGGTATTTTCCTACTCCAAATAGGTTTCCAGATCTTCTACCAAATACTAAACTGAAGTTTTTGGATTTGGAGACTTCATTTATCATTTTCTAATTATGCATACCTATTTTCCTATATTTTCCAGATTTATTTTCTATGCCTATAGGTGAATTTTATTATGAGAATAGTAAGACACATCATCTAAACAGAATAGGTTCTGATCTAAAATGTTCAATGATATATCTTTGAACTTCCTCTCCGATGTGGAACAATTTAAATTTATTTTACTAGTTTTTAGAATTATTTCCTAGCCTAAAATATGTTTCTATAACTAATAAATGTGAACAATCAATTACACAGATTCATTTCAGCTTAAAATCTATTTTTAACTCATTCTAAAGTTTTCCAAGTGCTAGGAGAGTTTAAATTTGAATTTACAATATGTTTGCCTCACCTTTTAAATTTAAATCCGACTCACATAATCAAATTTCTGAATTTAATATCATATAAGGTCAAAAAGGTAAATCCACCCTACTACAGGGTCTAATTTATTATTTCATAAATTTCCAGGGGTCTAACTACACATAACAGAGGGGTTTTCCTAATTTTTATTAAGTCTAGGGGCTAAAACTGATTTTTAAATGAATTTACACAAATTTCTAAAGTTCCAGGGGCTAGATCAGAAGTTTCCGGGGCTAGCTCGTGTTTTCCGAGATCCCCAAGGGGTAGCGTGTAAGAATCCCGGCCTTTATAATGCGGGGCCGACGTGGACCATCCGATTTAAAACAGATGGCTGAGATTATAACGTGAAGCGGTACGGGTTAGATCTAATAGGAACCGCACGATTTAAAATGGACGGGCCTCAGGGGGCCACGTCGCCCTGGCCGTGCGCGGGCGGCGCTGCCCGGCGGCGCGCGGCGGCGGGAGGCGGCGATCTCGCCGAAGAACTTCGGATCTTCGTCTGTACCTCCTAAAACTGGGATTTCATGGCATAGATCGGTAGAGGGGAGGTCGGGGATCTCACCTCGGGGTTTTTCTTGAGCTCGGAGGTCCTAGAAGACGGTCGGCGACGAGGTCCGAGGTGAAAACGCGGCGGTGCTCGTCGGAGCTGTGTCTAGAGCGCAAAACACCGGATTTCCTTCACCTGCGAGGCTCCCCGGAGGCGGTGGAACATGATCGGCGCGTTAGATCAGAAAACCCGAGCAAGGATCGAGAGAAAACGGTGATCGGAGCTTCGGTTCTCACCGGGAGGAAAAACAGCCGATCGGGGAAGAAAAACAGGGCGATGCCGGCGTTTATATAGACGAGGGAGGGCGGCGGTCTGTTGGGATCGAGCTGGAGTCGTCCGGGACCAAAATTCGGGCTGTTGGCGCGGTTTTTCGGAGTTTGTTTGGATTCGGGAGAGAGGAGAGTCCCGGCTGTTGGCGCGAGCGAGAGGTGAGGGATGACACGCGGGCCCCGCATGTCAGTGAGAGGAAGAGAGGGGCGCGAGCCTGTGGGCTGGCGCGGGGAAATGGTGGGCCGGCTGGTGGGTTTCGGCCCACTGGCCGGTTGGGTTTTCTTTTTCTTTTCTTTTTTCTTTTTTCCTTTTCTTTTCTATTTTTATTTGAATTTGAATTCCAATTTGAATTTGAATTTTTACACCACATGCAATACGTCCAAAAAAATTTAAATTCCCCTCTTAACAGATTTTGGGGTGTTACAGCTCTACCTCCCTTAAAAGAAATCTCGTCCTCGAGATTGGTGGTTCTAGGAAAACAATTCCGGAAACTGTGCTTTAAGCTCTTC
This sequence comes from Neostapfia colusana, assembly GCA_030760725.1. Classification (NCBI taxonomy): domain Eukaryota; kingdom Viridiplantae; phylum Streptophyta; class Magnoliopsida; order Poales; family Poaceae; genus Neostapfia; species Neostapfia colusana. The sequence continues at coordinate 25,333,655 of JASWHV010000019.1, read as the reverse complement.
TTCTCGCTCCCATGTGGCTTCCTCTTCTGAGTGATGCTTCCACTGCACCTTGCACATCCGAATTCTTTTATTTCTTGTGAGACGTTCCATTGTCTCCAAAATCTTGACCGGTTGCTCGGCATAAGACAGATCCTCTCCTACGTCAACCTCATTCATGGGTAACATCTCTTCAGGCGTCCTTAGACATTTCTTGAGTTGTGACACATGGAATACGTCATGCACATCTGATAGGCGAGCCGGTAGTTCTAGTTGATATGCCACTTCGCCTTTCCTTTCTAGGACCTGAAAGGGTCCGATGTATCGAGGTGATAATTTCCCTTTCACCTTGAACCGACAAAGTCCTCGGATAGGTGACACCTTGAGATAAACATAGTCTCCCACATTTAAAATAAGCTCTCTTCTCCGTACATTGGCATAACTCTTTTGTCGGGTCTGTGCTATCCTCAGGTTGTTGCGAATTTCCCTCACTTTCGCCTCGGCTTCTTGTAGTACCTCGGGTCCAAACACTTTACTTTCCCCGGTTTGATTCCAAAATAGGGGAGTTCTGCACTTCCTCCCATACAAAGCATCAAATGGTGACATCTTCATACTAGCCTGATAGCTGTTGTTATAGGAGAACTCCGCATACGGTAAGTTCTTATCCCAACTCCTATTGTTCTTGAGCGCACACGCTCTCAACATATCCTCAAGGATCTGATTAGTTCTTTCCGTCTGCCCGTCAGTCTGGGATGATAGGCAGAACTAAAATTCAGATGAGTTCCCATGGTTTCATGCAACTTTTGCCAGAACCTTGAGGTGAACTGTGTCCCTCGATCTGACACTATCTTATTTGGCACTCCATGGAAACACACGATCCTTGACATGTATAATTCCGCCAATTTGGACCCGCTGTAGCTTTCTTTCACTGGGATGAAATGAGCTACCTTGGTTAGCCTGTCGATGATGACCCATATCGAATCATATCCTGATTGGGTCCTGGTAGTCTCACTATGAAATCCATACCGATTTCTTCCCATTTCCATTCAGGCACTTTGAGTGGTTGCAATAATCCCGCGGGTCGTTGGTGTTCTGCTTTCACCAACTGACATGTGTCACATAGGGCAACATGTTCCGCGACATCTCGCTTCACGCCATACCACCAATACCTGCTCTTGAGGCCATGATACATCTTCGTACTCCCAGGATGAATGGAATAGTCGGAATCATGAGCTTCCTTCAATCAATTCACGGATCTCCTTCACTTCAGGCGCACAGATTCTTTTCCCGTGCCACACCGTACCTTGTTCATCCTCTCTGAAACCAGGGGCTTTGTTATCCTTGATGAGTTCTCTGATTTCTTGTATCTTCTCATCATGCTTTTGACCATCACGTATGTCTTGCTCTAATGTGGAGTCCACTTCCATGGCGATGGCTTCACCACTATTCACCAGACATAGATTGAGTTTTATAACCTCTTTCTTCAATTATGTAGGCATGTCCTTCAAGCTCAACCTATTGACCTGCACTTTCCGGCTTAGAGCATCCGCCACGACGTTCGCTTTCCCAGGATGATAGTTGATGCCCACATCAAAGTCGTTGATCAGCTCTAACCATCTCCTTTGTCTGAGGTTGAGATCTGGCTGTGTAAAAATATACTTTAAGCTCTTATGATCCGTATATATCTCTGTCCTTTTCCCCATCAAGTAATGTCGTCAAATCTTCAACGCGTGTACCACTGTAGCTAGCTCTAGGTCATGTGTAGGATAGTTCTTCTCGTGTTTCCGGAGCTGCCGGGACGCATAAGCCACGACATGCCCCTCTTGCATGAGAACACATCCCAACCCGTTTCCAGAGGCATCGCAGTACACCGAAAAGTTCTTCTGCATAACTAGCATAACTAGCACTGGGGTTGTTGTCAATCTTTTCTTGAGTTCCTGAAAACTCGTCTCGCACTGCGGTGTCCATGTGAATGTGATTCCCTTCTCCAACAATTTGGTGAGGGGTCTCGAAATCTTGGAGAAACCCTCGATAAACCGTCGATAGTATCCAGCCAGTCCTAAGAAGCTTCGAACTTCCCCGACATTCTCAGGGGTCTTCCACTTCTGTACATCCTCGATCTTGGCGGGATCTACGGAGATTCCTCCCTCCGAGATTATATGTCCTAAGAAGGGAACTCTCTTTAGCCAAAACTCACACTTGCTCAACTTGGCATATAGTTGGTATTCTCTCAGCTTTTGCAACACCAACCTTAGATGTTTCTCATGTTCTTCTTCATCTTTGGAGAAGACGAGAATGTCATCTAAGAAAACCAGGTTGGCACCACGACCCTTTCCTATTCCGGTCATCTATCATGATCAACCAAATGTCAATTTAAAGCATTACGTATTAACTTCCCAATTTGCTTGTTTAAACTTAAAGTTTTGAGGCCTTATTATATTTACATTTTCTGAGGGTTTCACGTCTTACGCGAAAATAAATGCACTCTTAATTCATAGGGGTTCACACATCAAAGCAAAACAACCTGAAGATGAGGTTGTGGATAAATGTCCATGGCTTCCACAACTCACGTCACACACCAAACATTAACACATCATAATCTAAGGTATTGACTCGCCTACTCGATAACCTGCTGAACTATGGGAAAGGTCACTACACGACTCGTATCACTGAGCTGGCTCCTCAGGATCTTCCTCATTATTGCGGCTGCCCTCTGATTCCGCTTTGGGTGGGGAAGCTGCTGGTGGAGAAGTGCAGTGACACCTGCTCGCCCGGCGCTCTGGGGAGTCAGGAGTCCATGTGTCATTCGCGGTGACACACTGTTCATTCCCATCTCCTCTTTCTCTTGCCCTCAAGCTGGCTCGAAGCAATGCCTCAGTCTCCTTCAGGGTGTCACGAACATCCTGAAGTTCCTGCTGGCACTCCTGCAGTCGAGTGCTGAGCATAGTAGCATCCTCCAAGCACAGGTCCATGTGCTCATGGGAAGTCCCCTGCTGCACTGGCGGGTACTTGTACTCCGTTGTACCACTCTCACGCTGGAGGACATACATGTACTCAGTCCTGTCCAGGTGGCGACGCTAGATGTGACTCTCGCAGGTGATGGCCTCCCAGGTGACATCCTTCTCCGCATCGACCTGTGTCTCTCGACAAGCTGGAGAGCGGTGGATCTTGAGCAGCTGATTTTCATGGATAATCCTCATTTCTGAACTCCATTCTTCCCGCTTCTCACGGATGGTCCGGGTGGAGCTGTAGTGTATGATTAGCTTGCTCGTATTGCCGACGGCGTGGAGCATACGCCGAAGGTGGCGCAACAAGCCTCCTACTGCCAACCCGTAGGAGTGGTACGTCACCTGACAGTTCTCCTCTCTCAGGGCAAGGGCAACTACAGGAACTCTCCCTCCGGTGGACTTGCGGGCGGTGCAGAACCATCTAAAACATAAAGCATTTAAACTTAAGTTAGATAAGATTTTGAACAAAAATCCTATTTTGAATAAAAGTTGGGGTAAGATGAATAAAGTGACCCCATTAAATAACACTTTTCAACCCACACCTTTGTAAAATAGTTTTTAAGAAAATAGGGTCCTTAAATACGTCTATTTCTACCTAGGTCCACGTTCCTACGGGCAACCTTGGCTCTGATACCACTTCTGTCACACCCGGTTTCTCCGAAGAACAACCGAGTGAATATCACATGTATGCCAGGATCATTTTCTCATACATGTGATGACGAATAGTGAAGCATCATTTATTACAAGCCATGTGTCGAATATAAATATGTATTCCAAAGCATAAGTCTCGATGGACGATAATAAGTTCATAACATGTAAGTAAACTAGCAACGGAATATTATTCTTGTGGGCTCCGTCACAGGCGTTGCCCGGGGGACTCCATGAACCTAGAATCCTTCTTCGGGTCCGAAGTCTTGGTCATTGAACACCACATCATCCCCTTGACCTGAGCAGCAATTTAAACCAACAAATATGCAAGTTTGAGTACCGTTGGTACTCAGCAAGTGTGGGAAAATTATGTCATGCATGGCTAGAGCAAGGAGAGGTTGAACTCATGGTTAAAGCACTACGCAATTAATACCTATCACCTTAGCTTATTAAGCACCTACATTACTACATAGGTGAAATGGTCCCAATCTCCCAACCCATCATCATAATCAAATAACCATAACATCATTTCCAATGGTAAGCTCCCCGCTTAACATCAACAACTTCCAAAGTCATCATCCTCTAATCATGAATAAGTCCAAGCCGCTCTTGAGCGTGAGCACGGCTGTCATGACAGTTTTGACTCTGCAGAGTTTGCACCACTGTACCCACATGTAGTGATCTCATCCCCCGTTGCCGGGTGGACTAAAAGAACCTCCATTTTGCCAGTGGCCACGAACCACATTCACACTTCCCAGGTGTGTAGCCAGGAGATCACTACGAAGCCTTTACAAAGGGATTCCTGACGAGCGTGGGCCCACTGAGATTTCATCCCTAACAGCATACAAGAGGCTCCAACCCCGCTGCAGTGGCCCCCTCTTGAGACTTGCGGTTCATATGGTAGTCCAGCTGACACCTATTCCCCGCACCATCCAACACACCCATACTACGCCGGGGATACACCTAATTAATTGGCCAAGCTGCCCCATCTCAGCATGTGGTTGGCACGGTAAAGCCAGGTTACATGCTCCATGAACCGGTCCTTAGGATCCAGGCAAGTACTAAACACAAACCCAAGTCTCGTGCACCCAACACCAACCCAATCATCCAACTTGCCTCGATCCCTACCTCTACATAACTCACAATATCTCATTAAAGAGTAAGGTAAATAAATTGATGATCTCATATCCCACTTATCCCATTCTAAGCATGGCTAAGCATAAGCATATAAATGACATGATAAAATAAATCCCAAACCCAAGCTACAAGGAAACAAGGTAATGCAATTCTAGGGAAACTTCCTAGCATGGGTTTCATATTTCAATTGACAATGCAAATAGTTCTATCTACACATCCTAGTATAGGATCAAAGTGATCAAGTACACTTGCCTTCTTCCTGCTGCTCTGGAAATGGAAAGTCTTGGTCTTGGAAGGGAAGAACTTGCTCTAGGGCAGGTTCTACTCATTCCAATACACATAGCAAAATAAAACACAATCCATAAGACATAATTCACACGTTCACTTCATACAAGCCACACATACAAATCTATGAAAGTCATTCACATTTCTAAGTGTAGTGGTTACTCTACATGTGTTGATTTTTGACCTACCTTCACCTTTAAACATATGTATACTATTTCTAACTTCTATGTTCAGATTTCTATTTGCACACTATATATATGGAGTTCCAATTTGAACAAATTATTTATACTTAATTATTACATTTCTTAGCCACAAAGTTTGTATAAAAGGTATTTTCCTACTCCAAATAGGTTTCCAGATCTTCTACCAAATACTAAACTGAAGTTTTTGGATTTGGAGACTTCATTTATCATTTTCTAATTATGCATACCTATTTTCCTATATTTTCCAGATTTATTTTCTATGCCTATAGGTGAATTTTATTATGAGAATAGTAAGACACATCATCTAAACATAATAGGTTCTGATCTAAAATGTTCAATGATATATCTTTGAACTTCCTCTCTGATGTGGAACAATTTAAATTTATTTTACTAGTTTTTAGAATTATTTCCTAGCCTAAAATATGTTTCTATAACTAATAAATGTGAACAATCAATTAGACAGATTCATTTCAGCTTAAAATATATTTTTAACTCATTCTAAAGTTTTCCAAGTGCTAGGAGAGTTTAAATTTCAATTTACAATGTGTTTGCCTCACCTTTTCAATTTAAATCCTAATCACATATTCAAATTTCTGAATTTAATATCATATAAGGTCAAAAAGGTAAATCCACCCTACTACAGGGTCTAATTTATTATTTCATAAATTTCCAGGGGTCAAACTACACATAACAGAGGGGTTTTCCTAATTTTTATTAAGTCTAGGGGCTAAAACTGATTTTTAAATGAATTTACACGAATTTCTGAAGTTCCAGGGGCTAGATCAGAAGTTTCCGGGGCTAGCTCATGTTTTCCGAGATCCCCAGGGGGTAGCGCGTAAGAATCCCGGCCTTTATAATGTGGGGCCGACGTGGACCGTCCGATTTAAAACAGACGGCTGAGATTATAACGCGAAGCGGTACGGGTTAGATCTAATAGGAACCACACGATTTAAAATGGACGGGCCTCAGGGGGCCACGTCGCCCTGGCCGTGCGCGGGCGGCGCTGCCCGGTGGCGCGCGGCGGCGGGAGGCCGCGATCTCACCGGAGAACTTTGGATCTTCGTCTATACCTCCTAAAACTGGGATTTCATGGCATAGATCGGTAGAGGGGAGGTCGGGGATCTCACCTCGGGTTTTTCTTGAGCTCGGAGGTCCTGGAAGACGGTCGGCGACGAGGTCCGAGGTGAAAACGCGGCGGTGCTCGTCGGAGCTGTGTCTAGAGCGCAAAACACCGGATTTCCATCACCTGCGAGGCTCCCCGGAGGCGGTGGAACATGATCGGCGCGTTAGATCAGAAAACCCGAGCAAGGATCGAGAGAAAACGGTGATTGGAGCTTCGGTTCTCACCGGGAGGAAAAACAGCCGATCGGGGAAGAAAAACAGGGTGATGCCGGCATTTATATAGACGAGGGAGGGCGGCGGTCTGTTGGGATCGAGCTGGAGTCGTCCGGGATCAAAATTCGGGCTGTTGGCGCGGTTTTTCGGAGTTTGTTTGGATTCGGGAGAGAGGAGAGTCCCGGCTATTGGCGCGAGTGAGAGGTGAGGGATGACACGCGGGCCCTGCGTGTCAGTGAGAGGAAGAGAGGGGCGCGCGGCTGTGGGCTGGCACGGGGAAATGGTGGGTCGGCTGGTGGGTTTTGGCCCACTGGCCGGTTGGGTTTTCTTTTTCTTTTTTCCTTTTCTTTTCTGTTTTGATTTGAATTTGAATTCCAATTTGAATTTGAATTTTTGCACCACATGCAATACGTCCAAAATTTTTAAATTCCCCTCTTAACAGATTTTGGGGTGTTACAGCGAGCTCGCCGGATTTTCACGAGAACCTGTCTACCGGCCCTAGCCCTCCGTTTTCTTTGCACAACTCGAAAAAGGGGGAGTGGGGGACCTCACCTGGAGGGTTATCTTTGATCTGAAGGTGTCTGGGGTGGCTCGACGACAGCGTTGGACAGTGTAGCTCGGCAGTGATCATCGGTGGCGCGTTATGTTCCCGTTCTCCCTCGGTTTGCTGGTCCTCGAGGTTAGCTGTGGTCCGGAGATGATGCTCTAATGGTCAGAACAGATTCAAACCTAGGAATTCAAAGTCTTCACTGGCAAATGGCGGCGGCCTCTTACCGGAACTCGTCGGTGTCGGTTCTCTCGTCATGGACTCATCCCGAGGTGCAGGTCTACGGGATGTGCAGGCTGCAGCAGAGAAGAGAGGTCGGTTAGGAGGAAAGAAACGGTGCAGTACAGGGAGAATTTCTTCGGGGCGGCGGAGGTGCTCACCGGCGAATCAGAGACGCGATCGGGGTGGGTAGAAGAGGTGGTTTGCGGGTGTTTAAATCGGCCTGGAGCCTGTTGTGGGTGCGTGCGAGCGGAACGGGTGCGAGTGGGGCGGCCTCGTGCGGTTGCTTCTGAGGAATTCGGAGAGGGGCGGGCGCGCGACGTTCGGAGGCGGGAAAAGAGGGGCGGCGGTTGGGGGAGGAAGGCGAAGCTGATAGGTGGGGTCACGCGGCAGTGAGAGGGGGAGGAGGAAAACGGTCACGGGCTGCAGGGCTGGCTCGGGTGGGTTTCGGCCCAGTGGCCCGTTTTTCCTTTTTCTTCCATTTTCTTTTTCTGTTTTTGCTTCAAATTTGAATTCCGGTGTGAATTTGAAATTTTCTTCAACATGCATCACATCCTTTTGATTTGAAAATTGAGTTTACAATTTTTGGGATGTTACAACTCTACCCCCCTTAAAAGAAATCTCGTCCTCGAGATTGGTGCCCCTAGGGGAATAGGTCCAGAAACTGTGCCTTGAGTTCGTCTTCTCGCTCCCATGTGGCTTCCTCTTCCTAGTGATGCTTCCAATGCACTTTGCACATTCGGACTCTTTTGTTCCTTGTGATGCATTCCATCGTCTCAAGAATATTGACCGGATGTTGGGCATACGAAAGGTCTCCTCGGACGTCTATCTCATTCATTGGTAACCTCTCTTCAGGTGTTCTTAAGCATTTCTTGAGTTGTGACACATGGAACACGTCGTGCACATCTGATAGGCGAGCCGGTAATTCCAACTGATATGCCACTTCGCCTTCCATCTCTAGAATCTGGAAAGATCCTATATACTGAGGTGATAGTTTCCCTTTCACTTTGAAACGATGAAGCCCTCTGATAGGAGACACCTTGAGATAGACGTAGTCCCCTACATTGAAGGTGAGCTCTCTTCTTCGTATATCCGCATAACTCTTTTGTCTGGTCTGAGCTATTTTCAAGTTGTTGCGGATTTCCCTCACTTTCGCCTCGGCCTCTTGTAGCACTTCTAGCCCAAATACCTTGCTTTCTCCAGTTTGATTCCAAAACAATAGAGTTCTGCACTTCCTCCCATACAACGCCTCAAAGGGTGACATCTTCATACTAGCCTGGTGGCTATTGTTATAGGAGAATTCAGCATATGGTAAGTTCTTATCCCAACTCCTATTGTTCTTGAGTGCACCCTCAGCATGTCCTCAAGGATCTAATTAGTTCTTTCGGCCTGCCCGTCAGTCTGTGGATGGTACGCAGAACTGAAATTTCCAAATGAGTCCCCATGGTTTCATGTAACTTCTTCCAGAACCTTGAGGTGAACTGTGTTCCTCGATCTGACACTATCTTCTTCGGCACCCCATGAAAACACACAATCCTTGACATGTACAATTCTGCCAGTTTGGATCCATTGTAGTTTTCTTTCACAGAGATGAAATGAGCTACCTTAGTCAGCCTATCGATTATGACCCATATCAAATCATATCCCGATTTGGTCCTAGGCAGTCCCACTATGAAGTCCATGCCTATCTCTTCCCATTTCCATTCGGGTACTTTGAGTGGTTGCAACAATCTGGCGGGTCGTTGATGTTTTGCTTTTACTAGTTGACATGTGTCACATAAGGCAACATGCTCCACGACATCTCGCTTCATGCCATACCACCAATATCTGCTTTTGAGGTCATGATACATCTTCGTACTCCCAGGATGAATGGAATAGTCAGAATCATAAGCCTCTCTAAGAATTAATTCACGGATCTCCTATACCTCAGGCACATATATTCTCTTTCCATGCCATACCGTACCTTGTTCATCCTCTCTAAACCCAGGAGCTTTATTCTCTTTGATGAGTCTTCTAATTTCATGTATTTTCTCATCATTCTTCTGACCGTTGCGTATGTCTTGCTCCAATGCTGAATCCACTTCCATTACGATGGCCTCACCATTATTCACCAGACATAGATTGAGTCTTGCGAATTCCTCTCTTAATTACGTAAGCGTGTCATTTAAGCTCAACATGTTGACATCTACCTTTCGGCTTAAAGCATCTGCCACAACTTTCACTTTCCAGGATCATAGTTGATACAAAGTCGTTGATCAGCTCTAACCACCTCCTTTGCCTGAGGTTAAGATCTGGTTGGGTGAAAATGTACTTCAGACTTTTATGATCGGTATATATCTCTATCGTCTTTCTCATTAAGTAGTGCCTCCAAAGCTTCAATGCATGGACCACTGCGGCTAGCTCTAGGTCATGCGTAGGATAGTTCTTCTCCTGCTTTCGAAGCTGTCTAGATGCATATGGAACGACGTGCCCTTCTTGCATGACAACACATCCCAATACGTGTCCAGAAGCATCACAATAGACTGAAAAAATTTTCTGCATGTCTAGCATGACTAGCACTGGGGCTGTTGTCAATCTTTTCTTCAACTCTTGAAAACTCACCTCACACTCCGGTTCCACGTGAATGTGATTCCCTTCTCTAAAATTTTGGTAAGGGGTCTTGAGATTTTGGAGAACCCTTCAATAAATCGTCGGTAGTATCCAGCCAAGCCTAAGAAGCTCCGGATTTCCCCGACATTTTCAGGGGTCTTCCACTTCTGCACATCAGCGATCTTGGCAGGATCTACAGAGATTCCTCCTTCTGAGATTATATGTCCCAAGAAGGGGACTCTCTTAAGCCAAAACTCACATTTGCTTAGCTTGGCATATAGTTGGTGTTCTCTCAATTTTTGCAACACCAGCCTTAGATGCTTCTCATGTTCTTCTTTGTCTTTGGAGAAGATGAGAATGTCATCAATGAAAACCACCAAAAACTTGTCCAAATATTCCATAACTTCCTGCATAAAAATCCAAAAATAGAAAATGAGGTAGTTCTGGAAATCTTATGAGATGGGTTACAACTTTGTAACAGAAAGTTTTGTCATATTAGGAACAGAACTAACTGGAATTCGTGGATCAAAGCAGTACCTAAAGCAGGGAGGTGCTGTCCAATGTTCTCCAGAAATTCTGTTAACTTTGACATCTCATAACTTTTGAAACAGGACAGATATTAGGCCAAGCAAATACTTTATGGAAAGATATTGAAGTTAGCTTTAACTTTGATGTTGAGCTCCAAAATTGGTTTTGCCTTTAGCATGGCCTAAATCAGGTTGAGATGGAAACTGATCAGGGCTGTCATGGGAACAGCAGATCAGCAGTCAAATTTGTTTAAAATTTGAGCTATGTTTCCAAGTTTTATGGGTTCAATGACATGTCTTATGTTATAACTCAGTGGTTTACTGTTTAAATAAATATTTGACATTTATCAAATATATTTTTACAGATGACAGCAGACAAACAGATGGAGAACGGGTGGCTGATGTCCCACTGTTCTCACCGCAGCGGTTATCCGGAGGCATTGAGGCAGATGCTTCAATATTCCGGATACAACCAGATGCCAGAGTACTTCGCCAAGGAAGAAGGCGAACAGGGGAATAAGACGTGGACGATCCATGTCAAGGTATGGGATCAGCGTTTCATATGAACTCAGGAACATGAAGAGTTCAAGAGTTTCATATTAACGTCTCACACCAAGCTGTGAGACCTATCCCTGAACCACTTTCCTCGTCAGGGGAGCTAACCGAAATTGAACCGCTTTTGGTGGCATTCCTTACCATGCTTACCAGAGCGTAGTTGCGTCGTTACATAATCAAAATTCAGAATTATAACAAGTATGTTAGTCATGCCATTTTAAGTAACTACACTACTATAGTCCTTATGTGGGCCTAATACCGTTTCCTCACCGTAACCTAAGTTTTTGTCGTAATACGGTCCTTATTCCGTGCGCTATTACCAATGTGGCTCTGATACCACGCTGACAGGGACCCGACGCCGCCCTTTTAGTTACGGGGACGGGGCACTTGCCCGAGAATCGCATTGGGTGGTGCCGTGTTGTGCGGCACCCAACAGCACACATATAAGGAACATTGTAATACATAACACAATAGCGGAAGCTTACAAGTTTTTCTTTGTAAATAATTTACATCAAGTAGCTACAGCGGAAGTCTATAACAACTCACGTCGAATAACTAAAGAGCACTCGATATGAAGTCCAGCCCGCGGACTTCTCTCGCTAGCAACACGAAGACAACAGCAGCGGCTGGGTTCTCCATGTGTTACACGACTCGGAAGTCTCCGAGTCTCACCGAACAACCTTCTTCTTAGCATCGATGTTAACCTGCAAAACCACTTATATAGCAAGCGTGAGCACATAGGCTCAACAAGACTGATCCATCCCTCCTAAACAAGAAACTCTACATGCACGACGGTTGCAATGAGTTAGCTAGATTTGCAGAAAGGACTTGCCTAATGTAGATCCTTAACTTTCAGATTTTAAGCCTCATTGTGCAGACCTTGAGCCGAACAGCATCACAACTCCACAATCAAACAAGAAACGCTTTGTTGCGATGCTCCTTGCACAAGGTGAAAGTAAAATTTAATGAACCTATCTCTAATTCAATCATGGTTGCAATACAAGTTACATCACAGCCTTATCAAGTTCAAAAGGAAATTGTTTCAATTATTACTACGTCAAGACACAGTGGGCAAGTATGCTCATATAACCGCGAGCGACGGTGATTCGAATCAGTACACACCCGGACTACACGACACGTACACCCGTACTCCGAGTTGCCGGCAGCAACCTTGACCGACGTTGTACGCGGCCACCTTTTCCAAGATCTTCCACATTGGACGCAGTCCAACTGCCCTGAGTCCGCAAGCTTCCTCAAGGTACATACCCGCAGTGGTATGTTCTTAAGCGAGTTACCTCCTGCTACCCTGACGCCGAAAGCCTAAGGCAGCTGGAAAAGTTCCACTATGGATCTCCCAAGGTACATCGGTTTCCTGGGTCCCATATAGCCAGTATGTGCCCGGTACACAACTCAAACTTGTCCAACAGAGCCAAGCATGGACGGGCCTTAACCGACATAGGCAGGGCTATGCACGCACGGTCCGCAGCCTGCTGCATCTAAACCTCCCTGCCTGGTCTCCATTTCTTTCGGGTGAACTTTCCTCATCATATCTATTCTTGACCCGCTCCGAATAAACCAGCCCTAAACTCGCGAGTAGATTCCAACTACTCGACTTCTACCGGACCTTTCCTACAAATATTAGCGTAGCAAAATTCACTCGAGGAGGTGCTATTCTACCCTTTCTCTCTTAGGTATTTCTGGTCATGCAACTGAGGTTTTCAATACTGCTAGACTTAATGCAATCAAACAATTCAAGCTGTGATCTCTAGAAATGGAAATGTTTTATAAAATTGTTCAAATGCCAACCGGGGCTTTCCTGTTTTGTAGGTGACTAAGATTACAATTAGTTAATGAAGATCACTTGGGGCTTGATCACTCGCTTTCCTCCCTCCTTGATCTTTACTTCAAGTCCTTCTCAGGTTCTTCACGTATATGCTACACAATATGATTATGCACATTTATTTAATTGAAAAGCTTTTGCTAGTAAGATCTAATAACAGTTTAAAAACTGGAACTCTATTCAAGAATTTAAAATGACACTGGTGCTAGTGGTTTGGGTTGGGTCTAAACACTATGATCAAATGTTGAGTGCTATTTCCACTTAAGTGTTGATCACCTTAAGAGGTTACACAAGACAGTGATGATCCAAAGCCCCAATGGAGCTGAAAATTTTCAGGTGAGTTCCTTGTCACAAGAAAGCTATCTGGACCAAAAATTAGCACTTTTCATTGACTGGTTTATTCAGAACAATTCTCTAAGTATTTAAGCAAAGAGAAATAAATTCTGAGGTAACACCCATGTTCATGTCAAACTCAGTGAACCACAATTTAAATTATAGTTCATAGAGATTGCATGAATTTTCCTAGAATTTTTGGAGCTAATAATTAACCAGAACTGAATTTCCAAGTTTTGGAAATTCTCTGAAAATGTTTTTGTATTCAATTGAATACAGCAACTTACAATCTGAATTATCCTGATCAAACTAACTCCAAATGATCTGAAACTTTAACAGGATTCTAATAACACCCTCAAGGATATTTCAGCAAAATTTGAATATTTTTGGATAAACCAAACTTCCTCTAAAATTCTTTTGCTGAAAAGCTTTAAAGAATTTTCCAGAATAAAAAAAAGATTTTCATACAAATTGTGTTGCATGATTGGATAGAGGTTGTCAATCTGAATGTAACCCAATTTGAATCACTAAATTTGGAGGTTCCTAGCAAAAGTTATGCTCTTCTAAAGTTTGGGGAAAATCTGGGATTTGAATAAATCGTGGAAAAGTTTAAAACTGACTGTGGGTCCGGGGAGCACACGTGTCATGCACTCGAACACGCCACACGGGGCTACAGAGCTGTTTCCCGTGTTGCCACAGTTAATCCGGCGCCACAGAGGATCTGGTCACTATTTCTGTGCGACTGACGCGTGGGGCCGGCAGCACCTTCGTCTACCTCCCGCCCCCACGCGATATCGCCGCCGGGCTCGCCGGAGCAACCCCGAACTCGGTCGTCCAGCCACCTCCTACGCCCAAACTCACCGCTAAGCCCTAGTTTTGTGCGAGGAACACGCTGGTGTGGTTTTCCCGAGCTGGCAGAGATCCCCCAAAGTAGCCCGCGACGGCACGACGGCTCGGTGGAATTCCGGCGATGTTGCCCCGATGAGCTAGCTCACCAAAAGCTCCTTGGAAAGGTCCTACAGCACCAGTGAAGGCTGGAGAAGCTCGGCATGGCCGCACATGGGCTCGGGAACGGCTCCAAACTGGGGTTCATCGTGCGCCCAAACCGTCCCGCTAAAACCGCCGTCAGAAAGATTGAAAATACACCGTGCAGAGTGTGTTTCATGCTAGGTTTCAAAAGGGGAGTTGTTGCTAAGCAAGGCTACACCATGTGAATGCAATTTGCTGCGCTCTAAACAATCACAGCGCGAGAATTTTAAGGATTCATACCTGCGGGTTCCTTTACACTGGCTGGAGAGAATTTCTGAAATTCGTCGGCGAGCAGCAACGGCTAGGGCTGAGCTTCGGATGGAAGCTACAGGGAGATCTTGCGCGTCCGCCAGTGGCCTAGCTCGGCCGTGACAAGCCTCGGGTGAGGCTGTCCACGAGAGCACCTTCTCTCGGTGCTATGGCGGCCGCCGTGGAAACCGGGGTATCTCGGTGCAGAGAGCACGTACTCACTCAGTGATGGCTCGAGGATGTCGTGGAAGGTATGGTGGTACGGTTTTGCTGCTCAGAGGCATTGCTCACGTGAACTGTATGGGTTCCCGAGTGATCGAGGGAGGAACAGCCGTGTTTCTGCTTCTCGGGTGCGAGGAACAAGGAGCTTCGACGTCTCGGCGATAAGGCTGAAAGGGAGCACGGGAGAGGGGATAAGGACCTCGGCTGAGGCGGTTTGCGTGAGAGGCGGTCGACCGAGCGGCGGGTGCTGCTGTCAGCCAGGCCCTCTGCTGTCGAGCCCGCTTAAGAAGCAAAACAGAGACTGCTTTGTGAAGATCTTCTGCAAATTTCTCCCCTTCAATGACAGGTGGGTCCCACAGTTCAGTGCCTCCTTATCCTCTAAAATATCTCCCAGAATTGGCAAATGATGGGATTCAATTGTGGAAGTTTAAATCTGAGAGGCATTTGGACAACTGCGCAAGTTTCATCCAAATTCAAATAGGAATTTGAATTCTTTGTAATTTAAAGTCCATTTTGGAAAATGAGTTGCAAATCATTTCAATAAATCATGAAACTTTGCATACCCCCTAATTTGGACCTAAGAAATTCAAATATGAAATCTGATTTTTAATTTGGCTGCTGCAAATGAGATTTGTAGCACATCAGTTTTGAAATTCATAGTGTTGCTCTCATTTGAATTTTGAGTTGAACAAATTTGTTCCAAATCTGACTTTATCTTTCTCACCCATATGGGAACTTCCCATCTTAGTTTTAGGCCCCTCTTGGGTTCCAAGTTTTCAAATAAACATTTGAACTAGTGTGAAGAGAGCCCTCATGTGGGTTATCACATGTGGAAAAGTTTTAACAAGTCCCAAATTTCATATATATGAAACCAACTTTTGCAAACAAGAGTTTCTTCGTATTCACAATTTTGGGACCTTTACACCGTGGCCAGGCCCATTGAGGTTTTTTAATTAGTTTTAATTAATTAGCTTATTTTTAATTAGTTTTAATTAATTAGCTCCCTACCCGCCGGGTCCCTACCCGCCCCGCCCGCCGGGTCCCTCCCCTGCCCGCCGGCTCGTTGCCCGCCCTGCTCGCTAGCTTACTATTGTTTAAATTATTTAATTGTTTATTTTCTAATTCCTTTATTAGATTATAATTAGCTAATTGATTGATTATGAGTGTATACTGTTTATATGTATATTAATGGGTTTCGAGCCGGTCCGACCCGGCGCGCCCCAATCCGGCCCGACCCGGTATGGCCCAACCCGACCCAACCCGGCACGGCCCAACTCGGCTCGACCCGATGAGGCCCAATCCGGCCCGACCCGGCACGGACCAATCGCGCCCCGACCCGGCATGACCGAACCTGGCAAGGCCCAATCCGGGCCGACCCGGCACGACCCAATCCCGCCCCGACCTGGCACGACCCAGATGGTTTTAGTTGCAACTTATGTGTCGAGACGAGCACGAAGGCGAACGGCGATAATGACTTGTACTTTCAACGGTGACGTGTCGCCCCTTTGAACTTTCAACTCTGACCAGCTTACCCCCTCTTTATCGTTCTTTCCTATCTTGTAAATGACTGAAAAATGAAAATGAGTAACATAACCTATAGAAATTTATTACCCGTTTCGAATCTGTACGTCTCACATGCGATAGGCATGTGAGGCGTGCATGTTCGGAATTGTCCCTTTTTGGATAGCCTGAGAGTGACCGAGGACATGCTTTTGACGAGTTAGGTACGGGGTCTGGATCTGGATGTGATTTCGACAGCATAACCCTAATGTTATCTGCTGCATCATTTTTGGGCGTGCAGTTGGAGAACAACGGGGTTATGCTGCCGAAATTTCGTCCAGATTCGGACACCGTGTCTCGTCATAAGCACGTTACCTCAGTCACTCTTAGGTGGGTTTAGGACTTACCTGCCTAGTTGTAGTGGCCGAGACAAGACATAAAAATATACTAATAATGATTTGTCTGCTTTGAAGGTATAACCTCAGACATGGCTGAAGACCGAACTTGGATGTATTCTGGTTAGAAAAAGAATGGGCATCACTCAGAGGAGTGGTTCACCAAGACAAATGCTTTTATACAACGAGCTTTTTCGTTGTGCAACAGCAGCAATGTGAGGTGCCCATGTACCAAATGTCAGAATGTGAAATTTTTTGACAAGGTGACGTTGACGTTTCACTTGTGTCGAAACGGTTTCATGCAAAAGTATGAGGTATGGTACTTTCACGGTGAGACACGTTCTGAAGCTATAGAAGATGAAGTGGTGGATGATAGCATGGGAGTCGATAGGATGGACGAGATGCTTGAAGCCATAGATCCTGAGTTGACGGAGGATGCTCCTACAACGAAGGTTCAAACGTTCTTTGAGCTTCTCAAAGCTCCAGAAGAGCCGCTGCATAAACACACAAAAGTGACTCTTCTTAATTTCATGACCAGACTTATGGCAATTAAGTCTAAGTATTTCTTCTCCAACAACTGTTACAACAATCTCATCAAATTGATCAGCGATATCCTTCCTCAACCACATAAAGTGCCATAAGATATGTACTAGTCTAAGAAATTGATTTCTGGTATTGGTATGAAATATGAGAAGATTGATGTCTGCCCAGACAACTGTATGCTTTTTTGGAAAGGGCACGCCAACGAGAAGAAGTGCTTGCAATGTGGCAAATAGAGGTTTTTTGAGGTTGATAATGACGAAGGAGAGTGTGTACAGATTGAAGTCGCACATAAGCAGCTTCGTTATTTGCCTGTCACACCTCGGTTGAAGCGTTTGTTTATCTTGAAAAGAACTGCCAGACATATGAGATGACACAAATAAGGTGTACGTGAGAACCTCGGAGTCATGGTGCACCCGTCCGACGGTGAGACATGGAAGGAGTTGGACTGCTTCGATCAAAATTTCGCGAACGATGCAAGAAATGTTCGCATCGGGTTAACGACAGATGACTTCTCACCGTTCGCCACACCATACTCATGTTGGCCCGTGTTCGCTATTTCGTACAACTTTCCGCATCTCTCTGTATGAAGTATGAATTCATGTTCCTTTGCCTCATCGTTTCTGGACCAGATCGTCCTGGTTCACGACTCAACGTGATGTTGAAGTCGTTGATTGAAGAGTTGAAATTGTTATGTACAGGAATCAAAGCGTACGATTGTCACAAAAGGTAGAAATTCAATCTTCGAGCTGCATACTTGTGGTCTGTTCATGATTTTCCAGCATACGACATGTTTTCCGGCTGGAGTACTCATGGTTGTTTGACATGTCCGATATGTGCTGCGGACACGGAATGTTTTTGTCTTAGTCAGGGTGGCAAGATATGTTACTTCGATTGTTATCGATGTTGGCTACCTCCAAAACACATGTTCAGACAACAGAGGAATGCCTTCAGAAAGAACACCGTTGCCACAAAAAGACCACCACAATGTTTGAATGGGTCAGAGATATTATCCATGTTGGACAAGCTAGTGCCAGATGGAAATCGTCCTGGATATTTTGTTGGTTATAGAGAGGATCATAATTGGACTCATATATGTGTATTATGAGAACTACCGTATGTGAAGTCCTTAATTCTAATGCATAACATTGATGTCATGCACCAGGAGTGTAATATGAGCAAATGCATCATAAGCACATGCTTGAATATGATGGGCAAAGAAAAAGACAATATTAAGGCTCGAAAAGATTTGGCAGAGGTTTGTAACCGTCCTAGTCTTGAGCTCTCTGAAACTGGTGGCATACCACGCGCTACTTTTTGTCTTAGACCTAAAGAAAATAAATAAGTGTTGGAACTGCAAGCTCAAGAGGGGGCTTCTACAAGGGAGGGTGTACTCCTGGGAACTGCAGCGGTGAAACCTCAGTGGGCTTGTACTTGCCGGTAGACCCTTTGTAAAGGCCTCGTAGTGATCTCCTGATTGCAAACCAAAGGAAGTGTATAATGTGGCTTGCAACCACGTATATCAGGGAGGTTATTAGTCCACCTGGCAACAGGGGATGAAATCACGACTTGTGGGTAAAGTGATACAATCTCTACAGAGAACCAAACTGTCATGACAGCCGTTCTCACGGTCAAGAGCGGCTTGGAGTTGTCTATGATTAGAGAAACGTGGAAATGAATTGGAAAAGGATGTTAGGTGGTGTAATCTGACATTAATAGTTTAATTATAAAGATGGTGGGATTTGTCACTTAGTAATATAGGTTGCTAACTAAAGCTAAGGTGTAGGATTAAAGAATAGTGCTTAATGGAGTCAGCCTTTCCTTTCTATTGGCCTTCATATCATCTTTTTCTACACTTGTTGAGTACCATTGGTACTCAAACTTGCCTTTGTTGGATTTCATATGCTTCTCAGGTGTTAATGAGAACATAGAATACAACAAATAAGACTTTGATCTTGATGAGTTGTTCTAGGCTGGCGAGACCCGCGGGCAACGCCTGTGGATTGGAGCACTATTGATGTCTTCTGTTGCTATATTCTTAGTGTAATAGTACTTTTATGACATATATTTGTACATCTATTACACGTTAAACCTGGCTTGTAATATAATGATATTACACTCTTGTCGGCACATGTATGAGTCAACTGATCCTGGCATACATGTGAGATACTCTCAGTTGTTCTGTATGGAAAACCGGGTGTGACAAATCCGCAGCTTTAGGATCGGGGCGAAACGGTATTATCCAAAAGTTAGATTAGTATCACTCTAGATTTTATTGGCAGTGTGATGAAAACATAAAAGGAAGTGTACTTTGTAAGCCAAAAGTTTGGAGGTTTGGCTACCCAAAATCTAAAAATTATGTCTTATGAGTAAATAGTTGTTTAAACTTATAAAATGAGGAGGTTGTTTGGCAAAGTATCCTTAAGAGGAAGTACTTATCCAATAAATCACTCTCACAAGTAAAAAAAGTGGTCCAAGATTCACACTTTTTGTCCAGCCGTATAAAGATCAAAGATAAATTTATAGAATGTGGGTGCTTTAAAGTTCATGATGGATCTCAAACTTGATTTTGGGAAGATACTTGAATAGGAGGTAAACCAATCGGGGCTGCTTATCCCTCTATCTACAATATTGTGAGAAAAAAAAAGATGTCACGGTGGTGTCACAAGTACTAAGTACTACACCACCTAATGTTTCTTTTAGAAGATCTTTGGTACACAAAAACTTTGATGATTGGCATGAATTGGTTTCAAAAATTATGTCGGTTAATCTCACCATTGGCAATGACACTTTTATTTGGAGGTTACATAAAAGTGGGTCTTTCATGGTTCGCTCTATTTATAGTTATTCCATACAAAAAGGTGTGATACTTGACAAAAATCCACTTTCGAAGGTTAAGGTACCATTGAAAACTAAAATTTCTTTTGGTATTAACTAAAAGATGAACACTTATAAAAGATAAATTAGCAAGAAGAAAATGGCAAGGTAGTACTACTTGTTGTTTTGTAGTTCTCTGGAGACAATTCAACATCTTTTCTTTGATTGTCATTTTGCTAGTTTATTTGGAATGCCGTTCATATCACCTTTAAAATTCAGCCACCTTCTAGCATAGCAAATATGTTTACTGGGTGCAACTGCTTTATGTTGCGCCATGTGGCTGAATAGAAACGATATAGTATTCAATGGAGGTAAACCTAACATCTTTTTGCAGTTAACTTTCAGGGTAACCTACTAGACTCGCCAATGGTCATTGCTGCATAAGCATGAGGCAAGAACAAACCTCAAGAATGGATGTAGGATGCTAGAGACAGTTATTATGAAAGTTTTTTACGATGTTCGGTGGAAGTTTCAGAATGGAATTGGAGCTTAGCCTCTGTTCCTTTCATTTTAGCTTTCTTATGGTTTATTTATTAGGAACTTTGTTATTTGAGTTTGGAGCATACTCGCTCATGGATGTATTATACAAATGTGTACTTGCCTTCGGGAAAGGAGAAGCTGGAACTCCGTTCCATTATATAAAAAACTGATAGCAGAACAGATATGCTTTCCTTTGGCTTGCCAAATAGCATCAAGTGTAGCACAATACAATTGGTAACTTTGGGGTTTGCCAACTGCATCATGTAAGTTTTTATGTAATTTTTTAATTCATAAAATCTTTTAAATGACAAGAAAAATGTTTTTTTGTGACCGAATATGTAGTTACTATGTGTATAATATTGATCACTACTGATATGTCATCCAAATATACCTTGGTCACACATTGGCACCTACACACATGAAACTAGAGGCATTTAATATCAAACAGTTGCACATTTTTGTCTCGAAAAAATGTTTAGCAAATAAGGTATCCATGGTAGCAATAGATGTTTAACGACCAAATATATATGTTGCTCATTGTATTAGAGGTGTGTTGCAACCTAGGAACATGCAGCTTGGTGATACTATTTATCTTCTTAAGAGCCAATCCTTTTTCACTAAGTCTTCGTAGCTAAATCATTCATTTCTTGCAGTGACATACATACTGACATACATGTGTTGCATTGTCACAACATCACCTACCAAGAATTAGTACGTGATTGCAGCAGACTACAAGTTTATATACTATATGTTTGGAACTTGCACTATACTCGCCTCACCTCCCCGTTTGCTATTCATTTGCCATCATCCCAAGCAGCATGCAACGGAGGAAAGACAATTCTAATAATAAATACTAGAGAAAGAGAATCACATATCGTCCTATATGGTAATGGGAGGCAACAGGAAACAGACTATGCCCATACAGCCCCCTGCTTCAGCTCATAATTCATTAGGTGCCACTGCTTCAGCTCTTTCCTCTTGATAGCTTGCATCCAGTAGTTTCCTCTTCTCACAACTATTTGGGATAGCACACACAGAACCTCTTTGACTTTTGGGGTACCGTATAGTCAAGCAGGTTCAAATCATATGGATGATGTAAACTTTGTCACACAGGCTCTAGACACAAATCTTTTCATGCATCCACCCTAGTTACTGATGCATCCCAGCTTATGATTGTAAGGGCCTCAGTTTTTGACACTCATTTGCAGTGTTCATCACCACACCACACACCTCATTTGAGGAAGAATGATGAACACAAATGAAGAGCAAGTAACAATTATCAACATGCTCATTAGAGAACAAACTCACACATTGCAAAAGTGCTATTTCCCACATGTGATATAGATGGGCTGGGCATATGAAAACTCCTACACTTTGCTAAGGATGTCCATGCCAAGTTTCACCCAAATTCAAAACCCTTTTGAGGTCACTTTGGGTATAGATGGGAGGGGGGCAGTTTGAAAACATATTCAAATTCAAACTGTTTGTATACCATGAATTTGAAAGTGGAAGGCATATTCTTGCTCAGCACATTTTTGTGAGCTCACACACCAATTTTCACTCCATTTGGGGTTGATCTTGACATGAGCTAAGGGGGAGAAATTCAAACTTTATTTGAATTTCAAACTGAACTTGTGCTGAAATTCATTCAAACCACACCTCATTTGAACTTTGATCAATTCAAATGGCTCTTGGGTGAATAATTTGAATTGCCAAGGGTAGAATAGGGTTCACTGTTTACCACAGCTGTTAGGAGTAAATTTCAGAGGTTAAAAGAGGGATGGGACCCACCTGTCAGCCTCTGCCTCAAAACAAACCGACTGAACCACAGTTCAGTCGGTTCCCGGCTGCTGTGCGCGCGCGCCACCGAAGGGGGCAGCCGGCGCCAGCTCCTGCTGCGCGCCCCAAGCCGGAGACCGGCCGCCGGGCTATTTATTCCCTCCCCGGCGTGCTTCAGTCGCCATTCCCCCGAGCTGCCGACGTACACGACTTGTTTTTCCACTGCCATCGCCGCCGCTCGAGCTCCCGCTTGATCAAGCCGATCGCAGCTCCCTCCTTCCACTCCAGGGTCCCAGCAAGGTACTAGAGACCTTCCTCCATCCTCACCATTGCTAAAAGTCGATTGAAACCGAGTGATATCGGCTGTGCCGAAAGATCAAACTCGGAACTGGAAACCGCCGCACCTCGGGTTCTCGTGGACAGCCCAACCTGGGCGTTGTCACGCCCGAGCCAAGGCACCCTTGGACGCGCGGGTGACCGGTGCTGCTCATCCCCGAGCCACAGCTCGAGCGGTTGCTCACCGACGGCGAATTTCCACTTTTCCCCTTTCTGTGTGCAGAACGACCTTCGGGTACGATTCTGATTAATTCGTGCTCTAGAGAGGATTAGAGGGCCTCAGGCCACTCCCACACGAGCTAGACACGGTAACGCACAAGTTGCCTTCACAACTCTGGGCCGGAGAACCTCTGTGCCCGGCGTAATTCAAGGTCTACTAATGGCGGAACGAACGGGGGGTGTCGGGCGCACGGTGAGGACCTATTTCGGGCCTTCCCCGAGCTGCCTCGATCTTATGTCGACCTTCTCTGAGGTCCACTGATGCTCCCCGACCGATTTCCCAAGTAGCTGAGGTACCAGGGGAGTCAGCCGACATGGCCGAAGTCATTCCGATATGGCGGCTCGTCGCCGACCATGCTCCGGCCGTTGTCATGAGCAGCTGACCCTCGGATCCTGTTCCCCAAGTAAAAGTAGGCAGGGGCGGCCAGAATCAAGAAGTTTGGAGCGGTACAGCAGCCAGCGGCGAGCTCTCCGGCGAGGTCCCTCGGTGGCGGGGCGCGGGTGTCGCGAGGTTGAAGAAGGGGGTGGACCCCAGCTGTCAGCGGCCGATATTTTGAATCGGGATCCGGCTGCGGCCGGGATCGGGTGTGCTGGCGCGCAAAATCCTTGTGGGCCGCGGTGTGCTGTCGCTTCGGCGTGCGACGCGTGTCCCCTGGGCCCACGCGCGAGTTTAAACTTTTCCCCGATTTTCAGATTTCCTTCAAACTTCAAATCCTTATAACTTTGGCTAGAAAGTTCCAAATTGAGTGAACCAAATTTTGCTGGATTCAGCTCTCTGAGTACTTTCCAAAAAATCAAGTTTCACTTCATGAAATTCCTTATTTCTCCAGAATTAATTCCTTAAAGTTTAAACTGTTAGGAATTTTAACTGGAGAATCCTGTGGAGGAAAATCCTGAAATTTTGCTGGGATATTCACCAAAATATACTTGAACCACCATAAAAATTTCAGATCCATTTGAGCTCATTTAGTCCACCTAATGGTGTGATTAGTGAAACTGTTCCAGAGAAAATAGAAAATGTTCAGAAACATTTTCAGAATTTTCTCTGAAATTGTTTAGCTCATATCTTTAGTTAGAGACTTCCAAATTAAGTGAGACCAACTCCATTAGAACCCTCTGAAAATCTAGTTTTCAGAAAGTCATAGTTTGTCTCATGAAAATTCCTAGAACACCCTAAGAGTTCCAATTAAGGTCAAGGACATAATTATTTGTGGAGGGCTCAAATGAGCTTTGCTGCAACTAAAACTTGACCAAGTCTTTGTTAGGTTGTAACCAAGCCACAGTAAAAATTTCACAGTCATTAGGTCTGTCTAGCAAGGGTTGTAGATTTCACAACCTCAAAGTTAATACAAATGCATTTAAATTAATACATACATTGCTCTTATCATGTAGTCGCTAAGGTCGAGGAGGAACCCGAAGTCCTAGACTTCGTTACTCCGGAGGAACAGCTAGCCTACGACCAAGAGCAGCAAGGCAAGCCCCGGTTTGCATTAACCATTTTGTAAATTTTTATTGTTTTGAGCACATACTTGTTTCCTCTATTCTGTGCTTTAGAGTCTTGTTTGGAAACCCCACTGCATAGCCAAGAAAACCATGGGTTGGGGTTTAGGATTGCAAACCCCGCTAGCTACTGCATTGCTAGGATAGAGTAGGATTCGGTACAAGTCGAGTAGTTGGAACTACTCGCGAGAATAGGCTAGAGGCACATTGCTCGGGTAGAGATAGCACATGATACACATGGCAAGAAAATGAGACCGAGCGGAGAGTAAGGGCAGCAGGACTTTGGGGCCTGTGTGCTGTAGCTCCGCTTGTGTTGATTGAGGACCGAGCCGTGTGCGGGCCTGTTGAACAAGCTAGAACAGTACCGAAGACCTACCGGCTATATGGGAACCGGGAAACTGATGTAATTCGGGTAGCTGGGTATTGAGGCATTGCCCGTCGTTCAGAGGGTAGGTTGAGAGCTCGAGGTGTAAATCAGCTGGCGGCACAGAGATGCGCATGCAGGGACCTCTTGCTCGGGACGATGGGACCGGTTCAATATTTGGCTAACGGGTGAAAGGTAGTCGCGTACGGCGTCCGTGATGGTTGTTGTAGGCAACATCGAGTACGGGCGTACGTGACGGGTTGTTCGGGTAACCCTGCAGGTGTAAATCGATTATAATCGCCGTCCCTCGCGGTCAGTGAGTACCACTTGTTCACTGTACCGTGACGTAGAAAGAACAGGCTAGTTACATGTTAAAATGTTGCTGATTGAAAGCTGGACATTGATTGTTAATGATATGTTGTAGCTTAGTGCTAACTAAAGTTCTTTTCAACTTTGGGCAAAGTACATGAGAGAAATGCGTTTCTTGTTTGATTGCGGCTCTCTCATGTGCCTTCGCGTAAGGTTCTCCACAACCTGCTGCTAAAACTTGAAAGTAAGGTTCTATTAATTAGGCGAGTCCTTGCAAATGATTTTACCTCATGTAACCCATTACCCTCATGTAGAAGTTCCATGTTTAGGTGAGACGGGTCAGACTTGCTGAGCCTTCGTGCTCACTGCTTGTGTTTGAAGCTTTTGCAGGGTTCTATGAGGAAGGGACTCCCGAAGAGGAGACGGAACCCCAGGAGGGGAACCCCGTCGAGTGGGAGTCGTGCACGCCGCAGAGTTAGTGTGCGTGTGTGCTAGCAAGGACACGTTCAAGGGCTGAACGTGCACTTGATGCTTAGTCTACGCCCGCGAGTGTGGACTAAACTTATTTTGATGTAAACATGTTCATAAACTTGTTTATGTAATAAAACTTCCGCTTCCGCTTTGTACCTTTGACGTGTGTTATACGGTGTTGTGCAACGCAACACCCCTCAGCGTGATCCTGGCTCGACAGGACCTTGGGGTCGTGTCAGCGTGGTATCAGAGCTCGCTTGAGGTTTAACACAGTACAAAGGTCTTCTTTTTCAAAAATCCAGTGAGGAACGAGTTAGTAGCCCGTATAAGGATGTTATTAGTATATAGAAAGTGGCTTATTAACCTATTTGTTATGTCGGAAAATCGTGCATCTCGGGACGTTCATGTCTTGGGGGGTGCACGTAAGCGCTGTCCACCAGTGCGCACAAGCTGAAGGGTGGAGCCCCACGGGTGGCAGGTAACCCGACCCGCTTTGATAACCTCTACGACTCTTCATGTCGTTTGGGGTATTCGAGCAACGTCTATCCCTGGCGTGCGTGGTGCAACATGGGAGACCCCGTCACGTGGTCTGAAACGTGAACACGTAACTCAAGGCTTGTTTGGCTTGAGAACATCCGGGCGAGTGATGACGGCCGGGTGTACCAACTGTATGGATTCCGGGATCGGTGTGCAGCCGAGTCTGATGATTGTTTGAGTTTCTGCAGGTAGCCTGACCACGAAACGGTAGACGTGTAGCATCCGTGTGCGAGTGACGAGTAGTGCCACTGAACTAACAAAGCCGGCTAAGTCCGGTATAGGTTTTTCTTTATGAGGACGTAGTACCGACATAAGCTGGTGACGCATCGACGTCACATCCAACTAAATGAATAACTTCATTTAAAAACTTGAAGGTTTTGATCCAAAGTAGTAAAACTTGATGTAACTCCTTCCCTTGAACAGGATATTCAAAGTTAATAAGCTTTCAACTTATAGGATGTTAAGGACAGAGTACTCTGTTTCCAGCTGAACCAAGGCTAGAGTTAATCAGAGGTTAGAGGTTGAGTTCTTTCGAGGTTGGGGTCGTATGATACATTTCTGGAAAGATTTGGAGGAGCTTTATAACTTTTATGTTGAGTTCCAGAGGTGTTTCATCCCTTAACCACTCGAAAAATGCAGCAGAGTTGAAACTGTCCAGAAAACAGGACAGGGCAAAGACTCTCTGTAGACTCTCTGTAAAATTAAGCATAACTTCCTACTTAAAAATCCAAAAATAGGAAATGAGGTAGTTCTGGAAATCTTGTGAGATGGGTTACAACTTTGTAACAGAAAGTTTTGTCAGATTAGGAACAGAATTAACTGGGATTCTTGGATCAAATCAGTACCTAAAGCAGGGAGGTGCTGTCCAATTGTTTCCAGAAATTCTGTTAACTTTGACATCTCATAACTTTTGAACCAGGACAGATCTTAAGCCAACCAAATACTTTCTGGAAAGCTATTGAAGTTAACTTTAACTTTGATGTTGAGCTCCAGGACTGGTTTTGCTTTTAACCTGGCCTAAATCAGATTGATATGGAAACTGGTCAAGGGCTGTCATGGTAACAGCAGATCAGCAGTCAAATTTGTTTAAAAATTTGAACTATGTTTCCAAGTGTTATGGGTTCAATGACATATGTTATGACTCAAGGGTTTACTGTTTAAATAAATATTTGACATTTCTCAAATATATTTTTACAGATGGCAGCAGATAAACGGTTGGAGAACGGGTGGGTAGTTTCCCACTGTTCTGACCGTAGCGGCTACCCGGAAGCATTGTGGCAAATGCTCCAATACTTCGGGTACAACCAGATGCCGCAATACTTCGCCAAGGAGGAAGGCGAAGAGGGGAGCAAGACGTGGATGATCCATGTCGAGGTTCCCGCAGGACCTACGCCACCCGGTTGGGTGCCATTCACCGTCACGGTGAGAGGAAGACAACCGGAAGGGATGTGGCAAATGGCAGCCCGTGACACTATGTCACGTTTCTGCCAACTACACGTGCAGGCTATGGAGGGCACACCATACGCACTCG
Source organism: Neostapfia colusana (assembly GCA_030760725.1). Taxonomy (NCBI): domain Eukaryota; kingdom Viridiplantae; phylum Streptophyta; class Magnoliopsida; order Poales; family Poaceae; genus Neostapfia; species Neostapfia colusana. The sequence goes on along the minus strand of JASWHV010000019.1, from coordinate 25,306,115 downwards.
TTCCGGTGGAGGGACGAGCTCAGCATGTGTGGGAAGAGAGGTACCTGGAGGCAACAGACCCGAGTTGCCCGAGGTACAACCCCGCGGAGGCAAACCTCAGCCTCCAAATGAGGGCGGGAAACGCTGTGATGGACAACCAAGCTGTTCATACGGAGCATCTCGCCACCAAGCTCAAGGAGAGCACAAGCCGTGGAGATCATTTTGAGAGTGCTCACAGTGCACTCCGCAATGTGCTCCTTCCGACGATCAAGCGACTGAATGAACAACACAATCAGTTGCGTCGTCTGAAGAAGGCAAAGAAGAAGAGCCGTGTTGACATTGCGGCGTTGCAAGAGCTGGTGCAGACCCTAACCCAGCAGAATGAGGACCTTGCTCAGGAGCGGGACGACGCTATCGAGGAAGGCCAAGGCTGGGAAGAGGACTACAACCAAGCTATGGACGAGGTGCATGCCTTGCAGGACCTCGTGCCCCCGGTATTGGGCGTACCGGTAGTCTTGGGTCTTCCAGCCATGGGAGAACCTGGAATGGGAGAAGAGGTGGTAGACCCCGAGCCACCAGCAGAGGTACCGGAGGAGGACGACCCACAGGAGGTCGAGTTCTACTCCGAGTAGGGGGTTACGGTTGCCAAGTAGGGTAGCTAGGGTAGCGTAACCCAACTTTTGTAATCGGTGACATGTCGTGTAGACAGTAGCGTATGTATAGGTAGTGACGACATGAGCACGACTTCTCGGAGATCCGAGAATGATGTATCTTGTATAAAGTTTATGCTTTATCAATATATGTGAATGTTGTGCAAGTTAATCATGCGTCGCTTCAATACCTACTGCTGTTTATGGAATTTTGAGTAAGACATGTGCTAATTGCTGCTGTGTTGAATTTCAGAATGACGCGTACTCGTGCCAACCCTGATGTTGGAGGTACTAGCCAAGGGGGAGAGACCTCCCAACCACCTCCCGAGGACTCCTCGGGACAGCAGCAGCAACAGCAACAGCAAACACCGCCACCGCCACTGCCGACGGTTACATTGGCCGACATTGTCGCGGCAATGGCGGGTTCGCATCAGCAGCACACAGAGTTGCTGCAGACCCTCATCGCCAATACGTCTCGCCCAGAGAGACGTCAAGATCGTGAGGAGCGCCAACAGAGCTCCTACTCCGACTTCCTGGCGACTCATCCCCCTGTATTCGCAAGGGCGGATGAACCACTGGACGCGGACAACTGGCTCCGCGCCATAGAGATGAAGTTCGGGCTGCTCCAAATCAGCGAGCAGCGCAAGACTCAGTTCGCGGTCCAGCAGCTCCAAGGATCCGCGAGCGCGTGGTGGGCCAACTTCTGTGCTTCACAGCCCACCGACCGAGTGATGACCTGGGCGGAGTTCCGGACGGCCTTCAGGGCCTATCATATACCGCCCGGTTTGATGAAGAGAAAGACGCAGGAATTTCTACACCTGCAACAAGGGAGCCGAAACGCGCTGGAATATTCCAGGGCGTTCAACGATCTCGCGCTCTACGCGTCGTATCACGCAGATACCGACGAGAAGCGGCGAGACCACTTCTACCAGGGGCTTAACCCGCTCCTGAAGGACAAATTGGCGATGTTCAATCGCGGCAGCCTCAACGACATCATTGATGCTGCGATTGTTCAGGAAGACTCCGGCAAGGAGTTAGCGGCGGCGGAGAGAAAGCGAAGCGCGCCGCAGAGCAGCGGAGAAGGAGGCGGTCCTTCTCAGAAGTTTCGGATGGTGAATCGCCCACCATCAGGTGCACGCTGGCAGCCACCACAACGGCCGATGCCGTTCCGCAGTCGGCCGTACTCTTCACCGGCATTCCGGCCGGCACTGCCAGAACCACCGCAACAACAACAGCAGCAGCGGGCGATGCCGCGTACGTTTGCACCTCCGCAACGCATGCCGGGCTTTCGTCCCCCGAGTACTCCACCAGCAGCGGCCACATGTTACAAGTGTGGTCGTCCAGGACACTTCGCGAGCAGTTGCCCGGAGAGGCAAGGCGGCGGAGTGGCACCACAGTTTCCGGGGAGGAATCAACCCCGGAACCCTACTAATGCGCGGCGGGCAAACCCTAGGCCCGGCACTGTCCACCAGCTTGCCATTGAGGACGTGCCGGAGGGCGAGCCAATCCTTGCGGGTATGTTCCAACTCCACCAGCATCCCGCTATAGTACTATTTGATTCAGGCGCCACGCATAATTTTATTAGCCAAGCTTTCATTGCTAAACACAGCTTGCCAATACTACCCACCGATAGTCCGTATTTAATTTGTTCACCGGGTGGGAAGATTTCAGCAAGCGTAATGGTCTCCAAAGCACCATTATGCTTAGCGGGTAGAGTGTACCCCACGTCTCTCATTATCTTAGAGGGGCAGAAGGTCGATGTCATCCTAGGGATGTCGTGGTTAACCCGCCACGGCACTGTTTTAGACACTGTCCTTCGAGTCGTGCACTTAAACTCAGAAGTGCACGGTTCTCACTCATTATTTCTGGACAGTCCAGAAATAAAGCTTCCAAGTGTCTATCATGCCACAACTATCAGATTGGAAGACATTCCAGTGGTCCGAGAGTTCCCTGATGTATTCCCGGACGATTTGCCGGGGATGCCACCCGATAGAGAGGTGGAGTTCAAGATTGAACTTGCACCGGGAACCATGCCAATATCCCGAAGGCCGTACAAGATGGCGCCCAAAGAGTTGGCGGAACTGAAGACTCAGCTCACGGACCTTCTGGAGAAGGGTTTTATTAGGCCGAGCTCCTCGCCATGGGGCTGTTCGGCATTATTTGTCAAAAAGAAGGATGAAACGTTGCGGCTTTGCGTGGACTACCGTCCATTAAATGCCGTAACCGTCAAGAACAAGTACCCGTTGCCACGGATCGACATGTTGTTTGATCAGTTGGTCGAAGCAAAGATCTTTTCCAAGATGGATTTAAGATCTGGGTACCATCAGATTAAGATAAGGGCGGAGGACATTCCAAAGACAGCTTTCTCGACAAGGTACGGACTTTATGAGTACCTGGTCATGTCCTTTGGCCTCACCAATGCTCCAGCTCACTTCATGTACTTAATGAACTCGGTGTTCATGCCGGAGCTGGACAAGTTTGTCGTGGTCTTCATCGACGACATCCTAGTATACTCCAAGTCGGAGGAAGATCACAAGAGACATCTGCGTATAGTCTTGCAACGGCTGCGGGATCACAAGTTATACGCAAAGTTCAGCAAATGCGAGTTTTGGATATCGCAAGTGCCTTTCCTCGGGCATATCATCTCAGCAGAGGGTATCGCTGTGGACCCGAGCAAGATCACGCAAGTGCTGAATTGGAAATCCCCGAGAACTGTTCATGAGGTACGGAGTTTCCTCGGACTCGCGGGATATTATCGGAGGTTCATTCCGAACTTCTCGAAGATTGCCAAGCCAATGACAGAGCTGCTGAAGAAGGCTACCAAATATGTTTGGAGTCCAGCATGTGAAGCAGCATTCAAGGCTTTAGTCAAGCACCTGACATCAGCACCGGTTTTGGCGCAGCCAGACACAACAAAACCGTTCGATGTGTACTGCGATGCATCCGGCATTGGGCTCGGATGTGTGCTGATGCAAGACCGAAGAGTGGTCGCGTATGGATCACGACAGCTTAGGAACCATGAGCAGAATTATCCAACTCATGATTTGGAGCTCGCTGCCGTGGTACTTGCACTGAAGATGTGGAGGCACTACCTACTCGGTAACCTCGTACATTTGTATACCGACCACAAAAGCCTCAAGTACATATTCACTCAGAAGGAGTTGAACATGAGGCAACGAAGATGGTTAGAACTGATAAAGGATTACGAGATAGAGATCCATTATCATCCGGGCAAGGCGAACGTTGTGGCAGATGCGCTGAGCCGCAAGTCACACGTCAATAATCTGACCATCACACCGTTGGAAGAGAGCGAACCACCACTACATGTGATCCCACACGGAGCTCTCTACAACCTAACTTTGATCCCCACCATCCGTGAAGAGATAGCGGCAGCCCAGAAGAATGACAAGGGCATGTCACATTTGCGGAGACGTGTAGACAGTGGGGAGTTGAAATGTTTCCGGAAGGACGGAGACGGCGTCCTATGGTTCAAGGACCGGATCGTCGTACCCCGAAACCCGGAGTTACGGAAGAAAATCTTTGATGAGGCTCACTTATCAAAGTTTTCTATTCACCCCGGCAGCAACAAAATGTATCAAGAACTCAGGAGAAAGTTTTGGTGGACACGGATGAAGCGAGAGACTGCAAAATACGTGTCCGAGTGTGATACATGTCGAAGGGTGAAGGCAGACCACATGCGGAAACCGGGACTGCTGCAACCACTGGGCGTTCCTGCCTGGAAATGGGAGGACGTGAGCATGGATTTCGTCGTCGGTTTACCCACCACCTTACAGAAACATGATTCTGTGTGGGTGATCGTCGATCGGCTCACCAAAGTTGCCCATTTCATCCCGGTCAACACCAACTACAACGCCAAGAAGTAAGCTGAACTATACATCTCACGGATCCTATGCTTATACGGCGTACCCCGTACCATCATCTCGGACCGAGGCACTTTATTTGTGTCCCGTTTTTGGGAGCAGCTGCACGCTGCCTTGGGGACGAAGTTGATCCGTAGTTCAGCCTACCACCCGCAGACGGATGGACAAACCGAGCGGGTAAATCAAATCCTAGAAGACATGCTACGAGCTTGCGCTATCGACCACGGCAAGAATTGGGATGATCACTTGCCGTTAGCCGAGTTCTCGTACAACAATGGGTACCAAGCCAGCATCAAGATGGCGCCCTACGAGGCGCTATACGGCAGGAGATGCCGCACACCATTGAACTGGTGTGAATCTGGCGAGAGGGTTACCTTCGGGATTGACGTTGTCAACAACGCGGAAGAAAAGGTTCGACTGATTCAAGCGAACCTAAAAGCCGCTCAATCCCGTCAAAAACAGTATGCGGACCGGAGAAGGCGCCCGTTACAATTCGAAGTTGGAGACCACGTATATCTACGGGTGTCTCCAATGAAGGGTGTAAATAGATTTGGGGTGAGGGGAAAGTTAGCACCCCGCTTCATCGGTCCATTCCAGATTACCGAAAGATGTGGATCAGTGGCATACCGGCTGAAATTACCAGAAGCACTTTCCGGTGTGCACGACGTCTTTCACATCTCCCAGCTGAGGAAGTGTCTCAAGCTATCAACTACCGTTCAGCTGGAAGACATTGAAGAACTGCAACCGGATCTCACCTATCGGGAGGAACCGTTGCAGATTATTGATGAAAAGGCCCGAACCACACGCAACCGTACGTTGTGGTTTTACAAGGTTCTGTGGAGTAATCACTCCATGGACGAAGCGACATGGGAAAGCGAAGAATTCCTTCGCACTAACTACCCCGACTTTTTCACGTCGCACATCCGGTAATTTTCCACCGTCCTCTCTCTCATTTTCACCTTATAATCTCGGGACGAGATTCTTTTAAGGGGGGAGGAATGTAAGGGCCTCAGTTTTTGACACTCATTTGCAGTGTTCATCACCACACCACACACCTCATTTGAGGAAGAATGATGAACACAAATGAAGAGCAAGTAACAATTATCAACATGCTCATTAGAGAACAAACTCACACATTGCAAAAGTGGTATTTCCCACATGTGATATAGATGGGCTGGGCATATGAAAACTCCTACACTTTGCTAAGGATGTCCATGCCAAGTTTCACCCAAATTCAAAACCCTTTTGAGGTCACTTTGGGTATAGATGGGAGGGGGGCAGTTTGAAAACATATTCAAATTCAAACTGTTTGTATACCATGAATTTGAAAGTGGAAGGCATATTCTTGCTCAGCACATTTTTGTGAGCTCACACACCAATTTTCACTCCATTTGGGGTTGATCTTGACATGAGCTAAGGGGGAGAAATTCAAACTTTATTTGAATTTCAAACTGAACTTGTGCTGAAATTCATTCAAACCATACCTCATTTGAACTTTGATCAATTCAAATGGCTCTTGGGTGAATAATTTGAATTGCCAAGGGTAGAATAGGTTTCACTGTTTACCACAGCTGTTAGGAGTAAATTTCAGAGGTTAAAAGAGGGATGGGACCCACCTGTCAGCCTCTGCCTCAAAACAAACCGACTGAACCACAGTTCAGTCGGTTCCCGGCTGCTGTGCGCGCGCGCCACCGAAGGGGGCAGCCGGCGCCAGCTCCTGCTGCGCGCCCCAAGCCGGAGACCGGCCGCCGGGCTATTTATTCCCTCCCCGGCGTGCTTCAGTCGCCATTCCCCCGAGCTGCCGACGTACACGACTTGTTTTTCCACTGCCATCGCCGCCGCTCGAGCTCCCGCTTGATCAAGCCGATCGCAGCTCCCTCCTTCCACTCCAGGGTCCCAGCAAGGTACTAGAGACCTTCCTCCATCCTCACCATTGCTAAAAGTCGATTGAAACCGAGTGATATCGGCTGTGCCGAAAGATCAAACTCGGAACTGGAAACCGCCGCACCTCGGGTTCTCGTGGACAGCCCAACCTGGGCGTTGTCACGCCCGAGCCAAGGCACCCTTGGACGCGCGGGTGACCGGTGCTGCTCATCCCCGAGCCACAGCTCGAGCGGTTGCTCACCGACGGCGAATTTCCACTTTTCCCCTTTCTGTGTGCAGAACGACCTTCGGGTACGATTCTGATTAATTCGTGCTCTAGAGAGGATTAGAGGGCCTCAGGCCACTCCCACACGAGCTAGACACGGTAACGCACAAGTTGCCTTCACAACTCTGGGCCGGAGAACCTCTGTGCCCGGCGTAATTCAAGGTCTACTAATGGCGGAACGAACGGGGGGTGTCGGGCGCACGGTGAGGACCTATTTCGGGCCTTCCCCGAGCTGCCTCGATCTTATGTCGACCTTCTCTGAGGTCCACTGATGCTCCCCGACCGATTTCCCAAGTAGCTGAGGTACCAGGGGAGTCAGCCGACATGGCCGAAGTCATTCCGATATGGCGGCTCGTCGCCGACCATGCTCCGGCCGTTGTCATGAGCAGCTGACCCTCGGATCCTGTTCCCCAAGTAAAAGTAGGCAGGGGCGGCCAGAATCAAGAAGTTTGGAGCGGTACAACAGCCAGCGGCGAGCTCTCCGGCGAGGTCCCTCGGTGGCGGGGCGCGGGTGTCGCGAGGTTGAAGAAGGGGGTGGACCCCAGCTGTCAGCGGCCGATATTTTGAATCGGGATCCGGCTGCGGCCGGGATCGGGTGTGCTGGCGCGCAAAATCCTTGTGGGCCGCGGTGTGCTGTCGCTTTGGCGTGCGACGCGTGTCCCCTGGGCCCACGCGCGAGTTTAAACTTTTCCCCGATTTTCAGATTTCCTTCAAACTTCAAATCCTTATAACTTTGGCTAGAAAGTTCCAAATTGAGTGAACCAAATTTTGCTGGATTCAGATCTCTGAGTACTTTCCAAAAAATCAAGTTTCACTTCATGAAATTCCTTATTTCTCCAGAATTAATTCCTTAAAGTTTAAACTGTTAGGAATTTTAACTGGAGAATCCTGTGGAGGAAAATCCTGAAATTTTGCTGGGATATTCACCAAAATATCCTTGAACCACAATAAAAATTTCAGATCCATTTGAGCTCATTTAGTCCACCTAATGGTGTGATTAGTGAAACTGTTCCAGAGAAAATAGAAAATGTTCAGAAACATTTTCAGAATTTTCTCTGAAATTGTTTAGCTCATATCTTTAGTTAGAGACTTCCAAATTAAGTGAGACCAACTCCATTAGAACCCTCTTAAAATCTAGTTTTCATAAAGTCATAGTTTGTCTCATGAAAATTCCTAGAACACCCTAAGAGTTCCAATTAAGGTCAAGGACATAATTATTTGTGGAGGGCTCAAATGAGCTTTGCTGCAACTAAAACTTGACCAAGTCTTTGTTAGGTTGTAACCAAGCCACAGTAAAAATTTCACAGTCATTAGGTCTGTCTAGCAAGGGTTGTAGATTTCACAACCTCAAAGTTAATACAAATGCATTTAAATTAATACATACATTGCTCTTATCATGTAGTCGCTAAGGTCGAGGAGGAACCCGAAGTCCTAGACTTCGTTACTCCGGAGGAACAGCTAGCCTACGACCAAGAGCAGCAAGGCAAGCCCCGGTTTGCATTAACCATTTTGTAAATTTTTATTGTTTTGAGCACATACTTGTTTCCTCTATTCTGTGCTTTAGAGTCTTGTTTGGAAACCCCACTGCATAGCCAAGAAAACCATGGGTTGGGGTTTAGGATTGCAAACCCCGCTAGCTACTGCATTGCTAGGATAGAGTAGGATTCGGTACAAGTCGAGTAGTTGGAACTACTCGCGAGAATAGGCTAGAGGCACATTGCTCGGGTAGAGATAGCACATGATACACATGGCAAGAAAATGAGACCGAGCGGAGAGTAAGGGCAGCAGGACTTTGGGGCCTGTGTGCTGTAGCTCCGCTTGTGTCGATTGAGGACCGAGCCGTGTGCGGGCCTGTTGAACAAGCTAGAACAGTACCAAAGACCTACCGGCTATATGGGAACCGGGAAACTGATGTAATTCGGGTAGCTGGGTATTGAGGCATTGCCCGTCGTTCAGAGGGTAGGTTGAGAGCTCGAGGTGTAAATCAGCTGGCGGCACAGAGATGCGCGTGCAGGGACCTCTTGCTCGGGACGATGGGACCGGTTCAATATTTGGCTAACGGGTGAAAGGTAGTCGCGTACGGCGTCCGTGATGGTTGTTGTAGGCAACATCGAGTACGGGCGTACGTGACGGGTTGTTCGGGTAACCCTGCAGGTGTAAATCGATTATAATCGCCGTCCCTCGCGGTCAGTGAGTACCACTTGTTCACTGTACCGTGACGTAGAAAGAACAGGCTAGTTACATGTTAAAATGTTGCTGATTGAAAGCTGGACATTGATTGTTAATGATATGCTGTAGCTTAGTGCTAACTAAAGTTCTTTTCAACTTTGGGCAAAGTACATGAGAGAAATGCGTTTCTTGTTTGATTGCGGCTCTCTCATGTGCCTTCGCGTAAGGTTCTCCACAACCTGCTGCTAAAACTTGAAAGTAAGGTTCTATTAATTAGGCGAGTCCTTGCAAATGATTTTACCTCATGTAACCCATTACCCTCATGTAGAAGTTCCATGTTTAGGTGAGACGGGTCAGACTTGCTGAGCCTTCGTGCTCACTGCTTGTGTTTGAAGCTTTTGCAGGGTTCTATGAGGAAGGGACTCCCGAAGAGGAGACGGAACCCCAGGAGGGGAACCCCGTCGAGTGGGAGTCGTGCACGCCGCAGAGTTAGTGTGCGTGTGTGCTAGCAAGGACACGTTCAAGGGCTGAACGTGCACTTGATGCTTAGTCTACGCCCGCGAGTGTGGACTAAACTTATTTTGATGTAAACATGTTCATAAACTTGTTTATGTAATAAAACTTCCGCTTCCGCTTTGTACCTTTGACGTGTGTTATACGGTGTTGTGCAACGCAACACCCCTCGGCGTGATCCTGGCTCGACAGGACCTTGGGGTCGTGTCAATGATTCCTTAGGTAAAATTTGCGAAAGGGTTCATGACACAATATTATAGTGGAATTTAGCTTGTCCCCAGCCTATGTGTTTCATGTTTTAGCCCTTGTGGCCCAAGTGTTTTGGATTAGTCCAATACTGGTTATTTATACAGGTTTGAAACAATATATAAACTGATACACTACAAACATAGCACCTCCGAATTAACCCTTTTAGACAAAGTGAGGACACAAGTGCAATCAAAGTGTTACAGATGGTATTAGAGTCTAGTTTTTAGTCAAACTCATGATTATTACGGCAAATCAAGATAGGGGCTGGATGTATCCATCATACTTGTTCCTATGCTATATACATTTTAAAATGTAGTTTTCGGTTCAAAGACTTTGAGGGTTTTAGTGTAACCTATGTGCGGTGTGATTATGTCTGTTGATTCTAGTTGTACTTTTTTATTATGTTCATTTGATAATTATGATTTCATAATATCATTTGCCTCAAGATTCATAATGTTTTTGTTCATGTCGAGAGTTAAAGCTCCATACTATCTTTCATATTATTCATGTGTTATGGTTTTTTATATACATTGTTTATGCAATATGGTTCTTATCTCCAGGCTCCTGTAAATAAGTATTGCCCCCAGTTATTTGATTTACCAGTAAATGCAACAAAAGTATTCAGGTGATGTCAGCTTTAGTCGAAAACTACTATTTTATCGTTCCGGGGTTACTTCCCTTGGTGCTGGTTTTAATGCCTATGGTGGTGTTTTGGGTTTGTTCTTCAGTTTGGGATGCATTTGCCCAAGTATTCTCACTCGTTCTTATGTTTTTTGGTTTCTAGACACCTGATGATCAAACGTCCATTGGAAGGAAGTAGGAACTTTATTTTCATCAAATACATAATATTTTGATATCTTTTAGTCTTTAATTCAGATCACTATTTGAATATAGCAGTGAACAATTCGGGATTACCCTAAATTTCAGGTCGGGTAATTTGACTTTTTTCAAATTCAGGTTTTCAGGACCCTAACTGAAATTGTAACCAAAATTAGTAAAATCTAACATTTCATGTACCACTGATTACAGACAGTACACTCATTCTGCATTACAGCAGCAAAGGTAGCTAAAAACAGCAACTGTATTGGTCGATGGGACGTTTTTTTCGTGGGAAAAATTAATTTTGTCAGCCCTCACGAAAATAATGTTACTTTTGTAAGCCGGTGTCTAGCTCACGAAAGTAAGTTGTATTTTCGTGGGTCTGTTTCTTGACTCACGACAATAACAGTAATTTTGTGGGTTTCTAGCTCACGAAAATATATGGAACCAAACTGTCTGAACCGATCCACTCTATTTTCGTGGGTCACTAGTGACGAAGCTCATGAAATTAACTCTACTTTTGTTAGTTTCAGAACCGGGCTTATGAAAATACAGGGAATCAAGCTGTCCGAACCGATACCTCTCTATATATTTTCGTGGCCCACTAATGACGCTCACTATATTAACTCTACTTTTGTGGGTTTCAGAACCGACACGAAAATACAGGCTGGCCGAACCAGATCTCCTCCGTGGTTTTAAGGTGGCTCACGAAAATATTGGGAATAAATCTGGGCGACCCCCGATCCGCTCCGTGTTTTCCCGGCGCCGCTCCTCTCTCCCCGACACACCTCGGCCGCCGCCGCACCTCGGCCGCTCCTGTGCCAGCCACCCCTCTCCGGCCCTCCTCTGCCGCACCGCCGCTCCATGCACGCTTCACCGCCGGACGCCGCTCCTCGGCCTCTCTTCTGCCGCGCCACCGCTCGTTGCATCCTCGCCCGTCTGCCGGTGAATCGGTGGCCAGCAGCTGGGGCGCCGGCGCAGCGTCAGCAGCCCATCCTCGTCTACAATGAGGTCCCGTAAGCTCATGCCCACCTCCTTTTTTTAGGTAAGTTGATTTGTTCGTCGCATGGATACCTCTCTCTTGAGTCCTGATCGAATGGCTGCATCCCACAGTATGGACTCTACACTTCTCATGCAATCCTTGCTCCACAGTTTAGCAAGAGTAACCTCTAATTAAAATACAAATTGGACCTATATGCGCCGGTTAAGCATCACACAAATTGAGCACAACCCGCAGCAGCCCGCAGCCGAGCTGCCTTCCGTGCACCGTTCCTGCACTGCCGCCGCCGCGCTGCTGCTGCTGAGCCCGTGCTGATTCATTTCATTCATCTACATGGAATGTTTGGATTATCAGTTTTAGAATGACTCATGGAGGTAACCAGACCAGGGGGCGATGGTCAGATGAAGAGTAGAGGCATTGCTCAGTTTTCTGAGTGATGAAATGTACCCAGCTAGGAGAAGCTGCACTCAGCCGTCGGGCTGTCCCAACCGATGTGCAAAATTGTCTTAGTCTGTGTTTTCCTTTTCTTTTGAAATGCATCATGCATCATACACTTCATCTTGTATGTCATGTTTAGATGCTTTGTGCACAGCTGGAGACACCCCATACAAGAAGGCAGAATATGCAGAAATGAACTGCCGTTTGATGATTGCATGCATTTTTGAAAACTCAAACAGAGACTTACAAAGTGACTTATGAAGTCAGCTGCCTTAGGTTTAACTTTGCAAGCTCTTTATACTTTTCAGCAACTCCACATGACAACAACTTGTGACTTTCCCTTTTAATCTTTGGATTTGCTCCGTAGTGGAACATTTTTATGTACTAATGGAAAAGAAAGGCATAATGTTTAGTTGACTGTTGGAATGCCTCCGCTGCTCATTATTTTTGTTGACTATTGTAGTGTGTCAAAATAATCATCAGGTCTACTGTACAATTATTTAGTTCAGTTGCTCATTTGTTTCTTGTTGTTTAGGCCACTGAAGAGAACCTCGCAGCACTATTTATCAACTGTGGGCAGGTACGTTTATTTAGCTACCATCTGTTCTATAATTCAGCTGTACATAATCTTGGTTACTATGTTTTATAATTCAACAGTACATAATTCAGTTCTTCATTTCAAAAGGATTATGTTATCTTCCCTGATGTTTTTTGGAGTCCCAGTTATATCCTATTATATTAGTTTTAGTACAGTATACTACAATTCTCTCTAAAATTGTTCTCTGCAGCATGTTCTGAGCTTCCTTCCTGAGCGCCCCACCTCAGGCCCGGCGCCGCTCGCCTCCGCCACCGCCTCTTCGGACGCCCCGACTGCCGCCTTGCCGCCTCCGCACCGTGCAAGTAACCATACATTGCCCTTTTCACGGTTTCTTTCATTATGTAAGTGGCGAGGATTAGCTTTTGTCATGTATTAGAATTTGATTTAGCAATAGTATTTGAGTTTAGCACTTGATTTTAAGCATGCTGTAGTAAAATGTTGCTTTCGTCGAAATATATTTTTATTTCATTAAAACCTAGTTTCTATGGTATTTAACCTTTTGATGTTGTATTAGCATCTAGACTTCTTAGTTCTTTGTTCTTGCATTGTTATAGTCTAGACCATGGGTGATAATAGACGATGGATGTATGATGGTTGGTAGAAGAATGTTGCGTCTTCGGATTAATGGGTCATCAATATTAAGGCTTTTATCAGTTGTGCTTTCTCTTTATCGACCAATTATTTTGTGGAATATTTGTGCAACAAGTGTGGCAACTTTTTATGCAAGGAAAAGTTGGAGATGGAACGAGATTTGTAGATTTGGTTTTATACCAGGTTATGAAACATGGTATGAGCATGATGAGTTGTACCATAGTAATGCTGCTGTTGATGTGAGGGAAGATGAAAATAAGGACAAAATGGGTGACATGGTTGAAGCACTAGATCGTGCATGTGGTGCTAATGAATCTGTGGAAATTTCTGGACTCGAAATTGAAGAGTTCTATAGAATTCTCTCAACATCGTATGACGAGTTGCGTGAGCACACTAAAGTGTTCGTCCTTGCAACCGTGACTTGGCTCATGTCTATAAAATCAAAGTATAATTTGTTGAACAAGTACTATGATGATCTCATCGACTTGATATTGGACATTCTTCTGACAAATCATAAGTTGTCGAGAGGCATGTACCAGTCCAATAAATTGTTGGCAGTGCTTGGTATGACGTATGAAAAGATTGATTGTTGTCCTGACAATTTTATGCTTTTCTAGAAGTAGATTGCAAATGCTACACATTACTCGGTTTGTAAACAATCCCGATACATTGAGGTCAGAAATGAGGACTGTGAATTAGTAAAGACAAAAGTGACAGCGAAACAAGTTCTTTACATGTCTCTTGCACCTAGGCTGAAACGGTTGTTTCTATCTAAATCAACTGTAAGACACATGCGGTGGCATAAGGATGGTTTATGTGACACATAGGAAGTAATGACACATCCATCTGATGCTCAGTTTTGAAAGGCACTAGACTCTTATGATGAAGATTTTATAAAAGATGTTAGAAATGTTCGTATTGGTGTGCTGACCAGTCTTTGCTACTCCATACAATCTTTCACCTTCTATGAGTATGAAATATGAGTACATCTTTTCTTGTCTCTAATCATTCTCGGTCATAAACATCTAGAAAAACATTCAGGGGTGTTTCTTCAACCATTGATTGAGGAATTAAAAAAATTATAAACCGGAGTAGAAACGTATGATAGCTACAAAAACAGAACTTCAACATACAAGTTGCATACTTGTGGTCGGTTCATGATTTTCCTGCATATAGGGTTTTGTCAGGATGGAGCACACAAGGAAAACTCTGTTGTCCAATCTGTGGGTCAGGCTCTGAATGTTTTAGACTTACTCATGGGGGCAAAGTGTTTTTTTATTGGCACCGATGTTTTCTTCCAGCAAATCACCCATTTTGGAGGCAAGCCAATACATTTCGGAAGGATACTATTGTAACAAAGTGTCCGCCAAAACGTTTGTCTATTGCTGAGATTGTTGAATGATTCAGTAAACTTGTCCTTACAGATGATGGGTTTGTTGGTTTTGGTCAGGAGCACAACTAGACTCATATATGTGGCTTATGTGATCTCCCTTATGCTAAGTCATTATTACTCCTGCACAACATCGATGTCATGCACCAGGAATGCAATGTAGCCGAAAGAATCATCAACACATGTTTTAATTTCAAAAAGACAAAAGATAATCTGAAGGATTGAAATGATTTAGCAGAAATTTGTAATCATCCGACCCTAGAAGTCAGTCAAGATGGTAGTGGTAAGCAGAGAATGCCACATGCTCTGTTTTGTCTTAATGTTAAAGAAAATAAAGAGATGTTGAACTGGTTGCAACAACTGAATTTTGTGACGGTTACTGTGCTGGGTTGAGTCGCACAATAAATCTTGAAAATTAAGTACTAAATAATCTTAAAAGCCATTAGTATCATATAATCATAGAAAGGCTTCTCTCTGTAATGTTTAATGGATATGTGCATTAGAATGTGTGGAGAGTACTTGCAGAACTTAGCTTTTTATAGACAATTATGTTCTAATGAAATTACAGTTTAAAAGATGGAAAAATTGAAGAAAGGAATACCTTCACTCATATTCAAAATAGAAAAGATATTCCCGCCAGATTTATGAATATAATGCAACATCCATTTATGCATTTGCCTTATGAAGCTAAGGTTTATTAGCCCGTGCAATATCGATGGATGTACAACATTAGAAGGACATTGAAAAAAATTAGAGCAATGATTCTGAATAAAGCAAAAGTAGAAGGGTGTATTGTAGAAGCATTTGCTCTGAAAGAGGTAGCATACTTTTCAAATATATTTTTTGCAGACGGACACAATGTGTATGCTACCACAATGCGGTACCACATAGATGAAGAAACTCCTTGTGGTAATCTAAGTATTTTTGGATAGAAGGGAAAAGCAGTTGGTGGCAACAGTAGGCATGTGGTTTATGAAGAATGAAATGCATGTATGTTATACATGTACACAAACATTGAAGAGATGGATCAATATTTTGTGTAAGTCTTTTTTTTTAAGTATTGCAAGGTAACACCTCGAACTCTAGTAGGTGATGTTCTAATGTATCCATACTTTTCATTATGCAGCAAGTTCAACAAACAATATTAGAAGTCCATGCGTCAACCAACAAGCAAGCAATTATATAAAATGCGTTGTGGTGATCTTCATGGTGTTCTTAACTTCGTTAATTGGTTTTGAAAGCATGTATCATTCTCTTCTTACATGTTACTTGTATCCTTAGGTTAATATGATTAATAGAACTAATATTTTGTTAAATTTCAAGTGCATGATCGATGCAAACGTTCATGAGGATCTACGACAACTTTCTCAAGGTACAGTAACAACAAAGAGTTTCGGTCGTTATGACGTAAATAGGTTTCGATTTCGTTTGGCCAAATTTGAAGCAAAACACCCCGTTGCGGCTAAGACAAATAGTGGAGTTGTGACTAGAGCATGTGATGCACAGGGAAAAGAAACTAAGTATTATGGGAGTATTCAAAATATTGTATACTTCAAATTTGGTGGTTCTAAAGATCTTAGTGTTACTTTATTCCATTGCGACCGGTTTGACAATAACAGGGGAATAGGATAGGATGAATTTGGTATAGTCGATGTGAAACATGAAGAAAGACTTCGTGGATGCGATAATTATGTTCTTGCTCATCAAGTTGAGTTGATTTACTATCTAACGTATCCTTGTCAAAAGTTGAATGCTTGGTGGGTCGTGTATAAAGTTAATCCATGAGAACGGTTATATGCCCTGAGTGATGCTGGTTATCGAGACGAAGTGGATGAAGTGTATCAAGAAGATGATGTCCCACTATCTTTTAATATTGATGATGATATAGGCCTCGATACATTAGTAGTGTAACGCCCCATTTTTATAAGCTAATAAATCATAGTTATAGAATTAACCATTAGGCATATTAGGCACAATCTTGGCTGATTTCAGACATGCCTTCCATCGAAACTTGTGCAACCACCCCTCACATACCTCTTCCTGCTCCATCCTTATCTTTCCACGAAAAGCTTCTGGAACCACCCCTCATATACCTCCTCCATCCTTATCCATTCCACGAGAAGCTTCCGGAACCACCCCTCATATACCTCTTCCTCCTCTATCCTTATCCATTCTACGAGAAGCTTTTGGAACCACCCCTCACATACCTCTTTACCTTCCTCCTCGATCATTATCCATCCCACGAGAAGCTTCCAGAACTACCACTCACATACCTCTTTCTCCTCCATACTTATCCATTCCACGAGAAGCTTCTAGAACCACTCCTCACATACCTCTTTCTCCTCTATCCTTATCCATTCCACGAGAAGCTCCCGGAACATGCATTAATCACACCTCACCTACCTCTCCTTCCTCCATCTCTATCCCTTCCCCTTCATCTTTAAATGGGGCTTGGGAGCTCACCTCACCCCGCCCCATTGAGCATCGGCGTTCATGTCTTTCTCCAACATCGATCTCCGACGAGAAACCCTCCCCGTCGAGCCCCGCCAAGCCATAGCCAAGGTGAGCACTCCAACATCCATTCTTCTTCCCGAGTCATTCCCCCCCTCTCCTCGTGTTTGGCCGTGACCACCCCGCAGCATGGCCGCCCTTCCATGAAGTTGTCCAACTTCCTATATCCGCTACCAAAATCGACAGCTTAATCGAGTGAGCCATAGCGTCCGTGTTCAATTCCTTACTCTCTAGCCAACCCCTCCCTCTTTGGTCTCGCTGATTTGAGCCCCCAACAATCACCTAAGGTAGTTAGGGGAGAGGAGATTGAACCGGAGAAGGAAGAACGAAGACTCTCATGCCTCTATTGGGCTAATAGATTAGCTAGTCAAATATTAGTTAGATATATGAACCACATGTTAAGTCCAACCCGAAGCAACCACTTGATCGACCTTACACCATATCTCACCCGCACATAAAGAACACTTATTCCGATTCTTCTTCTAAAAATCATCTAACATCATAATATAGAAAGCAAGTCTGACTGATGTATGTTTGCTTGCGCGTGGTGTAGAACCAGTGCCAGAAGAGAACCCAGAGGAGCCAAGTGACTAAGAGCACGACGTTGTAGATGGTAGCGAAGGCAAGTTCACCAACACCTTTTTTATCATATTTTCCCTATGTGAGGATCATCCATTGTGGTCAGTAGATTAGGTCCTTGCATTATTGAGCATGAGTTAAATGAGGGATAGAGGGTAAGCATAGTAGTTTCCCTTTTTTCGGCATATTGATATGATGATATTATGCATGGTGATGTTGCCTTGTGTATGTTGCATGGTTGGGGAGAGTATGAGACGAGACCGGGGCAGAAGGGTTAGTGTTGGTGTAAGCGCTACCGTGGTGGTAGACTTACTGGAAGTACTATCAAGATGATACGCTCGTGGTTTGAGTATGGAGGCTGGCCTGGTGAGCGTTAGGGGCCGAGTTGTTTTGACATCTCACCTAACTTCCTTCAGTACAACCACATGACCTGTATGTGTGGGGCTTAGCCTAACCTCGGTGGCTAGCCCGATAGTCGTCACGGTGGAGAGAGAGAGATATGTATATATAGGTGTAAAAACTTAGATGGTATTGAGATAAATCATGACACTGGGTTGGGGACAACTGGTGTAGGTGATGTTTCGACTTGTTGGTTATGACGGGCTGTCTTTGATGGCCTGTGTGTGGGTACAACGTACAACCTCTACATAGTGTAAAATCTGTTCGAACGGCCGTGTCCTCCGTATAGGACATGTTATGGTGTGGTCCTAACAACTAGGAAGTCACCTGTTGTGAGAATGAGGTGAGAGATGTCTCTAGATGGATTATTTGGTTGCATTAGTTGTATTAGGTTGTATCGCTCTTTATTTTGTGCATTGCATCTATATTTGTTTCATTCCCCTCCCAAAGGGCGAGGTGAAGTTTGCTGAGTACTTCTTGTACTCAACTGTTGTTGCTATCTTGAGAGGATCCCGACTTCAACCTGGAGGACTTCGAGTAGGGTCGCATCCGCACCCAAGGTGTTACCGTGGAACCATGTACGAGGAGGAGCTAGTCGTCCATGTGCTTATGTTGTTAGATATTATTATGTTAGTTTTTATGATTGTTGTATTAAAGTATATGCCGTTGTAATAAAGCTCTGCATGGTTGAGGTTTCACTTGTATTGTAATATTATGTACCGAGCTCTGTTTCTGGCATAATATTACATATTTAGTTCCGATCTTATAGGTCGGTACGCTTCAAGTAGGCAATGTTGAAGACAATAAAGAGGCGGGAGTTTTAGTGGCTAAAAGAAAGCGACCAAGAACTAAAAAAGTTAAGTCTCGACAGGATAAGAAAGTTAGTCGGCAAAACGTTTTCGAAAGAACTTCGGATCATGATGAATTTTAATCATGTAAATATTTTATATTGCAGTTCTATTCGCTTTTATTACTTTATGTTTTATGTATTTATTTTTTACCAATTTTTCTTTTCAACAGGATGCCACGTGGTTTGAAGAATATCGCTAAGGGGGTTTTTTGGATCCTCAAGCAAGTATGGGAGCCGGTCCGCAAGCTCTTCTCGTAGTCATGACTCTCTTTTCCAGTGTAGTGACTCAAATAATAGCAGACAAGAAGCATTTAGGAGATACATGGAAGAAGCTCACGAACAGGTTCTCCATAATTTTATTTTATTAACCAATATATCATCATGTGAAAGCTAATTTCTCTAATTACAGGTGGAGCAGGAGATCTAGAAGGCGGAGGGTCACGAGGAACGTTAGGAAGATCTAAGGGGGAGTGTTTCTACGTGGGAAGAGCAACAACCAGCGATAAGAGACTATATTGATGAGGAAGTTGAGGAGAATGATGGGAGGATGATGAGGGGGGAGATAGAGATATTTTGGAGACTTGGCACCATCATTTAGATATCGGTCTTCATACACTCCCCCGCTGGTTGTGCCTCCACAACAAAGAATAAGGATCACTCCTGTCGGTGACTGGTTAGTAAATATATAATTTAGTATCGAATTGGTGATACGAATTTTTCTAAAAAATGTAATATCTTGTTAAAATAACTTCCAGACAATGGGATGACTTGGATTGGGATGGTAAACGACATCATAGGCAGCCTAATGCGGTGTTGGGTGCTATATGTGCGAGATCTATAAATACATTGGCAATTAGAATAAAAGTGAGGGTTTACAATAAAAGTTTTGAATATTGCCGAAATACTCGCTTTGGATTGTCCGAACTTGCTCATTGCATTTCAGTAATAACTGTCACTGCAGAGCAGCTGTTTTCATAGTGTTTAATTTTCAGCCACTCTGTTTTTAACTTACAATGTTTTGAACTTGCTTCGAACTTGCTTCTTGGCTTATGGAATGATTACTTAGTATTCTCTTAATAAGTTTTTGATATGTTATGACTGATTATCGTGGTTAATACATTGTTATGGTTTGCAACATGCTTATGTGAGGTGATCATGTAAGGCGTTATGGCTTTCGGACTAATATGAGTCAAGTCGTGAACTTGGGCTTGAAAAAAAGTGGATGTTTTTTCATGTGGAGGTGTTTCTTGAGGTCAAGACATGGCTGACGATGGATATCCTTGAACTAGTTTTAGGGAGAAGATGAGGATCAACAATCAAGTTTGGGAGGAAATGTGGTTGAGCTGATCGGGAGGTCACACAACATGTTTGGGTCAAGAACAATGCATATGAAAGTGTTGTGAACGCTTTGAAAAGTTTTTACACGTATGTAAGGGGTGCATAGACGTGGCTACATTATTCCAAGGCGTGTTGAAGATATATGGAAGTGAAGATATGGTTGAAAAGGTTCAACTGGCTAGATTTTGCGCTCAGGCTGCGGCTGAGGAGGTTATGGTTTGTTTATGAAAAGTTTCGAGTTGGTTATAATATAATTTCGTGTTAGACATGAAGTAGAGATGTTTTAGGAATGTTTAGGATATTCCTAAGGTGCTTGGGAGTCTTATGATTGCTTCTATCTGCGTATAGAAGAGTTTTAAGCAGTTCTGGAAAGTTAGAGTTTGAATCCAACTAGAAGTAGGAGTCCTAGTTGGATTGGATTGACCTTAGGGCTGGTTATACAAGCAAGGGAGATCAAGGCTCGTGGAGAGCATGACTTGTGGCTGCTTTTCTTGAGTTTTGATCAATAAAATTTGAAGTTTAGAGGATCTTTGTTGCCTTGTTCGTTTGACTTGTTTCAGATAAGTTCTTTTCTCGACGAGTTTTTGGACAAACCGACGTTGCTTCGGTATTTCGATCATAACTCGCATTTTACTGGTTCAATTGATGTGATTCCTTCGCCTAGTATTTTGATCATAACTCAAGTTCTACTTAGTGTTTTCACGTGATTCTTGTTGCAGTGGCTTCGTGACTTGATTGTCTATTACCTCCACTAGTTTAGTCTCGTTTGAACACGTCGAAAACTGTCAGACACACGGTTTCTTTATCAGATCGATTTTCTACCGAGGATTTTTTGTAGATTCCGCATAAAAAGTTTTAATCTACTATTCACCCCCTATGATAGCTTTTCATGTGCTCTTCGATCCTACAATTGGTATCAGAGCCATGGTGCTCTAATCTCATTGATTTGTACGTGTTTTCGCTAATCAACATGGAGAAATACTCCGCAAAATCTTGTGTGTTCGATGGCGTTGATTTTCAAGTTTGGAAGGCTCGTATGGAGGCTTACATACAAGCGGAAGGATTTGCCACATGAGAAAAGGTCTACATGTCCTTCGACGTGCCATCAAATGGTCAAGTTACGGCTGCAAACATGAGGGATGTCGATAACAATAACAAGACTCACAACTTGATCATCCAAGGATTGACTCAAAGCGACTTCGATCATGTTGCACACCTCCGATCTGCATACGATATGTAGAAAACACTTTGCGACTATCACGAAGGATACAACACAATCAAGCAGGTAAGGCAAGATATGTTCAACAAAGAATATATGCTCTTTGAGATGCAACTAGGTGAGTCCATCGACGATTTATTTGCTCACTTCAATAAAATTCTCAACAACTAGCATATTGTAAATGTTAATTTTTTCGATCCTGAAAATGCTAGGCAATTGTTATGTGTATTAGACATGTTAATTTGGGAGATGAAAGTTACATCTATTCGTGAATCTACTGTCATAAGTACACTTACTTTAGATGTGCTATATTCTAAATTGAAAACTCATGAAATTGACATAATCTCACGTAAGAATCCCAATAAGTCTCTTGCTTTTGTTTTACAACGTGACATGCCTAGTTCTAGCAATTCTTCATCTTGTCGTACACTTTCTTTGTTGTCCTCTCTAACCCTTGAACAGACTAAAGAGCTTTTGGAGGAGGAGCTATAGCACTTCTCTCTACTCGGTTCTCATAAGCATTGCAAAATGTGATAACAAGAAGGAGAGGAAGTAGCAGCTCCCAACGATGTTTTGAATGTGCTAAGACAACACATTTTCATACATATTGGCCTAACCGTTCAGGTCCTACTTTCCGTCATGAAAAACTAAAAAGGACGAAGCACTCCACTGCCAACTACAACAATAAAAAGAAGGGTTTCACTCAATGCCAAGTGATGGACAAAATTTTCTACGTAATTCAAGAGTATTGCTCGAGCGACGTTGATATTGGAAGTGATGAAGATGAAGGCTCGTGGCAAATGCGTGTTTCATGGCGAACAAATCTAGTTCAAGCTCGGAGGAAGACAAACAAATCAGCGACAATGAGGAGACAAATCCCTCGTACGATGAATTGTTTGATGCTCTTTATCGTGCCACTACCGTACTTAAGAAAAAAGATAAAAAACTTAAGCAAAGTGATGTCAAAATTGAATCACTAGAATCTGAAATTAAACGTTTAAAAACTTTAATTTCTAGTGATGATTCTTGCTCATCTTGCGATTTGATTTATGAACAATTGTCCTCTTTAAGAAGTGCGTACACCTCCGCACTTGATAGACTTGAACTTGAAATTGAAAAGAACAAAAAGCTAGCTACACTTAATGATAAAAATATGAAAGATGCTAGTTGTTCTACAATTGATTTGCATTGTTCTAGCTATGATGATCTTAATAAGAAACTACATGATGCTACGGATGAAAATTTTGCTTTGAACAATGCTTTACGTGTTCATGAGTTAATTCTTGTTTTAATTGCAAACTAAAAGGAAAAACTTTATGTTTTAAAACTGTCTACACTTGTCCAAGAAACTTGATGACATGCATAGGACACTAGAACGGTTTTGTGGTGTAAATAAGAAACTAAACTTGCTGCTGAATTCATCTAAGTCTTGCAATGATAAAACTGGTTTAGGTTTTGATTCTCATGCTCATGCTAAAGCATATCCACCTAAAATTGTGAAGTCATTAGGAAATGGTTTGATTCAAACAGTTCCTAAACAAAAAAAAAGTGGTTTTCAAATCTGCAGGAGTGTTGCCTCATTCGGTTTCTAATAAACATGTTGTTTGCTCATATAGACATGAACATAAGGTTACTTTTCAGTGTACATACTGTGGTACAGATAGTCATGTCATAGATTTTTGTTATATACTAGCTAAACAACATAGAAAGAAAATATTGATTGCTAGATCACATAACAACCGAGCAGAACTTGTTGTACATGCTGAATCGAATGTTACAAACATGCAACCTACTGTAATGAGTCACAAAAATGTTACAAAAATGCATGAATTGCTCCTAAACCTACTGTTTTTCGTGCTACACATAACACATTTCATAAATCAGTAGTTGGGAACAAAAATTCTAAAAATTCGGCTCATAAACCTGCTGTATTTTCTCAACTTTCACGTTCTATTCCTGTTGGACGTCGTGTGACTCAGTACTGGATTCCTAAATGCCGTTTGACTAACCCCAGTATTGAGTCATCGACGTATTGTGTTACTATGTAGGTTACACGCTTGAGGAAGGAGAACATTTGGATTGTAAATTCAGGTTGCTCACGCCACATGACTGGTAACAAAGAACGGTTCTCCTCCCTCTCTTTTGTGTCACGTGTAGAAAATGTTACTTTTGCTGATAATTCTTCAACTCTTATAATTGCTAAGAGTTTGGTTAGAGTAACTAAACACTACACTTTGAAGGATGTGGCACTTGTTAAAAATTTGAAATACATCTTGCTTTCCGTTTCACAATTGCTAGATGAAAATCTAGAAGTTAACTTCACTAAAAATTGTTGCAAGGTTGTAGATTCAAAAGGTGAGCTTTTGTTTAACATGTCTAGGATTGGAAGAGTTTTTAATGCTGATTTTGATATGTCAACTTCTTAGTAGAGGTGTCTAGTTGCTAATGATTCAAATGACTTATATTTTTGGCATCGTAGACTTGGTCACGTAGGTTTTGATCACTTCACACGTGTTAGTGGTCTTGACCGCATACGTGGGCTACCTATGCTTAAAGGGGACAACGATATTGTGTGCTCTTCTCGTTGACATGCTAAGATGGTTGCATGTTCACATCCTCCTCTCACGATGACCATGACAACTGAACCGTGACAACTTTTACATCTTGACACCATAGGTCCTTCACGAGTTTAATCTTTTGGAGGTAAATGGTATGTGTTTGTGATTGTTGATGATTATGCTAGATACTCTTGGGTTTACTTTATGGCATCTAAGAATGAAGCTTTTAGTCACTTTAGAACTTTATTTCTTAGATTATCAATTGATCACACAGGATCTTTAAAAGCAATTAGAAGTGATAACGAAACCATATTTAAAAATCACTTTTGATCACTTTTGTGCTGAAAAAGGAATAGATCATTGATTTTCATTACCATATGTATCTCAATAAAATGGCGTTGTGGAGAGAAAGAATAGAAACTTGGTTGAGATGGCTAGGACTATGCTTGATAAATACCGGACTCCTGTTAAATTTTGGGCAATTGCAATTGCAACAGCTTGTTATGTTTCAAACTGTGTTTTCTTGAGAGCTAAGATAGGAAAAACATCATATGAGTTTCGGTTTGGACATAGGCCTAGTGTCACACATCTTAGGGTCTTTGGATGCAAATGCTTTGGTAAGAAACATGGTGCTATTGATAAATTTGAAGCTAGATCTGTTGATGACATGTTTTTGGTTATACATGTCATACTAGAGACTATCGTGTGCTTTTACTTGACACTAACAAAATTGTGGAGACTTGTGAAGTTTCTTTTGATGAAGCTAGCCCTGGTACTAGCTCTACTACTGTAGGTCAAGATGCATATCCACAGAGGGAGAGTATTTTCATTGAAGATGAAGAAGGAGTGGAGCTGCTGCTCGAAATTTCAGAAATAAACAATGATGTTCCAGCTCTTGATCTCGCTCCACAATCAGCACCAACGACCACTACTGCTGGTCCAGATCTTACTCAAGCCACAAGCACAAGTTCTTCGATTTGTGATAAACATGAAGAAGATGGATCTTGTGAAGTGTCTACTCCCCTCCGCGTCCACAAAAGTCATCCTCAACAACAAATTATTGGAAGCTTGCACGAATGGGTCACACGGTCCAGGTTTTACGACCCAAACTCTCATGCTCATTCTGCTTTTGTTGCTTATTTTGAATCCAAAGATATATCACACGCACTCACTAATGAATCTTTGATTATTACCATGCAAGAAGAGTTAGAAATTTTAGAAAGAAATAATGTTTGAAAACTTGTACCTCCACCTCAAGGTCACACTTTAATTGGAACTAAATGAGTGTTTAAAAATAAACAAAGTGAGAATGGGGTTGTGATTAGGAATAAGTCTAGATTGGTTGCTCAAAGTTTCACACAAGTTGAAGGTTTAGATTTTGATGAAACTTTTGCTCCTATTGCTAGATTAGAAGGCATAAGAATTTTGTTAGAATTTGCTGCATCTAAAGGTTTCAAGTTATATCAAATGGATGTTAAAAGTGCTTTTCTTAATGGCTACATAGATAAGGAGGTTTATATTAAGCAACCATCAGGTTTTCAAAATCTAAATTTTTCTAATCATGTTTGCGAACTGTCCAAAGCTTTGTATGGTCTTAAATAAACTCCTAGAGCATGGTATGATAGATTAAAAACATTTTTACTTGAAAAGTGTTTTACCATGGGCAAGGTTGATAAAACTCTTTTTGTTCTTAAGCATGGCAATGACTCACTATTCGTTCAAGTGTATGTGCATGATATTATCTTTGGTTGTGCTTCTCATGATCTTGTGTCTAAGTTTTCAGCTATGATGAGTTCAGAATTTGAGATGAGTATGATGGGAGAACTCGCGTACTTTTTGGGGCTGCAAATCAAGCAAACCAAGGAAGGAACTTTTGTGCATCAAACGAAATATATGAAAGATCTCCTTAAGCGCTTCAACATAGACAAAAGCAAGCCTCTTCGGACACCATTGGAACAACAACAACACTTGAACTTTACCAAGATGGTGAACCCATAGACCAAAAAGAATATAGAAGCATGATCGGGTCAATTTTGTACCTCACGGCATCAAGAACGGACATACAATTCAGTGTATGTCTTTATGCACAATTTCAAGCTTCCCCACATGCTTCACATCGTCAAAGCCGTCAAAAGGATTCTCAGTTACTTTCATGGAACTTAAGAATTTGGTATTTTTCATCCTTCTTCCTCAACCGTTACTTTGAAAGCATTTCTGGATGTTGATTTTGGGGTTGTAGGATTGATAGGAAAAGTACTTCGGGTGCTTGTCATTTTCTTGGTAATTCACTTGTTGCTTGGTATTCTAGAAAATAAAATTTAGTTGCACAATTCACGGCCGAATCTGAATATGTAGCTGCTGCTGGCGCTCGCTCACAAATTCTTTGGATTGTTCAAACACTTAAAGACTATGGGGTTGATCTAGATAGTGTTCCACTTTTTTTTGATAACACTAGTACCATTTGCATTGCTAAAAAAACCATGCAACACTCTAGAACAAAGCACATTGATATTAGGTATCACTTTCTCCGTGATAATGTTGAAAAAGGAAATATTGTGCTTCACCATGTAGGTACCGAACAACAATTGGCCGACATTTTTACAAAACACTTGGATTTCACTCGTTTTTGTTTCATTCATAGTGAAATAGGGGTTATGCATCTTCATGGCTTAAATTTAGGGAGAGTTTTTAAACTTAGTAAGTCTATTTGTGAATCTGATTTTAAAATAATATGAGCAAAATATTTCATACATATATGACTTTGTGATTCATTTTACATTCTGAAAGTTTTACTACATTACTCATGTTATACGTTGTGTAGTTTTTGCCATGAGTAGTAATTGGAATAATTACTTATACTAAATCTGGTTAGGATTGAAATTTTTTGCTATTTGAAATTGTTGCATGCTTACAAGTACTTTTAATAATGAAAAATTAATCAATCAATTATCTACATGTTGAAAAATTATTCATAGTGTTTAATTTGTAGCCACTCTGTTTTTAACTTACAATATTTCGAACTTGCTTCTTGGCTTATGGAATGATTGCTTAGTATTCTCTTACTAAGTTTTTGATTTGTTATGGCTGATTATGGTGGTTAATACATTGCTATGGTTGGCAACATGCTTATGTGAGGTGCTCATGTATGTTGTTGTGGTTTTCGGACTAACGTGAGTCAAATCCTGGACTTGTGCTCGAAAAAAGTGGATGTTTGTTCATGTGCAGGTGTTGCTTGAGGTCAAGACATGGCTGGTCATGGAGATCCTTGAACTAGTGTTAGGGGGAAGATGAGGTTCAACTACCAAGTTCGGGAGGAATTATGGTTGAGCTGATCAGGAGGTCACACATCATGTTTGGGTCAAGAACAATGCATATGAAGGTGTTGTGAATGCTTTGAAAAGTTTTTGCACGTATGCAAGGGGTGCATGGACGTTGCTACATTGTTCCAAGGTGTGTTGAAGATATATGGAAGTGAAGATATGGTTGAAAAGGTTCAACCGGTTGGATTTTGCGCTCAGGCTGCGGAGTTCGTTTATGGAAAGTTTCGAGTTGGTTATAATAGGATTTCGTGTTAGGCACGAAGTAGAGTTGTTTTAGTAAAGTTTAGGACGTTTCTAAGGTGTTTGGAAGTCTTATGATTGCTTCTATCTGCGTATAGAAGAGTCTTGAGCAGTTTTGAAAAGTTAGAGTTTAAATTCAAGTAGGAGTAGCAGTCCAAGTTGGATTGGGTTGGCCTTAGGACTGGTTATATAAGCAAGAGAGGCCAAGGCTCATGGAGAGCACGACTTCTGACTGCTTATCTTGAATTTTGATTAATAAAACTCATAGTTTAGAGGAGCTTTGGTGCCTTGTTCATCCGACTTGTTGTAGACTAGTTTTTCTCGACGAGTTTCTGGATAGACCGACGTTGCTTCAGAATTTCGATCATAACTCGCGTTTTACCGATTCAATTGACGTGATTCTTTTTGGGTTGTCTTCAAAACGTGATTATCTATCATCTGTGAAAATTTCATGGTGATTGCATTTGTGGTTTTTTATCTGCACTAGTTTCTTTGCAGCATTGCAGATCTATTTTTAAAATCGGATAGAACAGATTGACCTTTGTCTAGTCTTTTGATCATAACTCAAGTTCTACTTAGTGTTTTCACGTAAATTCTTGTTGCAGTGGCCTAATGACTTGATTCTCTATAATCTCCACTAGTTTAGTCACGTTTGAACATGTGGAATGCAGTTGCACACACGGTTTCTTTATCAGATCGATTTTCTGCCGAGGGGTTTTTGTAGCTTCCGCATAAAAAGTTTTAATCTACCATTCACCCCCTCGTAGCTTTTCACGTGCTCTTCAATCCTACAATATATTATCACCACTATCCAGGTCTTGTGACTATGAAAAGCGAGGAAAAACCAGTAATGAATTGGGAGCACTATAAGATTGCTCCACATGTTATGCATGAAATTGTGGTTGGAGCTATCTGGGATGATTTTTGGGTATGATTTTCTTATAATGCATCATGTTTACTTGATGATATTTTTCTAATAGACTTAATGTGTCTTTAAGGAATGATATTCACTACAGAAAACGATATAATAGACGACGGTCAGAAATCGTGTCTATAAGGCTGAAACTATCGTCTATAGATTATAGACGACGGTAAACACTTATTGACGACGGTTTCCGGCCGTCTATGATTATTAGTCATCTACGATTAACCGTCGTCTATAACGTAATTGACGACGGCTAGGTACTCCTGCCATGTGGCACATAGGGGACCTTATAGACGACGGCTTTTTATGCGTCTATAATTATGGCTTATAGATGACGCTACTGCTCCACCGTTGTCTATAAGTATGGCTTATAGACGAAGGTTAAGTACCAAAAACCGTCGTCTATAAGGCTCACATTTAAAAAAAACAGAGGATGTTGTCCTGGCTTCGAGGCCAACCCTGGCTCGATGGTCAGCTCACACAGGCAGAAAATAATATACACAAGCATATATCACAAGAAATATTGCAAAACAGTTTAGAAACAATACACGCGACACACGCCACGTTACATGCTACCCGTCCACTACCGGAGATTGGAAAGTCGTCCTCCTGCAGTCGTCCAAGCGGCGCAGGCTGGGGCGATGGTGTGCGAGCCTCCGTCCTCGATCCTTGTGATTTGCAAGTGTGGTTAGACAAGTTACAAGTATAAATATGCATATTTGACTAAATTTGCTTATTAAAATGTAGAATTGAGAAAGTTAACTAGATTTTTCTATGTTTGAGTAAGTTTGCTCATATTTTAGTAAGTTTGAGCAAGATCGACTAAGTTTAAGAAGCTTAACTAGTTTATTCTATATTTAACTAGTTTTGGTTGTATTACTCATCATATTTTACTAAGTTTGATCAAGTATAACTAGTTTGGCTATATTTGAGAAAGTTTAATAGAATTTTACAAAATTTGAACAGGTTTAACTATTATTAGCTATTTTGAGTTATTTTGTACCTGTGCACCTGTCGTCGGCACCTACACCTGCGGCAGCTCCAACGGTGGCGGTGCCCACTGCGGAAAAACAACCTGCTGTCCTGCGACCATAGCATGCAAATAGGAAACAAATCATTTCACGTAGTATTTATATATTAGAAATATTAATTCAACGGTCATAATTTAACTGCATGGCAGCTTACAACTCGAGCATGTACGAGGTTTGATACTCGTCCCTAGCACTGAGCACCGCTGCCTGCATCTCGTCCCTAGCCCTGAGTGTCGCTGCCTGCATCTCATCCCGAGCCCTCAACGCTTCTTGTGTCCTCTGGAGCCGTAGCTTCAGCTCTTGGGTCATATGGCTACTGCTGGACCCACCCTGCTGCGATGAAGAGGCTCTCAAAGAAGACCGCACCTGCCTTGAGTCGACCACTCCATCAAAGATGACCAACCTAAACAACGGAGTAAGATTATTAAATTTTCGCATCTCAAAGTTTGTGATAGTAATCCAAAAATATCAAAATTCAGCGTCTGTGGGGTTTCCCGCCACCACTTGCATACGCGGCTTCGGGGATAATTGTTGGTGCGCTCTCCCAATTATACCCTTCACCTCGAAGCCTCCGCGCCCCCTGCCTGTATTTTTCCTGGAAATTCAGGAAAATAACGTCTTCAGAACTATTAAAAAGAATTTAATTAAGTTAACAAAATAACTTACCAATGCCTCTGACGCCGCCTGAGAACATAGATGGTCAGGCTGCGACGGGTCACGTCCCAAGTGACCCCTCTTCCAACACCTCGATAGGTGTCGGGTTCCGACCGCTCTCTCGCTCCTATCGATACGTGTTAGCACAATGAAGATGATAAAATTGCTTAAATAAAATTTGAGTAACACTTACCATACGTTTAGCCAGACGTATAACCCCACCTAAAGGTGTTTCGATTCCCTCCCTCTACTATCTCTATGGGTCTGGGACAAGTCCTGGAAACCCTAGATCGCCCAGCGGGCACACAGGGCACGGTACGTGTCCGGACAGGCATCAAGCCACGCTACACTGACCTGTACACCAGTTATTATTGGATGAAAACAATATTCACAATCGGATAATGAATCAAAGTGAAATAAAGACTTTACCTCTGCGTACTGCGCCTCCGTCAAGTACTTGTCAGCCACGTCCCTAAACTATCCGGGCTCACCCTCGTCCGGATGCAACTTGAAGTACGCCTTGGTAGCTTGAATGCGAGCCTTCGAGAGTGAATGCGTCACGAGCTTCCTGGCGTTGTTATGGAAGATGATACGAGTGTGATCCAGTTGCTGTGCCTCGTCCTCCAAACGGTACCGTGCCTATAATAAATTTGTATTAAACAAATATTCTTAATATATATAGAATCGTATTACACAAATATTCTTTATACTAACCATGAAGTTTTGCCACACAACCTCCTAGTGGTTGCCGTGGGCAAGGTCCTAGGTCGTAGCGTAATCGTCCCAAGACGTAGCAGCTACTCCGTTCACTACACCAGGGTAGTGCAAACGGACTAGAACTAGGGTCATCCGACTGCATTGGCTCTGAATCCGAAGGAGGATCCGAATCAAGCTCTAAAGCGGTCTCCGGAGCAGGCTCTGAAGCGGTTTTCGGAGCAGGCTCGAAAAAGTGGTCATCCTGCGGTGGCTGAAGAGGACCCCTAGTCTCTAAGTCCTAAGACGTAGAGTGCTCCTAACAATTTTAAAGATTCATAATATAGATTAAAGAATTACTTATATAATTTATGTAATTAAATGATCTTTACCTGTCGTGACCGCTATACAGGCCTTCGTGACGACTCCGGTAGATGGCTCATCAACTAAGCCCGTCTAGTCCCGCTAGACTGACTGCCCTCGAAGGCATGGGCTACCGGAGGCAGAAAGCCCCGTGCTCCTGAGCCCCGTCATCGGCTGCTCGACGACATCATGTCGAAGCAAAAATTTGCTAATGATTAATCAGGAAAGTATAGAAAAGGAAAGAAGAGATGAAGGAAACGTTACTTGTACTCAATTTTAAAATTCATCAGTATCACGATCATGTAATCTACCCCGTAAACTAGACCATCTATCATCTGCCGTGGCTGTTTGCCGTTTTCGTTTTCTCATGTCACGAGTCTCTAGATCTTCTACATCTCCAACTAAGTCATCGAGTACTTGACCAGGCTCAACGATAAAAGAGTCCGACAACTCTTGTTCTTGGTAAACAACATCAACCTCATCATCATGGTAGCTAACATTGGCTGGTGTATATAACAGTTCACGAGGATTCACCTTGTGTACAACCCACCAAGCATTAAGCTTTTCGCATGGATAATATAGATAATACACTTGCTCCACTTGGTGTGCAAGGACGAATGTGTCGAAACCTCGTAGTCGGTCCTTGTGTTTGACTTCTACCATACCAAATTGATTTTGTCGAGCTCTATTATTATGATCAAACCAATTGCAATCAAAAAAGGCTACTTTAAGGACTTTATTCCTGGCAAAATTGAATTCAAGGATTTTTTTAATGATCCCATAATAATTAGTTTCACGTCCTTTTGCATCAATGGCTCCGTCACAACTCCGGTATTAGATGTTGCCCTGAGAGCACGAAGAGCTTAAAATTGAATTGAACAAAATCGGAACCCATTGACGTCGTATCGACCAAAGCTTTTAACTTTAATGGATCCGTACGACAGTTGTCGTAAATCTTCATGGACCCCGGCTTGTTTTTTACACTGTCTAACATCTGACGTTAGAAGACTATTTTATGTTACAAAACAACATGTAATTACTAAGAGAAAACATTACATGATCTCGAAACCATGTTTGGAAGTTAGGCCCTCCATTTACTCCATAATGCCACATCGATTGCATTTGCTTGCTCGTAGGTTGTTGCTTAGATTTCCTATTTTGTTGATCGAACTCACTAAATAAGGAAAAAATAGAATGATTAGCATACATTTATAACACAACACACTAATTAATATAGATGTTGAACAAACACTTACTGAAAATATTTGTCCATCCCATCTATGTTACCGTACATGTACATCAAAGAAGTTGTCTTTTCATCTGTTGAAGCACCGTAGCTCGTCCCACTACCAACAGTGGTGCCTCTCGTCTGAAAAGTGTTGAGGTCGCTACAATGGGGTTCTTCATCCATATTGTACCGTAAAGTGGAAGCATTAACATTGTGTTCATCTGCAAAATTGACACTTGAAAAGTAACCTATCTCCTGAAGTGTAAATGCTTCAGCGATGCATTCTTCAACCATTGCCCTATTACGAACCATTAGTTTCAGACATCTGAGTGCTCTTACAATGTGATAAATCCACCGATATTGAACAGGGCCGCCAACTTTATCTTCGTACGAAAGATGGATTAGGAGGTGTTGCATTGGATTGAAGAATCCTGGAGGGAAAATTTTTCCATCTTACATAAAAGCACTGGTATCTCTCTTTCCAACTTCTCTGTCATATCCCTTGTGATTTCTTTAGCACAAAGTTGTCTATAAAAGTAGCTAAGCTCGGCTAACGACTTCCAAACCGCATCGTCAAGATAGCCCCGAAGTATAACCGGTAGAAGTTTTTCCATGATTATGTGATAATCATGACTCTTCAACCCAGTAAGATTTTCAGTCTTGACATTCACAGCTCTTCTCAAGCTAGCAGCATAGTCGTCTGGGAATTTCAACTTTTTCAACCACCTCAAGACTTCTTTCTTTTTCTTTGGTCTAAGACAGAATGAAGCTCATGGCTTGCCACCAGCTTCGGAGAGCTCAAGAGTTGGACGGTTACAAACCTCTGCCAAATCCTTCCGAGCCTTTATATTTTATTTTGTTTTGTCCGTCATATCCAAGCATGTGTTTAAGATGCATACGTCCATGTTACGTTCCTGGTTGACATCAATGTTATATATTAGAATTAAGGACTTCACATACCGTAGCTCCCATAGTCCACATATATGAGGCCAATTGTGGTCCACTCCGTAACCAACAAAATATCCAGGACGATCTTCATCTGGCACTAGCTTGTTCAACAATACAGCAATCTCCGAACCGTTCAGATGCTGTGGCGGTCCCTTTTTTACAACGGTATCCTTCTTGAAGGCATTTCTCTGCTGCCTGAACACGTGATTGGGCGGTAACCAACGTCTATGACAATCGAAGTAGCATATCTTGCCACCATGACTTAGACGAAAATATTCTATGTCCGAAGCACATACGGGACATGTAAAGCGACCATGAGTGCTCCAGCCAGAAAACATGCCGTAAGCTGGAAAATTGTAGACAGACCACAAGTATGCAGCTCGAAGGTTAAATTTCTGTTTTTTGTAACAGTCGTACGCTTCGATTCCTGTCCATAACATTTTCAACTCTTCAATCAACGGCTTCAACATCACGTTCAGTGAACCAAAATGATCTGGTCCAGATACAATAAGGCAAAAGAACATGAACTCATACTTCATACAAAGAGATGGCGGCAAGTTGTATGGAATAGCGAACACGGGCCAACAAGAGTATGGTGTGCCGTTTGTACTGAACGGTGAGAAACCATCTATCGCCAACCCGATGCGAATATTTATCACATCATTGGCGAATTCAGGATTGAAGTGGTTAAGCACCTTCCATGCCTCACCGTCGAACGAGTGCACCATCATTCTGTTGTTCTCACGTACACCTTCTTTGTGCCACCTCATGTGCCTGGCTGTTTTCTTTGAGAGAAACAAACGCTTCAACCTACGTGTGACATGCAAATAGCGAAGCTGCTTTTGTGCGACTTGAGTCATTACTTTTGCACCGTCGTCATTAACAACTTCGACAAATCTCGCTTTATCATATTTTAAGCACTTGTTCTCGTTGGCATGCTCTTTCTAGAAAAGCATGTAGTTGTCTGGTCACATATCAATCTTCTCATATTTCATACCAAGATCAGAAATCAACTTCTTAGACTGATACATATCTTTAGGCACTTTATGGGGTTGTGGAAGGATATCGCTTATCAACTTGATGAGATCATTGTAGCAGTTATTGGAGAAGAAATACTTAGACTTAATTGTCATAAATCTAGTCATGAAAGTGAGGAGTGTCACTTCAGTGTGTTCATGCAATAGCTCTTCTGAAGCTTTGAGAAGTGTGAAAAACGCTTTAACCTTTTTTGTAGGAGGATCCTCAGTCAATTCAAGATTTATGGCGTCAATCATCTCGTCCATCCTATCGACCCCCGTGTTGTCATCCTCATCTCCATCTTGTATAGCTTGAGAAGGTGTCTCACCGTGAAAGGTCCACACCCCATAATGTTGCATGAAACCGTTTGACACAAGTGGAATGTCAACGTCACTTTGTCGAAACACTTTGCATTCTAACATCTGGTACATGGGCACCGCACCTTACTGTTGTTTGACAACGAAA
The DNA here is from genome assembly GCA_030760725.1 of Neostapfia colusana. NCBI lineage: Eukaryota > Viridiplantae > Streptophyta > Magnoliopsida > Poales > Poaceae > Neostapfia > Neostapfia colusana. The sequence continues at coordinate 25,271,351 of JASWHV010000019.1, read as the reverse complement.
AAGCTCGTTGTATGAAAGAATCCGTCTTATTGAACCACTCCTCTGAGTCACTCCCATCCTTTTTCCAACCAGTATACATCCAAGTGCGGTCTTCAGCCATGTATGAGGGTATACCTTCAAATGAGACAAATCATTATTAGTTTCATTATTATGTTATGTCACGGCCCTACAAATAGGAAGATGGGTCCTAAACCCACCCAAGAGTGGCCAAGCGGAGCGTGCTCATGACAAGACGTGTGGTCCGGATCCGAACGAAATTTTGGCAGCATAACCCCGCTGTTCTCCACGGCACGCCTGAAAGTGGTGCAGTAGAGAACAACAGGGTTATGCCATCGAAATCTCCTGTAGATCCAGACCCGCGTCTCGTCACAAGCCACGCCCCCTCGGTCACTCCCAGGCTGTCCAAAAAGAGACAATTCCGAACCTGCACGTCTCACAAGCCAATCCAAAATGGCATGTGAGACGTGTCGATCCGAAACGGGTGACACATTGCTATAGGTTACATTGCTCATTTTCATTTTTAAGTCATTTACGAGAGAGGAAAGAACGAGAGAAGGACGGAATGGAAAGTTGGTCTTAGATGACAGTTCCACGTCCGGAACCACTGTCCACTCAAGCGCGGGTGATTGACGTCCTCACTATTGTCGTCCGCTTCCGTGCCCGTCTTGATGGATATGTAACGATCGTGTCGGGCCAGGCCCTAAACGGATCGTGTCGGGCTGGGCCCTAAACGGACTGTGTCGGGCCAAACCCTAAATACCTTGTGCCAGGCTAGGCCGGCCCGACTATTTATATAATAATTTAGCACTTCATCAATCAAAGCAATATTTAAATAATTACGCTACTAATCAAATAATTAATAAATAAAACTATAAATTAAAAAAGAAATCAACTAATTAAACAATTTAAACACCTAATTATTCTATTGTTAAACTAATTAAACAACTATTTAAATGATTTAAATCGGCAAATTAAACTAACAAAACTACAAATGATTTAAATCGATGACGAACACATGCAAACATATATAGGAGATAGGCTAGCTAGGGATCCATGGTCAATTGTGGAACAATGCATATAAAACGTTGGACGGCGTACCTCTGCTCTCTCACCATAGTACGCCTACTTATGTTTTTTACTTACAATGCTTACCTTAGTGCCATCAAAAAGAAAAATATACCAACTGGGTCACATGACAAAATAAGTGACCTTAATAATTAGTCCTCACCAGAACTATCGGCTAAAAGCACTAGAAATTTCATTATCAGAAAACGAATTGACAATACAGACCTATTAGTTATCAGAAATCAGATGCATTTGTATACAGATGAAGGTACAAGTATGGTGATGATTTGGGTACAACGTTTTCATGGCGTCGCCTAGGCGTCCAGTCGCTGGCGAGTGGACGCCAGGGCGGCTCGCCTCGCCTGGCCGCTGCCGCCGCCGGCGTTGCCGCCTCGCCTGCCCGCCGCCGCTGTCACCTCGCCTGGCCCGGCGCTGCCGACTGGACGGGGCCGCCGCCATCGCTGCCACCGCAGCCGCCCGCCCCCAAGCGCTGCCGCTGCCCAGCTCCTAGTGCCGCCAGCCCACCGCTCTGCACCGTTGCCGGAAGGTCACCGCCGCCGCTGGGTCACCGTCGCCGCAGCCGCCGGGTCATCACTGCCGCAGCCATGGGTGGAGAGGAGAGGAGATTTTAGGGCTAGGTCAATAGTGAGGATGGGGTTTTATAGACCTGATATGAAAGGAGGACCATCAGATCTCATCAACTGGATCCCCCGGCCCAAGCCCAACAGACGGTCGACGCTCTCGGCCCCGCCACTGCTGCTGCCTCCCTCCTCGATTCACCGCCGCTGCTGCTACTCCTCCTCGCCCCACCGCCACTGCCTCCCTCCTCGACCCGCCGCCGCCTTCCCTCCTTGGCTCGCCCGCTCCCCTGCCTTTCTCACTCGACGCCGTCGGGCCCCTCCCTTGCCTTTCTCGGCTTCTCCTCGCCCTCGCCCTCCTTGCCTGGCGCTCGTCTAAGCGACCGCCTAGGCGCCTAGGCGTCCCTGCGGCCGGCGGGGGCCTAGGTGTCCAGACGTGGATTCACAACCCTGTTTGGGTAGCATGGCATGTATAACCATGTTGCTGACAAGCGATCAATTTTTGTGAACCTATGCTGAAACTGTATTGATTAATTGATGCAGATTCTCCATAAAAAATTGTTTTGTGAACCTGTGCTGCCCTTTCACGGTACAGAGATAATTACTTTTGCAAACAAAAGGTAAAAGATAGTTGATTGATAAAGAGACCATCATAATAAGGCCAACTAGTTTGGGGTGTGAGATCCTAACTACACTATCTGGAAGGGAACAAACTGCATGTGCCATGCACAAAGGGAGGGAGATTAGCACATGAAATATGCACAACTAAAAAATCTCTATGTAATTAGCTTATGATTAGTTTAAAGCGGCAAGGTTACATGACAATTGGCGCTCAGAACAGCGGTCGGCGGCGTACCTCGACAGTGCAGGGGCGGCGGTGGCATACCTCGACAGTGCGGTCCTCCTCGGTGGATGGCGGCGGTGACCCTCCGTGACGGCAACGGCGACGGCGGCCCTTGACGAAATCGAGGCGGCAGTGGTGGACCTCGGCGCGGTCCTCCCTGGTGGCTTCAGCAGCGGCCTTCGGTGATGGTGGCCCTCGACAAGATGGCGGTGGTGGCAGCCCTCAGCGATGGCGCGACGACAGTAGAGGTGCGGCGCGGCGGAGGTGGAGGTGCGGCATGGCGACGGTGGAGGTGCGGCGCGACGTGGCGACGGTGGAGATGCGGCGCGGCGGCGGTGGAGGTGCAGCGGGGCGGGTGGAGGCGCGGAGCGGCCAAATGAGGAGCGCTGCGTGGAGGGGGGGCCCGGAAATAAATATTAATTGACGACGGTGTACTTGAACCGTCGTCTACAACGCCTTATTGACAACGGTGTAGTTTAACCATCATCTATAAAGTCTCAAGCAGGCCCAGATTTTAGCCCATGTTGACGAGGGCCTATATTGTCAACGGTGGGCCGTCGTCTATAAGGCCCGAGACCTTATAGACGACGGTAATAGGTCAATAATCGTCAAGAAATGACTTATTGACGACGGTGGAGTCTAGCCGTCGTCAGTATTTTTATTGACGACATTGTCGTCGTCAATAATTTTGGCCGTCGTATATTGTGTTGTTTCTTGTAGTGATTGCTTGTCCGATAACCATGATGCTGCTCTCGAGTTACAAGCATATAAAGTCTTTCATAAAGCAGCGCTTAAAGTTGTGAATGGCATGGTATCCAATGCATGAACCGCAGTTGTGTGCGTTTACTACAAGGAGAAGATTGGACAAATGATGAACAAGCATCTCGGAGCTTCCAAAATTTACTTAGAGGAGGATCAATAGCGTCAGGCAATGATTCTTTGGATGGTTAAATGCTCTGACACTTATTATGCTTTATGTGCTTATTAGGCATTGAGGGAGTATCAAGAGAAATCTACCTCAAAATTATTCAATCGTGAGGCCGATGGTCAAGTTCTTCATCGTTACGGTGGATATGATCATATTCGCCTTTCAAAATGAATGGTGAGTTTAGTATATTTATAATTTGTTCAAATTATGTATGCTTTAGCGCATTCATGTTTTTAATATGTCTGTGTAGGCTGCTGAAAGTGGCGAGGAACACTCTTTCATTGATGCTTATATAAAGAGACACAGAGGCACCGACGGCACTCAACTATGCATTTCGACAGCCACTCAGAACTTGGTGCGTCATATTACTAAAGTTCACGATTGAACAATAAAATTGTTGTATACTTAGTTTACAATTTTTTTTGACGCGGGAGAAATATGCTAAGAGGTGGTCCGATGTCACGGAGATGACTATGATTGGAGAAAGCAAGACGTCGAGGTCGTTGCTTTGTACCATTCGAGTGGAGGAAAGCATCACAAGAGGTGAACTTGTACCTCTCATGTTCATTCATTCTCATAAATTGTTTTTCAAGTGTCAACCTTATAATTACGATTGTAGGTATTTGATATTTAATGGAATCATGAACTTTAATATGGTTCTCTCGTAGTCACGGTCAACACAGAGCGGACAGAGTTCTACAAGCCGTGTGCCTTCAGAAGATGAGTCTCGAATTAAACAAATGGAAGAGTGCATAAAATCACAAATTCAATACTTCTCAAGCCTCGCAACATGGCAACAACAGATGCAGGTATATTTCTAAGAGTTTGAGTATTTATATAAACAATTTAGAGAAGAATCGTGATAAATATTTTAGAAATAATTCAAGGATACTTTTCTCAGCTTGGACTGCCTACCGCCATGCCACCACTACCGCCGCCACCACAGTTACCGACATATCCCCCGCAACCGATGTCTATACCGCCTCTTGCCGCTGGAACACACACACACACACACATATATATATATATATATATATATATATATATATATATACTCGTTAGGTTCTCCTTCATTTTTATTGTAAACTGGTACTACACTTATAACATGTATCTTTTTTGTCGTAAGGGATCATCGTCAAGGTCATAAAACCTGTAGAGTCCAGCTGTTATGAATTTGCACACTCCGTCTCTAGGAGAACTGGGTGGAAAAGACGACTGTATCGATCAGCTAGGTAAGTTGTTCAAATGAGATAAACTTCTTGGCCAAATGATTACTATTCTCATTTTAATCTATTGTCCCTGTCCATTTAACTATGTGTATATGACTTGACATAGACATGTAATTTTGTTACTAAACATCCTGTGAAACTAATTTTCATCTAATAGGTTATGTTTTCACACTTGCAGTCCTGCTACAGACCTACAACCATGGTACTGTTTGCCGCTGAAGTCGACTTGAAGGCCGATCAGTTTAATTCTGTGTTGAATGTGTATTGACGTCCAATCAGTTATGTACCACGCTACTGTGTTTTTACAATTGTAATATACCTGTTTGTGATAATTGTGATGATAAATTCGTATTTTATTAGTTGATTATGTGGTAAATCTGTATTGAATGTGTGTCAAATCTATATTGAATGTATTCAGTTTCTGTTATTTGTGTTGAATATATTGTGTAATTTTTTGTGGAAAATGTGTGTCGAAATGTAACTGTTTTAGATAGGCAGTGAACTATATTTTCGTGAGCTTGTTAGTGGCCGATGACAATATGACCAAATTAATTTCGTGAGGTTGCTAGTGGCCGACGACAATATAACCAAATTAACTTTGTGAGCCCTTAATGGCCAACAAAAATATGGGAAACTTAATTTTCATGAGCCCTTAGTGGCCGACGAAAATATGGGCAACATAATTTCGTGAGCACTTAATGGCCGACAAAAATATGGGCAACTTAATTTCGTGAGCCATTTGTGACCGACCAAAATATGGGCAACTTAATCTCGTGAGCTTTCTAGTTGCCCACGAAAATATGTGCAACTTAATTTTTTCGTGTGCCACCAGGCCGATGACAATAAGCTTATTTTTGTGTGCGACCCACGAAAATAAGTGTATTTTCGATAATTTGTTTACGTCGGTCATGGGCCCATGAAAATAAAGCAAAAGCATATGAAAATATATTTTGTCGTGAGCTTTTGCTCTATTTTGTGGGCTTTTGGCCCATGAAAATAAGTTTGTTTCTTTTAGTGTGGAGAGTGGCAATAGCGTGCCGCCGTGACTGGATGGAGGAGGCCCAAGGATGGAACCTAAAGAGAGTGCAGAGTGGGTGAGCATGACACCGTGGCAGCTTGGTTTGACTGGTTGGGGGTAGGTGGGCCGGGGACCATGACTTTGGCTAGGAAGGTCACATGCTTAGCGGATCGGATAAATCTAGAGTTCAGGTACCATGGGTTATAATCCGAACAATCTAAATGTGTTTGGGTTTTGACATTTCCTGCCCGAAAAACAATTTCGGGCTTCAGGATTTGGGTTTTTTTGTTTCGGGTTCGGGTTTTCTTGTGTTCGGTCTTTGCATCCAGTTTTTATGCCCAGCGCTACTTGAATATACTTATTGTGTCATCGAGAATAGTTATGTTGTTCCTTTGGTATTCACTAGAGTCAATGTTTCAGTAATGGTGGTGATAGTTATTCATTTATACTTAATATGCTTATTATTTTGACTTTTTGACCTTGATGATAGTATCTCAATTTTTTTAAATTCTCATATATAGTAAGAATTTTATGTGTTTGGGAACCTCTAGGTACGTTGATATGTGTTATGCAGTCCTCGGCCTCACAACACCAATGGAACCAATCATTGGGTCAACATGCTTGCAGAAGAGACTAACTGATTTTTGGGATCAAAATGTTTGATAGGAATAGAATCCGAACACTAAAAGCTATGCTGCTGTAGTTGAATCATTGTTTGTCATGCAGGGAATTTAAAATTGAACTCAGTCCATGACAATGTTGGTGTTTTTCTCTAGACAGCATCTGTTGTGTTTCCAAAAACAGTTCTTTCAATTCAGTGCTAATACAATACTCCCGAGATTGCTTCGTTGAGTCTAACTTGATCGGTTTATTTGGCCGGAAACTGCTAGCGAGGGTGCAACTTGATGCCGTTTCCATTTCCAGAGTAAATTTGAATGAATGGCACGCGGAGAACCTTCTGGGCTGCGGGATGGAGGACCCTCGGGGTCGTGCAATTCACTGATACTGTGAACCTGGAGTCATTCAGCTGTGAGCGCGACGGAGCAACGACAACTTTCTTCCTGATGTCTCCAGTTTCCACCATGCGCTTTATACAGATTTTTTCCCATCTCACTCGCCCTCTAGGAGAACAATTGTTGTATCAGCTTGTGAATGGGAAGAAAAACAGTGCTGCTGGCTTTCAGTTGACCTCTTTATATACACACCAATAACACATAATTATTTAAAAAAAATATCTGTGACCTACTACGAAAATATAGCTTTGTCTATAACACACTGTAAAATATGATTTTAGCAGTATTACACTGCAAATTTTGAACTTATTTATCACAATGCATAAAACACATTACAGCTTCAAGCATTACATTGTTCCATTATCTATCAATTTATGGGTTCCTTTAGATTGTCTGCATAGTTTGGTAAAAAAAAAGAAAGGGCAGCCCGGTGCATGTAGCTCCCGCTTGCGCAGGGTCCGGGGAAGGGTCTGCATAGTTTGGTCTACAAAACAAATATTAAACAATGTTAAGTAATATGCAAACAATTGAAAAACATAAAAAAGTACATTTATAGAGACTGCAATAATGTATTTGCCTGTAAACTTTCAAGTTATAATGCATTTTATATAAAAAAGGGCGTATATAGTGCTCAAGTCTTGCACACAAAATGGAGTCTCCAGAAGGGAATATTTAGGCAGTCTTTCCTTTGTTAATTTGCATGGAGGCTGGACAAAACCCGAGACCTCCTTATCATACATATTACATATTGAGATAAGAAAGTTAAAAAAATCATTAGATATAGTGTGTTGTACAAAAAAGTCAAAAATTTATAGTGTTTTGAAGTCCACTTGTGCTTCCTATAGTGATTCTTGGATACGTAGTTGGTACGTACAACAGGATAGAACAACGTACATACAACAAATATTTATTATAATATCATATAGATTATTAAAGTAAGTCTTATATTACAATCATAGAAGCTAGGATACAGTCTACTAGAAGAACAGAAGTTGGAAAATCAGCAAGCATGCTCATGCCATGCCCACCATACACACTTGAGCATAGGACTAAGTCTTAAGCATCGTTCTTTCACTCTTCATCTTGGTCTTTTTCTCATTTTCCATAGGTACCAAGTGTCCAAGTGTACAGAAGCTATTCAACAAGCCCTAACACTACTCAAAGAAGATGGTTCATACATAATGGCTTTAGCAAGAAAATACCATATGACTTAGTCTGCTAATAGCTTTTATGCAAGGTTCTCTTTGGAAACATATTTGTGATAAGAGGGAAAAGATGTTGAAGTCATTATTTTAGTTGGTGGGCCCTAGGGAGAATCACTCCATCCCCTCCAATTCTCTAAGTTTTATACAAATTTTCAGACTCACGTTCCTACTGACTCTGACATACATCCAACACTTCCAAAACTCAAGAACCACTGCCAACCAACACATCAAGGAGGTAATGTGGCACTAATCATTGTGAGCTTAGGACCATAGTGCGTGAGTAAATATGATAAAGGCTATTTAGATAGATTAACACTCTATAGAAGTTGTACACTTTGCATGCAGGTTATATACTCCTAGTCAGGAAGTAGCATGACGCTCAACTTATTTTCTCCAAGTGACCCCATAATTCCATCTCGAAATACACCCAGGAGCTATATGGGCAATTACTCTCCTAGCCGGACAAGGGTAACTACTCTCCCATGTCTTCTTCTCGTCTCCTAAGCCATTACCAACCACCAAGTAGCTCATCACTACAGGAAAAGCGACCATTGACGACGGCAAAAATTATTGACGACGGACCCGTCTTCTTTAAATTAATTGACGACGGCTAGATACAGTCGTCGTCAATAATGTCGTAATTGACGACGGTTAGCCTAGTATTGTCGTCAAGGTGGCCGTCGCCTATAACGGCCGCCATTAAATTTGGCCAAGATCCGGGCCCACCCGAGGCGTTATTGACGATGGTGAAACACAACCGTCGTTAATAAGTTGTTTATTGACGACGGTGAAACACAACCGTCATCAATAAGCCCGCATATACTCCCAGGCGCGAGTCGGGAGGTGGCATTCTCTCCCGAACGCTCTGCCTCCCGACTCGCCGTCGCCGGTCTCCGCCGCCCCGTCTCCGGTCGCCGCCGCCCGAGGTATGTCCTTCTCCCTGCCGTCCCTCTCCCCGCCACCCTCTCTACCGCCACGCCGCCGACCGCCCCTACCACCCCACCTCGCCCCGGCCCTCCTCCCGCCCTGCCCTTTGTCGTCGCGCCACCGACTGCCCCCGCCACCTCGCACCGCCAGGCCCCCCTCCCGCCCCGCCGCCCTGGCCCCCTTCCGGAAAATTATTATCTTTTAACTGCATATAAAATATTTAGTTATATTTATTTTCGAGTGATCTGTTCTCTCGGTTTTAAATATTTGACTTAGTATGAGTATTGCGTTTACGCATAACTATTATTTTAGTGGTATGCAACATGACCGTCAAAACATCCGTAGTGGCTTCATTATTAGTCTTAAGACCTAAGCTACTACTAGACCAGTCTAGTGCTAGGAGACGTGTGTGTTCATATATAGGGTGCACAGGGTTCCAAAAGGCGCTAGGCGGGCGGTGACCCTCTGCCTAGATCCTAGGCATGCCTAGGCATTCCTAGGCGGTGCCTAGTTGTTAGGTACTGTAGCAGTACGGTATTCTAAGAATTTTTTTAAAATTTAGAAGTATATGCATATTTTTATTGTATCAGACTAATTTTTCACAGCCCACTTCTCTCCCCCTCTCTTTTCATCTCTCTTGCTCAGGCCCAAACCATCCCATGGCCCAGGCAGGCGTTCTGCCCACCCATGCCCCACACACAAACCCAACCCCCCCTTCTATAGACCTCGTTCAGGTCCGCCCGAGCCCCCCGCCCACCACCGCAGCCCTCGATCTCTGGCCGCATCTGCCCCTCACCCAAACCCCCACCCCTCCTGGTGCGGCGAGCTTGATTTTTGCCCCACAACATGGATCCGGCGACACTCGACCTCCCCCCCCCTATGCGCTTGGCATCTGCCCGCCTCTCCCGGTACCGTGGATCTGGCCCCAGCCCCGGCAAGCTCGATCTCTGCCCGCGGCATGGATCTGTCCCCTGGTGGCGCTCGACCTCCATCCCCCCACCCCCCGGGGCGCCTCGCGCCTGCCTACCCACCGAGGCGAGGCGGTGGGCCGGCGCAGAGCGTAGAAGCGTGCCTAGGTGCCCGCCTAGCGCCGCCTTTCTGAACGTTGAGGGTGCATGTATGTGCGAACATTTTATGGTTTTTTCAAAGAAAATAATTAATCAAAAACTAGGAACTGGCCGCCCCCGCAAATCCTCATAGACAACGGCCGCCTCCGCCACCCCGCGCCACTCCGCCCTGGCCACCCCCGCTACCCCGGGCCACCCCCGCCACCCCAGGCCACCCCGCGTTGCCCCGGCAACCCCTCTCCCCGCTGTCCCCGCCGTTGGCCGCCACCCCCGCGCCGCCCCTGACGCCCCCTCCCCCGTCCCACCCCGCCGTGGGTCTCCCCTGTGCCGCCCCACCATCAGCCGCCCCCCCCCCCCGCACCCCCATTTCTGTTGTTAGTGCAGAGGAAATTCCATATTAAACCTGTTAGTTGATCGATCTCATTTTGTTCCATGATTGAATTCCATCTGTTGCTTATGTTTAGATGATATTGTTACATGATTATGTTGCTTTTATTATATTGTTTAGGTTAATTGTTTAGTTTTTGAGTGATTACTTAATATATGTAAGTAAACGGGTTTGGGGCCTGCCCGGCCCGGCACGGTCTGACCCGACACGGCTTGACACGTAGTAGATGTGTTTGTGCCGTATAGATAGTTGTGGTCGTAATGTATGCGTCGAGACGGCACGGAAGTGGACGACGATGGCGTGGACACCAATCACCGGCGCTTGGGTGGACGGTGGAAGCGACCTCTGGTGGTCCGGCAAGGGAAGCTCTATTCAAAGTGCGGGAGCCGCGGATGACTCTACTCCAAGTCCTGCAATGGAGGCTCTACTCCATTCCCGCCGCGGATGACTCTACGCCGGAGTTGGCATTGTACCGACTCTATGCTTTCCGTTCTTTCCTCAAGTCACTCTATCTCGTTCTTTCCTCTCTCATAAATGATTTAAGAATGAAAATGAGTAACGCAACCTATAGAAATGTATCACCTGTTTCGGACCGGCACGTCTCACATGCGATACGCATGTGAGACGTGCAGGATCAGAATTGTCCCTTTTTGGACAGCCCGGGAGTGACCGAGGGGGCGTGGCCTGTGACGAGACGCGGGTCTAGATCTGGACGAGATTTCGACGGCATAACCCTGATGTTCTCTGCTGCACCATGTAAGGGCCTAAGTTTTTGGCACATATTCAAAGTGTCCATCATCACACACACACTTCATTTAAAGAAACTTGATGAACACATTTGAAGAGCAAGTAACCACCATCAACATGATCATTAGAGAATAAACTGACAAAATGCAAAAATGGTATTTCCCACATGCATCATATAGGGGCTGGACATATGAAAAAATCCTACACCTTGCTAGGAATGTCCATGCCAAATTTCACCCAAATCCAAAACCTTTTTGAGGTCGTTTTGGGTATAACTAAAAAGAGGGTGGTTTGAACTCAAATTCAAATTCAAACTGTTTTCATCCCATGAATTCAAAAGTGGGAGGCATATTCTCACTCAGCACATTTTTGTGAGCTCACCCACAAATTTTCACTCCATTTGGAGTTAGTCTTGACATGAGCTAATTTTAGCAAATTCAAACTTTATTTGAATTTCAAACTGCATATGTGCTGAAATTTAGTCAAACACAAACCAATTTGGATTCTATCCCTTTCAAATGGTCCAGGGGTAGATAATTCAAATGCTTGGGGTTAATTTGGTCTCTACTATTTAGAGCAGTGGAAAAAAGTTAATTTCAGAGGTTAAAAGATGGTGGGACCCACCTGTCATAGAGTGGCTGACCAACACTTGCAACTGAAGCAATGGACTTTGCCTCTGTTCGAGACCGCCGAGTGCTGCTCCTATGCCACCGAGGGGGAACCACCGCGCCACCAGCTGCTTGCCCACGCGCGAGCGCCAGGTCGGTTCTGATCCCCTTCTTAAGGCGCTCCACGCCCTCTGCCGAAGAAAACTTCGTTTGCTTTCTTCTCCTCGCGTGAACACTGAGCCGAAGCTCTCTTCCCTCCGCTACCTCCGCTCGATCGGGAATACAGCCGAATTGACCGCGCCATTCCTCCCCAAGCTGCTAAACCGCATCCTGAGCTCCGCACACACCTCCCCGACCCCGAAACAAGTGAGTTCCGGCCTTCCTTGCCCGAGAACGACCGCCACAGCGGCGACCAAGCTTCAGCCGACGATCGGGTGATCGTGGACAGCCCTCCACAGGGGTTCTCACGGTCAAGCGATCCAGGCCACGGGAGCGCGCTGTGTTGGTGCTGCTCTCAACCAAGTCTCAAGCCACGCCGTGAAGCATTGGCGGTGAATTTCAAGTTTTTCACTCCGACGAGTTCTACCGAGTGGCTGGTACGGTTTCTTCAAATTCTTCCTCTCTGATCCTCCGTAGGCTGTCAAACGCTGCACATAGGCGCTGGACTAGCCAGTGATCATCTTTGCTTTAGGATCCGTCGCATGAAAACATCTCGGAGCAATGTATTCCGAGCTTTACCGAGCGTGTTCTTCGCGGAACCAATCGGGTGCACGGTGCTGAGCTAGTTGCCGTAGTTTCCGAGCTAATCCATGGCCTTGCCGAGCTTTGCGATCACCCACTGGTGCTGTAGAGCTAGTCGATCAAGGTTTTGGCAGGCAAGGGACCCCGTCCAACGCTGCCGAACTTCAACCGAGGCCGCCACACGTCGCCGGCCGTATTCCGATCATCGGCAGCCCCAGAACACCTAACCATCGTGTTCCTCGATGTCGCATACACCCTGGTGGCGAGTTTTAGCCCGTACGGTGGCCAGAACCGGCGAACCGGCAAGCAACCGTCAGCTCCGGCGAGCTGGGGGCACGGGCGCGCGAAAAATGGCCGGAGGAAGAAGAAACCGGTGGGTCTCGGCTGTCAGCGGCGGAAAGGTTTAAAACTGGGATCTGCTGTGGCCTGGATCGTGTGTGGCTGCGCGCAAAGGACTCAGTAGCCGCATGTGTCAACCGATGAGGAGCTGACACGTAGCCCCGGGTCCCATGCGCAGTGATTTGAACTTTTCCCGATTTTCAGATTTCATTCAAACTTCAAATCCTCATAACTTTGGCTAGGCAACTCCAAATCAAGTGAACCAAATTCTGCTGGATTCAGCTCTCTGAGTACTTTCCAGCAAATCAAGTTTCACTTCATGAAAATCCTTAATTCTCCAGAATTAAGTCTTCAAAATTTAAACTGTTTAGAATTTTAACTGGAGAACCCTTTGGAGGAAACTTCTGAAATTTTGCTGGGATATTAACCAAAATATCCCTGATATACCATAAAAATTTCAGATCCATTTGAGCTCATTTGATCCACCTAATGGTGTGATTAATAAAACTGTTCCAGAGAAAATAGAAAATGTCCAGAAACATTTTCAGAATTTCTCTGAAATTGTTTAGCTCATATCTTTAGCTAGGAACCTTCAAATTAAGTTATACCAACTCCATTAGAACCCTCTGAAAATATAGTTTTCAGAAAGTCATGGCTTGCTCCATGAAAATCCCTAGAACACCCTAGAAGCTCCAATTAAGGTCAAGTACATAATTAATTGTGGAGAGCTCAAATGAGCTTTGCTGCAACTAAAACTTGGCCAAGTCTCTGTTTAGGTTGAATCCAAACCACAGTACAAGTTTCAGAGTCATTGGGTCTGTCTAGTGAAACTTATAAACTTCACAAGTTTAAATTCAATTCAAATGCATTTAAATTAATACATATACTTATTATCTCATGTAGTCGCTAAGGTTGAGGAGGAACCCGAAGTCTTAGACTTCGTTACTCCGAAAGAGCAGCTATCCTATGACCAAGAGCTGCAAGGCAAGCTCCGGTTTGCATTAACCTCTTTACAAAATTTTATTGTTTTGAGCACTTTCTTTCAGTACCACTTATCTTTTGCATTAGAGTCTTGTTTGAAACCCAAATGCATAGCCAAGAAAACCATGGGTTGGAATTAGGATTGAAAACCTCGTAGCCAATGCAATGCTATGACAGTGTAGGATTCGGTACAAGTTGAGTGGTTGGAACTACTCGCGAGAATAGGCTAGGGGCACATCGCTCGGGTAGAGATAGCAAATGAAACACATGGCGAGAAAAATGAGACCGAGCAGAGAGTAAGGGCAGCAGGACTTTGGGGCCTGTGTGCTATAGATCCTCTTGTGTCGATTGAGGACCGAGCCGTGTGCGGGCCTATTGAACAAGCTAGAACAGTACCGAAGACCTATATGGAAACCGGGAAACTGATGTAACTCGGGTAGCTGGGTATTGAGGCATTGCCTGTCGTTCAGAAGGTAGGTTGAGAGCTTGAGGTTTAAATCGGCTGGCGGCACTGAGATGGGCGTGCAGAGACCTCTTGCTCGGGACGATAGGACTGGTTCAATATTTGGCTAACGGGTGAAAGGTAGTTGCGTACGATGTCCGTGATGGTTGCTGTAGGCAATATCGAGTACGGGCGTATGTGAGGGGTTGTTCGGGTAACCGTGCATGTGTAAATCAATTATAATCGCCGTCCCTCGCGGTCAGTGAGTACCACTTGTTCACTGTACCGTGACGTAGAAAGAACGGGCTAGATACATGTTAAAATGTTGCTGATTGAAGGATGGACTTTGATTGTTAATGACTTGCTGTAGTCTAGAGCTAACTAAAGTTCCTTTCAACTTTGGGAAAAGTACATGAGAGAAATTCGTTTCTTGTTTGATTGCGGCTCTCTCATGTGTCTTAGCGTAAAGTCTCCATAACCTGTTGCTAAAACTTGAAAGTAAGGTTCCACTAATTAGGCGATTCCTTGCAACTTACTTTACCTCATGTAACCTATAACCTTCCATGTAGAAGTTTCATGTTTAGGAGAGATGGGTCAGTCTTGCTGAGCCATCGTGCTCACGGCTTGTGTTTGAAGCTTTTGCAGGGTTTTATGAGGAAGGGACTCCCGAGGAGGATACGGAACCCAGGAGGGGAACCCCGTCAAGTGGGAGTCGTGCACGCCGCCGTGTTAGTGTGGGTGCGTGCTAGCGGGGACACGTTCACGGGCTGAACGTGAACTCGATGCGTGGTCTACGCCCGTGAGTGTAGACTGGACATATTTTGTTGTAAAAATGTTCATACACTGGTTTATGTAATAAAACTTTGCTTCCGCTTTGTACCTTTCATGTGTGTTATCCGGTGCTGTGCAACGCAGCACCCCTCAATGTGATCCTGGCTTGACAAGACCGTGGGGTCGTGTCAGCGTGGTATCAGAGCTCGCTTGAGGTTTAACGCACTACAAAGGTCATCTTTTTCAAAAAAATCCAGTGAGGAACGAGTTAGTAGCCCATACAAGGATGTTATTAGTGTACAGAATGTCGGAAAATCGTGCATCTCGAGACGCTTTATGTCTTGGGGGTGCACGTAAGCGCTGTCCACCAGTGTGCACAAGCTGAAGGGTGGAGCCCCACGGGTGGCAGGTAACCTGACCCGCTTTAATATCCTCTATGACTCTTCATGTCATTTGGGGTATTCGAGAAATGTCTGTCACTAGCGTGTGTGGTGCAATTTGGGAGACCCCGCCACGTGGTCAGTAACGTGAACACGTAGCTCAAGGCATGTTTGGCTTGAGAACATCCGGGCGAGTGATGACGGCCGGGTGTACGAACTATATGGATACCGGGCTCGGTGTGCAGCCGAGTCTGACGATTGTGTGAGTTATCTGCAGGTAGTCTAACCACGAAATGGTAGACGTGTAGTATCTGTGTGCGAGAGACGCTTAGTGCCACTGAACTAACAAAGCCGGCTAAGTCCGGTATAGGTTTTCCTTTGTGAGGACGTAGTACCGACATGATCTGGTGACGCATCGACGTCACACCCCATTAAATGAGCAACTTCATTGTAAAACTTGAAAGTTTTAATCCAGTAGCACTAAAACTTGATGTAACTCCTTCCCTTAATCAGGATATTCAAAGTTAACAAGTTTTCAACTTATAGGATACTAAGGACAGAGTCCCCTGTTTTCGGCTAAATTAATGCTGAAGTTAATCAGAGGTTAGAGGTTGAGTTATTTCGAGGTTGGGGTCGTATGATACATTTATGGAAAGCATTGGAAGATCTTTACAACTTTTCTGTTGAGATCCAGAGGTTTCATCCTCTAGGCAATCGAAAAATGCAGTAGAGTTGAAACTGTCCAGAAAACAGGGCAGAGCAAACACTCTCTGTAACTCTCTGTAAATTGGGCATAACTTCCTGCATAAAAATCCAAAAATATAAAATGAGGTAGTTATGAAAAGTTCATGAGATGGGTTACAACTTTGTAACAGAAAGTTTTGTCAGATTGGGAGCATAATTAACTGTAATTCTTGGATCAAATCAGTACCTAAAGGAGGGAGGTGCTGTCCAATTTTCTCCAGAAATTCTGTTAACTTTGACATCTCACAACTTTTGAACAAGGGAAGATCTTAGGCCAAGAAAATACTTTCTGGGAAGCTATTGAAGTTATCTTTAACTTTGATGTTGAGCTCCAGAATTGGTTTTGCTTTTAGCATAGCCTAAATCAGGTTGAAATGGAAACTGGTCAGGGCTGTCATATTGGACAGCAGATCAACAGTCAAATTTCTTTGAAGTTGAACTATGTTTCCAAGTTTTATGAGTTCAATGACATGTCTTATGTTATAACTCAATGATTTACTGTTTAAATAAATATTTTACATTTCTCAAATATGTTTTTACAGATGACAGCGGATAAACAGTTGAAGAACCCGAGAATAATGCATCTTGTATAAAGTTTATGCTTTATCAATATATGTGAATGTTGTGCAAATTATTCATGCGTCACTTCGAATACCTACTGTTTCATATGGAATTTTAAGTATGACGTGTGCTGATCGTTTCTGTTTTGAATTTTAGAATGACTCGTACTCGTGCCAACCCGGACGTTGGGGGTTCTAGTCAAGGGGGAGAAACCTCCCAACGGCCTCCCGAGGACTCCTCGGGACAGCAACAGCAACAACAAACACCGCCACCACCACCGCCAATGGTTACATTGGCCGACATCGTTGCGGAAATGGCGGGTTCTCATCAGCAGCACACGGAGTTGCTGCAGACCCTTATTGCAAATACGTCTCGACCAGAGAGGCGTCATGATCGTGAGGAGCGTCAACAGAGCTCCTACTCCGACTTTCTAGCAACTCATACCCCGGTATTCTCAAGGGCGGATGAACCCCTCAATGCGGACAACTGACTCCACACGATGGAGATGAAGTTCGGGCTGCTCCAAGTGAGTGAGCAGCGCAAGACTCAGTTTGCGGTCCAACAGCTCCAGGGATCCGCGAGCGCGTGGTGGGCGAACTACTGTGCTTCACAGCCCACCGATCGAGTTATGACCTGGGCAGAGTTCCGGACGGCCTTCAGGGCCTATCACATACCGCCGGGTCTCATGAAGAGGAAGACGCAGGAGTTCTTACGCCTGCAACAAGGGAGCCGGACTGCGCTGGAATACTCCAGGGCGTTCAATGATCTTGCGCTCTACGCGTCGTATCACGCCGATACCGACGAGAAGTGGCGGGATCACTTGTACCAAGGGCTTAACCCGCTCCTGAAAGACAAGTTGGCGATGTTCAATCACGGCAGCCTCAATGACATAATTGATGCTGCGATTGTTCAAGAGGACTCCAGCAAGGAGTTAGCGGCGGCGGAAAGGAAGCGAAGCGCGCCGCAAAGCAGCGGAGAAGTAGGTGGTCCTTCTCAAAAATACCAGATGGTGAATCGCCCACCATCGGGTCTACGCTGGCAGCCACCATAGAGGCCAATGCCATTCCGCAGTCGGCCATATTCTTCACCGGCATTCAGGCCGGCACCGCCAACACCACCTCCGCAGCAACAACAGCAGCAGCGGGCGATGCCGCGTGCGTATGCACCTCAGCAGCGCATGCCGGGCTTTCGTCCCCCAAGCACCGGACAAGCAGCGACCACATGCTACAAATGTGGTCGTCCAGGACACTTCGCCAGCAGTTGTCCGGAGAGGCAAGGTGGCGGAGTTGCACTGCAACTTCTGGGGAGGAATCAGCCCCAGAACCCTACTAATGTGCGGCGGGCAAACCCTAGGCC
Source organism: Neostapfia colusana (assembly GCA_030760725.1). Classification (NCBI taxonomy): domain Eukaryota; kingdom Viridiplantae; phylum Streptophyta; class Magnoliopsida; order Poales; family Poaceae; genus Neostapfia; species Neostapfia colusana. The sequence continues at coordinate 25,253,419 of JASWHV010000019.1, read as the reverse complement.
CGGCATCGTCCACCAGCTAGCCATAGAGGACGTGCCGGAGGGTGAGCCAATCCTTGCGGGTATGTTCCAACTCCACCAGCATCCCACCATAGTATTGTTTGATTCAGGCGCCACGCACAATTTTATTAGCCAAACTTTCATTGCTAAAAACAGCTTGCAAATACTACCCACCGATAGTCCATATTTGATTTGTTCACCGGGTGGGAAGATTTCAGCAAGCGTAATGGTTTCCAAAGCACCATTATGCTTAGCGGGTAGAGTGTACCCTACGTCTCTCATAATTTTAGAGGGACAGAAGGTCGATGTCATCTTAGGGATGTCGTGGTTAACCCGCCACGACGCTGTTTTAGACACCGTTCTCCGGATTGTGCACTTGAACTCAGAAGTGCACGGATCTCACTCCTTATTTCTGGACAGTCCAGAAATAAAACTTCCAAGTGTGTATCAATCCACAACCATCAAATTGGAAGACATTCCAGTGGTCCGAGAGTTCCCTGACGTGTTCCCGGATGATTTACCAGGGATGCCGCCCGACAGAGAGGTGGAGTTCAAGATTGAACTTGCACCGGGAACCATGCCAATATCCCAAAGGCCGTATAAGATGGCGCTCAAGGAGTTGGCTGAATTGAAGACCCAGCTAACGGACCTGCTGGAAAAGGGTTTTATTAGGCCGAGCTCCTCGCCATGGGGCTGTTCGGCATTATTCATGAAAAAGAAGGATGAGACGTTGTGGCTTTGCGTGGACTATCGTCCACTAAACGCTGTAACCATCAAGAACAAGTACCCGTTGCCACGGATCGACATGTTGTTTGATCAGTTGGTCGAAGAAAAGATCTTTTCCAAGATAGACTTAAGATCCTGGTACCACCAGATTAAAATACGGGCTGAGGATATTTCGAAGACGGCTTTCTCGACAAGGTACGGACTTTATGAGTACCTGGTCATGTCCTTCGGCCTCACCAATGCACTAGCTCACTTCATGTATTTGATTAACTCGGTATTCATGCCGGAGCTGGACAAGTTTGTCGTGGTCTTCATCGACGACATATTGGTATATTCCAAGTTGGAGGAAGAGCACAAGAAGCATCTGCGTATAGTCTTGCAACGGCTGTGGGATCACAAGCTATACGCGAAATTCAGCTAGTGTGAGTTTTGGATATCACAAGTGCCTTTTCTCGGGCATATCATCTTAGCGTAGGGTATCGCTGTAATCCCGAGTAAGATCACACAAGTGCTGAATTGGAAGTCCCCAAGAACTGTTCACGAGGTACAGAGTTTCCTCGGACTTGCGGGATATTATCAGAGGTTCATTCAGAACTTCTCGAAGATTGCCAAGCCGATGATGGAGCTGCTTAAGAAGGCTATGAAATATGTTTGGAGTCCAGCATGTGAAGCAGCATTCAAGGATTTAGTCAAGCACCTAACATCAGCACCGGTTTTGGTGCAGCTAGACACAACAAAACCGTTCGATGTGTACTGTGATGCATCCGGCATTGGGCTCGGATGTGTGCTGATGCAAGACCGAAGGGTGGTCGCGTATGGGTCATGGCAGCTCAGAAACCATGAGCAGAATTATCCAACTCACGACTTGGAGCTCGCTGCCGTGGTACTTGCACTTCAAATGTGGAGGCACTACCTACTCGGTAACCTAGTACATTTATATACCGACCACAAAAGCCTCAAGTACATATTCACTCAGAAGGAGATGAACATGAGGCAACGAGGATGGTTAGAGTTGATAAAGGATTACGATATAGAGATCCATTATCACCCCGGCAAGGCAAATGTAGTGGCGGATGCGCTGAGCTGCAAGTCACACGTCAACAACCTGACCATCACACCGTTGGAAGAGAGCGATCCACCATTACATGTGATTCCACATGGAGCTCTCTACAACTTAGCTTTGATCCCCACCATCCGTGAAGAGATAGCGGCAGCCCAGAAAAATGACAAGGGCATGTCACATTTGCGGTGACGTATAGACAGTGGGGAACTGAAATGTTTCTGGAAAGACGGAGACGGCGTTCTATGGTTCAAGGACCGGATTGTCGTACCCCGTAACTCGGAATTACAAAAGAAAATCTTTGATGAGGCTCACTTGTCAAAGTTTTCTATTCACCCCGGCAGCAACAAAATGTATCAAGAACTAAGAAGCAAGTTTTGGTGGACACGGGTGAAGCGGGAGATCACAAAGTACGTGTCCGAGTGTGATACATGTCGAAGGGTGAAGGCAGATCATATGCGGAAATCTTGACTGCTGCAACCACTAGGCGTTCCTGCCTGGAAATGGGAGGATGTGAGCATGGACTTCATCATCGGTTTACCCACCACCTTTCAGAAGCATGACTCTGTGTGGGTGATCATCGATCGGCTCACCAAAGTTGCCCATTTCATCCCGCTCAACACCAACTACAACGCCAAGAAGTATGCTGAACTGTACATCTCACGGATCCTATGCTTGTACGGCGTACCCCGTACCATCATATTGGATCGGGGCACTTTATTTGTGTCCCGTTTTTGGGAGCAGCTACACGCTGCATTGGGGACGAAGCTGATCCGTAGTTCAGCATACCACCCGCAAACGGATGGACAAACTGAGCGGGTAAACCAAATTCTAGAAGATATGCTACAAGCTTGCGCTATCAACCACGACAAGAATTGGGATGATCACTTGTCGTTGGCCGAGTTCTCGTACAACAATGGGTACCAATCCAGCGTCAAAATGGTGCCTTACGAGGCGCTATACGGGAGAAAATGTCGCACACCACTGAATTGGTGTGAGTCTGGCGAAAGGGTTACCTTCGGGATTGATCTTGTCAATAACGCGGAAGAAAAGGTTTGGCTGATTCAAGCGAACCTAAAAGCCGCCCAATCCCGACAGAAACAATATGCGGACCGGAGAAGACATCCATTACAATTCGAAGTCGGGGATCACGTATATCTACGTGTGTCTCCAATGAAGGGCGTAAACAGATTCGGGGTGAGAGGAAAGTTGGCACCCCGATTCATCGGTCCATCTCAGATTACTGAAAGATGTGGATCAGTAGCATACCGGCTGAAATTACCAGAAGCACTTTCCGGTGTGCACGACGTCTTTCACATTTCCCAGCTAAGGAAGTGTCTTGAGCTATCAACTACCGTTCAGCTGGAGGGCATAGAAGAACTGAAACCGGATCTCACATGTCGAAGTGTGTGGTCGACACTTCCCCCGGACCTGCTCTGGGCAGCCCGCGGAGGTTCTTTTTCGGAGGGGCTAGTCGCTTGCGGAGAGCTTAAGCGTAGAGACGAGTTAGGGATGAGCTTGACACGGCGAGTTTTACGTGGTTCAGGCCGCCGGAGCGTAAAACCCTACGTCCACGGTGAGCTGAGGTGCTCGCTGTATTGCTTGTTGCTCAGAACCGGAGTCCTGAGCTTGAGGATGAGTTGTGCCTAGGGTGAGAGTTGCTAGAGTGCGAACCCTTGCTAACGTCGCCTACCCGAGCCTTTTATAGTCCAAGGCTCGTGTGGCTTACAAGGGGGGGGGACCCGACAGGTGGTCCCGGGGAGAGTGCCTGCCGACTATCGTATATGCAGTTATGTCGGTAGTTGTCTCTGGCGAAGGCTTCTGAGTCTTCGTCTTGCTGCCCTGCCCATGCCACATGCTAGTCGTAGTGGTTGATGCCGGCGGAGGCGGCAGGGGATGTCTTGTCGTTGTGTTTATTGGCTGGCAGGTTCTTACACCACACGCCAGTCTGTGATGCGACTGGGCGCAACGGCACCTGACAGAGGCGTGCTTCGCGTCTCCGCGTCTTGGGAAGGCGCGGGCCTTGAATACCTTGTACGGGCAAGGTATGGGGCGTCTTTACGCTCGTTGCCTACCGCTAGGGGGCAGGCAACGCTGTTCTGCTGAACACGTGGCGGGCCCGGAGCCCTCCTCAGAGGAGGGGGGGTCCGGCCCCGCAAGACACGTGGAGCCCTCGGACCTCTCCCCGCGGAGGGGGAGGTCCGGCTTCTGTCCGCCACGTGGCGGGCCCGGAGCTCTCCTCTGAGGAGAGGGAGATCCGGTCCCGCTGGACACGTGGCGCCTTCGGACCTCTTTCTCGCGGAGGGGGGAGGTCCGGCTTCTCCAGGCCACGTGGCGGGCCCAGAGCTCTCCTCTGAGGAGAGGGAGGTCCGGCCCCGCTGGACGCGTGGCGCCTTCGGAGCTCTCCCTACGAAGAAGGGCGAGATCCTTAGGCATTTTCCCCTGTGCGCGGGGGTACCCCATATCGCTGGTACCGACAGTGGCCCCCGGGCCTACCTCGAGGGAGATAGCGAGCCCGAGGTGGGTCCTCTGTCTCTCCTGTCCCGCGCACTTTCTCTAAGTCCCGCATTGACCGCTGCCGGACCATGAACAGTCGCGGGATCGTGGGAGCGTGCGCCCACTTGATGGTTGCCTTTACTGCGGCAGTTCCCAAGGCTGCCACTTCTGTACGTCGCGGCGCTTTATTCGGGAACCGCTGGAGCGCCTTGCCGGCTCGTCTTCTTGCGAGGCTGACTCCTTGACCCACCGCTTCAGCTGGGCAGCTTGATGACACCGGCTTCAGAAGCATCCTTGAGGACACCGGCCCTTGCGCTGATGGTGGCCGAGATGGTCCCTGTGCTCGGGTCACGGAGCAGGAGAACGCCGCCAGGGCTGAAGTTGGGGACGTGGCCGTTCTCGCAGCTTCTGGGCTCTGGACGCACCAGGGGAGCCCTAGGGCCTGTTTCTTTCTTTTTTATCGAGCCTGTAGTCCAGCTCATGGGGCCATGAATACATAGACTCTTATGACCCCTTGTGCCTGTGATGCCCTTGTCTTCTTCTTGGCTTCTCCTGGCCGAGCCCCTAGCTCCGTAAGGTACTCATAGGCCTTCACCGATCTCGAGGGTCTGCACAGGCACCTTCCCCGGATCCTTACTGTACTAAGGGCCCCGGAGGTCTCCGGAGCCGCCCCACGAGGACGGGGAGGTCCGGATCTGCTGGTCACATGGCGGGTTCGGAGCTCTCCTCTGAGGAGAGGGAGGTCCAGCCCCGTAGGACACGTGGGGCGCGGAGTCCGGATCTCCCGGCTTCGCGTGGTCCGTAGCGGCCCCCTGGTAGGCGTGGCCAACTGTCTGGGTTCTCCTACCCTATTCCTGCGGGAACTGAAGGCTGAAGGGTCCTACACACAAACAAGGGAAACGTAATTCTCCTTGGGGCTCCCCCCTTTTCCGATCTCATAGTCTTATTTGGCTTACAATCCTGATTCGGTGCACGGTGCTTGGGAATTTTAGTGCACGACGTGCCGGGGGCTCGGGGCCCCTGGCCATCGGCAGGTCCCCCAATCGCGACCGCCCCAGGCAGGATAGCAAATGCCGACTAGAGTTGAGAATGGGAAAAAGGGGACTGGGTGTATGGAGAACATACCCAGGAAGCATGGTCATAAAAATTAATACATAATTTGAATGAGCATAAAGGAAGAGCAAAGCAAGACAAGTTCTTTTCCTATAAATTTCCATAGGTGGAAAACAGGCTAAACATGGAGGCCACGACCCGTCCCATTAAAAAGGGAAGCAAGACTCTACGCGCTTGGAGTCGGAACTAGGCAAAGCTGAACGTAGTCCTGGACCATCCCCTGAGACTTAGCTGCTCCGAGCGCTGCTCCGGGACTCTATGGGATCTATTAGAAAGAAGAAATTGTCCTGCTACTGCTCTAGGGGTAGAACTTACGGAGGTGTTAGATGTTCCAGGGGTTCGGGAGCGGATCCCCACCCTCGGTGGAAAGGCGTACGCACCCGGGGCGGCATACTTTTGCGACTCGGAAGGGCCCTTCCCAACTAGGGGAGAGTTTGTGGGTACCTTCACGAGAAAGTATGCACCGCAGCACCAGGTCGCCTTCCTGCAGCTCCCGGGCACGCACAGACCTCTGGTGGTAGCGGCGGAGCGCTTGTCTGTACCGTGCATTACGGAGTGCTGCATGCAATCAGACCTCGTCGACGAGGTCGATGTCTCCGCGTCGGAGGTTGTCCTGCGCGGCTTCGTCATAAGCTCGGACGCGGTGAGACTTCATGGTGATCTCTGGGGGAAGCACAGCTTCGGCCCCATACACCATGAAGAAGGGTGTCTCTCCGGTGGCCCGGCTCTGGGATGTCCGGTTAGCCCATAGTGTGCTCGGAAGCTCGTCCACCCAATTGGCACCATGTTTCTTCACGCTGGCATAGGTGCGGGTCTTGAGGCCCCGAAGAATCTCGGCGTTGGCCCTCTTGACTTGTCCATTGCTCTTTGGGTGAGCAACAGAGGCATAGCACACCTGGATGTCGAGGTCTTCGCAGTAGTCTTGGAAGGCTGCGCTGGTGAACTGGGTCCCGTTGTCAGTGATGATTCTATTCGGGACCCCGAACCAGCAGACAATCGACTTGATGAACTTTACTGTTGACTGCTTGTTGATGGTGACAACTGGTGTGGCTTCCGGCCACTTGGTGAACTTGTCGATGGCGACATAGAGGTACCGGAATCCCCCGACGGCTCTGGGGAATGGTCCCAGGATGTCCAACCCCCACAAGGCAAACGGACACGAGGGTGGGATCATCTGTACCGCCTGAGCCGGTGTATGGATCTGCTTGGCGTGGAACTGGCACGCCTTGCAGCTCTCGACCAGCTTGACGGCATCCTGGAGTGCTGTCGGCCAGTAGAAGCCATGCCGGAAGGCTTTACCAACAAGCGTGCGTGAGGAAGAGTGACTGCCACATTCGCCTCCATGGATCTCAGCGAGCAAGTCGCAGCCTTCCCCCTGGGTTATGCACCGCAATAGGACGTGGTTGGCGCCACGCCGGTAGAGATCCCCCTCTACCAGCGCGTATCTCTTAGCCATACGCACGACCCGTTCATCGGTTGCATGTTCATCAGAGAGGATGTTGTCTTTCAAGTAGTCCCGGATCTCCGTGATCCATGCATCGGGCCTGACTTGTGCTCCTGGATCTTGAGCGCTGGGTTGCACGGAGTCCCCAGTGACGCTTACGATCCTTGGCGGCATCCATGGTTGCAGGGCCGCCGGGACCGCCAGCTTCGAGGTGCTGGTCCAACCCCCTTCGCCTGGCTCGGCGGGCCGGGCTGTGGGCCGTAGCAACGTCCTCTCGAAGACTCCTTCGGGCATGGGGGCTCCGGTGGAAGCCTTCGTTGATAGGTCGTCGGCTGCGGCATTGCCAGCGCGCGGTACGTGGCGCAGGTCCAAGGTGAGGAAGTCTTTCTCCAACATCTGCACGTGAAGCAGATAAGCAGCTAGCTGTGGGTCATTGCAGGAGCATTCGCCCTTAACTTGCTTGATAACCAGCTGGGAGTCGCCCTGTGCCAACAACTGGTGAGCGCCCAGAGACAGGGCTGTCTGTAGGCCAAAGATGAGTGCTTCATACCCTGCCATGTTGTTGGTTGCCTTGAAATTGAGACGCACCATGTACCAAAACTGCTCTCCCGATGGCATGAGAAGCAGTACGCCGTCACCGGCCCCCTGCTTTCGCGAGGAGCCTTCGAAGAAGAGCGTCCAGTGGGGCTCGGTGAAGACCGGAGCTCGGTGCTCTGGTTCACCGTCTTCGTAGCCCCCTGGGTCAGCCTTCGTTGGTGTCCACTCTGCCACGAAGTCAGCCAGCGCTTGGCTTTTGACTGCATGGCGAGGAAGGAAGCCCAACTCGAACTCCGCCAGCTCCGCTGCCCATTTAGCGACGTTGCCAGTCGCATGGGGGCTGTGAAGGATCGTCTTCAGCGGATAGGAGGTGACTACAGAGACCCGGTGGGCCTGAAAGTAGTGGCGGAGCTTCCTGGACGCCACGAGCATTGCATACAGCAGCTTGTGGACTTCTAGGTACCTTTTCTTGGCATCGTGAAGGACTTCGCTGATGTAGTAGACATGCCTCTAGATGGTTCCAACTCTCTCTCTTAGGTCTGAGAGGTCTTCATCCATTGGCCCTAGCCCGCTAGAGGTGAGTGGGTCCAGGGGGGCTTCCGGGAGTTGGAACCCGGAGGCCCTTAAGCCATCTTGGCCCTCCGGGGGGCCCCGCTGGTTCTCCGGGAGCTCCGGAGGGTCCTGCTGGATCTCCGGGGGGTCCCGTTGGGCCCCGGGGGGGTCCCACCGGACCCCCGGGAGGTTGTCTTGGGGGTCCGGCAGGCCGCCCTGGACCTCTGGGGGGTTGTCTTGGAGCTGCGGGGTTTCCTGGTGTCTGTCTTCTGCTGCCGGAGCAGGCTGTGAAGATGAGAGGTCTGGTCGCTCTGCGACGAGGACCATACTCACCACTTCAGTTGTCGCCGCGATGTAGAGCAACAGATGCTCTCCGGGCTCAGGGGCTACCATGATAGGTAGGGTCGTCAGGAGTCGCTTCAACTCCTGGAAAGCCTCTTCTGCTTCGTCAGTCCAGGCAAATGGACCGGATTTGCGCAGGAGCTTAAAGAAGGGAAGTGCCCGCTCTGCTAGTCTCGGTATAAACCGACTCAGTGCGGCTAGGCATCCCGTGAGTTTTTGGACATCTTTGACGCGGGCAGGAGGCCGCATCAAGTCGATGGCCTTGATCTTCTCTAGGTTGGCCTCAATTTCCCGGTGCGAGACCAGGAATCCTAAGAGCTTCCCAGAGGATACACCGAACACACATTTGTCGGGGTTCAGCTTGGTGCGCGTACAGTGCAATTTGTCAAAAACTAAGGCTAGGTTATCTAACAAAGATGAACCATGCCTGACCTTGACAACGATGTCATCGACGTACACCTCAACTAAGTCTCTTATTAACTCTCCAAAGGTTTTGTGCATTGCACGTACAAAGGTGGGGAGAGCATTCTTTAGGCCATAAGGCATAGAGACATAACAATACAGGCCATCTACTGTGATGAAGGAGGTGTGCTATTCATCTTCTCTAGACATGGGGATCTGATGGAAACCCGAGTAGGCGTCTAGGAAGCACAGCATATTGCAGCCTGATGTCGAGTCTACTATTTGATCTATTCTAGGGAGAGGGAATGGATCTTTGGGACATGCCTTATTGAGACTGGTGTAGTCGATGCACATCCGAAGCTTCCCACCAGCCTTCGGGACCACGACGGGATTCGCCAACCACCGGGGGTGGTGGACTTCCCGTATGAAGCCAGCGTCCAGCAGCTTCTTGATTTCTTGACGAATGAAGTTTTTCCGCTCGATGGACTGCTTGCGGGGCTTCTTTTGAACTGGCCGGGCATCGGGGAAGACCTTTAAGTGGTGCCCGATCACCTCCCTAGGGATCCCCGACATCTGTGATGGCTGCCATGCAAACACGTCAACGTTGTGCCGGAGGAAGGTGACGAGCGCGCCTTCCTATTTGCTATCCAGGCCCCCGGCTACCCGGGTGGTCTGGGTGGCTTCGGCGCCGACTTGGACGACCTTTAAGGGGACGTCGCCCTCGTCGAGGGGTTGCACCCGGGGTGCTGCGGTGGAGGCATGGTGGCGTGCACTCGGGTGGAGCTGGTCTCGTTCTGCACTGCCAGGGGCTGGTGCTCCAGCAGTTGCAAGCGCTTGGAGTTTTTTCAAGGCCGCCACTGCAGCAGTGCGGTCTCCACGAATCCTGAGGACGCCTGTTGGTGTAGGCATCTTCAGGATGAGGTAGCCGTAGTGGGCTACTGCAATGAATCGGTACAGGGCTGGCCTGCCAATTATGGCGTTGAAGGGGAGGTCGATCTCCGCTACGTCGAACAGAATGTATTCTGTCCGATAGCTGTCCGGAGCTCCGAAGGTCACCGGGAGGCTGATGTTGCCATAGGGAATGACCTGTCCCGGCCCTACCCCTGAGAACGGGCTCGACGGGGTGAGCTTGGCCATCGGGATCTGCAGCTTCTTGAAAGCTGCACGGCTGATTAGGTTCAGCCCAGCTCCGCCATCTACCAAAATGTGGTACATCCTCACGTTGGTGATGGTGGGTGCTACCAAGAGCGGTAGTTGGCCGGCCCCAACCATGTTCCTGGGGCAGTCGGTGGCATCAAAGCTGATGGGGGTTCCCATCCACTTGAGGTTCGGTGCGGCACTTGGGAGTGGAGCCACCGACGCTACCGCTCGGCGCAGAGTCTTAACTGCGCTTCGGGACGAGGGGTCGGCGGACCCGCCGTATATGACGTAGAGCTTCTTTCGACGCTCATCATCACTGGAGCTGGAGTCCTCATGGTTGCGCACCGCCTTCACGGCGCGCTGAGGCTCCTGGAACTCCACTTGGTGGTCGACGCTGTCTGGGGCGTCGACCTTCTGCTTGCCCTCCCTTTGGCGGAAGGGTGGAGCATCAGTCCGCTGCTGCTTCACTTTACGGAAGCGCTCCGCGAGCTTCTGGATCTCCTAGCACTCGGCAGTAGTATGGCGACAGCTGCCGTGCACGGGGCATAGCTTGTCTTGGTCACCTTCTGGGACTGGTTACTGTCGCTGCCTCTTGTCGGGGCGCGGCCCCCGAGCTCCACTGGGTGCCACTGCTGTGGCGACGGGGGCCGCGGCCGGCGATTCCATCTTGCCTAGCCCCGGTTCTTGGCCTTCTTGCTGCCTCCATAGGAAGCAGCGCCAGACCCGGGCTGTCCTCCTGACTCGGAGGTCGGCAGTGAGTGTCAGTTCCGCCCTTCGGCTGCTCTAGCGCACTTGTCTGCCAGGCTGAAGAGCTCGGAGACATCGCGGACCTCTCTGGTTGCGAGCTTCTCGAGCATCTTCTTGTCCCGAACGCCTTGCCGGAACGCCACCACCATAGAAGCGTTTTGGATGTGTGGGATGGTGTTCTGCACCTGGGAGAACCGCTGGATGAAGGAGCTCAGCGACTCCCCAGGTTGTTGCTGGATAGCATGGAGGTCGAGCCCCGTGCCAGGCCGGGTGTAGGAACTGCCGAAGTTGGCGATGAACTGCCGGCAGATTTCTCCCCAGGAAGTTATGGAGCCCTGGGAGAGGTTCATGAGCCAAGACCGGGCTGGGCCGGTCAAGGCGACGGGGAAGTAGTTGGCAAGTACGGCGGTGGAGTAGATCTGGAGAAACTCCGCCGGGTTGACGCTGTCGTCGTACTTCTCGAGCAGGTGCGGCCGAAACTTGCGCGGCCACCTCGCGAAGCGAAGGTGGGGCGCCAGGGCCGCACACCCTGCCCCTGCTGCTGCAGGCGTTGGTGCCGCGAATGCTTGGTTCGCCGCTGGCACAGTGTACCCCGGTATGGGCAAGGCTGCGCCATAGACCGGGGGCGTCGTTTGCAAAGCATATGGCTGTGGCATACTGCGCGGCGTATGCCTGGGGCAGAGATCGCGTGGCAAAGATCTGCTCTTCAGGCTGGGTTGAGGCTGACGTCATGCTGTCGCCCGCCTCTTGGTTGTGACGCCTTTCTCGACGTCGCTCGAGGTACACCCGGGCATCCTGGCCCAAGTGGCACCGTTCCAGCTCTGTCCTCAGGTCCGTCGACTGAAGCCTGGTGGAGCTGGAATCCGCTGTCTGTCCGTAAACCGTTGGCATGCGCGTCAACGACACAGCCGATTGGCCGGAGCGTCATCCCCGCCGAAGTCGAGGGTTTGCGGCAGCGACGACGAGGCGATCTACCTCACGAATCCACTGCTGGGTCGCTGCCTGAGGCGCGTCCCCAGCAGGCGGATTGTGCAGTAGCACTCTTGCTGCAGCTAGCACATCCCCGTGGGGAACACTCAGCGCTGCAGAAGATCTCACGCTGGTTGGAGCCTGCATTGCCGGAGTCGGCTGCTAGCTTCCAGCTTGCGCCGACACACTCCGTCCTGAGTGTGTCGACACGTATTCCCCGCTGGTCACGGTTTGCCGTGAACGCGGGGGAGGAGAGCTTGCCGCTGAAGGAAGCTTGGTCATCTTCGTCGGCAGAAGCTCGTCGCGCAAGGGAAAAGCCCCCTACCTGGCGCGCCAAATGTCGAAGTGTGTGGTCGACACTTCCCCCGGACCTGCTCTGGGCAGCCCGCGGAGGTTCTTTTTCGGAGGGGCTAGTCGCTTGCGGAGAGCTTGACACGGCGAGTTTTACGTGGTTCAGGCCGCCGGAGCGTAAAACCCTACGTCCACGGCGAGCTGAGGTGCTCGCTGTATTGCTTGTTGCTCAGAACCGGAGTCCTGAGCTTGAGGATGAGTTGTGCCTAGGGTGAGAGTTGCTGGAGTGCGAACCCTTGCTAACGTCGCCTACCCGAGCCTTTTATAGTCCAAGGCTCGTGTTACAAGGGGGGGCCCGGGACCCGACAGGTGGTCCCGGGGAGATTGCCTGCCGACTATCGTATCTGCAGTTATGTCGGTAGTTGTCTCTGGCGAAGGCTTCTGAGTCTTCGCCTTGCTGCCCTGCCCATGCCGCATGCTAGTCGTAGTGGTTGATGCCGGCGGAGGCGGCAGGGGATGTCTTGTCGCTCTGTTTATTGGCTGGCAGGTTCTGACACCGCGCGCCAGTCTGTGATGCGACTGGGCGCAACGGCACCTGACAGAGGCGTGCTCCACGTTTCCGCGTCTTGGGAAGGCGCGGGCCTTGAATACCTTGTACGGGCAAGGTATGGGGCGTCTTTACGCCCGCTGCCTACCACTCGGGGGCAGGCAGCGCTGTTCTATTGGACACGTGGCGGGCCCGAAGCCCTCCTTAGAGGAGAGGGGAGTCCGGCCCCGCAGGACACGTGGAGCCTTCGGACCTCTCCCCGCGGAGGGGGAGGTCCGGCTTCTGTCGGCCACGTGGCGGGCCCGGAGCTCTCCTCTGAGGAGAGGGAGGTTTGGCCCCACTGGACACGTGGCGCCTTCGGACCTCTCTCCCGCGAAGGGGGGGTCCGGCTTCTGCAGGCCACGTGGCGGGCCCGGAGCTCTCCTCTGAGGAGAGGGAGGTCCTGCCCCGCTGGACGCTGGCGCCTTCAGAGCTCTCCCTGCGGAGAAGGGCGAGATCCTCAGGCATTTTCCCCTGTGCGCGGGGGTACCCCATATCGCGGGTACCGACAGTGGCCCCCAGGCCCATCTGGGGGGAGATAGCGAGCCCGAGGTGGGTCCTCCGTCTCTCCTGTCCCGCGCACTTTCTCTAAGTCCCGCATTGACCGCTGTCGAAGCACGAACAGTCGCGGGATCGTGGGAGCGTGCGCCCACTTGATGGTTGCCTTTACTGCGGCGGTTCCCAAGGCTGCCACTTCTGTACGTCGCGGCGCTTTCTTCAGGAACCGCTGGAGCGCCTTGCCGGCTCGTCTTCTTTGGAGGCTGACTCCTTGACCCACCGCTTCAGCTGGGCAGCTTGATGACACCGGCTTCAGAAGCATCCTTGATGACACCGGCCCTTGCGCTGATGGTGGCCGAGATGGTCCCTGTGCTCGGGTCACGGAGCAGGAGAACGCCGCCAAGGCTGAAGTTGGGGACATGGTCGTTCTTGCAGCTCCTAGGCTCTGGACGCACCAGGGGAGCCCTAGGGCCTGTTTCTTTCTTTTTTATCGAGCCTATAGTCCAGCTCATGGGGCCATGAATACATAGACTCTTATGACCCCTTGTGCCTGTGATGCCCTTGTCTTCTTCTTGGCTTCTCCTGGCCGAGCCCCTAGCTCCGTAAGGTACTCATAGGCCTTCACCAATCTCGAGGGTCTGCACAGGCACCTTCCCCGGGTCCTTACTGTACTAAGGGCCCCGGAGGTCTCCGGAGCCGCCCCACGAGGACGGGGAGGTCCGGATCTGCTGGTCACATGGCGGGTTCGGAGCTCTCCTCTGAGGAGAGGGAGGTCCAGCCCCGTAGGACACGTGGAGCCTTCGGACCTCTCCTCACGGAGGGGGGAGGTCTGGCTTCTGCCTGCCACGTGGCAGGCCCGGAGCCCCTCCTGAGGAGGCGGGGGCCCCGGCCCCGCTGAACACGTGGGGCCTCCGAGGCCCGCCCATGCTAGGGGGGGCGGAGTCCGGATCTCCCGGCTTCGTGCGGTCCGTAGCGGGCCCTAGTAGGCGTGGCCAACTGTCTGGGTTCTTCTACCCTATTCCTGCGGGAAGTCAAGGCTGGAGGGTCCTGCACACAAACAAGGGAAATGTAATTCTCCTTGGGGCTCCCCCCTTTCCGATCTCATAGTCTTATTTGGCTTACAATCCTGATTCGGTGCACGGTGCTTGGGAATTTTAGTGCACGACGTGCCGGGGGCTCGGGGCCCCCTGGCCATCGGCAGGTCCCCCAATCGCGACCACCCCAGGCAGGATAGCAAATGCCAACTAGAGTTGAGAATGGGAAAAAGGGGACTGGGTGTATGGAGAACATACCCAGGAAGCGTGGCCATAAAAATTAATACATAATTTGAATGAGCATAAAGGAAGAGCAAAGCAGGACAGGTTCTTTTCCTATAAATTCCCATAGCAGAAAACAGGCTAAACATGGAGGCCACGACCCGTCCCATTAAAAAGGGAAGCAAGAATCTACGCGCTTGGAGTCGGAACCAGGCAAAGCTGAACGTAGTCCTGGACCGTCCCCTGAGACTTAGCTGCTCCGAGCGCTGCTCTGGGACTCTATGGGATCTATTAGAAAGAAGAAATTGTCCTGCTACTGCTCTAGGGGTAGAACTTACGGAGGTGTCAGGGTGCCCATGTATGAAATGTCAGGGTGCAAAGTGTTGGGACAAAGTGAATTTGACGTTTCACTTGTGTTGCAACGGTTTCATGCAATATTATGAGCTGTGGACCTTTCGCGGTGAGACACCTTCACAACCCGTACAAGTTCTAGATGAGGATGACAACACGGGGGTCGATAGGATGGACGAGATGCTTGATGCCATAAATCCTGAATTGATGGAGGATCCTCCTATAACGGAGGTTGAAGCGTTTTTCACGCTTCTCAAAGCTTCAGAAGAGCCGTTGCATGAACACACCGAAGTGACACTCCCTCACTTTCATGATTAGATTTATGGCCATTAAGTCTAAGTTTTTATTCTCCAATAATTGCTACAACGATCTCAGCAAATTGATTAGCAATATCCTTCCACAGCCACATAAAGTGTCTAAAGATATGTATCAGTCTAAGAAGTTGATTTCTGGTCTTGGTATGAAATATGAGAAGATTGATATGTGCCTAGACAACTGCATCTTTTTTGGAGAGAGTATGCCAACAAGAACAAATGCTTAAAATGTGATAAAGCGGGATTTGTCGAAGTTGTTACTGACGACGGTTTAAAAGTAATGACTCAAGTCGCACAGAAGCAGCTTCGCTACTTGCCTGTCACACCTAGATTCAAGCGTTTGTTTCTCTCTAAGAAAACAGTCAGACAAATGAGGTGGCATAAAGAAGGTGTACGTGAGAACAACAGAATGATGGTGCACCCATCCGACGGTGAGGCATGGAAGGCGCTTGACCGCTTCCATGCGAAAAGCTTAGTGCTTGGTGGGTTGTACACAAGGTGAATCCTCGTGAACAGTTATATACACCAGACAATGCTGGGTACATTGATGAGACTGATATTGTTTACCAAGAAGAAGAGTTGTCGGACTCTTTTGTTGTTCAGCCTGGTCTACGACTCGATGACTTAGTTGGAGAAGCAGAAGATATACAGACTCATAATGTGCAAAAACAAAAACGGCGAACAACCACGACAAAAATCGGTGGTCCGGTTTAAGGAGTAGAGTAGATGATCGTGATATTGATTAATTTTGAAATTGAGTACAAGTAATGTTTCCTTCATCTCTCCTTTCGTCTTCTATATTTTCCTTTAAATGCATTAGCAAATTTTCCTTTCATCAGAATGTCGTTGAGCAGTAGACGACGGGGGACGCGGGGCTTTCTGCCCCTGAGAGCAGACTCCGTCCTCCAGGGCTGTCAGTCTAGCGAGGGTAGACTGTCACAGTTGTTGGGCATTGACAGAGGCCAGGAGTCACGACAGTGGTCAAGACAGGTAAAGAACATTTAATTACATAAATTATATAAGTACTTTGTAAATCTATATTAGAATCTTCAAAAATTTTAGGACGAATCTACGTCTGAGAACACAAAGGTCAGGGGTCCTCTTTAGGCACCGTAGGTTTTGAAGCCTGCTTCGGAACCTTCTTCGGAGCCTTCTACAGAGCGTGATGTGGAGTCGACTCAACAGCGGCGTTATAGGAGGAGCCACATACTACGGTTCCTACACGGCCAGAAGATCGGGTCGTTATTCGTTCGGTTGGTGATAGGTAAGTAAATCTCTAACACATCAATTTAGATATTTTTACACTTATATATGTACTAATTGAGAATCATGTATCAGGTCTTGGGCCGATGACTCGTTCACGAGTTAGGGACGCCACCGCCAGGTCAACATTGTCCTGGGCCAGCTCATCTGTTGTCACTACCCCGGTCTAGTGAATGGATAGGCTGCTACGTCTTGGGACGACTACGCTACGGCCCAGGACATTACCTACGGCAACCACCAGGATCATGTGTGGCATGAATTCATGGTAAGTATGAATGATATTTGTTAAATGCGAACCTATTATATGTTAAATATATTTACTTGTATATTTCTTCTTCTAGAAATATTACCGTTTGGAGGACGAGGCCCAGCTGGATCATGCATGTCTGGTCTTCAACAACAACGCCAGGAAGCTCCTGGCACAGTCAATATTGACGGCTCACATTCAGGCTACGAAGGCATACTTTAAGTTCCATCCGGACGAGGGTGAGCCGGGGCAGTTCAGGGATGTGGCCAATAAGTATTTGACGGAGGCGCAATACATAGAGGTAAAATGTTTATTTTACTTTGCTTCATTATCTGATTTTGATCAATGTTTTCATCCAAAAACAAATGTGTGCAGGTCAGCGTACCGTGGCTTGAATCCTGTCCGGACACGAATAGTTCTCTGTGTACTCGTTGGGCGAGCCAGGGCTTCCAAGGCGTGTCTATGATCCGGTGATAGAGTAGAGGGACGGACGGGAAACACCGTCTTGGCGGGGATGGCTACATATGTCTCGCTAAACGGATGGTAAGTGGTACTCGAATCTTATTTTAGTAAATTTATGGCGCTATCATTGTGCTAACACGTATTGATAGGAGCGCGAGATCAGTCAGGAGCCGACCGCTATCCAGGTGTGGAGGAGGGGTCACATAGGAAGTGACCCGTCACAGCCTGATCAACTATCTTCTTATATGGCAACGGGGATGTTGGTGAGTTCTTTTGTTAACTTAATTGAATTCTCTTTAATACTTTTGATGACTTTATTTTTCTGTATTTCAAGGAAAAGTATGGGGAGAAGGTGCGGAGGCTCCGAGGCGAAGATTACGATTGGCAGAACGCGTCGATCGTACCTGAAGCCGCGTATGCAAGCGGTAGCGGGAAACCTCACGGCCGGTGAGTTCTGTTATTTTTTATTTAATGTCATGGACTTCGAGACACGAAACTTTAATACTCTTACTTCGTTGTGTAGGTTGGCCATCTTCGATGGAGTAGTCGACTCGAGGGAGGTGCGGTCTTCCTCGAGGCCCTCTTCATCCCAGGGTGGGTCTAGCAGGCGTATGAGCCGAGATCTGGAGCTCTAGAGTGTCCAGGAGGAGCTCTAGAGGACGCAGGAAGCGCTGCGACTGACGAACGAGAGACACGCAACGGAGCTCAGGGCTAGGGACGAGTATCAACTCTCGTATATGCTACAGTTGCAAGCTGCCATATAGGTAAGTTCGGACCGTTGTACTCAACATTTCTAATATATGAATGACATGTGTAATATTTTGCTTCATATTTGAAGGCTATGGCCACAAGACAGCAGACTGTCTTTCCCCAGTGGGGCGCCTCCACCGATACAGCTGTCACAGGTGCCACAGGGGCCGATCATAGGAGCACAGGTAAAAAAATGCTCATAATAGCTGAAACTAGTTAAACTTGCTCAAATTTAGTTGAATTTGATCAAACTTACTCAAACATAGCCAAAACTAGTTAAACATGCTCAAACTTAGTAAAATATGGTAAAACTTACTCAACCATAGCAAAACTAGTTGAACTTCCTCAAACATACACAAAACTAGTCGATCTTGCTCAAACTTAGTCAAATATGAGCAACCATAGTTAAAACTAGTTTAAACTTGCTCAAACATAAATAATACTAGTCGATACTTCTCAAACTTAGTAAAATATGAGCAAACTTACTCAAACATAGCTAAATCTAGCTAACTTGCTCAATTCTAACTTGCAATAAGTTTATTTAGTCAAATACACATTTTCAAACTTCTAATTTGTCTAACTATACATGCACATCACAGGGATCGGTGACGCAGGCTCAACAAACTCTATCCCCCCAGCATCCGGCGTTTGGACGACAGCGCGACGACGACTTCCCGGACTCTGTTGGCAGCGGTCGGGGTAGCGTTGGGTAGTGGCGTGCGTATAGTGTTTTGATGCCTGTGATATATTTGTTTTCATGCCTGTGTGATTTGGCCATCGAGCTAGAGTTGGCCTCGAAGCCAGGGCATCCTTTTCTATTTAAAAAAACATTCTTATTGACGACGGTTTTTGGTACTCGGCCATCGTCAATAAGCCGTAATAATTGACGACGGCCGACCTAGCTGTCATCAGTAAGCCATAATAATTGACGACGGCCGACCTAGCCGTCGTCAATAATATACAATAATAGACGACAACCAGTTGTACCGTCGTCTATAAGCTTCCTTATTGACGACGACCAACAGTTGACCGTTGTCTATAAGCTTCTTGAACAGCCACATGGCACAACAGACTTATACACGGCCGCTAGTTTTAGCCGTCGTCAATAAACTTATTAACGACTAATTATTGACGATGGCCAGAAATCGTCGTCTATAACCATTTACACGGTAATAACCTTATAGATGACGGTTTCTAGGCTAGCGTCTATTATGGTGATTCTTGTAGTGCATGTCAAAGTCACCAAGAGAGTAAAGCGAGTATTGCCCATACAAAGTATGTGTTTGTATGTGAAAGTAACTACGATTAAGTCCAACGAACGGCTCCATGAAAGCGCTTTAGATGTGGTACATGAAATTTAATACCGTCTATTTATTGTCATAAATTAAACTGTTCAGCTTTTGATGCCACTTATTTGTGTCCTGTACTAAAGCCAATGAGTTAAGATATATTGGATCACACCCTCTTGTTTTAAATTCCATCTATCAATACTATTTGTTAATATAGCTCATAAATTTATCGATTGACCATGATATTGTTTGGTATCAATGTACCATCATCCCCACCTTGCAGTGGCGGGACATGCTATGTCTATAGTCTATTCAAGATGCGTAAAGGTCCATTGAATATGCTTATTTTTCAATTCATTTAAAGCAGACCTATTGTTATACTTGGTTTATGTTAATGTAGATCGTGCATTTTCTCCGTTGCTATTTCTCTTTTTATAGTATATTGTTTTGAGGAATTTGTGAAAGCTGATATCCTTCATAATTTAAATGTTTCATATTTTTGTGCTTATTTTCATGTCGTTTCTTTCAGATCATGGCAACATGGTACTGATCTTACCTCCATTGCCGTTCCACTAGAGCAAGCTAACCGAATGGACCTAGTGCAAACATAACAAGACAGATTGACTATCCGACAGAGTGGGCCACCAAAATGAACAGTGTGTAAATTATAACAGGTCACACGAGTTTTTCGTCAGAGCGAACCACCAGAAGACTGTAACAGGGTACTGAACTGCTTTCATACAAATATAAGTTAATAATTTGAAACTTATTGAATTCGTCCGTTTCTTACCGTGCGTGGTCGCTGAACAAAGCGCGAATGATGTGTTGTTGTAGTATATTATTTTGTACTATGGTTATTCTGCTTCACGGCTCTTGATCGATATAAGAGTACGGATTAGTGTTCCAAACTATACGTATCTTAAGGCTTGCACCAAGATATTTTTCACTCTAGCTTCGCTACTAAGTACATATGATATATCTCTATAATAGTCTATCTAACGTATCAAATATAATTTTGGTATAAGATAGTCTATCCGTTATATCCTGGGGTCTTTAAACCCCAATAGTTATTGAAGATTACACCCGTCAAAACTTTCAAGCTACCACCACTTGAAACACTATGAAATAATCATTATTAGATACGATTTAGACAACTCTGACTATCTACCAAAACCAAGAAGTTCCAATTTTTCTACAGCGTCAATTTTTGTTGTAAACAGAATTTTAGAGAAAGAAAGATTGCAATCTTGGTGTATAATCATTTGTAGCTCTGTATACACATTTGGCCTATTGGGAATCCTAGGTTGTCAAGATGTAAGGAACAAAACTCTTGGAGCTTTATTATGAAGATCAATTTGTTTCGGAATATAAATATTTTGAGTTGTAGGGTCATTCTTGTCTGTTCCTAATTGTTTTTTGGCTCTCAGACAGAACTCGCCTGGTGGCCGTTTGAAAGATGGCAAAGGATCAAGAGACGTGAAGTATTTGTATTATGTGTGCGAATGAACATGTAGCATTTGTTGCATTCATGCAAATATGAATTGAGTATCAACATTAATACAACTTTACTTTGTGAGGATTTTTTAAAATTTTTTTATCTTTTGTATTTAATGGGGCGACTAGAATGCAAACAATTTTATGAATTAACTGTGTAAAAATCTCATAAATCTGCATCATACGGTCAATGATTTTTAACACTTAGTATCTCAATCTAACAACAATTTCTATACTTTATTTTTCCTAAATTACATTGTTAGGTGTAGGGGCTTAAGTGAAAAAATACATTAACCATACGATGAACATCGTGGTGTGTGAAAGAAGAGATTTTTACATAATTGTGTCAGAGAGTTATTTATATTATAGTTGTCCGCATATTTAATACCCTATCTGTTTTTAAATTATTATCATCTAGATAACAGATCTAGTTCAACGACATAATTTTAGAAGCTGAGGGAGTATCCGGCCTGTTCTTTTTCTTTGAGTAAGTTCATTCTTCATTTGCTAATGATCATGCTGCCTCGCTTTTTTGTGCTTTTTTCAGTTCCTTCAGCTTTTTGGCATGATCAGAGAACGTCACAGATTGTTGAGATTCGGGGCACAAAATAAACGGTGGGCAACTGTCGAGGAGCGATGTGCAGGGCTTCTTCTCTATCCGTCCATCCCAAGCCTCCCCGGTGCCGGTCCCTCGCCATGGCGGCGGCCTCCTCCCACTCCTTGGTCCTCCCCGTGTCGCCGCTGTCCCACACCAACCATCGCCGTCTCCAAGCCCAACCCGCCACCATACCCTTCTCCCCGTCCCTCGCCATCCGATGCGCCGCCGCCACGAACGCCGCCTCATCGACGCCGCCGCTCCGCCCCCTCCCGCCACCGAAGCTGGTCCGCTGCCCAGCGCTGGACCGCCAGGCGGCGCGCGCTAACCGCCTCCGCTTCGCGCGCAAGCTCCTCACCCTCCTCCTCTCCAAGCCGCGCCGCTTCCTCCCGCTCCGCGTGCTCCGTCGCTGCCGCCGGTTCCTCGGCCTCCCGCGCGACCGCCCGATGGTTGCCATGGTCCTCCGCTACCCGGCGCTCTTCCGCCTCTTCCATGCCCCCACCTCTAGCCCGCTCTCCCCGTCTCTGTCCACGCTCGCCGTCGCGCTCACTCCCACCGCCGAGGCCCTCGCCGCCGACCTCTCCGCGCTCCGCGGCGGCGCCGCCGTCGCGTCCCGCCTTGCGGGTAAGATCCATCGCCTCCTTCTCATGACCACGCGCCGGAGCATTCCGGTGAGTAAGCTCGCCCACCTCGCCCCCGACCTCGGCCTCGCCATGGACTTCCGCGCCACGCTCTGCCCCCGGCATCCGGACATCTTCAACTTCGTGCACACCTCCCGCGGTCACGCGCTCCAGCTCGCCGACCCCCCGCCGCCGCCCCCTCCACCGCTTCCCACTCTTGGCCCCGCCGCACCGCCCAACCGCCTCATGGACCGGCCTCGGAGATTCCCCCACCTCCCGCTCCGCCGCGGGCTCAACCTCCGCCGTGCACACCGGGACTACCTCCTGCGGTTCCATAGCCTTCCTGAGGTGTCGCCATTTGAGCAGCTGGATGAGAGCGCCAGCCTGGAGATGTTGGAGCGACGGGCGTGTGCTGTGGTGCGGGAGACACTGGCGATGACCGTGGAGAAGCGGACGCTGGTGGACCACCTCAGTCATTTCAGGAAGGACTTTGGGCTGCCGAACCGACTGCGTGCTATGCTGGTCCGTCATCCAGAGATGTTCTATGTAAGCGTGAAAGGGGTGCGGCACTCAGTGTTCCTTGTGGAGGCGTTTGATGACGATGGGAAGCTCCTTGTGGAGGATGATATGCTTGTGGGTAGGGACAGGTTGGAAGAGCTTGTCCTGGAAGGAAAGCGGATGAGGCGTGCTCGAAAGAAAGGTGATCTTGCATTTCCTGGTGATAGTGATGAGGATGAGGATGATAAGGAGACGGAAGAGGAGGGCTCATTAGAGGCAGACAATGAATTTGGGGACTTGTTCGAGGATGAAACCATTGGGGAGGACTGGGATGAGGTGGGTAATGGAGACGGGAGTCAGGGGGATGACAAGTATGATGCTGAATCTGATGCAATCGAGGAGTTCTGGGTGAAGAAAGCTGTCGCTGAAGGGCTGGTTGACAGGGGCAGCGAGCAGGATGTTTGGTAACATGTATCAAGTTGAGTATTTCTTTGCAGAAGACTATTGAGAAAGAAGAATTTCTCAAACATGCTCCTCTCAGCAATATACAAAACCAGAAGTACCAGTACATAAACCTGGTGCCTTGAACCTCTTGATCCTATTTACAACTCCTCATTAGGTAAGAAAGTTTGGTGCTCTCAATTTGGTCCTATATATGGATTCTCAATTCTTTTGTGTTGATGGTAAACATTCTGTTCTGATTTATATGATTATCCAGAGTGGTATCTGTGCAGCCACCAGAAACTTTTGTTGCATATCTTTGTTTGTAAGCTTGAGCTAATTTGTGGAGACAGGGTGAATATGATGCCTTCTTGGGATCTTTGAGGCACTGAAGGTACGTTTTGTTGTTACTTGCAATGTCCATCCATAAAATAGGATCTCCAAAAGGAGTTACAGGCTTGTGATGTAAACTTCTTGCTTAATACCCTGATCAGGAGGTTCTGTCTATCATAAAACCTGTGTGTAACTAGTACCATTGCAAGCATATGCTACTTTTGGGATAATATCAATTCCTTACCAAATTGGCAACACCATACTTTAGTATTCTCATGATTTTAGCATTTTTTTGTTCCTTCCCAATTAGTCTTTTTATCAGTTTGTTACATGATTACAACAACAACAACAAAACCTTTGTATCAAGAACGTTGAGGTAGGCTAGATATGAAATACAAACTGGATTTCATATCCATAGGAGTGGCTGATTTTGATGCTGGCTCGCCAAACCTATCAGAACTCTGCTTCTTTATCCGAGCTTGGGACCAGTCATACCTAGAAAGGCATAGGCGGAGTTTTCCGCAGTTTGTTACATGATTAATTCCTCAAAATATGTTGGCCATGACTTGATGAATTGGGCCCAAATTGATAGGTATTACCTACCAACCAGGGTCTATTATTAATCAAATGTTCTTTATTTTTTCTTGCAGTTATTTTATACATTTTGGATCAAAAAATTGAAGTGCTAAATATTTTCTCTGTATACGCTGGCAATCAGGGAACACAAAGTGTGCACCTTGGTTCGCACCTCTGCCACTTGAAATAAGAATTGATGAGATTGGCATGTTTAACTTTCCCTCTGTTAGTACTAATTTCGAGCATATTTTTGTGCTCTCAGTATCGGTCTGAAACTTGGACGATCATAGATGTCCATGGAAACATGATCTTTTATGAATCAGCAACCTCCAAATTGATGCTCTCGGTGTAGTACTATTTTTCAGACTGTAAACAATACTGTATACCGAATTGTCTTCACAGCATGGAGCCTGATAATATATCAATAAGCTTGGTTTCTTGTTTTGTTTTGTTCCTGCTTCCTGTCCAAAAAAAAAACAACCATTTGTAAAAGAGAAGACACAAGATATATGTATTCAGATAGATACAATTATTTTATTTTTACTATAAAAATGGGGGTCAATGAATACACTTCCACTGCTTAAAGTCTAGATGATGCGAATGTGATACCGAACTCGAGATTAGTGGCACGACACGAATACGCTTCAGTTTGGTGTGCATATTTTAATCCATGTGTTTGACAACCCACATCATTATTATTGGTACCTTGCACACCGGGTACCTCCGTGTGGAGGGTAAAATACAGTCTAGGCCCCGTCTCCATGCTGAGACGAGCATCAGTATAGCCACGTGTCCATGTCCCTGAGGTCAGCCCCGAGACTGCCACGTGGGCTTAGCCTGCGAAGCCGACATGTGCCCTGGGCTCCGGCCCGAGTCTCCCCGCTGAGGTGAGGTCCGGGGCTACCACATATCGGTGGGCTCTGAATCCCCTCCCTGCTGAGGAGGGCTCCGGAGCTGACACGTGCCCCGAGCTCCGGCCCGAGCCTCCCCACTGAGGTGAGGTTTGAGGCTGCCACGTTTTGGTGGGCTTTGAATCTCCTCCTTGCTGAGGAGGGCTCCGGGCTGAGCCTCCCCGCTTTGTGAGGTCCGGGGCTTCCACGTGTCGGTGGGCTCCGAACCTCCTCCCAGCTGAGGAGGGCTCCGGAGCCGACACGTGCAATGGGCTCCGGTCCAAGCCTCCCAGCTGAGGTAAGGTCTGTAGCTGCCACGTGTCAGTGGGCTATGAACCTCCTCTCCGTTGAGGAGGACTCTAGAGCCGACATGTGCCCTGGGCTCTGGTCCGAGCCTCCCCGTTGAGGTATGGTCCTGAGCTGTCACGTGTCTCTCGGCTCTGAACCCGTCGATAAAAGCTCCGAAGCCTCCACGTTCTCCACGATCCGTCGTGGACCATGGGTCGACGAAGTCAAGGAGGAAGTGTGTTGTCATTCCATGCATTCAAGGCTCGCGCCTTCTCCAAAAGCATGGCGCATGACGCACGTCTCCGCCCTCCGCCTGTCTACCATTACGCTGACTAGACAAGGCGGCGAGACGTGACAGCGGTACAATGCCGCCCAACGGCACAGAGCCGCCCAAGCAGAGTGAGAAGACGCGGCGACAAGACGACGTCTTCATCATGACACACGGACAGGGGTGCTCAGCGCGCTAGGCGGAGGGACTTAACTCCCCCACCGACTACTCTACTCAGAGTGTAAAACCCTAGATCATGTATTGGGTTCATTTAGCTTCGAGGCCACCTGTCGGACCTCAGGCCACATTGTAACCACCCTAGGCTTGGACTATAAAAGGACCGGGGTGTCCACCCAACAAAGGGTTCGCAACCCAACGACTCCCACACTCGCTTGCACGAGCAATACAGCAAACACTCCCGTGGACGTAGGGTATTACTCTTCGGCGGCCCGAACCACGTAAATCTCGGTGTTCACCCGTTCTCTCGAGCCGAATTGCACTAGGGACGCCAAGCCCATCCAAAAAAAGAACCTCCGTGGGCTGCTTCAGTAGCAGGTCGGGAGGAGTGTCGCAGCTCACACTCTGACATTTGGCGCGCCAGGTAGGGGGCTTTTCGTGCTCTCTAGGCGACCACGGTGAACGTCACCTCCCGTGGCGAGACTTCTCGCCCTACTCGTCCTCGTCCCCAGGCGGGAGATAGGCCACCCCCTTGCTCCAGGGAAGGTGGGACTGGTCGAGCCGGCAACCAAACGGACGACACACTCTGCGTGATGTACGGGGGCTCTTCTGACGTCTCGTATCGGCGTGTCGTCAAGACCCTGCGTCGAGTAGTGGCGGCAGCTGCTCCAACCCCCGGGCCGGCGCCACACCATAAGTGGATGGAGACGCCGATCAACTTTGACGCCTCCAACTGACCCAAGAACATGGCAGGCGTCGGGAAGCTACCTCTCCTCGTCACCCCGACCATCTCCAACGTGAAGCTCTACCACGTGTTAATCGATGGCGGGGCGTCCCTCAGCGTTATCAGTCTCACGCCTTCAAAAGGCTGCAGATCCCTATGTCCCATCTTACCCCCTCGAGACCATTCTCGGGGGTAGGTTAGGACCCGATATTCACATGCGGTAGCATCTCCCTCTCGGTAACGTTCGGGACGCCTGAGAACTACCACACGAAAAGCGTTCATCTTCGACGTTGCGGAGGTCAGCCTCCCCTTCAACGCCATAATCGAAGGGCCCGCCCTATACCGATTCATGGAAGTAGCCCACTACGGCTACCTGGTCTTGAAGAGGTCATCCCTGAGAGTTGTCCTCAAGATCCGCAAAAAATGCACGGCGACTATCTTAGCGCTAGAGAAGCTCCAAGCTTGCAGCTGCTCAGGAGGTTGCTTCCGGTCACACAGAAGCTAGTCGGCTGCCTCCAAGCACGCGTTAGCGACGGATGGCATCTGCACTGTGTGCAGCCCTCAGACGGCAAGGACATACCATTCAAGGTCGTCCAAGTCGGTCCTGATGCCTCTCAGACCACCCGAATCGCAGGTAGTCTAGGTGGCAAATAGGAAGACGTGCTCGTCACCTTCCTTCAGGCCAACGTCGACGCATTTGCATGGCAACCGTCAGAAATGCCCGGGATCCCCAAGAAGGTGATTGATTACCAACTGAAGATCCGCCCGAATGCCAGGCTGGTCCAACAGAAACCTCGGAAGCAATTCATGGAGCGACAAGACTTCATCCGTGAAGAAATCAAGAAGTTGCTCGATGTTGCCTTCATCCGATTGTGATCTACTGTGTTTCCTAGACTTATATTCAGGTTTCCACCAATTACCTACGTCTAGGGAATATGAAGTGCATACTGCCTTCATCACAGTAGATGGTCTATACTGCTATGTGTCCATGCCTTATGGTCTTAAGAATGCCTTTCCCACTTTTGTACGTGCAATGCATAAAACATTTGGGAATCTCATTCGTGACCTAGTAGAGGTGTATGTCGATGACATCATAGTAAAGGTCAATTCGCAAGCATCTCTGCTCGACAACCTAGCCTTAGTCTTCGACAGAATGCGTTCGACACGCACGAAGTTGAACCCAGAAAAGTGTGTCTTTGGGGTCTCTACTGGAAAGTTGCTCGGTTTCTTGGTCTCACATCGATGGATCAAAGCTAACCTAGAGAAGATTTAGGCGATAGAGTTGATGTGGCCCCCAGCCCGCATCAAAGACGTGCAAAAGCTTAGGGTTTAGGGTTACCGGATGCTTGGCTGCGGTTAATCGGTTTATTTATAGACTGGCTGAGTGGGCTCTTCCGTTCTTCAAGCTTCTATGCAAATCCGGTCCATTCGTATGGACCGAGGAGGCAGATAAGGCGTTCCAAAAGATGAAAAAGTTCCTCACGACGCTACCGATAATGGTGGCCCCGGAACAAGGCGAGCCTCTGCTCCTCTACATCATTGCTACAACCGAGGTCGTGAGCATGGTTCTGGTTTTGAGCGGACAGAACTCCATCGAACTCAAGTCTCAGATAATGCCCCTGCTGCCGTTGGTCTAGAGTCCCAGGACTCAAACTCCGTAGGAGACCTAAGGGACGGAGAAATAGTTGGGTCCCAACCAGACGGACCTAACGAGCAATGCATATCCGGGTCCGAGCTCCCGAAATGCACTCCTGGACCCGGGGGCCCCGCGCCCTGGACCTCCCCGAGAAGATCTAGTCAGGTCTCAACCAACTAGACCTAACAACCAGTGCACATTGGGTCCGAGCTCCCAGAGTGTAGTTCCGAACCCGGGGGCCGGGGGCCCCCAAGTCCCAGACTCCCACAAGAGAACGCACCGGACCCCTCCGGGAGGGTCCGGACCATCCAGCGCCCGGTCTACTTCATCAGTGAGGTCCTCCACGATGCCAAGACAAGATATCTGGAGGTACATAAACTGCTCTATGTAGTCCTCGTTGCATCAAGGAAGCTGCGCCATTACTTTCAAGCTCACAAGATATCGGTGCTCACCTCGTACCCACTGAGAATCGTCCTCCATAGCCCCAATGCAAACGAGAACATTGCCAAATGGGCTGCTGAGTTGGTGGAGTTCGAGCTGGACTTCTTATCGCGCCATGCGGTGAAAAGCCAAGCGTTAGCTGACTTCGTGGCGGAGTCGACACCACCACCGTGCCACCCAGGGGGCCAAGACATCGGTGGACCAAAGCCTAGAGCTTCGGTTTTCACTGGGCCTTACTGGACTCTCTTATTCGATGGCTCCTCGCGCAAGCAAGGTGCTAGAGTGGGGGTTCTGCTCCTTACACCAACTGGAGATCAGTTCAAGTACATGGTGCGACTTGACTTCAACGCGACCAACAACATGGCGGAGTATGAGGCTCTCATCTTCAGGTTAAAGGCCGCGTTGACCCTCGGCATCTAGCAGTTGTTGGTCAAGGGTGATTCTCAGCTGATCATCAAGCAAGTCAAGGGAGAGTGCTGCTGCAACGACTCACAGGTTGCAGCCTATCTCCTCCAAGTACAAAAGTTGGAGAAGGACTTCTTATCCTTGGATTTGTGCCATGTTCCCCGCGCCAACAACACAATAACCGACGACATCTTAACGAAGGCTTCCACTTGGGCTCCGGTACCTGAGGTGGTCTTTGAAAGGAAGTTGCTGCATTGAATTTTTAGGCGGTTTCCTGAAACACTTAGTAGACCGATTAATTCTAGGTGGGTCGGACTAGTCCGGTATGGTGCAGACTAGTCCGGTATGATCGTAATTAATAGATCAAAGTGAGACTTGTTCCTACTTCAGGTATTTGTGCAACGGAAAATAAATATTATTTAAGTATAGTGAAGTAAAATACAATAACTCTCAATTCTAACGCTAGGTGTCGATGTAAACTAAATGATGACTAATACCCTTAATTAGCAATTGAAGGACGGCCAAAGACACAAGACAAGGTTTTATCCCGAGGTTCGATTCCACCCAGAAATCTACGTCCCCGTTGAGGAGCCCACCAAGGACCGGGTCTTCACCAACCCTTTCCCTTATTGAATTGTCACAAAGGCCGATTCAATTCCACTATCCACACACAGGGGTAAACAATTGTACGTGGGGCGTTCTCACAATCTGAGAGCTCCCACAAGATTACAGAAAGTAATTCTTCCTCCCACACACACAAACAAAGAACAATGATCAACTATTGTGTGAGAGAAGACAAACCAAGAGCTTAATGTCGAGAAGAACTACTCTCTCCTTGATCTAATCTCTAATCCTCAAAGACTTAATCTTTCTGGGCTTAGAATGAGTGGAGAGAGATGCTTTTTGTGCTCTTGGGGCGTGTGGCGGCGCTGGGAGTCAAGTCTTCTTCATGTGTGGCCGTGCACCTCTATTTATATAAGGTTTTCAAAAACCCTGGCGGCTGGACTAGTCCGTTATGTTCACCGAACTAGTCCGTTGTGCCGTGTATAATTTTCGTGTTGCATGCGGCACAGTGGAAACCCTAATTTGATGTGTTTACAGAAAGTTGAACGGACTAATCCGGTCCAAGAGCGGACTAGTCCGGTGTAAGATGAATGCCGGTTCTAGAGAGCCAGGCGAAGGGGGCTTGACCAGCACCTCGAAGCTGGCGGTCCCGGCGGCCCTACAACCATGGATGCCGCCAAGGATCGTAAGCGTCACTGGGGACTCCGTGCAACCCAGCGCTCAAGATCCAGAAGCTCAAGTCAGACCCGATGCATGGATCACGGAGATCCGGGACTACTTGAAGGACAACGTCCTCCCTGATGAACATGCAACCGCTGAACGGATCGTGCGTATGGTAAGAGATACGCGCTGGTAGAGGGGGATCTCTACCGGCGCGGCGCCAACCACATCTTATTGCGGTGCATAACCCAGGGGGAATGCTGCGACTTGCTCGCTGAGATCCATGGAGGCGAATGTGGAAGTCACTCTTCCTCACGCACGCTTGTCGGTAAAGCCTTCCGGCATGGCTTTACTGGCCGACAGCACTCCAGGATGTCGTCAAGCTGGTCGAGAGCTGCAAGGCGTGCCAGTTCCACGCCAAGCAGATCCATACATCGGCTCAGGCGGTGCAGATGATCCCACCCCCATGGCCGTTTGCCGTATGGGGGCTGGACATCTTGGGACCATTCCCCAGAACCGTCGGGGGATTCCGGTACCTCTACGTCGCCATCGACAAGTTCACCAAGTGGCCGAAAGCCACACCAGTTGTCACCATCAACAAGCAATCCACAGTAAAGTTCATCAAGTCTATTGTCTGCCGGTTCGGGGTCTCGAACAGGATCATCACCGACAACGGGACCCAGTTCACCAGCGCAGCCTTCCAAGACTACTGCGAAGACCTCGGCATTCAGGTTTGCTATGCCTCTGTTGCCCATCCAAAGAGCAATGGGCTAGTCGAGAGGGCCAACGCGGAGATTCTCCGGGGCCTTAAGACCCGCACCTACGCCAGTCTGAAGAAACATGGTGCCAATTGGGTGGATGGGCTTCCGAGCACACTATGGGCTAACTGGACATCCCAGAGCCGGGCCACCGGAGAGACACCCTTCTTCATGGTGTATGGGGCCGAAGCTGTACTTCCCCCAGAGATCACCATGAAGTCTCACCGTGTCCGGGCTTACGACGAAGCCGCGCAGGACAACCTCCGGCGTGGAGAAATCGACCTCGTCGACGAGGTCCGATTGCATGCAGCACTCCGCAACGCACGGTACAGACAAGCGCTCCGTCGCTACCACCAGAGATCTGTGCGTGCCCGGGAGCTGCAGGAAGGTGATCTGGTGCTGCGGCGCATACTTTCTCGCCAAGGGACCCACAAACTCTCCCCTAGTTGGGAAGGTCCCTTCCGAGTCGCAAAAGTGTGCCGCCCCGGGTACGTACGCCTTTCCACCGAGGATGGGGACCTGCTCCCAAACCCTTGGAACATAGAACGCCTCCGTAAGTTCTACCCCTAGAGCAAAGATAGGACAGACTTTTCTTTTCGTAATAAATTCCGTAGAGTCCAGGAATAGCGCTCGGAGCAGCTAAGCCCCAGGGGACGGTACAGGACTACGTTCAGCTTTGCCTGGTTCCGACTCCAAGCGCGTAGAGTCTTGCTTCCCTTCTTAATGGGGTGGGTCGTGGCCTCCATGATTAGCCTGCCTTCCTCCTGTGGAAAATTATACGAAAAGAAACCTGTTCTACTTTGCTCTTTCCTCGTACTCATTTAAATTATGTACTATATTTTTTATGACTACACTTCCAGGTGCATGGCCGCCATGCGCTCAGCTCCCTCTTCTCATTCTCACCCCTAGTCGGCATTTGCTGCCCTACTAGAGGCGGTCGCGTTGGAGGTACCTGCCGATAGTCGAAGGGGGCCTGAGCCCCCGGCACTTCGCGCACTATAGTCCCCAAGCACCGTGCATATGGTTAGGGATCGTGAGCCAAATAAGACTATGAGATAAAGGAGGGGGAGCCCCCAAGGAGAATTACGTTTCCCTTACTTGTGTGCAGGACCTCTCGGCCTCAAATCCCTACAAGAGTATGGTAGGAGCACCCGACCAATGGGACGCCCCTACCAGGGGGCCACTACGGGATCACGCAAGACCGAAGGATCCGCGTGTCCAGCGGGACCGGACCCCCCCTCTCTCTGAGGGGAGGGGTCCGAAGGCCCCACGTGTCCCGCGGGGCTGGACCTCCCTCTCCTCAGTGGAGAGCTTCGGGCCCGCCACGTGGCCGGCAGATCCGGGCCTCCCTATCCTCAGACTTCCGGGACCCCTAATACAGTAAGGACCCGGGGAAAGTGCCGGAGCAGAACGTCGAGATTGGTGAAGGCCTCTGAGCACCTTGCGGAGCTAAGGGCTCGGCCAGGCAAAACCAAGAAGAAGACAAAAAACATCGCAGGCACGAAGGGTCATAAGAGTTCATGTATTCATGGCTCCATGAGCTGGACTACAGACTCGATAAAAAAGAAAGAAACAAGCCCCAGGGTCCCCCTGGCACGACCAGAGCCTAGAAGTTGCAAGAGCGGCTACGCCATCAGGCTTCAGCCCTGGCGGCGTTCTCCCACTCCGTGACCCGAGCGCAGGAATCACCTTGGCCATCACCAGCGCGAGGGCCGGTATCATCAAGGATGCTCCTGAAGCCCCCTCCACTGCTTCAGTGGTTTCCTTGGAGACTTCCCTCATCACCAGCGCAAAAGCCGGTGTCATCAAGGGTGCTCCTGAAGCCCCCCCCCCCCCCCCCCCCCGCGCTGCTTCAGCGGTCTTCTTGGAGACTCTGCCGCCTGGGGAGTTTCCCTGGAGACTCCTCCGCCTGAAGCCGCCTCGGCGTATCAGCAGTTTCTTTGAAGACTCCACCATCTAAGAAGGGACGCAACGCGAGGGAACTTTCAGTCTGCCGTCGTCTAGGAAGGGTCCCGTCGGAAGGACAAACCTGAGACCTCTTGGAGGCGCCACCTCCAGAGGCAAGGCATGCAGGCTCCCTGGGTCACAGACTTGGTGCAGACGCCGTCGCCGGAGGAAATCGAGAGCGATTCCCCCCCAAAGGCGGGTTAGAAGCCATGGAAGAAGACAAGGCCGTAGAGACTCAAGGAAGGTGCAAGTGCTGGAAGCCTTATAAGGGGAGCCTGCCCACGTTGTGGTCTCTTTTCGCACCTTCCAGGTACAATTCAAAGCGATTCGGAACTCTTCGAATACGCCGCATCGGCAACCGCTTCGGCTTCAAGACCGAGCGCCGATGACAGGTGGACCCAAGCCGCCCAACTGAAGCAGTGGGGCAAGGAGTCAGTCTCCTAAGAAGACGAGCCGGCAAGGCACTCCGGCGGTTCCCGAAGAAAGCGCCGCAACGTGCAGAAGTGGCAGTCTTGGGAACCGCCGCAGTAAAAGCAACCATCAAGTGGGCGCACGCTCCCACGATCCCGCGACTGATCGTGCTCCGGCAGCAGTCAAGGCGGGACTTAGAGAAAGTGCGCGGATCAGAAGAGACGGAGGTCTCACCTCGGGCTCGCTATCTCCCCCGATATGGGCCCGGGGGCCACTGTCGGTACCCGCGATATGGGTACCCCCGCGCACAGGGGAAAATGCCTAAGGAACTCGCCCTTCTCCGCGGGGAGAGCTCTGAAGGCGCCACGCGTCCGGCGGGGCCGGACCTCCCTCTCCTCAGAGGAAAGCTCCGGGCCCGCCATGTGGCATACAGAAGCCGGACCTCCCCCTCCGCGGGAGAGAGGTCCGAAGGCGCCACGTGTCCATCAAGGCCGGACCTCCCTCTCCTCAGAGGAGAGCTCCGGGCTTGCCACGTGGCCGACAGAAGCCAGACCTCCCCCTTCGCGGGGAGAGGTCCGAAGGCTCCACGTGTCCTGCGGGGCCGGATCCCCTCCCCTCTAAGGAGGGCTCCGGGCCCGCCACGTGTCTAGAAGAAGAGCGCTGCCTGCCCCCGAGCGGTAGGCGGCGGGCGTAAAGACGCCCCATACCTTGCCCGTACAAGGTATTCAAGGCCCGCGTATTCCCAAGACGCGGAGACGCGGAGCACGCCTCTGTCAGGTGCCGTTGCGCCCAGTCGCATCACAGACTGGCACGCGGTGTCAGAGCCTGCCAGCCAATAAACGCAGCGACAAGACATCCCATGGCGCCCCCGCCGTCATCAACCACTACGACTAGCATGCGGCATGGGCAGGGCTGCAAGACGAAGACTCAGAAGCCTCCGACAGAGACAACTACCGGCATAACTGCAGATACGGTAGATAACAGACAATCTCTCCGGGACCACCTGTCGGGTCCCGGGCCCCCTTTGTAAGCCACCCGAGTCTTGGACTATAAAAGGCTCGGGTAGGCGACGTTAGCAAGGGTTCGCACTCTCGCAACTCATACGCTAGACATCTCTCATCCCCAAGCTCAGAACTCCGGTTCTGAGCCACAAGCAATACAGCGAGCTCCATAGCTCGCCGTGGACGTAGGGTTTTACGCTCCGGCGGCCTGAACCACGTAAAACTCACCGCGTCAAGCTCTTCCTAACTCGTCCATACGCTCAAGCTCTCCGCAAGTGACTAGCCCCACTGAAAAAAGAACCTCCGCGGGCTGCCCAGGGCAGGCCCGGGGGAAGTGTCGACCGAACACTTCGACAGAGGCACATAAAAAGATGACCGAAGACGAACCAAAGTCTTTTGAATGCCCTCGTGCCCCATACCATGAGCCTGAACAATTACCTGAGGCCATAATGCCGAAGATGTGGGCATACCAAATTTCCCTTCATATAATACCATATCATCTTGTATTGTCCAAGCTCCTGAAGTCTTTCCAGCTATAATTTCTGGCTTTTTAGCCAACACCTCCTGTAATATTTTTGCTTCCTACTTGAATTGATCAAGTAAATCAAATTCTGGTATATACAAGGCATGAACCATTATGGTTTCTTCATCTCTGCGAGATAACACATCAGCAGCTGCATTTTGGAAACCTAGTCTGAGTTTCACAGTAAATTGATATCCAAACAATTTACTAACCCACGTATGTTGAGGTATAGTAGAGAGCCGCTGATCCAATAAAAAACTTCAAATTGTAATGATCGGTACGAACTATAAAAGGCCGCAGCCAAAGGTATGGTTTCCAATGTCGTACTGCTTTAACAATCCAATTAACTCACGCTCATATGCGGCTAATTTTGCATGATGTGGTGGAACTGCGTGGCTGTAGAAGGCAGTAGGTCCCTTACCCAGCGTTTTCAAGTCGTCGCCTAGGCGATGCCTAGTCGACTAGGCGTCCAGGCGCTCCGGCGCAGACGCCATGGCCGAGCGACTCGTCTGGCCGGCGACTGGCCTCCGCCGCCGTAGTCGCCGCTGCCGCCATCGCCGCCGCCCACTTCCTAGCGCGGCCGCCTCCTCGCCGTTGCTGACGCCTGACACTCGCTGCCGCCTCGCCGGTGTTGCTGCTCGTTGCCGCCGCCGGTGTTGCTGCTCGCTGCCGCCGCCGCTCACACCAGTGGAGAAGAGAGGATTGAGGAAGAAATGATTAGGATTAGAGTGAGTAGGTTTTTATAACCCAATCTAAAATGAGGACCGTCGGATCTCATCTGACGGTCCACATTAGCTTGGGCCAAATCAGCGTAAGGCCCAGAGTCTTTAGCTCCTCCTCCACCCACACCCACTAGCCGCCGCTCGCCCGCCTCTGCCATGCCGCCCGCCTACCCGCTCGCCGCCTCTGCCACCGCCGGCGTCGCCCACTCACCCGCCGCTGCCCGCATCTGCTGCCGCCCGCCCGCCCGCATCTGCAGCCGCCGCCCGCCCGCCTCTGCTGCCGCCGGCGCCTAGCCGGGCGCCTGGGCGTCCAGGCGACCGGCAGGCGCCCATTTACAAGCCTGCCCTTACCTTGGTGAAGAACAACCCCTATACCACATCCAGAAGCATCGCAATCTACGATAGATTGAGTAGAAAAATTTAGAAGTTGTAAAACCGGTGCTGTAGTTAGGGCAACTTTGAGATGAGCAAAAGCTCCTTTTGCCTCTAGTGTCCAACACCATTTTTCTCCTTTACATAATTGAGTTAAGGGTGCAACAATAACTCCATAATTCTGAATAAATTTTCTGTAATACCCTGTGAGGTCTAAAAAAACCCTAACTGCACCAAAAGATTTTGGGACTGGCCATTCTTGATCAGCCTGTGTTTTTTCAGCATCCATTGCCACTCCCTTGGCAGAAATTACACGGCCCAAGTACTCCACTGTAGTTGCCCCAAAAGAACATTCTGACTTTTTTTAATACCAATTTGCTATCCTATAACCTTTGAAAAACCAATTTGACATACTGTAAGTAAGAGCTCCAGGAGTTGCTGTAAATCAGTATGTCATCAAAGAATACCAAAACAAATTTACTGATGAAATCCTTAACACATCTATTATTAGAGCTTGGAACGTTGCTGGAGCCGGAAGGAAAACAGGAAATCCGCTGGCGATGATCAACGGCTCGAGCTAAGATTCAGGGAGGAGCAGTGTGAAGGTCCAGCGCGTCCAAGAGTGCTCTTGCTTGGGCGTGACAAGCTCTCGGTAGGGCTGTCCACGTGAGCACCTCTTCTCGGTTGCTTTCAGCTGCCGCAAGAAGAACTTGATCTCGGCGTTGGGAGGCCGATCACTGTATGGTTTTGTGTCGAGGAGGTCGAGGAAGGATCTCTGGTGATGTTTTGCTCTTACCTGGGCGCTATTTGTGTGAGAACAGCCGGCTCCCGAGTGGAACCGAGGCGGCGGCACTGGCGGCGCTTTGTTCTTACGCGAGAGAGGAAGCAGAGCCGAGACTTCGGTGTTGTGGCCAAAAGGAACACGCCGAAATGTGATAAGGCCGTTGAGCAGCTAGCCAGCGAAGCAAAACGGCGAGGTGGTGGCTCACGACTTGTCTCGGTGTCGCACGGTGAGGCTTCCGTGGACTCGAGTGAGAAACAGAGAGGAGAAAGACTTCAGGGGCAAGTCTAGTTTCCTCAATGACATGTAGGGTCCACTCCATTTTCCTCCTCCTTATCTTCCCAAAAGATCTAAATTCTTGGCAGGTGATCAATTTAAATGTGTGGAGCTCAAATCTGTAATTTATTTGGATAATAGCTCATGTTTCATCCAAATTCAAATTTGAATTTGAATTCCTATGCAATTTAAAGTCCTCTTTTAATTGGCTAGCAAAGTACCTCCAAAATTCACGAAACTTTGCATCCTCACTAATTTGGACCTGAGGAATTCAAATACGAAACCTGATTTTTAAATTAGCTGCTGCAAATGGGATTTCTACCACAACAGTTTGCATTTCTATTGTGCTACCCCATTTGAAATTTAAGTTGAACAAATTTAGTTCAAAAGCTGAATTTTAAACTCCCTCTTGCACATGAGAACTTCGCACATTGTGTCTAAATCAACTTTGGTCCCAAGCATTCAAATAAATATTTAAGCTTGTGTGGTTTGACACTTATGTGTGTCATCACGTGTAGAAAGTTTTAATAAGTTCTAATTTTCACAAACATGAAACCAAATGATATTCAAACTTTGTTTATTGCATTCATATTTTTGGGACCTTTACACCTAACCACGGCTCTGAATACCATATGATATGTCGCAGAGATGGAAGAAAAGAACCGAGATTACTTTGACAAGAACTCAGGTAATTTCCCCTGCTCTGAGGTTCTGAAATAATTTTGTTCTTGACTGTTTTATTCCTTAGCCGGCGGCTTTTTTGTATAAGCTGGCCTCTGTTACAATCTTAACAGACTTAATCTTCTAACACTCTGACTCAACAGATTTATTTCTCTCTAACTGACTAGGACTCTTTTATTTAATTCTGCCGCACTAACTATAACTAAGACTAGTAATTAAACTGCAGTTGCGACAGCCTTCTTTGGTCTACGACTGTCAGTACCCTACGAACCAGGTACCCCCGTGTAGTTGATAAAAAGCACTTGGGCCTCGCCTTCCCAGCTTAGGCGGGCCCCAGCGTAAGCCACGCGCTCTGAGCCCCATGAGCTGTCCCGGGGTTGTGACGTGTCTTCAGGCCCTGAGCCTGACTATCGACCGAGATTGTCTCGGGGGCCGACACGTGTCCCATAGTGTCGGACCCCACCCTCCACCAAGTAGGGCTCCGACACTGCCACGTACCAGGAACCTCCGAGCCACACCCCCAGCCAGAGAGGGCTCCGGAGGTGCCACGCGTCTTACAACTCCGGGTCCGACCTCCAGCATGGAGGCCTCCGGTGCTGCCACATGGGCAGCGACTCCAGGTGTACCTTCCCCCTGGGAAAGGCTCTGGATGTGCCACGTGTCCTGCAGCTCTGGATCCGACCTCCAGCATGGGAGGCCTCCGGTGCTGCCACGTGCCCAACAACTCTGGACCACCCACTACTCCACAAGACGGCTCCGGTGGAGACGCGTGTCTCGGGGGCTATCCGCCCGTACGTCACTCCGACGAGCAACGGGCAGATGGCCAAGGAGTAAAAAGGAAGGAGCGCTACTAGACCGAGCATTGAAGGCACGCGCCTTCCCCATAAGCATGGCGCATGACGCACACCTCCATCCTTTGTCTGTTCGCCATTACGGTGAAAGACAAGGCCGCGAGGCGTGATGGCGCAACAGTGCCTCCCAACGGCGCTGAGCCACACTGCAGAGCAAGAGGATGCGGCGACAAGACGGTGACTTCATCATCACCAACCACCCAGTCAGAAGCACTAAACGTGTCAGGCGGCGCGCCTTAACTCTACCGACAGTGACAACGCATGTATCTGTAAATACTTATAGTTTATGTATAGGATACAATAGCTGCAGGACCACCTATCAGGCCCCGGGCCACCTTGTAACTGCTCCAGCCTTGGGCTATAAAAGGACCGGGGCAGCCTCCGGGCAAGGGGATCGTGACCCAGCCAACTCATTCTCACACGCGAGCAAGCAATACACCAAGCACTCCCGTGGACGTAGGGTTTTACGCTCCGACGGTCAGAACCATGTAAATCCTTGTGTCTCTCTCGCCATTCTGCCCGAACCTTTGAGTTCCACTAGCCCCACCAAGAAAAGAACCTCTGCGGGCTGCTTCCGAGCATACCGGGGGAAGTGTCGTAGCGAACACTTCGACAATTGGCGTGCCAGGAAGGGGGGCTTTTGATTCTTGAAGCTGTCCGTGACCCACGATGGTGAACATCCAGTCTTTCGAAGGTTCTTCCCGCCCCTCGCGCCGCCAGTAGCAGAGTGAGCAGGAAGCGTCCTCTGGTCCCAGAGCGGGACCCTCTGCACCGGCGCCGGCTCCTACGGCGACGGTGCCTGTTGCCTCCTGGCAGCCTTCAGCTGTGATGGCGACAATATCGCAAGCGCCGACCGAAGCTAGTCCGGGAAGCGTGCTGTTGGCAGCCCGCGCGCTCCTGCACAAACCCCCGTCCGCTGCTGAACAATGGTGCAACGACGTCGACCACCTGGTCGTCGCCGCGCTCAACTCGCCGTGTCACCGGAGACGGCAGCCAGGGACGGGACAGCTGCCGCCCCGTAATGTAACAAGGGATTACAGGACGGCGACAACCCACTTGATGGCGACGTCCAGGCACCCCACTACCGACCTCAGGGACGATATGGACCGTCATCACCGTCAGAAGGAGGATGGCCGCGTCACAATCAAGCGACAACGCGAGTGGCGTCGCAACCTCGTGGAGGAGTATGGTACCCCGGGTACCATGCGCCCCGTTTACACGGGCCAGAACCCTGTCTCCCCAGGCTCAGTGGGAGGCTGCATGGCTCTGGCCCCGCACCTTCGTATGGCCGTGTGGCCGTGCAAGTTCCGGCCACACTTGCCAGAGACGTTCGACGGGACGGTCAACCCTGTTGAGTTCCTACAGATCTACTCCACTGCCACCCTAGCTGCAGGAGGGGATGAGGCCATCATGGCCAACTACTTCCAGTAGCCTTGATCGTGTCAGCCCGGTCATGGCTCATGAACTTGCCCCAGGAGTTTGTGACCTCTTGGGAAGAGTTGTGCCGTCAGTTCACGGCCAGCTTTGGGAGTTCCTACGTTCGGCCAGGCTTGGAGGCCGACCTCCACACCATACAACAGCAACCGGGAGAGTCGTTGCGCTCATTCATCCAACGCTTCTCCTAGGTCAAGAACACCATCCTCGCATCTCCAACGCATCCATCGTCCTTGCCATTTGACAAGGCGTCCGCGACAAGAATATGCTCGAGAAGTTGGCCACGCATGACGTGCAGGACGTCTCCGAGCTCTTCAGCTTGGCGGACAAGTGTTCCAGGGCCGCAAAGGGTCGTAACTGGCACACACCGCCCAGCAAGGGGGTGAGTCCGCCAGAGAGGTCCCTGGTGGCAGGAGGAAGAAGGCTGGCGGCAAGGACAAGCCGCTGGCCGGAGCCCATACTGCAGCATCAGTAGCGGTCACAGGGGGCCGGGGGTCGCGCACCGTCAAGCACCCGTGACAACCGTCCGGCAGCGACGATGGTGCCCAGTCCACGACACCAACCGACACAACACCAGCGAGTGCCGGGACATCCAGAGGTTGGCGGAGCGTTTCTGAGAGCTCCGACAGCAGCGCCAGGACGGTGCGCCCTCCCGCCAGCGGGAGGGAAAACAGAAGGTTGACCCGGAGGACGGGGATGACCAGGAGATGGAGTTCCAAGACGCTAAGCGGGCGTTAAAGGTCCTCTACGACCAAGAAGAGAGCTTCGGCTCCGACCACAGCGAGCGACGCAAGACACTCCACTCCTAACCAGGCGGCCCAAAGCAGGGCTACCTGGTGCCTTGGACAGAGCTTTCTCGAGGAGGAGTGACAAGCCTATCCCCTGGCCAGTACAAGCATGTCACCCAGGTGCGTTCGCCTTGCTGCAGGGGATGGGTACCTCTACCCAGACCAAAGGCCATAGGACACCTGTGTAAGTCTACCCCCAAGTAGTGGTAGAATATTTTTTTCTTTTTCTCTTTCTTGTAAGGGTAACATAGAAACTGGGAACAGAGTTTGGAACGGCTAAAGTCCCGGACGGGTCCGGACACTCTCGGTACCTGGGGTAAATCGCTGCCTTCTTGCATGACCTGTTGCCCCCTATT
The DNA here is from genome assembly GCA_030760725.1 of Neostapfia colusana. NCBI lineage: Eukaryota > Viridiplantae > Streptophyta > Magnoliopsida > Poales > Poaceae > Neostapfia > Neostapfia colusana. The sequence continues at coordinate 25,213,076 of JASWHV010000019.1, read as the reverse complement.
GCCCGAAGGAAGCTAGAAATAAGAAAAAATGTGTCATGTCCGGTGCACTCCATTATAGTCTACGTTGGCTCATGCATAGCAGTTATAAATGGCATGTTCAGAGCCGTCCTACACGCTAGTCCTATGCGCTAGACCTACACATTTGAGGTGGAATTGATTCCGTCTCCATACCATCTAGGAGGTCAAGATGACGGTGGTCCGAAACCAGAGCCCTGGTTTTCACCGGACCCCACTAGACACTCTGCTGCGACGGCCCTCGCGTGAGCGAGGTGCAAAGCGGGGGTCCTGCTCACCTCGCAGTTAGGAGAGCAGTTCAAATACATGGTGCATCTTGACTCCAAAGCTACTAATAGCACGGCAAAGTATGAAGCCCTCATATTTGGCTTGACACTGCCCTTTCTCTAGGAATACGGCAGATGCTAGCTAAAAGCAGGCCCCCAACTCGCCATCAAACAAGGCGAGCAAGGGTATTCTATACTGATCCACAACCAGTTGCCTACCATATCAGTGTGCAAGAGTCGGAGAAGAGATTTCATGCTTTGGAGTAGCGCCATATCCCCTGCGCCAACAACGCGGTGGCATACAACCTTTCAATAAAAGCCTCTGCATGGACTCCGGTCCCCGAAGGCACCTTTGAAAGGAAGCTACTGCGTCATACAACCTAGTCTACTGAACCAGGCGAAGGGGGCGAGTCCAGCACCTCAAAGCTGGCAGTCCCGGTGGCCATGCAACCATGGCGCTCGCCAAGGATCGTATGCGTCACCGGGGGCTCCGTGTAACCTGACGCCCAAGACCCGAAAAGCTCAAGTAGGTCTGATGCATGGATTACGGAGGTCCGGACCTACTTGAAGGATAATATCCTTCCCGATGAACGTGTATCCGCTAAACCTATCGTTCGTATGGCTAGAAGATACATACTGGTAGACGGAGATCTCTACTGGTGTGGCGCCGACAGCGTTCTATTGTGGTGCATTACTCGGGAGGAGGGTTGCGAGCTATTCGCAGAGATCCATGAGGGCGAGTGCGGCAACCGCTTCGTTCCGCATGCTGGCCGGTAAAACCTTCTGGCAAGGCTTTCATTGGCCGATACCCCTGGATGCCGTCGAGCTGGTCAAGAGATGCAAGGCATATGTGACGCCCGGTCCGGTGAAAACGGAACCCAACTAATGCATATGTGTGCCTAGGATATTCATCACACATACACATGTAATCCATAAACTGAGTTCAGAATATAACCACGAATAAATAGGGTTTAAGTACTTTATTACAATGTCTCATGAATCTCTAACTTATTCTAGCAGCGGAAGTCTCTAACTTATTCTAGCAGCGGAAGTCTCTAAACGATAGCGGAAGCAAATAAACAACAGCGGCTCCATCCTCAACTCCACAGGCATGTTGACGGTAGTTCGCACGCCTAGTACTCCACATGATCCTCGAAGTACTCTTGTCCTGTTGCTGATGTTTGTATGATAATGCAAGTGTGAGTACATGTCGTACTCAGCAAGTGCGGGAAAAGTATGACATGTAGCTTACAACAAGGTAGGAATAAAAAGGCTCATTGCAGAAAGCAAAGTTTATTTCACAAACATGATGAAAACAGCGACTATCTTTAAGTGAATTTAACCCCAATATATATCCAAGTAAAACAGCCAACATACCTCCATCATAGTTCACCATTTATCATGTCTCAACATTCTTTCATCATAAATCACCTTTTCTCAAGTCTCAACCAGCCATTGATCTTTCTCAAGTTTATCTCATGCTCATAACCATCTCATGTTCATATAACCAAAACCAAACTCATTGCCAAGACGCAACCAGTCCCGAATCAATCCCAATGACCATACCAAGACCATACCATGTCCATACCAAAAAACTATACCGAACATCCATCCCAAATTTTCCCTCTAATCATGTGAGTTGGCCAGACGCTTGTGACCGTAAGCACGACTATCATGATAGTTTTACACTCTTAATAGGTGACACCACTTTACCCACAAGTTTGTGATTTCGTCACCCGTCGACGACTGCAGAACCTCTATTATACCAGTACACAACCGTCGATGTATGACCAAGAGATCACAAAAAAGCCTTTACAAAGGGGGCTACTAGATGTATGGACTCACTAAGGTTTCACCAGCAGACTCGAATCACCATTCTCCCACCTACGGGCCCCCTCTTGTGCCATGCAGTTCCCAGGACAGTCCTCTCTCGACTCCCATTCCCCGCGCCTTCCACGGTCCATAACAATCTAGCAACTTACCTAATTAGTCAGCTAAGCCGCACCCATATTTGGCCTTGTGGTGGCACTGTTTTCGTGGCATGTGCTGGCATATACCAGTCCTTAGATCTACAACAAGTAAACCACCATCTCATTCTACCACATCCACGAACCAAGCTTGCCTAGATCTCCCCCGATTCATGTTCATTATTATCATCAAGTTCTCATTATCATTATTCATATGAGTGCAGTAGCTAGACATGTCTTATCTCGGCTTCCCATATCCCGTAGATTAGCGAAGCAAAAAGGAAAACGACCATACCCGACTCATCAACTTTCTCGGCAATAAGGATGGTTAACAAAACTAGTAAAATCCTATAAAAGGGTGTCCCATCAAGTTGACTCAAGCATACACAATTTTTCGCAAACAAAACAGTTTCAAAACATGGGATCAATATGGTCAAGGGGCACTTGCCTTGTTCCTGTGGCTCAAGTGTCTCGAAGTCTTGATGCTGTATTTCTTCATAGATGGCTCCCTGAGCTTGTCCTTCTACTCACGATCACGCACATACAAGATGTACAACAATCAAACATCATGCACAAACTTTACTCAAGATGCAATGAATGCAAATCCTATAGTGTTGTTTTATTAAACCAGTTTGTACGTGTTCTTGCATGTTTTAATGGGCTTGCATGGGGTTTTACGATGAACAAGGGTGTAGGGATCAAGTGCAGATGTGGTGATGATCTTGACTCAAGATCTAGATCGATTCCACTGTCAAAAACCGATCAACACGTGATCTGTCCACATGAAAAAGCTTCTAATCGAAGAAAACAGATGCGAAGAAACCGTGACGATGTCGTAAGATGGTAACGAAGACCTACCTCACTTCTCTTTGCTGGCAGGGCCTTCCTCCTAGCAATGGCAGCAGGACAGATCGTCGGCTCTCTTCCGGCAACGGCGAGCGTGACGGGGCTCGTCGGCGGTCTCACCGATGGCTGAACTCCGGCGAAGGGGTTTAACTCGGCGAGTTGGGGGCTAGAGCCTCTAAGTTGTCGACTTGGAAAGGTGTTACGGCCAAGGGGGTTTTGGGGTTCTATTTATAAAGGGAAAAAGAAGAGTCGTACTCCGATTAGATTTTAATTAAGAGTCCTATTCAATTTGTTTTGGATCTTAACAACTTATCTCCAATTGATTTGGTGTGGCAGCAGCGTGGAAGAAATCGTGTCGGATTCCTCAGTACCGGGTATTCCCGCGTGCACAGGAGAAAAACCGCTTAAGGACCTCGTCACCTCCGCAGGGATGAGCTCCGGAGGCTCCACGTGTCCAGCGGGGCCAGGCCTCCCTTTTCCCTCAGAGGTGGGCTCTGGTTGTGCCGCGTGTCTGGCGGGCGGGACCTCCCCTCTCCTCAGAGGCGAGCTCCGCGAGCGCCACGTGTCTAGCGGGCGGGACCTCCCCTCTCCTCAGAGGCGAGCTCCGTGTGCGCCACGTGTCTGGCGGGGTCGGTCCTCCCTCTCCCTCAGAGGCGAGCTCTGGGTGCGCCACGTGTCTGGCGGGCCAGGCCTCCTTTCTCTACAGAGGCGAGCTCTGGGGGCGCCACGTGTCAGTGCTGGACCTGCCCTCTCCTCAGAGGCGAGCTCCGAGAGTGCCACGTGTCCAGCAATGTCGGTCCTCCCTTCTCCTTGGAGATGAGCTCCGAGGATGACACGTGTCCAGCAGTGCCGGACCTTTCTTCTCCTCGGAGGTGAGCTCCGAGGACGACACGTGTCCCGCGGGGCTGGGCCTCGCTTCTCCGCAGAGACTATCTCCGAAGGCAACACGTGTCCAGCGCGGCCGGACCTCGCCCCTTCCGCAGAGGCGAGCTCCGAGCCTGCCACATGGCCAGCAGTGCCGGACCTCACCCCATCCGCAGGGATGAACTCCGAAGGCGCCACGTGGCCAGCAGGCCGCGGGAAGTGTCAACGGCGCTCCTCGGCGAATTGGAATTGGCTCTTTTCAGCTATCTTTCTCCCATTCCCCACCGTTTTTATGATTCTTTCTCCCGTTCTACTTCTTTTATAATGTTTCTCTATATGCAATGCATGGATATGATTGAGGGTGTTACAGCATATCAGTTCACGCGAAGCAGATCCACACTGGCGCAGACGCTGCAAATCCCTGCCCTCATGACCATTCGAGGCATGATGGCTGGGTACCCTGACGTTGTGACTTTAGTGTCGAGGAGCCAGGTGGCACATGCCCCTGGGCAAAGCCTCAACCGTGTCCTGGACGACCACGTCGCCCAAACCAGGACCGTCACAATAGGTCCGTGGTGACTCGGACACCCCGGGAGGCCTGATGCTAACACCCTTCCCCATCCAGTCTACTTGATAAGTGCGCCCCCCCCCCCACCAGGTGACCACACCTACCAGGGGGCCATCTCGGTAAATCACGCGGGTAGAGCATCGGACCGCTCTAGCAACGAGCAGAAGACTCAAAGCGCTGGCTACAACAAGCTGAAGACAAGGGGCGAACTCCCCTAGGGTCCTCACGATGTCGAGGGCCCAAAAGGAGTGATAGCCACACTGCCTGGGCGCCATTGTCACACCCGGTTTTTCCGAAAAAACAACCAAGTGAATATCACATGTATGCCAGGATCATTTTCTCATACATGTGATGACAAATAGTGAAGCATCATTTATTACAAGCCAGGTGTCGAATATAAATAAGTCTTATTTCGCAAATGTCTCAATGGACACTAATGCTTCATCACAAGTAAATAAACTAGCAGCGGAATATTATTCTTTGGGGCTCCATCACAGGCGTTGCCCGGGGGTCTTCATGAACCTAAAAGCCTTCCTCGGGTCCAAAATCTTGGTCATTATACACCACCTCATTATCTTGACCTGAGCAGCAATATAAACCAACAAATATGCAAGGTTGAGTACCAATGGTACTCAGCAAGTGTGGGAAAGTTATATCATGCATGGCTAGAACAAGGAGAGGTTGAACTCATGGTTAAAGCACTACGCAATTAATACCTATCACCTTAGCTTATTAAGCACCTACATTACTACACAGGTGAAATGGTCCCAATCTCCCATCCCATCATTGTAATCCAATAATCATAACATCATTACCAATGTTAAGCTCCCCGCTTAACTTCCAAAACCATCAATCCTCTAATCATGAATAAGTCCAGGCCGCTCTTAACCGTGAGCACGGCTGTCAAGACAGTTTTGACTCTGCAGAGTTTGTACCACTGTACCCACAAGTAGTGATTTCATCCCCCGTTGCCGGATGGACTAAAAGAACCTCCATTATGCCAGTGGCTACGATCCACATTCACACTTCCCAGGTGTGCAGCCAGGAGATCACTACGAAGCCTTTACAAAGGGATTCCCGACGAGCGTGGGCCCACTGAGGTTTCACCCCTAACAGCATACAAGAGGCTCCAACCCCGCTGCAGTGGCCCCCTCTTGAGCCTTGCGGTTCATATGGTAGTGCAGCTGACACCTACTCCCCGCACCATCCAACACACCCATACTACGCCGGGGATACACCTAATTAATTGGCCAAGCTGCCCCATCTCAGCATGTGGTTGGCACTGTAAAGCCGGGTTACATGCTCCATGAACCGGTCCTTAGGATCCAGGCAAGTACTAAACACAAACCCAAGTCTCGTGCACCCAGCACACAACCAAAACATCCAACTTGCCTTGATCCCTACCTCTACATAACTCACAATGTCTCATTCAAGAGTATGGTAATATAAACTGATGATCTCATGTCCCAAATATCCTATTCTAAGCATGGCTAAGCATATGCATGTAAATAACTGACATGGTAAAATAAATCCCAACCCAAGCTACAAGGAAACAAGGTAATGCAAATCTAGGGAAACTTTCCTAGCATGGGTTTCATATTTCATTTGACAATGCAAATAATTCTATCTACATATCCTAGCATAGGATCAAAGTGGTCAAGGACACTTGCCTCCTTCTTGCTGCTCTTGAAATGGGTAGTCCTGATCTTGGAAAGAAATAACTTGCTCTGGAACAGGTTCTACTTCATACCATCACACATAGCAAAAGAAAAACAACAATCATAAGACATAGTTCACACTTCTACTTCATACAAACCACACATTTCATATTTATGAAATTCATTCACCATTATATGTGTTGTGGTTACTTTGTGTGTTGATCTGTGGCTTGCACACACTTTTATTTATATGTGTATGATTCCTACTTTGGTGTTCATATTTATACTTACACACTATATATATATATATATATGTATATATGTGTGTGTTTTAGTTTTAAATAAATTCCTTATATTAAACTACCAAGTATGTAAGAAAAGTATTTTTCTTCTCCATATGTGCCTTCATAATTTCTATCAACGCTAAACTGAACTCTTTGGATTTTAGAAACTCCATTTATCATTTACTAGTTGCTATATTTTCAGATTTATATTCCTATACATAATTGTGTATTTTATTATTAAATTAGTAATACACATCACCTAAACAGAATAGGTTCTGGCCCTAAATAATTTAAAATCATATTTTGACCTTGGCTTCTGAGGTAGACCATTTCATAATTATTTTTCCTATTTTTCTATAACTATTCTTTACTTAAAAATGTGTCCCTATACTAATAAATGTGAATAATAGATGAAACAGATTTATTTCATCCCAAAAATATACTTTTATCTCACTCCAAAGTTTTCTAAGTACTGAGAAAGTTTTTAATTAATTTTAACAATTATGTTTGTCCCCCTTTTTAATTTTTAAACACTAGTTACATATTCAATTTTCTAAATTAAATACTAAACAGGGTTAAAATAATGAACTCACCCCATTACAGGGTCTATAATATTATTTTTATAATTTCCAGGGGTCTAGCTACACTTATCAGAGGTGTTTTCCTAATTTCTATTAAGTCCAGGGGCTAAAACTGATTTTTAAATGAATTTACATGATTTTCTAGAGTTCCAGGGGCTAGATCTGAAGTTTCCGGGGCTAGCTCTCAATTCTAGAGAACCCCAGGGGGTAGCACGTAAGAATTCCAGTCTTTATAACGCGGGGCTGACGTGGACAGTCCGATTTTAAACCGACGGCTGAGATTATAACATCGAACCGGTACGCGGGGATTTAAACCCTACCGTGCGATTTAAAATAAACGGCGCACAAGCGGCCACGTCGCTCTGATCGAGCGCGGGCGGCGCTGCCGGCGGCGCACGGCGGCGGGAAGCGGCGATCTCGCCGGAAAGTTTCGGATCCTCGAGAATTCTGCCTAGAACTGGGATCTTATGGCCTAGATCGGTAGAGGGGAGGTCAGGGATCTCACCTCGGAGGTTTTCTCGAGCTCGGGGGTCCTGGAAAGTGATCGGCGGCGAGGTCCGAGGCAAAACCACGGCGAAGCTCGTCGGCGCTGGGTTTACACCGTAAGTCTTCGGGTTTTCTGCACCTGCAAAGTTCCCCGGAGGCGGTGGATCAAGACCAGCGAGTTAGATCAGAGTTTCCGAGCTTAGATCGGCCAGAATTCACCGGCGAAGTCTCGGTGCTCACCGGAGTAAAAATCGGCGATCGCGTGGGAAAAACTGATCGGATCGGGGGTTTTTATAGCCGGGGGAGGGCGGTGGGTCTGTTGCGATCGAGTTTGAGTCGTTTGGGACCAGAATTCGGGCTGCGGGACGCGGAAATCTGGTCGGTTGCGATCGCGCGCGCGGGAGAGAGTCCGGGGTCGCGGGGTTAGGGATGACATGTGGGTCCCACCTGTCTGTGAGAGAGAGCGCGGCGCGCGCGGGGGCGGGCTGGCGCTGGGAAACTGGGTCGGCTGGCGGGTTTCGGCCCACTGGCCGGTTTTTTTCCCGTTTTTCTTTTTCTTTTTCTATTTCTTTTCTGTTTTGAGTATAATTTGAATTCCAGTTTGAATTTGAATTTTTGCAAAACATGCAATACGTCCAAAAATTTTAAAATTCTCCTCTGAACATGGTTTAGGGTTTTGAATCAAAATTTGGGGTGTTACAGCCATGGGTACTTGCGCCGCTAAGGGACAGGAGGAGCAAGCTTGGGAAATTGGCAAAGTACTGCCCGGGCCAGCTAAGTCATTCTGGACTTTTGCACTCCCTTACAAATACAGCTTCCCCTTCAAGCTTGCATATATTTTTGTGTACCCTTCGACGTGTATATAATTGTGGTTATCTGTCTCACCTTTGGCCAAAGTCCTGCTACAAGGCGGAAATGCCTGAGGCACCTGTATTACCTTCGGACCCTCTGGCTACCTTCCAGTCCGGGTCCGGTAGCGCCAGAAGGGCACCTCCCCTCTTCAGAGTGTCCGGTCAGCAAGAGATCTAGGGTACGTAGCCTGCTTGGGCTGGTCCTGCGTCTCGAGCCTGCGCGTCCTACCTCTAACGGCGTGGCACCCGGAGTGCGGGGGGGGGGGGGGGGGGGGGCAGACGGCACACCGCCCCAGGAAGGATGGTGACCGGGGTCCAGACGTCAATACACCGAATTGCCCAGACTCCGTAGCTTAGCAGACGACCATAAACCATAACGGGGTCGACAAGCAGAAAAACTGCAACTACACGGCACGGTTTATCCTATTCTCTTAGTGTCTGTCCAAGCCGCAGGGCTCCGGTCTGTAGGGCCGTAACTCCAACTCTCCCAAGGGGGACACTCTCGGACCCCAAATGTCGGCGCCTCCCGAAGGCCCCGGAGCTTGTGTCTTACACTAGCACCCGGTTGCCAGGGGGTCATCGCGACTTGTCAAACTAAGCAAGTCGCTCGGACCCCAGCAACTCGTGAAAGGAAGCGGGTACACATCTACGGCAAGCAACGAGGAAACGACAACTGCTTTGGTGAGTTAAGGGATGCTCCGATATTTGCGGCATCAAGGGTCAGGGGACCTCACAAGAACTAAAAATGGTTCTGCCTATCGGACTCAGTGCCAAGCGATTGATAGAAGGAAGATCAACGGAACCACTTTTTCATTCATCAATACAGAAATACAAGACAAGACAATGAAAGACTTAGAGCAGAGATATTTTCATTAACATTAGGGTCCGAGACACAAGAGAGAATACAAGACAACTAAGAAACTCAAGTTGAGTAGTCTTCTGCTCCGTGGACTGCTTGGTTGACCCCCGAGCCAATCTCTGTGCAGTGAGATGGACACCAGCTATTAGACCGAGGTCGGCAGCAATGCACGCTGGACTGAGACAACGATGATATCCATGTGTTGTATTAGGCGATGCATGCTGGACCGCGATAATAGTAACATCCAGTACAAGGTGGGCAAAATCACCATCTAGGACAGATTTTGCCATCTACAATAGTACCCGGAGGAAGGCTTGATCACTCTGGACTTAGCCTTCCTCCGGTACCGGCAGACAACCCTCTTGTGACAAAGCGCCTAGAGGACGTGCTCCACCCGACACTGGTGTCGGGGCTCACTGCGGGTCGAAGACCCTGTCCCCGATGGCCTCCCCGACCGTCGGCATGCCATCAGGATGGCTTGTGCCTCTATCCGGGCCCGTCAGGGAGAGGGATGTACCAGAGAACCTCACCAAAGGCCGCACACTTACGAACATCTCACAGAAGTAGACGAAGACGATCACCAGTGAGGAGGCATCTGGTGGGCGAGAGCGTCTGGATGCAGAGGCTTCCAGCGCGCAAGAGGGTAACAAAGGCCACATGGCGAGGAGGAGCGCCATCCTACAACCGCGAGACCTCCTTTTATACACTTCCGCGGCCTCAGGCAGCACAACAGGCACAGGGATTGGGTTACCACCGCTACACACCATGGGCTATTTGCCTCCCCCAGTAATGAGCTGAACTCAGGTCCACCCACTAGCCACTGCAGGTCGGGAGGATAACCCTTCAGGAATGTCCGACGGTTCCCAAGGGAAGTGGTGTGACCCGATCATCGGCTGCCTCAAGAAAATAGCCCTAGGCGACCCCTCGAGCATGTCGCCCTAGTACACGCCAATGACAGGTAGGGCCCAGGCCCACCAGTCAGCCACTAATAGGATAGGCGAGTATAAACTCGGGAACGTCCGGTGACTCCTGAGGGAAGCGGCGCAGTGCTCTTGCAGTCACGGGCGGTCGTAGTAATAGCCCCGAGGCAACACCTCGGCTGCCACGCCATGACCGGTCAAGTCAGAGTGAACGCGATGATGCGCTGCCACTTTGACTGAGTGCGCCCACTACGCCAACGATGAACAACCTTTTCATCTCCTAGGGATGGCCGTTAGCCCACTACGCAAAAATTTCCCGACGTTTCGATTCCCAGGAATTGCAAGACCAAACCCATGACGCGGGAGAGATAGGGTCCCACCTGTGGGCTCAATGCCTCCCCCGAGATGGGCTCGGGGGCCACTCTAGGTACCCTGTTGTCGAAGTGTTCGGTCGACACTTCCCCCGGGCCTGCACTGGGCAGCCCGCGGAGGTTCTTTTTTTTTCGGTGGGGCTAGTCCCTTGCGGAGAGCTTGCGCGTATGGACGAGTTAGTAAGAGCTAGACACGGCGAGTTTTACGTGGTTCAGGCCACCGGAGCGTAAAACCCTACGTCCACGGCGAGCTATGGAGCTCGCTGTATTGCTTGGTGCTCAGAACCGGAGTCCTGAGCTTGAGGATGGGTTACAACTTGGGGGTGAATGGCTAGCGTATGAGTTGCGGGAGTGCGAACCCTTGCTATCGTCGCCTACCCGAGTCTTTTATAGTCCAAGACTCGGGTGGCTTACAAGGGGGGCCCGGGACCCGACAGGTGGTCCCTGGGAGATTGTCTGTCATCTACCGTATCTGAAGTTATGCCGGTAGTTGTCTCTGGCGAAGGCTTCTGAGTCTCCGTCTTGCAGCCCTGCCCATGCCGCATGCTAGTCGTAGTGGTTGATGACGGCGCGGGCGGCATGGGATGTCTTGTCGTTGCGTTTATTGGCTGGCAGGCTCTGACACTGCGCGCCAGTCTGTGATGCGACTGGGCGCAACGGCACCTGACAGAGGCGTGCTCCGCGTCTTCGCGCCTTGGGAAGACGCGGGCCTTGAATACCTTGTACGGGCAAGGTATGGGGCGTCTTTACGCCCGCTGCCTATCGCTCGGGGGCAGGCAGTGCCGTTTTGCTGGCCACGTGGCGGGCCCGGAGCCCTCCTCAGAGGAGAGGAGGGTCCGGCCCAGCGGGGCACGTGGAGCCTTTGGACCTCTCCCCGCGGAGGGGGAGGTTCGGCTTCTGTCGGCCACGTGGCGGGCTCGGAGCTCCTCTCTGAGGAGAGGGAGGTCCGGCCCCGCTGGATACGTGCCACCTTCGGACCTCTCTCCCGCGGAGGGGGAGGTCCGGCCTCTGTATGCCACATGGCGGGCCCGGAGCTCTCCTCTGAGGAGAGGGAGGTCCGGCCCCGCCGGACGCGTGGCGCCTTCGGAGCTCTCCCTACGGAGAAGGGCGAGTTCCTTAGGCATTTCCCCTGTGCGCGGGGGTACCCCATATCGCAGGTACCGACAGTGGCCCCCGGGCCCATCTCGGGGGAGATAGCGAGCCCGAGGTGGGACCTCCATCTCTTCTGATCCGCACACTTTCTCTAAGTCCCGCATTGACCGCTGCCGGAGCACGAACGGCCGCGGGATCGTGGGAGCGTGTGCCCACTTGATGGTTGCTTTTACTGCGGCGGTTCCCAAGACTGCCACTTCTGCACGTTGCGGCGCTTTCTTCGGGAACCACCGAAGTGCCTTCCCGGCCTGTCTTCTTAGGAGACTGACTCCTTGACCCACCGCTTCAGTCGGGCGGCTTGGGTCCACCTGTCATCGGCGCTCGGTCTAGGAGCCGAAGCGGTTGCCGATGCGGCGTATTCGAAGAGTTCCGAATCGCCTGGAATTGCACCTGGGAAGGTTTTAGAGGGGATCTTACCCGCATTGCGGCTTCCCTTCACACTTCCCAGCGTTTCTTCTTGGACTCTTGTGCCTTTTCCCTCTTGCCCTTGAGTCCTCCCTCGTCATGGCCTCCAACCCGCCACCAGAGAAGAAGCGTGCTCGATCTCCTCCAGCGGCGGCGTCTGTGCCGAGTCTGGAACTTGGGGTGCCTGGCACTCCTTCCGGTGGCGACTCAAAGAGGCCCCGGGCTGATGCGTTGAGGGGAGCTTCTGGGGCATCCCCTGCTCTGCCAGTTCAAGCGACTGCGGAGCGGCCGTCAGTGACGGCAACGGGCTCTGGGAGTCCTATCCCGGCTCGGAAGTCGGAGTTCAGAGCCCGCTGGAGTGTCCGCGCTTCCCGGCCATCCCCGACTGGCGGGGAGTCTATGCCGTTGCGCTCGGAACCCGGGACTGCCGCCGCGGCCCCCAAGCCAGCGCGAGCTTGTCCTGTTCCGGTGTGCCCGGATTCCGCGGCGGCGTCATCTTTTCCTGCCGAGACGGCCGCCGTGGCCCCCAGGCCAGTGCAGGTCGACCCTGCACCAGGCGGCCCGGCCTTTATTCCAGCGCCACCTTCCCCGGCTCGCCCCTCTCCACAGGTCAAGAAGCCAGAAGCTAAAGAGGCCCCGGCAGGTCCGGCTGCCAGAGCCCCGGCGCCAGCTTCTCCTGACCGGCGTCTCGTCTCGGTCGCTGGTGCATCGACTCTTCTTGAGGACGAGGTGATGGAGGAGGTTGGGGGAACTGCCCCGGCCTCTGTTGCTCCATTGCCCCTGGCAGATGCCTTTGCGCTTGCCGAGACGAGCGTTCGGCAGGTCTTGGCTGCACTAGGTCGGGAGCGGGAGGAGTATACAGTTGAACGGGATCGCCTCCTCACCTGGGGGAACCTTTTGCGGGAGCGGACCGCGAAGGTCAAGAGCGAGCTCGACTCCAGGCAGGAGTTGCTCGACTTCAGGGAAGTGGTCCTCGACCGGCTGAAGCGGGCTGTCAACCGCATGGACGCCGAATCGCGGCGGATCAACAGGGAGGCCCTGGAGGCACACGCCCGGGCCGAGGAGAGCCTCTCTGCCGCTGAGGAGATACGGCAGCGGTTGGAGCGCCGTAAACTCGCCGTTGAGGAACGGGAGCGTTCCACGGCAGCCGAGGCGGAGAAGGTCGCCGCGCAGCTAGCGGCGGGCGAGGATGACCTTCGAGCTCGGATCGAGGAGCTAGAGATTCTGAAGGCAGACCTCGACTTGAGGGAGGAACAGGTCTCCCGTGAACGCCGGGCGGTCCTGGAACGGGAGTTGGCCGCCGACTTCAAGGCTTCTGAGTTGGAGCGGCTCGCCAAGACTCTCCACCTTCGGGAGGGCTCCCTGGCGGCCAAGGAGAAGGAATTCTCCGAGAGAAACCTAGAGGCCCTGCAGGCAGCCCGCCGCGAGGTGGAGGAGCTCTCGGCCTTGCGGTCCTCCGAGGCTCATGCGGTCTCAAGCTTCGTTGATCGAGCGGGGTCCGCCCTGATCCCTCTTGGCTTCAGTCCGGTGAGGGTAGCGGCTCCTGCGTTGAAGGTGGCGGAGGTGATCCCCGCGCTGGAGTCGATCGGCGCCAAGCTGGACAGGCTAGACTCGATGGTCGCCAGCGAGCTTGAGGCCGAGGGACGCGGCCTAGCCTTAGAGGTCGCCTCACATGTGCTGGCATGCTTCAAGAGCCGCGACCCCTCTTTCTCGCTGGAACCAGCGAGAGAGGGCCCAGCACGGAGCGGGAGGAAGCTGCCAGGGCTGAAGTCGAGGATGTGGCCGCCCTTGTAGCCGCTAGGTTCCGGCGTGAGCCGGGAGGTCCTTAGGACTTGTTTCTCTCTTTGTCGAGTCTGTAGTCCAGCTCATGGAGCCTCGTATAATTTGACTCTTTTAGATATTTGTGTCTGTGATGCCTTTTCTCTCCTTCTTGGCCTTGCCTCACTGAGTCCTTAGCTCCGCAAGGTACTCAGAGGCCTTTTCCAATCTCGGAGCTCTGCACAGACACCTTCCCCGGGTCCTAACTGTGTTAGGGGCCCCCGGGGGTCTCCGGATCTCGCCCTATGGGGAGCTCCAGATCAGCCTGCCACGTGGCGGGTTCGGAGCGCCTCCTGTCCCTCCTCAGGAGGCGGGAGCTCTGGCCCTGCTGGACACGTAGGGCTTTCGGAGCCCTCCCACCGAGGGGGAGGTCCGGTTTCCGCCTGCCACGTGGCGAGTCCGGAGCTCCCCTCAGGGGAGGCGGGAGCCCCGGGCCCGCTGGACACGTGGGGCCTTCGGGCCTCGCCCCTGCTGAAGGGGCGGGACCAGGCCCTTCCAGTCCTAGGCCGGAGTAGTTGGTAGCTCCTTTCCCCCCACTTCATGCAGTCCCCGTTGCCGTAACCTGGAGGTCCTGCACACAGGCAGAGGAAACGTAATTCTCCTCGGGGGGTCCTCCCCTCCCGTCTCCTAGTCTTATTCGTCTTACGATCCGTTATACGGTGCTTGGGCAATTCTGTGCTCGAGGCGCCGGAGCTCTGGCTCCCTCCGAGGTCCGGGTACGGTCGTCCGATCCCTAGTACCGGGCCGTGCGCTGGGGAAGCAGAGTGCACGTGCTTTGGGTTCATGACCAGGCAAAGCGGTTGTACTCCCCTGTACCTCTGGAGGGCAGGATGCGCACGCTTTGGGCTCGTGGCCTGCTAAGCGGGATACGCACCCTGGACCCCCCATGCACAACGTAGGCCTTTACTGGAGGTGACCAACTGGCACCGCAACACCTGACTGGGGGAGGCCCGAGAGACTCACTCGGCCATCGGCAGGTGCCTCAAGCGCGGCCGCCCTCGGTAGGATAGCGAATGCTGACTATGGATGAGCGAGGGAGAGGGGGAGCTAGATGTACGATGAACATACATAGATAGTGCGATCATAAAAATTAATGCATAATTTAAATGAGCGCATGAGAGAGAGCTAAGTAGAACAAGTTTCTGTGTTCATGCCCATAGGGGGAATTCTTGCTGTACATGGAGGCAATGTCCCGCCTCGTCTACAAGGGAAGCAAGACTCTACGCGCTTAGGGTCGGAACCAGGCTAAACTGGACGTAGTCCTGTACCGTCCCTTGAGACTTAGCTGCCCCAAGCTCTGTTCCTAAACTCTATGGGATTCATTACAGAAGGGAATGACCCTGTTCTACTAATGCTCAGGGAGTAGGACTTATAGTGTTGCTCCATGCCAGGGGTTTTGGGAACGGATCCCACACTCGGTTGAAAGGCATGTGTTCCTGGGGCGGCAACTTTCGTGATTCGGAAGGGACCTTCCCTGCTGGGGGAGAGTTTATAGGTCCTTCTCGGGAAAGAGCATGCCGCCACACCAGGTTGCCCTTCCGCAGGTCACTGACGCGTTTGGTTCTTTGGCGGTAGTGCTTAGAGCATCAGCCGAGACCGTGCGTTGTGGGATGTTACCTGCAGCCGAGTCTCGTCGACGAGGCTGTCATCTTCACGCTGGATCAGGTTCTGCGCGGCTTCTCCTGGGGGCCCCCGGGGAGTTCTCCCCTTCTGGCTAAGGCCTTCAAGGGGTAGGTGGACCCGGGCTCGTCTTGGATGACCTAAGGCGTCTTCCCCTTCTGGCAAGGCCTTCAAGGGGTTGACAGACCTTGGGCGGCCCCCGGGAGGTATGTCCGAGGCACGGAGGCGTGCTTTCGGGTGAGGCTGGCCCGACCTTGCACCATTGTGATCGGTGCTTGGGCTGCTGCGACTACTTGGGGCTTCTCCAAGGTTGACGCCGCAGCAGTGCAGCCTCCTCTGACCCGGGACGGCAGCCACAGCCGGCTACCGCCCTGGCCCGTCACCGTCGGAGCTGGAGTCCTCACCGTTATGCACTGTCTTTATGACACGCTGAGGCTCCTGAAAACCCACCTGATGGGCGGCGCTGACTGGGGCATCGACCTTCTGCTTGCCATCCCTCTGAAGGTAGGGCGGTGCCTCAGCTCTCTGCTGTCTTCCTTTGCGGAAGCGCTCTGCGAGCCTCTGGATATCCCAGCACTCGGCAGCAGTATGGTTGCCGGCGCCATGCACGGGGCATAGCCCACCCTGGTCACTATCTGGGGCCGGTGACTGCCGCTGCCTTTTGTCGGGGCGTGGCCCCCGAGCTCCACTAGTCGTCGCTGTTGCGGCGACGGGAGCCGTGAACGATGACTTCATCTTGCCACTCCCCCGGTTCTTGGCCTTCTTGCCACCCCCATAGGCAGCAGCGCCGGACCCGGGCTGTCCTCCTGACTCGGAGGTCGGCAGAGAGTGCCAGTTCCGCCCTTCAGCTGCTCTGGCGCATTTGTCCGCCAGGCTGAAGAGCTCAGAGACGTCGCGGACCTCTCTGGTCGCGAGCTTCTCAAGCATTTTCTCGTCCCGGACACCCTGTTGGAACGCCACCACCACAGAAGCACTCTGAATATGCGGGATGGTGTTGCGTACCTGGTAGAACCGCTGGATGAAAGAGCGCAGCGACTCCCCAGATTGTTGCTTGACGGCGTGGAGGTCAAGCTCCGTGCCGGGACGGGTGTAGGAGCTGCAGAAGATCTCACACTGGTCGGAGCCTGCATTGCCGGAGTCGGCGTTGCCGGAGTCGGCTGCTGGCTACCAGCTTGTGCCGACACACTCCGTCCTGAGTGCGTCGACATGTACTCCCCGCTGGTCATGGTTCGCCGTGAACGCGGAGGGGGAGAGCTTGCCGCTGAAGGGAGCTTGGTCATCTTCGTCGGCGGAAACTCGTCGCGCAGGGGAAAAGCCCTCTACCTGGCGCGCCAAATATCGAAGTGTTCGGTCGACACTTCCCTCGGGCCTGCACTGGGCAGCCCGCGGAGGTTCTTTTTTTCGGTGGGGCTAGTCCCTTGCGGAGAGCTTGCGCGTATGGACGAGTTAGTAAGAGCTAGACACGGCGAGTTTTACGTGGTTCAGGCCGCCGGAGTGTAAAACCCTACGTCCACGGCGAGCTATGGAGCTCGTTGTATTGCTTGGTGCTCAGAACCGAAGTCCTGAGCTTGAGGATGGGTTAAAGCTTGGGGGTGAATGGCTAGCATATGAGTTGCGGGAGTGCGAACCCTTGCTATCGTCGCCTACCCGAGTCTTTTATAGTCCAAGACTCGGGTGGCTTACAAGGGGGGCCCGGGACCCGACAGGTGGTCCCGGGGAGATTGTCTGTCATCTACCGTATCTGCAGTTATGCCGGTAGTTGTCTCTAGCGAAGGCTTCTGAGTCTCCGTGTTGCAGCCCTGCCCATGCCGCATGCTAGTCGTAGTGGTTGATGACGGCGCGGGCGGCATGGGATGTCTTGTCGCTGCGTTTATTGGCTGGCAGGCTCTGACACTGCGCGCCAGTCTGTGATGCGACTGGGCGCAACGGCACCTGACAGAGGCGTGCTCCGCGTCTTCGCGCCTTGGGAAGATGCGGGCCTTGAATACCTTGTACGGGCAAGGTATGGGGCGTCTTTACGCCTTCTGCCTATCGCTCGGGGGCAGGCAGCGCCGTTTTGCTAGCCACGTGGCGGGCCCGGAGCCCTCCTCAGAGGAGAGAAGGGTCCGGCCCCGCGGCGCACGTGGAGCCTTCAGACCTCTCCCCGCGGAGGGGGAGGTTCGGCTTCTGTCGGCCACGTGGCGAGCCCGAAGCTCCTCTCTGAGGAGAGGGAGGTCCGGCCCCGCCGGATACGTGGCACCTTCGGACCTCTCTCCCGCGGAGGGGGAGGTCCGGCCTCTGTATGCCACGTGGCGGGCCCGGAGCTCTCCTCTGAGGAGAGGGAGGTCTGGCCTCGCCGGACGCGTGGCGCCTTCGGAGCTCTCCCTGCGGAGAAGGGCGAGTTCCTTAGGCATTTCCCCTGTGCGCGGGGGTACCTCATATCGCAGGTACCGACACATGTGAACCGGGTACCCCCGCGTAGTGGGTAAAAAGCACCTGGGCCCCTCCTTCCCAGCTTAGGCGGGCCGTAGCGTAAGCCACGTGCTCTGGGCCCCATGAGCTGTCCCAGGGTTGCGACGTGTCTTCAGGCCCTGAGCCTGACTATCGGCCAAGAGTGGCTCGGGGGCCGACATGTGTCCCATACTGCTGGACCCCAGCCTCCACTAAAGAGGGCTTCGGCACTGCCACGTACCCGGAACCTCCGAGCCACACCCCCTAGCCAGAGAGGGCTCCGGAGGTGCCACGCGTCTTACAACTCCGGATCCGACCTCCAGCATGGAGGCCTCTAGTCCTGCCACGTGGGCTGCGACTCCGGGTGTACCTTCCCCCTAGGAAAGGCTCCGGATGTGCCACATGTCCTGTAGCTCCTGATCCAACCTCCAGCATGGGAGGCCTCCGGTGTTGCCACGTGCCCAACAACTCCGGACCACAAACTACTCCACAAGACGGCTCCGGTGGAGACGCGTGTCTCGGGGGCTATCCGCCCGAACGTCACGCCGACAAGCAACGGGCGGATGGCCAAGGAGTAAAGAGGAAGGAGCACTGCCAGACCGAGCATTGAAGGCACGTGCCTTTCCCAGAAGCATGGAGCACGACGCACGCCTCCATCCTCTGTCTGTTCGCCATTACGGTGAAAGACAGGGCGGCGAGGCGTGATGGCGCAACAGTGCCTCCCAATGGTGCTGAGTCGCCCTGCAGAGCAAGAGGATGCAGGGACAAGATGGGGACTTCATCATCACCGGCCACCCGGTCAGAAGCGCTAGACGTGTCAGGTGGCGCACCTTAACTCCACCGACAGTGACAATGCATGTATCTATAAATACTTATAGTTTATGTATAGGAGACAGATAGCCGCGGGACCACCTGTCGGGCCCCGGGACACCTTGTAACTGCTCCAGCCTTGGGCTATAAAAGGATCGGGGCAGCCTCCAGGCAAGGGGTTCGCGACCCAACCAACTCATTCTCACACGCGAGCAAGCAATACACCAAGCACTCCTGTGGATGTAGGGTTTTACGCTCCGGTGGCCCGAACCACGTAAATCCTCGTGTCTCTCTCGCCATTGTGCCGAGACCTTCGAGTTCCACTAGCCCCACCGAGAAAAGAACCTCCGTGGGCTGCTTCCGATTATACCGGGGGAAGTGTCGTAGCGAACACTTCAACAACAACTATAGGTTGGGCCAAAGAAGGTGTCCACAACACATATAGCCTCTTGAAGAAATACATGAAAAGACTTCGTACAAAAGATTTAAAGTGGATCGAACCCTTTTTCGGACCCTACGTAAGTGGGAGCTACGTGCACTGGGCTGCCTTTTTGACTTAATCCTATAGCCTTTCTACCGAAGAAGCAAAATCGGTAATCAAACTTTTTTTAAGACATAAGAATGCAACCAAGCCTGGATAAACTTGTATAATGCTCTGAAATTTAGATCGTGTTGACTACTTGATTGCCTTTTCTTTTCTAAAAGGATTGCTACTTGGGTTGTCATACCAATCTGCATGGAAGACTAGTGGTACCTTCCCATACTTCAATATGCTACCAGGTCCCTGAATTTGGTATCCTCGTTAGGAACCTAGTCTCGTTCAGGTTTCTCCATGAAAGTTGCTTAGACATGGGTTAGAGATTAGTTTTATCTTATGCCTTCATGTTCAATTAGACCCGCTTCAATTAGTCTATGCTTTATATGTTTCTTTGGTACAGTGCAACATGGAAAAGCATCTATGCAATTGCTGCTTGAGGATACACATTGAAATGTCAATTTAATGTAGAATACCTGCTTGGTTCTTTATAATGTGTGAGTCTTAATGCATGCTTGGATCGTTAGTTTAGCGTCAAATTTTGTCCATTAGTTCGAATAACTTGGATTGTTGTTCTTCTTGATGTATATAAACAAACAGGGTCATCCATTTCACTTTTGTAATCCTATTTGGCTTACAGGCAGGCCTACTGGTCAGAGCAAGAAATGCTAGCTCCTCCATCACAATGCCAAAATCAACTTGCAAAATCAGATTAGAGGGTTAATTAGATGTATTTATAAAGGTTAAGGTACAAATACCTGGTTTATAAGTTTGGAGGGTTAAGTTGTTAGCAGGCCATACTTGAGGGGGTATGTAGACCTTTTCCAAAATAGATTACTAGATTACGTCTTATATCCATTGCACAATTATGGGTAGATATTTTTGTTTCACTCATGTTTGATGTATATGAGAAAAAATCTCTCATGTTCTTAAATTTGAGAACTTTATCAAATATATTTGAATAGATGCAATCATTCACCTGGACAATAATACAATGATTTTTGTGGAGAAACATCCATGATGCCAAAACTAATAGATCAATTACTACTCCACAATAATCAATAATAGACACAGAGGAATCTTCTCTAGAACCTCTAAATAATTACAACAATGATAATAGTCTCATCAAGTTGTATACTTGGCATAAACAGCAGCAAAAACTCAACTTTAGAACATCTTAAAAAAACTTTCTAAACAACCTGTTCAACATACATAGTACCAAACACACAAGAGGAAGAATAAAAGAAGACTAAAATTAAGTCCAAAATTATAGTATCCATTCTTTAAGCTTTTGAACACTATTAGAGCTCTGTGGACAACATGGCAACTTCCTTGAGAAATTTGTCTTGGAAATCAGACACTATAGGGTAAACTCCATCGAGGAACAAATGTTTCTTGTATATAAGGAAGAACAAGTTTTCTTTTCAAAAAAATGTATTATCATCAGAGTTTGGAGATACAACAACAACCAAGCCTTTATCCCAAGCATGTTGGGGTCGGCTAGACATGAAACCCAATATTATATATATATATATAATGAAGTAAAAGAGAGGAGAGATATAAGGGTAACAAGAAAAAAAAAGAAAAAAGACTATGATTCTGGCACATGAATTGCTACTTTTCATGCAGTCCTATCATGAGCTAAGTCTCTAGATACAATCCAATCTCGCAAATCTCGTTTTACCGCCTCCTCCCGGGTCAACCTTGGTCATCCTCTACCCCTCCTAATATTTCTCTACATCTTAAAATCCCACTATTAACCGGTGCTTCTGGAGGTCTCCGTTGGATATGTCCAAACCACCTTAGTCGAAGTTGGACTAACTTCTCTTCAATAGGCGCCACCCCTAACCTATCACGAATCGCCTCATTCCTTATTCAGTCTCTTCTTGTGTGCCCGCACATCCACCGTAGCATGTGCATCTCTGCGACACTCATTTGTTGGATATGTTGCCGTTTAGTTGGTCAACATTCCACCCCATATAGCATCGCGGGTCTGATCACCGTCATATAGAACTTCCCTTTTAGCTTTTGTGGGACCTTCCTATCACATAGGATTCTATAGGCTTATCGCCATTTCATTCACCCTACCTTGATCCTGTGGAAAACATCCTCGTCAATATCTCCATTGCTTTGTAACATTGATCCTAAATATCGGAAAAAATCCCTTCTAGGTACTATTTGTCCTTGTAGACTAACATTTTCCTCTTCACGACCAACACCACTAAAGTCACACCTCATGTACTCGGTCTTGGTCCTACTAAGTCTAAACCCCTTGGACTCTAAGTTTTGTCTCCATAGCTCTAATTTCTTATCAACATCATCCCTAGTTTCATCTACCAGCACTACATCATCGGCAAAGAGCATGTACCAAGGGATATCCCCTTGTATATCCTTGACACCTCATCCATCACCAAGAAAAAGATGTATGGGCTCAAAGCTGATCATTGATGTAGTCCTACCGTGATAGGAAATGCATCAGTCTCAGTATCACTTACGCGCACACTTGTCCTAACATTATTGTACATATCCTTGATAAGGGTAATGTACTTTATTGGCACTTTATGTTTCTCTGGTGTCCACCACATGACCGACCTTGGTATCTTGTCGTACGCCTTTTCCGAGTCAATAAACACCATATGTAGGTCCTTCTTCTGCTCCCTATATCTCTCCATAAGCTGACGAAGCAAAAAAATCGCCTCCATAGTAGACCTCCGAGGAATAAAACCAAAGTGGTTTTTAGTGACATTGGTCACTTTCCTCAGGCGGTGTTCAATCACTCTCTCCCAAAGCTTCATAGTATGACTCATAAGCTTAATTCCTCGATAATTAGTACAACTTTGAATATCCCCTTTATTTTTGAAGATAGGTACTAATATACTTTTCCTCCATTCTTCAAGCATCTTGTTTGACTGAAAAATGTGGTTGAATAGCTTTGTGAGCCATACTATTGCAACGTCCACAAGGCATCTCCACACCTGAATAGGGACATCATCAGCGCCGAGAGCCTTTCCTCCTTTCATCCTTTTTAAGGCCTCCTTAACCTCAGACTCTTGTATCCTCCGCACGAGCCGCCTGTTGGAGTCATCAAAGGAGTCATCCAACTCAACCATACTGCTCCCATTTCCATCATTGAATAGCTTATTAAAGTAATCTCGCCATCTATTCTTAATCTCTTCATCCTTCACTAGAATGCGATCAGTCTCATCTTTGATGCATTTAACTTGACTGAAATCCCTCATCTTTCCCTCGCGAATTTTTGCTATCTTGTATATGTTCTTTTCACCTTCTTTTGTCTCTAGTCTCTCATATAATTCATCATAGGCCTGCCCTCTTGCTTTACTCACAGCCACCTTGCATTTTTCTTGGCCTCTTTGTACTTCAACATGTTGCTTGCGCTTCTATCATGATGCCAACTCTTGTAACGCTCCTTCTTCTCCTTAATGGGCTTTCACACATCCTCATTCCACCACCAAGTGTCTTTATCTATAAGTTTCTTTTCTTTTGTCACACCAAACACCTCACTAGCTACCTTCCTAATGCAAGTTGCCATCTTCACCCACATACTATCTGCATCTCCATTTTTTGCCCAGGGTCCTTCTGTAATCACCCTGTTTTTAAAGGATTCTTGTGATTCTCCTTTCAACTTCCACCACTTTGTTCTTGTGATTTTGACACCTTTGTCCCCCAAAGAACATGTGTGGAAGCGAAAGTCAACTACCACAAAGCTTATGTTGTGTCACAACACACTCCCCGGGGATCACCTTACAATCTAGACACTCCCGTCTATCCCTTCTCCTAGTGAGGACAAAGTCGATCTGGCTAGAGTGTTGGGCACTACTAAAGGTCACTAGATGAGATTGCCTCTTCCTAAAGAGGGTGTTAGCTACCAACAGATCATAGGATACGGCAAAGTCTAGGATGTCCTTCCCTCTTGATTTCTATCGCCGCATCCAAAGCCTCCATGAACTACCTCAAATCCTACATTAGTTGCACCCACATGACCATTGAGATCTCCTATGAGGGGTTTCTCGGTTATCGGTACACTACTAACCATATCCTCCAAGTCCTTCCAAAATTGCCTCTTAGCACTCATGTTGAGCCCAACTTGTGGGGCATAAGCACTAATGACGTTCGAGACAATGTCCCCAATAACTGTCTTGATTAATATTATCCTATCCCCTCGTCTTCGAACATCCACTACTCCATCCTTAAGATTCTTATCTATTAGAACACCTATGTCATTCCTAGTCCCAACCGATCCAGAATACCAAAGCTTGAAACCGGTATTCTTGACTCTCTCGCCTTTTGACCCGCCCATCTAGTCTCATGTACACAAAGGATATTTACTCATCTCCTAATGGCAATATCTACTAACTCACGTAGCTTCCCTGTCAAAGATCCTAAATTCCAACTACCCACCCGAAATCTATATTCCTCGGCTAGCTTCCTTGTGCTTTGCACCCGTCGAGTAAGATGCAAAGGCCCTTGCTCACTTATCACTACATCCGTGCGATGATGTAGCGCGCTACTAAGGTGGTGGCGATATGGCCCTTGCTAATTTAACACCATATTCGGGTTCTGATATGGCGCGCCACTAAGACGGTGGTGACCCGGTCCTTGCCCACTTAACACCATACCCAGATTCCAATATGGTGCGTCGCTAAGAGGGTTACGCCCCCAACGAATTTCTATTGGTTTCATTTCCATGAGAATGGCTAAGTGTAGTTGTTGGCTCGCCAAGCCTATCACAACCCATCCTCATTTACCCGGACTTGGGACTGGCTATATCATTACAACATAGGCAGAGTTCGTCAGAGTTTGGAGATGTTGGATAATAATTCCATTTGACAGCTAGCTGGTGCTACCAATTTTTTTCTAATGAGCTGGTGCTTCAAAGTTTCTTCTTTGAGAATGAATAATTCACATGTATGCGACTCAAGAGACATATGTTGGTGATATGGCTATAACTCAATTGTAGTTATGTAATATGAACCGGATGCATACATAAACCAAATGGATATTGGCGTGCGAGAATAGAGTGCTAATGGGTAAACTACATAGAAGCATGCTAGTGGCTTATGTACAAGTGGAGGCAGGACAATCCCATAACCATAACAATTGACCATGTGCTAGCACAGTACCTATCAATGTTATTCCCTATATGTGTTGATAGCATGAGAGGACCTCCAATTATTGCCGTGGGGTTATTTGACGGACCGAGGAGGGGATGACGTGGTAATGGTCTACTATCTCTACATTAACACACATGATGTGGGCAGAGATTCTCCAATCCTCCAACAACATTATTTTTTTACAGGCAAATCCCTCATGTTCAGTCTATCTCGAAGGAGTAACTAGAAAAACAATTGTTTGGGTTGTCAGGAAGATCTCAAGAGCCATTTCAAATTAGGATGCACTAGGGTGTGACCGACGAGCTGTTTATATTCTTTTGAGGTGGAGGAGTCGGCACATTGAATTGTACAGGTCACATTTAGATCATCTAAAAAACCATTATGTGGCTTTGATTTTCCAAAGCTTATAACGACAACATAAGATCCTGGTGAGAAATAAAGATGTTGAAGATGGAAAAGATAATGAAGGCCTCTATTTCCAAGCATCAATATCTCCTTTTCTGTATCTCTTATTCACACACACTTTTCACGTATCCTCAGTGTTCTATCTACGACCTATTGTGTTTGTACAATGCATGTAGTGAAGTCTTGTAATATGAGAACCTGACAGGTGACTATTGCTGTAGATAGGAAGGCTAATAAATAGCGCAACACCATTTGCTTATTTCCAGGTGTCTCCTATTCGTAAATACTTTGTACAAATCTTTTGCTTTTGACCTATCATTTTTTATCTCTCTACATATACTAAGTCACATGTTCAGGGTGAACATGTAGTAGTAGTAGTACGTGTGCGTGTATGTAGTATCCGGAGGATAAGAATGATATATATATATATATATATATATATATATATATATATTGAACACGACCGTACGGAAAGTTGGTTGTCGCATTGACTTCTCAGTATTAAGCCACACCAGAGAACTCTCATTACTATTTATTGTCACAAAAAGTATTCAGAGAATAATAATTTCAGCGTGTTCGCGGTAATCGGATCAACGTCTTCATCTGCTGCTCTGTATCCAGGGCAATAAATTTCTCCAGCAGATAAATATATACAGTGCAACATACATAAAAGCTTTACAGAAGAGCGATTAATACTGTTTTAAGACACGTTTGAGCGTTCAGGTCCTGCTGTTACGCGTTGCATCCTCGTTGAAGATCTCGGGTCCTAGAAAATCAACTACTGTGAGAACTGTACATAATAAGATGCTAGTTCCAATGTCGGCAGCAAACTGATAATGTGCTCGCGACGTTGCTTTCATGGAGGCGGCGCCGGAACCCGGCCATGGGGCTGCCAGATACTGAGACTGAGTGGTGATACGCGGGAGCGGACACTGCATGTCGCCGTTCACCTATGCCGACGCCCTCCTCGTTTTGTTTGGGCATAATAAATTTCTATCCATTAGAGTAGAATGGAGGGAAAAATGAACTAATTTTTAGTTCAATCTCCCTCAATGTACTTTAAATGGAGAGTATTTAACTTTATCTGAACAAAGTCATAGAAGATTTAGTTCTTTAACATACGGGATGAGTACTTTCCGGATGGTAGGTAAGAGCTTGTTTGGATAGAGGAGAATACTCTCCATTTAGTGTAGATTGGAGAGAATTAAAATAAAAATTAGTTTATTTTTCACTTCATCCATTCTAAATCACTCCTATTTACTTTACCCAAACAAGGACTAAGGGATATTGATCTTTTTTTAGTGGGTATTGGTCTCTTTTTTATTGCTCAGCCTCACCCTAATCTCTATCTCTCCCCCTTCTACACGATCTGTTATGTGTCAGCTGGAGGCTTCAGAGGAAGCTGCTAGCATCGCTCCCAGCACCTCTTTTCGCAATTCCTCTGGCCTCAATTCTTTCCTCCCAGCACTAGCGGACCAGCGGAAGCGAGCGCAGGGAGGCCAGCGCCAACCCGATGCAGGTGCAGACGAGCAGGTCGCAGCCGCCCTGGCTCCACCATGAGAGCAAGCGGCCGGGGTGCTGAGTGTGCATGTCATGGACAACTCCACCATTACCTAATTCAGAACCGCAGGTGCTCCATTGAGGTAAGAACGAAGCTGCAGACATTCTGGCCTACAATTGATCTCCAGCATACTTTTAGGCAGATGTTCAAATGTCTACCTTATCACAAACACTACATCCGATGAAGCATAGCCGCTTCCGTCTGAAAGACTGTTCGCATATGACAAGCATACACAATAACCCGGACATACATTACAACCATCACGGGCAGGTTCGCACTGTCACACAGAACAGCTCTCCACTTATAACAAATCTAGCACATGATCAGATCATAAGCAGTGGTATACACAAACAAGAGAACTAATCAGATCCTATTCCTTCTTGGAAGTGTGGATCGCGGTGACTGTAGAAACCATCAAATCGACACCGCACTTGTTTTGCATGTGGGGTCCCCTGCAGATCTTGTAGTACCCATTCTCGCCCCAGTTCTCGCCCCATGAGTTCTTTATGATCCAGTAGGGCTTTTCCTTGAAGCGGATTGGGGCGTAGCCAGCCGACCCGTAGCCGACCAGAAGAACACCATGATCAAGGTGCCTTCCACAAATGTATGGGCATGAGACACCACCAATGTATGTCTGCATATAGGCAGCATTGATACCAACTGCGAAAAAAAAGGTGTGCATCAGTAAATAATGAATGGTATTTTTAGGTTACTTGTGACCGCTGCAACTATAAAAACGACTTCAATCATTACTTGCGAGGGGACCATGTTTCACCAAGTTGGCAGCAATCTGATCTTCATCAACGGAGACAACACTGAAGTTGTTCACTTGAGCAACAATTTTAGACTTCTCAAACTTGCATGTGTTGTCCGTCCCGACATAAGGGTAATCCTTCTCGCTTTCTAGACCTCCAGCTTTCATGAGATAGCTGAAGGCCGTGGTCATCAACCCACCATTGCATCCTGCATCGCATGACCGTGGTTCCGAAGGATCACACTGCAGAACAGAGCATATAAATGAGAAATGGGATGAAGCAGGGATAACACTACTACTGCCTGGATTGATGAAATGATTTGCAAGATCCTAAGTTTGTAAATGACTGTTCCGTGCCTAAATGTTTTCCATAGTGGATTTTAAGGACTACTCTTTTTTGATCGAACACGCAGGAGAGACTCACCCCACCCGATAAGAGGGCTACACAAAGTTTATTAAAAAAAAAAAAACTGAAACAAGAAAAGGGAGATGTTTGATGCAGTCGGTGCGATGGACTTCCAAAACAATCGTAAAGGTCAGCCCACTTCTTGATTGACTTTGTTCAGCTAGGAAGGAGATTAGACTCAACCAAACTCCACTTTGGAGCCAAAGCCAAAACAATTATGCAGAATTAAAAACAACTCAGGTTCCCCAGCTTTCGTCTATTTCTCCAATGTAATCACTTCGTTCTCTTAACAAAGTATCATTGTCCTCTATACTCTGATCCCATGGAACCAGAACAGAGGAAACCAAAAGGTGAATAAAGAAGACAGTGGCAACGAAGACAGAACGAAGCAACACAGGACAACCCGGATGAAGGATTATCCTTGCATCATTTTGAGCCCAGGTATAATTTAATAGTATTTATTACTCATTTTTCCATCCGTGTACAACAGTCCTTTACGATTCATAAGTTGTAGAAAAAAATACACTGCAACTTTAGAAAATAATTTAACGTTACAAGGAACAGGGTGTGGAGAATGAGCCTTCATCTAATTATTTTTCCCCTCTGCGCTAATTATCTTTATATTTCTATACTTCCTAATTTCCGCCAATAGGAAAGCGAGAAAAGGACAACACGGCAGCATAGACAGTACAAGGCAACAAGACCCAGGAATATTCTTGTCCATCATCCTTTTAGCCCAAGCCAAACAAACAAGAGTGAAGAACAATTCCATAAGAATGTAGTAAGAAGCACTAGTGATGCTCGCAGGAATACCTCGTGGTCGCAGTCGACCATCTGCTGCTCGCTGAGCACCTCGAGCTTGCCAGTGGCCAGGTAGTGCGCCCCTTCCAGCGCCCCGGATGTGCTGAACGACCAGCACGACCCGCACGAACCCTGCATCCAAGAAGAGAAACGAATCGGATCAAATCGAATCCAATCCCCATCCATGATAAAAGCAGTTCTTGGACTCAAAAGATGAAAAAGAAGAATTGGGTGGAGAATGGGCCGCCGGCACCGAACGGACCTGGTCCTTGACGGGGCCGACGGCGCCGTGTTCGCGCCAGTCGAAGTCGGTGGGAAGGCCGTCGGTCGGGAGGACGGGCGCGTCATGCGCCGACCCCTTGGGGAGGTCCCGTCGAGAGGAGCGGCGGAGGCCGAGGAATCGACGCCGGAACTCGGCCGGGGTAAGGTCGGAGAACTTGGTCACCCCGTGGATCGCCGTCGGGTCGATCCGCTGGTGCCGCCGCGCGCGGCGGAGGTTAGCCCCGAACACGGCGAGCCGGTGCGCGCGCTCGGCGTTGTCGCGGTAGGACTTGCCGAACCGGCGGACGAAGCTCGCAAAGTGCGCCTCGGCGTCTAGCTCCAGCTCGTCGTCGGCACCTGCCACCACCTGCTCGATGAGCGGGTCCTCGCCGTCGGGCTCCGCCGAGCAGGGCGCGGCGGCGGACAGGACGACGAGGAGGCCAACGAAGAGGACGAGGCGGCGGCGAGCCATGGCTGGTTGAGCTTGGATACTTTTTCCTGAGGTCGTTCGCAGTGCCTGCTCCTGTTATTTATGCGTGGTTTTCTGAGTGGGTTGCGTACGTACGTGGTTGTTGTCTAGTACTCGGATGCAGTTGCGTAGAGACAACGGCAATACATGGCGTGTGTAAATTGTAATTGCAGGGAATGATCAAATCATGAATGCTGTGATAGCGACGTTAACGGTCTTATATCGTTGAAGCAACAGAGCGATGGTTTCATCAATGTTGAGCTGTGTCTGTTTTTAATGTCAAACGTGTATATATATATATACATATATATATATATATATATATATATATATATATATATATATATATATAAGAAATAAGTCTATTTAACCCGTCACCTATTAAGGTTGGTATACTTAACCCTCTCATCTATGAAACTAGATATCTTACTCACTAAACTATCTGATACCATTTAAATAACTCCTTAGAAAGGTTTTAGAGGTAGTTTTGCCTACATGGCATTACATGTGAACGATGACATGGCATGGAATTTTTTGTAAACCGTTTTAATCTCATAAATGGAGTTTTCTACTGAGAAAAAATAATTACCAATAAGAATTAAAAATAATTATCGATGAGAATTAAAATATTGTTTCCAAAAAAATTTCATACCATGTCATTATCGACATGTAATGCCATGTCAGTGAAACCACCTCTAAAACTTATTTCGAGTATTATTCAGATGGTTTAAGATAGTTTAGGAGGCAAGGTACCTAGTTCCATATGTGAGGGGGTTAATTGGACGAACCTCAATAGATGAGGGGGCGAAGTCGACTTATTCCTACATATAATAAACTTGTATGAAACTAATCTGAAGCATCAGTGAACCCAGCAAGGAAAAACAAAGGAGGTGATGTCTTACTTTACAAAACGTACAGCAGGGATTTATCTTTTGGTCGTTGTAGCTCTCCTATATGATCTACGCCCGACGCTCATCAACAGCATAGGATCAATATAGAAGTTCCCCCTGTTCGTCAAAGTCGTATAAACAAGTTCAAAGAAACAGATTCACAAGCTGGCATTGTTTGAGACCATATTTGGCACAACTTTTATACCAGATTTTTCACAAAAATAAGCAGAAGGTGTGTCAAAAAACTAGATTCTCCGACTGCTTCTTACAATGAATAAAAAATAAGATATAAGATTAAAGTGTTTTCACTAGTTTTTCAAATAATCTATTTTTTTAACAAGTTCAAGTTGTGACAAACGTAGCTGATGAAGCTCTCCTCTCTGTTGTTTGAAGTTGTATATTTCTATAGCACTGGTGCCTGCGACAATAGATTATCAACATATATAGATCCCACGATCAGAGAGCCCCAAAACTTGTACATCTTTTGTACATTGCCTGCTATTGCAGAATTTCTCAAAGCCGTGCATTCCAAAAACTTGTCAGGACGAGCATTCCATGCTCTAGGAGCTTGATGTACCCATCCTTGTTGTGCTGAGTGAGCAAGTATAAATCTAATTGTTTCAAACCTTGTCACAGGAGGGGCAAACACTTTGATCAAAATCATTCCCTTTCTATTGCCCATAACCTAGCTTTGTCCTTGACAACCTTGCCATCTGTTGGAACCTTTTTAAGCTTCTAAACCCATTTTACCCTAGCGAGTTTATGTCCTGATGGCAACTTGGTTAATGACCAAGTCTTGTTCTTCTCAATAGAATCAAATTCTCGTCTCATTGCTGATAGATTTATGAATCGCAAATGGTCTGATCTAGTGGGTAATCGGGGTGCAAATTATCGATCTCATATGTTTACCTTTGGGCTTGATGATGATGCCAACTGTTGCAGCGACGAGCTCGATGCAGTGATGGATCGACGCAGCAACGAGTCGATGCCATGGAGACAACGGCGACCGGAGATAGCCGTAGGTGCTTGGACCTTCCCCTCGCTGCTGCGCCTAAGCGATCGGAATAGAATGAGTTTAGACGGGCTACGACGTTGGTGGCATGCCTCCCATATATATTGCGCAGGGTGAGGTGGACCACAAACATTAGAAGGCAAGTGCCCCCGATCAAGGCTTCTAATGGGCCAGACTTGGTCACATTGACCAAGCCCGATTGAAAATCAACCTAACAATCTCTCCCTTGATCATTTAAATCTCTTAAATTTAGACTAAGAAATACACTTTCTTAACAACTGAACTTAGTGTCTATTTCTTCGTTCGATATATAGAGCACGTCGCATCAATATAGCCTGTTACGTCTATTTGACTCGACGACAACGATATACCTTCCATTTAGAAATAAACCTTACTCTTAGTCTGGCCCCTTAGTATCCAGAGATCATAGACTTTACCTAAAACCCATGCTAGCTATGTGTTCGCCAAACACACTGGGTGGTAAGCCTTTGTTAAGTGGACCCACAAGCATTTGCTTGATACTTATGTGCTCAATACTAATAATATGATCCTGGATTTTCTCCTTCACAACGTAAAACTTACTATGAATGTGCTTGGCAGCACATCTAATTCGTTGTTTTAGGAGTAAAACAACTTTAGTGATTTTAACGCTGTCAACCACTCTTAAACCGGGTATAATAATTCTTTTGTCTGCTCGGCGGCCTCATACATAATACAAAGTTGGTGTGAATCGTTCACGATGCAGTGACCACTCATTTGGAGATTTTCCATAATAAAGCTCCAACTGCGAGTGTTAACAAGTGATGTGGATTTTACTGGACATCTCACAAAAACTAAGTCTTAATAACCCACTATCTCATGGGCATCAATTCTTACTCAAAATATTATAAGACCTTAGTCACTTACAAAACTGCAAGACATTCTTACCACCATTCTAGTGATCTATATCTGGATTGGATTACTTATGCCAAAAATATCCCGGTTACTTAAACTACGTCAAGGTGACTTATTACTTGAACAAACTTTAAGCTTCGGACAGTAGAAGCATATGGAACCGATTTTATTTGATCGATCTCTTATTGGTTCCGAAACTTATCACCTTGACTATTAGAGCAGACAAGAACTTATACTCATGCATACTACACTTTCTTACAATTATTGTAGATATGCATTACGTGATTGTTCTAATACCCCTTACTATATCTCGGTGAATCTTGATTCCTAACACATAGGAAACATCACCAAGATCTGTATTAAAAAATTCTAGAACAAAACACTTATCTCTAAAAGATCCGCATTACTGCTTACAAAAGTCATGTTATCAATGCACTAAGAAAAGGAAAATAAATTTTCCTCTCTTAAACTGAAGGTAAATGTATTTGTCCTCCTTATCATCTTATAAAACCTAAATTTTCTTATACTTTCCATGACAAAACCCTTAGGTTGAGTCATGTAGACATTTCATGTAAATCTCTATTGAGAAATGTCTTATTTAAATACCTTTGGTATAATATGTCACTATTACCATTATTCTTACCTTACTAAATCTTTCAAGATATTCTTTGGAGTCACGTTTAGTTTTATAAACCCATTACAGTCTACTGATTTGGCTCCTTAGAAAACTAGTGATTCTTAAATCACTAAAATGAGTGAGAATCACTCGTAATTTATCCAAATGAGATAGGATCATCCTCAATTTGAATTCCTTAACACTTTGTTGACTCATCATAATATAAATGAGGCTGTAGTCACTCTTCATCATTATTGATCACTAATGATAAAGAATCAACCACAGGTATTGTGACGACAATGTTGACACAACAACGGCAAGACATCATAAAGAATGACTCTTAAAAATAGAATTGGTTACATGCACCACTTGTTTTCAAGGTCAGTGTCTTTAGACGACAAACTCCCATTGATTTGGTCGTCTTCTCAGAAGACTGCATGTCACATTTTAAATAATAGAAATAATAAAACTTAATCTTATTAAATAACCAACAAATTGATAACTTAGTTTCTTAATATAAAGCTTAACAAGCCTATAAGATGACAACTTACTCTTTAATATCGATCTTACCATTATTTTAGTTTATTATTTTAATCAAAAAAGTCTCACACGCATCAAAATGTATAATGTGAGTTTCTTGAAGCCATAATTGAGATGGTGGTTATAAGCCAGCGGTTTAATAAAATATGATTTAAAAATAAGAACTTAATTGGCGAAGTGGAATGACTAATTATCTTACCATATCCACTTGTTAATTGAGTACCTCAACAAAAGGTCAAGGAAATAATCATATTTCTTATTGTTTTTGGTATTAGACATATAATTGTACTCCCCCTTATCTTATAGATCATTCTTATCGTAATGTATATAATGCATCATTCTGAATCTGAAAGAATCTCGACAGTTTAAGAGGTGAGAATGTCTTAATATGAGAATATTTTTGTCCAACGATCTTACAATCCCCCCTTGAAATATGGCATGAGCATGTCATGATTTCGAAGATAGTTCGAAAAACGTACATGTGAGGAGATATTATTATCACTTACTTAATTATGAAAATATTTCTTAATACTAACGGGAGTATATTCTCCTTCTTTTGGTGTTTTCAGTTAATAAAAGTCTTTTCTATGCCCTTTTTTAGGGACTTATATGTTACTTAAAGAAAAGATTATAATTCCTTTTCTTACTAATGTGCTTAACATGTTTGACATTTTCAAAATGTCAAGTCTTACTTAGATTTTCAGATGAGTTTCATGTCTATTTACTTAAGTTATGAGGTCGTATTACACATTTCAAAATGTGCTCTTATAATTCACTAATACTAAATATTTTTTATAAACAACTACTCTAAAAGAGTGCTAATATACGTATTTGAAGAGTTAGTGAACTGATTCTCTAATCTTAATAGATTATTAGTAATGATGCTAAAATTTTTAGAATTGCTCCCCTTATGACCTCAACTTACATATATCTCAAAGATATGAGAAATTTATTAAGAGCGTATGGTATACGCCAAAATTTCCCTATTAAGGGGCTTAATTTTTTGAAATAAAATAAATAGCATAGAAAAACTTTCATCACCTGAGAGGACTAATTCATAACTGAATCAATTTTAAACATAATTACTGAGTTAATATTTAATAAAATATGCATTCATTAATTCAACATTTTCAAATTAATCACACATTACTTAATATCTTACTCATAATTGACTTATTTAAGCAAAGCATGATCATGAATAAATGCTTATAAAATAAAGCAAATATAACAAATAGAAATATTATATTTTAACTTTTACGTTGGCTACTTGACAAAATACAATATTCAAAACACCTTAAAAGTTAGAATTTTGTTTGTCATTCATGTTGGATTCTCGACAAAACAACATAATAATATAATCAATATATAAATATTGTGTTTTGTCTTTTACATTGGCTACTTAAAAAATACAATACTAAAACCTCTTAAAACATAAAATTTTATCTTTCACGTTGGCTACTCGATAAAATTTACTTAACAATAGAATAAAATATCGTGTTTTATCTTTCACGTTTGCTACTTGACAAAATAAAGTACTGAAAACATAATAGAACATAGAAATTTTGTCTTTCACGTTGGCTACTTGATAAAATTTTCTATGACAAAATAATTATCATGCTTGCCCAATTATTTTTTTAATTTAACTCATGTTGGTACAGTTTAATTAAAATAATACCTAATATAATAATTTACATTAGCAGCGGAAGCTTACTAAAATTTTACTAAACTTAATAACCTAATCATCTCATCACATATACAATACTTAGTGATACTCATAATTTTACTGAAATCATGTATGTGTACACCATATACATCCAAAATTTAATAGAAGCTTATTGGCCTTCATCATGATGATTTCGTCATCATGGTTACTTAGCTGATTTTCTAATTAAATCTTCCCGTTAGTTTCAATTTAATTAGAAAATCAACTTATGCGATAATAATTGAAACATAATAACTTAATGTAGTTAAGTATTAATTCTACATCACCGTTGGGATATATAGAAAAATATTTAAATTAAATTAATAGCTCATTAAAACATAGTAAATTTTATCAACAACGTTGATCAGAAGATTAGGTTATTATGCTAAATCAATACTTAATAATTATTCTGATCAAATTTTCATGATGGTGAAAATTTAATCAAAATAATGTACTAAAAGATTAATACAGCGGAAGCATTACTAAAAGAAAAGATGCCTCATACTTAAAACTAATTTATAAATTACATTAATTTTGGATGATATAATTTTGAAACTAATTTGGTAAATCTTACCCATACTTATTACTGATTATGAAATTACAACAATTTGGAACCCTTATATTTCATTAACTTCCAATTAAAATCAAAAAGGAAAAACGTAAATATAGGAATTAGTTGGATAAAAGACTTACTCATTATTCTTACAAAATTTTACAAGTTATAGAAAATTTAATTTCCAAATTACATTAATTTAGAGAGATTTATCTAAATTTAGTTAAGTCTCAACAGCAATAAATTCTTAATTTTCTTCTTCTGTTTTTCTTAATATCTGAATTACCTAGAATCAAATTCGACACAGAGGTCTAGAACTGATTTTGACTAAGATTCTTAACAACCCGGTCTAGGGAGCAAAACAGCCCACGCGTGCCTTCTCGCAGCCTAATGGGCCTAAAGTAAGCCCGGTCAACATCGGCCACTGATTATCATGGGCGGTTGAGATTCTTTGTACCTCCAGCAAAATCTAGGCTGAAAACCTAGCCTCCAACTGACTTCCTGTTGTTTCTCCAGACCTCAACTGCCCTTATCTCTCTCCCAAAACGAAAGATGTGGATCAGAGATAAGCGGGAGACTCCGCCCTTTGTGGCGCACGATGCGGTGCCCGAGGTGCGCGCGGCGTGGGCGAGCAAGCCCGTGATTCGCGCACTACGTTCGCGATCCACCCGAGTCTCGCGCTGGAACATGAGGCCGGTGCGATCGAAGCTTAGGCCGCTGCGTGCCTGAGGCGGCGGCGACCGTGGAGCGATAGCGCGCCGAGCGCTCGCTAGCTGCCACCGAGGCCCGGAGCCGTGGCTGTGCGTGCGTAGTCTCAGTGACTGAGGGTCCAATTTGTGGTGCTGAAGGCCGAACTCTCCTGAGCACATGCGCCAGTGTAAAATCCCAAAAATTGTAAACTCAAATTTCAAATCAAAAGGACATGATGCATGTTGAAGAAAATTTCAAATTCACACCAGAATTCAAATTTGAAGCAAAAACAGAAAAAGAAAAGGGAAGAAAAAGAAAAACGGGCCACTGGGCCGAAACCCACCCGATCCATCCCAGCAGCCCGCGACCGTTTTCCTCCTCCCCCTCTCACTGTCGCGCGACCCCACCTGTCAGCTTTGCCTTCCTCCCCCAACCACCACCCCTCTTTTCCCGCCTCCGAACGTCACGTGCCCGCCCCCTCCGAATTCCTCGCTAGCAACCGCACGAGGCCGCCTTACTCGCACCCGTTCTGCTCACACGCACCCACTCCGGGCTCCAGGCCGATTTAAACACCTGCAAACCACCTCTGCTACCCACCCTGATCGCGTATTCGATTCGCCGGTGAGCACCTCCGCCGCCCCGAACAAATTCTCCCCGTACTGCACCGTTTCTTTCCTCCTAACCGACCTCGCGTCTACGCTGCAGCTTGCACAGCCCGTAGACCTGCATCTCGGGACGAGTCCACAACGAGAGAACTGACACCGACGAGTTCCGGTAAGAGGCCGCCACCATTCGCCGGTGAAGACTTTGAATTCCTAGGTTTGAATCTGTTCTGACCATTGGAGCATCATCTCCGGACCACAGCTAACCTCGAGGACCAGCAAACCGACGGAGAACGGGACCAGAACGTGCCACCGACGATCGCCGCCGAGGTACACTGTCCGACGCCATCGCCGAGCCTCCCTACACCCCTCCAGATCAAAGATAACCCTCCAGGTGAGGTCCCCCAATCCCCCTCCTTCGAGTTGTGCAAAGAAAACGAAGGGCTAGGGCTGGTAGACAGGTTTTCGTGAAAATCCGGCGAGCTCGCCACCTCCCGCCACCGTGCGCCGCCGGGCAGCGCCGCCCGCATCCGGCCAGGGCGACGTGGCCCTTTGTGGCCCGTCCACTTTAAATCGTGTGGCCAGGAACTGAAGCCCCCGTACCCGTTCGATGTTTTAATCTGGGCCACACTCTTTAAATCCTATGGTCCAAATCAAACCCGCCACATCCCGCAGGAAATCTTATGCGCTACCCCCTGGGGTTGTCGGAAAAGAAGAGCTAGCCCCCGGAATCTTTTGATCTAGCCCCTGGACCCTCTGGAATTTATGCAAATGCGTTTAAAAATCAGTTTTAGCCCCTGGACTTAATGAAAATTAGGAAAAACCCTCCGTAATTGATACATTGACCCCTGAGATTTGTGGAAAATATAATTTTGACCCTGCAGCAGTATAGAATTTGAATCTAAACCCTGGGGAATAGCTAATTTAGAAATTCAAGCAAAATTGAGTATAGTTCAAATTCAAACATGGGTACAAATTCAGTTTGAATTATTCTAGCCCTTTTTAAAACTTGTAGAACAATCTGATGTGTGAATTTAGATGAAAAATAAATTCTGAAATTTCAATAAATTTTTTGTTTTGTTATTTATTTCTGAAATAAACCATTTAGGCATAAAACAATTTTAAAATATGTGTAAAAATGAATCTAAATAACCTAAACAGTTAGGAAAAATTATAAAGATTCTGTTTAGATATTTGGAGCAGTATAAATTTTGTGTATGTGTCATTTTGCTGTTTTTAGTGCTGAAATTCACTTTTAGGTATAGAAAATAAATCTAGAAATTTAGGAAAATATGTATACATAATTAGAAAATGTCAAATGAGGTCCCTAAATCCAAAACTTCAAGTTTAAAATTTTGTAGGAGACCTGAAAACCTATTTGTAGTAGGAATCTATATTTCATGTAAATTTTGTGGTTAAGAAGTGTAGTATCTAATATAGGAAATTAGTTAAAAATTGAAAATCATATTT
The DNA here is from genome assembly GCA_030760725.1 of Neostapfia colusana. Classification (NCBI taxonomy): domain Eukaryota; kingdom Viridiplantae; phylum Streptophyta; class Magnoliopsida; order Poales; family Poaceae; genus Neostapfia; species Neostapfia colusana. The sequence goes on along the minus strand of JASWHV010000019.1, from coordinate 25,175,012 downwards.
GGTGTGCATTTAAAATCTGAACATCAACTCTTGAAACAATGATATATAAGTTTAAGGGTGCATGCATGCATAGAAGCAACCATCTAGGGTGAAAGTGGAGTAAAAGCAAAACTTAAAATGTGTGTATGACTTTTATGAGTGTGTATGTGGATCATTGCTTATGAAATGTTATTTCTTTTGTGCTATGTGTATGTTGGTGTGAGTAGAACCAGCCCCAAAGCCGGTTCTCACCTTCTAAGACCAAGACTTTCCATTCCCGGAGCAGCAGGAAGAAGGCAAGTGTCCTTGACCACTTTGATCCTATACTAGGATGTGTAGATAGATTTATTTGCATTGTCAATTGAAACATGGTACCCATGCTAGGAAGTTTCCCTAGAATATCATTTTCTTGCTTCCTTGTAGCCTGGGATTGGGAGTTATTTTATTATGTCATTCATTTATGCTACTCATGCTTAGCCATGCTTAGAATGGGATACATGAGATATGAGATTATCAAACATGGTTATTTTACCCTTGAATGGAATTTTATGAACTATGTAGAGGTACGGATCTGGGCAAGTTGAATGCTTTGGTTGATGCTGAGTGCACGAGACTCGGGTTGGTGCCTAGTACTTGCCTAGATCCTAAGGACCAGTTCATGGAGCATGTAACCTAGCTTTACCGTGCCAACCACATGCTGAGATGGGGCAGCTTCGCCAATTAATTAGGTGCATTTCTGACGTAGTATGGGTGTTTGGATGGTGCGGGGAATAGATGTCAGCTGGACTACTCTAGGAACCGCAAGGCTCAAGAGGGGGCCACTTCAGCGGGGGTTGGAGCCTCCTGGATGCTGTTAGGGGTGAAACCTCAGCGGACCCACACTCGTCGGGAACCCCTTTGTAAAGGCCTCGTAGTGACCTCCTGGCTATACACCTCGGAAGTGTGAACGTGGTTCGCGTCCACTAGCATAATGGAGGTTCTTCTAGTCCATCCGGCAACGGGGGATGAGATCGCTACATATGGGTACAGTGGTGCAAACTCTGCAGAGTCAAAACTGTCATGACAGCTGTGCTCACGGTCAAGAGCGGCTTGGACTTATTCATGATTAGATGATGAGGAATGGTGGCGTTGAGGATGTTAAGCGTGGAGCTTAACAACGGGATTGGGTGTATGGGGTTGGGCCACTCCACTTGCATAGTAATGTAGGTGCTAAATAAGCTAAGGAGATATGTATTAATTGCGTAGTGCTTAAACCATGTGTTCATCCTTTCCTTGCTCTAGCCATGCATGACATAACTTTCGCACACTTGCTGAGTACCAACGGTACTCAAGCTTGCTTTTTCGTTGGTTTTTAAATTGCTGCCCAGGCCAAGGAAATGATGTGGTGTCCAACAATCAAGACTTTGGACCCGAAGAAGGATTTTAGGTTCACGGAGTCCCCCGAGCAACGCCTGTGATGGAGCCCACAAGACTTTACTTCCGTTGTTTGTTTATTTGCATTGTTGTGAACATATTATCGTCCAACGAGACGCTATATAAGACTTATTTGTATTCGAACATCTGGCTTGTAATATAATGATGCTTCACTATTTGTCATCACATGTATGAGGAAATAATCCTGGCATACATGTGAGAATCACTTGGTCGTTCTGTAGAAAAACCGGGTATGGCAGAAGTGGTATCAAAGCCAGGTTGCCCGTAGGATCGTGAACCTAGGTAGAAATGGACGTATTTAAGGACGTTATGTTCTTAAAAACTATTTTATAAAATATGTGAGGTAAAAATGTTAATTAACATTGTTCTTTTTTTATTTGTTCATCTTGCCTTAACTTTTATTCAAAATACAGTATTTATTTGATTATTGTCTAACTTGAATTGTAAATGTTTTATGTTTTAGATGGTTCGCATGGTCCACACCACTCGAAAGTCCACCGGAGGGAGAGTTCCTATAGCTGCACCTGCCTTGAGGAAGGAGAACCGCCCGGTGACGTACCACTCCTACGGGTTGGCAGTAGGGAGCTTGTTGTGCCGTCTTTGGCGTATGCTCCACACCGCTGGCAACGTTGGCAAGCTAATCATACACTACAGCTCCACCAAGACCATCCGTGAAAAGCGTGAAGAATGGAGCTCAGAGACGAGGATCATCCACGACAACAAGTTACTCAAGATCCACCGCTCTCCGGCTTGTCGGGCGACTCAGGCCGATGCTGAGGAGGATATCACCTGGGAGGCCATCACCTATCAGAGTTACATCAACCGTGGCCACCTGGACAGGACTGAGTATATGTATGTCCTCCAGCGCGAGAGTGGCACCGCAGAGTACAAGTACCCGCCGGTGCAGGAGGGGACTTCTCATGACCACATGGACATGTGCTTGGAGGATGCAGCTGTGCTCAGCACTAGACCGCAGGAGTGCCAGCAGGAGCTTCAGGATGTCTGTGACACCCTGAAGGAGACTGAGGCTGTACTCCGCGCCAGCTTGAGGGCGAGGGAGAGAGGAGATCGGAACGAACTGTGTGTCACAGAGAATGACACCTGGAATTCTGACTCCCCAGACCGCAGGGCGAACAAGCGTCGCCGCATTTCTCCATCAGCAACTTCCCCACCTAGAGCAGAGTGAGAGGGCAGCCGCAATGATGATGAAGACCCTGACGAGCCAACACAGTGATATGAGTCGTTTAGAGTCATTTCCCTTATTCTAGCATGTTATCGAGTAGTCGAGTCAAGAACCTATCTATTTGCTTATTAATGTTTGGTGTGTGACGTGAGTTGTGGGAGCCATGCGCACTTCTCCACAACCTGTCTTTATGTTTGCATTTGCTTTCGTGTGAAACCTTATGAATAAATAGTTGCATTTGTTTTCGTATGAGACATGGCGCTTGAAAGTTTATGTGAGATTTTCTGGAATTGTCTAAAGTTTAATGTTCTAAAGGTTTAAGTTGATGCAAGCGATGTGGGAAATTAATATGTAATGATTAAGTTCATATTTGGTTAATCATGATAGATGGCCGGAAGAGGAAGAGGTCGTGGTGCCAACCCCAACAACAACAACAACAACAATGAGGCTGCCAATCCTCTCCTTCCTGGATGGCAAGGCAGGGGTGGTCGCCGAGGAGGAGTTGATCCCATTTATCCCCAAATCAGCTCATCCAGAATTTGACTCAAGTGGTGGCCAACTTACATCAGGCTCCACCCCCACAGGCTGCATCACGTCTACCAAGGTTGAGTGAGTTTCTAGGAACTCAACCCCCGAAGTTTTCAAGTGCCGTTGAACCCTTGGAGACAGATGATTGGTTGAAGACCATTGAAAACAAGATGAGGATCATACAATGTCAAGGATATGAGAGGGTGCTGTTTGCCTCTCACCAATTGCACGGACCCGCCGCTGACTGGTGGACCACCTACATGGCAGCCCACCATGACCCCGAGAACATAACTTGGGAGGAGTTCAAGTTCAGCTTCCGCAACCATTACATACCAAGGGGAGAACTCAAGAACAAGAGGAAGGAGTTCCTTGGGCTACAACAGGGCAACATGACAGTGAGGGAGTACCTTACCAAGTTCACCCAACTGTCCCGCTATGCACCACGGGGCATTGAAACCGATGAGCAGAAACATGACTGCTTGGCTGATATCATTTTGCTATGGTTTACAACATGCTTATGTGAGGTGCTCACGTAAGATGTTGTAGTTTCGGAACTAACGAGAGTCAAGTCGAGGACTTGTGCTTGGAAGTATTGGTTGTTTGTTCATGTGCAGGTGTTGCTTGAGTTCAATTCATGGATGGTGACGGGATCCATTGAACTAGTCTTAAGGATAAGATGAGGTTCAACAACCAAATTCGGGAGGAATTGTGGTTGAGTTGATCGGGAGGTCGCGCAGCATGTTTGGATCAAGAACAATGCATATGAAGGTATCGTGGACGTTGTTGGAAGGTGTTTGCACGTGTGCAAGGAGTGCATGGACGTGGCAACATGGTTCTAAGCGTGGTGAAGAGATATGGAAGTGGAGATATGGTTGAAAAGGTTCAACCGGCTGGATTTTGCGCTCAGGCTGCGGCTGAGGCGGTTATGGTTTGTTTATAGAAAGTTTCGAGTTGGTTATAACAGCATTTCGTGTTAGGCATCAAGTAGAGTTGTTTTAGGAATGTTTGAGATGTTCCTAAGGTGTTTGGAAGTCTTAAGATTGCTTCTATCTGCGTATAGAAGAGTCTTGAGCAGTATTGGAAAGTTACAGTTTGAATCCAAGTAGGAGTAGGAGTCCTAGTTTGAGTTGAGTTGGCCTTCGGGCTAGTTATATAAGCAAGGGAGGCAGAGCTCATGGAGCACGACTTTGGGGTTGTTCCTCATGTGTTTTGATAAATAAAATTCATATTCTAAAGGAACTTTTGTGCCTTGTTCGTCCGACTTGTTTCAGACAAGTTTTTCTCGTCGAGTTTCTGTTCAGCACTACCTTGCTTCGGTGGTTTTATCATAACTCGAGTTTTACAGATCCAATTGCTGTGATTCTTTTTGGTTTGTCTTCAAAACTTGATTGTCTATGATATGTGAAAATTTCACGGTCATTTAGTTTGTGGTTTCTGATATACACGAGTTTCTTTGCAGTATTCCAGAACTGTTTTTCTCGCGTATGACAGATTGACCTTTGTTCGATCTTTCGATCGTAACTTGAGTTTCTCTCAACGGATTTTCATGATTCTTGTTGTGACGTCTTCGTGACTTGATTCTATACAATCTATACTAGTTTTGTCACAGTTGAACACGTTTAGATTAGTCGCACACACGGTTTCTTTAACATATCGGTTTTCTGCTGAGGGGTGTTTTGTTGCTTCTGCTGAAAAGTTTTTATCTACCATCCCCCCCCTCTGGTAGCTTTACACGTGTAATTCGATCCTATAATTGGTGTCAGAGCCAGGTTGCTCTAATCTTTGTGATTTGCACGTGTTTTGACTAATCATCATGGAGAAATACTCCTCCAAACCTTGTGTGTTTAGTGGTATTGATTTTCAGGTTTGGAAGGCACGCATGGAAGCTTTCATCCAGGTGCAAGGCTTTGCAATATGGAAGAAGGTGTACAAGCCTTACGATGTGCCTTCAAACGATCAAGTCACGGCTACAAACATGAGAGATGTCAACAACAACAACAACAACAAGGCTCGGAACTTGATCATACAAGGACTAACTCAAAGCGACTTCGACCGTGTTGCACACCTCCAATCGGCGTACGATGTGTGGAGAGCACTTTGTGACTACCACAAAGGATCCAACACGATCAAGGAGGTAAGACAGGATATGTTCAAGAAAGAATACATGCGCTTTGAGATGCAACCCGGTGAGTCCATTGATGACCTCTTTGCTCGCTTTAATAAAATTCTCAGCAACATACGTAGCGTCAATGTTAATTTTTCAGATGCTGAAAATGCTAGGCAATTACTAAGTGCATTAGACATGTCAATTTGGGAGATGAAAGTAACATCCATACGTGAATCCACTGTCATGAGTACTCTTACATTAGATGTGCTTTATTCTAAGCTAAAAACTCATGAAATTGACATTATATCACGTAAGAACCCAAATAAGACTATTGCATTTGTATCACAACATGATATGCCTAGCTCCGGCCAATCATCTAGCAATACACTTGCTTTGTTGTCTTCACTAACCCTAGAACAGATTGAGGAGTTTCCAGAGAAGGAGCTAGTACTTCTTTCTACTAGGTTCTCAAAAGCATTGCAAAATGTGAGAACTAGAAGGAGAGGAAGCTCCGGACCTCAATGATGCTTTGAATGTGGTAAGACAGGACACTTTCGTACAGATTGCCCTAACCTTTAAGGTCCTTCTAACCGTGATGAAAAGCATAATAAAGTCAGGTCCTCTTTTGGCAACACCAACAAGAAAAAGAAGGGTTTTACAGGACGCAACCTGATAAACAGTTTCATCACCGCACTCCAAGAACTTGGCTCGAGTGATGTAGACATTAGAAGTGATGAAGATGAAGATGATCTGGCAAACTTGTGCTTCATGGCGAGCAAATCAAAATCAAGTATGGAGGATGCAGAACACAACAGTGACAACGAAGAGGTATGTCCTACTTGCGAAGAAATGTGTGATATTATTTCTCGTGCCACTATTATTGTTAAGAAAAAGGACAAAAAACTTGGGGACAATGCTGTTAAAATTGAGTCACTCGAATCTGAAATTAATCGTTAAAATCCTTGATTTCTAGTGATGATTCTTGTTGCTCATGTGATTTAATATATGAAAAATTGTCCTCTCTAAGAAGTGCACACACCTCCACACTTGATAAACTTGAACTTGAAATCGAAAAGAACAAAAAGCTTGCTGCACTTAATGATAAAAACTTGAAAGATGCTTGTTGTCATACAATTGATTTGCATTGTTCTACTTGCGATGATCTTGATAAGAAACTACAAGATGCTATGAAAAAAATTTATATATTGAACAATGCTTTAAGTTCTCATGAAGTTAAATATTGTTCCAATTGCAAACTAAAAGAAAAAACTTCATGTGAAAATTGCATTGATCTATCAAATAAACTTGATAACATGCATAAGACATTAGATTGGTTTTGTAATGGAAATAAGAATCTAAACTTGCTGCTGAATTCTTCCAAGTCTTGCAATGATAAAACTGGTTTAGGTTTTGATTCACATGCTCATGCTAAGGAACATCCACCTAAAATTCTAAAATCATTAGGAAGTGGTTTGATTCAAACAGTTCCTAAACAAAAAGAAGTGGTTTTTAAATCTGCAGGAGTGTTGTCACATTCGGGTTCAAATAAGCATACTGCATGCTCATCTAGACATGAACATAAAGTTAAATTTTATTGTACCTATTGTGGTAAGATGGTCATGTCATAGATTTTTGTTATAGACTAGCTAAACAACATAAAAAGGAAAGAATGCAAGCTAGATCTTATAACTCTCATGCAAAATTTGCTGCACATACTAAACCGAATGTCAGGAACATGCAACCTGCTGTTATGAGTCAGAAATATTCAAAGTTTACCTCCGGAGCTTCAGTTTTTGCCTCCGGAGCTTCAGTTTTTGCCTCTGGACCTTCTGTTTTTGCCTCTGGAGCTACTGATTTTCGTGCTACATAAGTAACACCTCATAGGTCAGTAGTTAAGAACAAAAAATCTCAAACTTTGACTCATAAACCTGCTGTTTTATCTCAGCTTTTACATGTTATTCCTGCTGGACGTCATGTGGCTCAGTACTGGATTCTTAAATGCCTTTTAACTAACCCCAGTATTGAGTCATTGACGTATTGTGCTTCTATGTAGGTTACACGCTTGAGGAAGGAGAACATTTGGATTGTGGATTCAGGTTGCTCACGCCACATGACCGGTAACAAAGAATGGTTCTCCCCTCTCTCTTTTGTGTCACGTGTAGAGAATGTTACTTTTGCCGATAATTCTTCAACTCCTATAATTGCTAAGGGTTCAGTTAGAGTAAATGATCACTACACTTTGAAGGATGTGGCACTTGTCAAAAATTTGAAATACAACTTATTTTCTGTTTCACAATTGCTAGATGAAAATCTAAAAATTATTTTCAATAAAAACTGCTGCAAAGTTGTAGGTTCAAATAGTGAGCTTATTTTTAACATGTCTCGGTTTGGAAGAGTTTTTAAAGCTGATTTTGATATGTCTTCCTCTAAGCATAGATGTCTAGTTGCAAATGATTCCAAAGATTTATATTTTTGGCATCGTAGACTTGGTCACGTAGGCTTTGATCATCTCACGCGTGTTAGTGCTCTTGATCGCATACGTGGGCTTCCTAAGCTTAAAGGGGACAAAGAAATTGTGTGCTCTTCTTGTAGACATGCTAAGATGGTTGCAGGTTCACATGCTCCTCTCACAATGACCATGACAACTGAACCGGATCAACTTTTACACCTTGACAACATAGGACCTTCACGTGTTCAATCCTTTGGAGGTAAATGATATGTTCTTTTGATTGTTGATGACTATTCTAGATACTCTTGGGTTTACTTTATGGCATCTAAGAATGAAGCTTTTAGTCACTTTAGAACTTTATTTCTTAGATTATCAATTGATCACCCAGGATCTTTAAGAGTAATTAGAAGTGATAATAGAACCGAATTTAAAAATCAATCATTTGATCACTTTTGTGCTGAAAATGCAAGAGATCATCAATTTTCTTCACCATATGTACCTCAACAAAACGGTGTTATAGAGAGAAAGAACAGAACCTTAGTTGAGATGACTAGGACTATGCTTGATGAATATCAAACTCCTAGGAAATTTTGGGCTGATGCAATTGCAACCGCTTGTTATGTCTCAAACTGTGTTTTCTTGCATGCTAAGCTAGGTAAAACACCATATGAGCTCAGGTTTGGACATAGGCCTAGTGTCACACACTTTAGGGTCTTTGGTTACAAATGCTTTGTTAAGAAACATGGTAATCTTGATAAATTTGAAGCTAGATCTGTTGATGGCATGTTTCTTGGTTATCCATCTCATACTAGAGGCTACCGTGTGCTTTTACTTGATACTAACAAAATTGTGGAGACTTGAGAGGTTTCTTTTGATAAAGCTAGCCCAGGTACTAGTTCAAATATTGCAGGCCCGGATCCATATCCGAAGGGGGAGAGTATTTTTGTTGAAGAAGAGGAAGAAGTGGTGCTGCTACCCGACAATTCAGCAGCGAATGACATTGTTCCAGCTCCTGATCTTGATTCACAGCCAGCACCGACAACCACCATTGCTGGTCCAGGTCCTCCTCACGTCACAAGCTCATCTATTTGTGATGAACATGAAGAAGAAGAAGCTTGTGAAGTGTCCACTCCCCTCCGAATTCTCAAAAGTCATCCTTCACAACAAATTATTGGAAGCTGGCATGAACGAGTTACAAGATCCAGGTTTTTCGACCCTAATTCTCATGCTCATTCCGCTTTTGTTGCTTCTTTTGAACCCAAAGATATATCACACGCACTCACTAATGAATCTTGGATTATTGCCATGCAAGAAGAGTTATAAAATTTTGAAAGAAATAATGTTTGGAAACTTGTACCTCCACCTCAAGGTCACACTTTAATTGGAACTAAATGGGTGTTTAAAAATAAACAAATTGAGGATGGGGTTGTGGTTAGGAATAAGGCTAGGTTGGTTGCTCAAGGTTTCACACAAGTTGAAGGTCTAGATTTTGATGAAACTTTTGCTCCTGTTGCTAGATTAGAAGCCATAAGAATTTTGTTAGCTTTTGCTGCATCTAAATATTTTAAGCTATATCAAATGGATGTTAAAAGTGCTTTTCTTAATGGCTACATAGATGAGGAGGTTTATGTCAAACAACCACCTGGTTTTGAAAATCCAATTTTTTCTAATCATGTTTACAAACTGTCCAAAGCCTTGTACGGTCTCAAACAAGCCCCTAGAGCATGGTATGATAGGTTAAAAACATTCTTACTTGAAAAGGGGTTTACCATGGGCAAGGTTGATAAAACTCTTTTTGTGCTTAAGCATGGCAATGACTCATTATTCGTTCAAGTGTATGTGGATGATATTATCTTTGGTTGTGCTTCTCATGATCTTGTGTCCAAGTTTTCAGCTATGAGTTCAGAATTTGAGATGAGTATGATGCGAGAACTCATGTACTTTTTGGGGCTGCAAATCAAGCAAACCAAGGAGGGTACCTTTGTGCATCAAACAAAGTATACAAAAGATCTCCTAAGGCGCTTCAACATGGACAAAAGCAAGCTTCTTCAGACACCAATGGGAACAGCAACAACACTTGAACTTAATGAAGATTGTGATCCCGTTGATCAAAAAGAATATAGAAGCATGATCGGATCACTTTGTATCTCACGGCATCAAGACCGGACATACAATTCAGTGTATGTCTTTGTGCACGGTTTCAAGCCTCCTCACGTGCTTCACATCGTCAAGCCGTCAAAAGGATTCTCAGGTACTTACATGGAACTCAAGAATTTGGTATTTTTGTTTCTTCTTCCTCAACTGTTACTTTGAAAGCTTTTTCCGATGTTGATTTTGGGGTTGTAGGATTGATAGGAAAAGTACTTCTGGTGCTTGTCATTTTCTTGGTAATTCACTTGTTGCCTGATCCTCTAGAAAACAAAGTTCAGTTGCATAATCCATAGCCGAATCTGAATATGTAGCTCCTTCTAGTGCTTGCTCACAAATTCTTTGGATTGTTCAAACACTTAAGGACTATGGGGTTGATCTAGATAGTGTTCCACTGTTTTGTGATAACACTAGTTCCATTTGCATTGCTAAAAACCCCGTGCAACATTCGAGAACTAAGCACATTGACATTAGGTATCACTTTCTCCGTGATAATGTTAAAAAGGGAACATTGTGCTTCACCATGTAGATATCGAACAACAATTGGCTGACATTTTTACAAAACCTTTGGATTTCACTCGTTTTTGGTACATTCGTAGTGAAATAGGGGTTATGCATCCTCATGGCTTCAATTGAGGGAGAATTTTGAAACTTGAGAAGTTTATGTGTGAATCTGAAATTAAAATAATATGAGCATAGTATTTCATGCATATATGACTTTGTGATTTCTTTTTCATGCTGAAAGTTGTTACTACATTACTCGTGTTATACATTTTGTAGTTTTTACCATGTCTAGTAATTGAAATAATTACTTACACTAAATCTGGTCATGGTCGAACTTTCTTGCTGTTTTGAACTTGTTGCATGCTCACAAGTGCTTTTAATCATAAAGAATTAATCAAGTAATCAACTCACATGTTGAGTTTTTATGTTCAAATAAAAAATGAGAAAATATCAAGAGAAATGCATCGCACTTCTTCTTTTGAGATGGCTTATCATTGCACTTAGATATGAACTTGAAAGGAGTTGTGTATGACTAAAACCATGTCCTTAAGCTTCTGACTGTCAAATGACATAGTCTTAGCTTGGTTGGTTAGAATAAGGCTGATGCTGCATATAATCTCTTGCAAATGTCATAAGATCAAAATTTGTGCTTTAAATGATAAATAAAATGCAGCAACAAGTATCATGTTTTCAGGTCTTGAAATAGTTAAGTTTGTGAGATCATGACTTGCTTAAATTGAAAATTACACTTGATCTCTAGCATGGCTTACACTACTTTATGTATCTCATTGATGTACTTGATAGTATGATTTGGATGAGCTTTGTTTTATATGTATATATTATAATGTGCTCATAACAAATTAAAATATCTCTTTTGTACCTTGTTGAATACATTGTCAAAGGGGGAGAAATTGATCACACATTACACACATTCACAAGTGTTTTGGCACGATTCTTCTCAGGGGGAGAATTTTTTATTTTTTTTGTTTTTCTTCTCATTTATTTCTGATTTACAAAGGGGGAGAAATTGTTTTCAAAACTTTTTATGTGAATAAGCCAATGTTTGGATTTTAAGTGGTGTTGTCAATGCATTCATCAAGGGGGAGATTGTGAGACCTATATGTGCTGAATACATTGGCTTTGACGATAAAAGTTTTCAATACTACCAAAACACCTTTTTAACAAGGTCTGACTCTAGGTCCGAGCTCCTGCAAGGTCCGACTCTAGGTCCGAGCTCCTGCAAGGTCCGACGATAGGTTCGACGTTAGGTCCGACTTGTTTTTGCTACCTCCGGTGCTAGGTCCGACTAGCTTTGGTAAGTTCCGTGCTTGGTCCGACTAAGCTTTAGTAAGCTCCGGCGCTAGGTCCGACTAGCTTTGGTAAGCTCCGGTTTAAGGTCCGGTTAGCTTTGGTAAGGTTCGGAGCTTGATTATTATTGTTCTGCTTTTAACTTGCAATGTTTCAAACTTTCTTTACTCTTATGGAAAGTTTGCTTAGTATTATTTTACTAAGTTTTTGGTGTGTTTTGGTGGTTATGGCTGATATCATTTTTCTATGGTTTACAACATGCTTATGTGAGGTGCTCACGTAAGATGTTGTAGTTTCGGAACTAACTAGAGTCAAGTCGAGGACTTGTGCTCGGAAGTATTGGTTGTTTATTCATGTGCAGGTGTTGCTTGAGTTCAAGACATGGCTGGTGACGGGATCCATTGAACTAGTCTTAGGGAAAAGATGAGGTTCAACAACCAAGTTCGGGAGGAATTGTGGTTGAGTTAATCGGGAGGTCGCGCAGCATGTTTGGATCAAGAACAATGCATATGAAGGTATCGTGGACGTTGTTGGAAGGTGTTTGCACGTGTGCAAGGAGTGCATGGACGTGGCAACATGGTTCCAAGGCGTGGTGAAGAGATATGGAAGTGGAGATATGGTTGAAAAGGTTCAACCGGCTTGATTTTGCGCTCAGGCTGCGGCTGAGGCGGTTATGGTTTGTTTATGTAAAGCTTCGAGTTGGTTATAACAGGATTTCGTGTTAGGCATGAAGTAGAGTTGTTTTAGGAATGTTTGAGACGTTCCTAAGGTGTTTGGAAGTCTTAAGATTGCTTCTATCTGCGTATAGAAGAGTCTTGAGCAGTATTGGAAAGTTACAGTTTGAATCCAAGTAGGAGTAGGAGTCCTAGTTTGAGTTGAGTTGGCCTTCGGGCTGGTTATATAAGTAAGGGAGGCAAGATCTCATGGAGCACGACTTTGGGGCTGTTCCTCTTGTATTTTGATAAATAAAATTCGTATTCTAAAGGAACTTTTGTGCCTTGTTCGTCCGACTTGTTTCAGACAAGTTTTTCTCATCGAGTTTCTGTTCAGCACTATCTTGCTTCGGTGGTTTTATCATAACTCGAATTTTACAGATCCAATTGATGTGATTCTTTTTCGGTTGTCTTTAGAACTTTATTATCTATCATCTGTGAAAATTTCACGGTCATTGAGTTTGTAGTTTCTGATCTACACGAGTTTCTTTGCAGTATTCCAGAACTGTTTTTCTCGCGTAGGACAGATTGACCTTTGTTCGATATTTCGATCGTAACTTGAGTTTCTCTGAACGGATTTTCATGATTCTTGTTGTGACGTCTTCGTGACTTGATTATCTACAATATATACTAGTTTTGTCACAGTTGAACATGTTTAGATTAGTCGCACACACGGTTTCTTTAACAGATCAGTTTTCTGCTGAGGGGTGTTTTGTTACTTCCGCTGAAAAGTTTTTATCTACCATTCACCCCCCCTCTGGTAGCTTTACACATGTATTTCGATCCTACAACGACCGACCTTCTAGCCAAAATAACCTCAAGTCGGGCGACCCCTCCTCTAGGTGTCTTCGTCGAAGACATCCACGACTCGTCCGTTCAAGCCGAAAAAGATGGCACAAGATCTCGAGCTAGGGAGGAGCCCCGGATTGGGGTGGAAAAGGGTAAGGCCTACCTCCCTCCCGGCTCCTCTGTCCTCACAGCTGAACAAGGCTCGGAGGTGCCCTTCATCGAGTATCTAAAACACGGCGAGCTCCCGGGCGACAAAACTGAAGTTCGCCGCCTCGCTCGGAGAGCCAAGTCCTTCATCATCATCGAGACTAACTTTTCCGGCGCAGCGTCACAGGGATTCTCCAGTGATGCATCCCGACCGACCAAGGGCGGGCACTCCTCCTCGAGATCCATGAAGGCATCTGTGGCCATCACGCCGCACCCTGCTCCTTGGTTGAAAAGCGTACCGTCAGGGCTTTTTCTGGGCGACCGCATTCAGCGACGCCCAACAGATCGTGTGCACCTGCAAGGGTTGCCAGTACTTTGCCCTGCAGACGCAGGTGCTAGCGCAGTATCTCCAGACCATCCCCATCACTTGGCCTTTTCCGTTTGGGGGCTGAACCTTCTTGGACCTTTCAAGAAGGCGCCTGGGAGCTTCACCGTTCTCCTCGTGGCCGTTGACAAGTTCACGAACTGGATAGAAGCAAAGCCTTTCGTCTCGGAGAAAGCCGAAAAGCAGCAAGTTTTTTTCCGAAACATTGTGTACCGCTTCAAAGTACCCAACTCCATTATCTCCAACAACGGAACACAGTTTGCAGGGAAAAGGTTCCCGGAGTTCTGCGATGAATTCAACATCCAGGTCGACTGGGCTTCGGTAACTCACTTCCGGACCAACAGGCAAGTCGAGCGAGCCAACGGCATGATCCTGCAAGGTATCAAACTTTGCATCTTCGATCAACTCAATAAGTCCACCTGGCGATGGGTTGCCAAACTACCCTCCGTTCTCTGAAGCCTGCAAACCACGTCCAACCAGACGACCGGCTTCACACCCTTCTTCATGACTTAGAGTCAATTGCTATTATAACACCCGTATCGAGCGGCTTCGACAAAATAGCACTTACGTCGTGGGTTTTGTTAAAATAGCACTTTTATCGCTGACGCACCGTTAAAATAGAAGTATAGTCAATTTTACCTTCTTTTAGCATTTTCCTTTTCTTTTCTAATTCTTGTATTTTCAGAATTGACCAAAATACTCTTCTGTAATTTTTGGATGTAACCTAGTATCTCCCAACTCCAACCAAACCACCACCAAAAAATCAATTGGCGCCATTTGTTTCCTATCAATGTGGCTGGAGAAGCTCCCAACACTAGAGAGGATCAACGCTGTTTTTTTCATTGCTTTCTCTGCGTCAATCGACAGGCTAATATTAAACTCGTGCATTTTCTGAAAAATACGATCCACAAGAGTTATAACCAAGGTCGCACAGGGTACATATTTTCAACGCACCTGGTAGCAACATATCTTGATTTATAAACACAAATCAAACAAATACATAAGGTACACAATTAGAAGAACGTACAAACTCCAAGAGATCAAGAGAATGAATAACAAAATAATCCGTCACCAAGAATATCAACACCAAGATAATAAGGTACATATTATTAATATACTTCAAGAAAACATCGCCACCAATATGTTATGAAACCCTTATTACAGTAAATGAGTATTGTACTAGTAAAAAAACAGTAATACATCTCAGAAATTATGACACATGAGACATCTAAAATCCCCTTGGCCTTTGCTGTGGTAGTGGTCTCAAAAGCATGAGAAGAAGAAGCCTCCTGAGACGTGTGTTCTCTTATTAGCATAAAAAGATGTCTGCACGTGAGACAACACATTTGTAAAAGTTATTTGTATCAACACAATGCATACATGACAAAAGTAAGTAAATTTGTACCATCTTATCACCATTCCAGAACCTTCTTGCATTATTTGTTCTCTTGTTTTACTTGACCCCTCTGGTGTTGAATCTTTAGGAAACTAACCCTTTGTAGTATTTTTCCTTGGCTTTCTCGTTCTGCAATACTATTAAGGAGGTAAAATAAATAGCACATGGATACAACAAACATAAGAAGAGAAAAGCTCAAATCTTACCTTTTTTTAGTGCCATTGAGTAGACAATTTGTAGCTGGTTTTCCTATGTTCCAGTTCTCCACAATTAGGACACCGCACTTTTCCCCTAATCATTTTCTTTGTCTTCTAGTTTTCATTTTCAACATTTTCCAAACCTGATTTTGACCAAACACTCCCACCTTCAAGGCAACTTTTGATCCTATTTTTTCATTTTCTCCCAGCACTCCTTTTACTAAGAGGTGCACCCACCTCAAATGGCAAGTCCACATCTGGCCACTTTTCTTTATGAGGAATTGGCTCTAGAAATCTAGCATATGCCTTTCTAAATTTGTCCACAGAGTAATAGTCATTGATAAAATCCTCTATCATCACATTTCTGATATGTTGCATGTTGACAAGGCTTTCCAGTATGCTGCCACTCATAGCACGAGCACTCATGTGAATGTGCCCGAACCACAAACCTATGATTGCAGTTGTCCCACATCTCAGCAACATAATTGTCACCTTTGATTACAAACAAATGACCTAGCCTCCTAGTCTTAGCACACAAGCTTTGTAGGACTGTTGGTAATATCCTCACAACTTTTCTCCAATTCTTCTTCTTTTATGAAAAAGAATCATAATCATATCTCTTATCTTGTCAACAAGCTCAACAACAGGCATGTCTTTTATATCTTTGATCTAATTGTTGAAAACTTCAGCTATATTGTTTGTCACATAATCACACTTGACATCAGCATTAAAATCATACATCCGCCACTTAAGCTTATGATAATCCTGCAACCACTGCTTAGCTTCAGGGTTACCTACATAAACTACAGTCATGTGCATGTCACAAACATCCTTGTCACATACTCTAGCTGCAGGCCACATGTGTCCAATACTTTCACCAGAAAATCTCTTGATAAAATTCTACATTAGATGTCTAAAGCATTCCCTTTGATCAGCTAGTGGAAACACTTGATGCACTGCATTTAATACCCCTTTACAAGCATCTAAACAAATAGCAAGTGTACGAAGATCCCCTAAAGCCTTGTGCAATTGAGCCATAAATCACTTCCAATTATCTTCTGTTTCCGAGTCTATAAATCCAAACGCAAGTGGATACATCCAGTTGTGACCATCCACCCCAGTTACAGCAGCTAAATGATCATTCCACCTACCATTGAGTGCAGTGAAGTCGATGCCAAGCCATAACCTACAACCTGATTGAAAACCCTCAATACATGGACTAAGTGCACAAAAGAATCTGTGAGAATAAACTTTACCCTTAACCATCTTGCAATCAATCTCAATAACACTATCCGGTGATCTTTTTATGACCTCTGCCTTCCAATTATATAGCAGCTAAAAACTCTCCTCCCATGTACCATACAATTGTTCCAAATCCTTCTATTTTCCTTTCCATACCGTGTCATAACTAATAGTGCACTTGTGATCATTTTGTAGCTTAATCCGCAACTCCTTACCACCCATATGAGGATTTTTTTCAAAGGATGGAAACAGCTTGGAAGAAACCCACTTATAAGAAGGTGTAGTTGTCCTTCTTCTGCTGCTAGACATACATGTGTGTACATCATTCAACACTATGACCTGCATAAATAATTAAAAAATATATAAGTCAATTATATATAACAAATAAGAAAGACCATTCAAGTGCCATGAATATGTTACTTCGAAAGTTAGTACCATAACTGTCGTGTTGCCTGGCTTCTTGAACCCAACAATAGACCAAGGACAATCACCACCCTTACAGTATCCTTTATATCTTGACTTGCTTGTTGCTGCAATACCCAATTCAAATTCTTTATTTATAGCATATTGTCTCATAGCCAATCGAAACTCTTCCGTAGAAGGGTATATGGTACCTAAAGCCATAGTGGGATTATCTTGTTCATACACCATCACCGTCTCCTCCGGAATATAATCATCCACTACCATAGATGCACCTTCAGTACGGTGCGTCAACGATAAAAGTGCCATTTTAATGAAGCCCACGACGTAAGTGCTATTTTGTCGAAGCCGCTCGAAACGGGTGTTATAATAGCAATTGACTCCATGACTTATGGGTCGGTAGCTGTCCTTACAACCGAGCTCAAATATGACTCTCCCCGAACGAAAGTCTACGATGAGGCCCAATTTGAAGCAGCCCAGCGGGACTCCATCGACTAACTAGATGAGGCTCATGACGTTGCCCTCCTAAGAACTACAAAGTACCAACAGGCACTTCACCGCTACCACTCGCAACGAGTCCGAACCCGATCCTTCTAGGTCGGCGATCTAGTCATTCAAAGGATCCAAACTGATAAGCTCAAGCACAAGCTATCCTCCCCATGGGAAGACCCCTATGTGGTGGCAGGCGTCCTATGGCCCGGTACGTACCGACTGAAGGATGTCGAGGGAACATCTTCCCCAACACCTGGAACATTGAACACCTTAGGCGGTTTTACCCATAGCAACCTTGACCCCTGAGCGAAAGGAAGCAAGTCGGAAGCCAGAGGATAAGTGCCCTCATTCTCTTCTTTTCTTGGATTTTTACTTCCACACAAAAGTAGGCCCTGCCGCCCGAGCCCAAGCCCAGGCACGTCGACTTGCCAAAAAGGGTGATGCACTCGATCTCAAATAATCAGAGCTTGGGTGGATCCACGTGGCTCAAGTGCCACGAGGTGCACTGACCAGCTTGGTCACCACGTGCCACTTGGGGGATACTACCCTTGAGGCACTTATGAAAATTTCTAAGTACTTCCTTCGTTCTAAGCAACCTACGGCTAGAACCGCGAAAGTTCTCACAACAACGGATAGAGCGAGGCGCAGGAATGAAAGCAATGTGCTATTTCCTTTATCTGACCTAGTGTTTGTAACCAGAACTGTGAAAGTTCTAAAAACTACGAACCAAAAATACAATGCAAAGGAAAAATCTCACGCATAGAAAAATTTTCTACTTTTCTTCATTAGAAGAGCCACGAAGGGGCTGATATATTGCATTACAAGGAAGTATTCCACATTTATTCATTAGAAGAGCTACGAAGGGCCAGTACATTAACAAAACAAGGGAAGAGGGCAAATGACCGAACAAAGGCTTACAGGAGGATGGTTGATGTCAGTAAGAAAATTGATGATTACAGGCAGCATCCTCAATTCAGCGTTCTTGCAAGCTCACTTGCCTGCAATCATCCCCTCCACTTGTCACACTTCGACTCGCATCTGGACCACGAAAATTCACTGCTCGAACGGCTCCATGACGCCCCGACAGCACTAGCCTCGAATGATGGACGATCAGTCCACGAGGATGGTAGCACCGGATCTTCATCTTGGAGATGAAGCTGACCTCGACGTTAGTTCCTCACAAGCTTCAGCAGTGGCAGGACAAAGGCGCCGCCACCCATCGGGGTCAAGGACTCAGCGTTCGACATCCGCAACCAGAAGGAACGCCGTCATACTTCGAAGCAAGGCTCGGCAGAAGCAAAGACCGTTCATTCTCTCCTCTGAATCTTCTCCTAACTCGCGTCGTCAAGTCTTGCAAGGAAGCAAGAGCACAAGAGGTCTACAGAGGAAGAGGAAAACAGTCATGTAGGGTTGCACCCCAAAGGGTCGCTTATATAGCCAACACACGACGGTAGCAAGGAAAGGCACTAGGGCCCACGGACGTGCGCTCCTCACGGCAACGCCTCCCGTCTTAGAAGTGACCGCACGTCTCCCGAGACATCAAGCCACGACACCCGCGATAATCACGGTCAGACGAGCCCGCCTCTTCGAAGTCCATGATGATTTGAAGAGTCGCGCGCTGCCTTTTCCTCTTACCCAACCACCTCTCCTCCGCACCCCTCGCTTACCTTTGGTGCGACGTCGACTGGCCGAACGAATCGAAGGCCCAGATAAATAGGTATGTTTCTATTGTCCACTTCTGGCCCGATCAAGGTTTAGGGTTCTTTGGTATACCTCCCATGCAGGTTGAAAGGACGGTCCGGAACGAACCTCAGCGAGGGACAGGAGATGCGAGATGGCCATCAACGGCGCACTCGGGGGCTCCGACGCCCTCAACATTTCTAAGTCTGATATCAAGTCCTATCTTGGCGACTCCCGGTAGCCCCCCGACGGGCCGGAATCGAGCCGCCTAGGCCCGCGAACAGCCTGGGATCCGTGCAAGTGTACCAAGAGGAATCTTATGGAACACAAGCATCGAGCCACGATCAGGTCAACATGATTCCCCTGTCCTTGCGGAAAGGCAGTGAGATTACACTTGGATTAACCCGTTTGGCAGCTCACCGAGCCCGGGAACTCGACCACCGAGGTAGTTTCCAGTTTGGCTCAACCCCTCCCCCACGAACAGTTTGCGGATGGGGAGCAAAGCGGATTTGCTAAACAAACCAAGCCTGACCCGCGGAGGGGGGCTAGAGGATATTTGATGACTTAAAGTCATGAAAGGCTCGGCACCTAAGGCTTTGAGCTTCTACATAGCCACAAACCGAAACAAGACAATGATCTCACACAATTTCCGTTTTTTCTTATTCTTTCATGTCCTCTGCCATACGCATAGATATACCTCCGATCAATCTAGAAGAAGCTTGGCCGAATGTCGGAGGCTACTATTGGCGAAACATATCTGTCGGTACCCTGCAGACTGGGTACCTCTGTGTGGAGGGTAACAGGCAGCCTAGGGTCCGCCTCCCTTCTGAGGAGAGCGCCAGTATAGCCACATGTCCTGGCCCCGATGTCAGCCCCGGGGCTGCCACGTGCGCTTGGGCTACGAAGCCGACACGTGCCCTTGTCTCCGTCCTGAACCTCCCTGCTGAGGTCAGGTCCAGGGCTGCCACATGGCAGTGCGCTCTGAACCTCCTCCCTGATGAGGAGGGCTCCGAAGCCAACACGTGCCCTGGGCTCTGGACCGAGCCACCCCGCTGAGGTGAGGTTCGGATATGCCAGGTGTCGGTGGGCTCCGAACCTCCTCCATGTCGAGGAGGGCACTAGAGCCGACACGTGCCCTGGGCTCCGGACCGAGCCTCCCCACTGAGGTCAGGTCTGGAGCTTCCACGTGTTGTGGTCTCTGAACCTCCTCCCTGCTGAGGAGGGCTCCAGAGCTGACACGTGCCCTGGGCTCCGGTCTGAGCCTCCCCGTTGAGGTGAGGTCCGGAGCTGTCATGTGTCGGTGGGCTCTGAACCTCCTCCCTGCTGAGGAGGGCTCCGGAGCTGACACATGCCCTGGGCTCCGGTCCGAGCATCCCCGCTGAGGTATAGTCCGAAGCTGCCACGTGTCTCTCGGCTCCAAACACGTCGATGAGAGATACGAAGCCATCACTGAGACGGGGCCAGCTTTGTACCAGCTGAGACAGGCACGACGCCGCCCGTTTAGTCACGGGGACGGGGCACTCGCCCGAGAATCGCATTGGATGATGCCGTGTTGTGCGGCACCCAACAGCACACATACAAGGAACAATGTATTACATAAAACAATAGCGGAAGCATACAAGTTTTTCTTTGTAAATAGTTTACATCAAATAGCTACAGTGGAAGTCTATAACAACTCACGTCGAATAACTAAGAGCACTCGAGATGAAGTCCAGCCCGCGGACTCCTCTCGCTAGCAACACGAAGACAAGCAGCACCGGCTGGGTTCTCCATGTGTTACCTGACTCGGAAGTCTCCGAGTCTCACCGGAAAACCTCCATCTTAGCATCGATGTTAACCTGCAAAACCACTTATATAGCAAGCGTGAGCACATAGGCTCAGCAAGAATGATCCGTCTCTCCTAAACAAGAAACTCTACATGCACGACGGTTGCAATTGGGTTAGCTAGATTTGCATAAAGGACTCGCCTAAAGTTGATCCTTAACTTTCAGATTTTAAGCCTCATTGTGCATACCTTGAGCTGAAAAGCATCGCAACTCCACAATCAAACAAGAAATGCTTTGTTGCGATGCTCCTTGCACAAGGAGAAAATAAAGTTTAATGAGACTATCTCTAATTCAATCATGGTTGCAATACAATTTACATCACAGCCTTATCAGGTTCAAAAGATAACCAATTCAGTCGTTACTACGTCAAGACGCAGTGGGCAAGTATGCTCATATAACCGCGAGCGACGGTGATTCGAATCAGTACATGCCCGGACTACACGACACGTACACCCGTACTCCGAGTTGCCGGCAGCAACCTCGACTGACGTTGTACGCGGCCACCTTTCCCAAGATCTTGCACATTGGACGCAGTCCAACTGCCCCGAGTACGCAAGCTCCCTCAAGGTACATACCCGCAGTGGTATGTTCTTAAGCGAGTTACCTCCTGCTACCCTGACGCTGAAAGGCTAAGGCAGTTGGAAAAGTTCCACTATGGATCTCCCAAGGTACATCGGTTTCCTAGGTCCCATATAGCCAGTATGCGCCCGGTACACAACTCAAACTTGTCCAACAGGGCCAAGCACGGACGGGCCTTAACCGACACAGGCAGGGCTATGCACGCACGGTCCGCAACCTGCTGCGTCTAAACCTCCCTGCCCGGTCTCCATTTCTTATGCGCGAACTTCCCTCATATTTTCTCTTTTGGACCCGCCCCGAATAAACCAGCCCTAAACTCGCGAGTGGATTCCAACTACTCGACTTCTACCGGACCTTTCCTACTAACATTAGCGTAGCCAAATTCTCTCGAGGAGGTGCTATTCTATCCTTCTCTCTCTTAGGTATTTCTGATCATGCAAGTGGGGTTTTCAATATCAACTAGACTTAATGCAATCAATGATGCAAAGCTATGATCTCTAAAAATGAAAATGCTTTATAAAACTGTTCAAATGCAAACCGGGGCTTGCCTGTTTTACAGGTGGCTAAGATTACAATCAGTTAGTGACGATCACTTGGAGTTTGATTACTTGCTTTGCCTTCCTTCTTGATCTTCACTTTAAGTCCTTCTCACGTTCTTCACATAGATGCTACACGATATGATCATGCATATGTATTTAATTGAAAAGCTTTTTCTAATAAGATCTAAGGACAGTTTTAAAAAACTGGAACTTTGTTTAATAATTTAAAATGATACTGGTGCTAGTGGTCTAGGTTGGGTTTAAACACTATGATCAAATGTTGAGTGCTTCTCCCACTTAAGTTTTGATCCCCTTAAGAGGTTACACATAACAGTGGTGATACATAGCTCCAATGGAGCTGAAAATTGTCATATGAGTTCCTTATAACAAGAAAGTTATCTGGACCAAAAATTAGCACTTTTTATTGAGTGGTTTATTCATAACAATTTTCTAAGTAATTAAGCAAAGAAGAATTAATTCTGAGGTAACACCTATGTTTATGTAAAACTCAGTGAACCACAATTTCAATTATAGTTCATAGAGCTTGCATGGATTTTCCTAGGATTTTGAAGCTAAGAATTGCGCAGAACTGAGTTTACAAGTTTTGAGAAATTCTCTGAAAATGTTTCTGTATTCAATTGAACACAACAGCTTACAATCTGAATTACCCTGATCAAATCAACTCCAAAAGAGCTGAAATTTTTACAGGAGTCTAATACCACCTTAAAGAATATTATGGCAAAATTTGAGGACTTTTGGATAAACCAAACTCCCTCTAAAATTCTTTTTTCTGAAAAGATTTAAAGAATTTTCCAGAATTAAATAAAGACTTCATAAAAATTGGGTTGCATATTTGGATAGAGTTTATCAATCTGAATCTAACCCAATTTTAATCACTAAATTTAGAGGTTCCTAGCAAAAGTTATGCTCTTCTAAAGTTTAGGGAAAAATCTGGGATTTGAATAAATCCGGGAAAAAGTTTAAACTGACGGTGGGACCAGGGACATGTGTCTGTTGCCGGAAGAGCGCCACACGGGGGCGCAGGATTGTTTCCCGCGCTGTCACAGACGATCCGGCGCCACAGAGTATCCAGCTCCTCTATCCCGAGTCACTGACACGCGGGCCCGGTGAGGTCTTCTTCAACCTCTCGCTCCCGCGCTTCTGCGCCGCCGGGCTCGCCGGAGTTCGCCGGTTTTCGTCGCTCCGGCCAACTTCCGAGCTGTTACTAGCCTCCAGGCCCTTATTTAACCCGAGGAACACGATGAAAAGAGTTCTATGGACCGGCGAAGCCCCTAACCCATCCCGCACCGGTGCAGCGGCTCTGAGGGAGTCCGGCGACGTCGCCCCGATGCTTTAGCCCGCCAAAAGCTCCCTGGAAAGGCTCTACAGCACCAGTGGAGGTTGGCAAAGCTAGGCATGGCCGCACATGGGCTCGGGAATGACTCCTACCTAGGGTTCATCGAGTGCCCGACGGTTTCTACCAAAACCGCCGTTAGAAAGATCGAACATACGTCGTGCAGAGTGTGTTTCTAGCTGGGTTCCAAAAGGGAAGTTGTTGCTAAGCAAGGCTACTTCATGTGAGTGAAATTTGCAGTGCTCTAAACAATCATAGCGCGAGAATTTAACAGACTCTTACCCGCACCTCGGTTTGAGCCGGCCGGAGGGGGATCTTGAAATTCGTCGGCAAGACGCAAGGACAAGCTCTGTGCTTCGGATGGAAGCTGCAGGGAGCTCTTGCGGGCCCAAAGGCCCTCTTGCTTGGTCGTGAAAACCCCTTTGTGGAGCTGTCCACGAGAGCACTTCGTCGCCGGGGTGTTCGGCCACCGCGGGAACTCGGTTCCCTCGGGCTGTGATGGTTAAACTCACGCAGAAATGGCGCGGGGACGTTGGAGGAGGGTCTGTGGTGGTGTTTGGTCGCTCAGCCGAGGCTCGCGTGCGAGCTAGGCGATGGCCAATCGATTTGCTCGAGCGTTGGCAGCTCTGTTCTGTTTTCTCACGCGAGGAGAAGGAAACAACGCCGGGTCCTCGGTGATAAAGCGAATGGGAGCATGGGAGAGGGTATAGGCGTCCAGCAGCTCTTTCAGCGCGATGAAAATGACCAGGAGGTGGAGGCGTCAGCTGAGCCTCGGTGTCGCCCGGAGAGGATTCGGTTCTGCCATTGCTTCGCGTGGGAGGAAAGCAAACAGGGACCGTGTACTGAAGATCGTTAGCAATTGTTCAGTTCCCTCAATGACATGTGGGTCCCACTGCTCAGTCTCCCCTTACCCCTCTCCAAAATATCTCCCAAAGTTTGAATATGATGGAATTCAATTGTGGGAGTTTAAATCTGAGAGACATTTGGACAATTGGGCAAGTATCATCCAAATTCAAATATACATTTGAATTCTTTGTTTTTGAAGTCCATTTTGGAAAATGGATTGCAAATCGTTTCCATAAATCATGAAACTTTGCATACCCCCAATTTGGACCCAAGGAATTCAAATATGAAATCTGATTCCAAATGAGATTTGTAGCACAACAGTTTTGAAAGTCATAGTGTTACTCTCATTTGAATTTTGAGTTGAACAAGTTTGTTCCAAATCTGATTTTAGTTTTCTCACACATATGGGAACTTCCCACCTTGGTTTTATACCCCTCTTGGGTTCCAAGTTTTCCAACAAACTTTTGAACTTGTGTGAAGAAAGCCCTCATGTGGGTTATCACATGTGGAAAATTTTTTAACAAGTCCCAAATTTCATACATATGAAACCAACTTTTGCAAACAAGAGTTTCTTTGTATTCACATTTTTGGGACCTTTACAGTCACGTGCCCCACGATCTGTCATGGGACGTGGGTCGACGAAGTCAAAGAGCAAGTGTGTTGTCAGGCCGTGCATTCAAGGCTCGCGCCTTCCCCAGAAGCATGGTGCACGCTTTTGAACTCCGCCCGTCTGCCATTACGGTGACAAGACAGGGCGGCGAGGCGTGACAGCGGCACAGTGCCACCCAATGGCACAGAGCCACCCAACAGAACCAGAAGACGCGTGAAAGTGCATCTAGGGTATCCCTTGTGGGTTTTGGAGAATTGATGACAAGCATATGAGATCCTAACGAAATGATTGCAGGACAAACAAAGTGAACTAGCTCGGTGCACACAAAAAGGTGAAAAATAGAGTGGTGCCCGAAAAGGAAGACTTTAGTGGAATTTAGAAGAGCAAAGTAGATGTAAATGTATAGGGTGTGTGTGAGAGACACATCCCAAGAGCTCATGACTTTGCGTAAGGGTAAGGGGTTTAAAAATCAACTAAAATCCATTAGACACCGGACTAGTCCGTTCATGGACCGGAATAGTCCGGTCAGCTTACTGGAATGCAACCGGACAAGTCCGGTTTTAGACCGGACTAGTCCGCTCATGTTTCTGTTGTCCTCTTTAGAGGACTACAGACTAGTCCATCCATGCGACAGGACTAGTCCGCTAAACTTTCTAGAACCCCACTTCACATAGCACCGGACAAGTCCGGTTTTAGACTGGACTAGTCCGGTTAACCCAATGGAAGTAGACCGGACAAGTCCGATCATATACCGGACTAGTCCGATATTAGGTTTTACAATGATAACTTTTTGGAAACCATATAAATTGGTGATCCACGGCCTTGAAACAGGAGAGACGACTCATACTGCTTGAAACAAAAACCCTAGCGCTGGCACCTGTCCCAAGAGCCCAAAAACACATCTCCCCACACATCTAAGGTGCAAAAAGGTGAAAATCAATCAAACACTTGGATTTGGGATTGGGAGATCGTCGTTCCTTCGTTGTGAGCTCTTGGGGTTTGATCTCTCTACACTTATATTCTGCATTGTAATTCTTTTGAGTGTATTTGATCGCTTTCTCATTGTAATTCTTGTGGGAGCCCTCAACGTGTGAGCTTGCCCCACAAACTCGGTGATTACCCGTGCTAGTGGAGTCAAGTCGGCCTTGTGTGGTGACTTGAAGAGGGAAAGGATTAGAGACCCAGCTCTGTGTGAGCTTCCTCAACGAGGACGTAGATCTCTTGTTGAGATCGAACCTCGGTAAAATTTGAGTCTCGCTTGCCTCCTTAATTTTGTTGAATAGAACATCTAGTTGCTAAACTTCATAATTTGAGTTGCTAAGTCTCATTCACGGGCATAATCACACCTCATATTGTAAAATCAAAATAGAATAATTGTTGTTCTTATTTCCGCTGCTAAACAAGTTGATTCTCCTGCACAACACTTATACAATCTACACACTTCAGGCACACCGCACTAGTCCGCTCACACAACCGGACTAGTCCGGTCAATCAAGTTTTTGACAACTACTTTAAGTGTGCAGGAAACTCTATAAGGCCTATTCACCCCCCCCCCCCCCCTCTAGGCCACATTCAATGCGGCGACAAGACGACGTCTTCATCATCACCTGACATGTGGTCAGGGGCGTTCAGCACGCTAGGCGGCGGGACTTAACTCCCCCACCGACTACTCTACTCGAAGTATAAAACCCTAGATCATGTATAGGGTTCATATAGCTTTGAGGCCACCTGTTGGGCCCCAAGCCTCAACGTAACCACCCCGGCCTTGGACTATAAAAGGACCAGAGTGACCACCCGACAAGGGGTTTCGGTTCGCAACCCAGTGACTCCCACACATACTCGCACGAGCAATACAGCAAACACTCCTGTGGACGTACAGTATTACGCTCCGATGGCCCAAACCACGTAAATCTCGGTGTTCAGCCACTCTCTCGAGTCGGATCACGCTAGGGACGCCAAGCCCCTCCAAACAAAGAACCTCCGCGGGCTGCTTCTGTAGCAGGTCGGGAGGACTGTCGTAGCTCACACTCCGACAATACCCCAGGTACCCAAGAAGCACTCGATCGACCAACCGCACGAAGACACGTGGCTCCACGAGCCACGACCTAGGGCGCGAACTTGCGGTGACATCATCAAAGACCGACCCCCGGGGACGGGAGCGACAACGGACCTCCGAGCCCGGACAACAAGACCAGGGGGAAGCGATCCGGGCTAGAGCCCGGACTAGGAGCAGGCAGAGGACTTAAATGCCGACATGGCATAACGGCAGAAGGGATTTAAGATAGAGTAAGAGGCGGCGGGACTTAACTCATCGCCCATGTACCGCTTTGGGCCACCTTAGACGCTAATACACCATGTAAACCCCGCCCCATTTATGAGGAGCCGATGGGTAGGTATAGGCGTCCGGGCTATAAAAGCGGAGGCTCGGAACCTCCCCGCGCATGGCGAACACAGCTCACACACACGCTTGACACTTAGGTTTTCTCTTCTCACTCGCGCGCGAAGGGAGCCTCGCTTGTAACCATGGTTCCTTGAACAACCTGAGCTAATACAAGGCAGACGAACACCCCAGACTGGACGTAGGACACGTTGTCCGAATTAGTATAAAGCTTTGTCTTTGTTAGCTAACCATCCTGAAATAAAATAAAAATTATTGGATTACTAGTCGGTGGTAAAAACACCGACGCAACGATACTTGTGTAAGTTTTGGTTTGAGAACTAATAAGTACACAAGATGAGAGGTTTAGGTCCAGTCTTCTAAAACATGCATCAATTGAGGTGGAGATCACAATGTTGATGAGCAAAATGTCAAAATCTCCTGCAATTACTACATCATTTCTTCATTAGTTATCAACCACACGCATGCGATCGATCTCACCAAGAAGGTTAATCTTTGCAAGTACAATCGAAAAGACAAGCAAGGACGAAGAAGAAGGAATATAAATTATAATGCTTGAGTTGGGGTTCCAAAAACCAAAGAATGACGAAACTATTGTGTACTAGATTAATCTAAGCAAAACTCATCTAAGTTGGTCGATGGCTACAGAATATATAGTCTAGAATTCGACCAAGACCCTTGGACATGTCCCTAGTGGACTCCTACTTGGTATACGACTCAATGACCCAAAAAACAGTGATGCAACATCCTTTCAGATTCTTGACTCAAACTTTATTTCGATAATTTCTATTAACCAGACTCTGGTTGAATTTGGATTTGGAATTAGGGTTGTTGCTAAAATTAGGGAAGTGGGATTACAAGTGTTGCATAAATATGTAGAACATCAATGACAGAGCATTTATGTGTCTTGAGCATCAGGTCGAATGTGAACTGCTTCTGAACTCCAAGAAAGAATTGAATTCGAGTTGGAGTCAGCCTCCAGCTTGATGTGCATGACCCTTCTGCTCTCCTCTACTTTCCTGCTGATCTTTAAGTTCTTCATGTTCCTTCCTATTGTTTCTAAAACAATTACATCATTAAATGACAATCAATTCTCTAATTCACATGTGAGGAACTCAGAACAAACTCACCTGATTGTTAGTTGTTCTGCTCTTGCCTTTTTTAATGTCCCATGTATAACAATGGAAGGAATAACTATATTCACTATAGTGATATCCTCATCATGGGTTATCAGGGTGGGCACTTTCATCATGCTTCTGCTTGCATGCATGTAGGTTTTCTCCAATTCTAGGATTAACTAGGATCGCATGGTGGGTAGGTAGTTAGCCTTAACTCAATCATCCCACCTAGCGCTTCGATCATTGTATAATAGATCTACAGGAACCCTTCTGGGTTGGTTGAGCCATCATACTTCGATCTTGATGGGCCAGACTTGAACCTTTCCAGCCACTTGACATGCTAGAGCGAAGGTATCAAGCCTTAAATGCTCCTCTACCTAAATACGGAGGTTGGGGTGATCGCTGGCTTGCTTCCGCGTGCGCTTGTTTTCCTCAATAGAGAGACGTGTGCCCTGGGCGTGATTGTCTTTAGCAACCTCCCAGTGCTCGCCTCGTGTTGATGATGTGTCGAGCATCATGGTTGGTCGTGCTCAATCCTACGATCACCTAGATATAATAATGAAGCTTGTTATGAGAAACTAGGTGCCCTTTGATAGCGTAGATGGTCTTGTGAATCCTCAGGAGAAGGCGGAGCACATCCAGTAGTAAAGCCTACAGGCTCAATTGGGTTTGTGCTTTGTATTGTTGCATCTATCTAGACCCTCTAGGCGATTGTCTCATAAGCAACCATACAATCAGCGAGTCCCCAAGTGCTAGATGCTTCATTGGTTCCGTCATCATGGTTTGGTCTCATACAATGTGGAACATCAATCAATTGAGGTTTTGGGACGCCATTGCTGCTAGAGGCAATGAGAAGTTTCGAGAGATCGTCACGATGACCATGTAGTTGATAGAGGCTTCTTCCTTATTGGTTGTCACTTAAATTTTGACCTGTCGTTGGGACCATCCAGGTTGCCGTCTAACTCATACAGTCAAAACCCCGGGAACTTGTGTCTAGAGAGAATGTTTCTGACCACTTAGAGCTCCAGATCGGATCTGGGACTTGAGTTGGTGGTGGAAGGTCTCTAGTAGAACTTGACCCTGATGTGAGGCTCGTCCATGGCAAACTGTTCTCCCCACGCTTCCTCAAAGGCATCAACGTGATTTCATAGCCCGAACACGACCCTGAGGTTTGCCACTCCTGTATAGGAGTCAGAAGAGAGATGGGGTCATCCATGGATAGGGATGGCAATGGGTCGGGTTCAGGTCGGGTGGAGTAAAAATCTACCAAAACAAAAAAGGTTGAGGGTGAAATTTAAAACCCACACCCATTTGAGTTTCGGGTGCACGTTAGGTTTGACTTTTTTATACATACTAAAATGTTTAATAAATAAGTTTAAAACACATCTTCCATTTTGAATGGCGATGCAACAAAAAATATCGAGTTGTTTATAAAGATTGTAAATATAGGTTGTGGTAAGTAAGATGAAACAATTAAATTATAGAAAACAATCATTTTTGACTTTAAAATTATAAGCATAAATTATTTTGGATACCCGTCAGGTACCCGTGAGTGCAAAATAAAACTCGTACCCACGACAAGTTCGGTCGGGTGCGGGTTAGACCCGCGGGTGAAAAATCACACCCGCACCCGTCGGGTACCCGCATCCGCGGGTGAGATTGTCATCTCTATCCATGGAGAGCTCTTTGTCATTGCTAGCTGTGAATGTGAGCGAACCAAATTGAATTGTCCATCCTGCCAAGAACTTAGTTGTTGATCCATGCCATAGAAATCGTTGAGATTGATCTCTCTGTCCCAACTTGACGTGTCTCTATACATGCTCAGATGATAAACAAATACTTAGATCCAGGAGAAGTAGGCCGATCAAAATCAATCTCAAACACAACGAGCTTTAGATTGTTTTGAGTCTCCCGAGAGATTAAAAAATCTAGTCATATAGGTTTAATTGCATGAGGTTGTGCACTAATTGATAAGGTTTGTAATGTGTGCCAGATGCCATTCATAGAGGGTATGGTCACATATTTATAGACGAGATGATCGTCATGCAGGATATGCTAAAAATCCTACTCGATCTAATCTATAATAACAAATTCATAGTCTATCTAAAAATCCCTTAAACTGTATGACAAGTCAAGAAGAGTCTTCAGGGTATATGGGACATCGGATCAGTGTTACAAAAGGCATTAAAAGGCGCTCACCCAGGCGCGCCTAGGCGCTGGGCGAGGCCCCGGCGCTGCGCCCAGGGGGGTAGGCGGAGGCGAGGCGGTGGGAACGCCTAGGCAGCACGTGGCGCTCGCCCAGGCGTGCAAAGGCAGGCTAGGCGCGTGGAGGCGGCTGGCGGACGACCGATTTTGGCGGGGGAAAACTCCTTTTCGCGCGCGCGCTCCCACCCGAGACGAGTCGGCCGCCATTTCCCGCGCGCTCGACTCGGTAGCCCCCATTTGCTCCCGTGCGCCGCAGCTTCCGTGCTCTCCCGTCGAGTCCCACGCGCCGCCTTCGAATCCCAGGCTCCCAACCACCGCGCCCGGCTGGATCCCGGCCACCCTCTCCTGCGGCGCCGGATACCTTGAAGCAAGGTGAGCTCAGAGCTCCTCCGGTCCTCCCTCCTCTGTTCGTGACTTGTGGTTGCGTGAGCTGCCCCCTCCCTCTCCTCTGTTTTGCATCTGTAGATTCTATACACTGAATTTGAGTAACCACTAAGCAACCATGAATAGGAAAGTTAAGATTTCTGCATTGAAAGGGTGCTATGCATTCATACATCTGCATTATCAAGATTTCTGCAACAAGTTGTTATGAACTTTGCTGAATTCTTCATGACCATGTTAGGCTTTATGAGGGTTTCAGAGGATATGAACTTTATGGAGTTAGCTAAAATCTGATTGTATTCATGTAGTCATTCAAAACTGTTAGTATGTTTGTAGTTATTTTTGTGCTTACATACTTGCAGCAAAAAATTAGGTATGAATATACTTTTATGTTTTCAAAATTTTTATAATATATGTAATAGTATAAAACGCCTAGCCACCGCCTTGGAACGCCTAGGCACGTCTAGGCTCTAGGCGGTAGGTCACCGCCTGCCTAGCGTCTAGCGCCTTTTGGAACACTGCATCAGATTCCCAAAATATGTGGCTTTACAAACCAAATATGTTTAGTGGTCAAATAGCTTTGAGTTTTTTTTGTTTCACTTTTGTATTTTTGTCCTAACCTTTCGTCATGTCATCCTCTCTCTCTTTTTCAGGATGGTTTCAGATGATAGGCAAATGTGGGCATATGAATTGCCACGCAATATATACAACCTTGAATTCATATCCGAACCCAAAATGATATTATATTTCAATACAAGAACAACAACAACTAAGCCTTTATCCCAAGCATGTTGGGGTCGGCTAAAATGATATTATATTTCAATGAGACAACGAATTTCAATACTATGCCGACATCGCACATTATTGAAAAATGAAGGAGACAATATCTTACTGGTGTAACTTGACATAGATAAATGACTTGTCCTAACTCTAATGATCAATCCTCCTCCGATCGTTGTAATTGGACAACGTGGATCAAAATATAGATTACATTTTTTATTTTTAACCTGAATGTGGGTTTGCAATTATATGTTGACATATAGTTCAAATAAACATGCAAGAAAATGCCAAATCTACTTGTTGAGATGTGAGTAGCTTCCAAACCTAATGACCTCCTCACCCATCCCGAACCGAGTTATTTAAAAGTTTTTGCCACCCTACCGGGTTACATGCACCCTAAAGTCATCCAACCAAATGTAATACCTCTTTTACCACTTTTAACCTCATATGTCATGGATATATTAATTATTTCAGCTGACTTTCTTCCTCCGCTTTTATTCACTTATGCCTCATCGCCATGACCTCCTTCTGAATTTATGCCCTCATGACATGGATTCGGGATAGCCCTGTTACAAATCTATGCTCCATCACAACACTCGGCCTCCTCGGCCTCAAAAGCATGATGCTATGCCTCGATGAGGTGGTCTGAGTGCCTATTGCATGACATCATGGCCACTTATCAAAAGTCATGTCATCACCTTCAGACCCCGCTCCTTATGCATTATCGAATTCGTGCCTGGCACTTACGCGCAACATGTCACGTCACGACACGTCACTGTTGTGAGGAAAGTACCACATGGTCGGAGGATATTTAGGTAAAGGAACAACGTTTCCCATCGGGAGATCGTCGGCCGCCGAGTCTTGGCATTTCCCACATTATCATTGAGAAGCCCCTTGCGGCTAGACAAATGAGGAGGGTTGAGCCTCTTGCCGTCATCTTTGTGTTTTTTTTGTTCTAGGATAGTTCCTGACACCATCTTTTTATATGGAACTCCTAATTATAGTATGTCTTCCTTCTCTAATAAAAAACATCTACCCGCTATTTATAAGAAAAAATAGTGTCGGGTTGCTTATGAGTACACCGCGCGGGCTGCGACTCGACGGCCGCGAGGACATGAAGGGTGTAAACATGCCGTACTGAGCTAGATGATGACTATAATTGTCTTTTTACAGAAAAAAGTGGCAAATGAGATATAGGGCCTGTTTGGTACAACTTCTCACCCAGCTTTTTAACAAATTTAAGCACTTAAGCGCGGTCCAAACACTTAGCTTTTCATCCCACTTCTTAAAAAAGCGCTTCACTAAATGAACTAGTAACCAGCGTGGGGAAAAAGCGACTTAGGATCCGCTTTTAGCCGCTTCTACGCATTAGTGGTACAAATTTACCCCTCGGGTTCAATAAAAATTACTCGCAATTGCCATTGTATAAATAGTTTACCCCACTCCCATCCCCTGTCGATGCGCTGCAGCCCACGCCTCCACCCTCATGGGGCCATCGACCGAACTCTACCCTGCGCCACCTCTGTCGCCTCGGTAAGCGACTCGCCCCCCTCCCCGGTCACGGACACGGCCGAGGCGGCCCGTCCCCCGGCAAGACCTGCCCCCCCCCCCCCCCCCCCCCCCCCCCCCCGCGGCCGGACCCCTCCCCCCGCGTCTGGTGCCGGTGAAGGCTGGAGGTGCGTCTCGCCCCCAGCGACCCTGACTGAGTCCCCCCCCCCCCCCTCCATGGATCAAATAATTTAGGCGGTGCTCCATGGATCAAATAATTTAGGCGACAACATATGATGATGCAGGCCATGGCAGAGGCTGCTGGCGGCCATGCATGACTCTTATTCTTGCCTGCTCTTCTAATTCTGTGTTAGCTGTAATTTTTTTCTGCTTTAATTTGTGTATGCATGTGTCATTGAATGTTGTTAAAAGGTAAGTAATATTTTAGCTCAGTGTTGTTGATTTAGATGTGATATTTTAGGTGTACTGGTATGCATTTGGACCTAGAGTTTCAGTTATTCTGCCACTATAAACAATTGTAAGTTTTGAGCAGATTCTGTCTCTATAATATAATTATTCACGTATTTTATTTCTTTGATGAAACTTTATTTTATGATATTAAAAATTTATGTCATCTATTTTATCATGTATATGAATATTAAGTAGTTCCAATTCTATGACAAATAAAATACAACATAGAAACTAACCTAAGTTTAGTTTAAATACATGTCACAAAACCATCATGGACAATTTACATATTTTATACTTTGAAACAGCAAACCAACACATTGAAAACTCAGAATGCCAAACACCTAGCTTATTTTAACAGCTGCTTCTCCGGCCACTGCTTCTCACAACAGTCAGAAATAAGTTTTTAGCTGTACCAAACAGCCTCATAGATAGTGTAAGATGGCTTTTGTTTCGCGCATCATTCGGTGACAAAAAGTAAAAAAAAAACTCCTCACCATCGGCCTGTGATCGGACGACCTGGATCTCCAAACTGCAACTGGACGACCTGTTCCTACCCGCGGACCGAATTCCCCTGGTCCCCGATTAACACAGGAGAGAGGCGAGCAGCAGGCGGCGAGAATCGAGAAGGCGAGCAGTCGGCGGCGATGGCGTGGCGGGCGAGCCTTCCCCGTAGCGTGAAGGAGATCCGCGTCCTCCTCTGCCAGTCCTCCCCTGCCAGCGCCCCCGCCCGGTACCAGCCTCAACCCTCTCCCCGTTCGATTCCCTCTCCGAATCTGCTTCGCCTCACGCGCCGGTTGTCGATGATCTGGTTCCCCTGCAGGGAGTTCGTGAAGAAGAACTACGCGAACATCAAGGCGCGCAACCCCTCCCTCCCGTTCCTCACCCGCGAGTGCTCCGGCGTCCAGCCCCAGCTCTGGGCGCGCTACGGTACGCGCCATCCTCCATTCCCTCTTTTACCTCTAGCGGCTCCAGATCTGATTTGGGTTGGGTTGAGCCGGTTCTTGGGGGCGAGCTTTGCCTCCTTGCTAGCAGTTTGTATTGGTTTTCTCTGCACGGTCAGGTCATGTCTTGGGAGATTTCTCCTTGTTGATGAAGAAATGGTGTGCGTTTGAGGTAGAGGAGTTTTTGAAGTTGGATGTTTGGGGAGAAAATCGTACGCGCGGTGTTGGAACATAGTCAAATTGTAACCTTCCAAACTTTATGAAATGGAAAACTGTGACGCTGTTAACAGGTCCTATACAGTGACTCCAACAGAAGCACCCGAAGACACTGATGCTGTTCCGACTCAAGTTCTCGAAGACAAGAAGGGACGCCGCAGCAACAGACTTAGGATCCCTAATCCTCGAGTCTTGGGCCCTGAGTGGTCCTGTAACTAATTACGTTGTGTCATCAGAGAGAGAGAGAGAGGAGTCCGGCTATTAAGCCGTGTGTAACCGAAGAGAACGGTGGACAGAAATGAGGAAAGCTGTTCCACTCCTATCTCCCCTCTATTCCTCCCTGCTCTGCTATCCGATCTCGAGCGATCCCCTTCTCTGCCGCCAACCCAACTCGATCGATTGCTACCGGCTAACAGTGGTATCGTATTCTTCATTCCTGAGAGCGCTGGAAGATCACGAGCACTTCACCCGCCTTCGGAAGCGCCTCGGTGCCATGGATCCCAACACCAAGATGCTGATCGAAGAACTCTTGAAGCAGGTTCGTACCGAGATCTCACGGGGCTTCGCCGAGCACGCTGAAGCGATGGACAAGCGCTTCTCCGACCTCGCCTCGCTGGAAGAACATCACAACGAACGATTGTCTGCCCTAGAAGCCTCCGCCGAAGAATTTGACAAAAGCTTCGGCGCCTGGAAGCCGGAAACTGAAGCTTCTATTAGTGCCGTCAAGCTCGAGGTATCCAAGCTCAACAAGTTCTTCGACCGCGAAGCGATGCATTCTGGTGTTCTCGGCGCCGAATCGTCCTCCGAGCGTCACCATTCTGGACTTTTCGCTGATGGATCTGGCGGCCGCCGCATCGACACACCCCGTCGCGACTCCGGCTTCAGATCTGTGTATACTCACATCCACACTCCTGCTAAGGGTATGTGGGCTGATCTGCCCCTGGCCCAGGCCGGCCCCTCCCTGGCCCAGGGCGGCCAGAACTGGGCCAAGTGGGCTGGTCAGCCCTGGCCCAGGCCGGGGCCCCTTTCTAGAAGGTTTTTGAGTTTAATCTTCTTAGAGATAGATTAAAAGATCCTTTGTAACAGATTAGGACTCTTGTAAGGGGGGGCTATATATACAAGCCAAAAACACCCCAAATTGTGAGAGAGATCAATACAGAAAATTTTCCTCCACTTTTCTAACCCTAGCCGCCTCTCTCCCTCCTGCCCTAGCCGCCGGCCTAGCCTCTGCCCTAGCCGCCGCCCAGCTCCTGCCCTAGCCGCCGCCTCCCTCTGCAGCCCTAGCCGCCACCAGGGGCTAGAACCAGCCGCCGCCCCTGTTTCCACCTCTATTCTGCGTCTCTTCAACACCAGAACAGATCCGGCGGCTCCTGATCTCCCCTGTTCTGTTCTGCTGGAACAGAACCTGGCGTGACTCTCTGTTCTGCTCTGTCCAGCGCAGGAGCAGAAGCTGAATCAAGCCTGCGGCTGTTCTGTTTCCCTAAACAGTTGCTGTTATTCCTCTGTTGTTGGCTGAAGATTTTTCTGGTCTGTCTTCAGGGAAGACAGATTGATCTGCTAGGGCAGATCAGCTTGTTCAGCAAGAACAGAGGTAGTTTCAGCGCCGGAATTGCAACATTCGTGGTATCAGAGCCTGTTTCAACCCTAGGCTGAATTCTGCAAGATGTCGTCTACACCTACAAGCAGCGGCAGCGCCATCAGCCATGGCACACCCTCACCGGCAGCTCGTGAGGTGAACACCGGGACGGGGTTCCCCGTGCTCACCAAGACCAACTACGCGGAGTGGGCTGTCATGATGAAGATCAAGCTGAAGGCGCGGCTGCTTTGGAAGGCCGTGGAGGAGGGGAACGTGAGCGAGCAGGAAGACATGATGGCGCTTGACATCTTGGTCAGCGCTGTCCCGCCGGAGATGATCACGACGATCGGAGAAAAGAGGACGGCGAAGGAGGCATGGGACACGATCGCCATCATGCGGGTCGGGGCCGACCGCGTGAAGAAGACGACGGCGCAGCAACTCCGGAAGGAGTTTGAAGACACTGTCTTCAAGGATGGCGAAAGCGTGGAGGACTTCTCCCTCCGCCTGAGCGGCATGCTATCACGGCTTGCGTCGCTAGGGGAGGAGATAGGAGAAGAGAGGGCCGTGGAGAAGCTCCTGCGAAGCGTTCCAGAACGCTTCCAACAGATCGTGGTGGCGATCACGACACTGCTGGACGTGTCGACCCTCACCTTGTCGGAGGTGACGGGGCGTCTCAGGGCAGCTGAGAACGCTTTCGACTCGACGCAGCGGAAGGGAGGAGTACACAATGGCCAGCTGTACCTCACTCGGGAGGAGTGGGAGGCACAGCGGAAGGAGGAGCGGTCTACCCAGTCCGCGGGTTCTTCTAAGAGGGGCGGCCGAAAGGGCCCGCCCAAGAAGAACGGAGGCAAGAAGGGAGGTTCCGGGAAGGATATTCCGCGGGACCAGTGCAGGAAGTGCGGGAAGAAGGGCCACTGGGCCAGGGAGTGTCGGTCGAAGCCTAAGGAGGAGCCGCAGCAGAAGGCTTTCGTGGCAAAGGCGGAGGAGGAGGGTGCCTTGTTTATGACAAGGGTGGCCTCAGTACAGGAGGAGCCTGTACAGGAACGTCCTATGCGCCCACTGGAGATAGTGGAGGGACGTGTCTTCGCTCACCGCAGCAACGACGATGACTTTGATGACACTCGTTGGTACCTCGACACGGGCGCGACCAACCACATGACGGGTTCGCGCGCCGTCTTCTCCGAGCTTGACGAAAACGTCGTCAGAACCATCAAGTTCGGCGATAATTCCGTCGTGCGTATCCAGGGGAAGGGTACGGTTTTATTCGCCGCCAAGACGGGTGAGCACAGGAGGCTCACCGGCGTCTACCTCATCCCACGCCTCACCACCAACCTCATCAGCGTCGACCAGCTGGATGAGGATGGCTACAGCATCACGGTGCAAGGAGGAGTGATGCACATACGGGATGAGCAGCAGCGTCTCCTCACACGAGTTCAACGCGACGACAGCAAGCTGTACTCCATCAGGCTCAACATCACACGTCCGGTTTGCCTAACCGCGAGGCGTGATGATGTTGCGTGGCGTTGGCACGAACGCTACGGACACGTCGGCTTCCAGGCGCTTCGGAAGTTGGCGCGAGAGGAGATGGTGCTCGGGCTTCCGCAAATTGATCATGTCGATCAATTGTGCGAAGCTTGCTTGGTCGGGAAGCAGAGGCGCTCCAGCTTCCCCAAGCAAGCTCGGCGGCGCGCGGAGGGCGCGCTCGACCTTGTCCACGGCGACATCTGCGGGCCTATCACGCCGACGACTCCAGGTGGCAAGAAGATGTTCTTGTTACTTGTGGATGACATGAGCCGCTATATGTGGCTTTATCTTCTAGCAACCAAGGACAAGGCGCCAGACTTAATTCAGCAATTCAAGGCAACAGCTGAATTAGAGTCCGGGAGGAGGCTGAAGTTACTCCGTACTGATCGCGGAGGGGAGTTCACCTCACAGGAGTTCGGCGAGTACTGCGCTCAGCACGGAGTACAACGTCAGCTCACAGCCCCGTATACGCCGCAGCAAAACGGGGTTGTGGAGTGGCGCAACCAGACGGTGGTCGGCATGGCGAGGAGCATGTTGAAGGCGAAGGGTATGCCCGGGATATTTTGGGGTGAGGCAGTTATCACGGCTGTCTATATCCTGAATCGATCCCTTACCCGCGGCCTTGACGGGAAGACGCCATATGAAGCTTGGCATGGAGAGCGACCAGCCGTCAATTATTTCCGAACTTTTGGGTGCGTGGGGCATGTCAAGAACACGCACCCCCACCTGAAAAAGTTGGAAGACCGGAGTACTCCGATGATTTTTCTTGGCTATGCTGCAGGGACGAAGGGATATCGGATGTATAATCCGGCTGATGGGCGCACACACATATCACGTGACGTGATATTCGACGAGGCGGCCAAGTGGGACTGGGGAGAAGGAGCAGGAGAAGAGGACTACACCACCTTCCACGTCGACTCCTTAGGTCCAGCAGGTGCTGGACCTGCTGTTTCAGCACCCGGAGAGGTGCTGCAGGGTCCGGAGGGGCCGAACAGCACCCCTGCAGTGCCCAGGAGGGGCACAGAAGGGTCTGTACAGACCCTAGGAGTTCCTACGCCAGCCTCCAGACCTCCTGGAGAGGGTCCAGCACTTGCAGCGTCACCCAAAGGGCCCCTGCAGGGACTGTCCAGCGCAAATCAGGGCTGGGACAGTCCTGCACGGGGGTCAGCAGCAGCGGGGGATTCCAGACTTGAAGATTCCAGCATCTTCGTCACGCCCCGGAATCCTCCACGGCCCATCCGCTTCGCCACGCCGCCGACGGACGTCGGCAGCAACGTCGACGCCTACCACGACGACAACGCTGCACTTCGGTTCCGCACGATGCGCAACGTGCTAGGAACCCTCACCCCTCCTGGTCGGGCTGAGCGCCCACCAAGCTTGGAGGAGGGGGAGCTTATGTTCACCACCGCGGAGGAGCCCACGTCCTTCGCCGATGCTGAGGAACACCCGTGCTGGAGACGGGCCATGCTCGAGGAGATGGAGTCCATAGAAGAAAACAAGACTTGGCAACTTGTTGATCTTCCTGCAGGACACAAGCCCATTGGCCTCAAATGGGTGTTTAAGGTGAAGAAGGACGAGCATGGGGAGGTGGTGAAGCACAAGGCTCGATTGGTGGCAAAAGGCTATGTCCAACGGCAAGGAATAGACTTTGACGAGGTATTTGCTCCTGTAGCTCGTCTCGAATCTATTCGCTTGCTCCTTGCAGTTGCTGCACACAAGGGGTGGGAGGTACACCACATGGACGTGAAGAGCGCCTTCCTGAACGGCGACTTGATGGAGGAGGTGTACGTCTCCCAACCCGCTGGCTTCATCATCGACGGAGCCGAACACAAGGTGTATCGGCTCAAGAAAGCTTTATATGGACTTCGTCAGGCGCCCAGGGCCTGGAATGCCAAGCTCAACGATAGCTTGCTATCACTTGGTTTTCAGAAGAGTACGAGCGAGCACGGGATCTACTTCCGTGGAGCTGCAGAGGAGAAGCTCATCGTCGGTGTGTACGTCGACGACCTCGTGATTACAGGAGGCGGCACGATCAAGAAGTTCAAGGAGGAGATGATGAAGCGGTTCAAGATGAGCGACTTGGGTCTCTTGTCGTATTATCTTGGCCTGGAGGTGCGGCAGACCGAAGAAGGGATAAGCGTTGGGCAGGCGGCCTACGCTTCCAAACTTGTCTCTAAAGCTGGTCTGGAAGAATGCAATCCCTGTGCATTTCCCATGGAGCAAGGCCTCAAGCTTTGCAAGACAAGTGATAGCCCGTTGGTGCATGCAACGGACTATAGGAGCTTGGTTGGAGGGCTGCGATACTTGGTGAACACACGTCCCGATCTTGCCTACTCGGTCGGGTACGTGAGTCGGTTTCTGGAGGAGCCCAAGGAGGATCATTTTGCTGCAGTCAAACGCATTGTACGCTACATAGCGGGTACAATCAACTATGGAGTCTTCTATGCAAGAGGAGGAGACATGGAGCTTATTGGGTACTCGGATAGTGACTATGCGGGAGACGTGGAGGACCGCAAGAGCACAAGCAGGGTGCTGTTTTGTCTTAGAAACAGCCCCGTTTCATGGCAGTCCTGCAAGCAGAAGGTGGTGGCCTTGTCCTCATGTGAAGCAGAGTATATCGCAGCAGCTCAAGGGGCATGTCAAGGTGTATGGATGGCACGGCTGATGGAGGACTTAGCTGAAAAATCGAAGGCGCCGGTGCTGCTGGTTGATAACAAGTCAGCTATAGACTTGAGCAAGAACCCGGTACACCATGACAGGAGCAAGCACATCGACGTCAAGTACCACTACATACGGGAGTGTGTGGACAGCGGTACTATTGTGCTTGAGCAAATCTCCACTCAAGACCAGATGGCAGACATCTTGACCAAGGCTCTTGGAAGACAGAAGTTCGTGGAGATGAGAAGAAGGATCGGGATTCTAGACATGGGCCAGTGTCAGGATCAGGAGGAGAATGTGGGCTGATCTGCCCCTGGCCCAGGCCGGCCCCTCCCTGGCCCAAGGCGGCCAGAACTGGGCCAAGTGGGCTGGTCAGCCCTGGCCCAGGCCGGGGCCCCTTTCTAGAAGGTTTTTGAGTTTAATCTTCTTAGAGATAGATTAAAAGATCCTTTGTAACAGATTAGGACTCTTGTAAGGGGGGGCTATATATACAAGCCAAAAACACCCCAAATTGTGAGAGAGATCAATACAGAAAATTTTCCTCCACTTTTCTAACCCTAGCCGCCTCTCTCCTTCCTGCCCTAGCCGCCGGCCTAGCCTCTGCCCTAGCCGCCGCCCAGCTCCTGCCCTAGCCGCCGCCTCCCTCTGCAGCCCTAGCCGCCACCAGGGGCTAGAACCAGCCGCCGCCCCTGTTTCCACCTCTATTCTGCGTCTCTTCAACACCAGAACAGATCCGGCGGCTCCTGATCTCCCCTGTTCTGTTCTGCTGGAACAGAACCTGGCGTGACTCTCTGTTCTGCTCTGTCCAGCGCAGGAGCAGAAGCTGAATCAAGCCTGCGGCTGTTCTGTTTCCCTAAACAGTTGCTGTTATTCCTCTGTTGTTGGCTGAAGATTTTTCTGGTCTGTCTTCAGGGAAGACAGATTGATCTGCTAGGGCAGATCAGCTTGTTCAGCAAGAACAGAGGTAGTTTCAGCGCCGGAATTGCAACAGGGTATGGCCGATCCGGACTCTTTTCGCTTTCCTCGTGATAGTACTTTAGCCCATGACCATCTGCCTTCTCATCCGCTGATGAACCGTGGATCGCTGCCTAAATTACCCTTCCCTAAGTTTGAGGGCAGCAACCCAAAACTATGGAAATCTCGACGTGAAAGTTATTTTGATATGTATTCAATTGATCCCGGTTTATGGATTAAAATTGCATCTATGCATTTTGAGGGTGCACCGGCACGATGGTTACAGTCAATAGATCATAAGTTGCGGCACTATGATTGGCACACATTCTGCTCATTGGTCATGGACCGTTTTGGTAGGGATCAACATGAAATTCTCGTCAGAAAATTATTTCATATCCGTCAAACCGGTTCTGTCAAGGATTATATTGATCAGTTTTCTGAACTCGTTGATCAATTACATGCATATGAGTTTACCACTGATTCCTTATATTATACTACTCTCTTCATTGACGGATTGAGAGATGATATCCGTGCGGCTGTTATTGTTCAACGGCCTGCCGATTTGGATACAACATGTGTGCTAGCTTCACTGCAGGAGGAAGTTTCAGAACCTTTAAGGAAGAGGGAGTTTCGCAGACATGACACCCTGCAAGCGGGCCATATGGAGTTTCTTACCTCCATGATGGCCCAAAACCGTCCTGCTTATCCACTGATTCCTCCACCTCGTACTGAAAAATTGCCCACCATTGCTCGTGATGAAGAGAGAAGAGCAGCCGAACCTCTTAGAGCTCCATCTTCTTCTGATAAGTTGGAGGCTCTTAAAACTTATCGCATGGCTAATGGTCTGTGTAAGATTTGTGCAGAGAAGTGGCACAGGGGTCATAAATGTTCCCCGGCAATACAACTCCATGTTTTACAGGAGCTATGGGAAATTCTTAACATTGAGACCTCTCCCTTTGAAACCTTGGATGAGGCAAATGAGAACCAACTTTTCTTGGCATTATCCCGCGCAGGCAATTCTGGTCTAGAGGCTCATAAGACTATGAAACTATTGGGTTCTATTCAAAATAGGGATATACTGATTTTGATTGATAGTGGGAGTTCCCACTCATTCTTGAGTTCTCATGTTGCTGCTTCCCTGTTAGGAATATCCTCCCTTCCCAAAGCCATCCGAGTTTCAGTAGCTAATGGGGAATCCTTGCTATGTCAATCTGAACTCAAGAATGCTACATGGTCTGTTCAGGGTTATCAATTTGTATTTGATTTTAAGGTTATTGCCTTGCACTACTATGACTTGATCATCGGCATGGACTGGCTTGAGAAATTTAGCCTAATGAAAATTCACTGAGGACAGAAGTGGATGTCTTTTCCATATCAGAATTCCACTGTTCTTCAAGGGATATTACCAGAGCTTCCTCCACATACAGTGATACAGTTATTGTCTATACAAGCAGAAGACTATAATTCTCCATCTGAACATATTACTCTGGACATTCAAAAAATACTGGATGATTTCTCCATAATATTTGAAGCCCCTTCTGGCTTACCTCCTAGCAGAGCCTGCGATCATACAATTCCTCTCATACCCGGAGCACGACCAGTCAATATTAGGCCTTACAGATATCCACCCAAGCTCAAGACTGAAATTGAGGCCCGGGTACGTGAAATGTTACAAAATGGACTCATTCAGCCTAGTACTAGTGAATTTAATTCCCCTATACTTCTTGTTAAGAAAAAAGACCAAACATGGAGATTTTGTGTAGATTTTCGTCATCTTAATGCTCTAACTGTTAAAAGGCAATTCCCAATTCCTGTCATGGATGATATTTTTCATGAACTGTCCCATGCTCAATGGTTCACCAATTTGGATTTATGGGCCGGATTTCATCAAATACTATTGCATCCGGGTGAAGAGCACAAAATAGCATTTTCTACACATGAGGGATACTATGAGTTCAGAGTACTCCCCTTCGGCCTGACTGGTGCCCCAGCCACCTTTCAGGGAGCTATGAGTGCCACCCTGAAACCCCTCTTGCGA
Organism: Neostapfia colusana; assembly: GCA_030760725.1. Classification (NCBI taxonomy): domain Eukaryota; kingdom Viridiplantae; phylum Streptophyta; class Magnoliopsida; order Poales; family Poaceae; genus Neostapfia; species Neostapfia colusana. Next base: position 25,131,409 of record JASWHV010000019.1, on the reverse strand, counting down.
AAGTGTTTGATGGTCTTCTTTGATGATATACTCATTTACAACCCCTCCTATGAAGCTCATTTGTCTGATCTAAGACAAGCTCTACAATTGTTACTTCAAGATCACTGGAAAATTAAACTGTCCAAATGCTCATTTGCCAAGCAGCAACTTGCTTATTTGGGACATATTGTCAGTTCAGCTGGAGTTTCGACTGACCCTGCCAAGATAGCTTCTATTGTTGAGTGGCCAGTTCCTACCAATGTTAAAGAGTTGAGAAGTTTCCTTGGGTTGGCTGGGTACTATAGAAGGTTTGTAAGACACTTTGGCATCATAAGTAAGCCCTTGACGAATCTGCTCCGAAAGAATATCATTATGTGTGGACTCAGGATCATGATCAAGCATTTCTTACTCTGAAAAAGGCATTATCTTCTGCTCCGGTGCTGGCTCTTCCTGATTTCTCTCAGCCATTTTGTATTGAAACCGATGCTAGTGGACTTGGAATTGGAGCAGTCCTTATGCAAAATGATCACCCAATCGCCTTCATCAGCAAAGCTTTGGGACCAAAAACATTGGGCTTATCAACTTATGAGAAGGAGTACTTGGCCATCCTTTTGGCGGTTGAGCAGTGGCGACCATATTTGCAATATGGGGAATTCCTAATTAAAACTGATAAAAAAAGTCTGTCTCATTTATCTGATCAGCGTCTCCATACCCCCTGGCAGCAAAAGGTATTCACAAAACTCCTAGGACTGCAATATAAAATCATCTACAAGAAGGGTTCAGACAACAGGGTAGCTGATGCCTTGCCGCGAAAACCGAATTCAGCAGCACAGGTATTAGCCATTTCCTCAGCTACCCCATCCTGGCTTTCTGATGTAATTGCTAGCTACCAAGCTGATCCCAAAGCCCAGGAGTTGATTATGGCCTTAACAGTGAATGCTAATGCTGTTCCTAATTTCAGTCTGAATCAGGGTGTCATTCGATACAAAGGGAAGATTTGGGTGGGTGCTGACCCTAACCTTCAACAACATATTATCTCTTCACTGCATTACACTGCGCTGGGCGACCATTCAGGTATTCCAGTCACTCTGAGGAGAATTAAACAACTTTTCGCCTGGAAGAGACTTAAACCTGCAGTGACTGCCTTCATCAATTCTTGTCCTACTTGCCAACAAGCTAAGCCCGACAGATCTCGTTATCCCGAATTGTTGCAGCCCATAGACACTCCCTCATCTGCTTGGCAAGTGATATCTATGGATTTTGTTGAAGGCCTCCCCAAATCTAAAGGTGCTAACTATATACTTGTGGTGGTCGACAAATTCTCTAGATATGGTCACTTTCTACCTTTACACTACCCTTATACAGCAGCTTCAGTGGCCAGTATTCGTTTATAATATATACAAGCTTCATGGGCTGCCAGTAGCCATTATATCTGACAGGGACCCTATCTTCACAAGCAAGTTCTGGAGGGAATTATTTTCTCTAGCTGGTGTCCAACTTCGCATGAGTTCAGCATACCATCCTCAATCGGACGTACAAACCGAGCGTGTCCATCAATGTATGGAAACGTTTCTTTGTTACTTTATCAATGCTAATCCTTCTCAGTGGGTAAAATGGCTATCTCTGGCAGAATTTTGGTACAACTCCAGTCTCCATTCAGCCCTAGGAAAATCACCCTTCAAGGTCCTCTACGGCCATCAGCCTCACCACTTTTGTATTTCCTCTGATGCTGTATCCTCTAGCTCGGATCTTAACTCATGGCTGCAAAAAAGGGCCCTGATGACACAACTGATTCGACCACACCTTCTACGCGCCCAACAGCGCATGAAGAAACATGCAGACAAAAACAGGACTGAATGTTCCTTCAACGTTGGCACCTTCGTGTATGTAAAGCTCCAGCCATATGTGCAATCCTCACTTTCTGCCCGTTCCTGTCAAAAGCTGGCCTTCAAATATTTTGGACCATTCCAAATTACTGAAAGCCCTAGGAAAATCACCCTTCGAGGTCCTCTACGGCCATCAGCCTCACCACTTTGGTATTTCCTCTGATGCTGTATCCTCTAGCCCGGATCTTAACTCATGGCTGCAAAAAAGGGCCCTGATGACACAACTGATTCGACAACACCTACGCGCCCAACAGCGCATGAAGAAACAGGCAGACAAAAACAGGACTGAACGTTCCTTCGACGTTGGCACCTTCGTGTATGTGAAGCTCCAGCCATATGTGCAATCCTCACTTTCTGCCCGTTCCTGTCAAAAGCTGGCCTTCAAATATTTTGGACTATTCCAAACTACTGATCGTGTGGGATCTGTTGCTTACAAGCTCGCACTGCCACCGTCTTCCTCAGTGCATCCAGTGTTCCACGTCTCTCAGCTGAAGGAAGCTCACTTTCGGCCTTCTCTGGTAAGTTCAGCCTTACCTGACACCTCCCACTCTCTACAGATTCCACAGTGTATCCTACAGGACTGTTTCATCATCCGTGGAGGATCCAGGATCCGACAAGTACTCACACAATGGTCTGATATGCCTGCACATCTAGCAACTTGGGAGGATTTCGACAGAATCCGACAGGAGTTTCCTATGGCCCCTGCTTGGGGACAAGCAGGCTTTTCAGGGGGAGGAGATGTTAACAGGTCCTATACAGTGGGTCCAACAGAAGCACCTGAATACACTGATGCTGTTCCGACTCAAGTTCTCGAAGACAAGAAGGGATGCCACAGCAACAGACTTAGGATCCCTAATCCTTGAGTCTTGGGCCCTGAGTGGTCCTGTAATCCTCGAGACTTAGGAATTGCGGCAGCTGTAGAAGCTTCCTTAGAGACTTGCTCCACCCGCTCCCATGTCGGCAGGCCCACCTGTTGGAGACCGCTGGTGAAGTGGCAAGCAGCGGATGAAGTGTGGGTTGAGTTTTTTGGTGGTGGTCATGACGGTGGGACAGTGGGAGGAAAGGACGAGGAGTGGACAAAGAATGGGAGTGAGATGACTATGAAAAGCGCTAGCAGGCAAGTCATGAGCAAATGCGTGCGGGCTTGACCCCAGTTGTCGGTGCAGAACCGAGCTGATAGGAGTGACGTACCGGCCACCATCATCACCCAGCAACTGACATTTTTCTGGGACTAGTGTCCCACGTTCCATGACCTTGTTCCTCGACTCTATCAAGCTGGGAACCTGGTGACCTTTGGGTGGTGCCACTGAGATGTAATTTGGGGCTGTTGTACTCTTTTGTGCTGCGTAATTTATCTAGTGTACATTAAGAGCTTGTCCAACTCAGCAAAATGTTTGGATTACGTAATTGAAGCAGGAATAATTAATTTATTTTGAGAAGCAACCACAGTACCAAACATCGCATGGTTTCTGTACCTTAGAAGCCAAAATAATTGGAGGCTTGACGCTTTCCAGCTGAAATGTACCAAAGAAAAGAAAGAACAATTTTCCCTTTTTAGACAGGGAAGGGTTATTTCTAAACAGCAGGGGAGTCTTCGCCACTCGGTACGCCCCATATATATATATATGGGGGCTGTTTGATTTGTTGCCGATGTAAACCTTACCAATTTTTGGTTTGCCAATAGGATTTGGCGTTGGTTTGGTTCTACTCCAAACCTAGGTGCGCCCTGAAAATTTTGGAAAGCACCGGCGGGTAAAATGCTCGCCTGCATTTTGGTAACGCTGCCAACAAGAAAGCAATGAGATGGCAGCAACCCATAGGATGCACACTATCCAAGATTATTTGGTTAGTAGACTTTAAACAGAATATTTCAAAAACTATAGATCTGATTTAAATTTTGTTTGGACCATTAAACTCCTTGTAATTAAATCTACAAAACAAGATCTCACTTGACTACGTTTCATAAAAAATAAAAATTAATGACACGTGGACCCCACGTCATACAAATAATTGTGATAAGAGTTGGTAAGGCTGCAATCCAAACATTCATTTTATCAAGAATTGGTGTTGCCTCCATTTTGGTGTCTAGTTATAAACCAAATAGACCCATAGATTTTTGGGCGTCTTCCAACAAACTTGACAGTATTCAACTATTATCATTGCATCTTCAGCACTTCTATGTTGCACTCTCTTCATAGGTGAATATATATTTCAAACTTGAGTTACCTTGGATATTCTAATTGAACATAGTGTGGTATAGCTGTTGACTGTATGGACATATCACTTATTATTGATAATGAGTTCTTTTATTGAAGTGGATGTTGTTGCTGTATCATCTATATCAGACATTCAGACTAATGCGATTGCTTTTAGGAAGTGAGATAAATTTTTTCCCTTACACCTGTTTTTTTCTTTGTCTACTGGTCAGATATGGGTGTGGAGAAATGTGTGAACTTGAACGGCCTGACGGAAGCACAGATCGATAAGAAGCTGGAGGAGCTTGCCAAGGCTGGAGAATCTCTTAATGCTAAATAGTGTTGGAGCTCACATGATCTTTGAGTTTGATGTTCCCAAACAAGGGAAATGAGCGATGGATCTTCTGTTGTCATGATTTCAGTACTCTGAGAATCTAGAATGAAGCCTTGAATTCGCTCAACTTATTTTGTGAAGACAACTGTTACTTCTTTTGCATGCTATTCACCGGTCTAGAGAATTTGCTACCATTTAAAGTGATTTATTCGGTAGGATAGCTTGACTAATGCAGGCACATTGGTTCGATAATTCTGTACTGCCTTTCTGCTTCTGCTGAATAAACCTGCATCGGTAGGATAGCTTGAAATAACTCAACTACATGCGTGATCATAGCTGTTTGCTTTCTTGGCTTTGAGCACATAGCAAGGATTTTTCCTTTTGATAATTTACAGTTACCTGGTATAATTGCCAGGGGCATGCAATGTGGATCAACTATCAAGCATGCATCACTGATCTCATTGCCATTGTTTCTGCCGCCTCCCTACTCCTTGCTTGCCTTACTTGCCAAGAAATCTTACGGGCCAGCATGTGTTAGCGCTAACAGCTAATGATTGGGTATCAACTCAACTAAATATAACAGTTACATACAGATATATTGGTTATCGATGCAAGTTCATGACTGGCTATCACGGAAATCCACACACTGCTGTAGCATATACTTTGCCTACTAATTCAGCTCCGTACATAACTAATAATCATAGCCAAATGGATGGAAATTCAATAAGCATACACTTACTTCCACATACTAATAACAGTAGATTTACCCCCCGTAACTCAAAAATCTTCCCCGTGGAATGATGATTTAATGCTAGGGGTTCATTATAGACTTTACGGAAGTAAAACTTACAAAAAACAGTCTCTCGAAGTATAAATCGATCTGTAGGGGGCAGTTCATCTCTGCAGTGGATGAACCATCTTGTAGGAGGGCGATTTATCTATTGTTGCGATGAACCGTCTCCCCCGACTAAGAGGGCGATAAGTGCCAAGAAAAATTCTCCGCCCCAAAGCCAAACCGATGGTGTCCCACTCCAGCCACTTCCACCACCTCGACGTCGATTATGCCGCCCCAACCCTTCCCCACTCTCGCTGATCCTGTCCTGAGCGCGGTGAACCTCACACGTCCCCCTTTTCCTCCGGCGAGCTCAGCCGAGCTTGGCCATGGCCGCAAGCTTGCAATAGGCAAGCTCCATCCTTGCATATTAGAAAACAGATAGGCCTCATTGTACTGATGCTGCTTGTAGTAACATTCAACAACAAGAGCCTGATCGTCAGTGTACCCCGACTCAATCTGTTCGAGCCCGGCAGTCTGACCGTGATCCTCAGCGGTATGAGCGTCGCTCCCGGCAGTTGGACCGAGCTCCTCTAAGGTCTGACCGTGGTGCACACAGAGAAGTAGGGACCGTGATCCTCAGCGGTATGAGCGTCGCTCCCGGCAGTTGGACCGAGCTCCTCTAAGGTCTGACCGTGGTGCACACAGAGAAGTAGGGGCAGTTTGGTTTAAGCCCTGGTGAATCTGCCTGCCTCAAGCGCAGCGCCCAGGCAATTCCAAACGCCTGGGGCTGTGATCGCTGCGTGGCCACTGACCAGCAGCGTGTCTGCCAGGGTAACAACAACCAAGTACGCCCGTATTGCATTCGCGTTCTGACAGTGTGGACTGCCTGAATGTGGTCTGACAGTGTGCAGTGCTGGAATGTTTGTGGCTTGTGTTTCTTGTGTTCGGGACAATCTTTTTTAATCTGATTCTGGCACCAACATGCTCTGGAGTGACTGTTGGGATATATGAGTATTCTATTCTATCAGGCCACACAAGTACAATCATGGCAGAATGACTCGAGCCAGCAACGGCTCAGTAAGTTCAACACACCAATACCGCTACAATGACACCCCTTAGCACAACTGCACCTACGCTTCAATCTCAGGCTGTACCTACTGTTATAGCATCACGCTCTACCGATCTTGGTCTTTTCAGAGCCATCAGCCTCATCTCATTATTTTTCATCCGTTCAACACAAGAATAATAAGCAAAACTGTAAAACGGAGTAACTATTACTGGTCACTCTATGTTGATTGATGGGACATGTTCAAGTTTCAAGAGATACAACAGGGAAAACCAATCATGGTAAGCGTCTATGCCTCTTTGAACATAACACGGTACAGTATCACTCATCACTGCCAGAATCTATGTCAGAGTTAGTTCCTTGATGAGTCACTCCGTTCACAACCTTCCCCTTCCCCTTGCTCTTCTCGTTTTCCTCATCACTGTACTCGCTCTCGTAGTCGTCATACTCCTCTTCCTCTTCTTCCTCCTCAATGCCATCCTCAGCTGCAGCTGCTCCTGGCCCTTCTTCAGGCACATGGCCCCTATTTCCTGCACGGCTGCACTCAAGGACCTTCAACTTGAAGCTAGTCTTGGTATCACAGCCGATCCAAGCATCGCAAAGACAGAAGGAGGTCAGGTTGTGATTGCCCTCTGCTGGGGCCTGGAACTTGCCCATTACCGACCGACTGCCGTTCTTCACTTTGTCAACTGCCTCCCGAACTGCGTTTCCTATTTCCTTTGCAGTTGCACCCAGTGCTTCCTGGGTTTCTTGTATAGCTTTGGATGCTGCGAGTATTGCAATAGCCCCATCCATGAAGCTGACCTTCTGGGACAACCAAACATCATTCGTCCCGGCGTCAGCTAGAAGCAGCCAGAAGTTTTCTTCCTTGTGAAAAGGGAAGAAAGGAAAATGGGGAAGAGCAGCAGTTAGTCCGTTGTGGCGTTTAAGTGACACCCAGGCATACATTGTCACAACATCGCCCTCTTGAATCCCTTCTTCGCCTTCCGTACAAACAACAACAACAACATCCAAGCCTTTATCTCAAACATGTTGGATCGGCTAGACATGAAACTCAATAATTATATATATATATATTACATATCAATGAAGTAAAAGAGAGGGAGACATAAGAATAACAAGGAAAAAAAGAAAAAAAACAAGACTAAGATCCTGACACATGAATTGCTACTTTCCATGCGGTCCTATCATGAGCTAAGTCTCTGGATACATTCCAATCTCAAATCTCATTTTACCGCCTCCTCCCAAGTCAACCTTAGTCGTCCTCTACCCCTCCTAGTATTTTCTCTACCTTCCACTGTTAACCGATGCTTCTGGAGGTCTTCGCTGCATATGTCTAAACCACCTTAGTCGATGTTAGACTAACTTCTCTTCAATCGGCATCACCCCTACCCTATCACGAATCGTCTCATTCCTTATTCGGTCTCTTCTCGTGTGCCCGTACATCCACCGTAGCATGCGCATCTCTGAAACACTCATTTGTTGGACATGTTGCCGTTTAGTTGGCCAACATTCCACCCCATAAAGCATCGCGGGTCTGATCACCGTTCTATACAACTTCCCTTTTAGCTTTTGTGGGACCTTCCTATCGCATAGGATTCCAGAGGCTTGTCGCCATTTCATCCACCCTATCTTGATCCTGCGGCAAACATCCTCATCAATATCGTCATTGCTTTGTAACATTGATCCTAAGTATCGAAAAGAGTCCTTTCTAGGTACTATTTGTCCTTGTACACTAACATTTCCCTCTTCACGACCAACACCACTAAAATCACACCTCATATATTCGGTCTTGGTCCTACTAAATCTAAACCCCTTGGACTCTAAGGTTTGTCTCCATAACTCTAATTTCTTATCAACATCATCCCTAGTTTCATCTACCAGCACTACATCATCGACAAATAGCATGCACCAAGGGATATCCCTTTGTATATCCTTCGACACCTCATCCATCACCAAGGAAAAGATGTATGAGCTCAAAGCTGATCCTTGATGTAGTCCTACCGTGATAGGAAATGTATCAGTCTCACTATCACTTATGCGCACACTTGTTCTAATATTATTATACATATCCTTGATAAGGGTAATGTACTTTGTTAGCACTTTATGTTTCTCTAGTGCCCACCACATGACTGACCTTGGTATCTTGTCGTACGCCTTCTCCAAGTCAATGAACACCATATGCAAGTCTTTCTGCTCCCTATATCTTTCCATAACCTGACGAAACAAGAAAATCGCCTCCACTGTACACCTCCTAGGCATAAAACCAAACTGGTTTTTAGTGACATTGATCACTTTCCTCAGTCGGTGTTCAATCACTCTCTCCCAAAGCTTTATAGTATGACTCATAAGCTTAATCCCTCAATAATTAGTATAACTTTGAATATCTCCTTTATTTTTGAAGATAGGTACTAATATATTTTTCTTCCATTCTTCAGACATCTTGTTTGACTGAAAATTGTGGTTGAATAGCTTTGTGAGCCACACTATTGCCACGTCCCCAAGACATCTCCACACCTCAATAGGGACATCATCAAGGCCAAGGGTCTTTCCTCCTTTTATCCTTTTTAAGGCCTCCTTAACCTCAAACTCTTGTATCCTCTGCACGAACCGCCTGTTGAAATCATCAAAGGAGTCATCCAACTCAACCATAGTGCTCCCATTCCCATCATTGAATAGCCCATTAAAGTAATCCCACCATCTATCCTTAATCTCTTCATCCTTCACTAGAATGCGATCAGTCTCATCTTTGATGTATTTCACTTGATTGAAATCCCTCATTTTTCTCTCGTGAATTTTTGCTATTTTGTATATGTCCTTTTCACCTTCTTTTGTCTCTAGTCTCTCATATAACTCATCATAGACATGTCCTCTTGCCTTACTCACAGCCCGTCTTGCATTTTTCTTGGCCTCCTTGTACTTGAGCATGTTGCTTGCGCTTTTATCATTATGTCAACTCTTGTAACACTCTTTCTTCTCCTTATTAGCCTTTTGTACATCCTCATTCCACCACCAAGTGTCTTTATCTATAAGTTTCTTTCCTTTTATCACACCGAACACCTCACTAGCTACCTTTCTAATGCAAGTTGTCATCTTCACCCACATCCTATCTGCATCTCTATTTTCTGCTCAGGGTCCTTCTGTGATCACCCTATTTTAAAGGATTCTTGTGATTCCACTTTCAACTTCCACCACTTTGTTCTTGTGATTTTGACACCTTTGTCCCACAAAGAACATGTATGAAAGCAAAAGTCAACTACCACAAGCTTATGTTGTGTCACAACACACTCTCCGGGGATCACCTTACAATCTAGACACTCCCGTCTATCCTTTCTCCTAGTGAGGACAAAGTCAATCTGGCTAGAGTGTTGGGTACTACTAAAGGTCACTAGGTGATATTGCCTTCCTAAAGAGGGTGTTAGCTACCAACATATCATAGGCTACGACAAAGTCTAGGATGTCCTTACCCTCTTGATTTCTATCGTCGCATCCAAAGCCTCCATGTACTCCCTCAAATCCTAGGTTAGTTGCACCCATATGACCATTGAGATCTCCTCCTATGAGTTTCTCGGTTATCGGTACACTATTAACCATATCCTCCAAGTCCTCCCAAAATTGCCTCTTAGCATTCATGTTGAGCCCAACTTATGGGGCATAAGCACTAATGACGTTCAATACAATGTCCCCAATTACTATCTTGATTAAGATGATCCTATCTCCTCATCTTCAAACATCCACTACTCTATCCTTAAGACTCTTATCTATTAGAACACCTACATCATTTCTAGTCCCAGCTGATTCAGAATATCAAAACTTGAAACCAGTATTTTCAACTTCTCTCGCCTTTTGACCCGCCCATCTAGTCTTCACCTTCTGTCTCACATTTAATATCCACTTCAATAGAAGGAATCATGTCCATCACGAGCTCGACATCCCGAGATTATTCTTCAGAAAGCCCAGCAACTTGTGTCAGCAATGCAGAACGATCCTCCACGGACATGTCACACAATTCTTGGAATGAACGGATTTTCTGTACACAAACACCGAACAAAATTGTTATATTTCTGAGTCAAATTACAAGACTTAAGATTTTATTCAATTTACATTATGTAAAAAGGACATCAAAGAAATACCTTACCGACAAAAATTTTCACAGTTGCTTCTGTAAAATGTGGCAACTGCAAGAAAGGTGCTATTCCTTCCAAGTTACCTCCACTAGCTTTTTGCGCACTCAATGATACAGCCTACACATGAGATCCATGGTGATGAACAAGGATACAAACGAAAGCAGGCATGGTAACACCAGCCAAAAGGATATATAGGACTTGAAATTACAAATTGATGACATTTCAATTTTTAAGTCAGTACAATTGGAGAGTATTTTATTCAATCTTGCCCTAATGGGCTGAAAGGGGTACATATATAGGTCTTACACCAAAAAGACTATAATACCCCTGCCTCCTTAACACATAGTATTCTAACACCCCCGCATTCCCAACATCTGGCCATGGCATATGTGAGACTGGACCGAAACTCGGTAAACACGGCAGACCCTTCGTGAAGATATCAGCGAACTGCGACGACGTCGGAACGTGGAGCACTCGAACCTCCCCGGGGGCCACCCGCTCATGAACAAAGTGAAGATCGATCTCCACATGCTTAGTGCGCTGGTGTTGCACCGAGTTGGTGGAGAGGTAGACGGCGCTGACGTTGTCGCAGTAGACCAACGTACTCCAGGCGAGGGGGAGTGAAGCTCCTGAAGCCAGGAGGACTCAGCCACACCGTTGGCAACGGCGCGATACTCCGCCTCAGCACTCGAGCGGGACACCACGTGCTGCCGCTTCAAGAACTAGAAGACGAGGTTGCCACCCAGGAAGAGGGCATAGCCAGAGGTGGACCGACGGGTGTCCGGGCATCTCGCCCAGTCAGCATCGATGTAGATAACTAGCTCGGAGGAGTCACGGCGAAGGAGAAGGCCGTAGTCGTGGGTGCCCCGCAGATACCGAAGGATTCGCTTCATCGCCGTGAGATGCGGCTCTCACGGATTATGCATGTGAAGGCACACCTGCTGAATTGTGTAGGAGATGTACGGCCTAGTGAAGGTAAAGTACTGCAATGCACCTGCAAAACTCCTGTAAGCGGTGGGGTCAGCGACAGGAGCACCATCAGTAGAGGAGACCTTTGCTTGGGTATCCAACGGAGTGGAGCATGGCTTACAATCAGCCATGCCCGCTCTCTGGATGATGTCCGGGCAGTACTGTCGCTGGTGGAGGAACAGGGCACCCGGTCGGTGCTCGACCGCAACACCCAGAAAGTGGTGTAACTGGCCCAAGTCCTTCATCGTGAACTCCCACTGCAGAGCGGAGATCGTGCGCTGAAGGAGAGTTGGGCTGGATGCCGTGAGTACAATGTCGTCGACGTACAAGAGGAGGTAGACAGTGTCACCCTCACGCACGTAGAGGAAGAGCGAGGTGTCCGCCTTGGCCTCGATGAAGCCAAGGGAGACCAAGAAGGAGACGAACCGGCTGTACCAAGCCCGAGGCGCTTGCTTCAACCCGAGTGCAACTAGTGGATAGGCCAAGAGTGCGAGAGAGCCAGCGATAGAACAGTGTGAATCGTCGCCGGCTTCACCATCGGGCTGAAGGTCTCGTCGTAGTCGACTCCAGGGCGCTGAGTGAAGCCCCGAAGAACCCACCGGGCCTTGTACCTCTCCAGAGACCCATCCACCTTCTTCTTATGCGTGAACACCCACTTGCTCGTGACAATATTGCCACGACCAAGACGGGGAACCAAGTCCCAGGTCCGGTTGGCAAGTAGGGTCGCATACTCTTCTTCCATAGCCCGGCGCCAGTGAGGATCGGCGAGGGCGCTATGGACAAAAGAGGAGATAGGCGAGATGGGTGAAGAGGTAAGCGGTGGCGAGGTCGTCGAGGAGAGGACGACCCAGGGGAACTGCTCAACCGGCCGGAGAACCCCAGCGGCCCGTCGGGTCACCATCGGGTGAACGTGACGGGTCCCGATGGAGCAGGGGGGTGGTACACTGGAGGCTCTAGGCGAGAAGAAGCCTGTTTACCAACCCGCACTCGTCGTTGATAGACGAGAGCAGGGTCGGCATACCGTGGTACAGGAGCCACACGAGGTGCAGTAGTCGACGTCAGAGACGCCGGGGCCGCGCGTGGCGCGACAGACAACGTCGGGGATGCCGGGGCCGCGCACGGCACAACGGGTGACACCGGAGCACGCGTGGCGCAGTGGACGACGGCGGGGCCGCGCGTGGCATAGCCGGTGGTGTCAAGGACGTCGAGGCCACGGGAGGCACGGCAGACAGTGTGGAGGACACCGAGACTGCGCGCGACGCGGCGAGTGGGTAACCTGCAGGAGGTAAAAACAAGGTCGTTGTACAGGAGCGGCCTCAGGGTCAGTAGAGAAAAGGGAATCCAACTCGACGACCGAGTCAGAGGACGAAGCGGAGAAGGGAAAGGAAGACTCGTCGAAGACGATGTGTAGAGAGACTAAGATACGACGGGTGGTAAGGTTAAGGCACCGGTACCCCTTATAGTCAGGAGAGTACCCAAGAAAGATACACCGAGTCGAGCGAGGCACAAGCTTATAGGGAGTTGTGGCAGGGAGGCTATGGTAGCAAGCGCACCCGAAGACTCGGATGTGGTCGTAAAGAGGGGTGGTACCGAACAGAGCGAAGTGAGGAGTGGGAGCACTAATCGCCTTAGTAGGAAGGCGATTAATGAGGAAAGTGGCAATGTGAAGAGCCTCCGCCCAGTAACGAGCAGGGGTGGAGGCCTAGAACATTAGAGAGCGCATGACATCGGTGGTGGTCCGAATCATGCGTTCAGCCTTGCCGTTTTGGGGGGAAGTGTAAGGACAAGACATACACAACTGAACCCCATGAGAGAGCAGGAAGTCACAGAACACCGAGTTATCAAACTCGCGTCCGTTGTCACACTGGACCGCCATGATCGTGGACTCAAATTGGGTGGACACCCAAGCGAAGAAGTGAGAAAGAGTGGTGAACGTATCAGATTTCAGTCGCAAGGGAAAAGTCCACGAATAGTGTGAAAATCATCAACAATCAATAATATTTATAAGCCAGAAACACTGAGAATAGGTGATGTCTAAAGATCACATTGAACTAGATTAAAAGTACGCTCAACATGAGTGACGAAATGCGGGAAAGGAAGTCGAACATGGCGACCTAACTGACAAGCATGGCACAGAGACTCATGAGTACCCCTAGTACACAAATCACTGAGCTACTATACAACTTTGACATGACATCAACACCAGGGTGCCTAAGCCGACGATGCCAGGTAGTCGAAGAAGTTGTCGTAGCCAGGTAAAAAGGCGTAGGCGGAGCGGAAGCAGGAAGACGAAGCGTGTACAGGGGCCCCGAAATCTCACAGTGGAGAAGAAGGCGTCGGGTAGTAAGATCCTTCACAGATAAACCAGAAGGATCAAACTCAATATAAACATGGTTGTCAGTAGTAAAACGACAAACAGAAAGAAAGTGTTGAATAATGTTAGGAGCAACAAGAACATCACGGAGCTAAAAAGAACCTGACGAACCCGCGTCACCTACTGAGGTGATCGGAAGAACAGACCCATTCCCATCAACGATAGATGAAGGAAGAGAAGGGTGGGAAGGGTGGGTAGAAGAGAGTATACCAGTGTCAGGGGTGGTGTGGTACGAAGCTCCGTAGTCCACGACCCAGTCAGGGCCAGGTGGTGTGAGGCCAAACGTGCTGAAGGAAGATGCGAGCGATTGCCGGTCCCAGGCCTGAAGTGAGTCGTGGTGCTGCACCGAGGACTCAGGCTGGCCGACTAAGTTCCCCGAAGCCCAGTAGGTCAGAGCGGACGGCCTGGCCGCAGGGTAGCTCGGCCCGCCAGTGGTCGGAGTACACTGTCCACCAGCTGTGTAGGCAGATCCGCCGTAAGCTGGAGTGACCACGTAGGCCGGCTGAGGACGCGACGGACGTGGTGGAGTAAGACCCGGAGACGGCCCAGGCCACATGGAGATCTGGCCAGTCCACAGGTTGTAGGGTGTGGGACAGGTCACACCACCCTGACCTGTACTACTGCTACTGCCACCAGTAGTGCCTCCCCCAGTACCGCTACCACCACCACCACCACCGACGCGCTTGTCGCGACGACGATTACCACCACCAGAGGTATGAGCCCTTGGTGTGGTAGGTGGACGCGTAGAGTGTCTCCCAGAAGGACCGGCTGGTGGAGTAGGGCGCGAGGACGACCCATAGCCGTAGAGGGCCGTGGCAGACGAGGAAGCGATGGAGCTGCCAGAGGTAATCTCCTCGAGCTCGAGATCCGACCAGACCTTCTCGAAGGTCGGGAACGGCGTCTCGCGAAGAAGCCACGAGCGGATGTGGGTGTAGCGCTCGTTCAAGCCCTGAAGGACCTGAAGAACGAGGGAGCTGTCCGGGACGGGCTCTCTAAGGTCGCAAAGGGCATCTGCCATTACCATTCATCTGGCGACAGTAGGCAGAGATGGAGAGGTCGCCCTGGACGGTGGTGCTAAAACGAGCTCGGATGTGAAGAGCTCGAGTAGCACGGTTCCCCTGGAAGCGCTGCTCGAGGATCAACCACGCCTGACCAGCAGTGCCTCCACCGCGCTGGCCAACTATGTCCTGCAGCTCATCAGAGACAGACCCGAGGATCCAAGCAAGAACCAGACTGTCCATGCTGATCCAGGAGACATCCAACGAGGAATCATCCTGTAGGACGTGGTCGTCAAGACGAAACCACCTCAACATCAGGAGAAGTAGGCTGCGCCATCTGCTGTAGGTGGTGGAGTCGGAGCTAAGAACAACCGGAACGAGAGTCCGGATATTCTGGATACCAGCAACCTGAGCGTGGAGGGCGGCGACGAGGGAAGCCGCGTAGGTGTTGTAAGCAGCGCCAGCGCCCGCAGGGAGATCGTGGGTAGCACTCCACTGTTGGCGCGGAGGTTCCTCGAACTGATGAGTGAGGGCCTCCATGGATGCCCGTTCCTGCTCCAAGGCGAGAACGAGAGTGCCTCTCGCTCACGAGAGGCGACGAGGGTCGCGGCGACAGTAGTCGCAGAGGGGTATCCACCACCACTGTTACGATCCCCTGAATCGTCCATAACGATGAACAGAGAAGGCGCAGTAACGACCACAGGGGGAGGCGCGGCGGCAGCCATGGGGAGGGATGAAGGCGCCACGGCGGCCATGGGGTGGAGCAGGGGCGTGGCGGTCAGGGGAGGCGCGGTGGCCATGGGGAGCGTGGCGGCGGCGGCCATGGAAGGAGGCGCGGCGGCGGCGGCGACCATGGGAGGAGGCGCGGCTGCGGCGGCCATGGAAGGGGGTGCGGCGGCTACAGCCATAGGAGGGGGCGCGGCGGCGGCCATGGAAGGAGGTGTGGCGGCGGCGGCCATGGAAGGAGGTGTGGCGGCGGCGGCCATGGAAGGAGGCGCGGCGGCGGCGGCCATGGGAGGAGGCGCGGCGGCGACCATGGAAGGAGGCGTTGCGGCGGCGGCCATGGAAGGAGGCACGGCGGCGGCAGCCAGGGGAGGAGGTGCGGCGGCGGCGGCCAGGGGAGGAGGCACGGTGGCGGCGGCCATGGAGGAAGGCGCGCCGGCGGCGGCCATAGGAGGAGGTGCGGCGACGGCCATGGAAGGAGGCGCGGCGGCGGCAGCCAAGGGAGGAGGCGCGGCGGCGGCGGCCATGGAGGAAGGCGCGACGGCGGCGGCCATAGGAGGAGGCGCGGCGACGGCCATGGAGGAAGGCGCGGCGGCGGCGGCCATAGGAAGAGGCGCGGCGGCGGCGGCCATAGGAGGGGGCGTGGCGGCGACTGCTAGGGAAGGGGGCGCGACGGCGACAGCCATGGAAGGGGGCGCGGCGGCGACAGCCATGGAAGGGGGCGCGACGGCGGCGGCCAGAGGAGGCGTGGCAGCGGTGGCCAGGGAAGGGGGCGCGGCGACGGTGGCCAGGGAAGGGGGCGCGGCGGCGGCAGCCATGGAAGGGGGCGCGGCGGCCAGGGGAGGCTCGTCGGCAACCAGGGGAGGTGTGTCGGCGACCGTAGAGGCGGGGAAACCAGGCGGCCCACCGGCGGCGCCAGCCATCAGGGGTGCGGCGTCTGATACCAAATTGGAGAGTATTTTGTTCAATCTTGCCCTAATGGGCTGAAAGGGGTACATATATAGGTCTTACACCAAAAAGACTATAATACCACTGCCTCCTTAACACATAGTATTCTAACAAGTACATTCATTTCATTCTATCAATAGATCTAAGATATATAGGAGCAAGTGCATTGCCCTCCTATCCTCAAGGATATACAAGTTGTTGAGGATTTAAGGGGTAATATGAATAGCTGTTTCTCATATTTCCAATATTGATACAATTTCCACATGCCCTACATTTCAGTATAATAGTTTTCGAGAAAAATCGGGGAAATTGCATAATGAGTGTTTTACGATCCAGATTAAGCTATAATAATACGAATAAACATCAGCAGCTTGAATTCCATTTTATAGTGATGACCTATTGAATATCTTATTATGAACTACTGCATCAGATAAATGTCCCACGGGCATAGCTGAACCGATCAGTCAGGGTATTTACATAATTATTAAGATTAAATACACCTGAATGATTTGATTGCTACTAGTTCGTGCTGCATTAAGATATCTATATTTGAACATTCAACATAGAGAAACATCTGCAAAAACATTAACACAGGTTACATGAACAAAAATCAGGAAGAAAAGTAAGAGAAAGAAGTACCTGGATGATTTTTTTGGAAAGTTCAATAACACCAACAGCAGGCCTGAGCCATCCAAAACCATGAGGACTCCTTGGTAGAACTGCAATCTGCATGCCCACGAGTACATCAGATTATAAAGCCTCAGCGCTCAAGAACATAAGAAAAAACAGTACCCTACTTCAAGAATAAAGAGAAAGCGGTTACAACAATATAAGGTCTATCACCGTGTATAGAACATTTTTTCCTTTTTATTATAAAGTTTCAAATAGGAATGGAGTACACACATTTGAAGAAGCAAGCATTGAGTAATAACTGTGAACTTTTGAAAAGAAGACCAGTTAGAAATTTGATGTATCAGGCCGTCCCGAACTACAGGAGTTCTTGGACTGCAAATTGAAATGCATACCCACCATCAAAACCATTCCAATGGGACCGAATAGGACAATAATTTTCTACACAATCTGTAACCCTATGGAATGAGATTGCAAGTGTGAACAGTTTCACAAGGCTCCATGAATGCTAAGAGCCTAAGAGCTTAACGGGTTGTCAGATAGCAATGTGTGCATAATGTCGATGTAATAAAGATAAATAGACAACCAAAGCATCAGCAACCTCATTAAACAGGTCAAATTGTAGCAACTCAAAACTGATAAACCTTAGTTCACTATGAATTTTTACCAAACAGGTTCAGAGGAAACACTACACAAGATCAAGTGTGCTCGACACAGTTAAGGATGGAAATTCAATGAGCAGACATTCAAGCAAGTACCTTGACTAGCTCCTCCAGAAGACGAGGTGCAAGTTCAAGCATGTGCCTGTAATCTTTTAGTAGTGCTGGGGTCAAAGCAAACTACTCTCAAGCATAGTTATTAAGGCGTCGCTTAAGCGACGCTTAAGCGCTAAGGCGACCAGGGACAGTAAGGCGTCCTGTCGCCTTAGATCTGCCGTAAGGCGACCACGCGGGGGTAGATCTGCCGGGAAAGAAGGGGCGGGGTGGCGCCGCCGGTGGAGGAAGCCAATCGGGGGGGGGGGGGGTGCGGAGGAAGCCAATCGGCGTCCGCAAGGCGAGATTAAGGCGAACTTTAGGGGTTGGGGATTGGGGTATTTACCTTAGCCAGCACCCGCAGCCGGCGGCTCTGCTAATGGCGGCGGCGCTCGCGACTAGGGGAAGGAGGCGGCGGCACTCGCGACTAGGGGAAGGAGGCGGCGTCTCGGCGGCGGCGCCCGTACGGGGGGAGGGCCGCGGCGGCGCCCGCGCTCATGGAAGGTCGTGGCGGCGCTGTTCACGCGCTCGAGGGAAGGCGCCAACCCTAGAGGAAGCTCGGCTGCGGCGCGGGGTATCTGGTGGGGGCGGCGGGGCGATCGGGTAGGTGGGTAAGGGTTTATGGGTGTGGGGTTGGGCCAGATTAGTGGGCCTATGCAGTTGGGCCAGGACAAGTGAGAGCAAGTCTTTCTGTTTTTTATTTTTTTACAATACACTTGTTAATATAAAATAATATTATTGATTAAATTTTCCTATATTTCTAGATTATTAAGGCGTCGCCTCGCCTTACGCCTTACCGCTTAAAAGATGAAAAGGGGGCAGGTCGCCTTATGTCGCCTTACCGCCTTAATAACTATGCTCTCAAGTAAGATGAGTCTGAATCAAGAGTTCCATCTGCACAATAAAAAATGAAATTTTTGACCTCAGAATTTCATATTCTGAGTAGATCATTTTGTTTCATAACATATAGTAACCAAAGGCCAAGCTTTACTAGAGACGGGTGCTGCTTCTGGAACTTTGCTTGTTCTGTTTTAATGTTCTCTAAATCCAGATTTAATTCACTTCTAACAGCTATAAACAGTTTCTGCAGGGGTTCATTGTCGCTGCGTCGAACAGGCATCTCCATATATTCTGCTGCCTTGATGAAGACATCCATAACTTTGCTGGGACATGGCACAAATCCATTTTTCAGATGTCGATGGGGAAATAACATAATTGCTAAACATAGCATGTAAACCTACAAATTATAGCAAGAGTCAATTGGAGACTGAAAAGAAGATCGGACTCATTTCATCCACCCGAAAGATAAAATGATTACAAGAACATCTCTTGGAGCCCTGGCAAGTAGCAACAAAACTTTCTCTGCGAAAGCTTGCTAGTTTTACAATTACCCAAATGGGTTTTTTGAAACTCTATATCCTATGACTGAAAATATTTGTCAGTGTTTCATCAACTGATATGGTTTTCCATGTGCAAAACATCCCTTTTTTCTCAACAAGTTATCACTAATATAAACTGTTGGAAACCTCTCTAATATAGGCTCTCTCTCTCTCTCTCACCTAAGAACAGAACTGCACTGAAGTGCAGGCAATACAACAGAACTACTGTGCAGTAGTACAGCAGTATAGCAACAAAAGGTTGCTCCAAACTGATATGTTATTTATTCATGCATTGGAGTGCTATTTATAGTACAAGATGCCAGCCAAACTTGAGCTGCAAGGACTGCATCAACCAGAGCTGATGATGTCAACGAGCAGCAAGCCATCGACAAGATGTTGCGTGTCGTCCCCACAAGGTATACTCAACTCGCACTCTCCATTGAAACATTATTGGACACAGCTCAACTCTCAATCAAGAAAGTAGCGGGTCGACTCAAAGGCAGTCGATGAACGAGCGCAAACATCAACACCGGCTGGCATAGAGGACCCAATCCTCTCCGCTGGGAAACTTTACTTCACCGAGGAACAATGGTTAGCTCGAGGGAAGAAGAAGAAGAAGAAATAGGGAAAAGCTGGGTCAAGGAACCCCTGGTCCCGCAACAGTGCGAGGCGTCGTCCGCCCAGACCAAGGAGGAAACAGGGGCCTTGGACCCAAAGAGAGAAGGTCCATTACCAACGACCGAGATAAGTGCCACAACTGTGGTCATTTTGGGCAGTGGGCAAGAGATTGTTGGAAACCCAAAAGAGCAATTGCACATTTACAGTCAAGCGGTGGAGGAGGATGAGTTGACAGTGCTCATGGTGCAGGTGTGTGCGCTCTTGGTGGCATCAGCAGGTGTGCACCTCGACGAGCCACACGCACAAGCCTTACTTAGAACAACAGACAACGCCGACCACCTTGAGGGGTGGTATCTCGACACCGGGGCTACCAACCATATGACTGGCCGAGAGGACATCTTCTCCAACTTTGACAAATCAGTTGTCGGCACTGTCAAGTTTGGAGATAGCTCGGTGGTGGGTATCAAAGGGTGTGGCTCTATCGTCTTCAATGGAAGAGGTGACGCGCACAAGCTCCTCACCGGAGTGTTCTTCATCCCGAACCTCCGAAACAGCATAGTCAACCTCGGCCAACTTGATGAGATGGAGCTAAGATCCATATTGAAGCAGGAGAACTTCGAATTTGGGATTGGCAACAATGGCTCCTTACCAAGGTTCAGTGAAGTACCAATCGTCTGTATGTGTTGCACCCCAACATCGCACAACCTGTCTATCTCACCACGAGACATGACGTGATGCTTGGAGGTGGCATGACAGGTTGGGGCACATATTCTTCAATGCGCTGAGACAACTGCCCAGGCAGGAGATGGTGAAACGGATGCCACAAGCGGATCACGTCGATCAGTTGTGTGACGTTTGCATCACCACGAAGCAGAGGCGACTTCCCTTCCCTAAGAAATCAAGCTACCGCGTTGAGTCCCCATTGGAACTCATCCACGGGGATGTCTACGGTCCTATCTCACCTGAGACCCTAGGTGGACGGCTCTCCTTCCTTCTACTCGTCGACGACGCCACTCGATACATGTGGGCCGTCCTACTGATCGGGAAAGGAGATGTCACCACATCAATCCAGAAGATCCAAGATGGGGCAAAAGCAGAAAGCGGGAGAAAACTACACATGATTCGAACAGATAATGGTCGGGAATTTCTTTGAATGAGTTTCGGCGCCACTGTGATGATCACCGAGTCCAAAGGCAATTCACCATTCCCTACAGCCCGCAGCAAAATGGGGTCGTCAAGAGAAGAAACCAAATCATTGTCGGGATGGCACGGGCTCTGCTGAAACAGAGGAAGCTCCCGACGAGGTTTTGGGGAGAGGCGGTCACTACAACGGTTACCTGCTCAATCACTCTTCCACAAAGAGTCTAGATGGCATGACGCCATTCGAGGCGTGGCATGGGCGAAAACCAGAAGCACCTACGCACATTCAGATGTGTGGTCTTCGTCAAGGATACGCGCTCACACCTAAAGAAGCTTGACGATCGCAGCAAGTTGATGGTCTTCTTCGGCTACGATGAGCAAGTCAAGTGCTACCGCGCCTTCGACCTGACAACAAGTCACGTGTGCATCACACATGATGTTGTCTTTGACGAAGCGGTGAGCTGGAAGTGGGAGGCTGACAACACAATCTCGTCGTGTGGCGACCAATGTTATCCTAAACAGGTCTAAACGGCTGTTTAAACGGGATTAAACGGTAAACGGACCTGCACTGTGCAGTTTAGGGGCTAAACGGGCCTGTAAACGGTTGACCCGTTTAAACGGGTCAACGGGCGTCTAAACGGGGAAAACGGGCTAAACGGAACAGCATTTATTCGGGTTTAAACCCGTTTCCAGCCGTTTACCCGAAGTGGCAGCAGTTCCATTAAAGCCCCCCGACCCGGTTGCCCGACCCGAACTCAGAAAGGACTCGCGCCGCACTAGGGTTCAGGTGCGCCCTCTGCCCCCCCCCCCCCCCGGCGGCGGCGGCGGCGGTTGCGCCCGGTGCTCGGTGCCCTCGCCACAGTGCGAGCGCGCGCGGCGGCTCCCCCGCCTGCCCCTGTTTCACGGGCCCCCAGAGCGCCAAGCGTCGGCCGCCTGCATCGTCCCCCCCCCCCCCTGCCCCCGCAGCGCGGCTCTGCCGCCTGCACCAGGCGCGCGGCGGCGCCCGCTCAGTTTAGCACAGTACCTCATATTAGCACAGTACCGGTTCTTGGTTCATTGATTAATTCATTAATTGATTTGGGCTTGTTCTAAATATAATTTTCTCTTATATTATACATGTATATTTGCATTGTATAGAATGTCATCCGCTGCATCAAATCCATCCTCTGCCACTGTGACCAAGAAACCTCCCCTTAAGAGAAATTCTAATGATGTAGGTTGGGATTATGGGGTTTTAATTGATCCAAATAATCTGAATGTGATTCAATGCAAATTATGTCCTTTAGTTGTGAAGGCGGGAATTTATAGGTTAAAGTTACATATTGCCGGTAAAAAAGGACAAGTGCAAGCATGTCCTAATGCCACAGATGAGGATAGAAAGAAGTGCATGAAAGCTCTTGAAGATTCTAGAAAAGCTAAAAGGGCTAGGCTAGAGGAAAAGGAAGAGGTTAGAGATGCTGTTGAAATTGATGTTTTATCGGACAAACAAGACGATACGGGTCTTGAGAACATGGGAAGCTCTCAACCACGAGCAATGGGTCCTATGGATAAGTTCACCTTGCCTCTTGACTATAGTTCTTTGTGTTCATCTAAGAAGCTGCAACAACCAAAAATTAGTGAGCATATAATGAAAGAAAGATTGCACAAGCTAAAGAGATATATTGCAAGGTGGTTATGCATACAAGGTAAATGAACCTTTATTGCTTGTTACTACAACAACAACAACAACCAAGCCTTTATCCCAAGCCTGTTGGGGTCGGCTAGACATGAAACCCAATATCAATGAAGTAAAAGAGAGGAAGAGTTATAAGAACAAGGAAAACTATTGTTGCTTTTTTATGTCCATGTTTTTTATATTGATTTGCTTGAGTTTCAGGTGTACCTTTTAATGCCATCAATTGTGAAGAGTTTGATCAGTTGCTAGAAGCTGCTGGCCGTTTTGGTCCAGGTGCGAAAAAACCTTATCAACATGAGCTACGGGAGAAATTATTGCATGAGGAAGTGGAAGATACAAAGAACATGTTGAAGGTTCAGGAACAAGAATGGGCCAAAACTAGATGCTCTATTATGACCGATGCATGGACAGATCAAAAGAGGAGAAGCATAATGAATTTATGTGTCAATTGTAGCTCTGGCATAACCTTTGTTGAGTCAAAGGAGGCCTCAGCTGAGACACACACAGGAGAGTTGATCTTTCAATATGTGGATAGCTGTATTGAGAAAGTAGGAGCTGATAAGGTTGTGCAAGTGGTCACATATAATGCTTCAAACAATATGGCAGCGAAAGACATGTTGTATATCAAGAGGCCTAACATATTTTGGAGTTCATGTGCAACTCACACCCTCAATTTGATGCTCGAAGGAATTGGGAAGATGAAAAAGTTCAAGAGCATACTTGACCAAGCAAGGGCATTAACCATATTTATTTATGCACACCATAGTACATTGGCATTGATGAGAAAGTTCACGAAAAAGAGGGATATTATCAGACCAGGTGTGGCTAGGTTTGCATCTTCTTTTTTAACTTTGCAAAGCTTGTATGAGAAGAAGGATCATCTAAGGATGATGTCTCAAAGTGAGGAATGGGAGAAAATTAGCCATGTCAAGAAGAGCTCAAAAGGTGTGCAAGCAACAGGTACATTGGTGAAACCTTCTTTTTGGAATGGTGTTAGTCTTTGCTTGAGGGTATTTGAGCCATTGATAAAAGTACTTCGTATGGTTGATGGGGATATTAAACCATCAATGGTTTTTCTCTATGGTGACATTCTGAAGGCTAAGGAAGACATAAAGGTGGCTGCAGGGAATGTGGACAAGACCGGGACTTTGTATAATAGTATCATAGAAATCATTGAGGGAAAGATGAAAAATCGGTTGGACTGTCACGTTCACTTGGCTGCATATTGCTTAAACCCATATTACAGTTATAATGACTCCTCCATCTTTGAATCTGAGACGGTCATGGATGGGTTCATTGGTGCTGTTGAAACTTTCTACTATGGAGATTATGACAAGCAGAATCAAGTGCTCAACGATGACTTACACAAGTTTAAAGATCAAGTTGGCCACTTTGGAAAAAATGTAGCTAAGTTTGGCTGCAAGGACTATAATTTCAATCCAGGTATGCAAATGTAATTAAAATCAGATTTTTATTTATATCAGATGTGAATGTTCTATTCATGAGTAATGAGTTAAACTTTTATACTTGTTTAGCAAAATTGTGGGCAAATTATGGCACACAAGTTCCAACATTGCAAAAGATGGCTATTAGGATTCTCTCTTTGACATCAAGTGCTTCAGGTTGTGAAAGAAATTGGAGCTGCTTTGAAGGGGTAAGTCCCCAAAATTTAAGTTTAACCATATAAATGTATAACATTCTTATAAATATGAGTTTTATTAAATAATTCATCAAATCTAACTTTTTTAGATCCATACAAAGAAAAGAAATAGGCTCACATGTGAGAGAGTTGAACAACTTGTCTTTGTTCGATTTAATAACATTCATGCAAAGAGAAGAAGTAAAGCAATGAAGAACAAAAAAGTGGACCTTCTGGTAGCATCTCAAGCAACTTTTGCTCAAGGCTGGATAGTTGAAGGTGTAGACGAAGAAGGCTCTGATGTTGAGCCTGTTACGGGACTCACATGGAAACTGATTGCTAAGACATGTGGCGCTGAAGAGGTCACAAAACTGCGTAGGAGTGCGAGATTGACACAAACAAGAGAAGTTGAGGAAGATGCCTACTCCGAAAGTGGGGATGAAAATATAAATGAGGAAGATATTGAGTTTGAGTCCGACCAAGATGAAGTCATCACCACGGGTTATGACCAAGAGGAAGAGGACATAGATGGTTGAGCTTAGAGCTCCCACATTATCATATCACATCAGTTTGTGTGTTATTTTATTTATGTCATTTGCGGATTTGTGGGTTTGTCACCGGACTCAGTCTTTATGTAACATGTTACTATGTTAGTATGTCATTTGTACTGTTATTAGGTTTATCTAGTAGACTAGTACTACTATGTTTCGTACCAGTTGTCAAACATATTCATGATTTAAACCTTTTACTATTTATGCTTTAGTTTGTTTCTCACAGATATATTATTTTACAAGACCAAAAAACAATACAGTGAGGCATCAGACTACAACAGAAAATTATACAAGGATGACACCAAGCCAACAAAGAAAGCTGCAACTCGAAGGAGAGCTATTTTCCATTTTTGAACTGTCTTTTACTCTTCTCCATGATTGAAAATTTGTTGTTCTCCTGTTAAATATGTAGTTCTTCTCCTTTCATACCTGTCAAGCAACATAGATGTTTTCATAAATAATTTGCCTTAAAAAGAATGTTTGCTAACATTTGTCATTTAATTTGTGTTGCAGAGTTAAAAATGAGGCTAAGGACATCAAATAAGTCAAAAGTAGTTTTCAAAAGGTCAGTAAAAAGTATTTTACTTACTGCTACAGTACAAAACCGTTTAATCCGTTTAAACACCGTCTACACAGCCTAAACGGTAAACAGACCTTCACCGACTGTTTACCGTTTACCGTTTAGGATAACATTGGTGGCGACTTCGTCGTCGAGTACTTCACCACGGTGGTGCCGATGTCAATAGCCGGAGAAGCTGAGTCTCCCCGGTCTTCATCAACTCCGTCAACATGGAAGTCACCCACGACTCCATCGACTCGAAGGTCAATTCCATCTCTCTCCATTGGACACTCGACTCCGAGACTCAAAGGTCAATTCCATCTCTCTCCATTGGACACTCGACTCCGAGTCCTATCTCTGTACCAGCATCACCAAAGTCTGTGTGCCCGGTGCTCAACAATGAAGAACGGGTGAACGCATACCACACTGGCGAGCCGCTCCGATATCGTGTCGTCGATAGAATCATCGGAGATGCGCAAGTTCCACGAGAGGTTGAACGAGACCTCAACTCCGACTCTCTCCTCCTTGTGAGTTAAGGCGAGCCTGTCTCATTTGCTGAGGTAAAGGGAGATGTGGCATGGCAGGCTGCCATGAGAGAGGAAACGGAGTCCATCGAGCGAAACAAGACATGGAAGCTCGTGGGCTTGCCAAGAGGACATCAGCCGATCGGCCTGCGTTGGGTCTTTAAGTTGAAGAAAAATGAAATCGGCACTATGATCAAACACAAAGCACGAGTCGTCGCGAAAGGCTACGTGCAACAACAGGGGATCGACTTCGATGAAGTGTTCGCCCCCATTGCCCAACTAGAGTCGGTGCGACTGCTTCTTGCACTTGCCACAGATGAAGGTTGGACCGTTCATCACATGGATGTGAAGTCCGCATTTCTCAATGATGTACTTGAAGAGGAAGTCTATGTCAAACAGCCATCGGGGTTCGTTGTCGTTGAAGAAGGGAAGGTCCTACGGTTGAACGAGGTTGTCTATGGCTTGCGCCAAGCCCCACGAGCATGAATTCGCGATTGGATGCCACGATGCAGGAGCTCGGCTTCAAGTAAAGCGACCATGAACACGTTGTCTATGGACGCGGTTGCGGCGAAGAGCGGTTGCTAGTCGGCGTCTACGTCGATGACTTGATCATCACATGGTCAAACCTAGTGAGATCAATCGCTTCAAGGCCGAGATGAAGGCACAATTCCTCATGAGTGACCTCAGGTATCTCTCCTACTTGGAGATTGAGGTAGGGAAAAGATCAACTTACGCCAAGCAAATACTTGAAGCAGTTGGAATGCAAGAGTGCAATCCCGCATCAACGACAATGAAAGTTCGGCTGAAGAGCCGGGACAGTAAGGAAGAAGAGGTGGATGCAACAAAGTACCAAAGGTTGATTGGGAGTCTCCGCTACCTTGTCCACACTGGACCAGACATCTCCTTGACTATTGGCTACCTCAGTCGCTTCATGGAGCGCCCTAAAACTGAGCACCATGGAGCGTGAAGCGGCTACACCGCTACATTCCCGACACAATCACCTACGATCTCACCTACAGGAGTGGGACAAGTCAGGCCAAATTGACCGGCTACACGAATAGCGATCACGCCGGTAACATCGACACTCGTAAGAGCACTTCAGGTGCTCTCTTCTTCCTCGCTTGTGGCCTAATAAGCTGGTAATCGACGAAGCAATGCATAGTATCCCTGTCTTCTTGCGAAGCAGAGTACGTTGCTGCTGCCACTGCCGCGACACAGGCCATTTGGCTTGCATGTTTGCTTGGCGGCCTAAGGGGAGTCAAAGCTGCGAGCGTGGAGCTCAGAATGGACAATATGTCCACTCTGGCGCTGAGCAAGAACCCGATCTTCCATGAGAGAAGCAAGCACATCGACTTGCGGTACCACTTCCTTCACAGAAGTGTGGAAGATGGGAGCATCGCTCCGGAGTTCGTCACCAGCAAGGACCAACTCGTTGACATCCTCACGAAGGCACTAGGGCGATGTTCAATTCCATGAACTGATCAGCATGATTGGAATGATCAAGGTGGAAGACAAGGACAACGATAAGGGGGAGAAGGTTATGGGCCCACCACGCTTTCGCTGCGCCAGTGGACCCTTATCTAGTTGGACCCTAAAATATCTTAGCAAGTGGTCCTTATCTATCTAGCTACTGGAATTAAATTCCTGCCCACCACTTGACCAAACAAAACATAAACAAAAGTAGGACCAAGGATTAATCCTATCATAAACAAATATGAATTATGTAAATAACTGTGCCAGTAGATTTTAAAATTTTTATCACCGGACCATCTAATGCTAATAAACTACTGAGAAGTTGAACAGTGAATCGTACTTCACTTTTAGTTATTATGTAAATGCTCAATTATTCATGGTACTACTAGCCTCATTTCTACGAGACATTAAGAAATGGAAATCATAAGGAGCAATTTTCCTTCAACAACATATGTAATAGGGTGTTAATCAACCACAAGTGAGATTCTCTAAATGAGATGTTCAGGAATTCATACCTCGGAGCAAGAGATGGCTTCATAAAATAGTAATAAGTGGACTGAGTTTGATGCATGACATAATTCCCGCTATATTTTGATGACCTTGACAAATAAATAACTGATATCATCAGTGGTAGCAGTACGCAAAATCCTACTATTCCTAGAAGCATTATCCCACCTGATGCGCCATCAATATTCAGTAAGATCTTCGGCAAAGCAATGCCCATTTGAAACCCCTGAATCATATATGACAGATATTTCAAGTTATCTAAGGCATTTATGAAGTATATGATGCCAAAATTTAGCTTTCAGTGAAGTGTTATGAACAACAATTTCAAGATTACCTGCCTCCCATCAGGATGCCCATATTTCTCATAATTCTCACGAGATACAGGATCAGTAAATGCCTGATATGCCTTGGATATATATTCAATAAAGAATGTATGGGCCTCTGGATATAAGCATAGAGAAAGGATAAGACAAAGGTTCCTCCTGTACAATTACATTTTCTACATTGAGAAGCATTAAGTGGAGTACCTGGATCAGGATTTTTGTCAGGATGGTATTGAATAGAAAGCCTCCTATACGATTTCTTGATATCAGATTCGGAATTCGGATGCCCCAGGTTCCAGTCCAAGAATGCTATAAGGCTCAAAAACTTGTACCTATAAAACGCAAAAAAAAATCATATATAAACACACTAAATAGTAAATATTATAATTTTTTGCCAAAATTTCATAAGAAAAAGGTGCCTTCCAAGTTGGCATGATCTTCCAAGATGGCTTACATTTTGGGACATACCATTTTGATGAAAACCATTTATAGAGAAAAACCCTGAAGCGACAAAAGGTAAGAGAAAAAAAAACATACTTGCAAATACGACAACAAGCTCGACTGGCGTTGGGCCAGAATTGGAGAACTGATTGGTCTAAAATCTAAATTACTAAGCTTCACAATACAGTTCCCACATAACATTTTTCATCCTGACCACTTCCATGTGATAGCCACCAAAATAACTTTCACCAGAAAGGAGGATGTCATCTTGAAGTTTAGTACTATGACATAACTTCGGAATGGCTGTCATAGAAACCAACCTAGGCTAGCTACTTTTCAGCAAACTGATTAATTGACACTTGTTCCCACTCATACTCAAAAACTCAGAAGTGACAAAACAAAAAATTCATGAATTATGTGGTCCAGTTCATCAATATAGTTGCATATGCTCTTGAACCAGCAAACAGTACTCGCCAAGCTACAAACATTGACTACTTCTAGTTTCATAGGAGAAGTACCAAATCAGCGCATTAGGGCCTCAGAAAAGGTTGAAATTTTGTAACAGGTACAGATTCACATACCTCACGACTAATATGCTTGATGTAGTAAACGAGGAAGATCATGACGATCCACAGCAGCAGAATGGTCAGATTACTGCACGTCGAGAAGTTGGATATCTGAAGGACAGAGTAGCAGTAGGACACAGTTACGAACAAAGCAAATCCAGGAACACCCCCGAACTAAATGGTGGCCGAAGCCTCTAGCAGTGAAGCAAGCGGGAAGGGAGAACGAAAAGGGCAAAAGAAGAAAAAAAACAAGAAGGCGGCGTCCTTACCATCTTGTAGATCGACTTGCAGTACTTGCCGGAGCGGTGGCAACCGGAGCATCGGCAGTGGATGGTCCTGGCCTTTTCGGAGGCGGCGCGGCACAGGCGGAGGATGGTGTAGGGCACCAGCGGCAACGCGATCATGGTGAGATGAATATCAGGAACATGGAGCTACTCTCCTCCGCGGCCGCCATGGCTGCCGCTGCTGCGACCGGTCTCGGGCCGCGGCCAGTTCTATGGGCGGCGGTCGGCCGTGCCTGGGCCGGCCCGCTTTGGTGCAAGCGGTGACCGGTTTCCGTGGTGGGGAGCGGGAACAGGGAAGGCGGATCTGAGCGCGGCGAGGCGGGATCGGTGAAGGAATGGAGAGAGTTTTGCCAGTAGTGATGGCAATAAATATCTATTATCTGCTTACTTGCGGATATTCCATGATTTGGATAGAAATTTGTATCCGTCGCGAATATTCGACTCGATGGATATGGATTTGGACAGAAATTTATATTCGTGGGTACGAGTTCGGGTAACAGATAAAACCTAATACATAACTTTTATCGTATAAGAAAATATCATATCCATATCCACTTACCCGTACGTGAATAATAATATGTGGGTTCCATATAACATGTGGATTAATAACAAACTAATTATGTATTATCATAGAAAAAAACTATTTTTGTGGGCATTAATTTTTTAATATCTCAGAGCGAGCAAGATTATATATTTTTTACTATTCGATCATAAAAGTTAATTACTTAATTAGACTACTTACATGAGTAAGCCTTGAAGAGCGGGTAATGGATATACCTATGGGTAAAAAAAAATCCATGGATAACGGGTAAGGGTAACATTTCTTACCCGTTGCGGATAACGGATATAGGTCCGTGTACGGATATTGTGTAACGGTACGGGTAGATGAGGTCAATATCTGCGGATATTTTACCCGTTGCTATCCCTAGTTTTTGGTGTAGAGCGGGTACACGGATACTCTGCACATCATTGAAGTGTGAGATTAGAGCCACATGTCAGTGACGACATTTAACTCAGAGGATCCTTGTCCGTGAGTGTTGCCTCGCACCAAGTCCGTCAAAATGGAACGGCTGACGGCAGTGTCCAACCGCAATTATTCCATATTTAATATTGGAAAAAGTCTATTTTAGCATCTTCAAGTATTTATATTCTTCATTTAACCCTCTAAAGAAAATTTTGGTTTAATTTACCGCTAAAATATTAAGATTGATACAATTCACCCTCTATTGAAGTTTTTCTTTTTTATTTTCTTTGTAAACATTAGGTCTGAGGATAATTTTTTGTGAGATTATATGTCATAATATACCGTGTATCAAAAAAATATTTTAAAATTTTTATACTTGTTTATACTTTTAGAACATGTAAACAAATATGGCATGAGAGATGGAATAATGTAACAATATATTAAAAATTATAGAATATTTTTTCTAGCATATTGCATGATATTATATACCATCGTATAAAATTTGAACTTCAAACATCACTCATACAAAGAGAAACAAAAAAGAAAATTTTCAGTAAAGGGTGAATTAAACTAATCTAAATAGTTTGGGGAGTAAATTGGACTAAATTTTTATTTATGGGGCTAAATGAATAACATGGATACTTGAGGGGCCCTTACCATTGACCTTTAAAATTTATTGCTTTATGCAGTTTTACTTATAATTTTACCATCACATCGTCATGTATGCATGCCAAATCATTTTTTATTTAATAATATGGCAGCCCTAATATAATTACAGTATTGCCTTTGTTTATAATGTTGTTACCATAGTACGAATTATCGTAGTCCATTGGTTCATAGTGAAGTGAGACTCAGATCACGCCTCGATCTATGCCCCTATCATCTTGCCTCTCAATAAAAGGTGCGGCGGTAGCGACGTAAAGGCGCCGGTGGTGCAGAGATAATTTGGAGCCAACAGTGAGCTTGGTTTCTTTCTCGATCGAAAGGGAAGGTGACGACAACTCTAAGCAGGAAAAACTAAACGGAACTAACGGGAGGCGACTTCTGCTAGATACATATATAAATAAGAAAAGAATTAGAAATGCAATTAGTAATAGCTTCAATAGCACAAATGTAATTATATTAGTGATTAGCACATCGTAAAATAAAAAAATAATTTAACACGCCTATGTGGCGCTATGATGGTAAAATTATGAGTCAAATTCTATATAGCTAACAAATTATAGAAGTCACTTTAAGAGGATAAACAACTATGAGACACTGATAAAGATAGCAAAGCTAAGTAATCCTATGTCCAACGAGAGAGCAAGGCCGCTGGCCACCGATTTTGATGGAAAAAGGTGCAAAGTGATGCGAGTCGGCCCGCTATTTATTTTACTCTTGGCCTGCTACGTAGCAACGGAGTTGAGGCCTGTTTGGATGCTTCCTTCGCTGATATTGGGTTTGTTTTGTACGGTTGCTGCCCCTGGATCGGTTCCCGAGAATCATTTTGTGTCGGAGAGTATCTGTAACGCTCTGTTTGTCACAATTTAACTTGTTAAAAAATCAGTTTGTATGAAAAAGCTGTTGAACAGTAGATTAAGCTTAGTATGAAAACGGTCGAAAATGATCAGGAAAACCTTTATATTGATTTTGTTTTCATTTTTCTTAGCGGGATGAAAACGAAAAAGTCATGATCAGAATCGGGCATTGGGATTGTGGTTATTTGAAAACGAACAAGTTGGGATGAAAATAAATCAAAAAAAGATAATTCAAGTCGGTATGATTAGAAGAACAAACTAGTTGACCTAAATTTAATATAGTCATAAATAATCGTACGATCATACGTTAATATATAATGATAATACATAGTGATAGTAATATTTGATCACAATATCGTCAAGGTCAATAATTTTTTATACCACCAGGTTTGGGCACTTATATTCAATTTCCTGAAGATTGAAAATGGCAGACTCGAGATCTTCGTGCTGACAGTCTCTGTGCATCTCCCTCTCGCTTTTCTCAACTTTTTTTCTGTGACAGCAGCAGCAACACCATGGACAAACTGAAGACTTTTAGAGGACAGACATACATAAAAGATTCATAACGATAGAGTGCTTGCCTATAGAAACAACAACCAGTTCCCACATACAGCAGTTATTTATAGAGAATATCTTACCAAAGCATTCATAGCCACTGCCTTCTTGTGATGTTGGTGTTATCACACCCGGTTTTTATAAAAGAGAACTGAAATGCATTTCACATGTATACCAGGATCATTCGTTTCATACATATGCTGATAAGTAGTGAAGTATCATATATTACATGAAGTTCAACGAGTACATAAAGTATTACATAAATGTCTTTAAAGACTAAATAAAGTTCTAGATGCATAAATGACCAAGCAACAGAATATTATAGTGGAGCTCCATCACAGGCGTCGTCCGGGAATTCCGCTAGCCTAGTAAAGGTCTTTCAGGTTGATGTCGTCTTCATTATACTCCACGCCATCACCATAGCTCGAGCAGCAAATTAAATCCAACAAAAACAAGTCTGGATACCTAAAGTACTCAGCAAGTATGAAAAATAAATAACATGAAGGCCATTGTCAATGAAAGGCTCACTGCATGGTTAAGCACTAGCATTTATCCTAATGCCTTAGCTTGACTTAGCAACATATACTACTAAGTAATCGAGTTCACTCCTTTCCCACAACTAAACCATTAATGCTAGGTTTCCCACCCAATGTCCCTATCCATTTCATCTCACAATTCACTAATCACGAAGAAGTCCAAGCCACTTTTGACCGTGAGCACGGCTGTCATGACAGTTTTCCAACTCTGTAAAGTTTGTGCCGCTTTGCCCATAAGTAGTGATTTCATCCCCCATTTTCGGGTGGACTAAAAGAACCTCCGTGTTGCCCGTGGTAGCCAACCAGACTACACCCTTCCGTGGTGTGTGGCCAGTAGATCACTACGAGACCTTTACAAAAGGGTTTCTAACTAGTATAAGCCTACTGAGGTTTCATTGCTAACAGCATCCAGGAGGCTACAACCTCCGCTGCAGTGACCCCCTCTTGAGCCTTGCGGCTCCTAGGGCAGTCCCGCCGACTCCCATTCCCCGCACCTTCCAAACACACATACTAAGTCGAAAATGCACCTAATTAATTGGCCAAGCTGTCCCACCTCAGCCTTGTGATGGCACTTTAAAGCTAGATTAAATGCTCCACGAATCGTCCCTTAGAATCCAGACAAACACTAAGAACTAACCAAAATTCATACAAGCACTGTAAAGCTGGGTTAAACCGGCCCTTAGAATCTAGTCAAACACTAAGCACTAACCCAAATTCTCGTGCACACAACACCAACCAAATTCATCTAGCTTGCCTAGATTCCTAACTCTACAACATGTCATCATGTTCCATTCAGTGTTCAATAATCAAAGTTGTATTTCATATCCCAAGTTTCCCAAACTCTAACCATGACTAAGCATAAAGAATAATCACTCATATACTAATAATACTCCGAGTGTAGCTACAAGGAAAAATTATGGAAATCTAGGACAACATCATAACATAGGTTTTCAATATTGATGAAAATATGCAATTAATTCTAACTAATACCCTAAAGTAGGAACAAATTGATCAAGGAACACTTGTCTTCTTTTTGTTGTTCAGAAACGTCAAAAACTTGCTCTTGGAGGTTGGGAACCGACTCTAGGACTGGTTCTACCCACGTAAACATACATAGAACAATGCAAATAACACACAATAAGAAATAATCCAAAATATGCAATCATAGCAATTAGCAATTTAAAAGATACACTCATGTGATGTCGGAGTGTGAGCTGCGACACTCCTCCCGGCCTGCTTGGAAGCAGTCCGCGAGGTTCTTCTTTTCCGGAGGGGGCTTGGCTCCCTTCGCGACCTGGGCTCGAGAGAGCGGATGAACACAAGGATTGACGTGGTTCGGGCCGCCAGAGCGTAATACCCTACGTCCACGGATGTGCTTGTTCTATTGCTTTTGCGTGAGCGCTTGTGCGTAGTGTGATCTGGAGTGCGGGGAATCAGAACCCCTTGTAGGGTGGTCACCCCGGTCCTTTTATAGTTCAAGGACGCGGTGGTTACAATGAGGCTTAGGGCCCAACAGGTAGCCCCAAAGATTTGAGTGTCCTATATACGATCTAGGGCTTCATCCTCTGAGTAGAGTGGCCGGCGGAGGAGTTAAGCCCCTCCGTCCAGCATGTCGAGCGCCCCTGACCACATGTTAGGTGATGATGAAGACGTCGTCTTGTCGCCGCGTCTCTTCGCCCTACTTGGGTGGCTTAGTGTCGTT
Organism: Neostapfia colusana; assembly: GCA_030760725.1. Lineage (NCBI taxonomy): Eukaryota > Viridiplantae > Streptophyta > Magnoliopsida > Poales > Poaceae > Neostapfia > Neostapfia colusana. Next base: position 25,096,697 of record JASWHV010000019.1, on the reverse strand, counting down.
GGGCGGCACTGTACTATTATCAAGCCCCGCCGTCCTTTCTTGTAACTGTAGTGGCAAACGGGCAAGGGACGGAGGAGTGCGTAGTGCACCAAGCTTCTGGGGAAGGTGCAAGCCTTGAATCCCAAGCCTGGCAGCGCACTTCCTTCTTGACTTTGTCGACCCATGGCCCACGAGGGATCGTTGGGCGCGTGGTGGCTATGGAGCTCTCGTCGACGGGCTTGGTGTCTGGAGACGCGTGGAAGCTCCGGACCTCACCTCAGCGGGGAGGCTCGGATCGGAGCCCGGGACACATGTCAGCACTGGAGCTGTCCTCAGCGGGGAGGCGGCTCGCAGCCGGAGACACGTGGCAGCTCCAAACCTCACCTCAGCGGAGAGGCTTCAGGTTGGAGCCCAAGGCACGTGTCAGCTCTCGAGCTCAAGCGCACGCGGTAGCCCCAGGGCTGACCATGGGGTCTAGGGCACGTGGCTTATGCTGGGGCCCGCCTCAGCAGGGAGGTGGGGCCTAGGCTGTATTTTACCCACTACGCGGGGGTACCCGGTCTGCAGAGTACCGATAGTGGCCTCCGGGCCCATCTTGGGGGAGGCACTGAGCACGAAGATGGGTCCCCATCTCTCCCGTGTGGTGGTTTTGAATCTGTGCTTTGGAAACTGAAGGGATGGTGAAACTTTTGCGTAGTGGACGAGTGGTTGAACTGAGGAGACGAAAAGGTTACGCGTCCTTGGCATAGTGGGCTTATTCAGTCAATGCAGCAACACGTTGTCGTGTTTACTCCTGACTTGAGGGATAACGACGATGCACTCGAGGGGTAACGACGTTGCACTCGAGGGGTTGCCTCAGGGTAATTACTGCGGCAGCCCATAGGCCGCAAGAATATCGTGCTGCCTCCCTTGGGAAACGCTGGACGTTCCCGAGTTTCTACTCGTCTGTCCCATCAGTGTCTGACTGGTAGACCTGGGTCCTACCTGTCATTGGTGGGGGCGAGTGCTAAGGCGACGTGCTCGAGGGGTTGCCTCGGGGCTCTTACTACGACAACCAATAGGTTGGTTGCTGCAGTCCCACCACACCTCTTTTTTCGGGGACCGCGGAACGTCCCCAAGATGTTACTCACCTGGCCCCCGGTGTCTGACGGGTGGACCTGGGTCCTACCCATCTTTGGGGGAGGTGAGTGTCTAGGCATGATGCCCAAGGGGTTGCCTTGGGTCATTTACTACGTCAACCAATGAGTTGGTTGCTCCGCTCTCCTCGGGAACCACCGGATGTTCTCAAGAGGTTAGCCTCCCAACCCCCACTGTCTGACAGGTGGACCCGAGTCCTTCCCACCATTAGGGGAGGCGAATAACCTGCGGATGCAGAGGTGGAAACCTAATCGCCGTGCCTGTTGCCCTGCCAGAGGTCGTAGATGTGTATAAAAGGAGGCCTTTCGAGGTAGGATGGCACCCCCTCACCATGCAGCCTTTTTTCTCCTCTTGTGTGCTGGAAGTTTCTGCTTCCCGGTGCATTCGGCCACCAGATACTTTCATACCGGTAGCCCTCTTCGTCCATTTTTGCGAGATGTTCATGTGTGTGCGGCCTTTGGTGAGGCTCTCTGGTGCATCCCTTCCCTTGACGGCCTTGGATAGAAGCACATGCCATCCTGATGGTGCGCCGGTGGTAGGGGAGGCCGTCGGGGACAGGGTCCTCGACTCATAGTGAGTCCCTACGCCAGTGTCGTGTGGGGCATGTCCTCTAGGCGCCTCGCCGAAGGAGGACTTCCTGTCAGTATCGGAGGAAGGTTAAGTCCAGAGTGATCAAACCTTCCTACAGGCACTATTGTGGACAACAAAATCTGCAATAGATGGTGTTTTGGCCCACATGACACTGGATGTCATTGTTGCCTTGATCCAGCATGCGTTGCTGCCGTCCTCGGTCTTACAGCAGGTGACCGTCTCACTGCGTAGAGACTGGCTCGGGGACAACTAGGCAGGCCACGGAGCAGGAGATTACCCGACTTGTAGCTGTTGAGTTCCTTAGTTGTCTTGTATCCCCTTTTGTACGCTAGAATTATGTTATTAATGAAAGCATCTTTGTTTCAAGTCTTTCATGTAAAAGTCCCAAAACTTATAAATGGAAACTTGAGTGGTGAATAAAGTTGAGTTTAAATTTAAAAAATGGGACTTGTAAAAACTTTTCTAAACATGTGAAGGTTGTCATGATCAAGCACATGAATTCAAGTCCACTTTGAATTCAAATGACCATTTAAATGCAATGGTGGTCATTTTTAAATGAAGGAATGCAAACTGTTGGGCTAAGAACTTCATTTGCAGGAGCCAAAACAAAATTCAGATTTCATATTTAAATTCCTTAGGTCCAAATTAGGGGGTAGGCAAAGTTTCATGAATTTTGGAAATGTTTCCTACCCATTTTTCAAATGGACTTTAAATTGCATAGGAATTAAAATTCAAATGTGAAATTGGATGAAACTTGTCCAAATCTTCAGATTTTGTTCGGATTCAATCTTCCCACAATTGAATGAAGTCATTTTCCAACTTTGAGGAAAATTGAGGAGATAAGGGAGACAGTGGGGCCCACATGTCAGTGGAGGTCCGGCAAGGGGGCAGCGCGGGAGCAGGAAACAGCCCGAGGAGGAAGAAGACCCGGGCGGGTCCCGCGTGTCAGCGACCAAAATTTTAAATTTCCTATCTGCTGTGGCTCTAGGATCCATTGTGGCTGCACGCCAAAAGGGTGTGTCCCGGTGTGGCTGGAATCCCAGTGGCTGAGATTTAAAACGTGGGTCCTAGTTCATTTTTAATAGCAAAACAATTCCAGTTTTAGCTCTAATTTAGGAAATTCATAACTTTTGCTAGGAAACTCCAAATCGGGTGATTCAAATTGGGTTAGACTCAGCTTGGCAAGATATATCCAAATGTGCAACCCAATTTGTATGAAAATCATTATTAAATTCTGGAAAATTCTTTAAAGATTTTCAGCAAAAGAATTTTAGAGGGAGTTTGGTTCATCCAAAAATCCTCAAATTTTGCCAGACTATTTTTTAGGATTCTAGTGAACTCCTGTAAAAAATTCAGATCTATTGGAGTTGATTTATTTAGTATAATTCTGATTTCAATTTTCTGTGTTCAAATGAATACAAAAACATTTTCAGAGAATTTCCAAAACTTGAAAATTCAGTTCTGGGCAGTTCTTAGCTCCAAAAATCATAGGAAAATTCATGCATGATCCCTGAGCTATGTTTGAATTTTTGTTCACTTGGATTTTCATGAAAATGGAAATTTATTCTGAATTAATTCCTTTTTGCCTAAATGCTTAGGGGATTGTTCTGAGTGATCTATTCATTGAAAAATTCTGAATTTTTGTCTAGATGACTTTCTTGTGACAAGGAACTCACATGAAAATTTTCAGCTCTATTGGAGTCCTGGATCAGTACTGTTCTGTTAACCCTCATTAGGTGATCAACACACAAGTGATGAAACACACTTATCACTTGATCATAGTACTTAAACCCAAACCCAAACCACTAGCACCAGTGTCATTTTAAACTTAAACAGAGTTCCAGTTTTAAACTTGTCTTTAGAACTTGTTAGCAAAAGCTTTATAATTAAACACATATGCATATTCATAACATGTAGCATCTACGTGGAGAATTGTGAAGCAATTGAAGTGGAGATCAAAGAGGAAGGAAAGCGAGTGATCAAGCCACAAGTGGTCTTCACTAACTGAATAGATACTTAGTCACCTGCAAAATCAAGGCAAGCTCCGGTTTGCATTTAAGTTGTTTTATAATTTTTACTTTGGCCACAATTATGGTTTAGAGTTGTATGTGCATTAGGTCAAGTATGTTTTATACTCCACTTGCATAACCAAAATGGACCCTGGAGTTAAGGGTAGAAGAGAGTCCCCGCTGTAGAATAATATCGTTCTAAATAGATTAGGACATCCGGTAGAAGTCGAGTAGTTGGAATCTACTCGCGAGCTATAGTACAAGATCACACGGTATAGTGGAAAGAGGCAAACTAAAGTTTATATTTCCAAAGATGAGACCGGGCAGGAGGGTTAGGCAGCGACAAGACGAGGTCTTGGTCGAGTAGCTCTGCCTGTGTCGGTTAAGGACCGAAGCGTGTGCAGCCCTAGGAGCAAGTATTGAGTTGTGTATCGGATGCTTACTGCTATATGGGACCTAGAAAACCGATGTACCAGATTAACTGGATTGTAGATGCATACCACATCATCTCGTTAGACCTATGAGCCCGAGACGGCGTGACTGGTTTTACAGTTGAGTGTCCTGCGAAAGGTTGCCACATACGACGTAATGAAGAACGCCAGATTTGGGTCTTCATAGGCGGGCGTATGTGTCGAGTTATCTAGGCAGTGTTTGATTCGAATCACCGTCCCTCGCGGTTATGAGTACCACTTGCTCACTGCGCTGTGACGTAATAATCAAGTTGTGTGAGAACAATTTGCAAGATTTAATTGCTGCTATGATAATTGGAATTGCATGAAAACCTTGTTTTGATATAAAGCAGCGGAAGTCTTTTTACAAAACCTATTCATACAGCAGAAGTAATATACATATATGGCCTCTCATCCTAGCTATGCAAAAGTGCACCCGTCCAGCCTGGGGACGCTACACGCTAGCAGCAAGGAACCGGAGAATCACAGCGGCGTGCAAGGCTCCAGCTCGGCCGTGTACCCCGACGGGGGTATCGCTTCGTCCTCGGAACCTTCCTCATAACTCTCACCTGCACACTGCTCAAAATATTGCAACCGTGAGCACGATGGCTCAGCAAGTCTTAACCGTCATCCCTAGGCATGGAACTCTACGTGCAAGGATGTGTAAGGTAGGAAATGACTTTGCAATAAAGACACGCCTATAAGTTGATCCTTACTTTCAGTTTTATAGCCGCAGTTTAATGAGCCTTAGGCAGCTCCCACATCGAAAGTCCACAATCAAACAAGAAACGCTTTCCTCCGATGTGGTGATGCCCAAAGTGGAATATAAACTTAATTAGCTCTATAACTATAGCAATCAAGGTATTCAAGACATTAATAGATCAATACAACATTTTCAGTTGGCTTATCACTTCTTACTACGTCACAGCGCAGTGAACAAGCGGGTACTCAAATAACCGCGAGGGACGGTGATTGCAATCAAGACACACCCGGATAACACGTCACATACACCCACTTTTAGAATCATGATTCCACACCCCTTCCTACTCTGTTGTATGCGACAACCTTTCAAAGGCAACCCAAATGCCGAACCGGTCCATCTGTAACGGGCAGGAGGTCCCCGCGTGGAGCGTGACTGTGCCCACCGGCAGATTTACACCTTGCTACCCTCAACCCACTCCTATTTACGGTTGGGTAAGCCTCGGCACCCAGGTTAACCAATTACATCGGTTTCCTGGTTCCCATATGCCAGTATGCATCCGGTACTGTTCGATACTTGTCCAGCAGGGCCGCAGACGGACGGTCCTCAACCGACACCAACAGGGCTAAGCACGTGAGACCTCTGCTCACTGCATCCTATCCCCTGCTGGGTCTCATTTTCACAACTCAAGCCATTTTCTACCTCTTCTCATCTCGTGTGATAAGTACTATCTCGCGAGTAGCTTCCAACCACTCGACTTCTACTGAGATCCTAAACATTAGCATGGCATTCTCTACTCGTCGAGTTTGTAAACTACGCCACCCTTTATAGGATTTAAAAGGCTATGCAAGTGGGGTTTCAATCACCCTAACTCTAATGCATACATTTCAACCTAGACATAAGTGACACAAAAGAAAAACTTTATAAAAGGTACTTAAGTGCAAACCGGGGCTTGCCTGGTTGCGAGTTAGATGGGAAGTCAACTTCAGGTGGCAGGACGTCCAAAGGCTCCGGTGCGTCCTCAACTTCGGTCACTAAATAAAATGTAGCAAAATAGATGTATAAGTATTAAGGATTTATAAGAATTGAACTTCTATTCATAGCTACTGCTATTTAGGATCCTTAATTGGCTTTGGCATTTTTACAGGGAATACTAGACTCTCTAAGGATGATTTGAGCCAAATTTGGAGACATGTTATTGCACAATGTAGTCTTTAAAATTCCTACAAGTACAATGCTTCTCTGAATTTTGAGCCCAATTCAGGAGCTTTGACATAGCTAATAGTGGAAGATCTGATTAGGGTAAGTCTCCATGGTTCTAACAATATTTGTTTCACCATTTTTGGAGCTACCAACAGAGAGATATGAATTTTTGAAGCTGGACAGGAGTTCTGAAATAGTTTCTGTTTAAATTGGAATTCTCAAATAAAGGCTGAACTTTGGGAGGTAATTTATCCTACCAAATGAACTCCAATGAAGCTCAGATTTGTACTGGAGATCACTCACTATGAAAGGGACTAGCTGCCCAAATTTGGGAATATTTCATAAAGAATTGCTCCTGTAATAAATCCTCAAAAGATTTAGTAAAAACAATTCTACAGAAATTCCTGGGCATTTTCATAGCCTAAAAATGGTTTCTCTGTGAAGTACTCCTCATGAGGATTCCAACAAAATTGGTCTCACCCTTTTTGGAGTTTTCTACACAAAGTTATGAGCTTGGAAAAATCAGCTAATTTCTGGAATTATTTCCCTAACAGAAACTTCAAATAATTGGGCTAGGCCCACTGTTTTAAATCGGACCAGTGAGATTTTGGTAACACCGGGGCTACGGTGTTTAACCCGAGCAGCCACAATAGATCCCGAGCCACAATCCGATCTGGCGCCTAACCAGTGCCACTAACTGGTGGGGCAGACCCTCACCTTCTTCTACCTCGCGCCCGGCCGGCCTCCTCGCCGGAGGAGCGACTGTGCCTCGCCGGAACGGCTGCCCCGTGCCTTAGACGGCTCAATCCTCGCCGCCAGTGCCTAAAACCCGACGAGGAACACTTTGGTGAGCTCGGTGGCAGCGCTAACTGGCCGGGAATACCTCCCCAACGGTGGTAGTAACTCGGGCGACTCCGGCGACATGGTACTCACCCGGCGAGCCCGAAAACTGACTGCGGTTGGGTCCTACAGCACCGCCGTGACATGGAGAACTCGGAACACTACCCTGATCCCTCGGAAAACGGCCGGAAACATAAGCTCACCGTGTGACCGAAGTGGTTCTTCCCCGCCGTGAGGAAAAACACGGAGAACCCTTCGGACTCTGCATGGTTTTGCTTGCCGTTTGCTCGAGAAGGATCGTCATGGCTTGGAGAACCTATGCCTACACTCTTGTGAACCCTAACCCAATATGATCGTGGAATTTCCCGTTTCTTTCACCTCGGTTCCAAGAAACCGCCGGTGACAAACTTCAAATTTCGGCCAACCTAGGATACGACCTAGCTCCAAACTGGGAGGACAACAAGAAGGGTCGACAACGCACCTAGAACACCGGTTGGATGAGCATGAATGAGTCTGGGGTGGCCGGTCGACGGTGCGGCGTCGTGGCGGCAAGTTTGAACGTGGAACGATGAACTTATGCTCAGTTCTCGGGATCAGCTCGAAGGAACGGTATGGGCTGTCGTCAGATAGGAACTAGAGAGCCTTGCGCACCTTCCTATGACCTCAACCGGGCATGACAACGCCGGAGTTGCATCAGTGACGGGCGGGCGACGCGGAGCAACCGAGCGGCGGCCGATGTTACGCGAGCTGAGCAGGGGATCGGATGTGTGAGTGAGGCGACGTTCACGTGGGCACCCGGGCGGTGAAATATCCCTCTCGGCGTGCTGATCTCCCGAGCAGGAGGTGGCGCGGTGGAATTCAGCGGGAGTCGGTCACAGCCGGCGCTGGCGTTCGCACGCTGTTCGACCGAAGGAAACAAAGGCGGTTGCTTTGTTGTGAGACTAACCACTGGGTCCCACTTCCCCCTTTGTCTGGTCAAATTTTCATTGATATTTTCCATCCAGCAACTCAAAATTAAAAGCCTTACTTCACCCAAAAGTTAATGTTTGAATTTTCTAAATTCAAATGGTTTGAATTCTGGTGTAAAATTTGAATTGTGTTTGACCCTTGCCCGACGCGGCCCGTGCGGTCACGGGGACGGGGCACCTCGCCTGGGAATCGCATTGGGTGGTGCCGTGCGATGCGGCACCCAACAGCACACATAATAAAGCATCATATTACATAAAACAAGCCGAAGCTTACAAAGAGTTAACTTTACAAATACTTCTCAAAATAATCTACAGCGGAAGACTGATACAACTCACGTCTTATATCTATACTAAGCAATAGAGAAGACATCCAGCCCGCGGACTCTCCTCACTGGCATCACGATGACAATAGCAGCGGCAAGGGTTGCCATGAGCTTCCCACTCGGAGCGTTTCGAGTCTCATCGGACAACCGTACTTAGGCGCGTAGTGTTATTACCTACAAAACAGCTTGTATAGTATCCGTGAGCATAACGCTCAACAAGACTTAACCGTTGGTCCTAAGCATGAAACTCTACATAATGGTAAAAACTTAACATAGGATAGTACATTGCATATGAACTCGCCTAAGAATGGGTCCTTACTTTCAAGTGTTATTAGCATTAAATTAAGTATAACCGTGGGCACCTCACATCGAGAGTCCATAATCAGACAAGAAACACTTCCTCCCGATGTAACTTGCTCATGGTGGAAATGAATCGAATTTGCACTAACCTATTCACAAAACATAAAATTATTTTACTAGTATTAACTTCAAAGCAATGGTGATTATTCCTTATCTCAGTGCAAGTTACATCTACGTCACGACACAGTGAACAAGCGGTACTCATAACCGCGAGGGACGGCGAATCGACTCGTTGTATACCCGCAGGGATACCCGAATAGAACGTCACGTACGCCCATATTCGGAGCCGCACACAGCACGCTCCACTGATGTCGTACGGGACAACCTTTCACCAAACAGCCCAAACGTCGAACCGGTCGCACCGAAACGAGCAGGAGGTTCCCTACACGGAGCATCTCTCTATGCCCGTTAGCAGATTTCCACCTTGCTGCCCTCAGCCTACACCTATAAATCGGTGCGTTATGCCTCGACGCCCGGAGGTATAGGTTACATCGGTTTATCGGGTCCCATATATCCGATATGCCTTCGGTACGTTCAATACTTGTTCAGCAGGGCCGCATACGGATCGGTCCTCAACCGACACGGACAGGTCTAAGCACCCATGCCCCCATGTCCTGTTGCCCTTACACCCTGCCCCGGTCTTATTTCAACTTACTAACAACTTTTTGACTCAATCCCCTGTGCTCCCAAATTCCAATACTCGCGAGTAGCGTCCAGCCACTTGACTTCTACCGAGTCCTACTTAAGCATGGCATATTCTACACGGTGGAGGGACACCTACCCAAATACTCCATAGGTTTTCTGGTCATGCAAGAGTAGTATCAAACATCTAGACTTAATGCACAATTCATCCTAACGGACGTATTGTATACAAAGTAAAAGCTTAGTGGTAGTTAAATGCAAACTGGGGCTTGCCTGTTTTGCAGGGTCTAATGATATATAATTCAGATAGAATCTTGTCTCCCTTGAGGCTTGATCAACTGGTCCACTTCAATGGAATCACTCCGTCGAACTTCTCCATTGGTTGCCTCCGTCGTAAGTCCTATTGATATGTATATGCATATGTTCTCATAATGCAATTTAAAGAAGTAAAGAATCAACTTGTTAATAACAGGGAACTGTGTGGGAGTACTAAGAATGAAGTTTTTGTCCCTGCTGTGCAGAGGAATTATAGGAAAAACCACATGTCCATAAGAATTCCCATTAACATGTTCTATGGTTCCTAATGGACATGTGACATGAGTTGAAATGGGTTAAAAAGAACTAAAGGTCCTGATCTCCAATGACTTCAAAATTTTTTACCTGAAGTCATACATTACACAGAGACTTAGCTGGCCAAGTTGCAGCTAATGTGAGTGTAAGTTTTGTCTTCCCTAATTCCCACTATAATTACCTATGTGTTGCTCATATACACAAGCATGGAGAACAAGAACAGGTAGATCTAAAGTTCAATTTGAGCTGAAACTTTACAGGTGAGTTCCTGGTCACCTGAGAGTACTTTGGTACAAAATTCAGACTTTTTACTTGAGTAGTTCTCACAGAATAATTCTAGAAGCAGTTATGCTACAAGGAATTAATTCTGGACAAAGGTGCATTTTCATGCCCAATCACATGAACTATTCTTTCAAGTATGGCTAATAGAGCATGTATGAATTTTTCCTATGATTTTTGAAGCTAAGTATTTTCCAGAACTGATTTTCCAAAGGAAAAACCATTTTCTGGAAAAGTCTCTGGATAATTTTGAGTACAGCAGATTGTACTCTGGAAATTCCTACTCAAATCAACTTCAATTGAGCTGAAACTTTTCTGAAAGTCCAATAATATCCTAAAGAATATTATGGCAAAAATTGAGGAATTTTGGATAAACCAAACTCTCTCAATAATTCTTTTACAGAAAAAATTAAAAGGATTATCCAGAATTTAATACTGAATTTCATACAAATTGGGGTTCATATTTGGATATACCTTTGCAAAAGGAATCCAACCCAATTTGAATCACCTAATTTGGAGTTTCCTACACAAAGTTACGAATTTTCCAAGTTGGAGCTGAAACTGGAGTTGTTTTGCTATTGGAAAAAAAGACTTGGGCCCACGTTTTAAATCCCAGCCACTGAAAACCGAGAACACACAGGGCTACATGGTTCCAGCGCACAGCCACAGTGGATCCCCAGCCACAGCAGATCAAATTTTTAAACCGCAGTCACTGACGGCTGGACCCGGCCCTTTCTTCTTCCTCCCGCTCGTGCTCTCGCGCGCGCCGCCGCCCCCTCGCCAGACTGAGGCGGTGCCTCACCGAAGGGGCGTTCCCGGCTGCCATCCGACTGGAAGGTCGCCGCCAGTGGGTTTACAGTGACGGGAAATCGATTGGAGGGGTCGGCGTAGGCGGTAGACCACCGGAAATGTGCCGACGTCGTGCGGCCACCTCGGGAGAAGTCCGGCCCTGTCGACCGGTGATCCTAGCCCACCAAACTTTCGAGGAATTGGATCTACATCATCCTTGGATGCTAGGGAAGCTTGGCATAGCCTTGGAATTGCTTGGCAACAGCGGCAAATGGGTCTTCACCGTGCACCCGAGACACCTTCCATGTTTGAGCTCAGAAAAACTGAGAATTTGTGCGGTCTACATGCGTTTCCAAGCTAGGGTTGTGAAGAATAAATGTTCGCCGACTAGTTTCGGTCCTCTGTGCAAGATTTGGAGAGCTAAGAGCGAAAATTGAGATTGAATTTGAGAGTGCATTACCGGAAGGTCGGTTTATGCCCGCCGGAGAACTTCTCTCGAATTCGTGCTCTGTCGTCCATGTCACGGCCTGTGCTTCGGAGGTGAGCATCACCGAGTACTAGCGCGTCCGAAAATGCTCTTTCTCGGGCACGAGAAGCTCTCTGTGGAGCTGTCCATGGAAGCCCGATCGTGGTTGGTCCTCGGGTCGCCGCAGGCCGACGGCGTTCTTGGTCAGGGCTGCGGGAAATCTCTCGGGCTTGTGCCTATCAGGTAGAGGAAAGTCCCCTGGTGCCATTTCTCCGCTTGGGAAGCTCTGTGGCATGGTTTTGGGTGGCTCCCGGTCGATAGTACGAGGCGGCAGCGACGCCTCTGCACTTTAGCCGTGCGAGGAGAAAACGGGGCGGTGTCTCTGTCTCGTGAGCGAGCGGATCACTTCGTCCGTGGAGGTGGCCCGAGCTGGTTGCCAGCGCTTCACAGCAGCAGGAGGTGGCGGCAACTCCCCCACTTCGGTGGCGCACTCTCGGCTGCATGGGTTCGAGTTTGATCCGTGCGTGAATACTTCGGGTGCAAGTCTCCTTCGCTCACTGCCAGATGGGCCACCCCCTTCATATAATATTTCTCCACTGCACTTTGAGATTCCCACACAACCGTGATCCGAATTTGACCAAATTTGGAGGGTAGGCCAAACATGATGTGAGGAGTTTGAATTGGAACCCAGATTTCAAAATTGAGCACGTTTGGTTCAGTTTCCAAATTCAAATTTGAATTTGAATGTGATCTCAAATAATGCTTGAACAATTGGTATATGAGCTCAAAATTTCTCCAAATTTGGAACTTAAGCTCTTTAATACCTGAGAAATGCAATGGTCACCTCACATATGGGCCCTTGGGCAATCTAGACATGAATTCTTTACCAAGATTCCAATTTGGGTTTAAATTTCCCTCCCCTCTACTCATAGAGGATGTACACATGAGTTAGATCTTTAGGAGTGAAAATTCTCTCCTTGGGTCAACATGTTTCAGTATAAGCTAAAGAAAATGTTAGCTTTCCCCACATGTCCATGTTTGTGTTCATCATTTCATGTGACACAAACTCAAGCCATTCCTTTGCCTTAACATGTTTGAATTTAACATGAATTCAAACATGATCATAATTCACTCCTCTCTAGCTCACCCTCAAAACAGAAAGTTGCCACCATAACTCTCCTCACCTTCAAATGTGGGAGGTCCCATGTGTGTTCAAGAATTTGGCAGCACTTTGAGGTGAGCATTTGAGTCTAAAGAGCTGCTTTTAATTCTTCCTCATACACATGTATGATCACACATGAGTTCAAATCCACCTTGGTCCAACACATCCAAATTAATGCTTGAACCCGTGTTGTTAAACCCCACGTATACCATCCTGTGTAAGAAAGTTTTTTGTAAGTCCCATTTTCCATGAACCCAAAACACAATGATGCTCAAACATCCGTCTCTTGGCATTCACGTTTTTGGAGCTTTTACATTCCTCCCCCCTTAAAAAGAATCTCGTCCCGAGATTCCAAGTAGGAGAACGAGACAGGAGAGGTAATGTCAAGTGGTATGACGATCAGAATTTCCAGATTGTTAATGCGGAGGTAATCTTTGCTCTCCACGTTGTTTCTTCCGTGGTATGATTACTCCACAGCACCTTGTAACAGCTTAATGCTTGATTCCAGGTGTTCTGGATCCTTTCATCAATAGTCTCACCTGTTTACTCGGTGTAAGCCTGACCCGACTTTCACTTCGTCGATTTCTTCGGTGTGGATAGCAGCGGTAAATTTGAGGCACTTCCGCAGCTGTGACACATGACTATGTCGTGGACACCCGCGATACATGCCGGTAGTTCCAGCCGGTAGTCTGCGGGTCCGCACTTTTTGTGATAGCAATTGGATCAACAGCTCGGGAAGCAAAATCTCTCCTTTACATCGTACCGGTGAATTCCTTTCATCGGAGACACATGAAGATAAATGTGTTCTCCGACGTCGAAATGCCACGGTCTACGCCTTTGATCCTTGTAGCTTTTCTGTCGGGATTATTTAGCCTTCAAGTTCGCCTCTTAATGTTCAAACTCGGTCATCGGCTTTGTTGACTAATAAACCCTGAACAGTACCCTTCCGCCGTACTCACACCACTTCAGTGGTGTGCGACATTTCCGGCAATGGAGTGTTTCATCTCATGAGGTATAACTATACGGTCTTTAAACCATAGAGTACCCTCACTGTCCTTTATAGTGACGGCATTGAGTGAACGATAATCAACACTTAATCTTAGTGTCGCATTGTTCTGCTTAACGAACAGCGTAGAGAAATCCTAAGGTGATGAGCTGGGTCAGATAAAACCATTGCTCACGAATTCCCTTAGTTGCTCCTTCTACTTCGCCGGTTCATCGGGTGCCATCATATACGGCTTTTGTGAAATCGGTGTTGTTTCTGGTGCCAGTTCAATCTTGGACTTGACGTCCCATTGGCCGGCATGACCGGTACTCATTGGAAACACAACGGATATCCACATACTACTGGAATATCCTTGGGTTTAGTCACTTCCGTGTGATAGGCTTAACTAACCCTCCTTGCTGTAAAGAACAGACCCGGCTGTCCTAACCCAGATTTTAATCCGTCTACTAGCATTTTCATAACTCAATTTGAATACCGAAGTTAAACTTAACTTCAGTATCTTTCCAACAAGTACTCATATGCCTCTAGATCATTTCTGGATCAATGGTTATGGTTGCTCAAAGTTTGACCGAATTCCTGGATAAAATTTGCCAGCATCCCCTTTGTATGTGGCTATTTCTATCACAGTTGTATATGCAAATACAATAAAAATCTGAACAAACTTTGAAATACAACAATGTTGCAAATTCCATAACCTTCCCAACGGTGTATCATCTGACCCTTAGAGATTTTTCTACAGACTGTTATGTCTAATTTACAGAAACATCCAGAGAGTGTTGCAGCTGTTCTGTTTCCTGAACAGTTTGCATTTACCTGGACATTTAACAAAGTTGGCGTGTGATTCTGCTCTGGAGTTCTACAGAAAAGTTGTAGATCACTTAAAAACCTTTTCAGAACTGTATCAAACACCTTCATTGAGTCAAGCTACTCCGAGTTATGCCCTGTCAAGGTCCAGCAACATTTCTGCCAGAACAGGGCACTCTGTTTTTGAAATCAATGGAAACCTAGCAAGCCTCTTCTTTGAAACTTAGTCCAAACGAAGAGCTCAGTAACTAAATTGTGCTTTTAACCATCCATTTTAGTGTGAAAGTTAATCATGAATGATTTCTTCATAGGAAAGAAACTATCCAATGTAGTACGGTATCGATGCACCGTAAGACATATGACGGTACTACGTTGCCTCACCAAAGAAAAACCTAACTGGATTACACCGGCATATACGTATCCTTAGGTGGCACTAAAACGATCACTCGCAAACGGGTTCTACACGTACTAAGGTTCTCGTGGTTAGTACCTACATAAAACACACTCAATCATCAGTTTCGGCTGCACACCGAACCCGGTATCCATACAGTTGGTACACCCGTCCGTCATCACTCGCACAGGTGTTCTCAAGCCAAGCACGCCTTGAGCTACGTGTTCACGTTACTGACCATGTGACGGGGTCTCCCATACTTGCCCAAAGCACGCTAGGGAAAAGCGTTGCTCGAATACCCCAAACGACATGAAGAGTCGTAGAGGATACTAAAGCGGGTCGGGTTACCTGCCACCCGTGGGGCTCCACCCTTCAGCTTGTGCGCACTGGTGGACAGCGCATACGTGCACCCCCAAGACATAGACGTACCGAGATGCACGATTTTCCGACATAACAAATAGATTAGCTTGCCACCTTCATAATATGCTAATAGCAGTCCTTATGTGGGCTTAGTACTGTTATCTCACCGTATCCTAAGTTTTTGTCATAATATGATCCTTATTCGGTGCGCTATTACCAATGCGGCTCTGATATCACGCTGTCAGGTGCCCGACGCCGCCCGTGCGATCACGGGGACGGGGCACCTCGCCCGGAAATCGCATTGGATGGTGCCGTGCGATGCGACACCCAACAGCACATATAATAAAGCATCATATTACATAAAACAAGCCAAAGATTACAAAGAGTTAACTTTACAAATACTTCTCAAAATAATCTACAGCGGAAGACTGATACAACTCACGTCTTATATCTATACTAAGCAATAGAGAAGACGTCCAGCCCGCGGACTCTCCTCACTGGCATCACGATGACAATAGCAGCGGCAAGGGTTGCCATGAGCTTCCCACTCGGAGCGTTCCGAGTCTCATCGGACAACCGTACTTAGGCGCGTAGTGTTATTACCTGCAAAATAGCTTGTATAGTATCCGTGAGCATAACGCTCAGCAAGACTTAACCGTCGGTCCTAAGCATGAAACTCTACATGATGGTAAAAACTTAACATAAGATAGTACATTGCATATGAAATCGCCTAAGAATGGGTCCTTACTTTCAAGTGTTATTAGCATTAAATTAAGTATAACCGTGGGCACCTCACATCGAGAGTCCACAATCAGACAAGAAATGCTTTATCCCGATGTAACTTGCTCATGGTGGAAATGAATCGAATTTGCACTAACCTATTCACAAAACATAACATTATATTACTAGTATTAACTTCAAACCAATGGTGATTATTCCTTATCTCAGTGCAAGTTACCTCTATGTCACAACGCAGTGAACAAGCGGTACTCATAACCGCGAGGGACGGTGAATCGGCTCGTTATACATCTGCAGGGATACCCGAATAGCACGCGACGTACGACCATATTTGGAGCCGCACACAGCATGCTCTACTGATGTTGTACGGGACAACCTTTCACCAAACAGTCCAAACGTCGAACCGGTCGCACCGAAATGAGCAGGAGGTTCCCTACACGAAGCATCTCTCTATGCCCATTAGCAGATTTCCACCTTGCTGCCCTCAGCCTACACCTATAAATCAGTGCGTTATGCCTCGACGCCCGGAGGTATAGGTTACATCGGTTTATCGGGTCCCATATATCCGATATGCCTTCGGTACGTTCAATACTTGTTCAGCAGGGCCGCATACGGATCGGTCCTCAACCGACACGGACAGGTCTAAGCACCCAGGCCCCCATGTCCTGTTGCCCTTACACCCTGCCCGGTCTCATTTCAACTTACTAACAACTTTTTGACTCAATCCCCCGTGCTCCCAAATTCCAATACTCGCGAGTAGCGTCCATCCACTCGACTTCTACCGAGTCCTACTTAAGCATGACATATTCTACACGGTCGAGGGACACCTACCCAAATACTCCATAGGTTTTCTGGTCATGCAAGAGTAGTATCAAACATCTAGGCTTAATGCACAATTCATCCTAACCGACGTATTGTATACAAAGTAAAAGCTTAGTGGTAGTTAAATGCAAACCGGGGCTTGCCTGTTTTGCAGGGTCTAATGGTATATAATTCAGTTAGAATCTTGTCTCTCTTGAGGCTTGATCAACTGGTCCACTTCAATGGAATCACTCCGTCGAACTTCTCCATTGGTTGCCCCCGTCGTAAATCCTATTGATATGTATATGCATATGTTCTCATAATGCAATTTAAAGAAGTAAGGACTCAACTTGTTAATAACAGGGAACTGTGTGGGAGTACTAAGAATGAAGTTTTTGTCCCTGTTGTGCAGAGGAATTATAGGAAAAACCACATGTCCATAAGAATTCCCATTAACATGTTCTATGGTTCCTAATGGACATGTGACATGAGTTGAAAAGAACTAAAGGTCCTGATCTCCAATGACTTCAAATTTTTTTTACCTGAAGTCATACATTACACAGAGACTTAGCTGCCCGAATTGCAGCTAATGTGAGTGGAAGTTTTGTCATCCCTAATTCCCACTATAATTACCTATGTGTTGCTCATATAGACAAGCATGGAGAACAAGAACAGGTAGATCTAAAGTTCAATTTGAGCTGAAACTTTACAGGTGAGTTCCTGGTCACCTGAGAGTACTTTGGTACAAAATTCAGACTTTTTACTTGAGTAGTTCTCACAGAATAATTCTAGAAGCAGTTATGCTACAAGGAATTAATTCTGGACAAAGGTGCATTTTCATGCCCAATCACATGAACTATTCTTTCAAGTATGGCTAATAGAGCATGTATGAATTTTTCCTATGATTTTTGAAGCTAAGTATTTTCCAGAACTGATTTTCCAAAGGAAAAACCATTTTCTGGAAAAGTTTCTGGATAATTTTGAGTACAGCAGATTGTACTCTGGAAATTCCTACACAAATCAACTTCAATTGAGCTGAAACTTTTCTGAAAGTCCAATAATATCCTAAAGAATATTTTGGCAAAAATTGAGGAATTTTGGATAAACCAAACTCTCTCAATAATTCTTTTACAGAAAAACTTAAAAGGATTATACAGAATTTAATACTGAATTTCATACAAATTGGGGTTCATATTTGGATAGACCTTTGCAAAAGGAATCCAACCCAATTTGAATCACCTAATTTGAAGTTTCCTACACAAAGTTATGAATTTTCCAAGTTGGAGCTGAAACTGGAATTGTTTTGCTATTGGAAAAAAAGACTTGGGCCCACGTTTTAAATCCCAGCCACTGAAAACCGAGAACACACGGGGCTACACGGTTCCAGCGCACAGCCACAGTGGATCCCCAGCCACAGCAGATCAAATTTTTAAACCGCAGTCACTGACGGCTGGGCCCGTCCCTTTCTTCTTCCTCCCGCCCGCGCTCTCGCGCGTGCCGCCGCCCCCTCGCCGGACTGAGGCGGTGCCTCACCGGAGGGGCGTTCCCGGCTGCCATCCGACCGGAAGGTCTCCGCCAGTGGGTTTACAGTGACGGGAAATCGATTGGAGGGGTCGGCGTAGGCGGTAGACCACCGGAAATGTGCCGGCGTCGTGCGGCCACCTCGGGAGAAGTCCGGCCCCGTCGACCGGTGATCCTAGCCCGCTAATCTTTCGAGGAATTGGCTCTACAGCATCCTTGGATGCTAGATAAGCTCGGCATAGCCTTGGAATTGCTCGGCAACAGCGGCAAATGGGTCTTCCCCGTGCACCCGAGACACCTTCCATGTTTGAGCTCGGAAAAACTGAGAATTTGTGCGGTCTACATGCGTTTCCAAGCTAGGGTTGTGAAGAATAAATGTTCGCCGACTAGTTTCGGTCCTTTGTGCAAGATTTGGAGAGCTAAGAGCGAAAATTGAGATCGAATTTGAGAGTGCCTTACCGGAAGGTCGGTTTATGCCCGCCGGAGAACTTCTCTCGAATGCGTGCTCTGTCGTCCATGTCACGGCCTGTGCTTCGGAGGTGAGCATCACCGAGTACTAGCGCATCCGAAAATGCTCTTTCTCGGGCACGAGAAGCTCTCTGTGGAGCTGTCCACGGAAGCCCGATCGTGGTTGGTCCTCGGGTCGCCGCAGGCCGACGACGTTCTTGGTCAGGGCTGCGGGGAATCTCTCGGGCTTTTGCCTAGCAGGTAGAGGAAAGTCCCCTGGTGCCATTTCTCCACTTGGGAAGCTTTGTGGCATGGTTTTGGGCAGCTCCCGGTCGATAGTCCGAGGCGGCAGCGACGCCTCTGCACTTTAGCCGTGCGAGGAGAAAACGGGGCGGTGTCTCTGTCTCGTGGGCGAGCGGATCACTTCGTCCGTGGAGGTGGCCCGAGCTGGTTGCCAGCGCTTCACAGCAGCAGGAGGTGGCGGCAACTCCCCCACCTCGGTGGCGCGCTCTCGGCTGCACGGGTTCGAGTTTGATCCACACGTGAAGACTTTGGATGCAAGTCTCCTTCGCTCACTGCCAGGTGGGCCACCCCCCTCATATAATATTTCTCCATTGCACTTTGAGATTCCCACACAACCGTGATCCGAATTTGACCAAATTTGGAGGGTAGGCCAAACATGATGTGAGGAGTTTGAATCTGAACTCAGATTTCAAAATTGAGCACGTTTGGTTCAGTTTCCAAATTCAAATTTGAATTTGAATGTGATCTCAAATAATGCTTGAACAATTGGTATATGAGCTCAAAATTTCTCCAAATTTGGAACTTAAGCTCTTTAATACATGAGAAATGCAATGGTCACCTCACATATGGGCCCTTGGGCAATCTAGACATGAATTCTTTACCAAGATTCCAATTTGGGTTTAAATTTCCCTCCCCTCTACTCATATAGGATGTACACATGAGTTAGATCTTTAGGAGTGAAATTCTCTCCCTGGGTCAACATGTTTCAGTATAAGCTAAAGAAAATATTAGCTTTCCCCACATGTCCATGTTTGTGTTCATCATTTCATGGGACACAAACTCAAGTCATTCCTTTGCCTTAACATGTTTGAATTTAACATGAATTCAAACATGATCATAATTCACTCCTCTCTAGCTCACCCTAAACAGAAAGTTGCCACCATAACTCTCTCCACCTTCAAATGTGGGAGGTCCCATGTGTGTTCAAGAATTTGGCAGCACTTTGAGGTGAGCATTTGAGTCTAAAGAGCTGCTTTTAATTCTTCCTCATACACATGTATGATCACACATGAGTTCAACTCCACCTTGGTCCAACACATCCAAATTAATGCTTGAACCCATGTTGTTAAACCCCACGTATACCATCCTGTGTAAGAAAGTTTTTTGTAAGTCCCATTTTCCATGAACCCAAAACACAATGATGCTCAAACATCCGTCTCTTGGCATTCACATTTTTGGGGCTTTTACAGAAACGGTATTAGGCCCATATAAGGACTATAGTCGTATAGTTACTTAAAGTGGCACGACTAACATACTTGTTATAATTCTGAATTTTGATTATGTAACGACGCATCTGCGCTCAGTTAAAGAATGGTAAGGAACGCCACCGAAAGCTGTTCAATTTCGGTTAGCTCTCCTGATGAGGAATGTGGTTCAGGGATAGGTCTCACAGCTTGGTGTGAGACGTCAATATGAAACTCTTGGACTCTTCATGTTCTTGAGTTCATATGAAAACGCTGGTCCCTGGCGTGCATTAGTCAAGAAAGTGAAACCCCATCGTATGGTCGGTAACACGATAGTGTGTTCTTCTGGAAATAGCCTAGGAGGACATACGCAGCGCTTGCCATCGGCGTGCCCTGCAGGGCAGTAGGTGGTATTTGTTGGGTTGATAAAATTTCCAACCATGACGACCCGTTCGCGCTCTACTCGGGTTCCCCATCGTGTGGTGTAAAAACACGATCTCGTACCTTGAGACATGGCTTAATTCAAGGACGGCCGTATGGCAATGATACGGGCATATGTATTTACTTTTAAATATGGACCTGCCTGAAATGAAAACAACCCTTGAGTGCATCACTATTGAGTGTTCTTCTACAGGTACTAACCACGTACGTATTCCGAGTAGCACACGTTTGCGAGTGACCATCTTAGTGCCACTGATAATACGGATATGCCGGTATAATCCAGTTAGGATTTTCTTTGGTGAGGCTACGTAGTACTGACATGTTTCTTACGGTGCATCAACACCGTACTACACTTAATAACCTCTTCTCTATGAAGAAATGATTCATGAACTAACTTTCAACTAAAAATGGAAGTTTGAAACAGATATTAGTTACTGAACTCTTATTTTGGGCTAAGATTCAAATGAGAGAATGACTAGGTTTCAAAGGTTTCAAAAATAGAGTGCTCTGTTTCTGGCAGGAATTCTTGATGGACTTTATAAGAGCATAACTCTGAGTAGATTCAACCAATTAAGGTGTATGATACAGTTATGGAAAGATTTTCAAGTGCTCTACAACTTGTTTGCAGACCTCCAGAGTAAAATCACACGTTAACTTGGTGAAAAGTCCAGTTGAAGGCAAACTCTTCAGAACCAGGACAGCAGCAAAAACCTCTCTGGACCTTTCTGTTTTTAACCATAACTTCCTGTAGAAAAATCCTTAAGGAGCCTATGATACACCGTTGGAAGGGTTATGAGATGTGCAACATTGTTGTAGTTCAAAGTTTGTTCAGACTCTTATTGTATTCGCATATACAACTGTGATAAATATAGCCACATACAAAGGAGATGCTGGCAAATTTTATCCAGGAATTCTGTCAACATTGGAAAATCATAACTTTTGATCTAGAAACGATCTAGAGGCATATGAATAAGTGTTGGAAATATATTGAAGTCTCCTAAAACTTTGGTATTGAACTCAAGTCAAGAATATGTAGTTAACTTGAGTAAATTTTGGAGTTTGTGTGAACTGGTCAAGGTAGTCCAGCTGATTAGTTTATCGTACTTAAGATTTGTCTAAACATGAATGTGGTTATGCTTTCATAAAGTTCATGACATATTCATGCTTTGCTTATGTTTACTTACTACTGAGATAGAATTTGATTGACTCAAAATTTTGTTTCGTGCAGTATGGTACGCACACATTCTCAAATGGGCTTGGAGGTTCAAGTCGAGGTGGGAATGACTCGACTTCATCACAAGAGCCATCGCCAACCAGATTGGCGGAAGTTATGGCAAAGGTGAATGAAACTCTCCAAACTCTAGTTCAGCAAGGAATAAATAGAGAAGCTCAACATCACATGCCAACCCCGAGCACTTATCTGGATTTCTTGGCGACACAACCGTCGGTATTCTCCGAAGCGGCTGACCGTTGTGAAGCAAATCACTGGTTACGTGTCATTGAGTCCAAGTTTGGGTTGATTCAATGTGATGACTTTCAGAAGCCTCTATTTGCCGCTCAGCAGCTTCACGGCTTTGCTGGAGCCTGGTGGGAAGAATACCTTGCTATCCAACCAGAAGGACATCATGTCACATGGACGGAGTTCCAAGATGCATTTCATGCTCGTTTCGTTCCTGCAGGCATAATGCAAACAAGTCTTGATGAATTCTGGAATCTAAAACAAGAAGAAATGAGTGTTATTGAGTATGCGAAGGAATTCAATCGTTTGACTCAGTATGTACCAGATTATGTGAAATCACCAGCCATGAAGAGTTATCATTTCTATCGAGGGCTAACTGCTAGGCTGCGATGTGAGTTGGTTAAAGTTAGCCAAAAGAATTTTGATGAGTTTGTTAGCTGTGCTATCACCCAGGAATATTATTCCGATCTCCATCTTAAAGAAAAGAGGGAGAGGGACTCATCACAGGATGAATGCAATCATCTACCTCATAAGTATCGGTGGGTAATCTGTTCGCCTTCTGGTCGAGAGGTTCCACAAAAGGTGCAATCATTCTTGGAGTATGACGACTCTTATACTCCACAGAGGTTTTATTTACCTCCCCCGCAGCAACAAACTATTTCTTTTGCACCCCAGTACAAACAAGGTGCACTAGAAGGTTATTTCCCTCAAGATATTGAATATGATCAAGGTGATTTCTCAACAGAACCGAGTGGTATCCCACTTCAAATTGACAATGAACACATCGTCAATGAAGCAACTAAACCGAGCAACAATCTGATGTATGCAGGTCCAGTTCTAAACAATGATATTGGACAACAAAGAAAAGCCATGTCCAAAGTGGGAACTGTTAATTATGTGTCAGTCGATGATCTGCCCAAAGGAGGTCCAGTTCTCGTGGGCAGGTCCACCTTAAATGACAAGCCGGTTATCATTCTATTTGACTTTGGGGCAACACATAATTTCATTAGCAAGGCGACGGTGATCCGGGATCAGATCTCCACAATCATCATAAAAGGTTCTTACCTTATTCATTTGCCAGTAGAGACATATTGACTAATGAAGTCGTTTCTAGAGCACCACTTTGCTTGGGTGGAAAAATTTATCCTACCACTCTCATTATTCTTAAAGATCAAGGAATTGATGCCATATTGGGAATATCATTGCTAACCTTCCATAGGGCTGTTTTGGACATCGAGAACAAGAGTGTTCATTTGGACTCTCCACTTCATGGGCGTCATACATTGTATCTTGGCAAAGCTGTTTCCAAAGTCTCAGAAGTATGTAATGCCGAAGCTTGCAAGTTAGAAGACATTCCGGTAGTCTGTGAATATCCGGACATGTTTCCCGAAGATCTTCCAGGCTTACCACCTGAGCGCGAGGTGGAATTCAAAATAGAGTTGATACCGGGAACCACGCCGATCTCTCGAAGACCATACAAAATGGCCCTGAATGAATTAGCTGAGCTGAAGGAGCAACTCAAAGATCTGATGGACAAGTGGTTCATTCGTCCAAGTTCATCACCATGGGGTTGCTCGATTTTATTTGTGAAGAAGAAGGATGAGACGTTGAGACTATAAGTCGATTATTGTCCGTTAAATGTTGTGACGATAAAGAACAAGTATCCACTACCCAAAATTGATATTCTCTTCAATCAGCTAGTGGGTGCTAAAGTCTTCTCCAAGATGGACTTAAGGTCGGGATATCATCAAATCAAGATTTGAGCGGAGGATATCCCGAAAACAGCATTCTCGATAAGATATGGACTCTATGAGTATCTTGTCATGTCATTTGGGTTGACCAATGCTTCGGCTCACTTTATGTATCTTATGAACTCGGTGTTCATGCCGGAACTGGACCAGATCGTCGTGGTATTCATCGACGACATCTTGGTCTATTCCAAATCAGAAGAGGAACACACTAAACATTTTTATATTATGCTCCAACGCTTGAGAGATCACAAGCTCTATGTAAAGTTTAGTAAATGTGAATTCTATATCAACCAAGTGCCGTTTCTTGGACATATTATTTCAGCGGAAGGCATTGTTGTTGATCCAAGCAAGATTGAACAAGTGCTGCAATGGAAGTCTCCAACATCAGTCCATAAAGTTCGTAGTTTCTTAGGTTTGGCGGGATATTATCGGAGGTTCATCCCGGGCTTCTCAAAAATCTCTAAACCTATGATGGAGCTACTGAAAAAGGGCATCAAATATGATTGGAGCAAGCCATGTGAGAAAGCTTTTCAAGTGTTGGTGAAACACCTCACAACAGTCCCGGTTTTAGCTCAACCAGATACAACCAAGCCATTTGATGTTTATTGTGATGCGTCCGGCATCGGACTTGGTTGTGTACTCATGCAAGGAGGACGTGTGGCCGCATATGGATCACGGCAATTACGGAATCATGAGCAACATTATCCAACTCATGATCTCAAGCTTGCTGCCGTGGTGCTAGCTTTGAAGATGTGGAGACATTACCTATTGAGAAATCTGGTTCATCTCTACACCGACCACAAAAGCTTGAAGTACATATTCACTCAAAAGTGCTGAATATGTGACAACGGTGATGGTTGGAGCTGATCAAGGACTATGAGATTGAAATTCATTATCATCCGGGCAAGGCAAATGTGGTTGCCGATGCACTCAGCCGGAAATCTCATATTCATAGTTTGACCATTTCACCGATAGAAGAGGAAGAACCGAGCCTCTACTTGGTTCCATATGGAGCTCTACATAATCTAGATCTCATACCCACATTAAGAGAGGAGGTTATGAAAGCTCAAAAGCGAGACAAGGGCATGGCTCATATTAAAAGGAGGTTGAAGAAAGGGGAAATAAAATGTTTCCGGTTAGATGATGAGGATACCTTATGGTTCATGGACCGGATAGTCGTACCCCGTGATATGAGGCTGCGGAAGAAAATTTTGGATGAGGCTCACTTATCCAAGTTTTCTATTCATCCGGGCAGCAACAAGATGTACCAGGAACTGAAGACTAAATTTTGGTGGACCCGGATGAAGCGAGAGATTGCTAAATACGTACCAGAATGTTATACGTGTCAGCGAGTTAAAGCCGACCACATGAAGAAAGCGGGAACCTTGCAACCACTAAGTGTTCCGGCATTGAAGTGGGAGGATATTAGTATGGACTTCATTGTTGGACTACCTCTCATGGCTAATAAGCATGACTCGGTTTGGGTAACCGTTGATCGGTTAACCAAATCAATGCATTTCATCCTAGTACATATGGGATTCCATGCCAAGAAGTATGCGGAGCTGTATATTGCAAGAATACTGTGCCTACATGGAGTTCCCCGGACGATCATCTTTGATCGAGGCATGTTGTTCGTTGCTCGTTTCTGGGAGCAGCTACATGCCTCACTGGGGACCAAATTGATTAGAAGCTCTGCATATCATCCTCAAACCGATGGGCAAATGGAGAGGGTGAACCAAGTTCTCAAAGATATGCTTCAAGCATGTGCCATTCACCATGGTAAAGGATGGGACGATCATCTACCGTTGGCGCAATTCGCTTATAACAATGGATATCAAGCGAGCATCAAAATGGCACCGTATGAAGCTCTCTACGTCCGGAAGTGCCGCACACCCTTGAACTGGTGTGAATCTAGCGAGAGTGATTTACAGGGTTGATCTCGTAAATGAAGCTGAAGAGCGGGTAAGGCTTATTCAAGCAAATCTTAAAGCCGCTCAGTCCAGACAAAAGATCTATGTGGATAGGAGACGTCGTCCTCTGGACTTCCATGTTGGGGATCATGTATATCTCCGCGTATCTCCTATGAAGGGAATTCACCAATTTGGAGTGAAAGGAAAATTAGCTCCGCGTTTTATCAGTCCCTTCGCCATCATCGAGAGATGTGGAACCGTGGCATACCATTTGGAGTTACCGGCAGCCTTAGCCGGAGTTCATAATGTCTTCCACATATCTCAGTTGCGGAAGTGTTTGAATGTTCCAACGGAGATTCTCATGGGAGGCATAGCAGATTTGAAGCCGTACCTCACTTATGTTGAGCGTCCAACCCGGATAATTGATGAAAAGACTCGCGAGACAAGAAACCGGACGTTGCGATTTTTCAAAGTGTTATGGGAGAATCACACGTCCGAGCCACTGTTCGTTGTTTTCCCCCTCACGCAAGAACAGCAACCAGCAGCTCGCCGCCGCCTCTGAAAAACAGTCGGGAATCGGTGAAACCTCGTGCTCACCTCCACTCCATACTGCAACACAGCAGGGCGCGCTCGCCCTCCCCTCCCTTGGCACAAAAACAGCCCGAGTTACGGGTTCCCTAGCCCTAGAACGGCTCCTCCACGGCGAGCTAAAACAAAGCTGGCGATCGGGCGCCGTGGACAGCTCTCCACAGAGACTTTCACGCCCGAGCAAGCACGGCCACGGGAGCGCCCTGCCTTGGTGCTACTTCCATCCAAAACTTGGAGCAAGCCATGAACCCTAGCGGCTGAATTTGCCATTCTTCTCCCGGAGCACCTCCATGGACCTTTCGGTATGAAACTCCAAAATTCGCACTCAATTCTTATTTAGAGTTCATCAAATCATGCACAAAAGAGCTAGAGTAGCCGGTGACCAATTTCTCTTCACAACCCTAGCCTTAAACGCCATATAGACCGAGGATTTCCATCTTTTCCGAGCTCAACCATGGCGGCATGGATCGGGCGCACAGTGAGAACCCATTTGGAGGTGTTTTCACGCGCCGGTTATTACTTGCCGTGCTTCCCTAGCATCCACTGGTGCTTTAGAGCGGATTGGCCGAGCTTTTGGCGGGCTAGGTTGGCAGGACGACGGTGCCGAAGTGCTCCCGAGGCCGCCACACGTCGCGGACGGTATTCCGGCCACCGGCAGCCCGAGCCAACCCCGCAGACGTGTTCCCCGACCTCCCAAACTCACAGGCGGCGAGTCTCCGGCCGGGAGATGGCCGGAAACGCCGGTCCGGCGAGCTCCGGTGGAGGTCCGGCGAGGGGACAGCGCGGGAGCGGGAAACAGCCCGAGGAGGAAGAAGACCCGGTCTGGTCCCGCGTGTCAGCGACTAAAATTTTAAATTTCTGATCTTCTATGGCTCTGGGATCCATTGTGGCTGCGCGCCAAAAGGGTGTGGGCCGGTGTGGCTGGAATCCCAGTGGCTGAGATTTAAAACGTGGGTCCAAGTTCATTTTCAATAGCAAAACAATTCCAGTTTTAGCTCCAACTTAGGAAATTCATAACTTTTGCTAGGAAACTCCAAATCGGGTGATTCTAATTGGATTAGACTCAGCTTGGAAAGATCTATCCAAATGTGCAACCCAATTTGTATGAAAATCCTTATTAAATTCTGGAAAATTCTCTAAAGCTTTTCAGCAAAAGAATTTTAGAGGGAGTTTGGTTCATCCAAAAAATCGTCAAATTTTGCCAGAGTATTCTTTAGGATGCTAGTGAACTCATGTAAACATTTCAGATCTTTTGGAGTTGATTTAGTTAGGATAATTCTGATTTCAAATTTCTGTGTTCAAATGAATACAGAAACATTTTCAGAGAATTTCCAAAACTTGGAAATTCAGTTCTGGGCAATTCTTAGCTCCAAAAATCCTAGAAAAATTCATGCATTCTACCTGAGATATGTTTGAAATTGTAGTTCACTTGAATTTGCATGAAAGTGCAAATTTATTCAGAATTAATTCCTTTTTGCCTAAATGCTTAGTGGATTGTTCTGAGTGATCTATTCACTGAAAAATTCTGAATTTTGGTCCTGATGACTTTCTTGTGACAAGGAACTCACATGAAAATTGTCAGCTCCATTGGAGCCCTGGATCAGTACTGTTCTGTTAACCCTCATTAGGTGATCAACACACAAGTGATGAAACACACTTATCACTTGATCATAGTACTTAAACCCAAACCCAAACCCAAACCACTAGCACCAGTGTCATTTTAAACTTAAACAGAGTTCCAGTTTTAAACTTGTCTTTAGAACTTGTTAGCAAAAGCTTTACAATTAAACACATATGCACATTCATAACGTGTAGCATCTACGTGGAGAATTGTGAAGTAATTGAAGTGGAGATCAAAGAGAAAGGAAAGCGAGTGATCAAGCAACAAGTGGTATTTACTAACTGAATAGATACTTAGTCACCTGAAAAACCAAAGCAAGCTCCGGTCAAGTATGTTTTTACTTTGGTCACAATTATGGTTTAGAGTTGTATGTGCATTAAGTCAAGTATGTTTTATACTCCAGTTGCATAACCAAAATGGACCCTGGAGTTAAGGGTAGAAGAGAGTCCCCGCTGTAAAATAATGCCATGCTAAATAGATTTGGACATCCGGTAGAAGTCGAGTAGTTGGAATCTACTCACGAGCTATGGTACAAGATCACACGGTATAGTGGAAAGAGGCAAAATAAAGTTTATATTTCCAAAAATGACACCGGGCAGGAGGGTTAGGCAGCGACAAGACGAGGTCTTTGTCGAGTAGCTCTGCCTGTGTCAGTTAAGGACCGAAGCGTGTGCGGCCCTGGAAGCAAGTATTGAGTTGTGTACCGGATGCTTACTGCTATATGGGACCCTGGAAATCGATGTACCAGGTTAACTGGATTGTAGAGGCATACTACATCGTCTCGTTAGACCTATGAGCTCGAGATGGCGCGACTGGTTCTATAGTCGAGTGTCCTGCGAAAGGTTGCCACATACGACGTAATGAAGGACACAAGATTTGGTTCTTCATAGGCGGGCGTATGTGTCGAGTTATCTGGGCAGTGTTTGATTCGAATCACCGTCCCTCGCGGTTATGAGTACCGCTCACTCACTGCGCTGTGACGTAATAATCAAGTTGTGTGAGAACAGTTTGCAAGATTTAATTGCTGCTATGATAATTGGAATTGCATGAAAACCTTTTTTGAAGTAGAGATAGAGCAAACTAAAGTTAATTTCCACCTTGGGACAAGTAACATTGGAATGAAGCGTTTCTTGTTTGATTGTGGAGTTCCAATGTTGCTGGGCGCAAGGCACTACTGTGATGGCTAAAATCTGAAAGTTAAGGATGAACTTGTAGGCCAGTCTTATTGCAACTTACATGTTTAGATCTTAAGTTACTTTCATGTAGAGTTGCATGCTTAGGAGAGATAGTTATGCTGAGCCTTTGTGCTCACTCTTGCTACATGAGTGGTTTTGCAGGTTAACATCGACGCTTATAAAGAAGGTTGCCCGGTGAAACTCGGAAACTTCCGAGTCGGGTAACACATGGAGAACCTAGCCGCTACCATGTCTTCGTGTTTCTAGAGAGAGGAGTCTGCGGGCTGGACCTCCTCTTGAGTGCTCATTAGTTATTCGACGTGAGTTGTTTGTAGTCTTCCGCTGTAGCTATTTGATGTAAATTATTTACAAAGAACATTTGTAAGCTTCCGCTTTTGATTTATGTAATACAGTTCTCCTTATATGTGTGCTGTTGGGTGCCGCATAACAAGGCACCACCCAATGCGATTTCCCAGGCGAGCGGCATGGCCCCGTGACACGGGTCGGGTCCCTCACGTTTCATTGCTCTATGTCGTAGATGTAGACTTCGGACCCTTGGCAGCGCAAGGGTATGGGATGACTTAGCCAACGTGGGTAGTTCCTTTGCCGACATCTCAAGCTTGATCCTCTGGATCCTTAGCAGAGTAAGGGCCCAGGGCGCTCCGGCAGTGTGAGTACCACTTCTTCCAGATCCTCGGCAGTGCAAGGATCTGAAGGAAGTTCGACCCCTTGCCCCCAGCCCTGTCGAAAGAGACATATGGAAGCTCCAGACTTCTCCTTGGAGGGGAGACTCCACCCGGAGCGCAGGACATGTGTCTGCACCGGAGCTGTCCTCTACCGGGGGGGGGGGGGCTCGGAGCCTAGGAACACGTGATAGTTCCGGACCCCACTCTGCGGGAGGCCCGGATTGGAGCCCGGGGCACGTGTCAGCACCAAAGCTGTTCTCAGTGGGAAGGCAGCTCGGTATTTTAGGACACGTGATAGTTCCGGACTTTGCCCAGCAGGGAGGTTGAGGACTGGAGCCTAGGGCACGCGCCAGTTCTGAAGCTCAAGCGCATGCGGTAGCCCTAGGACTGACCTTGGGACCTAGGGCACGTGGCTTGCCAACATGCAGTTGATATGCTTGAGGAAGCATAAACTGCAAAGGGGATATGCTCGCGGCGCATGCGTTCTCCGAGGCTACCCTCAGCAGGGTGGAGACTCCGAGCCAGGTGACATGTGGCAGCTCCGAGTTCCACCTCAGCAGGGAGGCTTCAGACCGGAGCCCAGGGAACGTGTCTGCTCCAGAGCGGTCCTCAACAACGAGGTGGCTCGGAGCCGTGGGACACCTGGCAGCTCCGAACCTCACCTCAGCGGGGAGGTTCGGACCAGAGCCCGGAGCACGTGTCACCATCGGAGCTCTCCTCAGCGGGGAGGCGGCTCGGACCAGAGCTCGGGGCACGTGTCGTCTCCGGAGTTCAAGCACATGTGGTAGCCTCACGGCTGATCTTAGGGCCAAGGGTACGTGGCTTTGCCCGTTTACAGTTGATGTTCTTGAGGAAGCACAAACTGTAAAGGAGGAATGCATAGAACAAGGCAAAATTTTCTCACTTTAGGCTCTTCTTCATAGGAGGAAACATACCGTGTTGGAAGGCAACGACCCATCCCAAATGTTGAGAGTGACAGTACTCCTCCGGGACTTAGCTGTTCCAAGCGTTGTTTCTAGACACTATGACATCCTTTTTAGAGAAAACAGGACCCTACCACGGTGCTAAACATAGAACTTATGAAGGTGTTCTATGTTCCAAGGATTGGGTAGAGGTGCCCCATCCCTGTGGCTAAGCGCATGCACCCGGGACGGCATATTTGGGTTACTTGGAAGGGGCCTTCCCAACTAAGGGAGAGTTTGTTCCCACCTTCTCGAGAAAGTATCCGCCACATTCCAGGTCGCCCACCTCGAGACGTCTACTCCGCACAACCTGCTGCTGATAACGCTGGAGCGATTGACGGTATCGTGCGTTTCAAACAGCTGCTTTTCACCTTCGCTCATCGATAAGGTCGATATCTTCACGCCAGAGCTGGTCCTACGTGGCTTCGTCGTACGCTCGGACACGGGATGATCCCATGGTGATTTCCGGGGGGAGGACAGCCTCAGCCCCATACACCAGGAAGAAGGGCATTTCCCCTGTCGAGCGATTGAGGGACGTCCGGCTAGCCCACAGTGTGCACGGAAGCTCTTCAACCCAATTAGCACCGTGCTTTTTCAAGCTGTTTTAGGTGCGCGTCTTGAGTCCCCTGAGAATCTAGGCGTTGGCTCTTTTGACTTGAACACTCTCTGGGTGAGCAACGGAAGCATAGCAAACTAGGATGTCGAGGTCTTCACAGCATTCTTGGAATACTGCACTGGTGAACTAGGTCCTATTGTCAGTGATGATTTTGTGCGGGACCCCGAACCGGCAGCCGATTGACTTGATGAACTTGACTGCTGACTGCTTGTTGATGGTTACTACAGGTGTAGCTTCCGGCCACTTGGTGAACTTGTCTACGACGACGTAGAGGTACCGGTACCCTCCGACGGATCTGGGGAATGGTCCCAGGATATCCAGCCCCCGCACAGCAAAGGGCCATGAGGGCGGGAACATCTGCAGCGTCTGCGCTAGTATGTGGATCTGCTTAGCATGGAACTGGCATGCCTTGCATCTCTTGTCCAGGTCGACTGCATCCTGGAGAGCTGTAGGCCAGTAAAAGCCATGCCGGAAGGTTTTACTGACCAACGTGTGGGAACTTGCATGGTTCCCACACTCGTCTCCATGGATCTCCACGGGCAGGTCGCATACCTCCTCCCAAGTTATGCACCGCAATAGGACGCCATTAGCGCCACGCCGGTAGAGGTCCCCTTCTACCAGTGTGTATCTCTTAGCCAATCGAGCGATCCGTTTAGCCGATACACGTTCATCGAGAAGGAAATTGTCTTTCAAGTAGTCTCGGATCTCCGTGATCCATGCATCGGGACCTACTTGAGCACTTGGATCTTGAGCGCCGGGTCGCACGGAGCCCCCGGTAGCGCTTACGATCCTTGCGGGCGCCATGGTAACAGGGCCGCCGGGACCGCCATCTTCGAGGTGCTGGTCCTACCCCCTTCGCCTGGGTCAGTCGACCAGGTGGTAGGTCACAGCAACTTCCTTTCAAAGACCCCCTCAGGCACCGGAATCCAAGTGAAAGCCTTCGTTGACAGGTCGTTGGCTATTGTGTTATTGGCACGGGGAACATGGCACAAGTCCAAGGATAAGATGTCCTTCTCCAACTTTTGTACTTGGAGGAGATAAGCTGCAAGCTGTGGGTCGCTGCAGCTACACTCTCCCTTGACTTGCTTGATGATCAGCTGAGAATCACCCTTGACCAACAACTGCTGGACGCCAAGGGATAGCGCAGTTTTTAACCCAAAGATGAGAGTCTCATACTCCGTCATGTTGTTGGTCGCCTTGAAGTCAAGTCGTACCACGTATTTGAACTGCTCTCCGGTTGGTGTAATGAGCAGAACCCCCGCTCCGGCACCTCGCTTACGCGAGGCGCTGTCGAAGAAAAGAGTCCAGTAGGACCAGTGAAGACCGGAGCTCTAGGCTCTAGTTCACCGATGTCCTGGCCCCCTGATTGGCATGGTGGTGGAGTCCACTCTGCCACGAAGTCAGCTAACACCTGGATTTTCACCGCATGGCGCGGCAGGAAGTCTAGCTCGAACCCTTCCAACTCCGCAGCTCATTTAGCTATGTTTCTAGTGGCGTTTGGGCTGTGGAGGACGTTTCTCATCGGGTACGAGGTAACCACCGAGATCTTGTGAGCCTGGAAATAACGGCGCTGCTTCCTTGATGCAACGAGGACTGCATAGAGCAGTTTGTGCACCTCCAAATATCTTGTTTGGCATCGTGGAGGACCTCGCTGATGATGTAGACCGGACGCTGGATGGTTCGTACCCACCCGAAGGGGTCCGAAGCATCGTCTAGTAGAGGTCCGGGAATCAGAGGCCTCCGACCCTCAAGCCCGAGACTGCACTCTGGGAGCTCGGACCTAGGTGCACGCCTGTTGCCAAGTCCAGATGGCTGGGACCCGTCTAGATCTTCTTGGAGTGGTCTGGGACTCGGGGGCCCCTGGCCTCCTGGTCCGAGACTGCATTTTGGAAGCTTGGACCAAGACGCACGCCGGTTGCCGGGTGTAGATGGCTGAGATCCAACTAGTTCTTCTTGGGGAGGTCTGGGACTCGAGCCCCCCAAGCCCCCAGGTCCGGGACTGCATTCCGGGAGCTTGGACCCGGATATGCATTGATTATCAGGTCCACCTATTTGGGGCCTGATTACTTCCCCTTCCCAGGGATTTCCGGCAGAGTCTGAGCCCTGAGGCTTCAGACCGACGGTGGCAGGAGCTTTTTCTAGGACTTGAGATCGATGGAGTTCCGACCGCTCTGCGACCAAAACCATACTCATGACCTCAGTTGTGGCAGCGATGTAGAGGAGTAGTAGCTCGCCTTGTTCATGGGCCACCATGATGGGCAGCGTTGTGAGGAACTTCTTCAGCTCCTGAAATGCCTCATTCGCCTCCTCGGTCCATACGAGTGGACCAGTTTTGCGCAGAAGCTTGAAGAACGGAAGAGCCCGCTCAGCCAATATAGAGATAAACCGACTGAGAACGGTCAAGCATCTGGTAAGCTTGTGCACGTACTTGATGCGGGCAGGGGCCGCATCAGTTCTATTGCCTTAATCTTCTCTAGGTTAGCTTTGATCCCTCGGTGTGAGACCAAGAAACTGAGCAACTTCCCGGTAGAGACTCTGAAGACACATTTGTCTGGGTTCAACCTTATGCATGTGGAACACAGTCTGTCAAAGACTAGGGCCAGATTGTCGAGCAAAGATGATTGCGACTTCACTTTACTACGATGTCATCGACATAAACCTCGACCAGGTCCCGAATGAGGTTCCCGAACGTCTTGTGCATTGCACGCACAAAAGTGGGGAGCGCATTCTTAAGACCATAAGGCATGGACACATAGCAGTATAGACCGTCTACTGTGATGAAGGCAGTGTGCTATTCATCTTCCCTAGACATAGGTATTTGGTTGAAACCTGAATATGCATCTAGGAAACACAGTAGATCACAGCTAGATGTAGAGTCGGCTATTAGGTCTATACGGGGGAGAGGGAACGGATCCTTTGGACATGCCTTACTGAGGGTGGTGTAGTCTATGCACATACGTAGCTTCCTGCCAGCCTTAGGGGCGACAACAGGGTTGGCCAACCATCGTGGATGGTGGACCTCTCAGATGAAGCCGGCATCGAGCAGCTTCTTGATTTCTTCATGGATGAAGTCTTGCCGCTCAATGGATTGCTTCCGAGGCTTCTGTTGGACCGGCCTGGCGTCAGGGAGGATCTTCAGTTGGTGCTCAATCACCTCCTTGGGGACCCCGGGCATTTCCGACGGTTGCTAGGCAAACACATCGACATTGGCCCGGAGGAAGGTGATGAGCGCGTCTTCCTATTTGCTCCCAAGCCCCTGGCGATTCGGGTGGTCTGGGCGACATCAGGACCGACTTGGACGACCTAAACTGGTACATTTTCGCTGTCCGAGGGCCGCACACGGGGTGTAGATGTCACCCCTTGCTGACGCATGCTTGGAGGCGGCCGGCTAGCTTCCGCGTGACCGGAGATGACTTCCTGTGCTGCCGCCAACGCTTGGAGCTTTTCCAGCGCTGAGACAGCCGCGGTGCGGTCACCCGTGGTGAATTATCAACAATAGGACTTTTCTAGAATTTGTGAATCTTGAGAACACCACTCGAAGTTGGCATCTTCAAGACTAAGTAGCCGTAGTGGGCCACTGCCAAGAACCGGTACAGAGTCGGTCTGCCTATTATGGCGTTGAAGGGAAGGCTGACCTCCGCGACGTAGAAGACGACACTCTCCGTATGGTAGTTCTCAGGCGTCCCGAATGTCACCAGGAGGGAGATACTACCGCACGGGAAGATGGGATCCCTACCTACCCCCGAGAATGGTCTCGAGGGGGTAAGCTGGGACATAGGGATCTGCAGCTTCTTAAAAGCTGCGAGACTGATAACACTGATGGCCGCCCCGCCATCGATCAACACGTGGTAGAGCTTCACACTGGAGACGGTCGGGGCGACTAGGAGAGGCAGCTGCCCAGCGCTTGCCATGTTCTTGGGGTAGTCGGAGGCGTCGAAGCTGATCGGTGTCTCCATCCATTTTGATGTGGCGCCAGCCCTTGGATGTTTGGCACACAAATCCTTTTTCCTAACCAAAGCGTGCCATTATCGTCTTCTTTGAAATCTTTTTCTATCCATTGTCAAATTCTTTCCTTGATTTCCTTTATTTCCTCATCCGTTGCTTGGCCATCTCGTATCTCTTATTCCAGCGTTGAGTTCAGTTCTTGTGACACCCTCACCTCGAGTGTCAGCATATGTTCATGTTTTATGAAGAAGAAAAACATTTTTAGAAAAGTAGGAACAGAGACAAGTATCAAAAGGATAGCCAATAAAGCTCTCCGAGAGCAACGAAGGCAACTTCCACGGCCAGCAGACCACGTGGCGTGTTCGGAGCTCATTCCCGAGAAATTTGGAGAGGTCCGCCGCTAAACTAGCTACGTGGCAGGCTCGGGGGTCGCCTCCGCAATTGGAAAGAGGTCCAACCCTGTGGGACACGTGCTGTCGCGGAGCTAGCCTCTGCGGAAGAAGCAAAGGCATTCTTCATAGGACATGTGTCATCCTCGGAGCTAGTCCTTACGGAAATAAGAGGACCAGTCGCGCGGGATTCGTGTCAATCTCGGAGCTCATCTCAGAGAAGTCCGGATCTATCGAACACGTGTCGCCTCTGGAGCTTATCTCCGGGAGGTCTGTCGTTGCTGGACACGTGTCGACCTCGGGGCATGTTCCTGAGGAAGGAAAAGAGAGGGAAGACCGGCGTCAACACGTGGCGTGCGCAGAGCTCACCTCCAAAGAAGGGGGAAGTCTCGCTCGTGACACGCGGCAGAACCGGAGCTCGTCTCTGCGGACGAGGAGATACCAGGCCCCGGAGGACACGTGGAGCTTCCGGAGCTCATCATCACGGAGGTAACGAGTTCTGGAGCAAGTTTTACGCGTAAAGATACCGGTACACAACAAAAACCGATCTAAATTCCACGATGTTACTAAAGATAAGATGTTAGGATCCAACAAAGATCTGAATAAGACTCTTATTTGAGATACAATCAGATTAGGACTCTTCTCTTCCCGATTATAAATAGAACCCAAAACCTCTGGCCGAAACCACAAACTTCTCTTTCGACTCCTGAGCCGACGACTTAGAGCCCTAGCCCTAACTCGCCGAGCAAACCATCGCTGAAGCGCAACAAGGGAGATCATCGAAGGAGAACCGAGCGATCTGAGGAGGACCTAGAAGAACGTGAGGTAGGACTTCAATATCATTGTGTTCATCTCTTTGCATCTGTTCTTCAATTCCTTTCGAACAGAAGCCGTCTCATGGGCAGATCACTTGATGATCAGTTTGATCTAAAAACAAGATCATCGCCACGTCCACCTTTGATCCGAACACCCCTGTCCCTACAAGGCCATGCAAGAACACGTACAGATCAATCTAATAAAACTAATCATGAGATAGCATGCATGTGCATCATCGCATCTAGTTTAGGGTTTGTGCATGATATTGATTGCTGTGAATTTGTATGCACGTAAACCCTACATAGCAGGACAAACTTAGGAAGCTGTCTACGACGAGCTGCAGAAACAAGGTTTTGAGAATCAGGAACAACCGGAACCGCAAGAACAAGGCAAGTGCTCCTTGACCATATTGATCCTATGTTTTGGATAAAACTATTTTGTTTTGTGAAAAGGTGTGTGTGCTGAGTCAAACATGATGGGAAACCCTTTTATAGGACTTTACTAGTTTTGATTAAAAACCATCCTTGTCGCCTGGGAAGTTTATGAGTCGGGTATGGTTTTTGCTTTATGCTTCGCTGAGTCCATGGCATTGGGAAGCGAGATAGATGTGTCTAGCTAACTGCACTCGTACTGATAATAAGTAAACTGATGAGGTTAATGAATATGGATCGGAGGGAGATCTAGGCAAGCCTGGGTTTGTGAATGAGGTAGCATGAGATGGTGGTTTTGCTTGCCGTAGATCTAAGGACCGGTTCATGCATGCACATGCCAGGATAACAGTGCCACCACAAGGCCAAGTATGGGTGCGGCTTAGCTGAGTAATTAGGTAAGTTGCTAGAGTGTTATGGACTGTGAAAGGCGCGGGGAATGGGAGTTGAGTGAGGACTGCCCTGGGAACTGCATGGCACAAGAGGGGGCCCGTGGGTGGGAGAATTGGAGATTCTAGCCTGCCGGTGAGACCTTAGTGAGTCCATACATCTAGTAACCCCTTTGTAAAGGCTATTTTGTGATCTCTTGACCATACACCGACGGATGTGTACTGGTATAATGGAGGTTCTGCAGTCACCGACGGGTGACAAAATCACAAACTTGTGGGTAAAGAGGTGCAAACTCTGCAGAGTCTAAAACTATCATGATAGCCGAGCTTACGGTCATGAGCACCTGGCTAAACTGCCATGATTATTGGGATGGTTATTAGGATGGTTATTGGGATGGTTATTGGGAAGGTTATTGGTTTGGTTATGGATTTGGTTATGGTTTAGTTGTTGGGACTATTGAGTCTGGGTGATGAGATGGTTGCATGACTGTTGGGACATGACATGAGATTTGTCTCGGTGTGAGACGAGGTTGAATTACAAGGTGAGATGGTAGCGAATACGAGGAGGTATTCGTGAGTATGAATAAAGGATTGGTTAATGTTCGTATGGAACACGGGAAGTGATGGAGGTATGTTGGTAATTTAATACATGTTGGGATTACATCTAAAGTTAAGTTGCTGTTTTATCATGGTTTTACAAATCTGCTTTTCTGCAAATAAGCCTTTTATACCTACCTTGTTTATGAGCTGCATATCATGTGTTTTCCCGCACTTGCTGAGTACATCATTGTACTCAAACTTGCATTATTATTTCTTCATCAACAGCAAGAGAAGACTACTATGAAGACCGAGTAGAGCATTATGGCGTGTGATCTGTTCTCAACCTTGCCTGTGGAGGGAGTAGAGATGGAGCCACTTCTGCTTAGTTTTGCTTCTGCAGTAGTTTTGCTTCCGCAATAAAGTAGAGATTTCCGCTGCATAGAAATAAGACTTCCGCTATGAGCATGAGTCCAAGACTCATGAGGTATTGTAATAAACCCTGTTATTCGTGGTAATATATAATCTGAATTCAGTTTGTGGAACGTATGTGTATGTGTGATGAACATCCTGGGCACACATATGCACTAGTTCTCGGTTCCGTGGTTTTCCCACAGAATTGAGCGCGTCACAGATTGGTATCAGAGCCACGGGTTGACAGTAGGTTACACGCCTAGACAGAAACCTTAGATTGGTATTAGGGCCACGGGTTAACAACAAGTTACACCCTAAATAGGAGTCACATGTAGCTAAGCCACGCTGACCAAAGGAAGCATCCTAAGGTGAATAGCTTAGATTGGCCTTTAAACCCACCTTGGCATAGGAAACCATCCTTGAATAGGAGTTGAGTGGGCCCTTGTGATGATTATTTGTGAATATGTGCTTAGTATGAGTTGTGGGACGTCTCAAAAACGTTGTCCATATCCATACGTAAGAAGAAAGAGGAGTAAAATGCTTCGGCACTTGATCACATCCTCATAAGGACTAATATATATAATCCAACTCACCTTGATGCATTTAGTTGAAAGGACCTATCTAACCTTCTAACCTTCTATTCTATTTCGTTCTCCCTCACAGATGGTGAGAGGAAACGCCAGCCGAAGGAACGTCCATGAAGATGACCACGAGGAAGTTCTTGCTAACCCCGGAGCTGGCGAAAACAACCTAGAAAGGTTGATGGCCATGCAAAACCAGCTTATGCAAACCATGATCCAAACTTTGGGTCAGTTGTAGGCCAACCAACACCCCGTTCCGGCACCACCGCCACCACCACTGCCGGCTCATAACAGGTTGGGAGAGTTCATGAGGACTCGACCACCCACCTTTGCTCAAGCAAGCGATCCAATGGAGGCCGATGATTGGTTGAAATCTATGGAGAAGAAGCTTGCCATTGTTCAGTGCAACGACCGAGAGAAGGTTCTCTTTGCGTCGCACCAACTGATGGGAGCAGCTGCTGACTGGTGGGATGCCTTGAGCAACGCCCATGCCAACCCGGAGACAATCACTTGGACTGAGTTCAAGGAAAGTTTCCGCTCCCACTACATCCCTGTTGGCGTAATGATGCTCAAGAGGCAGGAGTTTGAAGGTCTCCGCCAAGGACAGAAAAGTGTGAATGAATACCTCAACAAGTTCATACAACTGTCCCGGTATGCCCCCGAAGATGTCAACTCAGACCAGAGGAAGCAGTACCTGTTCATGAGAGGGTTGAACAATGAGATCCAAGTTCAGCTCCTCAACAATGACTACTTAAGCTTCCAGAAGATAGTTGATAAGGCTATAGTGGTGGAAAACAAGATCCGAGAGATCGATCGAGAGTGCAAAAGGAAGATGCCATACCAGCCCCAAGGGAGCAACGTACGACCTAGATACATGCCCCCTGCACCGCAGTATGGATCGACCACTCCTACGAACTGCCCTGGTCAGCCACCACAGCAACGGTTCGCTGCACCGGCACCTCGTGTGCCCATGCCTCCTGCGCCCCGGCCTAACAATGGCGCTCCTGTTCAAAACCCCCGCCCCAACGTACCTGCTGCCGTAGGCAACAGGGCATGCTTTGCATGCGGGGAAGTAGGCCACTTCGCTAACCAGTGCCTGAGGAGAGGCCCTGGACAGTAAGGTAACGTGCCCAAGCAGAACCAGCGACCAAACGGAGGAAACAACCAAGGGAACCGTGGACCGCAGAACTATGCTCGTGGCCACGTTAACCATGTCACTGCTGAGGAAGCACAACAGGCTGAGGACGTCGCAATTGGTATGTTCCTTGCCAACTCCAACCCAGCCACCATTTTATTTGATTCCAGAGCATCGCATTCTTTCATATCATCCGAATATGTTGCCAAGCATCATCTACCCGTATCCCACTTAGAATGTGCTATGTTAGTTAATTCTCCCGGAGGAGAAATGAGGACTAATATAGTATGTCCTAAAGTAAGCCTTAAAATAAGGGGGGTAGACTTCCTCGCCAACCTTATTGTTTTGGACTCCCACAGGATTGACATCATACTCGGAATGGATTGGTTAAGCAAGCACAATGGAGTAATCCAATGTGCTGAAAGGAGCGTGCAGTTGACAAACGAACACGGTATTCGTGTCGAGTTTGAGTCAGCCCAGCAAGCAACCGAACGGGTAGATTTAAACCATGTCAAAGGAACA
Source organism: Neostapfia colusana (assembly GCA_030760725.1). NCBI lineage: Eukaryota > Viridiplantae > Streptophyta > Magnoliopsida > Poales > Poaceae > Neostapfia > Neostapfia colusana. The sequence goes on along the minus strand of JASWHV010000019.1, from coordinate 25,056,310 downwards.
ACATTGGACCGCATTCCAGTGGTTCAGAAATTTTCGGACGTGTTCCCGGAAGAGCTCCCGGGAATGCCACCTGACCGAGACGTCGAGTTTGCCATAGATTTGGTACCCGGAACTGCACCTATAGCTAAGAGACCATATAGGATGCCTGTCAATGAGCTAGTTGAACTCAAGAAGCAAATTCGAGAACAGTTGGAGAAGGGTTTTATCCGTCCAAGTTCGTCACCATGGGGAGCTCCGATACTTTTCGTGGACAAGAAGGACGGAACCCAAAGAATGTGCGTGGACTACAGGTCTCTCAACGAGGTGACAATAAAAAATAAATACCCTCTACCCCGCATAGAGGACCTGTTCGATCAAATGAAAGGAGCCCAAGTATTCTCCAAGATTGATCTTCGGTCGGGATATTTCCAGCTGAAGATTAAGCCCTTCGATATACCTAAGACAACCTTTCGGACACGGTATGGTTCATATGAATATACCGTTATGTCTTTTGGATTGACGAATGCACCCACATACTTCATGTACCTTATGAACAAGGTTTTCATGGAGTACTTGGACAAGTTCGTTGTGGTTTTCATCGACGACATTATGGTGTATTCAAAAAGTAAGGAGGAGCATGAAGAACATCTGAGATTGACCTTGCAGAAGTTGCGCGAGCATCATTTGTATGCCAAGCTCAACAAGTGTCAATTTTGGCTAAAGGAAATATCCTTCCTAGGCCACATCATCTCCAAGGAAGGGGTATCGGTTGATCCTGGAAAGGTGAGAGATGTTCTGAAGTGGGACCAACCGAAGAGCGTGAGGGATATTCGGAGTTTCCTTGGGATGGCAGGATACTATCGGCGCTTCATTAAAGACTTCTCTAAAATAGCAAAACCTATGACGGAGTTGCTAATGAAGGGAAAAATCTTTCAATGGACACAAGCCTGCCAAGAAAGTTTTGAGGAAATCAAGAAAAGGCTAACCACAACACCAGTTCTGGTATTGCCAGACGTAAGCAAGAGCTTTGACATATATTGTGACGCATCCAGACAAGGGCTCGGGTGTGTACTCATGCAGGAAGGACAAGTGGTAGCCTATGCCTCACGACAATTAAAGAAGCACGAGCTTAACTATCCTACGCACGAGTTGAAGTTAGCAGCGGTAGTGCATGCATTGAAGATTTGGAGACATTATATCCTTGGTCATCTATGTGAGATCTATACAGATCATAAAAGCCTCAAGTACATATTTACACAAACGGACTTGAATCTGAGGCAACGTCGATGGTTAGAACTCATCAAGGATTATGATGTAGGAGTCAACTACCACCCCGGGAAGGCCAATGTAGTAGCTGACGCATTGAGCAGAAAGGGAGCATGCCACCAACTCACGGTTCGGGAGCTACCACCCGAACTACGTAAGGAGTTCGAACGGTTACACCTCGGATTCTTGAATAACATGGAAATAATGGAGATCCACTCCTCATTGGAGCAAGAAATAAGAAAGGGCCAAGCAATGGACGAGGGGATCAAGGAGATCAAGGAAAGAATCTGACAAGGGGTAGAGAAGGATTTCAAGGAGGATGAAGAGGGTACGCTTTGGCTAGGAAAAAGGATTTGTGTGCCAAACCTAAGACACCTTCGCGACATGATATTAAGGGAGGCACATGATTCACCCTATTCCATACATCTAGGGAGCACCAAAATGTACAAGGACTTGAAAACTTGCTATTGGTGGAATGGTATGAAGAGGGATATAGCCGAATACGTTACCCTATGCGACACATGCCAACGGGTAAAAGCCGAACATCAAAAACCCGCTGGATTGTTGCAACCTTTGAAAATACCTGAATGGAAATGGGAGGACATCAGTATGGACTTCATTGTCGGATTGCCACGAACTTAGTGAGGATACGACTCCATCTGGGTCATTGTGGACCGGTTGACGAAAACTGCCCATTTTCTTCCGGTAAAGACCAGTTACAACGTTACACAGTTGGCAGAGTTGTACATGGAGCAGATCGTGTGCCGTCATGGAGTTCCGAAGAGGATAGTCTCAGATCGAGGTTCTCAGTTTACCTCTAGATTCTGGAAGAAGCTGTAGAAAGCCATGGGTACACGACTAGATTTTAGCTCCGCCTATCACCCACAAACAGATGGGCAAACCGAGAGGACGAACCAAATTTTGGAGGACATGCTGAGAGCTTGCGCCTTGAAACATGGGCGTAGTTGGGATAGGAGTTTACCGTATGCCGAGTTCTCCTATAACAACAGCTATCAAACTAGCTTGAAGATGTCGCCTTTCGAAGCCTTATATGGTAGACGGTAGTTCTCAGGTGTCCCGAATGTCACCGGGAGGGAGATACTACCGCACGGGAAGATGGGATCCCTACCTACCCCCGAGAATGGTCTCGAGGGGGTAAGCTGGGACATAGGGATCTGCAGCTTCTTAAAAGCTGCGAGACTGATAACGCTGATGGCCGCCCCGCCATTGATCAACACGTGGTAGAGCTTCACACTGGAGACGGTCGGGGCGACTAGGAGAGGCAGCTGCCCAGCGCTTGCCATGTTCTTGGGGTAGTCGGAGGTGTCGAAGCTGATCGGCGTCTCCATCCATTTTGATGTGGCGCCAGCCCTTGGATGTTAGGCACACAAATCCTTTTTCCTAACCAAAGCGTGCCATTATCGTCTTCTTTGAAATCTTTTTCTATCCATTGTCAAATTCTTTCCTTGATTTCCTTTATTTTCTCATCCGTTGCTTGGTCATCTCGTATCTCTTATTCCAGCGTTGAGTTCAGTTCTTGTAACACCCTCACCTCGGGTGTCAGCATATGTTCATGTTTTATGAAGAAGAAAAACATTTTTAGAAAAGTAGGAACAGAGACAAGTATCAAAAGGATAGCCAATAAAGCTCTCCGAGAGCAACGAAGGCAACTTCCATGGCCAGCAGACCACGTGGCGTGTTCGGAGCTCATTCCCGAGAAATTTGGAGAGGTCCGCCGCTAAACTAGCTATGTGGCAGGCTCGGGGGTCGCCTCCGCAATTGGAAAGAGGTCCGACCCTGTGGGACACGTGCTGCCGCGGAGCTAGCCTCTGCGGAAGAAGCAAAGGCATTCTTCATAGGACACGTGTCATCCTCGGAGCTAGTCCTCGCGGAAATAAGAGGACCAGTCGCGCGGTATACGTGTCAATCTCGGAGCTCATCTCAGAGAAGTCCGGATCTATCGAACACGTGTCGCCACCGGAGCTTATCTCCGGGAGGTCTGTCGTTGCTGGACACGTGTCGACCTCGGGGCATGTTCCTGAGGAAGGAAGAGAGGGAAGACCGGCGTCAACACGTGGCGTGCGCAGAGCTCACCTCCAAAGAAGGGGGAAGTCTCGCTCGTGACACGCGGCACAACCGGAGCTCGTCTCTGCGGACGAGGAGATACCAGGCCCCGGAGGACACGTGGAGCTTCCGGAGCTCATCATCACGGAGGTAACAAGTTCTGGAGCAAGTTTTACGCGTAAAGATACCGGTACGCAACAAAAACCAATCTAAATTCCACGATGTTACTAAAGATAAGATGTTAGGATCCAACAAAGATCTGAATAAGACTCTTATTCGAGATACAATCAGATTAGGACTCTTCTCTTCCCGATTATAAATAGAACCCAAAACCTCTGGCCGAAACCACAAACTTCTCTTTCGACTCCTGAGCCGACGACTTAGAGTCCTAGCCCTAACTCGCCGAGCAAACCATCGCTGAAGCGCAACAAGGGAGATCATCGAAGCAGAACCGAGCGGTCTGAGGAGGACCTCGAAAAACGTGAGGTAGGACTTCAATATCATTGTGTTCATCTCTTTGCATCTGTTCTTCAATTCCTTTCGAACAGAAGCCTTCTCGTGGGCAGATCACTTGATGATCAGTTTGATCTAAAAACAAGATCATCGCCACGTCCACCTTTGATCCGAACACCCCTGTCCCTACAAGGCCATGCAAGAACACGTACAGATCAATCTAATAAAACTAATCATGAGATAGCATGCATGTGCATCATCGCATCTAGTTTAGGGTTTGTGCATGATATTGATTGCTGTGAATTTGTATGCACGTAAACCCTACATAGCAGGACAAACTCAGGAAGTTGTCTACGACGAGCTGCAGCAACAAGGTTTTGAGAATCAAGAACAACCGGAACCGCAAGAACAAGGCAAGTGCTCCTTGACCATATTGATCCTATGTTTTGGATAAAACTGTTTTGTTTTGTGAAAAGGTGTGTGTGCTGAGTCAAACATGATGGGAAACCCTTTTATAGGAGTTTACTAGTTTTGATTAAAAATCATCCTTATCGCCTGGGAAGTTTATGAGTCGGGTATGGATTTGCTTTATGCTTCGCTGAGTCCATGGGATTGGGAAGCGAGATTAGATGTGTCTAGCTAACTGCACTTGTACTGATAATAAGTAAACTGATGAGGTTAATGAATATGGATCGGAGGGAGATCTAGGCAAGCCTGGGTTTGTGAATGAGGTAGCATGAGATGGTGGTTTTGCTTGCCGTAGATCTAAGGACCGGTTCATGCATGCACATGCCAGGATAACAGTGCCACCACAAGGCCAAGTATGGGTGCGGCTTAGCTGAGTAATTAGGTAACTTGCTAGAGTGTTATGGACTGTGGAAGGCGCGGGGAATGGGAGTCGAGTGAGGACTGCCCTGGGAACTGCATGGCACAAGAGGGGGCCCGTGGGTGGGAGAATTGGAGATTCTAGCCTGCCGGTGAAACCTTAGTGAGTCCATACATCTAGTAACCCCTTTGTAAAGGCTATTTTGTGATCTCTTGACCATACACCGACGGATGTGTACTGGTATAATGGAGGTTCTGCAGTCATCGACGGGTGACGAAATCACAAACTTGTGGGTAAAGAGGTGCAAACTCTGCAGAGTCTAAAACTATCATGATAGCCGAGCTTACGGTCACGAGCACCTGGCTAAACTGCCATGATTATTGGGATGGTTATTGGGATGGTTATTGGGAAGGTTATTGGTTTGGTTATGGATTTGGTTATGGTTTAGTTGTTGGGACTGTTGAGTCTGGGTGATGAGATGGTTGCATGACAGTTGGGACATGACATGAGATTGGTCTCGGTGTGAGACGAGGTTGAATTATGAGGTGAGATGGTAGCGAATACGAGGAGGTATTCGTGAGTATGAATAAAGGATTGGTTAATGTTCGTATGGAACACGGGAAGTGATGGAGGTATGTTGGTAATTTAATACATGTTGGGATTACATCTAAAGTTAAGTTGTTGTTTTATCATGGTTTTACAAATCTGCTTTTCTACAAATAAGCCTTTTATACCTACCTTGTTTATGAGCTGCATATCATGTGTTTTCCCGCACTTGCTGAGTACATCATTGTACTCAAACTTGCATTATTATTTCTTCATCAACAGCAAGAAAAGACTACTATGAAGATCGAGTAGAGCATTATGGCGTGTGATTTATTCTCAACCTTGCCTGTGGAGGGAGTAGAGATGGAGCCACTGTAACACTCCAAAATTTTGATTCAAAACCCTAAATCATGTTAAAAGGGGAATTTAAAAATTTTTGGACGTGTTGCATATTTTGCAAAAGTTCAAATTCAAACTGGAATTCAAATTAAACTCAAATCAGAAAATAAATAGAAAAAGAAAAAGAGAAAACAGAAAAAAAAACTGGCCATTGGGCCGAAACCCACCAGCCGGCCCAGCCAGCGCCCGCGCCAGCCCGCAGCCACGCGCGCCGCTTCCTCACACTGACAGGCGGGACCCACCGATCGTCGTCTACCTCGCGCCAGCGCCGGACTCCCTCTCACCCGAATCAAAACCGATCGGGATTTCGGCGTATCCCCGCTGAATTCTGTTCGTAGGCGACGCGGACATGATCTAAACCACCCCGCCGCCCTCCCCCGTCTATAAAAACCCCAGCCTCGTTCTGTTTTTCCCACGCGAACGGACGATTTTTACTCCGGTGAGAACCGAGACTTCTCCGGCGAATTCTGGCCGATCTAAGCTCGGAATTTCTGATCTAACTCGCTGGTCTTGATCCACCGCCTCCGGGGAACCTTGAAGGTGCAGGAAACTCGCTGACTTGCGGTGTAAACACAGCGCCGACGAGCTTCGCCGTGGTTTCGCCTCGGACCTCGTCGCCGATCACCTTCCAGGACCTCCGAGCTCAAGAAAACCCCCGAGGTGAGATCCCCGACCTCCCCTCCACCGATCTATACCATAAAATCACAGTTCTAGGAAGAATTCCCGAAGATCCAAAAGTTTCCGGCGAGATCGCCGCTTCCCGCCGCCGTGCGCCGCCGGCAGCGCCGCCCGCGCTCGATCAGAGCGACGTGGCCGCTTGTGCGCCGTTTATTTTAAATCGCACGGTAGGGTTTAAATCCCCGCGTACCGGTTCGATGTTATAATCTCGGCCGTCGGTTTAAAATCGGACGGTCCACGTCAGCCCCGTGTTATAAAGACTGGAAATCTTACGTGCTACCCCCTGGGGTTCTCGGGAAATAAGAGCTAGCCAGAAACTTCTGATCTAGCCCCTGGAACTTCAGGAAATCATGTAAATTCCTTTAAAAATCAGTTTTAGCCCCTGGACTTAATAAAAATTAGGAAAAACACCTCTGATAAGTGTAGCTAGACCCCTGGAAATTCTGAAAATAATATTATAGACCCTGTAGTGGGGTAAGTTTATTTTTTAGCCCTGTTTAGTATTTAATTTAGGAAATTGAATATGTGGCTAGTGTTTAAAAATTAAAAAGTGGGACAAACATATTGTCAAAATTAAATTAAAGACTTTCTCAGTGTTTAGAAAACTTTGGAGTGAGATAAAAACATATTTTGGGCTGAAATAAATCTGTTTAATTTATTATTCACATTTAGGGACACATTTTTAAGTAAAGAATAGTTCTGGAAAATAGGGAAAATAATTATAAAATAGTCTACATCAGAGGCAAATGTCAAAATATGTTATTAAATTATTTAGGACCAGAACCTATTCTGTTTAGATGATGTGTATTACTAATTTCATAATAAAGAACACATTTATGTATAGGAAAATAAATCTGAAAATATAGCAACTAGTAAATGATAAATGGAGTTTCTAAAATCCAAAGAATTCAGTTTAAGGTTGGTAGAAATTCTAAAGGCACATATGGAGAAGAAAAATACTTTTCATGCATACTTGGTAGTGAAAAGGTGTAGTAGTTGAATATAAGGAATTTATTTAAATTGGAAACTCATATATATAGTATGAAAGTATAAATGTGAACACAAAAGTAGGAGTCATATACATATGATTAAAAGTGCATGCAATCCACAAATAAACACACATAATGGTGAATGACTTTCATAAATGTGAATGTGTGGTTTGTATGAAGTAGAAGTGTGAACTATGTCTTATGGATTGTTGTTTTTCTTTTGCTATGTGTGATGGTATGATGTAGAACCTGCTCAAGAGCAAGTTATTCCTTTCCAAGATCAGGACTACCCATTTCAAGAGCAGCAGGAAGGAGGCAAGTGTCCTTGACCACTTTGATCCTATACTAGGATGTTTAGATAGAATTATTGCATTGTCAAGTTAAATATGAAACCCATGCTAGGAAGTTTCCCTAGAATTGCATCACCTTGTTTCCTTGTAGCTTGGGTTGGGATTTATTTTATCATGTCATTTATTATTATGCATATGCTTAGCCATGCTTAGAATGGGATATTTGGGATATGAGATCATCAGTTTATTTTTACCATACTCTTGAATGAGATGTTGTGAGTTATGTAGAGGTAGGGATCAAGGCAAGTTGGATGTTTTGGTTGTGTGCTGGGTGCACGAGACTCGGGTTTGTGTTTAGTACTTGCCTGGATACTAAGGACCGGTTCATGGAGCATGTAACCTGGCTTTACAGTGCCAACCACATGCTGAGATGGGGCAGCTTGGCCAATTAATTAGGTGTATCCCCGACGTAGTATGGGTGTGTTGGATGGTGTGGGGAATAGGTGTCAGCTGGACTACCATATGAACCGCAAGGCTCAAGAGGGGGCCACTGCAGCGGGGTTGGAGCCTCTTGTATGCTGTTAGGGGTGAAACCTCAGTGGGCCCACGCTCGTCGGGAATCCCTTTGTAAAGGCTTCATAGTGATCTCCTGGCTACACACCTGGGAAGTGTGAATGTGGTTCATAGCCACTGGCATAATGGAGGTTCTTTTAGTCCACCCGGCAACGGGGGATGAAATCACTACATGTGGGTACAGTGGTACAAACTCTGCAGAGTCAAAACTGTCATGACAGCCGTGCTCACGGTCAAGAGCGGCTTGGACTTATTCATGATTAGAGGAGTGATGGTTTTGAATGTTGTGAATGTTAAGCGGGGAGCTTAACATTGGAAATGATGTTATGGTTATTTGATTATGATGATGGTATGGGAGCTTGGGACCATTTCACCTGTGTAGTAATGTAGGTGCTTAATAAGCTAAGGTGATAGGTATTAATTGCGTAGTGCTTTAACCATGAGTTCAACCTCCCCTTGTTCTAGCCATGCATGACATAACTTTCCCACACTTGCTGAGTACCATCGGTACTCAACCTTGCATATTTGTTGGTTTATATTGATGCTCAGGTCAAGATAATGAGGTGGTGTATAATGAACAAGACTTTGGACCCGAAGAAGGTTTCTAGGTTCATGGAGACCCCCGGGCAACACCTGTGATGGAGCCCTCAAGAATAATATTCCGCTGCTAGTTTATTTACTTGTGATGAACTTATTAGTGTCCATCGAGACATTTGCTATGTAAGACTTATTTATATTCGACACCTGGCTTGTAATAAATGATGCTTCACTATTTGTCATCACATGTATGAGAAAATGATCCTGGCATACATGTGATATTCACTCGGTTGTTCTTCGGAGAAACCGGGTGTGACAGCCACTTCTGCTTAGTTTTGCTTCCGTAGTAGTTTTGCTTCCGCAATAAAGTAGAGATTTCCGCTGCATAGAAATAAGAGTTCCGCTGTGAGCATGAGTCCAAGACTCATGAGGTATTGTAATAAACCCTGTTATTCATGGTAATATATAATCTGAATTCAGTTTGTGGAACGTATGTGTATGTGTGATGAACATCCTGGGCACACATATGCATTAGTTCTCAGTTCCGTGGTTTTCCCACAGAATTGAGGGCGTCACAGTTCTATCACCTCCATCTCATTCAAGAACCCGATATGTAACCGTTTGAACTCCTTACGCAGCTCGGGTGGCAGCTCCCGAACCATGAGTTGGTGACATGCTCCCTTTCGGCTCAACGCATCAGCTACTACATTGACCTTTCTGAGGTGATAGTTGATTCCAACATCATAATCCTTGATGAGTTCCAACCATCGATGTTGCCTCAAATTCAGATCCGTTTGCGTGAATATGTACTTGAGGCTTTTGTGATCCGTGTAGATCTCACATCGGTGACCGAGGATATAATGCCTCCAAATCTTCAAGGCATGTACCACGGCTGCAAGTTTCAGATCGTGTGTAGGGTAGTTCAGCTCATGTTTCTTTAGTTGTCTCGATGCATAGGCTACCACTTGGCCTCCTTGCATAAGCACATATCTGAGCCCTTGTCTTGATGCGTCATATATATATATATATATATATATATATATATATATATATATATATATATATATATATATATATATATATATATATATATATATATATATATATCAAAGCTCTTGCTTATGTCTGGCAATATCAAAGCCGTGCTGTTGTTAATCTCTTCTTTAGCTCTTTAAAGCTGTCTTGACACGCTTGTGTCCACTGAAATGCTTTCCCCTTCATCAGCAATTCCGTCATAGTCTTCGCTATTTTGGAGAAATCCTTGATGAACCGGCGATAGTATCCAGCCATCCCAAAGAAACTTCGAATGTCCCTCACATTCTGCGGTTGGTTCCACTTCAGAACATCCCTCACTTTTCTAGGATTAACCGATACTCCTGCTTCGGAGATGATGTGGCCTAGTAATGATTCTTGAACCACCGGAATGCTTTCCAAATGTGGTTCAGCACCGCCTTCTCCGTTGCAGGTTGGGCTGCCTCAAACTTAATACGAGTACCGTGCTCACTCGTCAACTGCACAATCCTGAGTGCATTGAATTACTCCATTATACTTGCTTAACCAGTCCATTCCAAGTACTATATCCATCCCTTGGGAATCCAAGACAATAAGGTTGGCAAGAAAATCTACCCCCCTTATTTTAAGGCTTACTTTCGGACATACTATATTTGTAGGAGATAAAATTTCAGATTTAAAAGAAGCAATTTCCCAACTATATGCATCAAGGTGTATGAACTAAGCAACTTCTTGCAATAATACCAGCCTATATGAGGATGTGAACAAGTGCCGAAGCATCTCACATCTCTCCACTATGTGTGGATGTGGACATTCGCCGAAGCGTCCCACAACTCACACCAAGCACACAAGCAATCATCATGAAATTTAGCACACCACTCTTATTTCAGCCTACTCCGTCTAAGCATTCCTATTACAACTTTATTCAATGGGAAACCTAAACTTAATCGTGAGAACCGTTGCTGTTTTCGCCATGTGACGGGGGTGGTCCATACATGGGAGCACACCATGGTGAGTCGGCAGTCCATGTAGGGATAGATGACGCTGATTCTACATTTGTTCCCGCGTTGGCACGAGTCTCCTCTTGTTTTTACAGCAAGTACAACTTCTTGCGGAGGTAACGGATCTCTTCTTGTGTGCTTGCATAGCGGTTTCCCAACTCCACGAGCAACCTTTGATACTTTTCAGCAGCTTGTGGGTTGGAAATATCTCCTCCATGGGGTCCAATGATCTCCCTTGTACCACTCTTCCGATACGGGTGCAGCTCAAAGGTAGTGTTCTCAAGCTGCTCACGGAAGGCGTAGCACAGTCCGGTGAGTGCATCCCATGCAACATCATCAACAGCTTCTGCCCTTGTAGCTCTCCATGTGGGTGTGAAGTGCCGTGTGACAACCCTACCGTTAGATAGGATCGGCTATCCAGTCTCAAAATAATTCTAGAATTCACTATTGCCAAAGGTTCTAAGTGTCATAGTTGTGTGCAATCAAAGCAGACTCAAAAGCCACACAAGGCAGCCGAGGAGAGAAACTTGACACCACTAGAACTCATACATTTTGATCTATGCGAGATGAACGGTGTGTTGAAAAAAGGTGGAAAGAAATACTTTATGACATCGATAGATGACTCTACTAGATTTTGCTATGCTTACTTGTTGCAAACTAAAGATGAAGTTCTAGACTACTTTAAAATCTATAAAGCTGAAGTAGAAAATCAATTAAAGAGAAAGATCAAACATTTTAGGTCAGATGGTGGTGGTGAGTATTTTCCCAAGATATTTGATTTCTGTGAGGGAAACGATATTATACATGAGAGGATGCCTCCCTATTCACCCCAATCAAATGGGGTAGCCGAGAGGAAAAACCGCGCACTGTGTGACTTGGCGAATGCCATGTTGGACACTTCCGGTTTATCTAAGACATGGTGGAGGAAGGCTTATTGACTATATGTGATGTCCGAAGCCGCGTCCCAAACAAGAATAAAGAGAAAACCTCTTATGAGGAATGGATAGGGAGAAAACCATCACTTTCATACTTGCGTACTTGGAGATGCTTGATAAATGTCAATATTCCGATTACCAAGAAACGCAAGCTTGGACTAAAGACTGTGGATTATATCTTTCTAGGCTATGCTCACCGGAGCATTGCATATAGATTTTTAGTAGTAAAATCTGAGGTTCCAGATATGCATGTTGATACTATTATGGAATCTCATGATGTAACATTCTTTATATTTCCTATGAAAGATATGCATAAAACTATTAGGGTTTCTTCTCTGAATCTGTCACAACTAGCGAGTGTATTGAAACACCATTTGAGAACGCCCTGGAGGAGGAACACAAGAAACAACTCAGTCGAGTAAGAGATCAAGGATTGCAAAATCTTTTGGTGATGATTTCATTGTGTACCTTATGGATGATACTCCAAAATCCATTGCAGAGACATATGCATCACCAGATGTAGATGACTAGAAAGAAACAGTTCATAGTGAAATGAACTCGATTCTTTCTAATGGAACTTTGGAGTTAACTGAACGGTCGTACTGGTGCAAACCAATTGGCCAATAAGTTGGTGTTCAAGAAGAAGCTCAGACCAGATGATACTATTGAAAAGTACAGGGCGAGGCTAATTGCCAAGGGCTATACTAAAAAGCTGAAGGCTATTTTGACACCTATTCACCTGTCGCCCGAATGACGATAATTTGTGTGCTACTTTCTCTGGCTGTCTCTTATGATCTTATCCTCCATCAAATGGATGTGAAAAAACCTTTCTTTAATGGAGAGTTGGAAGAGGAGATCAATATGGATCAATCTGATGGGTTCGTAGTAAAAGGTGAAGAGAAAAAAGTGTGTTAAAATCTTTGTATGGCTTAAAATAAGCACCTAAGCAATGGTATGATAAGTTCGATATTACATTAACATGCGCGGACTTTATCATTAATGAGCCTGATCGGTGTGTTAAAAATCGCCATGATGGGGGCGATAGCGTTATATTATGCTTGTATATGGATGATATACTTATTTTTTATATGAGTATTAATATAATTTCTAAGGTCAAGTCTTTTCTATCAAAATGTTTTGATATGAAAGATCTAGGAGAAGCTAATGTTATTTTGAACATTAAGATGAATAAGGATGAGAGTGGAATTACTTTGATGCAATCCCACTATGTGAAAAAAATCTTGAGCTATTTTGGCTTTATGGATAGCAAGATTTCTCCAACACCTTATGATCCCAGTTGTGAAACTTAGAAAGAATAAGCGAGGGCCAAGAGATCAACTTAAATATTCTCAAATGATCGGTTCACTCATGTACTTAGCAAGCGCAACCCATCCTGATATCTCTTTTTTTGTGAGCAAACTGAGCAGGTTCATGTCAAACCGGGGTACATATCATTGGCATGCACTTGAAAGGGTTATGCACTACTTGAGAGGTACAATTACTTACGGAATTCACTACAATGGACATCCAGCCATGCTTGAGGGTTATCGTGATTCAGATTGGATCTGTGACGTTGATGAGCTCTATGCCACTATAATGCACTATCATGGAGATCTTGCAAACAGACCATTCACGAGATAAACCATGAAAGCAGAACTCACTGCTTTAGAGACAGCAACTGCAGAGGCAGAATGACTATGAGAGCTCTTGATGGATTTGTCTGTGGTTGAGAAACCATTGCCGGCAATCCTTATGAACAGTGACAATCAGACCGTGATTGCTAAAGTGACTAGTTCTAAGGATAATGCAAAATCATCAAGACATGTCAAAATACGATTAAAATCTATCAGGAAAATGAGAAACTCTGGAGTTATAATTGTTTTGTACATATAAATAGATAAAGACCTGGTAGATCTCTTTACGAAGGGACTATCACGTAATGTGATATAAAGTGTATCGAGGGAGATGGGTTTGAGACTAATGAATGTGCCGCCATAGTGGAAACCAATCTTATGTGATCGGAGATCCCGTGAATTAGGACATGCAAAAAAACAAGCTAATAGTTCACTAAGGAGAGTATCTCACTAAGACCCTCTCTATGTGAAGATGCACAATTACACTCTCAAACTGTAATGCAGGTTGGCGATATGCCTTAGTATGTTCCTGTTGGCTATGTGTAGCAAATATGTTGTCTTATAGGGCAATCTTGAAACAAACACACATATATGAGCTCCAATTGTCTAACGTCGGAGTCTGTGAGATTTGGTTGATCTCTAGATATCTCATGAAGAGACAGAGTATGATGCATATGCTCCACCCATGAGGTAGATTACTGGTAGTTAAGTATTAGTAATGGTCTTTGAGTGAAAACATATTCACACTGAATGTAGCCTAGAGGGGGGGTGAATAGGCTTTTCGACGCTTTATTAATCCCTGAAACACTTAGTAGGTTTATCAAGTACAGGAAAATCGTACTAGTCCGATAGAGTGCAGACTAGTCCGTTTTCTACTCAGAGAAAAATCAGACTAGTCCGGTACTGTGCGGACTAGTCCGGTATGCGTGGACTAGAAAATCAAGATTGATCAATATGTTCACTTCTAGTACTCTATGCAGCGGAAACTAATTGATGACTTAGATGTATTGCAACAGTGATATAATGAATGACAGAAATCAACTTTGATTTCAATGCTTCAACGTGAATATCACAAGATTAATTAAACACTAGAATATGATGAACAATAAATAAACAAGAGTGAGAGACAAGTGTTTATCCCGAGGTTCGATTTCACGAAGGAAATCTACGTTCCCATTGAGGAGTCCACTAAGGACTGCTTCGTTCAAATAAGAGTTGTACCCGTAAGGAATTATCCTCTTTCTCAGTATGATCTCTATCATTATCTCTATTCCCTTTATCAATTTTCCTGTCTTCTCCAACCCTACCCTCGTCGAATCGCCACGAAGGCTGATTCTCTTCCACTAATCACAAAGGGGAATAAATCGTTCAAGGGGTCTTCTCACAAGTTGAGGGCTCCCCAAGAGTTACAATGAATGAACACAACAAAACACACCCAAAAGATGAACAATTAACGAACATGAGTGTAAGAGAGATCAAACCCAAGAGCTCAAGATGTGTAGAACAAGTCTCTCCTTTGAACAATTGCTAATCCCCAAGGAATTGATCCTTTTGGGTTAGAATGTGTGGAGAGATGTGAATTTTGGGCTCTTGGGAGGTGTGACGGCGCAGGGGATCGAAGTGTTCTGGTGGTATGGCCGTACACCTCTTTTTATAGTAGGGTTTCCAATGTTACGTTAGGATTTGCGGTGTCCAGACTAGTCCGTGGTTGACTCCGGACTAGTCCGGTGTGCGGTGTGTAGAAAACCCTAAGTGTCGTGAGATGCCGGACTAGTCTGTAGTAGTGCGGACTAGTCCGATGTCTACTCAGAGATATATCCGACTAGTCCGAACCTTATCGGACTAGTCCGTTTTGTGGTCAGAAAGAAAATCGGACTAGTCCGGTTGATATCGGACTAGTCCACATATGCTGAATTTGTGCAGTTAGTGTGATTTCTTCCACTTGAGCTCTTGGGGTGTGTTTCTCCAACACACTCTATACTAAGTGATCTAATCTTTTCAGTTCTTGAGCTCTTATTAATTTGGATCCTCCTTCTCCTTTATTTTTGCGCTTTCTTTCTAATTTCTTTGAGAACCTGCGCTCATCTCAACAATTTTGTTAGGGTCTCATTTGTTTGTCATAAATCAACCAAAACCCACAAGGGATGCCTAGATGCACTTTTAATCTCCCCCTTTTTGGTGATTGATGACAACCAATTGAGATCTCACAAATATGACAATAAGAATTCAGATTTTCATAAAGTGTGCACATATGAGCTTTGGACAAAATAGGCAAAGTTGACATAAGACATATTTGCACTCTTTATGTTGGAGTACAGAACTATGTGTGTGAGCAATAACTTTGATGTGAATAACATAATGAGCATAGTCATAACATCATCAAGAGTCTCAATCCTACATAGCAGTTTAAACATACACCATTAATCATAAGCATAACATAGTCATCTCACAAAAAGCATAATGGTAGCATAAGTCTTACAAAGTCTTAATGGTAGCATAAGTCTTACAAAAGCTCATTTCTTAAGCTAGGACACAAAAGGAAAGACCTACGACCTAAGACTCCCCTTCAAACTCTCCCCCTTTGGCATCAAGGCACCAAAAATAAGGAGAGGAGGGATCTACTGGTCCTCGCCGGCTCACTCCTCGCTGTCGGTCCTTTCTTCATCTTCATCATCAACCTGAGGAAGAGGAGGAGAGGAACCACTCGTTGTGCCAAAGTAGGCACGCTCTAATGGAGAGAGAGGAGGAAGCTCTGTAAAATCAGATGCAGAGTCCACGGAGATGACCGGGGATCCAATGGGCTCAATCTCCGGTTTTTGGCATATTTCTTTGACATTGGCCTTCATGTATCTCATTTCTTATTTTCTTGCCTTGTTCATCTTATGAAGCTTCACCTCAGTTTTGCGGCAAGAACTGAAAATAGCAGCCAAAAACTTCATAACTCTACTAGAGGAACCTTTGTGTGGAGAGGCCCTAGTCTTGGATGAAGGCCTTGCATCTTTTTGAGCTCTCTATGGATGTTCTTCAGGTGATCCAGGTGAGGAGGCAGCTTGGAGGGAGGCCTGAGGAGGCTTCTGAGGCCTTAGAGTAGTGTTCTCTACATCCTTCACAAACTCAATTCCTGTGACTTTCTCAATCATGAACATCAAGTAAGGTGCATAGCCACAGGAACGGTTTGGTGTGCAGGATATGTTTACCATGTCATTCCAGATGTAATCGTAGATATGAAATTTCTCCTCCTGCTGATTACTTTCATCAAGGTTCTCAAGTAACCTTGGACACTCCCGACATCTCTATCCTTTGGAGCAATGGTCTTCCGGAGCACCCTGTTGAGAACAATGAAGAAGGGCTTCATGTTCTTGGTTGAGGGAGGATTGTATGGTAGTCGAGTATCATAGAGAAACTCCATCTTGTCCTTCTCCACCACTCCTAGATTGTGAATCACAATCACATCATTGCCGGTGTCCTCAAGGTGCAGCAGTCTGGCAAACTCAGTGTAGGAGATTGTGTACTTGGATCCATGTGTCATCCAAGTCACTTTGTCTTCTCCATCATGGGCAAAGTGGCAAGTTGCATAGAACTGGGCAATGATCTCATCATTCTAGTTGTATCTGAAGGCGAGCAGGTCCTTAAGTCCGTGTCTCTCTGCAGCCTCTATGACCTCCTCAAAGGCTTCACAGCTCTTCCTTTCAAAGTATGTCCAGTCGATCCATTGACTTCGGACCACTAGAGTCTTCATTTGGAGGTACACCGAACTGTAGTAGTCCGAGTGAAAGTTGCTCCAAAATCTCTTGTCGACTGCCTTTTTGCCGGAGCTATAGGCATCAACCTTCCTCAGGTTCCATGCCACATCACTCCCCTTGCCATTGAACTTCTGCTCCGAGGGATCCCTATTTCCCTGCCTTGGAGCTGTCATCTTGAGGGGACCAATCGGGCCGGAAGCAAGCCCCTTTCCCTAGCCCTTGGTTTGGCGTTGAGTTGCCGATCTAGAACCAGCCACATTTGCTTTTGAAGCTGGTCTCTTGATTGTAACCTTTCGACGCACCCTAGGTGGGGTGAGTGAAGGCTCGGCAGCACGCTCTGGTCGCTTGTTGGAGCGAGACTCTGGAGGATGAGACATCACATCTTGATCCATCTCGGCCTCAAAGTCGGAGAGACTCTCATTCAATCCCGACATGATTTCTGACAAGGAAGATATAGCGGGTATGAATAATCAAGGATGACAAGGGATTGCATTGAATTGACATAACCTAGGATTCCCTGACAAAATCCTTGAATCAGAGCATACCGGACTAGTCCGGTATTCAGGGTCGAACTAGTCTGGAGTACCGGACTTGTCCGCTTTAAGAATGGACTAGTCTGTTATGAGGCCGCTCAAGTCCTAATTTGTCGAAATTTGAGATTATTCAATGCAAATATGATCTAGGGTACATGGGATACATCAATAGAGCATGCATTGACTAGAGGAGTTAAGATAATTGAGCAAAAGCAAGGAAAATCGAAGGTTCTAGGGTTTGGAGCGAAGTTTACCAAATCCTTCGATTCGAAGCGTTGAAGGAGTTCTTGATCCGGACTAGTCCGTGGTCTTTGATCCCTTTGTAATGGAGATCAATTCCCACGGAAATTTGGGTGGTTTTGATGGAGAACTTGTAAATTCGCCTTGGGAGCACTTGAGTGAGGAGAGAGAGAGAGTGGGAAGGGTTGTGAGGATGAAGAAGATTAGGTTTGAGCCGTCCCTAGGGTTATGGAGTCGAATACCAGACTAGTCCGGACCATATTGGAATAGTCCATTTTCTGGTCAGAGAGAAAATCGGACTAGTCCGGTCTAACGGACCTAGTACGGACTAGTCTGCAAGTGCGGACTAGTCCGGGGTAACCACGGACTAGTCCGTGGTCCCTTGTACAGAAGTGTATAACACACACACACACACACACACACACACACACACACACACACACACACACACACACACACACATATATATATGTATTTAAAAGTTCCTATTAAGGAATAAGGGACAAAGGCACACAGATATTCTTGATGAATATGATCAGTAAACATACAACAATCAAGCTATGACCATGATTCACCAAGATCAAGTAACTAACATAGTTTTTATGAGAAAAAATAGAGAGAGATGATTTTTCAACATAATTAACATGATTTCGAGGATGGCATACAGGTACGCAAGTTTTCAAGCCACGTTTCGAGCATCAAGGATATTTAGTTCATTTCGGAGCTCACAAAAGCGTTTTTCATCAAGTGGCTTGGTAAAGATATCGGCTAGTTGTTTTTCAGTGTTGACATGGGAGATGGCTATGTCTCCTTTCATTGAGTGATCTCTCAAAAAATGATGTCGGATATCTATGTGTTTGGTTCTAGAGTGATCAACAGGGTTATGGGCAATTTTAATTGCACTCTCATTGTCACAAAGGAGTGGAATGTGGCTCATATTGTAATTGTAATCCCTTAGAGTTTGTCGCATCCAAAGGAGTTGTGCACAACAACTCCCAGCTGCAACATACTCCGCTTTGGTTGTGGATAGAGCAATTGAATTTTGTTTCTTGGAGGACCAAGAAACTAGGGATCTACCTAGGAATTGGCAAGTACCAGAAGTACTTTTTCTGTCTACCTTGCATCCGGCATAATCTGCATTGGAGTATCCAATGAGATTGAATTTTGAACCTTTGGGATACCAAAGGCCTAGGTTGGGTGTATGAACTAAATATCTCAAGATCCTTTTAACGGCTATCAGATGACATTCCTTAGAATTGGCTTGAAACCTTGCACACAAACATACACTCAACATGATATCAGGCCTAGATGCACATAAATAGAGTAAGGAGCCAATCATGGAACAATATACCTTTTGATCCACATTTGGTTCGTCTTCATTTAGATCCAAGTGTCCATTTGTCGCCATGGGAGTCTTTATGGGATTTGCTTTATCCATTCCAAACTTCTTGAGAATGTCTTGAGTGTACTTTGTTTGGCTTATGAACGTCCCGTCCTTTTGTTGCTTCACTTGGAATCCCAAGAAGTACCTCAACTCTCCCATCATGGACATCTCGAATCTATCTGTCATAATCTTGCTAAATTCTTGACAAAAGGATTTGTTAGTTGAACTAAATATAATATCATCAACATAGATTTGGTAAATGAATAGATCATCATCAAAGTGTTTAGTGAACAAGGTGTAATAATCTTTTCCAATCTTGAAGTCATTTTCAATCAAAAAGTCTCTAAGGCACTCATACCAAGCTCTAGGAGCTTGTTTGAGGCCATAGAGAGCCTTACGCAGTTTGAACACATAGTCGGGGTGCTCTTGATCTTCAAAACCAGGTGGTTGCTCCACGTACACCTCCTCCTTGATCGGTCCGTTGAGAAAGGTTCTTTTCACATCCATTTGATAAAGCTTGAAATCGTGGTAAGTAGCATATGAAAGTAATATACAAATCGATTCAAGCCTAGCTACGGGAGCAAAAGTCTCATCAAAATCCAAACCTTCGACTTGTGAGTACCCTTTTTCCACAAGTCGTGCCTTGTTCCTTGTTACCACTCCATGTTCGTCTTGCTTGTTGCGGAAGACCCATTTAGTGCCGACGACGTTGGACTTGGGTCTTCCAACAAGCTCCCACACTTCGTTCCTTTTGAAGTTGTTCAATTCTTTTTGCATCGCCATCACCCAATCCGGTTCTTCAAATGCATCCTCAACCCTGTATGGTTCCAAAGAGGATACAAAAGAATAGTGTTCACAAAAATTAGCTATGCGAGATCGAGTTATTACTCCCTTTTGGATGTCACCGATTATGTTGTTGACGGGGTGATCTCTTTGGATGCTTTGGTGTACCCTTGGATGTGGCACTTGTGGTCTTGAGTCTTCATTATCATCTTCTTCTCCCCCTCGATAGTTGTCCTCATTGATGTTTTGATTTTCTTGATTATCTTGAGGTTGATCTTGTATGGAAGCTCCCCCTTGATCATTTTCCTCAACCCGTGGTTCATTTTATTCATTCGCATTTGAAGGTGGCACTTGTGGTCGAACGTCGCCCAATGCCATCCTTCTCAATGCTTGACATGGAGCTTCTTCTGGATCTAGCACACACTGATCAACTTGCTCTTCTTGAGAGCCGTTAGTTTCATCGAACACTATGTCACGTGCTACTTCAACAAATCCGGAGGTTTTGTTGAAGACACGATAAGCGTAGGAGTTCGAATCATAGCCAAGTAAGAAATCTTCATCGGACTTCGAAGCAAACTTCGAAGCCCTTGGCTTCTTGTTTAAAATATAATATTTTGAACCAAAAACTCGAAATATGAAATATTTGGCTTGTTACCCGTGAGTAGTTCATATGAGGTTTTCTTGAGCAACCGATGAAGATATAGTCGGTTTATGGCGTGACAAGCGGTGTTAACCGCTTCAGCCCAAAACCTGTCTGAAGTCTTGTATTCATCGAGCATTGTCCTCGTCATCTCAATGAGAGTTTTGTTCTTCCTTTTGGCTACTCCGTTTTGTTGAGGAGTATATGGTGCTGAAAATTCGTGCTTTATCCCTTCTTCATCTAGATACTCCTCAACTTGGGTGTTCTTGAATTCTATCCCATTATCACTTCGTGTGTTCTTGATCTTCAATGAGAATTCATTTTGGGCACGCTTGATGAACTTCTTGAGGGTTCCTTGAGTTTCTGTATTATCATGCAAAAAGAAAACCCACATGAAGCGTGAAAAATTATCAACAATGACTAGACCGTATTTGTTACCGCCGATGCTTATGTAAGCAATTGGACCAAATAGATCCATGTGGAGGAGCTCAAGAGGTCTTGTTGTAGTCTTGAAATTCTTCATGGGATGGGGCGTTCCTACTTGCTTCCCTGCTTGGCACGCTCTACACGACCTGTCTTTCTCAAAAACAACATCCTTTAAACCTCGGATGTGATCGCCTTTGAGGAGTTTTTGAAGATTCCTCATACCAACATGTGCTAGCTGTCTATGCCATAGCCAACCCATATTGGTCTTTGCAATCAAGCATGTGTCAAGTTTGGCTTTATCTTTGTTGAAGTCAACTAGGTAAAGTTTTCCCTTCAACACACCCTTGAATGCAATTGAGTTATCATTCCTTCTAAAGACGGTCACACGCTCATTAGTGAATAAGCAATTATAACCCTTGTCACATAATTGTGATATGGACAAAAGATTATAATCCAAGGAGTCAACGTGTAAAACATGAGAGAGAGTATGTTGTGATGAAATTGCAATTTTACCGGTACTAAGCACTTTTCCTTGACTATTATCACCAAAGTAAATACCTTCGCTTGGATTTTTATTTTCTTCATATTCCATGAACATTCTTCTTTCCCCGGTCATGTGATTTGTGCATCCACTATCTAGCACCCATTTTGCTCCACCAGATTAATAAGTCTGCAAAAACAATTTATGCCTTGGTCTTAGGTACCCAAGCTTGCTTGGGTCCTTTGAGGTTAGTCACAATCGATTTGGGCACCCACACACGAGACTTGGTGTTCCCATGGCGTGGCCCAACATATTTAGCATAAACTCTTCCAAGATTACTTTTCATAAGTACATATGAAGCATCAAAAGTTCTAAATAGAAGTTGTTGTTCATATGTGTTCACAGTGTTAAATTTATCAACATTATTAAGTTTTCTAACTTGAGAAGGGTTTCCCTTGACAAAGGCAATGCACCCCTTGTTATTCTTGTGGCTTCTAGCGTTTTGCTTTTCATCATTAGAATATCCAATGCCATATTTGACATTAGGAGGTCTTGTGACCGAGTATGCACTGCGTGCATACTTGATCTTCTCCTTGTCAAATATGCCACTTTGAGAAGATTGCTTGTCCTTTGTCAAGTTTGGCTTTTTCTTCATGTTAGTGTCACTTTTGGCACAAGTATAAGCAATACTAGTTTCAGACTTTATGTGTTGAGAAGGTGAGCTAGAAGTTGATGAAGAACAATTTTGCTTGAGTGACGCAACTTGTACCTCAAGGATCTTGTAACTTTGGTAAAGTTAGCAAGTTCATCCTTGATGGTGATGTTTGAGTCTTTTAACTTCAAGCAAGCTTCCTTGCTTGAAGCTAACTCAAGTTCTAGTGATTTATTTTGTCCCTTTTCAAGTTCAAGAAGCTTTTCAATCTAAAGATATTCCTCCTTTTGGGAGATGATCATATCTTCCTGACGATTGACTAACTTCTCCATATCAACAAGCTTATCAAGTAGAAATTTCATTTTAGCAGTTGTCTTTTTGTCTAAACCCCTAAGCATATATTCATCTTCATCACTACTATCATCCTCACTAGAATTATCACTATCACTAATAAAAGAATGCGAGAAGGAAAATTTAGTTGGTACCTTTCGTTTACCTTCCTTTGCCATTAGACAAGTGTTGTCGGTGTTCTTCCATGCGTCTATGGTTGGGAAGAGAGTGGATTTCTTGGTAGTCTTCTTTATGGCTATGGTGGCCATCTCCTCTTATTCTTCGGATGAAGATTCATCATTGGAGTCCCACTCCTTCCCTAGATGCGCTTGACCATATTGCTTCTTCTTTTTGAACATTTTCTTTGGTTGAGGTTTGTTTTCTTTTGTCTTCTTCTTGTTTTCATCATATGGACAATCTACTATGAAGTGATCGTATTCTCCGCAGTTATAGCACGCCCGTCTCATCTTGGGTCTTTGTTTGGCCCTTTGTCTTCCTTCATTTGAGCTGCTACCCTTTTTTCTTCTCATCATTTTCTTGAACTTCTTCATGAACAAGATCATGTCTTCTTCGTCGATATCACTACTTTCATCATCGCTGTCGTCTTCTCCATAAGCTTCTCGAGCTTCCTTTGATATGGGTTTACAAGTTGACTTCAAAGCAACTCCTTTCTTCTTTGCCGAGGTGAGATCGGCGATTTACTTAACATGCTTGGCTTGCTTCTTCATCATCTCAAAGTTGATGATATTGCCAAGAAGTTTGTCTGGGGTCATTTTCCGGTACCCGGGGCTTTCTCTAATCATAGAGCAAAGAGTCACGTTGCGAAGCATGAATGCTATGAGAATCAACTTCACGACCTCATGATCATTCCATTTCTTGCTGCCATAAGCTCGGACATTATTGATAGGATTCTTCAGTCGATTGTACATATCTTGTGGTGATTTATCTTCTTCTATCACGAATCTTCCTAATTTATCTTCAATCATTTCTATCTTGGTTTCGCGTACGTGATGGTCACCTTCATGTGTGGTTTGTAGTGTGTCCCATATCTCCTTGGCAATTTCGAGTCCGTCCACCTTGGTGAACTCGTCTCGGCTCGGTGATGATGTGATCACAGCTGCTGCTTGAGCATTCCGATGAATGGCTTGTTCTTGGCTTGGGGTCAGCTCTTCATCATCATCCGGGATATCTATCCCTGTACACACTATATGCCACAAACTTGGGTAAAGAGATATAAGACGCATTTTCATATTTTGTCTCCACATTGAATAGTCATTGCCATCAAAGTAAGGTGCTTTCCCTAGGGGAATTGATAAGTAATGATTATTGTTAGAATTCAAACGCTCATAATCAAAAGGATATCGGGAGTAGTCTGTGTGACTACCCCCTTTTTTCTTCTTTTCATCATCAGTATTCTTCTTCCCTTTTAGGGAGATTGCCTTCTTCCGTAGAAGAGCCTTGAGTTGGAGCAACTCTTCATCATCGTCCTCACTATCTTGAATGGTGTCGAGTAGCTTCTTTAGCTTTTGAGTTCTTTCATCATCACCCTTTTCATCGTCAATCTTCTTGTGTACATCTTTGATGTACGACATCGTCTCTTCGAGCGGTGAGTCTCTTTTGAAGAGTTTGGCTCTGATACCAATTGAATGTAGCCTAGAGGGGGGTGAATAGGCTTTTTGACACTTTATTAATCCCTGAAACACTTAGTAAGTTTATCAAATACAGGGAAATCGGACTAGTCCGGTAGAGTGCGGACTAGTCCGTTTTCTACTCAGAGAAAAATCGGACTAGTCCGGTATGCGTGAACTAGAAAATCAAGATTGATCAATATGTTCACTTCTACTACTCTATGCAGCGGAAACTAATTGATGACTTAGATGTATTGCAACAGTGATATAATGAATGATAGAAATCAACTTTGATTTCAATGCTTCAACGTGAATTTCACAAGATTAATTAAACACTAGAATATGATGAACAATAAATAAACAATAGTGAGAGACAAGTGTTTATCCCGAGGTTCGATTCAACGAAGGAAATCTACGTCCCCGTTCAGGAGTCCACTAAGGACCGGGTCTTCTCCAACCCTACCCTCGTCGAATCGCCACGAAGGCCGATTCTTTTCCACTAATCACAAAGGGCAATAAATCGTTCAAGGGGCCTTCTCACAAGTTGAGGGCTCCCCAAAAATTACAATGAATGAACACAACAAAACACACTCAAAAGATGAATAATTAACGAATAAGAGTGTGCGAGAGATCAAACCCAAGAGCTCAAGATGTGTAGAACAAGTCTCTCCTTTGATCAATTGCTAATCCCCAAGGAATTGGTCCTTTTGGGGTTAAAATGTGTGGAGAGATGTGAATTTTGGGCTCTTGGGAGGTGTGACGGCGCAGGGGGTCAAAGTGTTCTGGTGGTATGGCCGTACACCTCTTTTTATAGTAGGGTTTTCAATGGTTACGTTAGGGTTTGCGATGTCCATACTAGTCCGTGGTTGACTCCGAACTAGTCCGGTGTGCGGTGTGTAGAAAACTCTAAGTGTTGTGAGATACCGGACTAGTCCGTAGTAGTGCGGACTAGTCCGATGTCTACTCAGAGATATATCGGACTAATCCGTTTTGTGGTCAGAAAGAAAATCGGACTAGTCCGGTTGATATCGGACTAGTCCGCACATGCTGAATTTGTGCAGTTAGTGTGATTTCTTCCACTTGAGCTCTTGGGGTGTGTTTCTCCAACACACTCTATACTAAGTGATCTAATCTTTTTAGTTCTTGAGCTCTTATTAATTTGGATCCTCCTTCTCCTTTCTTTTGCGCTTTCTTCCTAATTTCTTTGAGAATCTACGCTCATCTCAACAATTGTGTTAGGGTCTCATTTATTTGTCATAAATCAACCAAAACCCACAAGGGATGCCTAGATGCACTTTCACACACAAAACTTACAATTTAACACATAGTCCATTGTCCAAGTTGTAAATAGATGTAACTTGCAGAAGTTCAACTTAACAGTCTCCGCCGAAACACTTGTATATAAAACCAGGAATGAGAATTATGTCTCTCCTAATGACTTTGAGATCTAGTGAGAGATTGTTAGAATTTGTACAATTTGGGCTAAGCCCATTAAAGAAATTCTAAAATAATTCGAAATAAATCTCAAAGTCCCATTAGTGCTAGAGAGTGGTGTTAATTTTTAATCTCACATGTGAAGTTTAAGGGGTGGAACTCTCATATATAAGGGAGGTTGTTTTTCCACTCCTTCAGTGAGTGAGAAGAGGAGTGACCCACGCGCGCTCCTCCTCCTCCTCGCTCGCCTCACCACGACGCCTACCCTGCCTCGCACACGCGCGCACGTATGTTCGTGTGAATTGTAACACCCCAAAATCTGTTAAGAGGGGAATTTAAAAATTTTTGGACGTATTGCATGTGGTGCAAAAATTCAAATTAAAATTGGAATTCAAATTCAAATCAAAACAGAAAAGAAAAGGAAAAAAAGAAAAAAAGAAAACCCAACCGGTCAGTGGGCCAAAACCCACCAGCCGGCCCACCATTTCCCCGCGCCAGCCCACAGCCGCGCGCCCCTCTCTTCCTCTCACTGACACGCGGGGCCCGCGTGTCATCCCTCACCTCTCGCTCGCGCCAACAGCCGGAACTCTCCTCTCTCCCGAATCCAAACAAACTCTGAAAAACCGCGCCAACAGCCCGAATTTCGGTCCCGGACGACTCCAGCTCGATCCCAACAGATTGCCGCCCTCCCTCGTCTATATAAACGCCGGCATCGCCCTGTTTTTCTTTCCCGATCAGCTGTTTTTCCTCCCGGTGAGAACCGAAGCTCCGATCACCGTTTTCTCTCGATCCTTGCTCAGGTTTTCTGATTTAACGCGCTGATCATGTTCCACCGCCTCCGGGGAGCCTCGCAGGTGAAGGAAATCCAGTGTTTTGCGCTCTAGACACAGCTCCGATGAGCACCGCCGTGTTTTCACCTCGGACCTCATCGCCGACCGTCTTACAGGACCTCCGAGCTCAAGAAAAACCCCGAGGTGAGATTCCCGACCTCCCCTCTACCGATCTATGCCATGAAATCCCAGTTTTAGGAGGTATAGGCGAAGATCCGAAGTTCTCCGGCGAGATCACCGCCTCCCGCCGCCGCGTGCCGCCGGGCAACGCCGCCCGCGCACGGCCAGTGCGACGTGGCCCCCTGAGGCCCGTCCATTTTAAATCGTGTGGTTCCTATTAGATCTAACCCGTACCGCTTAGCGTTATAATCTTAGCCGTCTGTTTTAAATCGGACGATCCACGTCGGCCCCGCATTATAAAGGTCGGGATTCTTACATGCTACCCTCTGGGGATCTCGGAAAACACGAGCTAGCCCCGGAAACTTCTGATCTAGCCCCTGGAACTTCAGAAATTCGTGTAAATTCATTTAAAAATCAGTTTTAGCCCCTGGACTTAATAAAAATTAGGAAACCCCTCTGTTATGTGTAGTTAGACCCCTGGAAATTTATGAAATAATAAATTAGACCCTGTAGTAGGGTGGATTTACCTTTTTGACCTTATATGATATTAAATTCAGAAATTTGAATATGTGATTAGGATTTAAATTTAAAAGGTGAGGCAAACACATTGTAAATTCAAATTTAAACTCTCCTAGCACTTGGAAAACTTTAGAATGAGTTAAAAATAGATTTTAAGCTGAAATGAATATGTCTAATTGATTGTTCACATTTATTAGTTATAAAAACATATTTTAGGCTAGGAAATAATTCTAAAAAATAGTAAAATAAATTTAAATTGTTCCACATGAGAGAGGAAGTTCAAAGATATATCATTGAACATTTTAGATCAGAACCTATTCTGTTTAAATGATGTGTCTTACTATTCTCATAATAAAATTCACCTATAGGCATAGAAAATAAATCTAGAAAATATAGGAAAATAGGTATGCATAATTAGAAAATGATAAATGAAGTCTCCAAATCCAAAAACTTCAGTTTTGGATTTGGTAGAAGATCTGAAAACCTATTTGGAGTAGGAAAATACCTTTTATACAAACTTTGTGGCTAAGAAATGTAATAATTAAATATAAAAAATTTGTTCAAATTGGAACTCCATATATATAGTGTGCAAATAGAAATCTGAACATAGAAGTTAGAAATAGTATACATATGTTTAAAGGTGAAGGTAGGTCAAAAATCAACACATGTAAAGTAACCACTACACTTAGAAATGTGAATGACTTTCATAGATATGTATGTGTGGCTTGTATGAAGTGAAAGTGTGAATTATGTCTTATAGATTGTGTTTTCTTTTGCTATGTGGATTGGCATGAATAGAACCTGCCCCAGAGCAAGTTCTTCCCTTCCAAGACCAAGACTTTCCATTTCCAGAGCAGCAGGAAGAAGGCAAGTGTCCTTGACCACTTTGATCCCATACTAGGATGTGTAGATAGAATTATTTGCATTGTCAATTGAAATATGAAACCCATGCTAGGAAGTTTCCCTAGAATTGCATTATCTTGTTTCCTTGTAGCTTGGGTTAGTATTTATTTTATCATGTCATTTATATGCTTATGCTTAGCCATGCTTAGAATGGGATAAGTGGGATATGAGATCATCAATTTATTTACCTTACTCTTGAATGAGATATTGTGAGTTATGTAGAGGTAGGGATCGAGGCAAGTTGGATGATTTGGTTGGTGCTGGGTGCACGAGACTCGGGTTTGTGTTTAGTATTTGTTTGGATCCTAAGGACCGGTTCATGGAGCATGTAACCTGGCTTTACCGTGCCAACCACATGCTGAGATGGGGCAGCTTGGCCAATTAATTAGGTGTATCCCCGGCGTAGTATGGGTGTGTTGGATGGTGCGGGGAATAGGTGTCAGCTGGACTACCATATGAACTGCAAGGCTCAAGAGGGGGCCACTGCAGCGGGGTTGGAGCCTCTTGTATGCTATTAGGGGTGAAACCTCAGTGGGCCCACGCTCGTCGGGAATCCCTTTGTAAAGGCTTCGTAGTGATCTCCTGGCTACACACCTGGGAAGTGTGAATGTGGTTCGTGGCCACTGGCATAATGGAGGTTCTTTTAGTCCACCCGGCAACGGGGGATGAAATCACTACATGTGGGTACAGTGGTGCAAACTCTGCAGAGTCAAAACTGTCATGACAGCCGTGCTCACGGTCAAGAGCGGCTTGGACTTATTCATGATTAAAGGATGATGACTTTGGAAGTTGTGGATGTTAAGCGGGGAGCTTACCATTGGAAATGATGTTATGGTTATTTGATTATGATGATGGGTTGGGAGATTGGGACCATTACATCTATGTAGTAATGTAGGTGCTTAATAAGTTAAGGTGATAGGTATTAATTGCGTAGTGCTTTAACCATGAGTTCAACCTCTCCTTGCTCTAGCCATGCATGACATAATTTTCCCACACTTGCTGAGTACCAACGGTACTCAAACTTGCATATTTGTTAGTTTTAATTGCTGCTCAGGTCAAGGGGATGATGTGGTGTTCAATGACCAAGACTTCGGACCCGAAGAAGGATTCTAGGTTCATGGAGTCCCCCCGGGCAACGCCTGTGACGGAGCCCACAAGAATAATATTCCGCTGCTAGTTTATTTACATGTTCGAACTTATTATCGTCCATCGAGACGTATGCTTTGTAAGACATATTTATATTCAATACCTGGCTTGTAATAAATGATGCTTCACTATTCGTCATCACATGTATGAGAAAATGATCCTGGCATACATGTGATATTCACTCGGTTATTCTTCGGAGAAACCGGGTGTGACATGAATTCAAGTGTCGAGTCAGGCCCAGTTTTTATTTTGCTGCAGAAAATTGAATTGGGCTTCTGAGCTTCCGATTCCAGGTTATGTTGAAAGCCCAACTTGAAAGCACAAAATTCGGAAGCCCAATTAAATTTTCTACAATAAAAATAAAAACTTGACCCGGCTCGAGGTTGGAATTCACACGAACACACTCGCGTGCGCGTGGGAGGGGCGGAGCGAGGCGAGCGAGGAGGAGCGCACGTGGGCTACTGCTCTTCTCACTCACTCAAAGAGTAGAATAACCTCGCTTTTATATGGGAGTTCCACCTAGGGGTCGGCATTCGATTAATTCGGTTTTGTTAATTCAGTTAAGAGAACTTTCGGTTATGAAAAATTGATAACCGCATTTGATATATAAAAAATCATAACCATGCAGTTCGGTTGCGGTTAATTCGATTTGGTTTAGCGGTTAACCGCATTTTAATTCGTGATATAATTTATTGAGTAAAAATTATAATAAACACACCAAAAATATAATAATAAATATACAAAACCGACATATATGTGCTCATGATAGGTGGATATTATTAAGATTATGTTATGATATGAGAAAAAATTTGATGAGGATAGAAATTAGTAATATTGAGATTTATTTTTATTTTATTTTTTCAAAAGAAAATAAAAGACTATCCGGTTAATACGATGTGATAACCGAATTTTATGCGGTTAACTGTAATATATAAAAATAATAACTCAATTTAACAAAAAAAATTCAGTTAACCACATATTTCAGTTCAGTTCGATGCGATTTAGCGATTATCGTTTAAATGTGCCCACCCGTAGTTTCACCTCTTAAACTTTTTATGTGGGATTAAACATTAACACCACTCTCTATTACACTAATGGGCCTTTCAGATTTATTTATAATTATTTTAGAATTAGCCTAACCTAAATTGTACAAATTCCAACACTGTCACAACAACAGCTTCAGCAGTTACTCTGAGAACAGATCGGTACTACGGTTTTCTCACCAAGTCCTGTGCCAGTTTATATCGTTGTTGTTTCGGGCGAGTCTTTTTCAGAATTACCATTATCATCTAACATGAAGATCAGTAGAAGTATACCAACAAAAATATCTACCAACTCATGAATTCTCGAAATAGCAGTATCCACGTCGCGATTGCGACGGCCACGGAGCAAGTTGTGGATGTCACAGTCCATTTTCATGGCAACCGAGATTTTCCAGGCAGGTCTAAAGTTCCCCGAAGCAGCAAAAACGAATCCGAGGGAGATGACAAATTTCTTTGTGATAAAAGACAGTTTCGAGCTGACAAAAAATGGCAAGAATCCAAGGGAGATGCGAGCCCATGCTCTCATTGAATTCTCAAACAAAATTGCTGCAAAATCTGCACGTTTCAAACGGACACTAACCATGAGAAATTTTCGTCTCGACCCATCGGAAATCTTATCAGACCATGTTCGTTGCACCACATGAAAAGCAGGTCTGGCCGATTTGTTTCTTCTGCGTAGGTCAGCAACAGCATGGATTGCTAGATGGGTGAACATAAAAGATTGGTCCAGGGTGACTGCATCACCAGAGAAAGGGACAGCAAAAATGTAAGGTCGAGAACACGGTGAGCGTCGAACAAAATTGACTGGATAATACCACGGAACAATCCAAGAGTTATTCGCATTGCACCCGTGCCGTTGTCGTCGTTTTTACCCGAGAACAAGAATGGAGCATGGTAATACTAGTAGGCTGCAAGCAGGAAGCCTTGATTGAGCTGCTGCTGCTGCTGCTGCTTGCTCTTTCATGGGACGGAGCGGAGTTATTACCAAGCACGCGCCGCCGGCAGCTTGGCCGGTGACGGCCTACTTCTTGTTGAGGACCTCGACGGTGCCGTCGTTGTTGGCGACGATGACGGTGGTGGCCATGCCGAGGAACATGCCGTGCTCGACGACGCCAGTGATGCGGAGGAGGCGGTCGCTGATGAGTTGCAGGTCGCCGCGGATGCCGTCCTTGAAGAACATCTCGACGATGTAGTTGCCGTTGTCGGTGACGAAGGGCGCGTCCTTGGCGGGGTCGGTCCTTAGCCTGGCGCTGAAGCCGGGCAAGCCGTGGAATGCGTCGCGGATGAGCCCCAGCGTGTGCGCGGCGCCGAAGGGGACGACCTCGACGGGGACGGCGCCCGTGTAGCCGAGGCGGGGCACGAGCTTGGACTCGTCGACGATGACTACGAACCTCTCCCCCGCGCCCTCGATCATCTTCTCCCGGAGAAGCGAGCCGCCGCGGCCCTTGACGAGGTTGAGGTCCGGGTCGACCTCGTCGGCGCCGTCGATGGAGAGGTGGATCCTGCCTGCAGCGGCGAGCTCGAGGAGCGGGATCCCGACGCGGGCCGCGTGGGCCTCCGTCTTGAGCGAGGTGGGCACGCCAGCCACCCCCGCCAGGGCGCCCGAGCGGAGGAGGTCGCCCAGGCGGTCGAGCGCGTGCGCCGACGTGGAGCCCGTGCCGAGGCCCAGCGTCATGCCCGGCTCGACCCGCTCCACCGCGCGGTGCGCTGCCACGCGCTTCAGGTCCTCCTGCGTCAGCTTCCCGGAAGGCGGCGGCGAGGTGGCGGCGCTGCCCATGGCGGCTCGGGAGGGAAAGAAGGGTTTCCTTCTTTTTCTTTTTTCTGCGCGGGGCTGAGAGGGGATTGGGGGGTGGTTTCGGGAATTGGAATTTTAGTGGGGGCTTCTAGTATTATTTAGGATGGCGAGAGGGGATGGGAGGCGGGAAAGCAGCGGAGGGGAATCGATGCCATGCCAGGATTGGGCGAGGCGCAAGCGGACATTTTAAAGACATCGGAACGCGTGAAGGATGCAATGATACACTGCCCCGCTACTGTAGCGTGCCTAAATCTACGTACGAGATCCGCTAGGATATTATTGCTGGAAACTCTAAGTTTCAATCCACACAGACTACAAAGTTTTAAGTTGACCACGAGCTCAGTTGGGCCTTTTAGATGTTAAAGGTGATTTGACGACCGTATTCCGTAATTGAGTTTGGTTTTGGTTCCAGAAGCAAAATTTCCGCACAAATAATCGCGCATGCATTCTCTTTTTTTTTGTCTCTGAAAACACGGAAAGCTAGGAACAGCAGTTAGAACTGCTCGAAGATGACATGGTTCCGGTGAGACGGAGACAAAACCCAGACTGCTGCCGCACGCACGATTCACGGCGTGTTGAGACCGCCCTAGAAAGCAGGACGGAACGAACGGAGCCGCCGGTGGAGCAACGGCGCGGCGCGGATCGTGCTTGTGTTTGTTCTCTCCAGTTGCTTCACTATCCTGTAGTACCCGACAACCAATGTTGGGAACAACATATGTATTTGAACCAGAAAACGATGGGGAGGATGGCCAGGGAAGGCCGGACCAGCGGCATCGATGGTGGAGGGGCGAGACAACAACAAGGCGATCAGTCAGTCGCCTGACGGTGGCGGGAAACAACTGTGGTAGTGGTGGAAGACTACCGGTACCGCAGAGGGGCCTGTGGAGCATGGCTGAGGGCGTAGTGCAGCCGGCAACTCTTTGGATGGGGTTCGGCTGAATTCTCATCCAAAAAGGCCTATCTACCTGCGAATCATCATCGGACGGTGCGATGCCTCCCCACGGTTCAAGTGGCGGTGGCAATCATGCTGCAGAGGTCGGCCTTTTCCTGGCTCCTTCTCCTCGGAGATGGATTAATCACAGGAAACCTACTTAGGAGGAAAACCCTGCAGAGCTATTGTCACACCCTCGTCTCTGGTGTCAACATATATTCATGTTTTATGAAGAGAAAAACATTTTAAGGAAAATAGGAACAGAGAAAGTTATCAAAGGATAGCCATTAAGAGCCGAGTCCAGTTCACATAAGAGCGCCGAAGACAACTTTTGCGGTCGCTGGCCACGTGGCGTGTTCGGAGCTCATCCCTGTGAAGTAGGGAGAGGTCGCCGCTAAGCTGGCTACGTGGCAGACTCGGGGCTCGTCTCCGCAAAGGAAGGGAGGTCCGACCCTGTGGGACACGTGTTGTTTCCGGAGCTAGCCTCAGCGGAAGAAGCCAAGGCATTTCCGCAGGACACATGTCGACCTCGGAGCTCACCTCCGAGAAGACCGGTTTCATCGAACACGTGCCACCACCGGAGCTTATCTCCGGGTGGTCTGTCGCTGCTGGACACGTGTCGACCTCGGGGCACGTCTCTGAGGAAAAAGGAAATACTGGCACTAACACGTGGTGTGTGCGGAGCCACCTCCGAGCGAGATAGGAGGTCCCGACCGCCAGGATACGTGGCGCACGCGGAGCTCACCTCCGAAGAAGAGGGAAGTCTTGCTCACTTGACACGTGGCACAACCGGAGCTCGTCTCTGCGGAGAAGGAGATACCAGGCCCCAGAGGACACGTGGAGCTTCCGGAACTCATCACCGCGGAGGTAACGAGTTCTGGAGCGGTTTTTACGCGTAAGAATACCGGTACGTAAAGGAAAACCGACCTGAATTCCACGATGTTACTA
Source organism: Neostapfia colusana (assembly GCA_030760725.1). Lineage (NCBI taxonomy): Eukaryota > Viridiplantae > Streptophyta > Magnoliopsida > Poales > Poaceae > Neostapfia > Neostapfia colusana. The sequence continues at coordinate 25,022,620 of JASWHV010000019.1, read as the reverse complement.
AAGATAAGACGTTAGGATACAACAACGATCTGAATAGGACTCATAGTCGGGATACAATCAGATTAGGACTCTTCTCTTCCCAATTATAAATAGAACCAGAACCTCTGGTCGAAACCACAAACTTCTTTTCCAACTCCTGAGCCGACGACTTAGAGCCCTAGCCCTAACTCACCGAGTAAACCATCGCCGAAGCGCAACAAGGGAGATCATCGGAGAAGAACCGAGCGGTCTGAGGAGGAGCTCGAAAACCAAGAAGGACGTAAGGTAGGACTCCTACACCACCTTACGACATCATTGTATTCTCTTTGCATCTGTTCTTTGATTCCTTCCAGAAGCCTTCTCGTGGATAGATCACTTGATGATCAAGATGATCTAAAGACAAGATCATCACCACATCCACCTTTGATCTGAACACCTATGTCCATGCAAGCCATACAAGAACACATGCGAACCAATCTAATAAAAGCTAATCATAAGATAACATGCATATGCATCCTCGCATCTAGTTTAAGGTTTGTGCATGATAATGATTGCTATGGATCTTGTATGCACGCAATCCTACCTAGCAGACCAAGCTCGGGGAGCTGTCTACGACGAACTGCAGCAACAAGGTTTTGAGATCCAAGAACCCCCGGAACTGCAAGAACAAGGCAAGTGCTCCTTGACCATATTGATCCTATGTTTTGGTTGAAACTGTTTTGATTGCGAAAAGGTGTGCGTACTGAGTCAAACATGATGAGAAACCTTTTTTTTAGGAGTTGACTAGTTTTGGTTAAATCACCCTTGTCGCCAGGGATGTTTTATGAGTCGGGAATGGTTTTTGCTTATGCTTCGCTGAGTCCATGGGATTGGGAAGCGAGATAGATGTGTCTAGCTAACTGCACTCGTAATGATAATAAGAAATTGATGTTGTTAATGAACATGGATCGGAGGAAGATCTAGGCAAGACTGGGCATGTGAATGAGGTAGCATGAGACGGTGGTGTACTTGCCACAGATCTAAGGATCGGTTCATGCATGCACATGCCAGGATAACAGTGCCACCACAAGGCCAAGTATGGGTGCGGCTTAGCTTAGTAATTAGGTAAGTTGCTAGAGTGTTATGGACTGTGGAAGGCGCGGGGAATGGGAGTCGAGTGAGGACTGCCCTGAGAACTGCATGGCACAAGAGGGGGCCCGTGGGTGGGAGAATTGGAGATTCTAGCCTGCCGGTGAAACCTTAGTGAGTCCATACATCTAGTAACCCCTTTTTAAAGGCTATTTTGTGATCTCTTGACCATACACCGACGGTTGTGTACTGGTATAATAGAGGTTCTGTAGTCGCCGACGGGTGACGAAATCACAAACTTGTGGGTAAAGAGGTACACACTCTGCAGAGTCTAAAACTATCATGATAGCCGAGCTTACGGTCACGAGCGCCTAGCTAAACTGCCATGATTAGTTGGGATGGTTATTGGGAAGGTTCTTGGTTATGGTTATTGAGTTTGGTTATGGTTTGGTTGTTGGGACTGTTGAGTCCGGGTGATGAGATGGTTGCATGACTGTCGAGTCGTGACATAAGATTGGTCTCGGTGCGAGAAGGAGTTGTTTTATGAGATGAGATGGTAGCGAATACGTGAAGATATTCGGGAGATGGTAGCGAATACGAGGAGGTATTCATGAGTATGAATAAAGGTTGGTTAATGTTCGGATGGAACACCGAAAGGGGTGAAGGTATGTTGGTAATTTAATTCATGCTGGGATTACATCCATCTAAAGCTAAGTTGCTGTTTTATCATGGTTTTATAAATTTGCTTTTCTGCAAATGAGCCTTTTTATACCTACCTTGTTATGAGCTGCATATCGTGTTTTTCCTGCACTTGCTGAGTACATCATTGTACTCAAACTTGCATTATTATTTCATCATCAGCAGCAGGAGAAGCCTACTATTAAGACCAAGTGGAGCATTACGGCGTGTGATCTGTTCTCAACCTTGCCTGTGGAGGGTGTAGAGATGGAGCCACTTCTGCTTAGATTTGATTCCGCATTAGCTAAATTGCTTTCGCATTAGAATAAAGACTTCCGCTGCATAGAAATAAGACTTCCGCTGTGAGCATGAGTCCAAGACTCATGAGGTATTGTAATAAACTCTGTTATTCGTGGTAATATATAATCTGAATTCAGTTTGTGGAACGTATGTGTATGTGTGATGAACATCCTGGGCACACATATGCATTAGTTCTCGGTTCCGTGGTTTCCCCACAGAATTGAGGGTGTCACAGATTGGTATCAGAGCCACGGGTTGACAGTAGGTTACACGTCTAGATAGAAACCTTAGATTGACATGAGAGCCATGGGTTAACAGTAGGTTACACCCTTAAATAGAAATCACAGATTAGACCCAGACGGATAGCAAACCCACGCTGACCAAAGGAAGTGTCCTAGGGTGAATAGCTTAGATTGGCTTTAAACCCACCTTGACATAGGAAACCATCCTTAAATAGGAGGTGTATGAGCCCTTGCAATGATTATTTGTAATTGTGTGCTTAGTGTGAGCTGTGAGACGTCCCCAAATGTTGTCCATATCCACACGTAAAGAAGAAAGAGGTGTGAGATGCTTCCACACTTGTTCACATCCTCATATGGGCTGATATATATATAGTCCAACTCACCTTGATGCATATAGTTGAAGGGACCTACCTAACCTTTTGACCTGCTATTCTATTTTGTTCTCTCTCACAGATGGTGAGAGGAAACGCCGGCCGAAGGAACGTCCAGGAGGATGACCACGAGGAAGTTCCTGCTAACCCCGGAGCTAGTGAAAATCACCTAGAACGGCTGTTGGCCATGCAAAACCAGCTTATGCAAACCATGATCCAAACTTTGGGTCAGTTGCAGGCCAACCAAAACCCCGTTCCGGCACCACCGCCACCACCACCGCCGGCTCATAACAGGTTGGGAGAGTTCATGAGGACTCAACCACCCACCTTTGCTCAAGCTAGTGATCCTATGGAGGCCGATGATTGGTTAAAATCCATGGAGAAAAAGCTTTCCATTGTTCAGTGCAATGACCGAGAGAAGGTTCTCTTCACGTCACACCAACTTACGGGAGACGCTGCTGACTGGTGGGATGCCCTGAGCAACGCTCATGCCGACACGGAGACGATCACTTGGACTGAGTTCAAGGAAAGTTTCCGCTCTCACTACATCTCTACTGGTGTAATGATGCTCAAAAGGCAGGAGTTCGAAGGTCTCCGCTAAGGACAGAAAAGTGTGAATGAGTATCTCAATAAGTTCATACAACTGTCCCGGTATGCCCCCCGAAGATGTCAACTCAGATCAGAGGAAGCAGTACCTGTTCATGAGAGGGTTGAACGATGAAATCCAGGTGCAGCTCCTCAACAATGACTACGTAAGCTTCCAGAAGGTGGTTGACAAGGCCATAGTGGTTGAAAACAAGATCCGAGAGATCGAGCGAGAGTGCAAGAGGAAAGCACCATACCAGCCTCAAGGGAGCAACGTACGGCCTCGGTACATGCCCCCTGCACCCAGTATGGATTGACCACTCCTGCATACTGCCCGGGTCAGCCACCCCAGCAACGACCCGTTGCACCCGCACCTCGCGTGCCCACGCCTCCTGCGCCCCGACCTAACAATGGCGCCCCTGTTCAAAACCCATGCCCCAACGCACCTGCTACCGTAGGCAACAGGGCATGCTTTGCATGCGGGGAAGTAGGCCACTTCGTGAACCAGTGTCCGAGGAGGGGCCCTGGACAGCAAGGTAACGTGCCCAAGCAGAACCAGCGATCGAACGGAGGGGACAATCAAGGAAACTGTGGACAGCAGAACTATGCTCGCGTCAACGTGAACCATGTCTCTGCTGAGGAAGCACAACAGGCTGAGGACGTCGTAATTGGTATGTTCCTTGCCAACTCCAACCCAGCCACCATATTATTTGATTTTGGAGCATCACATTCCTTCATATCATCCAAATATGTTGCCAAACATCATCTACCCGTATCCCACTTAGAATGTGCTATGTTAGTTAATTCTCCCGGAGGAGAAATGAGGACTAATATAGTATGTCTTTTGGGTTGACAAACGCACCCGCATACTTCATGTACCTTATGAACAAGGTTTTCATGGAGTACCTGGATAAGTTCGTCGTGGTTTTCATCGACGACATTATGGTGTATTCAAAAAGTGAGGAGGAGCATGAAGAACATTTGAAATTGACCTTGCAGAAATTGCGAGAACATCAATTGTATGCCAAGCTCAACAAGTGTCAATTTTGGCTAAAAGAAATATCTTTCCTAGGCCACATTATCTCCATGGAAGGGGTATTGGTTGATCCTGGAAAAGTGAGAGATAATCTGAAGTGGGACCAACCGCAGAGCGTGAGGGATATTCTGAGTTTTCTTGGGATGGCAGGATACTATCGACGCTTCATTAAAGACTTCTCCAAGATAGCAAAACCTATGACGGAGTTGCTAATGAAGGGAAAGGTCTTTCAATGGACACCTGTCTGCCAAGAAAGTTTTGAGGAACTCAAGAAAAGGCTAACCACAGCACCAGTTCTGGTATTGCCAGACGTAAGCAAGAGCTTTGACATATATTGTGACGCATCCAGACAGGGGCTCGGATGTGTGCTCATGCAAGAAAGACAAGTGGTAGCCTATGCCTCATGGCAATTAAAGAAGCACGAGCTTAATTATCCTACACATGACTTGGAGTTAGCAGCAGTGGTGCATGCATTGATGATTTGGAGACATTATATCCTTGGTCATCGATGTGAGATCTATACGGATCATAAAAGCCTCAAGTACATATTTACCCAAATAGATTTGAATTTGAGGCAACGTCGATGGTTAGAGCTTATCAAGGATTACGATGTTGGAATTAACTATCACCCCGGGAAGGCCAATGTGGTAGCTGATGCATTGAGCAGAAAGGGAGTATGTCACCAACTCACGGTTTGGGAGCTACCACCCGAACTACGTAAGGAGTTCGAACGGTTACACCTCGGATTCTTGAACAACATGGAAATAAGGGAAATCCACTCTTCATTGGAGCAAGAAATAAGAGAGGGCCAAGAAATCGATGAGGGGATCAAGGAGATTAAGGAAAGAATCCGACAAGGAACATATAGGATTTCAAGGAGGATGAGAAGGGTACGCTTTGGTTAGGAAAAAGGATTTGTGTGCCTAACATAAAACACCTCCGCGGCATGATATTGGGAGAGGCACATGATTCACCCTACTCCATACATCCCGGAAGCACCAAAATGTACAAGGACTTGAAGGCTTGTTATTGGTGGGATGGTATGAAGAGGGATATAGCCGAATACGTTGCCCTATGTGACACATGCGAACGGGTGAAGGCCGAACATCAAAGACCCGCTGGATTGTTGCAACCCTTGAAGATACCCGAATGGAAGTGGGAGTACATCAGTATGGATTTCATCATCGGATTACCACGTACTCAGTCGGGTTATGACTCCATCTGGGTTATCGTGGACCGATTGACGAAAACCGCCCATTTTCTCCCTGTAAAAGCCAACTACAACGTTGCACAATTAGCCGAGTTGTACATGGAGCAGATCGTGTGCTGTCATGGAGTCCCGAAGAGGATAGTCTCAGATCGAGGTTCTCAGTTTACCTCTAGATTCTGGAAAAAAACTGCAGAAAGCCATGGGTAGACGACTAGATTTTAGCTCCGCCTATCATCCACAAACTGACGGACAAACCGAAAGGACAAACCAAATTTCGGAGGACATGCTGAGAGCTTGCGCCATGAAACACGGGCGTAGTTGGGATAGGAGTTTACCGTATGCCGAATTCTCCTATAACAACAGCTATCAAGCTAGCTTGAAGATGTCGCCGTTCGAAGCATTATACGGTAGACGGTGTAGAACACCACTATTCTGGAACGAAACCGGAGAGAACCAGGTGTTTGGACCCGAAGTGCTACAAGAGGCTGAAAAGCAAGTCCAAACGATACGGGAGAACTTAAAGGCTGCTCAGTCACGACAGAAAGGCTATGCGGACAATAGGCGAAGGAAGTTGACTTTTGAAGTAGGAGACTTCGTATACCTTAAGGTATCGCCTATCCGAGGCCAACGACGTTTCAACGTCAAAGGCAAGCTAGCACCTCGCTACATCGGACCATTTAAGATTCTGGACAAGCGAGGAGAAGTAGCCTATCAACTAGAGCTCCCAACCCACCTCTCTGACGTACATGACGTGTTTCATGTATCCCAGCTCAAGAAGTGCTTGAGAGCACCAGAGGAGCCAGTATTAATGGGAGAACTTGAACTTCAAGAGGATCTGACTTATGCGGAACACCCTGTCCGAATCTTGGACTTAAAGGAAAGGGTCACCCGGAACAAGGTGATTCGATGGTGCAAGATGCAATGGAGCCATCACACCGAAGCTGAAGCCACATGGGAGCGTGAAGAGGATATCAAGGCAGAATTTCCCCATCTATTTTCTACTAACGAATCTCGAGGGCGAGATTCAATTTAAGGGGGGTAGATTTGTGACACCCTCATCTCTGGTGTCAACATATATTCACGTTTTATGAAGAGAAAAACATTTTAAGGAAAATAGGAACAGAGAAAGTTATCAAAAGGATAGCCAGTAAGAGTCGAGTCCAGTTCACATAAGAGCGCCGAAGACAACTTATGCGGCCGCTGGCCACGTGGCGTGTTCGGAGCTCATCCCTTAGAAGTAGGGAGAGGCCGCCGCTAAGCTGGCTACGTGGCAGACTTGGGGCTCGTCTCCGCAAAGGAAGGGAGGTCCGACCCTGTGGGACACGTGTTGTTTCTGGAGCTAGCCTCTGCGGAAGAAACAAAGGCATTTCCTCAGGACACGTGTCGACCTCGGAGCTCACCTCCGAGAAGACCGGTTCCATCGAACACGTGCCACCACCGGAGCTTATCTCTGGGAGGTCTGTCGCTGCTGGACACGTGTCGACCTCGAGGCACGTCTCTGAGGAAAAAGGAAATACCGGCACGTTAACACGTGGCGTGTGTGGAGCCACCTCCGAGCGAGATAGGAGGTCCCGACCGCCAGGATACGTGGCGCACGCGGAGCTCACCACCGAAGAAGAGGGAAGTCTTGCTCGCTTGACACGTGGCACCACCGGAGCTCGTCTCTGCGGAGAAGGAGATACCAGGCCCCGGAGGACACGTGGAGCTTCCGGAACTCATCACCGCGGAGGTAACGAGTTCTGGAGCGGTTTTTACGCGTAAGAATACCGGTATGTAAAGGAAAACCGACCTGAATTCCATGATGTTACTAAAGATAAGACGTTAGGATACAACAACGATCTGAATAGGACTCATACTCGGGATACAATCAGATTAGGACTCTTCTCTTCCCAATTATAAATAGAACCAGAACCTCTAGCCGAAACCACAAACTTCTTTTCCAACTCCTGAGCCGACGACTTAGAGCCCTAGCCCTAACTCGCCGAGTAAACCATCGCCGAAGTGCAACAAGGGAGATCATCGGAGGAGAACCGAGCGGTCTGAGGAGGACCTCGAAAACCAAGAAGGACGTAAGGTAGGACTCCGACACCACCTTACGACATCATTGTATTCTCTTTGCATCTGTTCTTTGATTCCTTCCAGAAGCCTTCTCGTGGATAGATCACTTGATGATCAAGATGATCTAAAGACAAGATCATCACCACATCCACCTTTGATCCGAACACCTATGTCCATGCAAGCCATACAAGAACACATGTGAACCAATCTAATAAAAGCTAATCATAAGATAACATGCATATGCATCCTCGCATCTAGTTTAAGGTTTGTGCATGATAATGATTGCTATGAATCTTGTATGCACGCAATCCTACCTAGCAGAACAAGCTCGGGGAGCTGTCTACGACGCTGCAGCAACAAGGTTTTGAGATCCAAGAACCCCCGGAACTGCAAGAACAAGGCAAGTGCTCCTTGACCATATTGATCCTATGTTTTGGGTGAAACTGTTTTGATTACGAAAAGGTGTGCGTACTGAGTCAAACATGATGGGAAACCTTTTTTTAGGAGTTGACTAGTTTTGGTTAAACCACCCGTGTCGCTAGGGATGTTTTATGAGTTGGGAATGGTTTTTGCTTATGCTTCGCTGAGTCCATGGGATTGGGAAGCGAGATAGATGTGTCTAGCTAACTGCACTCGTAATGATAATAAGAAACCGATGTTGTTAATGAACATGGATCGGAGGGAGATCTAGGCAAGACTGGGTTTGTGAATGAGGTAGCATGAGACGGTGGTGTACTTGCCATAGATCTAAGGACCGGTTCATGCATGCACATGCCAGAATAACAGTGCCACCACAAGGCCAAGTATGGGTGCAGCTTAGCTGAGTAATTAGGTAAGTTGCTAGAGTGTTATGGACTGTGGAAGGCGCGGGGAATGGGAGTCGAGTGAGGACTGCCCTGGGAACTGCATGGCACAAGAGGGGGCCCGTGGGTGGGAGAATTGGAGATTCTAGCCTGCCGATGAAACCTTAGTGAGTCCATACATCTAGTAACCCCTTTGTAAATGCTATTTTATGATCTCTTGACCATACACCGACGGTTGTGTACTGGTATAATAGAGGTTCTGCAGTCACCGACGGGTGACGAAATCACAAACTTGTGGGTAAAGAGGTACACACTCTGCAGAGTCTAAAACTATCATGATAGCTGAGCTTACGGTTACGAGCGACTGGCTAAACTGCCATGATTAGTTGGGATGGTTATTGGGAAGGTTCTTGATTATGGTTATTGAGTTTGGTTATGGTTTGGTTGTTGGGACTGTTGAGTCTGGGTGATGAGATGGTTGCATGACTGTTGAGTCGTGACATAAGATTGGTCTCGGTGCGAGAAGGAGTCGTTTTATGAGATGAGATAGTAGCGAATACGGGAAGGTATTCGTGAGATGGTAGCGAATACGAGGAGGTATTCGTGAGTATGAATAAAAGTTGATTAATGTTCGGATGGAACACGGAAAGGGATGAAGGTATGTTGGTAATTTAATTTATGCTGGGATTACATCTATCTAAAGCTAAGTTGCTGTTTTATCATGGTTTTATAAATTTGCTTTTCTGCAAATGAGCCTTTTTATACCTACCTTGTTATGAGCTGCATATCGTGTTTTTCCTGCACTTGCTGAGTACATCATTGTACTCAAACTTGCATTATTATTTCATCATCAGCAGCAGGAGAAGCCTACTATGAAGACCAAGTGGAGCATTACGGCGTGTGATCTGTTCTCAACCTTGTCTGTGGAGGGTGTAGAGATGGATCTACTTCTGCTTAGATTTGCTTCCGCATTAGCTAAATTGCTTTTGCATTAGAATAAAGACTTCCGCTGCATAGAAATAAGATATGTTATTGTAATAAACTCTGTTATTTGTGATAATATATAATCTGAATTCAGTTTGTGGAATGTATGTGTATGTGTGATGAATATCCTGGGTACACATATGTATTAGTTCTCGGTTCTGTGGTACAGTCTGCTGCGTAATAGTCAGGTGCGGAAGACCCTTCTGCATCTGTTTTTCCAAATGCAGCTTTAGCGAGTATGTTGGCGCTTCATCAATGTTCATTGCTAAAAAACACTAGGGTCAACGACATGCTGCAGACTGGTAATAACAAGACCACAGGTTGATAGTGAAATGCCGCAGATTGGTAATAACAGAACCAGAGGTTGGTGATGACGTGCTGCAGCTTGGTAAACAAAGACTCGGCTCCAAGATCTTTAGAGGTCACGATTGTAGCCTGCTGCAGGTGTCACAGAAATGGAGTGATATGTGAGCATCAGAATCCTTCTCTAGTCATATGGAAACAGAGTTTTAAAGAGGAGTTCAAGAGCAAAACGGGGGCGTAAAGGATGAATTCAACGTTTAGCTGAGTAGCCTGTAATTCGATCAGCAGTAGGGTCTTCTTTGATCCTACAGCCCCATAAACTGTACATAATCTGTTTTCCTTTTGTTTATTAATAAAAAAATGGTAGGGGACTCCACTGCCAGTTCGCTCAAAAAACAAAATACTGAATTCCATTCACCACCTCTATAATGAAGATACATAGCGATAACATGAAAATACAAATAATCCGGCAAGTACAAATATAAAACAGAATAACAAGAAGCAAATAGCAGGTAATAACAAAACCACACCAGAAAAAAAAACAAATCTGGAAACAAAGAGAAATCCAGGACGCCTTGTGTTATTTTTATAAATATGCATGCCTACAAGTTGTAAGGGCCTCAGTTTTTGACACATGTTTGAAGGGTCATCACCACACACACACCTCATTTGAAGCAAGTTGATAAACATATTTGAAGAGCAAGTAACCACCATCAACATGATCATTAGGGAACAAACTCACATATTGCAAAAGTGGTATTTCCCACATGTGATATACATGGGCTGGGCATATGAAAACTCCTACATAGTGCTAGGAATGTCCATGCCAAGTTTCACCCAAATTCAAAACCTTTTGAGGTCATTTTGGGTATGGCTAGAAAGAGGGCAGTTTGAACTCAAATTCAAATTCAAACTGTTTTGATCTCATGAATTCAAAAGTGGGAGGCATATTCTTACTCAGCATATTTTTGTGAGCTCACACACCAATTTTCACTCCATTTGGAGTTGATCTTGACATGAGCTAAGTGGGGCAAATTCAAACTTTATTTGAATTTCAAACTAAACATGTGCTGAAATTCATTCAAACCAAACCCAATTTGAAATCTAACCAATTCAAATGGTCCAAGGGTAGATAATTCAAATCACCAGGGGCTTTGTGGGAACTACTGTTTACAACAGTGAATAGGAGTTAATCTCAGAAGTTAAAAATGAAAATGGGACCCACATGTCAGCCATTGGGATGATTCAACCGACTGAGACTTTCTCACTCGGGTCTCCGGGCTTCAGCTGCGATCGCCACCGAGGGAGGCCGCCGCGCCAGCAGATGCTTGGCCACGCGCGGGCACGAGTCGGTTCAGAGCCTTCTTAAGGCGTCCCCCCCCCCCTCCTCGGCCGAAGCCCTCGCCATTTTCTCCCCGCAAGAACACAGCGCCGGGAAACTTTCTTCCGCCGCTCAGAACCGATCGGAGAGCTCCGATCACAGCCTCCTCGTTCCCTCTAGAGGTACGGCAAGGTACTAGGAACCCTCCTCGTTCTTCCCCGTTGCTAGAACTCAGCTGAAACCTGTCGATCTCGGCTATACCGAGAGTTCAATTCGGTGACCTAAAACCGCCGCACTTCGGGCTCCCGTGGACAGCACAACCGGGAGGTTGTCACGCCCGAGTTAAGGCGTCTCTGGAAGCGCTGGTGACCGGTGCTGCTCACCCCCGAGCCACAGCCCGAGTGTTTGCTCACCGGCGGCAAATTTCCAGTTTTCCCATTTCTGGGTACAGAGCGAACTTCGGGTGCGCCTGTCGAATCCATACTCTAGGAAGGATTAGAGGGCCTCAATCCGCTCCCACACCAACTAGACACGGTAGCGCACAAGTTGTCTTCACAACCTTTGGCCTGAGAACCTCTGTAACCGGCGTATTTCGAAGTTTACCGACGGCGGAGCATGCGGAAAGCATCGGGCGCACGGTGAGGGACTACTTCGGACCTCTCTCGAGCTGCCTTGATCCCATGCCGAGGTTCCTGAGGTACCACTGATGCTTTCCGGCCGTTTGCTCGGTCAGTTGGGGTGCTAGGGAAGTCGGCCGACACGGCCGAAGTCTTTCCGAAGCCGCCGCTCGTCGCCGACCATGTGCCGGTCATTGTCATGATGAGCTGAGCCCGGAATCATGTTCTCCGAGTGAAAGTAGGCAGGGGTGGTCGGAATCATGAAGTTTGGAGCTCCACAGAGGCTGCCAGCGAGCTCTCCGGCGAGGTACCCCGGCGGCAGAGCGCGGGCAGCGTGAGGTAGATGAAAGGGGTGGACCCCAGCTGTCAGCGGCACATATTTTAAATCGGGATTGGGCTGCGGCTGGGATCTGATGTGCTGGCGCGCAAAAACCCTGTGGGCCTCAGTGTGCTGACGCCTCCGCGCCCAACACGTGTCCCCGTGGCCCACCGGCAGGTTTAAACTTTTCCCCGATTTTCAGATTTCATTCAAACTTCAAATCCTCATAACTTTGGCTAGGAAGCTCCAAATCGAGTGAACCAAATTTTGTTGGATTCAGCTCTCTGAGTACTTTCCAGCAAATCAAGTTTCACTTCATGAAAATCCTTATTTCTCCAGAATTAATTCCTCAAAGTGTAAACTGTTTGGAATTTTAACTGGAGAATCCCTTGGAGGAAAATTCTGAAATTTTGATGGGATGTTCACCAAAATATCCCTGAACTACCATAAAAATTTCAGATCCATTTGAGCTCATTTGATCCACCTAATGGTGTGATTAGTGAAACTGTTCCAGAGAAAATAGAAAATGTTCAGAAACATTTTCAGAATTTTCCCTGAAATTATTTAGCTCATATCTTTAGTTAGGAACCTTCAAATTAAGTGAGACCAACTCCATTAGAACCATTTGAAAATCTAGTTTTCAGAAAGTCATGGCTTGCTCCATGAAAATCCCTAGTACACCCTAAGAGCTTCAATTAAGGTCAATGACATAATTAATTGTGGAGGGCTCCAATGAGCTTTGCTGTACTAAAACTTGACCAAGTCTCTTTTAGGTTGTAACCAAGCCACAGTAAAAGTTTCACAGTCTTTGGGTCTATCTAGTGAGACTTAGAAGGTTCACAAGTTCAAAACTCAATTCAAATGCATTTAATTAATACATGTACTTCTTATATCATGTAGTCGCTAAGGTCGAGGAGGAACCCGAAGTCCTAGACTTCATTACTCCATAGGAGCAGCTAGCCTACGACCAAGAGCAGTAAGGCAAGCTCCGGTTTGCATTAACCTTTTTACAAATTTTTATTGTTTTGAGCACTTACTTGAGTACCATTAATCCTTGCATTAGAGTCCTGTTTGGAAACTCAACTGCATAGCCAAGAAAACCATGGGTTGGGTTTAGTATTGCAAACCCCGTTAGCTACTGCAATGCTAAGATAGTGTAGGATACGGTACAAGTCTAGTAGTTGGAACTACTCGCGAGCATAGGCTAGAGGCACTCGACTCGGGTAGAGATAGCAAATGAAACACATGGCAAGAAAAATGAGACCGAGTGGAGAGTAAGGGCAACAGGACTTTGGGGCCTGGATGCTATAGCTCCGCTTGTGTCGATTGAAGACCTACCGGATATATGGGAACCGGGAAACTAATGTAACTCGGGTAGCTGGGTATTGAGGCATTGCCCGTCGTTCAGAGGGTAGATTGAGAGCCCGAGGTGTAAATCGGCTGGCGCCACTGAGATGCGCGTGCAGAGACCTCTTGCTCGAGACGATGGGACCGGTTCAATATTTGGCTAACGGGCGAAAGGTGGTTGCATACGGCGTCCGTGATGGTTGCTGTAGGCAACATCGAGTACGGGTGTACATGACGGGTTATTCGGGTAACCCTGCAGGTGCAAATCGATTATAATCGCCGTCCCTCGTGGACAGTGAGTATGACTTGTTCACTGTACCGTGACGTAGAAAGAACGGGTGTAAAAGCCCAAGAAAAGGGACTTGCAAAAACTTTTCTTCACCTCACAACACCACAGTTTTTATTGTGGACGCCTTAGGAAATGTTGTGAAGAGCATGTAACCTCCATCAAAAGAATGATTAGAGGGGAAAGCCTTCACTTTCACAAAGTAGGGTTTCTACACATGAACATGAGAGGTTGAGCTCACCCCTAGAATTTAAAAAGTCTTGGGAAGGTTCAGTCCAAAGCTCATGCAAATTCAATACTTTTTGAGGCACTTTTGAGTTATTTCAAAAAGAGGCCAATTTGAATGTAAATTCAAATTGCAGCAACTTTCATCACCCAAATTCAAATGTTAGCTCCATATCTATACTCAGCACATTTTTCTGAGTAAACCCACCAATTTTCATCTCCATTGGAGCTCATCTTGTCAAGAGCTAAATTTGCAAGAATTCAAAACTGAATTTGAATTTCAGTTTAAATATGAAGCAAATTTAACCAAACAAAGTTTGAATTTGAGAATTCAAATTCAAACAAAGACTTGGGAGCTAAGTCTCACATTAAATTGTGAGTAGCTGGTGGGATAATTAGCAAAAACAGAAAAGAAATATTAGGGAAAAAAAGAAGAAAGGGGGAGGCCCACATGTCAGCTGCACACCCGAGTACACAGTGGGGTGCTGCAGCCGGGTCTCGACTTCGCGCGCAAGGAAACAGGCGAGGCGGCGAGCCACCGAGGCGTCGACGTGCCACCCCCTGCGCTCGATGCTTCGTGCGGGTAACACCTCAGTGAAGAAAACCGAGTACTCCACTCGCCTTCTCCCCGTTTTCCCCCGAGAGCAGCCGCACCAGGACGGAAAAACGATCGCCGCCGACCACTCTTCGCGCCCGCCTGTAGATCAGTACCTCTAGGACCTCCCACAACCACCGGTGATCGTGAGAGCGTGCGCGGGACGCTGCTGGACCTCACCGAGCTACCAAGCCGATCCCTCACCCTCTGTGTGTGGCGCACAGCACCAACCACCATCAGAAATTTCAGTTTGTGCCGCCGCCGGGCCTCCTCGACGTTCTGGAAATACAGAGCCCATCACACCCCGAGTTAAATAGCAGAAAGGTGCGCCTACTCCTTCTCTTCACGCTGCCAAAAGCCCCGGTCCATCCCTCCATGGGAGCCGCGGGAATTTGTGAAACACCGAGGACATGTCCATAGGTCAGGGGGGATTGATCTTCCAAAATTCACGACCCATGTGTGTTCTCTAGCCATTCTAGTCATAGGGTAGGCCACAGACCTCGGTGCGAGTCGCCGAGACTGAAAAGAACTAGGATTTGTGGAGCCTCCACGGTGCTATTCAAGTTTTACTCTCTGTCGCCGGTTTTCAACCGGGGGCGCACGGTGACATAGGGTTTGGAGGAGTTTCCAAGTTCTTTGGCATACGGGACGTCCTTTGCCATGAGCCACTGATGCTCTAGGGCGAGAGAAACGGGAAATTAGGCCAGCAGAGAGGATGACTGACGTCGTCGGACTCGGTCCGAGGCCGCCGTCCGTCGCCCGACTTCTGTGGACCGTTAGAGCTCACAACGACCTCGGAAACGGTTTCCCCGACCCTCAAAACCCTAGGCGGCGAAAGCCAGGCCGGAAGATCGCTTAGGAAGGAGGAACCGAGGGGGGGGAGGAAGAACACCGGCGAGAGAGGCGCGCGCGGGAAGAGGGGAGCGGGAGGTTGAAGACGAAGCGCCGACCCCACCTGTCAGCCACTCGGCGGTAGAGCTGTCTTCTGTGGCTGCCGATCTTTTGTGACTACACCAGGGGAAACCCAGTAACCCTGTGTGTTCTCGTTTCTCACTGGCTGAGATTTAAAGAGTGGGCCCGGGTTCTTTTCCAATAG
Organism: Neostapfia colusana; assembly: GCA_030760725.1. Classification (NCBI taxonomy): domain Eukaryota; kingdom Viridiplantae; phylum Streptophyta; class Magnoliopsida; order Poales; family Poaceae; genus Neostapfia; species Neostapfia colusana. The sequence continues at coordinate 25,007,197 of JASWHV010000019.1, read as the reverse complement.
TAAAACAATTCCAGTTTCCACTCAAACTTTAGAAATCCATAACCTTTGCTAGGAAGCTCCAAATTTAGTGATTCAAATTAGGTTGGATTCATCTTGCCTAGCTTGTCCAGATATACAACCCAATTTGTATGAAACCTATTAATTAATTCTGGAAAATTCTTTAAAGCTTTTCAGCAAAAGAATTTTAGAGGGAGTTTGGTTCATCCAAAAATCCCCAAATTTTACCAGAATGTTCTTTAGGACATTAGTAAACCCCTGTAAAAGTTTCAGACCATTTGGAGTTGATTTGGTCAGAGCAATTCAAATTGGACGGTACTGTGTTCATTTGAATACAGAAACATTTTCAGAGAATTTCCAAAACTTGGAAATTCAGTTCTGGGCAATTCTTAACCCCAAAAATGTTAGGAAAATTCAGGCAAACTCTATGAGCTATAATTGAAATTGTAGTTCATTAAGTTGAGCATGAACAGGGATATTACCTCAGAATAAATTCTTCCTTGCTGATTTGCCAAGAGAATTATTCTGAGCAAACCACTCCATGAAAAGTGCTAATGTTTGGTCCAGAGAGTTTTCTTGTGACAAGGAACTCACACAAAAATTCTCAGCTCCATTGGAGCTCTAGATCACCCCTGTCCTGTTTAACCACTTAAGGGATTAATATGGAAAAGGGGGAAAACCACTTAGCATTTAACCACGTGATTAAGTCCAAGCCAAACCACCAACACCAGTTCATCTTTAAATTCTTAAACAAAGTTCCAGGTGTTAGAGGCTGGTTATTAGAACTAATAGTAGAAGTCTTACTCTAAAACTCACATTTGCATCTAAATTAACATGTAGTATTTCATTAACGTGTAGCCGTTGAAGAAGAGACTCCGGAAGTGCTGGACTTCCTTCTTCCGGACGAGGAACTAACTACTGACCAGCAGCAACAAGGCAAGCCCCGGTTTGCATTAACCTTTTTATAAGTCTTACTTTGTTTACATGTGTCATGTGAAGTATGTATGTGCATTAGGTATAGGATGAATGAAACTCCACTTGCATAACCAAAGGGTCCTAAAAGAGTGAGGGTAGTGTCAAGGACCTCGAGTAGACAGGCTATACTTAATGAGTCATAGGACTTCGGTACAAGTCGAGTAGTTGGAATCTACTCGCGAGATAGGCACTGGGACGCACGGGTTCGGTTGAGTGATGTGAGATCACCTTAGTAATGAAAAGGAGACTAGGCAGTGGCTAGGGCGCAACAAGAGGAAGTCTTGTGTGCGCAGTCCTATCCGTGTCGATTGAGGACCGATCCGTGTGCGGCCCTGCTGAACAAGTATTGAACGTACCGAAGGCATATCGGATATATGGGCCCCGATAAACCGATGTAGCCTAAACCTCCGGGCGTCGAGGCATAGCACACCGATTTATAGGTGTAGGTTGAGAGCAGCAAGGTGGAAATCTGCCAACGGGCATAGAGAGATGCTCTGTGTGGGGAACCTCCTGCTCGTTTCGGTGCGACCGGTTCGACGTTTGGGCCGTTGGGTGAAAGGTTGTCACGTACGACATCGAGTGAGCGTGCTGTGCAGCTCCACGGGTGGGCGTACGTGACGTGCTCTTTGGGTTTTCCCTGCAGGTGTATATCGAGTCGATTCGCCGTCCCTCGCGGTGACGAGTACCGCTTGTTCACTGCGTCGTAACGTAGACTAATGGATGAAATATGTTGCTTCAATGATGCTGATTGATATAATTGTATTGCTACATGTGTGCCACCAAATACTGCTTACTAAATTTTAGATTTCATGAACCGTTAACTTGTTGCTAAAAGATGAACTAAGGATGAACTTGTAGGCGTGTCGTTTTGCTGAAATGTTACTAACCTATGCCTTGGTATACCTCATGTAGAGTTTCATGCTTAGGTGAGTCGGTTAAGCCTTGCTGAGCCTTCGTGCTCATGGTTGCTGCTTAAGTGTTTTTCAGGTGAGGAGCCACCCACGGACTCGGAGTACGAGTCAACCGGCGAGGGTTACCCTCCGTCAGGGACCACGGCTGAGTGGGAGTCGTACACGCCGCGCTGAGCTGAGGAGTGCAGCTAGTGTGGGTTGACCTAGGGCTGGGCAACCAACTTTTGCTAGATAGGCGGGCGTGAGTTGTGTAGTGTAGACTTCCGCTGTGTAACATAAACAATAGTTGTAACTGAAGTTTGTACCTGTTTGTACAGTTTCAGTTGTTTCCCATGTAATATATTATGTTCTTATGACGTGTGCTGTCGGGTGTCGCATCGCGCGGCACCACCCTCTGCGATCCTGGATGAGCGGATTCCGGTCCGCCACAGCCTGGTATCAGAGCTGCAGTGGGGATAGCACAGTACTTAAGGACTGCATTATGGGAAAACATAGGTTACGGTGAGGAATCGGTAGTTGCCCAAGTAAGGACTATATTAGCATAGTTACTTAAAGTGGCAAATACTAACCTATGTGTTATAATTCTGAATTTCAATTATGTAACGACGCACCTACGCTCTGGTAAGTATGGTAAGGAACGGCACCGAAAACGGTTCAATTTCGGTTAGCTCCCCCTGATGAGGAACGTGGCTCAGGGATAGAGTCTCACAGCTTGGTGTGAGATGTCAATATGAACCTCTTGGACTCTTCATGTCCCTGAGTTCATATGAAACGCTGATCCCTAGCGTGCATTAGGCAAGTAAGTGGAGACCTCATCGCGTGGTCAGTAACGCGAGAGTGTGTTCGTCTGGAAATAGCCCAGGAGGACATACGCAGCGCTTGCCATCGGCATGCCCTGCAGGGCAGTAGGTGGTATCTTTTGGGTTGATAACATTCCCTACCGTGACGACCCGTTCATGACCTACTCGGGTTCCCCGTCGTGTGGTGTTGAAACACGATCACGTACCTTGAGACGTGACCTAACTCAAGGACGGCCGTATGACAATGATACGGACGTTTGTATTTACTTCCAAATATGGAACTGCCTGAAATGAATAACCATTGAGTGCACCATTATTGTGTGGTCTTCTGCAGGTACTAACCACGTATGTATCCGTGTAGAAAACGTGTGCGAGAGACCGTTTAGTGCCACACTTGAGACGTATATACCGATATGATCCGGTTAGGATTTTCTTTTGTGAGGAACATAGTACTGAGATATTGTAGGCATATGCATGAAAATATTGAGAACAAGGAACTAAAATCATTAGGTTCAACATTTAGGACCCTGGTTGGGTATAAGAATGGGATAGTGGAGCAGGGTAGTTCCAAAAAGACTGAAAACAGAGTGCTCTGTTTTGGGACAGCAAGGTTGCTGATCTTCAACAGGGCATAACTCACAGGTCTTTTAGCCCAGGGAGGTGTGCTATATAGTTCTGGAAAGGTATTCAAGTACTCTACAACCTTGTTGTAGACTTACAGAGCTGAAACTCGCCTTAAGATGGCTGAAATCCCAGAGGAATGTAAACTGTCCAGAACCAGGGCAGAGTAAAACATCCTCTGAACTGATCTGTTTTTCAAACATAACTCCCAGTAGAAAAATCTAAAATTGTCATATAATACATCCTTAGAAAGAGTAGAAGATGTGTGACATCTTTGCAATTCAAAGTTCCTGAAATTTCAGCACAGAATTTAGTGGAAATCAGGGTTGAAAACAGCCACTTCCAAGGGAGGTGCTGTTAAAATTCTTCCAGAAATTCTGTTGACTTTGAATTAGCATAACTTTTTAACCAAAGCTTATCTGGGGGCAAATGCATACTCGTCGGAAAGATACTAAAGTTAACTTTAACTTTGGTATTCAACTTGAGTCATGAAAATGCCCATAACCGGATCAAAACTTGTAATAGGTAGAAACTGGTCATTCTGACGGAAGAATGACAGTTGAACTCATTGGAGAGGGTGTTGTACCCTAAGGGTGGTATATGTGATGACAACACGATAATAATGTCTCGTAGAGACCAAACCCAGTTATGGTGAGCTTCCAAAGAAGGGGTTCATCAAGTTGGATTAAACTAACTTGTGTTTGGTCTGGTAATGGTGTAGCTTGTGCAAAGTTATTACATTATCTGCTTATGAGATATATCGCATGTTTTTGTTGTCATAATATTTTTACGCCCATGGTAATGGAACTGCATGAAAGTGTTGCGGGACTGATGTTATTGTCGTATGGTTGCAGATGGTTCGCACTAGGACCACGCACGAGGTAGGTGGCTCTAGACAAGGGGGAGGCGATGACTCCCAGCCACCGGCCTACGACAGCACCCCGCAGCAGCAGCCACCACCGCCGCCTCCGCTTACTCTAGCGGATGTGATAGCGGCATTGGTGGGAGGTCGTGAGGAGCAGACCGACCTGCTCCGCACGATCGTGCAGAATACGTCCCAGGCGGGAGGACGTCAAGAGCGAGGGCCTCGTGAGCCCCGCGAAGTGTCGTACTCGGATTTCATGAGTACGCACCCTCCAGTGTTCACCGAAGCTGAAGAACCACTGGAGGCGGACAACTGGCTGCGGACTATCGAGTCCAAGTTCGGGCTGCTCCAGTGTACGGAGCGGCAGAAGACACTGTTCGCAGCACAGCAGCTCCACGGTGCCGCTGGTGCGTGGTGGGCGAATTATGTCGCCTCACGTCCGGCTGGCCATGCCGTGGAATGGCAAGAGTTCCGGGAGGCGTTCCGCGCCTATCACATCCCTCCCGGAATAATGAAGAGGAAGTTCCAAGAATTTTTGGAACTGAAGCAGGGCGGGAGGAGTGCCCACGACTACTCCCGTGCCTTCAACCATCTGGCACAGTATGCGTCAGACTACATCTCCACGGAGGAGAAGAAGAGGGAGCACTTCTATCGGGGGTTACACCCCGAAATGAAGACCCACCTCGTACAGTGGAACCGCGGCACATTCAACGACTTAGTCAATGCCGCGATCATGCAAGAGGATGCTCAGCGGGAGTTGGCAGCTGAGCAGCGGAAGCGCAACGCTCCACCCAGCGGTGGGAGTGGCGCTCCACAGAAGTACCGTATGGTGTATCGGACACCATCCGGGCAGCAGTGGCGTCCACCGGCGCGACCTCATCAGTTCGGGGGACGTTCGTTCCAAGCACCCCTGTTCCGTCCGCCGATGCCACCACCAAGACAGCAGCAGCAGACGGTACCCCGGGTGTTTCAACCGCCACAACGCGCCCCGGGTTTCCGTCCACCGATTAGCGGGGGACCGCCCCGTTTCACCTGCTTCACGTGTGGCCAGGCGGGCCACTTCGCGAAGGACTGTCCCCAGGGGCAGCAGAGCAGCGAGCAAGCCCAGCTCCAGGGCGGTGCTCGAGGCTGACCTCCAGTGAAGAAGGTTGGTTAGTGGACTGGAGGCGTTCGCAACCTCGACAATGAGGACGCCCCAGAGGGAGACAACGTGCTGGCGGGTACGTTTACTCTCAACCATCAAGCCATCGTCATATTATTTGATTCTGGTGCAACCCACAGCTTTATAAGTGCATCCTATGTGGCTAAACATCAATTGCAAGTCTTCCCAACCAACTGCACTTATATGATCTGCTCACCGGAAGGGAAGATTTCAGCTAATATGATGATTCCAAAGGAACCTCTGTGCTTAGGTGGGAAACTATATCCCACCACCTTGATAATCCTTATGGGACAAAAGATTGATGCAATCTTAGGGATGTCATGGCTGCAATACCATGGCGCTGTCCTAGAGACTCGGACACGGACGGTTCACTTAAATTCTCCATTCCACCGTCCACATTCCATGGTGTTAGACACGCCAGTCCGGGAAGTTTTAGCAATTAATAATGCTGAAGTTCTCAAGTTAGAAGACATCCCCGTAGTCCGGGAGTATCCCGACGTGTTCCCGGACGATCTTCCGGGCATGCCACCTGAGCGGGATGTCGAGTTCAAGATCGAGCTCGCACCCGGGACTACGCCCATATCACGGAGACCATACAAAATGGCTCCAAATGAGCTGGCGGAACTGAAAGAACAGCTCAATGATCTGTTGAGCAAGGGTTTCATTAGGCCGAGTTCTTCGCCTTGGGGATGCTCGGCGCTATTTGTAAAGAAGAAGGATGAAACCCTGAGGCTGTGTGTGGATTACCGGCCGCTCAACGCCGTCACCATCAAGAATAAGTACCCACTGCCCCGTATTGACATCTTGTTTGATCAACTTGTGGGGGCAAGTGTATTCTCAAAGATGGACCTTCGCTCTGGATATCACCAGATCAAGATCCGGGCGGAGGATATCCCGAAGACGGCGTTCTCGACGAGATACGGCTTATATGAATATCTCGTCATGTCCTTTGGTCTCACAAATGCTCCAGCCCATTTCATGTATCTCATGAACTCGGTGTTCATGCCGGAGCTGGACAAGTTCGTGGTAGTGTTCATCGACGATATCTTGGTTTACTCCAAGACAGAAGCCGAGCATGCCGAACACTTACGGATCGTTCTTCAACGATTGCGAGACCACAAGCTCAACGCCAAGTTCAGCAAATGCGAATTTTGGATCAGCCAAGTGCCATTCTTGGGACATATCATCTTAGGTGAAGGCATTGCGGTTGACCCAAGTAAAATAAAGCAAGTGTTGAAATGGAAAGATCCCACTTCAGTTCATGAAGTCAGAAGCTTCCTCGGGTTAGAGGGATACTACCGGAGATTCATTCCAACCTTCTCCAAGCTCGCTAAGCCGATGACAGAGTTGCTGAAGAAAGGGACAAAATATGTTTGGAACACGGCGTGTGAAGGAGCGTTCCGAACACTGGTGAAGCATCTCACAACAGCCCCGGTGTTAGCTCAGCCGGATACAACAAAGCCCTTCGACGTGTATTGTGACGCGTCCGGTATTGGGCTCGGCTGCGTGTTGATGCAGGAAGGACGTGTGGTCGCTTATGGCTCACGCCAACTTCGGAACCATGAGCAGCACTACCCAACTCACGATCTTGAACTTGCTGCCGTGGTGTTGGCGCTAAAAATGTGGAGGCACTATCTCCTGGGGAACTTGGTGCATCTCTACACTGACCACAAGAGCTTGAAATACATTTTCACCCAGAAGGAGCTGAACATGAGGCAGAGGAGGTGGCTAGAACTGATCAAAGATTATGAGATTGAAATCCATTACCACCCCGGCAAGGCGAATGTGGTTGCCGACGCACTGAGTCGGAAATCACATGTCCATCACCTCACCATTACACCGGTGGAGGAGGAAGAGCCAAGTTTATACTTGGTTCCTTATGGATCGCTGTACAACCTTGCCCTCATCCCTACTATTAGGGAGGACATCATTGCAGCTCAGAAAACGGATAAAGGCATGGCACATCTCCGGAGACGGATAGACAATGGAGAAATTAAATGTTTCCGGAAAGATGATGAGGGGACGCTGTGGTTCAATGACCGCATAGTCGTACCCCGAGATATGGAGTTGAGGAAAAAGATCCTCGATGAAGCTCACTTGTCTAAATACTCCATTCATCCGGGCAGCAACAAAATGTACCAAGATTTGAAAAAGAAATTTTGGTGGACACGAATGAAGCGGGAGGTAGCTAAGTACGTATCCGAGTGCGATACGTGTAGACGAGTGAAAGCTGATCACATGAAGAAATCAGGGCTGTTGCAACCCCTGAAGATTCCGGCATGGAAATGGGAAGATGTGAGCATGGATTTCATTGTGGGATTACCCCTAACAGCCAACAAGCATGATTCCATATGGGTAATCGTTGATCGGTTAACCAAGACGGCTCACTTCATTCCAGTGAATACACGTTACAATGCCGGCAAATATGCGGAGCTATACATAGCGAAGATTCTATGCCTATACGGGGTACCCAAGACCATTGTCTCAGATCGAGGTGCATTATTTGTATCTCGCTATTGGGAGCAGCTACACGCTGCATTGGGTACTAAGTTGATCAGGAGCTCCGCCTATCACCCTCAGACAGATGGCCAGACAAAGAGGGTGAATCAAGTCCTGGAAGACATGTTGAGAGCATGTGCCATCCACCATGGTAGGAACTGGGATGATCACCTACCATTGGCGGAATTCTCGTACAACAACGGCTATCAGGTGAGTATCAAAATGGCACCTTACGAAGCTCTCTACGGTCGTAAATGCCGCACCCCATTAAATTGGTGCGAGTCCGGTGAAAGGGTCACATTCGGGGTTGATGTGGTGAACGACGCCGAGGAGCGCGTTCGGACAATTCAAGCCAATTTGAAGGCCGCTCAATCCCGACAAAAGAGCTACGCTGATAAGAGGCGTAGACCGTTGCACTTTGACGTTGGGGAACACGTGTACCTCCGCGTGTCTCCAATGAAGGGTGTGCACCGGTTCGGTGTGAAGGGGAAGCTCGCTCCCCGTTTTATTGGACCCTACGCTATCACCGAGAAGTGTGGACCAGCAGTGTATCGATTGGAACTACCGGCATCTCTGGCTGGTGTCCACGATGTTTTCCATATTTCGCAACTGCGAAAATGCTTGAAGCATACAGCTGCTGTTCCTATCGAAGACATTGGCGAGTTGAAACCGGATTTAACATATGATGAGTATCTGGTGGCCATTCTTGAGGAGAAATCCCGAACCACGCGGAGCAGAACGTTGTGGTTCTACAAAATACTCTGGAGTAACCACACCGCCGAAGAAGCGACATGGGAGAGCGAGGAGTTCCTTCGCTCAAATTACCCGGAGTTCATGGCTTCTCAACACGGGTAAGTCCCTATTACATCGATATCTCTTCTTTTATAATCTCGGGACGAGATTCTTTTAAGGGGGGAGGGATGTAAAAGCCCAAGAAAAGGGACTTGCAAAAACTTTTCTTCACCTCACAACACCACAGTTTTTATTGTGGACGCCTTAGGAAATGTTGTGAAGAGCATGTAACCTCCATCAAAAGAATGATTAGAGGGGAAAGCCTTCACTTTCACAAAGTAGGGTTTCTACACATGAACATGAGAGGTTGAGCTCACCCCTAGAATTTAAAAAGTCTTGGGAAGGTTCAGTCCAAAGCTCATGCAAATTCAACACTTTTTGAGGCACTTTTGAGTTATTTCAAAAAGAGGCCAATTTGAATGTAAATTCAAATTGCAGCAACTTTCATCACCCAAATTCAAAAGTTAGCTCCATATCTATACTCAGCACATTTTTCTGAGTAAACCCACCAATTTTCATCTCCATTGGAGCTCATCTTGTCAAGAGCTAAATTTGCAAGAATTCAAAACTGAATTTGAATTTCAGTTTAAATATGAAGCAAATTTAACCAAACAAAGTTTGAATTTGAGAATTCAAATTCAAACAAAGACTTGGGAGCTAAGTCTCACATTAAATTGTGAGTAGCTGGTGGGATAATTAGCAAAAACAGAAAAGAAATATTAGGGAAAAAAAGAAGAAAGGGGGAGGCCCACATGTCAGCTGCACACCCGAGTACACAGTGGGGTGCTGCAGCCGGGTCTCGACTTCGCGCGCAAGGAAACAGGTGAGGCGGCGAGCCACCGAGGCGTCGACGTGCCACCCCCTGCGCTCGATGCTTCGTGCGGGTAACACCTCAGTGAAGAAAACCGAGTACTCCACTCGCCTTCTCCCCGTTTTCCCCCGAGAGCAGCCGCACCAGGCCGGAAAAACGATCGCCGCCGACCACTCTTCGCGCCCGCCTGTAGATCAGTACCTCTTGGACCTCCCACGACCACCGGTGATCGTGAGAGCGTGCGCGGGATGCTGCTGGACCTCACCGAGCTACCAAGCCGATCCTTCACCCTCTGTGTGTGGCGCACAGCACCAACCACCATCAGAAATTTCAGTTTGTGCCGCCGCCGGGCCTCCTCGACGTTCTGGAAATACAGAGCCCATCACACCCCGAGTTAAATAGCAAAAAGGTGCGCCTACTCCTTCTCTTCATGCTGCCAAAAGCCCCAGTCCATCCCTCCATGGGAGCCGCGGGAATTTGTGAAACACCGAGGACATGTCCATAGGTCAGGGGGGATTGATCTTCCAAAATTCACGACCCATGTGTGTTCTCTAGCCATTCTAGTCATAGGGTAGGCCACAGACCTCGGTGCGAGTCGCCGAGACTGAAAAGAACTAGGATTTGTGGAGCCTCCACGGTGCTATTCAAGTTTTACTCTCTGCCGCCGGTTTTCAACCGGGGGCGCACGGTGACATAGGGTTTGGAGGAGTTTCCAAGTTCTTTGGCATACGGGACGTCCATTGCCATGAGCCACTGATGCTCTAGGGCGAGAGAAATGGGAAATTAGGCCAGCAGAGAGGATGACCGACGTCGCCGAACTCGGTCCGAGGCCGCCGTCCGTCGCCCGACTTCTGTGAACCGTTAGAGCTCACAACGACCTCGGAAACGGTTTCCCCGACCCTCAAAACCCTAGGCGGCGAAAGCCAGGCCGGAAGATCGCTTAGAAAGGAGGAACCGAGGGGGGGAGGAAGAACACCGGCGAGAGAGGCGCGCGCGGGAAGAGGGGAGCGGGAGGTTGAAGACGAAGCGCCGACCCCACCTGTCAGCCACTCGGCGGTAGAGCTGAGATCTTCTGTGGCTGCCGATCTTTTGTGACTACACCAGGGGAAACCCAGTAACCCTGTGTGTTCTCGTTTCTCACTGGCTGAGATTCAAAGAGTGGGCCCGGGTTCTTTTCCAATAGTAAAACAATTCCAGTTTCCACTCAAACTTTAGAAATCCATAACATTTGCTAGGAAGCTCCAAATTTAGTGATTCAAATTGGGTTGGATTCATCTTGCCTAGCTCTGTCCAGATATACAACCCAATTTGTATGAAACCCATTAATTAATTCTGGAAAATTCTTTAAAGCTTTTCAGCAAAAGAATTTTAGAGGGAGTTTGGTTCATCCAAAAATCCCCAAATTTTACCAGAATGTTCTTTAGGACATTAGTAAACCCCTGTAAAAGTTTCAGACCATTTGGAGTTGATTTGGTCAGAGCAATTCAAATTGGACGGTACTGTGTTCATTTGAATACAGAAACATTTTCAGAGAATTTCCAAAACTTGGAAATTCAGTTCTGGGCAATTCTTAACCCCAAAAATGTTAGGAAAATTCAGGCAAACTCTATGAGCTATAATTGAAATTGTAGTTCATTAAGTTGAGCATGAACAGGGGTATTACCTCAGAATAAATTCTTCCTTGCTGATTTGCCAAGAGAATTATTCTGAGCAAACCACTCCATGAAAAGTGCTAATGTTTGGTCCAGAGAGTTTTCTTGTGACAAGGAACTCACAAAAAATTCTCAGCTCCATTGGAGCTCTAGATCACCCCTGTCCTGTTTAACCACTTAAGGGATTAATATGGAAAAGGGGGAAAACCACTTAGCATTTAACCATGTGATTAAGTCCAAGCCAAACCACCAACACCAGTTCATCTTTAAATTCTTAAACAAAGTTCCAGGTGTTAGAGGCTGGTTATTAGAACTAATAGTAGAAGTCTTACTCTAAAACTCACATTTGCATCTAAATTAACATGTAGTATTTCATTAACGTGTAGCCGTTGAAGAAGAGACTCCGGAAGTGTTGGACTTCCTTCTTCCGGACGAGGAACTAACTACTGACCAGCAGCAACAAGGCAAGCCCCGGTTTGCATTAACCTTTTTATAAGTCTTACTTTGTTTACATGTGTCATGTGAAGTATGTATATGCATTAGGTATAGGATGAATGAAACTCCACTTGCATAACCAAAGGGTCCTAAAAGAGTGAGGGTAGTGTCAAGGACCTCGAGTAGACAGGCTATGCTTAATGAGTCATAGGACTTCGGTACAAGTCGAGTAGTTGGAATCTACTCGCGAGATAGGCACTGGGACGCACGGGTTCGGTTGAGTGATGTGAGATCACCTTAGTAATGAAAAGGAGACTAGGCAGTGGCTAGGGCGCAGCAAGAGGAAGTCTTGTGTGCGCAGCCCTGTCCGTGTCGATTGAGGACCGATCCGTGTGCGGCCCTGCTAAACAAGTATTGAACGTATCGAAGGCATATCGAATTTATGGGCCCCGATAAACCGATGTAGCCTAAACCTCCGGGCGTCGAGGCATAGCACACCGATTTATAGGTGTAGGTTGAGAGCAGCAAGGTGGAAATCTGCCAACGGGCATAGAGAGATGCTCCGTGTGGGAACCTCCTGCTCGTTTCGGTGCGACCGGTTCGATGTTTGGGCCGTTGGGTGAAAGGTTGTCCCGTACGACATCGAGTGAGCGTGCTGTGCAGCTCCACGGGTGGGCGTACGTGACGTGCTCTTTGGGTTTTCCCTGCAGGTGTATATCGAGTCGATTCGCCGTCCCTCGCGGTGACGAGTACCGCTTGTTCACTGCGTCGTAACGTAGACTAATGGATGAAATATGTTGCTTCAATGATGCTGATTGATATAATTGTATTGCTACATGTGTGCCACCAAATACTGCTTACTAAATTTCAGATTTCATGAACCGTTAACTTGTTGCTAAAAGATGAACTAAGGATGAACTTGTAGGCGTGTCGTTTTGCTGAAATGTTACTAACCTATGCCTTGGTATACCTCATGTAGAGTTTCATGCTTAGGTGAGTCGGTTAAGCCTTGCTGAGCCTTCGTGCTCATGGTTGCTGCTTAAGTGTTTTTCAGGTGAGGAGCCACCCACGGACTCGGAGTACGAGTCAACCGGCGAGGGTTACCCTCCATCGGGGATCACGGCTGAGTGGGAGCCGTACACGCCGCGCTGAGCTGAGGAGTGCAGCTAGTGTGGGTTGCCCTAGGGCTGGGCAACCAACTTTTGCTAGATAGGCGGGCGTGAGTTGTGTAGTGTAGACTTCCGCTGTGTAACATAAACAATAGTTGTAACTGAAGTTTGTACCTGTTTGTACAGTTTCAGTTGTTTCCCATGTAATATATTATGTTCTTATGACGTGTGCTGTCGGGTGTCGCATCGCGCGGCACCACCCTCTGCGATCCTGGATGAGCGGATTCCGGTCCGCCACAACAGGCTAGTTACATGTTAAAATGTTGCTGATTGAAAGATGAACTTGATTGTTAATGATTATTGTAGTTTAGAGCTAATTAAAGTTCCTTTCAACTTTGGGCAAAGTACATGAGAGAAATGTGTTTCTTGTTTGATTGCGGCTCTCTCATGTGACTTAGCGTAAGGTTCTCTACCACCTGCTGCTAAAACTGTAAGGTTCCACTAATTAGGCGAGTCCTTTGCAACTTGTTTTTATCTCATGTACCCATCATCCCTCATGTAGAAGTTCCATGTTTAGGAGAGACGGGTTAGTCTTGCTGAGACTTCGTGCTCACTGCTTGTGTTTGAAGCTTTTGCAGGGTCATATGAGGAAGGGGCTCCCGAGGAGGAGACAGAACCCCAAGAGGGGAACCCCGTCGAGTAGGAGTCGTGCACGCCGCCGTGTTAGTGTGCGTGTGTGCTAGCAAGGACACGTTCACGGGTTGAACGTGGACTTGATGCGTAGTTTACGCCCGTGAGTGTAGACTGAACCTATTTTGATGTAAAATTATTCATACACCTCTTTATGTAATAAAATTTGCTTTCGCTTTGTACCTTTGATGTGTGTTATCCGGTGCTGCACAACGCAGCATCCTTCAGCGTGATCCTGACTCGACAAGACCGTGGGGTCGTGTCACAAGTCTTGTTTCAAAGTTAACTATTCTGTTCATGTACTGGAGTATTTAACCCAGTATTGATGTATTTGTGGATCGTCCAAGCAGATATTCAAATCAGTTAAATCAGTTGAGAGTAGTTAGTCAGCTTCCGATCCTGCACGACCAACTCTGAAAGTTCAGAGTAGGCAAAATAAGCCAAGCGACAGAATTGAATAAGCAAAATCGACTGGGTTTCTGCCCAGTCAATGCCTTGAATCCTGTACTGTTACTTAACTCCCATCTCACACAGTAGCAATGAGATGAAGTCCGTGACAACACAAAATTTACCGAGTACTTTCTCCTGCCTCCACACAAATCAGAAGCACTTGCGAGAGGACAGTTACTCGTCACCATTCTGTACCTCAACATCGTCACAAAAACGAACTGAAAATGCATCGGAAGGGATAGTGCACCAAGGAACTCAGAACTGATAACTGAAAAATGCATTGGAAGAGATAGTGTACCAAGGACCTCAGAACTGACTATTAGGCCCATGCTGGTAAATAGGAACATGGAGCTCACCATTCCTCCTGGTAGTAGCCGACCCAATTGATGAATTAGTGACAACTATAAACATGAGATGCATCAAAATACAAGATTTTAGCTGAATATGCTGCACGAAGAATGATCTTGAACAACACATAGATGTACATCAGCTCTCCTTCTCATGAGTCTCCAGAAGCAAAACCACACATGAAACTGTGTCAATCGTGTAGGACAGCTAACGAGAACGATGATAATCACTGCATGGTACATATTAAGAAATCTCAACTATTATCTATTTCTTTTGTGTCAATATAAGATCAAAAACATAGATAGCGGTTGGAACCCAAAAAAGGAAAAAAGGAGAAGATACAGTACCCGTATATGAGTTGCTTTGATCCTTTGACACAGACCAACCACAAGACGTGGTACTGATCTCCAACACCGAATGGCATGGCAGATCAAAGACATTTGGGGTTTCAGGATCGAGTCAAGCCTGGGTCAGCACCATACCGAAACTAAACTGGTTCAACCACAAGGAAAAAAACAAACAGAGGGTATCGACACTGTAGTGAAGCAACAACCATGCCTACTCGGGTCAAGGCAAACTGAAGGCATCCATGTATCTCCTCCATGCAAAGACAGTGCCGTGGTGATATTGGTAGCCCATTATTAACAAGACAGAACATAAGAAAAACGGAAGCTAAACGAGAGACTGCACAGGAACAGTAGGATTACCACAATCCTCAGTAATTAAACAAACATAACCAACACAGGGAAGAATCAAACAATCCACCCTGTGCGTATGAGGAAGCACCAGGTATTCAATACTACCACGACTATCATAGCCCATAATTATTCAACACTTAGTTGTTTCAGAATCGACTGAAAAATTATTGCAGCAAAAAATCTGGTAGATGCACGCGATCACAATTCCAAAGGCTGCAGAATTAGTCTGTTAGTCTAATAATGATTCCATTTTTTTTAAAAAAAACGATGCTGCCAACACAAAGATGAAGTAATTGCCAAGTCCGTTATCTATCAGAAAAAAAAGATTCCTTAAGTTAAGATGAAACAACATATATAGACTAGGGTTAAATTATTAAGATTGCCGACAGAATCTAACGGGGTTATCATCTACTGACAGGAAACCCTATCCTAAGTCAGGAATATGAAAGGAGAAGCAGACGAAAATAAAAGAAAAAAAACGGAACCAAAGCATAATAACCTCACTCTTCGACGGTTCATACATCCACTGCGCCTTGGGCAGCCAACTATCGGTTCCCACGATCAGCTTTTTTTTCATCGCCTCCGGCCGATTGCTAGATCCCAGAGTCCACAGAGCCATAGGTCCGCGGCAACACCCAGCCGGGCCCAGGAGCAGCGGGGGCCAGTCCGCCGCCGCGCAGGCGCGCTGCTCCAGCCGCCAGCTCGCGTTGGTGGATCCGCTGCCCACCCGGGCGCAGCGCTCTGTCTTGCACTCATCCGTGGACTGACTGACACGAAATTCAGGTTTTTAAAAAATTGGGTTTTTAAAATCACTATTATCCGAATTTCGGTACCTAATTCGGTATCTAAAAATTTAGATTCGGGTTATCCATATTACCGAATATTAATAGAATAAATAAAAATAGCTAAAAATATAGCAGCCAAAATAGAAATAAAATTAATATTCTAGTAGCAAAACAAGTGAAAATTTATAAGGATAATTGAAGAATAGTAGCATGACCATATAATATTATAATCATATGCAAGCTACGGACTAAATCTATGGCGTGTTAGGCTAAAACACAAAAAACAATGGCCCAACCTAGAGATCGGGTATTCCAGGTATCGGACATCATTACCTAAAAATACCCAAAATATTATCGGATTTTGCAAGCCTCTACCCAAAAATAATTTTGGTTTTCGAGATTTTCGGGTTCAAGTTCATGTTTTTGAAATCATAATTCGGGTTCAGTTTTTATGCTCAGCTCTACGCTCGAAATTCAACTAGAAGGTGCATGGACTGGTCCCCACAGGATGAGGATGGGGATTTCATTCAGTGTGTGCGCTCACTGACATGTGGGCCCACCCGCGGGAGGCTCCACGTGTCAGTGGTTACTGTAGTCATGCTGACGTATCGTGCAGCGAGGACAGAGGATTGAGAGCATGCCGCATGCGCATTGGCAATAATGTGGCGATGTGGGCATGTGGCGTTGCCGCATTAGAGGCCAGATCTGAGTCGCAACCTTTACAAGGGCGCCGAAGAGCTCGTCTCTCTAGATGGGGTTTTTTGGCTTAGACTTAGGGAGAAACGGTTAGAAAAATAGTCAAATCGTTTTTATTTTTGTATAATTTTAGAATCACAAATGATACTTTCGAAAAGGGTTACGATATCAAAAAAATTGAAAATATTAGAAACAGATACATCAGAACGAGATCATGTCGATATCAAATGATCTGGATGTTTAATTTGAAAACAGTGCTCTTATGGTAGCATTACTTTAAATGACATAAATAAAATATGCTAAATATTTTCACATGAGTAATCATAATAAATTAAATATCACATGCACACTTACTCTGACGAAACAATTGTAGAAGTAACTAAGGCGCGTCAAGATGAATAACGAGCGCCCATACCACACTAACGAATGTTCGATGAATAAATGGATAGACTAGGCCTTATGCCGGAGTTAGGAGATATGAGCGTTAACAATGGGCTTTAGGGCATAGAGCTTTTTAACTTTTCCATCTCTTTAATACTCGATCGTAGGTAACATGCTCTTTGCCCCACATTATAGTTGCGAAAAATTAGATCTCTTGTCTATCTATGCAGTTCGTGAGCGAGCGTATGGGTCAAGGCCTGCTAGGTAATGGTTCTATTGTTGATTGCAATCATGCAGTTTTATAATTTTTTGAAAAAAATTCCAACCAAACTTCCGAATATATTTCTGAATAAATTAATGAATAGATTTTTGAACAAGTACGGAATTTTGATAGCTCGGTCAGAAATCTGTCTAGATTGTGTTCCAATCTGATTTCGGAATGATTTCTGAAAATTTCCGATAAAACAAAAAATTGGTCCGAAAATTTACGAAATCGGTATCGAATGATCCCTGAAATTTCTGATCAGATTGGAGGTATGAAATAATAAAATGAATTTTAGTTTTATAGAAAAATAAATTATAAATCTATTATATATATATTATAATTACATTTCACATAATAATAGTGTATACCAAGAAACATTCCGTGGTTACACCTAAGACACCTGCGCAGCTACCGCATGCATGCTACGGTGCACGTCCGTTGGAATTTAAAGTTATAGAGACTATCAAGCCGATAAACATAATTACGATCGGATCGAAGTTTGGAAGTTGGGCTGAGGTAGGTTGGGGATGCGAGGTAAGGTGAGGGACAGCGTGGTCAATGGATGAAGAATAAAAAATACCGCATGGCTTTCCTGGTCCGGCAATCTTCCATGTTATCTCTACAGACTGCAGCGTGCAGAAAACCAGCAAATAGACAACTGGAGGGCCTTGGCGTCGGTGGCACGCAGACATAACCTAGATCTTACTGGACGACGCACCACACGATGCCATGATCAGGAGTCAAGATCGTGGTCGGGCACACATAGGTTTGTGAATGAATCATTATTTGGCGTATGTCGGCCACAACGGGCCCAGGACGGGAGTGTTCAATAGATCAAAAAGTTAGAGGGTGAGGTGTTACACTTCGGTTTAAATGAGCTAGCTGCTAGTAACCGATCAATTGAAAATACTAGACTACTAAGAGTTGAACTGACTGAAGTGCTGAGTAATGAGACCCTACAAATTGGGAGCCCTGTTCCCATGCACAGGTGGCACATGCATATGTGTCCGGGCCAGGGATTTTGTAGTTCCATGGAAGTAGATGTAGAAAAAGTGTAGATGGAAGCCTCGAGGGGAGATTATCAGCGCTGAGATGAGTAGGTGTAGTTGAAATTTTTCAGTGTGTCCTTGCTTGATAGGCTTCACTTACCCCTAATGAAATGTGATGGTTGGCATATGACTTGTCGTCGGGGATAGAGATAGCAATGAGTACCTATAACCCACATACCCGAGGATATCCAATTCAATAGGACACAAATTTAGATACGAATATGTGCCCACGACACGGGTTTGGGTAACATATAGAACCTAATGGGTAATTCTTAACAGGTAAAAAAGTACCCCCCGTATCCGAATACCAGGTTACCAACTAACATGTGGGTACTATGTAATACATATCATCTCTATGATTGGTTATTTTCCCCACTATTTCAAATTCCACCCTCACTATGCCGTTGTGAGACCTATATGTGCTGAATACATTGGCCATGTCGATAAAAGTTTTGAATTCTGCCAAAACACTCTTTTTGTCAAGGTCCGACTTTAGGTCCGAGCTCCGACAAGATCCGACGTAAGGTCCGACTTGCTATGGCTAGGTCCGACATGTGTTTGGTTAGCTCCGGCGGTAGGTCCGACTAGCTTTGGTAAGTTCCGGTGCTAGGTTCTGCTAGCTTTGGTAAGCTCCGGCTCAAGATCCGGTTAGCTTTGGCAAGGTCCGGAGCTAAATCACAGTGGTTCTGTTTCTACCATGCAAATATTTCGAACTTGCTTTACATCTCTAGAAAGTTTGCTTAGTATTCTTTTACTAAGTTTTTGAAGTGTTATGGTTGTTTACGGTGGTTAACATTTTGCTATGGTTTGCAACATGCTTATGTGAGGTGTTCATGTAAGGTGTTGTGGCTTTCGGAACTAACGTGAGTCAAGTCGCGGACTTATGCTTGAAAGTATTGGTTGTTTATTCATGTGCAGGTGTTGCTTGAGTTTAAGATATGGCTGGTGACGGGATCCATTGAACTAGTCCTAGGGAGAAGATGAGGTTCAACAACCAAGTTCGGGAGGAATTATGGTTGAGTTGATCGGGAGATCGCGCAATATGTTTGGTTCAAGAACAATGCATATGAAAGTACCGTGGACGTCGTTGCAAGGTGTTTGCACGTGCGCAAGGAGTGCATGGACGTGGCAACATGGTTCCAAGGCGTGATGAAGTGATGTGGACGTAAAGAATTGGTCGGAAAGGTCCAACCGGCTGGATTATGGACTCAGGCTGCGGGTGAGTCGGTTATGGCTCAAATATGGAAAGATTTGAGTTGGTTATGATAGGATTTCATGTGGGACACGAAGTAGAGATGTTTTAAGAATGTTTGGAACGTTTCTAAGGTGTTTGGAAGTCCTAAGATTGCTTCTATCTGCGTATAGAAGAGTCTTGAGCAGTTTTAGAAAGTCAGAGTTTGAATACAAGTAGGAGTAGGAGTCCTAGTTTGAATTGGGATGGCCTTAGGGTTGGTTATATAAGCAAGGGAGGCCAAGACTCATGTAGAGCACGACTTTGGGCTGTTCCTCTTATGTTTTGATCAATAAAACTCGTAATTTAGAGGAGCTTTTATGCCTTATTCGTCCGACTTGAAGTCTTTCTCGTCGAGTTTCTAGACAGCACGACAGTGCTTCGGTGTTTTGATCATAACTCGAGTTTTACATATCCAATTGACGTGATTATTTTTGGGTTGTATTCACAACTTGATTATCTATCATCTATAAAAATTTCACGGTCATTGGATTTGTATTTTCTGATCTACACGAGTTTCTTTACAATGTTGTAGATCTGGTTTTTACTCGAGTAGAACAGATTGACCCTCGTTTGATCTTTCGATCATAACTTGAGTTTTTCTTGACGGATTTATGTTATTCTTGTTGTCGTGCCTTCGTGACTTGATTCTCTATAATATATACCACTTTTTCATGGTTGAACACATTTAGATCAGTCCATACACGGTTTGTTTAACATATTAATTTTCCGCCGAAGGGGTTTTTGTTGCTTCTGCTAAAAAGTTTAAATCTACCATTCAACCCCCTCTGGTAGCTTTTCACGTGCTCTTCGATCCTACAGCTGCCACCCGCATAGGCTCAACACTCACGCTTGCTCAGGTGATCTCGCACGAGTTGACTGAATGCCCCCCATCGCGCGGCTCGTCGTCACTCGCTCACACCGACACACCCTACACCTATCCTGAGTTGAGCCGGAGCCCCGTGCTGCCCTGAGGGCAACAAAACTCTGCTCTAGGAAAGCGACTTTCCAAAGCAGGTACACTCTCTCTTCCGCCAAGGAAGGTGGCGGAGGTGCGGTTGGAGCCGGGGACGGAGGCGCGGTCGAAGCTGGGGACGGAGGCACGGTTGGAGCGGGGGACGGAGGTGCGGTTGGAGCTGGGGACGGAGGCACGAGCATGGTCGAGAGCGCTTCGGTGGTGCCATTGAGACTAGGGCTACAGTGCGGCAAGGAAGATGAATACTAGAGGGAAGAGGAAGATTGTGATGGTGGTGCAAAGAAGGGGAAAGGTGCATGTTATAATGGTGCGGAGACGGAGAGGTCGGATCGCTTCGAATTCTACGCGTGAATGGTAACGACCGCACGATATAGGCAGACCGTGGAGTAGGAGGCGACTGCAATATTGGTCACTAATACATGCGGCTAAAGCGATCGGGCGTGCGCACCTTTTTGGTTACTGAGGGGAACATGCAGTACATGCGTCCTTTGAATTCAATTCGAAGCAACCAAACGATGATCGATATAAATACACACCCGCCTTAACCAATCTTCACAGGCGATCCTTAACCAATAGACGCCTACAAAAATCATATTTACCAATTATTCAAAATGTTTTCACAGACGGTCTTTACTTGAAGGAAAAACACAGGAAAATTATATACACACACGAACAGAGGAAAACAGAGCTCACATGTACACATAGAGATGAAGCAGCACTCAGCTAGCCAGGCTTAAAGCGCAGCGTATTTCACTGTTGAAGTCTACGGTCAACTCAAAGCCAAAATTACACTGTATGAATTTTGCTATTTTTTCAAAGCATTCCAACATGTCAAATTAAAATATTAAAGCTTCATTACAATATTACAAATATATAATATATGCCATACATTTTTTCCAGCATTAACATCTTCTCGCATATAGGGTTTCAAATCATTTTTAATGCTTTTTTCTATGCGCTTGATGTTTTCTGAATCGGTAAAAAGGTACATATCTTCATATTGATTATATTTCTCTTTATTATCTTCCACATTATCAACCCCAACAATATTTTACTTTCCAGAAACAACTACATGCATCTTCTCAGTTCCTAGATCCCGTACATAAAAAACTTGTGCAACACGATCGGCAAGAACTCACGGGTCATCTTTATAAGCCACTTTGTTCAAGTCTACCAGTGTCAGCCCGTAGTTATCCACTTTCACACCATTAGGATGTTTGACCCATTGACACTTAAACACGGGCATTTGCATTCTTTCGCCATAATCGAGTTCCCATATTTCCTCTATGAACCCGGAGTATGTGGTCTTCTGCCCTTGTGGATTATAAGCCTCTATATGAACACCAGTATTGTGTGCAACACTCTTACCATTTTTTTCCTTAGTGTAAAATGTGTAACCATTGATGTCATATGCTTGCCATGATATGACCAAAGTAGATGGGCCAGAAGCTAACTTCTTCATTGTTGTCTCTTCTATAGAGTCTCCGTATGGTATATTTTTGTCCATTAACCATTTAGTGAAACGTCTTCTGTGCTCTTTCATGATCCAGTTCTCTATACGGCCTTGGTTTTTTCTGCGAAGCTCAATTTTGTGTTCTTCGATGTACGACTCAGCTATTGCGAGCTGTTGTAGTACACCAAAATATGCATAATTTACTAAATTGTAATCCTGAACGATAAAAGTTTTCTTACCCACTTTACCTCTCCCACATAGTCTACCCTCATGTACATGTATAGGCACACCTATCAGCTTTCCATCTTTGATGTAATCAGCGCAACCCCCAATCACTTCTTTAGTAGTGTATCCTTCCATAATTGAACCCTCTGGATGAGCATGGTTCCGCACATAACCCTTTAATACTCCTAAATATCTCTACAACAAAAACATATGATGTAAATATAGTGACCCTAATGCTTTTATCTGATCAACAAGATATATGATTAGGTGTACTTGCATATCAAAAAAGGATGGTGGGAAACACATCTCAAACTTGCACATAGTCTCGACGAAGTACGTTTTCAAATAGTCTAAGTCTTCCCAGGCTATCATCTTCTGCGATACTGCATTGAAGAAGTAACACAGACGTGTGATGACAACTTTTACATGCTCAAATTTGATGACCCTTATTGCAAAGGCAAGAAACACTGTCATCATCATGTGAGAGTCATGAGAATTATAGCCGAATAAAGATAAGTCTTTCATCAAGACTAGTTTGCGGATATTGCATAAGAAACTCGTGGGCACTCTGATCCCACGCAAGCATTCGTAAATTGTCTTTTTCTCCTGTAGTGTCAAGTTGTAGCTAGCTGGGGGAAGGTAATGCTTTCCGTTGGACTTTCTACTAGGTGAAGCTCGGGTCTCATATCAAGATTTACTAGGTCTATACATGATTTTAATCCATCCTTTATTTTTCTCGGCATGTCCAGCAATGTTCCAATGATGCTGTCAAATACATTCTTTGTAACATGCATCAAATCAATACTATGGTAAATTTCCAGGTTCTTCCAGTAGGGAAGATACTTGAAAAAAATCAATTCTTTTTTAAAGCCGTGTCAGTTGTATCACAAGAAGATGTAGTTTTCTTTCTCTTTGTTTCTTTATATTTTTTGCCCTTACCGAAAGCAAATTGAATGTTCTTGACTATTTCGAACATGAGTTTTTCACTGTAAGATTTTGGTGTAGTATCATTTTCGATTTCATTATCAAATTGTTCTTTTATCTTCCTGTACTTGTGGGTATCTGTCAAGAACCGCCGGTGTCTCATGTACACTGTCTTTCTGTATGAAATGAGGTACAAAAATCTAGTTCCATCCACGCATCTTACATAACATTTCTCCCCTTTCATTTGTCGCGTTAATGTAACAGTCTGTTATAATGATGCACGGTAACGAATTCGTTGCTCTTAGCGTGAAATACTCTGGCTTGTACTCATCCCATGTATGTACTCCTTCATTCCATAATTTCGCCATATCTTCTATTAGAGGTTCCAAGAACATATCAATTACGATGCCGGGTTGTTTCGGACCTTGTATAAGAATAGGTAACAAAATATATTTTTTTGTGACACAACCACGTCGGTAGGTTGTACATCGTTAAGACCACGATCCATATGCTGTGTATGATCCTTTTTTCACCAAACGGGTTCATTCCGTATGTACCCAAGGCAAACCTTACATTTCTGCCTTTGCAAACTCTGGATACTGAATATCAAATTTTTTCCACTGGGTTACATCATTAGGGTGTCGAATATGTTTTTCATTCTTCCTACGCTGCCTGGAATGCCAATGCATAAGTGCAGCCTCCCAAGGATTTGAGAACAAACGCTTCAAGCGATCAATTAGTGGAAGGTACCACATCACCAAGGCAGGAATTTTTCTCTTATTCTTCCCGTCTGCATCGTCAGAAGTATCGTCTCATCACCTTCAGGGCTAATAATATTCTTCTTATTCTTCTGGGTCTTATTCATGTAATCCTTCTTGTATCTACTGACACCGCAGATGGGGCATCTACTTGCGAGCTCATGCTTTTTGGGATACAGAATACAATGGTTCACACAAGCGTATATTTTTGTCAACCTAGTGACATCGAGCAAAGAAGTTTCTTCGCTTTATAAGTGCTTCTAGGTAGTTTTTTGGGATTGAAAGAATTTCTGCCGAAAGATTCAAAAGATCAGAGAAACTACAATCGTATCATCTATGTGTAGCTTTCAACTTTAGTACTTCTAGGACTGCACGCAATGTAGTAAACTCTTTATCACAACCCTTTGATTTATCATATAAGAGCTCCGTCGCTGCATTCTGCAATGTCTCCATTTTACTTAAAACTTTACTTGCTCTCATAGAAATCAATAGATGTGGTTCGATGTGACGCAACATCTTCTCACAATCAAACTCATCATCATCGTCACCATCATCATCCTGATTGTCACAACCATAATCGATATGAGCACTATCGTCATCAGAACCTCTCCCATCATCTTTATCCACCTCATGTGTATCTAACTCACCATGCTATGTTCATATTGTGTAGTTTTTTTGAAACTCCTTTCCACCAAATGAGATAGGATTACTATAGTATCTATCTAAGCAATCTTATTTTCACAGTCGATACATGGACATAATATGTCGTCTATCTTTTACATCATTGCATGTCTCTTAGACGCTTCAATAAAGTTTGCAACATTTTGAATGTACATAAGATCAGGTCTTGGTATGTTTTATATCCACGCTCGGTGGTCCATCTTCTATGTCAAACTGTAAAAATAAAAATATGATACTAACCATTTCTCGAGCAACTTCATACAAACAAATATTAGAAACAAATAATATTGCTTACCGTGATGGCGGTTGGAGGCGAGGACGACGACGTGCGCGCGCTTGGTGGCGAGGGAGATGACAACTACGGTGGCGACGACCAGGATAACGGCGGCGGCGGTGAGGCAAATGTATTTTTTGGCAGCCTCACAGCGTCAATGTGAAATCTTCTGAGTTAGGTTTTTGCGATGCCGAGCGGTGCTTTATATAGTCGTCCATTATCACATGCGGGTTTTAAGGTGGTCCATTAAAAACCGCCTGTAATAATTGTCTCTTCATAGGTCTGCTCTTCTGTTTCTTCTTCCATTGCTTTATTTTTTATTTAGTTTCTAATGTAAATACTCAAACATGTATATATTTGTAAATTAAGCCCAAACTCGATGATTTTTTCTATATTCTTCAAAAATTAATATATACCAGATGGAACAAAAAGCTTAAAACTTATATAGGTAACATTGTTATATTTTGATAAATATAAAGTTAATTTATATGCACATATTATTCAGATTTTTATATCTCCTAAAAAATAGATCTTCCACTGAAAGTTGGTTTAAATGAACATATTTTCTTATTTATACATGTATAGATTTGGTTTATTTTTAAAAGCAATCGAACATGTAAAAAATGAAATTATCCATAATTCTAAAGAAATGCTCATATACATATGAGGCATTCTTCAAAATTTGAATACACATTAATTCAAAAAAAATTGTAAAAATCTAAAAAAAATCATAGAGGTTGGTATGATGACTAAAAAGTCCCATAGAAAAATTCACTCACAAAATCATTGTAGTATACAAGATACAAAAATGACAAATAACCTATTTATTTATTTATTATGTTCTGACCAATTTTAAAGGTTTTTCCAAGTGAAATTTTATGGTCACCTGTAATACTAAATCATAGTACAAGAACTTGGAATTTGAGCTTTTACAAACCCTCTCATTTTGATCAAGAATATTAGTTAATCCTAAACTTAGTAAACTTTTTTGTCAGACGGTTCTATATTAAAAAACCACTTGCGATAATACATCTTCGCAGGCTGTGTTTAACTCATCTTCGAGGAGGAGGAGGGTCGCAGGTCGTTCGCACTTCTCTGCACCACCGGCCGCAATTAAGTTCTCCGCAGCTCTTCCTCCTCGGGCCGCTCGTCTCCCTTTGTCAACAATGGAAGATACCCTTTTATATCGCCCGTCTGTGCACCACTGGACGCAATTAAGTTCTCCGCACCTCCTCCTCTTCGGGTCGCTCGTTTCCCTTCCGTCCAACTCTAACCTCTCTCTCTCTTCGAACCCTTAGCGATCGACCAACTCAAGTGCGACCGCCGTCTGCCGTCCACTGTTCACCATCGCCATCGTTGTCACTACTCCCTCCTATTCTACGTTGTCGTCGTTGTCGTTCATGGTTGGGAACTTTGTTATTGACTTGGCGCGTGACCGACTCAAGGAGGAGCGCTTCGCGTGGCGCAAGAACCACCCCCATGTATGTACATATGGCATATCGGTCACTCTGTAGTGTTGCTTTTCCGTTTTGTTTGTTTTTGGTATTTGCAATTTCATGGCTCGCCATTTGCGTCATTTGTTGTCCACTTTCTCTGTGTAGGATTTCTCTACGAAGTCTAAATCGGGAGACTTAATGAAGTGGCAGTGCATCGTCCCCTGTAGAGAAGGGGTAAGTCATGAAGAATAAGCACAATCCAGTATAATCATTGTCCCCTTATTAATGAATTTCCTTTGTAGACTGACTAGGAAGGTGGTTACTACCCACTGGCAATCTCCTTCTCAGAGTACTATCCTTAGGTACCTCCAAGATGCGTCTTCCCACCTGGTTTGTTCCACCGGAATGTCCATCTCTCAGGAGCACTCTACCTTGGGATTCTTGATCAAGAGATTGTAAGATAGACTTATTTTCCTCAAGTAATTAGTAATTATTGCCGAACTTATTTGAAGTGATTTCTTATATTGTTTAAATTGATATTTCGTGGGGTGGTGTCAGAGTATTACTGTCAAAATTTTACTACTTGAAGTTCAACGTTTGCTTCATCAGCCCAGTACGCTCAATGTTGAAAATGATTACTATAATCTACTTATCAAGGTTAGTAACTTTGTGTTAGTGAGCAATCTAGGTTATATATCATTCCTCATTCAACATTTGTTAAATGAAAAATGTCAATGTTATTTTCAGGATCCAGAGGAATATAAGACGTGTTTGGGAGCAAGCTCGACGGTACAGTTTAGATCGATCGATGGGAGCTTCATAAAAATATAAGCCTGAAATGTATAGTTTAGAGGGCACGTAATGTGTATAAACTATGAAATGTTCATTGAGATGCAAATGTTTATCTCTAAATTGCAATGTTCATAGGTTCCATATGTTCATTGTGGCGACGATGTACATTTATTATCTCTGTGCGCGAAGTGGCAACGGACAAATATACTAGAAAGAACATAATTTAAACATTTTTGACTGGCGATGTTCAACTAAGAGACGCATGTGAAAATTTGTGCCTATATAAGGCCGCTCAGGCGGTTCTAATTACAATTCAGAAACCGCCTACACTAATACATCTTCACAGGCAGTGTTTAACTAAGAGCCACCTGTGAAAATCTACGCCTATATAAGGCGCTCGGTCTCCTCGAAAAAACCCAACCCTAGAGATTTCACTTAGACGCCGTCAGGCTGCAAAAACTTTTCTTTGCTGCCGAAGCCCTCACCACCGAGCTTCGTCGTCCCCGTCCTCGCCGCCGAGCTTCATCGCCGTTGTCGTCGCCGTTGCCATCTATGTGCGTCCGCCTCTTTCCTCCCTTCTCTCCCTCCTCCCTTCTCTATACCCCGCGCTGCCTCCTTCCCTCCTCCTCCCCATTCCACCTCCCTCCTTGCCCTCGTCATCGGCCGAGTGTCGTCCTCGCCCTTGCCGCCGCCTCCCTCCTCCCTTTCATGTCCTCCTCCGGTACCATCGACGCCGCACCCCCGCGCCTTAATCCTCCCCGCGCCACCTCCTCCTTCCCAGCATCTACCCCCACTGTCCGCTGCTTCCTTCCCACCGTCCCCCACCGCCGGTGCTCTCCCACTGCATCGACCCCCCCCCTTTAGTTTAGATTACTTGTTTAGAGACCTTGACAATTGCTTAGATTAATTGTTTATATTTTGTTTGAAGGTGGACCAGAGAGCAAATTTTTTAGGGAGAAAATTAATTGTTTACTTCAGAAAGCAAAGCAAATTTAGCTCAATTGTTTTCTTCTACATTTTCTGTGTGTGTTCATACCAGCACCAATTAGTTGTTTAGAATAGTTATTGTGTTAAAGGAGATAATCTTGTTGTGCTAACAGGTAGTCCATGGTGTCTTTGTAATCACTGAGTACTAACAGGGATACATGTTGTCTTCATAAATCCATCATATTCACTCTATTTTATATATTAGGATGTCTTTAAAATCACTGAGTACTATAAAAAGAAACTCCTTCTGTTGCTTTTCAAGTTGTAACATGGAAAGCTCTAAGAAGACTGGTGCTGGTAGTAACAATGAAGTCAACGATGTTGAGTTTAGTTACAACAATAGTTGAGGCTCGTATCACAGTCCATCGGATCCTTTTTCAATATAAAAATTTAAAAGACTTCAGAGGATCTCGACAGGGAATATGATCCTGCCGGCGAGATATGGATCACGAATCTTAACTCCAGCAGTTTAATTTAGTGTTGGTTGTAAAGTATATGAATCTTATAATTCTTTTCTACCTAGCTTAATTGTCATGACAACGAGGTGACTTCGGCTCCTAAAATTGCAGAAGGTTCTCCAATGGTTGAATCCTTAATTTCAGTCAAGCAAAAACGAGGGCAACGAGCTCCAAATAAGGGTCGATTGAACCGCATCATATACATAACCAGTGTCAGTCCAGTTGGGCTTCCTCAAGAACCACTGGATTCAATTACAAAGTACTAAAATACATGTGGTTGTCTTGTTAGGGGGCTCGTGCCGATCACAACTGAGAATTGGAGAAAATTCACTTAGGAGGACAAGAATGAGTTGTGGGAGAAGTTAAAGAAACAATTCAAGTTCCCAAAAGGCATGGAAGAAGTTGTAAAGAAACCAACATTGGTCTCTTGCGGCAGGAAGTTTCCTAGCTGGAAGAGTGAAATGAATGCTTATGTTAAGGACAATAAGGTCACTAGCTCGAAGAGATGGGAAAAATAACACAAGCTCAGTGGCAAGAATTTATTCGTCAAAAGACCACACCTAAGGCTAAAGCCCAAAGTGAATCTAGGCCAGAGCTTGCCAAAAAGAACAAATATCATCATCGCTTGAGGTCTGCCGGATATGCCCCCAAAGTTGACAAATGGAATAAAATATTAGAGAAAACTATCAGTAAGGGCAATCCTGACCCGCTACAAGGTTGCGATGAGAGAACTAAGTGGTGGGTCTTAGCTCGGTCAGGTTTGACTAGTGAGGGCAAACTTGAAAAGCCCGACTCTGTGAACTAAGTAGAGCAAAAAATGAAAGAAGTAATTGAAAAGCAACAGAAGGGTCTCTTCAAGCCAAAAAGGGAGAATGACCAACTTACCGCTATCCTAGGCAACCCTGAACACGGTGGACGGCTTTGAGCAATCTCTTCTCACATGTCCTAGAGAGATGGTTTCCCGAATGATAAAGAGTTATATAGAAGACGTGACAAGTTCAATAAGACAATTGAAGATACGATTGGTCAAAAGGTCAAAGAATCTGTGGAAGCAACAATAGATAAAATTATAGAATCGGGACAATTAACACCACAGAATAGAGCGATGCTTCCGTGGCAAATGAGCATTTGATATCCCCAACTTCCTACCCTAGCAGCGTAGGTTCTGTGTCAGGCTCAGGGTCATGTCATAAGTTCTCAGTCGATGATATTGTTAAGGATACATCTTGTCGTCTTCTTGTCCCGATCGACAGAGCAGAGAACAAAACAAAACAGGATGCCACTGCTATGGCAAAGTCGAATCGTGTCTTTAACGGCAATTCACTTCTGTTGTATTATGTTGTGGTGCAAGTTATTCAGATCATTGATAATGATTATTAAGATTATAAAATAGACCACGTTACACCTAAGGGGATCACGACTCTGGGGCGGGCCGTCAACCAGTTAATCCTTTGGCACCGACGCGATATCATGTCACACGATGAGCCGATGTCTAGCCCCGTTGCATCTCAAAAGACTGCAGCCCCGTCTTCTTCGCCGAAAGTCCAGGAAGATCCACTCCCGCTATGTCCCAGCAAAGATGATAGTAACCTTGCTAGTAAAGATAACCAAGAGCAACCAGTTGAACAACAGCTTCAAGCAGTATAAGAGCAAGCTGCTGGTAGTCAAGAGCAATCAGTTGAACAACAGGTTCAACAACATGCCAATGTCCAACTTCCGACGACTACTCCTCGGTCAATGCCTGTGAAAGTTAGCTCATACAAAAATAAGGAACCTTCTAAAGAAATGTCAAAATATTTGGAAAAAAATGAAGAAAAAAATTACAAAATCTAATGCATCTCGTGCTTCACATGAGCTAGCATCAGAATATATTGAGGAATGGAAAGAAGACGGTGTGAAATATACTCGGGAGACGGCTTTAGTTAAACCAGGAGTTCTGGTATACAAGATTTATGACGTTCCTCCTGAATATGAGAATGGGAAATTGTTCATGACATCGGCACAGCTTAGCAATCAACCTTTCTCGCTTAGAAGAATGCACGAGTGGTACATCACTGCCAGCACAAAATATGACATTTGTTACGTCATATTTCGTGTGCCAAAAAAAGCATTCTAGAGCATTGGAGAAGATAAACGAGACCTTCTCTTTGAAGATATACGGAGCCTTTTCTATCGAGGCATGCTCGAAATCAACCTTCTACTCCTCTGATGCTTGTAAGTGCCTCTAATATTTTGTATTTGCTTTTCTTACTACACGCATACATATGTCATGAGATTATAACAATTCTGTACTTATTTAATAGGATGGAATACATGGATAATGAAAAGCTAAACTCCAAGACAGATATTCTTGACTCTATAGTGATTGCAAAGTCAAATTTCGACTTTCAGGTGCAACGGCACTCAGAACAGTACAAGCACATGACAAAAAAAAATTGAAAAGTCAATCCCAAGCCAAAAGAAGAATAAAAAGACAAAGGTTGCAGCCTACATAGGACATGTCATGTTTAACCTTGTTAGAGATGGCAAAGACCTCATAAAGACTCCGTACCACTTCGAGTAAGTTTGACACATGACATGGAAATAGCAATTATTGCTAATTTTTAACTTAACATGTGTGTTTGCACGTGTGCAGTAAACACTACATAATGATCTTCATCAAGCCAACGCAAGGTTTGGCAACGGTCTTGGACTCACCTAATTAATCACAAGATACTTGCAAAGATTTCCTTACCATTTCGAGAACGTACGATTATTCGATACTTTTAATATACACACATATATATAGGATGGTGTCAAAGTGTTTTCTACGACACTTCCCCCGGTACACTCTGGAGCAGCTCGCGAAGGTTCTTCTTTAGCAGGGGCTTAGTGGTTTTGAGTGTCATAGCACGATAGTGAGATGAACACGAAGATTTACATGGTTTGGGCTGCCTTAGCGTAATACCCTACGTCCACGGAGTGATGGTTGTTCTTTGTTGCCTGAGTTTGAGGGTGGCTCGAGCTTGCGAGCTTACAATGGTGTTCGGAGACTGGGACTGTGTTTAAGCTATAATGGAATTCGAATGGAGTTGTTCTTTCCCATTGGCTGCTTGGAGTTGTTCTTTCCCATTGGCATCTGACTCTACATCGGGTAGTTTGCTCGCTGCTAGTAGTAGTGCACTTGATCGCGCCGTGGAGCACGTCACCTCGTCACGTCGGCTTCCTTAAATGTTGTTTGATGAAGGCGGTAGGAATGCGTCTTATCCCGCCGCGCTGCACTGTAGCTCCGTCAGGGCGCCACGCGACTGGTCTCTGCTGCCAGGCACGCCTGTACCGGGATACGATGGATTGCTTGCCTGGGGAACATGCTTATTTTAAATGCGTGATAGGACAGCACACCTTCCTCTTTACTCCTTGGCTATCTGCTCGTTGCTTGTCGGCGCGACGTCCAGGTGGCTGGCCCCCAGGACATGCGTCGTCACCGGAGCTGTCTTGCAGAGTAGCTAGGGGTCCGGAAGTGTTGGACACGTGGCAACGCCGGAGCTCTCCCTGGCAGGAGGGGAGGTCCGGAGCTGTCATGCACGTGGCCGCACCGGAGCCCTCCTTGGCGGAAAGGGACGTCTGGAGTTGTTGCCTACGTGGCAGCACCGTAGCCCTCCCATGCTGTAGATCGGGCCCAGAGCCGTAGGACACGTGGCACTTCCGGAGCTCTCTCCGGTGAAATACGTGGCTCGGAGGATCCGGACACGTGGCAGTGTCGGAGTCCTCGCTGGCGGGAGGTCGGTTCCAGCACCATCGGACCTGTGGCGGCTTTGGAGCCATCCTCGGCCGGTAGTGAGACTCAGAGCCTGCATACACGTGGCAGCCTCAGAGGCCTCCTTAGAAGGTGGTCGGACCTGAGGCCTAGGACACGCGCCTTCTCATGAGTGCTCCCTAGCTGGCAGTTGGGCCCAGCCTGCAGGCTGGGTCCCTGTCTTCTGCATACATGCTGGCGTATGTCTTCTTTTGCTCTTACACGCGGGGGTACGCGGTCTTGAGGGTACCAGCAGTTGGCAACTCTTATATGACATTCCTTATATGACAGCGCTTGGCGGTTTTACGCGAAACAACTTGGCGGTCAGAGACCTCCTAATAAGGATGCATTCTAGATATCAACATATTATCCTTGTCTCAAGCTGCCTTCTGGGAGCGTCTTATGCGGGTATTATGTATGCGAGCATCTACGGACCGCCTATGAATACAGAGTGAATCGTGAGGATGTAACTTATTCTTAATATAAATATTGTATTTTCTTACTTTTGAGTTCATTGTAACTAGCGTAGTTTAATACTATTATGTTATCATTGTAACCAACACATTCCAAAACTTGTTATGTGTTTCATTGCAGCACATGAATATGGACGAAGAATGGCCGGTTTCTAGAGATATGCCTAGTGGAGGAGCCAATAAGATATCAAGTGAACTGTGTCTCTTAATACGTCACGAAATTTTCCACCAAAAAGGGCAGTTCTTCGATGATGTAGGTGTAATAGCTGATGCGCCAGAACTTTGCCAATATGAGCATCGAATTGGTATTTAGTGAAAAACTTGTAAACTATGAATTGAGATGTATTGTACTGTACATATGTATATGAAATGAATTTTTGTTGATATTGTGTCAATGATGCTTGTCAGAATATATCGTTTCTACTGTGTGAATGTGTATATGAAACTGACTTGGAAATTAGAAATAACAACATGTAGTATCTAACAAACCGCTAGTGATAATATAATATCACAGACAGCTTATTGTAGGTAAAGAACCGCCTGTGATAATATAGTTTCATAGGTGGCTAGTTGTAGGTAAAGAACCGCCTGCGATAATGGAGTTACACACGCGGATAATCTTACGTTACAAACCGCCTGTGATAAACATTCTTCACAGGTGGACAGTCGTAGATAAAGAACCGCCTACGATAATAGAGTTATCACAGGTGGATACTCTTACGTTACAAACCATCTGTGATAAAGATTCTTCACACGCGGCTAGTCATAGGTAAAGAATCACCTGCGATAATGGAGTTATCGCAGTAGGATACTTTTATGTTACAAACCGCCTGTGATAAAAAGTCTTCACAGGTGGATACTCTTACGTTACAAACCACCTGTGGTAAAGAGTCTTCACAGGCGGATTCATGAAGGTTAAGACCACCTGTGATAACTTTTTCACAGGCGATTTAAGTTTCTGGCTATGAAAATTGCTTATTATGACAGACTCTTCGTTTCACGCGGTTTTGAAAACCGCTTGTGATAATACATTTAGAGCCACCTGGGATGAAGCTTGCTGTAGTTGTGCCCTCTCCAACCTCGTTGAGATTAGCAGCCTCGTCTTCGCCATCACCCTGCAACTCCTGCGTCCGATCAGACCTTGCAAGCTGTGTCTCCCCCACCTGCCTACTATTGCTTTCGATGTTGCGGCGTAGGTAGCCGATGATGCAGTGGGAGCGGAGTGAGCCCTTGGTGCAAAATGCGAGGCATGGATTGACTTCGATTTGTTGCTACTACACGATCTTTGTTTTGTTTATATTGTTTGCAGATTCTGTGGGTCAGACCCTTCCCCGGACGCTGCACAAGCGGGAGCTACATGCATCGGGCAGATTCTGTGGGTGAAGAAGGCGAGAGGTAGATGCTAAGCGGGCCTTCTGGAGAGGACTCCTCAGTTAGTAGCGTAGGCACCCAAATGAATATATAGTGCATGTATGTTGAGCAGCATTAGTAATTGTCTTGTGTTTCAGGGAGCCAAGCAACCATTTGTCATATAGACGATGATGTTGGTTTCGGAACACATTCACGAGCAGCTTCGATCTCAGATCACGTCGAGCTCTCACTGGAAATATGCTGCCACTCAGAATCGCGCAAGAACAGAAAAAACAGCGGAAGTGGCTGCAATGGATGTGAATCCGGCGGCTTGTTCATTCCTTAGCCCAAGCTATTTATACACCGTGAGTACCACGATTATTTGACTGAGTTTAACAACTAATGCCTGGTCTTTATGCATCTAAAACAAAATTTGACAATCCCTATAGGTTCCAAACTGGTTACTATAGGTTGCATTATAGGGTGGCATGTATTCACATCATCGCATCTTGAGTAAAATGTGTGTATTGTATTGTTTTGTATGTACGTGATCTTGAGTAGAAGGATGCGCTCAAGAGGCTATCTACGAGGATCTCCAGCACCAAGACTTCAACGCGTCTGAGCAACACAACCCGTTGGAGCAAGGCAAGTGCCCCTTCACCATATTGATCCTATGTTTTTGAACTGTTTTGTTTGTGAAAACTGCATGCTCGTGTCAACTTGATGGGAAACCCTTTTAGTAGGATTTTACTATCATTGTTAGCCACCCCTTGTCACTAGGAACTTGTTGAGTCGGGCATGATGTTGTTTTCTCTTTGCACCGCATTGCTTATATGATAAAAGGAAACTGAATTAAACTTGCTTAAACCACTAGAATCATGAGAATTAATAATGATGAGCACATGGTGATCTTTAACATGCATGGAATTGGGGAGATCTAGACAAACTTAGCTTGTGGTTATGTCGAATGAGATGGTGGATTGCTTGCCTTAAATCTGAGGACCGGTTCATGCGAGAATATGCTTGGAAAACAGTGTCACTATAATGCCAAATATGGGTGCGGCTTAGCTGACTAATTAGGTGTGTTCCTAGCTTGTTATGGACCATTGGATGGCGCGGGAAATGAGAGTCGAGGAGGACTGCCCTGGGAGCTGTCTGGCACACGAGGGGACCCGTGGGTGGGAGAATGGAGATTCAAGCTTGCCGGTGAAATCTCAGTGGGTCTGTACATCCTAGTAGCCCCTTTGTAAATGCTATTTTGTAATCCTTTGGCCATACACCGACTGTTGTCTAGTGTCATAACGGAGGTTTCTCTAGTCGTCGACGGGTGACGAAATCACGAACTTGTGGGTAAAGTGGTGCCACTTCTGCAGAATGTAAAACTATCATGATAGCCGTGCTTCCGGTTACAAGCACCTAGCCAACTTCCCTGATTAGAGGTAAACCTTGGGATGGTTATTCGGGTATGGTTATGGTAATATCATTCGAGACTGGATTGGGACTGGTTTCGGGTATGATTATGATATTGGATTCGGTTATGTGAATATGTGTTGATCATGAGAAATTGTGAATATGAGATCACTTGAGAATGAGCATTGGCTGGTTAAGACCTGATAAATGATAAAGTATTATGGTATTGAACATGAGAGATGATGAATTACTTGGTTATGATGGGATTTAACTCATCTAGACATAGTAGACTGTTTTCTTGTGAGTGTGAAATAAAACTTGCTTGCTGCAATGAACACTTTGTTTCCAACCTTGTTTTAACCTACATGTCATACTTTCTTGCACTTGCTGAGTACGACATGTACTCGCCCTTGCATTCCCACATATAATTCAGCTACAGGAGAAGAGTACTTCGAATAGCAGGTGGAGTACTAGGCATGCGTACTACCGTCGACTGCCTGTGGAGTCAGAGATTGGAGCCCTGCTACCTTTGTCACTTCCTATCCTGTTTAGAGTCTTTCGTTGCAAAATAGATTAGATACTCATGATTGAGACATTGAACTACTGTAATAAGTACTTAAGTACTATTTTGTAATGTGGTTATATTCTAAAATTCAGTTTGTGATGGATCTGTGTATGTGTGATGAGCATCCTGGGCACACATACGCATCACTTGGTTCATTTTCGGAACCGGGTGTCACAACACATCCATCACAGACTTATTCCTGCTGCTCAACAAAAGGAATCCCATGTACCATATTTTTCTTTCTCAAATCTCTGAGAGCTCTGATTCAGATGGTCATATCTAGCATGCCACAGCCAGGCATCATCATGAACGCAGGATAATAAACAGACAGGCTGAACTATAGTCATAGTAGCTGTATAAAGTCTGTTATGAGTGCAGCATGCTTTGGTGATCAAGGTATTATCAGCACCAAATATACTAAGATAATTACCTTCCATTGACACTCCGCACCCCCCTTCGACAAGCTGACCGAGATTGATAATATTTGTTCTTAACTTGGGAATGTAAAACACATCAGCTATACCTTGTGTTCTTGTTGCCGCCCTTTGAAGATGACTGAACCCAAGCCTCTTATACTAACAGATGATCCATCTCCAAAACTGACAGTCCCCTGAGTGGACTCATCTAGTGAAGTAAGAACAGACCTCATCCCAGTCATGTGTTTACTTGCACCTGAGTCTAAGTACCACTTTGAACTTCTTTCTTCTTCTGCTCTTTCATCATTTTTAGTTATCATCAACTGATGACTGGCAGAGTCTGAACCCAGGACAGAACCTGAAACCAGCAACAGAGCTGGATGATCTGTCTCTGAGACGAGCTTCTTCCTTGCGTTTACATCGAGCCCTTCGGCACTACTTTGTCTAGTGTCCTCAAATACTGCAATTGTGACACTTGCCTTTTCTCTTGGGAGTCCCTTGTGAGCTCATCTTGGTGTTGTCACGCTATGCCCCATTCTTCCCTTTCTAAAAGGAACCTAACTTGCTGCTGTTGTTTGAAGAGCCCTCAGGCGCCAAGCGATGTTTGTACTTAGCAAGCCACTCCTCTTCTGCCATGAGTAGTTTGCTCGACTTCTCTGCTGAGGTCTTGATTGTCAGTCCAAGGCGATCTTCTGTAGAC
Organism: Neostapfia colusana; assembly: GCA_030760725.1. Classification (NCBI taxonomy): domain Eukaryota; kingdom Viridiplantae; phylum Streptophyta; class Magnoliopsida; order Poales; family Poaceae; genus Neostapfia; species Neostapfia colusana. The sequence continues at coordinate 24,970,322 of JASWHV010000019.1, read as the reverse complement.
CGAAGACGACCAACCACTTCTTCAACAGTGAGCATGTTGAGATCCAAGAGGGTCTCAATGGATAGGGCAATCTGCACATAGCGCGACGATATAATTCTTAGAAACTTCACCACTCGTACTTCTTCGACAGGTTCGCCAAGAGTACGTAGACTACTTGCAAGTCCAGTGATCCTCATGGCAAACTCATCCATAGCTTCCCCTTTCTTGAACTCTATGTTCTCGAATTCTTTCAGCAACAGTTGAGCATTCGCCTCTCGCACCTGATCATCCCGAACACGCATGCTTCTCACCGCCTCCCACGCCCGCTTTGCTGTTGGTTTAGCATCCAATGCCATGTGCATGTCACTGGGCACACCCCTGAGAATGTCCGCCAAGGCAAGCCGATCATCACGGCGTTGAACCTTGTCGGTCACCACATCATGTCACATTTCTTGGGCTTCTAGGTTGACTTACATCATCAATGCCCGTTGGCTGTAGTTCGATCAGGAAAGCAATGAATACATGAGTGATGCGCTTGATTCACATACCATCTTTTCGCCGGCGAACGGGTTCACGAGAGCCTTGTTGTCTTGACTGCCGGTGGGCGACGCCGTGGATGGGGTACGCAGAGCCGCCATGATATCTTCCTTGCACCGACTCTGATGCCACGTGTTGGTTCTGGAACACAGTCACAAGCAGCTTCGATCTCAGATCACATCGAGCTCTCACTGGAATGTGTTGCCACTCAGAATCGTGCAAGAACAGAAAAAACACGGGAAGTGGCTGGATTGGATGTGAACCCGGCGGCTTGTTCATTCCTCAGCCCGAGCTATTTATACACCGTGAGTACAACGATTATTTGACTGAGTTTAACAACTACTACCCGGTCTTTATGCAACTAAAACAAACTTTGACAATCCCTGGTTGAACACCCAACAGACTTGGCTGTTTCAGCGCAGGAGACAGTCGTCATACTGAAGAAACGCTCTACGGCTGTTACACTAATGAAGAAACAGATTTATTCAGCTAAGACACGTACTAAAAACATGCAACGAGATTAGCTAATAGATGAAAGCTGAGGATGCAATAAAACTAGGTATAATCATACGCTATAGTAGTAGAGGTAATTGAATAATCCTTATTGTAATGTGGAGCAGGGAAAGGTCCATCGGAACTAGCTCCCAGTATTGTGGGCAACATTCTTGCATTCGTGTTGAATCCGGTAGTATAGAGCGCTTGATTCATTCAGAATTATGCTGCTTAGCTCATAGCAGGGGATTGAGTGTGTGGATGGGATTTTGTAGATTGGGCACAAGGGTCTTACCATGTTGTTGCTACTAGGGTTGTCAACAGGCCGATTTCAGGCAAGTTTATTCTCTCATGATCAAGCTCGGTAAAAATTCGAGCCAAGCTCAAGTCGAGCCTGGATTTGATTCTATCGAGCTCGTCTAAGAACAATAATCACTACAGGAAACGTCACACCTTATGACGGCCACGTTATTTACGACGGCTAGCCGTCGTAAGTAAATTAACGATGGTCCCGTCGTAACTTACAACACCGTTGTAAAATAAGTGTAACTTACGACGACCATAACCTAAGCCGTCGTAAGTTACACGGCCGTCGAAAGTGGATGGTTTTAACCGCCGCCTCGGCCCGGGCTCGGGCTCATTTAGCCTGAGCCCGCACCGCCACCACCGCCCACACCGTTGCCGCCACGAGCCCGCATCGCCGCCAGCGCCCACACTGCCGCCGCCGTCGCCCTGCACCGCCCAAGGGCCGCCACCGCGCGCCACCCCGCCGCCCGAGCCGTCCCGGCGCCGCCCTGAGCCGCCCCTGTGTCGCCCCGAGCCGCCTAGGTGTCGCCGCCACTTTGAGGTACGTTTTGTTTATTAATTAATTTAGTTCATTTAGTCGATTTAATAATTAATTTAGTTTATTTAGTTCATTTAGTAATTAATTTAGTTTGTTTAGTTTATTTAGTAATTAATTTAGTTTATTTAGGTCGTCTAAACGTTGTAAACTGGCTGAACGAAACAGTTTTGGGTCGGGTTTAAACGTTGTTTTGCCTCGTTTACGTGAAGTATGTAAAATAAATACAAATTGTACCCTATCTGCACCCGTTGAGCTTCACCCAATCAAGCACGCGCCGCAGCCCGTAGCCGAGATGCCTTCCGTGCGCCGCCGCCACCGAGCCCGCGCTACTGCCGCCGAGCTGCGTCGCGCCCACGCGAATGCCTGCTGTGCGTCGCGCCGCCCAACTAAGGTTCAAGCAGGCACCATCACGTAGCAAGCTGTCCCCCGCCCCCTCAGTCGTTGGATCTGCGCACAGAGGTCATGTTCCATCCCGCTTCATCTGATCCTGCATCTGCGCACAGGTTGGTTCAGCCCTCCTGCTTGATTTGGTTTTGGCATCTAATTAGTCTGTTGTCAGTTTATTTGTATTGTGACTTGCTTTAACGAGTAACTTTAGCCTCTTCTCTACCTCAGCCTCCAGCCCAGCCCATTTTACCTTTTCTGCTGCCTCATGCATAAGGTTTACCTCCATTCCTCCACATTGCGCCGCCCTCAACTCGCCCGCTCCTTCCCCCGCCGCCCTCTCCTCGCCCGCCCCTCCCCCCGCCATGCTCTCCTCCCCCGCCCTCCCCCCGCCGGCCCTCCCAAGCTGGCTCGCCCTCTGCCCGCCCGCCCCTCCCCCCCGCCTCCCTCCCATGCCGGCTCACCCTCTGCCCGCCCCTCCCCCCCCCCCCACCGCCGACGCCTCCCTGTGCGTGGGCGCCGCCGCCTTCCCCCGCCCTATGCTGGGATGTAAGGCGACCGGATGCCTTATCCTCCATCGACGCCTCGCTTAAGCGACGCCTTAAAAACTTGAAATTAGATTACTTAATTTTGGTCTAGTTGACTATTAAGTTAGTTTAGTATTTCTTTTGAAATTTTGAGTAAGTTGATTATTTAGAAATTTTAGTTTAATTTGATTGCTTGAGTGTATAATATTGATATATAGATAATAAATGGGCTTCGGGCCGGCTCAGCCCGGCACAACCCAAATATGGCCCGTGTACGCAAGCGGCGGTGGGAAGTCCCATGGACGGTGAGTTGGTCAACTGTTTCATTTTTTAAAACTTTCTTCTTCTACTTATTATTTTTCTATCTTTCGTAGGTTTGCCATTTTTGATAGAGTTGTCGACTCGAGGGCGGCGCAGCCTTCGAGAGGCACTCCATCGACGGAGGCTTCGTCCGTTGGGCCGTCGAGTGGCCGTCTGTCGTAGAGGGACTTGGAGTTCCGTGCCATGGAGGATAGGCTTGCGCGGACCCAAGAGGAGCTCGACAGAATGAGGGTCGTCCAAGAGTACCAGCCAACCTCATGGCCTAGATGCAGGCAGCGTTGGAGGTAAGTAATTTAAATTACTGTATTTTAAATTTTTAATATTTCAGTAATATACATGTGTTCTAATATGTTGCAATGATAGGCTTTAGCTTGACAGAGTGGCCAGGAGCTCCCGTTTCCTTCGTGGCCACAGCCGCCACAGGCGCCCTCGTCACAGTCGCCCCCAAGACAGGTACAAATGGCACTGTATAAATCTTTAATACTATTTAATACAGTGAGGGACATAAAGCGATATAGAGAGGAGGGGAGAGATAGTGAAAGAGATAGAGGGATCGGGAGGGAGTGAAATAGAGAGAGAAGGGAGAGGGGGATGGGCAGAGGGACAACGAGAGCGCGAGAGAGAGAAGGGAGAGAGGGATGGGAGAGGGACAACAAGAGCGAGAGAGAGAAGGGAGAGGGGGATGGGGAGAGGGACAACGAGAGCGAGAGAGAGAGAAGGGAGAGGAAATGGGGAAAGGGACAACAAGAGCGAGAGAGAGAGAAGGGAGAGGGGATAGGGATGATGTGGACATCACTCCTGCAGATATACACAACACTCACATGGTAGACATGCAAGGTCCAATTACTAGAGCTCGAGCACGACAATTGAATTTAGAGGTGAGCTCGTTCCTGAACAATTCTTTATATGTGAATTTTGAGAGTATGTTGCTACCTAATGGATTAATTATGATTAGGAACCATGGGGAGGACATGGAGATACATGGAGAGGGGTTTGGAGACGTGGAGGACCAGAAAATACACCAACAAGAAGTTAGAGACCGAGCCCAACTCAAACTCGAGTCCAACTCGGGCCCAGGAGCAGTCCAGCTTAAAATGGATGCACAGGAGGCATACGGACTCTGTTTTTGACGTTCTATATGTGCACGGAAAGCTGAGAGGATAAACTTTCCAATGGAACTAGCCCCACATCAAAATTCCCTCGGAGTCGACGGGAAACTTTGAAACAATATAAAGTTTAGAGTCTGTCAGGGTGTTGCATCACCTAGTTGGGCCATTGGGCCTTGTATCGAGTCCAAGTCCATTATGTACGTGTATTAGGGTTAGGTCACGACCCCAGCACCCCCTGGTCGTCCTCCACCTCCTTTATACCCCCTAGCCACCGTCACAAACAGCTGGGTTTTGCTTAGATTATTCTATCAAGAACAGTTTCGCTGTTCATCGGTTTGTGAGACCCCAACTTCAGTGCTTCATATCTTTCAGTAATTTGGTTGCATTCTTTCTTGTTCTTGCTTGTGTTCTTCGATTCGCAGGCAAGGATTAGCCTTCTTGGCGAGGTCAACCGCGCAATATCGGTTGATAACCTGAGGAGATGTGGTGCTGCAATTGCAGGGTTCAGAACGTGTTGTTCGGAAGCCGGATCGATTTGTGTCAAGTCTCCACCAAATCGAGAGTTATCAGAACCTTTCGGAAGATCGGGACCCCTGTACACATCAAGTGGTATCAGAGCTTTAGGTGCACCATCAGGTTCGCCTTCCCCTAGTTTTGTTTATCTTGAACTCGTCCTATCGTCCACGAAAAAGCCAAAAAAATTATAGTCATAGGTTTACCCATCCCAGACCAGGTTTAGCCTTTTGCACAATTCTGTTTTGGAGTCCGTAGTGTTGAATTTTTGTCCTAGTTCGTGTTTTGTTGCTGGTTTAATCGTGTTTTGTTCCTACTTTGTTATTCCATCCGCTGCATTCCATCGAAACCCTAGCTGCCACAATCGTTATCAAATCGATCACCATAACTATTCATTGTGCTAGGGTTATCCTTGTTCTTCAGTTTTCATTACATATTACGTGAGTTTATCCTCCTTGATATACGCACACCATCCCACACGTTGTCACCATCATATCCAATTTTTTTTCTCACCACCGTTTCCAATTCAGCTCCACCAAAAACATAATCCCGTGGTGCTGTCTTAAAACAGTCATAGCCTTGGCATTGGGTTAAATTACATTGCCCAGATTCACTTTGGAAGATTGATTATTTGGCATCTAAAGGCTCAACAATAATCATAAAGAAACATATTGAATTTCTGTTGTCCACATCTTTTTTTCAAGTGAGCTGAAAATTTGTGCGACGTGTATATTAGTGCTCCTGATTTCACGGCAGATATAAAAAAATCAAAGAAAAAATATAGAAAAGAAAATTTGTGAAGAGGAGCACAAATATCAAAACTTGGGTGTGTTATTTTGCCTTGTGGTGTAATTGTTCCTGCTCAATTATTGTCCTTATCATTCATACTTCTTGCTGTCTTGTTCATAACATCCGGGATAAGATACGAGTAGGCCAGCAACTAGGACAAGTGTTTGGACATCTATTCAGCATTACTATCTATTATTGAATTGTGTGCTACTCACATATATTTGGCCATCCAAACTCCACATTCATTCTTTCAAATATCACAAGTTTTTGACCCTTGCAATCGCTGAATCACGTCATCCAGGTATCGTTTGCCTTGTTGTGGTAAGAAACTTATAAGAGCTTGGTAAGACTCGACTCATTGCTTTGTGAGTTCCACCATCATTGTGTAGTAGTTGAAAGAGATAATCTTGTTGTTTTCCATATTATTCTTGCTAACAATGTCAGATCATGTTGATCCTACGAAGTGTGTTTTGAAAAGGTAGATGAAGGGTTACATAAAACAAATGATGAAGTTTGTCAAGGAAGCAATCGCACAAGGGGTAAAAGATTATCTTGCTGAACAGAGAATACCCCACACCCTTGAGAGGTTGGACAAACGCTTAAGCTCGCTAGTTGGAAGGATTCATGATATGGAGACCCACCTACCATTCAGCCATGATGCTACCTACCACAACAACCTTGAAGAAGAAGAAGGCGTGTTGTGTGATGTCAATGGAGAGGTGGATACACGTGCTACGCAGAATGTACATCTATGTCAACGCCTTCGTCAAAACACTCATGGTATGGTAGGAAACAACATGCGTGGTAACAATAACCGCCCTCTTGATGACCCTTTTGATAAAGTTAAATTTTCTATACCTTCATTTTCTGGTGCTTATGATGCTGAGGCATATCTTGATTGGGAAATGACGGTTGAGCAGAAATTTAATTCCCACCTTGTTCCGGAACAACATAGAGTTCGACAAGCCACTAGTGAGTTTAAGGATTTTACTATAATATGGTGGAATGAACTAGGTACCACACGCTTACAGCCTGATACATGGGAACATTTAAAAGAAGCTATGCGTAATTGTTTTGTTCCTCCATCCTACCAACGTGATTTACGAAAGAAATTGTAGCGCTTAGAGCAGGGAAATAATTTTGTCCAAGATTATTATGCGGAGCTTCAAAAGGGTATTGATACGATGTGGGGTAGTAGAGGACACTGAAGATAAAATTTGTCGTTTCTATGGGAGGTTGAGATGTGAGATACAAGATATTGTTGATTATAAGTAATTTAATACTATCAACCAGTTGTTCCAACTTGCTATGCTTGCAGAAAAGGAGTTACAGGATCGTCAACAAAAGAACAAGAGCAGCAGCGGTGCCTTCTACACTCCACGCACGACAACATCTTCGGGGGTGTCCAAGTCATTCCGTTTTGATGCCCTTTCACCAAAACCAGCAGCCAAGCTTCCTTCTGGCAGCAACAATGTTTCAGCAACACCGAAACCACCACCTGCACGACCTGCGGATTCGGGTAAAAATTCCATGCAGGTACCCGCCAAAAGTGCTTCATCCGTTGCTTCAATAGGACGCACTTCCGGCATTCAGTGCCACCGCTTCCATGGTCTTGGTCAAGTACAAAAAGATTGTCCTAGTCGGCGGGCATACGTGGCTACAGAAGAGGAGGATATATCAGCACCTCCGATGTCGAAGACAACAATGATGATGAAGCTGCCACGCACAATGATGAGGGACATGTTTTTGGGAGTGAAGACACATCAGCCTACATGAACATCATTGTGCAGCGGGTGCTGAACACACAGGTACAACAACTTGATAGATTACAATGCCATAATTTGTTTCAGATTTTCTTTGTCATCAAGAACCGGCGAGCACGTGTCATCATTGATGGAGGAAGCTGCAACAACTTGGTGAGTTCTGAATTGGCCAAGAAGCTTAGCTTGAATACACGACCACACCCACATCCGTACTATATTCAATGGTTGAATGATTCTGGAAGAGCTAAGGTAATACAAACTTGTGGAATTCCGTTTTCTATTGGTACATATGTTGATTCCGTTGATTGTGATGTGGTACCCATGCAAGCGTGTTCACTTTTATTGGGTCGACCTTGGGAACATGATAAGGATGCTTTGCACCATGGTAGAAGTAATAAATATACTTTTATGCATAAAGGAAAGAAAATTACTTTGCTACCTTTGACTCCTGCTGAAATTGTACAAGCTGATAGAGAGAGAGCTGGAATTTCTAGTAGTTCTAAATCAGAAAATCAACAAGTCATTAATTCTGTGTTACCACCAAATAATGAGAGATCTACACCTAGTTCTAAGACTGAGTGAATTAAATTGAAGGGTCGTGTAATGCTTGCTACAAAATCAGACCTTGCTAAAATTTCTGATCATGATATTTGTTGTGCATTGGTGTCCAAACAAGTTTTATTCTCCATTGATGATATTGCTAGGTCTTTGCCTCCAGCAGTTACTAACTTGTTGCAAGAGTATGAGGATATTTTTCCAGCTGAGATACCCTCGGGATTTCCACCTTTGAGAGGGATTGAACATCAAATTGATTTGATTCCAGGTGCAATTTTGCCAAACCGTGCTGCATATAGGACCAACCCCGAGGAGACTAAGGAAATTCAGTGGCAAGTCCAAGACCTTTTGGACCGTGGGTATGTACGTGAAAGCCTTAGTCCTTGTGCTGTTCCTGTACTTTTGGTTACTAAGAAAGATGGTACTTGGCGTATGTGTGTTGATTGTAGAGCCATTAACAATATTACTATAAGGTATCGTCATCCTATTCCTAGGCTAGACGACATGCTTGATGAGTTGTGTGGTTCTATAATTTTCACTAAGATTGACTTGCGTAGTGGTTACCACCAAATAAGAATGAAATTGGGAGATAAATGGAAAACAACTTTCAAAACCAAATTTGGGTTGTATGAGTGGTTAGTAATGTCTTTTGGTTTAACTAATGCACCAAGTACATTCATGCGTTTGATGAATGAGGTTTTGAGAGATTTTATTGGAAAATTTGTGGTGGTTTACTTTGATGATATCTTGATTTATAGCAAGTCATTGGATGAACATATGGATCATTTACGTGCTGTTTTTAATGCTTTGAGAGATGCACGTTTATTTGGTAACCTTGAGAAGTGCATCTTTTGTATGAATCGAGTTTCCTTTCTTGGCTATGTTGTGAATCCATAGGGGATTGAGGTGGATGAGATGAAAATTCAAGCGATCAAGAGCTGGCCAATACCTGAAGCCATCACACAGGTAAGGGGTTTTCTTGGTCTTGCAGGTTTCTACCGATGTTTCGTCAAGGATTTTAGCACTATTGCTGCCCCATTGCATGAGTTGACTAAGAAAGGTGTGGTGTTCCATTGGGGAAAGCACAAGAGGAGTCCTTTGACACCTTGAAGGACAAGCTTACACACGCACCATTTCTGCAACTTACTGATTTTAGTAAGACTTTTGAACTTGAATGTGATGCCAGTGGAGTTGGCATTGGTGGTGTCTTACTGCAAGGTGGTAAACCGGTTGCATACTTTAGTGAAAAACTTAATGGTGCTGTCCTGGATTACTACACATATGATAAAGAATTTTATGCTCTCGTACGATGCTTAGAGACATGGCGTCATTATTTATGGCCTAAAGAATTTGTTATTAATTCTGATCATGAATCGCTAAAGCATATTCGTTCTCAAAATAATCTGAATCTTAGACATGCAAAATGGATTGAATTTATTGAGTATTTTCCTTATGTCATTAAACATAAGAAAGGGAAGGATAATTTGATCGCTGATGTATTGTCTAGACGATATAATATGCTATCGCAACTTGATTGTCGAATTTTTGGACTTGAATCAATTAAAGAACAATATGCTCTTGATTTTGATTTTAAAGATGTGTTGCTGCATTATAGAAAAGGTCATACCTGGAATAAATTTGTACTGGATGATGGATTCTTGTTTAGAGCTAACCGCCTATGCATTCCAGTTGGTTCCATTCGTCTTTTGTTCTTACAGGAGGCACATGGTGGAGGTTTGATGGGTCATTTTGGCGCAAAGAAGACGGAGGATGTTCTGGCCACACATTTCTTTTCGCCAAAGATGAGGAGAGATGTAAAGTGGTTTGTGGCTCGCTGCACCATATGTTAGAAAGCTAAGTCCCTTTTGAATCCACATGGTTTATACATGCCTCTTCCCACTCCTTCTATTCCTTGGGCGGATATCTCTATGGACTTTGTTTTGGGATTGCCTAGGACTAAGAGGGGGAGGGACAACATTTTTGTTGTTGTGGATCGTTTTTCTAAGATGGCACATTTTATACCGTGTCAGAAAAGTGATGATGCTGTACATATTGCTGACCTTTTCTTTAAAGAGATTGTTCGCTTGCATGGTATGCCTTCTACTATTGTTTCAGATCGTGATGCTAAATTTTTGAGTCACTTTTGGCGCACCCTATGGAACAAGTTGGGTACAAAACTGTTGTTCTCTATAACATGTCACCCACAAACTGATGGGCAAACAGAAGTAGTGAACCGCACTTTGGACACCATGTTGAGAGCTGTTTTGAAGAAAAATTTAAAGATGTGGGAAGAATATTTGCCACATGTGGAGTTTGCATATAATCGGGCAACACATTCTACCACCAAGATAAGTCCTTTTCGGGTAGTGTATGGATTCAATCCTCGTGCTCCTATTGATATCTTGCCTTTACCTACTAGTGAGAGAACTCATAATGATGCAAAGGAACGTGCTAATTTTATTTTGAAAATTCATGAGACCACTAAACACAATATTGAAAGGATGAATGAAAAATATAGAATTGCTGGTAGTAAAGGTAGGCAGGAAGTTAGACTTGAACCGGGTGATTTAGTTTGGTTACACTTGAGAAAGGATAGATTTCTAGAACTGAGAAAGTCTAAATTGATGCCTAGAGCTGATGGTCCTTTTAAAATACTTGAGAAGATTAATGATAATGCATATAAACTTGAATTGCCTCCCGAGTTTGGGGTTAGTCCCACCTTTAACATTTCAGATTTGAGGCCATATTTGGGAGAAGAAGATGAGCTTGAGTCGAGGACGACTCCAATGCAAGAGGGGGCGGATGATGTGGACATCACTCCTGCAGATATACACAACACTCACATGGTAGACATGCAAGGTCCAATTACTAGAGCTCGAGCACGACAATTAAATTTAGAGGTGAGCTCGTTCCTGAACAATTCTTTATATGTGAATTTTGAGAGTATGTTGCTACCTAATGGATTAATTATGATTAGGAACCATGGAGAGGACATGGAGATACATGAAGAGGGGTTTGGAGGCGTGGAGGACCAGAAAATACGCCAACAAGAAGTTAGAGACCGAGCCCAACTCAAACTTGAGTCCAACTCGGGCCCAGGAGCAGTCCATCTTAAAATGGATGCACAGGAGGCATACAGTCTCCGTTTTTGACGTTCTACATATGCTCAGAAAGATGAGAGGATAAACTTTCCAATGGAACTGGCCCCACGTCAAAATTCCCTTGGAGTCGATCAGAAACTTCAAAACAATTTAAAGTTTAGAATCTGTCACGGTGTTGCATCACCTAGTTGGGCCATTGGGCCTTGTATCGAGTCCAAGTCCATTATGTACGTGTCTTAGGGTTAGGTCACGACCCTAGCACCCCTATGGTCGTCCTCCACCTCCTTTATACCCCCTAGCCGTCGTCACAAACAGCTGGGTTTTGCTTAGATTATTCTTTCAAGAACAGTTTCGTCGTTCATCGGTTTGTGAGACCCCAACTTGAGTGCTTCATATCTTTCAGCAATTTGGTTGCATTCTTTCTTGTTCTTGCTTGTGTTCTTCGATTCGCAGGCAAGGATTAGCCTTCTTGGCGAGGTCAACCGCGCAATATCGGTTGATAACCTGAGGAGACGTGGTGCTGCGGTTGCAGGGTTCAGAACGTGTTGTTCGGAAGCCGGATCAATTTGTGTCAAGTCTCCACCAAATCGAAAGTTATCAGAACCTTTCGGAAGATCGGGACTCCTGTACACATCAAGTGGTATCAGAGCTTTAGGTGCACCGTTAGGTTCGCCTTCCCCTAGTTTTGTTTATCTTGAACTCGTCCTATCGCCCACGAAAAAGCCAAAAAAATTATAGTCATAGGTTTACCCATCCCAGACAACGAGAGAGAGAGAGAGAGAAGTGAGAGGGGGATGGGGAGAGGGACAACGAGAGCGAGAGAGAGAGAAGGGAGAGGGGGATGGGGAGAGGAACAACGAGAGAGAGAGAGAGAGAGAAGGAGAGGGGGATGGGGAGATGGACAACGAGAGCGAGAGAGAGGGAAGTGAGAGGGGGATGGGGAGAGGGACAACGAGAGTGAGAGAGAGAAGGGAGAGGGGGATGGGGAGAGGGACAACGAGAGCGAGCGAGAGAGTTAAAGAGGAGTACTGAGAGTGAAAGAGAGAGAGAGAAAATGAGACATGTATAACTTTTATTTACTTTGTAGGGTTCACCGACGGAGGCGCATACTCCATCTCCACAGCTACTGGCACCGGGAGGGACGCGCGAAGACGATGTTAACGGCTCTAGAGGTAGTCGTGAGGGGAGTGTGTAGCCGTTATGTGTTTTTATATTTTCTTGGACTTTATGAATGAACCGTCGAATCTGTGTATTGTATTGTTTTGTATGTGTGAATGTCTGTTTGATTTCTCTAGGTTGGCAACTGTGCTAGCACAGCTAGTTTCAGTTTTTTTTTCAAAAAAATAAAACCATAACTTACAACGGCCTATATACAGGCCGTCGTAAGTTAGCCCATGTTACATACGACGGTTGTTGTAGTCGTCGTAAGTAAGCCCGAATTACTTACGACGGCCTGGACCTAGCCGTTGTTTCAGGCCGTCGTAAGTGGTATGGCCCAGCCCACCACGTGGCCCAGACGCTTACATACGACGACTATGGGCCGCTGTCGTAAGTTGCCTAACGCCATCGTAAGTTGTCTAACTTACGACGGTGGCCGTCGTAAGTTACTTAACTTACGACCAAATCCTGACGACGGCTAAAAAACGTCGTAATTAGGCTTAAACTGTCGTAAGTGAGTTGAATTGCTATAGTGAATAATGCATATGCTTGATAGTTTTCAATGAAATATAGTAGCAGAGGTAATTGGATAATCCTTGTTGCAATGTGGTGCAGGAAAGGCCCGTCGAAACAAAGCTCCCAGAATTGTGGGTGAAATTCTTGCATTCGTGCTTAATCTTGTAGATAGAGGGCTTGATTCATTCAGAATTATGCTGGTTAGCTCATAGTAGGAGATTGAGTGTGGATGGAATTTTGTAGATTGGGCACAAGGGTCTTACTGTGTTATTGCTACTAAGCCCGTCAATGTGTTGTTGCTACTAGGGCTGTCAACGAGCTGAGCTCGAGTGAGCTTACTCTCTCAGGATCGAGTTTGGTAAAAATACGAGTCGAGCTCCACTCAAGGCCAGTTTATATTCACTACTGTAGTCAAGCTCGAGTTCCGCTCGATAAGACTCGTTTAAATAGTTAGGCTCGACTGAAACTCGTAAAAGCTGAGTTCGAGCTTGTCAGGCTCATGAGCTTTTGAATTGAGCTTAAGCTCGGCTCATTTATATTTCGAGCTAAACTCGAATTGAGTTTTTAACAAGTTGAACTCGCTAGGGCCATGAGGGCACGAGCGCACTGAGGTCCTGTTTGGCATAGCTTCTGAACCAACTTTTTTATAAAAATTAGCTGCGGGTGTACAAAACAGTCAGCTTCTCCAGTAGCTTATTAGTTCAGCTGCTTCTCAGAATGAACTATAAGCAAGATATAAATTTAAGCTGCTGTTCACTAGCTTTTCAGATAAGCTGCTTTTTTAACAAGTTTAAGCCGTGCCAAACAGGGCCTGAACGCCCATGTGAGGTTGAGGGAGAGAATGAGAAATTAGGGTTCCACCTTTAGTTGGGCTGGGCCTGGGAGCTAGACTTCATAATTTTATTGGGCCAAATTTGATTAATCCAATTAATGAAATTTAAAACCAAAACTGATAGAAAATTTAATTTTTACAGTTTGACAACCGAAATACGTTCGGTTAGACCGTTTTCCTTTAGTTCCGTTTTGATTCTAGTTATCTCGGTTTCGGTTATTTTTACCAACCCTAAATTGTAATAAGGTTGATATACTTTTACCAACCCTAAATTGCGCGCTGGGGCATGGTTCACCCGCGGATCGAACCAGCTCTAGCCATCAATCTCTGGTGGAGACCACCGCCTACATGCACCATTTATGGCAACTTTTTGCACATAATGAACGATACACACATACATGCACCATTTATAGCAGTCTATGGGCAATGATGGAGCGGGCAGCCTGGAGAACGGAGTGCATGGTGCGGCTCCGAAGGGGAGGAGTCGAACAGTAACTACCGGCTCAAGTGCGTTTTGTAGAGTTATCTCAGTCGTTCTGTGCGTCCGCTAAAGAATTATTTAATTACAGAATGCAAATGTAAATAAGTAGAAGCCTACAGCGACACGGAAATAACTAAGGTTCATATGACCTTGTTTCGGTACAACTTATCAGTCAGTTTTTAAGCAAAATTAAACTCTTAACTCACCAAACATTCAGTTTTTTTGTCTCGGTTATTTAAAATACGCTTATTCAGTTGAACTAATACGAAGCGTGGTAAAAAAAGCAGCCTCCAACTCGGGGCGTTTCCGCGGAACAGGGGTACGCAAATAGTGTTGAAGTTCACTGATAATTACCCGCAATTGCTGGTCGTCTCCTCTGTGCTCGCTCCTCTCCGTTCACCTCCAGAGTGCCCGTCGTCCTCGCGCGTCCATCTGCCTCCGAGCAAAATCTTTAGACTGTACGGCAAAACAAGATAACAAATCTATCCAAGTATATTTGGATGTTCCAGCGATACACACACGCAAGCTGCAGGTTGCTTGTGGCCTTGACGTGTAGCCTAATCTCGCGTGTGGTCCGTGTCGCAGAGAAATAGGCCACGTGGTGCAATGAGGGCAAGGGGCGCAAGCGTCCGTTCCGTGTCGATCGACGTAGCGTTGCCATCGGCCGGTCACCGGTGACTAGATCCTGTACCGTACGTAGCAACGCTTGGAGCCATCTAGCGATGCTATCACAGATTCACAGGCGATGGCGATACTGACTGCAGGTTAACGACTGCTTTGTCGCTGTGTACGTATCGGTGTGACAAAGCATAGATATTCCACGTGTTCGGGCTCCGCCCGAGGTAGAGAGGCTTCGAATAATGATGAGCTGCACCGCTACAGCAACAGAGACCTGCATGACCGCTACTGAAAACCATTTACAATGACTGTCAAGCTAACGTCAGCCAGCTGCCGTAGGGTGGCTGCCATCAGCGTCTAAAACTGGAAGTTAATTTTTTTAGTGGCCACAGCTGATGTGAGCCGTCCATCACTATTGTTAGCTCTAGTGTCTAGGGCCTGACGTTAGAGTGTCCATCACTGGAGATTTACATTTTTTTCAAAAACAAAATGTGCCAAAATTCAAATCATAGTGTTTAGCGCTAAAATACAAAATCCAAAATTCAAATTTAGTGCCGATATTTGATAGAACTCACTTCTGTTGTAACACACAATACTATTTTTAAGAAACATGCCATGCATCCATCAAAGAGAATCATATTTATATCATACAACTTGACTCAAATTATATAATAAATTACATTTATTTATAAGTTTACTTTACACTATGTAGTATCGAAAGACACAAGATCAGAGGGGAGTGGTTGAATGATAGATGATGCAAAAAATTCTAGCGCAAGACTCGACCCCTCAAACAAAAACTGATCAGTCCTAAAACACGTGTGTGCGAGTATATTATCTGACATCAAACGTGATAAAAACTCTAGAGAAAGTAGAGAAATGAGTTAGTAATCCAACACAAAATGAATCACGTCAATAGGTGGAGTAAAACTCAACTTATGATAAAAAACATGATCATAGATCAATCTGATCTACCTGTGAGCAAAGATCCAATCTGTAATGCTGCAAAACTCTCTTGTGACGTGTGAACCGTGACTTCAGATATTAAAAATCTTCAAAGATGATAGAAAATGAGTTGTGAATCTGATACAAAAAGAATCACAACAAAAGTTTTATATAAAAAAGCAACGTCAATCTGAGTGAAACGAACGGGAAAAACTTAAAGAAAATGACCTAGATGATCACAAAAAAAGATTGGCACAAATCACAATTTTTACTAGGAAGAACACATGAAAGTCGGCTGCAGGGCTGCCTCCTTCGTAGCCAAGTTCTCTTTATTTATATCTACAACCCGTAGACCAACATAAAAAATTAGAACACATTCAAAGGAGTGTTGTTCAACTAGGACACCTTCCAATCTACTTGGACTCTATCTAGTGGTGTGAGACCTATGTGTGTTGAATACATTGGCTACGACGATAAAAGTTTTAAATTCTGCCAAAACACTCTTTTTATCAAGGTCCGACTCTAGGTCCGAGCTCCGACAAGATCTGACGTAAGGTCCGACTTGCTATGGCTAGGTCCAACATGTGTTTGGTTAGCTCTGGCGGTAGGTCCGACTAGCTTTGATAAGTTCCGGTGCTAGGTTCTGCTAGCTTTGGTAAGCTCCGGCTCAAGGTCCGATTAGCTTTGGCAAGGTCTAGAGCTAAATCGCAATGGTTCTGTTTTTACCATGCAAATGTTTCGAACTTGCTTTACATCTATGGAAAGTTTGCTTAGTATCCTTTTACTAAGTTTTTGAAGTCTTATGGCTGTTTACGGTGGTTAACATTTCGCTATGGTTTGCAACATGCTTATGTGAGGTGTTCACGTAAGGTGTTGTGGTTTTAGGAACTAACGTGAGTCAAGTCGCGGACTTGTGCTTGAAAGTATTGGTTGTTTATTCATGTGCAGGTGTTGCTTGAGTTCAAGATATGGCTGGTGGCGGGATCTATTGAACTACTCTTAGATAGAAGATGAGGTTCAACAACCAAGTTCGAGAGGAATTGTGGTTGAGTTGATCGGGAGGTCATGTAACATGTTTAGATCAAGAACAATGCATATGAAGGTATCGTGGACGTTGTTGGAAGGTGTTTGCACGTGTGCAAGGAGTGCATGGACGTGACAACATGGTTTCAAGGCGTGATGAAGAGATGTGGACGTAAAGAATTGGTCGGAAAGGTCCAACCGGCTAGATTATGGACTCAGGGTGCGGCTGAGTTGCTTATGGCTCAAATATGGAAAGATTTGAGTTGGTTATTGTCGGTACCCTCGATATGGGGTACCCCCGCGCATAGGGGAAAATGCCTAAGGACCCCGCCCTTCTTCGCAGTGATAGCTCCGAGGGCACCACGTGTCCAGCGGGGCCGGACATCCCTCTCCTCAGAGGAGAGCTCCGGACCCGCCACGTGGCCAGCAGCAGTCGGACCTCCCCCTACCGCGGGGAGAGCTCCGAAGGTTCCACGTGTTCCGCGGGGCCGGACCTCCCTCTCCTCGGAGGAGAGCTCCGGGCCCGCCACATGGCCAGCAGAGCAACGTTGCCTGCCCCCGCGCAGTAGGCAGCAGGCGTAAAGACACGCCATACCTTGTCCGTACAAGGTATTCAAGGCCCGCGCCTTCCTAAGACGTGGAGACGCGGAGCACGCCTCTGTCAGGTGCCGTTGCGCCCAGTCACATCGCAGACTGGCGCGCCGTGTCAGAGCCTGCCCGCCAATAAACACAGCAACAAGACATCCCCTGCCGCCCCTGCCATCATCAACCACTACGACTAGCTTGCGGCATGGGCAGGGCGGCAGAACGAAGACTCGGAAGCCTTCGCCAGAGACAACTACCGGCATAACTGCAGATACGGTAGTCGGCAGGCAATCTCCCCGGGACCACCTGTCGGGTCCCGGGCCCACCTTGTAAGCCACTCGAGCCTTGGACTACAAAAGGCTCGGGTAGGCAACGTTAGCAAGGGTTCGAACTCTGTGAACTCGCACCCTAGACATCACTCACCCTCAAGCTCAGGACTCCGGTTCTGAGCAGCAAGCAATACAGCGAGCACCTCTGCTCGCCGTGGACGTAGGGTTTTACGCTCCGGCGGCCTGAACCACGTAAAACTCCCCGTGTCAAGCTTCTCCCTCACTCGTCCCTAACGCTGAAGCTCTCCGCAAGTGTCTAGCCCCTCCGAAAAAGAACCTCCGCGGGCTGCCCAGAGCAGGTCCGAGGGAAGTGTCGACTACACACTTCGACATTTGGCGCGCCAGGTAGGGGGCTTTTCCCTTGCGCGATGAGCTTTTGCCGGCGAAGATGACAAAGCTTCCTTCAGCGGCAAGCTCTCCTCCCCCGCGTTCACGACGAACCGTGACTAGCGGGGACTACGTCTCGACACACTCTGGACGGAGTGTGTCGGCGCAAGCTAGAAGCCAGCAGCCGACTCCGGCAGCGCCGACTCCGGCAACGCAGGCTCCAGCGAGCGTGAGATCCTCTGCAGCGCTGAGCGTCCCCCACGGGGGCGCGCTAGCTGCAGCAAGAGCGCTACTGCGCAATCCGCCTGCTGGGGACGCGCCTCAGTCAGCGACCCAGCAGTGGATTCGCGAGGTAGACCGTCTCGTCGTCGCCGCCGCTAACCCTCGGATTCGGTGGGGACGACGCCCCGGCCAACCAGCTGTGTCGCTGACGCGCACGCCAACGATTGACGAGCAGACGGCGGACTCCAGCTCCACCAGGCTCCCATCGACGGACCTGAGGATGGAGCTGGAGCGATGCCACTTGGGCCAAGATGCCCGAGTGTTCCTCAAGCGACGACGAGAAAGGCGTCGCAACCAAGAGGCCGGCGACAGCATGACGTCTGCCTCAACCCTGCCTGAGGCGCAGACTTTCGCCACGCAATCTCTGCCCCAGGCATACGCCACGCAGCATATGCCCCACCATATGCCCTGCAAACGGCGCCCCCGGTCTACGGCGCAGCCTTGCCCATACTGGGGTACACTGTGCCAGCAGCGAACCAAGCGTTCGCGGCACCAACGCCTGCAGCAACAGGAGCAGGATGTGCGGCCCTGACGCCACACCTTTGCTTCGCGAGGTGGCCGCGCAAGTTTCGGCCGCACCTGCCCGAGAAGTACGATGGCAGCGTCAACCCGGCGGAGTTCCTCCAGATCTACTCCACCGCCGTCCTTGCTGCAGGAGGGGACGAGGCCGTCATGGCCAACTACTTCCCCGTCGCCCTGACCGGCCCAACCCGGTCTTGGCTCATGAAGCTCCCCCAGGGTTCCATAACCTCCTGGGGAGAGCTCTGCCGGCAGTTTACTGCTAACTTTGGCAGCTCCTACACCCGGCCTGGCACGGAGCTCGACCTCCACGCCGTCCAGCAACAACCTAGAGAATCGCTGCGCTCCTTCATCCAGCGGTTCTCCCAGGTACGGAACACCATTCCACATATCCAAAATGCTTCTGTGGTGGTGGCATTCCGGCAGGGCGTCCGGGACAAGAAGATGAATGAGAAGCTCGCGACCAGAGAGGTCCGCGACGTCTCAGAGCTCTTCAGCCTGGCGAACAAGTGCGCTAGAGCAGCAGAAGGGCGGAACTGGCACTCTCTGCCAGCCTCCGAGTCAGGAGGACAGCCCGGATCTGGCGCTGCTTCCTATGGAAGCAGCAAGAAGATCAAGAACCGGGACGGTGGCAAGATGAAGCCACCGGCCGAGGCTCCCGTTGCCGCAGCAGCGGCACCCAGTGGAGCTCGGGGGCCATGCCTCGACAAAAGGCAGCGACAGTCACCAGCTCTAGATGGTAACCAAGGCGAGCTATGCCCCGTGCACGACACCAGTTACCATACTGCTGCCGAGTGCCGGGAGATCCAGAAGCTCGCGGAGCGCTTACGGAAAGGGAAGCAGCTTCGACCTGATGCCCCACCCTTCCGTCAAAGGGAGGGCAAGCAGAAGGTCGACGCCCCAGACAACGTCGACCACCAAGTGGAGTTCCAAGAGCCTCAATGCGTCGTGAAGGCGGTGCGCAACCATGAGGACTCCAGCTCCAGTGATGACGAGTGCCGAAAGATGCTCTACGTCATCTACGGTGGGTCCGCTGACCCCTCGTCCCGAAGCGCGGTTAAGACCCTGCGCCGAGCGGTAGCGTTGGTGGCTCCCCTCCCAAGTGTCGCGCCGCACCTCAAGTGGATGGGAACCCCCATCAGCTTCGATGCCACCGACTGTCCCAGGAACATGGCTGGGGCCGGCCAACTACCGCTCTTGGTAGCGCCCACCATCGCCAACGTGAGGATGTACCACGTTCTGGTAGATGGCGGGGCTGGCTGAACCTCATCAGCCGCGCAGCTTTCCAGAAGCTGCAGATCCCGATGGCCAAGCTCACCCCATCGAGCCCATTCTCAGGGGTAGGGCCGGGACAGGTCGTTCCCTACGGCAACATCAGCCTTCCGGTGACCTTTGGGGCACCGGACAGCTATCGGACAGAGTACATTCTGTTCGACGTGGCGGAGATCGACCTCCCCTTCAACGCCATAATTGGCAGGCCAGCCCTGTACCGATTCGTGGCAGTAGCCCACTACGGCTACCTCGTCTTGAAGATGCCTACACCAACAGGCGTCCTCAGGATTCGTGGAGACCGCACTGCTGCAGTGTCAGCCTTGGAAAAGCTCCAGGCACTTGCAACAGCTCGAGCACCAGCCCCTGGCAGTGCAGAACCGGACCGGCTCCACCCGAGTGCACGCCACCGTGCCTCTACCGCAGCACCCCGTGTGCAACCTCTTGACGAGGGCGACGTCCCCCTGAAGGTCGTCCAAGTCAGCGCCGATGCTACCCAGACCACCCGGGTAGCCGGGGGCCTGGATAGCAAATAGGAAGGCGCGCTTGTCACCTTCGTCCGGCACAACGTCGACGTGTTTGCATGGCAGCCGTCACAGATGCCGGGGATCCCTAGGGAGGTGATCGAGCACCACTTGAAGGTCTTCCCCGACACCCGGCCAGTCCAACAGAAGCCTCGCAAGCAGTCTGTCGAGCGGCAAAACTTCATCCGAGAAGAAATCAAGAAGCTGCTAGACGCTGGCTTCATACGGGAAGTCCACCACCCCCGGTGGTTGGCGAACCCCGTTGTTGTCCCGAAGGCCGGCGGGAAGCTCCGGATGTGCATCGACTACACCAGTCTCAATAAGGTATGTCCCAAAGATCCATTCCCTCTCCCTAGAATAGATCAAATAGTAGACTCGACATCAGGCTGTGATATGCTGTGTTTCCTAGACGCCTACTCGGGTTTCCATCAGATCCCTATGTCTAGAGAAGATGAAGAGCACACCTCCTTCATCACAGTAGACGGCCTGTATTGTTATATCTCTATGCCTTATGGCCTAAAGAATGCTCTTCCCACCTTTGTACGTGCACTGCACAAAACCTTTGGAGAGTTAATAAGAGACTTAGTTGAGGTGTATGTCGATGACATCATTGTCAAGGTCAGGCAGAGTTCATCCTTGTTAGATAACCTGGACTTAGTATTTGACAAACTGCGCTCCACGCGCACCAAGCTGAACCCCGACAAGTGTGTGTTCGGTGTATCCTCTGGAAAACTCTTAGGATTCCTGGTCTCACACCGAGGAATTGAGGCCAACCCGAGAAGATCAAGGCCATAGACTTGATGCGGCCTCCCGCCCGCATCAAAGAAGTCCAGAAACTCACGGGATGCCTAGCTGCAGTGAGTCGGTTTATACCGAGGCTAGCAGAGCGAGCGCTCCCCTTCTTTAAGCTCCTGCGCAAATCCGGTTCATTTGCTTGGACCGACGAAGCAGAAGAAGCTTTCCAGGAGTTGAAGCAACTCCTGATGACCCTACCCATCATGGTAGCCCCCGAGCCCCAAGAGCATTTGTTGCTCTACATCGCGGCGACAACTGAAGTGGTGAGTATGGTCCTCGTCGCAGAGCGGCCAGACCTCTCGTCACCACAGCCTGCTCCGGTAGCAGGAGACAGGCACCAGGAAACCCCGGAGGTCCAAGACGGCCTCCCGGACCTCCACGACAACCTCCCGGAGGTCCAACGGGACCTCCCGGAGCTCCCGGAAAACCAGGGGGACCTCCCGGAGGTCCAAGGGGTCTTAGGAGCCTTCGAGTCCCAGCTCCCGGAAGCCCCCCTGGACCCACCCACCTCCGGTAGGCCTGAGCCAATGGATGAAGACATCTCTGGCCTGGGAGGGAGGGTCCGGACCATCCAGAGGCCTTTATACTACATCAGCGAAGTCCTCCGCGACGCCAAGACAAGGTACCTGGAGGTCCACAAGCTGCTGTATGCAGTGCTCGTGGCATCCAGGAAGCTCCGCCACTACTTTCAAGCCCACCCGATCTCGGTGGTCACCTCCTATCCGCTGAAGGCGATCCTTCACAGCCCTCACGCGACTGGCAATGTCGCTAAATGGGCAGCGGAACTGGCGGAGTTTGAGCTGGACTTCCTTCCTCGCCATGCAGTCAAGAGCCAAGCACTGGCTCACTTCGTGGCTGAGTGGACGCCAACGAAGGCTGACCCAAGGGGCCACGAAGACGGTGAACCAAAGCACCGAGCTCCGGTCTTCACTGGGCCTCACTGGACGCTCTTCTTCGACGGCTCCTCGTGAAAGCAGGGAGCCGGTGCCGGCGTACTGCTTCTCATGCCATCGGGGGAGCAGTTCGGGTACATGGTGTGTCTCAACTTCAAGGCAACTAACAACATGACAGAGTATGAAGCACTCATCTTTAGCCTAAAGACAACCCTGTCTTTGGGCGCTCGCCAGTTGTTGGCACAGGGCGACTCCCAGCTAGTCATCAAACAAGTTAAGGGTGAATGCTCCTGCAATGACCCACAACTAGCTGCTTATCTGCTCCACGTGCAGATGTTGGAGAAAGACTTCCTCGCCTTGGACCTGCGCCATGTACCGCGCGCTGGCAATGCCGCAGCTGACGACCTCTCAACGAAGGCCACCACCGGAGCCCCTGTGCCTGAAGGAGTCTTCGAGAGGACATTGCTGCGGCCCATAGCCCGGCCTGCCGAGCCGGGCGAAGGGGGATGGACCAGCACCTCGAAGCTGGCGGTCCCGGTGGCCCTGCGGCCATGGACGCCGCCAAGGATCGTAAGCGTCAATGGGGACTTCGTGCAACCCAGCGCTAAAGATCCAGAAGCTCAAGTCAGACCCGATGCATGGATCACGAAGATCCGGGACTACTTGAAAGACAACATCCTCCCTAATGAACGTGTATCCGCTGAACGGATCGTGCGCATGGCTAAGAGGTATGCGCTGGTAGAAGGGGATCTCTACCGGCGTGGCGCCAACCACGTCCTATTGCAGTGCATAACCCAGGGGGAAGGCTGCGAATTGCTCGCTGAGATCCATGGAGGCGAATGTGGGAGTCACTCTTCCTCATGCACGCTTGTCGGTAAAGCCTTCCAGCATGGCTTCTACTGGCCGATAGCACTCCAGGATGCCGTCAAGCTGGTCGAGAGCTGCAAGGCGTGCCAGTTCTGTCGGTACCTGAGATATGGGGTACCCCCGCGCACAGGGTGAAATGCCTAAGGTGCTCGCCCTTCTCCGCAGGGAGAGCTCCGAAGGCGCCACGCGTCTGGCGGGGCCGGACCTCCCTCTCCTCAGAGGAGAGCTCCGGGCCCGCCATGTGGCATACAGAAGCCGGACCTCCCCCTCCGTGGGAGAGAGGTCCGAAGACGCCACGCGTCCAGCGGGGCCGGACCTCCCTCTCCTCAGAGGTGAGCTCCGGGCCCGCCACGTGGCATGCAGAAGCCGGACCACCCCCTCCGCGGGAGAGAGGTCCGAAGGCGCCACGCGTCCAGCGGGGCCGGACCTCCCTCTCCTCAGAGAAGAGCTCCGGACCCGCCACGTGGCTGGAAGAACGGTGATGCCTGCCCCCGAGCGGTAGGCAGCGGGCGTAAAGGCGCCCCTCACCTTGCCCGTACAAGGTATTCAAGGCCCGCGTCTTCCCAAGACGCTGAAACGCGGAGCACGCGCCTGTCAGGTGCCGTTGCGTCCAGTCGCATCACAGACTGGCGCGCGGTGTCAGAACCTGCCAGGTAATAAACGCCGCGACAAGACATCCCATGCCACCTGCGCCGTCATCAACCACTATGACTAGTGCGCGGCATGGGCAGGGCGGCAAAATGAAGACTCAGAAGCCTCCGACCAGAGGCAACCACCGGCGTAACTACAGATACGGTAGATAATAGACAATCTTCCCGGGACCACCTGTTGGGTCCCGGCTTCCCTTGTAAGCCGCCCGAGCCTTGGACTATAAAAGGCTCGGGTAGGCGTCGATAGCAGGGGTTCGCATTCTGCAACTCATACGCTAGCCATACACTCTCAAGCTGTAACTCACCCCCAAGCTCAGGCCCCCGGCCCTGAGCAGCAAGCAATACAGCGAGCTCCATAGCTCGCCATGGACGTAGGGTTTTACGCTCCGGCGGCCTGAACCACGTTAAACTTCCCGTGTCAAGCTCTCACTAACTCATCCATCCGCGCAAGCTCTCCGCTAGGAACTAGCCCCTCCGAAAAAAGAACCTCCGCGGGCTGCCCAGTGCAGGCCCGGGGGAAGTGTCGATCGCACACTTCGACATTTGGCGCGCCAGGTAGGGGGGCTTTTCCCCTAGCGCGACGAGTTTCCGCCGACAAAGATGACCAAGCTCCCTTCAGCGGCAAACTCTCCCCCACCGCATTCACGGCGAACCGTGACCAGCGGGGAGTACATGTCGACGCACTCAGGACGGAGTGTGTCGGCACAAGCGGGTAGCCAGCAGCCGACTCCGGCAATGCCGACTCCGGCTATGCAGGCCCCGACCAGCGTGAGGTCTTCTGCAGCGCTGAGCGTACACCATGGAGGTGCGCTAGCTGCAGCAAGAGCGCTGCTGCGCAACCCACCTGCAGGGGATGCGCCCCATTCAGCGACCCAGCAATGGGTCCGCGAGGTGGACCGCCTCGTCGTCGCCGCCGCGAACCCTCGGTTTCGGCGAGGGCGGCGCCCGGGGCAACCGGCTGTGTCGCTGACGCGCACACCCACGGTTGACGAGCTAACGGCGGATTCCAGCTCCTCCAGGCTCCTGTCGACGGACCTGCGAAGGGAACTGGAACGGTGCCACTTGGGGCAGGACGCCCGGGTGTACCTCGAGCGACGTCGAGAAAGGCGTCGCAACCATGAGGCAGGCGACAGCATGTCGTCGGCCTCGACGCAACCAGAAGGGCATGCCTTCGCCATGCGAGCCACGCCTCAGGCATATGCTGCGCAACATATGCCACCACCATATGCGCCGCAAGTAGCGGCCCCGGCCTACGGTGCAGCCTTGCCCATGCCAGGATACGTGGTGCTAGGTGCGAACCACCTGTTCGCAGCGCCAGTACCTGCAGCAGCAGGTGCAGGATGTGCGGCCCTTGCACCCCACCTTCGCTTCGCAAGGTGGCCGCGCAAGTTTCGCCCGCACTTGCCCGAGAAGTACGACGGAAGCGTCAACCCAGCGGAGTTCCTCCAGATCTACTCCACCGCCGTACTTGCTGCAGGAGGCGATGAGGCTGTCATGGCCAACTACTTTCCCGTCGCCTTGACCGGCCCAGCCCGGTCCTGGCTCATGAATCTACCCCAGGGGTCCATAACCTCCTGGGGTGAGCTCTGCCGGCAGTTCGTCGCCAACTTCGGCAGCTCCTACACCCGTCTCGGCACGGAGCTCGACCTCCACGCCGTCAAACAACAACCTGGGGAGTCGTGCGCTCTTTCATCCAGCGGTTCTCTCAGGTGCGCAAAACCATCCCACATATCCAAAGCGCCTCTGTGGTGGTGGCGTTCCGACAGGGTGTCCGGGACGAGAAAATGCTCGAGAAGCTCGCGACCAGAGAGGTCAGCGACGTCTCGAAGCTCTTTAGCCTGGCGGACAAGTGCGTCAGAGCAGCCGAAGGGCGGAACTGGCACGCACTGCCGACCTCCGAGTCAGGAGGGCAGCAGACAGTGGCCAAGGCGGGCTATGCCCCGTGCATGGCACCTGCAACCATACAGCTGCCGAGTGCTGGGAGATCCAGAGGCTCGCAGAGCGCTTCCGCAATGGAAGACAGCAGAGGGCTGAAGCACCGCCCTACCCTCAGAGGGATGGCAAACAGAAGGCCGATGCCCCAGTCACCGCTGCCCACCAGGTGGGGTTCCAGGAGCCTCAGCGTGTCATAAAGACAGTGCATGACGGTGAGGACTCCAGTTCCGACGGTGACGGGCCAAGGCGTTAGCCAGCTACGGCACGCCTCCGTGCCTCGAACATACCTCTCGGGGGCTGCCTAGGGTCCGTCAACCCCTTGAAGGCCTTGCGAGAAGGGGGAGACGCCTTAGGTCATCCAAGGTGAGCCCGGGTCCACCTACCCCTTGAAGGCCTTAGCCAGAAGGGGAGAACTCCCCGGGGGACCCCGAGAGAAGCCACGCAGGAACTGATCCAGCGTGAAGACAACAACTTCGACAAGACTCGGCTTGCAGGGAACACCCCACAACGCAAGGTCTCGGCTAATGCTCTAAGCACTACCGCCAAAGAACCAAACGCGACGGGGGCCCGCAAGAGGGCAGCCTGGTGAAGTGGCACGCTATATTCCAAGAAGGACCCATAAGCTCTCCCCCAGCAGGGAAGGTCCCTTCCGAATCATGAAAGCTGCCGCCCCAGGTACACATGCCTTTCAACCGAGAGTGGGATCCATTCCCAAAAATCCTTGCCATGGAGCAACACTGTAAGTCCTACTTACTGAGCATCGGTAGAACAGGGTTATTCACTTCTGTAATAGACCCCATAGAACTTAGGAACAGAGCTTGGGGTAGCTAAGTCTCAAGGGACGGTACAGGACTACGTCCAGTTTAGCCTGGTTCCGACCCTAAGCGCGTAGAGTCTTGCTTCCCTTGTAGACGAGGCGGAACATTGCCCCCACGAACAGCCAGAATTCCACCTATGGGCGCGAATACAGAGACCTGTTCTACTTAGCTCCTTCTCATGCGCTCATTTAAATTATGCATTAATTTTTATGATCGCACTATCTCTGTATGTTCATCATACGTCTAGCTCCCCCTCTCCTGCGCTCATCCATAGTCGGCATTTGCTATCCTCCCGAAGGCGGCTGCGCTTGAGGCACCTGCCGATGCCGAGTGAGTCTCTCGGGCCTCCCCCAGTCAGGTGTTGCGGTGTCAGTTGGTCACCTCCAGGAAAGGCCAGCGTTGTGCATGGGGGGTCCAGGGTGCGTATCCAGCTTAGCCGGCCCAGAGCCCAAAGCATGCGCATCCTTCTTTCCGGAGGTCCAGGGGAGTACGTCCGCTTTGCCTGGTCATGAACCCAAAGCGCGTGCACTCTGCTTCCCCAGCGCATGGCCCGGTACTAGGGATCGGACGGCCATACCCGGACCTCGGAGGGAGCTGGAGCTCCGGCGCCTCGTGCACAGAATTGCCCAAGCCCCGTATAGCGGGCCAGGACCATAAGACGGATAAGACTAGGAGACAGGAGGGGAGGACCCCCCGAGGAGAATTATGTTTCCTCTACCTGTGTGCAGGACCTTCAGGTTACGGCAACAGGGACTGCATGAAGCGGGGGGAAAGGAGCTACCAGCTACACCGGCCTGGGACTGGAAGGACCGGGACCCGCCCCTCCAGCAGGGGCGGGGCCCGGGGGCCCCGCGTGTCCAGCAAGCCCGGAACTCTCTCCTTCCTTGAGGAGGGCTCCGGGCTCGCCACGTGGCAGGCAGGAACCGGACCTCCCCCCTCAGCGGGAGGGCTCCGAAAGCCCTACATGTCCAACATGACCGGAGCTCCCGTCTCTTGAGGAGGAGCTCCGGACCCACCACGTGGCCGGCAGATTTGGAGCCCCCCATAGGGCGAGGTTCGGAGACCTCCGGGGGCCCCTAACACAGTTAGGACCCGGGGGGGTGTCTGTGCGAAGCTCCGAGATTGGAAATGACCTCTGAGTACCTTGCGGAGCTAAGGACTCAGCCAGGCAAAGCCAAGAAGGAGGGAAAAAGCATCACAGAAACAAGTATCCAAGAGAGTCAAATTAAGCAAGGCTCCTTGAGCTGGACTACGGACTCGATACAAAAAGGGAGAAGCAAGTCCTAAGGACCTCCCGGCTCTCGGCGGAACCTTGCGGCTACAAGGGCGGCCACATCCTCGACTTCAGCCCTGGCAGCTTCCTCCCGCTCCGCGGCTGGGCCCTCTCTTGCTGGCTCTAGTGAGAAAGAGGGGTCGCGGCTCTTGAAGCATGCCAGCACATGCGAGGCGACCTCTAAAGCTAAGCCGCGGCCCTCGGCTTCAAGCTCGCTGGCGACCACCGAGTCGAGTCTGTCCAGCTTGGCGCCGATCGACTCCAATGCAGGGATCACCTCTGCCACCTGCAATGCGGGAGTTGCGGCCCTCACCAGACTGAAACCAAGAGGGATCAGGGCGGACCCCGCTCGATCCATGAAGCTTGAGACCGCAAGGGCCTCGGAGGACCGTAGGGCTGAGAGCTCCTCCACCTCGCGGCGGGCCGCCCGCAGAGCCTCCAGGTTCCTCTCGGAGAATTCCTTCTCCTTGGCCGCCAGGGAACTCTCCCGAAGGCGGAGAGTCTCGGCTAGCCGCTCCAACTCAGCGGCCCTGAAGCCGGCAGTCAACTCCCGGTCCAAGACCGCCCGGCGATCATGGGAGACCTGTTCATCCCTCAAGTCAAGGTCTGCCTTCAGAATCTCCAGCTCCTCCATCCGAGCTCGGAGGTCATCCTCGCCTCAGCTGCCACGGAACGCTCCCGCGGGCTCAACGGCGAGTTCGCGGCGCTCCAACCGCTGCCGTATTTCCACAGCAGCAGAGAGGCTCTCTTCGGCCCGGGCGTGAGCCTCCAGGGCCTCCCTGTTGATCCGCCGCGACTGGGTGTCCATGCGGTCAACAGCCCGCTTCATCCGGTCGACAAGCGTTTCCCTGAAGTCGAGCAACTCCCGCCTGGAGTCGAGCTCGCTCTTAACCTTCGCGTTCCTCTCCCGCAAAAGGTTCCCCCAGGTGAGGAGGCGGTCCCGTTCAACCGTATACTCCTCCCGTTCGCGCCCTAGTGCAGCCAAGACCTGTCGGACGCTCGACTCGGCAAGCGCGAAGGCGTCTGCCAGAGGCAATGGAGCAACAGAGGCTGGGGCAGTCCCTCCGACCTCCTCCATTACCTCGTCCTCAGGAAGAGCCGACGCGCCAGCCGCCGAGACGAGACGCCGATCAGGAGAAGCTGGCTCCGCGGCACTGGCAGCCAGGCCAGCCGGGCTCTTTTCAGCTTCTGGCTCCTTGACCTGAGGAGAGGGACGAGCCGGGGAAGACGGTGCTGGAGAAGAAGCCAGGCCGCCTAGTGCAGGATCAACCTGTGCTGGCTCGGGGGCCGCGGTGGCCGTCTCGGCAGGAAGAGACGGCGCCGCCGCGGAGTCCGGGCACACCGAAACAGGAGAAGTCCGCGCTGGCCTGGGGGCCGCAGCAGTTGCCCCTGGCTCCGAGCGCATCGGCACAGATTCCCCGCAAGACGGGGAAGGCCGGGAAGCGCGGACACTCCAGCGGGCTCTAAACCCCGACTTCCGAGCCAAGGTAGGATTTCCAGAGCCCGCTACCGTCTCCGACGACCGCTCCGCAGTCGCTTGGACTGGCGGAACAGGGGACGCCACAGAGGCTTCCCCCAGCACATCAGCCCGGGGCCTCTTCGAGTCGCCACCGGAGGGAGTGTCAGGCACCCCAGAATCCCGACTTGGCACCGGCGCCGTTGCTGGAGGAGATCGAGCGCGTTTCTTCTCTGGCAGCGGGTTGGAAGCCATGGCAAGGGAGAGCTCAAAGGCAAGAAAGCAAAAGCGCAAGAGTCCAAGAAGAAACGCAGAGAAGTGCGAAGGGAAGCTACAATGTGGGTGAGACCCCCTCTAAAAAGCTTCCCGGTGCAGTTCCAAGCGATTCGGAACTCTTCGAATACCCCACACCCGCAACCGCTTCGGTTCCTAGACCGAGTGCCGATGACGGGTGGGCCCAAGCCGCTTAACTGGAGCGGTGGGGGCAAGGAGTCAGTCTCCTAAGAAGATGAGCCGGCAAGGCCCTTCGGCGGTTCCCGAAGAAAGCGCCGCAACGTGCAGAAGTGGCAGCCTTGGGAACCGCCGCAGTAAAAGCAATCATCAAGTGAGCGCACGCTCTCACGACCCCGCGGCCGTTCGTGCTCCGGCAGCGGGCAAGTCGGGACTTAGAGAAAGTGCGCGGATCGGAAGAGACGGAGGTCCCACCTTGGGCTCGCTATCTCCCCCAAGATGGGCCCGGGGGCCACTGTCGGTACCTGAGATATGGGGTACCCCGCGCACAGGGTGAAATGCCTAAGGTGCTCGCCCTTCTCCGCAGGGAGAGCTCCGAAGGCGCCACGCGTCTGGCGGGGCCGGACCTCCCTCTCCTCAGAGGAGAGCTCCGGGCCCGCCACGTGGCATACAGAAGCCGGACCTCCCCCTCCGCGGGAGAGAGGTCCGAAGATGCCACGCGTCCAGCGGGGCCGGACCTCCCTCTCCTCAGAGGTGAGCTCCGGGCCCGCCACGTGGCATGCAGAAGCCGGACCACCCCCTCCGCGGGAGAGAGGTCCGAAGGCGCCACGCGTCCAGCGGGGCCGGACCTCCCTCTCCTCAGAGAAGAGCTCCGGACCCGCCACGTGGCTGGAAGAACGGTGCTGCCTACCCCCGAGCGGTAGGCAGTGGGCGTAAAGGCGCCCCTCACCTTGCCCGTACAAGGTATTCAAGGCCCGCGTCTTCCCAAGACGCGGAAAGGCGGAGCACGCGCCTGTCAGGTGCCGTTGCGTCCAGTCGCATCACAGACTGGCGCGCGGTGTCAGAACCTGCCAGGTAATAAACGCCGCGACAAGACATCCCATGCCGCCTGCGCCGTCATCAACCACTATGACTAGTGCGCGGCATGGGCAGGGCGGCAAAATGAAGACTCAGAAGCCTCCGACCAGAGGCAACCACCGGCGTAACTACAGATACGGTAGATAATAGACAATCTTCCCGGGACCACCTGTCGGGTCCTGGCTTCCCTTGTAAGCCGCCTGAGCCTTGTACTATAAAAGGCTCGGGTAGGCGTCGATAGCAGGGGTTCGCATTCTGCAACTCATACGCTAGCCATACACTCTCAAGCTGTAACTAACCCCCAAGCTCAGGCCCCTGGCCCTGAGCAGCAAGCAATACAGCGAGCTCCATAGCTCGCCGTGGACGTAGGGTTTTACGCTCCGGCGGCCTGAACCACGTAAAACTTCCCGTGTCAAGCTCTCACTAACTCGTCCATCCGCGCAAGCTCTCCGCTAGGAACTAGCCCCTCCGAAAAAAGAACCTCCACGGGCTGCCCAGTGCAGGCCCGGGGGAAGTGTCGATCGCACACTTCGACAAGTTCCATGCCAAGCAGATCCATACACCGGCTCAAGCGGTTCAGATGATCCCACCCTCATGGTCGTTCGCCATATGGGGGTTAGACATCCTGGGACCATTCCCCAGAGCCGTCGGGGGATTCCGGTACCTCTACATTGCCATCGACAAGTTCACCAAGTGGCCCTAAGCCACACCCGTCATCACCATCAACAAGCAATCCGCAGTAAAGTTCATCAAGTCGATCGTCTGCCGGTTCGGGGTCCCGAACAGGATCATTACTGACAACGGGACCCAGTTCACTAGCGCAGCGTTCCAAGAATACTGCAAAGACCTCGGCATCCAGGTGTGCTATGCCTCCGTTGCTCATCCAAAGAGCAATGGACAAGTTGAGAGGGCCAACACCGAGATTCTTCGGGGCCTCAAGACCCGCACCTATGCCGGCTTGAAGAAACATGGCGCCAAGTGGGTGGACGAGCTTCCGAGCACACTATGCCCTAACCGGACATCCCAGAGCCGGGCCACTGGAGAGACACCCTTCTTCATGGTATACGGGGCCGAAGTTGTGCTTCCCCCAGAGATCACCATTGGGTCCCTCCGTGTCCGAGCTTACGACGAAGCCGCGCAGGACAACCTCCGGCGTGAAGACATCGACCTTGTCGACGAGGCTCGATTACATGCAGCACTCCGCAACGCACGATACCGACAAGCGCTCCGGCGCTACCATCAAAGGTCTGTGAATGTCCGGGAGCTGCAGGAAGGCGACCTAGTGTTGTGGCGCATACTTTCTCGCGAGGGGACCGACAAACTCTCCCCCAGTTGGGAAGGTCCCTTCCGGGTCACAAAAGTATGCCGCCCCGGGTGCGTACGCCTTTCCACCGAGGATGGGGACCCACTCACGAACCCTTGGAACATAGAACACCTCCGTAAGTTCTACCCCTAGAGCAATAATAGGACAGTCTCTTCTTTTTGTAATAGATTCCATAGAGTCCAGGAACAGCACTCGGAGCAGCTGTCTCAGGGGACGGTCCAGAACTACGTTCAGCTTGACCTGGTTCCGACCCTAAGCGCGTAGAGTCTTGCTTCCCTTCTTAATGGGGCGGGTCGTTGCCTCCATGTTTAGCCTGCCTTCCTCCTATGGAAATTTATATGAAAAGAAACCTGTCCTACTTTGCTCTTCCCTTGTGCTCATTTAAATTATGTATTAATTTTTATGACCGCACTTCAGGTGCATGCTCACCATGCACTCAGCTCCCTTTTCTCATTCTCACCTCTAGTCGGCATTTGCTACCCTACTGAAGGCGGTTGCGTTTGAGGTACCTGCCGATGGCCAGGGGGCCCCGAGCCCCGACACTTCACGCACTGTAGTTCCCAAGCACCGTACAAATGGATAGGGACCGTAAGCCAAATAAGACTATGAGATAGGGAAGGGGGAGCCCTAAGGAGAATTATGTTTCCCTTACTTGTGTGCAGGACCTCTCGGCCTTAGCTCCCCGCAGGAGTATGGTAGGAGCGCCCAACCAATGGGCCACACCTACCAGGGGGCCACTACGGGATCGCGCAAGACCGGAGCTCCAAGGCAAGACCGAAGGATCCGGACCTCGCCCCCTCCGCAGGGGCGAGCCCCGAAGGCCCCACGTGTCCAGCGGGGCCGGAGCTCCCCTCTCCTCAGGGGGGGGCTCCGGGCCCACCACGTGGCCGGTAGAAGCCGGACCTCCTCCTCCGAGGGGAGAGCTCCGAAGCCTCCACATGTCCCACGGGGCCGGGCCTTCCTCTCCCCAGACACCTCCTGCGCTGGAGCCCCCGTCCGCACTGGGCTGAAACCAAGAGGAACTAAGGCGGACCCCGCCTCGGTAACAAAGCTCCAGACCGCCTAGGCCTCGACAGACCGCGAAGCCTGGAGCTTCTCTACCTCTTGGCAGGCCGCCAGCTCGTGATCCAGTGCCGCCTGGCGCTCCCGGGAGGATTGCTCCTCCCTCGTGGCAGCAGCCGACGTGTGGAGCTCCAGCTCCTCGGCCCGAGCCCTCAGCTCGCCCTCTATGGCCTTCAGCCGTGCGGCAACCTTCTCCTCCTCGGCCGCCACGGCACGTTCCCGATCGGCGACGGCGCACTCTCGATGAACTACCTGCAGCCGCAACTCCTCCACGGTAGCAGAGCGCGCCTCGGCCTGGGCCAGAGCTTCGCGGAAGGTAGCGCGGAGCCACCGGGTCTCTGAGTACAGGCGGCCGACGGCTTTCTTCTGAGCGTCGAGCAGAGCACCCATGGCGTCAAGCCTCGACTGCCTCGAGTTGATCTCTGCCTTAGCCTCCTGGGTCCGCTGCTGCAGGAGGTGCTCCCAGCTAAGAAGGCGCTCCCTCTCTCCAGCCAGCGCCCCCCGCTCCCGCTCAAAGGCGGCCTGGAACTGTCGGGCGCCAGTCTGAACACGCCCCAAGGCATCCCACATGGGCACCAGGACGGCGGGGGCAGGAGTCGTGCCCCTGACCTCCTTTGTCGCGTCCACGACCGGCGAAGGTGCTGGTGCCTCAGCAACTGAGGCAAGGCGCTGACCCGGGGGAGCCAGGGAGCCAACATCTGCGCCTACAGCACCGGACATCCGGGCTGGTGAAGGGGGATGAACAGGTGCTGTCGCAGCCACCGCAGAGGGCGAAACCGCCGGCACAGAAAAAGCCCCCGCCGACTTGGGCGCCATTGGAACCACCGCAGTTCCCAGATGCTGCGGCATGGAGCCTCCGCCAACTAGAGATGGCTGGGGAATAGGCTCGCCTCCGGCAGCCGGTGAGTCCCTGCAGGCAAAGAAAGCTCTCAGGCTAAGAGAGGAGAAGGGAACGATACTCCTACAAGCCAGAAAGAGCAACACTTACTGGGCGACGTGAGCGCTCCAACGGGCTTGTATCCTAGGCCTCTGGGCCGGGGTAGAACCGCCAGGACCTGCGGCCGGAATTCTCGCTGGCTGTGGCGCCTGAACCCCCGGCACACTCCCCGGCGTCGCCCCACTAGCGTCCTTCCTAGGAGCCCCTCCGCCTGAGGAAGAGTGGCTGGACGCTTGGGGTACCTTGGACTGCCGCTGTCCGGGAAGACACCCACCCGAGAGGGACACCCGGGGTCTCTTTGGGTCGCCACTCGACGGACCAGCGCCTCCGGGAGATGGGCGCAAGGGTGCCCCGGCCCCCTGACTCGGTGCAAGCGACGCCCTCGGAGGAGACCGGGCACGTTTCTTCTCTGGCTGCCCAGGGGCCGGCTCCTTCCCCTTCCCCTTGTCGGCGGCTTGAGTTCCGCCGGCCCTCGGTGTGGGTTGGGCGGCGACAGATGCCTCGTGCTCCGATCCGGAGCGCTCGGTCCCAGGGATCGAGATGCCCCGGAGGGTATCCCCAACCTGACGAACGGCGATCCCAATGTCGTCGAGGTTTGGCATCTTCCGCAGCAGCTCTGACCTCCTCTGCGGCTCTAAGAAGAGGGGAGTGGCAGAGGTCGAGAAGGCGAGATCGCCACTGGTGACGTAGTCACCGCTCACCTTGCCCACCATCTCGTACAGCTACTCATCGGAAGGATCAGAGCCGAGACCCCTCTCTAACCTGGTGCAGTCCTGCTCGCCAGTGTAGTACCATGCCGAGCGGTTGCGCTGCTGCAAGGGCGCAATACGGCACGACAAGAAATCCACTAGCACCATCAGGGACGTCAGCCCCTCGTTGCCCAGGAACCGGATCCGCTCCAAGACCGGTGCGTACTCCTGCTCCAACTCTGGGACCTCCTCCCAGAAGCGACGCTCAGTGGTTGGGCCGCCAGTTGGGTGCTGCAGGCGATCATGCTCGTCGGTCTGCATGACCACCCAGTTCTCCCTCCAGTTTTCCCACCTCGACGCACTGAAAGGTAGAAGGTACCCAGAGGCCTTGCAGCGATGCTGGAAATAGTACGCTCTCAGCTGGGTCTTCGAGCTGCGCCCGGTCGTCCGCAACACGAAGAAGTAGCGAAAGAGTGTCGCTGAAGCATGCACCCCCACAAACATCTCACAGAAATGGACGAAGACGGTGGCCATCGCGAAGGAGTTGGGGGAAAGGTGGTGGAGCTGGAGACCATACGTCTCCAGCAACGTGACGAAGAAGGAAGAAATTGGCGGGACGAACCCCGCCATGGCGTAGGCAGTAAAGAAGACCATCTCCCCCTTTTCCAGGAGCAGGGGAGAGATCCTCGGCAGAGCCGGCGTTTTCTGCTCCTCCGTGTGCCAGCCCAGCAGCCTGCGCACTGGTCCAAGCTCAGCCGACCGAGCGAGACGTGACGGAAGCAGGTTGGAAGCCATGGCAGGGGAGAGCTCAAGGACAGGGAAGACAAAGGCGCAAGAGTTCAAGGAAGGTGCAAGCGCAGGGAAATGCGAAGGGAAGCCGCGATGCGGGTAAGATCCCCTTTTAAAATTTCCCAGGTGAGGTTCAAAGCAATTCGAAACTCTTCGAATACGCCGCTTGGGCAACCGCTTCGGCTCCAAGACCAAGCGTCGATGACAAGTGGACCCAAGTTGTCCAGCTGGAGCGGTGGGCCAAGAAGTCAGTCTCCCAAGGAGACGAGCCGGCAAGGCGCTTCGGCGGTTCCCGAAAAAAGCGCCGCGACGTGCAGATGTGGCAGCCTTGGGAACCGCCGCAGTAAAAGGAACCATCAAGTGGGCGCACGCCCCCATGATCTCATGACTGTTCGTGCTCTGGCAATGGTCAACGCAGGACTTAGAGAAAGTGCGTGGAACGGAAGAGACGGAGGCCCAACCTCAGGCTCGCTATCTCCCCCGAAATGGGCCCGGGGGCCACTGTCGGTACCCTCGATATGGGGTACCCCCACGCATAGAGGAAAATGCCTAAGGACCTCGCCCTTCTCCGTAGGGAGAGCTCCGAGGGCGCCACATGTCCAGCGGGGCCGGACCTCCCTCTCCTCAGAGGAGAGCTCCGGACCCGCCACGTGGCCAGCAGCAGCCGGACCTCCCCCTACCGTGGGGAGAGCTCCGAAGTCTCCACGTGTTCCGCGGGGCCGGACCTCCCTCTCCTCGGAGGAGAGCTCCGGGCCCGCCACGTGGACAGCAGCAGCCGGACCTCCCCCCTCCGCAGGGAGAGCTCCGAAGGCTCCACGTGTCCCGCGGGGCCGGACCTCCCTCTCCTCAGAGGAGAGCTCCAGACTCGCCACGTGGCCAGCAGAGCAACGCTGCCTGCCCCCGCGCGATAGGCAGCAGGCGTAAAGACGCGCCATACCTTGCCCGTACAAGGTATTCAAGGCCCGCTCCTTCCCAAGACGCGGAGACGCAGAGCACGCCTCTGTCAGGTGCCGTTGCGCCCAGTCACATCGCAGACTGGCGCGCCGTGTCAGAGCCTGCCCGCCAATAAACACAATAACAAGACATCCCCTGCCGCCCCTGCCATCATCAACCACTACGACTAGCTTGCGGCATGGGCAGGGCGGCAGAACGAAGACTCGGAAGCCTTCGCCAGAGACAACTACCGGCATAACTGCAGATGCGGTAGTCGGCAGGCAATCTCCCCGGGACCACCTGTCGGGTCCCGGGCCCACCTTGTAAGCCACTCGAGCCTTGGACTATAAAAGGCTCGGGTAGGCAACGTTAGCAAGGGTTCGAACTCTGTGAACTCGCACTCTAGACATCACTCACCCTCAAGCTCAGGACTCTGGTTCTGAGCAGCAAGCAATATAGCGAGCACCTCTGCTCACCGTGGACATAGGGTTTTACGCTCCGGCGACCTGAACCACGTAAAACTCCCCGTGTCAAGCTTCTCCCTCACTCGTCCCTAACACTGAAGCTCTCCGCAAGTGTCTAGCCCCTCCAAAAAAGAACCTCCGCGGACTGCCCAGAGCAGGTCCGGGGGAAGTGTCGACTACACACTTCGACAGTTATGATAGGATTTCGTGTGGGACACGAAGTTGAATTGTTTTAGGAATGTGGGATATGTTACTAAGGTGTTTGGAGGTCTTAAGATTGCTTCTATCTGTGTATAGAAGAGTCTTGAGCAGTTATGGAAAGTTTTGATTCGGAAACTGATTAGGATTAGAGTCCTAGTTAGGATTGGGTTGGCCTCCGGGCTGGTTATATAAGCAAGGGAGGCCAGAGCTCATGGTAAGAGGACTTTGGAATGTTCCTCTTATGTTTTGATCAATAAAATTCGTAATTTAGAGGAGCATTTGTGTCTTGTTCGTCCGACTTGTTTTTGTTAAGTCTTTCTCGTCGAGTTTCTGGACAGCATGACAATGCTTCAGTGTTTTGATCATAACTCGAGTTTTACAGATCCAATTGACGTGATTCTTTTTGGGTTATCTTCACAACTTGATTATTTATCATCTGTGAAAATTTCATGGTCATTGGATTTATAGTTTTTCTGATCTACACGAGTTTCTTTGCAGTGTTGCAGATCTGGTTTTTACTCGAGTAGAACAGATTGACCCTCGTTTGATCTTTCGATCATAACTTGAGTTTTTATTTTACGGATTTCCCTCCGAACAAAGGGAGTGTACGACTGGGGCGCAGCCCCATACCATTTTACACCCTAAGTGACCAAAGGAAAAACAAAGTGAGGAAGGCTTGGTTTTTTGGTCAGTAGTTCAGGCTCCTGCTGTCCACTGAATTTCCTGTAATTCATAGCGCCTAGACAAACTTGGGGTTTGCGAGCCAAGATAAGACCGGCTCAGGATCATGGGACTGATTCTTGTGGTCGTGTCTTCGTGACTTGACTCTCTATATATATACCACTTTTCTGCCGAGGGGTTTTTTGTTGCTTCCGCTGAAAAGTTTAAATCTACCATTCACCTCCCCTCTAGTAGCTTTTCACGTGCTCTTCGATCCTACAATTAGTATCAGAGTCGCGGTGCTCTAATTTTTGTGATTTGCACGTGTTTTGACTATTCATCATGGAGA
This sequence comes from Neostapfia colusana, assembly GCA_030760725.1. Taxonomy (NCBI): domain Eukaryota; kingdom Viridiplantae; phylum Streptophyta; class Magnoliopsida; order Poales; family Poaceae; genus Neostapfia; species Neostapfia colusana. The sequence goes on along the minus strand of JASWHV010000019.1, from coordinate 24,932,597 downwards.
AATACTCCACAAAACATTGTGTGTTCAGTGGCATTGATTCTCAGGTTTGGAAGACACGTATGGAGGCTTTCATCCAGGCGCAATGCTTCGCAATATGGGAAAAGGTGTACAAGCCTTATGACGTGCCGCCAAACGATCAAGTCACGGCTAGGAACATGAGAGATATCGACAACAACAACAAAGCAAGGAACTTGATCATACAAGGATTAACTCAAAGTGACTTCGACCGTGTTGCACACCTCCGATCTGCATACGATGTGTAGAAAGCACTTTGTGACTACCACGAAGTATCCAACACGATCAAGGAGGTAAGACAAGATATGTTCAAAAAAGAATACATGCGCTTTGAGATGCAACCCCGTGAGTCAATCAATGACCTCTTTTCTCACTTCAATAAAATTCTCAGCAACTTGCGTAGTGTCAACGTTAATTTTTCATATGCTGAAAATGCTATGCAATTACTAAGTGCATTAGACATGTCAATTTGGAAGATGAAAGTTACATCTATTCGTGAATCTACTGTCATGAGTACACTTACATTAGATGTGCTATATTCTAAGTTAAAAACTCATGAAATTGACGTAATATCATGTAAGAACTCCAACAAGTCTCTTGCATTTGTTTCACAACGTGACATGCCTAGCTCTAGTCAATCTTCATCCTATAGTACACTTTCTTTGTTGTCCTCTCTAACCCTTGAACAGATTGAAGAGTTTTCAGAGGAAGAACTTGCACTCATCTCTACTTAGTTCTCAAAAGCATTGTAAAATGTGAGAACTAGAAGGAGAGGAAGTGCCGGACCTCAACGATGCTTCGAATGTGGTAAGGCAGGACATTTTCGTACGGATTGCCCTAACCTTTCAGGTCCTACTTCCCGTGATGAAAAGCAAACTAGGACGAAGCACTCCTCTGCAAACGATAAGAAAAATAAGAAGGGTTTTATAGGACGCCAATTGGTAAATAGTTTTATCTCCGCACTTCAAGAACTTGGCTTGAGCGATATGGACATCGGAAGTGACGAAGATGATTTGGCAAACTTATGCTTCATGGTGGGCAAGTCAAGTTCAAGTATGGAGGAGGCAGAACGTAACAGCGACAATGAAGAGCTATGTGCTACTTGTGAAGAAATGTGTGATGCTATTTCTCGTGCCACTGTTATAGTTAAGAAAAAGTACAAAAAGCATAGGGACAATGTTGTTAAAATTGAGTCAATAGAATCTGAAATTAATCGTTTGAAATCTTTGATTCCTAGTGATGATTCTTGTTCCTCATGTGATTTAATATATCAATAATTGTCCTCTCTAAGAAGTGCACATACCTCCACACTTGATAAACTTGAGTTAGAGATTGAAAAGAACAGAGAGCTTGCTGCACTTAGTGATAAAAACTTGAAAGATGTTTATTGTTTTACAATTGATTTGCATTGTTCTATTTGTGATGATCTTAATAAGAAACTACAAGATGCTATGAATGAAATTTTTATATTGAACAATGTTTTACATTCTCATGAAGTAAGTATTGTTCCAATTGCAAACTAAAAGGAAAAACTTAATGTCAAAACTGTCTAGACTTGTCTAAGAAACTTGATGACATGAATAGGACACCAGAGCAGTTTTATAATGGGAATAAGAATCTGAACTTGCTATTGAATTCTTCTAAATCTTGCAATGATAAAGCTGGTTTAGGTTTTGATTCGCATGCTCATGCTAAACCACATCCACCTAAAATTGTGAAGTCATTAGGAAGTGGTTTGATTAAAACAGTTCCTAAACAAAAAGAAGTGGTTTTTAAATATGCAGGAGTGTTGTCTCATTCGGTTTCAAATAAACATGTTGTCTGCTCATCTAGACATGAACATAAAGTTAAATTTCATTGTACCTACTGTGGTAGAGATGGTCATGTCATGTATTTTTGTTATAGACTAGCTAAGCAACAGAAAAAGGAAAGAATGATTGCTAGATAACATAACAACTGTGTAAAACATGTTACGTGTGCTGAACCGAATGTTAGCAATATGCAACCTGCTGTAATGAGTCAAAAACATGCAAAGTTTGCTTCCGGACCTACTATTTTTAGTGCTACTCATGTAACACCTCATAGGTCAGTAGTTGGGTACAAAAATCCTCAAACTTTGGCTCATAAACCTGCTGTTTTATCTCAGCCTTTGCGTGTTACTTCTGCTGGACGTTGTGTGACTAGTACTGGATTCCTAAATGCCCTTTAACTAACCCCAGTATTTAGTCATCGACGTATTATATTTCTATGTAGGTTACACGCTTGAGGAAGGAGAATATTTGGATTGTGGATTCAGGATGCTCACGCCACATGACTGGTAACAAAGAATGGGTCTCATCCCTCTCTTTTGTGTCACATGTAGAAAATGTTACTTTTGCCGATAATTCTTCAACTCCTATAATTGATAAGGGTTCAGTTAGAGTAAATAATCACTACACTTTAAAAGATGTGGCACTTGTTAAAATTTGAAATACAACTTGCTTTCTGTTTCACAATCGCTAGATGAAAATCTAGAAATTATTTTCACTAAAAGTTGTTGCAAGGTTGTAGATTCAAATGGTGAGCTCATTTTTAAAATGTCTCGCTTTGGAAGAGTTTTTAAAGCTGATTTTGATATGTCATTCTATAAGCATAGATGTCTAGTTGTTAATGATTCGAAAGACTTATATTTTTGGCATCGTAGACTTGGTCACGTAGGCTTTGATCATCTCACACGTGTTAGGGCTCTTGATCGCATACGTGGGCTGCCTAAGCTTAAAGGGGACAAAGAAATTGTGTGATCTTCATGTAGACATGCTAAGATGGTTGCAGGTTCACATGCTCCTCTCATAATGAACATGACAACTAAACCGGGTCAACTTTTGCACCTTGACACTATATGACCTTCACGTGTTCAATCCTTCGGAGCTAAATGGTATGTTCTTGTGATTGTTGATAACTATTCTATATACTCTTGGGTTTATTTTATGGCATCTAAGAATGAAACTTTTAGTCACTTTAGAACCTTATTTCTTAGATTATCAATTGATCACCTAGGATCTTTAAAAGCAATTAGAAGTGATAACGAAACCGAATTTAAAAATCAATCGTTTGATCACTTTTGTGCTGAAAATGGAGTAGATCATCAATTTTCTTCACCATATGTACCTCAATAAAACGGTGTTGTAGAGAGAAAGAACAGAACCTTAGTTGAGATGGCTAGGACTATGCTTGATGAATATCAAACTCCTAGAAAATTTTGGTCTGATACAAATGCAACTGCTTGTTATGTCTTAAATTGTGTTTTCATGCGTGCTAAGCTAGGTAAAACACCATTTGAACTTCGGTTTGGACATAGGCCTAGTGTCACATACTTTCGGGTCTTTGGTTGCAAATGCTTTGTTAAGAAATATGGTAATCTTGATAAATTTGAACCTAGATCCGTTGATGACATGTTTCTTGATTACCCATCTCATACTAGAGGCTACCATGTGCTTTTACATGACACTAACAAAATTGTGGAGACTTGTGAGGTTTCTTTTGATGAAGCTAGCCCAGGTACTAGCTCTAATATTGCAGGACCAGACCCATATCCACAGGGGGGAGAGTATTTTCATCGAAGAAGATGAAGAAGTGATGCTGCTGCCCGAAACTTCAGGAGCTAATGACACTGTTCCAGCTCGTGATTTTGATTGACAACTAGCACCGACGACCACCGTTGCTGGTCCAGATCGTCCTCAAGACACAAGTTCTTTAATTTGTGATGAACATGAAGAAGAAGGAGCTTGTGATTTTTCTACTCCCCTCCGGGTCCTCAAAAGTCATCCTCCACAACAAATGATTGGAAGTTTGCACGAACGAGTCACACGGTCCAGGTTTTGTGATCCAAACTCTCACTCTCATTCTGCATTTATTGCTTCTTTTGAACCTAAAGATATATCACACGCACTCACTAATGAATCTTGAATTATTGCCCTGCAAGAAGAGTTAGAAAATTTTGAAAGAAATAATATTTGGAAACTTGTACCTCCACCTCAAGGTCACACTCTAATCGGAACTAAATGGGTGTTTAAAATAAACAAAGTGAGGATGGGGTTGTGGTTAGGAATAAGGCTAGGTTTGTTGCTCAAGGTTTCACACAAGTTGAAGGACTAGATTTTGATGAAACTTTTGCTCCCGTTGCTAGATTAGAAGCCATAAGAATTCTATTAGCATTTGCTGCATCTAAAGGTTTAAAGTTATATAAAATGGATGTTAAAAGTTCTTTTCTTACTGTCTACATAGATGAGGAGGTTTATGTCAAGCAACCACCGGGTTTGAAAAATCCAAATTTTCTAATCATGTTTACAATTTGTCCAAAGCCTTGTATGGTCTTAAACAAGCCCCTAGAGCATGGTATGATAGGTTAAAAACATTCTTACTTGAAAAGGGGTTTATCATGGGCAAGGTTGATAAAACTCTTTTTGTGCTTAAGCATGGCAATGACTCATTATTCGTTCAAGTGTATGTGGATGATATTATCTTTGGTTGTGCTTCTCATGATCTTGTGTCCAAGTTTTCAGCTATGATGAGTTCAGAATTTGAGATGAGTATGATGGGAGAACTCACATACTTTTTGGGACTGCAAATCAAGCAAACCAAGGAGGGTACTTTTGTGCATCAAACAAAGTATACAAGAGACCTTCTTAAGCACTTCAACATGGACAAAAGCAAGTCTCTTCGGACACCAATGGGTACTGCAACGACACTTGAACTTGATGAAGATGGTGAACCTGTGGATCAAAAAGAATATAGAAGTATGATTGGATCACTTTTGTACCTCACGGCATCAAGACCAGACATACAATTCAGGTATGTCTTTGTGCACGATTTCAAGCTTCCCCACGTGCTTCACATCGTCAAGCCTTTAAAAGAATTCTCAGGTACTTACATGGAACTCAAGAACTTGGGATTTTTCTACCTTCTTCCTCAACCGTTACTTTGAAAACTTTTTCGGATGCTGATTTTGGAGGTTGTAGAATTGATAGGAAAAGTACTTCGGGTGCTTGTCATTTTCTTGGTAATTCACTTGTTGCTTGGTCCTCTAGAAAACAAAATTCAGTTGCACAATCCACAGCCGAGTCTGAATATGTAGCTGCTGCTAGCGCTTTCTCACAAATTCTTTGGATTGTTCAAACACTTAAGGACTATGGGATTGATCTAGATAGTGTTTCACTATTTTGTGATAACACTAGTACCATTTGCATTGCTAAAAACCTCATGCAACATTCGAGAACAAAGCACATTGATATTAGATATCACTTTCTCCGTGATAATGTTGAAAAAGGAAACATTGTGCTTCACCATGTAGATATCGAACAACAGTTGGCTGACGTTTTTACAAAACATTTGGATTTCACTCGTTTTTGTTTCATTCATAGTGAAATAGGGGTTATGCATCCTCATGACTTAACTTAAGGGAGAGTTTTGAAACTTGGAAAGTCTATGTGTGAATCTGAATTTAAAATAATATGAGTATAGTATTTCATACATATAATGACTTTATGATTCCTTTTATATGCTGAAAGTTCTTACTACATTACTCATGTTATACATTTTGTAGTTTTTTCCTCTGACTAGTAATTAGAATAATTATTTACACGAAATCTGGTCATGATCGAACTTTTTGCTGTTTTAAACTTGTTGCATGCTCACAATTGCTTTTAATAATGAAAAATAATCAATCAACTATTCACATGTTGAGCTTTTATGTTCAAATGAAAAATTGAGAAAAAAATCAAGAGAATATGCATGCATCACACTTCTTGTTTTGAGATGGTTTATCATTGCACTTAGATATGAACTTGTAAGAAGTTGTGTATGACTAAAACCATGTCCTTAAGCTTCTGATTGTCAAATGACATAGGCTTGGCTTGATTGGTTAGAATAAGGCTGATGCGGCATATAATCTCTTGCAAATGTCATATGATCTGAATTTGTGCTTTGAAAAATAATTAAAATGCAGCAACAAGTGTCATGCTTTTAGGTCTTGACATAGTTAAGTTTGTCACATCATGGCTTGCTTAAATTAAAAATTACACATGATCTCTAGCATGGCTTACACTACTTTATGTATCTCATTGATGTGATAGTGTAAGTTACTTGATAGTATGGCTTGAATGAGCTTTGTTTTATATGTATATGTTATAAATATGCTCATAACAATTAAAATTTCTGTTTCGAACCTTGCTGAATACATTGTTAAAGGGGGAGAAATTGATCACACATTGCACGATTCACAAGTGTTTGGCACTGTTTCTCATTTTATTTCTGATTTACAAATGGGAAGAAATATGTATAGGGGGAGAAATTTTTGTTTCAAAATTTCTTTCTCATTTGATTGTTTTCAAAACTTTTCATGTGAATAAGCCAATGTTCAGATTTTAAGCGGTGTTGCCAATGCATTCATCAAGTGGGAGATTGTGAGACCTATGTGTGCTGAATACGTTGGCTATGACGATAAAATTTTTGAATTCTAGCAAAACACTCTTTTTGTCAAGGTCTGACTCTAGGTCCGACCTCCGACAAGATCCGACGTAATGTCTGACTTGCTATGGCTAGGTCCAACATGTGTTTGGTTAGCTCCGGCGGTAGGTCCGACTAGCTTTGGTAAGTTCCGGTGCTAGGTTCTGCTAGCTTTGGTAAGCTCCGGCTCAACGTCCAGTTAGCTTTGGCAAGGTCCGGAGCTAAATCGCAATGGTTCTGTTTTTACCATGCAAATGTTTCGAGCTTGCTTTACATTTATGGAAAGTTTGCTTAGTATTCTTTTACTAAGTTTTTGAAGTGTTATGGCTGTTTATGGTGGTTAACATTTTGCTATGGTTTAGAACATGCTTATGTGAGGTGTTCACATAAGGTGTTGTGGTTTTTAGAACTAACGTGAGTCAAGTCGCGGACTTGTGATCGAAAGTATTGGTCGTTCATTCATGTGCATGTGTTGCTTGAGTTCAAGATATGGCTGGTGACGGGATCCATTGAACTAGTCTTATGGAGAAGATGAGGTTCAGCAACCAAGTTCGGGAGGAATTGTGGTTGAGTTGATTGGGAGGTCACACAACATGTTTGGATCAAGAACAATGCATATGAAGGTATCGTGGACGTCGTTGAAAAGTGTTTGCACGTGTGCAATGAGTGCATGGACGTGGCAACAAGGTTCCAAGGCGTGATGAAAAAATGTGGACGTAAAGAATTGGTCGGAAAGGTCCAACCGGCTGGATTATGGACTCAGGCTGCGGCTGAGTCGGTTATGGCTCACATATGGAAAGATTTGAGTTGGTTATGATAGGATTTCGTGTGGGATAAGAAGTTGAATTGTTTTAGAAATGTGGGGTACGTTCCTAAGGTGTTTGGAAGTCTTAAGATTGCTTCTATCAGCGTATAGAAGAGTCATGAGTAGTTATGGAAAGTTTCAATTCAGAAACTGAGTAGGATTAAAGTCATAGTTAGGATTGGGTTGGCCTCCGGGCTGGTTATATAAGCAATGGAGGCCAAAGCTCGTGGTAAGAGTAATTTTGGCTGTTCCTCTTATATTTTGATCAATAAAATTTATAATTTAGAGGAGCTTTTGTGCCTTGTGCATCCGACTTGTTTTTGTCAAGTCTTTCTCGTCGAGTTTCTGGACAGCACGACAGAGCTTCGGTGTTTTGATCATAACTCGAGTTTTACAGATCCAATTGACGTGATTCTTTTTGGGTTGCCTTCACAACTTGATTATATATCATCTGTGAAAATGTCACATTCATTGGATTTGTAGTTTCTGATATACACAAGTTTCTTTGCAGTGTTGCAGATCTGATTTTTACTCGAGTACAACAGATTGACCCTCGTTTGATCTTTTGATCATAACTTGAGTTTTTTTACGGATTTCCGTGATTGTTGTTGTCGTGTCTTCGTGACTTGACCCACTATAATATATACCACTTTTGTCACGGTTGAACACGTTTAGATCAGTCGCATACACGGTTTCTTTAATAGATCGATTTTCTGCCGAGGGGGGTTTTTGTTGCTTTCGCTAAAAAGTTTAAATCTACCATTCACCCTCCTCTGGTAGCTTTTCACGTGCTCTCCGATCCTACAAGTGGCACATAGACCGGAATCATAACCTTCCAAAACTCTGGGCGCAGCCACAAGAGTTATGGACATAAGCAACTCGAAATCTGACCCTAACTTGGACTCTCCAACCCAAACTCGCAACCAACTCGGAATCAACTGTTTTATGGTCAAAACAACCTGATTTTCTAACAGAAGCACGTCCGAATCCACCCAATTCACACTCCAACTCGGATTCATGCCTGAACCACCTTAGACCAACTTTTTCACGTTCAAACTTTGCTAGAATCACGTTAAAAATTTGAGCCAACCTCCACAAATGTTCAAACACCTTTTTTTTCTGAAATGAACGTTCAAACACCTTCATTACGATTTGGAACCATGTTGTCACGTTCATGCACTCCTTGCACAGGTGGACGCCTTCCAAACACGTTAAACCTTCACTTTTCATCGTCCAAACATATGAGAATCATACCACAACCTCGTGCCATCATTGCACTTGTGTTCATGACTCTCATACATATTTAAAACACCACTTAACATGTCTCAAGTACATTCATATGCACTGTTCTTGATCCAAACATGTTGCATGACACCTTTGATCGCCTCAACCACAATTCCTTTTAAATTTGGTTGTTGAAAATCAACTTATCCCTAAGTTTAGTTTAAAGATCACTATCACTAACCATGTCTTGACCTCAAGCAACACCTGCACATGAGAAAACAACCAATCCATATGAGACCAAGTCCTATGCTTGACTCATGCTAGTCCAAACACCATAACATCTTGTGTGAGAGCCTCACACAAACTTGTTGCACACGTCAACCAGCCATGAACCAACAAAACACATAACAACTTATTTCATCAGCACCAAACATTCTCTCCTACACATCAAAGACAAGTTTAACACGCAGCATGTCACACAACACGTCAAGCATCACATGAATGATCAAAACTTCACTTTGAACACAATTTGCTAATGTATTCAACACACCTAGGTCTCACACACTGTCGCTATTACAAAAGTTTTGCTTAATAATATGCATCATACTATGTCATTGACTGGACCACACGCAAAGTTCGCCATGTTGTGCCGTTGAACCTTTTGGATTAAAGTGTATCACTCAGTGGATGAATAATCTCATGAAGGGTGAAGCCACGCAGTCGTACCACTACAGGAAAAATCATTATTTACGAAGGTCATATTAATTTACGATGGCCTTAGTGTTAGCCGTCGTAAACAAAGTCATTTACGACGGTCACTTCAGGTAATTGTAAATTGAGGCTAACTTACGACGGCCTGGTGACGACCGTCATAAGTTACTACTGATTTACGACGGCTAACCCTAAGGTTGTCGTAATTTAGCTGGGCCATCGTAAATACCTCCTTATTTATGACCGCTAGGGTCCGACCGTCGTAAATAAGGGGTATATACCCGCGGGCCCTGGGTTGGCGCGAGCATTCACGCCCGACCGCTGCATTCCCCGTGGCCGGCCGCCGTCGCGCCCGGCGCCCCCGCGCCACCCCCGGGCGACATGCCGTTCCTGCGCCGCCCCCAGGCGCACGTCGCTCCCGCGGTGCCTCCCGTCCGTTCCCCACCCAGGGTGCCCCACGGCCGCACGCCGCTCCCGCCGGTGCCCCGGTGTGCCCCCAAGCCCGGCAGCCCGCCCGACCCCTCCGGGCTTCACGCCACATCTAGTAATTTTTTAACAATTAGTGCTTTAGTTAGTTACTTAGTTTGTTACTTAGTTAGTTTAGTATTTTGTTTATTATTTAGTTATTTGTTTAGTTGTTTACTTATTTTATAATTTAAGTTGTATGTTTAGTTTATAATTTAGTAACTTGATTTGATACTTAATTAATTTAGGTCATTAATTTATATTTTAATTACTTAGTTTAATATTTAGTTAGGAACTATTAATTTTATTTGAAAATAGACTTATTGGTGTAATTATTTGATTAGTTAATTTGTTGCATTAGTTAATTGATTGAGTAACAGATTTAGTAGAAAATTGATTGTTTATTTTTTGCTTCATGATGGTTCGTGAGAGTATATATAATATATTATTTATGACGCCTCTAGACTGGGTTGTCGCAAGTAGTAGGATCATGAGTAGGTCGAGCAGGGCACGGAGGCGAACGGTGCCGGTGAGGACACCAAGCACTTGCGTGTGGACGGGCAGAACACGGGGGTGTGTCACCTCTCCTCCCTCAAGCCGTGTACACCAGTGGAGGCGTGAAGGCACATGGATGATTAGTTGGTCATTTTGTTTGTTTGTTTACAATATTGTTTTTATTATTATTATTCTTTTATTCTTTTGTAGTTTTTCCATATTCAATGGAGTTGTCAACTCGAGGATAGCGCGACCTTCGATCGTCACTCCATCGACCAAGGGTTCCTCCCTCGGCTCTTCAAGTCGTCGTCTCTCCTAGAGAGAGATAGGGGAGCTCCAGAGGGAGAGAGACGAGATCGAGAGGGATAGAGACGGTATCCAGAGGGAGAGAGAGGGAGATAGCCCGGGCCGCATAGGAACAATAGACCGCCTATGTGACAAACTACATGGCTCAGATATAGACGGCGATGGAGGTAAATAATTCAATGTAATTTAATTTAAATTCATATCACTACATTACTATCTATGTTCTAATATTTTGCAATTACAGGTCTTAGCTCGATAGACTGGGCACCAGATCCCGATCCCTACGTGGCAGTCGTCAGAGTTGGCCCCGCCACATGTGCCCACAACACATGGAGATTCGGATATCCAGGTAATGTGTGTTTTTATTTTCTATTTTCTAATCTAAGAAAAACTTAGTGTGGTAGAGGGGAGAGAGTGAGAGGGAGAGTGAGGGGGGCAAAGGGAGGGAGTGAGAGTGGGAGATAGTGGTAGAGAGAGGGCGAGGGAGAATGTGAGAGTGCGAGGGAGGGAGAGGGAGAGTGAGAGTGAGGGGGAGCGCGAGGGAGAGAGAGACAGTGGTAGAGAGAAGGGGAGTGAGAGAGAGAGAGAGAGGGAGGGAGTGGTAGAGAGAGAAGGAGTGAGAGGGGGAGGAATTAAGTGACAGTGAGTTGGAAGCTCAAACTCAATCTAACTATTTATTTGCATTGCAGGGATTGGCGATGGAGGCTCAAACTCCACCGTCACACCTACCGGCACCGGGAGGAGGGAACGGAGATGGATTCTTCGGTTCAGGAGCGAGTGGAGGAACGAGTGAAAGGGATAGTGTTTAGCCCCTCCTTATTTTATATTTTGGATGAATATCTTATGTGTATATATGAATATCTCCTTATGTATATCTGTTCTGTGAGCTGGCCATTGTGCAAAAAGTAGTTGTTTTCTATTTTTTTAAATTAAAAAACTTATTTATGACGGCCAGCTATACAGGCCGTCGTAAGTAAACCTACTTTACTTACGACGGTTTGTAGTCCAAGTCCGTAAGTAAACCTATTTAAATTACGACGGTCTGTGGTCCAAGCCATCGCAAGTTATGTGCCCAGCCCGCCACGTGACACGGGTCTGAGCGACTGCCCTTATATACGACGGCTGGAAACGACCGTCGTAAGTAAGTTATTTACGATGGTGACCGTCGCAATTAACATTATTTACGACATTAATTTAAACGGCCAAAAATTGTCGTAAATAACAGAAAACCGTCATAAATTTATGACGGTTTTCTGTTATTTACGACGGTTTCCGGCCGTTCTAAATTAATCGGTTTCCTGTAGTGTACTACCACCAAACTATATAGTTCTTTTTTCATCAAGCTACTTCATTGCGGCGGTTCCCTACATGGGTACCTTAAACAAGAATATCTTTCAGAAGAAGAAACAAAGAATAATAGATATGCAACAAATTGACAAATACTATTACATCCTTAGCAGATTCATTGACATGCACACAGTAATATTATAGGTCTTAGAATATATGTGTTTCTAGAAAACTATAGATCTTGAGACAATGGAAAGTGGATGTACTTGGAAACTTCGTATTATCCAAATAGACAAAATATGACTATAGAAAGAGGTGAAAAAAATTGTTAAAAGGTGATATTGACCTTGCTGCCTTTTTCACGCAAAATTGCAGGGTGGTTCCACATGGTATGTTTTTCGTTAAACAAGAGAGTGAAATATGTACAAAACTATATATGAAATAGAAACTAATGAATGAGGTTGGGGAAAACTACGCTTGTTGATTTGGCCATTGGAATTTTCTTCTTTATGCATCCTCAAGACCCAAAGATATTTGTTAGCCTTTGATAATCAAAGATATTTCCTCGACATTTCAGAATGCGATAATAAACACATCCATAAAGAACGATATCTGTTATGACGCCGCAGTTGCGTGCATTGTCTTCGCGAAATTGCCATCACCTTGACCTCCTTGCATAGTGTAAGATTACTTATAAAGAAATATGGTAACAGAATATTCAATGTTTGTTCAGACAGAGGGCTCACGATGTTTCAAAACTTAACAGCTTTCATACATTAGTAAATACTCTCTCCGTTTTGAATTATTTGACGCTGGTTATTTTAAATTAAACTAACCAGCGTCAAATAGTTTAAAACGGAAGAAGTATATATGCTTCCATATTTTTAAAACTTGAGCATCACTGCTTTGTCTACCACTGCCACCAGAAGTCAGCTTGTAGCAGTATTAGCATTAGTAGCGGCGCCTTAGCATGTAAAATTAAAAGAAAAGAATGCTTGTAGCAGCATTAGCAGGAGCAGCAGCCTGGGCGATCTCACGAAGGCGCGAGCAAGGAGCATTCGGAGAGGTGGAGGTGGGTCAGAAGAGGAGGCGTAGGGCCGCAAACATAGAGGTGCAGGAGATAACGGCAAGCCTCGTCATCTCGCGCGGAGCATCTCCAGGAAGCCGTGGATAAATCAGCCGCGACGGATTGTAACACTTCACTTAGCCTCATATTGATTGAAGAATTTAAAATTTAAATCACGTTAGAACTTGTTTGAATTTGGATTTAAAATATGAAATAAGAAAAATCAAACTTAAAATAAAAAATGGAAACCCAGGCAATTGTGCCGAAACCCATCAGTCCAGCCCAACTGCACGATAGGGTCCCCCCTCTACCCTCTATGACACGTAGGACCCACATGACAGGCACAATATTTTTTCCTCCTTCCATCTCCCCACGACGCCACCTCCATCCCTTCCTCCATATCCCCACGGTGCCACCTCCTCCTCCTCAGCGCCCCCACCCTCCGCCTACTCCCTCCGGGACCCGGCCGCTCGTCTCTGCCGGCGCGCCCGCCCACGAGCGCCTCCGCACCCCGCGCCCCGGCCAGTGTGCCCCCGTGGCGCCGCCTCTCGACCTGCCCGCCCTCCCACCTCCTCCTCAGCGCCGCCGCCATGATCTCGCCGGCGCCCGCTTCCCCGCCGCCCACCTCTGCCCCACAGCCGTCGCAACTTGCACCCTCTACCTGCGCGACTCCTCCTGCTCGTCTTGCCCCACCTGCCGCTCGAGCCCTTGCCCCCGCCGGTCTCCGATTGCATTTTCCTCCTTCTCCGAACCGCGCCCCAACCGCCATCTCCTTCCTGACCTCGCCCCGACCGCAGAGCGCCGCCTCCTCCCTCAGCGACGCCACGCCCCGCGCCTCTGGCCCAAAGCCCACCCCGCCGCCTTCTCCTTCGCGTGCGCCCCCCCCCCCCCCCCCCCCCCCACCGCTTGCTCGGGCCCGAGCTCCCGGCGCGGCCTCTCCGTCACCAACCCCCTTCGCCAACTTCGGGCTCGTCCCGCCCGACATGGGCGCCAAAGCCGAGCCGTGGGTCGCTCGCCGTCGTGCCCGTCGCGCCACCGAGGCGGCCGCCATCAAGCTGCTCGAGCTCCTTCACCGTGCGCCGCGCGCTCCACCTTGTCGCCTCCTTCCCCGCCTCGCCTCAGCTCACCATCGCCCTTCGTCAACATCAGCGCCGCCGCTGAGATGATGGAGGGAAGGTTCGCGGATCTGTGCAAGAGCAAGCTGGGACTTGATGAGAGCTTGACGAGGCAAGCAATGCAGCTGTTCAAGGATACCAAGAGCATCGTCATGTACAGCATGTGATCATCGGTCAGTGGATCGCTTGAGGAGATCAAGAGGATCTGGTCCTCATATGTTCTTTACTGTGTATCAAGGCTTAGCAAAGCAGGGAGGTCAAAGGAAGATGGTGTTATCTCGTTGTGCCAGATCTTGAGGACATCTAAGCTGAGTGGTAGAGATTTTTTTAAGGATATGCCACAGTTTTGCATGAAGGCTGCACACATTCTTATTGGTCTTTATGGTTCAGACTGGGAGAAGTGGCTGGAGTCAAAGGAATTGCAAGCAAATGTTGCCCACTTAAGAGCGTCGAGCCGTGGCTTAAGCGCAAGAACGGCCACCGCCGAGCGCTACCCCGCCGCTCCAACCGGGACGCCGGCGAGCTCTCCCGAGCCCTTATCGGCGCGGGTCACCGCTCCCGCACTTGCGTACGCAGCTGGAAGGGACATGATGCGGCCATGCTTCTGGTGGCTCGCTTGCAACTGCAGGAGCAGACAAGAAGGTGTGTGTATGGGATGTGGATGGTGGATTTTGCACACATTGCTTTAGAGGCCACGCAGGTGTTGTAACGTCAGTTATGTTTCACAAGGATCCAAAACACCTTTTGTTATTCTCAAGAAGTGAAGACGGCACAGTGCGAGTATGGAATCTTGAAAATAAAAAGTATGTTGCTGTGCTTGAGGAGTATTTTTCAGCGATAACTTCATTGACATTGTCTGGAGATGGACAAACATTGCTTAGCGCTGGCAGGGACAAGGTTGTTAATGTGCGGGATATGCGTAAGTACAGCTCAAAGAAGACAATACCTACCTATAAAATGGTAGAAGCTGTTTTCCTCATTGGATTGAGAAGTGGGTTCTTGGCATGTTTGGGTGTAGAACCAGCAACACAAAAGAAGAAGAAGGCAGATGGCTATTTTATTACAGTTGGTGAACATGGAGTTGTGCGCGTATGGAGCTTAGAAAGTGCTGTTTTCATATTTGAGCAGCAGTCATCTGATGTAACCGTTAACTCAGAGAATGAGGAATCTAGAAGGGGGTTTACATCTGCTATCATGTTGTCAAAAAGGATTGCTCTGTGTTCCTGTTGATACAGCAGTTTTGTTCTATTGCCCCGCGAGAACTGATGAACAATAGCTTGCTGATAGCTCATGCTTGAAGACATTTGAGGGACATACATCTAGTGTCCTGTGAGTTGTTTCCTTTCACGTGGAGCTCAATTTGTTTCTTGCAGAAGTGATGGTCTAGTGAAGCTATGGATAATCCAAACGAACGAATGGATCGCTACTTATGACAAGCATGATGAGAAGGTTTGGGCACTGTTTTCCGGCAGGAAAACTGGAATGCTTGCCACTAGTGGAACTGATTTAGTTCTTAACCTGTGGCATGATTGGATCCTGGAAGATAAGCAGGAAGATTTTTCGTAAAAGGAGGAGGAAGCTTTAACAACAACAACAACAACCAAGCCTTTATCCCAAGCCTGTTGGGGTCGGCTAGACATGAAACCCAATATCAATAAAGTAAAAGAGAGGAAGAGATATAAGAACAAGGGAAAAAGAAAAAAAAGAGAAAAAAAAGAAAAAAAAGAAAAAAAAGAAAAAGGAAAAAGAGAAAAGAAATAAGAAAAAAAGAAAAGAAAAGAGAAAAGAAAAAAGAAAAAAGAAAAAAAAAAAGAAAAAGAAAAAAAACAAGACTACGATTCTGGCACATGAATTGCTACTTTCCATACGGCCCTATCATGAGCTAAGTCTCTGGATACATTCCAATCTCTCAAATCTCGTTTTACCGCCTCCTCCCAAGTCAATCTTGGTCGTCCTCTACCCCTCCTAATATTTTCTCTACCTCTTAAAATCCCACTGTTAACCGGTGCTTCTGGAGGTCTCCGTTGGATATGTCCAAACCACCTAAGTCGATGTTGGACTAACTTTTCTTCAATCGGCGCCACCCCTATCTTATCACAAATCGCTTCATTCCTTATTCGGTCTCTTCTCGTGTGCCCGCACATCCACCGTAGCATTCGCATCTCTGCGACACTCATTTGTTGGACATGTTGCCGTTTAGTTGGCCAACATTCCGCCCCATAGAGCATCGCGGGTCTGATCACCGTCCTATAGAACTTCCCTTTTAGCTTTTGTGGGACTTTCCTATCACATAGGATTCCAGAGGCTTGCCGCCATTTCATCCACCCTACCTTGATCCTGTGGCAAACATCCTCATCAATATCGCCATTGCTTTGTAACATTGATCCTAAGTATCGGAAAGAGTCCCTTCTAGGTACTATGACTAACATTTCCTTCTTCACGACCAACACCACTAAAGTCACACCTCATATACTCGGTTTTAGTCCTACTAAGTCTAAACCCCTTGGACTCTAAGGTTTGTCTCCATAACTCTAATTTCTTATCAACACCATCTCTAGTTTCATCTACCAGCACTACATCATCAGCAAAGAGCATGCACCAAGGGATATCCCCTTGTATATCCTTCGACACCTCATCCATCACCAAGGAAAAGATGTATGGGCTCAAAGCTGATCCTTGATGTAGTCCTACCGTGATAGGAAATGCATCAGTCTCACTATCACTTACGCGCACACTTGTCCTAACATTATTGTACATATCCTTGATAAGGGTAATGTACTTTGTTGGCACTTTATGTAAGGAGGAAGCTTTAAGAGGCCAAGAATTGGAAAAATGCAGTGTCAAACGCTGGTTGTTGGAAAGCTCTCTTGGAAGCTCCCTGGCACGGATCGACACCCCAACCCCGTCTTCGCCGATCGCCGTTGAGTTTCCTCGCCCTTGTCGACGTCTTCTTGTTTCATTCGTCTCTCCTAGCCCCTGACACCGCTAACGTCTTCTCCATGCACCGCAACACATCTGGGGCCCGAAGAACGTCGCCACTCCTCCACACCGCGAGCCATTTACCTCTCCTTCCTGAGCCGCACAAACCCTCTAGAGTATACGTGTACAAGTGAAGATCAAGAAACAACACGAAGACTTTGAAGATCAAGAGTTCGACCACTCGACTGAGAAACGATATAAGAAAAAGGCAAGTGTCCTTGACCACTTTGCACCTAAGCTAGGATGTGTAGTTAGAATTACTTGCATTGTCAAATGAACTATAAAACCCATGCTAGGAAGTTTTTCTAGATTTTCATTATCTTATTTCCTTGTAGTCTGGGTTGGGAGTTACTTAGCATGTTTATTATGGATATTCATTTATGCTTAGCCATGCTTAGAAATTGGGATGGGACATGAATTGGAAACCTCGATTATTTACTATTGATGATATGTGATGAATCATGGTAGATATAGGAATCTAGTCAAGCTGGATGTTTTGGTTGGTGCTGCGTGCACAAGACTCGGGTTCGTGTTTAGTGCTTGCCTGGGTTCTAAGGACCGGTTTATGGATCATGTAACCTGGCTTTACCGTGCCAACCACATGCTGAGATAGGATAGCTTGGCCAATTAATTAGGTGTATTTCCGACGTAGTGTGGTTGTTTGGATGGTGCGGGGAATAGGTGTTAGCTGGACTACCATAGGAACCGCAAGGCTCAAGAGGGGGCTACTGCAGCAGGGGTTGGAGCCTCCTGGATGCTGTTAGGGGTAAAACCTCAGTGGGCTCATACTCATCAGGAATCCTTTTGTAAAGGCCTCGTAGTGATCTCTTGGCTACACACCTGGGAAGTGTGAACATGGTTCGCAGCCACAAGCATAATGGAGGTTCTTAGTCCACCCGTCAACGGGGAATGAAATCACTACATGTGGGTACAGTGGTGCAAACTCTGCAGAGTCAAAATTGTCATGACATTCGTGCTCACGGTCAAGAGCGGCTTGGACTTATTCATGATTAGATGATGATGAATTGAAAAGTTGAGGATGTTAAGCAGGGAGCTTAACAATGAAAATAAAGTTATGATAACTTGACACTGATGAAGGGTTACGGGATTGGGACTACTTCACTCATGTAGTAATATAGGTGTTTAATAAGCTAAGGTGATAGAAATTAATTGCGTACTGCTTTAACTATGGGTTAAGCCTTTCCTTGTTCTAGCCTGCATGTCATCAATTTGCCACACTTGCTGAGTACTTTATGTACTTATGCGCTTTCTTTTTCCTTTTATCATAAATGTTGCTCAGTGAAAAGAAGATCAGATGAAGACGGTGTAAAGGTCATGTTGCTGCCAGTCGATTTGTCCTGTGGACGACCCTACAAGATTTTCATTTTCCGCTGCAATTCGAAACTCATTTAAGGTATAAATGTTGCTTATATTCAATATAGAACTGTTTATCACTATTTGTCCTACATGTATGATTAAACCGATCCTGGCATACATGTAGATTTCGACCGGTTTTACTTTATATAAAACCGGGTGTGACAGAGTGGTATCAGAGCTATATATCGACTCTAAGCACGTGATCTTAGTTAGAATGGACTCGTAAGACTTTCTTTTGATCTCGCTTATGAAGATGAAGGCTCAATTTAGCCGATGAGAGCTTCAAGATCACTGTAGGAAGATAACTCAGAGTGAAAAGAAGATTGCTTGAAGATTAGTATATGACACTTGCTTAGGTTCCAGATTGTTCCGCGAGTGAAGCCCATGTCTTGGCTCATAATGGACTAGAAACGCGGTGTCCAAAAATAAAAGAATATGATAACAATTTTTTATTTAAGGGGGTAGCAAATCATGTTCCAACACCTCTGTTAGGATTGGGTTCGATAAACTCCAGGTCGACAAAGTCAGTGAAGAAGGAAGAATTACTAAGAAGATGCTCGACCAACAAAATGGCAAAGCTTTGAGGATGTTCATGGAGCTAACAACTTTGGGTAGGGTGCACTCTAGGTTACTTGAATCAAAACTCCCTTAATCGTATCTAGATCATCGTTTGACTTGCCTATTACCATGGACGCGTATAACCCCGTATAAGACTTCGTCCCGACAAAACAAACCTCTCTATATTGTGAATCACAAAACTTCTTCCGTCAATGAAACTCCCAAAGCCTAGCTCACTAGAATCTCAGGGCGAGATTCCATTTAAGGGGGTAGTGCTGTAACACCCCACTTAGCCCCATATTGATTTAAAAATTTTAAATTTAAATCACGTTAGAACTTGTTTAAATTCAGATTTAAAATGTGAAATAAAGAAAAAATCAAACTGAAAGAAAAAATGGAAACCCAGGCAATTGTGCCGAAGCCTATCTGATTTCATAGTTAGCCCAGCCCAACTACGCCCTAGGATTCCCTATCTACCCTCTATGACACGTAGGACCCACATGGCAGGCACAACATTTTTTCCTCCCTCCATCTCCCCATGAAGCCACCTCCTCGTCACCTCCACCCGTTCCTCCTTCATCTCCCCAGGTACCACCTCCTCCTCCTCCTCATCACCCCCACCCTCCGCCTACTCCCTCCGGGACCCCGCCGCTCGTCTCTGCCGACGCGCCCTCCCACGAGCACCTCCGCGCCCCCGCCAGTGCGCCCCCATGGCGCCGCCTCTCGACCTGCCCGCCTCCCTGCCTCCTCCTCAGCGTGGTCGCCCTGATCTTGCCGGTGCCCGCTTCCCCGCCGCCCACCTCTGCCCCACAGCTGTCGCAACTCGCACCCTCGACCTGCGCGCCTCCTCCATCTTGTCTTGCCCCGCCTGCCGCTCGAGCCCTCACCCCCGCCGGTCTTCGCTTGCATTTTCCTCCTTCTCCAAACCTCGCCCCAACCGCCACCTCCTTCCTGACCTCGCTCCGACCGCTGAGCGCTGCCTCCTCCCTCAGCGACGTCGAGCCCCGCGCCTCTAGCCCAACGCCCCCTCCCCCGGCCGCCTTCTCCTTTACGTGCGCCACCAACTGCTTGCTCGGGCCCGAGCTCCCGACGTGGCCTCTCCGTCGCCAACACCCTTCGTCGACATCGGGCTCGTCCCGCCCAACTTGGGCACCAAGGCCGAGCCGTGGGTCGCTCGCCCTCGTGCCCATCACGCCACTGAGGCGGCCGCCATCAAGCTGCTCGAGCTCCTTCACCGCGCGCCGCGCGCTCCACCTTATCGCCTCCTTCCCTGCCTCGCCTCAGCTCACCATCGCCCTTTGTCAGCATCGGCGCCGCCGCTGAGATGATGGAGGGAAGGTTCGCGGATCTGTGCAAGAGCAAGCTGGGACTTGATGAGAGCTTGACGAGGCAAGCAATGCAGCTGTAAAAGGAGACCAAGAGCATCGTCATGTCCAGCATGTCGTCATCAGTCAGTGGACCGCTTGAGATCGAGAGGTTCTGGTCCTCATGTGTTCTTTACTGTGTATCAAGGCTTAGCAAAGCAGGGAGGTCAAAGGAAGATAGTGTTATCTCGTTGTGCCAGATCTTGATGACATCTAAGCTAAGTGTTAGAGATTTTTTTAAGTACATGCCACAGTTTTGCATGAAGGCTGCACACATTCTTACTGGTCTTTATGGTTCAGACTGGGAGAAGCGGCTGGAGTCGAAGTAACTGCAAGCAAATGTTGCCCACTTAAGAGCGTCGAGCCGTGGCTCAAGCGCAAGAACGGCCACCACCGAGCGCTACCCCACCGCTCCAACCGGGACACCGGCAAGCTCTCCCGAGCCCTTACCGGCACGGATCACCACTCCGGCGCTTGCGTACGCTGCTGGAAGGGACATGATGCGGCCATGCTTCTGGTGGCTTGCTTGCAACTGCAGGAGCATACAAGAAGGTGTGCGTATGGGATGTGGATGGTGGATTTTGCACAAATTGCTTTATAGGCCATGCAGGTGTTGTGACGTCAGTTATGTTTCACAAGGATCCAAAACACCTTCTGTTATTCTCAGGAAGTGAAGACGGCACACTTCGAGTATGGAATCTTGAATACAAAAAGTGTGTTGCTGTGCTCAAGGAGTATTTTTCAGCGATAACTTCATTGACATTGTCTGAAGATAGACAAACATTGCTTAGCGCTGGCAGGGACAAGGTTGTTAATGTGTGGGATATGCGTAAGTACAGCTCAAAGAAGACAATACCGACCTATGAAATGGTAGAAGTTGTTTTCTTCATTGGATTGAGAAGTGGGTTCTTGGCATGTTTGGGTGTAGAACCAGCAAAAAAAAAAGAAGAAGAAGGCAGATGGCTATTTTATTACAGTTGGTGAACGTGGGGTTGTGCGCGTATGGAGCTTAGAAAGTGGTGTTTGCATATTTGAGCAGCAGTCATCTGATGTAACGGTTAACTTGGAGAATGAGGAATCTAGAAGGGGGTTTACATCTGCTATCATGTTGTCAAAAAGGATTGCTCTGTGTTCCTGTTGATCAGCAGTTTCTGTTCTATTGCCCCGAGAACTGATGAACAATACCTTGCTGATAGCTCATGCTTGAAGACATTTGAGGGACATACATCTAGTGTCCTGCGAGTTGTTTCCTTTCACGTGGAGCTCAATTTGTTTCGTGCAGAAATGAGGGACTAGTGAATCTATGGACAATCCAAACGAATAAATGCATCGCTACTTATGACAAGCATGATGAGAAGGTTTGGGCACTGTTTTCTGGCAGGAAAACCGGAATGCTTGCCACTAGTGGAACTGATTTAGTTCTTAACCTGTGGCATGATTGCATCCTGGAAGATAAGCAGGAAGATTTTTCGTTAAAGGAGGAGGAAGCTTTAAGAGGCCAAGAATTGGAAAAATGCAGTGTCAGACGCTGGTTGTCGGAAAGTTCTCTTGGAAGCTCCCTGGCACGGATCGACACCCCAACCCCGTCTTCGCTGATCGCCGGTGAGTTTCTCCGCCCTTGCCGATGTTGTCTCGTTTCATTCGTCTCTCCTAGCCCCTGACGACGCTAACGTCTTCACCATGCACCGCAACACGTCTTGGGCCGGAAGAATGTCACCACTCCTCCATGCTGCGAGCCATTTTCCTCTCCTTCCCGAGCCGCACAAACCCTCTAGAGTATACGTGTACAAGTGATGATCAAAAAATAATGCAAAGACTTTGAAAATCAAGAGTTCGGCCACTTGACTGAGCAACGATATAAGAAAAAAGCAAGTGTCCTTGACCACTTTACACCTAAGCTAGGATGTGTAGTTAGAATTACTTGCATTGTCAAATGAACTTTGAAACCCATGCTAGGAAGTTTCCCTAGATTTTCATTATCTTATTTCCTTGTAGTCTGGGTTGGGAGTTACTTAGTATGTTCTAAGGACTGGTTCATAGAGCATATAACTTGACTTTACCATGCCAACCACATGCTGAGATGGGGAAGCTTGGCCAATTAATTAGGTGTATTTCCGACGTAGTGTGGATGTTTGGATGGTGCAAGGAATAGGTGTCAACTCAACTATCATAGGAACTGCAAGGCTCAAGAGGGGGCCACTGCAGCGGGGGTTGGAGCCTCCTGGATGCTGTTAGGGGTGAAACCTCAGTGGGCTCATACTCGTCGGGAATCCCTTTGTAAAGGCCTCGTAGTGATCTCCTGGCTACACACCTGGGAAGTGCGAACGTGGTTCGCGGCCACAGGCATAATGCAGGTTCTTAGTCCACCCGACAACGGGGGAAGAAATCACTATATGTGGGTACAGTGGTACAAACTCTGCAGAGTCAAAATTGTCATGTTAGTCGTGCTCACGGTCAAGAGCGGTTTGGACTTATTAATGATTAGAGGTGATAAATTGAGAAGTTGAGGATGTTAAGCGGGGAGCTTAACAATGAAAATAAAGTTGTGGTAACTTGACATTGACGAAGGATTATGGGATTGATACAACTTCACTCATGTAGTAATATAGTTGGTTAATAAGCTAAGGTGATAGGAATTAATTGCGTAGTGCTTTAACTATGAGTTAAGCCTTCCCTTGTTCTAGCCTGCATGCTATCGATTTCCCACACTTGCTGAGTACTTTATGTACTCATGCGCTTTCCTTTTTCCTTTTATCATAAATGTTGCTAGTGAAAATAAGATCAAATGAAGACGGTGTGAAGGTCATGTTGCTGCCAGTCGATTTGTCCTGTGGATGACCCTACAAGATTTTTCTCTTTCGCTACAATTCGAAACTCATTTAAGGTATAAATGTTGTTTATATTCAATATAGAACTATTTATCACTATTTGTCCTGCATGTATGGTTAAACCAATCCTGGCATACATGTAGAATTTGACCGATTTTACTTTATATAAAACCGGGCGTGACATAGATCAATGATGCGTTATGACACACCCTAGTCTGCTCGTGATGTCAATTCCCATGATAGTGGATATGGCATAGGCCAACATATATGCCTTCTGTTATATTCTTGTCATCTCACGCAATTATGCTCATTAGATAGATCAATCCTAGTCATAGCCTTTCTCAGCAAGATCTATCATGTTGCTCTAAGACGCCATGCTTCCACTTCAATCTTGACTACTAGCAGTTCAAATAATATTTGTTGGTATTGATTTCAGCTAGGACGACTCAGAGGGAGTGTTCATAATGATAGCCTTTACATGTTTATAATATGGCTACTGCTTACTTGAATAAATACCATTTGCATTGATAAGCAATAAATAATGGCCTCCTTCCACTACAGGAAAGAGGAACACTTACGATGGTTTGAATTATTTACGAAATGTCGGTGTTCGAATTTCTAACTAGTAACAAATGTACCGCAAGTTTATCCTCAAGGTGACCATGCTATGAACATAAGGGATTTATACTGGTTCAGACAAGTTGCCCTATGTCCAGTTTTGAGCGTCTCGTTGCTCTTTATTAAAAATGAGGGTGGTTCTTTTACAAGTGCAAGCGTTCTCTCGAGGGGGATGTTGGATCCGACTTTCATAGTCGCTCCTAACGGCTCCATCTTAACTCTTCAAAAGTGAGAAGGGAGTCATTGTTACAGGGACGGTCGTCCTATCGTACGTCGGTCAGAGCGCCCGACGAGGCCGCCACATGGGTAGTCTTCCATTCCGCCTGCTCTGTCTTGTCGTCAGGGTGGGCTGTACCGAGGCGCATGCACGCCTCGCGCCCTGCTCCTCCTCTGTTCCATCGGATGGGATGAGGCTTCAATGTGCTCGTCAGGGGTGGCGCTTGAGTGGCCCCACTTGGTCATGGTGGCGCCTGCTCCGCATTGAAGGCCACCTGCTTCTTCCCTCTTCAAGCTCGAGCTCGGCCCTTCTCCTCTGGGTCCGCCCTTCGCCCTGGCGCCAAGGGGAAAGCTAGTCGCTCCCTGGGAGGTCAGAGTTGGGAACCCAGTCCGTTCTCCTCCACGCTCGGGCTCAGGCCTTCTCTTAAGGGGACGCTCATTGCCCACGCGTCGGGCGGGGAGAGTTGTTGCTCCCTCTAGAGGTCGGGGTCGAGAACCCCGTCAATAGCCCCTGAGCCTCTCGTCGATCCTGATGGTTGATTAGGGGTTGAAGATCGGTTGGCTCCAATGCCGCATAGGTAGGAAATGAAGAAAATGTCATCAGTACTTGGTTTGACTATCGTAGCCGCGACGAACGGACCTCCGGTGGCCGGTCACGACCTTTGGTCACTCCCACCAGGGACCTGCGGCAAGCCCTTGAGCCCCGTTTCAGTGGTCGGGTTGTCGTTATTGTGGCGGACCGGAATCCGCTCATCCAGGATCGCAGAGGGTGGTGCCGCGCGATGCGACACCCGACAGCTCACGTCATAAGAACACATTATATTACATGGGAAAAATGAACTGAATGTACAAAATAGTACACTTGTCAGTTACAAACTAGGGTCTTTATTACACAGCGGAAGTTTCTTTTATACAACTCACGCCCGCCTATCTAGCAAAAGTGGTTGCCCAGCCCTAGGGCAACCCACACTAGCTGCACATCTCAGCTCAGCGCGGCGTGTACGGCTCCCACTCAGCTGTGGTCCCCGACGGAGGGTAACCCTCGCCGGTGGACTCGTACTCCGAGTCCGTGGGTGACTCCTCACCTGAAAACACTTAAGCAGCAACCGTGAGCACGAAGGCTCAGCAAGGCTTAACCGACTCACCTAAGCATGAAACTCTACATGAGGTGTACCATGACATAGGATAGCAATGTTGCAGCAAATGGACACGCCTACAAGTTCATCCTTAGTTCATCTTTTAGCAACAAGTTAATGGTTCATGAAGCTGAAATTTAGTGAGCAATATTTGGTGGCACACATGTAGCAATACAATTATATCATAACAGCAATATGGACTCATAACATTTCATTCATTAGGCTACGTTACGACGCAGTGAACAAGCGGTACTCGTCACCGCGAGGGACGGCGAATCGACTCGATATACACCTGCAGGGAAACCCAAAGAGCACGTCACGTACGCCCACCCGTGTAGCTACACAGCACGCTCACTCGGTGTCGTACGAGACAACCTTTCACCCAAAAGCCCAAACGTCGAACCGGTCGCACCGAAACGAGCAGGAGGTTCCCCACACGGAGCATCTCTCTATGCCCGTTGGCAGATTTCCACCTTGCTGCCCTCAACCTACACCTATAAATCGGTGTGCTATGCCTCGACGCCCGGAGGTTTAGGCTACATCGGTTTATCGGGGTCCATATATCCGATATGCCTTCGGTACGTTCAATACTTGTTCAGCAGGGCCGCACACGGATCGGTCCTCAATCGACACGGACAGGGCCGCGCACACAAGACCTCCTCTTGCTGCGCCCTAGCCCCTGCCTAGTCTCATTTTCAATACTAAAGTGATCTCACATTGCTCAACCGAACCCGTGTGTCCCAATGTCTATCTCGCGAGTAGATTCCAACTACTCGACTTGTATTGAAGTCCTATAAATCATTAAGCATAGCCTGTCTACTCGAGGTCTTAGACACTACCCTCACTCTTTTAGGAACCTTTGGTTATGCAAGTGGGGTTCCATTCATTCTACACCTAATGCATAATCATACTTCACATGACTCATGTAAACAAAAGAAAACTTATAAAAGGGTTAATGCAAACCGGGGCTTGCCTTGTTGCTTCTGGTCAGTAGTTAGTTCTTCGTCCGGGAGAAGGAAGTCCAGAACCTCCGGGGCTTCCTCGCCTTCAGCGACTACACGTTATTGAAATACTACATGTTAATGAATATGCAAACAAGTTTATTGTAATACTACTGCTATTAGTTCTAATAACCAGTCTCTAACACCTGGAACTCTGTTTAAGAATTTAAAGATGAACTGGGTGTTGGTGGTTTGGCTTAGACTTAATCCCGCTGGTTAAATGCTAAGTGGTTTTCCCCCTTTTCCATATTAATCTCTCAAGTGGTTAAACAGGACAGGGGTGATCCAGAGCTCCAATGGAGCTGAGAATTTTTGTGTGAGTTCCTTGTCACAAGAAAACTCTCTGGACCAAACACTAGCACTTTTCATGGAGTGGTTTGCTCAGAATAATTCTCTTAGCAAATAAGCAAAGAAGAATTAATTCTGAAGTAATACCCCTGTTCTGCCCAACTTAGTGAACTACAATTTCAATTATAGCTCATAGAGTTTGCATGAATTTTCCTAATATTTGTGGAGCTAAGATTTGGCCAGAACTGAATTTCCAAGTTTTGGAAATTCTCTGAAAATGTTTCTGTATTCAAATGAACACAGCACCTCCAAAATTGAATTGCTCTGACCAAATCAACTCCAAATGGTCTGAAACTTTTACAGGGGTTCACTAATATCCTAAAGAACATTCTGGCAAAATTTGGAGATTTTTGGATGCACCAAACTTCCTCTAAAATTCTTTTGCTGAAAAGATTTAAAGATTTTTTCAGAATTAATTAATGGGTTTCATACAAATTAGGTTTCCGATTTGGATTGTACTCTGTTAGAGGAATCCAACAAAATTTGTTTCATAATTTTTGGATTCTCCTACCCCAAGTTGTGGTCCTCCAAAGTCTGAACTACAAACTGGACATTTCAAAGTGTTTAAATGTCTGCCAGTGGGTCCCACCCGGCAGTCTTCTCCTTCCTCGCGCCAAACAGGGGTCCGCGGCGGCGCACTCTGGCGAGCGTCACCGGAACCGCTTTCCCGGACGTCTCCCGACCCCAAACTTGCCGCCCCGCCCTAACTCACGACGCTGAACTCGTCGGTGGTGTCGCCGGCGGCCGTAGCTCACCGGAACAGGGCTCCCGACGGTGACAGCGGCGGTTAGGGTTCCAGCGTGGTCGGAAATGCATTACAACGCATCCAAATGATCGGCAAAGGGTCGGAGAGCACCGTGGGAGCTCGAGGGTTATGGAAATGGCCGCCAAACCCCATGAAAAGGTCGGCAACCTAGAGCTCCACGGTCAACCGAGCTATTATTCTATGGCGGCCCGAAAAACAACCCAAACCCGGCCATTTCTGGGCCATTTCCCTTGATTCTTGGTCGAGGAGGGCCGCTAGGGAGTGAGGAAGGTGTGTGTAGTCTCACCCGAGCTGGGTTGGCCGGTGCAGCTAGAATTTTGGGTTAGACTGACCCCTACCCGGTTGCACTAGTTCTCGGGATTCTTAGGAATTCTCAGTGCACGGTCTATCATTGGCTAGGAGGGTTGCAGCTACACGATCCGGAGACTAAGGCGCACCGTTTCCGTGTAGAAGTCCGGCGGTGAAACTGACCGTGGCGTGCTGTCCACGGGGAGCAATCCTCAGCTTTCCGCCGGTGCTCTGTTCCTCGGCGCCCGTTGCCGAATTGCACGCGCCACAGGCTAGGAGTTTCGGGGTTGTGGGGCTGACGTGGTAGAGCATGCACGGGTGCTGCTTTTCGGTGCTGCTGGCACGAGCAACCGAGGCTCGGTCGGTGCCGGCGATCAGGAAAAGAGAGCGCGGGTGAGCTCCGGTTCTGTGCGGGGGTGAGGGAAACAACGAGCGTGCGATCAATGAAGAAGGCGACGTGCTGCTGTTTGCTCCCGGGGTAAGGATCGGGCCGAGGCGGCGGAGCCGGCAAGCTGGTCGCCAGCGCGCGAGGAGGGGGGCGAGGTGGCTGCTCGGTTGGCTCGGTGTCGAGCGCTGCCGAGGCCCGGTAAACCGAGTTCGCTCGGTGTTGACTTAGGCCCGAAGGCTAGCTGATTGGTGGGCCCTCTTCTCCCCCCTAATCTTCTCTGTTGTGCAAATATCCATCTACTCAGAATTGAAAAGGGAACTTAGCCACCAATTCAGAGGAAGAATTTGAATTCATCAACTTCACACTGGTTTGGCCACATTCCCTTCATATTTGAATTTGAAACTTCAAATTCAGTTTGAATTGCTACAGATTTGTCTCCCGATAAGATGAAGTCCAATGGGACTGAAAATTGGTGGGGTCACTCAGGAAAATATGCTGAGTTTGAATATGAAGCTAACTTTTGAATTTGAGTGATGAAAGTTGCTACAATTTGAATTTACATTCAAATTGGCCTCTTTTTCAAATACCTCCAAAAGTGCCTCAAAAAGTGTTGGATTTCTATGAAACTTGGACTGAACCTTCCCAAGACTTTTTAAGTTCTAGGGGTGAGCTTAACCTCTCATGTTCATGTGTCCAAATCCCACTTTGTGAAAACGAAGGCTTTCCCCTCTAATCACTCTTTTGATGGAGGTTACTTGCTCTTCACAATATTTACTAAGAATATCCACAATAAAAACTGTGGTGTTGTGAGGTGAAGAAAAGATTTTGCAAGTCCCTTTTCTGGGGCTTTTACATCCCTCCCCCTTAAAAGAATCTCGTCCCGAGATTACAAAAGAAGAGATAGCGATGTAATAGGGACTTACCCGTGTCGAGATGCCATGAACTCCGGGTAATTTGAGCGAAGGAACTCCTCGCTCTCCCACGTCGCTTCATCAGCGGTGTGGTTGCTCCAGAGGATTTTGTAGAACCACAACGTTCTGCTACGCGTGGTTCGAGCTTTCTCATCAAGAATTCCCACCGGATACTCATCATATGTTAAATCCGGTTTCAGCTCGCCAATATCTTCAGTAGGAACAACAGTTGTATGCTTCAAGCATTTTCGCAGTTGCGAAACATGGAAAACATCATGGACACCAGCCAGAGATGCCGGTAGCTCCAATCTATACGCTGCTGGTCCACACTTCTCGGTGATAGCGTAGGGTCCAATGAAACAGGGAGCGAGCTTTCCCTTCACACCGAACCGGTGCACGCCCTTCATCGGAGACACGCGGAGGTACACGTGTTCCCCAACGTCGAAGTGCAACGGTCTACGCCTCTTATCAGCGTAGCTCTTCTGTCGGGATTGAGCGGCTTTCAGATTAGCTTGAATCGTCCGAACGCGCTCTTTGGCGTCGTTCACCATATCAACCCTGAATGTGACCCTTTCACCGGACTCGCACCAATTTAATGTGGTGCGGCATTTTCGACCGCAGAGAGCTTCGTAGGGTGCCATCTTGATGCTTGCCTGATAGCCATTGTTGTACGAGAACTCCGCCAATGGTAGGTGATCATCCCAGTTCCTACCATGGTGGATGGCACATGCTCTCAACATGTCTTCTAATACTTGGTTCACCCTCTCTGTTTGCCCATCTGTCTGAGGGTGATAAGCGGAGCTCCTGATCAACTTAGTACCCAATGCAGCGTGCAGCTGCTCCGAAAAGCGAGATACAAATAATGCACCCCGATCTGAGACGATGGTCTTGGGTACCCCGTATAGGCATAGAATCTTTGCTATGGATAGCTCCGCATATTTGCCGGCATTGTAACGTGTATTCACTGGGATGAAGTGAGCCGTCTTGGTTAACCGATCAACGATTACCCATATGGAATCATGCTTGTTGGATGTTAGGGGTAATCCCACAATGAAATCCATGCTCACATCTTCCCATTTCCATGCCGGGATCTTCAGGGGTTGCAACAACCCTGATTTCTTCATGTGATCAGCCTTCACTCGTCGGCACATATCACACTCGGATACGTACTTCGCTACTTCCCGCTTCATCCGTGTCCACCAAAATTTCTTTTTCAAATCTTGGTACATCTTGTTGCTGCCCGGATGAATGGAGTACTTGGACAAGTGAGCTTCATCGAGGATCTTCTTTCTCAACTCCATATCCCGAGGTACGACTATGCGGTCATTGAACCACAGCGTCCCCTCATCATCTTTCCGAAAACATTTGATCTCTCCATTGTCTATCCGTCTCCGGAGATGTGCCATGCCTTTATCCGTCTTCTGAGCTGCAATGATGTCCTCCCTAATAGTAGGTATGAGGGCAAGGTTGTACAGCGATCCATAAGGAACCAAGTATAAACTTGGCTCTTCCTCCTCCACCGGTGTAATGGTGAGGTGATGGACATGTGATTTCCGACTCAGCGCGTTGGCAACCACATTCGCCTTGCCAGGGTGGTAGTGAATTTCAATTTCATAGTCCTTGATTAATTCTAACCACCTCCGTTTCCTCATGTTCAGCTCCTTCTGGGTGAAAATGTATTTCAAGCTCTTGTGGTTGGTGTAGAGATGCACCAAATTCCCCAGGAGATAGTGCCTCCATATTTTCAGCGCCAAAACCACTGCAGCAAGCTCAAGGTCATGAGTGGGATAATGCTGCTCATGGTTCCGAAGTTGGCGTGAGCCATATGCGACCACACGTCCTTCCTGCATCAACACGCAGCCAAGCCCAATACCGGACACGTCACAATACACGTCGAAGGGCTTTGTTGTATCCGGCTGAGCTAAGATCGGGGCTGTGGTGAGATGCTTCACCAATGCTCGGAACGCTCCACACGCCGTGTTCCAAACATATTTCGTCCCTTTCTTCAGCAACTCTGTCATCGGCTTAGCGAGCTTGGAGAAAATTGGAATGAATCTCCGGTAGTATCCCGCTAACCCGAGGAAGCTTCTGACTTCATGAACTAAAGTGGGAGCTTTCCATTTCAGCACTTGCTCTATTTTGCTTGGGTCAACCGCAATGCCTTCTGCAGAGATGATATGCCCCAAGAATGGCACTTGGCTGATCCAAAACTCGCATTTACTGAACTTGGCGTAGAGCTTGTGGTCTCGCAATCGTTGTAGAACGATCCGCAAGTGTTCGGCATGTTCAGCTTCTGTCTTGGAGTAAACCAAGATATCGTCGATGAACACTACCACGAACTTGTCCAGCTCCGGCATGAACACTGAGTTCATGAGATACATGAAATGGGCTGGAGCATTTGTGAGACCAAAGGACATGACGAGATATTCATATAGCCCATATCTCGTCGAGAAGGCCGTCTTCGGAATATCCTCCGCCCGGATCTTTATCTGGTGATATCCAGAGCGAAGGTCCATCTTGGAGAATACACTTGCACCCACAAGTTGATCAAACAATATGTCGATGCGGGGCAGTGGATACTTATTCTTGATGGTGACGGCGTTGAGCGGCCGGTAGTCCACACACAGCCGTAAGGTTTCATCCTTCTTCTTCACGAAGAGCGCCGAGCATCCCCAAGGCGAGGAACTCGGCCTAATGAAACCCTTGCTCAACATATCATTGAGCTGTTCATTCAGTTCCACCAGCTCATTTGGAGCCATCTTGTATGGTCTCCGTGATATGGGCGTAGTCCCGGGTGCGAGCTCGATCTTGAACTCGACATCCCGCTCAGGTGGCATTCTCGGAAGATCATCCAGGAACACGTCAGGGTACTCCCGGACTACGGGGATGTCTTCTAACTTGAGAGCTTCAGCATTATTAACTGCTAAAACTTCCCGAACTGGCGTGTCTAATACCATGGAATGCGGACGGTGGAATGGGGAATTTAAGTGAACTGTCCGTGTCCGAGTTTCTAGGACAGCGCCATGGTATTGTAGCCATGACATCCCTAAGATTGCATCAATCTTCTGCCCCATAAGGATTATCAAGGTGGTGGGATATAGTTTCCCACCTAAGCACAGAGGTGCCTTTAGAATCATCATATTAGCTGAAATCTTCCCTCCCGGTGAGCAGATCATATAAGTGCTGTCGGTTGGGAAGACTTGCAATTGATGCTTAGCCACATAGGATGCACTTATAAAGCTGTGGGTTGCACCAGAATCAAACAATATGACGATGGCTTGATGGTTGAGAGTAAACGTACCCGCCAGCACGTTGTCTCCCTCTGGGGCGTCCTCATTATCGAGGTTGCGGACACCCCCAGTCCGCTGACCAACCTTCTTCACCGGAGGTCGGCCTCGAGCACCGTCCTGGAACTGGGCTTGCCCGCTGCTCTGCTGCCCCTGGGGACAGTCCTTCGCGAAGTGGCCCGCCTGGCCACACGTGAAGCAGGTGAAACGGGGCGGTCCCTCGCTGATCGGTGGACGGAATCCCGGGGCGCGTTGTGGCAGTGGAAATGCCTGGGGTACCGTCTGCTGCTGCTGTCTTGGTGGTGGCATCGGCGGTCGGAACGGGGGTGCTTGGAACGAACGTCCCCCGAACTGTTGAGGCCGCGCCGGTGGTCGCCACTGCTGCCCGGATGGTGTACTATACACCATACGGAACTTCTGGGGAGCGCCACTCCCACCGCTGGGTGGAGCGCTGCGCTTCCGCTGCTCAGCTGCCAACTCCCGCTGAGCATCCTCTTGCATGATCGCGGCATTGACTAGGTCGTTGAATGTGTCGCGATTCCACTGAACGAGGTGCGTCTTCATTTCGGGGTGTAACCCCCGATAGAAATGCTCCCTCTTCTTCTCCTCCGTGGAGATATAGTCTGACGCGTACTGCGCCAGATGGTTGAAGGCACGGGAGTAGTCGTGGGCACTCCTCCCGCCCTGCTTCAGCTCCAAGAATTCTTGGAACTTCCTCTTCATGATCCCGGGAGGAATGTGATAGGCGCGGAACGCCTCCCGGAACTCTTGCCATTCCACGGCATGGCCTGCCGGACATGAGGCGACATAATTCGCCCACCACGCACCAGCGGCACCGTGGAGTTGTTGCGCTGCGAACAGGGTCTTCTGCCGCTCCGTACATTGGAGCAGCCCGAACTTGGACTCGATGGTCCGCAGCCAGTTGTCCACCTCCAGGGGTTCTTCGGCTTCGGTGAACACTGGAGGGTGCGTACTCATGAAATCCGAGTACGATACTTCCCGGGGCTCACGAGGCCCTCTATCTTGACGTCCCCCCGCCTGGGACGTATTCTGCACGATCGTGCGGAGCAGGACAGTCTGCTCCTCACGACCTCCCACCAATGCCGCTATCACATCCGCCAAAGTAAGCGGAGGCGGCGGTGGTGGCTGCTGCTGTAGGGTGCTGTCGTAGGCCGGTGGCTGGGAGTCATCGCCTCCCCCTTGGCTAGAGCCACCAACCTCGTGTGTGGTCCTAGTGCGAACCATCTGCAACCATACGACAATAAACATCAGTCCCGCAACATATCTCATGCATTCCAAATGAAAATAGGCGTAACAACATAATGACAATGAGAATATGCGATACATCTCGTAAGCAGATAATGTAATAACTTTGCACAAGCTAAACCATTACCAGACCAAACACAAGCTAGTTTAATCCAACTTGATGAACCTCCACTTTGGAAGCTCACCGTAACTAGGTTTGGTCACTACGAGACATTACTATCGCGTTGTCCTCACGTACACCACCCTTAGGGTACAACACCCTCTCCAATGAGTTCAACTGTCATTCTTCTGTCAGAATGACCAGCTTCTACCTATTCCAAGTTTTGATCTGGTTCTGGGCATTTTCATGAGTCAAGTTGAATACCAAAGTTAAAGTTAACTTCAGTATCTTTCCAACGAGTATTCATTTGCCCCCAGATTAGCTTTGATTAAAAAGTTATGCTAATTCAAAGTCAGCAGAATTTATGGAAGAATTTTAACAGCACCTCCCTTGGAAAGTTGCTGTTTTCTACTCCGGTTTCCACTGAAATCTGTGCTGAAATTTCAGAACTTTGAATTGCAAAGATGTGACACATCTTCTACCCTTTCTAAAGATGTATCATACGACAGTTTTAGACGTTGCTACTGGGAGTTATCATTGAAAAACAGAACAGTTCAGAGAATGTTTTACTCTGTCCTGGTTCTGGACAGTTTACATTCCTCTGGGATTTAAGCCATCTTAAGGTGAGTTTCAGCTCTGGAAGTCTACAACAAAGTTGTAGAGTACTTCAATACCTTTCCAGAACTATATAGCACACCTCTCTGGGCTAAAGGACCCGTGAGTTATGCCCTGTTGAAGATCAGCAAACTTGCTGTCCAAAATAGAGCACTCTGTTTTTCATCCCTTTGGCTATCCTGCTCCACTATCCCATTCTTATACCCAACCAGGGTCCTAAATGTCGAACCTATAGATTTTAATTCCTTGTTATCATTATTTTACATGCATATGCCTATGATATCTCGGTACTACGTTCCTCACAAAAGAAAATCCTAACCGGATTATACCGGCATATACGTCTCAAATGTGGCACTAAACGGTCTCTCGCACACGTTTACTACACGGATACATACGTGGTTAGTACCTGCAGAAGACCACACAATAATGGTGCACTCATTGGTGGGTTTCATTTCAGGCAGGATCATATTTGAAAGTAAATACCAACACCCGTATCATTGCCATACGGCCGTCCTTGAGTTAGGTCACGTCTCAAGGTACGTGATCGTGTTTCAACACCACACGATGGGGAACCCGAGTATATCATGAACGGGTCGTCACGGTTGGGAATGTTATCAACCCAACAGATACCACCTACTGCCCGGCAGGGCACGCCGATAGCAAGCGCTGCGCATGTCCTCCTGGGCTATCTCCAGACGAACACACTTTCGCGTTACTGACCACGCGATGGGGTCTCCACTTACTTGCCTAATGCACGCTAGGGATCAGCGTTTCATATGAACTCAAGAACAAGAAGAGTCCAAGAGTTTCATATTGACATCTCACACCAAGCTGTGAGATCAATCCCTGAACCACGTTCCTCTCAGGGGGAGCTAACCGAAATTGAACCGCTTTCGGTGGCGTTCCTTACCATACTTACCAGAGCGTAGGTGCGTCGTTACATAATTGAAATTCAGAATTATAACACATAAGTTAGTCTTTGCCACTTTAAGTAACTATGCTAGTATAGTCCTTACTTGGGCAGCTACCGAATCCTCACCGTATATCTAAGTTTTCCCCATAATGCAGTCCTTAAGTACTGTGCTATCCCCACTGCAGCTCTGATACCAGGCTGTGGCGGACCGGAATCCGCTCATCCAGGATCGCAGAGGGTGGTGACGCGCGATGCGACACCCGACAGCACACGTCATAAGAACACATTATATTACATGGGAAAAACGAACTGAATGTACAAAATAGTACACTTGTCAGTTACAAACTAGGGTCTTTATTACACAGCGGAAGTTTCTTTTATACAACTCACGCCCGCCTATCTAGCAAAAGTGGTTGCCCAGCCCTAGGGCAACCCACACTAGCTGCACGTCTCAGCTCAGCACGGCGTGTACGGCTCCCACTCAGCCGTGGTCCCCGACGGAGGGTAACCCTCGCCGGTGGACTCGTACTCCGAGTCCGTGGGTGGCTCCTCACCTGAAAACACTTAAGCAGCAACCGTGAGCACGAAGGCTCAGCAAGGCTTAACCGACTCACCTAAGCATGAAATTCTACATGAGGTGTACCATGACATAGGATAGCAATGTTGCAGCAAATGGACACGCCTACAAGTTCATCCTTAGTTCATCTTTTAGCAACAAGTTAACAATTCATGAAGCTGAAATTTAGTGAGCAATATTTGGTGGCACATATGTAGCAATACAATTATATCATAACAGCAATATGGACTCATAACATTTCATTCATTAGGCTACGTTAC
Source organism: Neostapfia colusana (assembly GCA_030760725.1). NCBI lineage: Eukaryota > Viridiplantae > Streptophyta > Magnoliopsida > Poales > Poaceae > Neostapfia > Neostapfia colusana. Next base: position 24,896,829 of record JASWHV010000019.1, on the reverse strand, counting down.
GACGCAGTGAACAAGCGGTACTCGTCACCGCGAGGGACGGCGAATCGACTCGATATACACCTGCAGGGAAACCCAAAGAGCAAGTCACGTACGCCCACCCGTGGAGCTGCACAGCACGCTCACTCGGTGTCGTACGGGACAACCTTTCACCCAACAGCCCAAACGTCGAACCGGTCGCACCGAAACGAGCAGGAGGTTCCCCACACGGAGCATCTCTCTATGCCCGTTGGCAGATTTCCACCTTGCTGCCCTCAACCTACACCTATAAATCGGTGTGCTATGCCTCGACGTCCGGAGGTTTAGGCTACATCGGTTTATCGAGGCCCATATATCCGATATGCCTTCGGTACGTTCAATACTTGTTCAGCAGGGCCACACACGGATCGGTCCTCAATCGACACGGACAGGGCCGCGCACACAAGACCTCCTCTTGCTGCGCCCTAGCCCCTGCCTAGTCTCATTTTCAATACTAAAGTGATCTCACATCACTCAACCGAACCCGTGTGTCCCAATGTCTATTTCGCGAGTAGATTCCAACTACTCGACTTGTACCGAAGTCCTATGAATCATTAAGCATAGCCTGTCTACTCGAGGTCTTAGACACTACCCTCACTCTTTTAGGAACCTTTGGTTATGCAAGTGGGGTTCCATTCATCCTACACCTAATGCACAATCATACTTCACATGACTCATGTAAACAAAAGAAAACTTATAAAAGGGTTAATGCAAACCGGGGCTTGCCTTGTTGCTGCTGGTCAGTAGTTAGTTCTTCGTCCGGGAGAAGGAAGTCCAGAACCTCCGGGGCTTCCTCGCCTTCAGCGACTACACGTTATTGAAATACTACATGTTAATGAATATGCAAACAAGTTTATTGTAATACTACTGCTATTAGTTCTAATAACCAGTCTCTAACACCTGGAACTCTGTTTAAGAATTTAAAGATGAACTGGGTGTTGGTGGTTTGGCTTAGACTTAATCCCCCTGGTTAAATGCTAAGTGGTTTTCCCCCTTTTCCATATTAATCCCTCAAGTGGTTAAACAGGACAGGGGTGATCCAGAGCTCCAATGGAGCTGAGAATTTTTGTGTGAGTTCCTTGTCACAAGAAAACTCTCTGGACCAAACACTAGCACTTTTCATGGAGTGGTTTGCTCAGAATAATTTTCTTAGCAAATAAGCAAAGAAGAATTAATTCTGAGGTAATACCCCTGTTCATTCCCAACTTAGTGAACTACAATTTCAATTATAGCTCATAGAGTTTGCATGAATTTTCCTAATATTTTTGGAGCTAAGATTTGCCCAGAACTGAATTTCCAAGTTTTGGAAATTCTCTGAAAATGTTTCTGTATTCAAATTTTTCTGAAAAACTTTAAAGAATTTTCCAGAATTAATTAATGGGTTTCATACAAATTGGGTTTCAGATTTGGATTGTACTCTGTTAGAGGAATCCAACAAAATTTGTTTCATAATTTTTGGATTCTCCTACCCCAAGTTGTGGTCCTCCAAAGTTTGAACTACAAACTGGACATTTCAAAATGTTTAAATGCCTGCCAGTGGGTCCCACCCGGCAGTCTTCTCCTTCCTCGCGCCAAACAGGGGTCCGCGGCGGCGCACTCCGGCGAGCGTCGCCGGAACCGCTTTCCCGGCCGTCTCCCGACCCCAAACTCGCCGCCCCGCCCTAACTCACGACGCTGAACTCGTCGGTGGTGTCGCCGGCGGCCGTAGCTCACCGGAACAGGGCTCCCGACGGTGACAGCGGCGGTTAGGGTTCCAGCGTGGTCGGAAATGCGTTACAACGCATCCAAATGATCGGCAAAGGGTCGGAGAGCACCGTGGGAGCTCGAGAGTGATGGAAATGGCCGCCAAACCCCATGAAAAGGTCGGCAACCTAGAGCTCCACGGTGAACCGAGCTATTATTCTATGGCGGCCCGAAAAACGACCCAAACCCGGCCATTTCTGGGTCATTTCCCTTGATTCTTGGCCGAGGAGGGCCGCTAGGGAGTGAGGAAGGTGTGTGTAGTCTCACCCGAGCTGGGTTGGCCGGTGCAGCTAGAATTTTGGGTTAGACCGACCCCTACCCGGTTGCACTAGTTCTCGGGATTCTTAGGAATTCTCAGTGCACGGTCTATCAATGGCTAGGAGGGTTGCAGCTACACGATCTGGAGACTAAGGCACACCTTTTCCGTGTAGAAGTCCGGCAGTGAAACTGACCGTGGCGTGCTGTCCACGGGGAGCAATCCTCAGCTTTCCGCCGGTGCTCTGTTCCTCGGCGCCCGTTGCCGAATTGCACGCGCCACAGGCTAGGAGTTTCGGGGTTGTGGGGCTGACGTGGTAGAGCATGCACGGGTGCTGCTTTTCGGTGCTGCTGGCACGAGCAACCGAGGCTCGGTTGGTGCCGGCGATCGGGAAAAGAGAGCGCGGGTGAGCTCCGGTTCTGTGCGGGAGTGAGGGAAACAGCGAGCGTGCGATCAATGAAGAAGGTGATGTGCTGCTGTTTGCTCCCGGGATAAGGATCGGGCCGAGGCGGCGGAGCCGGCAAGCTGGTCGCCAGCGCGCGAGGAGGGGGGGCGAGGTGGCTGCTCGGTTGGCTCGGTGTCGAGCGCTGCCGAGGCCCGGTAAACCGAGTTCGCTCGGTGTTGACTTAGGCTCGAAGGCTAGCTGACTGATGGGCCCTCTTCTCCCCCCTAATCTTCTCTGTTGTGCAAATATCCCATCTACTCAGACTTGAAAAGGGAACTTAGCCACCAATTCAGAGGAAGAATTTGAATTCATCAACTTCACACTGGTTTGGCCACATTCCCTTCATATTTGAATTTGAAACTTCCAATTCAGTTTGAATTGCTACAAATTTGGCTCCCGACAAGATGAAGTCCAATGGGACTGAAAATTGGTGGGGTCACTCAGGAAAATATGCTGAGTTTGAATATGAAGCTAACTTTTGAATTTGAGTGATGAAAGTTGCTACAATTTGAATTTACATTCAAATTTGCCTCTTTTTCAAATACCTCCAAAAGTGCCTCAAAAAGTGTTGGATTTCTATGAAACTTGGACTGAACCTTCCCAAGACTTTTTAAGTTCTAGGGGTGAGCTTAACCTCTCATGTTCATGTGTCCAAATCCCACTTTGTGAAAATGAAGGGTTTCCCCTCTAATCACTCTTTTGATGGAGGTTACTTGCTCTTCACAATATTTCCTAAGATATCCACAATAAAAATTGTGGTGTTGTGAGGTGAAGAAAAGTTCTTGCAAGTCCCTTTTCTGGGGCTTTTACAGTTATGGTAAGTTCGCCCCGCCCCCGTTTGCGAGCCGTTCGTAGCTCGGAGGAGTCGAGCCAATGGGGGGATTTCCTCGATGGTCGAGCCCTCGGGCCCGGTGAGTTGACCCTCTGGTGGAGCTGAGCGAACCACACTGTTCATATGAGAGGCTAGAACCGTTTGCCATATTTCACGGGGCGGGGGGCGTCTTGGTTGGGGCTCGGTGCCCGCATTTCCTTAGATCCCTGCTTGAGGCGAGCGCGTGGTTCCCGATCCTATCATGGTCTCGGGCAACTCGTTGTCGGCCCCTCGGAGGCTACCTCGGCGCTCATTGGGCTGGGACTCGGCTACGAATCTAGAGGCATCGGGAGGATTCACCCTTCCCGAAGTAGTCTCTATCACGGACTGCCTCGCATTGTTCGCCCCTCACTCGTGGGCACCCGGGCGGCCTTGGAGCCCTTTGGGGCTGACCTTCAAACCCAGGGCTTGTCGAGCCCCGAAAGTGGGCTGGAAACTTACCTTCCTTACATCGTTTGTATTTGCGCCTGTGTTCCACGGAGCTGCGGAGACGCCGCTTGACTCAACTCCCACGTCGTGGAGGCAGTTTTGAGGTGTGAAGTCGAGTAGACGCTGTTCAACTTGATTCCAATGCTGTGAAGGCGGTTGGCTCCATTGCCGCATAGCTAGGAAATGAAGAAAATGGCATCAGTACTCGGTTTAGCCATCGCAGCTGCAACAAATGGATCTCCGGTGGCCGGTCATGACCTTTGGTCACTCCCACCAGGGACCTGCGGCAAGCCCTCGAGCTCCCTTTCAATGGTCGGGTTCTCGTTATGGCGAGTTTGCCCCACCCCCGTTCGCGAGCCGTTCATAGCTTGGAGGAGTCGGGCCAATGGGGGGCTTTCCTCGATGGTCGATACCCCGGGCCCGGTGAGTTGAATCTCGCGTGGAGCCGAGCGAACCGCCTGTTCATATGAGCGGCCAGAACCATTTACTCTATTTCACGGGGGGGGGGGGGGGGGGGTCCTGGTTGGGGCTCGGTGTCCGCATTTCATTAGATCCCTTCTCGAGGCGAGCGTGTGGTTCCCGATCCTATCGTGGTCTCGGGCAACTCGTTGTCGACCCCTCGGAGGGCTACCTCGACGCTCGCGGGGCTGGGACTCGGCTACGAATCTAGAGGCATGGGGAGGATTCACCCTTCTTGAAGTAGTCTCTATCATGGACTGCCTCGCATTGTCCACCCCTCACTCATGGGCACCCCGGGCGGCCTTGGAGCCCTTTGGGGTTGAGCTTCAAACCCAGGGCTTGTTGAGCCCTGAAAGTGGGCTAGAAACATACCTTCCTTACATCGGTTGTATTTGCGCATGTGTTCCACGGAGCTGAGGAGACACCGCTCGACTCAACTCCCACGTCGTGGAGGCAGTTTTTAGGTGCAAAGTCGAGTAGACGCCGTTCAACTTGATTCCAACACTGAGAGAGCGGTTGGCTCCATTGCCGCATAGCTAGTAAATGAAGAAAATGTCATCAGTACTCGGTTTGGCCATCGTAGCCGCGACGAACGGACCTCCTGTGGCCGGTCACGACCTTTGGTCGCTCTCACCAGGGCCCTGCGGCAAACCCCCGAGCCCCCTTCCAGCGGTCGGGTTGTCGTTGTGGCGAGTTCGCGCCGCCCCCATTCGCGAGTCGTAGCTCGGAGGAGTCGGGCCAATGGGGGGCTTTCCTCGGCGGTCGAGCCACCGGGCCCGGTGAGTTGACTCTAGGGTGGAGCCGAGCGAACCGCCCTATTCATATGAGCGGCAAGAACCATTTACCCTATTTCACGGGGGGAGGGGGGGAGGGGGGAGGGTGGGCATCCTGGTTGGGGCTCGGTGTCCGCATTTTATTAGATCCCTGCTCAAGGCGAGCGCGTGGTTCCCGAACCTATCGTGGGCTCGGGCGACTCGTTGTCAGCCCCTCGGAGGGCTACCTCGACGCTCGCGGGGCTAGGACTCGGCTACGAATCTAGAGGCATCGGGAGGATTCACCCTTCCCGAAGTATTCTCTATCACGGACTGCCTCGCATTGTCCACCCCTCACTCGTGGGCACCCCGGGCGGCCTCGGAGCCCTTTGGGGCTGACCTTCAAACCCAGGGCTTGTCGAGCCCCGAAAGTGGGCTGGAAACATACCTTCCTTACATCATTTGTACTTGCGCCTGTGTTCCACTGAGCTGAGGAGACGCCGCTCGACTCAACTCCCACGTCGTGGAGGCGGTTTTTAGGTGCGAAGTCGAGTAGACGCCATTCAACTTGATTCCAACGCCGTGAGGAAGGATTTAATGCGGGGATTCGAGGAGGCGCCACTTAAATTGATTCCCGCGCCGTGGGAGTGATTTTAATCTGGGAGCAGTTGGCCGAAGCTGTGGCGGCGTCTACTCCGAGAGGGCACGAAAGGTCGCCTGCTTCCTGACGGTTGTCAGATTTCACATCGATTCGGCAGCTTTATATTCTCATATGCGGACATCCCTTACGGGCACGCCTTTTTGCTTCCGTGCTCCACTCCATGCAGAGTTTCTTTCCGTCTTCGCCCTTTAGCTTTTTGCCTTTGCTTCACAGCCGCCACAGAGCGAGAGAGAAGAGTGTGGGTCCTCCCTAAGCGGTGTAAGTTCGGCTTTTCGGCAAGATTTCATCATGGGCGAAGTCAGAGTTCTGCCGGAGTCGCGTTGCCACCCTCAAGAAGATGTTGGTTTCTGTCAGAGCGCGATGTCCTTGCCAACCGTGTCCCCGAGGAGCAAATTTTTCCCGCTCCACGGACCGACGAGGTGGTGTTCCTGACCATCTTCCACCTGCACGGGCTGGAATTGTCGTCGCAACACTTATTTCGAGGACTGTTGCATGATTACGGCCTGGAGCTTTATCATCTGACGCCTGATGGAGTGCTTCAAGTGGCGTTGTTTTTCTTCTTGTATGAGCAGTACTTGGGGATGTGCCCCCACTTTGAATTGTGGAGGTACTTCTTTCGCATGCGGCCGTTGTTCGACCGAGTCCCGCTCCCGACCGTGAGGGGCGCCGCCATTGAGCTGCGCTGAGGGTGGAGGGAGTTCATCAGTGTGCGTCAGCCCCCCTTCATGCTGGGTGGGAGCGCCAATGGTTCTACATCAGGAGCGATGTTCCCTTCCTTCCTTTTTTTTGGGTAGGCCTCGCAAGGAGCGCGATCCTGGAAGTGGGGACCTCCGGGGAGGGAGATGGCCAAGCTCGAGCCAATCCTCCAGCACGTCAAGGAGCTGAAGGCGGGTGGTCTCTTGGGTGCTCACCTTCTTCAGACCTTTCTCAGGTGGATAGTGATGCCCATCCGCTACCGAGCGCATGCCCTGAACTGCTACCGGGGGCCGAGCGACCCGAACTGGGAGTTGGAAGAAGAGATTTTTTCAGAGGAGTTGTCTAGGTGCTTTCAGTGCATCTTGAGGCCATACGCCAGCGATCCTTGTACCTCCGGGTCGACCCCTCTCAATGCAACTTGCCCCAACATCCAAGGGTTGTGGGGTATCGTCAGTCTCCCCAAGGTCCCCAAGGATCGGGAGAAGCGGGCATATACAGCTGCTCGAGAAGTTGTCAAGAAGAAGAAGAAGGACGAAGCCAGGGCTCGCCAAGCACTGCATGAGAGGTAGAGGCACGCGGCCGGTGAGGCTACCCCGGAGTCGTCATCAGAGGATGATAGCGACTCGGAGGGAAGCGGTAGCGATCCGACCGGGATTCCATCCTACGTCGCTCCGGTAACAGTGAAGCGAGCGGCCGAGCCTGCTTGTGACTAGGAGTTGAAGAGGTGGGAGGGCACTTATCCCGTTGGGCGCTGATCCGAGGAGCGGGCTGTTGGCTCTTCGATGGCCCAGGTGACGGATGTTCGAGTTGTCCTGAGGCCCTTAGCCTCTAGCGTGTGGACCCAGGGGGAGGGTAGTCGAGCATCAGAGGGAGGTCAGTCAGGTGTCGAGCCCAGACTATTGGCTCTCGTGGAGTGTGCCTCCGCATCCTTGGGTGCTCGAAGCTCAAAGGTTCGGGTTGTGTTGACTCCTGCCTATGTCGAGGAAGCGGCTCCGGCTCCTGTTAGGCCGCCGGCTGCCGTTTCCTGATTCCCGCACAATACGGTTTCACCGGATGGGTCGTGTGCCATCCTTCAATGATCGAGGAGGTGAGTTTTTACCTTTTTCTTGTCGTAGGGTCTTTTTTTTGCAAGGTACTTGACTCGTGCCCATGTGTAGGAAGCCCGACCCTACGATCGGCGTTCCTCCAATCATCGCCGCTCCGACCAAGGGCTCAGCAAGGAGGGAGGGCCCGTTCGGGCTTTTGGCTTGGCGGTTGTTCGGGATGCCTACGTCGGTGGGGCGAGGCGGCGACGACGGAGGTTAGTGTGATGACTCTGAACCCGCCACGAGGGGCTTGGTGGGGGGATTCGTCTCACCGGAGTTTGAGGCGGCTGTGGGAGGATCGTTCGAATTTAGGCTCGAAGGTCGTTCTGGGTGCCTCCGTTGACGATGATGGCTCTGAATCCGCCGCAAGGGGCTCGGCCCTATTCGTCTCGCGTTTGCTTCCTGTGTTGGAGCGACCGGCGATGCCGAGTGAGGGGGATGCCAGAGCTGAATCCGACGGTACTTCAGGGCCCAACGAGCGGAGGCGGGAGGATGGAGACATAAACCTCATCTGCTCCCAGCTTGACGACGTTCGGGCGGGTCTTTCGGTGGAATGCGGGCGCCTGAGCAACGTGCTCGGGCGGCAGCATGGAGTGCTTCCCAATGGGCTGGTGAGGCGTCTTTTTCCTGCTCGCCTTCCTTTTGGTTTGTTGTTTCGAGTTCTGACAAGGTGTCCTTTTCCTGGCAAGAACTGGCTCATCAGGCTGCTGAGGAGTCGCGACTCCTTTGTGAGAGCGAGGGTCGTCGACGTCGTGCGGAGGCTGAGCTAGACGAGGCATGGGTAGAGCTAGAGAGGGCTCGGGCTATTGCGGGGGAAGCGGCTCGGGTGGCGGCGGTCACGGTATAGGGGGCTGCGTCTTCAGCAGCCGAGCTCTCCCGCTCCGGACCTGCCGCCGAGGCTGCTAGGGTGGGTGCGGCCCGGGGTACGGAGGAGCTGACGAACTACGAATGGGAAGTTCGGGAAGCATGGGCCGCCGTGGAGAAGGCGAAGGACCAAATCGCATGTTGGCTTTTCTTCTCTCCTTTCTTCCGCCCTCGTGGTCTTGTGCTGGTCTGACTGCCTTGTGGTATGCTTTGTGCAGACACGCAGGGGCGTGACATGCTCACCAAAGATCTGGTCCTAGCTAGGGAGAGGAGCGTCGGGGACCTTCGCATTCAGCTTCCCACCGTGGAGAAGAAGATGGAGATGGCCCAAGGTTCGGTGGCCACGGTTTGTGACCGGATGTTGGGCCCGCCTCTGGCGATCACTTCTGCGGGCTTCGCTTTCCTGGAGTCGCGGCTTCGGCAGGTTCCTGCGTAGGTCACTGTGCTTAAGTCGGAGCTTGCCTAGCTTCGGGGCGCCGACTGGTCCATATGCGACCTGGTGCTTAGGGACCGGTCCGGAATTGAGCTTGCCGGCCAACTGGCTCGCATGTCGAGCCAGGTGGGCGCCCGGCTGCTGGCCGTCGGGGCTGCTAGGGTCTTCTTTGGGGCTCAGGTTGCCTTGGGCATCGCGTAGTCTCACTACCCTGCAGTCGACCTTCAGCTCCTCCATGGCTTTTGCGAAGACAAGATAGACACGGATCATGTGTGGCTTGCCGACACGGTTGCTCCCTTCGCGTTCTCCTTGACCGAACTCATCCCGGAAAGGGCGATCAGGGAAGAGGTGGACCGCAGCTGGAGACCAGGCGGTTCTTCCACGTAGCGGGGACTTTTTTTTGTACAAGGAATCTTGTCATGTAATTTTGTTTGTTTCGTGTCCTTGTAACTTGCTCATGTTGTAACTCCCTATTCCTCTTATAATAAAGATCCTTTCGACGTCTCAAGCTGTGAGTTATGAATTGTGGGAAAGTCAATTCAGATGGTGGAGGATTTGCGATGGGGGTCGGGAAGTTTTTGAGTGGCATGTCTTTGCCCTAAGCGGGTGAGCAGCCCCCGAGCGCTGCACAAGGGTTGGTTGATTCCTTCCATCGCGCGACACATTTTAGAGCCGTGTGGTGCCAAAGGTCGGGTCCGATCTTGCCGTAGTGAGGAGAGGATCTGTCCTCAAGGAGCCAAAAGGATGGGAAAAACATTCTTGGTGTCTGTATATCATGTCTTCTAGACTCGGGGTTTCAAGGTACAAACGGTGACGCCTAGCTACACTTTGTGACAGGTGGCATCCCCTTTAACTTGTCGGGCGGTGTGAATGCTGTCCGCGTCGTATTTGCCGAGTCCCAGGGGTGAGCATCGACCACTCTCATGTCCTTCAGGGGACTGTTTGAGGATCGGTTGGGCATGGTCCCTGCCGTTTCTCACTGAGCTGAGCTGGGAGCTGCTGTCGTGACCGCCGCCGTGGCCAGTTTGCAACTGTGTTTCTTGCACAGCAGGGACTGCAGGAACTTCGCCTTCACCGTGATGACTCCCTTGGGATCGGGCATCTTCAGCTTGAGGTAGGTGTAGTTTCGGATGGTCAAGTACTTCGTGTAGCCCGGCCTTTCTAGGATGGCGTGGTAGGTGCCATCAAAATTGGGGACCTCGAAGGCGAGGGTCTCCATGCAAAAGTTGGACTTGTCCCCGAACGTGACAGGGAGGTCGATCCTTCCCAGCGGCACCGCATGTTGGCCCAGGATGACTCCGTGGAAGGGGGCTCGTGTTCGGCGAAGGCTCGAACATGGAATTGAGAATGTTGAGATGGCTTCCCCCATCCATCAGGACCCTGGTCAGGTGATTTGGGCCTACGGTCGAGTCCACCACCAAGGGGAAGTGCTCGGGCTGTGGTATGAGGTCGGAGTGGTCTGATCGGTCGAAGGTAACCGCTGCTTTGAACCACCGAAGGAAGGTCGGGATGGCGGGGGCAACGATACTGACCTCCCGGGTTGTCAGCTTCTGCTTGCGGCGGCTTTAGTAGGCTTTGCTTCCTCCAAAGAGCATGAGGCAGCCCTACGGCGTAGGGAAGCTCATCTCGTTGAGCTCGGGGCTTGACTCGGCAGGCTTCTTGCCTTTTTCGCCCGTTGCTTCTGGCACCGTGTTGATGAAGCGCTTCAAAAGGTTGCAGTTTTTTAGGGCGTGCCTCAACGGGTAGGCGTGGTTGGTGCACGACTTCTCAAGGAGTTTCTCGTCCGTTGGCCAAGTGGCCGGTCTGTTGCTTTCATGGCGTTCAACGGTCGCGACGAGGTTCGAGTCATTGTCTATAGGGTATTGTCACTTGCTGGCATCCAATAGAATCTTCTTGTCACCCTTGTTGGCGCCTCTTTGCTCCTCGCATCAAGGTTCTTCAACTTTTGCTTGTCGAAGATGGCCCCGACCGCTTCCTTGTCAGAAGCATGGTTTGTGGCGATGTCAAGGAGGTCCCTTGTGCTTCTTGGCTTGATACAGCCGAGCTTGTGCACTAGGGACTCGCGGGTTGTCCCAGAGAGAAAGGTTGCGATAGCGTCAGCGTCGACGACGTCGGGAAGCTTGTTATACTTCTTCGAGAGGCTTCGGATGTATTGTCACGGGGTTTTGTCTGGCTTCTGCCGTCAACCCTTGAGGTCCCAAGAGTTGTCGAGGCGCACATAGGTCCCCAGGAAGTTGTCGACAAGCATCTCTAGAAGCTCTTCTCAGTCCCGGATGCAATCGGGCGGGAGATATTCTAGCCAAACTCGAGCTGGCTCGCCTAGGTAGATGGGAAGTACTGGATGATGAAATTGTCATCATCCGCTCTACCAGCTCTGCAAGCCAGGTGGTAGTCCTCCAACTAGACGCCAAGATTGGTGACTCCGTTGCATTTTTCAATGTTGCTTGAGGCTCGGAAACTTTGTGTAAAGAGTGCATTGCGTATCTGCTTTCCGAAGGCCCTTGGGCTGAGAGGGCTTGGTCTTGGGCTCCGACCTCCTCCGTTGCCGTGGCGACCGGCCCTACGAGGTTGTTGGGGCTGAGGCCTGGGCGGTGAGTCCGTGAGGCCTTCTCAAGCTCATCGCCTGGCCTCAAGGGTCTGACGGAGGCCACAAGACCCATGCGTTTGTGCACTGAGTTGCGCGACAGGGTCGATGACCCAACCCTCTCAGGTTGGTTGGCTCGGCTTGGCGTGTGGGTCCCAGTATGATTCGTTCCGCTCCTGCACACCTTTGGCTCCGGTCGTGGGTCGACGATCCTTGGGCCCAGGCGAGAGAGCTTTCGGCATGCTGGGTGGCGGCTGCGGGCAAGAGTTCCCGGAGATCTTGGTAGGGTCGACGGGCTCAGACAGGTTACATAGTATGGCGGCGGTGGCTATCACGTTTTGGCTTGCTCGCTGGAAACGTGGGGTGCGGCCGTCATTGATAATGTCGGCCTAGACTTGGCGGGCTCGGATGCGTGCCGCGTTCGAGCCTGTGCTGTGACCGGTACGTGTTGTTGTTGCGAACACGGTAGCATTCGTGTTGGTATGGGCTTGGTAGGTCTTTAAAGCAGCACGCCACGCGGCGAGCTGATCGGCCATCCCACGTCCTTGTGCTTCTGGCAGCTCGAGCTCGCCATGTGGGTTCGCTGGATGGGGTGCTGAGCTGGGAGGCATTGGCCATCTCGGTGACATAGCATTCAAGAGAGGGGTGCTCACTCCCTTCGGTGTCGTCATCGGAGCTGGGGCTGTACTCCAAGATGTGGTGGAGGGATGTCGGCACGCACTCGATCATCCGTGCAAAGGTTGACGCCGAGATGTTGCACGTGGCGTATACGTCGGAGGCATCTACCGCCCACCTCCTCCGGATTGGGTCCCCCGTTGGAGACCCAGAAGGTGCCGGAGCTACTAGTGAGGAAGTCTAGACTCCCGAAGCAGAGGGTCTGACGTGTGAGGACGAAATGGGACTACATCTCGTCGCCTGCAGCAGCGATGAACTCGAAGTTGCCGAAGAAGACTCTCGTGCCTGGTACAAGAGTTGAATGTGGGGAATCCATCAAGGAAGCAGAGAACGGAAATGCGCGGTAGTCCCCCTTTCAGGCACACCAACTGTCGGTGTTAGGATTTCCGACTAGGAACGAATGTTCCGCGTGTATGTCCTCTAGGTGGCCTAGATATGAACACAAGTTATTTGTACTGGTTCAGGCAAGGTACCCTACGTCCAAATTACAAGTGTCTCGCTGCTCTTTTTTGAAATTGGGGGTGGTTCTCTTACAAGTGCAAGCATTCCTTCGAAGGGGATGTTCGATCTCCCTTTTATAGCCGTGATGTGGACATTACTCCTGCAGATATACACAACACTCATGGTAGACATGTAAGGTCCAATTACTAGAGCTCGAGCATGACAACAGAATTTAGAGGTGAGCTCGTTCCTGAACAATTCTTTATATGTGAATTTTGAGAGTATGTTGCTACCTAATGGATTAATTATGATTAGGAACCATGGAGAGGACATGTAGATACATGGAGAGGGGTTTGGAGGCGTGGAGGACCAGAAAATACGCCAACAAGAAGTTAGAGACCGAGCCCAACTCAAACTCGAGTCCAACTCGGGCCCAAGAGTAGTCCACCTTAAAATGGATGCACAGGAGGCATACTAACTCTGTTTTTGACGTTCTACATATGCACGGAAAGCTGAGAGTATAAACTTTCCAATGGAACTGGCTCCACGTCAAAATTCCCTCCGAGTCAACGGAAAACTTCGAAACAATATAAAGTTTAGAGTCTGTCAAGGTGTTGCATCACCTAGTTGGGCCATTGGGCCTTGTATCGAGTCCAAGTCCATTATGTACGTGTCTTAGGGTTAGGTCATGACCCCAGCGCCCCCATCATGAACAATTTCGCCGTTCATCAATTTGTGAGACCCCAACTTGAGTGCTTCATATCTTTCAGCAATTTGGTTGCATTATTTCTTGTTCTTGCTTGTGTTCTTCAATTCGCAGGCAAGGATTAGCCTTCTTGGCAAGGTCAGCCACGCAATATCGGTTGATAACCTGAGGAGACGTGGTGCTGCGATTGCAGGGTTCAGAACGTGTTGTTCGGAAGCCGGACCGATTTGTGTCAAGTCTCTACCAAATCGAGAGTTATCAGAACCTTTCAGAAGATCGGGACCCCTGTACACATCAAGTGGTATTAGAGCTTTAGGTGCACCGTCAGGTTCGCCTTCCCCTAGTTTTGTTTATCTTGAACTCCTCCTATCATCCAGAAAAAGCCAAAAAAATTATAGTCATAGGTTTTCCCATCCCAGACCAGGTTTAGCCTTTTGCACAATTCTATTTTGGAGTCCGTAGTGTTGAATTTGTGTCCTAGTTCATGTTTTGTTGCTGGTTTAATCGTGTTTTGTTCCTACTTTGTTATTCCATCCGCTGCATTCCATCGAAACCCTAGCTGCCACAATCATTATCAAATCGATTACCATAACTATTTATTGTGCTAGGGTTATCCTTGTTCTTCAGTTTTCATCACATATTACGTGAGTTTATCCACCTTGCTATACGCACACCATCCCACACGTTGTCACCATCATATCTAATTTTTTTCTCACCACCGTTTCTAATTTAGCTCCACCTAAAACATAATTTTGTGGTGCTGTCTTAAAACAGCCATAACCTTGGCATTGGGTTAAATTACATTGCCCAGATTCACTTTGGAAGATTGATTATTTGGCATCTAAAGGCTCAACGATAATCATAAAGAAACATATCGAATTTATGTTGTCCACATCTTCTTTTTTCAAGTGAGCTGAAAATTTGTGCGACGTGTATATTAGTGCTCCTAATTTCACGGCAGATATAAAAAAATTAAAGAAAAAATATAGAAAAGAAAATTTGTGAAGAGGAGCACAAATATCAAAACTTGGGTGTGTTATTTTGCCTTGTAGTGCAATTGTTTCTGCTCAATTATTGTCCTTATCATTCATATTTCTTGTTGTCTTGTTCATAACATCCGGGATAAGACACGAGTAGGCCAGCAACTAGGACAAGTGTTTGGACATCTATTCAGCATTACTATCTGTTATTGAATTGTGTGCTACTCACATATATTTGGCCATCCAAACTCCACATTCATCCTTTCGAACAGCACAAGTTTTTGACCCTTGCAATCGCTGAATCATGTCGTCCAGGTATCCTTTGCCTTGTTGTGGTAAGAAACTTGTAAGAGCTTGGTAAGACTCGACCCATTGCTTTGTGAGTTCCACCATCATTGCGTAGTAGTTGATAGGGATAATCTTGTTGTTTTCCATATTATTCTTGCTAACAATGTCAGATCATGTTGATCCTACGGAGTGTGTTTTGAAAAGTGAGATGAAGGGTTACATAGAACAAATGATGAAATCTGTCAAGGAAGCAATCGCACAAGGGGTAAAAGATTATCTTGCTGAACAGAGAATACCCCACACCCTTGAGAGGTTGGACAAACGCTTAAGCTCGCTAGTTGGAAGGATTGATGATATGGAGACCCACCTACCATTCAACCATGATGCTACCCACCACAACAACTTTGAAGAAGAAGAGGACGTGTTGTGTGATGTCAATGGAGAGGTGGATACACGTGCTGCGCAGAATGTACATCTACGTCAACGCCTTCGTCAAAACACTCATGGTATGGTAGGAAACAACATGCGTGGTAACAATAACCGCCCTCTTGATGACCCTTTTTCTAAAGTTAAATTTTTCATACCTTTATTTATGGTGCTTATGATGCTGAGGCATATCTTGATTGGGAAATGACGGTTGAGCAGAAATTTAATTCCCACCTTGTTCCTGAACAACATAGAGTTCGACAAACCACTAGTGGGTTTAAGGATTTTGCTACAATATGGTGGAATGAATTAGGTATCACACGCTTACAACTTGATACATGGGACCGTTTAAAAGAAGCTATGCGTAATCGTTTTGTTCCTCCATCCTACCAACGTGATTTATGAAAGAAATTGCAGCGCTTAGAGCAGGAAAATAATTCTGTCCAAGATTATTATGCGGAGCTTCAAAAGGGTATGATACGATGTGGGGTAGTATAGGACACTGAAGATAAAATTTGTCGTTTCTATGGGGGGTTGAGACGTGAGATACATGATATTGTTGATTATAAGGGATTTAATACTGTCAACCAGTTGTTCCATCTTGCTATGCCTGCGGAAAAGGAGTTACAGGGTCATCAACAAAAGAACAAGAGCAGCAGCGGTGCCTCCTACACTCCATGCACGACAACATCTTCGGGGGCGTCCAAGTCATTCCGTTTTGATGCCATTTCACCAAAACCAGTAGCCAAGCTTCCTTCTGGCAGAAACAACGTTTCAGCAGCACCGAAACCACAACCTGCACGACCTGCGGATTCAGGTAAAAATTCCATGCAGGTACCCGCCAAAAGTGCTTCATCCGTTGCTTCAACAGGACGCACTTCCGGCATTCAGTGTCACCGCTGCCATGGTCTTGGTCATGTGCAAAAAGACTGTCCTAGTCAGCGGGCAAACATGGCTACAGAAGAGGGAGGATACATCAGCACCTCCGATGTCCAAGACAACAATGATGATGAAGCTGCCACGGACAATGATGACGGACATGTTCTTGGGAGTGAAGACACATCAGCCTACATGAACATCATTGTGCAGCGGGTGCTGAACACACAGGTACAACAACTTGATAGCTTACAACGCCATAATTTGTTTCAGATTTTCTTTGTCATCAAGAACCGGCGAGCACGTGTCATCATTGATGGAGGAAGCTGCAACAACTTGGTGAGTTCTGAATTGGTCAAGAAGCTTAGCTTGAATACACGACCACACCCACATCCATACTATATTCAATGGTTGAATGATTCTGGAAGAGCTAAGGTAACACAAACTTGCAGAATTCTGTTTTCCATTGGTACATATGTTGATTCCGTAGATTGTGATGTGGTACCCATGCAAGCGTGTTCACTTTTATTGGGTCGACCTTGGGAACATGATAAGGATGCTTTGCACCATGGTAGAAGTAATAAATATACTTTTATGCATAAAGAAAAGAAAATTACTTTGCTACCTTTGACTCCTGCGGAAATTGTACAAGCTGATAGGGAGAGAGCTGGAATTTCTAGTAGTTCTAAATCAGGAAATCAATAAGTCATTAATTCTGTGTTACCACCAAATAATGAGAGATCTACACCTAGTTCTAAGACTGAGGGAATTAAATTGAAGGGTCATGTAATGCTTGCTACAAAATCAGGCCTTGCTGAAATTTCTGATCATGATATTTGTTGTGCATTGGTGTGCAAACAAGTTTTGTTCTCCAATGATGATATTGCTAGGTCTTTGCCTCCAGCAGTTACTAACTTGTTGCAAAAGTATGAGGATATTTTTCCAGCTGAGATACCCCCGGGACTTCCACCTTTGAGAGGGATTGAACATCAAATTGATTTGATTCCAGGTGCAATTTTGCCAAACCGTGCTGCATATAGGACCAACCCCGAGGAGATTAAGGAAATTCAGCGGCAAGTCCAAGACCTTTTGGACCGTGGGTATGTACGTGAAAGCCTTAGTCCTTGTGTTGTTCCGTACTTTTGGTTCCTAAGAAAGATGGTACTTGGCGTATATGTGTTGATTGTAGAGCCATTAACAATATTACTATAAGGTATCGTCATCCTATTCCTAGGCTAGACGACATGCTTGATGAGTTGTGTGATTCTATAATTTTCACTAAGATTGACTTGCGTAGTGGTTACCACCAAATAAGAATGAAATTGGGAGATGAATGGAAAACAGCTTTCAAAACCAAATTTGGGTTGTATGAGTGGTTAGTAATGCCTTTTGGTTTAACTAATGCACCAAGTACATTCATGCGTTTGATGAATGAGGCCTTGGCGCCGAGGGGAAAGATAGTCGCTCCCCTGGGAGGTAGGGGTCAGGAACCCCGTTGGTCCTCCTCCACGCTCGGGCTCGGGTCTTCTTTTCAGAGGACGCCAGTTGCCCGGGCGTCGGGCGGAGAGAGTTGTCGCTGCCTCTGGAGGCCAAGGTTGAGAACCCCATCATGAAGGTTATAGGGTTAGCCGTCGTAAATAATTATTTACGACGGCTAGATTGGGTTGTCGTAAATAAATGTTTATTTACGAGGGTCAAGTCTGAGCCGTCGTAAATAACGCGCTATTTACGACGGCCAGGACTTGGACGTCGGAAATAAGTGGTATTTACGACGGCCGTGCTCGGGCCGTCGTAAATAAGGCTCTTATACCCCGGGCTAGAGGCCTCCGCGACCATTCTATGCTTCGACGCCGCCCGAGTCTCCTAGCACGCCCCTGGGCCCGGCCGCCCCTGCCGGCCCTCGCGCCACCGCTGCCCGCCGTCACCTCGGGTAATTTTTTTAGTTAGTGCTTTTGTTAGTTGAAAAAAATGTTTAGTTTATTAATTAGTTATGTTTTAGGTGAGTAATTAGTTGCTAAATTAAGTAGTTTATTACTTAGTTGCTATAAATGTTAATTGTTTATTTAGTTGTTTACTTAGTTAGTCTAGTATTTTGTTTATTATTTAGTTATTTAATCAAATTAGTTATTTGTTTAGTTGTTTAATTACTTAGTTTATAATTAAGTTGTTTGTTTAGTTTTAATTAATTGATTTAGTAACATGATTATTTATTGTTAATTATTATAACTTGGTTTAGTAACTTAGTTTATAATTTTTAGTAACTTAGTTATTTATTTTTAATTACATAGTTTATAGTTTAGTTGTTTGTTTAGTTTATAATTTAGTAACTTGATTTGGTACTTAATTAATTTAGGTCACTAAGTAGTAGTTTAATTACTTAGTTTAATATTTAGTTAGGAAAATTGTTAATTATTTATTTTATTTGAAAAAAGATTTATTGGTATAATTATTTGATTAGTTTATTTGTTGCATTAGTTTAAATGATTGAGTAACTGATTTAGTAAAAAATGATTGTTAATTATTTACTTCGCGACGGTTAGCTATATACACCGTTGTGAGAGCATATATAATATGTTATTTACGACGGCTCTGGACAGGGCTGTTGACGATAGGTTACGTTGTAGCTTTAGAAAATTATGTAGTGCTAAAACTCTTTCATGCATAATTGTTCTTGCAGCGGATGGGACAACACTACCTTCGAGGGTAGAGGACGTCAAAGAAAGGTCAACGCCATCTTAGGGAATCTCGTGCGTTTGCACTACCCTGGTGAGATCACTAGCATCGGTGACGAGCGTATTCATGCCAAGTCATTGGATGATTATGCTCATGCTACTGACATGACGTACTGGACTGCTCAGGGTGTAGTGTGGGCCGACTTTTGGGTAAGTATGTTTAATACGTTATTTAAATTTTAGTTCTTCAATAACTAGAATGTTTAATAACATTTATGTTTTTGTCTTCTTGTAGAGATGGTTCCATTTGGCAGTCCAACGGATGTTGAGCATGCGAGAACCGTCTTCAACGAGAACGTGAGGAAGCTTGTTACGTAAACGATCTTTTATGCCCAGATTCAAGCAACAAACGACTACTTGAAGAGGCATGAAGGGGAGGATCTAGCGGCATTAAAAGACGACTCTGACACGTACTTGACGAAGGAACAGTACGTGGAGGTAAACTAGTAGTGTTTTAGATATGGCTTTCTTGTTTTGTAATGTTAATGTTATTTCAATCAATTACTAAATGCATGTAGGTAGGGATTTCTTGGTTAGAGATCGCCCGGAGGGTTACTGGGCCCTCTGTTGGCTGTAGTCCAACGTGGACTTTTTCGCCAAGTCCAAGAGGTCTACCGGAGGCCACACGTATGGTCTTGATGGACATCTACATCTGGCTAAACAAACGATAAGGAAAATAATTATGAAACTATATTTATAGTATATTTATGCTATTAACTCGTACCCACAGGAAAATAAGCTCAGTGAAAGACCAAGTGATGTTTAGGTGGAGAAGAGAGGTCACAGGACAAGTGACCCTTCATAGCCCAGTCAGCTATGCACTCCAGTGGCGACAGATCGACTGGTGAGTCTTCAAGTTACTTTAAGTTATTGTAACTAATATTGCTATTAACACATTTTCAAGTTTTTCTCGTATTTGTAGAAGTATGGGGAGGAGGTAGTGAAGATTCACGACGAAGACATTGGTAGAACGCACAAATCAACGTCAACGCCGTGTATGCGAGCGGTGGCGAAAAACCCATGGACGGTGAGATGGTGGATACTTTTTATTTCTATCAATTCGAGCTACATAATCTTTTTTGTAGTTTTGCCATTTTTGATGGAGTGGTTAACTCGAGTGAGACAAGACTTTCGAGGGGCTTCTTCTCGCAATTTTCGTGATGTCGCAGAGGGACCTAGAGCTCCAGAGTGTCCAGGATGAGCTACGCCTGACACAGGAGAAGCTCCAGAAGCAAGAAGCGCTTGCCAAGGCCAGAGAGGAGTACCAATCTAGCTACTTGCGACGGATGCAAGCGGCGATACAGGTAAGAACTTAAAATACTAAACATCCATATCATTTTATTATTATTCGTCTGCTAATACTTTTCTATCATAGGCCTTAGCTTTGCAGCATGGGTAGCAGGTTGCCATTCCCTCATGGAGTCATCGATGGAGCCAAAGGTGTCGGCAAAGCCACAAATGACTTCTTTAGCGGCACAGGTAAGCAACACTTCTTGAAATTTACATAAATTAGATTACTATAGCAAACTTAGCCAAAATTAGTCAAACATAGCCAAACATCAGCAAACTTAGCTACATCTAGGATATTTTAGCAAAATATAGCCAAACTTAGTCACAATTGCTCAATTCTACCTCGTGATGAGCAAAGTTAGTGAACATACACTTTTAAAGGTAAAACTTGTCTAACTACACTTGTACATCATATGGATCAGCGACGGAGGATCAGACTCCATTGCCGTAGCTATAGTGACCTAGAGCATGACGCGAGGATGACTTTCTGGGCTCCGGAGGTAGCAAACGTGAGAGTGTTTAGTGTCGTGCTTTGTATTTTATATTATTATTATTATCTTTGAATTGCCTGTTATCCTATTTATGTTGTTGGTATCTGTCTGTGTGCTGGCCATCGCGGCAGATTAGCAGTTTTCAAGTTTTTAAAAAAATTGAATCCCTTATTTACAACGGTCTGGTCCTGGACCGTCGTAAATAAGCGTGTACTATTTAAGATGGCCAGAACCGGTCGTACTAAATAAGTCTGTACAGTTTACAACAGTCGAGGCTAGACCGTTGTAAATAAGGTTACCGAGGGTGCCACCTGAGACGGATTTAGAGGTTACGACGGCCACGCTAGGCCGTCGTAAATAAGAGGTGGTCATTGTAAATTATGTTATTTACGATATTTGACTTGTGACAGCCAGAAACTGTTAGAAAATAATGCACTTTATAAATAAAATTAATTTATAAAATTGTAACCATACGCATAATGAATAATCCACAAGACATAAGCAACGACATGCATGTAAAATAGATTATGTCTATCATATTCATGCGTAAGAAACTCATCTTTACTTACTGTTGATGTATCCAGCTTAAAAAATGATGAGTCGAGTGTGTGAAAGAGACTGTAGAGGAAGCAAATCTTGTCTCGAGCAGTCGCGCGAACGCTACCCAAAAACCTGATTCGCCTCAACCCGTGCAGATTCTTCAGCGACGCGTGGTTTCGGACACTGCTCTCCCGCTCACCGATGACACACCGGTGAGTGGGATGGAAAGGCTCTATGTTAGCGCACAACAACGTGGATCAGAGTGTATCACTGATTTTTCCAGAACGGAGTGAAGTTCTGTCCTTTTGGACGTATACAGGTCATTTATATAGCAACAACAACACTAGTAACTTACAATAATTAGTCTCAATTATGCAGTATATTTCAGCTCATGTAACTGAATGCAATGAAGCACCACAATAAACTGAAATATTATTAACTGTTGTAAATGAGACATAATTGATATTCAAAACTGTCACGCGATAATTCACGTGAAAATACGCAAATATGCGCGCATGCGTGTAACTTTGTGTGTGAGTCTAACTCATCTTTGTCTTATATATTCCAAAAAAAATAACTTCCCTTATAAATAGGTGTTACTCTTCTCAAATAGTTAATGTAGAATTAATGTCTTTTTATAGCTTTTAGAATTTAATAGAGAATAATTGAGCCTAAAACCCAATTATTCCAACAGAAACCCATTACCATCGTACTTAACTTGTTTACGTCGTTGTCGTTAGTTCCCGTGTTTCTTGTAGTGTTCGTAGGCGATACGCTCAAATGAGCTGGACCTTGTACTGTTCTTACACTAAATAGTGCAGGCCTTTTGTCTCTTTTATCCCGACACCAGGCTAATCATGATAGACGCAGACGCCTGGTCTACATGGCAAAATCCTCTGCAGCACAACCTGATCATTCAGAATCATAGACGTCTCTTTTTACGAATAGTGGATGTCACACCAAATATGCATGCACACAGTAGCGTACCTAGGATTTTATCAAATCGTATGCCGTCAAAATATGTTTACATTTAATCAATTAAATTATTTCTAAAAATTTATAACATGATCCATATTCAGACATAAATAACATAATAAGTCTTAAATTTAATAAATTGTAATTTAAATGTAATTAGAAATATATGCATAATATAGACTTATAATACTATTTGTATGATTTCTTAACCATCACTTTTAATGGTACAAATATTTTGATCTCTAATCTAGTGATCTTACTCTTACTGACGTCTTTGTTTCTCATACGCAAACAAACTAACTATATAAATGCACAGAATGTGCAAAACGAGACAGATGGCAGCAACTAGAATGCAAAAAAAAGATTGGTGCAAAAATGCAAAAAACGATCATAAATCAATAGATCTTCATCTTACGGTCAATGCTTCTTTTTTAATTACTCCCTCCACATGAGTATATGAATTAGCAAAATACACCTTAAATAAAATATATATCCTTTTAGAAACTGTGGAGACAAACAAGAACGTCGCCGCTGCCAAAGTCTTTTCCTGCTGCCAGGGCTGAAGCCGTTGTCCGTCGCCGTGGAAGTATTTTTCTGCTGCTGTCAGGGCTGCATCCGCAGCCGCCAAATACCGCCGCGTATATACGCTGCCGACAACGTAGAATAACTACGGGTCTAAAGCTGCTGTCCGTCGCCGTCGAAATCAAAGCCGTGTATATACGCAGACAACGCCGCCGAGTATTAACCCGACTAGAGGCGTGCTCTCGGCGGCATCGTGGCGGCCGTCAGTTTAGAAAGGTACATGCAGTTATATCTTGCTGTAACTTGTATATATTTGTTTAATATATCTACCTGAATACATGATCATCCGCACTGTAGAAGAGCGCCCTAGCGCAGCGGCTGCTAGATAACTATATTCGTCTAAAAAAGGTACTATATATTGCATCAATTGCTTTTCTAATCACCCACTAAAGGTGCATGTATATGTATGTGATGTGCTCAGTTTTTTATCTAGGTCACGAACTGTGCTCACATGAAACTTGCAATTGATCATCTTAAAATGGATGAAGCCGGAAACCTTTGTGCCCCGTACTATCGACGAGTCATGCCAAGTCATTGCTAACCACCTTAATTCTGCATTTGTCACTAACTATTCTCAATGTACAATGAACAATAGGTACTACCTCATACCTACTCATTCTATATTATATTACATAAAGGGCATACCCAGTGCTGAAAGCTCCCACACATTGTGGGGTCTGGGGAAGGGAATTTCTAGACAGCCTTCCCCTTGCTTATTTTGCAAGGAGGCTGATTCGAACCCAGGACCTCCAGAACACAAGTGGAGAGACTCTACCACTGCGCCAGGCCTGCCCTTCCTATATTATATTACATCTATACTATAATTATATAAGTAATGCAAGGTGCTATTTTTTTTTGCGTCGGAGTACTCTCTTCTACCTCGAATGATGATGGACGTAACAATATGAGTAATGGATTTAGGATGCCAACGAAGAAAACAAATATACTTCAGGTGAGTATATTTGCATATTTAAATTTCCATACATTTACAATTTATTTCAATGATTAACTACAAATATTTGGAGACAAACCTTAGAGTCTAAGGGGTTTAGACTTAGGAGGACCAAGACCGAGTATATGAGGTGTGACTTCAGTGGTGTTGGTCGTGAAGAGGGAAATGTTAGTCTACAAGGACAAATAGTACCTAGAAGGGACTATTTCCGATACTTAGGATCAATGTTACAAAGCAATGGCGATATTGATGAAGATGTTTGCCATAGGATCAAGGTAGGGTGTATATGGTGACAAGCCTCTGGAATCCTATGCGATAGGAAGGTCCCACAAAAGCTAAAATGGAAGTTC
This sequence comes from Neostapfia colusana, assembly GCA_030760725.1. Taxonomy (NCBI): domain Eukaryota; kingdom Viridiplantae; phylum Streptophyta; class Magnoliopsida; order Poales; family Poaceae; genus Neostapfia; species Neostapfia colusana. The sequence continues at coordinate 24,873,232 of JASWHV010000019.1, read as the reverse complement.
TATAGGACGGTGATCAGACTCGCGATGCTTTATAGGGCGGAATATTGGCTAACTAAACGACAACATGTCCAAAAAATAAGTGTTGCAGAGATGCGCATGCTATGGTGGATGTGCGGGCACACGAGAAGAGACCGAATAAGGAATGAGGTGACTCGTGATAGGGTAGGGGTGGCACCGATTGAAGAGAAGTTAGTCTAACATCGACTAAGATGGTTTGGACATATCCAGCGAAGACATCCAAAAGCATAGGTTAACAGTGGGATTTTAAGAGGTAGAGAAAATATTAGGAGGGGTAGAGGACGACCAAGGTTGACTTGGGAGGAGGCGGTAAAATGAGATTTGAAAGATTAGAATGTATTCAGAGACTTAGCTCATGATAGGACCGCATGGAAAGTAGTAATTCATGTGCCAGAATCTTAGTCTTGTTTTTTTTTCCTTGTTATTCTTATATCTCATTCCTCTCTTTTACTTCATTGATATATATATATATATATATATAATTATTGGGTTTCATGTCTAGCCGACCCTAACATGCTTGGGATAAAGGCTTGGATGTTGTTGTTGTTGTATTAACTACAAATATTATGCATATTTGCAGGTAGGCGTGTCATTTGATGATGTCGAATCTATAGAGAAATTCTACAAGGATTATGCACACGACATTGGTTTTTCTATTCGTCTTAGGCAACAAAAAAAATAGATGACAATGGAGTGGTTCAGTGGAAACGATACTTGTGTGCAAGGGAAGGATATAAATTAGAAAAAGGTAATGAATCCAAGAATTCATCCAAGGCACGCTTGACAAGGGAGAGTAGATGTGGATGTCAAGCTTTTATTTATTGGTGCTGCTTTTTTAGCCGATGAGAAAATTGAAAGCTATGTTTGGTTATTTAAGACATTTTTACGAGCTATGAGAGTGAAGGCTCCTGGACTTATTGTACCGATGAGGATGCTAGTACGAGGGCTGCTATTGCTCCTGTTTTTCCAAACAGCATCCATAGGTTGTTTATGTGGCATATCATAAAAAAAATTCCTGGAGAAAATTGGTCCTAAGCTGATGAGGATAAGGAGTTTTGGAAAAGAGCTAGCTCATGTGTATGGGGTTAACAGATTATCATTTGGAGACTAATGAATGGTTGGAGAAAAGGTATCACATCCGCGAGTCATGGATACCAGCATATTTTAGACACGTCTGGCTTGGAGGTATTCTTCGAACAGCATCAAGGTCAGAGAGCGTAAATTCCTTTTTCAATCGTTTCATAGGTCACAAGCTTGCACTTGCATTGTTTTCACACATGAGGTATTTAAAAAATTTCAAGAAGAGGTATTAGCTGCAAGGGAGCATTGTGATGTCCAGAGCACAACTGAAATGGATGATAGAAAAATTGTTACCATGACCGACAACTATCAAAGAGTTAGAGAGGTGATTTGCTTCACTACCGATCATGTATATAAGTGCTCATGCATGATGTTTGAGTCCATAGGAATACCATGTCATCATATTATACGTATGTTCAGATGTGCAAGATTACAAAAACTGCCACTGGAACATCACAAAAAGATGGACGAAAAACTGTAAAAGGTAATCTATTGTACACATATATGGTTCTTAAATTATTTTTATAACTGACGTATTGTTGTTTGATTTCCAGATATAATTCTTATGATACGGAAGACAATTTATTAATGAAGAACACAACAACGTCCGTGGATGAATCCATGAGAAGGAAGATGTCAAATGCCCAAAATAAATTTCAAGATATTTATCAAATGACCAAGACATCAAAAGAAGACATGGACCTTTTGTTACAAAATTTAGAATCATTGTCCTTGTTGTTTCAGCCTCGCTCTCAAACTAGGCAAGAAGAACAAGAAGGCTTTATTGGTTGTAACATTCCAAATAAAGTGCAAATACTCCCACCCAATGATATTTGTGCAAGGGGGAGGTGCAAGAGAATATTGGGGCATGCAGATAAAGCCAAGAGCAAAAAGAATAAAGTATCAGCGCCACACAAATATAAGAATTGCAAAGATATTGGGCATGATGCACGAAATTGTCCAAAGAAAGTGAATGTACACGAAAATTAAAGATGATGATAGAAATAAAATCTTCAGTTTTGTTACTAGTTAAAACCATATGTTCATCAGAATATATGTTTGATCTATTATCTTCATCAAAATATATGTTTGATCTGTCATCTTCATTAAAATATGTGTTGGATTTCTTATCTTTAGTGGGACTTGAGATTGATGATGATATGAAACATGGTTCTGTCATCTAGTTTTGTTTATTTTTCTACTCTAATTCTGTCTGCTGTACAGGATGCAGTCGAGCTAGCTATCGCTCATGCATGCTACTGTACTGGTCCATGCTGTATACGATAAGCTCAACGATCTGTCGCTGATGGTAGCAAAGCAAGCATCGAGTACTTATTTAGCATCCGCAGTGGCGTGTATACGCGGCTTCGACTTGGTATTCAGCGGCAGCGGGCAGCGGCTTCAGCTCTGGCAGGAAAGGGCTTCAGCGGCGTTGTCGTCGTATATACACGGCTTCGATTTTGGGGGCGACTAACAGCAGCTTCAGACCCGTAGCGGAACTTTGATCGATACGCGGCGGTATTCGGCGGCTGCGGATGCAACCCTGACAGCAGTAGAAAAATACTTCCACGGCAACTAACAACGGCTTCAGCCGAGACTTCGGCGGCGGCGGCGTTATTATTTGTCTTCACGGTTTGTAGAAGAATAAAAAGGGCATATCCAGTGCTGAAAGCTCCCACACGTTGTGGGGTCTGGGGAAGGGAATTTCTAGGCAGCCTTCCCCTTACTTATTTTGCAAGGAGACTGATTCGATCTCAGGACCTCCAGGACACAAGTGGAGAGACTCTACCACTGCGCCAGGCCTGCTGAAGTTTATAGAAGAATATATATTTTATTTAAGGTGTATTTTCCTAATCTACATACTCAGATAGAGCGAGGTAATTAAAAAAGAAACATTAACTGTAAGATGAAGATCCATTAATTTAGGATCGTTTTTTTGCATTCTGTACCAATCTTGTTTTTCATTCTAGTTGCTGTCCAGATTATAAGTGTGCAGCCATCTGAGTCACCTACATTCTGCGCAAGGAAGACGGTAGAGGCGCACTCGATCGCTCTTCGCTCAGTCATATCCAATGGAATCTATGGTTCCTAGAAAGATCACCAGCCGATCTGTTTCCTTGGATGAAGTCAGTTCGTATCAATCTCTTCCCAATCGTCGTGAGCCCAGTCCCTGTAACCCGTCTACCTTCACTCTGGCTGGCCGCTGGCCCCAGGTTATGCCGGGGTCCATCCGGCATACTCTGTGGGTCCGCCCGTGCCTGCACAAATTTGACCAAAAAAACATATTACACAATAATAATTATTGTCTGAATTGAACATTCCAGAAACTGACATTGGTAGCAATTTGCTCCACCAAAAAAATATCCATATTGCTAGTATTCAAATTATGCTTAAACCTGTCATAGAGGCTGGTCCTTCACAAAGGTTGTCGCATACCTAACTTGATAGATTCACCATTTAGATCATTTATTCATAATCCAGCCAACACAGATTTGAAGGTGGTTCACCAATTAAGCTCATTTTCCAATTAGATAATTGGTTTTCAATTTTTATATAAACGAGAAATCTAGTTGAGTCATATTATGTTAGGCAATTTGGTGATGTTAAAATAATCTAATTTTTATGATCCAAATATTTTTCTTTGTTTCAAAAGTTATATACTAGTCGCGGTTTTAGATGCCGCTGTAATATTACGAGGAGACAAAGGGGACTATTTCTTTGGAAGTGTTCACTACTCGTCGTATAGCCGCCCCTCATGGCAGTCTGAGCGCCTCGTGGGCCCAGCCATGGCGGCGACGGCCGAGTTCGCCTCACACTCGGCCATGGCAGCAAGGGCAACGCTTAACCTGGTGGTCGGGCGTTCATCTCACACACGGCCACGCGGCAGGGGCTGCGCTCGCCGTGGTGACTTTGCCGACCTCGTCCATGCGCCCAGCCATGGCCGTGCTTCCCGACGGCGCACCCAAACCGGTAAGAGGTGGAAGACAAGGGTATTTATCCATTCCAAACAAAAATTGTTGATAAAAAACGATTAAAATGGCGTGGATGACATAGAGATAGAAAATTATAACCTGATGGCTAGAGGAGGAAAAAACTATTTTGTGGTGGCAAATAAGAGATCCAGTGAAATTATAATGGCATGGAAGGAATTACAAGGTCTGCACTAACATGCAGTAATTTTTGTGCTTATACTGGAACAATAGAATGATCTGTAAGAGGTTAAATAAAAAAAGTTGTGGCATGCTGACCACAAATAAAAAATTAAACAAATTGATGTATTTTTGAAAACAGCGACCGAGGAGCAACGGAAATCGTTCTTCACAACAGGTAGGTTCTCAGGAGCCTCACGGGTCTCGCGGTTTGTCCTACGATTGTCCCGTTCCCGCGTCGATTCTTGTTACCGTCCTGGACAGCGACGGCTGGAGGGACGGCACGCCACGCAATCCAGCTCAACGCCGTGGCCGCATGCCCGCCCCGGAAGATCTCTCCCCGGTCGCCGTCGCCGGCCCCCTTGCCGCGCCAAAATAATTGCTCGCCGCGGCGTGGTGCCGTGCCGGCCGGGCGCGACCGATGTCCCACGCGCGGCCACAGAAACCGGCGAGCTGCCAGCGCGGGACGACCGTGAGCTACCAACTAGCTCACGGGCCGGATTGCATTATCCGCTCGCGGCACCTGCCCTGCTCCACTCGCCATTCTTTCCTTCCGTCTCCCTCCTGCCCTGCTTCCTTGCTGCCCTCGGCTCTCCGGCGCCTACCTCCAGGCGGGCTGCCAGCTGCTGCAAAGCCACAGGTAGCTCCCCTGCCATTGGAAGGTGCCTCACCTGCAGCTGGTTTGCTACTCTTCTTGCTGGATTGGATTGGATAAGTTTCGTGCCGATTCTCCTAGGACTTTCCGTTTCTGTGACTCTGCCACCCCTCCTTGGAATAGTTACGTTTCATTGGCCAGGTTCGGATAGTGCAACCCTGAGAGTTGTGCCACTGTGCTGTCAGGTTAAGTGTGGTTCTGGACGTGAAACAGGCACGTTGAACGACAAGGTGGAGAACTGGATGGCGTCCCCGAACGGCGCCGACGACGCGGGCAGCTTCTCCTTCCCGTTGCCGAGCTCATCATCGGCATCCGATCCGGGGAAGGAGATCGTCGAGGACCCGGCGCCTTCATCGGCGCCCGGCGGCGACGGCAACAGCAACAGGCAGCCCTCGTACCAGCGCGGGCGCGACAGCGGCGGGAGCACCAAGTCGTCGGCGGACGGGCGCGCGTCCGGTGAGTCGCTGCCGCGGGTGTCGCAGGAGCTCAAGGACGCGCTGTCCAGTCTGCAGCAGACGTTCGTCGTCTCCGACGCCACGCGGCCGGACTGCCCCATCATCTACGCCAGCGAGGGCTTCTTCACCATGACCGGATACCCAGTCAAGGAGGTCATCGGCCGCAACTGGTACGCTCATTCAATTCGTGCGAGTCACGTTCGTCGCCGGCGAGCTGTGCTGGCGCTGCTTGAACCTGACTCGCCGTCTAATCTGATGGGGTTTGGTGTCGCAGCCGGTTCCTGCAGGGCCCAGAAACGGACAAGAACGAGGTGGCCAAGATCCGGGAGGCCGTGAAGGACGGCCGGAGCTTCTGCGGCCGGCTTCTCAACTACCGGAAGGACGGCACGCCGTTCTGGAACATGCTCACCGTCACCCCCATCCGCGACGACGACGGCAAGGTCATCAAGTTCATCGGGTACGTCACTGTTGCTTCCCAAGCCATTGCCCTGTTCTGGTCTTCTTGGCACGCGCCGTTTTTGTCGTGATGATGGCGCGGCGACATGGCCGTGGCTCTGCAGGATGCAAGTGGAGGTGAGCAAGTACACGGAGGGGCTGAGCGACAAGCGCATGCGGCCCAACGAGCTGCCGGTGTCGCTCATCCGCTACGACGGTGAGTTGCTTCTCGATTTCCTTCCGTTCCAGCAACGCCGCCGTCTCGGCGCTGATCCACTTTCCTATGCAGATCGGCAGAAGGAGACGGCGATGTCGTCGATCACGGAGGTGGTGCAGACGGTGAAGCACCGGCGCTCGCTCTCCCAGGAGGAGAAGGAGCCCGTGGAGCCCCCGCCGCCGCTCACGCGGCCCAGGGTCGGCGACGCTGCCGCGGCGTCCTCCTCGCTCGTGGCCTCCGGCACTCCGTTCGCGAGCGGCGCAGGGCCCAAGTCTCCCATGTGGGACCTCAAGAAGGAGAACGCGAGGCTGAGCCGGAAGATGAGCGGCCGCGCCTCCCTCATGGGGTCAGTCTCAGAGACGCCATCGCCGCGCGGCGCAGGGCTCCAAACTAAAAGCTATGTTGCCGGTTTTGTGTCTTAGTGACATGAAATTCCTGGTCCCTTGGCAGGATGAAGACCGGGAAGAAGAGCCCCGCGGGGAGTAAGGAGGCGGCGACGGCGCCGGAGACGGAGCCGCCGGCACCGGAACCAGAGACGAAACCGGAACCGGAGCGGCGGAACAGCTGGGCGCGCGAGGACAGGGAGAGGGACATCAGGCAGGGGATCGACCTCGCCACCACGCTGGAGCGGATCGAGAAGAACTTCGTCATCTCGGACCCCAGGCTCCCGGACAACCCCATCGTAAGACCGCCATCCACCCGCGGCGGCGTCTCGCCATTTCTGCGGCTGTTCTGACCTGGCATTGTGCGTGCAGATCTTTGCGTCGGATAGCTTCCTGGAGCTGACGGAGTACACGCGGGAGGAGATCCTCGGAAGGAACTGCAGGTGAGCAGCACCACACCACTCCTATCACAAACAACACTCATATTTTATGAAATGTTTCCCGATATGATTTTCAAATAATCTTGCTGCGATAAGTTGGGTTTCCCGAATCCAAAGCTAGAATATGCCAGGAGAATGGGAATTTTAATGTTCTCCTAAAATTGCGTACATAACTTGGGCAAAGCCGTGGTATTCGTACGATGTACGGCACAGCGAGTCCACACGGCCATCAATTAAACACGGGTCTGATGAAAAACATGCCAAACATCTCTATTTTTGCATGAGTAGCTATCTAGAGTGCTGACATCCATGAAAAGGTCAAAAGTGGCAAGCTCTTCCCTCTCCATTAAGGATGGTAATGAATAAAATATTCATGAATATTATCCTCTTCTACCCATACCTGTTAGATAATATCCGTATCCGAATACACTGTTATTCATAACGGGTAAGAAATGCTATCCTTACCCGTTACCCGAGAATATTTTTTATCCGTTGATATATCCATTATCCGCTCTTCAAGACTTGCTCATATAAGTAGTATAATTAAGTAACCAATGTTCATGATCAAATAAAAAAATATAATCTTGCCAGCTTTGAAATAATAAAAAATAATGCCCACAAAAATAGTTTCTTTTTTTTTATGATAATAAAAATTTAGTTTATTATTAATCCACAAGTTACATAAACCCACGTATTATTATTCGGGTACGGGTAAGCGGATATGGATATGACATTTTCTTACTCGATAAAAATTATCCATTGCATTTTATCCATTAACCAAACCCGTACCCGCGGATACAAATTACTACCCAAATCCGTATCCATTGGGTCGGATATCCGCGGTAAGTGGGTAATGGATATTCATTGCCATCTTTACTCTCCGTGCCTAGTGTTCATTATACAACTCGACCATAAAAAAGGTTGAAAGTTCAAACTGTTACACAAAAAAATTACAACAAGCTCTAGGGAAACTTAATTTTTGAACTAAAGAACTTAAATTTGAATATGAAAAATCGAGAAAGTTGGATTTGATCTCTTCCATCTCCCTCGTTTAGTGCTGTTTTTGATGTTTTGCAAATAATTGTACATAATATGCAAACCACATATCTTCATACTTACAAATAGACATTCACAAGAAAACAGTGATGGAGGCCGCTGGGGTACTAGTCGAAGTAGCGAACAGGAAGAGGGTGGGAAACCGAATTTTTTGTATCCGCTATGCACCGAGAGACCCATACATCCCGATTTGGATGCGTGCCATGTTACCAACTCTAATTTTAAAGCGTCATTTTTTAAAAAAAATCAACATCTGTTAAACCCCAACACTAAACTCTAAAGAACTAAATCCTAAACCCTAAACACCAACTCTAAACCGACCCTAACTCTAACCACTAAACTCTAACCCTAACCTCTAAACTCAGATATTATGAGATCGGTGATTTGGACACGTGGCCAGCATCGACACAGGGATGCATAAGATCTAGGGTACATACATGATGCTTAGAATTTATTTTCGAGGGCAAAGATGGGTAATGGATGGACGATGGAGGCATCACATGGAGCTTCGACCTTCAAGAGTGGAGGCATCACACGTGGGCAGAGCCGGGAGCTCTTTGTTATTATAAAAATCCTTCAACAGAATAACACTCGTAGGATTACTTTATTAAAATATAACTCTCAACATTGATGCACCGTTAAAATAGGGTTATGGTCAAATTTAAATCGTTTTCCTTTTCTTTTCTATTTTAAACCATGCAAAAAGACCAAATTGTTCTTCTCTTTTGCTAGCAGATTTGTTTATCCTTCTCCGGTTCTTTCTTTGTTCACACAACACTGCCAGCGGGCGAGCAACAGGGGCCGGCTGCTCCATCTACGACATCTGCCCTTCGCTCTCCTCCATGTCACACACGCCTGTCCTTTTCCCGGCTGCTCTATCTACTCTGCACGCGCCCGCGCCTCTCTACTATTACTCTTGCTCTATGTGGCAGCTCGCTTCCGTATCACTTGCGCCTACCCCTAGTCCTATTTTTTGTGTGACGACGGTCAAAAAAGGAAAAAATAGCTATATTATGCTATATATTATTTTAATAGTACAATAATATTGAGACTACTATTTTAATGAAGTCATATTGTGAGTGTTATTATGTCAAAACCACATGTTTACATAATATTACATCTATGTCAACAAGACTCTTATTTCTAGTTTTGGTGAAATCTTAGTTTGACCAATGTTTTCTATAACTTTAATTAACTTTAATAATATAAGATTTGTACTTTTAGATTCACCATAAAAGATATTTTTATAATATACAATTTATATGTTATTAAATTTGATTAAATTTATAAATATGAATTATCAAAGTTAGATTTAGAAAAACCTAGAAATAAATCCGAATGGGACGGAGGGAGTAGAAAAAACTCTAGAGTGGGGAGGAGAAGAGAACAACCACCATGGTTGAGAGAGAGAATATAGAGGGAGGCGAGACGTGATACGGTAATGCGGGTGAGACGTGATAGGATAACGTGCGTGGCTGCCAGTGACGAGGGTCACACCATCCGACCAATTCGCCTGGACAAGCTCGTCCAAGATCACCTAATATTTGTTCGGTTGCTGGACTTTGTCAATCTTTGCCCAGCAACCAAACATATACGAATCAGGGTCGGACATCTCCTATCAAGTTAAAGTCATCCAACCAAACACAACCATACTTGGGATCTCCATATTAATCAGATTAAAATCCTAAAAAATCATAAAAAAATCTTGCCATGGAATCTGATGGTAGACAAACAGAAACCTTCCAATCTAATACTATCTAAGGGAATAACTAAAATACAAATAACCCACTGGTGTAATATTGCAAAAATCTCTTCTAGACTTTATGATCTTCATCCAACGGTCACTATATTTTCTAACTTAAACACTTCCACTAACATATGTCATTATATAAAATAGACCAAAACACCCTTACATGTTTTAAAATTACCTACAATGCCATATAAAAATTTCATGTTAAACACAATCCAAAAATATGTAAGTTTGGATTAAAAATAGAAACAATATAGGAATATGAATCAAACTCATGCATACACACACATATTATATATATATATATATGAAATTCAAAATAAAAATTACATCATAGTAAATAATAGCATACATATGAAAATAAATATATATCAAATAGACTTATATGAAATACAACCTAACATTCATAACATAATTCGACTAAATTAGTACTTAAATATTCAAATATTGAAACAGATTTTTATACATTATTTATAATATAGTACTAGACCTGCACTGGATTAATGAACTAGTGGATTGAAATGTGTCTTACCTAATTTACTTACAGTGAGCGGACAATTGAATTTATTGGTCACTCGCTTGTACCCATGCAAAACATGGTAGAAAATCAAAAAATATTTTTCAAAGGAAAAATGATACAAAACATGAGTAATTTATAGTTCTAGGGCTCAACGGCCCCCTATTCAGTTTTTGCTTCTCGAAATGCAATTTTTTGAGAAACATTACTGTGTTACATTTGTTTCTAGTTTCGTTAAAAAAAGAAAAACATTTGTCTCCCCGGCCAACACTATCGCCGGACCCATCCATCCGCGTCAGTCTCTCCGGCCTTGGCACAGCAGCCGTGCTCCTTTCCGCGGCCACGGCCACGGCGCAGGCCTGCGGCCTGCCAGGCTGTGCCGGCTGCCGTGGCGCCAGGGAGCTGGTTCTCTCTGGCGCTCTCATCGCACATTCCTTACGGTTCTTGCGCTATGGTGCGTGTTCTTGGACCTCACGTGCGCTCGTCGTAGGCCCTGCTGCGCGATTCCGCGTTTCTTCTATGTAGCTTTCATTAGTTATGTTTTTTTTTCTTCTTCTATTTTCCACCTTTTTTGTACACCCTGCTTCTTGTTCTTTGGATTGTCTTTCGGAGGATTGTAGAAAATTTGTTCTGATCCTGTCAATTGTTGCAGATTTCTCCAAGGGCCGGAGACGGACATGTCCACTGTAGATAAGATTCGGGAAGCCATCAGGGAGCAGCGGGAGATTACCGTACAGCTAATCAACTACACCAAGAGCGGTAATTCTGCATTCCCCAATTACAAATCTACCCCAGAAATCTCAAACAATTAACGGTTTAATGCCACTCGGTTGAGTTTATAACATCTAGGCCGTGAGTGCTATTTTGATTGTTTCTTCTGTTCCTTGCCTTTGATCAGGAAAGAAGTTCTGGAACTTGTTCCACCTGCAGCCTGTGTGGGACCAAAAGGTACTGAGCATCCGTTTCTCACCGTTTAAGCTTGGTTTTGTTTTTGGGACATGCCCTTGTTAATATTGGTACTGATCATACTCGTTCATGCTCCTATGGGATTATTAGGGGGAGCTTCAATACTTCATTGGTGTTCAACTAGATGGAAGTGACCATGTCGAGCCCCTTAGGAATCGTCTCTCTGAGAACACTGAACTACAAAGTGCCAAAGTGGTAGGTCATCTTGATTTAGTAATTTCCATTTTGATGACGTAACATAAAACTGTGTCTGTTTTGCAAGAACTCATCTTGAAATGAATGAGAATTCAAATAATTATGTTTAAATTGAGATGGTTATGTCTCACACCATCCTTTCCTTTGGACGAGTTTAACTGTGCCATTAATTATTGTGATACTCAGTTACCTCCTAATTTCCTCGTGATACTATACAAAACTACTTGAGAACCTAGCACTATAGTAGTACCTAAATGTATTATTTTTCATATTTAAACTACATTATTAATTTAAGGATGGAATCCAAACAGGTCAAGGCAACAGCAGAAAATGTGGATGAAGCAGTCAGAGAGCTACCTGATCCCAATTTGGTAAGGTACATCTACAATATGTTGTCTCAGTGCTCCTTAGAAGCATCATAGTAATATTTTGACTATATTCATAGCCTCATGAAAGTTGCTTACCTTTACATATGATGTTATGGGATAGATAAAATCTGACAACAAGGAAACTTGATAAAGTTTTCTCAAATAAGGAAAAATATCCTCTAGTCAAGTTTAGTTGCTCTGTTAAAATAATAATGTTTCTTGAGTGCATTTTAAGATTTCATGCTAATTTGTGGTGGTTGTTGAATCTTTGACAAGTCATTAATTTGAATTGTAAGTGATTGTGAAGAATGTAATTTTCTTGCCCATTTATGAAATGGAATAGTCACCTGTTGGTGTTTGCTGAAATCATCTTATAAATAGTGGGCAACTTGCCAATATGGAAGCTAATTTACTGGTCTATATTACAAGAAACATGAGCAATATAAGGGTAAATATTAGTATATTACAAGTGTATTCACAATGTACTCAAATATTAGTATAATCGGTTTGCTGTTTATATGCACAATGCATCGTAAAAGGTGAAATCAATAATGTTGATGATTTGAATTGATATTTGAGGAGCGATTTGCATAATTGTATTGTATGTTCTTTGTTATTTGGTGGAATATACCTTAACTCGTTTTTTATTTCAGAGACCAGAGGACCTGTGGGCAATTCACTCTCTGCCTGTTTTCCCGAAACCTCACAAGCGATATAACACTTCTTGGATAGCAATAGAAAAGGTATGCTGTAACTGTTGTTTGGCAAGTTATCCTATCCCATATGGATTTATAGAAGAAGAGTTGAAACAAGGAAATCTCTTCTGTATCCTTGGAATAAGTTAAGTAAATTCAGAGCTGCGAATAAATGTTGATCTGTTGCTTTAAGCTTTGTTTGCTATTTAGCATGGGACCTGCAGGGTGTCATGCCGTTTGAATGAACTTCATGGAAAGCATGCTTATATTTTAACATTGTTGGACAGAGAAAAAACAGATGCTAGGTAACAAATCATTTGCACATATCCTACAAGGGTTCAGATAAATTTGTAATTTCTTAAAGTGAAGAATCATAATTTTGATTAGTTCATGTTTTGACACATTTGAATAAAATAAATAATAAAACATCTAGATGAATAACATATTTACTGTCTCTAAATGGATATCTATACAAGGGCAAGTGCTATTAGTCTCTTGCATAAAATATAAATGTTGCTGGATTCTTAACTTGCTATATCTTTTGCGGTTCTTAGCATTTCATATTATACACCTAGCATATTTAGTTTCATATTTATCAGATAGATTTATTTGTACCATCTGTGATTAATACGTTCCTCTGCTTTGACTGTGTAAAAAGTGTCATACCACATGGTTATAGTAAATAATATTTATGTCCATCTTGAAATCTATTGCAAGACTATCAAATGGAAGTTTCAATTTCAATACTACATGTGACTATCTTATATTTGATACTTCAGATTAAAAGAACTGGGGAGAAGATTGGATTAAAGCACTTCAAGCCTGTCAAACCTTTGGGTTGTGGTGACACTGGCAGGTATAGAGTAAAAATATATTCGTAATCATAGTGCTTAAAACATTAAAACTTCTGAAATTCTTCTGAAAAAAATGCACCCTTCAACACCCCATGCACAATGCCCCCAGCCGACGCCGACACTTTCATATATTGAATCGTATAATCTAGGCCGTGGCTGGGAAAATGGGGTTCGAACCCACACACTATTCCTCAACCGTATACACATGCACAGTGGACACAAAAGGGAGAAAAGGTACTTTGTTGCGGCAATAGAAATAAAAGTGAACCACTAACTTTATTTTTTTATAGATGTCAATAGATACTATTTTTTCTTGACATTATAGTCCATACTCTGTTACTATAATCTAAGGACATTTGATGAGCCAGTGACAGTAACTATGTTAGCTAAAGAAACTAATAAGTTTATCCATGCCCTGTACTAATTTATTGCTGTAGCAAAGGTAGGCTTGTTCTCTTGTTATATAAAATCCAACCATGAAGAATGTTGAGTTAATAAAATAGTAGAAACTAATACAGAGTTTGCTTGGGTCATATTTGAGTCATGTATCTTCGTTTTACTGTCTAGCGTACACTTGGTTGAACTGCAAGGAAGCGGTGAATTATTTGCGATGAAGGCAATGGACAAATCAGTTATGTTGAATCGCAACAAGGTAATTCCCAGAGATAAAGTGTGAAAATAAATGCTATGATTTTCTTTTGATACATAGCAGTTTATTGAACTCCATATATTAATTGTATGTAAGGTCTAACTTATTCTACTTCTGTTTCATGATCTGTGTTGCTGGGTTGGTGCATACCTGCAAGAAGGGTGGGCAAGTAGTTCAATCTGAACTAACCAAGATAAAAATTAGGGATAAACGTGTCAATGATAACTGTGATGATGTAGTGAATCTTCTAAGAGTGGAAAAATACCGACTTTCATATTTATGTGTCATATTAACGCTTTATGCCTTATTTTCTACTACTGGATTCTCTACGCGAGGGATTAACTAAAAAATTACCTTTTAACAATTCTAGATATGTTCTGAAAAATTCAATCAACTCGACTTGTTAACTTATTACATGTGAGTGAATTCAATGGACTCTGCTTAGTATTCAGTTTTTGCAATGCAGGTTCATCGAGTATGCATTGAAAGAGAAATATACTCAATGTTGGATCATCCATTTCTTCCAACATTGTATACTTCATTCCAGGTCAGTCCTATGACTGATGCCTTGTCTTAGCTATTTTAAATTGCTACAAAATAGTATCACCTAAATATGCTTTCTGTAAGAGGTCATTATCCTCCACTCCTCCAGGATTGAGTATGACATAACATCATGTTCTCTTTACTTTTTAATTTTCCAAGTTATCTTTTGAATTGGAACATATATATTACTAATTTTTGTTTTTTCCAGACATCAACACATGTTTGTCTTATAACAGACTTTTGTCCTGGAGGAGAACTATTTGCACTTCTTGATAGACAACCCATGAAAATTTTCAGAGAAGAATCTGCAAGGTACATGTTAATACGTATTTCTCATAGTCATTGACTACAACATGCCTCAATGTGCTTAAAAATACCCTTTCCAGTCCTGATTTGTCCTTTTTTAATTATTTATATGTAAATGTTACCTTGTCTGAATGAAAGATATTAAATAGTTAAAAAATCTATTTTACTACCTCTAAGTATCTACAATGTTCACTTAACCCCCTAAACAAAAAATTGTTTTACTTTACTCCCCAAACTATTTAGATTGACTCAATTCACCCCCTGATGAAGTTTTTCTTTTTTATTTCTCTATGCACACATCATGTTTGAGGGTAAAATTTTATGAGATTATAGGTTACAACATACCATATGCCAGAAAAATATTTTAATTTTTTTCTTGATTATATTAGAAGAAAGTCTGTTTTACTACCCTCAAGTATCTTCATTGTCCACTCAACCCCCTAAACAAAATTTTAGTCTATTTTACTCTCCCGAATTATTTAGATTGGTTTGATTCACCACTATTAGACTGTGTAATTAGTGGGATAATTAGGGGCAGTTTAGTCATTTGGATGTGATTAGGGTTAGCGGCTTAATAGTCTTTTTCCCTCCTCTAATCCCTCTATATATTGTAACCTTGACCCCTCTGATTAATCATCCTATTGACTCCTCTCTAACATGGTATCAGAGCCAAAGGTCTCGAGTTCGAATCCTGGCAGACGCGATTTATTAAAATAAATTGCAGCTAACTTCTATTCCACGTTTGCGGCCTAAGAGAGTCTGCACGTGAGAAGAAGTGTTAAAATATAAGTGAATTGCCCACCCTTCCCAAAAGCTGAGCAATTCACTTATATTTCAACAACCACCTTGTAAGATTTTACTTTTTTTGTTTCTCTATGTTCATGTAATGTTTGAGTGTAAAATTTTATTAGATTATAAGTTACAACATATCGTACGTCGGAAAAATAGTTCAATTTTTTTATTTTTTTATATTGGAAGCATGTGGAAGGGGGCCTTGGTGCAGCGGTAAATTTGTTGCCTTGTGACCATGAGGTCACGGGTTCGAGTTCTAGAAACAACTTTCTGCAGAAATGCAGGGAAAGTCTGCGTACAAAAGACCCAAGTGGGTCGGACCTTTCCCCGGACCCTGTGCAAGCGGGTGCTACATGCATCTGGCTGCCCCTTTGCCCTTATATTGGAAGCATGTAATTCAAATTTAACATAGGAGATGAAATAATGCGAGAAAACATTGATGAAAAATTTTGAAGTAATTATTCTAACATTGTGTATGATGTCATATACCATCCTACAAAATTATAACTATAAACATAACCCATACAAAGGGAAACAAAAAGAAAAATCTTATAAGGAGGTAAATTGAACAAATCTAATAGTTCAAGGGAATAAACTGAACCAAAATTTTGTTTATGAGTTAAGTGGACAATGTAGATAAATTAATGGTAGCAAAATGGATATTTTCCATTATTTTATGTGTCAGAAGTATGTAATACAGATCTGACATGAGAGATGGAATAATGCAAGAGAAACTTATGAAAAAATATTGAAAATGTTCTCTAGCATAGCGTATGATGTCGCCTACCATACTACAAATTTTTACTTTAAACATAACTCATACAAAGAGGAACAAAAAAATTTGCTAGGAGGTGAACTAAACAGATCTAAAGATATCAGGGGAGTAACCCGAACCAAAAACTTGTTTAGGGGGTTAAGTGAACAACTGCAGATACTTAGAGGTAGTAAAATATACTTTTTCCTTAAAAATGATAATTTTTAAGCTTAACATTTGATTATCAATATTACCGACTTTTGCAGTCATGTGTTTTCTTTTCCTCTTGTTACATTATTTTGGTTTATATTTCCTGCAGGTTTTATGCCGCGGAAGTTGTAATTGGCCTCGAATATCTCCACTGCCTTGGTATATCAGTTGTTTAAATAAATTAAATTTTCTTTTTTTGGACAAGTCCCTTCCTCGTTTTCGTTATGTATATTTTACTGAGACGAGAAAGTAGTAGTACTCCAATGTTGTTAGATGGACACTGTTGATTGTTCCAAAAATGGCTACTTACGTCTTATAAGTGTCCACCCAGGCCGTATAATCACTAAAATTAACGGTCTAAACAATTGCATACTAAATTGTCTTTTAAGGTATAACAGCCTCTGATTGTTTTTATAAACTTTGAAAGGATGTGTCTTACATTCTGGCTAGCGCATCAAATGTTGGTAATTTACAAACCAAGCTTTTTTGGTCATTTGGTGTAGGTGTTATATATCGTGATCTGAAACCAGAAAATATTTTGCTCCAAGAGGATGGCCATATTGTTCTGACTGATTTTGACCTCTCGTTTGTAACTCCTTCAAAACCCCATGTAAGTCAGAAGAAAAACCTTGAATCTCATTCCAAGTTTCCAACTTGAGTATCTGTTGTTTTGAGTATGGTGTGCCCATGGCCTCTCCATTAATCTTTTTTCTAAAGATAACTTGGGTTGCACATTTTAATATAAGGCCGTGATACTCTTGCAGGTGATAAAGCGTTCCACATCAAGACAAAGAAAATCTAAGGAATACCTCTCCCCAACATTTGTTTCAGAGCCTGCAACTCCATCTAATTCATTTGTTGGAACTGAAGAGTACATAGCTCCAGTAAGATATTGTGCTTGCATTTGTTGGAATGGTTCATTAGCATTGCATCACTCTGTTGTATCCTAACTGTAAAAAGAG
Source organism: Neostapfia colusana (assembly GCA_030760725.1). Lineage (NCBI taxonomy): Eukaryota > Viridiplantae > Streptophyta > Magnoliopsida > Poales > Poaceae > Neostapfia > Neostapfia colusana. The sequence continues at coordinate 24,855,783 of JASWHV010000019.1, read as the reverse complement.
CTGTCATTTTTGTTGGGTGATGGTGTGATGCTTCTTATCAAGCTATAAGGCAGCAATATCTTGTATAAAGTACGAACTTACAATAAACCTATTTTCTTTTAACACTTGACGCACAATTTGATGTTTGTTGTTACTCGAACTTTGAATTTATATAATCTGTTGAAATAGTTATTGTTATTTTTTTATTAATGGCATATATAATGCTCTTTAAAATATTATGTTCTAGGAGATCATCACTGGAGCATCACATACAAGTGCTATTGATTGGTGGGCTCTTGGTAAGTACTTAATACATAGGAAATATTCCTCTTTTTCATCATACAAGCAAGCATTTCAACCCAATATACTAACTTTGAAAGTGATTAAGGGTGTGTTTGTTTCAGCTGTGGATTCTTGAAAATCTGATTCTAGCTATGAGCTGAGAGAAAGTTGCTGTGAGCTGAGAGTTGCGCGGAAGCTGAAATCTGTTTGGTTGGAAATAACTATTAACTATGGATTCTATAATAAATGTGTGTTATAAAGAAAATAACGATTCGGGTTGTGTAATCAGTGGCATGGTGGGTAATTTCTGGGAAAAGTTAGAAAAAGAATCTGAGAAATCTGGGGTCCTGACAGATTTTTCATTTGCACTAGAAAAATCTGTAGATTTTGAAGAATCTGATTCTTATCAGAACCCCTTTGGTTCATATTTCTGATTTTTTATAGAGAATCTAGTTGGTGCAGCTGAATTAAATGGACCCTAAATATGTTTCTTGTGTGGGAGCGTTCGGCACTGGGTACACCCTTTTTTGTCTCTTACTAGTCATGTACTCTAGGGTACATAAGTAGTTTTCTAAATGCTAAGGGACGTAGCTCCATGCATATGATCTTGCATTTACTACTTTATGGTATATTTTTCAAACGTATCTGCTGCAGTAAGCCCCTTATCTATATAGCTTGGCACTATAAATGTGCATGTAAAGAGATGCATTTCAAGTATATGAACCATGAAAGCTTGTTAATTCTTCTATTCTATTAATGTACTTTTTGTTGTTACCGTCTCTGAGGTCAACTGACATCCTTCCCAACCCTATAGGAATTCTCTTGTATGAGATGTTATATGGGCGAACACCTTTCCGAGGGAAGAACCGGAAAAAGACATTTTATAACGTCCTGCACAAAGAGCTTACATTTCCTAGTACTATTCCGGTAAGAAACCTCCTCAGTTTGTTTACCATACTTGTCAGTATAGTTAAAATTTTGAAACAAACTTGCTTAAAAAATAAATGTATTGAACTAATCTAAAGTTATTCAGAGAGATATCTGGGGTATTGACAACTTGATACAGTTAGTAAGCCCTCATATTCCTTTCTTAGGCTGGTTCAGTGTATACTATATAATTTTCTTTATTTTGTTCATCTGTTAATAGTTATGGTACGTTCTCCAGGTTAGTCTTGCAGCAAAGCAATTAATCCATGGATTACTTCAGAGAGATCCCTCTTCTCGATTTGGTTCTACTGCTGGTGCAAATGATATCAAGCAACACCCTTTTTTTCAAGGCATTTATTGGCCATTAATTCGTTGCATGGTGATTTAAACTCCAAAGACTTTCCTGTATAATGATTTTCCAGCACATCACTGATAATTCTACTTTAACTTTTAATGTGCAGAGCCCTCCGGAGCTTGACGTCCCATTAAAACTAACTGGCAAGGAAGCTCAACTAAGACTGAAGCCTGAGGAAGATGTTCATAGTATTGGGACATTTTGAGGTAAGTCTCACTCTCTCTTTAAGCTCTGGTGGGGTAAGTATTTATTTTCATGTATGAAGGTAGATAAGTGATGTTTGCACTGATCAAAAGTCAAACACTTTATACTTACAAGAATAGTTAAGTGGGAGAACATGATTACATGCTTGTATGAAAAGATCATGACCGAAGCTTTGGTCTGACCAGGAAATGAATATGAGCTACAAGCCAACTTCTATTATATTGTATTTGACTTGTTAGACCCTAAACTACCCCGCTACTTTGTGAATGTGCTCCTTCTTTCTGCGTCATATGCAAACAATAACTAGAAAAAATGGTAAGAGTGATTAAGAAATAGAAAAAAAAGTGTATTGGGAAACTCATGGTGAAAGCTGGTGGAATTCTACCAGCTGGTTTGACTCTTTCCTCCTTTCATCTGCCTATATGTAAAAGATATGATTTTTTCCATAACAATTATTTGGTTGTCATACTTTAAAAGGTAACTCTGAGCATCTGTAAGCTAACCATATTGTATTGCATTTTGCCTGACAGATTATACAGCGTAACCACTTGGCAGGAACGGTTGTTCTTGAGCATGTACAGAAATAAGAGGCTTCTTCTGCTGATAGAAGGAATCGTCGTCTTCAGAGTTTCTGCCGGAGTTGCATTAGAGATCATGTACATGAGTCATTCTTTTAGTTTAGGATTTAATATATGGAGTAAATGGGATTAAGTTATTGTAAATTTACCACTATATCTGCAGATATTTCAATAAAATTTTGTAGCCATTGTTGACATTATTAGAGGGATAAATCTGGACTGAATGGGATGATTCCATCATGAGGGTACAGGGTCCATTATATAGAGGGATTAGGTGAGGGGAAATGACTAAATCACCCCTAACCCTAATCCCTCACTAATGACTAATATGCCCCTGTGACACACACATAATCATAGTGTCTAACACCCCCCCGCAGTCACAACATCTAGCCACTGCAGATGTTGAGACTGGACCGAAACTCGGAGAACAGCGACGACGGGAGGCCCTTCGTGAAGATGTCAGCGAACTGCGTCATCGTCGGGACATGGTGTACCCGAATCTCGCCGCGTGCAACCCGCTCACGAACAAAGTGGAGGTCGATCTCCACATTTTTGTGCGCTGATGCTGGACCGGGTTGGTAGAGAGGTACACGGCGCTGACGTTGTCGCAGTAGATGAGGGTGCTCCTGGCGACGGAAGTGTGGAGCTCCTGAAGCAACTGCTGGAGCCAGGAGGCCTCAGCTACGCCGTTAGCCACGGCGCGATACTCCGCCTCAGCACTCGAACGCGACACCACGGGCTGTCGCTTCGAGGACCAGGAGACGAGGTTACCGCCCAGGAAGACGGCATACCCAGAAGTAGAACGTCGTGTGTCCGGGCAGCCAGCCCAGTCAGCGTCGGTGTACACGACCAGCTCGGAGGCCGTGTCACGTCGAAGGAGGAGGCCGTAGTCGAGAGTACCTCGTAGGTACCGAAGAATCCGCTTCACAGCTGTGAGGTGCGGCTCCCTCGGGTCATGCATATGGAGGCACACCTGCTGAACTGCATACGAGATATCCGGCCTGGTGAAGGTGAGGTACTGAAGAGCACCTGCAAGACTCCTGTAAGTAGTGGGGTCAGAGACGGGTGTCCCGTCGGTAGCGGAGAGCTTCGCCTGAGTATCCACTGGAGTGGAGCAAGGCTTGCACTCGGTCATGCCCGCTCGCTGGAGGATATCCAGGCAGTACTGTCGCTGGTGAAGGAATAAGCCGCCTGGTCGGTCCTCGACCGCAATGCCCAGGAAGTGGTGAAGACGGCCCAGGTCCTTCATAGAGAACTCCTGCTGTAAAGCAGAAATGGTGCGCCGAAGTAGAGCCGGACTAGACGCTGTTAGTACAATGTCATCGACGTACAGTAGGAGGTAGGCAGTGTCACTGCCACGTCGATAGACAAACAGCGAAGTGTCCGACTTAGCTTCGACGAACCCCTGTGAGACCAAGAAGGAGGCGAACCGGCTATACCAGGCCCGCGGTGCCTGCTTCAATCCGTATAGGGATTTGTTCAGCTTACAGACCATGTCTGGGTGAGCTGAATCAACAAACCCTGCCGGCTGACTGCAGTACACCGTCTCGGTCAGTGTACCGTGGAGGAAGGCATTCTTGACATCCAACTGGTGGACAGGCCAAGAACGTGAGAGAGCCAGCGATAGAACGGTACGAACTGTCGCCCGCTTTACCACCGGGCTGAAAGTCTCGTCGTAGTCGACTCCAGGGCGCTGAGTGAAACCCCGGAGTACCCACCGAGCCTTGTACCTCTCCAAGGTACCGTCCGCCTTCTTCTTGTGCGTGAACACCCACTTGCCCGTGACAACATTGCCACGACCAGGACGGGGAACCAGGTCCCAGGTCCGATTGGCAAGCAGAGCCTCATACTCTTCCTCCATAGCGCGACGCCAGTGAGGGTCGGCGAGGGCGCTACGCACGGAAGTAGGTATGGGTGATATCGAAGAAGAGTCGGTCGGTGGAGAAGTAGTCGACGAGAAGGCAACTCCGGTGAAGCGCTCAACTGGACGAAGACACCCGGATGCACGTCGAGTCACCATCGGGTGAACGTGACCAGGATCCCTGTGGAGAAGAGGAGGGTTGTACACCGGGCGCTCGGGTACAACGACCTTCTCTCGTCTCGGGGCCACACGTGGTGCAGCTGGAGTAGGGCCGCCCCCCCCCCCCCCCGTGCTCGTCGCTGGTAGGCAAGTACGGGTCAGCGAAGCGAGAAGTCGTCGTCGGTGCTGCTCCTGGTGCGTCTGGTGACGTCGGGCTTGCTGCAGGTGATGTCGGGGAAGCTGAGGCCATGCGTGGCGCAGTAGTCGACGTCGGGGACGCAGAGGCCGCGCTTGGCGCAGCAGGCGTCGTCGGGGACACCGGTGCCGCACGTGCTGCAATGGGTGACGTCGGGGGCGCCGAGGCCGCACGTGGCGCAACCGGTGGCGTCAGGGACGTCGGTGCCGCGCGTGGCGCACCCGGTGGCGTCAGGGACGCCGGTGCCGCGCGTGGCGCAGCAAGTGGCGTCAGGGATGCCGGGGCCACGTAAGGCACAATAGGTGGCGTGAAAGACGCCGAAGTCATGCGTGGCGTAGCGGGTGGGTAACCTGCAAGAGGTAACCGACAAGGTCGCTGTACAGGAGCGGCCTCGGGGTCAGTAGAGAAGAGGGAATCCAACTCAGTGACGGAGTCAGAGGACAGGGTGGAAAAGGGAAAGGAAGACTCGTCGAAGACGACGTGTCGGGAGATCAAGATACGACGTGTGGTGGGGTCAAGGCACCTGTACCCTTTATGGTCAGGGGAGTACCCAAGGAAAACACACTGAGTCGAACGAGGCGCAAGCTTATGGGGAGCTGTGGCAGAGAGGTTCGGGTAGCAAGCACACCCGAAGACCCGAAGATGGTCGTAAAGAGGGTGGGTGCCGAACAAAGCGAAGTGAGGGGTGGGAGCACTAATCGCCTTAGTAGGAAGGCGATTAATGAGGTAGGTGGCAGTGTGAAGCGCCTCCGCCCAGTAGCGAGCAGGGGTAGAAGCCTGAAACATCAGGGAGCGCATGACATCGTTGGTGGTCCGAATCATGCGCTCAGCCTTGCCGTTCTGGGGGGAAGTGTACGGACATGACATGCGTAACTGAACACCGCGAGAAAGCAGAAAGTCATGGAACGTAGAGTTGTCAAACTCGCGCCCGTTGTCGCACTGGACTGCACGAATCGTGCGCCCAAACTGGGTGGACACCCAAGCGAAGAAGTGAGAAAGAGTACCGAAAGTATCAGACTTCTGTCGCAAGGAAAAAGTCCACGAATAGTGCGAAAAATCATCCACGACCACCAAGTAATACTTGCATCCAGAGACACTAAGAACAGGTGAAGTCCAAAGATCACAATGAATCAAATCGAATGTGTGCTCGACACGAGTGACAGAGTGCGGAAAAGGAAGTCGAACATGGCGACCCAACTGACAAGCATGGCAAAGAGACTCATGAGTACCCCGAGTACACGAAATCGCTGAACTACCAGACAACTTCGACATAGCATCAACACCGGGGTGGCCAAGCCGACGATGCCAAATGGTCGAAGATGCTGTCGTAGTCAGGGCGAGAGGCGGAGCGGAAGCAGGAAGACGCATCGTGTACAGGGGACCCGTACTATCACAGCGAAAAAGAAAGCGTCGAGTAGTAAGATCCTTCACAGTTACACCATAAGGATCAAACTCAAGGGAAACATGGTTGTCAGTAGTAAAACGACGAACGGAAAGAAGATGTTGAATGATGTCAGGGGCAACAAGAACATCACGTAGCTGAAACGAATCCGGCGAACCCGAGTCACCTACTGAGGTGACTGGGAGAGTCGACCCATTCCCAACAACGATAGATGAAGGATCAGAGGGACGGGAAGGGCGGGTAGAGGAGAGGATACCGACGTCAGGGGTGGTGTGGTAGGAGGCACCGGAGTCTACCACCCAGTCAGGGCCAGACGGCGTGAGACCCCGCAGGTAGACCGACGGTGTTGAACGGGTCGCGACATGCCCCGACGGTGGTGGCGCCGGGAAGGAAGACAACACGCGTGGACCCTCGACGGTCGTGCCAAGCGAGTAGGCAACAGCCGATCCAGGTACACCAGTCGATGTCGGCCGGGGAGCACCTCCTAGAGCGGCGTCCCATGGTGCACTGGCGGCTGCGGGCCAGACGACGCCGTTGTGGGGGGCTGCAGGGCTGACGGCCCAAGGGGCGTCTACAGCTGCTGCGGGCCAAGCAGCGGCGCTGTCGTGGGGTGCTGCAGAGGCGACGGCGGCGGGCCAGACGGAAGCAGCGAGCTCGGCTCGAGGGGTGGCAGCGCTGGGGGCTGGATGGGCGGTGGGGGCCAGATGTGGCTGTGCGGTGGCCCAGGGTGGTGACGCGGCGGCATCTGGCCAGGGGGCAGTGGCGGCCGCGCCAGCCCTCCCCGAGGCGGCGGCGGGCAGCGTGACTGGGGCGCTGGCGGCGGCGGCGCCAGCGGCCCGACGCGCAGATCTGGCGGCAGCCCAGGGCGCTGCGGCCCAGGGTGCAGCTGCACGGGCTGGAGACGCTCCAGCGGCGGCGACGGCGGCTGCGCCAGGCGGCGCGAAAGCGTGGGCGAGGGGCGCAGCTGTGGCGGTCCCAGCGGGCGGCGCGACTGGGGTGCTGGCGGCGGCAGCGCCAGCGGCGGGCCCGGCCCTGGGCACCGTGGCGTGGTTGGGAGCAGTGGAGGCGAATGGGGCGGCGGCAGCAGCAGCCACCGCGGGCGGCACGGCTGCGCGGAGGCGTGGCGCCTCGGCGGCGGCTGCTGCTCCCGCGGGCGGCGGCGCAGGGCCGCTGCAGCGACGGCGGCTGGGCCGGCGGCGGCTGGGCAGGGCCGCTGTGGAGGGGCTGTGGCGGCGGCGGCGGCACAGCCATCAGCGGCGACGGCTGGGCCGGCGGCGGCTGGGCAGGGCCGCTGCAGCGGCAGCGCTGTGGATGGGCTGTGGCGGCGGCGGCACAACCATCAGGGGAAGAGGATTAGGGTTAAGCCCTAATCCTTGATTACCTAGCTGATACCATATTAGAGGGATAAATCTGGACTGAATGAGATGATTCCATCATGAGGGTACAGGGTCCATTATATAGAGGGATTAGGTGAGGGGAAATGACTAAATCACCCCTAACCCTAATCCCTCACCAATGACTAATATGCCCCTGTGACACACACATAATCACAGTGTCTAACAGATATTATACATTAGAAGAGAAGTTAGTCCAACATCGACTAAGGTGGTTTGGACATATCCAGCAGAGACCTTCAGAAGCACTGGTTAACAGTGAGATTTTAAGAGGTAGAGAAAATATTAGAAAGAGTAGAGGACGACCAAAGTTGACTGGGAGGATGTGGTAAAACGAGATTTAAGAGATTGAATCTAGAGACTTAGCTCATGATAGGACTGTATGGAAAATAGCAATTCATGCGCAGAATCTTAGTCTTATCTTTTTTTCTTTTTTCCCTTATTGTTATTATATTTCTTCCTCTCTTTTACTTCATTGATATATATATATATATATATATATATATATATATATATATATATATAAAGAAAGGGCAGCCCGGTGCATGTAGCTCCCGCTTGCGCAGGGTCCGGGGAAGGGTCCGACCCACTTGGGTCTTTTGTACGCAGCCTTTCCCTGCATTTCTGCAAGAGGCTGTTTGCAGGACTCGAACCCGTGACCTCATGGTCACAAGGCAACTGCGCCAAGGCCCCCCCTTCATATATATATATATATATATATATATATATATATATATATATATATATATATATATATATATATATATATATATATATATATATATATATAATTTTGGGTTTCATGTCTAGCCAACCTCAACATGTTTGGGATAAAGACTTGGTTGTTGTTGTTTATTGATATTATACATTAGAAAGTTTTGAAGGACTTATGTTCTTGCCTTTACTACAATACACAAAATGCCGGGACTTTTTAGCAATTTTTTCTATGTACCTACTATCACATGTAGATGTCTCGGAATGTCTGTAAGAGCATGTGCAACTTCCAAAATTTGGCTGCATTGTACGTCAATGTTAGAATGATACTAACAGAGGTGCCATCACTCCAAATAAACAGCACCGGTTTGTCCCAACTGTCTATTAGATCAACATGTCAGTGAACACTGCACGGGTTCTCCGTCCCATATAGTGAACAGGTTAATATCACCATACAGTATTAGAATTGATACTGCATCATCTTTTAGCTTACATGAATCCTTTGAGGTTGCGATTTTTGACAAAAACATGGTTGAATTTAAATTGGCACCAAACAAGTGTTCTACATTTTGATCTTTGTAATGCTCCGTTGGTTTGATCAGAGCATTAGATCTTAGAGATGCTTTCTCCGTTGTAGCTAACTATTGTTCTAACCCTGGCTGTTATTTTTTCTTGATCAACGCATGAGAGCTGCGTGACATTCTGAAAGACAAACAAAGTACAAAAAGGCAGGGCAAAAGACCTCACACACTCTAATGACAAGAACCCACTTGCTCATTTGTACACAAAAGGACCTGAACAACCAGCCAGTTATAACCTTGTATGAGCAACCTAGACAGCAGGCTAGCGAGGCTTCTCGGTTCTTGCTCACGCGGTTGTAAACACGTTCACATCTATGCTTCCAGAGCTCCCAGGCTATTAGTATGACAAGCGAATCAAGCCTTTGCGGGGCTCCTTCGAAACCTGCTTAGTGGCACCACCCCACCAATTGAGAGAAAAAATGACGGACGTTCTGGTTAAGAGTGAACTGACCAAACCCAAGGACTGCAAGATGATAAACCAGACTTGTCTGGAGAAGACATATGACAGTAGAATTTGCTGAATACTCGTCCATTTGATCGCAGAAAGGGCAAGCGGCAGGGCGAGGTAGGCCACATTTCTCCAATCGTCCAGCATCCGTTCAAGTTTGCCAGCCATAATAAGAAAATTTGCAGCGCAATGGAACCCACGATCTCCAAATGCGACGCCAATGTGCAGATCAAGAAGGCACCATAAGTCGATCTGCAGGAAATAGACTCCAGTTATATTCTAATCACAAGGATTTGAATGTACCTAGAGGGATTATAATGTATCTAGAGATTTGGCTCTTAATAGGACTATATTAAAAACAACAAATTATGTGTTGGAATTTTAGTCTACTCGTACTTTATTTATTATTCTCTCCTTTCTTACTTTTATTTTTAAGCATTAAAATTATTAAGTTTTATATCTAGCCTACCCAACATTTTTGGGATAAACGCTTTGTTATTGTTGTTGCTGTGGAGCTGTAAAACTGTACGCCTACCAAATTCCATACAATGTTTGAATTTCGTTTGTAAGGTATGAGTTGATAATAAAAGTGCACATAATGATCTTGATTTCTGTCTTATTGTTAGTGGTGTATGGATGGTGCTGTTGACTGAGATGCTCATGTTGTTGAAATCTTCTGTAGGTTATAGTTAAAATTCATTGTACTCATTAGTATCCACAGCAAAATATATTACAGTGGTGTACCACGTAGCATAAGAGAGGAAAGGGGCATCTTATCTTGCATAGCTTGCATTAGATTGTCATTGGTGCTGCAGTCATCAAGGTCACCGTTGAAACCTTCTTCTCAATCTGCCAATCTTGTAGCACCTCATAAAGAACATCACTTATAACTTCGCCTGTATGTGGGGCTGACACATATATGAACCTACAAAAAGCCAAAAGCTCACATCAACTATAACAATACAACAATATAACAGTACAACAAAACAACAAAATGGACCACAATGAAACAACATTACATCAATAAAGTATATTACCTCAAAAGAAAACTTTTAAGCTTCCAATCATCATCATCCTTTCTTTTGATGATTTGCTGTCCACATGTCCGTAGTTATAGCAATTTGAGAATGACACTGCTGAAAAGAATTGACCAAAGAAAGCCTTTGCACCTCATACATATCCAATATATCCTTTTTAATAGTGTTTCTGGACACTACTTTGAAAAGAGGTTGCAATGATGCACAAAATCTTCGAAAACCAGCATGATCGACTATAGATAGTCGATACTCATGGGCACATATCATTAGTGCAAGTTCCTTCCTAGAAATTTGTTGATCAAAAATATACTTTTCAACAACAGCAACCCCATTATATATCATCTTTGCCTATCTTCAAGGTTGCTTGTTTTAAGCCTTTCCTTACTTGTCTAAATGCGCAAATTTTAAGGTGACCACGCAAGTGATTTGTCCCTGCTCTACTATGTCTAACTAGAAGTTTTTTACACCAATTGCATTGAGCTTTAAGATTACCACTCACTGTAACTTGTTCAAATTCTAGCCAAACATCAGATTTGAGCTTTCTCTTACCACCAACAGCCACATTGTCATCTACATCTAAACGAACACCTTCTTCAGATGGTACTGCTGTAGGTTGAGATTGAGAATTTGTACCGGCAGCAACACCAACATTGCTTGAAGAAAAGGCAGCAGCACTAGCAGCGGTGGACGATGCAGCTTGATCAACACGTCGTAGCCTCTTTGCTGCAGCAGCATCTGTAGCACTTGGAATCGACATGCCGTGGATCTGGACCAAACTGATGAAATAAAGTGCAAATAGTTGTTCAATATGTAGCAAAGTAATATCGCTTGAAGTTGAATAAAAGTAAATACAGCAGGGTGGTGGCGGGCGGCTATACCAGTGCGCTGGACTGGGGAAGGGGCTGACGGGGGATGACTGCCTGACTTACGGACGGTCGAAGGGGCTCACAGTCACGGGGGATGGCTGATGGCGGGCGAACAGCAGCACAGTGGCCACCAGGACCGGGAGGCGAGAGCGGCGGACTTTGCAACGGGGTCGGGACTCGGGAGCGGGCGCCGGCCGGCGGCAGACTTCACGATGGGGTCGGGACTCCGGAACAGAGAGCTAGGTGGCGGCGGGAACAACCGGCGACGGTGAGGTCGGCATGCGCTGGGGGCGAAGGGCCACGGTTCGCACGGAGGCAAGCGGCGGCGGCGCGGTCCACACGGAGGCAAGTGGCGGCGCTGCGGTCTCGAGGCAAGCGGTGGCGCCGAGTCGAGGGTTGGGGTTGCGGCGCTGAGGACCTGAGGTGAGGGACTGAGGCTAGGGTTACCGGTTAAAACCATCCACAGCGGGCTGGGCCGGGCTAGTGGGCTACAAATTTGTGATTTCGGGCGCCCAACGAGGACCCAAGGGTTGAAAATTGAACCCGCACCCGCAATATATCGGGTCGGGTGCGGGTTAGACTCACAGGTGGAAATTTCAACCCGCACCCACACCCATCTGGTGCCAAACCCGACGGGGACCCGAACCCGTGTGTCCAATTGTCATCCCTAGAAGGAAGACTTAGGGAATTTCGGACTAAAGTCGATAATGTACCACTCGACATTTATACGTGCCATTGTAAAATAGGTTCTAGAAGGTGTAGGCACGACATACTCGTGTGTACGTGCCCTAGAGATAAGCTAGTGATAAATTAGGTTAGAATTTAAGTTAGAGATAAAAAATGGTCATATTTAACTAGGATGTCCAAGATGTATCGGGTCTAATTAAAGGCAACCTGCTGTTGATATGAATATGAAGTCCAATTCGGATCAAAACATTCATATCTTTTACTTTTTCTTAGTTCTAGGTAGTTTTCCTAGCTAGTTCGTAGTACTTTAATGCTTTGCCGAGAAAAGCATCCGGTTCTTCTCCATGAAAGAGAGAAGGTGATCTTATTCATCTCAGAAACTTCACTCGACGTCAAGTTTTCATCTAAGTTTCAGAGCCTACCGCCAAGCTACACTAACATAACTGGCGACTCCGCTGGGGAGCGACGTTTTGATGATCAAGCTTCACATACTACTTGAACACATAGGCTAGTTCCTGATCCAAGCCAGTGATGTAGGCATCACTGAGATTCACAATATTAGGTTGTTTCCCCTATCCCTATCCGGCACGACCATCAACTGGTTCACCTCTTTACCTCCAAACTCCATAACAACATGACCGTGTCTCGAACAAAAGTTCCATGAGTGCTTCTACAACGGTGAGAGCGAGCTCAGACTATTTTATCTCACCACTGTTAAGCAAAAGTATAATGAAACTGTGACCGACTATATCAAAAGGTTTAGGGAGACCAGAAACAAATGTTTCAGCCTAACAATTGGGGAAAGGATTTGGTCGATTTAGCTTTTGCAGGGTTATTGCCATACTTGAGAGAAAGGCTGGAAGGTATAGAATTTGGTGATGTTAACCAGGTTCTACAATGTGCTGTGGCATAGAGAATCATGCCAAGGATAACAGGGCACATGGCCGGCTAAGGAGGGAAACCACAGAGATAGGGAGAAGCAGAACATCAACATCCTAGGTGAGGATTCGGTCAGCGACGATGACATGGAGGTATGAGTGGCCAAATGGGCAGAAAACCACAAAAACAAGCCTCTGGCTTGTGCATTCTTGAAGCCTAGCCCCGGGAGAAGAGATGAGATGAAGTTCACCTTTGATGTGACTAAATGTGACAAGCTGTTCGACGTTCTGCTACAAAACAAAGTGATAAAACTCAAGGACAGGCACGTTATCCCATCACCTGAGCAGCTGGCGAAAAGAAGATATTCTAAGTGACATGACTCTTATTCTCATTCAACTAACGAAGGCAACTTCTTTCATCGGTAGGTGCAATCGGCTTTGAATGATGGCCGGTTAGCCTTAGGTGATGGCAGCAACATGAAGCTAGACACAAACCCGTTTCCAGTAAACATGATTCACTTTGAAGGAAAGAAGATCTTGGTGGGGACCAATCAAGCATAGGCCACGAAAGGCAAGAACGTGATTGTGTCCGATGACCTGAGGAAAAAGATGATCAAGACAAGAAATTCTGAAGTTGGGATATGGAAGACCAATAAGCTAAGGAAAACCACAATATTCAAGCCAACTTTGGACTTCTTGATCAGCAAGTACCTGAGGCAACAGAAGGGGAATGTCTTCCAAAGACTGGGTGGATACAAGCGGGATTGATCCCGAGCTACATTGCCAAAGGCTTCAGGAGCCCTCCGGGTGGAACAAGGCAGGGAAGCTATCGGTATCTAGAGAAACCAATAGAATCCCATGATACAAGGCCTTCCTATGAGTCTCGAGGGGCATGTGAACAAAGGTGGCAGCAAACTAGATGTGGGAACAACAAAGTAACTTGGAAACCAAAGCAAACACGTCCATCCGGTGATGTATCTCGCTTGCCCCGGGAACATGGTGAGAAGGCGCAAGCTGAGAAGTATGTGAGGTCGGGGCAACACCTACTGATGATTGGCTCGATACCTTGCATTATCCAAGATAAGTTGGCCAATGGAAAGCCAGGAGGTGAAGGCCAACTTGCTAAACATGAAACAGATGGGTGTCACGTGGCCAGAAGCTCTACTATGAAGGCCAATGATGGTGTGGTCAAGAACAAGAAGGCAGGAGCTGATCAAGAACCGAGTGCCATACATTCTCGGTTGATCTCTCTAGAAGGGAGGCTGATTGTTGGACCAGGTATCACACCAGTGCCCAAGGACAAGCAACTGAGGATGGTTGATCGTGCACAAACTTCACAAGTCGAGGAATCAACCAACCAAATTAAGACAGGACCGAAGAAGCTCAGCAAGTGGGATGTGACACCAGAGGAAACAGAAAAGAGTATAATCAAGGTTGTGCCTCCAAGAACCAAGCCAAAACCTCAATATTGTCCGATAGGGCTCAACAGGACACAAAATAGGCGCGTGCAACATCTTGGAGCTCTGGAACTTGCTGAGAAAAGGAAGGAAGAAGAAAGAGATCATTGGTTTAACAAAGCAAGACCAATGATCGTGAAAAAGACATGGAGAGAAAAGAGGTTAGCTTGGGAAGAGTCAGGAAACAAGGAAGTAGGGAAAGTAACTCGAGCACAGAAGATATCCAGGTCGATATCAACATGGTGTTCCAGTTGCCAGTTGAGTTTTGCATCCCGGAGGCTGAGGTTGCTAAACTTGACTTAGGTGCAAAGAATGTTGTGTTTGAGAAGCCATAAAATTTTGGCCCGCATATGAAGCCTATCTATATCTGGGGGTATGTGAACGGAACACCCATAGGGCACATGTTGGTCGATGGTGGAGCAGGAGTCAACATCATGCCCTTATCTATGTTTGAGAAGCTTGGATACAGGAAGGATGACTTAATCAAGACCAACATGATGCTAAGTGGCTTCTCGGGAGATCCAATAGAAGCCAAAGATGTCATGTATGTGGAGCTCACTGTGGGCAGAAAGACCATCCCTACAACCTTTTTTGTGGTAAATGTCTGAAGCAGATACAACCTGTTGCTTGGACTTGACTGGATACATGCCAACGTGTGTGTACCATCCACCTTGCACCAGTGTTCGATCCAATGGGCTGGGGATGAGGTCGAGATGATAGGAGCTGATAATTCGGCTTGCGTGGCATTGGTCGAGTCATCTGAGCTGCAGCACAACGACATCAAGTGTCTCACAGGTCGAGATCTCATGTACTATGACTATGCAAGTGTAGGAAGAGATGGGTTTATCCTTGTGAATGTAAAGCCAACGGATATAACTCAACTAAGTTATGTACCTTGAATACGTTAGATAAAAGAGGCAGTTTATCATAATTACAGAAGAGAACCAAGGAATATCGTTTAGGAAAGAATGATATGGGCGAGATAGTTGAATATTTTGACGATATAGGCAAGCTAGGACAAGGTTTCTCTTCCGTGGACGAGCTGGAGGAGGTAAAACACGGAGAGGGATCGGTGCACAAGCCAACTTATGTGAATGCCAACCTTGTGAGAGCTCAGAAGGAAGAGGTATGCAAGTTACTAAGAGAATATGTCGATTGCTTTGCTTGGGAGTACACTGAAATGCCATGGTTGAGTAAAGACTTGGTGGAACACAAGTGACCGATCAAGCCAGGGTTCAGACCGCATAAGTAGCCCTTTAGATGATTTAACCCGGAGTTATATGATAAAATCAAAGAAGATGTGAATCTTCTGCTGAAGGCTAACTTCATTCAGCCATGTAGGTATGCCGAATGGGTTTCAAACATAGTCCTAGTGGAGAATAAAAACATCGGGAAGATCAGGATATGCGTAGACTTTAGGGACTTGAACACTGCTACACCCAAGGATGAATACCCTATGCCTATATCTAATGTGTTGATCAACCATTCTTCGGGACATAAGATGATCAGCTTCCTAGAAGGCAATGCTAGGTATAAACAGATCTTCATGGCTGAGGAATACACATCTAAAACAGCTTTCTATTGTCCAGGGTTTGTGGGATTATTTGAATAGATTGTGATGACCTTTAGTCTAAAGAATGCTGGACCTACATATCAAAGAGCCATGGACCTTATTTTCCATGATCCGTTGGGTATCATCTTGGAGGTATATATTGATGATCTTGTGGTAAAATCGGCTAGTTTTCATGAACACATAGCTGATTTACGTGTAGCCTTTGAAAGAATGAGATATGGTCTAAAAATGAATCCATTGAAGTGGGTCTTTGGTGTGTCGGTTGGAAGGTTCTTGGGGTTCATTGTACATGAACATGGGATAGAAGTTGACCCCAAGAAGGTAGAAGCCATCGAGAAGATAGAAGAGCTGACATGTAAAAAGGATGTTCAAAAATTGCTAGGAAAGATCAATTACTTAGGAGATTCAAATGTAACTTGGAAGGCAGGATTGGATCCTTTATGCCCCTATTGAAGCTAAAGCATGAACGTGAGTTTACTAGGAGGGGGGCAGAAAAAAGAGAGGCATTCGAGAGAATCAAGACTTATTTGATCAACCCTCCAGTTTTACAAGCACCTAAGGTTGGACAAGCTTTTAGGCTCTATATTGCTGCTCAAGACCAAGTTATTGGAGCTATTTTAACTCAAGAAGCTGGAGGTAAGGAATTCTCCATGGCCTACTTAAGTAGAACATTACTAGATGTCGAGACAAGGTATGTTTGCATTGAAAAGTTGTGTCTATCTCTCTACTATGCTAGTTCCAACTTTCAGCACTATATCCTTCCTAGCACGTGCATTGTGGCTTATCAACCTGATATAGTCAAGCACATGTTGCAAAAACCGATCCTCAATGGCGGGCTTGGAAAACGGGCATACTCTCTAGTAGAGTATGATCTGGTATATGAACATCTTCGAAGCATGAAAGGACAGATCGCAGCTGACTTCATTGTGGAACACAGTATACAACTTGAAGATGAATGCTTAGTCCAGGTATGTCTATGGAAACTTTACTTCGATGGATCAGTTTGTGATAGAGGTCAGAGAGTTGGTTGTATATTGGTTTCACCAACAAACACCACATATGAACTATCTATTTGGTTAGGATTTGAATGTACTAACAATCAGGTCGAGTATGAAGCGTTGTTGAATGGCTTGGAGTGTTTGGTCAACATGGGAGTCAAGAACATAGAGGTTTTTGGTGATTCCAAGCTTGTAGTTCAACAGACCAGTGGTGAGAGCTAGTGCTTGGATGGGATCTTGAATGACTACCCAGAATGATGCTTGGATATCATAAAAACTCTAGATACTTTCTGCATCAAACATATCTTTAGAGACAAACTAGAGAGCTAATACCTTGGCACAACAAGCATCAGGCTATGAGGTAAAGCGAGGGAAGTTTGCTACAAAGACAAGGCTGACATTGTCTAAGGATTTTTAAGCTAAGGTAAGGTAGAACAATTCGACCAAATTTGATATCATGGTGATAGATGACTGGAGAGTTGTGTTGACAGAATGTATCAAGAATCCTAGTGAGTGCGGAGATAGAAAAGTTCATCGTCAAGCTTTGAAATACACCTTGATCAATGATGAGTTGTATCGCCAAACTATGGACGGTCTTCTGTTGAGGTGCTTAGATCAAGAACAAGCTAAAAAATCCATGGGAGAAGTGCATGAAGGACTCTGTGGTACACACCAGTCAGCTCACAAGATGAAGTGAATGTTGAAGAGGGCAAGATTCTATTGGCCAACAATTCAAAGTGGTTGCTTCAAGTATTACAAGGGATGTAAAGCTTGCCAAAGATTTGGTAACATCTAGTTGGCCTCGGCTAGTATGTTACATCCTATTATGAAGTCGTGGCCGTTTAGAGGATGGTGTTTGGACTTTATTGGTGAGATACATCCTTCATCATCCAAGAAGCATCATTTTGTATTGGTTGTAACAGATTACTTCACAAAGTAGACAGAAGTTGTGCCATTGAAGAACAATACCTACAAATAGGTAATTAGGTTTGTCTTAGAACATATCATTTATAGATTCGGTGTTCCACAAACTTTAACCATAGATCAAGGAGGAGCTTTCTTATCATATCAGTTTGGAGACTTTGCCGAATATTTTAAGATCAAATTGTTTAATTCTTCACCATATTATGCTCGAACCAATGGACAAGTCGAATCTAGCAACAAGATCTTGACCAAAATGATTAAGAAGAAGATAAAAGAGAATCCAAGGAGGTGGCATGAAACTTTGAGTGAGGCATTGTGGGCTCACAGGATCTCCAACATGGTTCCGCCAAGGTAACTCCTTTTGAGCTTGTATATGGGCAAGAAGTTGCACTTCCGGTTGAGATCAAGTTGCAAGCTTGTAGAGTGGCACAACAGAACAATTTTTTGGCTATAAAGTATCAATAACTTATGATGGGCATCATAGATGAAGTATCGGAGAGCCGATTAAAGGATTTAAAAGAAATCGAGAAGAAAAAGCTCAAGGTGGTCAAGATGACAACAAGAAAGGCTGGGATAAATTTTTTCAACTTGGAGACTTGGTGTGGAAAACAATTTTACCCATAGGAACAAGGAACAAAAAGTTTGGAAGTGGTCACTTAGCTAGGAAGGGCCATTAAAAATTGTTGATATTGTTCTAGGGAATGCATACTTCATGGAAAACTTGCAAGGGGAAAATCCAGAAAAAGCTATCAATGGGAGATACTTGAAAAGGTATTATCCTAGTGTATGGTAGGAAGGGTGATTTTCTCCAATTCTATGTTTTGTCTAGACATTGCAAGGTTAAAGAACCAATTTGTTTGATGAATCGTGGCTGAGAAGATGTTTTTTAGCACACCTTGTTTGCTTAAAAACAGGGGGCATGTGTTGGATGCTCAATTCGGTAGTATGTTTTGTAGGTGAAAAATGCCAAGAAATGTGGTGCGGGAGGAGGTTTTATCATGGATATCCAAGGTGCAAGTGCGCGGGTGGAGGAGTCAACCGGGAACCGAAGTTTACCTTGCGGTAGCGAGATAAAAGCCCCAAAACTGCAAGATACCGAGGCCGAAGGAAGACTTAAGAAATTTTAGACTAAACTCGATAATGTACCACTCGACATTTGTACGTGCAATTGTAAAATAGATTCTAGAAGGTGTAGGCACGACATACTCGTGTGTACATGCCTTAGAGATAAGTTAGAGATAAATTAGCTTAGAATTTAAGTTGGAGATAAAGAATGGTTGTAGTTAACTAGGATTTCCAAGATGTATCGGGTCTATTTAAAGGGAACCTACTGCCGAGATGAATACGAAGTCCAATTCTGATCAAACCATTCAAATATCTTTTACTTTTCTTAGTTCTTGGTAGTTTCTTTCGTTTTCCTAGCTAGTTCGTAGTCCTTTGGTGCTTTGCCGAGAAAAGCATCCGGTTCTTCTCCACGAAAGAGAGGAGGTTATCCTATTCATCTCCGAAACTTTGCTCAACATCAAGTTTTCATCTAAGTTTCGGAGCCTACCGTCAAGCTACACCAACAACACCGACGACTCCTAAATTATCTGCACACATGGTCTTCATCACGCCGATTGAGTTCTCCTTCGTCTACTTCAAGCACCACCAATGTGCTACTTTGTTCTACCCACATTTCCGCTTCTACCCGTTACTTTTACCACATCTTCATCTTCATCCACCACAACCATGTCACTAGAGTTGTTGTCTTTACCTCGAATCTATTTCATCTACTCTAGCAACTACGGGTTGTACGAACATTAGTCTTCCTTGGCGCTCTATCTAGAGGCCTTCTCTGCTAGTCCTCTCCAACACTGGTGTATCTTCATGATAGTCCCTATCTTCACGCATAGAGTATTAGCAACACAAGTGCTTACCTTCGTCCATGCGTTCTCAGGTCTTGCAAACTCGATGCACGTCTTATTAATGGCGGTTTGGCAACATCGACCTCCTTCCTCACGATGCCTAGATTGTGTCATCGTCTTCGTCTCTCTCTGCCCATGGATTCATGTGTGACTTCCTCAACTTTGGCATCATCTATTACAGCTACCTCAAGCACAAGTTATTCGATCATGGCTACTCGCCTTCACTCTCAGGTACCTCACCATCGGCACAAGAGGCTATCCATATGTATGTGCTACTCGTTAGTTTCTACTCCAGTCACATCATCAGCACCATCACATCATTACAACTGTATGATGATGTTAGCTCGGCAGATTCTACTTTCAACTTTTTTCTATAGTCTCATCATATGTGGTGCCCCCGTTGTTACCGTGGGGATGTTAGAGTATATTTGATAGGATAGATATTTGTATTATAGATTTTCATATCTCTATTAGAGTATAGTTGTTAGACTAGATATTAGTATCATGGACTATCATATATAAGGGGAGTAGATTTGGCCTCCAAATCTCTTGTACTCTATATATTGGTCTAGAGACGCACTGCAAATCAATTCAACCATCATCCTCGATCAGAGTCGTAGTTTGCTAAAAAGATGATGCAAGATCAAATTATATACTACAAACCCAAATACTGACAATAAGAATTATTCTAGCCTCAACAACATGGTTTAGTACCTAGGAACATTATTTTGTTTTGTCAAGATATATTCTTAGTATGGTAGTATCAATAATTGTGGTTTATCTGTATTTATTCCAATGGTCCATGTGTCATACTCACATCCCTTTGCATATCCTAGTCATAGTTGCAGCTACGGCTGGATGGAAACTTGTAGTTCTCAAGCTAGCTTAGCTTAGTTTGAAAAATTTAACGATTGAAGATAAATGTTTAACTTTTTTATTAACAAGTTATCTCGTGAGATACTTGTGAGTCTATCAAGCTAAGTAAGGTCTACGAAAGCAACGTTAGTTGCATATTTCTGGTCCTAGAGGTTATATTGTGGAAGTCCCAAAGTCTGAAAATGCAAGATGGAGCCAATGGGACAAGTTAGGATCTTGCATGTTGTTAACAAGCCAAGCTAAACTAGCTCGCTTCGCAAATGAGCTGGACAGTGCCTAGTTCTTATGTCAATTTTAGTTGCACTCTATATCAAAACTTTGGTTAACTCAAATGAGGCATCAAGTGGATAGAGCTTATTAAATTACTCATACAATATAACCAAGTTAATCGGAAACTTTTTTTTGACAGAGGACGACATGCACCGGTAGTGCCCCTAGTGACGAGGATATTCTAATTGTATACTCCTCTGTTCTAAAATAAATAACGTTTAGGACAGCTAATTTAGCTTATATGAACTAGATTTCTTATCCTAAATATCATTAAATTAAGAATGGTGCGAGTAATATTTATTTAAGCATGATTTAAAATATTTAACTATTAAATCATGGATTAGATTTGACAAACAAACTGATCCTCACTAAAGTCAAACCAGCGTGGAGACATAAGCATTTACTTAAAAAAACACCCTCCACGTTTTTATGGGGTTCATCCGTCTCATTATAAATATTCCTTCCGTTTTAATTTAAATGAAACTCTAAGTCAATTACAGAGTATCTTTTTATTTGACGTTCTTGCTATAGAGTAAAAATATATTCCATCTTTGCCCCTGACCTACTCCGAAAGAAAAATGAGCTTGAGCCAGCATCTGAATCCTCCAGCCCCACCGCAGGCGCTGTTGTTGGCTGCCTCCTCTCCGTTGCATCGCCCGCTTCACCTCACCTCCACCGTCGTGCGCTGCTTCGCCGTCAACAAGGCTCGTCACGTGGTGGCCACGTCCTTGCGCGCTGCATCTAGACGGGCCGCATTGTCTCCCGCTCCGACTCCGCATCGTCCCTGCTCCCCGGCTCCATTGGTGACTGCCATGGCAAGGGTCATGTCCACAGCATCTACCAGTTTGCCGGCACTGTCACCCAATGAACCCAAACTGGCTAATACAGTCGCTCAATACATATTTTGTCTGTTCTTTCAAGTCTTGAGATGTGTATATGCTGTTCGAGGAGAGATTGTTACACATACTCAAGTGTGTCAAACCATTTACTTCAGCAATCAGATCAGATTAATAAAGCATGAAATTTAGAACAATTCACCTTCAATATTTTCTTTTGTGTGACATGAGTAATGTGGAAGATGCTAATTACCTGTCACACCCGGTTTTTCCGAAGAACAACCAAGTGAATACCACATGTATGCCAGGATCATTTTCTCATACATGTGATGACAAATAGTGAAGCATCATTTATTACAAGCCAGGTGTCGAATATAAATAAGTCTTACATAGCAAATGTCTCGATGGAAAATAATAAGTTCATCACAATTAAATAAACTAGCAGCGGAAAATTATTCTTGAGGGCTCCGTCACAGGCGTTGCCCGGGGGTCTTCATGAACCTAGAAACCTTCTTCGGGTCCAAAGTCTTGGTCATTATATACCACCTCATTATCTTGACCTGAGCAGCAATATAAACCAACAAATATGCAAGATTGAGTATCGATGGTACTCAGCAAGTATGGGAAAGTTATGTCATGCATGGCTAGAACAAGGGGAGGTTGAACTCATGGTTAAAGCACTATGCCATTAATACCTATTACCCTAGCTTATTAAGCACCTACATTACTACACAGGTGAAATGGTCCCAATCTCCCATCCAATCATCATAATCAAATAACCATAACATCATTTCCAATGTTAATCTCCCCGCTTAACATCTACAACTTCCAAAACCATCAATCCTCTAATCATGAATAAGTCCAAGCCGCTCTTGACCGTGAGCACGGCTGTCATGAAAGTTTTGACTCTACAGAGTTTGCACCACTGTACCCACATGTAGTGATTTCATCCCCCGTTGTTGGGTGGACTAAAAGAACCTCCATTATGCCAGTGGCTACGAACCACATTCACACTTCCCAGGTGTGTAGCCAGGAGATCACTACGAAGCCTTTACAAAGGGATTCCCGACGAGCGTGGGCCCACTGAGGTTTCACCCCTAACAGCATACAAGAGGCTCCAACCCCGCTGCAGTGGCCCCCTCTTGAGCCTTGCGGTTCATATGGTAGTCCAGCTGACACCTACTCCCTGCACCATCCAACACACCCATACTATGCCGAGGATACACCAAATTAATTGGCCAAGCTGCCCCATCTCAGCATGTGGTTGGCACGGTAAAGCCAGGTTACATGCTCCATGAACCGGTCCTTAGGATCCAGACAAGTGCTAAACACAAACCCCAGTCTCGTGCACCCAGCACCAATCAAATCATCCAACTTGCCTCGATCCCTACCTCTACATAACTCATAATATCTCATTCAAGAGTAAGGTAAATAAATTGATGATCTCATATCCCAATTATCCCATTCTAAGCATGGCTAAGCATAAGCATATGAATAAATGACATGATAAAATAAATCCCAACCCAAGCTACAAGGAAACAAGGTAATGCAATTCTAGGGAAACTTCCTAACATGGGTTTCATATTTCATTTGACAATGCAAATAATTCTATCTACACATCCTAGCATAGGATCAAAGTGGTCAAGGACACTTGCCTCCTTCCTGCTGCTCTTGAAATGAGTAGTCCTGATCTTGGAAAGGAAGAACTTGCTCTGGAGCAGGTTCTACATCATACCATCACACATAGCAAAAGAAAAACAACAATCCATAAGACATAGTTCACACTTCCACTTCAAACAAATCACACATTCACATTTATGAAAGTCATTCACAATTATATGTGTTGTGGTTACTCTATGTGTGTTGATCTTTGGCTTACATGTACTTTTAATCATGTGTATATGATTCCTACTTTTGTATTCACATTTATGCTTACATACTTTATATATGAGTTTCCAATTTAAACAAATCCCTTATATTCAATTACTACACCTTTTAGCTACCAAGTATGCATGAAAGGTATTTTCCTACTCCATATGTGTCTTCAGAATTTCTACCAACCCTAAACTGAATTCTTTGAATTTTAGAAACTTCATTTATCATTTACTAGTTGCTATATTTTCAGATTTATTTCCTATACCTAAATGTGAACTTTATTATGAAAATAACAAGACACATCATCTAAACAGAATAGGTTCTAATCTAAAATATTTAATAATATATTTTTGACCTTTTCCTCTGATGTAAACTATTTTACATTTATTTTCCCTATTTTCAGAACTATTCTTTACTTAAAAATGTGTCCCTATAACTAATAAATGTGAATAATAAATTAAACAGATTCATTTCAGCCAAAATCTATTTTTATCTCACTCCAAAGTTTTCTAAGTACTGAGAAAGTTTTTAATTTAATTTTGACAATATGTTTGTCCCACTTTTAAATTTTAAATACTAGCCACATATTCAATTTCCTAAATTAAATATCAAACAGGGTTAAAAAGGTAAACTCACCCCACTATAGGGTCTATAATATTATTTTAACAATTTTCAGGGGTCTAGCTACTCATAACAGAGGAGTTTTTCGTAATTTTTATTAAGTCCAGGGGCTAAAACTGATTTTTAAATGAATTTACATGATTTTCTGAAGTTCCAGGGGCTAGATCAGAAGTTTCCGGGGCTAGCTCTTATTTCCCGAGAACCCCAGGGGGTAGCACGTAAGATTTCCAGTCTTTATAACGCGGGGCTGACGTGGACCGTCCGATTTAAAACAGACGGCTGAGATTATAACGCCGAACCGGTACGCGGGGATTTAAAGTCTACCGTGCGATTTAAAATAGACGGCGCATAGGCGGCCACGTCGCTCTAACCGAGCGCGGGCGGCGCTGCCCGGCGGCGCACGGCGGCGGGAAGCGGCGATCTCGCCGGAGATTTTCGGATCTTCGAGAATTCTTCCTAGAACTGTGATTTTATGGCATAGATCGGTGGAGGGGAGGTCGGGGATCTCACCTCGGGGGTTTTCTTGAGCTCGGAGGTCCTGAAAAACGATCGAGTGACGAGGTCCGAAGCGAAACCACGGCGAGGCTCGTCGGCGCTGTGTTTGAACCGCAAACCACCGAGTTTTCTGCACCTGCAAGGTTCCCCGGAGGCGGTGGATCAAGACCAGCGAGTTGGATCAGAATTCCCGAGCGTAGATCGAGCAGAATTCGCCGGAGAAGCTCGGTTTCTCACCGGGAGGAAAATCGGCGAATCGTGGGGAAAAACGAGACAATGCCGGGGGTTTTATAGACGGGGGAGGGCGGCGTTCGGTTGTGATCGAGTTTGCGTCGTCCACGAACAAAATTCGGCTGGGATACGTAGAAATCCGGGTCGGTTTGGATTCGGGGTGAGAGAGAGTCCGGCCGATCGCGGGCGCGGGCGCGAGGTAGAAGAAGGGCTGGCGGGCCCCGTCTGTTAGTGGGAAGAAGAGGGCGCGCGCGGCTGCGGGCTGGCGCGGGTGTTGGGTGGGTCGGCTGGTGGGTTTCGGCCCACTGGCCGGTTTTTTTTCTGTTTTCCTTTTTCTTTTTCTATTTCTTTTCTGTTTTAAGTTTAAATTGAATTCCAGTTTGAATTTAA
Organism: Neostapfia colusana; assembly: GCA_030760725.1. Classification (NCBI taxonomy): domain Eukaryota; kingdom Viridiplantae; phylum Streptophyta; class Magnoliopsida; order Poales; family Poaceae; genus Neostapfia; species Neostapfia colusana. The sequence continues at coordinate 24,830,782 of JASWHV010000019.1, read as the reverse complement.
ATTGTTGCAAAACATGCAACACGTCCAAAAATTTTTAAATTCCCCTCTTAACATGATTTTGGGGTGTTACAGCTCTACCCTCCTTAAAAGAAATCTCGTCCTCGAGATTGGTGGTTCTAAGAAAACAATTCCGGAAGTTGTGCCTTGAGCTCATCTTCCCGTTCCCAGGTGGCTTCCTCTTCTGAGTGATGCTTCCACTGCACCTTGCACATCCGGATTCTTTTATTTCTGGTGAGGCGTTCCATTGTCTCCAAAATCTTGTATGGTTGCTCGGCATAAGACAAATCCTCAACTACGTCCACTTCATTCATGGGTAACACCTCTTCAGGCGTCCTCAGGCATTTCTTGAGTTGTGACACATGGAATACATCGTGCACATCCGATAGGCGAGCCGGTAACTCTAGTTGATACGCCACTTCGCCTTTCCTTTCCAGAACTTGAAAGGGTCCGATGTATCGAGGTGACAACTTCCCTTTCACCTTGAACCGACGAAGTCCTATGATAGGGGACACCTTGAGATAGACATAGTCTCACACGTTGAAAACGAGCTCTCTTCTTCGTACATCGGCATAGCTCTTTTGGCGTGTCTGTGCTATCCTCAAATTGTTGCGAATTTCCCTCACCTTCGCCTCAGCTTCTTGTAGTACTTCGGGACCAAACACTTTGCTTTCCCCCGTTTGGTTCCAAAGTAGGGGAGTTCTGCACTTCCTCCCGTACAAGGCTTCAAACGGTGACATCTTCATACTAGCTTGATAGCTGTTGTTATAGGAAAACTCCGCATACGGTAAGTTCTTATCCCAACTCCGATTGTTTTTGAGTGCACATGCCCTTAGCATATCTTCAAGAATCTGATTGGTTCTTTCCGTCTGCCCATCAGTTTGAGGATGATAGGCAGAACTAAAGTTCAGATGGGTTCCCATGGTTTCGTGCAACTTCTGCCAGAACCTTGAGGTGAACTGTGTCCCTCGATCCGACACAATCTTCTTTGGCACTCCATGGTAACACACGATCCTTGACATGTACAACTCTGCCAATTTGGATCCGCTGTAGCTTTCTTTCACGGGGATGAAATGAGCTACCTTGGTTAGCTTGTCAATGATGACCCATATCGAATCATATCCTGATTGAGTCCTAGGCAATCCCACTATGAAATCCATGCCGATTTCTTCCCATTTCCATTCAGGCACTTTGAGTGGTTGCAATAATCCTGCGGGTCGTTGATGTTCTGCTTTCACCAACTGACATGTGTCACATAGGACAACATGTTCCGCGACATCTCGCTTTATGCCATACCACCAATACCTGCTCTTGAGGTCCTGGTACATCTTCGTACTCCCAGGATGAATGGAATAGTCAGAATCATAAGCCTCCTTCAAAATCAATTCACGGATCTCCTTTACTTCTGGCACACAGATTCTTTTCCCGTGCCACACCGTTCCTTGTTCATCCTCTCTAAAACTAGGAGCTTTATTTTCCTTGATGAGTTGTCTCATCTCTTGTATCTTCTCGTCTTTCTTTTGACCCTCGTGGATGTCTCGCTCTAGTGTGGAGTCCACTTCCATGGCGATGGCTTCACCACTATTCACAAGGCATAGATTGAGCCTTATAACCTCGTTCTTCAATTCTACAGGCATGTCCTTCAAGCTCAACTTATTGACCTGCACTTTCCGACTTAAAGCATCGGCCACGACGTTTTCTTTACCAGGATGATAGTTGATGCCCACATCAAAGTCATTGAGTAGCTCTAACCATCTCCTTTGTCTGAGGTTGAGGTCTGGCTGTGTGAATATGTACTTCAAACTCTTATGATCCGTATATATCTCTGTCCTCTTTCCCATCAAATAGTGTCGCCAAATTTTCAACGCGTGTACCACTGCGGCTAGTTCTAGGTCATGTGTAGGATAGTTTTTCTTGTGCTTCCAGAGCTGCCGGGATGCATATGCCACGACATGCCCTTCTTTCATGAGAACACATCCCAACCCGTTTCCAGAGGCATCGCAGTACACTGTGAAATTCTTCTGCATATCTGGCATAACCAACACTGGGGCTGTTGTCAATCTTTTCTTTGGCTCCTGAAAACTCGTCTCGCACTGTGACGTCCATGTGAATGTGATTCCCTTCTCCAACAGTTTGGTGAGGGGTCTCGAGATTTTAGAGAATCCCTCAATAAACCGTCGATAATATCCAGCCAATCCCAAGAAGCTTTGAACTTCCCCGACATTTTCAGGGGTCTTCCACTTCTGTATATCCTCGATTTTGGCAGGATCCACGGAGATTCCTCCCTCCGAGATTATATGTCCTAAGAAGTGAACTCTCTTCAGCCAAAACTCACACTTGTTCAACTTGGCATATAGTTGGTGTTATCTCAGCCTTTGCAACACCAACCTTAGATGTTTCTCATGTTCTTCTTCATCTTTGGAGAAGACGAGAATGTCATCTATGAAAACCACCACAAATTTGTCCAGATATTCCATGAATACCTTGTTCATGAGATACATGAAGTATGCCGGGGCATTAGTTAGCCCTAAAGGCGTGACAGTGTATTCATACAGTCTGTACCGAGATACGAAAGCTGTCTTGGGAATATCATATTGCCTTATCTTGAGTTGGTGGTATCCCGACCTGAGATCAATTTTCGAGAACACACAAGCGCCCCTCAATTGATCAAACAAGTCTTCAATGCGGGGTAATGGATACTTGTTCTTGATGGTTACCTCATTCAAGGCACGGTAATCCATGCATAACCTTTGGGTTCCGTCCTTCTTGGGCACAAATATCACCGGAGCTCCCCATGGTGAGGAATTAGGACGAATATACCCCTTCTCTGTCAATTCTCTCAAATGATCCTTGAGTTCTCCCAGCTGCTTGGAGTCCATCCGATAAGGTCTCTTGTATATCGGGGCTGTTCCGGGTACTAGCTCAATTGCGAATTCCACTTCACGATCGGGAGGCATACCTGACAAATCCTCCGGAAACACATCTGGATATTCCCTGATGGTCCTGATCTCCTATACTTTCACCTCAATTTGATTCAATTTAATGTCCCTCCTAGGCTCGTGTATTGTTACGAACTTTACTCTTGTGCCACTAGGGTGAGTTAGTTCCACCGTTCTGGTCGAACAATGAATAATCCCTTTATGTTTGGTCAACCAATCCATACCCAAGATAATATCTATCCCTTGTGAATCTATCACTATGAGGTTAGCAGTAAATACTACCCCATTAATGTCTAGGTTCACCTTGGGATACACTTGTCTTGTCCTTATTTCTCCACCTGGAGAGTTTACGGCTAGCATATGGTTCATTTGTGTGGTTGCTAGGTCATGCTTCTTAACAAACACTTGAGCAACGAACGAGTGGGTAGCACCAGAATCAAACAGCAGGGTTGCAATGTGTAAATTGGCAGGAAACTTACCAACTACCACGTCGGGTGCCTCTTGTGCTTCCTCCATAGGGACGTGGTTCACCCGTCCTCTCATTACATTCTGCTGTTGTGGCTGCGCGGACTTCTTCTTTGGGCACTTATGGGCATAGTGCCCCACTTCACCACAGCTAAAACATTGCACTCCAACCTTAGGGGCTTGGCCTTTATTGTCTTAGGGTTGGTTTGGAGGTCCTTGCACTGCTGGTCGAGGTGGATATGTGGGGCGAGGCTGCTGTACAAACTGACGTTGTGGCTGTGCTGGTGCTGCGGGAGGCCTGTAGTTCGGGTTGTACCCTCTTGGTGCTGAGTAGGGTACCGCAGCACGGTTCGTCTGCCCTGCAGGTTGCTGCATCAGACGTGGGCGGGTGTTGCTCCCTGAGGCTTGATGTGACCACCCGCCCTTCCTCTTATTCTCATTTTCCAAGGCCTTTAGCTTCCTTTCTACCACAAACGCTCTGTCCACCATCTTTTGGAAGCTTTCATACTCATTTGAGGACATTGCACACTGCATTTCTGCGGTAAGTCCCTCCACGAAACAATCTTGTTTCTGCTCATCAGTCTCTATGTCCCGTGGGGCATAACGGGATAGTTGAGTAAATTTAGTGAGGTATTCCCTCACCGTCATGTTTCCCTGCTGCAGTCCCAAAAACTCCTTCCTCTTGTTTTTGAGTTCACCTCTTGGGATGTAATGGTTGCGGAAGCTACGCTTGAACTCCTCCCAAGTGATGTTCTCAGGGTCATGATGGGCGGCCACATAGGCGGTCCACCAATCAGCAGCAAGTCCATGCAATTGATGAGAGGCAAACAGCACCCTCTCATACCCTTGGCACTGTATGATCCTCATCTTGCTTTCAATGGTCTTTAGCCAATCATCTGCCTCCAGAGGTTCAGCAGCACTTGCAAACTTTGGAGGTTGAGTTCCTAGAAACTCACTCAACCTTGGTTGGCGTGGTGCAGCTTGTGGGGGTGGAACTTGATGCAAGTTGGCCACCACTTGAGTCAAGTTTTGGATGAGCTGATTTTGATTCTCCAGCATTTGGTGGAGGGGATCAACTCCTTCACGGCGACCACCCCTGTCCTGGCCTCCAGAAAGATGAGGGTTGCAGGCCTCATCATCGTTGTTGGCGGGGTTGGCAGCGCGACATTTTCCTCTTCCGGCCATCTAGCATGATCAACCAAATGTTAAATTTAAAGTATTACGTATTATCTTACTACTTTCGCTTGTTTGTACTTTGAAGTGTTGAAGCTTTGTTATACTTTTCTGAGGTTCCATATCTCACACAAAAATAAATACAATATTATTTCATGTGGGTTCACACACCAAAGCAAGACAATCTGAAGACGAGGCTGTGGACAATTGCTCATGGCTTCCACAACTCACGTCACACACCAAGCATTAACACACCATTAACTAACGTAACGACTCGACTACTCGACATCCTTCTGCTTTAAGGAAAAGGCTCTACGCTACTCGTTTTCTTGTGCTGGCTCCTCGGGATCTTCCTCGTCATTTCGGCTGCCTTCTGACTCTGCTTTGGGTGGGGAGGCTGCTGGTGGAGAAGTGCGACGACGCCTGATCGCTCGGCGATCTGGGGAGTCAGGAGTCCATGTATCATTCACGGTGACACACAGTTCATTCCCATTTCCTCTTTCTCTCGCCCTCAAGCAGGCTCGCAGCAACGCCTCCGTTTCCTTCAGGGTGTCCCGAACATCCTGAAGCTCTTGCTGACACTCCTGTAGTCGAGTGCTTAGCATAGCAGCATCCTCCAAGCACAGGTCCATGTGCTCATGGGAAGTCCCTTACTGCACTGGTGGGTACTTGTACTCCGTGGTACCACTCTCACGCTGGAGGACATACATGTACTCAGTTCTGTCCAGGTGGCGACGATAGATGTGACTGTGGCAGGTGATGGCCTCCCAGGTGACATCCTTCTCCGCATCGACCTGTGTCGCTCGACAAGCTGGAGAGCGGTGGATCTTAAGCAGCTGATTTTCGTGTATGATCCTCATTTCTGAACTCCATTCTTCCCGCTTCTCCCGGATGGTTCTGGTGGAGCTATAGTGTATGATTAGCTTGCCCGTATTGCCGGCGGCTTCGAGCATACGTCGAAGACGGCGCAACAAGCCTCCTATTGCCAATCCGTAGGAAAGGTACGTCACCGGACGGCTCTCCTCTCTGTCGGCAAGGGCAACTATGGGTACTCTCCCTCCTGTGGACTTGCGAGCGGTGCAAATCATGCGAACCATCTAAAACAAAAAGCATTTAAACTTAGGTTAGATAAACTTTTTAACCAAAAATCCTATTTTGAATGAAAATTGGGGTAAGATGTAGAAAGTGACTCATTAAATAACACTTTTCAACACACACCTTATAAAAATAGTTTTTTAAAAAATAAGGTCCTTAAATTCGTCCCTTTCTACCTAGGTCCACGTTCCTACGGGCAACCTTGGCTCTGATACCACTTCTGTCACACCCGGTTTTTCCGAAGACAACCAAGTGAATACCACATGTATGCCAGGATCATTTTCTCATACATGTGATGACAAATAGTGAAGCATCATTTATTACAAGCCAGGTGTCGAATATAAATAAGTCTTACATAGCAAATGTCTCGATGGACAATAATAAGTTCATCACAATTAAATAAACTAGCAGCGGAAAATTATTCTTGAGGGCTCCGTCACAGGCGTTATCCGGGGGTCTTCATGAACCTAGAAACCTTCTTCGGGTCCAAAGTCTTGGTCATTATACACCACCTCATTATCTTGACCTGAGCAGCAATATAAACCAACAAATATGCAAGGTTGAGTACCGATGGTACTCAGCAAGTGTGGGAAAGTTATGTCATGCATGGCTAGAACAAGGGGAGGTTGAACTCATGGTTAAAGCACTATGCCATTAATACCTATTACCCTAGCTTATTAAGCACCTACATTACTACACAGGTGAAATGGTCCCAATCTCCCATCCCATCATCATAATCAAATAACCATAACATCATTTCCAATGTTAAGCTCCCCGCTTAACATCCACAACATCCAAAACCATCAATCCTCTAATCATGAATAAGTCCAAGCAGCTCTTGACCGTGAGCACGGCTGTCATGACAGTTTTGACTCTGCGGAGTTTGCACCACTGTACCCACATGTAGTGATTTCATCCCCCGTTGTCGGGTGGACTAAAAGAACCTCCATTATGCCAGTGGCTACGAACCACATTCACACTTCCCAGGTGTGTAGCCAGGAGATCACTACGAAGCCTTTACAAAGGGATTCCCGACGAGCGTGGGCCCACTGAGGTTTCACCCCTAACAGCATACAAGAGGCTCCAACCCCGCTGCAGTGGCCCCCTCTTTAGCCTTGCGGTTCATATGGTAGTCCAGCTGACACCTACTCCCCGCACCATCCAACACACCCATACTACGCCGGGGATACACCAAATTAATTGGCCAAGCTGCCCCATCTCAGCATGTGCTTGGCACGGTAAAGCCAGGTTACATGCTCCATGAACCGGTCCTTAGGATCCAGACAAGTGCTAAACACAAACCCCAGTCTCGTGCACCCAGCACCAACCAAATCATCCAACTTTCCTCGATCCCTACCTCTACATAACTCATAATATCTCATTCAAGAGTAAGGTAAATAAATTGATGATCTCATATCCCAATTATCCCATTCTAAGCATGGCTAAGCATAAGCATATGAATAAATGACATGATAAAATAAATCCCAACCCAAGCTACAAGGAAACAAGGTAATGCAATTCTAGGGAAACTTCCTAACATGGGTTTCATATTTCATTTGACAATGCAAATAATTCTATCTACACATCCTAGCATAGGATCAAAGTGGTCAAGGACACTTGCCTCCTTCCTGCTGCTCTTGAAATGGGTAGTCCTGATCTTGGAAAGGAAGAACTTGCTCTGGAGCAGGTTCTACATCATACCATCACACATAGCAAAAGAAAAACAACAATCCATAAGACATAGTTCACACTTCCACTTCAAACAAATCACACATTCACATTTATGAAAGTCATTCACAATTATATGTGTTGTGGTTACTCTATGTGTGTTGATCTTTGGCTTACATGTACTTTTAATCATGTGTATATGATTCCTACTTTTATATTCACATTTTTGCTTACATACTTTATATGTGAGTTTCCAATTTAAACAAATCCCTTATATTCAATTACTACACCTTTTAGCTACCAAGTATGCATGAAAGGTATTTTCCTACTCCATATGTGTCTTCAGAATTTCTACCAACCCTAAACTGAATTCTTTGGATTTTAGAAACTTCATTTATCATTTACTAGTTGCTATATTTTCAGATTTATTTCCTATACCTAAATGTGAACTTTATTATGAAAATAACAAGACACATCATCTAAACAGAATAGGTTCTGATCTAAAATATTTAATAATATATTTTTGACCTTTTCCTCTGATGTAAACTATTTTACATTTATTTTCCCTATTTTCAGAATTATTCTTTACTTAAAAATGTGTCCCTATAACTAATAAATGTGAATAATAAATTAAACAGATTCATTTCAGCCAAAATCTATTTTTATCTCACTCCAAAGTTTTCTAAGTACTGAGAAAGTTTTTAATTTAATTTTGACAATATGTTTGTCCCACTTTTAAATTTTAAATACTAGCCACATATTCAATTTCCTAAATTAAATATCAAACAGGGTTAAAAAGGTAAACTCACCCCACTACAGGGTCTATAATATTATTTTAACAATTTTCAGGGGTCTAGCTACTCATAACAGAGGAGTTTTCCTAATTTTTATTAAGTCCAGGGGCTAAAACTATTTTTTAAATGAATTTACATGATTTTCTAAAGTTCCAGGGGCTAGATCAGAAGTTTCCGGGGCTAGCTCTTATTTCCCGAGAACCCCAGGGGGTAGCACGTAAGATTTCCAGTCTTTATAACGCGGGGCTGACGTGGACCGTCCGATTTAAAACAGACGACTGAGATTATAACGCCGAACCGGTACGCGGGGATTTAAAGTCTACCGTGCGATTTAAAATAGACGGCGCACAGGCGACCACGTCGCTCTAACCGAGCGCGGGCGGCGCTGCCCGGCGGCGCACGGCGGCGGGAAGCGGCGATCTCGCCGGAGATTTTCAGATCTTCGAGAATTCTTCCTAGAACTGTGATTTTATGGCATAGATCGTTGGAGGGGAGGTCGGGGATCTCACCTCGGGGGTTTTCTTGAGCTCGGAGGTCCTGAAAAACGATCGGCGACGAGGTCCGAAGCGAAACCACGGCGAGGCTCGTCGGCGCTGTGTTTGAACCGCAAACCACCGAGTTTTCTGCATCTGCAAGGTTCCCCGGAGGCGGTGGATCAAGACTAGCGAGTTAGATCAGAATTCCCGAGCGTAGATCGAGCAGAATTCGTCGGAGAAGCTCGGTTTCTCAGAGGGAGGAAAATCGGCGAATCGTGGGGAAAAAACGGGACAATGCCGCGGTTTTTATAGACGGGGGAGGGCGGCGTTCGGTTGTGATCGAGTTTGCGTCGTCCACGAACGAAATTCGGCTAGGATACGCAGAAATCCGGGTCGGTTTGGATTCGGGGTGAGAGAGAGTCCGGCCGATCGCGGGCGCGGGCCCGAGGTAGAAGAAGGGCTGGCGGGCCCCGCCTGTCAGTGGGAAGAAGAGGGCGCGCGCGGCTGCGGGCTGGCGCGGGTGTTGGGTGGGTCGGCTGGTGGGTTTCGGCCCACTGGCCGGTTTTTTCTGTTTTCCTTTTTTTTCTATTTCTTTTCTGTTTTGAGTTTAAATTGAATTACAGTTTGAAATTAAATTGTTGCAAAACATGCAACACGTACAAAAGGTTTAAATTCCCCTCTTAACATGAATTTGGGGTGTTACATTACCACTGCATCTCTCTTCATGGTGGGTGAAACAGAGAATTAGTTCTCTAGGGTGGAGTATGTTCCAGTATGAAATTTCACAATGGATGGCATGTAAGTTGCCATATTAACAGCTAAGGACCTGTTACACTATCTTGGGTTAACTCCCACTAAAAATGTAAGTTGCCATAATCGAAATGTAACCCTTCACATTTATGTCTGAATAGAACACCAAGGAAAGGCAAGAAGAAAATGCTCAATTCTGATCACTATCTTGGTTCCTTCAATAACCTATGAGATTATGAAGGCAGAAAGGTTCCAGCAAGGAGTCTCTTCTCTTCCTCCAAAAATGGTTGAGGAACTGTTCAGGGAGCAACTAGCTGACACTGAAATCTACTCAAGCTTGCTCTCTGCAGAATCGAAAAGGATGCAGCCTGTTAGAGATATAATAGTATTATATTTGATGATGTATTAGGGGCTTATTTGCATATTTGTACTCATCATGTACTCTATATATTGGAGCCTTCGGTCCTCTCAATAGCATAAGTCATGTTCACAACATGGTAACAGAGCCATCAAATTAGGTTTTTTTTAACCCTAGCCGTCCTCTGGTTGATCCACTGTACCGCCAGCTTCCGACGCTTCGACCAGTTTTTTCTTGCAGCCCTGCGTCTATACCGTGCCGTCGTTGGTCTTCGGCATGATTTCTGCGCCCGTGGATCTACTGTCTCCTCGCCCTGGGCCGCCGCCGCCTATCGGTTTCGTGTGGCTGTGCGCTGTCCTGCTCTGGTCCCCGCATCTGAACACGCCTGGCCGGTCTCCACTCTTTGCATCTGGAAACTGCGCACAGAACCGAGGCAGGCGGCCGCTGTTGCTGCCCAGCGCCTGCCCATCGCCCATGTGCGCGCTCCGATGTGCGCCTGCCGCGCGCTCTACGCCTGCCGTGCTACCTGAGGAAGCAAGCGGTGCCAGTCAGGCACTCGCTCAGGTGAGGCAGAGCAGCAGGCCCCTGCATAGGTGCCCGCGCCAGGATTGGCGCCCGGCTTGTTCATGCCTGCCGCCGTCAGGTATGATTAAACCACGCTAGGGTTAAAAAAAAAGAAAAAGAAAAAGAAAAATTTTGTAACTTGCGCCGCTTATTTCCTGCGCTCTTGCTATCATCGGTTATCTTCTTCATGATGACTTCTTCTTCTTCGGGCGTGGTTCCAGTTGTGCGGTGTCCAGTGCTTTTCAATGACACCAATTACCGCAACTGGGTTCCTCGTATGCGTCTACATATGTGTGGTCTACGACTCTGGGAGTTCCCGACGGGCGATCTCAAATGTTCATCTTGTCCTGCAGTTTCTTCTCATCCTGTTATTCCAGATAAGGCTACTGATGATGATAAAAAGAAGTTGCTTGTGGATTACGAGACTCGTCTGTCTGTGTATGAGTCTCACTTCAGTTTATACAGGACTTGGTTGGATGATGATGATGCTCGAGCTACTATTATTTCTGCTGCTAGTATGGAGAATCGTCTTGCTTCTTATATAGTTGAGTTTGAGTATGCACACCAGATGTGTGATTTTCTACGCTCTCGTTACGAGCCTACTGGTCAGTCTACCTACCTTGCTGCTATTCATCAGGAGCAGCTGTTACAATAGGGAGATGCTACAGTGGAGGAGTTATTCGGTCAGATGTTTGCTATTTGGCGTCAGCTTGATGCTCTTGGTCCTCGATTGTCGACAGATACATGGCAGTCTTGTTAGAGTTAGAAGGTTGCATTTGAGCTTTGATGCACTTATGATTTGTCTGACCCATCTTCGTGCTGAATTTGAGCCTCTTCGTGCTCAGTTACTTGCTCGTCACCTCTGTGTCTCTCTAATAGACTCTCTGACGAGTGTTCGTAATGAGGAGACTCGTCTTTAGGCTGCTGGGTTGCTGTTTATTTCTTCGGTGTTGGCGGCTCGCTCTACGACACCTATGCACACGGCTCCTCCACCGACCGTCCCATCTTCAGCTGCCCCTCCTTCTACGGCTGGGGGTGTGGTGCTCTTCACTATGATTATTGTGGTAAAGATGGTCATGTGGAGACGTATTATTTCAGGAAGAAGAATGCTCGGGCTCGTCGTTCTTTACAGGGTGCTGGTGGTGCTAATACTGGAGGATCTCAGGGGAGTTATGCTACTACGGATGCACAGTTGCTCATGCTTCTTCATCGCCTCCTACTTCTGCACCATTAGGAGCTGCTAGTTCTGTGACTCAGTCTTCTACACCTTTACTGTTGCTGCTTCTTCGTCTCCCACAGAGGGACCACCTCCTACTTCTTCTCTAGGTACTTGTCCATGGATTCTTGATTCTGGTGCTTCGTTCCATATGACTCCTTATCATACCAGTTTGTCTTCCTTGGGTCCTTCGTATCGTCCTTCTACTGTTCATACTATCGATGGTTCTCCTCTTTCGATTGTTGGACAGGGCACTCTTTTATAGGACTCTTTTGCTGTTCCGAATGTTTCCTTCGTTCCTGGACTTACAATGCAGTTTATATCCGCTGGTCAACTTACTGATAATGATTGTTCAGTGATTCTTGATCATGATCTTTGTTATGTTCAGGATCGTCACACGGGTCGCCTGGTTGGTACTGGCCCTCGTCATCGTGATTCACAACGTCTTTGGGAGCTTGATCGACATCGTCTTCCTTCTGTTGTGCTTGTCAGTCCAGTCAGCTCTAGTCTTGCTGCTTTGTCCACTTCGACGTTTGCTCAGTGGCACCACCGTTTGGGTCAACTTTATGGCTCTCGTCCGTTCGTTCTAGTTCATCGTGGCCTTTTAGGATCAGTCTCTAGTTCTAAGTATTTAGCTCAGTGTCAGGGTTGTCGGTTAGGGAAGCAGATTCAACTTCCTTATTCTTCTAGCGAGTCAGTGCCTGAGCGTCCTTTTGATATTATTCATTCTGATATATGGGGCCCTGCTCCTTTTGCTTTGAAAGAAGGACATCAATATTATATCATTTGTATAGATGATTTTTCTCACCACACATGGGTTTACTTTATGAAACATCATAGTGAGTCGTTATCTATCTATAAGTCCTTCTCGACTATGATCCGTACTTAGTTTGACACTCCTATTCATAATTTCAAGTTGATTCTACTGACGAGTATCTCTCTGATGCTCTTCGTCAGTTTATTTCTGAGCAAGGTACTCTTGCTCAGTTTTCTTGTCCAGGTGCTCATGCTCCGAATGGCGTTGTTGCAAGCATCGTCATCTCCTTGAGGCAGCTCGTACTCTTCTGATCGCTTCTTCTGTTCCACATCATTTTTGGGTCGAGGCTGTTTCTACTGCCACTTACTTAATTAACATTCAGCCCTCGTCTGCTCTTAATGTTGGGATTCCTTTTGAGCGCCTTACAGGAAAGATGTCTGACTACACCGGCCTTGGTCTCTTTGGTTGTGTGTGCTACGTGTTGCTCGCACCACGTGAGCGCACTAAGCTGACCGCTCAGTCTGTCGAGTGTGTCTTCCTAGGGTACAGTTCAGAGCATAAGGGATATCGTTGTTGGGATCCTATTGGTCGACGGATGAGGATTTCACGGGATGTTGTATTTGATGAGAAACGCCCTTTCTATCCTTGACCATCTTATGATACTTCTTTTGTATATGTGGTTGATCCTATTTCGTTCTTGTTCCTTCCTGATGCTCCAGTTGCGATTGTACCTCATTCACACTCAGTACCTCGTTCCATAGTTCCTCCCTCTTTGGAATCTTCTTCTTTGGTTCCCGATTATACTTTGAAGGCTTCTATGACGCAGGTCTATACTCGACAAGTTGTTTCTCCCTCAGATGTGTCATCTTCTTCTGATGAGCCGTCTACTCCAGCCTAGTCTGCCTCTCCTGGTACGCCTTCTTCTCCTAAGGAATCATCTCCTTCCGATGATTCTTCTCTGGAACAACCCCTTGGACGTGGTCATCATCCTCTATATCCTCCTGATCGTTTTTCTCCTTCTAGCTTTGTTGCTACTGCTCTATCTGAGTCGGCTACATATCGTGATGTTGTTCCTTATCAGGAATGGCAATATGCGATGGCCGAAGAGATTGCTGCTCTTTAGCGCACCGGCACGTGAGAACTTGTGCCCTATCCCCCACGTGTTCACCCTATCACCTGTAAGTGGGTCTATAAGGTTAAGACCCGCTATGATGGATCACTTGAGCGCTATAAGGCTCGACTAGTCGCTCGTGGTTTCCAGTAGGAACATGGTCGTGACTATGATGAGACCTTTGCTCCTGTCGCTCATATGACCACTGTTTGCACTCTACTTGCTCTGGCTTCTGTTCGTGTTTGATCTATTTCTCATCTTAATGTGAAGAATGCCTTTCTTAATGGTGATGCGAGAGGAGGTTTATATGCAGCCACCACTTGGGTATTCTGTTCCTGAGGGTATGGTTTGTCGCCTTCATCGTTCTCTTTACAGCCTTAAGCAGGCTCCTCGTGCTTGGTTTCAGCGTTTTGCGTCTGTGGTCACTGCTACTGGATTCTCTGCCAGTGCTCATGATCCCACACTCTTTGTGCACACTTCATCTCGTGATCGCACTCTTCTTCTTCTCTATGTTGATGACATGATTATCACCGGAGACGATCTGAGTACATTGCCTTTGTGAAGGCTCGTCTCAGTGAGCAGTTTCTTATGTCCGATCTTGGTCCTCTTCGCTACTTTCTTGGGATTGAGGTTTCCTCCTCCTCTGAGGGAATTTATCTATCTCAGGAAAAGTACACTCAGGATATTCTTTATCAGGCTTCACTTACTGATCATTGGACTGTTGAGACTCCCATGGAACTCAATGTCCATCTTTGTGCCACTAATGGCGAGCCTCTTGATGATCCTACTCGTTACTGTCATATTGTTGGGAGTCTAGTGTACCTTGGTGTCACTCGTCCTAATATCTCGTACTTCGTTCACATTCTGAGTAAGTATGTTTCGGCTCCCACGCAGGTCCACTATAGTCACTTGCTTCGTTTTATGCGTTATCTTCATGGGACTATCTCTAGACGCTTGTTCTTTCTATGCTCTAGTTCTTTACAGCTCAAAGCATACTTTGATGCTACTTGGGCTACTGATCACTCTGATTGTCGATCTCTTTCTGCCTATTGTATTTTTCTTGGTGGTTCCCTCATTGCTTGGAAGACTAAGAAGCAGGTAGCAGTTTCTCGTTCGAGCGCAGAGGCTGAGTTGCGTGCTATGACTCTTGTCAGTGCAGAGGTTACTTGGTTGCTTGAGGACTTTGGTGTTTCTGTTGGTATGCCGACTCCTCTTTTGTTTGATAGTACAGGTGCTATCAATATTGCTCGTGATCCGGTCAAGCATGAGGTTACCAAGCATATTGGTGTTGATGCTTCTTATACACGAGCACATGTACATGATGGTGTTGTTGATGTTCAGTATCTGCCTTCAGAGCTTCAAGTGACTGATTTCTTCACGAAGGCACAAAACCGGGCTCAGCATGGTTTTTATCTCTCCAAACTCAGTGTTCATGATGCACCTTGAGTTTGAGCTGGAGGGGGGTTAGAGATATAATAGTGATATTATATTAGATGATGTAGTAGGGGCTTATTTGCATATTTGTATTCATCATGTACTCTATATATTAGAGCCTCCAACACTCTCAATAATATAAGTCATATTCATAACATAGCCGACTACTATCAACTTTGATAATTTCTTGAGCCCTGCACACAAATTATTTGTGCTCATCAGAAGGGGATTATTTATGATATTCTGAGAACACTAAAGGACTGCTACATTTAGGTACCTAGAGATACATTCTACATTCAGGTACAATTTCAGTTTTCAGAACACAGACCAGGCATAACCTATCATCAAGGTTGGGAGCTCAGATCAGTTACTCAGACTAAGCTACAGGATATCATACATCTTATCAACAAGAAGTGTGTGAAAAAAACAAAAAATACAGCAGAAATTTAGCAGTCTGATATAAATCTTTACCACACACCAGGCTTATGTGAATTATTAGACAAAAAAGTAATAGGTATTTAGCAGTCTGATATAGAATTCTTTACCACGCCCCAGGTTATCCGAGACTGTCCAGTCAAAGAAATCAGTTCCTTTGCTTCAAGCTGTCTTCTGACTTCATATTGGTTAAGGCCATCTACATGATGCAGCAGGGGCGATGAAAATATTGAGATTTTGTCAGTTGTGAGAGGAAGGAACAATACATCTTGAATTTGGCGGAAAACTGCAACACAGCTGTGAGAATGGCTAGAAAATCAACACAAAGGCATGCAATCTAACCTGCATTTGGACAAAAATTTAGACACCATGAGCAGCAGAGCATACACATTGGAGTATTTTTTTTAATGTTGCACCAATATACAGAAAGCAACACAGATGGTAATTATAGGAGCAAAGACAGGCATGCAGAACAGTTACAAGACCTCCAAGCGCCGTCATAAAAACAAAAATAAAAGGTTTTAGGGTACTCGAATAAACTCACAGATGAACTTGAAATAATTATATCTATGGATATTTACGGAGAAAGAAGAAACACTAGTAACAAATTTTCACTAAAGCTAACCTGGCCAAACCCAACATTCACAAATGCATTGACAAATGTTGCAGCCAGATTCTATGTTGCAGAATTAAGACTGAGGCTGACGCCACGGCCATCAATCAGATGGACCTACAAACATATTAGTATTATTAACTATTTCTTTCAAAACCTCCAAGTCATTGTCATCAGCAACTATTACTTCTCTCTGTATAATAGGAAACCAGGGTAAAGATAATCATATCAATTCCAAAAAAATAAGTAGATAGAAGAAAATAGAATGTGCAAAGTGCTTGCCTCTCAAGCATCTCCATAACATCATTGACCAACGTGACATCACATTTGAGCTGCAAAGGAAGGCACCCTTGACTCTCAAGCATTGATTTTTTTATGTGTGGAATATCATACCCATTGCTACCCCTAACTCTCATGATTTCCTTCATACATCCTTGAAGATTTGTCTTGTATGCCGGATAACCCTAGAATGCCTCATCCATGGAGGCTACCAACTCTTCTGTTTTCAAGGCTGTTGTTTTGAATTGTATTGACTTAATAGTGTTAAAAAGTCATCCAAGACATTCAAATCTGGAGAGTTAGCTGGCTGCCACACAATTTTAATGTCAAACCCATCTTGCTGAGCCGCTTCACAAAAAAGTCTATCATTGAGAGAGATATGAGGTTTGGCATTATCTTGTTGGATATAGATAGTGTCTTCATGTGGCCACTTTGCACGAATGGAAGGTAGAATCTTATCAACCATATAATCTCTCATCACATCTTTAGTGACCGACTCAATGGGTTTCATCTCAAGTGTCCCAGCAGGTTGATTGACACTTGATCTCTTGGCATGAACATATGTTATAAAGAGGAAACAACCAATTTTACAATCAAAAGTGCAATTTCCATTTGAGTCAAACCTTGGTCGAGCAACAGCAGCCAAAAACATGATTTTTGGAATGTAATTCTTGCTCTTGCAAGTTCGTATTGGCTGCTGCTCATCAGGGCAGTGTAGTACCTTAAAGTTTTCCTTGTGATGGTAAACCACTTTTCAATTTTTCATCAATGTAGACATAATCAAATAGCCCCTAAAACATGGGATTATGTGGTATGTTTTTTTGTTCAAGCATACGCAAACACCATTTGAGTCGATCCTTCTTGTTGTTATCTATCAAGAGGGGTTTTAGAGAGTTTGAAACGTGCTTTATTTCATCTGCTTTGTTCATACGGTGCAGCTTGCTTTTACTTATGCCCAGGTGCTTTGCCACATCTTCCATCGTTGTACGTTCTAAGATGGAAAGATGGCTAATTGTTGATACATCCACCTCTTTCTTCTTGCGGCCACACCTTGTCTTCCTTCGACTTGAAACATCTACTGGCACACCTTTATCTAGGCAAGCTTTTCCATCTTTCCATATTATCTGCATTGTTTGCACAGGTACAGAGTACTCTGTAAATACCTCAATTGTCTCATGGCCCCTCAAATTACCATTTTTGACCCTCGCTAGCAATGAATCCAATATCGCTCTTCTTTTATCATCGTTGGATACTACATATCTTCTTGCATTTCTTTGGACATTTTTATCATTCCCTTGGACATTCTCATCACCCCCTTCGACATCCTCACCATCTTGTTCTAGTGCCACATTTAAATCAATATCATCCATTACTCTTTGACTTTGATAGCTTGTACGAGTTGTTGAAGCCAATGGTGACGTTCCATGTTGCACAAAAGGAGACCTCATCCTTGGTGACAACAACATTCTGCTTAATGGAGATCCAAAGAGTGGCATGCTCGCTAGAGAGGACTTTCTTTTCTTGCTCCTTTGCCCTCCTTGAGAATTTAGCCATCCTTGCATGACCCTACAGGAGCATCGATTATGTTAGGAGTATGAATATTTTGAATCATTGGTGGCCTATAAAACTTAAAAAACCATGGCATATACCATGGGGATGGAGAGGATGAATTCGTGCTCTGATGCCCACATGAAATCGGAGATGTAAATGGATGTGACATATTACCGCCAAACTCCTATACCGCAAGCTCGGACATCAACTCCACCGTGGGCACTAACTCTGAGTTCTCCAACTCCTCTCGGTGGTGCACAGCTATGGCGGAGAGGTGTGTGAGGGTAACCTCAGATGCAGCATATGGTTCGTCGCCAACACGTGGTGGCGATGAGAGGGATGCCACTGTCCCAGGGCATTGATTTGACAACAAGGGGGCAAAAGCAATGGTGACTCCCCATAGAAGATCATAAGTGTTGAAATATAAGTGAATTGCCCATCCTTCCTCATCAGCTTAAGTTGTTGGGGTCAACCGGTCAGTACATAGTAACTTAACATGGTATCAGAGCTATTAACTTAACATGGTATCAACTCCACCGTGGGTACTCTCCTCGAGTTGGTGGGATAGTGATGCCACGTAGGCACGCTCCTGCTCTAGGGCAAGGGCGAGTGCTCGCTCGCGTTCGCGAGAGGCGGCCAGTGTTGCGGCGATGTCAGATGTCTCCGCGGTGTCGGTGTCGTAGGAAGAAGTTGTGTTCTCCACAGTAGCACCGGCGGCTGGGAATGGAATAGGCGGGATCGCCGTGGTGCTCCCGTCGATGTCGAGGCCGGTGGCGTCCCGTAGCACGGAGGCACCTGCCATGAAGGTGACAGCAGTGGCGGGGTTGCTGGTGGTACCGACGAGGGGTTCACCGGCGGCTGGACCGGTTCTCGAGAAGGAGGGGGCGGCTTCAGACCCAGCAGCGAGGGGCCTGGGGGCTGCGGCACCTCCTAAGAAGGCGGTGCCCCCTCCAGAGGCTGTTGTGCCTCCAGTTTCAGCAGGCCAGAGGGCGGCGCCCCCTCCAGGGGGGCCGGCGGACCCCCCAGGGGCGGCGGCGGAGCACCTAGGGGCGGCGCGGCCCAGGAAGGCCAGGGGGCGGCGCCCCCTCAAGGGGGGCCGGTGGACCCCCCGAGGGGCGGAGCACCCAGGGGCGGCGGCGGCCCAGGCAGGGGAGGTGACCCCCCCCCCCCCCCCCCGTGCGCGCGCGGCCCCCATCCGGGTGGGGGCGGCCCGAATCCGGGCGAAGTCACCCCGATCCAGGGCACGGCGGCCCCGGATACGGATGTGGCGGCGGCGGCGGCCCATGTGGGGTGGCGGCTGCCCCTCCCCGTGCCCACGGTGGGGTGGCGGCGGCGCCTGCCTCCGCGCGCTGTCCTCCAGAGGAGGCGGCGCCCCCCCCCCCCCACCCTTTGTGCGCAGCCCTGATCCAGCGGCTGGCGGCGCCCTGGCGGCGGCGGGCGGCGCCCCAGGGGGCGGCGGTGGTTCTGGCGGCGGCGGCCCAGGGTGGGGTGGCGGCGGCGTGCGCCCAGGGCTGCTGCGGCGGCGACTGGGCCATTAGGATTAGGTTTAGCCCTAATCCTAATTATTCCTAGCTAATGATACCATGAAAGAGGGCTAAAGAATTGCGCCCGCCAGGATTCGAACTCGAGACCTCTAGCTCTGATAGCATGTTAGACACTGTAATTAGGGGTGTGACACAGGGGTATATTAGTCATTAGCTAGAAATAATTAGGATTAGGGCTAAACCTAATCCTAATGGCCCAGCCGCCGCCACAGCAGCCCTGGGCGCACGCCGCCGCCACCCCACCCTGGGCCGCCGCCGCCAGAACCACCGTCGCCCGCCGCCGCCCCTGGTGCGCCGCCCGCCGCCGCCAGCCGCTGGATCGGGGCTGCGCACGCAGGGGGGCGCTGCCTCCTGTGGAGGACAGCGCGCGGAGGCAGGGGCCGCCGCCACCCCACCCTGGGCGCAGGGAGGGGCAGCCGCCACCCCACCATGGGCCGCCGCCGCCGCCACATCCGGATACGGGGCCGCCGCACCCTGGATCGGGGCGGCTCCGCCCGTATTCGGGCCGCCCCCACCAGGATGGGGGTCGCGCGTGCACGGGGGGGGGGGGGGGGGGGGGGGGGGGCGTCACCTCCCCTTCCTGGGCCGCCGCCGCCCCTGGGGGGTCCACTGGCCCCCCTGGAGGGGGCGCCGCCCTCTGGCCTGCTGAAACTGGAGGCACAACAGCCTCTGGAGGGGGCGCCGCCTTCTTAGGAGGTGCCGCAGCCCCCAGGCCCCTCGCTGCTGGGTCTGCAGCCGCCCCTCCTTCTCGAGAACCGGTCCAGCCGCCGGTGAACCCCTCGTCGGTACCACCAGCAACCCCGCCACTGCTGTCACCTTCATGGCAGGTACCTCCGTGCTACGGGACGCCACCGGCCTCGACATCGACGAGAGCACCACGGCGATCCCGCCGATTCCGTTCCCAGCCGCCGGTGCTACTGCGGAGAACACAACTTCTTCCTACGGCACCGACACTGCGGAGACATCTGTCATCGCCGCAGCACTGGCCGCCTCTTGCGAACGCGAGCGGGCACTCGCCCTTGCCCTAGAGCAGGAGCGTGCCTCCGTGGCATCACTATCCCACCAACTCAAGGAGAGTGCTCGCCGATCAACGAGTGTTGTCCATGAGCCTGCCTCGGACGCTGGTACGTACTCGACTTCGCTTGTGGCCGCTCTTCATGCACAGGCCTCAGAGATTCAGAACATCCGGACGCTCATGCCGGTTGTTCTCAGCTCCGAGTCCACCTCATATGCCCGGTGGCGTGATGTGGTGCTCCTCACGCTGAGGCGCTACTGCCTTGATGACGACGTTCTCCAGGACGAGTCTTCAGTACAGGTGTCCTGGATCAGCATGGACAGCCTGGTACTATCCTAGATCCTTGGCTCCGTGATAGAGGAGCTACAGGACATCGTCAGGCAGCGCGGTGATGGTACTGCTCGACGGGCCTGGCTAGTCCTCGAGCAACAGTTTCTAGGGAACCGCATGACTCGAGCCCTCCACATCAGCACTCGGTTCCGGAACACTGTCCAGGGTGATCGTTCCATCTCCACCTACTGTCGGGAGATGAAGGGCATGGCGGATGCCCTACGTGACCTTGGTGAGTCGGTCACCGACAGCGCTCTTGTCCTTCGGGTCCTTCAGGGCCTGAACGAGCGCTATTGTCACCTACGGATGTGGCTACTTCGACTGGAGCCACTACCTACCTTCGAGAAGGTATGGTCTGATCTTGAACTTGAATAGATCACTGCAGGAGGCTCTACTGGCTCTGGATCTGCCACAGCTTTCTATGGCTCCGGGCAGTCCCCTCGTCCACCCTTACCAGTGGCTGGTGGACCAACGTCACGTCCACCTTCTACTCCTACCAGTACAGGAGGTGGAAACCGTCGTCGCCGAGGAAAGAACAGCGGCCGTGGTGGCCGAAGTGCATGCAGCACCCCCACGGCTTCGACTACTGGTAGTAGTGGTGGTACCGGCTAGTGAGGTGCACCCTGGCCCTTACCCTACAAACCGTGGACTGGCGAGATATACATGTGTCCTGGACCGTCCCCGGGTTCTCAGCCTCCACGACCACCACGTCCTCAGCCGGCATTCACGGCTACCCCTGGCTACAGTGGACCAGCCCACAGTGTTGGTGGGCCGACAGCTTAGGCCTATAGTGGGCCTGGATACTCTTCTAGCGGACAGTCAGCCCCGATCTACGGAGGCACTGACTACCCTGTTGGGAACTCGGAGCCATCCGCACCTCTTCAGGAGCCACCGTCGACGTGGGATCGACAGTCGCTTGCTTCCTCCTTCAGCACCATGCACCTTACTCCACCTGGTACAGACTAGGTAGTTGATTCCGGAGCATCATATCATACCACTCCTAATTCCGGTATACTCTCTTCCACCCATCCTCCCAATCCCTCTTTTCCTTCATCTATCATTGTTGGGAATGGGTCCGTTCTTCCGGTCACCTCAGTAGGTGATTCCGGTCTTCTGGGTACTTTCCAGCTTAAAAACATTCTTGTTGCTCCGGATATCATTCAGAACTTACTTTCTGTTCGCCGTTTTACCACTGACAACAATGTTTCCATTGAATTTGATCCTTTTGGTTTGTCTGTGAAGGATCTTTCCACCTGGCGATCTCTTTTCCGATGTGATAGCTCGGGGCCCCTATACACACTTCGGCTTCCTACTTCCGCTGCATCACCGCCATTTGCTTTGACTACGACAGCTTCATCTACCATCTGGCATCGCCGGCTTGGCCACCCTGGTGCAGATGCTATGTCAAAGCTGTTCAGTAGCTCAGTTATCTCGTGTTCTAGGGGTACACATGACTCCCTATGTCATTCCTATCAGCTTGGTCGCCATATTCGCCTCCCTTTTCCCACATCTGTGACTCATGTTGAGCACTCATTCGATCTTATACATTGTGATTTATGGACATCTCTCATTTCTAGTATATCGGGCTTTAATTACTATTTGGTGATAATTGATGATTTTTCTCACTTCTCCTGGACTTTTCCATTACGATTGAAGTCTGAGACTTTTGTCACTCTTTCTCACTTTTTCGTTTGGATTTCTACTCAATTTGGGCGTACCATTCGAGCTGTCCAGTGCGATAACGGACGTGAGTTTAATAACTCTGTGTTTCGTAATTTTCTCTCCGCACATGGGGTACAGCTACGCATGTCTTGTCCGTATACCTCTCCTCAAAACGGCAAGGCAGAGCGCATGATTCGCACCATTAATGATGTCATACGCTCCCTGATGTTCCAGGCATCTATTCCAGCCCGATACTGATGGAGGCTCTTCATACTGCCACACTTCTGATCAATCGTCTTCCCACCAAGGCAATTCGTGCCTCCACCCCCTACTTTGCTATATATGACACTAATCCTCTTTATGATCACCTTCGAGTTTTCGGATGCACTTGCTACCCTAATCTTTCCGCCACCGCCCGACATAAGCTTGCGCCCCGCTCGACACGGTGTGTTTTTCTCGGGTATTCCCTTGATCATAAGGGTTATCGATGCTTAGATCTCACTACCCACTGTCTTTTGATCTCTCGGCACGTCGTCTTCGACGAGTCATCTTTTCCTTTTTCCACCACCTCTTCTGATTCCACCACAGAGTTGGACTCCCTTTTTCCTACTGACCCCGAGGCTGCCTCCCAGTTGCCTTGGCCTATTTCTTCTGCAGGATCGACACGAGCTACGTCCCAGATGCCCTCGACACCAATTGCTGCACCTCGTGTGGCATTGATGTCTCAGGCGTCACCCGCTACACCCCGTGTGGCATCGACGCCTCCGACGTCACCTGCTGCGCCACGCGCGGCCTCGGCTTCCCCGACGCCACCTTATGTACCTCAGGTGCACCCGAAGTCACCAGTTGTACCACGTACGGCACCAGCGGCATCACCAGCCACCTCCCCGACGTCACCTGCAGCGAGCACGACGCAACCAGCCGCGCCACGCGCGGCACCGACGACGACTTCTTGTTTTGCTGACCCCGCACTTGTCTACCAGCGACGAGTGCGGGGAGAGGCTCCTGCTCCGGCGATGCCACGCGCGGCATCGAGACCCACTCTCGTCTACCCACGACGAGAGAAGATGGTTTTACCCGAGCGGCCGGTGTACAACCCCCCTCTACTTCACAGGGATCCTGGTCACGTCCACCCGATGGTGACTCGACGTGCGTACGGGAGTCTTCGGCCAGTGGAGCGGTTCGATAGTACCGCTTTCTCGTCGACGACATCTCCACCGACTGAGCCTTCTTCGATCTCGCCCATACCTACTTCCGTGCGTAGCGCCCTCGCCGACCCTAACTGGCGTCGCACTATGGAGGAAGAGTATGAGGCCTTGCTTGCCAACCGGACCTGGGACCTGGTTCCCCGTCCTGGTCATGGCAATGTTGTCATAGGAAAGTGGGTATTCACGCATAAGAAGAAGGCGGATGGCACCTTGGAGAGATACAAGGCTCGTTGGGTACTCCGGGGCTTCACTCAGCGCCCTGGAGTTGACTACGACGAGACTTTCAGCCCGGTGGTGAAGCCGGCGACAGTTTGTACCGTACTGTCGCTAGCTCTCTCACGTTCTTGGCCTGTCCACTAGTTGGACGTCAAGAATGCCTTCCTCCACGGTACACTGACCGAGACGGTGTACTGCAGTCAGCAGGCAGGATTTGTAGATTTAGCTCACCCAGACATGGTCTGTAAGCTGAACAAATCCCTGTACGGACTGAAGCAGGCACCGCGAGCCTGGTACAGCCGGTTCGCCTCTTTCTTGGTTTCACAGGGGTTTGTTGAGGCTAAGTCGGACACTTTGCTGTTTGTCTATCGACGGGGCAGTGACACAGCTTACCTCCTACTGTACGTCGATGACATTGTACTAACAGCATCTAGTTCGACTCTGCTTCAGCGAACCATTTCTGCCTTACAGCAGGAGTTCGCTATGAAGGACCTGGGCCGTCTCCACCACTTCCTAGGTATGACGGTCGAGGACCGACCAGGCGGCCTATTCCTTCACCAGTGACAGTATTGTCTGGATGTCCTCCAGCGGGCGAGCATGGCTGATTGCAAGGCGTGCTCCACTCTAGTGGATACTCAGGCGAAGCTCTCCGCCACCGACGGGACACCCGTCTCTGACCCCACTTCTTACAGGAGCCTTGCAGGTGCTCTCCAGTACCTCACCTTCACCAGGCCGGATATCTCATATGCGGTCCAGCAGGTGTGCCTCCACATGCATGACCCAAGGGAACCGCATCTCACCGTTGTCAAGCGGATTCTTCGGTACCTACAAGGCACCCTTGACTATGGCCTCCTTCTTCGGCGTGACACGGCCTCCGAGCTGGTCGTGTACACAGACGCTGACTGGGCAGGCTGCCCGGACACACGACGCTCTACTTCTGGGTACGCCGTCTTCCTGGGTGGCAACCTTGTCTCCTGGTCATCGAAGCGACAACCCGTAGTGTCGCGCTCGAGTGCTGAGGCGGAGTATCGTGCCGTGGCTAACGGCGTAGCTGAGGCCTCCTGGCTTCAACAGCTACTTCAGGAGCTCCACACTCCCGTCAGCAAGAGCACCCTCATCTACTGCGACAACGTCAGCGCCATGTACCTCTCCACCAACCCGGTCCAGCATCAGCGCACGAAGCATGTGGAGATCGACCTTTATTTTGTTCGTGAGCGGGTTGCACGGGACGAGGTTCGGGTACACCATGTCCCGACGACGACGCAGTTCGCCGACATCTTCATGAAGGGCCTCCCGTCGTCGCTGTTCTCCGAGTTTCGGTCCAGTCTCAACATCTACAGCGGCTAGATGTTGTGACTGCGGGGGGTGTTAGACACTGTAATTAGGGGTGTGACATAGGGGTATATTAGTCATTAGAGAGGGATTAGGGTTAGGGGTAGTTTAGTCTTTTCTCCCCTCCTAATCCCTCTATATAATCACACCTCTACCCCAGCTTTTCTTTCATCTCAATACAATCATTATTAGCCCTCTTTCATGGTATCAGAGTCAGAGGTCTCGAGTTCGAATCCTGGCGGGCGCAATTTATTAAAATAAATTGCAGCCGACTCCTATTCCACGTTTGTGGCCCAAGAGACCATGCACGTGAGGGGGAGTGTTGAAATATAAGTGAATTGTCCATCCTTCCTCATCAGCTTAAGTTGTTGGGGTCAACCGGTCGGTGCATAATAACTTAACAATAAGAATATTAACAGCTTCGTGAAACAAAAACGTGGACATCAACCCTTGAAAATATAACAAAACTACAATTGAGAACTTTACACATGGACTTCAATAACAAAATGTAGACGTATATGAATAGTATTCAATCATGTCATATATTTAAAAAATACATACCTATGTTTATCAAACAAGTTTCAATTCAGTTGAAATAATAAAGGAGCAAGCACCCACAGGCTTCCCAGATCTCAGACGCTGAAGTCTCAAGTAGCCCACTGCAGCTCAGAGTTCAGTGTCACATAACTTCACCATCAGATCAGAAACCATCCTTCGTGCAAAAGGAATGTAGCTCGAACTAACCTGAAGTGCAAAAAAGGAGAATATGGAAACATGATCAGTTACGTTGTTCATAAAATGTTGCTCCAACAGTCTAATAGGCCAGTCAGTTGAAAACAGAAACAGGAAAGAAATATGCAGACAAGCATACAATTTTTGCTGGCATGGAGATTTACACTTTCAAAATACCACCATCTTGTCCATTCTATACAAAGTTTATTTGTCAAATTTTAGTCAGATTTGAACTAAAGTACAATATAGACAGGAAATTACATTGATTTTACAAATGATAAATTATAAAGGTTCTATTGCCTGGTCTAGGAGACAAGAAAATGTATTCTAATGAGGACTATAGTGTTTCTAGTCAGTGAGAAAAACTTTGTATAGCTCCTATGGTATTCCATTTGAAGTTTTCTAGAACTCACAATCCAGAATAGCTATTCATATGCAGAAAAGAAGATATCAAGCCCATAAAGATGAAATCTCAGTTCTATGTACCAAAGAAGAACATGTCTACTTTAGAAACACATTTTTGTAGGAGGTGGTCTAACAATTACAAGCTAAAATTAATCATCCAACTTGCAGTTTGGAGTGATAGAAGCCTTATCAAAACAGGGCACAGATCTCACATATGATTGCGATCAGTGTTAGCAGCTTGTCATGAATATTTAGTCAAAACAAAGGCAGAGAACATAGTTATGTGGGATTTTGACACTAGCCTATTTAATGAGATTAAAAACTATAGCCATGATAAAAACAACAATATGGATAAGATGAGAACACAGAACATATATTATGTATGTAGTATGATTAGCCAGATTTCTAGGCCTTACATTAAAACCAGGAAGTGCTCCTTTGATCTTAAAAAAAAACATTTGTGTTGGGTGTCATACCTGGTACAACCTGTTTCTCAAGGCTGGGAGCTCGACGACAGGGAATAGAGAGGCAGATCTTGACAAAAGGAAGGTGTCGGCGACTCAGGCCCTGTTTGCCACGGCTTAAACTTGTTTAAAAAGCAGTTTATCTAAAAAGCTGGTGAACAACAGCTTAATCTTATATTCTGCTTTTAGTTCATTCTGAGAAGCAGCTGAACTAATAAGCTGTTGGAGAAGCTGACTGTTTGGTACACCCGCAGCTTATTTTTATAAAAAAGCTGGTTCAGAAGCTGTCCCAAACAGGGCCTCAGATGACGACAACATGCGGATTTCGATGATGAAGATGACAGCGGGCAGGATCTTGGCGGGGAAGACATTAGAGCATGGGATCTCGGTGGGGAAGACAGTAGAGTGTAACAACCCGTGGCCAGAGGTGTGTCGTCGCCCCGATGTGAGTGGCCCAACTGCGCCGGAGAGAACTCCGCACGGCGAGGTCAAGAGACGAGATGTAATTTGTGTTTTTTTTCTGTTTTGTTCTGTTCGTCGTCTCTCTCCGACTGACCAAGTATTTACATACCTAGGGCACCGCCCAGTGGGTCCATCAGCACTCGCATACGACCCCACATGTCATACATTCACACACCCTTACATATCGACAGATATTCCTCATTCTTCTTCTCCTGCCACAGCTCCTGACTGCGATGGAGTCACCGCCGTCACACCTCCCCCCGGGCCAGATCCGGCTTGTCCCCAAGCCGCGACCTCCAGAAAGGACTTAAGGAGCACATACCAGTCCTCCCACGTCGTGGCCTCCAACGAAGAAGACCGCTGGATGCGCACCTGAGGTATGGCTCGGTTGCCCTTCTTCACGAGTCTTCATTCGAGAATCCGAAAAGGCTTGAGTGGTTCTTTGCACAGATCAGCCACCCTAGGAACTTCAGAAAACACCGGAGAGTAGCTCACATATATGTTTTCAACTGGGAGACATGGAAGACAGGATGGATCTGCACATCCGCCGGTAACTCGAGTCGGTAAGCTGCTCTTCCAATCTTCTCAACCACTCTATGCAGATCAAAGAACTTAGAAGAGAGCTTGGGGTATGGTCTGTTGGCTGCTGAAGTCTGAGCATACGATTGAAGCTTAAGAAGAACCAAATCCCCAACTATAAAATCCCTTTCTTTTTGGTGTTTATAGGTGTGCTGCTTCATCCTGTTCTAAGCCATTGCTAGATGTTGTTTAAGTAATTCCAAATCAGCTGCTCTTTCAGTAAGTAACTTTTGTACTTGTGTATCTTTCATCTGAGGGGGCAGGGGAGCTGCAAAGGCATTGGGGCCATACCCATATAGAGCTTTAAATGGAGTGCATCCGAGCGAAGAACGAAAGGAGGTGTTGTACCAATATTCTGCCATGGCCAACCAACGTTTCCACTGATGAGGTGTAGACTGCAAGACACATATGAGATAAGTTTCCAAGCACTGATTAACTTTTTCAGTTTGTCCGTCAGTTTGAGGGTTATAGGATGTAGATAGCAGTAATCTCACATTCATACTGTGGAATATGTGCTTCCAAATAATGCTTGTGAATATCTTGTCTCTGTCAGATAGCATAATTTTAGGAATACCATGAAGCTTAATGATGTGATCCAGTAGCAGTGTTGCCACTTGAGTGGCTGAGAAAGGATGCTTGAGGGACAAAAAATGTGCATACTTGGACAGTATGTCCGCATCCACTAATATAGTATTGAATACCTCGGATTTAGGAAGGCCTTTGATGAAATCCATAGTGATGTCTTGCCACAACCCTTCAGGAATTGGCAAAGGCTGTAAAAGGCCCGTAGGAAGACTCCTCTCTCCTTTAGCCTGCTGACACGTTGTGCATTGTCTCACAAAATCTTCCACGTCCTGTTTCAAGCCCTTCCAATAAAATGTCCTCTTGACTCTCTGATATGTAGCTTGGATACCTGAGTGACCTCCCAATGCACTATCATGACAGGCTGCAATCAAGTAGGTTCTAAGGGCTGAATTCTCCCCAATCCATATCAGTCCTTCGTCCGAATAATTCCCTAATACAAGGAGAATCCATTCTCATCAGGACTGACCAGAGCAAGTTTGGCCAGCTATTACTTAGCATCCACATCAGTGGCATGTGAATTCAGGACCTCCTGTATCCACATAGGTTTCATCTCACTCAGTGATATAGCAAACATGACTTGTCCCAACTCTGGACAATGCATCAGCAGCCATATTCTTCATTCCCTTGTGATACACTATTTTAAAATTGAGACCCATCAACTTTGTCATTGCCTTTCTCTGCAAATCAGACTGCAGGTGCTGATCTTCTAAGAATCTTAGGCTTTTGTGGTGTGTTTTAATGATAAACTCAGACATCTACAAGCAGGGACGCCATCTATCCACCGCCAAAATAAGAGCTAGAAACTCTTTCTCATAGATATACCATTGCTTGTGTTTGTCGGTTAGAGCTTTACTTAAAAATTCAATAGATCTGCTATTTTACTGAGAACAACCCCACTCCATTATCACATGCATCTGTTTCAACCACAAAGGGTTCATCGAAATTAGGCAGAGCTAGAACAGGGGTCGATGTCATTGCCAACTTAAGTTGTTGAAAAGCCAAATCAGCCTCCTCTATCCATACAAATTGCTGCTTCTTCAACAATGATGTTAAGGGTCTAGCAATAGTTTCATAGCCCTTAACAAACTTTCTATAATATCCAGTCAGCCCGAGAAATGCCCTTAACAGGTGAATGTAGAGGGAAAGCGGCCATTTACTCATAACTTTAGTTTTTTAGGGTCAGTTTGAACCCCCCTGGCCAGAAATAATATGCCTTAGATACACCAATTCCCTCTTGGAAAAATGAGATTTGGAAGGCTTGATGTAGAATTGATGTGTTCGTAATGTATTTAATACCAATGTCAAATGGTCAATGTGCGATGTGAAAGAAGTACGATAGATCAGAATATCATCAATAAAAACAAGCACAAATTTGCGTAGAAATGGTGCTAGAATCAAATTCATGGCACACTGAAAAGATGCAGAGGCATTAGTTAAGTTGAAA
The DNA here is from genome assembly GCA_030760725.1 of Neostapfia colusana. Lineage (NCBI taxonomy): Eukaryota > Viridiplantae > Streptophyta > Magnoliopsida > Poales > Poaceae > Neostapfia > Neostapfia colusana. The sequence goes on along the minus strand of JASWHV010000019.1, from coordinate 24,801,129 downwards.
GGCATCACCATAAATTGATAATGACCACAGTGAGTCTTGAAAGTCGTCTTATACTCCTCACCCTCCTTTATCCTAATCTGATGGTACCCTGCTCTCATATCCAGACTTGTGAAATATTGTGTTCCAGTCAACTCATCCAATATTTCATGTACCAATGGCATAGGGAGCCTATTTTTTATAGTCATATCATTCATCTTCTTGTAATCAACACAGAATCTCCACGACTCATTCTTCTTTTGCACCAAGAGGACAGGGAATGCAAAAGGGCTAACACTGTGCTAAATCAATCTAGCCTTCAATAACTCTGCAACTTGTCTTTCTATCTCATTTTTGTGAAGGGGAAAGAATCTATAAAGTCTGGAATTTACATGGATACCCCCTAGAATTAAAGGAATCACATGATCAAAGGGTCTATATGGGGGTAGTGATCTCGGCTCCTGGAACACATCTTGGAATTGTTTCAATGTTTCCTGAACTTCAGTTGGCATTTGTTCAGGGTTAGCCGCACAATCTGAAGTTTCAGTGAGCTCCACTATAGCCATCGCCCAAATATTGTTCCCTGCAATCAACTTCTCCAGCTACAGTGTTGTAATCTTGAGTAACTTCTTCTGATCAGTTACCTGGTCCCCTTGCAATTTCACCCATTCTCACTTGTGATGAAATTGGATACATCTGGCAATCCAATCACAATTCATGGGACTATATGCTGTGATAGCCAATCGTATCACAACATTGTATCATATGCTCCTAAAGTCAAAACTCTCATATCAGTCACAAAGGTATGTCTACTACACCACCATTCCAGTCGATGGACCATCTCAGTACTCCTCATCTCATCCCCACCGACAACTTTGATAGTCATTGGAAAACAATAATGTCGTGTCAACCCAACTCTGTCCACAAAGGCACTGTTGATAAATGATTGAGAACTGCCAGAGTCTATCAAGACTAGAAATTTTTTATCCTGTACCAATGCTAGTAGCCTCATACAGTTCCTCCCATGCATTCCCGCTACAGCATGTGTAGACAAGTAAAAAACAATCTTTCTCCTTACTATCTTCCTTCTCCAACTGAAATAGGACCTCCTCAGATAGCCCCATCTCCAATTCTTCGACAGTGAGTGCGTTTAACTGCGTTTTCCTCCTCTTAGAACATCTTAATATGTGTCCTAGCTCAAACTTGTCTCCACAAGCATAACACAACCCATTCAATCTCCAATAATCCCGTAACTATCTCTTCTTACTCAATTCAGAACTCGACATAGAGGTTTTGCTATCAGGTTTACTCACCCATCCTTGTTTATACCCCGTGTACTGCTTAGGGTTTCAGAATGTGTTCTTCCCCTGACTATCTCTCTATACCTTGGCCAACATTGCTGCCCTGATCACTGTCAAAGAAACCTGAGATAGCACAGGCCCTTGCAACTCGTTCTTGTGCCCCTTAATGAATTGGGTGACATAAAAAATATCATCCAAAGGGTTATGCATGGCTATGGCATAAGTACGTTTCTCAAACTTTGCAATGTACTCCTACAATCCCCCTGTTTGTCTCAGATGCAAAAGGTCATACATGGCTTGTGGATATTCATATGCTCAAAATTTCTCCTTCACCACCTCCACCAATCTTCCCCATGTACCCAACCCTTCAGTAAGTTTGAACACCTGTAACCACTTTGCCGCCTTACCCTCCATGTGCATTGAAGCAACTTGCACTCAAAAGGATTCAGCCACATTAAAGATAGCAAAGTAGTCTTCACATTTGTCGATCCAGATCGTAGGATGCTTGACCAAAAGTTTTATAAATGAGAGCTTCATCAATGATCTTTCCTCACCACCTACTTCTCTGCGTCAAACACCTCCGTTTCCCAACAGACTTCTATGATGAGGGTGTTGCACTCCTTGTATCTGCTCCTCAGGAATCTTCCTAGCACCTCCTCCTAACCTCACACCCTCTAACTCCTCCCTCTCTCTTTCTACCACCATATCTTCCATCTCCTCTCCTACTTCCCAGTGAAGACTCATTATGTTCCTTTGAGTAATTATCCATCTCCCCTGCCATCCTTTCGAGGGACAGAGTCACTAATCGCTTCCCCGTCTCCGCCACCTGCTTGAACAGATCACCCCGCTCCTTCGCGACCTGTTCCGCCGCAGAGACCGCTAATGCCTACTGCCCCAACAGGTCTCGCTGCACCCCATCAACCTTATCAAGTCGAAGCTAGATCCCATCCAGCACTGCAAACATCTTCTCCCAACGGTCTCCATCAGCTCGGAATGCTTCCACCATTGCTTCCAACATGAAGCGTGTTTGGAACAAGGGTTTCACCGTTGGCACCGTGGTGCCCGACTCCAGAACTCGATTCTCCTACTACGACCATCGAATTTCTCCCAAACACCTTCTACCTCCACCGATCGACCTCCTAACACCAAATCACTACTCCTATCTCCTCCGATCAGCCCTACCTCCTACCTCCTCCTCTGATCACCGCTCTATACCTCCGATCACCACTATCTCCCAGGAATTTGCCCCACCTCCCCAAAATTTTAGCGTGACGAGGAAGGGGGAGCTCTGATACCAGTTGTAACAACTCGTGGCCGGAGGCGTCTCGTCGCCCCGGTGTGGGCGGCCCAGCTGCGCCGACGAGAGCTCCGCGCAGCGAGGTCGAGAGACGAGATGAATTTTTTGTTTCTGTGTTTCTGTTTCGTTATGTTCGCCATCTCTCTCCGACCAACCAAGTCCTTACATACAAAGGGCACCGTCTGGTGGGTTCACTAGCACCCGCACATGACCCTACCTGTCATACATTCACACACCCTTACATATGGACAGATATTCCTCATACTTCTTCTCCCGTCACAGCTCCCGACCGCGATGGAGTCACCACCGTCACACAGAGTGTGGGACCTTCACGACGAGAGGACTGTGACAGGGACGACGACGGGATTTTGGCAGGGACGATGACGAGATCACGCTTATCGCCCACGGCGGCGGCAGGGATGATGCGTTCGTTCTGTAGTGACAGGGACCAGGAATTCCAACGCTGCGGGTGGGTAATGGGAGGGCAAAATCGTCATTTCACAACTTCCTTAATCCGTACTGGAGGGAGTATTAGTTAGAATAAAGTCTTTCTAAATCAATTTATTTTTCACCTTTGCTTTGAGTAGCTAAAAGATTTTGAACGATGAAATGAGTTAAAATGAAGGGCAGGCCTGGCGCAGTGGTAGAGTCTCTCCACTTGTGTCCTGGAGGTCCTGGGTTCGAATCAGCCTCCTTGCAAAATAAGCAAGGGGAAGGCTGCCTAGAAATTCCCTTCCCCAGACCCCACAACGTGTGGGAGCTTTCAGCACTGGGTATGCCCTTTTTTTTTGAAATGAGTTAAAATGCTATAGTATTACCGAATGCATATTTTGAAATCATTTTGCAATATCTATGGTACGATTACTTGTAATTGATTTTCTTTTAGTAAAATATGAAATTGGACTCCGTCCACCCGCGGCTCCCTCCTGCCCCGCCGCGGCCACCTTGGGGAGCATTAAGCCATGCTTCGCCACCTGAGATCCGCCGCGGCGAGCACTTCAGGCCGCTTGCCAGCGCGGCCAGAAGACGCCGGCGAGGGCGATGAGGAGAGCGTGAGGGCAATCGCCGTCTCCGACCAGAGGACCATCTACCTGGTCCGTCGCCCCCCACCACCCACACCCCCGCCAGTTTCTTTCCCCTTCTGGTGGTTGCTCCCCCCCACCTTCTTCGAGGCGCACAGCCTTGGGCGGTGTCGTGTGACAGCTTCTCACTGCCCTGCGTGTATCTAGGGATGGCAATCGCACCCGCAGGTGCTAGTACCCGACGGGTGCGGGTGCAGGTGGGATTTTCCACCCGTGGATCTAACCCGCACCTGACCCGACTTGTCGCGGGTGCGGGTGCGGGTTTTATTTTGCACCCGCGGTTACCCAACGGGCACCCGAAATGATTTATGTTTATAATTTTAAAGTCAAATTCGATTGTGTTATATTATTTAATTGTTGCATATTACTTATCAAGACATATATTTATAATCTTTATAAGTAACTTCATATTTTTTGTTGTATTGTCATTTAAAATGGATAATTTCTTAGACTTATTTTATTAAATGTTCTAATATGTTTATAAAAAAGTCAAACCCGACGGGCACCGAAAACTCGCCCGAAACCTGACGGGTGCGGGTGCGAATTTTCACCTGCGGGTGCAGGTGCGGGTCTCAAATTCCACCCGCAACCTTTTTTTGCTTCGAGCGGGTTTTTGCTCCACCCGACCCGAACCCGATCCATTGCCATCCCTACCTATCTCCTCCCGAGCGGCAGGTGAACATGTTCATAAGCAACACTGTCGAGTTCCTCAACTCGTTTGCTGCGCTCTGCGATGACAAGCTCGCGCTCCTCCACAGGTAAAATGCTGACGGGATTTCCTGTGAAGTTCGGTCCAATACTAGAACTACTGGTGCCTGTAGATGTTCAGTTATTGCTTTTTATTTTTCAGGAATCCTCTATATTAATGAGCTGAAATAACTAGATAAATTTAGGATGTTATTAGGCGCATTATTGGTATTTTTCTGTAAAATAGAAACTACTGTAGAGTTATGAGTTTCTGCTAATTTTTGGCAATGATGATCCCAGTGGAATTACAGGTTTTTTAGCTGATTCTATGATCTACATTGGAAGGATTTCTTTAGGTACTGAAACGATTGCGAGGTTCCTGCACAACGTATGTGCCCTATGATGAATTCCTGTCACACGTTAGAGAACTCATGTTTAATTTTTTTTCTCATTTCCATGGAGTTTGTAGAGCATGCGAAATATATGGGTTTGAGGATGAGGAATGTCTCTGTGTTGCGGTTATAGGTTTACAGTTAAAAATTTCTGATATGATAATTTTTTAGCTGCAAACAAAATTGTAGATAGCATCAAGTGGTGTCTCTTTAGTTCTTTATTAGACTGTCCTGCATGCCAGTACCCAGAAATGCAAAAGGGCTTGCCTAATGTTTTTGCTTGGTTATTAGTGAAATATGTGGGACACTTTTCTTGTCCTAAATCTCAATGATTCTTGTGTTGCTGCTTATAAAATGTGCACTTCGATTTTCCAGGAAGATAGTGAAACTGGACTCGTCTCTTTCCCTTCTCGAAGCGAAGTTGTATAGTGTTGATGAGAATAATTCTCTGGGACACTCAACAAGCCAAAAGGCAAAGCACACTTTGGCACATGACAAAATATTTGATTTAGCAAATTTAACAGGTGAATCCTCTAGGTAAGTTTGTCACCCCTTTACAATTTTATTTCCTGTGTGTTTGACATTTTTGTATGTACCAGACAATGAAGGGTACAAATTGTACTTAACCATGCCATATTATTGTTGCAGCTAACCGATATATTGTTTCCTATGGAGAATTGTGTCACTGGAGATTTATGAACTATCTTGTTCTATTTCTTCTCATCCATATGTGAGGTCTTGTTGATGTCATTCTGTTCACTATGCTAACTTCTTACTGTATGCTATTACATGTTTGATTTTCTTTAGATAGTTGTATCATTGTCAAATACGTTTCAAATTGTATATGCCGTGATGACTTGGTAAACATGTCCTCACAAGAACATCTGATGTAGTGTTACGAGCCAATTGGGCCAGGATGGCCAGGCTAACGCGCCACGGCTAGGAGGGCTGACGCCTACCATAATTGTGGACGGTTAGATTAGGAAGTTACAATTTGGTTGTTAGGAACGATAATATTGGTTAACTCCGCCTATGCCTTTCTAGATATAGTCGGTCCTAAGCCCGGGTAAAGGAGGAGGGTTGTGATAGGCTTGACGAGTCAGCATCAAAACAGCCATTCCTATGGATATGAAACTCAGTTTGGGTTTCACATCTAGTCTATCTCAATGTGCTTGAGACAAAGGCTTTGTTGTTGAGATAAGATTGGATCTTGGTTAGAGGCTAAGTTCTAGGTTGCTTGGGAGTCAGGTATTGTTTTGAGTTTTGGTCTATGTGGTCCAAATGTTCGGGATTACTCTTACATTGGTTGTTTATGTTGGAATAATTTGGGCAGGGCCCATTGACTTTCCAAATTAATGTTATTAATTTTAAGGCTCACATTAATGCTATATGGCTAAACTATTTAGTCCCACATGGGTAGTTGAAGAGGATTTTGACCAACTTAAATAGGTGGACTATTTCTCTCTATTTGAGAAGTTGGAAAGAAGAAAAGGGAGTGTTACACGCGCGCCGAGCCGTGCCGTGCGCGACGCGTACGCGTCACGCGCATTTTCGCGTGAGAAAATCGCGTGACTTGTGGCTTGTGCGTGTGTGTGGAGAAATTGCTGCATCATTCTTATTGTGTGAGTTCAATATTTTTACCGTTTCTGAGAATTGAATCACCTCAATTATGACAGTGAATTAAATATAGACGTTACTAGTAACCGACGTATTAAAACAGACGTTACTAGTAACTGACGTATTAAAACAGAGAATTAATCTCGCGCAATAACTGCCTCAGTGTACAACCTGACGCTCTCACGTTCATTTGTTGTGTTCTTTCTGTTCCTATACAGATTAAGCGCGAACACGAACAATCTTTATGAAGTCATAATATTGCTCATTTTCAATTATATCATGATTTTTTTATTACTTTTGAAATTAAAATATATAAAATACCTAAATATCTAACAGTTTATATAAGTTTGGGCCAGTATATAAACCGTTGTGCTCCAAACCTTTTACACGAAGTGGGGACGAAAGTGTAAGCGGGGTGCTTTGCATACGCAGGCTCACCGCATATGGATTGGGCTAGAAGCAAATTTTGGAGGCAGGGTGTTACTTAAATATCAGTTAGTAAGTTGTCATCCTACACTGTTAAGACAAGATCAGGCTGTTAGTTAAGGTTATTTGCCCTGTGCCCATATAAAGGCAGCTGTGGGCAGAGGGAAAAGATAGGCAAGAAATAAGAAGACTAGATCCTTTTTTTTTTGCCATGGGCTGAGGCCCCCGATTCCGCGCCATAACACCTTCATCTGGGAAATGGTAATATATCTGTTTCTGTGTAATTTTCCTACCTGAAGACCCAGTAAAATAGCTCTGTTTAGTGCCTGCATGCCACTGCATGATGACAAATAGTTCCACCAGTGTTCTGTAATTTTACTGTTCTCTTTAGGCTGTTAGGCATGGAAACTGGTTGTGAACAAATGTGTTCTGTCGCTGGAATTGTACTTGATAATGCTCGTCGTTAGAAACATTTTTTCCGTTAGAAACATATTTTCTGTCTGGGTTCTGACTTTAGGTGTCTGGCATGCTGTTTGTAGGTCACGTGATTCTTGACGAACCTATACGGGCAAGAGCATGAGTAATAACAAAGATTTGGATTTTTGGATGCCAAGGTTTATCAAGCAGGACCTCATTCTAGCGTTGTTCCTGTCTGACCTCTGCACATCATTTACAGGCGGGAATGAATGCTAATGGCGTTGAAGGTGAACTGTTGAGGATAAATAGCTAAGGTCATTGAAGGTGAATTGATCCTGCGGATAGTTTTATGCACATTGGAAGTTTGAAACAGATGGGCTTGCCTAACTCGTGTTTTCCATATATAAAATTTGTATACGGTATGAATGTTTCGGACTTAGCTTGATAGAGGAATAGCCCGGGTACAATTAAGTCTGCATATCTAAGACCATCAGAAATAATCTGATCAGCAACCTTCAAATATTCTTATCAGTATGAGCTTGTAAACCTACTTTGGACAAATGATGGTGTGACGCTAAGCGTCACAGTGTATTGCTGCACTTCAACGCGTGTGGTGATGGCATGATGATATACCTGTCAGAACCATATCCCAGATTATAAGGTGTTCTTGCCCATGGACAACATTTTATACGAACGCTAAGGCAGCCATAAACTGATTATTCTGAAATAAATGCTGCTTCATAAGAAAGAAAAAGACCTTAGAGCCTTCTGTACAGAATGATTCTAAGCCCGTAGGAAAGTAAGGGCCAGCCCGTATAACGCGTACTTACAAGGCCCATTGTTACTGATGTCTATCCCAATTTCTTTATCAATATATGATTTTTTATTAACTTAATAATAATAATCAGCTATTTTCAATATTTGTAGAAATAAAAATCAGCACTAGATTATTTGCTACTGATTTTACTAATAAAAATTAAATGTTGTATAACGGCGAACGTGACGTGTCATGTCATCCTGTCATTTAATGAACATGTGATAGGTGGTTATTTTTATAAATTTTAAAAACAGTAAATTATTTTTATTAAATTAATAAAAAATTGTATATTAATAAAAATTGTCTTGGGGACGTGGCAATAATATGGCTCACAAAGCTATTCAACCATATTTTTCAGTCAAACAAGATGACTGAAGAATGGAGAAAAAGTATATTAGTACCTATCTTCAAAAATAAAGTAATATTCAAAGTTGTACTTATTATCGAGGGATTAAACTTATGAGCCATACTATGAAGCTTTGAGAGGGAGTGATTGAACACCGCCTGAGAAAAGTGACCAATGTCACTAAAAACCAGTTTGGTTTTATGCTTGGGAGGTCTACAATGGAGGCGATTTTCTTGTTTCGTCAGCTTATGGAGAGATATAGGGAGCAGAAGAAGGACTTGCATATGGTGTTCATTGACTTGGAGAAGGCGTACGACAAGATATCAAGGTCAGCCATGTGGTGGGTACTAGAGAAACATAAAGTGCCAACAAAGTACAATACCCTTATCAAGGATATGTACAATAATGTTAGGACAAGTTTGCGCATAAGTGATAGTGATGCATTTCCTATCACGGTAGGACTACATCAAGGATCATCTTTGAGCCCATACATCTTTTCATTGGTGATGGATGAGGTGTCGAAGGATATACAAGGGATATCCCTTAGTGCATGCTCTTTGCCGATGATGTAGTGCTGGTAGATGAAACTAGGGATGGTGTTGATAAGAAATTAGAGTTATGGAGACAAACCTTAGAGTCCAAGGGGTTTAGACTTAGTAAGACCAAGACCGAGTATATGAGGTGTGACTTTAGTGGTGTTGGTCATGAAAAGGTAAATGTTAGTCTACAAGGACAAATAGTACCTAGAAGGGACTCTTTCCGATACTTAGGATCAATGTTACAAAGCAATGGCGATATCGATGAGGATGTTTGCCACAGGATCAAGGTAGGGTGGATGAAATGGCGACAAGCCTCTGGAATCCTATGTGATAGGAAGGTCCCACAAAAGTTAAAAGGGAAGCTTTATAGGACGGTGATCAGACCCGCGATGCTTTATGGGGCGGAATGTTGGCCGACTAAACGGCAACATGTCCAACAAATGAGTGTTGCACAGATGTGCATGCTACGGTGGATGTGCGGGCGCACGAGAAGAGACCGAATAAGGAATGAGGTGATTCATGATAGGGTAGGGGTGACGCTGATTGAAGAGAAGTTAGTCCAACATCAACTAAGATGGTTTGGACATATCCAACGGAGACCTCCAGAAGCACCGGTTAACAGTGAGATTTTAAGAGGTAGAGAAAATATTAGGAGGGTAGAGGACGACCAGGGTTGACCTAGGAGGAGGCGGTAAAATGAGATTTGAGATATTGGAATGTATCTAGAGACTTAGCTCATGATAGGACCGCATGGAAAGTAGCAATTCATGTGCCAGAATCTTAGTCTTGTTTTTTCTTTTTTCCTTGTTATTCTTATATCTCTTCCACTCTTTTACTTCATTAATATAATATATATATATATATAATTATTGGGTTTAATGTCTAGCCGACCCCAACATTCTTGGGATAAAGGTTTGGATGTTGTTGTTGTTGTTGTTGTATATTAATAAAAAAAATCCGCCTATCTGATCGCTGGAACCAGATCAGCACCAGAACAATCAGCTCCGAGAGCCCTCACCCCCTCTCCTTTCATCTGTCGCTGCTCTTCCCCACTTCCACTACTTAGGGTAAGTTTGGTTCAGCTGTGAATTCTTAAAAATCTGATTCTAGCTGTGAGCAATGAGAAAACTGTTGTGAGTTGAGAGCTACAGTGAGCTGAATCTGTTTAGATGGAAACAACTATTAACTGTGGATTCTATAATACATGCGTATAAAAAGTAACGTTTCAGGTTTTGTAATCAGTGACATAGTGGGTAATTTCTAGGAAAAGTTGGAATAGGAATCTAGGAAATCTAGTGCCCTGACAGATTTTCATTTACACTAGTAAAATCTGTAGATTTTGAAGAATTTGATTCTCATAGAACCCCTTTGATTTAGATTTTTGAATTTTGATACAGAATCTGGTTAGTGCAACTAAACTAGAAGGACACTCAGCCGAATCTCGATTCCGCGGCGGAACGGTTGAGGTGAGGCCAGCTCTGACTTTGGTAGTTGGAACAGAGGTTTACGCGAAACTTTGATTCAACTGGTAGGGTAGTAGGAGTCATGATGTCTCTGTTCCCAAAAATTGTGGCAAGCATGTCTTCAGTTCGATGCTCCAATGACTAGGAATCTGAAATAGCGCCTAGATGGACTCCTGGGCATCAAAACAATTTTCTCCTTTGCATGTAGTTCCTGTGTGCTCGGAGCAGCCGATTCAGTAATTGCCACTATAATTCATAGTGCACTGTATTGACAATGTTTGTGCATTACCTGCTAAGAGTTTTAGGTGATGTTGTACCAACATTGGGTATTGGGCCTCTTGTGCTCATCTGTCTGGCAAAAATGTGTTGAGTGCTGAACTTAAGTTTCTTCAATCTTCCCCATTTGCAGACATGTCTCTTTAGGCTTGACACTGTAACATCATATTGGTTCACTTGCAGGTGCAATATTGCATTAGACCATACCTTTTGCACATAGTTTAATGTTCACTTCAGAAGAAACTGTAGGGACTACATGTTTGGACGCTCTTGTCAAGGCAGTAGACTCTGAGGAAGTGAAAGAGGCATCGTGGAGGAAGTCAGGAAGGGTTACTCTCATCTTGTTATTCAGATGGGCCGAGGAGCATATGTACCATCCAAGGTAACAATTTCCGGGAGTTTGACGTCTCCATGGAGAATTGGATGTGCAAATGATTTTCCGCTATCCTAACATAATATATGATCACTTAATATTTTGTAGCCGATGTTGTATACTATTCCTGCATTTGTCTTTGTACATCACATATATATTTCTTAGCAGTGCATAACTTAAACTTTTCAGTATCTTAGATTTAATATACTTTCAACATACTCCTGTTTATTAGGGGTGGCCATGTTTAACCATTAACCGTAAAAACAAACCATGGTTAACCGAATTTTATTTGGTTATCACGCTGTATTAACCGAATAACCGATTTAACCGAAATTTTAACCCACACTTTTCTATAAGCCATAAATATAAAGCTCAATAGCACTAATCTTTATCTTCATCAAAACTTTCCTTATAGTACAACCTAATCTTAATAATCTGCACCCATCACCGACACATATATGTCAATTTTTATATTTATTGCTATTTTGTGTGTTTATTGTTATTTTTACTTAATAAATTATACTACAAATTAAAATACGGTTAACCGCAAAACTGAAACGAAATAACTGCAACCGAATTATGCGATTATGACTCTTTTGGATCAAATACGGTTATCTATTCTTCATAACCAAAATTTCTCTTAACCGAATTAACCGCATTAACTGAATGCCCACCCCTATCATTTATAGGCTCATGATGTTTATACTGAAGATAAAAGATACATGCAGCTTCCTTTTTCCTTTTTTGGTTCATGAGGGCAGGACCGAAGGATTAGGATTTGATGCTGAGGCACATGTCCGTCTAGGCTCAGAAGTCTTATTCTTAACATCATAAAGTAATCAATTTCATTTTCGTTAGAATCAGGTCTCAGGAAAAGCACTTGAGGTGGATTATTTCACCTTTTCACCAAGTATGCTGGCTACATCAGAGAAGCATTCTTATAATGGCTGTACATGGAGCGGATGTATTATTGATTGTGCGTATGGATTGTTAATAGTGTTTTACGCGGATGTATTGCATCAAATGTAGATAGCAAGTCTGGTCAATGGTAAATATTTTTTGCGACATGTTCCTGAAGCATATTTAAGACGCTATACTTGGCAAATCTCTTATTGTGTTGTTGTGAACGAAGGTCTTATGGTTAATCCCCAGAGCGATTGATGACCAATTTTTTCCTGTCCTGTAGCTGTAGTAATCCAAGATTGAATCTTGAATTTCATTCTGATATTATGTAGTGGTGTGTAACCCTATTACGTTTACTATATTGGTCTTGTTTGCATTCTTGACTGTCAACTGTCAAGATGTTTTTCAAATCAAAGAATTACTAAGTGTTGCTTATATACGATCCAACCAACCTCTATTTTGTTGGAGTCTAAACCAATAAGTGTCTCCTTTGCATGGGCCCGCAGCACCCACAAACTGTAAAGTATGTGCCGTGAGGCCCACCAACATGAAGTGGGCAATGACCTAAAAAAAATGAAGTGAGCAACTCATCGTGACTAGCAGGACCCACTAAGCATGCTAATAAGTTAAGTGGACACAGCGGCTTGTGGTGGGCTGCCCACAGCCCGCCCCACTTATAGTTTGAGTCATAACTTGTTACAAACAACAGACATAATGGGATCACAAATGGCGTAGAGTTAGTAGCAATTCTTAGCCAGTACATCTCCAGTCCAATACAGAAAGCCAACATCAAACATAATGCTCAATCAGCCAAGTAGAGTTAGTAGCAATGCTCAATCAGTCTATCTTCGTACTGTACAGAAATCCATGTTCTGCCAAACAACTCTCGTTTTCAAAATGATACCATACTTTTACTATATAATGGTATTCAAGTTCAACAGTATAGAAATTCTAATGCACAAACTATATCATTCTTTGTTAAGAACTCTTGACACTTTGATGTTTCAGGTTTATCTTCTCTCAAAGGACTATATGAAAAAGGTTTACACACTACCCTAGACATAAAGAATAAAATCAACACTGCAAAATAGCACTAAGACTAAGAACACTCAAAGTCTACATGTTGACAGAATAGGAGATCATAGTACAAAAGTTTGAGCAATATGTATAATGTGGACATAAGAGAATCCTTTATCTGTTAATAATCATGTGAAAACAACACAAGCAGACTAAGAAATTTTGAGCACTACTACACTTGCATTGCAGATGTAAGAAGTAAGAACCGTGTTTCAGTAAGCTCTTTTAGGCTCTGTTTGACACGACTTAAACTTGTTAAAGAAACAACTTGTCTAAAAAGATGGTGAACAACAATTTAAACTTATATCCTGCTTTTAGTTTTGAATTAATATGCTGCTAGAGAAGTTGGTTGTTTAGCACACCCCTAGTTTATTTTTATGAAAAAAGTTGATCTGCCAAATAGGGCCTTTGTAAAACTCTTTATTGCAGTTGAACCTACAGGTTGCACAAAGAAAGTTATGTAACGACTATTTGCAAGGCTTTAGCTCGTTAGACCTCTCCACCTGCTTTATATTTTAGAAGAAAATTTGCTTATGAAAATGGAGCAAAAGCATCTTGCAAACACAGAGAAAATAGGACTCAACTTGACATTATTTAGAATCAACATATGTTACCTTTACAGGAATCAGAGATCAATATCTTCATCACTTACGTCCAAGTTCTCACTTTACAAGATATGAGAATAAGATGAACATACAAAATTAAGAAGTCAACATCTGAAACTATATTGTAAAACTAATAATATGAGTATACCTACAGTCCGAAACCAGTCTTGGAGACATATTAGAGCTTTAACAATGCTGGTGGACAAACTGCTCCTGTAGTCGCTAATAATCCTTGAACCAATACTAAATGTGGACTCCGATGCCACCGTAGAAGCTGGAACGACCAGGACATCATGAGCCATGCGAGCTAATATTGGATACTTAGGTGAATGCATCTTCCACCAATATAGTATATCAAAGCCCTGTTCGTCATAGAGGAACAATTCATATTGCAAATATCTATCAAACTCATTAGACCCTTGCTTGTTTTGAACACTCAAACGATTGTACCAATCAGACCATGGACAACCTTGTCTTGGAGACATGGTGTCACCTTGCTGATTAGTAAAGCCAGATGTGTCTGGTGTTTGAGAAGAGTATGCATTAAACAAATTTCTAATTACATGACCAACTCTATTGATGTGATCATAAGCACAATCTCCAAAAGCTTGCCTCAAACGAAAATCAACAAAACCAAACTTGAATCTAGAATCAAGAACCACTGGTATGGAATTTGTCAAGTAAGAAAGCTTCCAGTACTGTCAAACTTCTTTTGCATTTATCTAATCATGGATGTAACAAATGTGTTGGTACTTAATGCCTCCTGTCGGTACCTGAGATATGGAGTACCCCCGCGCACAGGGTAAAATGCCTAAGAAACTCGCCCTTCTCCGCAGGGAGAGCTCCGAAGGCGCCACGCGTCCGGCGGGGCCGGACCTCCCTCTCCTCAGAGGAGAGCTCCGGGCCCACCACGTGGCATACAGAAGCCGGACCTCCCCCTCCGTGGGAGAGAGGTCCGAAGGCGCCGCGTGTCCAGCGGGGCCGGACCTCCCTCTCCTCAGAGGAGAGCTCCGGGCCCGCCACGTGGCCAACAGAAGCCGAGCCTGTCCCTCCGCGGGGAGAGGTCCGGAGGCTCCACGTGCCCCGCGGGACTGACCCTTCTCTCCTCTGAGAAGGGCTCCGGGCCCGCCACGTAGCAGTAGAACGACGCTGCCTGCCCCGAGCGATAGGCAGCGGGCGTAAAGACGCCCCATACCTTGCCCGTACAAGGTATTCAAGGCCCGCGTCTTCCCAAGACGCGGAGACGCGGAGCACGCTTCTGTCAGGTGCCGTTGCGCCCAGTCGCATCACAGACTGGCGCGCGGTGTCAGAACCTGCCAGCCAATAAACACCACGATAAGACATCCCATGCCGCCTGCGCCGTCATCAACCACTACGACTAGCATGCGGCATGGGCAGGGCGGCAAGATGAAGACTCAGGAGCCTTCGACCAGAGGCAACTACCGGCATAACTGCAGATACGGTAGATGATAGACAATCTTCCCGGGACCACCTGTCGGGTCCCGGCCCCCCTTGTAAGCTGCCCGAGCCTTGGACTATAAAAGGCTCGGGTAGGCGTCGATAGCAAGGGTTCGCACTTTGCAACTCATACGCTAGCCATACACTCTCAAGCTGTAACTCACCCCCGAGCTCAGGACTCCGGTCCTGAGCAGCAAGCAATACAGCGAGCTCCATAGCTCGCCGTGGACGTAGGGTTTTACGCTCCGGCGGCCTGAACCACGTAAAACTCGCCGTGTCAAGCTCTTACTAACTCGTCCATCTGCGCAAGCTCTCCGCTAGAGACTAGCCCCACCGAAGAAAGAACCTCCGCGGGCTGCCCAGTGCAGGCCCGGGGGAAGTGTCGACTGAACACTTCGACACCTCCTCTTTCAACACTTGTCTAACTTTCCAAACTTGATGAAAATAAACATTTGAAGTTGGATATTTTGAACCAGAGACAACTTTGGTGTATTTCTTGAAGACATTTAGCAAGCTACAAACCACCTCAGCTCTTTCCTACTCTATTGTCAATGGGCAGTACTTGTAGTTTGGATCTTGTACTCAAAACTCATGGAAAGATGCCCTTAGAGGTATTGCTGACTTTAGCATGAGATATGTTGAATTCCAACGTGTTGGAATGTCAAGTGAAAGGTGTTTCTTGCAAGATATGCCTAGCTCACCAATAATTTCCTAAAACTTTTCCTTTCTGGATTGAGAAGACTTTATATACTTCACACTTTTCCTAACATTGTTTTATGACACTCTCTATTGCTTACAAACCATCATTGACAATGAGATTGATGACATGAGAAACACGACGAACATAAAACATCCCACTACAGAACAACATCCGCCTTGTGAAAATATGCTCACACAACGAGTCTATCATTGATTTGTTAACTTGGGCATTATCTATGTTTACACTAAAGAGTTTGTCCTTAATATTATAGTAGTGAATAATCTTCAACACTACATTATAGATGCTTATAGCAACATGCGGTGTTTTGATGTAACAAGACCTTAGAAATTTTCTTATAAACCTTCCAACTATCATCGATGTAGTGACATGTGATGCAAAAAATAGCCTATGTTTCTTTTGGATGTCCAAACATCAACTATGTGTGAAACTCTAGAATTACAAACAAACTGTTGAAATATGTAGCAGTTTTGTAGTAGGAATCTACATAGGAAACACTCACGATAATATTTGAACGACTTCTTGCTTCCAGAAACAAAGATAATGGCGGCGCAGACGACCTTGGTGGAGACCTCTGAGTAGGCTCAGGTGAGGCAGCTGCTCTAGGGCGTGATGGTTGTGCCAGAGGTCTTGCTCTAACTACCGTAGGAGACACTAACAACCTCATCATAGGTGAGTGACCAAGCCCACCTTGCACGTAGGCTGTCTCTATACCTTTTAGCAATTTAGCATGTTTTTAGTGGGGCGGGTCTAGTGGGCTGGTAGACCGGGCCGCCCTACTTACAGTTTGATGTTTGATGGCTTGGTGGAGAACAATCCTCCCTATTGACGACTTAGTTTGGCGATATTTATTCTAAACGTGTAATATTTGCTTACCGTTTTTCAGTACATACAAATATATTTTTTATGTGGGGCATTACGTCTTTGATGAGTTGATGGATGGAAGCCCATACAGACAATCTGCATCCTACAGGGGCTAGTTTGGGATTGCTCATTGCAAAATGTAATTTTAAGCTGCTCGGATTGAATATTTTCCTAATGTGAATATTTTCAATTATTAGAGCAGAGAGTATACTAGTTTGTTATTATATACTCTATTCTTTCTTGATTAACTAACCATCATTAAATAAAAATGAATGGAAGGAGTATCTGCTCCTAGAATTTCAATATTCATTTATTTATTGACACTGTTCATCGCCATGGCAAACTATACGTGTATGGATATGCCGGTGACAAACATAACGCCCTTTTTTTTTCTTTGGCAAATTTGAGACATGTTTGTCTGATAACTATCTTTAACACACCTTTTTTCCTAAGAGAATCTTCAGTGTTATGTAAAAAATACTTAAAAATTAGTTTCGAGAGTTTCTAAAAAATTAGTAGGAGTAAAAATACCATGTTCTTAAACAATTCTCAATATATGATTTCTAGATATTGTGGAAGTGGAATGAGCAGGTATAGACCCCCTATTATATAGATTTTTTTTAGAACTGAGAGTATTCACCCATGATGTGGATCTATCAATTGAGATGGTTGTTTTTGTGAGTGGGTAAATTTAGGGAGTGAATATTAAAAATTGTTGGAGGAGTAATTTTACAATGTGTTTCTAAAGTTTGGTTTTTATAAATGTGGGTTGACAATTAAGAATTGTAGAATATACTCTACTTTGATTAAATTTACCCTTGTGTGGCTTGAAAATTGAACAACTAACCTTAAGCAAAAGTTGACAACAAATTTCAGCCTTATTACAAGTGGGCCAAACAGCCTATTTCCGTTCCGTTCCGTATTTCGAAGTAGGGTTCAAATTTACAGCTCCGGCCCTTCTGCCCTTCAGCTCCTCTCCTTTCACCCTCCGCGGCGAGGTTCGCCCGTGGAGTGGAAGCAGAGGCGGCGGAACGTATCCACTAAACGCACCTCTCTGCAACTGTCGGTAGGGAAATCACCCCCCTCTGTTTTTCCCCTCCAGATGGCAAGCGGTTTAAGGCTGATCGAATCTGCGCTCTTCTGGTGGTTCATTTCGATTAAGGGGATATTAGGGAGAGATGAGTAACCTTGCGAACATGTTTTCTGTTCTCAATCTGGACGCCGAGGATGATCGGGAGGAAGTGGAGAAACCAGCACCCAGAGAAGCAGACGCTGCTGCAGTTGCTCCCAAATCTGGTAACAGAACTCGCCCTTTCCCCTTTCCACAGCTCGTAGATCATCACATTCCTAACAAACTCGGTCGAGCATAAATAAGCTCACTGGAGACCTTTTTGCTGTTTGCCACCGTTTGTCTAGCGATTAATAATGAGTGCCTGTCACCGTGCTCCAAACAGACTACAACTTCAGGATAAATCTTGTCTACTTAGGTTGAAAAGTAGAAATTCAAACAACCATATCACACAACACAACATGGAGGAAGTACATTTCAGGAAAATTAATACTTAATTATGTACTCGCAACTGGCAGGCTCCATGGTCTATTCTGATCTGCTGTTGTTAGTGATAGAATCAGTAAGTCCTGGTGAACTGTTCTGTAATCTGTATTCTATTAAATAGTCCAATCATGCAGTAAACTGATGCTCCATCTGTCCAAGAATACAAGCATTCCTAGGTTTGGCCAAAGTCGAACAGTTTTAATTTGGACCGTCTGTAGCAAAAAAATATGATGTTCTATCTAATATAAATGATATTATTAGATTCATCGATAAATCAATTATCACAATATGTAACTCTATATTTGAAATAATTTGTGTTATAGATATTATTAGTTAAAGTTGAAAAGATTTGACTCTGACCAAACCTAGAAATGCTTATATTCTTGGACGGAGGAAGTGAATTCTTGTAGTATATTTTCAATCAAAACTTAGATATATTTCACTTCTTTTCCTTTTCTTTTTGAGATGAACTAACTAGAAGGGGAGCCCTGGCGCAGCAGTAAAGTTTCTGCCTTGTGGCCATGAGGTCACGAGTTTGAGTCCTAGGAACAACCTCTTGCAGAAATGCAGAGAAAGACTACGTATAAAAGACCCAAGTGGGTCGGACCCTTCCCGGACCCTGCGCAAGCAGGAGCTACATGCACCGGGCTGCCCTATAGACTAACTAAATGTTGCTGGTCGCTTTCTGTTTGAGAGTTAGAGTCAAATACACTTTTCGGAGAGGTAACCAGTTTCTGCTTGAAGATTTAAGAATTGCATTCGCATTGCAGAGAGAGGTAGCCAGAGCAAAGCAATGATTGTGAACTATGACGGGGAAAATCTTGCTTCATCATCAATCAAATACAAGTTGCCATTGGTGTGGATAGATTTGGAGATGACTGGTGAGTCTTTATTCTCCAGTATTATAAACTGATGTATCTGATTGAGTTCAGGAAATTTGGCATGGCATGCTTAATGCTGTCTATTCCTGAACTGTTATGTTACACATATTTGATTACATGAAGTTCCTTGCACTCAATGTTTTTAAGTCGCCTAGTCGACCCTAGTCGCCTTAGGGGCGACTAGGGTGACTAGTCGCTCCTAGTCAACCTCTAGTCGAGGACCTAGTCGTCCAACAATTTTTTATAGCAGTTTCTAGTCGATGGTTATATATATCGACACACGCACAGATATATATATATATATATATATATATATATATATATATATATATATATATATATATATATATATACCAGCAAACAAACCTTTAGAAGTTCATATCAGCAACAGTTTAAGTGCAGCTGCAAAATATGTTTAGAAAATAGAAATTACATAACAGATTTGAAGTCTAGATTTATAAATAATGCTGATAAACCTTGAGAATTAAAATTGCAGACCTGATAAACAAAATGTACACATATTTCAGTTCACATTAGATCAGATCAACAAAAGAAGTTCAGTGCAAAATTACTTACAATTCAGTTCAGCAACAAACTTTCATAAATTCAGATCCCCAACATTAGAAGAGACAATAAAAACAGCAGTAGTTAAATAAATAAACTACCAACAATATTTAAGTTTCAGTACTTCAGTTCAACATTATACTAAAAAAAGTCTTTCAGTCCAGACACATTTTAATTAAAAGTTTAAAACAGCGATAGGCTAGGTCTAGGTCTAGGAGGAAGAAGGACAATGCCACATCTATACCTTCATCTGAGGAGGAAGTCATCTTGCCGGCGTCAGCTCACAGTTAGAGGCGGTGGTAGCTCACAGTCAGAGAGAGAGAGAGAGAGAGAGAGAGAGAGAGAGAGAGAGAGAGAGAGAGCGACGGTAGCTCACAGATGTTAGAGAGCTCACGGCGATAGCTCACAGTCAGATGTCAGAGAGCTCGCGGCGGCAGCTCACAGTCAGAGGCCGCGACAGCTCAGGGTCAGAGGCAGCGGCAGCTCAGTGACCCGACGCCAGGGAGGGGCTCAGGCGGCGGCGCGGCGCAGGGAAGATTCTCAGGCGGCAGCGCGACACAGGCATCGGCAGGAGAGTGGCTCGGCCGGCGGCCGGTGTAGGGGAAGGGCGCAGGCGGCGCAGGGGAACGGCGCGGGCGGCGCAGGGGAACGGCGCGGGCGGCGCTATGGAAGGGAGCGGGCGGTGTTCGGCGGCTGTTGAGGAAGGACCGAATGAGAGGCGCTAGGGGTAAGAGGAAGAACTGAGCTGAGAAGGAAAGGAACCATATGGGCTGGCCAGTTGGCCCAAAATATTTTGTAAATCGTTCTGATCGCCCAAACCCTCTAGTCGCCCGATTAGTCAGGCTGATCGGATGACTAATCGTCCGACTAATTTTCTAGTCGAGGTAATCGAGTCGGAAGGTCTGATCGGGCTGTACCTGGCGATAAGGACGACTAATCGTGATTAGTCGTCCGATTTGAAAACATTGCTTGCACTCCAACTCATTGTGGGAAATATTTCCCTGTTAAATCTTATTTGGTGCTGCAATTCCAGCCCCCAAAACTTCTCTGTTCTTGCTGTAAGAACTGATCTGCCCTTAGCAGATCAATCTGACCAGGCTTTGATGGTGGCTGAACCAAGCCTGGTGGCGGCTAGGGTTGAGGAGGGAGGCAACAACTTGGGGAAGATGATGCCCTAGGCAGCAGCTGGAGCAGCAGCCTTGAGGGGCGGCTGGAACAACATCTGGCAGCTGGAGAGTCCTGGGCGGCGGCAGACCTGGACGGCAAACCCTAGCCCCTGGTGGCGGCTAGGGTTCCTGGTGGTGGCGCCGACCTGGAGAAAGAGGGGGGGCGGCGACTACAACAAGGGGGAGAGAGGCGGCTAGGGCTAGAAAAGTGGAGGAAAATTTTCTGTATTGATCTCTCTCAACTTTTGGGGTGTTTTGGCTTGTTTATATAGCCCTCCCCCCCTTACAAGAGTCTTATCTATTACAAAAAAATCTATTAGTCTATCTCTAAGAAGACTAAACTCAAATTTCTTCTAGAAGGGGACCCGACCTGGGCCAGGGCAAACCAGCCCACACGACCCAGTTCTGGCCGCCTTGGGCCAGGGGCAGATCAACCCACATTCTCCTCCTGATCCTGACAAAGGCCCACGTCTAGGATCCCGATCCTTCTCCTCATCTCCACGAACTTCTGTCTTCCAAGGGCCTTGGTCAAGATGTCCGCCATCTGGTCTTGAGTGGAGTTTTGCTCAAGCACAATAGTACTGCTGTCCACACACTCCCGTATGTAGTGGTACTTGACGTCGATGTGCTTGCTTCTGTCATGGTGTACCGGGTTCTTGCTCAAGTCTATAGCTGACTTGTTATCAACCCGCAACACCGGCGCCTTCGATTTTTCCGCTAATTCCTCCATTAGCCGTGCCATCCATACACCTTGACATGTCCCTTGAGCTGATGCGATATACTCACTTCACATGAGGACAAGGCCACCACCTTCTGCTTGCAGGACTGCCATGAAACGGGGCTGTTTCCAAGACAAAACAACACCCCGCTTGTGCTCTTGCGGTCCTCCACATCTCCCGCATAGTCACTATCCGAGTATCCAATAAGCTCCATGTCTCCTCCTCTTGCATAGAAGACTCCATAGTTGATTGTACCACCTATGTAGCGTACAATGCGTTTGACTACAGCAAAGTGATCCTCCTTGGGCTCCTCCAGAAACCGACTCACATACCCGACCGAGTAGGCGAGATCGGGACGTGTGTTCACCAAGTATCGCAGCCCTC
Source organism: Neostapfia colusana (assembly GCA_030760725.1). Lineage (NCBI taxonomy): Eukaryota > Viridiplantae > Streptophyta > Magnoliopsida > Poales > Poaceae > Neostapfia > Neostapfia colusana. The sequence goes on along the minus strand of JASWHV010000019.1, from coordinate 24,779,226 downwards.
CAATCAAGATCCTATAGTCCGTTGCATGCACCAACGAGCTATCACTTGTCTTGTAAAGCTTGAGGCCTTGCTCAATAGGGAATGCACAGGGGTTGAATCCTTCCAGGCCAGCTTTAGTGACAAGTTTGGAAGCGTAGGCCGCTTGCCCAACGCTTATCCCTGCATCAATTTGCCGCACCTCCAGGCCAAGATAATATGACAAGAGACCCAAGTCGCTCATCCTGAACCTCTTCATCATCTCCCCTTTGAACTTCTTGAGATCGCCTCCTCCTGTGCTCACAAGATCGTCGACGTACACGCCGATGATGAGCTTCTCATCTTCAACTCCACGGAAATAAGTCCCGTGCTCGCTCGTACTCTTATGGAAACCAAGCGATAGCAAGCTATCGTTGAGCTTGGCATTCCAGGCCTTGGGCGCCTGTCGAAGTCCATATAAAGCTTTCTTGAGCCGATACACCTTGTGTTCGGCTCCGTCGATAATGAAGCCAACGAGTTGGGAGACGTACACCTCCTCCATCAAGTCGCCGTTCAGGAAGGCGCTCTTCACGTCCATGTGGTGTACCTCCCACCCCTTGTGCGCAACAACTACAAGGAGCAAACGAACAGATTCGAGACGAGCTACAGGAACAAATACCTCGTCAAAATCTATTCCTTGCCGTTGGACATAGCCTTTTGCCACCAGTCGAGCCTTGTGCTTCACCACCTTCCCATGCTTGTCCTTCTTCACCTTGAACACCCATTTGAGGCCAATGGGCTTGTATGAAGATCCACATGTTGCCAAGTCTTGTTTTCTTCTATAGACTCCATCTCCTCGAGCTTGGCCCGTCTCTAGCATGGGTGTTCCTCAGCATCGGCAAAGGACTTGGGCTCCTCCGCGGTGGTGAACATGAGCTCCCCCTCCTCTAAGCTTGGTGTGCGCTCAGCCCGACCAGGAGGGGTGAGGGTTCCAAGCACGTTGCGCATCGTGCGGAACCGTAGTTTCGCGCCGTCGTCGTAGTAGGCGTCGACGACGTTGCTGCCGGGGTCCGACAGCGGTGTGGCGAAGCAGATGGGCCGTGGAAGATTCCGGGGCGTGACGAAGGTGCTGGAATCTTCAAGTCCGGAACCCCCGCTGCTGCTGACCCCGTGTAGGACTGCCCCAGCCTTGATTTGCGCTGGACAGTCACTGCAGGGGCCCTTCGGGCGACGCTACAGGTGCTGGACTCTCTCCAGCAGGTCTGGAGGCTGACGCAGGAACTCCTAGGGTCTGGACAGACCCTTCTAAAGATGGCAATGGATATCCATTACCCGCATACTCGCGGATATCTGACCCGATGGGTACGGGTTTGGGTAGGAATTTGTACCCGCCAGTACGAGTTCGGGTAACGGATAAACCCAATGGATATTTTTTATCGGGTAAGAAAATGTCATATCCATATCCGCTTACCCGTACCCGAATATTAACATGTGGTTCTATATAATATGTTGATTAATAATGAACCAAATTTCCATTATCATAGAAAAAATTATTTTTGTAGGCATTAATTTTTGAATATCTAGATCTAGCAATATTATGTGTTTTTCGTCACTATGTGATCATGAACATTGGTTAATTAGATCTAGCAAGGTTATGTTCTGAAGACTTAAGTGTTGCAGAAATTCTACTGTTTTGTTAAAGGATTTCAGGTAACGGATATGCCCGCGGGTAAAAAATATCCGCGGGTAATGGATACGGGTAAGGTTTTTTACCCGCTGCGGGTAACGGGTACGGGTTCGGGTACGGATTTTACCCAGCGGGTATGGGTAAATGAGGGCAATATCCACGGGTATTTTACCCGTTGCCATCCCTAGACCCTTCTGTGCCCCTCCTGGGCACTACAGGGGTGCTGTTCGGCCCCTCCGGACTCTGCAGCACCTCTCCGGGTGCTGGAACAGCAGGTCCAACAAGTGCTGGACCTAAGGAGCCGACGTGGAAGGCGGTGTAGTCCTCTTCTCCTGCTCCTTCTCCCTAGTCCCACTTGGCCGCCTCGTCGAATATCACGTCACGTTATATGTGTGTGCGCCCATCAGCCGGATTATACATCCGATAGCCCTTCGTCCCTGCAGCATAGCCAAGAAAAATCATCAAAGTACTCCGGTCTTCCAACTTTTTCAGGTGGGGGTGCGTGTTCTTGACATGCCCCACACACCCAAAAGTTCAGAAATAATTGACGGCTGGTCGCTCTCCTCCAAGTTTCATATGGCGTCTTCCCGCCGAGGCCGCGGGTGGGGGATCAATTCAAGATATAGACAGCCGTGATAACTGCCTCACCCCAAAAAATCTCGGGCATACCCTTCGCCTTCAACATGCTCCTCGCCATGCCGACCACCGTCTGATTGCGTCGCTCCACAACCCCGTTTTGCTGCGCCGTATACGGGGCTGTGAGCTGACGCTGTACTCCGTGCTGAGCGAAGTACTCGTCGAACTCTTGTAAGGTGAACTCCACTCCGCGATCAGTACGGAGTAGCTTCAGCCTCCTCCCGGACTCTAATTCAGCTGTTGCCTTAAATTGCTGAATTAAGTCGGGTGCCTTGTCCTTGGTTGCTAGAAGATAGAGCCACATATAGCAGCTCATGTTATCCACTAGCAACAAGAACATCTTCTTGCTGCCTGGAGTCGTCGGCGTGATAGGCTCGCAGATGTCACTGTGGACAAGGTCGAGCGCGCCCTCCGCGCGTCGCCGAGCTTGCTTGGGGAAGCTGGAGCGCCTCTGCTTCCCGACCAAGCAACCTTCGCACAATTGATCGACGTGATCAATTTGTGGAAGCCCGAGCACCATCTCCTCTCGTGCCAACTTTCGAAGCGCCTAGAAGCTGACGTGTCCGTAGCGTTCGTGCCAACGCCACGCAACATCATCACGCCTCGCGGTTAGGCAAACCGGACGTGTGATATTGAGCTTGATGGAGTACAGCTTGCTGTCGTCGCGCTGAACTTGTGTGAGGAGACGTTGCTGCTCATCCCGTATGTGCATCACTCCTCCGTGCACCGTGATGCTGTAGCCATCCTCATCCAGCTAGCTGACGCTGATGAGGTTGGTGGTGAGGCGTGGGATGAGGTAGATGCCGGTGAGCCTCCTGTGCTCACCCATCTTGGCGGCGAATAGGACCGTACCCTCCCCCTGGATACGCACTATGGAGTTGTCGCCGAACTTGATGGTTCCGACAACGTTTTCGACGAGCTCGGAGAAGACGGCGCGTGAACCCGTCATGTGGTTGGTCGCGCCCGTGTCGAGGTACCAACGAATGTCGTCAAAGTCGTCGTCGTTGCTACGGTGAGCGAAGACACATCCCTCCACTATCACCAGTGGGCACGTAGGACGTTCCTGTACAGGCTCCTCCTGTACTGAGGCCACCCTTGTCATAAACAAGGTGCCCTCCTCCTCCTCCTTTGCCACGAAAGCCTGCTGCTACGACTCCTCCTTAGGCTTCGACCGACACTCCCTGGCCCAGTGGCCCTTCTTCCCGCACTTCCTGCACTGGTCCCGTGGAATATCCTTCCCGGAACCTCTCTTCTTGCCTCCGTTCTTCTTGGGCGGGCCCTTTCGGCCGCCCCTCTTAGAAGAACCTGCGGACTGGGTAGACCGCTCCCCCTTGCACTGTGCCTCCCACTTCTCCTGAGTGAGGTACAACTGGCCGTTGTGTACTCCTCCCTTCCGTTGCGTCGATTCTTAGCCGCCCAGAGACGCCCCGTCATCTCCACGGCCCTCTCCACGGCCCTCTCTTCTCCTATCTCCTCTCCTAGCGACGCAAGCCGTGATAGCAATGCCGCTCAGGCGGAGGGAGAAGTCCTCCACGCTTTCGCCATCCTTGAAGACAACGTCTTCGAACTCCTTTCGGAGTTGCTGTGCTGTTGTCTTCTTTACGCGGTCGGCCCCAACCCGCATGATGGCGATCGTGTCCCATGCCTCCTTCGCCGTCCTCTTTTCTCCTATCGTCGTGATCATCTCCGGCGGGACAGCGCTGACCAAGATGTTGAGCTCCATCATGTCTTCCTGCTCGCTCACGTTCCCCTCCTCCACGGCCTTCCAAATCAGCCGTGCCTTCAGCTTGATCTTCATCATGACAGCCCACTCCGCGTAGTTGGTCTTGGTGAGCACGGGGAACACCGTCCTGGTGTTCACCTCACGAGCTGCCGGTGAGGGTGTCCATGGCTGATGGCGCTGCCACTGCTTGTAGGTGTAGGCGACATCTTGTAGAATTTAGCCTAGGGTTGAAAACCGGCTCTGATGCCACGAATGTTGCAATTCCAGCCCCAAAAACTTCTCTGTTCTTGCTGTAAGAACTGATCTGCCCTTAGCAGATCAATCTGACCAGGCTTTGATGGTGGCTGAACCAAGCCTGGTGGCGGCTAGGGTTGAGGAGGGAGGCAGCAGCTTGGGGAAGATGATGCCCTAGGCAGCAGCTGGAGCAGCAGCCTTGAGGGGCAGCTGGAACAGCAGCTGGCGGCTGGAGAATCCTGGGCGGCGGCAGACCTGGGCGGCAGACCCTAGCCCCTGGTGGCGGCTAGGGTTCCTGGTGGTGGCGCCGACCTGGAGAAAGAGGGGGCGGGGGGGGGGGGGGGCGGCGGCTGCAGCAAGGGGGAGAGAAGCGGCTAGGGCTAGAAAAGTGGAGGAAAATTTTCTGTATTGATCTCTCACAACTTTTGGGGTGTTTTGGCTTGTTTATATAGCCCCCCCTTACAAGAGTCTTAATCTATTATAAAAGAATCTATTAGTCTATCTCTAAGAAGATTAAACTCAAATTTCTTCTAGAAGGGGACCCTTACAAGAGTCTTAATCTATTACAAAAGAATCTGTTACAAGAGTCTTCTTCCTCTTCTTCTTCTTCTTCTTGGTTGTTCAAGCCATGCACTCGTTAGTCATGTGCCTTGAGTCTGTCAACGAGTTCTTCCACAGTCATCAACTTTAAGTCCAAAAATTGCTCAATAGTGGATGCAATGTGGAGAAACTTCGAAGGCAGAGCACGCAGCAATTTTCTCACAATATAACTTTCTTCAATTTTTCCACCAAGACCACAAATCTTTGTGACGATGATCATCACCTTTGTGGCAAAGTCATCAATAGAGTCTCCCCGTTCATGCGCATCACATCAAGCTCGTTCACCTAAGAACTTAGTCTTAATCATGTCCCAATCGTCTTTTGCCGTCTCTTTCTCGGAAATTCGCATGAGAGTGTCTTCATCAATAGCATGATAAATGGCTGCAAGAGCCAATTGGTCCATCTTTGGATCAACTTCACTCTTTGTCTCCTCGACAACTTTCCATACCCCCTGCGCCTTCAAGAAAACCTTCATCTTAATAGCCCATGCTGTAAAGTTGGTCTTCATTAACAGGGGATATTGCAACGCCATTTTACTCTCCATCTCGCGTACACCTCCTGTGTACGTTCAGCAAATCAATAGACAGCCTCTGCTGCACTTCGAGTGGCTTTAGCAAATAACACCAGCAACTCAGGTACTTCTTTGACCTTAGCAAAGAATAGTTCCTCCCACGTGGCCACCTCACCAGCAGGCCCAACCCAGCCTCCTCTCCCTGTGCGCACAACTCTTGTGCAAACCCTAAACCACCGGTGATTGAGCGCCTCCAACTCGGTGAGCCGCTCCTCAGACTCGAAGCTTAGAAGGCCACACAAGAACTCATGCCCGAAAAGCGCCTTCTCTGGTAGATCCCACGAGCTCCTTCTCCTTCAGGTGGAAGTGGAACCCCGATGGCAGGTTTAGCTCCGCCTCAACGTCCCTGCGCCCTCTTCTCGCTGCACAAACGACAAAGACCAACGCAACAACCGATGGTCAAGATGTGTCGGCGACCTGGTGAAGGTCGACGCCTGATACTCGGGGCCCGGCCGACCCGTTTCCCCGCAGCGGCGAGGGGTGAGAGGGCTGAGCTCGAGCGCGGCGACGCCCGTCGAGGTGGTGGCCGCCTCTGCGCACCTCCTCTCCCTCTGTCCGGATCTCCGCCTCAGCGCCGACGTCACCGGTACTGATCTCTCTCTTGATCAAAACCTAAAGTTCTTATTCCAATTGTTGTAACTCCCTCTTTTTATTCCTCTGGGTAATCCCAGGTATATATAACCTATTACAGATAAGGCACACCACTAAAACCGAATCAAACTCTTCTAATCCTAATCCGGACTCTATCTCTAACATCTCTCCCGGATCTACACGCCTCCTATTCCTTTTATCTCCTAGAAAATGTGATTAAGTCAACAAGAATTGCTTTCCGTTAATTATTCTGCTACTTACTGTATTTCTAGTAGTTCAGATATTCAGACCCACAATATCAGGGTTAACAATACTAAATCCTGTCATAGACTCCTTTTATGGATAACAATATCAAAGGCACAGGAAGTAATCTAATTGGGGATAAGGAAAAAGGATAGAATGAATAAAAGATTTTGTTTGGTTATTTTTGTTAGGATTCTGATTCTGACTAACAGAATCTGTTATAATAAACAGGGCGCCTGTTCTATAAAGGCAGCCGACTAGAATTGTATTAGGCATCGAGAGGAATAAGAAAATCACCCTATCTAGGGTTTACCTTGGGTCGCCGTGGCTGGGGCTCCATCCAGCCTAGGCGACAGGAGGTCTTCTCCTCCTTCCTCTCTTCCTCGTTATCCATTGAGGTTCAACTCATTATCTCATCTGCTGTTGAGATCTCCCCTGCGCACTCCTAGAAGGAAGAATCATAATAATTTGGTATCAGGGACTGATCAACAGCCGGCCAACATGGCTGGAGTTGAAACCGATCCTGAGGTTATGACTGATTCTCAGAAGCTGGACAGACTTCTGGCTCAGATGGCGACGATGAATGCAAGGTTAGATGCCCATGATCTGAGGCTCGCACGCACTGAAGCACAAAGCAACATTGAGGGCAGTACTATAAGGGGTCAGAGACGAGGGGAAGATGACAATCACGACAGGTATGGACACGGGGATGATCGCCGCCATCATCAGAGACTCCCTAAGGTAAATTTTCTAAACTATGATGGAGAATCAGATCCACTAACATGGCTGACCAAATGTGAATCCTATTTTCGGGGCATGAGAACTTTAGCTGAGGATAAGGTGTGGTTGGCTTCTATGCATCTGGATGGCATTGCAGCGCAATGGTACTATGCCCTGGAGCGAGATCATGGGATTTTATCATGGTCACGTTTTGCTGATTTTGTGAACTCGCGGTTTGGACCTCTAATTCGGGCTAATTGCCTAGCTGAACTCAAGAATCTGCAGCGCACGGAGACGGTGGAGGATTATCAGCGCCAATTTCTGACCCTATTGTGTCGCTGCGAGGATCTTTCTATTGCCCACCAGATTGATCTCTTCACAACAGGGTTGGGTCAACCTCTACGCACCGATGTAGAATTACATGCACCTGCTAATTTGCAGACAACCATGAGTTTGGCCAGGGCTTATGAACAACGGCTGCAGACAGTGACAGAAGAAAGGACATAGCTTCCTAAGGGACTTGCCTGCAGCAGCACGAGGCAAAATGTTCCAACAGGGCCTCTGATCAGCAAAGTACCCTCTGTTCAAGGGTCTACAGCCTCATTAAAACCCAGATTCAGGAGATTATCACCGGAGGAATTAGCAGTTAAGCGAGCAAATGGGGAGTGCTATAATTATTCTGAAAAATACTCTCCAGATCACAGATGTAACAGCAAAAATATTTTCTTATTGGAGTTTGTTAGACACTGTAATTAGGGGTATGGCACAGGGGTATATTAGTCATTAGAGAGGGATTAGGGTTAGGGGTAGTTTAGTCTTTTCTCCCCTCCTAATCCCTCTATATAATCACACCTGTACCTCAGCTTTTCAATCATCTCAATACAATTATCATTAGCCTTCTTTCATGGTATCATTAGCTAGGAATAATCAGGATTAGGGCTAACCCTAATCCTAATGGGCCAGCCGCCGCAGCCCTGGGCGCACGCCGCCGCCACCCCACCCTGGGCCAGAACCACCGCCGCCCCCGAGCAGCCGCCCGCCGCCGCCCCTGAGCAGCCGCCCGCCGCCGCCCCTGGTGCGCCGCCCGCCGCCGCCAGGGCGCCGCCAGCCGCCGGATCTGGGCTGCGCACGCAGGGGGGGGGGGGGCGCCGCCTCCTCTGGAGGACAGCGCGCGGAGGCCGGAGCCGCCGCCACCCCACCCTGGGCGCGGGGAGGGGCCGCCGCCGCCGCCACCTCCGGATCCGGGGCCGCGGCGCCCTGGATCGGGGCGGCCCCGCCCGGATTCGGGCCGCCCCCACCCGGATTGGGGCCGTGCGCGCACGGGGGGGGCGTCACCGCCCCTGTCTGGGCCGCCGCCGCCCCTGGGTGCTCCGCCCCTGGGGGGTCCGCCGGCCCCCCTGGAGGGAGCGCCGCCCCCTGGCTTGCCTGGGCCGCCAACGCCCCTGGGGGCTCCGCATCCGCCCCTGGGGGGTCCGCCAGCCCCACTGGAAGGGGCGCCACCCTCTGGACTGCTGAAACTGGAGGAACAACAGCTTCTGGAGGGGGCGCCGCCTTCCTAGGAGGAGCCACAGCCCCCAGGCCCCTCGCTGCTGGTTCTGCAGCCGCCCACTCCTTCTCGAGAACCGGTCCAGCCGCCGGTGAACCCCTTGTCGGTACCTCCAGAAACCCCGCCACCGCTGTTACCTTCATGGCAGGTACCTCCGCGCTACGGGACGCCACCGGCCTCGACATTGACGGGAGCACCACGGCGATCCCGCCGATTCCGTTCCCAGCTGCCGGTACTACTATGGAGAACACAGCTTCTTCCTACGGCACCGACACTGCGGAGACATCTGACATCGCTGCAGCACTGGCCGCCTCTCGCGAGCGCGAGCGGGCACTCGCCCTTGCCCTAGAGCAGGAGCGTGCCTCCGTGGCATCACTATCCCACCAACTTGAGGAGAGTGCTCGCCGATCAACGAGTGCTATTCATGAGCCTCCCTCGGACGCTGGTACGTACTCGACTTCGCTTGTGGCCGCTCTTCATGCACAGGCCGCAGGGATTCAGAACATCCGGACGCTCGTGCCGGTTATTCTCAGTTCCGAGTCCACCTCATATGCCCGGTGGCGTGATATGGTGCTCCTCACGCTGAGGCGCTACTGCCTCGATGACCACGTCCTCCAGGATGAGTCTTCAGTACAGGTGTCCTGGATCAGCATGGACAGCCTGGTACTATCCTGGATCCTTGGCTCCCTGACAGAGGAGCTACAGGACATCGTCAGGCAGCGCGGTGGCGGTACTGCTCGGCATGCCTGGCTAGTACTTGAGCAACGGTTTCTAGGGAACCGTGCGACTCGAGCCCTCCACATAAGCACTCGGTTCCAGAACACCGTCCAGGGGGATCGTTCCATCTCCACCTATTGTCGGGAGATGAAGGGCATGGCGGATGCCCTACGTGACCTTGGTGAGCCGGTCACTGACAGCGCTCTTGTCCTTCGGGTCCTTCAGGGCCTGAACGAGCGCTATTGTCACCTACGGACATGGCTACTTCGACTGGAGCCACTACCTACCTTCGAGAAGGTATGGTCTGATCTTGAACTTGAAGAGATCACTGCAGGAGGCTCTACTGGCTCTGGATCTGCCACAGCTTTCTATGGCTCCGGGCAGTCCCCGCGTCCACCCTTACCAGCAGCTGGTGGATCGCCGTCACGTCCACCTTCTACTCCTACCAGTACAGGAGGTGGAAACCGTCGTCGCCGAGGAAAGAACGGCGGCCGTGGTGGCAGCAGTGCAGGCAGCACCCCCACGGCTTCGACTACTGGAAGTAGTGGTGGTACCGGCCAGGGAGGTGCACCCTGGCCCACACCCTACAACCCGTGGACTGGCCAGATCTACAACCGGTGGCGGAGAGCTTCGCCTGAGTATCCACTGGAGTGGAGCACGGCTTGCAGTCAGCCATGCTTGCCCGCTGAAGGATATCCAGACAGTACTGTCGCTATGAAGGACCTGGGCCGTCTCCACCACTTCCTGGGTATTACGGTCGAGAACCGACCAGGCGGCCTATTCCTTCACCAGCGACAGTACTGTCTGGATATCCTTCAGCGGGCAAGCATGGCTGACTGCAAGCCGTGCTCCACTCCAGTGGATACTCAGGCGAAGCTCTCCGCCACCGACGGGACACCCGTCTCTGACCCCACTTCTTACAGGAGTCTTGCAGGTGCTCTCCAGTACCTAACCTTCACCAGGCCGGATATCTCATATGCGGTTCAGCAGGTGTGCCTCCACATGCATGACCCGAGGGAACCGCATCTCACCGCTGTCAAGCGGATTCTTCGGTACCTACGAGGCACCCTCGACTACGGCCTCCTTCTTCGATGTGACACGGCCTCCGAGCTGGTCGTGTACACAGACGCTGACTGGGCAGGCTGCCCGGACACACGACGCTCTACTTCTGGATACGCCGTCTTCCTGGGCGGCAACCTTGTCTCCTGGTCCTCGAAGCGACAGCCCGTAGTGTCGCGCTCGAGTGCAGAGGCGGAGTATCGCGCCGTGGCTAACGGCGTAGCTGAGGCCTCCTGGCTTCAGCAGCTACTTCAGGAGCTCCACACTCCCGTCATCAAAAGCACCCTCATCTATTGCGACAACGTCAGCGCCATGTACCTCTCCACCAACCCGGTCCAGCATCAGCGCACGAAGCATGTGGAGATTGACCTTCATTTTGTTCGTGAGCGGGTAGCACGGGGCGAGGTTCGGGTACACCATGTCCCGACGACGACGCAGTTCGCCGACATCTTCACGAAGGGCCTCCCGTCATCGTTGTTCTCCGAGTTTCGGTCCAGTCTCAACATCTGCAGCGGCTAGATGTTGTGACTGCGGGGGGGTGTTAGACACTGTAATTAGGGGTATGGCACAGGGGTATATTAGTCATTAGAGAGGGATTAGGGTTAGGGGTAGTTTAGTCTTTTCTCCCCTCCTAATCCCTCTATATAATCACACCTGTACCTCAGCTTTTCAATCATCTCAATACAATTATCATTAGCCTTCTTTCAGAGTTAGATGATGAAGAGGACTTAGAAGAAGTAGTACATGATTTGGGAATTTCCCTACATGCTCTCCCAGGTATTGGAGTTCCTAATACCATGCAACTAGCAATAAAGATTGGTGATCATACACTGAGAGCATTGGTAGATTCAGGGTCCACTCATATTTATAAATGAATCAGTGGCTTTGAATTTAAATTTGAGGATTTCTAAACGAGGGGCTGTCTGTAACAGTGGCTAATGGGGATCAAATAACCAACAATGGTATTTGTGTAGAAACAAAATTACAGATTGGTGAGGAGGTGTTTTCTATAGACTGCTATGTACTTCCTCTGCAAGGAATTAATGTGGTTTTTGGTGTAAGTGGCTGAAGACGTTGGGCCCTATATTGTGGAACTTTGAAGCTCTCACAATAACTTTTTGGAAAGAGGGGAGAAAAATATAGTGGAAGGGAGTAGGAGGAAAACCAACAAGGTCAGTACCATCCATTACTAAAACAGAGTTATTAGGGGAATTCCTTCAGGAATATAAGGATTTATTCAACAACCCTCAAGGCTTGCCACCTCCTAGGCGTCAGGACCATCACATTCACATGATTCGTGTCGCCTCCCCAGTTGCTGTACGACCATATCGCTACCCTCAGTTATTGAAGGATGAGGTAGAAAAACAATGTGAAGATATGCTGCAACAAGGAATAATTAGGCCGAGTACCTCAACATTCTCATCCCCGGTGTTATTGGTTAAAAAGACCGATGGGTCTTGGAGGTTTTGTGTGGACTATAGAGCATTAAACAACAAAACTGTCAAGGACAAATTTCCCATTCCAGTAGTAGATGAATTACTGGATGAGCTAAAAAGGGCCAAGTTTTTTACAAAATTGGATTTAAGGAGTGGGTATCATCACGTCCGAATGAATGAGATGGATATTGAAAAAACAACATTCAGAACTCATCATGGTCATTTTGAATTTCTGGTAATGCCATTTGGATTAACTAATGGACCATCTACATTTTAGGCCCTTATGAATGAGATGCTGAAATTGTTCCTCCGAAAGTTTGTTCTGGTATTTTTCGATGACATAATGATTTTTAGTGCATCATGGGCTGAGCATCTACATCATGTTAAAGCAGTGTTTCAAGTCCTGAGGGACAATAAGTTGGTCTTAAAACAATCCAAGTGTTTTTTTGGCCAGCAATCAGTGACATCATTGTGCCATATTATTTCTAGGGGGTGTGTGTCCATGAATCCTTCAAAGGTTAAATCAGTTAAGGAATGGCCAGAACCAAGGAGTATCAAGTCACTAAGAGGATTTCTGGGATTAACAGGTTATTACAGAAAGTTTATTGCTAAGTATGGGGAGATTGCTAGACCTTTGACTGCATTACTGAAGAAAGAGTCATTTACATGGTCACCTGAAGCAACAACAACTTTTCAATAACTAAAAGCAACACTGATGACAGCTCCAATATTGCAGCTTCTAGATTTTCAGAAACGTTTTTATGTGGATTGTGATGTCTTAGGTCCAGGTTTTGGTGCAGTATTACATCAAGGGGAATGAGCAATTGCATTTTTTAGTAGGCCGGTGGCACCACAACATTCTAAATTACCAGCTTATGAGAGGGAGTTGATTGACTTAGTTAAAGCAGTTCATCACTGGAGACCATATCTTTGGGGCAGGGCATTTACAGTCCGAACTGATCATTACAGCCTCAAGTTCCTTCTAGACCAAAGATTGACTACAATACCTCAACACACTTGGGTTAGCAAGTTGTTTGGATTTGACATCACTGTGGAATATAGACCTGGAAGACAGAATGGGGCTGCTGATGCCCTTTCACGCCACAATACAGAGGAGGGTGAGCTGCAGGCCATATCAGGTCCATCATTTTCTATATTTGATGAACTAAGATCAGAATTGTGTGTTGACCAGTGAGCATCAGTATTAAAACAGCAAGTGCAGTCAGGCTCAGCTCCGGATGGGTGGGAAGTAATAGATGATCTGTTGCTATTTCAAGACAGAATATTTTTACCGGAGCACTCAGGGCTATGGAAGCAGGTGTTGGAACTGGCACATATGGATCATGAAGGCATCCAAAAGACATTACATAGATTCAGATCAGATTTTTACAGCCCTCTTGCTCATAGGCGTGTGAAGGACCATGTTTTGGGATGTTCTATTTGTCAGAAAAACAAAACTGGTCATCTACATCCATCTGGACTACTACAACCCCTTTAAATACCTTATGATATTTGGAATGAGATTGCTATGGACTTCATTGAGGGTTTTCCTAAGATGGGAGGTAAATCTGTCATATTGACTGTGATTGACAGGTTTTCTAAATTTGCTCATTTTATCCCTTTAAGTCACCTATATTCAGCTGCATCAGTGGCTCATGCCTTCTTTGAGAATATTGTGAAACTACATGGATTTTCTTGCTCGATTGTCAGTGATCGGGATACAGTTTTCACTAGCAATTTCTGGACTGAATTATTTAAGCTAGTTGGAGTAAAACTGAAGATGAGTTCAACATTTCATCCTCAAACTGATGGTCAGTCTGAGGTAGTTAATAAAGTGATAACTATGTATCTAAGATGTTTTGCAGGGATAGACCCAAGTCTTGGTTAAGATGGCTCCCATGGCAGAATATTGCTATAATTCTTCATATCAAACTTCCCTTCAGACTACACCGTTTAATGTGGTGTATGGTAGGGATCCTCCTTCCATGGCGATTTGTGAACCAGGAAAAGCTAGAGTGGCAGCAGTAGGAAAACAATTAAAGGATAGAGATGAATTCTTGGGAGAAATCAGGGAGCGACCACAACAGGCCCAAAATACAATGAAGATGTATCACGATCAGAAAAGAAGATTGGTTATTTTTTCCATAGGAGATTGGGTATGGGTGAAAGGGCAGCCTGGTGCATGTAGCTCCCGCTTGCGCAGGGTACAGGGAAGGGTCCGACCCACTTGGGTCTTTTGTACGCAGCGTTTCCCTACATTTCTGCAAGAGGCTGTTTCCAGGACTTGAACCCGTGACCTCATGGTCACAAGCCAACAACTTTATCGCTACAAAATAGAAACGCATTTGTCATTACAGCTGAAAAGACATCTAAGCTTCGACCAAAATTCTATGGGCCTTTTAAAGTGGTCGAGCGTATTGGGCAGGTGTCATACCGTTTGGAATTACTTGCCAGATCAAGAATTCATGATGTCTTCCATGTTTCTTTACTTAAAAATTATGTAGGTCTGCCCCCAAAGGAACCAGTGGTACTACCAGAATTATTTCATGGTAGAGTCATTCCAACACCAGAAAAAATATTAAAGGCTCGGTTAAACAGGGGTAAATGGGAGCTAATGGTTTAGTGGGTTGGCAGAGCAGCTACAGAAACCACTTGGGAACTCCTTACTGAATTCAAGGAAAAATACCCAACTTACTTTCCAGCTTGAGGACAAGCTGTTTGTTGGGGAGGGGGGAAGTGTCATAGACTCCTTTTATGGACAGCAATATCGAAGGCGTAGGAAGTAATCTGATTGGGGATAAGGAAAAAGGATAGAATGAATAAAAGATTTTGTTTGGTTATTTTTGTTAGGATTCTGATTCTGACTAACAGAATCTGTTATAATAAACAGGGCACCTGTTCTATAAAGGCAGCCGACTAGAATTGTATTAGGCATCGAGAGGAATAAGAAAATCACCCTATCTAGGGTTTACCTTGGGTCGCCGTGGCTGGGGCTCCATCCAGCCTAGGCGACAGGAGGTCTTCTCCTCCTTCCTCTCTTCCTCGTTATCCATTGAGGTCCATCTCATTATCTCATCTGCTGTTGAGATCTCCCCTGCGCACTCCTAAAAGGAAGAATCATAATAAATCCAAATCAGTGGCACACACATAAGTTACTGCTAAAGCCACAACAACAACATGGAAATTTGTACTGGTAACTCATTGTGGGTATAGGTAGTGTGTGCTTGCTGATGGCAGTGTTTTGAAAAGGGTGAGCGGCGGGATGTTCCTAGCGCCTAGGAGCTGCACTACTAGGTGACCACCTTTTGAATAATTTCCAGCAGAGCCGTCCTCAATCTTATGCTGGAGCTTGTGTAGGCACTTTTTATGCTGGTATTGTTGCTGCTTCCCAACATGAGTTCACTGAAAACTCCACAGCAGATGCACTAGAACAGAAAGTCCTAGTGACACAGTGGCAAACTCTTCACTTAAATTGAACCTTAATTTCATGAAAAACTTAATATTTATTTACTCCATTTTATGTGCCAAATCACCCATTTTTTGTTGAAATTTTCTATATTGATCTGTTGATATGTCAAATGATACCTGTTTTTCTTAAAACTTGTACAGATTTTCACCATATCAAAACACTGATCGAAACATACTGATTTCTGATTGTTTAGGTTTGGATATCACAAAAGATCGCATACTGGAGATTGCTTGCATTATAACAGACGGTAAACTTACAAAACAAATAGAGGTTGATATTGAAACAAAGTATTTCTATCATTTTGGCTGTTGGACAATGGTATGATTTATTAGTCCTTTTGGCATTCAGAAACACCATTTTGGTAATATGTGGTTCTTGATTTGGAGTTTGAGTAGTGAATATCTACATAGAATATTTTGTGTAATTGTTATATAAGGCCGATTGATCCTTAATCAGCGGGAAGAGTTGTTTGTAAATAAGACTGCTGATCTCATCAGGATGTTGTGGGTGTTAAGCTTCTTTTCTTGTCCTTTGAAAATGAGAAGATCAGTTAGAATACGAAAGAAAGAACTGTTCTGTTGGTCGATTTAGGAGGTGGTGATGTAATGGTTTTTTTAATACAATGATACATAGTTCTCCTGTTTACTCAAGGGAAAACAAAGTATTGTTCTGCTGGTTAATGGAAAGTGAGAACTAGAACTATGTGTTCTGTTTTGTTTAATATCCATTATCTTTTATGTCAATCTTCTAATATTCTACGAATCCTTTCAATCTTAGTGTTTAAGTTCCGGAAATCCACATTGTAATCCAGTCTTTTATCCACAACTTTTGTTGCAATTTGTTCAACTCTGACCATATCTATCTGATTAGCAATGTTATTCTAAACGGTAAACGGTAGACAGTCGGTGAAGGTCTGTTTACCGTTTAGCCTGTCTAGACGGTGTTTAAACAGATTAAACAGTTTGTACTGTAGTTACACTGTTGCACAACAAGTAAAATATGTAACTTTAATCTATAAGTTCTCGTTTTCACAACTAAAGTACATAACTTGCATTAAATCACATGGAGTTTATTTAGATAAATTAGAATTGTCGGTATCCTCAGTATCGGGTATTAGAGGGCTAATGGTGGTTGTATTAGATGGATGATAATGTTGAGGTACAGGTCTGATTATATAGAGGGATTAGGAGGGGAAAAAGAACTAAACTACCCCTAACCCTAATCCCTCACTAATGACTAATATGCCCCTGTGACACACACATAATCACAGTGTCTAACACCCCCCGCAGTCACAACATCTATCCACTGCAGATGTTGAGACTGGACCGAAACTCGGAGAACAGCGACGACGGAAGGCCCTTCGTGAAGATGTCGGCGAACTGCGTCGTCGTCGAGACATGGTGTACCCGAATCTCGCCGCGTGCAACCCGCTCATGAACAAAGTGGAGGTCAATCTCCACATGTTTCGTGCGCTGATGCTGGACCGGGTTGGTGGAGAGGTACACGGCGCTGACGTTGTCGCAGTAGATGAGGGTGCTCCTGGCGACGGGAGTGTGGAGCTCCTGAAGCAGCTGCTGGAGCCAGGAGGCCTCAGCTACGCCGTTAGCCACGGCGCGATACCCCGCCTCAGCACTCGAACGCGACACCACGGGCTGTCGCTTCGAGGACAAGGAGACGAGGTTACCGCCCAAGAAGACGGCGTACCCAGATGTAGAACGTCGTGTGTCCGGGCAGCCTGCCCAGTCAGCATCGGTGTACACGACCAGCTCGGAGGCCGTGTCACGTCGAAGGAGGAGGCCGTAGTCGAGAGTACCTCGTAGGTACCGAAGAATCCGCTTCACAGCGGTGAGGTGCGGCTCCCTCGGGTCATGCATGTGGAGGCACACCTGCTGAACTGCATACGAGATATCCGGCCTAGTGAAGGTGAGGTACTGAAGAGCACCTGCAAGACTTCTGTAAGTAGTGGGGTCAGAGACAGGTGTCCCGTCGGTAGCGGAGAGCTTCGCCTGAGTATCCACTGGAGTGGAGCTAAGGCTTGCACTCAGTCATGCCCGCTTGCTGGAGGATATCCAGGCAGTATTATCGCTAGTGAAGGAATAAGCCGCCTGGTCGGTACTTGACCGCAATGCCCAGGAAGTGGTGAAGACGGCCCAGATCCTTCATAGCGAACTCCTGCTGTAAAGCAGAAATGGTGCGCCGAAGCAGAGCCGGACTAGACGCTGTTAGTACAATGTCATCGACGTACAGTAGGAGGTAAACAGTGTCATTGCCACGTCGATAGACAAACAACGAAGTGTCCGACTTAGCTTCGACGAACCCCTGTGAGACCAAGAAGGAGGCGAACCGGCTATACCAGGCTCGCGGTGCCTGCTTCAGTCCGTATAGGGATTTGTTCAGCTTACAGACCATGTCTGGGTGAGCTGAATCAACAAACCCTGTCGGCTGACTGCAGTACACCGTCTCGGTCAGTGTACCATAGAGGAAGGCATTCTGTGGACAAGCTAAGAACGCGAGAGAGCCAGCGACAGAACGCTACAAACCGTCGCCGGCTTTACCACCGGGCTGAAGGTCTCGTCGTAGTCGACTTCAGGGCGCTGAGTGAAACCCCGGAGTATCCACCGAGCCTTGTACCTCTCCAAGGTACCGTCCGCCTTCTTCTTGTGCGTGAACACCCACTTGCCCGTGACAACATTGCCACGACTAGGACGGGGAACCAGGTCCCAGGTCCGGTTGGCAAGCAGAGCCTCATACTCTTCCTCCATAGCGCGGCGCTAGTGAGGGTCGGCGAGGGCGCTACGCACGGAAGTAGGTATGGGTGAGATCGAAGAAGAGTCGGTCGGTGGAGAAGTCGTCGACGAGAAGGCAGCTCTGGTGAAGTCCTCAACTGGACGAAAACTCCCGGATGCACGTCGAGTCACCATCGGATGGACGTGACCAGGATCCCTGTGGAGAAGAGGAGGGTTGTACACCGGGCGCTCGGGTACAACAACCTTCTCTCGTCTCGGGGCCACGCGTGGTGCAGCTGGAGTAGGGCCGCCCCCCGTGCTCGTCGCTGGTAGGCAAGTACGGGGTCGGCAAAGCGAGAAGTCGTCGTCGGTGCCGCTCCTGGTGCGTTTGGTGACGTTGGGCTTGCTGCAGGTGATGTCGGGGAAGGCGAGGCCGTGCGTGGCGCAGTGGTCGATGTCGGGGATGCCGAGGCCGCACTTGGCGTAGCAGGCGTCGTCGGGGACACCGGGGCCGTGCGTGGTGCAGTGGGTGACGTCGGGGGCGTCGAGGCCGCACGTAGCACAGCAAGTGGCGTTAGGGACGCCGGGGCCACGTAAGGCACAACAGGTGGCGTGGAAGACGCCGAAGTCGTGCGTGGCGCAGCGGGTGGGTAACCTGCAAGAGGTAAGCGACAAGGTCGGTGTACAGGAGCGGCCTCGGGGTCAGTAGAGAAGAGGGAATCCAACTCAGCGACGGAGTCAGAGGACGGGGTGGAAAAGGGAAAGGAAGACTCGTCGAAGACGACGTGTCGGGAGATCAAGATACGACGTGTGGTGGGATCAAGGCACCTGTACCCCTTATGGTCAGGGGAGTACCCAAGGAAAACACACTGAGTTGAGCGAGGCACAAGCTTATGGGGAGCTGTGGCAGAGAGGTTTGGGTAGCAAGCGCATCCAAAGACTCGAAGGTGGTCGTAAAGAGAATGGGTGCCGAACAAAGCGAAGTGAGGGGTGGGAGCACTAATCGCCTTAGTAGGAAGGCGATTAATGAGGTAGGTGGCAAGGTGAAGCGCCTCCACCCAGTAGTGAGCAGGGGTAGAAGCCTGAAACATCAGAGAGCGTATAACATCGTTGGTGGTCCGAATCATGCGCTCAGCCTTGCCGTTCTGGGGGAAGTGTACGGGCATGACATGCGCAATTGAACACCGCGAGAAAGCAGAAAGTCACGGAACGTAGAGTTGTCAAACTCGCGCCCGTTGTCGCACTGGACCGCACGGATCGTGCGCCCAAACTGGGTGGACACCCAAGCGAAGAAGTGAGAAAGAGTACCGAAAGTATCATACTTTTGTCGCAAGGAAAAAGTCCACGAATAGTGTGAAAAATCATCAACGACCACCAAGTAATACTTGCATCCAGAAACACTAAGAACAGGTGAAGTCCAAAGATCACAATGAATCAAATCAAAGATGTGCTCGACACGAGTGACAGAGTGCGGAAAAGGAAGTCGAACGTGCAAAGAGACTCATGAGTACCCCGAGTACACGAAATCACTGAACTACCAGACAACTTCGACATAGCATCAACACCGGGGTGGCCAAGCCGGCGATGCCAAATGGTCGAAGAAGCTGTCGTAGTCAGGGCAAGAGGCGGAGCGGAAGCAGGAAGACGCATCGTGTACAGGGGACCCGTACTATCACAACGAAAGAGAATGCGTCGAGTAGTAAGATTCTTCACAGTTACACCATAAGGATCAAACTCAAGGGAAACATGGCTGTCAGTAGTAAAACGTCGAACGGAAAGAAGGTGCTGAATGATGTTAGGTGCAACAAGAACATCACGTAGCTGAAACGAATCCGGCGAATCCGAGTCACCTACTGCGGTGACTGGAAGAGTCGACCCATTCCCAACAACGATAGATGAAAGATCAGAGGGACGGGAAGGGCGGGTAGAGGAGAGGATACCGATGTCAGGGGTGGTGTGGTACGAGGCACCGGAGCCCACCACCCAGTCAGGGCCAGACGGCAGACCGACGGTGTAGAACGGGTCGCGACATGCCCCAGCGGCGGCGGCGCCGGGAAGGAAGACAACACGCTCGGACCCTCGACAGTGGTGCCAATAGAGTAGGCAACAGCCGATCCAGGTACATCAGCCGATGGCGGCCGAGAGGCACCTCCCAGGGCGGCAGTAGGCCAGGCGGCGCCGTCGTGGGGGGCTGCAGGACTGGCAGCCCAAGGGGCGGCTGCAGCTGCTGCGGGCCAGGCAGCGACACCATCGTGGGGCACTGCAGAGGCAACAGCGGCCCACTGGGCGGCTGCAGCTGCTGCGGGCCATGTAGCGGCGCCATCGTGGGGCGTTGCAGAGGTGACGACGGCGGGCCAGGCAACAGCGACTCGAGGGGTGGCAACGCTGGGGGCTGCAGGAGCGCCGATGGCGCATGGTGGCAGCGGGGCGGCCCCGGGCAATGGCGCGGCGCCGACGGCGACCCAGGGTGGTGGCACGGCGGCGGCCCAGGGTGGCGGCGCGGCGGTGGCAGCAGAGGCGGCGGCCCCATCAGACGGCACAGCGACGTGGCTGGGGTGCACACCAGCAACCCCAGCGAACCCGAATCCGGGCGCGCGCTGGCTCTGCCCGAGATCGGGCAGCCCGGGCGTGGATCCGGCGGCGGCGCCCCAGGGCACAGCGGCGCGGGCTGGGGGTGCACCAGCGGCCGAGGCGGCGGCCCCATTAGGTGGTGCGGCGGCGTGGTCGGGCTGCGCACCAGCGACAGCAATACCACCAGGCGGCGCGGCAGCGCAAGCGCGCGTTGCCTCAGCGGCGGCGGCGGCGGCTCCGGTAGCCGGCGCGTTGGCGAGGCCGGCGGCAGCGTAGGCACGCGGGGCGGCGGCGGCACAGGGCCACTGCAGCGGCGGCGGCTGGGCCTGGGTCATTAGGGTTAGGGTTAGGCTCTAATCCTAATTAGTTCCTAGCTGATACCATGTTAAGCTACTATGCACCGACCAGTTGACCCCAAAATCTTAAGCTGATGAGGAAGGGTGGGCAATTCACTTATATTTCAACACTCCCCCTCACGTGCAGGCTCCCTCGGGCCGCAAACGTGGAATAGGAGTCGGCTGCAATTTATTTAATACATCGCGCCCGCCAAGATTCGAACTCGAGACCTCTGGCTCTGATACCATATTAGAGGGCTAATGGTGGCTGTATTAGATGGATGCTAATTTTGAGGTACAGGTCTGATTATATAGAGGGATTAGGAGGGGAAAAAGGACTAAACTACCCCTAACCCTAATCCCTCACAAATGACTAATATGTCCCTGTGACACACACATAATCACAGTGTCTAACACCGGGTACCCCCGCGCACAAGAGAAAAACCGCCTAAGGACCTCGCCCCCTCCGCAGGGGTGAGCTCTGAAGGCGCCACGTGTCCAGCAGGGCCGGTCCTCCCCTCTCCTCAGAGGCGAGCCCCGGGCCTGCCACGCGGCCAGCAGAGCCGGACCTCGCCCCCTCCGCAGGGGTGAGCTCCGAAGGCACCACGTGTCCAGCAGGGCTGGGCCTTCCCTCTCCTTAGAGGCGAGCCCCGGGCCTGCCATGTGACCAGCAGTGCCGGACCTCACCCCCTCCGCAGGGGTGAGCTCCGAAGGCGCCATGTGTCCAGCAGGGCCGGGCCTCCCCTCTCCTCAGAGGCGAGCCCCGGGCCTGCCACGCGGTCAGCAGAGCCGGACCTCGCCCCCTCCACATGGGTGAGCTCCGAAGGTGCCACGTGTCCAGCAGGGCCGGGCTCCCCCTCTCCTCAGAGGCGAGCCCCGGGCCTGCCATGCGGCCAGCAGAGCCGGGCCTCGCCCCCTCCGCAGGGGCGAGCTCCAAAGGCTCCACGTGTCCAGCGGGGCCGGGCCTCCCCTCAGAGGCGAGCCCCGGGCCTGCCACGCGGCCAGCAGAGCCGGGCCTCGCCCCCTCCGCAGGGGCGAGCTCCGAAGGCGCCACGTGTCCAGCGAGGCCGGGCCTTCTCTCTCCTCAGAGGCGAGCTCCGGGCCTGCCACGTGGCCAGCAGTGCCGGACCTCACCCCCTCCGCAGGGGTGAGCTCCGAAGGCGCCACGTCTCCAGCGAGGCCGAGCCTCCCCTCTCCTCAGAGGCGAGCCCCGGGCCAGCCACGTGGCCAGCATTGCCGGATCTCACCCCCTCCGCAGGGGTGAGCTCCGAAGGCGCCACGTGCCGTGCTGCCCACCCCGGCTCGGTAGGCGGCAGGAATAAAGGAACACCATGCCTTGTCCGATCAAGACATTCAAGACCCGCGCCTTCCCAAGACACGGAGACGTGGCGCACGCTCCTGTCAGGTGGCACTGTGACCACTCGCGTCACAGTTAAGACAAGCACACCATGTCAAAAGCTGTTGACCAATAGATACAGCGACAAGACATTCCCTGCCGTCCCTGTCATCATCAACCACTACGCCTAGCTTGCGGCACGGGCAGGACGGTAGAACGACGACTAAGAAGCCATTGCAAGAGACAACTACCAGCATTCACTGCAAGATATGGTAGATGGCAGGAAATCTCCTCGTGGCCACCTGTCGGGCCCCGGGGCCCACCTTGTAAGCCGCCCGAGACTTGAAGTATAAAAGACTCGGGTTGGCAACGTTGCAAGGGGTTCGTTCGGAAGGTTCGAAAGTGGGCAACTCAGTTCATCCGGATCACCAAGCTTGGAACTCCGGTTCTAAGCTCCGAGCAATACAACTCCCGTGGATGTAGGGTAATACGCTCCGGCGGCCCGAACCACGTAAAAATCCTTGTGTCAATCCTCTCACAACCAACGTGACCTCCCGAGATTACTAGCCCCCTCCGAAAAAGAACCTCCGCGGGTTGCTCCTGAAGCAGGCCCGGTGGAAGTGTCGACGACACACTTCGACATTTGGCGCACCAGGTAGGGGGCTTTTTTCTCTCGAGACGGGTCTGCGCCAACGAAGATGACCAAGCTTCCTTCAGCGGCTGGCTCTTCGCGCCCTCATTCCCGGCGAACGATGACCAGTGAGGGTCATGTCTCGACACGCTCAGGAAGGAGTGTATCGGGACAGGTTGGGAGCCCGCGTCGGACTTCAACAACGCGGACTCCTACAATCTCAAGATCTGCTGCGGCGCAGAGTGCAACTCAAGCAAGTGCACTACCTGCCGCACGAGCGCTCCTACCCAATCCGCTTGCTCTGGACGTTCCCTCGGGGGCCGCCCAGCAGTGGATCCGCGACGTCGACCACCTCGTCGCTGCTGCCTTCAACCCTCCGCTGCGACGGGGGCGACACCCCGGTCAACCAGATGTGTCGCTGTCGCGCACACCAACGGTTGACATGTAGACGACAGACTCGCGTTCTACCAGGCTCTCAACAGCGGATCTGAGGACAGAGCTGGAGCGACGTTGCTTGGGGCAAGATGGTCGTGTGACCATCGAGCGACAGCGGGAAAGGTGTCGCAACCACGAGGCCGACTGCCTTGATTCAGCTTGGGCCTCAGACGTTCGCCATGCGACCTCTGCCCCAGGCATACACGACGCAACATATGCAGCGGCCATATGCCTTGCAGTCGGCGCCCCCGGTATATGGTGCACCATTGCCCATGGCGGGGTACACCGTGCCAGCAACGGATCAAGGGTTCACGGTACCAGGATCTGCAGCAGCAGGGACAGGGTGTGCGGCATTGGCGCCACACCTCCGCTTCATAGTGTGGCCACGCAAGTTCCGGCCACACCTGCCGGAGAAGTACGACGGAAGCGTCAACCTTGCAGAGTTCCTGCAGATCTACTCTACTGCCATCCTCGCGGCAGGAGGGGATGGGGCCATCATGGCCAACTACTTCCCCGTCGCCTTGACCGGCCCGACACGGTCATGGCTCATGAACCTGCCCCAGGGTTCCATAACTTCCTGGGGGGAGCTATGCCGACAATTCACGGCGAACTTCGGGAGCTCCTACACGCGTCCCGGCACGGAGCTAGACCTCCACGCCGTGCGACAACAACCGGGGGAATTACTGCGCTCCTTCATCCAGCGATTCTCCCAGGTACGGAACACCATTCCCCACATCCAGAATGCATCAGTTGTGGTTGCATTTCGACAGGGTGTTAGGGACAAGAAGATGCTCGAGAAGTTGGCCACTAGGGAGGTGAGAGACGTCTCGGAGCTCTTCAGTCTGGCGGACAAGTGCACTAGAGCAGCAGAAGGGCGTAACTGGCACTCACAGCCAGCCTCCGAAGCAGGAGGGCAGCCTAGAGCTGGCGGAGTTCGAGCTGGACTTCCTACCACGTCATGCAGTCAAGAGCCAAGCACTGGTTGACTTCGTGGCCGAGTGGACGCCATCACCAAGCAACCCAGGGGGCCCTGAAGGTGGAGAACCGGAGTCCCGACACCGGTCTTCACCGAGCCTCACTGGACGCTCTACTTCGACGGCTCCTCGTGGAAGCAGAGGGCCAGAGCCGGCGTACTGCTCCTCACGCCGACGAGGGAGCAGTTCAAGTACATGGTGCGCCTCAACTTCAAGGCAACCAACAACATGGCCAAGTATGAAGCTCTTATCTTTGGCCTGAAGACGGCGCTGTCTCTCGGCGTTCGCCAGTTGTTGGTCAAGGGCGACTCCCAGCTAATCATCAAGCAAGTCAAGGGTGAATACTCCTGCAACGACCCACAATTAGCTGCCTATCTGCCTTGGACCTGTGCCATGTACCACGCGTCGACAACACCGTCGCCGACGACCTGTCAACGAAGGCCTCCACCGGAGCCCCGGTGCCCGAAGGAGCCTTCGAAAGGACGTTGCCGCGACCCACAGCCCGGCCTGCCGAACCGGGCGAAGGGGGCGAGACCAGCACCTCGAAGCTGGCGGTCCCGACGGCCCTGCAGCCATGGTGCCCGCCAAGGATCGTATGCGCCACTGGGGACTCCGTGCTACCCAGCGCCCAAGATCCAGAAGCTCAAGTAAGCCCCGATGCATGGATCACGGAGGTCCGGGACTACTTGAAAGACAACATCCTTCCTGATGAACATGCATCTGCTGAACGGATTGTGCGGATGGCTAAGAGATACACGCTGGTAGAAGGGGATCTCTACCGACGTGGCGCCAACGGTATCCTATTGCGGTGCATAACCTAGGAGGAAGGCTTCGACCTGCTCGCAGAAATCCACGGAGGCGAGTGCGGGAACCACGCATCTTCCCGCACGTTGGTCGGTAAAGCCTTCCGGCATGGCTTCTACTGGCCGACAGCCCTCCTGGACGCCGTGAAGCTGGTTAAGGGATGCAAGGCGTGCCAGTTCCATGCCAAGCAGATCCACACACCGGCGCAGACGCTGCAGATGATCCTACCCTCGTGGCCGTTCGCGGTATGGGGGTTGGACATCCTGGGGCCCTTCTCCAGAGCCGTCGGGGAATACCGGTTCCTCGGCCGGACATCCCAGAGCCGGGCCACAGGGGAAACACCCTTCTTTATGGTATACGGGGCCGAAGCTGTGCTTCCCCCGGAGGTCACCATGGGGTCCCCCCGTGTCCGAGCTTACGACGAAGCCACGCAGGACCAGCTCCGGCATGAGGACATCGACCTCGTCGACGAGGCAAGATGGCAAGCAACGCTCCGAAACGCACGGTACCGGCAGGCGCTCCGACGCTACCACCAGAGGTCCGTGCATGCTCGAGAGCTCAAGGAAGGCGACCTGGTGCTGCAGCACATACTTTCTTGAGAAGGGGCCAACAAACTCTCCCCCAGCCGGGAAGGTCCCTTCCGAATCACGAAAGTTTGCCGCCCCGGGTGCGTGCGCCTTGCTACAGAGGACGGGGACCCGCTCCCCAACCCTTGGAACATAGAACACCTCCGTAAGTTCTACCCTTAGAGCAGTGGTAGGACATGTTTTTTCTTTTTTCTATAACAGATCCCATATAGCCCAGGAGCAGCGCTCAAGGAACTAAGCCCCAGGGGGTGGTCCAGGACTACGTCCGGCTTAGCTTGGTCCTGTACCCTAAGCGCGTAGGCCCTGCCCCCCTTCACAATGGGGTGGGTCGTTGCCTCCATGTACAGTCTGTTTTCCTCCTATGGACTTATATGAATGAAAAGAACCCTGTCCTACCACGCTTACTTATGTGTTCGTTTAAATTATGCATTAATTTTTATGATCATCTTCCCATGCTCAAGACAGTGTACGTTCATCGTATACTCGGCTCTCCTTTCCCACTCTCATGCCTAGTCGGCATTTGCCATCCTGCTGAAGACGGTTGTGCTTGAGGTACCTGCCAAAGGCCCGGGGGCCTCTCGGACCTCCCCCTGTTAGAGTACTGTGACGCCAGTTGGTCTCCTCCAGGAAAGACCTACGCCAGAGCGGGAGGTCCAGGGTGTGCAGCCTGCTTTGCCTGGTTCTGCACCCAAAGCGTGCGCACTCTGCCTCCTCAGCGCTACGGTCTAAGTACTAGGGGCCGGATGGTTACACCCTGACCAAGGAGGGAGCCGGACCTCCGGTACCGAGTGCACTGAATTACCCAAGCCCCGTATACCGGCCCAGGACTGTAAGCCAAATAAGACTAAGAGACAGGGAAGGGAGGACCTCTGAGCAGAATTACCGTTTCCCTACTCATGTGCAGGACCTCCTGAGAGGCCTCCCGGACCTCCGGCGTCGGAGCTCCAACACCGACGTGCTCCGGATGGTCAGGGGGCCCTGCTCTTGCAACGGCCTAAAGGAGTTTCCAAGAAAGTGCGCGGCGTAGAAAAGGAGAAGGCCCCACCCGCGGGATCGTTATCTCCCCCGAGGTGGGCCCAGGGCCACTGTCGGTACCCTCAGTACCGGGTACCCCCGCGCACAGGAGAAAAACCACCTAAGGACGTCGCCCCCTCCGCAGGGGTGAGCTCCGAAGGCGTCACGTGTCCAGCAGGGCCGGGCCTCCCCTCTCCTCAGAGGCGAGCCCCGGGCCTGCCATGCGGCCAGCAGAGCCGGACCTCGCCCCCATCCGTAGGGGTGAGCTCCGAAGGCGTCACGTGTCCAGTAGGGCCGGGCCTCCCCTCTCCTCAGAGGCGAGCCCCGGGCCTGCCACGTGGCCAGTAGTGCCCGACCTCGCCCCCTTCGCAGGGGTGAGCTCCGAAGGCGCCACGTGTCCAGCAGGGCCGGGCCTCCCCTCTCCTCAGAGGCGAGCCCCGGGCCTGCCACGCGGTCAGCAGAGCCGGACCTCGCCCCCTCGTAGGGGTGAGCTCCGAAGGCGCCACGTGTCCAGCAGGGCCAGGCCCCCCCTCTCCTCAGAGGCGAGCCCCGGGCCTGCCACGCGGCCAGTAGAGCCGGGCCTCGCCCCCTCCGCAGGGGCGAGCTCCAAAGGCGCCACGTGTCTAGCGGGGCCGGGCCTCCCCTCTCCTCAGAGGCGAGCCCTGGGCCTGCCACGCGGCCAGCATAGCCGGGTCTCGCCCCCTCCGCAGGGGCGAGCTCCGAAGGCGCCACGTGTCCAGCGGGGCCGGGCCTCCCCTCTCCTCAGAGGCGAGCCTCGGGCCTGCCACGTGGCCAACAGTGCCGGACCTCACCCCCTCCGCAGGGATGAGCTCCGAAGGCGCCACGTGTCCAGCGGGGCCGGGCCTCCCCTCTCCTCAGAGGCGAGCCCCGGGCCAGCCACGTGGCCAGCAGTGCCGGACCTCACCCCCTCCGCAGGGGTGAGCTCCGAAGGCGCCGCGTGCCGTGTTACCCACCCCGGCTCGGTAGGCGGCAGGAGTAAAGGCACGCCATGCCTTGTCCGATCAAGACATTCAAGACCCGCGCCTTCCCAAGACGCGGAGACGCGGCGCACGCCCCTGTCAGGTGGCACTATGACTAGTCGCGTCACAGTTAAGACAAGCACACCATGTCAGAAGCTGTTGATCAATAGATACGGCGACAAGACATTCCCTGCCGTCCCTGTCATCATCAACCACTACGCCTAGCTTGCGGCACGGGCAGGACGACAGAACGACGACTAAGAAGCCATTGCCAGATACACCTACCAGCATTCACTGCAAGATATGGTAGATGGCAGGAAATCTCCTCGGGGCCACCTGTCGGGCCCTGGGGCCCACCTTGTAAGCCGCCCGAGCCTTGAAGTATAAAAGACTCGGGTTGGCAACGTTGCAAGGGGTTCGTTCGGAAGGTTCGAAAGTGGGCAACTCAGTTCATCCGGATCACCAAGCTTGGAACTCCGGTTCTAAGCTCCGAGCAATACAACTCCCGTGGACGTAGGGTGTTACGCTCCGGCGGCCCGAACCATGTAAAAATCCTTGTGTCAATCCTCTCGCAACCAACGTGACCTCCCGAGAGAACTAGCCCCCTCCGAAAAAGAACCTCCGCGGGTTGCTCCTGAAGCAGGCCCGGGGAAGTGTCGACGGCACACTTCGACAAGAACCCCATACTCTTATTGAGTTTCAGTTGTCCTGCAACTCATAAACATGAAATCTAGCAAGTTATAAAATAAAAGGCTAATAATAAAAGATGCAACTCACATGTGCCATATGTATACTCTATGTTTCTGAGATGAGAAAGCGCGCGGGGAGACTGAGTTGCGTGTGCTGCGCAACGACTCGGGTGCACGGGTTGGGGTGTGTGGCAGGCGGATGGTGGGAGAGGACGATCAAGCTGCGCGTGGGCGGTGGCTGATGGCGGGTACTTCGGTTGCGAGCCAAGGGGGCGGGGGCGTACTTGGTGGCAGCGGATTGGCGGCAGATCGAATACTACAACAAACCTGTGTCGGCGAAATCAATAGGAGTCTTCGACCGCGTGCAACTTAATGGGTTGAAAAATCTGGTTCTAACATTTTCACTTCGGCTAGATGGGTCAAAACGCGTTTAAACACGAATAGAAACGGTTTTGTTTAATCCGTTGACACCGTTTAAACGGTTGTTGACCCGTTTAAACAGGTCAACTGTTTAAATGTCTGTTCAGGGACTAAACTACACAACAAGTGTCTGTTTACCGTTTAAACACGTTTAAACAGCCGTTTAATACCGTTTAGTATAACACTGCTGATTAGCTGTTATGAAGTTATGGAGGCTGTATTGCTTTATTGTTTGTAATAGAGGGCTAATGATAGCTGTATTAGATGATCCAATAATGTTGGGTACAGGTCTGATTAGATAGAGAGATTAGGAGGGAAAAAGGACTAAACTACCCCTAACCCTAATCCCTCTCTAATGACTAATATGCCCCTGTGACACACACTTAATTACAGTGTCTAACAGGCCCCCGCAGTCACAACATCTAACCACTGCAGATGTTGAGACTGGACCGAAACTCGGAGAACAGCGACGACGGGAGGCCCTTCGTGAAGATGTCGGCGAACTGCGTTGTCGTCGGGACGTGGTGTACCCGAACCTCGCCCCGTGCAACCCGCTCACGAACAAAATGAAGGTCGATCTCCACATGCTTCGTGCGCTGATGCTGGACCGGGTTGGTGGAGAGGTACATGGCACTGACGTTGTCGCAGATGAGGGTGCTCCTGACGACGGGAGTATGGAGCTCCTAAAGTAGCTGCTGAAGCCAGGAGGCCTCAGCCACGCCGTTAGCCACGGCGCGATACTTTGCCTCAGCACTCGAGCGCGACACCATGGGCTGTCGCTTTGAGGACCAGGAGACGAGGTTGCCGCCCAGGAAGACGGCGTACCCAGAAGTAGAGCGTCGTGTGTCCGGACAGCCTGCCCAGTCAGCGTCAGTGTACACAACCAACTCAGAGGCCGTGTCACGCCGAAGAAGGAGGCCGTAGTCGAGGGTGCCTCGTAGATACCGAAGAATCCGCTTGACAGCGGTGAGGTGCGGTTCCCTCGGGTCATGCATGTGGAGGCACACCTCCTGAACCGCATATGAGATATCCGGTCTGGTGAAGGTGAGGTACTGAAGAGCACCTGCAAGACTCCTGTAAGAAGTGGGGTCAGAGACGGGTGTCCCGTCGGTGGCGGAGAGCTTCGCCTGAGTATCCACTGGAGTGGAGCACGGCTTGCACTCAGCCATGCCCGCTCGCTGGAGGATATCCAGGCAGTACTGTCGCTGATGAAGAAATAGACCGCCTGGTCGGTCCTCGACCAGAATACCCAGGAAGTGGTGGAGACGGCCCAGGTCCTTCATAGCGAACTCCTGCTGCAAAGCAGAAATGGTTCGCCGAAGCAGAGCCGGACTAGACGCTGTCAGTACAATGTCATCGACGTACAGTAGGAGGTAAACAGTGTCACTACCCCGTCAATAGACAAACAACGAAGTGTTCGGCTTAGCTTCAACAAACCCCTGTGAAACCAAGAAAGAGGCGAACCGGCTATACCAGGCTCGTGGTGCCTGCTTCAGTCCGTACAGGGATTTGTTCAGCTTACAGACCTTGTCTGGGTGAGCTGAATCTACAAATCCTGCCGGCTGACTGCATTACACCGTCTCAGTCAGTGTACAATGGAGGAAGGCGTTCTTGACGTCCAACTGGTGGACAGGCCAAGAACGTGAGAGAGCTAGCGACAGTATGGTACGAACTGTCGCCGGCTTCACCACCGGGCTGAAAGTCTCGTCGTCTCCAGGGCGCTGAGTGAAACCCCGGAGTACCCAACGAGCCTTGTATCTCTCCAAGGTACCATCCGCCTTCTTCTTATGCGTGAATACCCACTTGCTCGTGACAACATTGCCACGACCAGGACGGGGAACCAGGTCCCAGGTCCGGTTGGCAAGCAGGGCCTCATACTCTTCCTCCATAGCGCGACGCCAGTTAGGGTCGGCGAGGGCTCTACGCACGGAAGTAGGTATGGGCGAGATTGAAGAAGGCTCGGTCGGTGGAGATGTCGTCGACGAGAAAGCGGCTCCATCGAACCGCTCAACTGGCCGAAGACTCCCGGACGCACGTCGAGTCACCATCGGGTGGACGTGACCAGGATCCCTATGAAGGAGAGGGGGGGTTGTACACCGGCCGCTCGGGTACAACCATCTTCTCTCGTTGTGGGTAGACGAGAGTGGGTCTCGAGGCCGCGCGTGGCGTCGCTGGAGCAGGAGCCTCTCCCCGCGCTCGTCGCTGGTAGACAAGTGCGGGGTCAGCAAAGCGAGAAGTCGTCGTCGGTGCCGCGCGTGGTGCGGCTGGTGGCGTCGTGCTCGCTGCAGGTGACATCGGGGAGGCAGCTAGTGACGCCGCAGGTGCTGATGCCGCAAGTGGTACAGCTGGTGATGCCGGGGGCACCTGAGGTACAGTAGGTGGCGTCGGGGAAGCCGAGGCCGCGCGTGGCGCAGCAGGTGATGTCGGAGGCGTCGATGCCAAAAGGGGTGCAGCAGGTGACGCCGGAGACGTCGATGCCACACGAGGTGCAACAGTCGGTGTCGAGGGCACCTAAGGCGTAGCTCGTGTCGATCCTGCGGAAGAAATATGCCAAGGAAGCTAGGAGGCAGCCTCGGGGTCAGTAGGAAAAAGGGAGTCCAACTCTGTGGTAGAATCGGAAGAGGTAATGGAGAAAGGAAAAGATGACTCGTCGAAGACGACGTGCCGAGAGATCAAAAGACGGTGGGTAGTGAGATCTAAGCACCGGTAACCCTTATGATCAACGGAATACCCGAGAAAAACACACCGTGTCGAGCGGGGCGCAAGCTTATGTGGGGCAGTGGCAGAAAGATTAGGGTAGCAAGCGCATCCGAAAACTCGAAGGTGATCATAAAGAGGATCAGTACCATACAGAGCAAAGTATGGGGTGGAGGCACGAATCACCTTGGTGGGAAGACGATTAATCAGAAGTGTGGCAGTATGAAGAGCCTCCACCTAGTATCGGGCTGGAATAGATGTCTGGAACATCAGGGAGCGTATGACATCATTGGTGGTGCGAATCATACGCTCTGCCTTGCCGTTTTGAGGAGAGGTATACGGACAAGACATGTGTAGCTGTACCCCATGTGGGGAGAGAAAATTACGAAATGCGGAGTTATCAAACTCGCGTCCGTTATCGCACTGGACAGCTCGAATGGTGCGCCCAAATTGAGTAGAAATCCAAACGAAGAAATGAGAAAGAGTAACGAAAGTCTCAGACTTCAATCGTAATGGAAAAGTCCAGGAAAAGTGAGAAAAATCATCAATTATCACCAAGTAGTAATTAAAACCCGATACACTAGAAATGAGAGATGTCCACAAATCACAATGTATAAGATCAAACGGGTGCTCAACATGAGTCACAGAGGTGGGAAAAGGGAGCCGAACATGGCGACCAAGCTGACAGGCATGACATAGGGAGTCATGTGTACCCCTAGAACACGAGATAACTGAACTACTAAACAGCTTCGACATAGCATCTGCACCAGGGTGGCCAAGCCGGCGATGCCAGATGGTGGATGAAGCTGTCGTAGTCAAAGCAAATGATGGTGATGCAGCGGAAGTAGGGAGCCAAAGTGTGTATAGGGGCCCTGAGCTATCACATCGGAAAAGAGGTCGCTGGGTGGAAAGATCCTTCACAGACAAACCAAAAGGATCAAATTGAATGGAAACATTGTTGTCAGTGGTAAAACAGCGAACAGAAAGCAAGTTTTGAATGACATCCGGAGCGACAAGAATGTTTTTAAGCTGGAAAGTACCCGGAAGACCGGAATCACCTACTGAGGTAACCGGAAGAACGGACCCATTCCCAACAACGATAGATGAAGGAAAAGAGGGATTGGGAGGATGGGTGGAAGAGAGTATACCGGAATTAGGAGTGGTATGATATGATGCTCCGGAATCAACTACCCAGTCGGCACCTGGTGGAGTA
Source organism: Neostapfia colusana (assembly GCA_030760725.1). Taxonomy (NCBI): domain Eukaryota; kingdom Viridiplantae; phylum Streptophyta; class Magnoliopsida; order Poales; family Poaceae; genus Neostapfia; species Neostapfia colusana. Next base: position 24,746,627 of record JASWHV010000019.1, on the reverse strand, counting down.
AGGTGCATGCTGCTGAAGGAGGAAGGAAGCGACTGTCGATCCCACGTCGATGGTGGCTCCTAGAGAGGTGCCGATGGCTCCGAGTTCCCAACAGGATAGTCAGTGGCTCCGTAGGTCGGGGCTGACTGTCCGCCAGAAGAGTATCCAGGCCCACCAGCACTGTGGGCTGGTCCACTGTAGCCCGGGGTAGCCGCGAACGCCGGCTGGGGACGTGGTGGTCGTGGAGGCTGAGAACCCGGGGACGGCCCAGGCCACATGTAGATCTGGCCAGTCCACGGGTTGTAGGGTGTGGGCCAGGGTGCGCCTCCCTGGCCGGTACCACCACTACCACCAGTAGTCGAAGCCGTGGGTGTGGGAGCACTGCTACCACCACGACCGCCGTTCTTTCCTCGGCGACGACGGTTTCCACCTTCGTTACTGGTAGGAGTAGAAGGTGGTCGTGACGGTGGTCCACCAGCAGCTGGTAAGGGTGGGCGAGGGGACTGCCTAGAGCCATAGAAGGCTGTGGCAGATCCGGAGCCAGAAGAGCCTCCTGCAGTGATCTCCTCAAGTTCAATATCAGACCATACCTTCTCGAAGGTAGGTAGTGGCTCTAGTCAGAGTAGCCACGTCCGTAGGTGACAATAGCGCTCATTCAGGCTCTGAAGGACCCGAAGAACAAGAGCGCTATCGGTGACCGGCTCACCAAGGTCACGTAGGGCATCTGCCATGTCCTTCATCTCCCGACAGTAGGTGGAGATAGAACGATCACCCTGGACGGTGTTCTGGAACCGAGTGCTGATGTGGAGGGCTCGAGTCGCGCGGTTCTCTAGAAACCGCTGCTCAAGGACTAGCCAGGCCTGTCGAGCAGTGCCGCCACCGCGCTGCCTGACGATGTCCTGTAGCTCCTCTGTCAGGGAGCCAAGGATCCAGGATAGTACCAGGCTGTCCATGCTGATCCAGGACACATGTACTGAAGACTCGTCCTGGAGGACGTGGTCGTCGAGGCAGTGGCGCCTCAGCGTGAGGAGCACCATATCACGCCACCAGGCATATGAGGTGGACTCGGAGCTGAGAACAACCGGCACGAGCGTCCGGATATTCTGAATCCCTACGGGCCTGCGCATGAAGAGCGGCCACAAGTGAAGCCGAGTACGTACCAGCGTCCGAGGGAGGCTCTTGGGCCACTCGTCGATCGGCGAGCACTCTCCTCGAGCTGGTGGGATAGCGATGCCATGGAGGCACGCTCCTGCTCTTGGGCAAGAGCGAGTGCCCGCTCGCGCTCGCGAGAGGCAGCCAGTGCTGTGGCGATGTCGGAGGTATCCGCAGTGTCGGTGCCGTAGGAAGAAGTTGTGTTCTCAGCAGCAGCACCGGCGGCTGGGAAGAGAATCGGCGGGACAGTCGTGGTGCTCCCGTCAATGTCAAGGCCGGTCGAGTCCCGTAGCACGGAAGTACCTGTCATGAAAGTGACAGCGGTGGCGGGGTTGCCGGTGGTACCTACGAGGGGTCCACCGGCAGCCGGACCGGTTTTCGGAGAGAAAGAGGGGGCGGCAGCACCTCTAGGGACCGGCAAAACGGGTGATCGAGCGCTCCAGGGGGCGGCAGCCCCTCCAGAGGCGGCAGCGCCTCCAGCAGCGAGAGGCCAGGGGGCTGTGGCCCCTCCAGAGGTGGCGGCGGCCCCTCCAGAGGTGGCAGCGCCTCCAGAATCGACGGACCAGGGGGCGGCGGCCCCCAGAGGAGGCGGCCCCCCTGCGCGCGCGGCCTCCATCCGGGTGGGGGCGGCCCGAATCCGGGTGGAGCCGCCCCGATCCAGGGCGCGGCGGCCCCGAATCCGGATGGGGTGGTGGCGGCGGCCCAGGGCACGACGGAGGCTTGGGTGGCGGCGGCCCCTCCAGAGGAGGCGGCGCCCCCCTGCACGCGCGGCCCCCATCTGGCGGCTCCGGCGGCGAGCGGCGCACCAGGGGCGGCGGCGGCGCACGGACAGGGGCTGCGGCGGCGGCGGCTGGGCCATTAGGGTTAGGGTTCAGCCCTAATCCTAATCATTCCTAGCTAATGATACCATAATAGAGGACTAATGATAGCTGTATTAGATGATCCAATAATGCTGGGTACAGGTCTGATTATATAGAGGGATTAGGAGGGAAAATGACTAAACTACCCCTAACCCTAATCCCTCTCTAATGACTAATATGCCTCTGTGACACACACTTAATTACAGTGTCTAACAGTTTGCTTGTTGCCAACCATATTAACGGGAGTAACTCCTGTTGGATCTCACTTGAGACATGTTGCTCATCATAACTTGTTGCTTGTTTGTTATGTAGGGTCCAGACTTGGTTATAAGACAGAGTAAGGAATGCTTAGATGACATGAATGAATGGTGTAAAATCCATCACGTGTCAAGTGGTAAATATCTTATCTTTCGGAAAGTGACATACTTTTGAACTTGAATCTGTGGCTTACAAATTCAACTTAGGACTGGCACAACAAGTATTAAAGAGTGAGACTTCTGAGCAGGATGCAGAGAAAAAAGTATGACGCTCCTTTTTTGGTACCTGTGAAGTGTAAAAATCAGAAAGTGCTTATACAATCAATTAGTTTAAATTACTAATTTTCTATATTGTTGTCTCATTGGCTGCATTTCTCACACCATGTTGAAATCAAATATTTGTTGTTCTCTTGGATTGCATGTTATATTTCATACCTTAGTATATGCACCAGAACCTATCCTTGTGCTTGTTCATGCCTTTGTGTCTACTTGTGCGCTTGTCCATGTGGGATTGCATGGTACTATTTCTACTTTTTATGGCGTTGTTTGGTTGTTTATGTTTCATTATTATGAATGTTATTTCCTTGAGATATATGTACTTTGGGAAAACTATTGGTGACTAGGGGTTCCTGTGTCCCCATTAAAGAAACGTGATAAGTCGACATGTTGCAGGTTTTTGAAAATTTCATAAAAACTCGTGTATGTAGCACAGATAAAGATATGTCAAACCTGCAAAAGGTCATTTTCAAAATCATCTTTGATATGAAGATTGAGAAAACAAAAAAAAAGGGCAGCCCGGTGCATGTAGCTCCCGCTTGCGCAGGGTCCGGGGAAGGGTCCGACCCATTTGGGTCTTTTGTACGCAGCCTTTCCCTGCATTTCTGCAAGAGGCTGTTTCCAGGACTCGAACCCGTGACCTCATGGTCACAAGGCAACAGCTTTACCGCTGCGCCAAGGCCCCCCTTTATTTGCAGATGATAACAACTTTACAGGCTTACTTAAGTGTATGTGTACATGTATGTTTGACAATTTTTTGGAACATTGCAACGTGTGAAATTTGCTAATGGGAGCATGGGAGCCCCTTGACACGAAATCTGCACTCTGTCTTTATCTCTTCCTATCTTCTTCATTCATCTATCAAATTGAACATTTCCTAACTAGTGTTTCTTGTCTTAGCAATTTTCAGGTGCTAGACTTTATTAGGAGATATATAGGTTCAGCTAATCCATTGATAGCCGGGAACTCTGTCTATATGGATTTACTATTTTTGAAGGTAAGAGGGAATATCTGGTTAGCATGGAACTGTATGTATGGCTTTACTATGAAGGCCCCTTTTGCTTGACATTTCTGTTTCTTTTTTGTAGAAGTATATGCCACAACTTGCAGGCATATTTTCTCATGTAATTGTTGATGTGAGCAGTATAACAGCTTTGTGCATCCGCTGGTTCCCGAAAGGTAGAACTATTCTCCTGCCCTCCAGATTAGTCTTCTATTCATCTGAGTTATGTTTGGATCCTTTGTATAACCTCGCGCAGCAATGCAAGTCTAGGCTTCCTTGCCTCAGGGATAGCTGAATCGGTCCTTCTCTTCTAGGCTTCGTTCTCTCCATGGAATACCCAGATTCTGCAAATTGTTTATTTCACCTGTTCAATCTTATCATCCCCTTCTTAAATATGGAACAAGTAATTAATCCATTTTATATATTCTGTTGACCACAAAATATTGCTCATAACAGTAATGTAATAATACTCACATTGATTCGAATCAGTATCTCACTAATCCAAAGTTCAATAGAGGTCAAAAGTTGAAATTTATTGCATTTGATATCCCCTCTTCAAATCTGCTGAAGTGTTCCACATGATCTTATGATGTGTCATGGTCTCCATTCGGTGAACCATTATTGAGCAAGAAAAAATATAATAATTTTACCTTACCTATGTTCAGGTATCTGTCAAGAGACTTGGTATAATGTTGAAAAATATGAAAACGCATATAGTTGTTGAATATGATAGCTATTAATAATTGTTTTGATTTTCTTCTGTTATAACACAAACAAAATCGACACCAAATGACTCTCTTGTTTTGTTGTTTATAGAAAGGAGGGAAGCCCCCCAAAAGGGGAAAAGCCATAGGGCGATGGACGACATTAGAGAGAGCATCAAGGAGTTAAAATACTACAAGGAAAACATTTTCAAATCACGAGGATCTAAGTAGTACCCTACGGTACTATATCATATGTGGGCATTCTCAATTAACGCTGTCATTTATTTGCTGGATTGCTGAAGGCAGTGTTATCCTAAACGATATTAAATGGTAAACACAGGGCTACTCCATTGTTTAGAGTCTAAACAGTTACCGGTTTAAACAGTCAACAAGCCGTTTAAATGTTCTAAACAGTCTAAATGAAACGGTTTTAGAATGGTTTTAAACGTTGTTTTGACCGTCTATGGAACTGTGCTGTGGACGCCTTCGTGGGCCGCTAATATGGCCGGCGTGGGGCCCATGGCACCCACAGCCCGGCCGCACCACCTTCTGCCTAAGCGTCTTCTAGAAGATTTGTTTAAGATTAGAATAAATCTGTTATAGATAGAATTAGAGATCCAATCTGTTACAGATAGAATTAAATAATTAGGAGATTGAGTCGGTTGGGGGTATCCCAACCGACCCGGGTGCAGCAGCCGACCCTAGGAGGGTGGCAGGGGTCCCTAGACCTCTATATAAGCAGCATCCCTCCCCATGTAATCTTCATCCAGGAAAATTCAGAATAACCCCATTGGGTTATTCTTCTCCTTGGGTCATCGTGGCTACAAACCCTAACTCTAGCCGCCGTGATCTCCCCTCTCTTCCTCAATACGCGCTGCGCAACTCCTCCTACGCTTCCTCGCTGCTGGTTCCTCCCTTGCGCAGCCCTAGGCGCAGCAAGAGGGCCTCCCCCACCCACAATCCACAACAATTGGTATCACGATCCAACGGAGTGTTGCAATTCCAGCCCCAAAACTGTCTCTGTTCTTGCTGAACAAGCTGATCTGCCCTAGCAGATCAGTCTGTCCTCTAGCTTTGATGGAGGCGTTGAACAAGAGGAAACGGGATCGGCGGCTGATCCTAGCCTGGTGGCAGCTAGGGTTGAGGAGGGAGGCGGTGGCTTGAAGGGAAGAGATGGCGGCAGCTAGTCCTAGGCCCTGGTGGGGACTAGGGCAGCAACCTGTGACACGACCCCATTGGTCCTGTCGAGGCAGGATCACGCTGAGGGGTGCTGCGTTGCACAACACCGTATAACACACGTCAAAGGTGCAAAGCGGAAGCGGAAGTTTTATTACATAAACAAGTTTATGAACATGTTTACATCAAAATAAGTTCAGTCTACACTCGCGGGCGTAGACTAAGCATCAAGTGCACGTTCAGCCCTCGAACGTGTCCTTGCTAGCACACACGCACACTAACTCTGCGGCGTGCACGACTCCCACTCGACGGGGTTCCCCTCCTGGGGTTCCGTCTCCTCTTCGGGAGTCCCTTCCTCATAGAACCCTGCAAAAGCTTCAAACACAAGCAGTGAGCACGAAGGCTCAGCAAGTCTGACCCGTCTCACCTAAACATGGAACTTCTACGTGAGGGTAATGGGTTGCATGAGGTAAAAATCATTTGCAAGGACTCGCCTAATTAGTAGAACCTTACTTTCAAGTTTTAGCAGCAGGTTGTGGAGAACCTTACGCTAAGGCACATGAGAGAGCCGCAATCAAACAAGAAACGCATTTCTCTCATGTACTTTGCCCAAAGTTGAAAAGAACTTTAATTAGCTCTAAGCTACAGCATATCATTAACAATCAATGTCCAGCTTTCAATCAGCAACATTTTAACATGTAACTAGCCTGTTCTTTCTACGTCACGGTACAGTGAACAAGTGGTACTCATTGACCGCGAGGGACGGCGATTATAATCGATTTACACCTGCAGGGTTACCCGAACAACCCGTCACGTACGCCCGTACTCGATGCTGCCTACAACAACCATCACGGACGCCGTACGCGACTACCTTTCACCCGTTAGCCAAATATTGAACCGGTCCCATCGTCCCGAGCAAGAGGTCTCTGCACGCGCATCTCCGTGCCGCCAACCGATTTACACCTCAAGCTCTCAACCTACCCCCTGAACGACGGGCAATGCCTCAATAACCAGCTACCCGAGTTACATCAGTTTCCCGGTTCCCATATAGCCGGTAGGTCTTCGGTACTGTTCTAGCTTGTTCAACAGGCCCGCACACGGCTCGGTCCTCAATCGACACAAGCGGAGCTACAGCACACAGGCCCCAAAGTCCTGCTGCCCTTACTCTCCGCTCGGTCTCATTTTCTTGCCATGTGTATCATGTGCTATCTCTACCCGAGCAATGTGCCTCTAGCCTTTTCTCGCGAGTAGTTCCAACTACTCGACTTGTACCGAATCCTACTCTATCCTAGCAATGCAGTGGCTAACGAGGTTTTGAATCCTAAACCCAACCCATGGTTTTCTTGGCTATGCAGTTGGGTTTCCAATCAAGACTCTAATGCAAAGAACAATATTCAAAGATGTGCTCAAAACAATAAACATTTGTAAAAAGGTTAATGCAAACCGGGGCTTGCCTTGCTGCTCTTGGTCGTAGGCTAGCTGTTCCTCCGGAGTAACGAAGTCTAGGACTTCGGGTTCCTCCTCGACCTTAGCGACTACATGATAAGAGCAATATATGTATCAATTTAAATGCATTTGTATTAACTTTGAAGTTGTGAAGTCTATAACCCTTGCTAGACAGACCTAATGACTGTGAAACTTTTACTGTGGCTTGGTTACAACCTAAACAGAGACTTGGTCAAGTTTTAGTTGCAGCAAAGCTCATTTGAGCACTCCACAATTAATTATGTCCTTGACCTTAATTGGAACTCTTAGGGTGTTCTAGGAATTTTCATGAAACAAACTATGACTTTCTGAAAACTAGATTTTTAGAGGGTTCTAATGGATTTGGTCTCACTTAATTTGGAAGTTCCTAACTAAAGGTATGAGCTAAACAATTTCAGAGAACATTCTGAAAATATTTCTAAACATTTTCTATTTTCTCTGGAACAGTTTCACTAATCACACCATTAGGTGGATCAGATGAGCTCAAATGGATCTGAAATTTTTTATGGTAGTTCAGGGACATTTTGGTGAACATCCCAGCAAAATTTCAGGATTTTCCCTCAAAGGATTTTCCAGTTAAAATTCCTAACAGTTTAAACTTTGAGTAATTAATTCTGGAGAAATAAGGAATTTCATGAAGTGAAACTTGATTTTCTGGAAAGTGCTCAGAGAGCTGAATCCAGCAAAATTTGGTTCACTCAATTTGGAGCTTTCTAGCCAAAGTTATGAGGATTTGAAGTTTGAAGGAAATCTGAAAATCGGGGAAAAGTTTAAACTCGCGCGTGGGCTCAGGGGACACGCGTCGCACGCCGAGGCGACAGCACACCGCGGCCCACAATGATTTTACGCGCCAGCACACCCGATCCCGGCCGCAGCCGGATCCCGATTCAAAATATCTCCCGCTGACAGCTGGGGTCCACCCCCTTCTTCAACCTCGCGACACCCGCGCCCCGCCGCCGAGGGATCTCGCCGGAGAGCTCGCCGCCGGCTGCTGTACAGCTCCAAACTTCTCGATTCTGGCCGCCCCTGCCTACTTTTAATCGGGGAACAGGATCCGAGGGTCAGCTGCTCATGATAACGGCCGGAGCATGGTCGGCGACGAGCCGCCACCTCGGAATGACTTCGACCATGTCGGCTGACTTCTCTACCACCTCAGCTACTTGGGAAATCGGTCGGGGAGCATCAATGGACCTCAGAGAAGGTCGACATGAGCTCGAGGCAGTTCGGGGAAGGCCCGAAATAGGTCCTCACCGTGCGCCCGATGCCGCCCGTTCGTTCCGCCATTAGTAGACCTCAAATTACGCCGGGCACAGAGGTTCTCCGGCCCAGAGTTGTGAAGGCAACTTGTGCGTTACCGTGTCTAGCTCGTGTGAGAGCGGCCTGAGGCCCTCTAATCCTTTCTAGAGCACGAATTAAACAGAATCGTACCCGAAGGTCGTTCTGCACACAGAAAGGGGAAAAGTGAAAATTCGCCGCCGGTGAGCAACCACTCGAGCTGTGGCTCGGGGATGAGCAGCACCGGTCACCCGCGCGTCCAAGGGTGTCTTGGCTCGGGCGTGACAACGCCCTGGTTGGGCTGTCCACGAGAGCCCGAGGTGCGGCGGTTCCAAGTCCTGAATTTGATCTTTCGGCACAGCCGATATCAATCGGTTTCAACCGAATTCTAGCAACGGGAAGGACGGAGGAAGGTCTCTAGTACCTTGCGGGGGCTCTGGAGTGGAAGGAGGGAGCTGCGATCGGCGTCCTCCGATCAAGTCTGAGCTGCGGAAGTTTTCGGCCGGCGCTGAGTTCTTGCGGGGAAGAACGGCGGTACCTTGGCCGAGGAGGGGGCAGGCGCCTTAAGAAGGCTCTGCACCGCCTCACGCCCGCGCGTGGGCAAGCAGCTGGTGGCGCGGTGGCTGGCCTCGGTGGCGATCACCGCTGCGGCTCGGCGACCCGAGTGAAAAAGTCTCAGTCGGTTTGATCTGAGCAGTGGCTGACATGTGGGTCCCACCTCCAGTTTTAACCTCTGAAATTTACTCCTAATCACTGTTGTAAACAGTGAACCCCACACTACCCTTGGCAATTCAAATTATTCACCCATGAGCCATTTGAATTGATCAAAGTTCAAATGAGGTTTGGTTTGAATGAATTTTAGCACAAGTTCAGTTTGAAATTCAAATAAAGTTTGAATTTCTCCCCCTTAGCTCATGTCAAGATCAACTCCAAATGGAGTGAAAATTGGTGTGTGAGCTCACAAAAATGTGCTGAGTAAGAATATGCCTTCTACTTTTAAATTCATGGGATAAAAACAGTTTGAATTTGAATATGGTTTCAAACTGCCCTCTTCCTAACTATACCCAAACTGACCTCAAAAAGGTTTTGAATTTGGGTGAAACTTGGCATGGACATCCTTAGCAAAGTGTAGGAGTTTTCATATGTCCAGCCCATCTATATCACATGTGGGAAATACCACTTTTGCAATGTGTGAGTTTGTTCTCTAATGAGCATGTTGATAATTGTTACTTGCTCTTCATTTGTGTTCATCATTCTTCCTCAAATGAGGTGTGTGGTGTGGTGATGAACACTGCAAATGTGTGTCAAAAACTGAGGCCCTTACATTCCTCCCCCCTTAAAAGAATCTCGTCCCGAGATTATAAGGTGAAAATTAGAGAGAGGACGGTGGAAAATTACCGGATATGCGACGTGAAAAAGTCGGGGTAGTTAGTGCGAAGGAATTCTTCGCTCTCCCATGTCGCTTCGTCCATGGAGTGATTACTCCATAGAACCTTGTAGAACCACAACGTACGGTTGCGTGTGGTTCGGGCCTTTTCATCAATAATCTGCACCGGTTCCTCCCGATAGGTGAGATCCAGTTGCAGTTCTTCAATGTCTTCCAGCTGAACGGTAGTTGATAGCTTGAGACACTTCCTCAGCTGGGAAATGTGAAAGACGTCGTGCACACCGGAAAGTGCTTCTGGTAATTTCAGCCGGTATGCCACCGATCCACATCTTTCGGTAATCTGGAATGGACCGATGAAGCGGGGTGCTAACTTTCCCCTCACCACAAATCTGTTTACGCCCTTCATTGGAGACACCCGTAGATATACGTGATCCCCAACTTCGAATTGTAATGGACGCCTTCTCCGGTCCGCATACTGTTTCTGACGGGATTGAGCGGCTTTTAGGTTCGCTTGAATTAGTCGAACCTTTTCTTCCGCGTTGTTGACAAGGTCAATCCCGAAGGTAACCCTTTCGCCAGACTCACACCAGTTCAATGGTGTGCGGCATTTTCTCCCGTATAGCGCCTCGTAGGGCGCCATCTTGATGCTGGCTTGGTACCCATTGTTGTACGAGAACTCTGCTAACGGCAAGTGATCATCCCAATTCTTGTCGTGGTCGATAGCGCAAGCTCGTAGCATGTCTTCTAGAATCTGATTTACCCGCTCGGTTTGTCCATCCGTCTGCGGGTGGTAGGCTGAACTACGGATCAGCTTCGTCCCCAAGGCAGCGTGTAGCTGATCCCAAAAACGGGACACAAATAAAGTGCCCCGGTCCGATATGATGGTACGGGGTACGCCGTATAAGCATAGGATCCGTGAGATGTACAGTTCAGCGTACTTCTTGGCGTTGTAGTTGTTGTTGACCGGGATGAAATGGGCAACTTTGGTGAGCCGATCGACGATCACCCACACAGAATCATGTTTCTGTAAGGCGGTGGGTAAACCGACGACGAAATCCATGCTCACGTCCTCCCACTTCCAGGCAGGAATGCCCAGTGGTTGCAGCAGTCCCGGTTTCCGCATGTTGTCTGCCTTCACCCTTCGACATGTATCACACTCGGACACGTATTTTGCAGTCTCTCGCTTCATCCGTGTCCACCAAAATATTCTTCTGAGTTCTTGATACATTTTGTTGCTGCCGGGGTGAATAGAAAATTTTAATAAGTGAGCCTCATCAAAGATTTTCTTCCGTAACTCCGGGTTTCGGGGTACGACGATCCGGTTCTTGAACCATAGGACGCCGTCTCCGTCTTTCCAGAAACATTTCAGCTCCCCACTATCTACACGTCTCCGCAAATGTGACATGCCCTTGTCATTCTTCTGGGCTGCCGCTATCTCTTCACGGATGGTGGGGATCAAAGCTAGGTTGTAGAGAGCTCCGTGTGGAATCACATGGAGTGGTGGTTCGCTCTCTTCCAACGGTGTGATGGTCAGATTATTGACATGTGACTTGCGGCTCAGCGCATCTGCCACAACGTTTGCCTTGCCCGGATGATAATGGATCTCTATCTCGTAATCCTTTATCAGTTCTAACCATCTTCGTTGCCTCATGTTCAGCTCCTTCTGAGTGAATATGTACTTGAGGCTTTTGTGGTCGGTATATAAATGTACGAGGTTACCGAGTAGGTAGTGCCTCCACACTTTTAGTGCAAGTACCACGGCAGCGAGCTCCAAGTCGTGAGTTGGATAATTTTGCTCATGATTCCTAAGCTGCCATGATCCATACGCGACCACTCTTCGGTCTTGCATCAGCACACACCCGAGCCCAATGCCGGATGCATCGCAGTACATATCGAACGTTTTTGTTGTGTCTGGCTGCGCCAAAACCGGTGCTGATGTCAGGTGCTTGACTAAAGCCTTGAATGCTGCTTCACATGCTGGACTCCAAACATATTTGGTAGCCTTCTTCAGCAGCTCTGTCATTGGCTTGGCAATCTTCGAGAAGTTCGGAATGAACCTCCGATAATATCCCGCGAGTCCGAGGAAACTCCGTACCTCATGAACAGTTCTCGGGGATTTCCAATTCAGCACTTGCGTGATCTTGCTCGGGTCCACAGCGATACCCTCTGCTGAGATGATATGCCCGAGGAAAGGCACTTGCGATATCCAAAACTCGCATTTGCTGAATTTTGCGTATAACTTGTGATCCCGCAGCCGTTGCAAGACTATACGCAGATGTTTCTTGTGATCTTCCTCCGACTTGGAATATACCAGTATGTCGTCGATGAAGACCACGACAAACTTGTCCAGCTCCGGCATGAATACCGAGTTCATTAAGTACATGAAGTGAGCTGGAGCATTGGTGAGGCCGAAGGACATGACCAGGTACTCATAAAGTCCGTACCTCGTCGAGAAAGCCGTCTTCAGAATGTCCTCAGCCCTTATCTTAATCTGATGGTACCCGGATCTTAAATCCATCTTGGAAAAGATCCTTGCTTCGACTAACTGATCAAACAACATGTCGATCCGTGGCAACGGGTACTTGTTCTTGATGGTTACGGCATTTAATGGACGGTAGTCCACGCAAAGCCGCAACGTCTCATCCTTCTTCTTGACAAATAATGCCGAACAGCCCCATGGGGAGGAGCTCGGCCTAATAAAACCCTTCTCCAGAAGGTCCGTGAGCTGAGTCTTCAGTTCAGCCAACTCCTTGGGCGCCATGTTGTACGGCCTTCGGGATATTGGCATGGTTCCTGGTGTAAGTTCAATCTTGAACTCCACCTCTCTATCGGGTGGCATTCCCGATAAATCATCCGGGAATACATCAGGAAACTCCCGGACCACTGGAATGTCTTCCAATCTGATCGTTGTGGACTGATAGACACTTGAAAGTTTTATTTCTGGACTGTCCAGAAATAATGAGTGAGAACCGTGCACCTCTGAGTTTAAGTGCACGACTCGAAGGACGGTGTCTAAAACAGCGCCGTGGCGGGTTAACCACGACATCCCTAGGATGACATCGACCTTCTGTCCCTCTAAGATAATGAGAGACGTGGGGTACACTCTACCCGCTAAGTATAATGGTGCTTTGGAGACCATTACGCTTGCTGAAATCTTCCCACCCGGTGAACAAATTAAATATGGACTATCGGTGGGTAGTATTGGCAAACTGTTTTTAGCAATGAAAGCTTGGCTAATAAAATTATGTGTGGCGCCTGAATCAAATAGTACTATAGCGGGATGCTGGTGGAGTTGGAACATACCCGCAAGGATTGGCTCGCCCTCCGGCATGTCCTCAATGGCAAGTTGGTGGACAGTGCCGGGCCTAGGGTTTGCCCGCCGCGCATTAGTAGGGTTCCGGGGTTGATTCCTCCCCGGAAACTGTGGTGCCACTCCGCCGCCTTGCCTCTCCGGGCAACTGCTCGCGAAGTGTCCTGGACGACCACACTTGTAACATGTGGCCGCTGCTGGTGGAGTACTCGGTGGACGAAAGCCCGGCATGCGTTGCGGAGGTGCAAACGCACGCGGCATCGCCCGCTGCTGCTGTTGTTGTTGCGGTGGTACTGGCAGTGCCGGCCGGAATGCCGGCGAAGAATACGGCCGACTGCGGAACGGCATCGACCGCTGTGGTGGCTGCCAGCGTGGACCTGATGGTGGGCGATTCACCATCCGAAACTTCTGAGAAGGACCGCCTCCTTCTCCGCTGCTCTGCGGCGCGCTTCGCTTTCGCTCTATAGCTGCCAACTCCTTGCCGAAGTCCTCCTGAACAATCGCAGCATCAATGATGTCGTTGAGGCTGCCTCGATTGAACATCGCCAACTTGTCCTTCAGGAGCGGGTTAAGTCCCGGGTAAAAATGGTCCCGCCGCTTCTCGTCGGTATCGGCATGATACGGCGCATATAGCGCGAGATCGTTAAACGCCCTGGAGTATTCCAGCGCGTTCCGGCTCCCTTGTTGCAGGTGTAGGAACTCTTGCGTCTTCCTCTTCATCAGACCTGGCGGTATATGATAGGCCCTGAAGGCCGTCCGGAACTCCGCGCAGGTCATCACTCGGTCGGTGGGCTGTGAAGCACAGAAGTTGGCCCACCACGCGCTCGCGGATCCTTGGAGCTGCTGGACCGCGAACTGAGCCTTGCGCTGCTCGCTGATTTGGAGCAGCCCGAACTTCATCTCTATGGCGCGGAGCCAGTTATCCGCGTCAAGTGGTTCATCCACCCTTGAGAATACAGGGGGATGAGTCGCCAGGAAGTCGGAGTAGGAGGTCGGTTGGCGCTCCTCACGATCTTGACGTCTCTCTGGGCGAGACGTATTGGCGATGAGAGTCTGCAGCAACTCTGTGTGCTGCTGATGCGAGCCCGCCATTGCCGCGACAATGTCGGCCAATGTAACCGTTGGTAGTGGCGGTGGCGGTGTTTGCTGTTGATGTTGCTGCTGCTGTCCCGAGGAATCCTCGGGAGGTGGTTGGGAGATCTATCCCCCTTGACTGGTACCCCCAACGTCAGGGTTGGCACGAGTACGCGTCATTCTGAAATTCAAAACAGCAGCAATTAGCACATGTCTTACTTAAAATTCCATACGCAACAGTAGGTATTGAAGTGACACATGATTAATCTGCACAACATTCACATATATTGATAAAGCATAAACTTTATACAAGATACATTATTCTCGGATCTACGAGAAGTCGTGCTCATGTCGTCACTACCTATACATACGCTACTGTCTACACGACATGTCACCGATTACAAAAGTTGGGTTACGCTACCCTAGCTGCCCTACTTGGCAACCGTAACCCCCTACTCGGAGTAGAACTCGACCTCCTGTGGGTCGTCCTCCTCCGGTACCTCTGCTGGTGGCTCGGGGTCTACCACCTCTTCTCCCATTCTAGGTTCTCCCATGGCTGGAAGACCCAAGACTACCGGTACGCCTAATACCGGGGGCACGAGGTCGTGCACGGCATGCACCTCGTCCATAGCTTGGTTGTAGTCCTCTTCCCAGCCTTGGCCTTCCTCGATAGCGTCATCCCGCTCCTGAGCAAGGTCCTCATTCCGCTGGGTTAGGGTCTGCACCAGCTCTTGCAACGCCGCGATGTCAATACGGCTCTTCTTCTTTGCCTTCTTCAGACGACGCAACTGATTGTGTTGTTCATTCAGTCGCTTGATCGTCGGAAGGAGCACATTGCGGAGTGCGCTGTGAGCACTCTCGAAATGATCTCCACGGCTTGTGCTCTCCTTGAGCTTGGTGGCGAGATGCTCCGTATGAACAGCTTGGCTGTCCATCACAGTGTTTCCCGCCCTCATTTGGAGGCTGAGATTGCCTCCGCGGGGTTGTACCTTGGGCAACTTGGGTCTGTTGCCTCCAGGTACCTCTCTTCCCACACATGCTGAGCTCGTCCCTCCACCGGAACGAGTGCGTATGGAGTGCCCTCCATAGCCTGCACGTGCAGTTGGCAGAAACGTGACATAGTGTCGCGGGCTGCCACTTGCCACATCCCTTTCGGTTGTCTTCCTCTCACCGTGACGGTGAATGGCACCCAACCGGGTGGCGTAGGTCCTGCGGGAACCTCGACATGGATCGTCCACGCCTTGTTCCCCTCTTCGCCTTCTTCCTTGGCGAAGTATTGCGGCATCTGGTTGTACCCGAAATATTGGAGCATTTGCCACAATGCTTCCGGATAGCCGCTACGGTCAGAACAGTGGGAAGCCACTCACCCGTTCTCCAACTGTTTATCTGCTGCCATCTATAAAAATATATTTGAGAATTGTCAAATATTTATTTAAACAGTAAACCCCTGAGTTATAACATAAAACATGTCATTGAACCCATAAAACTTGGAAACATAGTTCAAATTTTAAACAAGTTTGACTGCTGATCTGCTGTTCCCATGACAGCCTTGACCAGTTTCCATATCAACCTGATTTAGGCCATGTTAAAGGCAAAACCAATTCTGGAGCTCAACATCAAAGTTAAAGTTAACTTCAATAGCTTTCCAGAAAGTATTTGGTTGGCCTAAGATCTGTCCTGGTTCAAAAGTTATGAGATGTCAAAGTTAACAGAATTTCTGGAATCAATTGGACAGCACCTCCCTGCTTTAGGTACTGAATTGATCTAAGAATCCCAGTTAATTCTGTTCCCAATCTGACAAAACTTTCTGTTACAAAGTCGTAACCCATATCATAAGCTTTCCAGAAGTACCTCATTTCCTATTTTTGGATTTTTAAGCAGGAAGTTATGCTTAATTTACAGAGAGTTTACAGAGAGTCTTTGCTCTGTCCTGTTTTCTGGACAGTTTGAACTCTACTGCATTTTTCGAGTAGTTAAGGGATGAAACATCTCTGGACCTCAACAGAAGAGTTGTAAAGCTCTTCCAACGCTTTCCAGAAATGTATCATACGACCCCAACCTCGAAAGAACTCAACCTCTAACCTCTGATTAACTTCAGCCTTGCTTCAGCTGAAAACAGAGTGCTCTGTCCTTAACATCCTATAAGTTGAAAGCTTGTTAACTTTGAATATTCTGTTCAAGGGAAGGAGTTACATCAAGTTTTACTACTTTGGATTAAAACCTTCCAGTTTTTATAATGAAGTTGTTTATTTAGTTGGGTGTGACGTCGATGCGTCACCAGATTTTGTCGGTACTACGTCCTTACAAAGAAAAACCTATACCGGACTTAGCCGGCTTCGTTATTTCAGTGGCACTAAACGTCACTCGCACACGGATGCTACACGTCTAACGTTTCGTGGTCAGGCTACCTGCAGAAACTCAAACAATCATCAGACTCGGCTGCACACCGAGCCCGAAATCCATACAGTTGGTACACCCGGCCGTCATCACTCGCCCGGATGTTCTCAAGCCAAACACGCCTTGAGTTACGTGTTCACGTTTCAGACCACGTGATGGGGTCTCCCATGTTGCACCACGCACGCCAGGGACAGACGTTGCTCGAATACCCCAAACGACATGAAGAGTCGTAGAGGATACTAAAGCGGGTCGGGTTACCTGCCACCCGTGGGGCTCCACCCTTCAGCTTGTGCGCACTGGTGGACAGCGCTTATGTGCACCCCCCAAGACATGAACGTCCCGGGATGCACGATTTTTCGACATAACAAATAGGTTGATAAGCCACTTTCTATATACTAATAACATCCTTATACGGGCTACTAACTCGTTCCTCACTGGATTTTTGAAAAAGAAGACCTTTGTACTGTGTTAAACCTCAAGCGAGCTCTGATACCAACGCTGACACGACCCCATTGGTCCTGTCGAGCCAGGATCACGCTGAGGGGTGCTGCGTTGCATAACACCGTATAACACACGTCAAAGGTGCAAAGCGGAAGCGGAAGTTTTATTACATAAACAAGTTTATGAACATGTTTACATCAAAATAAGTTCAGTCTACACTCGCGGGCGTAGACTAAGCATCAAGTGCACGTTCAGCCCTCGAACGTGTCCTTGCTAGCACACACGCACACTAACTCTGCGGCGTGCACGACTCCCACTCGACGGGGTTCCCCTCCTGGGGTTCCGTCTCCTCTTCGGGAGTCCCTTCCTCATAGAACCCTGCAAAAGCTTCAAACACAAGCAGTGAGCACGAAGGCTCAGCAAGTCTGACCCGTCTCACCTAAACATGGAACTTCTACATGAGGGTAATGGGTTGCATGAGGTAAAAATCATTTGCAAGGACTCGCCTAATTAGTAGAACCTTACTTTCAAGTTTTAGCAGCAGGTTGTGGAGAACCTTACGCTAAGGCACATGAGAGAGCCGCAATCAAACAAGAAACGCATTTCTCACATTTACTTTGCCCAAAGTTGAAAAGAACTTTAATTAGCTCTAAGCTACAGCATATCATTAACAATCAATGTCCAGCTTTCAATCAGCAACATTTTAACATGTAACTAGCCTGTTCTTTCTACGTCACGGTACAGTGAACAAGTGGTACTCACTGACCGCGAGGGACGGCGATTATAATCGATTTACACCTACAGGGTTACCCGAACAACCCGTCACGTACGCCCGTACTCGATGCTGCCTACAACAACCATCACGGACGTCGTACGCGACTACCTTTCACCCGTTAGCCAAATATTGAACCGGTCCCATCGTCCCGAGCAAGAGGTCTCTGCACGCGCATCTCCGTGCCGCCAGCCGATTTACACCTCAAGCTCTCAACCTACCCCCTGAACGACGGGCAATGCCTCAATAACCAGCTACCCGAGTTACATCAGTTTCCCGGTTCCCATATAGCCGGTAGGTCTTCGGTACTGTTCTAGCTTGTTCAACAGGCCCGCACACGGCTCGGTCCTCAATCGACACAAGCGGAGCTACAGCACACAGGCCCCAAAGTCCTGCTGCCCTTACTCTCCGCTCGGTCTCATTTTCTTGCCATGTGTATCATGTGCTATCTCTACCCGAGCAATGTGCCTCTAGCCTGTTCTCGCGAGTAGTTCCAACTACTCGACTTGTACCGAATCCTACTCTATCCTAGCAATGCAGTGGCTAACGAGGTTTTCAATCCTAAACCCAACCCATGGTTTTCTTGGCTATGCAGTTGGGTTTCCAATCAAGACTCTAATGCAAAGAACAATATTCAAAGATGTGCTCAAAACAATAAACATTTATAAAAAGGTTAATGCAAACCAGGGCTTGCCTTGCTGCTCTTGGTCGTAGGCTAGCTGTTCCTCCGGAGTAACGAAGTCTAGGACTTCGGGTTCCTCCTCGACCTTAGCGACTACATGATAAGAGCAATATATGTATCAATTTAAATGCATTTGTATTAACTTTGAAGTTGTGAAGTCTATAACCCTTGCTAGACAGACCTAATGACTGTGAAACTTTTACTGTGGCTTGGTTACAACCTAAACAGAGACTTGGTCAAGTTTTAGTTGCAGCAAAGCTCATTTGAGCACTCCACAATTAATTATGTCCTTGACCTTAATTGGAACTCTTAGGGTGTTCTAGGAATTTTCATGAAACAAACTATGACTTTCTGAAAACTAGATTTTTAGAGGGCTCTAATGGATTTGGTCTCACTTAATTTGGAAGTTCCTAACTAAAGGTATGAGCTAAACAATTTCAGAGAACATTCTGAAAATATTTCTGAACATTTTCTATTTTCTCTGGAACAGTTTCACTAATCACACCATTAGGTGGATCAGATGAGCTCAAATGGATCTGAAATTTTTTATGGTAGTTCAGGGACATTTTGGTGAACATCCCAGCAAAATTTTAGGATTTTCCCTCAAAGGATTTTCCAGTTAAAATTCCTAACAGTTTAAACTTTGAGGAATTAATTCTGGAGAAATAAGGAATTTCATGAAGTGAAACTTGATTTTCTGGAAAGTGCTCAGAGAGCTGAATCCAGCAAAATTTGGTTCACTCAATTTGGAGCTTTCTAGCCAAAGTTATGAGGATTTGAAGTTTGAAGGAAATCTGAAAATCGGGGAAAAGTTTAAACTCGCGCGTGGGCCCAGGGGACACGCGTCGCACGCCGAGGCGACAGCACACCGCGGCCCACAATGATTTTACGCGCCAGCACACCCGATCCCGGCCGCAGCCGGATCCCGATTCAAAATATCTCCCGCTGACAGCTGGGGTCCACCCCCTTCTTCAACCTCGCGACACCCGCGCCCCGCCGCCGAGGGATCTCGCCGGAGAGCTCGCCGCCGGCTGCTGTACAGCTCCAAACTTCTCGATTCTGGCCGCCCCTGCCTACTTTTACTCGGGGAACAGGATCCGAGGGTCAGCTGCTCATGACAACGGCCGGAGCATGGTCGGCGACGAGCCGCCACCTCGGAATGACTTCGGCCATGTCGGCTGACTTCTCTAGCACCTCAGCTACTTGGGAAATCGGTCGGGGAGCATCAGTGGACCTCAGAGAAGGTCGACATGAGCTCGAGGCAGTTCGGGGAAGGCCCGAAATAGGTCCTCACCGTGCGCCCGATGCCGCCCGTTCGTTCCGCCATTAGTAGACCTCAAATTACGCTGGGCACAGAGGTTCTCCGGCCCAGAGTTGTGAAGGCAACTTGTGCGTTACCGTGTCTAGCTCGTGTGAGAGCGGCCTGAGGCCCTCTAATCCTTTCTAGAGCACGAATTAAACAGAATCGTACCCGAAGGTCGTTCTGCACACAGAAAGGGGAAAAGTGGAAATTCGCCGCCGGTGAGCAACCACTCGAGCTGTGGCTCGGGGATGAGCAGCACCGGTCACCCGCGCGTCCAAGGGTGCCTTGGCTCGGGCGTGACAACGCCCTGGTTGGGCTGTCCACGAGAGCCCGAGGTGCGGCGGTTCCAAGTCCTGAATTTGATCTTTCGGCATAGCCGATATCAATCGGTTTCAACCGAATTCTAGCAACGGGAAGGACGGAGGAAGGTCTCTAGTACCTTGCGGGGGCTCTGGAGTGGAAGGAGGGAGCTGCGATCGGCGTCCTCCGATCAAGTCTGAGCTGCGGAAGTTTTCGGCCGGCGCTGAGTTCTTGCGGGGAAGAACGGCGGTACCTCGGCCGAGGAGGGGGCAGGCGCCTTAAGAAGGCTCTGCATCGCCTCACGCCCGCGCGTGGGCAAGCAGCTGGTGGCGCGGCGGCTGGCCTCGGTGGCGATCACCGCTGCGGCTCGGCGACCCGAGTGAAAAAGTCTCAGTCGGTTTGATCTGAGCAGTGGCTTACATGTGGGTCCCACCTCCAGTTTTAACCTCTGAAATTTACTCCTAATCACTGTTGTAAACAGTGAACCCCACACTACCCTAGGCAATTCAAATTATTCACCCATGAGCCATTTGAATTGATCAAAGTTCAAATGAGGTTTGGTTTGAATGAATTTCAGCACAAGTTCAGTTTGAAATTCAAATAAAGTTTGAATTTCTCCCCCTTAGCTCATGTCAAGATCAACTCCAAATGGAGTGAAAATTGGTGTGTGAGCTCACAAAAATGTGCTGAGTAAGAATATGCCTTCTACTTTTAAATTCATGGGATAAAAACAGTTTGAATTTGAATATGGTTTCAAACTGCCCTCTTCCTAACTATACCCAAACTGACCTCAAAAAGGTTTTGAATTTGGGTGAAACTTGGCATGGACATCCTTAGCAAAGTGTAGGAGTTTTCATATGTCCAGCCCATCTATATCACATGTGGGAAATACCACTTTTGCAATGTGTGAGTTTGTTCTCTAATGAGCATGTTGATAATTGTTACTTGCTCTTCATTTGTGTTCATCATTCTTCCTCAAATGAGGTGTGTGGTGTGGTGATGAACACTGCAAATGTGTGTCAAAAACTGAGGCCCTTACATTGGGAGGCGGCTAGGGCAGAGGTGGAGGCGGCGGCCCCAAGAGGGAGAGGTGGAGGCACGCACAGGAGGGGATCAAGGTTCACCCCCTGTTCTAGCCGCCCAAGCCCAGCGGCAGGTCATCCCACATTCTCCTCCTGATCCTGACGCTGGCTCACGTCTAGGATCCCGATCCTTTTTCTCATCTCCACGAACTTATGTCTTCCAAGGGCTTTGGTCAAGATGTCCGCCATCTGGTCTTGAGTGGAGATCTGCTCAAGCACAATAGTACCGCTGTCCACACACTCCCGTATGTAGTGGTACTTGACATCAATGTGCTTGCTTCTGTCATGGTGTACCGGGTTCTTGCTCAAGTCTATAGCTGACTTGTTATCAACCCGCAACACCGGCGCCTTCGACTTTTCAGCTAAGTCCTCCATCAGCCGTGCCATCCATACACCTTGACATGCCCCTTGAGCTGCTGCGATATATTTTGCTTTACATGAGGACAAGACCACCACCTTCTGCTTGCAGGACTGCCATGAAACGGGGCTGTTTTCAAGACAAAACATCACCCCGCTTGTGCTCTTGCGGTCCTCCACGTCTCCCGCATAGTCACTATCCGAGTATCCAATAAACTCCATGTCTCCTCCTCTTGCATAGAAGACTCCATAGTTGATTGTACCCGCTATGTAGCGTACAATGCGTTTGACTGCAGCAAAGTGATCCTCCTTGGGCTCCTCCAGAAACCGACTCACGTACCCGACCGAGTAGGCAAGATCGGGACGTGTGTTCACCAAGTATCGTAATCCTCCCACCAAGCTCCTATAGTACGTTGCATGCACCAACGTACTATCACTTGTCTTGTAAAGCTTGAGGCCTTGCTCCATGGGGAATGCACAGGGGTTGCATCCCTCCAGGCCAACTTTAGAGACAAGTTTGGAAGCGTAGGCCGCCTGCCCAACGCTTATCCCTGCATCAGTTTGCCGCACCTCCAGGCCAAGATAATATGACAAGAGACCCAAGTCGCTCATCTTGAACCTCTTCATCATCTCCCCTTTGAACTTCTTGAGATCGCCTCCTCCTGTGATCACAAGATCGTTGACGTACAAGCCGATGATGAGCTTCTCATCTTCAGCTCCAGGAAATAGATCTCGTGCTCGCTCGTACTCTTCTGGAAACCAAGCGATAGCAAGCTATCGTTGAGCTTGACATTCAAGGTCCTAGGCGCCTGACGAAGTCCATATAAAAGCCTTCTTGAGCCAATACAGCTTGTGTTCGGCTCCGTCGATGATGAAGCTAGCGGATTGGGAGACGTACACCTCCTCCATCAAGTCGCCGTTCCGGAAGGCGCTCTTCACGTCCATGTGGTGTACCTCCCACCCCTTGTGCGCAGCAACTGCAAGGAGCAAGCGAACAGATTCGAGACGAGCTACAGGAGCAAATATCTCGTCAAAATCTATTCCTTGCCATTGGACATAGCCTTTTGCCACCAATCGATCCTTGTGCTTCACCACCTCCCCACACTTGTCCCTCTTCACCTTGAACACCCATTTGTGGCCAATGGGCTTGTGTCCTGCAGGAAGATCAACAAGTTCCCAAGTCTTGTTTTCTTCTATGGACTCCATCTCCTCGAGCATGGCCTGTCTTGAGCACGGGTGTTCCTCTGCATCGGCGAAGGACGTGGGCTCCTCCGTGGTGGTGAACATGAGCTCCCCCTCCTTCAAGCTTGGTGGGCGCTCAGCCCGACCAGGAGGGGTGAGGGTTCCAAGCACGTTGCGAATCGTGTGGAACCATAGTTTCCCGCCGTCTTCGTAGTAGGCGTCGACGACTTTGCTGCCGGGGTCCGACAACGGTGTGGCGAAGCAGATGGGCCGTGTAGGATTCCGGGGTGTGACGAAGGTGCTGGAATCTTCAAGTCCGGACACCCCCCCCCCCCCCCCCCCCCCGCTGCTGCTGACCCCCGTGCAGGACTGTCCCAGTCCTGATTTGTGCTGGACAGTCCCTGACAGGGGCCTTTGGGCCGACGCCGTGGGTGCTGGACCCCCTCCAGCAGGTATGGAGGCTGGCGCAGGAACTCCTAGGGTCTGGATAGACCCTTCTGTCCCTCTCGTGGGCACTGCAGAGGTGCTGTTCGGCCCCTCCGGACCTTGCAGCACCTTTCCAGGTGCTGGAACAGCAGGTCCAGCAGGCGCTGGACCTAAGGAGTCGACATGGAAGGCGGTGCAGTCCTCTTCTCCTGCTCCTTCTCCCCAGTCCCACTTGGCCGCCTCGTCGAATATCACGTCACGTGATATGTGTGTGTGCCCATCAGCCGGATTATACATCTGATAGCTCTTCGTCCCTGCAACATAGCCAAGAAAAATCATCGGAGTACTCCGGTCTTCTAACTTTTTCAGGTGGGGGCGCGTGTTCTTGACATGCCCCAGACACCCAAAAGTTCAGAAAAAATTGATGGTTGGTCGCTCTCCATGCCAAGATTCATATGGCGTCTTCCCGTCGAGGCCGCGGGTGGGGGATCGATTTAAGATATAAACAGCCATGATAACTGCCTCACCCCAAAAAATCCCGGGCATACCCTTCGCCTTCAACATACTCCTCGCCATACCGACCACCGTCTGGTTGCGACGCTCCACAACCCCGTTTTGTTGCGACGTATACGGGGCTGTGAGCTGACGTTGTACTCCGTGTTGAGCGCAATACTCGCCGAACTCCTGTGAGGTGAACTCCCCTCCGCGATCAGTATGGAGTAGCTTCAGCCTCCCCCCGGACTCTAATTCAGCCGTCGCCTGGAATTGCTGAATTAAGTCGGGCGCCTGGTCGTTGGTTGCTAGAAGATAGAGCCACATATAGTGGCTCATGTCATCCACTAGCAACAAGAACATCTTGTCGCCTGGAGTCGTCGGCATGATAGGCCCACAGATGTCGCCGTGGACGAGGTCGAGCGCGCCCTCCGCGCGCCGCCAAGCTTGCTTGGGGAAGCTAGAGCGCCTCTGCTCCCGACCAAGCAAGCTTCGCACAATTGATCGACGTGATCAATTTGCGGAAGCCCGAGCACCATCTCCTCTCGTGCCAACTTTCGAAGCGCCTGGAAGCCGACGTGTCCGTAGCGTTCGTGCTAACGCCACGCAACATCACCACGCCTCGCGGTTAGGCAAACTGGACGTGTGATGTTGAGCCTGATGGAGTACAGCTTGCTGTCGTCGCGCTGAACTCGTGTGAGGAGACGCTGCTGCTCATCCAGTATGTGCATCACTCCTCCGTGCACTGTGATGCTGTAGCCATCCTCATCCAGCTGGCCGGCGCTGATGAGGTTGGTGGTGAGGCGCGGGATGAGGTAGGCGCCGGTGAGCCTCCTGTGCTCACCCATCTTGGCGGCGAATAGAACCGTACCCTTCCGCTGGATACGCACGACGGAGTTGTCGCCGAACTTGATGGTTTCGATGACGTTTTCGTCGAGCTCGGAGAAGACGGCGCGCGAACCCGTCATGTGGTTGGTTGCGCCCGTGTCGAGGTACCAACGAGTGTCGTCAAAGTCGTCGTCGTTGCTGCGGTGAGCGAAAAGACACGTCCCTCCACAATCTCCAGTGGGCGCATAGGACGTTTTTGTACAGGCTCCTGTATAGAGGCCACACTTGTCATAAACAAGGCGCCCTCCTCCTCCACCTTCGCCACGAAAGCCTGCTGCTGCGGCTCCTCCTTAGGCTTCGACCGACACTCCCTGGCCCAGTGGCCCTTCTTTCCGCACTTCCTGCACTGGTCTCGCGGAATATCCTTCCCAGAACCTCCCTTGTTGCCTCCTTTATTCTTGGGCGGGCCCTTTCGGCCACCCCTCTTAGAAGAACCCGTGGACTGGGTAGACCGCTCCTCCTTCCGTTGTGCCTCCCACTCCTCCCGAGTGAGGTACAGCTGGCCGTCGTGTACTACTCTCTTCCGCTGCGTCGAGTCGAAGGCGTTCTCTGCCGCCCTGAGACGCCCTGTCACCTCTGACAAGGTGAGGGTCGACACGTCCAGCAGTGTCGTGATCGCCACCACGATCTGTTGGAAGCGTTCTGGAACGCTTTGCAGGAGCTTCTCCACGGCCCTCTCTTCTCCTATCTCCTCCCCTAGCGACGCAAGCCGTGATAGCATGCCGCTCAGGCGAAGGGAGAAGTCCTCCACACTCTCGCCATCCTTGAAGATAGCGTCTTTGAACTCCTTCCGGAGTTGCTTTGCCGTCGTCTTCTTCACATGGTCGGCCCCGACCCGCATGATGGCGATCGTGTCCCATGCCTCCTTCGCTGTCCTCTTTTCTCCGATCGTCGTGATCATCTCCGGCAGGACAGTGCTGACCAAGATGTCAAGCGTCATCATATCTTCCTGCTCGCTCACGTTGCCCTCCTCCACGGCCATCCAAAACAGCCGTGCCTTCAGCTTGATCTTTATCATGACAATCCACTCCGCGTAGTTGGTCTTGGTGAGCACGGGGAACCCCGTCTCGGTGTTCACCTCACGAGCTGCCGGAGAGGGTGTTGCATGGCCGGTGGCGCTGCCGCTGCTTGTAGGTGTAGACGACATCTTGCAGAATTCAACCTAGTGTTGAAACCGGCTTTGATACCATGAATGTTGCAGTTCCAGCCTCAAAACTTGCTGAACAAGCTGATCTGCCCTAGCAGATCAGTCTGTCCTCTGGCTTTGATGGAGGCGCTGAACAAGAGGAAACAGGATCGACGGCTGATCCTAGCCTGGTGGCAGCTAGGGTTGAGGAGGGAGGCGGCGGCTTGAAGGGAAGAGATGACGGCAGCTAATCCTAGGCCCTGGTGGCGGCTAGGGCAGAAACCTGGGAGGCGGCTAGGGCAGAGGTGGAGGCGGCGGCTCCAAGAGGGAGAGGTGGAGGCGGCTAGGGTTTGAGGAGGTGGAATTCTTCTCTTTAATGATCTGAATAAAACTCAGGGTGTTTGGCTTCTTTATATATCCCCCCTTACAAGAGTCCTGATCTATTACAATAGGAGAAAAAACTAAACTCTTCCTAAACTAGGGCTGCCGCCTAAACCTGGTGCAGCCGCACCACATAGGGGCTGACCAGCCTCCTGACCTGGGCGCACGCACAGGGGGGATCAGGGTTCGCCCCCCTGTTCTGGCCGCCTAGGCCCGGCGGCAGGTCATCCCACACGGAGCACCGACCATGTCCGTCTCCGAGGCTGATTCTGGGCCTATGTCCGTGGGGGACCTCACTGCCCTCATGAAGAGCATGCACTCCGATATCACGGCTTCCATCGATCGCCTCTCAGCTGAGGTGGCAACCGTCCGTATTCGCCTCGATCGGCACGACATCCGTCTTGCCCGTATTGAGAAACAGCCTGATACGCCATTCTCAGTACAACAGCAACCACAGGACATCACCACAGGCGACGCTGATCTGTTCAACACGGACGTCGATGGCAGCGCTGGTTGGGGATGCGGTGGCCGTGGCGGCAGCAGCGGCAACGGCAGCGACAACGGTGACAATTTTAGCCCGCGCAACTACGGCCGACGTCCCCAGGGGCATCACACGTTCGACGATGGCGGGCTGCGCCGCCACAAGATCAATTTCCCAAAGTTCGACGGGGAAACTGATCCGCTGCCCTGGCTCACGAAGTGTGAGACATACTTCTGCGGGACACGTACGATGCCTGAAGAGAAGGTGTGACTCGCGTCTCTCCACCTAGAGGGAGTCACGACCGAGTGGTACACCGTTGTGGAACACGATTGCGGCATTGCGTCCTGGGAGCGGTTCGCGGACTTCGTCAACATGTGCTTCGGACCTCCGCTCCGCTCCAACGACCTGGCTGAGATTAAAGATCTCCGTCGTACTAGTACGGTTGAGGAGTACCTGCGTCAGTTCTTGGTCCTTCTCTGTCACTGCAAGAATCTCAGTCAGCGCCAGCAAATCAATCTCTTCACAGCTGGCCTTGGAGAGCCACTTCGTACCGATGTGGAGTTGCAATTTCCCACAAATCTGCAGATAGCCATGAGCTTGGCCAGGGCCTTCGAACGTCGACTCGCGGCAACAACAGACAGCGGGACACTGAAGGGCGCCACCTCTCAACGCTCTACGCGCCCTTCTCCTGTGTCACGCGCCACCACCACGGCTTCTAATGGTGGGTCTGCCGCACCTGCTCCGACATCTTCGTTGACGGCATCCTCCCGCCCGCGCTTCAAGCGTCTCACGACTGATGAGTTGGCTGCCAAACGGGCGAGCAACGAGTACT
This sequence comes from Neostapfia colusana, assembly GCA_030760725.1. Classification (NCBI taxonomy): domain Eukaryota; kingdom Viridiplantae; phylum Streptophyta; class Magnoliopsida; order Poales; family Poaceae; genus Neostapfia; species Neostapfia colusana. The sequence continues at coordinate 24,719,547 of JASWHV010000019.1, read as the reverse complement.
ATCAGTGCTCGGAGCGGTACACGCCGGACCATAAATGCACCGGCAAGGGAATCTTCCTCCTGGAGCTCGACGACGACATTGATGTTGACGTGGCTGTTGCCGACATGGGCATCTCCCTACCTGACCGACATCGACCTCGCCAACACAATGAAGCTCCAGGTCTCCATCCGCGGCAAGCTGTTGACCGCATTGGTCGACATGGGGCTTCACTCACACCTTCATCAGGGAGCCCCTCATCTAGGAGCTCGGCCTGATGATGTTGCCGCGGCCAGGCGTCGGTGTTCGGGTCGCCAACGACAACTCCATCTCCTACACAGGCATCTGTCCACGTGTACCACTGATGATTGCAGGAGATCGCTTCGACGTCATGCTACCACTTGACGGCTTCGACCCCGTTCTAGGAGTTCAGTGGTTGCGGTCCTTGGGACCTATCCTCGAGGACCTCACGATGAAGTTATGGCGAGATGAACGTTAGGTGGTCTGGACGGGGCTGCGCAGCTCCGCCGCCGTGTGCTCTTCTCTGGCGCCCCCTACCGACATGATGGGTGCCCTCCTGGATAGCTTCTAGGACCTCTTCGAAGAGCCACGCGGTCTTCCTCCTCCACGACGCCACGACCACCGCATCAGGCTCTTGCACGGCACAGCTCCAGTAGTTGTCCGCCCGTACCGCTACCCCCAGCTTCTCAAGGACGAGATTGAGAAGCAGTGCGCCGAGATGCTTCGCCAGGACATCATCCGGGAGTGCACCTCTGCATTCCCCTCGCCAGTGTTGTTGGTCCGAAAAGCCGACGGAACGTGGCACTTCTGCATCGACTACCGTGAGCTCAACGACTGAACTTTGAAAGACAAGTTCCCTATTCCGGTGGTCGATGAACTGTTGGACGAGCTTTCACCAAACTTGACCTCCGCAGCGGCTACTTCCAGGTGCGCATGCACCCGTACGACATCGACAAGACGGCATTCCGAACTCATCGAGACCACTATGAGTTCTTGGTGATGCCGTCCGGCCTCACCAATGCGCCGTCCACGTTCCAGTCGTTGATGAACGACGTCCTTGACCTGGACATCAGGAAATTCGTGCTTGTCTTCTTTGATGACATCTTGGTGTATAGCAGGTCCTGGGCCGAACACCTCCAGTATGTCAAGCAGGTGTTCCAGACACTTCGGGCACACAAGCTGTTCCTGAAGAAGTCCAAGTGCTTCTTCGGCCAGGAGACCGTGTCCTACCTAGGACACATCATCTCCTCCCATGACGTGGCGATGGACCCGACTAAGGTGGAGGCCGTGGAGCGTTGGCCTACACCTCAGTCCTTACGAGCCTTGCGAGGCTTCCTTGGGCTCACCGGCTACTACGACATTGCGGGGTATGGCGCAGTAGCCGCGCCCCTCACTGCCCTCCTCAAGCGGGAAGCGTTCCGCAGGACCGACGATGCACATGATGCCTTCTCCCAACTCGCAAGCGCTGATGACAACACCTCTTCTCCAAATGCCAGACTTCAACAAGCGCTTCATCGTCGACTGCGACACGTCAGGCGCCGGCTTTGGGGCGGTTCTGCACCAGGGCGACGGTGCCATCGCCTTCTTCAGTCGCGCCGTAGCTCCTCACCACAACAAGCTACCGGCGTACGAGCGTGAGCTGATCGGCCTTGTGAAGGTCGTGCGCCATTGGCGGCCTTACTTATGGGGCCGCCCCTTCACCGTTCGGACTGATCACTTCAGTCTGAAATACATCCTGGATCAACGTCTCACGACAATTCCCCAACATGCTTGGGTGAGCAAGCTCTTTGGCTATGATCTGCAGGTTGAGTACAGGTCGGGGCGTTTGAACGGGGCAGCTGACGCCCCGTCCTGCCGCGACGAGGAAGACATGGCTATTCACGCCATATCAGCGCCAGTCTTCCACCTCTTCGACTCGCTTCTTGCGGAGATCTCCACGGACTAGCAGGCGCAACAGTTGCGGGCCCAGCTCCAGGAGGGAGCCACACCTGCTAACTGGGCCGAACGTGACGGTCTCCTCCTGCACAAGGGGAAGCTCTTCATCCCCGACACATCCTCCTTGTGGCCCTCTCTACTAGCTGAGGCGCATGATGGGGGCCATGAGGGTGTCCAGAAAACAGCGCACCGGCTGCGACTCTCCTTCTATAGCCCATCACTCTTGCGACGGGTGCGCGAGTACGTTCGCGGTTGCACCACATGCCAGCGCAACAAGACGGACCATCTACATCCGGCCGATCTGCTACAACCTCTTCCTGTACCCTCAGAGATCTGGAGTGATATCTCCATGGACTTCATCGAGGGTTTTCCGAAGGTTGGAGGCAAGACGGTGATCCTGACGGTGGTGGATCGCTCTTCGACGTACGCCTACTTCATTCCATCGAGCCACCCGTACAGTGCTGCATTCGTGGCAAGAGTATTCTTCGACGACATTGTACGTCTACATGGCTTCCCTTGCTCCATCGTCAGCGATCGCGACATCGTCTTCACCAGTCTGTTCTGGTCAGACCTGTTTCAGCTAGCTGGTGTTCGTCTGCAGCTCAGCTCGGCCTTCCACTCACAGTTCGACGGCTAGTCTGAGGTCGTCAATAAGGTCATCACCATGTATCTTTGTTGTCTGGCTGGTGATCGACCAAAGTCATGGTTGCAGTGGCTTCTTTGGGCTGAGTACTGTTACAACACATCGTACCAAACAACCCTCTAAGTGCTCACCCTTCAGAGTGGTCTATGGTAAAGATCCTCCAGCACTTATCTCTTATCATCAGGGAGTCTCCAATGTAGCATCAGTTGACCAACAGCTAAGGAACAGAGATGAGTTCTTAGCTGAAATTAAAGACAGGCTGGTGCAGGCTCAGATTGCCATGAAGAGCTATGAAGACAAGACTCGGCGTGAGGTGGAGTTTAATATTGGAGACTGGCTTTGGCTACGTCTTCATCAGCGCGTTGCAATGGGCGTGATAGTGGCACCACCATCAAAGATTGGTCCTAAGTATTTTGGATCATATCAGATTGTACAACGCATTGGTGTGGTTTCATATAAGCTACAACTACCTCCTCAAGCTTGGATACATGACGTCTTCCATGTGTCTCTCTTGAAGAAGTTTGAAGGTCCTGCATCAACTCTAGTGGCGCCTCTTCCACTTCTCTTCCATGGGCGAGTCATATCACAACCAGAGAGGATTCAACGAGCATGACTGAATAGAGGAGTTTGGGAGCTGCTAGTCAAGTAGATTGGCCGTTCTGATGCAGATTCTACATGGGTCCAGCTAGAAGATTTCAAGATGAAGCATCCCACCTTCAAGCTCGAGGACGAGCTCTTTGTCGGGAAGGGGGGAAATGTTGTGGACGCCTTCATGGGCCACCAATATGGCCGGCGCAGGGCCCATGGCGCCCACAACCCAGCTGCACCACCTCCTGCCTAAGCGTATTCTAGAAGATTTGTTTAAGATTAGAATAAATCTGTTATAGATAGAATTAGAGATCCAATCTGTTACAGATAGAATTAAATAAATAGGAGATTGAGTCGGTTGGGATACCGCAACAGCCGGCCCTAGGAGGGCGGCAGGGGTCCCTAGACTTCTATATAAGCAGCACCCCTCCCCATGTAATCTTCATCTAGGAAAATTCAGAATTACTCCATTGGGTTGTTCTTCTCCTTGGGTCGTCGTGGCTACGAACTCTAATCCTAGCCGCCGTGATCTCCCTTGTGCAGCCCTAGGCGCAGCAGGAGGGCCTCCCCCACCCACAATCCACAGCAAACTGTTTATAGGATGAGGTAGAAAGAGATTGATAATATATAAGAGAATATTTGGTTCGATGGCTGCCTCTTATTCTATTGCATGCATCTCTTCACAAGAGCTGCCACTGACCACGTGCACCTATCGAGGCGCCACCTTCCACAAGACCCACTTTGTCTGCATGAAGCCGTCAATGGTGTCGGTCTAGGTGTTGTGTAGGGAGGAAGGAATAAGAGAGTAGTGGAAGAGAATCCAACCAGTAAGATCATCTCCTCTGTACTCATCGGATTCAATGCTTCTGGTTGATCGCTGATGAGTTGAGAAAGCACCAAGGCAACTGATTTGTTGGGAAGCATAGAGGAATAGCATAGTGAGAGGAAGAAAGGGAGGCAAGAGACTGAAGCAACACTGCGGTTGCGGTGGCATTCCGTCAATTGCTAGAAGACTGGGATACGGACACACATCATATAATCTAGGAAAGCTCTTGCAGGCTACCTACTGGGCTAGGTTGGACACCTTACCTCCCTTTTTCTTTTCTCCATTTCTCCTTTTTATTTTCTCCTACCGGCCTTTATTTTCCTCTACTAGTATGCTACAATACCAAACCGTTCAGCCTGTCTAAATAACGTCTAAATGCGGGTAGGCCGTTTAAACGCCAAACTATGGATCACCGACTATTTAGCATTTACGGTTTAGGAAAACACTAGGTTATGGCCTTGGGCCAAAAATAGCAAATTACCGTGGTCAGGATTGAATTGTTGATTGTTTCATGCCATTGCAATTGGAAATACAATCTGGTTGATGCATGGTTATTGATCCTGATCTAAAATATTAACTGCTTCCGATCGTCCTCTGACCATCGTCTAATTGTTTAGTGCGTATCACTCTTCTGTGAGCATGAAAGATGATGCACTTGGTTTACATGTAGCATAGGATCCTTAAAAGGGAGTACTAGATGTTTCATATCATAATACTCATGAATGGTTTTTGAGATTGGTTCATTCTTTATGCACCGCGAGCGATGGAGTGATGGGCTCAAGTTATTCGTCGGGATCTGTTCAGGTAAACAAAATGCAGGGCAGCTCCATCCAACAAGACTCAACCGCGAACTCCACATCTCTATTATATTATATAAATTGCCAGGCTTATATTGTGGGGTCCCATCTCTTATATAATTGGAAATGTTCATCTATCAAAATTACATTGATGTTAAACAAAAGAAAGGTACATACAATGTCCTGGAAGCACATTGTTTGACACAGAAGTGAAAATTGCTCATGTGAATGATCTGAATGTTGGGTACATGACCATCCTGGGCAGCTGGTGGCAAAATTCTTTGAGAATGTTATAAGACTTCTAAAACTCTAGCACCCTGCAGCATTTTGCAGAAAACCAGGCCTGTGGAGGTACACGCATTGGATGCTCCCCCAGAAATGCTATGCAGCTACCTGTTATTCTAAGATGAGGCTGAACAGACTCCCAAATCTTTTTCTTTGGACCTGACAAAAGTACAATGACGCATTAGCTACATTGTTTCAACCTAACATCAGCAATAATACCCCCTAGTTTAGTTCCACACAGTTCATTTTGCTTTGTACTTGCATGTTTGGAGTGAGAACATAACATAAAAAGGAAGAAATTTCAAGAAGCAGCCTGGTTATAAATCGATATAATGTTTCCAAATTCAAACTTGCTGTATGCGATTATGAACTTTTAGAAATACTGAGAGAATATCTCTTTTGTTGCAATTGTGTCCACTAGGTTTCTTGCAAGCAATATCAATATAAACATACACTTCCCAAAATGGTAAATACATGTATTTTACAATCTATAAGGGCTTAGGACAAGTGCTTAAAGAGAGACTCATGAAGCACCTTCCCAACTCTCTTGTATGATGCAGAAGGGTGCTTAAATAAGTCTAAGCACATTGCTAGATTGCTACAACAACAACGCCTTTATTGGGGTAGGCTGCTAGTTTGCTGCACAACTTAAATATTAGCTACTAACATGAGCACTATTTTCTTCTTAACAGCACCTAGTTCCAAAAATAAACCTTTTCCTTGCATAAGCATCTCCATTTTAGATGCCCTAAGACATCATGCTGGGGAAGTTAATGGCAATTGATTGTCACAGTGGCTGGGAAGTTATTTGTATATGAATGGATATCACTTACATCAGTGTTAAAAACATGCTGTAACTTAACAGATGTGGTGTATATGAAATAATTTAGTTCAGGCGTCCAAGCTCTGAGGTCCCTAAATTGCACAATGGAACTGTACCAATAACCTACGAGGATGTCAAATCTGCATTGTTAACGATACCTGATTTGGTGATGCAGGGTCTGACTGACGATCTTTTCGTTTTCTGAGCCAAACCATACCCTTTCACCAGGAATAGAACCTTCAGGGTGGGGGGGGGGGTGAGCAGCTCGACATTATCATGAGAAGCGTCAGAAGCAGCCATGAGCATTGCATTTAACTTAATGCCACACATGTTTCTTGGTTTGAGGTTAGCAAGAACAATCACGTTGCTGTCCTGCATGCAAATTATATGTCACAACTAGGGCAGTCAGTACATGAAACAAACGTGGATTAGGCTGTAGAATGAAACAATTTTGATAACTCCATTCACTCTACATGTTTGGACAAAATGATTTGTCCCCATGAATTCTCCAATAGTTGGCTATGTACATTAGGTGTGAATTAACTATACTTGATTTCAAATCTGGAATGAACATCAGGATTTTCAGGCTAACTTTTCCTTCTGTCTGATGTCTACTTTGCCGCACACAACATCAAACCAAGTCGTCGTTGACTAGTTGCACATCTTACCCAGTAGAGGTGTTGATGTTGCTCTAAATTGATATATACTACTAAAACATAAGCAAACTGCTGGATCCAGGCACCGATTATTGTGTGCTGAATCGGGACGCATTTCTCAAAGCGTTGTACCTGTAGCTGTTCGAGGGGAAGGTAGTTGACGAGGCCACTGCAGACGTTGCGCCGCTCCTCCTCGCCGACGTCAACCTCCTCCACGTACAGGGAATCGGCCTCCGAGTGCCGCCACGCCTTCACTACCCGCCCCACCCGGATGTCCAGGAGCCCCGCCAGCTCCTTCGCTGTGTAAGGAGGAATAGCGCAAACAATAATCCAGCAACAGAACGATCACAGAAAGCCAGTCAACCCTAAATCATCATGGCAATTCTCAGTTTTTCCTTCTCCAAAAGATCAAACATCTAGTACAGACTTGGGGTACAAGTTGATCAGAAGATAGAGGGGAGAGGAGAGGAAAGCAGAAGAGCACGATGCTCCCGGTGGATCTTGCGGCCGGCGACGGCGGCGGTGGCAAGAACGAGCCGGCGCCGGTACGATTCCTCGCGAGGATGAGAGGCGACGGCGAGGAGGGGAGGAGCCGGGCACAGGAGGTGGACGCCATTCTCGCCGCTGCCATCATCCCGGCTCCGGCGCTGGTTCGTGGGTCCGCGCAGTAAGGCTTTATCCGTTGGATGGAAGAGAATCGAAGGATGGACCATGTGTAGCACGCAGCGTCGCACAAAGGCCGGTGTGGCTCATTGCGGTGGACGGAGATTGTCAGACTTAAACTGGTGACTGATATATGTGTTCGGTCCCACATAAGATTATACACGAGGGGGTAAAAGATCAATGGCGTTTCCTTTTATAAAAAAGATCAATCGTGTTGGAACCATGTTACCAATCAAAAGAAGTAGAGAACGCCTCAACAATGATTCTTTTAAATATCTAGATCCATAGGTGATGTCATCATCATAAAAATTTAAGATATAAAAAAGGATACGATAGAAAAGAGAAATTAATAATAGCATGTTAACGTATGAGAGGAAGAGTTGCAATCCACAACTTCAAATACTATTTTTTGCGTTATAAGGTTTCATTGTGTCTTAAATTTTGATTAGTGAAAGATGATAACAGGAACAATCAATTTATATTTTATTAGAAATGTTGAGGGATTTTTTGAGATGTTCTTTTTTCCCAATTGATAACACATAATGTCCCATTCACTTGTAACACTTGATATATAGATAAGGATCAAATCAAGACAAATGATATTTATAAGGAAAAATAAAAAATAACATAAAGTTGTATTTATGGTTAATTATTCTTTCACATCCCTAATAATAAAGAAACATCCGTGATGACTTTATAAATCTTAAGATCAACATATTAGTGATATTAGTGGGCTGCTTCAGCCTAAGCCTTTGCTCAACTTTAGAAGGGTCAATCTCAATACCATGCTTAGTGATAATATGCACAAGAAAAGCCACTTCACGCAGTCATAACTAATATTTGCTAAATTTTACATAAAGAAGATGTTCTTGAAGTCGCTGAGGACAACATGAAGATCGCATGCATGCTCTTTCTCAGGCTTGGAGTATACAAGGATATAATCAATGAAAACCACGATGAAGAGATCAAGTTCCTCCATGAAAATGTTATTCATAAAGTACACAAAGTACGTCGGATCATTTGTGAGATTGAAGGACATAACAAGAAATTCGTAGAGGTCATAACATGTAGAGAAAGTCGCATTAAATGTTCTTTTCTTTGATTTAAATTGAGGATAGCCCAATCAATTTTGGAGAAGAATCGAGTAGCGATAAGTTGATCAAAGAGAATATCAATCTACGAAAGTGGATACTCATTCTTGGTGGTTGCGACGTTTAACGGATGTTAATTCATGCACATTTGCAACGTGTGATTCTTATTCTTAACAAAGAGAGCAATACAATCCAAGGAGAGGATGTTGGACGGATAAAACCCTTGTCAGAAAAGTTTGTTTAGTTTCTTCTTCAATTCAACCAACTCTTGAAATGACATCAGGTAAGGTCATTTAGAGATCAAGACCGTTCTGGATTCGAGCTCAATGGCAAACTCAACAGCGCACGGTGGCATCCTTGGTAACTCCCACGAAATAACATACGGTCATTCACACACCACGGGAATGGAAAACAAGTTCAGAGTGGTTGCATCTTTCAGATAATGAAGTTTCACACAACCATTTTCAATATATATATATATATATATATATATATATATAATTGTCTATTGAAAAGATTTTTGAGAGAGGCCAATCATGAAGAATCATGGATGATGCCATCATTAACAATCATCTAGTTCGTGCCAAAAATGATATGTGATGAGGGAATGACTACGAGGTGGGACGGAGCCAAGAAGTTGAGGAATACCAAGCCCATGATGGTCCATATAATCAAGGGTTTATGGAGAAAGCACGTCAAAGATGAATCACTCTGTTCTCGTATGGAAGTTGAAGTTTAGGTAAAAAAGAGATATGGACCATGTATAATTAAGGAAAGAAGACGTCATCTCCAGACCAGATATAGCAAGTTAATAGTAGAATTCAGATTAGTTAAGTCCACTTTGTAACCGAATCGGGTCATGCCTCAGGACCCCTAGACCTATAAAAGATAGGGAAGAGACAACGAGTCAGGCACCCAATCATCGACTCAGTCATCCCATACTCAACCTTTAATTGATAAAAAACCCACATACATCATTATAATCTCGATATCAAGGCGAGATTAATCAAGCAGAAGTAGGTATTACCTCACCGCATAGGGTCCGAACCTGTTTAATTCGTGTCTCCTGTTATTGTTGTGATCACCAACATGCATGTAACTCGTCGAATTCCCCACAATATTGTCTACAAATTCTATTGTCGTGAAAAAACCATGACAATTGGTGTGCCAGGTAGGGACTTCATGCGTTATGATTGTTTCAGCAGATATGATCTCTGCGACTTCCAACTCACCGACTAGAGATTGGGCCATCTGCTTTGGTTCACTCGATTTTGTTGCCCATCAGCTTGGTCTATGCCCACCATTCGCCTCCACTGAAGGCATGAATCTGATAATTGGAGGATTCAACCTCTACATCAACCAGGATGTATAATCCCTCTATCTGAGCCAACTCCCTACACTACGAAGCCAATGAACTTGTCAAATCCCTACGACAAGTATTTTTTCATTGGTATGATCCAGGTCATATCAAAATTGTCCTATCTGAATCCGATTCTAATGAAAGTATCGGGGTTCTATCTTTGGGGTCTCCATGACCAACTGCAATAACAACACCGCTAATGATCCTGATCAGGACCCAAAAGACCCAAACAAAAAAACTATCTGCTACTCCACAAGACAGGGATCCACACCTGAATATCCTGAAAACACTAATTACTAAACAGAAAACCCACAAGAAGATGAAAGCCTACCGCCAGGCCCTCAACAAACAGAGGGTTCATCTGAAAAAATGACAAAAAGAGCAACAAAACAAAGATCAAGTCAGTCCGGCTGGATAGACCCCACCCAGAGCGTTGCAACACTCTGCGTTCGGGTCGGAGTACAACTACCACCACAAAAGGCAAAGACACATCCCTGAGTCACTTAGATGGGATGTAGCATGCAATCTAAGCAACATTGATTTTTGGAGGGGTATCAGATCTATGATATACCAGGAGCCAACAAGGCTGCAGCAATAACCTTGCTAGAAACCTGTAGATCACATGCTATATTCTGCCACAAAGACCCAATGCAAGGCCATAGTCACCATCAATGCCAAACTAAAGCAAATGACCAACCAGAAAAGCCACAGTACCCTTAGCCGACAAGCATCATCGAATCTGTCATCGTTCCGACCCGACCAGCGACTGAGTAGCTCAACCTATGGTCAAGACAAAACGGTTCACCTCCATGACACAAGTGCAAATCTTGATACAAGGACGACTCGTCTCTAGGTTGAGATGACTCCCCTCACAATGCCCCTCACACAATGACTCAAAGATGGGTCAATTGTGACTGAAAAAGATGCGCCGAATACCATCGATGAGCCAAGTCTTTTCGAAACCATTTGTTTCAGCCACTGGATAAGACACACTAGCCCACCCTCCCCTCCCCTCCCCCCCCCCCCCCCCCCGTCCCTTGAGATATGACGGTAAGGCCAGACCAGAAACTTGGCTTGATGTTTTCCTAACCGCTGTCCAAGTAGTCGGAGGAGCCAAGTATGTAGGGATGCAAAAACTTGTAGCTGCAGATCTGGGACCAACACAAGCTTGGTTGAATTGACTACCAGCCAACGAAATACACATGTGACATGACCGATGACCTTGAGCATGCCTCTACAAGAAACACGGAGGGCACATACAAGCGTATGACCAACATACAAGACTTACAAGCATACATCCAATGATGGACTCAACTCAGAAACTCAATAAAAAACATATCATAAGAAGCTCATCTTCAACAAGGAGTTAGCTATGAAGTGTTGAAGATGAGGCTGGTATGCTCTGAACAAACCACCATGGCACTAATCATGGAAATCACTAACAAGTATGCCGATGGTGAGGAATTCGTATTGTATGAAACCTGGTCAAGAAAAAGAGATGAGCCCGTAAAAGACAGTTTATGGAAAGGGAGGAGCAATTAACACAACCAAAGTAGGAAACACAAGAACCCTTCCCTAGATGGAGCTGGTGGATCTTATCTTATGGCAGTTGGATTCAAGGGGCAGCGCAACAATGATCAAGTACGTAATCGAAGACCTCGCAGAGGTAACAATTAGCAGGGACTATATGTTAAGGACATGATGAACATATCTTGCATCTTCTATCGAATAGAGGGATCAAAAGGAAAGTAAAGGCAAGCCACCTGACCTGATAGTGCCAACAGTTCAGAAAGCTATGAGAGGAAAGCCAACTATCACAAGATGAGTCGGGTGATAATATGAAAACAACACCAAAGATAACAACCAGGACTAACCCAGAACGTAGGATAGCCTGATGATCTATAAAGGGAAACCCTCTAAAAGAAGTCAAAGATACTCCTACAAGAGGTGAACCTGGCAAACCCTGCACCTCAGAATGGCTTTGATGGTCTGATACGGATATGATTTGAGCCGACCACCCTCCATGAGTACCCCGACTAGGTCACCATGCCTTAGTGGTAGAAGACCTTAAAATTGGAGGATATCACCTAAGCATGGTACTCATGGATGGAGGAAGCGATATAGACATCATCTTTGATGATGCACTAAGAAAGATGAAACTTTCTTTAGATTGTCTCGAGTCGATAGATGCAACTTTCATGGTATAGTGATGGGAAAGCTTGTAAAACCACTAGAGAATATAACCCTGTATTAATCTTTGGTGAAGACAATAACTTCAGACTCGAGTTGGGTAGTAGACATAAAATCCACATACCATGTAAGTGTAGCACGGCTTGGCTTCACGAAGTTTTTTATCACCCTTGTTATGTCTACCTCAAACTCAAGATACCAGGTCCCAAATGTGTTATAAGTATCTCTGACAATTTTCAACACTCTAATGCTGAGCTAAGCGAAACATTTGAGTTCTTTTGGCATGTTGGACTGTTATATAATCTAGTTGTCTATGCACGCTGAAATAACTAAATTAGTGTTCGCTATTGTGTCAGCATTAGAACATGAGTTGATACACATATTAGTACATGTATTACTATGTGATCACTGTCTTCTACCTTTGAGCGCTCATACAGGAGCTCTCTGGTGAATAATTTCATGGTGAACTCCACCAAAAGGTAGGGCGATACGCTACTCTAGAAATTCCACCGCGTCATCTAGGAAACATGCGAGAACAGTGGTCATAGATCATTACCACTAGACACTCAGCGCAACAGAACGTAGACGCGCGTCGGTGTAGGGGAAGTAGAGGACCACGTTCGTCTCTTCCTCGTCCTTGTCACGGCAGCAGGTAGACGATCACGTTCGTCATAGCCGATCAGCGCAACAGTAGCAACAGCGCCTCCATGGAGTCCACACGTATGGAGAGGAACGTCGTGCGCCGGTGTGCTAGCACCACGTGTGCGGCAAGGGTCTCTCCGTGAGGCCTGCGAGGGGTGGCGGCTAGGGCTGTCACGTGGTGGAGAGCTCAGCCTCTAACCCTATCCCTCATATTTATAGGCGTACTAATGGGCTTTTAGGTCGCAGGCCCATTAGTATCCTAATTGCTTATGGATCAAATTTCCAATAGGCCTTAACCCGAATTTTTATGATTGCCTCTTGGGCATATCACCAACAATCTCCTACTTGCACTAGAGACAATCATCTAGCCAAGCTTTTAGATATTCCAACACCTTAAGCGCGTGTGACCCATTAGGTTAATGTGTAGTCGGTTGTGAATGGAAATCGTTTCCAACCACAAGTCAATAGAGGTACCTAGCAGGACATACTGACTCCCGAATGTACATAAAGATCATATCGGCTGAACTAGATACGTTCACATGCTAATCCTTTTGCCTCACGATACCAGACAAGCTCAAGGTGAGATGCGTGCCATCCTTGTGATAGCTCAACCATTCACTCGATCGAATAGTGGATTCATTCCATGACTAACTTTTAGTCATTGTGATTAATCTTTAATCACCTTGGCATGGCCATGAACTTTCAAATCTAACTATCTCGAGAGGCCCAGAGATATCTCTCCTATTATTAAGGAGGGCCAAATCCCATCTTGATCCGCGCACATCCCATTCTATGTTTCATTATGTACCCGAAGACTACTTTTGTGACTACCCAGTTACAGAGTAGCGTTTGGTAGTCTCAAAGTACACAACTACACATAGTGACAAACAATGGCGATCTCAGGTCTAAAGATCTAGCAGGTGTATCACTCAAGATCAACTGGATGGCACATATGAAAATAACAATCCCAGCAGTGTCTTGGAGTGGGTCAATCCAACACCATGTTCACTAACATGTGTTCATATTATTAATTTGATATCTCCATATCTATGACCCGTGAAACATGATTATCAATTAATACATGTGCTAGTCTGTATGACATCATTATCTCATATACTGATATAGACTAGGGATCATTTAGAGTAACATTATTATTAACAAAGAGTTTCACGAACAAGTCACATATTTGATGATCAAAGTAAATAATGATACTCATATAACAATTTATTTAATAATACATAAACATAGTTATGACACAAGTCTCCCACTACACACTATGATCACTGATGTAAGTATCTAATACCCATAAATCTCGTGTGCGCTTCATGCTTTAATTGTGGAAAAGGCTTTGTCAACGGATCCGCAACATTCAAATCCGTGTGCACCTTGCATATCTTCACATCACCTCGGTCGATGATCTCTCGAATGAGGTGATAGCGTCGTAGTATGTGCCTGGATCTTTTGTGTGATCTAGGCTCCATCCCTGTGTGATGGCTCCACTATTGTCACAATAGAGATCCATAGGACCAGACGTACTAGGAACAACACCCAACTCAGAAACAAATTTTTTGATCCAAACAACTTCCTTTTCAGCTTCAGAAGCTGCAATATACTCCGCCCCCGTCGTTGAACCTGATACTGCATCTTGCTTGGAACTTTTCAACCTCACTGGCCCTCCATTGAGGCAGAATACAAAACCGGATTGTGATCTAGAATCATCCTTATCAGTTTGGAAGCTAGCATCGGTGTAACCTTTTACAACGAGCTCTTCTTCACCTCCGAATACTAAGAACTCATCCTTAGTTCTTCTCAAGTACTTAAGGATATTTTTGACAATGGTCTAATGAGTCTAACCATAATCTGATTGATATCTGCTCGTAATGCTTAGAGCATATGATACATCTGGTCGTGTACATAGCATGACATACATGATGGATCCAATAGCCGAAGCATAAGGAATCACTCTAATACTTTTTGCTCATCAAGTGTCGAAGGACACTAACTCTTGCTTAGAGTAATGCCATGTGACATTGGCAAGAAACCTTTCTTGGAATCTTGCATATTGAACTGATTCAATATCTTGTCAATATATGTATCTTAGCTTAATCTAATTAACCTTTTAGATCTAGCTCTATAGATCTTTATGCCCAAAATGTACGATGTCTCTCCTAAATCCTTCGTTGAGGAACTTTTTATTAATGAGAATTTAACATCATCAGGCATTGGAATGTTATCTCCGATCAATAATATGTGATCTACATATAGGATCAGAAATACAAGTGCGCTCCCACTAAACTTCTTGTAAATATAAAGTTCTTCTACGTTCTTGATGAAACCAAACGCTTTGACAACTTCATCAAATTGTAGATTCCAACTCCGAGATCCTTGATTCAATCTATAGATGGACTTTTGAAGTTTGCATGTTTTTACTAGCATTTTTAGGATCGACAAAGCTCTCAGGTTGTGTCATGTACACATTCTCAGTCAGACTTTCATTAAGAAAGGTTTTTTGACATCCATTTGCCATATTTGATAATTAAAATATGCAACAATTTCTAGGAGAATTCGAACAGACTTTAGCATTGTAATGTGTGAGAAAGTTTCATCATAATAAACACCTTGAATTTGTTTGAAACCTTTCGCCACCAATTGAGCTTTATAGATGTGAACATTTCCATCCATGTCAATCTTTTTCTTGAAAATCTATTTACAATCGATAGGTCTCACACCTTCGATTGGATCAACCAAGTTCCAAACTTGATTTTCATGCATGGATTCAATTTCGGATTCCATGGCTCCAAGCCATTCTCAGAGTCGGGTCGCTTTATTGCATTGTTATAGGTCGTAGGCTCATTATTGTCTAACAATACCATGTCATGCCGCTCCGTGGTTAGAAGCGTTAACTTTTCAGTCGCACGACAATGCCCTTGTAGACCTTCGTGGGACTGGTGTTTCATCAACTGGTTGCACAACATATTCTACATCCTGTATAGGATCAGAGGGTGTTGAAACATTTTCAAGTATTTGTTGAATTTTATCAAGATGCACCTTGCTCCCACTAACTCCTTTTGAGAGAAACTCTTTCTTCAAGAACACATCATTGCGAGCGGTAAACACTTTATCTCTATTTTATTATAAAAATAATATCCTTGTGTTTCCCTAGGATATCTCACAAAGAAGCATTTGTCTGATTTGGGAGTGAGTTTGTCTGACGTCAAATGTTTGACATAAGCATCACACCTCCAAACTTTGAGGAAAGACAAAACTGGACGTTTCCCGGTCCACTTCTCATATGATGTGTTCTAAACAGACTTAGTTAGGTCTCTATTTGGTGTAAACGTAGCAATTTCAAGAGCATAACCCCAAAAGGATAGTGGAAGATCTGCTTGGCTCATCATCAACCTAACCATGTCTAACAAGGTTCGGTTCCTCTGCTCGGGCACCCCATTCCATAGAGGCGTTGTAGGTGGAGTCAACTATAAAATCGGCGGTACGCTACTCTAGCAATTCTACTGCGTCACCTAGGAAACATGCGAGTCTAGAGGTCATAGATCGTTACCACTAGATGTGCAGCGCCAGCAGAACGTAGACGCGCGTCGGTGTAGGGGAAGTAGACGAGCACGTTCGTATCTTCCTCGTCCTCATCACGACAGCAGTTAGACGATCACGTTCGTCGTAGTCTATCAGCGCAGCAGTAGCAGCAGTGCCTCCACGGAGTCCACACGTACTGGGAGGAACGTCGTGCGCTGGTGTGCTAGCACCGCGCATGCAACAAGGGTCTCGGCGTGAGGCCTGCGAGGGGTGGCGGCTAGGGCTGTCACGTGATGGAAAGCTCAGCCCTAACTCCACCCCTCGTATTTATAGGCGTACTAATGAGCTTTTAGGTCGCATGCTCATTAGTATCCTAATTGCTTATTGATCAATATCCGACAGACCTTAACCCGAATTGTTATGGTTGCCTCTTGGGCATATCACCAAAACCTTAGACCTCTTCCTTGCGGCACCCATAGTGGAAATGTATAGCTCGGGCACTAAGGAGTAGAGACGGAGGTGGTGGGTGGAAGCTAAGGTTGCCATAGTGGCCGTGATGGTGTCGGCAGCAGGGTTGGAACCTTCTATAGGCATACTCCGCTAGACAGATATGGTACAGACATCCAACCCAACACACCTCGACCCAATACACTCTTTCAGTCCTTGCTAGTATGATGTGCCAACAACAGAGTGGGTACAAGGGGCCACAACATATGTGGACCATGACCCATGTACCATCAATTCCATAGTGGATTGAGCTTATTTTGACACAAACACACTGGAGAACAAACTAATATGATAGAACTTGCTTAATTAGTACATGCACGTCTACTTTTGAACATAGACTCATGTGTATTTTATACTTGCCGACATCTAATAATCAAAATTAAAGACATATAATTTTTATTTATTATTTAACTTATATAATGAGTGGAGATATCACACCGAATATAAAAACGTGACATACACATTTACTACATATAACACTACCGTACATACACATCTATGTGTTGTGTGACTGCGTCAAGTTAGGGAAAATAAAACTATTAACAGGTACATGCTAAATTGCAACACATAGATACCGTATTGGTTTTGCTGATCTGTTTTTTGCCTTCCCTAATCTAATTCTTTGCTGTCCTGCAGGAGGTACGCGGAGAGCATGCAGGATGTGACGGGTGCTGACCTCGGCCGTTCAACTTCGCCGCCAAGGACTTTCCTCCGATGGAGGTCCAGCTGTGCCAGTGGTGGGAGGATGAGCTGGCCACCATCAAGGCGGAGCATGAGGAGGATGTGGCGCCGGAGAAATGTAGGACGCCAAGGAAAAGGTCCATGTCGGAACTTTTCACAGCGAGACTCCACATGCACCTGTCGAGCTCCAGCGGCACGGTGAGGGTGGGCATGGATGATGAGGAGACGTTGGGCGCAATAATGAAGGGTACCAAGGAGCTGAGGTCGAGGCGGTGGGGTGGAAACTGAGTCTTCTGCAGTGGCCGTGACGGCGTCGGAGGTGGGCGGAAGCTACCGATGGTGCACGAGCCATGGGCCACATAGGTTGTGGGCCCTGTACCCACCCTGTTGTGGCCTCATCATGCCGGCAAGGACAGTAAGAGTGGGTTGGGTCCAGGTGGGCTAGGCTGGACGCCTGTATCATTCGTGTCTGGTAGAATTCGCCTGTAGAAGGATCCGCCCCTTTGCCACCGCCGACACTATCATGGCTGCTGCGGAATCCTTCCATAATGGAGAACATAGCTTATTATGGCACGAACAACCTGGAGAACAACAATTAATTAGTTGTCTACATTCGAACATAGACTCATGCATATTGTATACTTTGCCAATCATTAATAATGCAAATTAAAGGAACTTAATTTCTAATTAGTACTTAATTTAAAAGACCAGTGGTGACATCAATACAAAATGTGACATACACATCTACCTATACAACACTAGTGTACATACACATCTACGAGTTGCGTAGTTGCGTCAAGGAAGTTAGAGGAAATACAACTATTGACATGTACATGCTAAATTGCAAAGCATATATACTGTATTGGTTAGGATTTTCTTCAGTTTTTTCTGATCATTTTTTGCCTCCACGTATATGTTTTTTCTCAGTCCTGCACGGGGTACACGGAGAGCCTGTGGGACATGACGCCTGCGAAGCTCAGCCCACTCAACTTCACTAACAAGGATGTTCCTCCGATGGAGGTCCAGCCATTCTTTTGGTGGGAGGATGATCAGGCCGCCATCAAGGCATCAGAGGCGGAGGACGAGAAGTAGGTTGTGTTGCGGAAACGTAGGGCGTTGAAGAAATAGTGCATCTCAGATCACTTCACAGCAGCACCCGGCATGGACCCATCTGGCTCCAGTGCGTGGCTTGGGTGGGCAAAGATGAGAAGGAGATGTTGCGCACCATTTTGAGGGATACTAGGGAGCAGAGACAGAGCGGCCAGTGGAGGCTGAGGCTGCTGTGGCAGCCATGATGACATTGTCCCCCGGGGTAGGGCTGGAGTCCTCTGCAGGCATAAAGCAAGAGGGTGGTGAATTCCACCAGACAGATATGGTGAAGGCATCCAGCCCCTGCTCACCTCGACCCAGCCTACACTTTCATTGCACGCTAGCATGTTGCACCATAACAGGGTGGATACAGCTTATTACGACACAAACACTCTGGAGAACAATAGACTATTATGATATAACTTGCTCAATTAATTAGTACATGCACGACTACTTTCTAAAATAGACTGATGTGTAATTATACCTTTCAATATTTAATCACTCAAATTAAAGAAACTTGATTTCTAATTATTATTCAACTTATATGATGAGTGATGACACCGCACCAAATACAAAATGATACATGCACATTTACCGTATATAACACTAATATACATACACATCTATATGTTGCGTAGTTGCATCAAGGAAGTTTGTGGAATAAAACTATTAAAATGTACAATGATAAATTGAACGCATAGATGCCGTATTGGTTAGGATTCGCTTCAGTTTTTACTGATCTGTTTTTTCTTTTCCTGATCTAATTGTTTGCTGTCCTGCAAGTATGAGGAGAGCATAAGGGACGTGATGAGTGCGGAGCTCGGTCCTTTCACCGTCCCCACCAAAAATCTTCATCTGATGGAGGTCCGGCTGTGCTGGTGGTGGTAGGATGAGCTGGCCACCTTCAAGGCATCAGAGGCAGAGGACGAGGAGGATGCGGCATTGAAGAAATGTAGGTCACCGAAGAAAAGGTCCATCCTGGACCTCTTCACATTGAAACTCCCCGTGCACCCATCTAGCTCTAGTGACACGGCGTGGGTGGGCAAGGATGACGAGGAGGTGTTGGACGCCAATATGAGGGTGCCAAGGGGCTGAGGCAGAGGTGGAGGCAGCAGGTGGAAAGTGAGGCTTCCGCAGCGCTCGTGACAGCATCGGCGGCGGCGGAGGGGTGGAGCCTTCCCACGATCTATGTGGGCCACGGCTCGTGTACCATCAGTTCCATAATAGAGAGCATAACTTATTATGGCATGGACTCTGGAGAACAACATACTAGTATTGATGGAACTTGCTTAACTAGTACACACATGTCTACTTTTGAACATAGATTCATGTATTGTATATTTGCCAACCATTGATAATCCAAATTAAAAGCACTTAATTCCTAATTATTACATAACTTTTATGACTAGTGGTGACACCATACCTGATAGAGAAATGTGACATAGACATTTACTAAATATAATACTAGTGTACATACACATCTATGTGTTGTGTAGTTGTATCAAGGAAGTTAGGAAAAATAAAACTATAAACATGTACATCTAAATTGCAAACCATAGATACCGTATCGGTTAGGACTTGCTTCGGTTTTTTCTGATCATTTTTTGCCTTACCTGATCCGTTTTTTTCGCTGTCCTGCAGGGGATACTTGGAGAGCGTGTGGATAATGATGGCCACGGAGCTCGGCCCGTCTGCATTCACCACCAAGGATCTTACTCTGATAGAGGTCTGGCCGTTCCCATGGTGGAAGAATGATCTGGCCGCTATCAAGGCATCAGAGGCAGAGGACGAGAAGGAGGCGGTTTCAGAGAAACATAGGGCATTGAAGAAAGAGTGTGTCCCTGACCACTTCACAGTGGCATCCCTCATGGACCCATCCGGCTCCAGTGGCATGGCGCAGGTGAGCGAAGATGAACAGGAGGTGCCAGGAGCCATTACGAGGGACACTAATGAGCAGAGATAGAAGCGGCGGGTGAATGCTGAGGCTGCTGCTGCAGACATGATGGCATCATCATTGGAGGCAAGGGTGTAGTCTTCTCCAGGCAAAAACCATGAGGGTGGCGAATTCCGCTAGACAGATATGATACAGGTATCCTGCCAAAGCCACCTCGATCAGTCTACTCTTTAATTTCATGCTAGCACGATGCACCAACAGCGGGAGGGTACAAGGGCCCACAATTTATTTGGACAACACCTCGTGTACCACAAATTCCATAGTGAGAACAGAGCTTATTATGACGCAGACACTCTTGGGGGACAACAGGCTAGTAGGATAAAACTTTCTTAATTAGTGGTAGTACGATAAAACTTGCTTAATTAGTACATGCACGCGCCTACTTTTGAATATAGACTCGTGTATTTTATTCCTGTCAATATTTGATAATCCCAATTAATCACGTGGTTGCACCAATTAAGTTACGGGAAATATAACTATTAACATGTACATGTTAAATTGCAGCACATTAATACCGTGTTGATTAGTATTCACTTCAGTTTTTGCTTACCTATTTTTGCCTTTCCTAATCTGTTTTTTCTGCCTCTTTTTTTTCTCCGAATTAAATGGTGGGAGTGAAAAGTAGCCATGTGACTCACAAGGAAGAATCCTGCTCGGGAACAACAAGTTTTCATCATGGCTGAGAGACCAGCAAGCCAAGACACGATCAATCAAGGCCGGAGCAAGACATGGAGGCTCGCAAATGGGTTCAAACCGTGTGAAGTCATCGTGTCAAGGGTCTAGAAGAGTCGGCACAACATTGTCCGTGCCTTAAAGATAAGATAGAGTCTTAGTTTGAGCTTAGAGATAAGATATAGTTTTAGCTTAATAGAAGTCGTCGAGTTTGTACCGAGTCTATATAAGGGCAGCCTTCTGCCGAGAAGTTAGATACAATACAATCCAATTTCGATCAACTACTTTCATTTTTTGCTTGTTCTTCATAGTATTTAGGCTTAGCTCGTAGCCTTTGTTGCTTTTCTGAGTAAAGCATCCGGTTCTCTCCACGTAAGTGAGACTTACCACGCTCCTGCTTTAGGAACCTTATACTCATCTAAGTTTCGGTGACTAACGCCAAAATTCATCACAAAACAGGTGACTCCACAATATGTTCACCAACAGAATTGGTAACCCAGCTGGGGAGAGATGCCAGCTGCATCGACCAAACACATCAACTCCATGATCGGCACGATCTTGTACTGATCAAAGCCAGGAAGATCATGCCAGATGCATTTAGGAGGAAGGCCGACGACAAAGCCGTCAACGTGAGCAACGCCATCAATGTCCAGCTTGAAGATCTCTCGCCGGAGGACCATTAACGCATCCAGGAGGAGTTGGAGCGAGAGATGCACGAAGATATGATAGAACGTCTGCAAACCAAGTTTGTGTGCTTCCAAAAAATGCGAGGAGGCATCGTAGAGAAGGCCGACACACATGAGGCAATGGCACGAAAGGTAAACACACCGATATCCCTCAAAGAACTTGTCCAACTTATAGATGTATCGGTTGCTACCAAGTACAATGCTGATCTAGAGCAGATGGTCTCTTCGGTAGCGGATAGGCTCAATAATTCTTTCGACATGTTCAAAGCCGATGTAGAACACACTATAGATCAAAACCTTCATCGGCAGATCCGATCTACTGTGCAACAGGTGCAAGATGAGGTAGGAGGCAAACGTGTAGACATTAACACGAGTAGGCAGTGGGGAACGTAGCCAGCACTTCATCACCTTGCATGCCACCGACGTACACACAAGCTAGGCATCCAATCGTGAACGTGCATCAACCAAACTACCAAACGGTTGCATATGGACCTGCCATCCCACCCATGGCGAGTGGTGTACCGCTCAGGCCAGTACCCGACGTGTACTTCCCTCCACCACCTCCACAAGCTGCACCTTGCAACTTGCTTTAACCTCCCGTGCCACAGAACGACGCACCACATGATGAATTTAGAGATCAAGTGGACAGCACACTTAGAGAGCTCGAGGTAGCAACTAAGGCAAGCATTAGAAACTACCGCAAGCCTTACCCCGACCACTGTGACAATGTCCCATATCCTAGGGGCTTTAGGGTACCGTATTTCTCTAAGTTTAGTGGGGAAGATTCAAAAACTACTCAAAAACACGTAGGCCAATTCCTGATCCAGTGCAATGACATAGGAACCACGGATGTACACCGGATCGGATTGTTCCCCTTGTCCTTAACCGGCACAGCCTTTAGCTGGTTTACCTCGCTAGCTCCAAATTCTATCTTAACTTGGTTGTGCTTGGAACAAAAATTTCACGAGTACTTCTTCACCGATGAGATGTAACACCCCAAAACCTGCTAAAGAGGGGAATTTAAAAATTTTTGGACGTATTGCATGTGGTGCAGAAATTCAAATTCAAACTGGAATTTAGATTTGAATCAAACCAGAAAAAGGAAAAGGAAAAAGAAAAATAAAAACAAAACCGGCCAGTGGGCCGAAACCCGCCAGCCGGCCCAAGACCCCGCGCCAGCCAGACCAACCTGCGCCCCCCTCTCTCCCTCTCTCTGACGTGCGGGGCCCGCCGTCACCTTCTTCCCCCGCGTGGCCAACCGACCCCGGACTCTCTCTCTCTCGCCCGATCAAAACCAACCCCCGGAACCCACGCTCCCAGCCCCGATTTCCTGTCCCGGACGCCCCAGCGTGATCTCAACAGACCGCCGCCCTTCCTCGTCCATTTAAACGCCAAAATCCGCCCCTTTTTCCTCCCCGATCGGCCATTTTTCTCTCCGGTGAGAACCGAAGCTTCTACCGCCGATTTCCTTCGATCCTCGCTCAAATTGCCTGATCTAACGTGCTGATCACGTTCCACTGCCGCCGGGGAGCCCTGCAGGTGAAGGAAACGACGTGTCTTGCGCCCCAACTGCCACTTCGACGTGCACCGAAGACCATCCGTTGAAGCTCGCCGCCGACTGACTTCCAGGGCCTCCGAGTGCTGGAAAACCCCTCGGTGAGCATCCCCTAACCCTCCCCAGCCGATCCATGCAAAAAGTTGCGAGTTCTAGCGTGTAGCGGCAAAAACCGAGGCTGCACCGGCGAGATCGCCACCCCCGCCGCCACGCGCCGACGCGCGCGCTGGCTGGCTCCGGCCAGGGCGACGTGGCCCCTTGAGGGCCATCTATTTTAAATCGCACGGTAGAAATTAAATCGACGCGTACCGCTTCGGCAATCTAATTTGACCCGTCTGTTTTAAATCCAACGGCCCATGTGAGCCCCGCATTATAAAGACCGGGATTCTTACGCGCTACCCCCTGGGGATCTCGGAAAATACGAGCTAGCCACGGAAACTTCTGATCTAGCCCCTGGACCTTCAGAAATTCCCGTAAATTCATTTAAAAAACAGTTTTAGCCCCTAGACTTAATAAAAATTAGGAAAACCTCTATGTTATGTGTAATTAGGCCCCTGAAAATTTAGGAAATAGTAAATTAAACCCTGCAGTAGGGTGGATTTGCCTTTTAGACCCTACAAGATACAAAATTCAGAAATTTGAACCTAGGAGTAGAATTTAAAATTCAAAAGGTAATATAAACACATGTGCAAATACAAATTTAAACTCTCCTAGCACTTGGAAAACCTTTAGAATGAGTTAAAAATTAATTTTAGGCTGAAATGAGATCTGCCTAAGTGTTGCTCATATTTATTAGTTCTAGAAACATATTTTTAGGCTAGGAAATAATTCTGAAAACTGATAAAATAAATTTAAATTGGTTCACATCAGAGGAGAAGCTCAAAAATATATTATTTAATATTTTAGATCAGAACCTATTCTGTTTAGATGAGATGTCTTACTATTTCGATATTAAAATTCACTTTTAGGCATAGAAAATAAATCTGAAAATATAGGAAAATAGGTATGCATAATTAGAAAATGATAAATGAGGTCTCCAAATCCAAAAAATTCAGTTTAGGATTTGGTAGAAGATCTGAAAACCTATTTAAAGTAGGAAATTATTTTTCATACACACTTGTGGCTAAAAAGTGTATTAATTAAATATAGAGAATTTATTCAAATTGGAAATTCCTATATAGTGTACAAATGGAAATCTGAATACAAAAGTTAGAAATAATATATAAATGTTTAAAAGTGTATGTAGGCCTAAAATCAACACATCTAGGGTAACCACAACACTTAAACATGTGAATGACTTCCATATGTATGTATGTGTGGTGTGCATGAGTGAAAGTGTGGACTATGGCTTATGGATTGTTTTTTTCTTTTGCTATGTGTATTGGCATGATGTAGAACCTGCCCCAGAGCAAGTTCTCCCCTTCCAAGACCAAGACTTTCCATTCCCAGAGCAGCAGGAAGAAGGCAAGTGTCCTTGACCACTTTGATCCTATACTAGGATGTGTAGTTAGAATTTAATTGCATGGTCAATTTGGAATATGATACCCATGCTAGAAAGTTTCCCTAGAATTGTATTATGTTGTTTCCTTGTAGCTTGGGTTGGGATTTATTTTATTATGCCATTCATTCATATTACTTATGCTTAGCCATGCTTAGAATGGGATAAGTGGGATATGAGATCATCAACTTATTTACCTTACTCTTGAATGAGACATTATGAGTTATGTAGAGGTAGGGATTGAGACAAGTTGGATGATTTGGTTGGTGCTGGGTGCACGAAACTTGGGTTTGTGTTTAGTACTTGTCTGGATCCTAAGGACCGGTTCATGGAGCATGTAACCCGGCTTTACCGTGCCAACCACATGCTGAGATGGGGCAGCTTGGCCAATTTATTAGGTGTATCCCCGGCGTAATATGGGTGTTTTGGATGGTGCGGGGAATAGGTGTCACCTGGACTACCATATGAAACGCAAGGCTCAAGAGGGGGCCACTGCAGCGGGGTTGGAGCCTCTTGTATGCTGTTAGGGGTGAAACCTCAGTGGGCCCACGCTCGTCGGGAATCCCTTTGTAAAGGCCTCGTAGTGATCTCCTGGCTACACACCTGAGAAGTTTGAATGTGGTTCGCGGCCACTGGCATAATGGAGGTTCTTTTAGTCCACCCGACAACGGGGGATGAAATCACTACCTGTGGGTACAGTGGTGCAAACTCTGCAGAGTCAAAACTGTCATGACAGCCGTGCTCACCGTCAAGAGCGGCTTGGACTTATTCATGATTAGAGGATGATGGATTGGGAAGTTGTGGATGTTAAGCGGGAAGCTTAACATTAGAAATGAGACTATGTTTACTTGATTTTGATGATGGGTTGGGAGATTGGGACCATATTACCTGTGTAGTAATGTAGATACTTAATAAGCTAAGGTGATAGGTATTAAATGCGTAGTGCTTTAACCATGAGTCAACCTCTCCTTGCTCTAGCCATGCATGACATAACTTTCCCACACTTGCTGAGTACCAACGGTACTCAAACTTGCATTTCTGTTGGTTTAAATTGCTGCTCAGGTCAAGGGGAGGATGTGGTGTTCAATGACCAAAACTTCGGACCCGAAGAAGGATTCTAGGTTCATGGAGTCCCCCGGGCAACGCCTGTGACGGAGCCCACAAGACTTATATTCCGCTGCTGTTTTATTTACATGTTATGAACTTATTATCGTCCATCGAGACGTATGCTATGTAAGACTTATTTATATTCGAACACCTGGCTTGTAATATGATGATGCTTCACTATTTATCGTCACATGTGTGAGAAAATGATCCTGGCATACATGTGACATAATTGGTATCAGAGCCAAGGTTGCCCGTAGGAACGTGGACCTAGGTAGAAATGGACGTATTTAAGGACCCTATTTTCTTAAAAACTATTTTACAAAGGTGTGGGTTGAATGTGTTATTTAATAGGGTCACTTTATTTGTTCATCTTGCCCCAACTTTTATTCAAAATACAATTTATATTTAATTCTTATCTAACTTAATTTTAAATGTTTTATGTTTTAGATGGTTCGCATGATCCGCACCGCCCGCAAGTCCACCGGAGGGAGAGTTCCTGTAGTTGCCCTTGCCTTGAGAGAGGAGAACCGCCCGGTGACGTACCACTCCTACGGGTTGGCAGTAGGAGGCTTGTTGCGCCGTCTTCGGCGTATGCTCCACGCCGCCGGCAATGTGGGCAAGCTGATCATACACTACAGCTCCACCAGGACCATCCGTGAGAAGCGGGAGGAATGGAGTTCAGAGATGAGGATTATCCATGAAAATCAGCTGCTCAAGATCAACCGCTCTCAAGCTTGTCGGGCGACTCAGGTCGATGCTGAGAAGGATGCCACCTGGGAGGCCATCACCTGCCAGATTTACATCAACCGTCGCCACCTGGACAGGACTTAGTACATGTATGTCCTCCAGCGTGAGAGTGGCACCGCGGAGTACAAGTACCCGCCAGTGCAGTAGGGGACTTCCCATGAGCACATGGACCTGTGCTTGGAGGATGCTGCTATGCTCAGCACTCGACTGCAGGAGTGCCAGCAGGAGCTTCAGGATGTTCATGACACCCTGAAGGAGACTAAGGCGTTGCCTCGTGCCAGCTTGAGGGCGAGAGAAAAAAGAGATGGGAATGAACTGTGTGTCACCGTGAATGACACGTGGACTCCTGACTCCCCAGACCGCCGGGCGAGCAGGCGTCGCCGTACTTCTCCACCAGCAGCCTCCCCACCTAAAGCAGAATCAGAGGGCAGCCGCAATAATGAGGAAGACCCCGAAGAGCCAGCTCAGTGATACGAGTCGTTTAGAGTCCTTTCCCTTATTTCAGCAGGTCATCGAGTCAATACCTTAGTTATTGGTGTGTTTGGTGTGTGACGTGAGTTGTGGAGGCCATGGGCATTTGTCCACAACCTCGTCCTTAGGTTGCTTTGCTTTGATGTGTGAACCCTTATGAATCAATAATGCACTTTATTTTCACGTGAGACGTGACGCCCAAATATCTACGTGAAATTTTCAGAAAATGTTTAATATATTAAGGCCTCAAGAGTTTAAGTTTAAACAAGCAATTTGGGAAGTTAATACATAATGCTTTAAGTTAACATTTGGTTGATCGTGTTAGATGGCTGGAAGAGGAAAAGGTTGTGGTGCAAACCCCACCAACAACAACGATGAGGCCGGCAATCCTCATCTTTCTGGAGGACAAGACAGGGGTGGTCGCCGTGAAGGAGCTGATCCTATCCACCAAATGCTTGAAAATCAGAATCAGCTCATCCAGAGTCTAACTCAAGTGGTGGCCAACTTGCACCAAGCTCCACCCCCACAAGCTGCACCACACCAACCCAGGTTGAGTGAGTTTCTGGGGACTCAACCCCCAAAGTTTGCAAGTGCTGCTGAACCTCTGGAGGCAGATGACTGGCTAAAGACCATAGAGAGCAAGATGAGGATCATACAATGCCAAGGGTATGAGAGGGTGCTGTTTGCCTCACCAATTGCATGGGCCCGCTGCTGATTGGTGGACTGCTTACGTGGCAACCCATCATGACCCCGAGAACATCACTTGGGAAGAGTTCAAGCGCAGTTTCCGCAACCACTACATACCAAGGGGTGAACTCAAAAACAAGAGAAAGGAGTTCTTGGGACTGTAGCAAGGCAACATGACTGTGAGGGAATACCTCACCAAGTTCACCCAACTATGCCGTTATGCACCACGGGACATCGAAACTGATGAGCAAAAACAGGATTGTTTTGTGGAAGGACTTACTATGGAAATGCAATGTGCAATGTCCTCCAACAAGTATGAAAGCTTCTGAAAGATGGTAGACAGAGCATTTGTCATGGAGAGGAAGCTGAAGGCCTTGGAAAATGAAAACAAGAGGAAGACGGGATGATCACACCAAGCCTCAGGTAGCAACACACGTCCACGTCTGATGCAGCAACCTGCAGGGCAGACGAGCTGTCACACCCGGTTTTTCCGAAGAACAACCAAGTTAATATCACATGTATGCCAGGATCATTTTCTCATACATGTGATGACAAATAGTGAAGCATCATTTATTACAAGCCAGGTGTCGAATATAAATAAGTCTTACATAGCAAATGTCTCGATGGACAATAATAAGTTCATCACAAGTAAGTAAACTAGCAGCGGAATATTATTCTTGAGGGCTCCGTCACAGGCGTTGCCCGGGGGACTCCATGAACCTAGAAACCTTCTTCGGGTCCAAAGTCTTGATCATTATACACCACCTCATTATCTTGACCTGAGCAGCAATATAAACCAACAAATATGCAAGGTTGAGTACCGATGGTACTCAGCAAGTGTGGGAAAGTTATGTCATGCATGGCTAGAACAAGGGGAGGTTGAACTCATGGTTAAAGCACTACGCAATTAATACCCATCGCCTTAGCTTGTTAAGCACCTACATTACTACACAGGTGAAATGGTCCCAATCTCCCATCCCATCATCATAATCAAATAACCATAACAGCATTTCCAATGTTAAGCTCCCCGCTTAACATCCACAACTTCCAAAACCATCAATCCTCTAATCATGAATAAGTCCAAGCCGCTCTTGACCGTGAGCACGACTGTCATGACAGTTTTGACTCTGCAGAGTTTGCACCACTGTACCCACATGTAGTGATTTCATCCCCCGTTGCCGGGTGGACTAAAAGAACCTCTATTATGCCAGTGGCCACGAACCACATTCACACTTCCCAGGTGTGTAGCCAGGAGATCACTACGAAGCCTTTACAAAGGGATTCCCGACGAGCGTGGGCCCATTGAGGTTTCACCCCTAACAGCATACAAGAGGCTCCAACCCCGCTGCAGTGGCCCCCTCTTGAGCCTTGCGGTTCATATGGTAGTCCAGCTGACACCTATTCCCCGCACCATCCAACATACCCATACTACGCCGGGGATACACCTAATTAATTGGCCAAGCTGCCCCATCTCAGCATGTGGTTGGCACGGGAAAGCCAGGTTACATGCTCCATGAACCAGTCCTTAGGATCCAGGCAAGTACTAAACACAAACCCGAGTCTCGTGCACCCAACACCAACCAAAACATTCAACTTGCCTTGATCCCTACCTCTACATAACTCATAATATCTCATTCAAGAGTATGGTAAAATAAACTGATGATCCCATATCCCACATATCCCATTCTAAGCATGGCTAAGCATATGCATAATAATAAATGACATGATAAAATGAATCCCAACCCAAGCTACAAGGAAACAAGGTAATGCAATTCTAGGGAAACATCCTAGCATGGGTTCCATATTTTATTTGACAATGCAAATAATTCTATCTACACATCCTAGCATAGGATCAAAGTGGTCAAGGACACTTGCCTCCTTCCTGCTGCTCTTGAAATGGGTAGTCCTGATCTTGGAAAGGGAGAACTTGCTCTGGAGCAGGTTCTACATCATACCATCACACATAGCAAAAGAAAAGCAACAATCCATAAGACATAGTTCACACTTCCACTTCATATAAACCACACATTCATATTTATGAAAGCCATTCACAAATTCTATGTGTTGTGGTTACTCTATGTGTGTTGATTTTTGGCTTACATGCACTTTTAAACATGTGTATATGATTTCTACTTTTGTATTCAATTATACTTGCATACTATATATATGAGTTTCCAATTTAAATAAATTCCTTATATTCAATTACTACACCTTTTAGCTACCAAGTATGCATGAAAGGTATTTTCCTACTCCATATGTGTCTTCAGAACTTCTACCAACCCTAAACTGAATTCTTTGGATTTTGGAATCTTCATTTATCATTTTCTAATTATTTATACCTAGCTTGCTATATTTTCAAATTTACTTCCTATGCCTAAATGTGTACTTTATTATGAAAATAGTAAGACACATCATCTAAACAGAATAGGTTCTGATCCAAAATAGTTAATAATATATTTTTGATCTTTTCCTCTGATGTAAACTATTTTACATTTATTTTTCTAATTTTCAGAATTATTCTCTACTTAAAAATGTGTCCCTCTAACTAATAAATGTGAATAATCAATTAAACAGATTCATTTCAGCCAAAAATCTATTTTTATCTCACTCCAAGGTTTTCTAAGTACTGGGAAAGTTTTTAATTTGAATTTGACAATATGTTTGTCCCACCTTTTAAATTTTAAATACTGACTACATATTCAATTTCCTAAATTTAATATCAAATAGGGTTAAAAAGTTAAACTCACCCCACTACAGGGTCTATAATATTATTTTAAGAATTTTCAGGGGTCTATCTACACATAACAGAGGGGTTTTTCCTAATTTTTATTAAGTCCAGGGGCTAAAACTGATTTTTAAATGAATTTACATGATTTTCTGAAGTTCCAGGGGCTAGATCAGAAGTTTCCGGGGCTAGCTCTTATTTCCCGAGAACCCCAGGGGGTAGCGCGTAAGAACCAGTCTTTATAACGCGGGGCTGACGTGGACCGTCCGATTTAAAACAGACGGCTGAGATTATAACGTCAAACCGGTACGCGGGGATTTAAACTCTACCGTGCGATTTAA
Organism: Neostapfia colusana; assembly: GCA_030760725.1. NCBI lineage: Eukaryota > Viridiplantae > Streptophyta > Magnoliopsida > Poales > Poaceae > Neostapfia > Neostapfia colusana. The sequence continues at coordinate 24,688,800 of JASWHV010000019.1, read as the reverse complement.
AATAAACGGCGCACAAGCGGCCACGTCGCTCTGATCGAGCGCGGGCGGCGCTGCCCGGCGGCGCACGGCGGCGGGAGGCGGCGATCTCGCCGGAGAGTTTCGGATCTTCGTAAATTCTTTCTAGAACTGTGATTTTATGGCATAGATCAGTAGAGGGGAGGTCGGGGATCTCACCTCGGGGGTTTTCTTGAGCTCGGAGGTCCTAGAGGGCGGTCGGCGACGAGGTCCGAGGTGAATTCACGGCGAGGCTCGTCGGCGCTGTGTTGGAACCGCAAACCACTGCGTTTTCTGCACCTGCGAGGTTCCCCGGAGGCGGTGGATCAAGACCAGCGAGTTAGATCGTAATTCCCGAGCGTAGATCGGCCAGAATTCGCCGGAGGGGCTCGGGTTCTCACCAGAGAGAAAATCGGCAGATCGTGGGGAAAACCGGGTGATGTCGGGGTTTTTATAGACGGGAAAGGGCGGCGTTCGGTTGTGATCGAGTTTGCGTCGCCCACGAACGAAATTCGGCTGGGATACGCAGGAATCCGGGTCGGTTTTAATTCGGGGTGAGAGAGTCCGGCCGAGCGCGGGCGCGAGCACGAGGAAGAAGAAAGACTGGCGGGCCCCGCATGTCAGTGGGAAGAAGGGGGCGCGCGCGGCTGCGGGCTGGCGCGGGATCGGTGGGCCGACTGGTGGGTTTCGGCCCACTGGCCGGTTTTTTTCTGTTTTCCTTTTTCTTTTTCTATTTCTTTTCTGTTTTGAGTTTAATTTGAATTCCAGTTTGAATTTGAATTTTTGCAATACATGCAACACATCCAAAAAATTTTAAATTCCCCTCTTAACAGGATTTTGGGGTGTTACAGCTCTACCCCCCTTAAAAGAAATCTCGTCCTCGAGATTGGTGGTTCTAAGAAAACAATTCCGCAAATTGTGCCTTAAGCTCATCTTCTCGCTCCCAGGTGGCTTCCTCTTCTGAGTGATGCTTCCACTGCACCTTGCACATCCGGATTCTTTTATTTCTGGTGAGGCGTTCCATTGTCTCCAAAATCTTGGATGGTTGCTCGACATAAGATAAATCCTCAGCTACGTCCACTTCATTCATGGGTAACACCTCTTCAGGCGTCGTCAGGCATTTCTTGAGTTGTGACACATGGAATACGTCGTGCACATCCGATAGGCGAGCCGGTAATTCTAGTTGATACGCCACTTCGCCTTTCCTCTCCAGAACTTGAAAGGGTCCGATGTATCGAGGTGACAACTTCCCTTTCACCTTGAACCGACGAAGTCCTCGGATAGGGGACACCTTGAGATAGACATAGTCTCCCACGTTGAAAACGAGTTCTCTTCTTCGTACATCGGCATAGCTCTTTTGGCGTGTCTATGCTATCCTCAAGTTGTTGCGAATTTCCCTCACCTTCGCCTTGGCTTCTTGTAGTACTTCGGGACCAAACACTTTACTTTCCCCTGTTTGGTTCCAAAATAGGGGAGTTTTGCATTTCCTTCCGTACAAAGCTTCAAACGGTGACATCTTCATACTAGCTTGATAGCTGTTGTTATAGGAGAATTCTGCATACGGTAAGTTCTTGTCCCAACTCCGATTGTTTTTGAGTGCACATGCCCTCAGCATATCCTCAAGAATCTGATTGGTTCTTTCCGTCTGCCCATCAGTTTGGGGATGATAGGCAGAACTAATGTTCAGATGGGTTCCCATGGTTTCATGCAACTTCTGCCAGAACCTTGAGGTGAACTGTGTCCCTCGATCCAACACTATCTTCTTTGGCACTCCATGGTAACACACGATCCTTGACATGTACAATTCTACCAATTTGGATCCGCTGTAGCTTTCTTTCACGGGGATGAAATGAGCTACCTTGGTTAGCCTGTCGATGATGACCCATATTGAATCATATCCTGATTGGGTCCTAGGCAATCCCACTATGAAATCCATACCAATTTCTTCACATTTCCATTCAGGCACTTTGAGTGGTTGCAATAATCCTGCGGGTCGTTGATGTTCTGTTTTCACCAACTGACATGTGTCACATAGGGCAACATGTTCCGCGACATCTCGCTTCATGCCATACCACCAATACCTGCTCTTGAGGTCCTGGTACATCTTCGTACTCCCAGGATGGATGGAATAGTCGGAATCGTGAGCCTCCTTCAAAATCAATTCACGAATCTCTTTCACTTCAGGCATGCAAATTCTTTTCTCGTGCCACACCGTACCTTGTTCATCCTCTCTGAAACCAGGGGCTTTATTTTCCTTGATGAGTTGCCTGATTTCTTGTATCTTCTCATCATTCTTTTGACCCTCGCGTATTTCTCGCTCTAGTGTGGAGTCCACTTCCATGGCGATGGCTTCACCACTATTCACAAGGCATAGATTGAGCCTTATAACCTCGTCCTTCAATTCTACAGGCATGTCCTTCAAGCTTAACTTATTGACCTGCACTTTCTGACTTAAAGCATCTGCCACGACATTTGCTTTCCCAGGATGATAGTTGATGCCCACATCAAAGTCATTGATTAGCTCTAACCATCTCCTTTGTCTGAGGTTGAGATCTGGCTGTGTGAAAATGTACTTTAAACTCTTATGATCCGTATATATCTCTGTCCTCTTCCCCATCAAATAGTGCTGCCAAATTTTCAACGCGTGTACCACTGCGGCTAGTTCTAGGTCATGTGTAGGATAGTTTTTCTCGTGCTTCTGGAGTTGTCGGGATGCATAAGCCACGACATGCCCTTCTTGCATGAGAACACATCCCAACCCGTTTCCAGAGGCATCGCAGTACACCGTAAAGTTCTTCTTCATATCTGGCATAACTAGCACAGGGGCTGTTGTCAATCTCTCCTTTAACTCCTGAAAACTCGTCTCGCACTGTGGCGTCCATGTGAATGTGATTCCCTTCTCCAACAGTTTGGTAAGGGGTCTCGAGATCTTAGAGAATCCCTCAATAAACCGTCGATAGTATCTAGCCAATCCTAAGAAGCTTCGAACTTCCCCGACATTTTCAGGGGTCTTCGACTTCTGTATATCCTCGATTTTGGCTGGATCCACGGAGATTTCTCCCTCCGAGATTATATGTCCTAAGAAGGGAACTCTCTTCAGCCAAAACTCACACTTTCTCAACTTGGCATATAGTTGGTGTTCTCTCAGCCTCTGCAACACCAACCTTAGATGTTTCTCATGTTCTTCTTCATCTTTGAAGAAGACGAGAATGTCATCTATGAAAACCACCACAAATTTGTCCAGATATTCCATGAATACCTTGTTCATGAGATACATGAAGTATGCAGGGGCATTAGTTAGCCCGAAAGGCATGACAGTGTATTCATACAGTTCGTACCGAGATACGAAAGCTGTCTTGGGGATATCAGATTGCCTTATCTTGAGTTGGTGGTATCCCGACCTGAGATCAATTTTCGAGAACACACAAACTCCCCTCAACTGATCAAACAAGTCTTCAATGCGGGTTAATGGGTACTTGTTCTTGATGGTTACCTCATTCAAGGCACGGTAATCCACGCATAACCTTTGGGTTCCGTCCTTCTTGGGCACAAATATGATCGGAGCTCCCCAAGGTGAGGAACTAGGACGAATATACCCCTTCTCGGTCAATTCTCTCAAATGATACTTGAGTTCTCCCAGCTGCTTGGAGTCCATCTGATAAGGTCTCTTGTATATCGGGGCGGTTTCGGGCACTAGCTCAATTGCGAATTCCACTTCACGATCGGGAGGCATACCTGGCAACTCCTCCGGAAAAACATCTGGATATTCCCTGATGGTCCTGATCTCCTCAACTTTCACCTCAACTTGATTTAATTTAACGTCCCTCCTAGGCTCTTGTATTTTTATAAACTTTACTTTTGTGCCACTAGGGTGTGTTAGTTCCACCGTTCTGGTCGAACAATGGATGATTCCTTTATGTTTGGTCAACCAATCCATACCCAAGATAATATCTATCCCTTGTGAATCTATCACTATGAGGTTAGCAGTAAATACTACCCCATTAATGTCTAGGTTCACTTTGGGACACACTTGTCTTGTCCTTATTTCTCCACCTGGAGAGTTTACTGCTAGTATATGATTCATTTGTGTTGTTGCTAGGTCATGCTTCTTAACAAACCCTTGGGCAATGAACGAGTGGGTAGCACCAGAATCAAACAACAGGGTTGCGAGGTATAAATTGGCAGGAAACTTACCAACTACCACGTCCGGTGTCTCTTGCGCTTCCTCCATGGTGACGTGGTTCACCTGTCCTCTTATTACATTCTGCTGTTGTGGCTGCGTGGGCTTCTTCTTTGGGCACTTATGGGCGTAGTGCCCCACTTCACCACAGCTAAAACATTGCACCCCAACCTTAGGTGCCTGGCCTTTGTTGTCTTGGGGTTGGTTTGGGGGTCCTTGCACTGCTGGTCGAGGTTGATATGTAGGACGAGGCTGCTGTACGAACTGACGTTGTGGCTGTGCTGGTGCTGCCGGAGGCCTGTAGTTCGGGTTGTACCCTCTTGGTGCTGAGTAGGGTACCGCAGCACGGTTCGTCTGCCCTGCGGGTTGCTGCATCAGACGTGGGCGGGTGTTGCTCCCTGAGGCTTGATGTGACCACCCGGCCTTCCTCTTATTCTCATTTTCCAAGGCCTTCAGCTTCCTTTCTACCACAAACGCTCTGTCCACCATCTTTTGGAAGCTTTCATACTCATTTGAGGACATTGCACACTGCATTTCTGCGGTAAGTCCTTCCACGAAACAATCTTGTTTCTGCTCATCAGTCTCTATGTCCCGGGGGCATAACGGGAGAGTTGGGTACATTTAGTGAGATATTCCCTCACAGTCATGTTACCTTGCTGCAGTCCCAAGAACTCTTTCCTCTTGTTTTTGAGTTCACCCCTTGGTATGTAATGGTTGCGGAAGCTACGCTTGAACTCTTCCCAAGTGATGTTCTCAGGGTCATGATGGGCGACCACGTAGGCGGTCCACCAATCAGCAGCAGGTCCATGCAATTGATGAGAGGCAAACAGCACCCTCTCATACCCTTGGCACTGTATGATCCTCATCTTGCTCTCAATGGTCTTTAGCCAATCGTCTGCCTCCAGAGGTTCAACAGCACTTGCAAACTTTGGAGGTTGAGTTCCTAGAAACTCACTCAACCTTGGTTGGCGTGGTGCAGCTTGTGGAGGTGGGACTTGATGCAAGTTGGCCACCACTTGAGTCAAGTTCTGGATGAGCTGATTTTGATTCTTAAGCATTTGGTGGAGGGGATCAACTCCTTCACGGCGACCACCCCTGTCTTGGCCTCCAGAAAGATGAGGGTTGCAGGCCTCATCGTTGTTGTTGGCGGGGTTGGTAGCACGATCCTTTCCTCTTCCGGCCATCTGGCATGATCAACTAATGTTAATTTAAAGCATTACGTATCATCTTACTACTTTCACTTGTTTTTTACTTTGAAGTGTTGAGGCTTTGTTATATTTTCTGGGGGTTCAGGTCTCACAAAAATAAATGCACTATTATTTCATGTGGGTTTACACACCAAAGCAAAACAATCTGAAGACGAGGCTGTGGACAATTGCTCATGGCTTCCACAACTCACGTCGCACACCAAGCATTAGCACACCACTAGCTAGATAACGACTCGACTACTCGACATCCTGCTAAACTAAGGGAAAGACTCTACACTACTCGTATTCCTGAGCTGGCTCCTCGGGATCTTCCTCATTATTGCAGCTACCTTCTGACTCTGCTTTGGGTGGGGAGGCTGCTGGTGGGGAAGTGCGACGACGCCTGATCGCCCGGCGATCTGGGGAGTCAGGAGTCCATGTATCATTCACGGTGACACACAGTTCATTCCCATCTCCTCTTTCTCTCACCCTCAAACAGGCTCGCAGCAATGCCTCCGTTTCCTTCAGGGTGTCCCGAACATCCTGAAGCCTTGCTGACACTCCTGCAGTCGAGTGCTGAGCATAGCAGCATCCTCCAAGCACAAGTCCATGTGCTCATGGGAAGTCCCTTGCTGCACTGGTGGGTACTTGTACTCTGTGGTACCACTCTCACGCTGGAGGACATACATGTACTCAGTCCTGTCCAGGTGGCGACGATAGATGTGACTCTGGCAGGTGATGGCCTCCCAGGTGACATCCTTCTCCGCATCGACCTGTGTCGCTCGACAAGCTGGAGTGGTGGATCTTGAGAAGCTGATTTTCATGGATAATCCTCATTTCTGAACTCCATTCTTCCCGCTTCTCCCGGATGGTCCTGGTAGAGCTATAGTGTATGATTAGCTTGCCCGTATTGCCGGCGGCTTGGAGCATACGTCGAAGACGCGCAGCAAACCTCCTACAGCCAATCCGTAGGAAAGGTACGTCACCGGACGGCTCTCCTCTCTTTGGGCGAGGGCAACTACGAGAACTCTCCCTGCTGTGGACTTGCGAGCGGTGCGAATCATGCGAACCATCTAAAACAAAAAGCATTTAAACTTAGGTTAGATAAACTTTTAAATAAAAATCCTATTTTGAATGAAAGTTGAGGTAAGATGAAGAAAGTGACTTCATTAAATAACACTTTTCAACACACACCTTGTAAAATAGTTTTTAAGAAAATAGGGCCCTTAAATACGTCCATTTCTACCTAGGTCCACGTTCCTACGGGCAACCTTGGCTCTGGTACCACTTCTGTCACACCCGGTTTTTCCGAAGAACAACCAAGTGAATATCACATGTATGCCAGGATCATTTTCTCATACATGTGATGACAAATAGTGAAGCATCATTTATTACAAGCCAGGTGTCGAATATAAATAAGTCTTACATAGCAAATGTCTCGATGGACAATAATAAGTTCATCACAAGTAAATAAACTAGCAGCGGAATATTATTCTTGAGGGCTCCGTCACAGGTGTTGCCCGGGGGACTCCATGAACCTAGAAACCTTCTTCGGGTCCAAAGTCTTGATCATTATGCACCACCTCACTATCTTGACCTGAGCAGCAATATAAACCAACAAATATGCAAGGTTGAGTACCGATGGTACTCAGCAAGTGTGGGAAAGTTATGTCATGCATGGCTAGAACAAGGGGAGGTTGAACTCATGGTTAAAGCACTACGCAATTAATACCCATCGCCTTAGCTTATTAAGCACCTACATTACTACACAGGTGAAATGGTCCCAATCTCCCATCCCATCATCATAATCAAATAACCATGACATCATTTCCAATGTTAAGCTCCCCGCTTAACATCCACAACTTCCAAAACCATCAATCCTCTAATCATGAATAAGTCCAAGCCGCTCTTGACCATGAGCACGGCTGTCATGACAGTTTTAACTCTGCAAAGTTTGCACCACTGTACCCACATGTAGTGATTTCATCCCCCGTTGCCGGGTGGACTAAAAGAACCTCCATTATGCCAGTGGCCACGAACCACATTCACACTTCCCAGGTGTGTAGCCAGGAGATCACTACGAAGCCTTTACAAAGGGATTCCCGATGAGCGTGGGCCCACTGAGGTTTCACCCCTAACAGCATACAAGAGGCTCCAACCCCGCTGCAGTGGCCCCCTCTTGAGCCTTGCGGTTCATATGGTAGTCCAGCTGACACCTATTCCCCGCACCATCCAGCACACCCATACTACGCCGGAGATACACCTAATTAATTGGCCAAGCTGCCCCATCTCAACATGTGGTTGGCACGGTAAAGCCAGGTTACATGCTCCATGAACCGGTCCTTAGGATCCAGGCAAGTACTAAACACAAACCCGAGTCTCGTGCACCCTGCACACAACCAAAACATCCAACTTGTCTTGATCCCTACCTCTACATAACTCATAATATCTTATTCAAGAGTATGGTAAAATAAACTGATGATCCCATATCCCAAATATCCCATTCTAAGCATCGCTAAGCATATGCATAATAATAAATGACATGATAAAATGAATCCCAACCCAAGCTACAAGGAAACAAGGTAATGCAATTCTAGGGAAACATCCTAGCATGGGTTTCATATTTCATTTGACAATGCAAATAATTCTATCTACACATCCTAGCATAGGATCAAAGTGATCAAGGACACTTGCCTCCTTCCTGCTGCTCTTGAAATGGGTAGTCCTGATCTTGGAAAGGGAGAACTTGCTCTGGAGCAGGTTCTACATCATACCATCACACATAGCAAAAGAAAAGAAACAATCCATATGATATAGTTCACACTTCCACTTCATATAAACCACACATTCACATTGAACGCAGCTCCAGTGATATTTGTGCCCAAGAAGGACGGAAACCAAAGGTTATGCGTAGACTACCGTGCGTTGAACGAAGTAACCATCAACAACAAGTACCCATTACCCCGCATTGAAGACTTATTTGATCAGTTGAGGGGAGCTTGTGTGTTCTAAAAAATTGATCTCAGGTCGGGATACCACCAACTGAAGACAAGGCAAACCGACATTCCAAAGACAACTTTCGTATCTTGGTACGGGCTGTATGAATACACCGTCATGCCGTTCGGGCTAACTAATGCCCCGACATACTTCATGTATCTCATGAACAATGTATTCATGGAATATCTGGACAAATTTGTGGTGGTTTTCATTGATGACATTCTCGTCTTCTCCAAAGATGAAGAAGAACATGAGGGACATTTAAGATTGGTGCTGCAAAAGCTGAGAGAACACCAACTATATGCCAAGTTCAGCAAGTGTGAGTTTTGGCTGAAGAGAGTTCCCTTCTTAGGACACATAATCTCGGAAGGAGGAATCTCTGTAGATCCCGCCAAGATCGAGGATGTGCAGAAGTGGAAGACCCCTGAAAATGTCGGGGAAGTTCGAAGCTTCTTAGGATTGGCTGGGTATTATCGACGGTTTATTGAGGGTTTCTCCAGGATCTCGAGACCCCTCACCAAATTGTTAGAGAAGGGGATCACATTCACATGGACACCACAGTGTGAGACGAGTTTTCAAGAACTGAAGAAAAGATTGACAACATCCCCAGTGCTAGTTATGCCAGATATGCAGAAGAACTTTTTAGTGTACTGCGATGCCTCTGGACATGGGTTGGGATGTGTTCTCATGCAAGAGGGGCATGTCGTGGCTTACGCGTCCCGGCAGCTCCGGAAACACGAGAAGAACTATCCTACGCATGACCTAGAGCTAGCCGCAAGGGTACACACATTGAAGATTTGGCGACATTACTTGATGGGGAAAAGGACAGAGATATATACGGATCATAAGAGCTTAAAGTACATTTTCACACAGCCAGATCTCAACCTTAGACAAAGGAGATGGTTAGAGCTAATCAACGACTTTGATGTCGGCATCAACTATCATCCTGGGAAAGCGAACGTCGTAGCAGATGCTTTAAGCCGGAAAGTGCAGGTCAACATGATGAGTTCGAAGGACATGCCTACATAATTGAAGGAAGAGATTGCAAAACTCAATCTATGTCTGGTGAATAGTGGTGAAGCCATCGCCATGGAAGTGGACTCCACATTAGAGCAAGACATACGCAACGGTCAGAAGAATGACGAGAAGATACAAGAGATTAGAGAACTCATCAAAGAAAATAAAGCCCCTGGGTTCAGAGAAGATGAGCAAGGTACGATGTGGCATGGGAAAAGAATCTGTGTGCCTGAGGTGAAGGAGATCCATGAATTGATTTTGAAGGAGGCTCATGATTCCGACTATTCCATTCATCCTGGGAGTACGAAGATGTATCATGACCTCAAGAGCAGATATTTGTGGTATGACATGAAGCGAGATGTCGCGGAACATGTTGCCCTATGTGACACATGTCAGTTGGTGAAAGCATCACATCAACGACCCGCGTGACTATTGAAACCACTCAAAGTGCCGGAATGGAAATGGGAAGAAATAGGTATGGACTTCATAGTGGGACTACCCAGGACCCAATCGGGTTATGATTCGATATGGGTCATCATCGACAGGCTAACCAAAGTAGCTCATTTCATCTCCGTGAAAGAAAGCTACAGCGGATCTAAATTGGCGGAATTGTACATGTCAAGGATCGTGTGTTTCCATGGAGTGCCAAAGAAGATAGTGTCAGATCGAGGGACACAATTCACCTCAAGGTTCTGGCAGAAGTTATATGAAACCATGGGAACTCATCTAAATTTTAGTTCTGCCTATCGCCCCCAGACTGACGGGCAGACGGAAAGAACCAATCAGATCCTTGAGGATATGCTAAGAGCGTGTGCGCTCAAGAACAATAGGAGTTGGGATAAGAACTTACCGTATGCAGAGTTCTCCTATAATAACAGCTATCAGGCTACTATGAAGATGTCACCATTTGAGGCTTTGTATGGGAGGAAGTGCAGAACTCCACTATTTTAGAACCAAACAGGGGAAAGTAAAGTGTTTGGGCCCGAGGTACTACAAGAAGCCGAGGCAAAAGTGAGGGAAATTCACAACAATTTGAGGATAGCACAGACCCGACAAAAGAGTTATGCCGATGTACGGAGAAGAGAGCTTATTTTCAACGTGGGGGATTATGTCTATCTCAAGGTGTCCCCTATCCGAGGACTTCGTCGGTTCAAGGTGAAAGGGAAATTATCACCTCGATACATCGGACCCTTTCAGATTCTAGAGAGGAAAGGCGAAGTGGCATATCAACTAGAACTACCGGCTCGCCTATCAGATGTGCACGATGTATTCCATGTGTCACAGCTCAAGAAATGTTTAAGAATGCCCGAAGAAATGTTACCCATGAATGAGGTAGATGTACGAGAGGATCTTTCTTATGCCGAACAACCGGTCAAGATTTTGGAGACAATGGAACGCCTCACAAGAAATAAAAGAATCCGGATGTGCAAGGTGCAGTGGAAGCATCACTCGGAAGCGGAAGCCACATGGGAGCGAGAAGACGAGCTTAAGGCACAGTTTCCGGAATTGTTTTCCTAGAATCACCAATCTCTAGGACGAGATTTCTTTTAAGGGGGGTAGAGCTGTAACACCCCAAAACCTGCTAAAGAGGGGAATTTAAAAATTTTTGGACGTATTGCATGTGGTGCAGAAATTCAAATTCAAACTGGAATTTAGATTTGAATCAAACCAGAAAAAGGAAAAGGAAAAAGAAAAGAAAAGTAAAACCAAAACCGGCCAGTGGGCCGAAACCCGCCAGCCGGCCCAAGACCCCGCGCCAGCCAGCCCAACCCGCGCCCCCCCTCTCTCCCTCTCTCTGACGTGCGGGGCCCGCCGTCACCTTCTTCCCCCGCGCGCCCAACCGACCCCGGACTCCATCTCTCGCGCCCGATCAAAACCAACCCCCGGAACCCACGCTCCCAGCCACGATTTCCGGTCCCGGATGCCCCAGCGTGATCTCAACAGACCGCCGCACTCCCTCGTCCATTTAAGCGCGCGCGGGCTGGCTCCGGCCAGGGCGACGTGGCCCCTTGAGGGCCGTCTATTTTAAATCGCACGGTAGAAATTAAATCGACGCGTACCGCTTCGGCAATCTAATCTGAGCCGTCTGTTTTAAATCCAACGGACCACGTCAGCCCCACATTATAAAGGCCAGGATTCTTACGCGCTACCCCCTGGGGATCTCGGAAAACACGAGCTAGCCCCGGAAACTTCTGATCTAGCCCCTGGACCTTCAGAAATTCCTGTAAATTTATTTAAAAATCAGTTTTAGCCCCTGGACTTAATAAAAATTAGGAAATACCTTTCTGTTATGTGTAATTAGGCCCCTGAAAATTTGGGAAATAGTAAATTAAACCCTGCAGTAGGGTGGATTTGCCTTTTAGACCCTACAAGATACAAAATTCAGAAATTTGAACCTAGGAGTAGAATTTAAATTCAAAAGGTAATATAAACACATGTGCAAATACAAATTTAAACTCTCCTAGCACTTGGAAAACCTCTAGAATGAGTTAAAAAATAATTTTAGGCTGAAATGAGATCTGCCTAAGTGTTGCTCATATTTATTAGTTCTAGAAACACATTTTTAGGCTTGGAAATAATTCTGAATACTGATAAAATAAATTTAAATTGGTTCACATCAGAGGAGAAGTTCAAAAACATATTTTTTAATATTTTATATCAGAACCTATTCTGTTTAGATGAGATGTCTTACTATTTTGATATTAAAATTCACTTTTAGGCATAGAAAATAAATCTGAAAATATAGGAACATAGGTATGCATAATTAGAAAATGATAAATGAGGTCTCCAAATCCAAAAACTTCAGTTTAGGATTTGGTAGAAGATCTGAAAACCTATTTGAAGTAGGAAATTATTTTTCATACACACTTGTGGCTAAAAAGTGTATTAATTAAATATAGAGAATTTGTTCAAATTGGAAATTCCTATATAGTGTACAAATGGAAATCTGAATACAAAAGTTAGAAATAATATATAAATGTTTAAAAGTGTATGTAGGCCTAAAATCAACACATCTAGGGTAACCACAACACTTAAACATGTGAATGACTTCCATATGTATGTATGTGTGGTGTGCATGAGTGAAAGTTGACACGACCCCATTGGTCCTGTCGAGCCAGGATCACGCTGAGGGGTGCTGCGTTGCACAGCACCGTATGACACACGTCAAAGGTGCAAAGCGGAAGCGGAAGTTTTATTACATAAACAAGTTTATGAACATGTTTACATCAAAATAAGTTCAGTCTACACTCGCGGGCGTAGACTAAGCATCAAGTGCACGTTCAGCCCTCGAACGTGTCCTTGCTAGCACACACGCACACTAACTCTGCGGCGTGCACGACTCCCACTCGACGGGGTTCCCCTCCTGGGGTTCCGTCTCCTCTTCGGGAGTCCCTTCCTCATAGAACCCTGCAAAAGCTTCAAACACAAGCAGTGAGCACGAAGGCTCAGCAAGTCTGACCCGTCTCACCTAAACATGGAACTTCTACATGAGGGTAATGGGTTGCATGAGGTAAAAATCATTTGCAAGGACTCGCCTAATTAGTAGAACCTTACTTTCAAGTTTTAGCAGCAGGTTGTGGAGAACCTTACGCTAAGGCACATGAGAGAGCCGCAATCAAACAAGAAACGCATTTCTCTCATGTACTTTGCCCAAAGTTGAAAAGAACTTTAATTAGCTCTAAGCTACAGCATATCATTAACAATCAATGTCCAGCTTTCAATTAGCAACATTTTAACATGTAACTAGCCTGTTCTTTCTACGTCACGGTACAGTGAACAAGTGGTACTCACTGACCGTGAGGGACGGCGATTATAATCGATTTACACCTGCAGGGTTACCCGAACAACCCGTCACGTACGCCCGTACTCGATGCTGCCTACAACAACCATCACGGACGCCGTACGCGACTACCTTTCACCCGTTAGCCAAATATTGAACCGGTCCCATCGTCCCGAGCAAGAGGTCTCTGCACGCGCATCTCCGTGCCGCCAGCCGATTTACACCTCAAGCTCTCAACCTACCCTCTGAACGACGGGCAATGCTTCAATAACCAGCTACCCGAGTTACATCAGTTTCCCGGTTCCCATATAGCCGGTAGGTCTTCGGTACTGTTCTAGCTTGTTCAACAGGCCCGCACACGGCTCGGTCCTCAATCGACACAAGCGGAGCTACAGCACACAGGCCCCAAAGTCCTGCTGCCCTTACTCTCCGCTCGGTCTCATTTTCTTGCCATGTGTATCATGTGCTATCTCTACCCGAGCAATGTGCCTCTAGCCTATTCTCGCGAGTAGTTCCAACTACTCAACTTGTACCGAATCCTACTCTATCCTAGCAATGCAGTGGCTAACGAGGTTTTCAATTCTAAACCCAACCCATGGTTTTCTTGGCTATGCAGTTGGGTTTCCAATCAAGACTCTAATGCAAAGAACAATATTCAAAGATGTGCTCAAAACAATAAACATTTGTAAAAAGGTTAATGCAAACCGGGGCTTGCCTTGCTGCTCTTGGTCGTAGGCTAGCTGTTCCTCCGGAGTAACGAAGTCTAGGACTTCGGGTTCCTCCTCGACCTTAGCGACTACATGATAAGAGCAATATATGTATCAATTTAAATGCATTTGTATTAACTTTGAAGTTGTGAAGTCTATAACCCTTGCTAGACAGACCTAATGACTGTGAAACTTTTACTGTGGCTTGGTTACAACCTAAACAGAGACTTGGTCAAGTTTTAGTTGCAGCAAAGCTCATTTGAGCCCTCCACAATTAATTATGTCCTTGACCTTAATTGGAACTCTTAGGGTGTTCTAGGAATTTTCATGAAACAAACTATGACTTTCTGAAAACTAGATTTTCAGAGGGTTCTAATGGATTTGGTCTCACTTAGTTTGGAAGTTCCTAACTAAAGGTATGAGCTAAACAATTTCAGAGAACATTCTGAAAATATTTCTGAACATTTTCTATTTTCTCTGGAACAGTTTCACTAATCACACCATTAGGTGGATCAGATGAGCTCAAATGGATCTGAAATTTTTTATGGTAGTTCAGGGACATTTTGGTGAACATCCCAGCAAAATTTCAGGATTTTCCCTCAAAGGATTTTCCAGTTAAAATTCCTAACAGTTTAAACTTTGAGGAATTAATTCTGGAGAAATAAGGAATTTCATGAAGTGAAACTTGATTTTCTGGAAATGCTCAGAGAGCTGAATCCAGCAAAAATTGGTTCACTCAATTTGGAGCTTTCTAGCCAAAGTTATGAGGATTTGAAGTTTGAAGGAAATCTGAAAATCGGGGAAAAGTTTAAACTCGCGCGTGGGCCCAGGGGACACGCGTCGCACGCCGAGGTGACAGCACACCGCGGCCCACAATGATTTTACGCGCCAGCACATCCGATCCCGGCCGCAGCCGGATCCCGATTCAAAATATCTCCCGCTGAAAGCTGGGGTCCACCCCCTTCTTCAACCTCGCGACACCCGCGCCCCGCCGCCGAGGGATCTCGCCGGAGAGCTCGCCGCCGGCTGCTGTACAGCTCCAAACTTCTCGATTCTGGCCGCCCCTGCCTACTTTTACTCGGGGAACAGGATCCGAGGGTCAGCTGCTCATGACAACGGCCGGAGCATGGTCGGCGACGAGCCGCCACCTCGGAATGACTTCGGCCATGTCGGCTGACTTCTCTAGCACCTCAACTACTTGGGAAATCGGTCGGGGAGCATCAGTGGACCTCAGAGAAGGTCGACATGAGCTCGAGGCAGTTCGGGGAAGGCCGGAAATAGGTCCTCACCGTGCGCCCGATGCCGCCCGTTCGTTCCGCCATTAGTAGACCTCAAATTACGCCGGGCACAGAGGTTCTCCGGTCCAGAGTTGTGAAGGCAACTTGTGCGTTACCGTGTCTAGCTCGTGTGAGAGCGGCCTGAGGCCCTCTAATCCTTTCTAGAGCATGAATTAAACAGAATCGTACCCGAAGGTCGTTCTGCACACAGAAAGGGGAAAAGTGGAAATTCGCCGCCGGTGAGCAACCACTCGAGCTGTGGCTCGGGGATGAGCAGCACCGGTCACCCGCGCGTCCAAGGGTGCCTTGGCTCGGGCGTGACAACGCCCTGGTTGGGCTGTCCACGAGAGCCCGAGGTGCGGCGGTTCCAAGTCCCGAATTTGATCTTTCGGCACAGCCGATATCAATCGGTTTCAACCGAATTCTAGCAACGGGAAGGACGGAGGAAGGTCTCTAGTACGTTGCGGGGGCTCTGGAGTGGAAGGAGGGAGCTGCAATCGGCGTCCTCCAATCAAGTCCGAGCTGCGGAAGTTTTTGGCCAGCGCTGAGTTCTTGCGGGGAAGAACGGCGGTACCTCGGCCGAGGAGGGGGCAGGCGCCTTAAGAAGGCTCTGCACCGCCTCACGCCCGCGCGTGGGCAAGCAGCTGGTGGCGCGGCGGCTGGCCTCGGTGGCGATCACCGCTGCGGTTCGGCGACCCGAGTGAAAAAGTCTCAGTCGGTTTGATCTGAGCAGTGGCTGACATGTGGGTCCCACCTCCAGTTTTAACCTCTGAAATTTACTCCTAATCACTGTTGTAAACAGTGAACCCTACACTACCCTTGGCAATTCAAATTATTCACCCATGAGCCATTTGAATTGATCAAAGTTCAAATGAGGTTTGGTTTGAATGAATTTCAGCACAAGTTCAGTTTGAAATTCAAATAAAGTTTGAATTTCTCCCCCTTAGCTCATGTCAAGATCAACTCCAAATGGAGTGAAAATTGGTGTGTGAGCTCACAAAAATGTGCTGAGTAAGAATATGCCTTCTACTTTTAAATTCATGGGATAAAAACAGTTTGAATTTGAATATGGTTTCAAACTGCCCTCTTCCTAACTATACCCAAACTGACCTCAAAAAGGTTTTGAATTTGGGTGAAACTTGGCATGGACATCCTTAGCAAAGTGTAGGAGTTTTCATATGTCCAGCCCATCTATATCACATGTGGGAAATACCACTTTTGCAATGTGTGAGTTTGTTCTCTAATGAGCATGTTGATAATTGTTACTTGCTCTTCATTTGTGTTCATCATTCTTCCTCAAATGAGGTGTGTGGTGTGGTGATGAACACTGCAAATGTGTGTCAAAAACTGAGGCCCTTACATTCCTCCCCCCTTAAAAGAATCTCGTCCCGAGATTATAAGGTGAAAATCAGAGAGAGGACGGTGGAAAATTACCGGATATGCGACGTGAAAAAGTAGGGGTAGTTAGTGCGAAGGAATTCTTCGCTCTCCCATGTCGCTTCGTCCATGGAGTGATTACTCCATAGAACCTTGTAGAACCACAACGTACGGTTGCGTGTGGTTCGGGCCTTTTCATCAATAATCTGCACCGGTTCCTCCCGATAGGTGAGATCCGGTTGCAGTTCTTCAATGTCTTCCAGCTGAACGGTAGTTGATAGCTTGAGACACTTCCTCAGCTGGGAAATGTGAAAGACGTCGTGCACACCGGAAAGTGCTTCTGGTAATTTCAGCCGGTATGCCACCGATCCACATCTTTCGGTAATCTGGAATGGACTGATGAAGCGGGGTGCTAACTTTCCCCTCACCCCAAATCTGTTTACGTCCTTCATTGGAGACACCCGTAGATATACGTGATCCCCAACTTCGAATTGTAATGGGCGCCTTCTCCGGTCCGCATACTGTTTCTGACGGGATTGAGCGGCTTTTAGGTTCGCTTGAATTAGTCGAACCTTTTCTTCCGCGTTATTGACAAGGTCAATCCCGAAGGTAACCCTTTCGCCAGACTCACACCAGTTCAATGGTGTGCGGCATTTTCTCCCGTATAGTGCCTCGTAGGGCACCATCTTGATGCTGGCTTGGTACCCATTGTTGTACGAGAACTCGGCTAACGGCAAGTGATCATCCCAATTCTTGCCGTGGTCGATAGCGCAAGCTCGTAGCATGTCTTCTAGAATCTGATTTACCCGCTCGGTTTGTCCATCCGTCTGCGGGTGGTAGGCTGAACTACGGATCAGCTTCGTCCCCAAGGCAGCGTGTAGCTGCTCCCAAAAACGGGACACAAATAAAGTGCCCCGGTCCGATATGATGGTACGGGGTACGCCGTATAAGCATAGGATCCGTGAGATGTACAGTTCAGCGTACTTCTTGGCGTTGTAGTTGGTGTTGACCGGGATGAAATGGGCAACTTTGGTGAGCCGATCGACGATCACCCACACAGAATCATGTTTCTGTAAGGTGGTGGGTAAACCGACGACGAAATCCATGCTCACATCCTCCCACTTCCAGGCAGGAATGCCCAGTGGTTGCAGCAGTCCCGGTTTCCGCATGTGGTCTGCCTTCACCCTTCGACATGTATCACACTCGGACACGTATTTTGCAGTCTCTCGCTTCATCCGTGTCCACCAAACTTTCTTCTGAGTTCTTGATACATTTTGTTTCTGCCGGGGTGAATAGAAAATTTTGATAAGTGAGCCTCATCAAAGATTTTCTTCCGTAACTCCGGGTTTTGGGGTACGACGATCCGGTTCTTGAACCATAGGACGCCGTCTCCGTCTTTCCGGAAACATTTCAGCTCCCCACTATCTACACGTCTCCGCAAATGTGACATGCCCTTGTCATTCTTCTGGGCTGCCGCTATCTCTTCACGGATGGTGGGGATCAAAGCTAGGTTGTAGAGAGCTCCGTGTGGAATCACATGGAGTGGTGGTTCGCTCTCTTCCAGCGGTGTGATGGTCAGATTATTGACATGTGACTTGCGGCTCAGCGCATCTGCCACAACATTTGCCTTGCCCGGATGATAATGGATCTCTATCTCATAATCCTTTATCAGTTCTAACCATCTTCGTTGCCTCATGTTCAGCTCCTTCTGAGTGAATATGTACTTGAGGCTTTTGTGGTCGGTATATAAATGTACGAGGTTACCGAGTAGGTAGTGCCTCCACATTTTTAGTGCAAGTACCACGGCAGCGAGCTCCAAGTCGTGAGTTGATAATTTTGCTCATGATTCCTAAGCTGCCGTGATCCATACGCGACCACTCTTCGGTCTTGCATCAGAACACACCCGAGCCCAATGCCGGATGCATCGCAGTACACATCGAACGGTTTTGTTGTGTCTGGCTGCGCCAAAACCGGTGCTGATGTCAGGTGCTTGACTAAAGCCTTGAATGCTGCTTCACATGCTGGACTCCAAACATATTTGGTAGCCTTCTTCAGCAGCTCTGTCATTGGCTTGGCAATCTTCGAGAAGTTCGGAATGAACCTCCGATAATATCCCGCGAGTCCGAGGAAACTCCGTACCTCATGAACAGTTCTCGGGGATTTCCAATTCAGCACTTGCGTGATCTTGCTCGGGTCCACAGCGATACCCTCTGCTGAGATGATATGCCCGAGGAAAGGCACTTGCGATATCCAAAACTCGCATTTGCTGAATTTTGCGTATAACTTGTGATCCCGCAGCCGTTGCAAGACTATACGCAGATGTTTCTTGTGATCTTCCTCCGACTTGGAATATACCAGTATGTCGTCGATGAAGACCACGACAAACTTGTCCAGCTCCGGCATGAATACCGAGTTCATTAAGTACATGAAGTGAGCTGGAGCATTGGTGAGGCCGAAGGACATGACCAGGTACTCATAAAGTCCGTACCTCGTCGAGAAAGCCGTCTTCGGAATGTCCTCAGCCCTTATCTTAATCTGATGGTACCCGGATCTTAAATCCATCTTGGAAAAGATCCTTGCTTCGACTAACTGATCAAACAACATGTCGATCCGTGGCAACGGGTACTTGTTCTTGATGGTTACGGCATTTAATGGACGGTAGTCCACGCAAAGCCGCAACGTCTCATCCTTCTTCTTGACAAATAATGCCGAACAGCCCCATGGGGAGGAGCTCGGCCTAATAAAACCCTTCTCCAGAAGGTCCGTGAGCTGAGTCTTCAGTTCAGCCAACTCCTTGGGCGCCATGTTGTACGGCCTTCGGGATATTGGCATGGTTCCTGGTGTAAGTTCAATCTTGAACTCCACCTCTCTATCGGGTGGCATTCCCGATAAATCATCCGGGAATACATCAGGAAACTCCCGGACCACTGGAATGTCTTCCAATCTGATCGTTGTGGACTGATAGACACTTGAAAGTTTTATTTCTGGACTGTCCAGAAATAATGAGTGAGAACCGTGCACCTCTGAGTTTAAGTGCACGACTCGAAGGACGGTGTCTAAAACAGCGCCGTGGCGGGTTAACCACGACATCCCTAGGATGACATCGACCTTCTGTCCCTCTAAGATAATGAGAGACGTGGGGTACACTCTACCCGCTAAGCATAATGGTGCTTTGGAGACCATTACGCTTGCTGAAATCTTCCCACCCGGTGAACAAATTAAATATGGACTATCGGTGGGTAGTATTGGCAAACTGTGTTTAGCAATGAAAGCTTGGCTAATAAAATTATGTGTGGCGCCTGAATCAAATAGTACTATAGCGGGATGCTGGTGGAGTTGGAACATACCCGCAAGGATTGGCTCGCCCTCCGGCACGTCCTCAATGGCAAGTTGGTGGACAGTGCCGGGCCTAGGGTTTGCCCGCGCCGCATTAGTAGGGTTCCGGGGTTGATTCCTCCCCGGAAACTGTGGTGCCACTCCGCCGCCTTGCCTCTCCGGGCAACTGCTCGCGAAGTGTCCTGGATGACCACACTTGTAACATGTGGCCGCTGCTGGTGGAGTACTCGGTGGACGAAAGCCCGGCATGCGTTGCGGAGGTGCAAACGCACGCGGCATCGCCCGCTGCTGCTGTTGTTGTTGCGGTGGTACTGGCAGTGCCGGCCGGAATGCCGGCGAAGAATACGGCCGACTGCGGAACGGCATCGACCGCTGTGGTGGCTGCCAGCGTGGACCTGATGGTGGGCGATTCACCATCCGAAACTTCTGAGAAGGACCGCCTCCTTCTCCGCTGCTCTGCGGCGCGCTTCGCTTTCGCTCTATAGCTGCCAACTCCTTGCCGGAGTCCTCCTGAACAATCGCAGCATCAATGATGTCGTTGAGGCTGCCTCGATTGAACATCGCCAACTTGTCCTTCAGGAGCGGGTTAAGTCCCGGGTAAAAATGGTCCCGCCGCTTCTCGTCGGTATCGGCATGATACGACGCATATAGCGCGAGATCGTTAAATGCCCTGGAGTATTCCAGCGCGTTCCGGCTCCCTTGTTGCAGGTGTAGGAACTCTTGCGTCTTCCTCTTCATCAGACCTGGCGGTATATGATAGGCCCTGAAGGCCGTCCGGAACTCCGCCCAGGTCATCACTCGGTCGGTGGGCTATGAAGCACAGAAGTTGGCCCACCACGCGCTCGCGGATCCTTGGAGCTGCTGGACCGCGAACTGAGCCTTGCGCTGCTCGCTGATTTGGAGCAGCCCGAACATCATCTCTATGGCGCGGAGCCAGTTGTCCGCGTCAAGTGGTTCATCCGCCCTTGAGAATACAGGGGGATGAGTCGCCAGGAAGTCGGAGTAGGAGCTCTGTTGGCGCTCCTCACGATCTTGACGTCTCTCTGGGCGAGACGTATTGGCGATGAGAGTCTGCAGCAACTCTGTGTGCTGCTGATGCGAGCCCGCCATTGCCGCGACAATATCGGCCAATGTAACCGTTGGTAGTGGCGGTGGCGGTGTTTGCTGTTGCTGTTGCTGCTGCTGTCCCGAGGAATCCTCGGGAGGTGGTTGGGAGATCTCTCCCCCTTGACTGGTACCCCCAACGTCAGGGTTGGCACGAGTACGCGTCATTCTGAAATTCAAAACAGCAGCAATTAGCACATGTCTTACTTAAAATTCCATACGCAACAGTAGGTATTGAAGTGACACATGATTAATCTGCACAACATTCACATATATTGATAAAGCATAAACTTTATACAAGATACATTATTCTCGGATCTCCGAGAAGTCGTGCTCATGTCGTCACTACCTATACATACGCTACTGTCTACACGACATGTCACCGATTACAAAAGTTGGGTTACGCTACCCTAGCTGCCCTACTTGGCAACCGTAACCCCCTACTCGGAGTAGAACTCGACCTCCTGTCGGTCGTCCTCCTCCGGTACCTCTGCTGGTGGCTCGGGGTCTACCACCTCTTCTCCCATTCCAGGTTCTCCCATGGCTGGAAGACCCAAGACTACCGGTACGCCCAATACCGGGGGCACGAGGTCCTGCACGGCATGCACCTCGTCCATAGCTTGGTTGTAGTCCTCTTCCCAGCCTTGGCCTTCCTCAATAGCGTCGTCCCGCTCCTGAGCAAGGTCCTCATTCTGCTGGGTTAGGGTCTGCACCAGCTCTTGCAACGCCGCGATGTCAACACGGCTCTTCTTCTTTGCCTTCTTCAGACGACGCAACTGATTGTGTTGTTCATTCAGTCGCTTGATCGTCGGAAGGAGCACATTGCGGAGTGCGCTGTGAGCACTCTCGAAATGATCTCCACGGCTTGTGCTCTCCTTGAGCTTGGTGGCGAGATGCTCCGTATGAACAGCTTGGCTGTCCATCACAGTGTTTCCCGCCCTCATTTGGAGGCTGAGATTTACCTCCGCGGGGTTGTACCTTGGGCAACTCGGGTCTGTTGCCTCCAGGTACCTCTCTTCCCACACATGCTGAGCTCGTCCCTCCACCGGAACGAGTGCGTATGGAGTGCCCTCCATAGCCTGCACGTGCAGTTGGCAGAAACGTGACATAGTGTCGCGGGCTGCCACTTGCCACATCCCTTCCGGTTGTCTTCCTCTCACCGTGACGGTGAATGGCACCCAACCGGGTGGCGTAGGTCCTGCGGGAACCTCGACATGGATCGTCCACGCCTTGTTCCCCTCTTCGCCTTCTTCCTTGGCGAAGTATTGCGGCATCTGGTTGTACCCGAAATATTGGAGCATTTGCCACAATGCTTCCGGGTAGCCGCTACGGTCAGAACAGTGGGAAGCCACCCACCCGTTCTCCAACTGTTTATCTGCTGCCATCTGTAAAAATATATTTGAGAATTGTCAAATATTTATTTAAACAGTAAACCCCTGAGTTATAACATAAAACATGTCATTGAACCCATAAAACTTGGAAACATAGTTCAAATTTTAAACAAATTTGACTGCTGATCTGCTGTTCCCATGACAGCCTTGACCAGTTTCCATATCAACCTGATTTAGGCCATGTTAAAGGAAAAACCAATTCTGGAGCTCAACATCAAAGTTAAAGTTAACTTCAATAGCTTTCCAGAAAGTATTTGGTTGGCCTAAGATCTGTCATGGTTCAAAAGTTATGAGATGTCAGAGTTAACAGAATTTCTGGAATCAATTGGACAGCACCTCCCTGCTTTAGGTACTGAATTGATCCAAGAATCCCAGTTAATTCTGTTCCCAATCTGACAAAACTTTCTGTTACAAAGTCGTAACCCATCTCATAAGCTTTCCAGAAGTACCTCATTTCCTATTTTTGGATTTTTAAGCAGGAAGTTATGCTTAATTTACAGAGAGTTTACAGAGAGTCTTTGCTCTGCCCTGTTTTCTGGACAGTTTCAACTCTACTGCATTTTTCGAGTAGTTAAGGGATGAAACACCTCTGGACCTCAACAGAAGAGTTGTAAAGCTCTTCCAACTCTTTCCAGAAATGTATCATACGACCCCAACCTCGAAATAACTCAACCTCTAACCTCTGATTAACTTCAGCCTTGATTCAGCTGAAAATAGAGTGCTCTGTCCTTAACATCCTATAAGTTGAAAGCTTGTTAACTTTGAATATCCTGTTCAAGGGAAGGAGTTACATCAAGTTTTACTACTTTAGATTAAAACCTTCCAGTTTTTACAATGAAGTTGTTTATTTAGTTGGGTGTGACGTTGATGCGTCACCAGATTTTGTCGGTACTACGTCCTTACAAAGAAAAACCTATACCGGACTTAGCCGGCTTCGTTATTTCAGTGGCACTAAACGTCACTCGCACACGGATGCTACACGTCTACCGTTTCGTGGTCAGGCTACCTGCAGAAACTCAAACAATCATCAGACTCGGCTGCACACCGAGCCCGGAATCCATACAGTTGGTACACCCGGCCGTCATCACTCGCCCGGATGTTCTCAAGCCAAACACGCCTTGAGTTACGTGTTCACGTTTCAGACCACGTGACGGGGTCTCCCATGTTGCACCACGCACGCCAGGGACAGACGTTGCTTGAATACCCCAAACGACATGAAGAGTCGTAGAGGATACTAAAGCGGGTCGGGTTACCTGCCACCCGTGGGGCTCCACCCTTCAGCTTGTGCGCACTGGTGGACAGCGCTTACGTGCACCCCCCAAGACATGAACGTCCCAGGATGCACGATTTTCCGACATAACAAATAGGTTGATAAGCCACTTTCTATATACTAATAACATCCTTATACGGGCTACTAACTCGTTCCTCACTGAATTTTTGAAAAAGAAGACCTTTGTACTGTGTTAAACCTCAAGCGAGCTCTGATACCAACGCTGACACGACCCCATTGGTCCTGTCGAGCCAGGATCACGCTGAGGGGTGCTGCGTTGCACAGCACCGTATAACACACGTCAAAGGTGCAAAGCGGAAGCGGAAGTTTTATTATATAAACAAGTTTATGAACATGTTTACATCAAAATAAGTTCAGTCTACACTCGCGGGCGTAGACTAAGCATCAAGTGCACGTTCAGCCCTCGAACGTGTCCTTGCTAGCACACACGCACACTAACTCTGCGGCGTGCACGACTCCCACTCGACGGGGTTCCCCTCCTGGGGTTCCGTCTCCTCTTCGGGGGTCCCTTCCTCATAGAACCCTGCAAAAGCTTCAAACACAAGCAGTGAGCACGAAGGCTCAGCAAGTCTGACCCGTCTCACCTAAACATGGAACTTCTACATGAGGGTAATGGGTTGCATGAGGTAAAAATCATTTGCAAGGACTCGCCTAATTGGTAGAACCTTACTTTCAAGTTTTAGCAGCAGGTTGTGGAGAACCTTACGCTAAGGCACATGAGAGAGCCGCAATCAAACAAGAAACGCATTTCTCTCATGTACTTTGCCCAAAGTTGAAAAGAACTTTAATTAGCTCTAAGCTACAGCATATCATTAACAATCAATGTCCAGCTTTCAATCAGCAACATTTTAACATGTAATTAGCCTGTTCTTTCTACGTCACGGTACAGTGAACAAGTGGTACTTACTGACCGCGAGGGACGGCGATTATAATCGATTTACACATGCAGGGTTACCCGAACAACCCGTCACGTACGCCCGTACTCGATGCTGCCTACAACAACCATCACGGACGCCGTACACGACTACCTTTCACCCGTTAGCCAAATATTGAACCGGTCCCATCGTCCCGAGCAAGAGGTCTCTGCACGCGCATCTCCATGCCGCCAGCCGATTTACACCTCAAGCTCTCAACCTACCCTCTGAACGACGGGCAATGCCTCAATAACCAGCTACCCGAGTTACATCAGTTTCCCGGTTCCCATATAGCCGGTAGGTCATCGATACTGTTCTAGCTTGTTCAACAGGCCCGCACACGGCTCGGTCCTCAATCGACACAAGCGGAGCTACAGCACACAGGCCCCAAAGTCCTGCTGCCCTTACTCTCCGCTCGGTCTCATTTTCTTGCCATGTGTATCATGTGCTATCTCTACCCGAGCAATGTGCCTCTAGCCTATTCTCGCGAGTAGTTCCAACTACTCGACTTGTACCGAATCCTACTCTATCCTAGCAATGCAGTGGCTAACGAGGTTTTGAATCCTAAACCCAACCCATGGTTTTCTTGGCTATGCAGTTGGGTTTCCAATCAAGACTCTAATGCAAAGAACAATATTCAAAGATGTGCTCAAAACAATAAACATTTGTAAAAAGGTTAATGCAAACCGGGGCTTGCCTTGCTGCTCTTGGTCGTAGGCTAGCTGTTCCTCCGGAGTAACGAAGTCTAGGACTTCGGGTTCCTCCTCGACCTTAGCGACTACATGATAAGAGCAATATATGTATCAATTTAAATGCATTTGTATTAACTTTGAAGTTGTGAAGTCTATAACCCTTGCTAGACAGACCTAATGACTGTGAAACTTTTACTGTGGCTTGGTTACAACCTAAACAGAGACTTGGTCAAGTTTTAGTTGCAGCAAAGCTCATTTGAGCCCTCCACAATTAATTATGTCCTTGACCTTAATTGGAACTCTTAGGGTGTTCTAGGAATTTTCATGAAACAAACTATGACTTTCTGAAAACTAGATTTTCAGAGGGTTCTAATGGATTTGGTCTCACTTAATTTGGAAGTTCCTAACTAAAGGTATGAGCTAAACAATTTCAGAGAACATTCTGAAAATATTTCTGAACATTTTCTATTTTCTCTGGAACAGTTTCACTAATCACACCATTAGGTGGATCAGATGAGCTCAAATGGATCTGAAATTTTTTATGGTAGTTCAGGGACATTTTGGTGAACATCCCAGCGAAATTTCAGGATTTTCCCTCAAAGGATTTTCCAGTTAAAATTCCTAACAGTTTAAACTTTGAGGAATTAATTCTGGAGAAATAAGGAATTTCATGAAGTGAAACTTGATTTTCTGGAAAGTGCTCAGAGATCTGAATCCAGCAAAATTTGGTTCACTCAATTTGGAGCTTTCTAGCCAAAGTTATGAGGATTTGAAGTTTGAAGGAAATCTGAAAATCGGGGAAAAGTTTAAACTCACGCGTGGGCCCAGGGGACACGCGTCGCATGCCGAGGCGACAGCACACCGCGGCCCACAATGATTTTACGCGCCAGCACACCCGATCCCGGCCGCAGCCGGATCCCGATTCAAAATATCTCCCGCTGACAGCTGGGGTCCACCCCCTTCTTCAACCTCGCGACACCCACGCCCCGCCGCCGAGGGATCTCGCCGGAGAGCTCGCCGCCGGCTGCTGTACAGCTCCAAACTTCTCGATTCTGGCCGCCCCTGCCTACTTTTACTCGGGGGACAGGATCCGAGGGTCAGCTGCTCATGACAACGGCCGGAGCATGGTCGGCGACGAGCCGCCACCTCGGAATGACTTCGGCCATGTCGGCTGACTTCTCTAGCACCTCAGCTACTTGGGAAATCGGTCGGGGAGCATCAGTGGACCTCAGAGAAGGTCGACATGAGCTCGAGGCAGTTCGGGGAAGGCCCAAAATAGGTCCTCACCGTGCGCCCGATGCCGCCCGTTCGTTCCGCCATTAGTATACCTCAAATTACTCCGGGCACAGAGGTTCTCCGGCCCAGAGTTGTGAAGGCAACTTGTGCGTCACCGTGTCTAGCTCGTGTGAGAGCGGCCTGAGGCCCTCTAATCCTTTCTAGAGCACGAATTAAACAGAATCGTACCCGAAGGTCGTTCTGCACACAGAAAGGGGAAAAGTGGAAATTCGCCGCCGGTGAGCAACCACTCGAGCATTGGCTCGGGGATGAGCAGCACCGGTCACCCGTGCGTCCAAGGGTGCCTTGGCTCGGGCGTGACAACGCCCTGGTTGGGCTGTCCACGAGAGCCCGAGGTGCGGCGATTCCAAGTCCCGAATTTGATCTTTCGGCACAGCCGATATCAATCAGTTTCAACCGAATTCTAGCAACGGGAAGGACGGAGGAAGGTCTCTAGTACCTTGCGGGGGCTCTGGAGTGGAAGGAGGGAGCTGCGATCGGCGTCCTCCGATCAAGTCCGAGCTGCGGAAGTTTTTGGCCGGCGCTGAGTTCTTGCGGGGAAGAACGGCGGTACCTCGGCCGAGGAGGGGGCAGGCGCCTTAAGAAGGCTCTGCACCGCCTCACGCCCGCGCGTGGGCAAGCAGCTGGTGGCGCAGCGGCTGGCCTCGGTGGCGATCACCGCTGCGGCTCGGCGACCCGAGTGAAAAAGTCTCAGTCGGTTTGATCTGAGCAGTGGCTGACATGTGGGTCCCACCTCCAGTTTTAACCTCTGAAATTTACTCCTAATCACTGTTGTAAACAGTGAACCCCACACTACCCTTGGCAATTCAAATTATTCACCCATGAGCCATTTGAATTGATCAAAGTTCAAATGAGGTTTGGTTTGAATGAATTTCAGCACAAGTTCAGTTTGAAATTCAAATAAAGTTTGAATTTCTCCCCCTTAGCTCATGTCAAGATCAACTCCAAATGGAGTGAAAATTGGTGTGTGAGCTCACAAAAATGTGCTGAGTAAGAATATGCCTTCTACTTTTAAATTCATGGGATAAAAACAGTTTGAATTTGAATATGGTTTCAAACTGCCCTCTTCCTAACTATACCCAAACTGACCTCAAAAAGGTTTTGAATTTGGGTGAAACTTGGCATGGACATCCTTAGCAAAGTGTAGGAGTTTTCATATGTCCAGCCCATCTATATCACATGTGGGAAATACCACTTTTACAATGTGTGAGTTTGTTCTCTAATGAGCATGTTGATAATTGTTACTTGCTCTTCATTTGTGTTCATCATTCTTCCTCAAATGAGGTGTGTGGTGTGGTGATGAACACTGCAAATGTGTGTCAAAAACTGAGGCCCTTACAAAGTGTGGACTATGGCTTATGGATTGTTGTTTTCTTTTGCTATGTGTATTGGCATGATGTAGAACCTGCCCCAGAGCAAGTTCTCCCCTTCCAAGACCAAGACTTTCCATTCCCAGAGCGGCAGGAAGAAGGCAAGTGTCCTTGACCACTTTGATCCTATACTAGGATGTGTAGTTAGAATTTAATTGCATGGTCAATTTAGAATATGATACCCATGCTAGAAAGTTTCCCTAGAATTGCATTATCTTTTTTCCTTGTAGCTTGGGTTGGGATTTATTTTATTAAGCCATTCATTCATATTACTTATGCTTAGCCATGCTTAGAATGGGATAAGTGGGATATGAGATCATCAACTTATTTACCTTACTCTTGAATGAGACATTATGAGTTATGTAGAGGTAGGGATTGAGGCAAGTTGGATGATTTGGTTGGTGCTGGGTGCACGAAACTCGGGTTTGTGTTTAGTACTTGCCTGGATCCTAAGGACCGGTTCATGGAGCATGTAACCTGGCTTTACCGTGCCAACCACATGCTGAGATGGGGCAGCTTGGCCAATTAATTAGGTGTATCCCCGGCGTAATATGGGTGTTTTGGATGGTGCGGGGAATAGGTGTCAGCTGGACTACCATATGAACCGCAAGGCTCAAGAGGAGGCCACTGCAGCGGGGTTGGAGCCTCTTGTATGCTTTTAGGGGTGAAACCTCAGTGGGCCCACGCTCGTCGGGAATCCCTTTGTAAAGACCTCGTAGTGATCTCCTGGCTACACACCTGGGAAGTGTGAATGTGGTTCGCGGCCACTGGCATAATGGAGGTTCTTTTAGTCCACCCGACAACGGGGTATGAAATCACTACATGTGGCTACAGTGGTGCAAACTCTGCAGAGTCAAAACTGTCATGACAGTCGTGCTCACGGTCAAGAGCGGCTTGGACTTATTCATGATTAGAGGATGATGGATTGGGAAGTTGTGGATGTTAAGCGGGAAGCTTAACATTAGAAATGAGAATATGTTTACTTGATTTTGATGATGGGTTGGGAGATTGGGACCATTTTACCTGTGTAGTAGGTACTTAATAAGCTAAGGTGATAGGTATTAAATGTGTAGTGCTTTAACCATGAGTCAACCTCTCCTTGCTCTAGCCATGCATGACATAACTTTCCCACACTTGCTGAGTACCAACGGTACTCAAACTTGCATTTCTGTTGGTTTAAATTGCTGCTCAGGTCAAGGGGAGGATGTGGTGTTCAATGACCAAGACTTCGGACCCGAAGAAGGATTCTAGGTTCATGGAGTCCCCCGGGCAACGCCTGTGACGGAGCCCACAAGACTTATATTCCGCTGCTGTTTTATTTACATGTTATGAACTTATTATCGTCCATCGAGACATATGCTATGTAAGACTTATTTATATTCGAACACCTAGCTTGTAATATGATGATGCTTCACTATTTGTCGTCACATGTGTGAGAAAATGATCCTGGCATACATGTGATATTCACTCAGTTGTTCTTCGGAGAAACCGGGTGTGACATGAGACCAAACTGAGATTGTTCCACCTAACAGCAATATAGCAAAAACACAATGAACTCGTGGACGAATACATCAAAAGGTTTAGGGAGACTAGGAACAAATGTTTTAGCCTAACTATTGGGGAAAAGGATTTGGTCGATCTAGCGTTCGCATGACTCCTACCATAGCTCAGGGAAAAGATGGATGGCGTCGAGTATGGGGACGTCAATCAGGTCCTGCCGCGAGCTGTGGCACATGAAAACCGAGCCATAGAAGCTAAAGTACAAGGTTGGTTCAAGGAAATCAACCACAGGGACCGAGAGAAGCAACATGTTAACCAGCTCAGGAAAGACTCGGGTGGTGATGATGAGATGGAGTTGTGTGTGGCCGAGTGCATTGAAAACCACAAGAACAAGCCCCTGGATTGCACATTTTTGAAGCCTAGCCCCGGGAGGAAGGAGGAGATGAAGTTCGCCTTTGATGTAACGAAGAGTGATAATCTTTTCAACGTACTCTTGAAAAACCGGGCGATTATGCTCGAGAACGGTCATGTTATCCCATCGCCTGAGCAGCTAGCCAACAAACGCTATTGTAAGTGGCACGATTCTTACTCTCATTCAACTAAGGAATGCAACTTCTTTCGTCGATAGGTACAATAGGCTCTCAACAATGGCTGATTACACTTGGTGATAGACACCGGATGAAGCTTGACACCGACCCCTGCCCTATCAACATGGTGAACCTCGAAGGGAAGAAGATCCTTGTGAGGACCTATCAGGCATCCACAACAAGAGGAAAGAATGTGATCGTGTTCGATGATCTACGAATGAAGATGATCAAACCCCGGAACTCTGAGGTCAGCATATGGAAGCTCAATGAACCAAGGAAGACCACCCAATTCAAGCCAGGGAAGAGTGTCTTCCATAGTTTGAGAGATTGCAATGGCAACGAGTTTGTGATCACCTCGAACTGAAGCCTTGGGAGCACTCTCGGCAGAACCAGGTTTGGAAGTCATCGGCACACCGAGAAGCCAATGATTTCCCAAGGAAAACAGACTTGCCAAGGGGTTCAGGGGGCACGGGTTGGGAACCATTGGCACCGTGAGAAATCGATGGTTTTCCAAGGAAAAACGCCCTTCTGAGAGGCTCAGGGAACCCGGGAGTGGAGCAGCAGCTGGGTAAGCGAGAAAGCCGCACCAA
This sequence comes from Neostapfia colusana, assembly GCA_030760725.1. Taxonomy (NCBI): domain Eukaryota; kingdom Viridiplantae; phylum Streptophyta; class Magnoliopsida; order Poales; family Poaceae; genus Neostapfia; species Neostapfia colusana. The sequence goes on along the minus strand of JASWHV010000019.1, from coordinate 24,658,212 downwards.
CACATGGAAACCAGGCACAAACCACTATAGAGCACTCGTTCTTCCACCCTACCCACAGACATGCCGGGGAAACCTAAACCGAGAAAAACACAAGAACGGGGCACCAAGTGCTGATGATTGGGTCGGTACCTTGTGTGATCCAATGCCCTGAGAGCTGAACCAAAGCCGGCCGTTTCGAGATGAATTGGCCCCTAGTAATCCGGGGATTGAAGGCCAGTTCATAATACAAGGCTTGGGTAAACGGCCATGAGGTTGGCAAATCCAACACCAAGAAGGAGGCTGGTCCAAGCAAAACCGAGAAAACCAAGGCTGATCTAGGGCCTCATCAAACATTCTCGGTTGATGTATCCTGAGGGGAGAGTCATCATCAGACCAGACATCACGGCAACACCCAAGCAGGAGGGACAAGGGTTGGTTGAATGTGCACGTCCACGGGAACTTAAGGCATCAACTGACCAGTCCAAAAAAGCTTCAACATGGCTCAGCAGATGGGATGTGAAGCCAGAGGGGGTGAAACAAGGCAAGATCAAGGCAGTAGCTCCAGGAAGGAAACCAGAATCCCAATGGTGTCCCACAGGACTCAATAAGACCCAAAAAAGGCGTGTGCAACGTCTGAGTGCTTTGGAACTTGGTGAGAAGAAGAAGAAGGAGCAAAGGGATCATTGGTTCAACCAATCACGACCAATGATCTAAGAAGGCCTGGAAGGAGAAGAGGATTGCCCAGGAGGAAGATGGGAATGATGAGGAAGAAGGAGATATCACAGAGAAGGATGAAAATCAGGTCGAAGTGAACATGGTGTTCCATTTACCGGCTGAGTTTTGCATCCCGGAGGCTGAGGTGTCCGAGCTTGACCAAGGATCCAAGAACGTGGTCTTTGAGAAGCCAGAATAGTTCGGCCAGCACATGAAGCCCCTCTACATCTGAGGACACATCGATGGAACACTAGTTGGATGCATGCTGGTCGATGGAAAAGCTGGGGTGAACATCATGCCCATGAACATGTTTGAAAGGCTTGGCTACCGGGAGGATGATCTTATCAAGACCAACACGACGTTAAGTGGGTTTGCTGGAGACCCAACAGAGGCTAGAGGGGTGTTGTCCATAGAACTCAACGTAGGAAGCAAGACAATACCCACGACCTTCTTCGTTGTCAACATGAGAAGCAGATACAACCTACTCTTTGGACGAGATTGGATCCATGCCAATGGGTGTGTGCCATCTACACTTCATCAATGTCTTGTTCAATGGGTTGGCAACGAAGTAGAAGTGATTGTAGCTGACAAATCGGCTTGTGTGGCAATGGCCGAGTCATGTAACCTCCAACACGACGACATTAGGTGCCTCACAGGTCGGGACCTCACCGATTATGAATTTATAAGTGTTGGACGGGATGGTTTTGTACCCGCGTGTGTAAAGCTGGCTGATATCACTCGACTTAGCAATGTAACTTGAGGATGTTGGATAAACAAAGCCACTTGGCTTGCCTACAGGAGAAAACCAAGCAATATCGTTGAGGGGGACCCCGACACCCGTATCACGGGGCCATGCCGCTCGCCCGGGAATCGCATTGGATGGTGCCGTGTTATGCGGCACCCAACAGCACACATATAAGGAAACTGTATTACATAAATCAAAAGCGGAAGCTTACAAATGTTCTTTGTAAATAATTTATATCAAATAACTACAGCAAAAGACTACAAACTACTCACGTCGAATAACTAATGAGCACTCGAGAAGAGGTCCAACCTGCGGACTCCTCTCGCTAGCAACACGAAGACATGACAACGGCTTGTTTTCCATGTGTTACATGACTCAGAGTCTTCGAGTCTCACCGGATAACCTTCTTTATAAGCATCAAAGTTAACCTGCAAAACCACTCATATAGCAAGAGTGAGCACACAGGCTCAGCAAGACTTAGCCGTCTCTCCTAAAGCATGCAACTCTACATGAAATTAACTTAAGACCTAAACATGTATTTGCAAAAAGACTCGCCTACAAGTTCATATTTAACTTTCAGATTTTAACCATCACAATAGTGCCCTTGCGCCCAGCAACATTGAAACTCCACAATCAAACAAGAAACCCTTCATTCCAATGTTACTTGTCCCAAGGTAGAAATTAGCTTTAGTTTGCTCTATCTCTACATCAACCAAGATTTTCATGCAATCCCAATAATCATAGCAGCAATTAAAACTTGCAAACTATTCTCACACAACTTGCTTACTACGTCATAACACAGTGAACAAGCGGTACTCATAACCGCTAGGGACGGTGATTCAAATCAAACACTGCCCGGATAACTCGACACATACACCCGCCTCTGAGGACCCAAATCTGGCATCCTTCATTACGTCGTATGTGGTAACCTTTCGTAGGACACCCAACTGTAGAACTGGTCGCGCTATCTCGGGCTCATAGGTCCAACGAGACGATGTTGTATGCCTCTACAATCCAGTTAACCTAGTACATCGGTTTCCTGGGTCCCATATAGCAGTAAGCATCTGGTACACAACTCAATACTTGCTCATGGGTGCCGCACACGCATCGGTCCTTAACTGACACAGGCAGAGCTACTCGACCAAGACCTCGTCTTGTCGCGGCCTAACCCTCCTGCCCGGTCTCATATTTTAGAATTATAAACTTTAGTTTGCCTTTTTCAACTACACCCATGTAAATCCGAATTATAGCTCGCGGGTAGATTCCAACTACTCGACTTCTACCGGATGTCATAGCCTATTTAGCACGACATTATTCTACAGCGAGGATACATCTTCTACCTTGACTCGAGGGTTTCTTTGGTCATGCATTTGGAGTATAAAACATTCCTGACCTAATGCACATACAAACTCTAAACCATAATTGTGAACAAAGTAAAAACTTTATAAAACAACTTAAATGCAAACCGGAGCTTGCCTTCGTTTTGCAGGTGTCTAAGTATATATTCAGTTAGTGAAGACCACTTGAGGCTTGATCACTCGCTTTCCTCCCTCTTTGATCTCCACTCCGATTGCTTCAAAATCTTCACGTAGATGCTACATGTTATGAATATGCATATGTGTTTAGTTGTAAAGCTTTTGCTATCAAGTTCTAATTACAAGTGTAAAACTGGAACTCTGTTTAAGAATTTAAAATAACACTGGTGCTAGTGGTTTGGGTTTGGGTTTAAGTACTATGATCAAGTGATAAGTGTTTTTCATCACTTGTGTGTTGATCATCTAATAAGGTTGAACAGAACAGTAATGATCCTGAGTTCCAATGGAGCTGAAAATTTTATGTGAGTTCCTTGTCACAAGGAAGTAATCTGGACCGAAATTTAGAATTTTTCAATGAATAAATCACGCAGAACAATTCCCTAAGCATTTAGGCAAAAAGGAATTAATTCTGAACAAATTTGCACTTTCATGCAAATTCAAATGAATCACAATTTCAAACATAGCTCAGGGAGCATGCAAGAATTTTACTAGGATTTTTGGAGCTAAGAATTGCCCAGAATTAAATTTCCAAGTTTTGGAAATTCTCTGAAATTGTTTCTGTATGCATTTGAACACAGCCACTTAGAATCTGAATTCTTATAACCATATTAACTCCAAAAGAGCTGAAATCTTTACAGGAGTTAACTAATATCCTAAAGAATATTCTGGCAAAATTTTATGATTTTTGGATGAACCAAACTCCCTCTAAAATTCTTTTTCTGAAAAGTTTAAAGAAATTTCCAGAATTTGATAATGCTTTTAATACAAATTGGGTTGAATATATGGATAGAGTTTTTCAATCAAAATCCAACGCAATTTGAATCACTAAATTTGGAGTTTCCTAGCACAAGTTATGAATTTGTGAAGTTTGGCTATACTCTAGAATTTTCATTCTATTGAAAATCCTCTGCACCGTAGCTGGGCCCGCGGAATTTAAATTCAGCCACTCTGGTGCGAGCCACACCGAGGCCACAGACTTTTCCTCGTGTGGACACAAAGGATCTCGGTTTTACAGAGGATCCCACAGTGCAATTCATCACGCTGACAGGCGGGCCCGACAACTCCTTCCTCCTCCGACCGTTTTTCCCGTGCACGCCTTCCCCCTCGCCGGCAGCGGCGGTGGCCTCGCCGGACTCGGCTTCCCGGCTGCCTCTTGGCCCGGTTCTCGCCGCCCGGGGTTTTCGGGGACGGGAAAGCGATCTACGGAGTCGGCAGAAGCTCTCGAGGCCCGGAATCAGGTCGGCGGCGTGCGGCGGCATTCAGTGAAGCTGGGCTAGCTTGGCATGGCCTCAACATGGCTCAGAAACGGCGGCAAGTTGGTGTTCACCTTGCGCCCGAGCGTCCCCGCCATGGCCGCCGATGGAAAAACTTGAAATTAGCTGCAACTACTCAGTTCTAAGCTAGGTTTGCGAAGGAAAAAGGTCCCCTATCCACTCTAGCTCCTGTGTGCGCAAAATGATGAACTCTAACAAAAAATTGAGCTTCAATTTCACAAATTCTTACCCGCGGTTAGGTTTTCCCCGGCCGAGAGTACAACTTGAAATTCTCGAGCTCCGGTGCACGGCTTGAGTTGAAACTCGACGAGGAGCAGTGCAACGATCCGGCGCGTCTCGGAGTGTGCTTGCCCGGTCGTGAAAAGTCTTGGTACAAGCTGTCCACGGTGACCTGAGTTGAACTTTCACCGGTGAGCTTCGGTTCTTTGTGCCAATTGTTGATTTGTGCGCTCCACAAGCTAGGAACATCGGAGTTGTTGGGCTAGCGTGGTAGAGCACACACGGGCTCTGATTTTCTGTGTGGCAAGCGCGAGGAACCGAGGCTCGGTTGGGGGCCGGCGATCAGGAGACGCCGAGCGGCTGAGGCGGTCGTGTTGTCGCGGGAGCAGCCCACCGAGGGCGAGAGCGAGCTGGGAGAGGCGAAGTCACTCTGTTGCACTCGCGGTGGAGTGATCAGAATGAGTAGACTCGAGGGAAACCAGGTGGTGGCACCAGAGAACTCGGGAGTGGATTGCACCGGCGCTCTCTCAGCTGTTTCAGTCGGTTTGGGTGAGAAACATAGATTACCCGGTGACTTCAGAAGCAAGTCTGCCCCTCTCAATGACAAATGGGTCCCACTGCTTTTCCCTCTCCAAATATCTCCAATTTTTTGGCATATTTCAACTTTAGTCATGAGGTGCTTGAATTTGAGAACCATTTGGCAAGTTTACAATGTTTACCTCAGTTTCAAATTTGAATTCAAATTCCAAATAAATTCAAAGCCCCTTTGACATACATATCAAAGCAACTCCAAACTCTCTCAAAATTTGTATCCCCCTAATTCAAACCTGAAGAATTTGAATATACCATCTGATTTTTGAGTTGGCCACTACAAATAAGAATTTGGAACCAACAGTTTGGAATTCCTATTGTAGTTCCCTCATTTGAACTTCGAGTTGAACATTTAGTTCACTATCCTATTTTTAAACTTTCCATTGCACATGAGACTTCCAATGTGTGGTTTTAATCCACCTGGGGTCCAAGCCTATAGGTGACCATAAGCTTGTTTAAGAAGAGCTCTCATGTGTATTATCATATGTGGAAAAGTTTAAATAAGTCCCATTTCTTGAATTTGAACTCAACTTTATTCACAGCTCAAGTTTTCCATTTACAAGTTTTTGGAACTTTTACAATCGTTCAGGCAAGAACGATATGGGAGAGCTAGTTGAAGATTTTGATGAGTTGGGAATGTTAGGGCAAGGGTTTTCTTCTGTTGACGAGTTAGAAGAGGTGAACCTTGGTGAGGGATCGACACATCGTCCAACTTTCATCAACAAGTACCTCGGGTGTTACCAGAAGGAAGAGGTGAGTAAACTCCTCAAGGAATACATGGATTGCTTTGCATGGGAGTACACCGAGATGCCAGGGCTTAGCCGAGACCTTGTGGAGCATAAGCTTCTGATCAAGCCAGGATTTAGACCTCACAAGCAGCCTTTTAGACGATTCAACCAGGCTATACATGACAAGATCAAGGAAGAAGTGAATCATCTACTCAAAGTTAAATTCATTCGGCCTTGTAGATATGCTGAGTGGGTCTCAAACATAGTCCCGGTAGAGAAGAAAAATACAGGAAAATCAAGGATTTGCGTAGACTTTCGAGACCTCAACCGGGCTACACCCAAGGATGAATATACCCCATGCCCATTGCCGACGTCTTGATCAACAATGCTTCAGGGCACAAGATGATCAACTTCTTGGAACGCAATGCGGGGTATAACCAGATCTTCATGGATGAGGAAGACACATTAAAGACGGCCTTCTGTTGCCCGGGGTTTGTGGGACTCTTTGAGTGGATTGTAATGACCTTCGGGTTGAAGAAAGCCAGTGCAACATACCAAAGGGCTATGAACTTGATCTTCCACGATCTATTGGGAGATATCCTTGAGGTGTACATCAATGATTTGTGGTAAAGTTGGCTGGATTCCAGGGGCACATGGCCGACTTGCAGATAGCCTTTGAGAGGATGATAAAGTATGGCCTCAAGATGATCTCTCAAGTGTGCATTTGGCATGTCGGCTGGACGTTTCTTGGGTTTTATCGTGCATGAACATGGCATAGAGACTGATCCTAATAAAGTATAAGCCATCAAGAGGATAGGAGAGCCGACATGCAAGGATGTCCAGAGCCTACTAGGGAAGGTGAACTATTTGAGGAAGTTTATTGTGAACCTAGCCGGCAAGATTGGAACCTTCATGCCTCTCTTGAAGCTCAAGCACGAGCAGTTCACTTGGGGGGTAGAACAGAAGGAGGCTTTCAAGAGAATCAAAGAATATTTGATCAAGCCACCAATCTTGCAAGCACCGAAGATGAGACAATCTTTTTGGCTCTACTCAAGACCAAGTTATTGGAGCTATTCTTACTCAAGAAAGCCAAGGTAAGGAATAGTCCATAGCTTACTTGAGTATAAGGATTTTAGATGCCGAGACCAGGTATACTTTTGATGAGAAGCTATGCTTGTCTCTACTATGCTTGTTCTAAGTTTCAGCACTACATTCTCCCTTGTACTTGATTTGTGACATGTCAACACGACATTGTCAAGCATATGTTGGAATAACCAATTCTAGGTGGCAGGATAAGCAAATGGGCATACTCTCTGGTGGAATATGACTTGATGTTTGAACCTCTCCGAAGCATGAAAGACCAAGTCGTAGCTAACTTCATTATGGAGCACAATGTGCAGCTCGAGAAGGAAAGTATGGTTGAGGTAAACTCTTCTTCGATGGATCGGTTTGTGACCAAGGTCTGGGAATTGGATATGTGTTAGTTTCACCCACAAACACAACATATGAGTTCTCTATTCGGCTAATATTTGCGTGCACCAACAATCAAGCCGAATATGAGGCATTATTGAATGGTTTAGAGCACCTGGTTGACATGGGAATCAAATACATTGAGGCCTTTAGTGATTCCAAGCTCATCATTCAGCAAGTTTGTGGCGAAAGCCAATGTAGGATCGAAGAGCACATGAAAAGCTCTGGACATTATGTAGGATCGAAGAGCACGTGTTTTGAATAATTATCGAGAATGATGCCTGGACATTATGTAGGATCGAAGAGCACGTGAAAAGCTACCAGAGGGAGGGTGAATGGTAGATTTAAACTTTTTAGCGGAAGCAACAAAAACCCCCTCGGCAGAAAATTGATCTGTTAAAAAAACCATGTATGCGACTGATCTAAATGTGTTCAACCATGACAAAAGTGGTATATATTATAGAGAATCAAGTCACAGAGACACAACAACAAGAATCATGGAAATCCGTCAAGAAAAACTCAAGTTATGATCGAAAGATCAAACGAGGGTCAATATGTTCTACTCGAGTAAAAACCAGATCTGCAACACTGCAAAAAAAACTCGTGTAGATCAGAAACTTAAAACCCAATGACCGTGAAATTTTCACAGATGATAGATAATCAAGTTGTGAAGACAACCCAAAAATAATCACGTCAATTGGATCTGTAAAACTCGAGTTATGATCAAAACACCGAAGTATTGTTGTGCTGTCCAGAAACTCGACAAGAAAGACTTGACAAAAACAAGTCGGATGAACAAGCCACAAAAGCTCCTCTAAATTACGAATTTTATTGATCAAAACATAAGAGGAACAGCCCAAGGTAGTCTTCCCACGAGCTCTGGCCTCCCTTGCTTATATAACCAGCCCGGAGGCCAACCCAATTCAAATTAGGACTCTAATCCTACTCAGTTTTTGAATCGAAACTTTCCATAACTGCTCAAGACTCTTCTATACGCAGATAGAAGCAATCTTAAGACTTCCAAATACATTAGGAATGTGTCCCACATTCCTAAAACAACTCAACTTCGTGTCCCACATGAAATCCTATCATAATCAACTCAAATCTTTTCATATTTGAGCCATAACCGACTCAGCCGCAGCCTGAGTCCATAATCCAACCAGTTGGACCTTTCCTACCAATTCTTTACGTCCACATCTCTTCATCATGCCCTGGAACCACGTTGCCACCTCCATGCACTCCTTGCACACGTGCAAACACCTTACAACGAGGTCCATGATACCTTCATATGCATTGTTCTTGATCCAAACATGCTGCGCGACCTCCCGATCAACTCAACCACAATTCCTCCCGAACTTGGTTGTTGAACCTCATCTTCTCCCTAAGACTAGTTCAACGGATCCCGTCACCAGCCATATCTTGAACTCAAGCAACACCTGTACATGAATAAACAATCAATACTTTCGAGTACATGTGTGCGACTTGACTCACGTTAGTTCCGAAAACCACAACACCTTACGCGAACACCTCACATAAGCATGTTGCAAACCATAGTAAAATGTTAACCACCGTAAACAGCCATAACACTTCAAAAACTTAGTAAAAGAATACTAAACAAACTTTCCGTAGATGTAAAGCAAGTTCGAAACATTTGCATGGTAAAAACAGAACCATTGCGATTTAGCTCCGGACCTTGTCAAAGCTAACCGAACCATGAGCCGGAGCTTACCAAAGCTAGCAGAACATAGCATCGAAACTTACCAAAGCTAGTCGGACCTACCGCCACAGCTAACCAAACACATGTCGGACCTAGCCATAGCCTGTCGGACCTTACGTCGAATCTTGTCGGAGCTCGGACCTAGAGTCGGACCTTGACAAAAAGAGTGTTTTGGCAGAATTCAAAACTTTTATCGTCATAGCCAATGTATTCAACATACATAGGTCTCACAATCTCCCCCTTGATGAATGGATTGGCAACACCACTTAAAATTCGAACATTGGCTTATTTACATCAAAAGTTTTAAAAACAATCAAATGAGAAAGAAATTTTGAAACAAAAATTTCTCCCCCTATACATATTTCTCCCCCTTTTTAAATCAGAAATAAAATGAGAAGAAAAACAAAAATTCTCCCCCTGAGAAGAATCATGCCAAAACACTTGTGAATCGTGCAATGTGTGATCAATTTCTCCCCCTTTGACAATGTATTCAACAAGGTTCAAAAGAGAAATTCTAATTGTTATGAGCATATTTATAACATATACATATAAAACAAAGCTCATCCAAACCATACTATCAAGTAACTTACACTATTACATCAATGAGATACATAAAGTAGTGTAAGCCATACTAGAGATCAAGTGTAATTTTCAATTTAAGCAAGTCATGATCTCACAAACTTAACTATGTCAAGACCTGAAAGCATGTCAGTTGTTGCTGCATTTTAATTATTTTTTAAAGCACAAATTCAGATCATATGACATTTGCAAGAGATTATATGTCGCATCAGGCTTATTCTAACCAACCAAGCCAAGCCTATGTCATTTGACAATCAGAAGCTTAAGGACATGGTTTTATTCATACACAACTTCTTCCAAGTTCATATCTAAGTGCAGTGATAAGCCATCTCAAAAGAAGAAGTGCGATGCATACATATTCTCTTGATCTTTTTCTCAATTTTTCATTTGAACATAAAAGTTCAACATGTGAATAGTTGATTGATTATTTTTTCATTATTAAAAGCACTTGTGAGCATGCAACAAGTTTAAAATAGCAAGAAAGTTTGATCATGACAAGATTTAGTGTAAATAATTGTTCCAATAACTAGTCATGGCAAAAAATACAAAATGTATAACATGAGTATTGTAGTAAGAACTTTCAACATATAAAAGGAATCACAAAGTCATATGTGTATGAAATACTATGCTCATATTATTTTAAATTCAGACTCACACATAGACTTCCCAAGTTTCAAAACTCCCCCTCAATTTAAGCCATGAGGATGCATAACCTCTATTTCACTATGAATGAAAAAAAACAAGTGAAATCCAAAGGTTTTATAAAAATGTCAGCCAATTATTGTTCGGTATCTACATGGTGAAGCACAATGTTTCTGTAACACCCCAAATTTTGATTCAAAACCCTAAACCATGTTCAGAGGAGAATTTAAAAATTTTTGGACGTATTGCATGTTTTGCAAAAATTCAAATTCAAATTGGAATTCAAATTATACTCAAAACAGAAAAGAAATGGAAAAGGAAAAAGGAAAACGGGAAAAAAACTGGCCAGTGGGCCGAAACCCGCCAGCCGGCCCATCTACTCCCGCGCCAGCCCGCCCCCGCGCGCGCCGCGCTGCCTCTCACCGACGGGTGGGACCCACCTGTCATCCCTAACCCCGAGCCCCGCGACCCCGGACTTTTTCCCCGAGCGCGCGAAATCGCAACCGATCGGGAAATCCGTTCTGCCGCCTGAATTCTGATCCCAGAGGACTCCAACTCGATCACAACAGACCCACCGCCCTCCCCCGGCTATAAAAACCCCCGATCCGATCAGTTTTTCCCACGCGATCGCCGATTTTCACTCCGGTGAGCACCGCGACTTCGCCGGTGAATTCTGGCCGATCTAAGCTCGGAAACTCTGATCTAACTCGCTGGTCTTGATCCACCGCCTCCGGGGAACTTTGCAGGTGCAGAAAACCCGAAGACTTACGGTGTAAATCCAGCGCCGACGAGCTTCGCCGTGGTTTTGCCTCGGACCTCGCCGCCGATCACTTTCCAGGACCCCCGAGCTCGAGAAAACCCCCGAGGTGAGATCCCTGACCTCCCCTCTACCGGTCTAGGCCATAAGATCACAGTTTTAGGCAGAATTCTCGAGGATCCGAAACTTTCCGGCGAGATCGCCGCTTCCCGCCGCCGTGCGCCGCCGGCAGCGCCGCCCGCGCTCGATCGGAGCGACGTGGCCGCTTGTGCGCCGTTTATTTTAAATCGCACGGTAGACTTTAAATTCCCGCGTACCGGTTCGATGTTATAATCTCAGCCGTCGGTTTAAAATCGGACGGTCCACGTCAGCCCCGCATTATAAAGACTGGAGTTCTTACGTGCTACCCCCTGGGGTTCTCTGGAATTGAGAGCTAGCCCCGGAAACTTCAGATCTAGCCCCTGGAACTCCAGAAAATCATGTAAATTCATTTAAAAATCAGTTTTAGCCCCTGGACTTAATAAAAATTAGGTAAAACACCTCTGATAAGTGTAGCTAGACCCCTGGAAATTATGAAAATAATATTATAGACCCTGTAATGGGTGAGTTCATTATTTTAGCCCTGTTTAGTGTTTAATTTAGGAAATTGAATATGTAACTAGTGTTTAAAAATTAAAAGTAGGGACAAACATAATTGTCAAAGTTAATTAAAAACTTTCTTAGTACTTAGAAAACTTTGGAGTGAGATAAAAATATATTTTGAGCTGAGATGAATCTGATTCATTTATTAATCACATTATTTAGTATAGGGACACATTTTTAAGTAAAGAATAGTTATAGAAAAATAGGAAAAATAATTATGAAATAGTCTACATCAGAATCCAAGGTCAAAATATGATTTTAAATTATTTAGGACCAGAACCTATTCTGTTTAGGTGATGTGTATTACTAGTTTAATAATAAAATACACAATTATGCATAGGAATATAAATCTGAAAATATAGCAACTAGTAAATGATAAATGGAGTTTCTAAAATCCAAAAAGTTCAGTTTAGGGTTGATAGAAGTTGTGAAGGCACATATGGAGAAGAAAAATACTTTCCATACATACTTGGTAGTTTAATGTAAGGAATTTATTTAAAACTGAAACACAACACATATAATGGTGAATGAATTTCATAAATATGAATGTGTGGTTTGTATGAAGTAGAGGTGTGAACTATGTCTTATGATTGTTGTTTTTCTTTTGCTATGTGTGATGGTATGAAGTAGAACCTGTTCAAGAGCAAGTTATCCCTTTCCAAGATCAGGACTACCCATTTCAAGAGCAGCAAGAAGGAGGCAAGTGTCCTTGACCACTTTGATCCTATGCTAGGATGTGTAGATAGAATTATTTGCATTGTCAAATGAAATATGAAACCCATGCTAGGAAGTTCCCCTAGAATTGCATTACCTTGTTTCCTTGAAGCTTGGGTTGGGATTTATTTTGTCATGTCATTTATACACATGCATATGCTTAGCCATGCTTAGAATGGGATATTTGGGATATGAGATCATCAGTTTATATTACCATACTCTTGAATGAGACATTGTGAGTTATGTAGAGGTAGGGATCAAGGCAAGTTGGATGTTTTGGTTGTGTGCTGGGTGCACGAGACTTGGGTTTGTGTTTAGTACTTGCCTGGATCCTAAGGACCGGTTCATGGAGCATGTAACCCGGCTTTACAGTGCCAACCACATGCTGAGATGGGGCAGCTTGGCCAATTAATTAGGTGTATCCCCGGCGTAGTATGGGTGTGTTGGATGGTGCGGGGAGTAGGTGTCAGCTGGACTACCATATGAACCGCAAGGCTCAAGAGGGGGCCACTGCAGCGGGGTTGGAGCCTCTTGTATGTTGTTAGGGGTGAAACCTCAGTGGGCCCACGCTCGTCGGGAATCCCTTTGTAAAGGCTTCGTAGTGATCTCCTGGACGCACACCTGGGAAGTGTGAATGTGGATCGTAGCCACTGGCATAATGGAGGTTCTTTTAGTCCACCCGACAACGGGGGATGAAATCACTACTTGTGGGTACAGTGGTACAAACTCTGCAGAGTCAAAACTGTCTTGACAGCCGTGCTCACGGTTAAGAGCGGCCTGGACTTATTCATGATTAGAGGAGTGAAGGTTTTTGGAAGTTATGGATGTTAACCGGGGAGCTTAACATTGGAAATGAAGTTATGGTTATTGAATTATGATGATGGGATGGGAGATTGGGACCATTTCACCTGTGTAGTAATGTAGGTGCTGAATAAGCTAAGGTGATAGGTATTAATTGCGTAGTGCTTTAACCATGAGTTCAACCTCTCCTTGTTCTAGCCATGCATGATATAATTTTCCCACACTTGCTGAGTACCATTGGTACTCAACCTTGCATATTTGTTGGTTTATATTGCTGCTCAGGTCAAGATAATGAGGTGGTGTATAATGACCAAGATTTTGGACCCGAGGAAGGCTTTTAGGTTCATGAAGACCCCCGGGCAACGCCTGTGATGGAGCCCCAAAGAATAATATTCCGCTGCTAGTTTATTTACTTGTGATGAAGCATTAGTGTCCATTGAGACATTTGCGATGTAAGACTTATTTATATTCGACACCTGGCTTGTAATAAATGATGCTTCACTATTTGTCATCACATGTATGAGAAAATGATCCTGGCATACATGTGATATTCACTTGGTTGTTTCTTCGGAAAAACCGGGTGTGACAGTTTCCTTTTTCAATATTATCACGGAGAAAGTGATACCTAATGTCAATGTGCTTTGTTCTCGAATGTTGCACAGGGTTTTTAGCAATTCAAATGGCACTAGTGTTATAACAAAATAGTGGAACACTATCTAGATCAACCCCATAGTCCTTAAGTGTTTGAACACTCCAAAGAACTTGTGAGCAAGCGCTAGCAGCAGCTACATATTCAGATTCGGCTGTGGATTGTGCAACTGAATTTTGTTTTCTAGAGGACCAAGCAACAAGTGAATTATCAAGAAAATGACAAGCACCCGAAGTACTTTTCCTATCAATTCTACAACCCCCAAAATCAGCATCCAAAAAAGCTTTCAAAGTAACGGTTGAGGAAGAAGGAAGAAAAATCCCAAATTCTTGAGTTCCATGTAAGTACCTGAGAATTCTTTTGACGGCTTGACGATGTGAAGCACATGGGGAAGCTTGAAATCATGCACAAAGACATACGCTGAATTGTATGTCCGGTCTTGATGCCGTGAGGTACAAAAGTGATCCAATCATACTTTTATGTTCTTTTTGATCCACGGGTTCACCATATTCATCAAGTTCAAGTGTCGTTGCTGTACCCATTGGTGTCCGTAGAGACTTGCTTGTGTTCATGTTGAAGTGCTTAAGAAGGTCTCTTGTGTACTTTGTTGGATGCACAAAAGTACCCTCCTTGGTTTGCTTGATTTGCAGCCCCAAAAAGTATGTGAGTTCTCCCATCATACTCATCTCAAATTCTGAACTCATCATAGCTGAAAACATGGACACAAGATAATGAGAAGCACAACCAAAGGTAATATCATCCACATACACTTGAATGAATAATGAGTCATTGCCATGCTTAAGCACAAAAAGAGTTTTATCAACCTTGCCCATGGTAAACCCCTTTTTAAGTAAAAATGTTTTTAAGCTATCATACCATGCTCTAGGGGCTTGTTTAAGACCATACAAGGCTTTGGACAGTTTGTAAACATGATTAGGAAAATTTGGATTTTCAAAACCCGGAGATTGCTTGACATAAACCTCCTCATCTATGTACCCATTAAGAAAAGCACTTTTAACATCCATTTGATATAACTTGAAACCTTTAGATGCAGCAAATGCTAACAAAATTCTTATGGCTTCTAATCTAGCAACAGGAGCAAAAGTTTCATCAAAATCTATTCCTTCAACTTGTGTGAAACCTTGAGCAACCAACCTAGCCTTATTCCTAACCACAACCCCATCCTCACTTTGTTTATTTTTAAACACTCATCTAGTTTCGATTAGAGTGTGACCTTGAGGTGGAGGTACAAGTTTCTAAACATTATTTCTTTCAAAATTTTCTAACTCTTCTTGCATGGCAATAATCCAAGATTCATTAGTGAGTGCGTGTCATATATCTTTGGGTTCGAAAGAAGCAACAAATGCAGAATGAGCGTGAGAGTTTGGATCACAAAACCTGGACCGTGTGACTCGTTCGTGCAAGCTTCCAATCATTTATTGTGGAGGATGACTTTTGAGGACCCAGAGGGGAGTAGACAATTCACAAGCTCCTTATTCTTCATGTTTATCACAAATTGAAGAACTTGTGACTTGAGGACGATCTGGACCAGCAATGGTGGTCGTCGGTGCTGGTTGTGAATCAAAATCAGGAGCTGGAACAATGTCATTAGCTCCTGAATTTTTAGGTAGCAGCATCACTTCTTCATCTTCTTCGATTAAAATACTCTCCCCCCTGCGGATATGGGTCTGGTCCTGCAATATTAGAGCTAGTACTTGGGCTAGCTTCATCAAAAGAAACCTCACAAGTCTCCACAATTTTGTTAGTGTCCTGTAAAAGCACACGGTAGCCTCTAGTATGAGATGGGTAACCAAAAAACATGCCATCAATGGATCTAGGTTCAAATAATCAAGATTACCATGTTTCTTAACAAAGCATTTGCAACCAAAGACCCGAAAGAGTGTGACACTAGGCCTATATCCAGACCGAAGTTCATATGGTATTTTACCTAGCTTAGCACGCAAGAAAACATGATTTGAGACATAACAAGCAGTTGCAATTGTATCAGCCCAAAATTTTCTAGGAGTTTGATATTCATCAAGCATAGTCCTAGCCATCTCAACCAAGGTTTTGTTCTTTCTCTCTACAACACCGTTTTGTTGAGGTACATATGGTGAAGAAAATTGATGATATATTCCATTTTCAGCACAAAAGTGATCAAACGATTGATTTTTAAATTCGGTTTCGTTATTACTTCTAATTGCTTTTAAAGATCCTGGGTGATCAATTGATGGCATAAAATAAACCCAAGAGTATCTAGAATAGTCATCAACATCACAAGATCATACCATTTAGCTCCGAAGGATTGAACACGTGAAGGTCCTATGGTGTCAAGGTGCAAAAGTTGACCCGGTTCAGTTGTCATGGTCATTGTGAGAGGAGCATGTGAACCTGCAACCATCTTAGTATGTCTACAAGAAGAGCACACAATTTCTTTGTCCCCTTTAAGCTTAGGCAGCCCACGTATGCGATCAAGATCACTAACACGTGTGAGATGATCAAATCCTACGTGACCAAGTCTACGATGCTAAAAATATAAGTCTTTTGAATCATTAGCAACTAGACATCTATGCTTAGAGGATGACATATCAAAATCAGCTTTAAAAACTCTTCCAAACCTAGACATATTAAAAATGAGCTCACTATTTGAATCTACAACCTTGCAACAATTTTTAGTGAAAATAATTTCCAAATTTTCATCTAGCAATTGTGAAACAAAAAGCAAGTTGTATTTCAAATTTTTAACAAGTGCCACATCTTTTAAAGTGTCATGATTATTTACTCTAACTGAACCCTTAGCAATTATAGGAGTTGAAGAATTATCGGAAAAAGTAACATTTTCTACATGTGACACAAAAGAGAGGGAGGAGAACTATTTTTTGTTACCGGTCATGTGGCGTGAGCATCCTGAATCCACAATCCAAATGTTCTCCTTCCTCAAGCATGTAACCTACATAGAAGTACAATACGTCGATGACTCAATACAGGGGTTAATCAAAAGGCATTTAGGAATCCAGTACTAAGTCACACGACGTCCAGCAGAAGTAACACACAAAGGCTGAGATAAAAAATCGGTTTATGAGCCAAAGTTTGAGGATTTTTGTACCCAACTACTGACCTACGAGGTTTTACATGAGTAGCACTAAAAATAGTAGGTCCGGAAGCAAACTTTGCATGTTTTTGACTCATTACAGCAGGTTGCATATTCCTAACATTCAGTTCAACACACGCAACAGGTTTTTGCACAATTGTTATGTGATCTAGCAATCATTCTTTCCTTTTTCCGTTGCTTAGCTAGTCTATAACAAAAATCTATGACATGACCATCTATACCACAGTAGGTACAATGAAATTTAACTTTATGTTCATGTCTAGATGAGCAGACAACATGTTTATTTGAAACCGAATGAGACAACACTCCTGCAGATTTAAAAACCACTTCTTTTTGTTTAGGAACTGTTTTAATCAAACCACTTCCTAATGACTTTTTATAATTTTAGGTGAATGTGCTTTAGCATGAACATGGGAATCAAAACCTAAACCTGTTTTATCTTGCAAGATTTAGAAGAATTCAACAGCAAGTTCAGATTCTTATTCCCATTATAAAACCGCTCTAGTGTCCTATTCATGTCATCAAGTTTCTTAGACAAGTCTAGGCAGTTTTGATATAAAGTTTTTCCTTTTAGTTTGCAATTGGAACAATACTTAACTTTATGAGAACATAAATCATTGTTCAATATAGAAATTTCATTCATAGCATCTTGTAGTTTCTTATTAAGATCATCACAACTAGAACAATGTAAATCAATTATAGAACAACAAGCATCTTTCAAGTTTTATCATTAAGTGCAGCAAGTTCTCTGTTCTTTTCAATCTCTAACTCAAGTTTATCAAGTGTGGAGGTATGTGCACTTCTTAGAGATGACAATTGTTCATATGTTAAATCACATGAGGAACATGTCAAAGATTCAAACGATTAATTTCAGATTCTAGTGACTCAATTTTAACAGCATTGTCCCTAAGCTGTTTGTCCTTTTTCTTAACTATAACAGTAGCACGAGAAATAGCATCACACATTTCTTCGCAAGTAGGACATACCTCTTCATTGTCGCTGTTGTGTTCTTCCTCCTCCATACTTGAACTTGACTTGCCCATCATGAAGCATAAGTTTGCCAAATCATCTTCATCTTCGTCACTTCCTATGTCCACATCGCTCGAGTCAAGTTCTTGAAGTGCGGAGATAAAACTATTTACCAATTGGCGTCCTATAAAACCCTTCTTCTTTTTCTTATCATTTGCAAAGGAGTGTTTCGTCCTAGTTTGCCTTTCATCACGGGAAGTAGGACCTGAAAGGTTAGGGCAATCCGTACGAAAATGTCCTGTCTTACCACATTCGAAGAATCATTGAGGTCCGACACTTCTCCTTCTAGTTCTCACATTTTGCAATGCTTTTGAGAACCGAGTAGAGATGAGTGCAAGTTCTTCCTCTGGAAACTCTTCAATCTGTTCAAGGCTTAGAGAGGACAACAAAGAAAGTTTACCACAAGATGAAGATTGACTAGAGCTAGGCATGTTACGTTGTGAAACAAATGCAAGAGACTTGTTGGGGTTCTTACGTGATATTATATCAATTTCATGAGTTTTTAACTTAGAATATAGCACATCTAATGTAAGTGTACTCATGACAGTACATTCACGAATAGATGTAACTTTCATCTCCCAAATTGACATGTCTAATGCACTTAGTAATTGCCTAGCATTTTCAGCATCCAAAAAATTAACGTTGATACAACGTAAGTTGCTGAGAATTTTATTGAAGCGAGCAAAGAGGTCATCGATTGACTCACCGGGTTGCATCTCGAAGCGCATGTATTCTTTCTTGAACATATATTGTCTTACCTCCTTGATTGTGTTGGATCCTTTGTGGTAGTCACAAAGTGCTTTCCACACATCGTATGTAGATCGAAGGTTTGCAACACGGTCGAAGTCACTTTGAGTTAATCCTTGTATGATCAAGTTCCGTGCTATGTTGTTGTTGTCAATATCTCTCATGTTCGTAGCTATGACTTGATCGTTTGGTGGCACTTCATAATTCTTGTACACCTTTTCCCATATTGCGAAGCCTTGCGCCTGGATGAAAGCCTCCATACGTGCCTTCCAAACCTGAAAATCAATGCCACTGAACACACAAGGTTTTGTAGAGTATTTCTTCATGATGATTAGTCAAAACATGTGCAAATCACAAAGATTAGAGCACCGTGGCTCTGATACCAATTGTAGGATCAAAGAGCACATGAAAAGCTACCAGAGGGGGCGAATGGTAGAATTAAACTTTTTAGCGGAAGCAACAAAAACCCCCTCGGCAGAAAATTGATCTGTTAAAGAAACCATGTATGCGACTGATCTAAATGTGTTCAACTGTGACAAAAGTGGTATATATTATAGATAATCAACTAAAGAAGACATGACAACAAGAACCACGGAAATCCGTCAAGAAAAACTCAAGTTATGATCGAAAGATCAAACGAGGGTTAATCTGTTCTACTCGAGTAAAAACTAGATCTGCAACACTGCAAAGAAACTCGTGTAGATCAGAAACTACAAATCCAATGACCGTGAAATTTTCACAGATGATATGTAATCAAGTTGTGAAGACAACCCAAAAAGAATCACGTCAATTGGACCTGTAAAACTCAAGTTATGTTCAAAACATCGAAGCACTGTCATGCTGTCCAGAAACTCGACGAGAAAGACTTGACAAAAACAACAAGGTCTTCTTACCACGATCTCTGGCCTCCCTTGCTTATATAACCAGCCCGGAGGCCAACCCAATTCAAACTGGGACTCTAATCCTACTCAGTTTCTAATCGAAACTTTCCATAACTGCTCAAGACTCTTCTAGACGCAGATAGAAGAAATAAGACTTCCAAACACCTTAGGAACGTATCCCACATTCCTAAAACAACTCAACTTCATGTCCCACACGAAATCCTATCATAACCAACTCAAATCTTTCCATATTTGAGCCATAACCGACTCAGCCGCAGCCTGAGTCCATAATCCATCCGGTTGGACCTTTCCTACCAATTCTTTACGTCCACATCTCTTCATCACGCCTTGGAACCATGTTGCCACATACATGCACTCCTTGCACACGTGCAAGAACCTTCCAACGACGTACACGATACCTTCATAAGCATTGCTCTTGATCCAAACATGTTGCGTGACCTCCCGATCAACTCAACCATAATTCCTCCCAAACTTGGTTGTTGAACCTCATCTTATCCCTAAGATAGTTCAATGGATCCCGTCACCAGCCATATCTTGAACTCAAGCAACACCTGCACATGAATAAACAACCAATACTTTCAAGCACAAGTCCGCGACTTGACTCACGTTAGTTCTGAAAACCACAACACCTTACGTGAACACCTCACATAAGCATGTTGCAAACCATAGCAAAATGTAACCACCATAAACAGCCATAACACTTCAAAAACTTAGTAAAAGAATACTAAGCAAACTTTCCATAGATGTAAAGCAAGTTCGAAACATTTGCATGGTAAAAATAGAACCATTGCGATTTAGCTTCGGACCTTGCCAAAGCTAACCGAACCTTGAGCCGGAGCTTACCAAAGCTAGCAGAACCTAGCACCCGAACTTACCAAAGCTAGTCGGACCTACCGCCGGAGCTAACCAAACACATGTTGGACCTAGCCATAGCAAGTCGGACCTTACGTCGGATCTTGTTGGAGCTCGTACCTAGAGTCGGACCTTGACAAAAAGAGTATTTTGGCAGAATTCAAAACTTTTATCATCATAGCCAATGTATTCAGCACACATAGATCTCACACATTATCAAAACCTTGGACAATTTCTGTGCCAAACACATTGCTAGGGAGGAAAGTCAGAAGGCAAACAACTTGGCACAACAGGCATCGGGCTATGAGGTAAAAGAGGGAACTTCCATGTAAAGACAAGGCCGACGTTGTCCAAAGATGAGGCTAGAGAAGATCAAAGCAACTCGACCAAAATAGATGTGTCGGCTATCGAAAATTGGAGGCCAGTGATCATAGAGTGCATCAAAGATCCAAATACATGCAAAGACAGTAAAGGTTCAGCGCCAAGCTTTGAAATATACATTGATCAACAATGAGTTATACCGCTGAACCATTGATGGACTCCTACTGAAATGTTTGGATAAAGATCAACCAAAGGAGGCCATGGGAGAGGTGCATGAAGGGCTTTATGGCACACATCGATCTGCTCACAAGATGAAGTGGATGCTCAAGCGTGCTGAATTCTATTGGCCAACTATGCAAGAAGATGGTTTCAGGTTACAAAGGGTGTGAAACTTGTCAAAGGTTTGGAGACATCCAACAAGCCCCAGCCAACATGTTGCATATTATCGTGAAGCCATGTCCGTTTAAAGGATATGGTTTGGATTTCATCGGAGAGATACACATTACATCGTCAAGGAAGCATCGCTTCGTGTTGGTTGCCACAGAATTAATTCACCAAGTGGACAGAGGCCGTTCCACTCAAAACAACACGTACAAAGAGGTAACAAGCTTTGTCCTTGAGCATATCATTCACAGATTCGATGTTCCACAAACTCTAACCACAAACCAAGGAGGAGCATTCATATCTTCTCAGTTTAGAGAGTTTGCCGAATCTTTTTAGCATAAAAATATTGAACTCTTCACCATACTATGCTCAAACCAATGGACAAGCTGAGGCTGGCAACAAGATATTGATCAAGCTCATCAAAAGGAAGATCAAGGATAATCCAAGGCGATGGCATGAGACTTTAAATGAAGCTCTACGGGATCATAGAATGTCAAGACACGGTGCCACCAAGGTAATTCTTTTTGAGCTTGTATATGGACAAGAAGCCATGTTGCATGTGGAGATCAAGATGAAAGCGTGTCGAGTAGATCAACAAGACAACCTTTCGGCTGTGGATTATCAAGAGTTGATGATGGACAAGTTGGATGAAGTATCTGAGAGCCAAATGAAAGCCTTGAAAAGATTGAGAAGGAAAAGCTTAGGGTGGCCAAGCATTACAACAAAAGAGTTCGAGAGAAATCGTTCCAAGTCGGTTTGTTAGTATGGAGAACGATTTTGCCCTTAGGAACTCAAGACAAGAAGTTTGGAAAATGGTCACCAAGTTGGGAGGGACCCTTCAAGATTATAGATTGTTTCCGGGAATGCTTACTTTGTGGAGAGCTTGCAAGGAGAGAAACTCGGGGAAAGCTATCAATGGAAGATACTTTAAGACATTCTAACCAAGTGTATGGCAACAAGGTTGAGTTTATGGCCGGTTTGTCCAACATATCATGGCTAAGAAGATGTTTTTTTGGCATATTCCGTTTGCCTAAAAATAGGGGGGGCATGTGTTGGGAGTGAAAAGTGGTCGTGTGACTCACAAGGAAGAATCCAGCTTGGGAACAACAAGTTTTCATCACGGCTGAGAGACAAGCAAGCCAAGACACGAGTAATCAAGGCCGGAGCAAGACATGGAGGCTCTCAAATGGGTTCAAACCGTAGGAAGTCATCATGTCAAGGGTCTAGAAAAGTCTTCACAACATTGTCCATGCCTTAGAGATAAGGTAGAGTTTTAGCTTGATAGAAGTCGTCGAGTTTGTACCGAGTCTATATAAGGCCAGCCTTCTGCCGATAATTTAGCCACATTACAATCCAATTTTGATCAACTACTTTTGTTTTTTTGTTTGTTCTTTGTATTCTTTTGGCTTAGCTCGTAGCCTTTGTTTCTTTGTCGAGTAAAGCATCCGGTTCTTTTCACGTAAGTGAGACTTACCATATTCCTGCTTTAGGAACCTTATACTCATTTAAGTTTCGGTGACTAACACCGAGATTCATCACAAAACAAGCGACTCCACGATCTGTTCACCAACACCCTGTAGGGGTATGCATGGAGCATGCGGGTCATGACAAGTGTGGACCACGACATGTTCATCTTTGCCACCAAGAATCTTCTTCCGATGGGGGTCTGGTTGTGCCTGTGCTGTGAGGATGAGCTGGCCACCATCAGGCATCGGAGGCAGGAGGATGCCACATCCGAAAAATGTAGGGCACTGAAGATAAGGTCCTTCTCAGACCTCTTCGCAGCGGAACTCTCTGTGGACCTGTCCAGCTTCATCTGTGCGGCGCGGCACGGGTGGGTGCGCATGAAGAGGAGGTGTTGGGTGCCGTTGTGAGGGGTAAGAAGGAGCTGAGGCGGAGGCGTCAGGTGGAAGTTGAGGATTTAGCAGCGTCCATGACGGTATTAGCGGCGGGTGGAAGCTGAGGTGCACAGTGGGCGGTGACGGTATCGACCGTGGCGTAGAGGCAAAATGCATGACAGAGGCAAATTCTGCCAGACCGGAATGTTACAGATGTCTAGCTCTGCCGACCTTGACCCATCTTACAGTGCATGCTAGCATGATACACCCACAACAGGGTGGGTACAAGGCCCACAACCTATGTGGCCCTCGGCACGTGTACCATCAGTTCCATAATGGAGAACACAGCTCATTATGGCATGAACACTCTAGAGAACAACATATTAGTATGACTGAACTTGCTTAATTAGTACAAGCATGTCTACTTTTATCATAGACACATACATATTGTATACTTGCCAACCATTAATAATCCAAATTAAAGGCACTTAATTTCTATTCATTACTTAACTTATATGACCAGTGGTGATACTGTACTTGATACAGAAATGTGAAATACACATTACCAAATGTAACACTAGTGCACATACACATCTATGTGTTGTGTAGTTGTATCAAGAAAGTTAGGGGAAGATAAAACTGTAAACATAAACATGCAAAATTGCAAAGCATAGTTACCATGTTGATTAGGATTTGCTTCAATTTTTGTTGATCACTTTTTGCGTTCCCTGATCTTTTTTTTTTTGCTGTCCTGCAGGGGGTACGCAGAGAGCATGTGAGACATGATGCTGCGGAGCTCGGCCTGTTCACCTTTGCCACTAAGGATCTTCCTACGATGGAGGTCTGTCCGTTCCGGTGGTCGGAGGATGATCGAGCTGACATCAAGGAATCAGGGGTGGAGGACGAGAAGGACGCGACGTCAGGGAAACATAAGGCATTGATGAAATATTGCATCTCATACCACTTCACAACAGCACCCCTCGTGGACCCATCCGGCTCCATGGTGTGGCGCGGGTGGGCGAAAACGAAGAGGAGGAGATGGGTGCCACTATGAGGGACGCTAAAGGTGTGTTTGGTATGGAGACAAATTAGGATGGGTTGGGTCTATCCCTGCTTTTAGAGATGGGACGGTTCAATTTTTATGTTTGTTGGAGGGATGGGCGAGCCCTATTTTTTGTTTGATTGGAGGATAGTAAGGGACGGAATGATCCTATCTTCTGTTTGAATAGAGGGATGGGGCAGAAAGATATGGATATAATTATCTCTTTATGCATTTAGTGAGGTTAGATACATAATAGTGCCATCACATTGTTTAACAACCTCCAACCTAAAAATCTCTAGATAATTCACTTGGAATTCAACTTGTATATTAGAGGTGGGATTGACTCATGCCACCGATTTCAGGTGGCTCATGCCGTCCTGGATATTGAAGAAATATTCCCTAACAGGTTCTTTTCATCCCAATACACCTCCGAATCAAAGAGCAGAAAAACGGAGATCATCCCGTCCCGTCGCACCATATCCCTCAAACCAAATGCACCCTAAGGAGCCGAGACAGTGGCCGCGGGTGAAATCTGAGGCTGCTGCGGCAGCCATGATGTCGTTGTATTCGGAGGAAGGGGTGGAACCTTCTGCAGGCAAAAGCATGAGGGCGGCGAATTCTGCCAGACAGATATTATACAGGCATACAGCCCTGGCCACCTCAACCCAGCCTACTGTTTCATTCCATGCTAGCATGATGCACCAGCAACAGATTGGATAGGGCCCACAACCTATGTGGACAACAGATGGGTACCATCAATTTCATAATGAGAAAAGAGGTTATTATGACACAGACATCCCTTGATGGGACTCCCGAGGATCCAGCTTCCCCTGCTCCTACTTGTTGATCCTCCAGCATACTACTACGATCAAGGCATAAAGTCCAGTGCTTATTGATCAAAGAAGCTACCTTTGCAACTAGCTCTATTCGCTTTCCTCGGCTCTGGAGGACAACAGACTAGTAGGACAAAATTTGCTTAATTAGTACATGCATATCAACTTTTGAATATAGGCTCATGTGTATTTCATACCTGCCAACATTTGATAATCTGAATTAAAGACACTTACTTTTTATTTATTATTTAAGTTACATGATTAGTGGTGACACCGCATTGAATATGAAAATGCGACATACACATTTGCCATGTATAACACTATTGTACATACAAATCTACGTGTTGCTCGATTGCATCAAGGAAGTTAGGGGAAATACAACTATTAACATGTACATTCTATATTACAATGCGTAGATTCCTTATTGGTTAGTATTCGCTTCAATTTTTGTGATCTATTTTTGCCTTTCCTAATCTGTTTTTGGTATCCTGCACGGGGTACTTGGAGAGAACGCAGGCCGTGACGGGTGCTGAACTTGGCCTGTTTACCTTCACCACCAAGAATCTTCCTCCGATGGAGGTCCGGCTGTGCTAGTGGTGGGTGTATGAGATGGCCATCATCTAGGCATCAGAGGAAGAGGAGGAGAAGGATGCCACGTTGGAGAAATGTAGGGTGCCCAAGAAAAGGTCCATGTCGGACCTGTTCGCAGCAGAACTCCTCGTGGATCTGTCAGCTCCAGCATCTTGGCGCGGGTGGGTGAAGATGACTAGGACGTGTAGGGTGCCATTATGAGGGGTATGAAGGAGCTGAGGTGTGTTGGTGACGTGCCCAAGAGGCAATCGAAATAAACTCAAATTAAAGGCATAATGGATATTTGATCCATTAGGGATTAGGGTACTAATGGGCCTATGACCAAAAAACCCATTAGTGAGCCTTATAAATATAAAAGGAGAAAGGGTTAGGGGCTGCTCATCCCACCACTTAAAAACCCTAGCCGCCACCTCTCAGTTGCCTTGTCCCGAAATCCCTGCCGTGTGCGAGGTGCTAGCACACCTGCGCACGGCGTTCCTTCCTCGTACGTGTGGATTCTGTGGAGGCTCTGCTGCTATTGCTGAGCAGATCGGCTGTGGTGACGCAAGGTTGCTGCTAGGACGGCCACGAGGATGAGACAATCGTGATCGACTACTTCCTCTACACCGATGTGCACCTTCTCTTCTGTGTGCACAACCAATCCCTACCGGCTGGAATCACCATCGAGACTAATCATGTATATAGCTAACAGATTGAGCCAACAGACCACGATCATGGGTTGCGATCTACTGCAGACATGTTCATATGATGAATTTTTATTGCACGGTTTTTAAGGTTTGGAATTGGTTAGAGTAGAGTGTGATCGTATGACTAAAGGGTTAGTTCGTGCTCCTTCTCTATTGTGTGCGTAACCTGTCCCAACCGGGACTAATCATGCACGCAGCTTACAGATTGAGCCAACAGACCACGGTCATGTGTCATGATCTTCTCCTAAATAAACCAGTCACGTTGAAAATCGAGGCATTCTAAATGGCTCGGGTTCAAGTTGATTTGATCAATGTGATGATATTTTCATAGTAATTTCATAGATGCGATTTATGTAATTCTGTTCGGTGTTCAGGGCACTGCCCTGAAACCCACAGGGGCAGCTCCCCCCTCAACCCCCCGCCCGCTAACCGTCGTTGTTGTCTGCTATAGTGATATCATAGAGTCTTTTGCGATAGAAATCATTCTACGTTTAACTCGTTTTTGCAGGGAATGATGTGAATGGTATGGCCTTGATGTGATGATCTGTGTGTAACATTTGTGCAGCCTGCGTGTTGCAAATTTATCACGACCGGGTTGAGGTTGTCACGTAATTGTATAATGACCTGCGTGTCGACCTGTGATGCTTGATCTCTCATGTAATTTATTTGGTAGTTATTAGTTGTATTTGCTTCTTTTATGTTCATGGAGATGTATTCAAGCATGGTGACGATAGTGATCACCACAAGAAGGAAGGCATAGAAGTGTAGATCATGATGGAACCATGACGATGGAGACCACTATGATTCTAAAAGGCCATACTATTCACAATGTGATATGATCCTATGCTTGTGATGTTTACTTTCTCTTATTACTATTCTATTCATGCTTTTCATATGGTGGATATTTTGTCATGATAGAATAGCTTCCCTCGTAAAAGTTGAGTATTTGATGTCATTTACTAATAGCTGTACCTACGTTGTTTGGATCGTTGTGTGATAGGTTTGCCAAAGCAAAGTACCATCATCTATGATAATGAACAGGGTGAACGTTGGACATTCACATGCATAGTAATGGTTTACTCAACAAAGCTATCAAAACGGTCTTGGGCTTTATGGCATAGAGTTGGGAGCCGGAGCATTGGATGTCACGCAACAAACAAGAGTCATATAGATATATGATTAACAATTGTTGTTTACCTATTCACTAATTTTCTAGCAGTGAAGCCAAAACTCACTGGAGATTAGTGAATATGGATCTTGGACCACTATATGTCGTTAAAGGGAGGACGATAGTCATATAGTGGTGGTGTCTTTTATTAAACCGTTAATAGAAGATTTATATATAAAATAGTGCTAAAACCTTGCACATTTATTTTCTATTGTAGATCATGTCTGTTAGTAACAATTCCAGTTTCAATTTGCGATATGTACATGAAAAGGAAAAGCTCAACGGAGCTAACTTTATCGATTGGTACCGCAACCTGAGAATCATTCTTAGGCGAGAGAAAACTGAGTACGTTCTTCAACAGCCATACCCTGATGAACCCCCAGCTGATGCAAATGCTGCGCACGCAGAACTTATTAGAAGAACTATGATGATGCGCTTAATGTAAGCTGACTCATGCTTGCCACTATGTCCCCTGATCTGCAAAAACAGTATGAGCATACAGATGTTTATTCTATGATTGAGGGACTACTGGAATGTTTGAGAACCAAGCTAGGGCTGAGAGATACAATATCTCAAAGTCCTTGTTCTCATGCAAGCTGATAAAGAAAAGCACTTTTAACATCCATTTGATATAACTTGAAACCTTTAGATACAACAAATGCTAACAAAATTCTTATGGCTTCTAATCTAGCAACAGGAGCAAAAGTTTCATCAAAATCTATTCCTTCAACTTGTGTGAAACCTTGAGCAACCAACCTAGCCTTATTCCTAACCACAACCCCATCCTCACTTTGTTTATTTTTAAACACTCATTTAGTTTCGATTAGAGTGTGACCTTGAGGTGGAGGTACAAGTTTCCAAACATTATTTCTTTCAAAATTTTCTAACTCTTCTTGCATGGCAATAATCCAAGATTCATTAGTGAGTGCGTGTGATATATCTTTGGGTTCTAAAGAAGCAACAAATGCAGAATGAGCGTGAGAGTTTGGACCACAAAACCTGGACCATGTGACTCATTCATGCAAGCTTCCAATCATTTGTTGTGGAGGATGACTTTTGAGGACCCAGAGGGGAGTAAACAATTCACAAGCTCCTTCTTCTTCATGTTTATCACAAATTGAAGAACTTGTGACTTGAGGACGATCTGGACCAGCAATGGTGGTCGTCGGTGCTGGTCGGAAATCAAAATCAGGAGCTGGAACAATGTCATTAGCTCCTGAATTTTCAGGCAGCAGCATCACTTCTTCATCTTCTTCGATTAAAATACTCTCCCCCTGCGGATATGGGTCTGGTCCTGCAATATTAGAGCTAGTACTTGGGCTAGGTTCATCAAAAGAAACCTCACAAGTCTCCACAATTTTGTTAGTGTCATGTAAAAGCACACGGTAGCCTCTAGTATGAGATGGGTAACCAAAAAACATGCCATCAATGGATCTAGGTTCAAATTATCAAGATTACCATGTTTCTTAACAAAGCATTTGCAACCAAAGACCCGAAAGTGTGTGACACTAGGCCTATATCCAGACTGAGGTTCATATGGTGTTTTACCTAGCTTAGCACGCAAGAAAACACGATTTGAGACATAACAAGCAGTTGCAATTGCATCAGCCCAAAATTTTCTAGGAGTTTAATATTCATCAAGCATAGTCCTAGCCATCTAAACTAAGGTTTTGTTCTTTCTCTCTACAACACCGTTTTGTTGACGTACATATGGTGAAGAAAATTGATGATATATTCCATTTTCAGCACAAAAGTGATCAAACGATTGATTTTTAAATTTGGTTTTGTTATCACTTCTAATTGCTTTTAAAGATCCTGGGTGATCAATTGATAATCTAAGAAATAAGGTTCTAAAGTGACTAAAAGTTTCATTCTTAGATGCCATAAAATAAACCCAAGAGTATCTAGAATAGTCATCAACATCACAAGATCATACCATTTAGCTCCAAAGGATTGAACACGTGAAGGTCCTACAGTGTCAAGGTGCAAAAGTTGACCTGGTTCAGTTGTCATGGTCATTGTGAGAGGAGCATGTGAACCTGCAACCATCTTAGCATGTCTACAAGAAGAGCACACAATTTCTTTGTCCCCTTTAAGCTTAGGCAGCCCACGTATGCGATCAAGAGCAATAACACGTGTGAGATGATCAAAGCCTACATGACTAAGTCTATGATGCTAAAAATATAAGTCTTTTGAATCATTAGCAACTAGACATCTGTGCTTAGAGGATGACATATCAAAATCAGCTTTGAAAACTCTTCCAAACCGAGACATATTTAAAATGAGCTCACTATTTGAATCTACAACCTTCCAACAATTTTTAGTGAAAATAACTTCCATATTTTCATCTAGCGATTGTGAAACAGAAAGCAAGTTGCATTTCAAATTTTTAACTAGTGCCACATCTTTTAAAGTGTAGTGATTATTTACTCTAACTGAACCCTTAGCAATTATAGGAGTTGAAGAATTATCAGAAAAAGTAACATTTTCTAAATGTGACACAAAAGAGAGGGAGGAGAACCATTCTTTGTTACCGGTCATGTGGCGTGAGCATCCTGAATCCACAATCCAATTGTTCTCCTTCCTCATGCGTGTAACCTACATAGAAGTACAATACGTCGATGACTCAATACAGGGGTTAATCAAAAGACATTTAGGAATCCAGTACTAAGTCACACGACGTCCAGCAGAAGTAACACACAAAGGATGAGATAAAACAACAGGTTTATGAGCCAAAGTTTGAGGATTTTTGTACCCAACTACTGACCTACGAGGTGTTACATGAGTAGCACTAAAAATAGTAGGTCCGGAAGCAAACTTTGCATGTTTTTGACTCATTACAGCAGGTTGCATATTCCTAACATTCAGTTCAGCACACACAACAGGTTTTGCACAGTTGTTATGTGATCTAGCAATCATTCTTTCCCTTTTCCGTTGCTTAGCTAGTCTATAACAAAAATCTATGACATGACCATCTCTACCACAGTAGGTACAATGAAATTTAACTTTATGTTCATGTCTAGATGAGCAGACGACATGTTTATTTGAAACCGAATGAGACAACACTCCTGCAGATTTTAAAACCACTTCTTTTTTAGGAACTGTTTTAATCAAACCACTTCCTAATGACTTTACAATTTTAGGTGGATGTGCTTTAGCATGAGCATGGGAATCAAAACCTAAACCAGTTTTATCATTGCAAGATTTAGAAGAATTCAACAGCAAGTTCAGATTCTTATTCCCATTATGAAACCGCACTAGTGTCCTATTCATGTCATCAAGTTTCTTACACAAGTCTAGACAGTTTTGATATAAAGTTTTTCCTTTTAGTTTGCAATTGGAACAATACTTAACTTCATGAGAACGTAAAGCATTGTTCAATATAGAAATTTCATTCATAGCATCTTGTAGTTTCTTATTAAGATCATCACAAGTAGAACAATGTAAATCAATTGTAGAACAACAAACATCTTTCAAGTTTTTATCATTAAGTGCAGCATGCTCTCTGTTCTTTTCAATCTCTAACTCAAGTTTATCAAGTGTGGAGGTATGTGCACTTCTTAGAGATGACAATTGTTCATATGTTAAATCACATGAGGAACAAGAATCATCACTAGGAATCAAAGATTCAAACGATTAATTTCAGATTCTAGTGACTCAATTTTAACAGCATCGTCCCTAAGCTTTTTGTCCTTTTACTTAACTATAACAGTAGCACGAGAAATAGCATCACACATTTCTTCGCAAGTAGGACATACCTCTTCATTGTCGCTGTTGTGTTCTGCCTCTTCCATACTTGAACTTGACTTGCCCGCCATGAAGCATAAGTTTGCCAAATCATCTTCATCTTCGTCACTTTCGATGTCCACATCGGTCGAGTCAAGTTCTTGAAGTGCGGAGATAAAACTATTTACCAATTGGCGTTCTAAAAAACCCTTCTTTTTTTTTTCTTATCGTTTGCATAGGATTGTTTCGTCCAAGTTTGCTTTTCATCACGGTAAGTAGGACCTGAAAGGTTAGGGAAATCCGTATGAAAATGTCCTGTCTTACCACATTCGAAGCATCGTTGAGGTCCGACACTTCTTCTCCTTCTAGTTCTCACATTTTGCAATGCTTTTGAGAACTGAGTAGAGATGAGTGAAAGTTCTTCCTCTGGAAACTCTTCAATCTGTTCATGGGTTAGAGAGGACAACAAAGAAAGTTTATCACAAGATAAAGATTGACTAGAGCTAGGCATGTTACGTTGTGAAACAAATGCAAGAGACTTGTTGGGGTTCTTACGTGATATTATATCAATTTCATGAGTTTTTAACTTAGAATATAGCACATCTAATGTAAGTGTACTCATGACAGTAGATTCACGAATAGATGTAACTTTCATCTCCCAAATTGACATGTCTAATGCACTTAGTAATTGCCTAGTGTGACACCCGGTTCCAGAAACCAGAACCGAGCTAATGCATATGTGTGCCCAGGATGTTCATCACACATACACATGCAATCCACAAACTGAATTCAGAATATAACCACGAATAAATAGTGTTTAAGTACTTTATTACATCGACTAATTGTCTCACTCATGATTGTCTATCTTATTCTTGCAGCGGAAGTCTCTGAACGACAGTGGAAATAACTAAACAGCAGCGGCTCCATCTTCAACTCCACAGGCATGTTGACGGTAGTCCACACGCCTAGTACTCCACATGATCCTTGAAGTACTCTTCTCCTGTTGCTGATGTTTATGTGATAATGCAAGGGTTAGTACATGACGTACTCAGCAAGTGCGGAAAGAGTATGACATGTAGCTTACAACAAGGTATGGAATAAAAAGGCTTATTGCAGCAAGCAAATTTTATTTCACAAACATGATAAAAAACAGCAACTATTTCTTGGTGAATTTTATCCCAACATAACCATGTTATAACAGCAACATACCTTCATCATAGTTCACCACTTATCATGTCTCAACCAACCATTAATTTTTCTAAACTTCATCTCATGCTCATAATATCCATAACCATCTCATATTCATATCACCAAACCTACTCATTGTCAAGACTCAATAGTCCCGAAACCGATCCCAATGACCATACCATAACCATACCGAACATCCATCCCAAGTTTTCCCTCTAATCATGTGAGTTGGCCAGGCGCTTGTGACCGTAAGCACGGCTATCATGATAGTTCTACACTCTACAGAGGTGGCACCACTTTACCCACAAGTTTGTGATTTCGTCACCCGTCGGCGACTGCAGAACCTCCATTATACCAGTACACAACCATTGGTGTATGGCCAAGAGATCACAAAATAGAGGGGCTACTAGATGTATGGACTCACTAAGGTTTCACCAGCAGGCTCGAATCACCATTCTCCCACCCACGGGCCCCCTCTTGTGCCATGCAGTTCCCAGGGCAGTCCTCTCTCGACTCCCATTCCCTGCGCCTTCCATGGTCCATAACAATCTAGAAACACACCTAATTAGTCAGCTAAGCCGCACCCATATTTGGCCTTGTGGTGGCACTGTTTTCCTGGCATGTGCTGGCATGAACCAGTCCTTAGATCTACGGCAAGTAAACCACCATCTTATTCAGCAACATCCACGAACCAAGCTTGCCTAGATCTCCCCCGATTCCATGTTCATTATCATCATTAAGTTCTCATTATCATTATTCATATGAGTGCAGTAGCTAACCATGTTTTAATTCAGCTTCTCGTATCCCGTGGATTAAGCAAAGCAAAAAGGAAAAACGACCATACCCGACTCATCAACTTTCCCGGCGACAAGGATGGTTAACAAAATTAGTAAACTCCCATAAAAGGGTGTCCCATAAAGTTGACTCAAGCATACGAGTTTTCGCAAACAAAACAGTTTCAAAACATGGGATCAATATGGTCAAGGGGCACTTGCCTTGCTCCAGTGGCTCTTGTTGCTCAAGCGTCCCAAAGTCTTGGTGCTGTAGTTCTTTGTAGATGGCTCCCTGAGCTTGTCCTTCTACTCACGATCACATACATACAAGATTTACAGCAATCAAACATCATGCACAAATTTTACTCAAGATGCAATGGTGTAGATGCATGTAAATCCTATGGTGCTGTTTTATTAAACCAGTTTGTACGTGTTTTTGCATGTTTTAATGGGCTT
Source organism: Neostapfia colusana (assembly GCA_030760725.1). Lineage (NCBI taxonomy): Eukaryota > Viridiplantae > Streptophyta > Magnoliopsida > Poales > Poaceae > Neostapfia > Neostapfia colusana. The sequence goes on along the minus strand of JASWHV010000019.1, from coordinate 24,624,808 downwards.
TCTGTGGCGGACCAAGATCCGCTCATCCAGGATCACAGAGGGTGGTGCCGCACGATGCGACACCCGACATCACACATCATAAGGAAACATTGTATTACATGGAAAACCAACTGAAATGTACAAAGTAGTACAATACTTCAGTTACAAACTAGTGTTTATATTACAGCAGCGGAAACTAAGTTTGTACAACTCACGCCTGTCTACCTAGCAAAAGTCGGTTGCCCAGCCCTAGGGCAACCCACACTAGCTGCACTCCTCAGCTCAGCGTGGCGTGTACGGCTCCCACTCAGCCGTGGTCCTCGACGGAGGGTAGCCCTCGCCGGTGGACTCATAACCCGAGTCCGTGGGATGCTCCTCAGCTGAAAAACACTTATAGCAGCAACCGTGAGCACGATGGCTCAACAAGCCTTAACCGACTCACCTAGGCATGAAATTCTACATGCAGTTTACACGAACATGGGATGGTAAATTTCAGCAAACGGACACGGCTACAAGTTCATCCTTAGTTCATATTTTAGCCACAAGTTAACAGTTCATGAATATGAAATTTAGTGAGCAATATTCGGTGGCACACATACAGCATTACAATTATATCATAACAGCAATCTTGAATCATCACATTTCATATATTAACCTACGTCACGACTCAGTGACCAAGTGGTACTCTTCACTGCATGGGACAGAGAATCGACTCGATATACACCTGCAGGGATACCCAAAGAGCACGTCACGTACGCCCACCCGTGGAGCTGCACAGCACGCTCACTCGATGCCGTACGGGACAACCTTTCACCCAACAGCCCAGACGTCGAACCGGTCGCACCGAAACGAGCAGGAGGTTCCCTACACGGAGCATCTCTCTATGCCCGTTAGCAGATTTCCACCTTGCTTCCCTTAGCCTACACCTATAAATCAGTGCGTTATGCCTCGACGCCCGGAGGTATAGGTTACATCGGCTTATCGGGGCCCATATATCCAATATGCCTTCGGTACGTTCAAACTTGATCAGCGTGGGCCGCACACAGATCAGTCCTCAATCAACATGGATCGGGCTGCGCACACAAGACTTCCTCTTGCTGCGCCCTAGCCCCTGCCTAGTCTCATTTTCATTACTAAAGTGATCTCACATCACTCGAACCAATCCCGTGTGTCCCAAGCCTAACTCGCGAGTAGATTACAACTACTCGACTTGTACCGAAGTTCTAAATCATTAAGCATAGCCTGTCTACTCAAGGACTTAGACACTACCCTCACTCTTATAGGAAAATCTGGTTATGCATTTGGGGTCTCATCCATCCTACACCTAATGCACATCCATACCACATACTAAGTATACATAAAGCAAAACTTTGGAAAATGTGTTAATGCAAACCGGGGCTTGCCTTGTTGCTGCTGGTAAGTGGTTAGGGCTTCGTCCGGAAGAAGGAAGTCGAGCACTTCCGGAGTTTCCTCGCCTTCAGCGACTACACGTCAACGAGATACTATATGTCAATTCAAATGCAATGTTTAGAACTGAATAAGTAATTACTATAACTCTAGCTAGCCCTCCCCTTTGGTTCTGAAATTTTTATGGTGGCTTGGTAGGGTCCTAACCAGAGTCTTGAGCAAGTTTCATTTGAAACAAAGTTCATTTGAGCTTTGTACAAATAAAAGCCTATTTGGTCAATATTAGAGCCTCTAAGGAATTCCAGGGATTTTCATGGCTTCAACCATTACTTAATGGAAACTAGAATTTGAGATGGTTCTAATGAAATTGGTTTCATGTCATTTTAAGAATTCTAGATGAAGTTATGCCCTAAACAAGATTGGAGAAAATCTGAAAAATGTTTCTGTACATTTTTCTATTTTCTCAGGGCAGTTCACTTAATCACACCATTAGGGGACTAAATGAACCTGGATGGTTCTGAAAATTTTACTGCGACTCAAGGATTTTCCAATGAACCTCTCAGCCAAATTTCAGAATTTTTCATAAATTAATTCTCCAGATAAAATTCCTGACATATTAAACTTTAGGGAATTAATTCTGGAAAACTATTAAGTTCCATGAGCTGAAATTTGTGTTGCTGGAAAGTACTCAAAATTTTGAGTTTAACAAAATTTGGTTCACCGAATTTGGAGCTTCCTAGCAGAAGTTATGTGCAATTGAAGTTTGAACTAAAACTGAAAATTCAAATAAAGTTTAAACCCTGCAGGCGGGTCCCACCCCGCGTCTTCTTCTTCCTCGCGCGCACATCTAAATCCCGCGGCGGCGGTCTCTGGCGAGGTCGGCCTGAAGGACTTTCCCCGCCTCCTCGAAGGCCAAACCTTGCCGCCTCTACCTTTTTGGACCCGAGGAACTCATCCCCGGGGTCAGCCCGGTCTCTAGGCGGCCGGAAACCACTCGGCGACGAGCCGGCGTTACGGCTCAACTCCGGCGATGTCTCATGGCCCCTACCGAGACTCACCTCAACAAATTCTTGGTGCTACAGCTCTGTGGTGAACTACTGAGCACGGACATGGTGCTAGCTCGCCGTGGAAATGGCCGGAACTATGTGTTCACCGTCGACCTAGGCCCGATATCGGCGGCGACTTGAAAAACTCGACAACCAGGGTCTATACTCGACGGTTTTTTGTACTTTTTGATCCTGGATGGCCGTGGAAAGGTGTAGATCACGTGTGTAGCTCGGAATACCCGGTGATGAGCTAATACCTGAGAATTTTTGGATTTGGGGTGGCTCGGTCCTAAGAACACCGAAACTTTCCCGGGAAAATTCTCCCCCGACAGCGATGAAACAATGAACTGTTTGGACTAGCAGGACAAGCACCTTGGGGCGGTTGTTTCTTGTGTTGATCGTCAGGCACGGCGAGCCCTGTGTCGCCCGGACATCGGCGATCAGAGAGAGGTGAACTCGGAGCGAGTTGCTTCGGTGGTGTGCGGCAGAACAGAGAACTGTGTGAGGGGAGAAACGGAGCACAGCAGGAGCACACGTTTTATCCCTTCGGTCAGTGATCTTCCGCCCCCCCCCCCCCACCGAGCAAGAGCTGGCCTGGCTGAGGCGGTCAGGTGCCGACGTCGGGAGCTGTCGGGCGCGCGCTCTCGTTCGAGTAAAGACCAGCCGAGTATATTTCTGAGTTAAGGCTACTGACAAGTGGGTCCCTCCCCTCTAATTCTCTTCTAATTTTTCCTCTCTGTTTTCACTGAAAATATCCCAGCTACTCACAATTGAATCTGAGACTTAGCCTCCAAGTCATTGTTTGAATTTGATTTCCTAAATTTGAAATTTGTTTGGCTAAATTTGCTTCATATTTAAACTGAAATTCAAATTCAGTTTTGAATTAGTGCAAATTTAGCTCCCGACAAGATGAATTCCAATGGGATGAAAATTGGTGGACTACTCAGAAAAATGTGCTGAGTTTGAATATGAAGTCAACTTTTGAATTCAAGTGATGAAAGTGGCTGCAATTTGAATTTACATTTTGGCCTCTTTTCAAATGCCTCCAAAAGTGCCTCAAAAAGTATTGGATTTGTATGAAATTTTGTCTGAGCCTTCCCAAGACTATTTAAGGCCTAGGGGTAAGCTCAACCTTTCATGTTCATGTATAAAAACCCCACTTTTTGGAAGTTAGGGCTTTCCCCTCTAATCACCCTTTTGATGGTGGTTACTTGCTCTTCACAAGTGTTCACAAGATATCCACAGGATGAGCTGTGGTGTTGTGAGGTGATGAACAATTTTTGCAAGTCCCTTTCTTGAGCTTTTACATCCCCCCCTTAAAAGAATCTCGTCCCGAGATTACAAAGGAAGAGGCAGCGATGTAATAGAAACTCACCCGTGCTGAGATGCCATGAACTCCGGGTAGTTTGAGCGGAGAAATTCCTCGCTCTTCCACGTCGCTTCTTCAGCGGTGTGGTTGCTCGACAGTATCTTGTAGAACCACAACGTTCGGCTACGTGTGGTCCGAGCCTTCTCATCAATAATTGCCACTGGATATTCATCATACGTCAAATCCGGTTGCAGCTCGCCGATGTCTTCAGTGGGAACAGCAGCCGTATGCTTCAGACATTTTCGCATTTGTGAAACATGGAAAACGCTGTGAACACCAGCAAGAGATGCCGGCAGTTCCAGTCTATACGCCACTGGTACACATTTCTCAGTGATGGCATAGGGCCCAATGAATCGGGGAGCGAGTTTCCCCTTCACGCCAAACCGGTGCATGCCTTTCATCGGAGATACGCGGAGATACACGTGTTCCCCGACGTCAAAGTGCAGCGGCCTACGCCTCTTATCAGCGTAGCTTTTCTGCCAGGATTGAGCGGCCTTCAAGTTGGCTTGAATCGTCCGAACGCACGCTTCGGCGTCATTCACCACATCAACCCCGAATGTGACCCTTTCACCGGACTCGCACCAGTTTAATGGGGTGCGGCATTTACGACCGTAGAGAGTCTCATAGGGTGCCATCTCGATACTCGCTTGATAGCCATTGTTATATGAGAATTCCACCAACGGTAGATGATCATCCCAGTTTCTACCGTGGTGGATGGCACACTCTCTCAACATGTCTTCTAGTACTTGGTTCACCCTCTCTGTTTGCCCATCTGTTTGAGGGTGATAGGCGGAGCTCCTAATCAGCTTAGTACCCAAAGCAGCGTGCAACTGCTCCTAGAAACGAGATACAAATAGTGCCCCTTGGTCTGGCACTATGGTCTTGGGTACTCCATGCAAGCATAGGATTCTTGCAATATACAACTCAGCATATCTGTTGGCATGGAAATGTGTATGCACGGGAATGAAGTGAGCCGACTTGGTTAATCGGTCAACGATTACCCAAATGGAATCATGCTTGTTGGAAGTTAGGGGTAATCCCACAATGAAATCCATGCTCACATCTTCCCATTTCCATGCTGGAATTTTCAGGGGTTGCAGCAGCCCTGATTTTCTCATATCGTCCGCGTTCACTCGTCTACACGTATCACACTCGGATACGTACTTAGCCACTTCCCGCTCATCCGTGTCCACGAAAATTTCTTCTTCAAATCTTGGTACATTTTGTTTCTGCCCAGATGAATGGAGTATTTAGACAAGTGAGCTTCATCAAGAATCTTCTTTCTCAGCTCCATATTCCGGGGTACGACTATGCGGTCATTAAACCACAGCATCCCCTCATCATCTTTCCGGAAACATTTAATTTCCCTGTTGTCTATCAGTCTCTGGAGATGTGCCACGCCCTTATCAACTTTCTGAGCTGCAATGATCTCCTCCCTAATGGTAGGGATGAGGGCAAGGTTGTAGAGCGGTCCATAAGGAACCAAGTATAAACTCAGCTATTCCTCCTCTATCGGTGTAATGGTGAGGTTATGGACATGTGATTTCTGACTCAGCGCGTCAGCAACCACATTCGCCTTGCCGGGGTGGTAATGAATCTCAATCTCATAGTCTTTGATTAGTTCTAACCACCTCCTTTGCCTTATATTCAGCTCCTTCTGGGTGAAAATATACTTCAGGCTCTTGTGGTCGGTGTAGAGGTGCACCAAATTTCCCAGGAGATAGTGCCTCCACATTTTCAGCGCCAAAACCACAGCAGCAAGCTCAAGATCATGAGTCGGATAATGCTGCTCATGGTTCTGAAGTTGGCGTGAGCCATATGCGACCACACGTCCTTCCTGCATCAACACGCAGCCGAGCCCAATACCGGACGCATCACAATACACGCTCCTTCACACGCCGTGTTCCAAATATATTTTGTTCCCTTCTTCAGCAATTCTGTCATCGGCTTAGCAAGCTTGGAGAAGCTTGGAATGAACCTCCGATAGTATCCTGCTAAGCCGAGGAAGCTTCTGACTTCATGGACTGAAGTGGGAGCTTTCCATTTCAGCACCTGCTCGATTTTGCTTGGGTCAACCGCAATGCCTTCCGCTGAGATGATATGTCCCAAAAATGGCACTTGGTTGACTCAAAATTCACATTTGCTGAACTTGGCATAGAGCTTGTGGTCCCTCAGTCGTTGAAGAACGATCCTCAAGTGTCCGGCGTGTTCTGCTTCTATCTTGGAGTAAACCAAGATATCATCAATGAACACCACAACGAACTTGTCCAGCTCCGGCATGAACACCGAGTTCATGAGATAGATGAAATGTGCCGGGGCATTAGTGAGACCAAAAGACATGACGAGATACTCATATAAGCCATATCTCGTCGAGAAGGCCGTCTTTGGGATTTCCTCCGCCTGGATTTTTATTTGATGATACCCGGAGCGAAGGTCCATCTAGAACACACTTGCACCCACAAGCTGATAAAACAAGATGTCAATACGGGGCAGTGGGTATTTGTTCTTGATGGTGACGACGTTGAGCGGCCGGTAATCCACACACAGCCTCAAGATTTCATCCTTCTTTATGAACAGCGCCGAGCATCCCCAAGGCGAGGAACTCGGCCTAATGAAACCTTTGCTCAACAGATCATTGAGCTGCTCTTTCAATTCAGCCAGCTCGTTCGGAGCCATTTTGTATGGTCTCCGTGAGATAGGAGTAGTCCCGGGTGCAAGCTCAATCTTGAACTCGACATCCCGCTCAGGTGGCATGCCCGGAAGATCATCCGGAAACACGTCGGGGTACTCACGGACTATGGGAATGTCCTCTAACTTGAGAGCTTCAGTATTATTAATTGCTGAAACTTCCCAGACTGGATTGTCTAATATGAGGGACTGCGGACGGTGTAGTGGGGAGTTTAGGTGAACTGTCCATGATAATGTTTCCAGGACAGCGCCATGGTAGCTTAGCCATGACATCCCTAAGATTGCATCAATCTTCTGCCCCTCAAGAATAATCATAGTGGTGGGATATATCTTCCCACCTAAGCACAATGGTGCTTTCGGGGTCATCATAGTTGCTGAAATCTTTCCTCCCGGTGAGCAGATCATATAAGAGCACTTGGTGGGAAAGGCTTCCAGTTGATGCTTAACCACATATGATGCACTTATGAAGTTGTGGGTTGCACCCGAATCAAATAATATGATGATTGCTTGATCGTTGAGAGTGAACGTACCCGCCAACACGTTGTCTCCCTCTGGGGCGTGCTTATTGTCGAGGTTGCAAACGCCCCCAGTCCGCTGACCAACCTTCTTGACCGGAGGTCGGCCTCGAGCACCGCCCTGGAACTGGTTTTGCCCGCTGCTCTGCTGCCCCTGGGGACAGTCCTTCGAGAAATGGCCCGCCTGGTCACACGTAAAGCAAGTGTAGCGAGGTGGTCCTCCGCTGATCGGCGGACGGAAACCCCGGCCACGCGTTGTGGCGGTGGAAATGCCCGGAGTGCCATCTGCTGCTGCTGTGTTGCAGTCGCGGTGGTGGCATCGGCGGTTGGAACAGGGATAGCTGAAAAGAACGACCCCCGAACTGCTGAGGTCGCGCCGGTGGATGCCACTGCTGACCGGATGGTGTTCGATACACCATGCGGTATTTCTGGGGAGCTCCACCCCCACTGCTGGGTGGAGTGCTGCGCTTCCGCTGCTCAGCCGCCAATTCCCGCTGATCATCTTCTTGCATGATCGCGGCATTAACGAGATCGTTGAAGGTGCCGCGATTGCATTGGTGGAGATGCGTCTTCATCTCAGGGTGTAACCCCCGATAGAAGTGCTCTCGCTTCTTCTCCTCGGTGGAGACGTAATCCGACGCATATTGCGCCAGATGGTTGAAGGCACGGGAGTAGTCATGGGCACTCCTCCCGCCCGGCTTCAGCTCCAAGAACTGTTGGAACTTCCTCTTCATTATCCCAGGAGGGATATGGTAGGCGCGGAACGCCTCCCGGAATTCTTCCCACTCCACGGAATGGCCAGCTGGCCGTGAGGCGACATAATTCGCCCACCATGCACCAGCGGCACCGTGAAGCTGCTGCGCCGCGAACAGAGTCTTCTGCCGCTCCGTACATTGGAGCAGCCCGAACTTGGACTCAATTGTCCGCAGCCAGTTGTCGGCCTCCAGGGGTTCTGCTGCTTCTGTGAACACCGGAGGGTGCGTACTCATGAAATCCGAGTACGTCACGACATGGGGCTCACGAGGCCCCCTCTCTTGACGCTCCCCCGCCTGGGACATATTCTGCACGATCGTGCGGAGCAGGTCGGTCTGCTCCTCATGACCACCCACCAGTGCCACAATCACATCCGCTAGCGTAAGCGGAGGCGGCGGTGGTGGTTGTTGCTGCGGGGTGCTGTCGTAGGCAGGTGGCTGGGAGTCATCACCCCCCTGCTGGCTAGAGCCACCAATCTCATGCGTGGTCCGAGTGCGAACCATCTGCAACCATACGACAATATACATCAGTCCCGCAACATACTTCATGCAGTCCAATAGGCATAAAACATAATGACAGTAAAACTTGCGATACATCTCGTATACATATAATGTAATAACTTTGCACAAGATACACCATTACCAGACCAAATACAAGCTAGTTAAATCCAACTTGACGAACTTCCTCTTTGGAAGTTCATCACAACTAGGTTTGGTCACTACGAGACGTTACATCGCTTTGTCATCACGTATACTACCCTTTTATCTTCAATACGACACAAACATGGTCCCTGGCAAAAGAAACTTGAGTAAGACATATACTCAAATCTTTAACTAGTTGAAGATAACCACCCATGAGTATGTTCTACCCCATTGGAAGTACTTAAACCTCCTAGGGTACAACAATCTCTCAAATGAGTTCAACTGTCATCCCTCTGTCAGAATGACCAGTTTCTACATATCCCAGATTTTGATCTGGTTCTGTGCATTTTCATGTAACACCCTCATTCCTGGTGTCAGCATATATTCATGTTCTATGAAGAGAAAACATTTTAAGAAAAGTAGGAACGGCGAAAAATATCAAAAGGGTAACCAATAAGAGCCGAATCCAGTTCACCGAGAGCGCCAGACAACTAATGCGGCCCGCTGGCCACGTGGCGTGTCCGGAGCTCATCCCTGCAAAGTGGGGAGAGGTCCGCCGCTAACTGGCTACGTGGCAGGCTCGGGGCTCATCTCTGCAAAGGGGGAAAGGTCCGACTCTGCGGGACACATGTTGCCCCCGGAGCTAGCCTCTGCGGAAGAAGCAAAGGCATTTTTACAGGAGACGTGTCACCTTCGGAGCTAGTCACCGCGGAAATCAGAGGACCAGTCACGTGGGATACGTGTCAATCTCGGAGCTTAACTCCGAGAGGTCCGGTTCTATTGGACACGTGTCGCCACCGGAGCTCATCTCCGGGAGGTCCGTCACTGTTGGACACGTGTTAACCTCGGAGCTCGTCTCTGAGAAGAAAGGAAGTCTTGCGCTGTTAGGACACGTGGCACACCCGGAGCCACCTCCGAGAGAGGGAAGGTCCGGCACTGACACGTAGCATGCGCGGAGCCCATCTCCAAAGGAGAAGGAGGTCTTGCTCGCTTGACATGCGGCACAACCGGAGCTCGTCCCTGCAAAAAGGGGAGACCAGGTCCCGGTGGACACGTGGAGCTTCCGGAGCTCATCACTGAGGAGGTAACGAGTTCTGGAACGGTTCTCAGATTCTGTACAAGTAGAAATAGCGGAACAGAGGAGAAACTGACCTGAATTCCACAAGGATACTGCACCAAATCGACTAAATATAAGTTGTTAAGATTCAACGACAATCCGAATAGAACTCTTATTCGAAGTCCAATCAGATTAGAACTCTTCTTCTCCCGATTATAAATAGAACCCAGACCTCTGGCCGAAACCACGAACTTCTTTTCCAACTCCTAAGCCGACGACTTAGAGCCCTAGCCCCAACTCGCCGAGTAAGCTATCGCCGGAGTTCAGCAAGGAAGATTGCCGGAAGAGAGCCCAACAATCTGAAGGACCCGAGGCTGAGAAGAATGTAAGGTAGGTCTCCAATACCACCTTACGACATCGTTGTGTTTTCCTTGCATATGTTCTTCGATTCCTTTCGAATAGAAGCTTTCTCGTGGACAGATCACTTGTTGATCGGGTTGATCTAAAGACAAGGTCATCGCCACGTCCACATCTGATCCGAACATCTCTGTTCATCATAAAATCCATGCAAGCCATTCAAAGAACACGTACAAACTAATCTAATAAAACTAATCATAGGATAACATGCATATGCATCATCGCATCTAGTTAAAGGTTGTGCATGATATTGATTGCTGTGGATTTTGTATGTGCGCGATCCTGTATAGCAGGACAAGCTCAGGGATCTGTCTACGACGAACTGCAACAACAAGGTTTCCAGATCCAAGAGCAACCGGAACCGCAAGAACAAGGCAAGTGCTCCTGGACTATATTGATCCTATGTTTTGGGAAAACTGTTTTGTTTTGCGAAAAGGTGTGTGTGCTGAGTCAAACATAATGGGAAACCCTTTTATAGGAGTTTACTAGTTTTGGTTAAACCACCCTTGTCGCCAGGGAAGTTTATGAGTCGGGTATGGTTTTTGTTTTATGCTTCCTTGAGTCCATGGGATTGGGAAGCGAGATAGATATGTCTAGCTAACTGCACTCGTAATGATAAATGAGAAACTGATGTTATTAATGAACATGGATCAGAGGGAGATCTTGGCAAGCCTGGGCTTGTGAATGAGGTAGCATGAGATGGTGGTTTATTTGCTGTAGATCGAAGGACCGGTTCATGCATGCACATGCCAAGATAACAGTGCCACCACAAGGCCAAGTATGGGTGCGGCTTAGCTGAGTAATTAGGTAAGTTGCTAGATTGTTACGGACTGTGGAAGGCGTGGGGAATGGGAGTCGAGTGAGGACTGCCCTGGGAACTGCATGGCACAAGAGGGGGCCCGTGGGTGGGAGAATTGGAGATTTTAGCCTGCCGGTGAAACCTTAGTGAGTCCATACATCTAGTAGCCCCTTTGTAAAGGCTATTTTGTGATCTCTTGGCCATACACCGACGGTTGTGTACTGGTATAATGAAGGTTCTGCAGTCGCCGACGGGTGACGAAGTCACAAACTTGTGGGTAAAGAGGTACAATCTTTGCAGGGTTCTTAAAACTATCTTGATAGCAGAGCTTACGGTCACGAGCACCTGGCCAACTGCCATGATTAGTTGGGATGGTTATTGGTTATGGTTATTGGTTATGGTTTTGATTATGGTTTTGGTTTCCGGGACTGTTGAGTCTGGGTAATAAGATGGGTTGCATGACCGTTGAGTCATGGCAACGAGATTGGTCTCGGTGTGAGAGGAAGTTGTTTATGAGATGAGATGGTAGCGAATACGAGAAGGTATTCGTGAGATGGTAGCGAATACGAGGAGGTATTCGTGAGCAAGAATGAAGTTGGCTAATGTTCGGGTGGAATGTGGAAAGTGATGGAGGTATGTTGGTAATTTAATACATGGTGGGATTACATTCACCTAAAGGTTTAGTTGCTGTTTTATTATGGTTTTGATAAATAAATTTGCTTTCTGCAATGAACCATTTATACCTACCTTGTTATGAGCTACATATCATGTTTTCCCACACTTGTTGAGTACACCATTGTACTCAAACTTGCATTATTATTTCATCATCAGCAGAAGAAGGAGATTTCTATGGAGACCAAGTGGAGCATTAGGCGCGTAATCTGTTCTCAACCTTGCCTGTGGGAATGGAGTAGAGATGGAGCCACTGCTGCCTAGAATTGCTTCCGCATTAGTTAGATTGCTTCCGCATTAGAATAAAGACTTCCGCTGCATAAAAATAAGACTTCCGCTGTGAGCATGAGTCCAAGACTCATGAGACATTGTAATAAACTCTGTTATTCATGGTAATATATATTCTGAATTCAGTTTGTGGATCATATGTGTATGTGTGATGAACATCCTGGGCACACATATGCATCAGTTCTCGGTTCCGTGGTTTTTCCACAGAATTGAGGGCGTCATAGATTGGTATCAGAGCCACGGGTTGACAGTAGCTTACACGCCTAGATAGAAATCACAAATTGATATTACAGCCACGGTTGACAGTGAGTTACACGCCTAAATAGGAAATACAGATTGGTATCAAAAGCCACAGATAGGGTAGATTACACACCTAGGTACAATCACAGATTAGTATCAGACACAGATTGGTAGCTAAGCCACGCTGACCAAAGGAAGCACCTTAGGATGCATAGATTGGCCTTAAAACTACCTTGACATAGGAAACAAGCCTTGAATAGGAGTTGTATGGGCTCTTGTGATGATTGTTGTGAATTGTGTGCTTAGTATGAGTCATGGGACGTCTCAAAGCGTTGTCCATATCCACACGTAAGTAGAAAGAGGTGTGAGATGCTTCGGCACTTGTTCACATCATCATATGGGCTAATATATATATATATATATATATATATATATATATATATATATATATATATATATATATATATATATATATATATATATATATATATATATATATATATATATATATATATATATATAGTCCAACCCACCTTGATGCATGTAGTTGAAGGGACCTACCTAACCTTCTAACCGTCTATTCTATTTCGTTCTCTCTCACAGATGGTGAGGGGAAACGCCGGCTGAAGGAACGTCCGTGATAACCAAGAGGATGACCACGATGAAGTTCCTGTTAACCCCGGAGCTGGCGAGAACAACCTGGAACGGTTGATGGCCATGCAGAATCAGCTTATGCAAACCATGATCCAAACTTTGGGTCAGTTGCAGGTCAACAACAACCCCGTTCAAGCACCACCGCCACCACCACCGGCGGCTCACAACAGACTGGGAGAGTTCATGAGGACTCGACCACCCACCTCTGGTCAAGCTAGTGATCCCATGGAGGCCGATGATTGGTTGAAATCCATGGAGAAGAAGCTTGCCATTGTTCAGTGCAATGACCGAGAGAAGGTTCTTTTTGCGTCGCATCAACTTATGGGAGCTGCCGCTGACTGGTGGGATGCCCTATGCAACGCCCATGTCGACCCGGAGACAATCACTTGGACTGAGTTCAAGGAGAGTTTCCGCTCTCATTACATCCCTACTGGTGTAATGATGCTCAATAGACAGGAGAGTTCGAAGGTCTCCGCCAAGGACAGAAAAGCGTGAATGAGTATCTCAACAAGTTCACGCAACTGTCCCAGTATGCTCCCGAAGATGTCAACTCAAACCAGAGGAAGCAGTACCTGTTCATGAGAGGGTTGAACAATGAGATCCAGGTTCAGCTCCTCAACAATGACTACGTGAGCTTCCAGAAGCTGGTTGACAAGGCTATAGTGGTCCAAAGCAAGATCAGAGAGATCGAGCGAGAGGGCAAGAGGAAGATGTAGTACCAGCCCGAAGGGAGCAACGTACGACCTCGGTACATGCCCCCAGCCACACCACAGTATAGATCGACCACCCCTGCATACTGCCCTGGTCAGCCACCACAGCAACGACCTGTTGCACCAGCACCTCGTGTGCCCTTGCCTCCTGCGCCCCGTCCCAACATGGGTGCCCCTGCTCAAAACCCCCGTCCCAACGTACCTGCTGCCGTGGGCAACAGGGCATGCTTTGCCTACGGGGAACTGGGACACTTTGCAAACCAGTGCCCAAGGAGAGGTCCCGGACAGCAAGGCAGTGTGCCCAAGCAGAACCCGCGACCGAACAGAGGGGACAATCAAGGAAACCATGGACAGCAGAACTATGCTCACGGCAACGTGAACCATGTCTCTGCTGAGGAAGCACAACAGGCTGAGGACGTCGTAATTGGTATGTTCCTTGCCAACTCCAACCCAACCACCATCTTATTTGATTCTGGAGCATCACATTCCTTCATATCATCCAAGTATGTTGCCAAGCATAATCTACCCATATCACACTTAAAATGTGCTATGTTAGTTAATTCTCCTGGTGGAGAGATGAGAACTAATATAGTATGTCCTAAGGTAAGCCTTAAAATAAGGGGGGTAGACTTCCTCGCCAACCTCATTGTCTTGGATTCCCAAGGGCTTGACATAATACTCGGGATGGAATGGTTAAGCAAGCACAATGGGATAATCCAATGTGCTGAAAGAAGCGTGCAGTTGACAAATGAGCACGGTATTCATGTCGAGTTTGAGTCAGCCCAACAAACAACCGAAAAGGCAATCTTGACCCACGTCGAAGGAACAACATTGGACAGCATTCCAGTGGTTCAAGAATTCTCGGACGTGTTTCCAGAGGAGCTTCCGGGTATGCCCCCTGATCGGGACATTGAATTTGCCATTGATTTGGTACCCGGAACTGCACCCATAGCGAAGAGACCCTATGGGATGCCAGTCAATGAACTAGTAGAACTTAAGAAGCAAATCTAGGAGCAGTTGGATAAGGGTTTTATACGTCCAAACTCGTCACCATGGGGAGCTCCTGTGCTCTTCGTAGACAAGAAGGATGGAATCCAAAGGATGTGCGTGGACTATAGGTCTCTCAACGAGGTGACAATCAAGAACAAATACCTCTGCCCCGTATAGAGGACATATTCGACCAAATGAAAGGAGCCCGAGTGTTCTCCAAGATTGATCTTCGATCGGGATACTTCCAGCTGAAGATTAAGCCCTCTGATATACCCAAGACAACATTTCGAACACGATATGGTTCGTATGAATATACCGTCATGTCTTTTGGATTAACAAATGCACCCGCATACTTCATGTACCTCATGAACAAGGTTTTCATGGAGTACTTGGATAAGTTCGTCGTGGTTTTCATCGACGACATTATGGTGTATTCAAAAAGCGAGGAGGAGCATGAAGATCACTTGAGATTGACCTTGCAGAAAATGAGCGAGCATCAATTGTATGCCAAGCTTAACAAGTGTCAATTTTGGCTAAAGTAAATATTGTTCCTAGGCTACATTATCTCCAAGGAAGGGGTATCGGTTGATCCCGGAAAAGTGAGAGATGTTCTGAAGTTGGACCAACCGCAAAGCGTGAGGGATATTCGGAGTTTTCTTGGGATGGCTGGATACTATCGACGCTTCATTAAAGACTTCTCTAAGATAGCAAAGCCTATGACGGAGTTTCTAATAAAGGGAAAAGTCTTCCAATGGACACCAGCATGCCAAGGAAGTTTTGAGAAACTCAAGAAAAAGGCTAACCACAACACCGGTTCTGGTATTGCCGGACGTAAGTAAGAGCTTTGACATATATTGTGACGCATCCAGACAGGGGCTCGGATGTGTGCTCATGCAAGAAGGACAAGTGGTAGCCTATGCCTCACGACAATTAAAGAAGAATGAGCTTAATTATCCCACACATGACTTGGAGCTAGCAGCAGTAGTGCATGCATTGAAGATTTGGAGACATTATATCGTTGGTCATCGATGTGAGATCTATACAGATCATAAAAGCCTCAAGTACATATTTACACAAACGGACTTGAATTTGAGGCAACGTCGATGGTCGGAACTCATCAAGGATTACGATGTTGGAATCAACTACCACCCTGGGAAGGCCAATGTAGTAGCTAATGCATTGAGCTGGAAGGGAGCATGTCATCAACTCATGATTCGGGAGCTACCACCCGAACTACGTAAGGAGTTCAAACGGTTACACCTCGGATTCTTGAATAACATGGAAGTAATGGAGATCCACTCCTCATTGGAGCAAGAGATAAGAGATGGCCAAGTAATGGATGAGGAGATCCAGGAGATCAAGGAGAGGATCCGACAAGGAACATAGGAGGATTTCAAAGAAGATGAGAAGGGTACGCTTTGGCTAGAAAAAAGGATTTGTGTGCCTAACGTGAAGCACCTCTGCGACATGATATTGAAAGAGGCACATGATTCACCCTATTCCATACATCCCGGAAGTACCAAAATGTACAAGGACTTGAAGACATGAGATTGTTGCAACCCTTGAAGGTACCCAAGTGGAAGTGGGAAGACATCAGTATGGATTTCATCGTCGGATTGCCACGTACTCAGTCGTGTTATGACTCTATCTGGGTTATCGTGGACCGATTGACGAAAACAACCCATTTTCTCCCTATAAGGGCCAAGTACAACGTTGCACAACTAGCCGAGTTGTACATGGAGCAGATCGTGTGCCGTCATGGAGTCCCGAGGAGGATAGTCTCAGATCGAGGTTCTCAGTTTACCTCTAGATTCTAGAGGAATCTGCAGAAAGCTATGGGTACACAACTGGATTTTAGCTCCGCCTATCACCCACAAACTGATGGACAAACCGAAAGGACAAACCAAATTTTGGAGGACATGTTGAGAGCTTGCGCCTTGAAACGTGGGCGTAGTTGGGATAGGAGTTTACCGTATGCCGAATTCTCCTATAACAACAGCTATCAAGCTAGCTTGAAGATGTCGCCTTTTGAAGCATTGTATGGTAGACGGTGTAGAACACCGCTGTTCTGGAACGAAACCAGAGAAAGCCAGGTGTTTGAACCAGAGGTGCTATAAGAAGCTGAAAAGCAAGTCCAAACAATACGGGAGAACTTAAAGGCTGCTCAGTCACGACAGAAAGGCTATGCGGACAATAGGCGAAGGAAGTTGACTTTCGAAATAGGAGACTTCGTATACCTTAAGGTATCGCCTATCCGAGGCCAACAACGTTTCAACGTCAAAGGCAAGTTAGCACCTCGCTACATCGGACTATTTAAGATTTTGGACAAGCGAGGAGAAGTAGCCTATAAACTAGAGCTCCCAACACACCTCTCCGACGTACATGACGTGTTTCATGTATCCCAGCTCAAGAAGTGCTTGAGAATACCAGAGGAGCAAATACCAATGGAAGAGCTTGAACTTCAAGAGGACCTGACTTATGCGGAACACCCTGTCCGAATTTTGGATGTAAAGGAAAGGGTCACTAGGAACAAAGTGATCCGATGGTGCAAGGTACAATGGAGCCATCACACCAAAGCTGAAGCCACATGGGAGCGTGAAGAAGACATCAAGACAGAATTTCCCCATCTGTTCTCTACTAACGAATCTCGAGGGCGAGATTCAATTTAAGGGGGCTAGATTTGTAACACCCTCATTTCTGGTGTCAGCATATATTCATGTTCTATGAAGAGAAAACATTTTAAGAAAAGTAGGAACGGAGAAAAATATCAAAAGGGTAACCAATAAGAGCTGAATCCAGTTCACCGAGAGCGTCGACGACAACTTCCGTGGCCCGCTGGCCACGTGGCGTGTCCGGAGCTCATCCCTACAAATTGGAGAGAGGTCCGCCGCTAACTGGCTACGTGGCAGGCTCAGGGCTCCTCTCCGCAAAGGGGGAGAGGTCCGACCTTGCGGGACACATGTTGCCCCCGGAGCTAGCCTCTGCGGAAGAAGCAAAGACATTTTTACAGGACACGTGTCACCTTCGGAGCTAGTCACCGTGGAAATCAGAGGACCAGTCGCGCGAGATACGTGTCGATCTCGGAGCTTACCTCCGAGAGGTCCGGTTCTATTGGACACGTGTCGCCACCGGAGCTCATCTCCGGGAGGTCCGTCACTGTTGGACACGTGTTAACCTCGGAGCTCGTCTCTGAGAAGAAAGGAAGTCTGGCACTGTTAGGACACGTGGCACACCCGGAGCAACCTCTGAGAGAGGGAAGGTCCGGCATTGACACGTAGCATGCGCGAAGCCCATCTCCGAAGGAGAAGGAGGTCTTGCTCGCTTGACACACGGCACAACCGGAGCTCGTCCCTGCAAAAAGGGGAGACCAGGTCCTGGTGGACACGTGGAGCTTCCGGAGCTCATTACTGAGGAGGTAACGAGTTCTAGAACGGTTCTTAGATTCTGTACGTGTAGAAATACCGGAACGAAGGAGAAACCGACCTGAATTCCACAAGGATACTGCACCAAATCGACTAAATATAAGTTGTTAAGATTCAACGACAATCTGAATAGAACTCTTATTCGAAGTCCAATCAGATTAGGACTCTTCTTCTCCTGATTATAAATAGAACCCATAACCTCTGGCCAAAACCACAAACTTCTTTTCCAACTCCTAAGCCGACGACTTAGAGCCCTAGCCCCAACTCGCCGAGTAAGCCATCGCCGGAGTTCAGCAAGGAAGATCGCCGGAAGAGAGCCCAACGATCTGAAGGACCCGAGGCCGAGAAGAACGTAAGGTAGGTCTCCAATACCACCTTACGACATCGTTGTGTTTTCCTTGCATCTGTTCTTCGATTCCTTTTGAACAGAAGCTTTCTTGTGGACAGATCACTTGTTGATCGGGTTGATCTAAAGACAAGGTCATCGCCACGTCCACATCTGATCCGAACACCTCTGTTCGTCATAAAATCCATGCAATCCATGCAAAGAACATGTACAAACTAATCTAATAAAACTAATCATAGGATAGCATG
Source organism: Neostapfia colusana (assembly GCA_030760725.1). Lineage (NCBI taxonomy): Eukaryota > Viridiplantae > Streptophyta > Magnoliopsida > Poales > Poaceae > Neostapfia > Neostapfia colusana. The sequence continues at coordinate 24,606,567 of JASWHV010000019.1, read as the reverse complement.
CATATGCATCATCGCATCTAGTTAAAGGTTGTGCATGATATTGATTGCTGTGGATTTTGTATGTGCGTGATCCTGTATAGCAGGACAATCTCAGGGAGCTGTCTACGACGAACTGCAACAACAAGGTTTCCAGATCCAAGAGCAACCAGAACCGCAAGAACAAGGCAAGTGCTCCTTGACCATATTGATCCTATGTTTGGGAAAACTGTTTTGTTTTGCGAAAAGGTGTGTGTGCTGAGTCAAACATAATGGGAAACCCTTTTATAGGAGTTTACTAGTTTTGGTTAAACCACCCTTGTCGCCAGGGAAGTTTATGAGTCGGGTATGGTTTTTGTTTTATGCTTCGCTGAGTCTATGGGATTGGGAAGCGAGATAGATGTGTCTAGCTAACTGCACTCGTAATGATAAATGAGAAACTGATGTTGTTAATGAACATGGATCGGAGGGAGATCTAGGCAAGCCTGGGTTTGTGAATGAGGTAGCATGAGATGGTGGTTTATTTGCCGTAGATCTAAGGACCGGTTCATGCATGCACATGCCAGGATAACAGTGCCACCACAAGGCCAAGTATAGGTGCGGCTTAGCTGAGTAATTAGGTAAGTTGCTAGATTGTTATGGACTGTGGAAGGTGCGGGGAATGGGAGTCGAGTGAGGACTGCCCTAGGAACTGCATGGCACAAATGGGGGGCCCGTGGGTGGGAGAATTGGAGATTCTAGCCTGCCGGTGAAACCTTAGTGAGTCCATACATCTAGTAGCCCCTTTGTAAAGGCTATTTTGTGATCTCTTGGCCATACACCGACGGTTGTGTACTGGTATAATGGAGGTTCTGCAGTCACCGACGGGTGACGAAATCACAAACTTGTGGGTAAAGAGGTGCAAACTTTGCAGGGTTCTTAAAACTATCATGATAGCCGAGCTCACGGTCACGAGCGCCTGGCCAACTGCCATGATTAGTTGGGATGGTTATTGGGATGGTTCTTGGTTATGGTTATTGGTTATGGTTTTGATTATGGTTTTGGTTTCCAGGACTGTTGAGTCTGGGTAATAAGATGGGTTGCATGACTGTTGAGTCATGGCAACGAGATTGATCTCGGCGTGAGACGAAGTTGTTTATGAGATGAGATGGTACCGAATACGAGAAGGTATTCATGAGATGGTAGCGAATACGAGGAGATATTCATGAGCATTAGGTGCGTAATCTGTTCTCAACCTTGCCTGTGGGAATGGAGTAGAGATGGAGCCACTGCTGCCTAGAATTGCTTCTGCATTAGAATAAAGACTTCCGCTGCATAAAAATAAGACTTCCGCTGTAAGCATGAGTCCAAGACTTATGAGACATTGTAATAAACTCTGTTATTCGTGGTAATATATATTCTGAATTCAGTTTGTGGATCATATGTGTATGTGTGATGAACATCCTGGGCACACATATGCATCAGTTCTCGGTTTCGTGGTTTTTCCACAGAACTGAGGGCGTCACAGATTGGTATCAGAGCCACGGGTTGACAGTAGGTTACACGTCTAGATAGAAATCACAAATTGATATTAGAGCCACGGTTGACAGTGAGTTACACGCCTAAATAGGAAATACAGATTGGTATCAAAAGCCACAAATAGGGGTAGATTACACACCTAGGTACAATCACAGATTAGTATCAGACACAGATTGGTAGCTAAGCCACGCTGACCAAAGGAAGCACCCTAGGATGCATAGATTGGCCTTAAAACTACCTTGACATAGGAAACCAGCCTTGAATAGGAGTTGTATGAGCCCTTGTGATGATTGTTGTGAATTGTGTGCTTAGTATAAGTCGTGGGACGTCTCAAAACATTGTCCATATCCACACGTAAGTAGAAAGAGGTGTGAGATGCTTCAGCACTTGTTCACATCCTCATATGGGCTAATATATGAACTCAGGAACATGAAGAGTCCAAGAGTTCCATATTAACGTCTCACACCGAGCTGTTTGACCTATCCCTGAACCACGTGCCTCATCAGGGGAGCTAACCAAAATTGAACAGCTTTCGGTAGCGTTCCTTACCATTTTTACATGAGTGTAGGTGTGTCGTTACATAATTAAAATTCAAAATTACAACACATATGTTAGTCTTGCCACATTAAGTAACTATGCTAATATAGTCCTTACTTGAGGCAAACTAGCGAATCCTCATGGTAATCCTAAGTTTTCCCGTAATACAGTCCTTAATTAATGTGCTATCCCCAATGCGGCTCTGATACCAGCCTGTGGTGGACCGGGATCCGCTCATCCAGGATCACAGAGGGTGGTGCCACACGATGCGACACCTGACAGCACACATCATAAGGAAACATTGTATTACATAGAAAACCAACTGAAATGTACAAAGTAGTACAATACTTCAGTTACAAACTAGTGTTTATATTACAGCAGCGGAAACTAAGTTTGTACAACTCACGCCTGTCTACCTAGCAAAAGTCGGTTGCCCGCCCTAGGGCAACCCACACTAGCTACACTCCTCAGCTCAGCACGGCGTGTACAGCTCCCACTCAGCCGTGGTCCCCGACGGAGGGTAGCCCTCGCCGGTGGACACGTAACCCGAGTCCGTGGGATGCTCCTCACCTGAAAAACACTTATAGCAGCAACCGTGAGCACGATGACTCAACAAGACTTAACCGACGCACCTATGTATGAAACTCTACATGCAGTTTACACGAACATGGGATGGTAAATTTCAGCAAACAGACACGCCTACAAGTTCATCCTTAGTTCATCTTTTACCACAAGTTAACAGTTCATGAATATAAAATTTAGTGAGCAATATTTGGTGGCACACATGTAGCATTACAATTATATCATAACAGCAATATTGAATCATCACATTTCATACATTAACCTACGTCACGACTCAGTGACCAAGTGGTACTCTTCACCGTGAGGGACGGCAAATCGACTCGATATACACCTGCAGGGATACCCAAAGAGCACGTCACGTACGCCCACCCGTGGAGCTGCACAGAATGCTCACTCGATGCCGTACGGGACAACCTTTCACCCAACAGCCCATACGTTGAACTGGTCGCACCGAAATGAGCAGGAGGTTCCCTACACGGAGCAGCTCTCTATGCCTGTTAGCAGATTTCCACCTTGCTGCCCTCATCCTACACCTATAAATCGGTACGTTATGCCTCGACACCCGGAGGTATAGGTTACATCGGTTTATGGGGCCCATATATCCGATATGCCTTCGGTACGTTCAAACTTGATCAGCGTGGGCCGCACACGGTTCGGTCCTCAATCGACACGGACCGGGCTGCGCACACGAGACTTCCTCTTGCTGCGCCCTAGCCACTGCCTAGTCTCATTTTCATTACTAAAGTGATCTCACATCACTCGAACCAATCCCGTGTGTCCCAAGCCTAACTCGCGAGTAGATTCCAACTACTCGACTTGTACTGAAGTTCTATAAATCATTAAGCATAGCCTGTCTACTCGAGGACTTAGACACTACCCTCACTCTTATAGGAAAATCTGGTTATGCATTTGGGGTCTCATCCATCTTACACCTAATGCACATCCATACCACATACTAAGTATACATAAAGCAAAACTTTTGGAAATGGGTTAATGCAAACCGGGGCTTGCTGCTACTAAGTTTCTGCTCAAAGGGGAAGAAGAAAACGGATGCGACGACGTTGTAAGATGGGTAATCAAGACCTACCTTACTTCCCCTTATGATCGTCGGCTCTTTTCTGGCGACGGCGAGGCGTGACGGGGCTCGTCGGCGGGCTCACCGGCGACTGAACTCCGGCGAGGGGTGTGTCCAACTCGGCGAGTTGGGCTAGGGCCTCCAAGTCGCTGACTCGAGAGGAGAAAAAGAGGAGTCCTACTCCAATTGGAGCTCAAATAAGAGTCCAACTCAATTTTGGATCTTAACAACTTATCTTTTCAGTTAGGTGTGGCAGCCTTGGGGATTTCATTCTCCCAAATGTGGGGAAAATTTGGGGAAGATTGTGTCGGTACCCTCAGTACCGGATACTCCCGCGCACAGGAGGAAAAACCGCCTAAAGACCTCGCATTTCCGCGGTGGTGAGCTCCGGAGGCGCCACGTGTCCAGCGGGGGCCGGTCTTTGCTTATCCTCAGAGGCGAGCTCCGGGCCTGCTACGCGGCCAGTAGAGCCGGGCCTCGCCCCCTCCGTAGGGGCGAGCTCCGAGGACGCCACGCGTCCAGCGGGGTCGAACCTCCCTTCTCCTCAGAGGCGAGCCCCGGGCCTGCCACGTGTCCAGCGGGCCGGGCCTCCCTTCTCCTCAGAGGCGAGCTCTGAGGGTGCCACGTGTCCAGCGAGGCCGGACCTCTCTTCTCCTCAGAGGCGAGCTCCGAGTGTGCCACGTGTCCAGCGAGGCCGGACCTCTCTTCTCCTCGGAGGCGAGCTCTGAGGGCGACACGTGTCCAGCGTTGCCGGACCTCATCCCCTCCGCGGAGGTGATCTCCGAGAGTGACACGTCTCCAGCGGTGCCGGACCTCACCCCCTCCGCGGAGGTGAGCTCCGAGGGCGACACGTGTCCGTCTGTGCCGGATCTCACCCCTTCCGCAGGGTGAGCTCCGATGGCGACACGTGTCCAGCGGGGCCGGACCTCACCCCTTCCGCAGGGTGAGCTCCGAAGGCGACACGTGTCCCGCGGTGCTGGACCTCACCCCCTCCGCGGAGGTGAGCTCCGAAGACGACACGTGTCCTGCGGGCCGGACCTCACCCCTTCCGCAGGGTGAGCTCCGAGGCTGCCACGTGGCTAGCAGTGTCGGACCTCACCCTTCCGCAGGGGCGAGCTCCGAAAGCGCCACGTGTACTTCGGGCCGGGGGGAAGTGTCGACAGCGCACCTTGGCAAATTGGAATTGACTCATTTCAGCTATCTTTTTTCCATTCCCCGCCATTTTTATGGTTCTTTCTCCAGTTCTACTTCTTTTATACTGTTTCTCTATATGAAAAAATGTATGCATGCATGAAAGTGAATTTGAGGGTGTTACAAACCTACCCCCCTTAAACTGAATCTCGCCCTCGAGATTCGATAGAGTAGAGAATAGATGAGGGAATTCTGCCTTGAGGTCTTCCTCACGCTCCCATGTAGTTTCGGCTTCCGTGTGATGGCTCCATTGTACCTTGCACCAACGGATTACTTTGTTCCTTGGGACCCCCTCCTTTACGTCCAAAATTTGGACAGGGTGCTCCACATAGGTCAGATCCTCTTGAAGCTCGAGCTCATCCATCGGTACTTGTTCTTCCGGTACTCTTAAGCACTTCTTGAGTTGGGATACGTGAAACACGTCGTGTACATCGGAGAGGTGCGTTGGCAGCTCTAGTTGATAGGCTACTTCTCCTCGCTTGCCCAAAATCTTGAATGGCCCGATGTAGCGAGGTGCTAATTTGCCCTTGACGTTGAACCGTTGTTGGCCTCGGATAGGCGATACCTTAAGGTACACGAAGTCTCCCACTTCGAAGGTCAATTTTCTTCGCCTATTGTCCGCATAATCTTTTTGTCATGACTGAGCAGCCTTCAAGTTTTCTCGTATCGTTTGGACTTGCTTCTCGGCGTCTTGCAGCACTTTGGGTCCAAACACTTGGCTCTCTCCGGTCTCATTCCAAAACAGCGGCGTTCTACACCGTCTACCATACAATGCTTCGAAAGGTGACATCTTCAAGCTGGCTTGAAAGCTGTTGTTTTATGAGAATTCAGCATACGGAAAGCTCCTATCCCAACTACGCCCATGTTTCAAGGCGCAAGCTCTCAACATGTCCTCCAAAATTTGATTTGTCCTCTCAGTTTGCCTGTCAGTTTACGGGTGATAAGCGGAGCTGAAATTTAGCCGTGTACCCATGGCTTCATGAAGCTTCTTCCAGAATCTAGAGGTAAATTGAGAACCCCGATCTGAAACTATCCTCTTCGGAACTCCATGGCGACACACAATCTGCTCCATATACAGCTCGGCTAGTTCTGCGATGCGGTACGTGGTTCTAACAGGAAGGAAATGGGCTGTTTTCGTCAATCGGTCCACAATAACCCAAATGGAGTCGTACCCCAACCGAGTACGTGGCAATCCGACAATGAAATCCATGCTGATGTCTTCCCACTTCCACTCGGGTACTTTCAATGGCTGCAACAGTCCAGCGGGTCTTTGATGTTCGGCCTTCACCCGTTGGCACGTGTCGCATAAGGCAACATATTCAGCTATGTCCCTTTTCATACCATCCCACCAATAGCAAGTTTTCAGGTCCTTGTACATCTTTGTACAGCCGGGGATGTATGGAATAAGGTGAGTCATGTGCCTCCTTTAATATCGTGTCGCGGATGTGCTTAACGTTAGGCACACAAATCCTTTTCCCTAACCAAAGCGTGCCTTTCTTGTCTTCCTTGAAGTCCTTTTCTATGCCTTGTTGGACTCTTTCCTTGATTTCCTTGATTTCCTCATCCGTTGCTTGGCCATCTCGTATCTCTTGTTCCAACGAAGAGTTGAGTTCTATCACTTCCATCTCGTTCAAGAACCCGATATGTAACCGTTTGAACTCCTTGCGCAGCTCGGGCGGTAGCTCTCGAACCGTGAGTTGGTGACATGCTCCCTTTCGGCTCAACGCATCAGCTACTACATTGGCCTTTCCAGGTTGATAGTTGATTCCAACATCATAATCCTTCATGAGTTCCAACCATCGACGTTGCCTCAAATTCAGATCCGTTTGTGTGAATATATACTTGAGGCTTTTGTGATCCGTATAGATCTCACATCGGTGGCCAAGGATATAATGCCTCCAAATCTTCAAGGCATGTACCACGGCTGCGAGTTCCAAGTCATGTGTGGGGTAATTCAGCTCGTGTTTCTTTAGTTGTCTCAACGCATAGGCTACCACTTGTCCTTCTTGCATGAGCACACATCCAAGCCCTTGTCTTGATACGTCACAATATATATTGAAACTCTTACTCACGTCCGACAATACCAAAACTGGCGCTGTGGTTAGTCCTTTCTTGAGCTCCTCAAAGCTTTCTTGGCACACTGGTGTCCACTGAAATGCTTTTCCCTTCATTAGCAATTCAGTCATAGGCTTCACTATTTTGGAGAAATCCTTGATGAACCGTCGGTAGTATCCAACCATCCCAAGGAAACTCTGAATATCCCTCACATTCTGTGGTTGGTTCCACTTCAGAACATCTCCCACTTCTCCGGGATCAACCGATACTCCTCTCTCGGAGATGATGTGGCCTAGGAACGATATCTCCTTTAGCCAAAATTGACACTTGCTGAACTTGGCAATTGATGCTCTCGATGCTTCTGCAATGTCAATCTCAAATGTTCTTCATGTTCTTCCTTGCTTTTTGAATACACCATGATATCGTCGATGAAAACCACGACGAACTTGTCCAAGTACTCCATGAAGACCTTATTCATGAGGTACATAAAATATGCGGGTGCATTCGTTAACCCAAAAGACATAACGGTATATTCATACGAACCATACCGTGTTCAAAATGCAGTCTTGGGTTTGTCAGAGGGCTTAATCTTCAGCTGGAAGTATCCCAACCGAAGATCAATCTTAGAGAAAATTCGGGCACCTTTCATTTGGTCGAATAGGTCCTCTATACGGGGCAGCGGGTATTTATTCTTGATCATCACCTCATTTAGAGACCTATAATCCACACACACCCTTTGGGTCCCATCCTTCTTGTCTACGAAGAGCACGGGAGCTCCCCAAGGTGACGAGCTTGGGCGTATAAAACCCTTTTCTAGCTGCTCCTGAATTTGTTTCTTAAGTTCCACTAGTTCATTAATGGGCATCCTATATGGCCTTTTCGCTATAGGTGCAGTTCCGGGTACTAAATCGATGGCAAATTCAATGTCCCAGTCAGGTGGCATACCTGGAAGTTCTTCCGGGAACACATCTGAAAATTCTTGAACCACCGGAATGCTTTCCAATGTTGCTTCTTCGACGTGGTTCAACGCTGCCTTCTCGGTTGCCGGTTGGGCTGACTCGAACTCAATACGAGTACTGTGCTCATTTGTCAACTGCACGCTCCTCTCAGCACATTGAATTACTCCGTTGTGCTTGCTTAACCAATCCATTCCAAGTATTATATCAATCCCTTGGGAATCCAAGACAATAAGGTTAGCAAGAAAGTCTACCCCCTTATTTTAAGGTTTACTTTCGGACATACTATATTAGTCCTCATCTCTCCACCAGGAGAATTAACCAACATAGTATATTTCATGTGTGATATGGGCAGATTATACTTGGCAACATACTTGGATGATATGAATGAATGCGATGCTCCGGAATCAAATAAAACAGTGGCTGGGTTGGAGTTGGCAAGGAACATACCAATCACGACGTCCTCGGCCTGTTGCGCTTCCTCAGCGGAGACTTGGTTCACGTTGCCACGAGCGTAGTTCTGCTGTCCATGGTTGCCTTGCGTAGCTCCTCCATTCAGCCATGGGTTCTGTTTTGGTGCGTTGGTCGGCTGTCCAAGGCCTTTCTTCGGGCATTGGCTTGCAAAGTGTCCCGCCTCTCCACATGCAAAGCATGCTTTGTTGCCCAAAACAGCAGGAACGTTGGGGCGAGGGTGGTTTTGAGCATAGGCGCCCATGTTGGGACGGGCGCAGGAGGCAAAGTCATACGAGGTGCTTGCATAACAGGACGTTGCTGCGGTGGTTGATTAGGGCGAGGTTGGTTTGCAGCGGAAAGTAGAAACGGACGAGCCATACTGTGGTGCAGCTGGGGGCATGAAACGGGGACGTACATTACTCCCTTGTGGCTGGTATGGCATCTTCCTCTTGCCCTCTTGCTCGATCTCATGGATCTTGCTCTCAACCACTATAGCTTTGTCAACAAGCTTCTGGAAGTTCGCATAATCGTTGTTGAGCAGCTGAACTTGGATCTCATTGTTCAATCCTCTCATGAACAAGTATTGCTTCCATTGATCCAAGTTTACGTCTTCTGGAGCATACCTTGACAGCTGCGTGAACTTGTTGAGGTACTCATTCACGCTCTTCCTTCCTTGGCGGAGACCTTCAAACTCTTGCCTTTTAAGCATCATGACTCCAGCAGGGACGTAATGAGAGCAGAAACTCTCCTTAAGTTTGGCCCAAATGATAGTCTCCTGGTTGTCATGAGCATTGCAAAGAGCGTCCCACCAGTCAGCGGCTGCTCCCATAAGTTGGTGCGATACGAAGAGAACTTTCTCCCGATCATCGCACTGAACAATAGCAAGATTCTTTTCCATGGACTTCAGCCAATCATCAGCCTCCATGGGATCATTAGCTTGTGCAAAAGTGGGCGGTCGAGTCCTCATGAACTCTTCCAATCTGTTGTGAACCGGCGGTGGTGGTGGTGGTGATGCAGGAACGGGGTTAGTATTGTTGTTATTATTGGCTTGCAGCTGTCCCAAAGTTTGTATCATGGTTTGCATGAGTTGGTTCTGCATAGCCATCAACCGTTCAAGTTTGTTTGCACCAGCCCCGGGGTTAGCATTTCCAGGAACTTCAACGTTGCCATCCTCTTGTGGTTCAGGGTGGCCATGAACGTTCCTCCTTTGGCGGCCGGCGTTTTCCCTCACCATCTGTGTGAGAGAGAGAGTTGAGTAGAATAGAAAAGAGAAATTTAGATTGATTTCCCCAACTATATGCATCAAGGTGTATGAACTATATATCTTCTTTTATTAATTTCAGCCTATATGAGGATGTGAACTCATGCAGAAGCATCTCACATCTCTCTACTATGTGTGGATGTGGACTTTCGTAGAAGCGTTCCACAACTCACACTAGCACACAAACACAAGCAATCGTCACAAAAGTTCAACATACCACTCCTATTCACGCTACTACGCTTTAAACGTTCCTGGCTTATTCAATGAGAATCCTAAACTCAATCATGTGAACTGGTGTTGTTCCCGCCGTGTGACGGGGGGTGGTCCATCGGACACCTCAATGGGGTTAAGTGCACTCCCACGTGGTGGTGAACGAGTACTTATGTGTCGTGCTCCGGATCACCGGCATCTATAAATAGGACATGAGAAACTTTAGAGAAGGAAGAAAATACTTCAAAACTTTAGAAGCTATGAAGCAAGAAAGCAAAAGTGTTGTTGTCCAAAAGAAGAGAAAAGAGGGGCTGAAAATAGCACTTTGCGGTGGCTGACTTGACAAGAAAGGTGCAGCAGCAAGCAATTCTAGAAAATAGCAGTTTAGAGGGGTGTTCCTATGTGTTTTAGAGTGTCCATTCTACCTAGGCTTGTGTCCTACGGTCAACGTGACTCTGATACCAATCTGTCACACCCAGTTCCGGAAACCAGAACCGATCTAATGCATATGTGTGCCCAGGATGTTCATCACACATACACATGCAATCCACAAACTGAATTCAGAATATAACCATGAAAAAATAGTGTTTAAGTACTTTATTACATCGACTAATTGTCTCACTCATGATTGTCTATCTTATTCTTGTAGCGGAAATCTCTAAACGACAGCGGAAATAACTAAACAGCAGCGGCTATATCTTCAACTCCACAGGCATGTTGACGGTAGTCCATACGCCTAGTACTCCACATGATCCTTGAAGTACTCTTCTCCTGTTGCTGATGTTTATGTGATAATGCAAGGGTTAGTACATGACGTACTCAGCAAGTGCGGAAAGAGTATGACATGTAGCTTACAACAAGGTATGGAATAAAAAGGCTTATTGCAGCAAGCAAATTTTATTTCACAAACATGATAAAAAACAGCAACTATTTCTTGGTGAATTTTATCCCAACATAACCATGTTATAACAGCAACATACCTTCATCATAGTTCACCACTTATCATGTCTCAACCAGCCATTAATCTTTCTCAACTTCATCTCATGCTCATAATATCCATAACCATCTCATATTCATATCACCAAACCAACTCATTGTCAAGATTCAACAGTTCCGAAACCAATCCCAATGACCATACCATAACCATACCGAAAATCCGTCCCAAGTTTTCCCTCTAATCATGTGAGTTGGCCAGGCACTTGTGACCGTAAGCACGGCTATCATGATAGTTTTACACTCTACAGAGGTGGCACCACTTTACCCACAAGTTTGTGATTTCGTCACCCGTCGACGACTGCATAACCTCCATTATACCAGTAGACAACCGTCGGTGTATGGCCAAGAGATCACAAAATAGCCTTTACAAAGGGGCTACTAGATGTATGGACTCACTAAGCTTTCACCAGCAGGCTTGAATCACCATTCTCCCACCCACGGGCCCCCTCTTGTGCCATGCAGTTCCCAGGGCAGTCCTCTCTCGACTCCCATTCCCCGCGCCTTCCACGGTCCATAACAATCTAGCAACACACCTAATTAGTCAGCTAAGCCGCACCCATATTTGGCCTTGTGGTAGCACTGTTTTCCTGGCATGTGCTGGCATGAACCGGTCCTTAGATCTACGGCAAGTAAACCACCATCTTATTCAGCAACATCCACGAACCAAGCTTGCCTAGATCTCCCCCAATTCCATGTTCATTATCATCATTAAGTTCTCATTATCATTATTCATATGAGTGCAGTAGCTAACCATGTTTTAATTCAGCTTCCTGTATCCCGTGGATTAAGCGAAGCAAAAGGAAAAACGACCATACCCGACTCATCAACTTTCCCGGTGACAAGGATGGTTAACAAAACTAGTAAACTCCTATAAAAGGGTGTCCCATAAAGTTGACTCAAGAATACGAGTTTTCGCAAACAAAACAGTTTCAAAACATGGGATCAATATGGTCAAGGGGCACTTGCCTTGCTCCCGTGGCTCTTGTTGCTCAAGCGTCTCGAAGTCTTGGTGCTGTAGCATAAAAATATTGAACTCTTCACCATACTATGCTCAAACCAATGTACAAACTCTTCACCATAAAAATATTGATCAAGCTCATCAAAAGGAAGATCAAGGAGAATCCAAGGCGATGGCATGAGACTTTAAATGAAGCTCTATGGGATCATAGAATGTCAAGACACGGTGCCACCAAGGTAATTCTTTTTGAGCTTGTATATGGACAAGAAGCCATGTTGCATGTGGAGATCAAGATGAAGGCATGTCGAGTAGATCAACAAGACAACCTTTTGGCTGTGGATTATCAAGAGTTGATGATGGACAAGTTGGATGAAGTATCTAAGAGCCGAATGAAAGCCTTGAAAAGATTGAGAAGGAAAACCTCAGGGTGGCCAAGCATTACAACAAAAGAGTTCGAGAGAAATCGTTCCAAGTCGGTTTCTTAGTATGGAGAACGATTTTGCCTTTAGGAACTCAAGACAAGAAGTTTGGCAAATGGTCACCAAGTTGGGAGGGACCCTTCAAGATTGTAGGGATTATTTCCGGGAATGCTTACTTTGTGGTGAGCTTGCAAGGAGAGAAACTCGGGGAAAGCTATCAATGGAAGATAATTTAAGACATTCTAACCAAGTGTATGGCAACAAGGTTGAGTTTACAGCCGGTTTGTCCAACATATCATGGCTAAGAAGATGTTTTTTTGGCATACTCCATTTGCCTAAAAATAGGGGGGCATGTGTTGGGAGTGAAAAGTGGTCGTGTGACTCACAAGGAAGAATCCAGCTTGGGAACAACAAGTTTTCATCACGGCTGAGAGACAAGCAAGCCAAGACGTGAGCAATCAAGGCCGGAGCAAGACTTGGAGGCTCTAAAATGGGTTCAAACCGTGTGAAGTCATCATGTCAAGGGTCTAGAAGAGTCTTCACAACATTGTCCGTGCCTTAGAGATAAGATAGAGTTTTAGCTTGATAGAAGTCGTCGAGTTTGTACCGAGTCTATATAAAACCAGCCTTCTGCCGATAATTTAGCCACATTACAATCCAAATTTGATCAACCACTTTTGTTTTTTTGTTTGTTCTTTGTATTCTTTAGGCTTAGCTCGTAGCCTTTGTTTCTTTGCCGAGTAAAGCATCCGGTTCTCTCCACGTAAATGAGACTTAATATGTTCCTGCTTTAGGAACCTTATACTCATCTAAGTTTCGGTGACTAACACCGAGATTCATCACAAAACAAGCAACTCCACGATCTGTTCACCAACACCCTGTAGGGGTACGCGTGGAGCATGCGGGTCATGACAAGTGTGGACCATGACATGTTCATCTTTGCCACCAAGAATCTTCTTCCGATGGGGGTCTGGTTGTGCCTGTGCTGTGAGGATGAGCTGGCCACCATCAGGCATCGGAGGCAGGAGGATGCCACATCCGAAAAATGTAGGGCACTGAAGATAAGGTCCTTCTCGGACCTCTTCGCAGCGGAACTCTCTGTGGACCTGTCCAGCTACAGCTGTGCGGCGCGGCATGGGTGGGCGCGCATGAAGAGGAGGTGTTGGGTGCCGTTATGAGGGGTAAGAAGGAGCTGAGGCGGAGGCGTCAGATGGAAGTTGAGGATTTAGCAGCGTCCATTACAGTATTAGCGGCGGGTGGAAGCTGAGGCGCACAGCGGGCGGTGACGGTATCGACCGTGGCGTAGAGGCAAAATGCATGACAGAGGCAAATTCTGCCCGACAGGAATGTTACAGACGTCTAGCTCTGCCTACCTTGACCCATCTTACAGTGCATGCTAGCATGGTACGCCCACAACAGGGTGGGTACAAGGCCCACAACCTATGTGGCCCGCGGCACGTGTACCATCAGTTCCATAATGGAGAACACAGCTCATTATGGCATGAACACTCTAGAGAACAACAGATTAGTATGACTGAACTTGCTTAATTAGTACAAGCATGTCTACTTTTATCATAGACACATACATATTGTATACTTGACAACCATTAATAATCAAAATTAAAGGCACTTAATTTCTATTCATTACTTAACTTATATGACCAGTGGTGACACTGTACTTGATACAGAAATGTGAAATACACATTACCAAATGTAACACTAGTGCACATACACACCTATGTGTTGTGTAGTTGTATCAAGAAAGTTAGGGGAAGATAAAACTGCAAACATAAACATGCAAAATTGCAAAGCATAGTTACCATGTTGATTAGGATTTGCTTCAATTTTTGTTGATCACTTTTTGCCTTCCCTGATCTTTTTTTTTTGCTGTCCTGCAGGGGGTACGCAGAGAGCATGTGAGACATGATGCTGCGGAGCTCGGCTTGTTCACCTTTGCCACCAAGGATCTTCCTACGATGGAGGTCTGTCCGTTCTGGTGGTCGGAGGATGATCGGGCTGACATCAAGGAATCAGGGGTGGAGGATGAGAAGGACGTGACGTCAGAGAAACATAAGGCATTGATGAAATATTGCATCTCATACCACTTCACAACAGCACCCCTCATGGACCCATCCGGCTCCATGGTGTGGCGCGGGTGGGCGAAAATGAAGAGGAGGAGATGGGTGCCACTATGAGGGACGCTAAAGGTGTGTTTGGTATGGAGACAAATTAGGATGGGTTGGGTCCATCCCTGCTTTTAGAGATGGGACGGTTCAATTTTTATGTTTGTTGGAGGGATGGGCTAGCCCTATTTTTTGTTTGATTGGAGAATAGTGAGGGACGGAATGATCCTATCTTCTGTTTGAATAGAGTGATGAGGACATCAGAGCAGTGGATACTCATATTGATATACAAGGACCAATCACAAGAGGACGAGCACGGTTACTAAATCAGCAGGTGAACTCGTTCCTAACTTCCTACCCATGTGATTTTGAGAATGGATTGCTATTGAATGATTTAATTGTTATTAGGAACCATGGACATGATCAACAAGTAAAGGGAGGAGGATTTGGGGACGTGGAGAATCAGATGGGACGTCCACAAGTTGATGGAAACAGTCACCAACTCGGACTTGAGTTCAACTCGGAGTCTCGGAGCAGTACATCTTAAAACGGACGTCCAGGATGCATACGGACTCCGTTTTTGATGTTCTACATATGCATGGAAATATGAGAAGATAAACTTTCTAATGGTTCTGGTCCCACATTAAAATTCGCCGGGAGTCGTTGGGAGTTGTCGAAACAAGTTGAATTCGGAGTTCTGTCCGGTGTTGCACCACCGTATTGGGCTTTTGGGCCTTGTATCCCGTATGAGTCCATTAGGGACGCGTCTAAGGGTCTTATGGTCGAACCCTAGCCTTTAAATACTGCAGCCGCCGGCCATATTTGGTGGGTTTTGCTTAGATTAAACACTTTCGCCGTTCTACGGTTTGTGAGACCCCAATTTCACAATTTCGGATTGCATCTTCGTCATTCTTGCTTGTGTTCTCGGTTGCACCTGCAGGGATAGCCTTCTTGGCAAGGTAAAGCGTGTGAATCACGGTTGATAACCAACGGAGCAGTGGTGTAGTGATTGCAGGGGTGTTCGGGTCTGCTCGAGTTCCTCGGATCATCAACGTCGAGATCTCCACTTCAATCGACCTACCTTTCGGAAGATCGGGCCTAAACAACTCATCATTTGGTATCAGATTTAAGGTTGGCCGTGAGGTACTTTGATTTCCCACTAGATTAGTTTTTTATTTTTCATACCTAGAGTCCACAGAAAAAGCCACAAAAAAACATATCGTGTTACCGATTCCTAGACTATAGTGCCTGCAAGTTTTTGTTTTTCAGTTTGCATTGTTGAGTTTGCATTCGTGTGGTCGAGTCTTGTTGCTGGTTTAGCTTTGTGTTTTTGGATCGTAGTTATCGTTTTTCTTCCTTGTTTTTCTTGCTTCTCACCTATTCCACAATCCCTAAACAACAAACCGAGCCACCAAGATCATCGGTTTGCCCTAGCTAGCCGCATTGCGTGAACTCACGCATCGCCAGCCATAGAACAGGTGACAAACCATTGTGCCAGTCCTCCTTGATTCATCACACAACATCCCATCAGGCATCGTTGCTAAATTCTGATTGTTTTTCACATCCTATTGTGAGATCTTTTTCAAAACCGAGTTTGAATCAACATAAAAAAGTAACTCGGGTAGCCTACCTTAAAACGGCCATAACTTTTGCTTACGAACTCGAAATCGGGCGATTTTTTTTTCAAATTGATCTACTCGAAATTTCGCAACCGATTTTCCACAGCTTCTCCGTGTTCGGCGAAATATGTTTGGCCAAATTCCCCTCAGAAGATAGACTATCCAGCCTCCGAAGTTTCAGCATAATTTTTAAAGAATCTTCCTGATTTTCTATAGGACACATCTTACATCCAATTGAGCTGCAAAGTTGTGTGTTCCTATTTTTGTGCTCTCAAGTAAATAAAAAATATCAGAAAAATATTAAAAAAAAGAAAAAAAATTGTGAAGAGAGCACAGATATTAAGCATTGACAGCACACACTTGAAACAGTTGGCCTATACACTTGTGCTGTACTTGTTGCTTATATCTTCCTGATCTTCTATTTGCATCTCTACCGCCTTGTGTTGTGCTAGGCCTAGAACACTTGTTAACCAGCAACAGTTCCTACATTGAATACTTATTCAACTTTGTTTTGTTGTTAACGATTTTCTTTGCTTATTAGCCACTATATTGTGCCATCCAAGCTCCACTTTTTCTCTTGAGCAGAACAGATACCTTTGCAATCACTCCATGCTTAATTGGTTCTCACCGTCCACCGTTTACCACCTGCTGTGTCGGTAAGAACACTTGTAAGAACGTGGTAAGACGCTTGAGAGAGAGAGAGAGATTGTTTCCTTCCTTCCACTTTTCACATTGCCACTATCCTTTGTAGTTGATAGGGATAACATCTTTTTGTTGTCTTTTGTTTACTACTAACAATGGCAGAAGATAAAAGGTATGATGAATGTGTTCAACATGCTGAGTTGCGTGACATGATGAGGGAAATGACAGATATGTTCACCAAAACCCAAGCATCGACAGAGGCGTCATTGACGACCTTGAATCGCCAACTTGCTGATCTTGTTGTTCGGATGGATACTCTTGAGGCGCGGTTGCCTCTCGCTGAAGATCGTGAAGATGATGCTTATAATATAGAAGATCATAACAATCAACCACGACTTCCACGTTATCTACGAGGTATGGGAGGTAATAATCGTTATAATTACAATGATTGTCATAAAAATTTTAATCGCCCTCTTGATGATCCTTTTGCTAAAGTCAAATTTACTATACCCTCTTTTTCTGGTGCTTATGATGCTGAGGCATATCTTGATTGGGAGATGACAGTAGAGCAGAAATTTAATGTCCAACTTGTTCCTGAACAACATAGAGTTCGTCAAGCCACTAGTGAGTTTAAGGATTTTGCTATCATATGGTGGAATGAACTTGTTAAAACTAGAGCTGATCCTCTAACATCGGATAGATTAAAGGAAGCTATGCGTGTTCATTTTGTTCCTCCTTCTTTTCAGCGGGACCTTCGCAAAAAATTGCAGCGCTTAGACCAAGGTAACATGTCCGTAGAGGAGTATTACCAAGAGTTACAAAAGGGTATGTTGCGCTGTGGGGTAGTAGAGGACATGGATGATAAAATAGCTCGTTTTTATGGGGGGTTGAGGCGTGAAATTCAGGACATTATTGATTATAAGGAATATGATACTGTTAACAGATTATTTCAGCTGCCTATGTTGTCAGAAAAAGAATTGCAGGGCCGCCAACAGCAGCTGCACCAACGCATGAGGAGCACATTTACACCGCGTTCGACATCTACACCATCCAAAACAGCACCATCTTCGAGTTTTCCTACTGCCACTACACCATCCAATGGTGGCCAACGAACTTCATCTATTGCTCAATTTCCTCACGCGCCGGAGGGCAGCAAGACGACACCATTCAAGCCTACGTCTTCCACTCCTTCCACGAGTCGAACTTCCAACATTATGTGTCACCGCTGCCAGGGAGTTGGTCATGTGATGAAAGATTGCCCTAGCAAACGAGCATACATAGCACGAGATGATGGCGGGTATGATAGTACTTCGGATGTTGAAGATGAATATTCTCTTGCTACTAACGTTGCAGGACCAAAAGATGACCACTATAGCACAGATGAAGAGGTACTTGGTACTGCAGCAACGGAAAATTATAGAATCATAATTGTGCAGCGTGCTTTGAGCTCCAAAGTTGAGGCGGATGACAAGCTACAACGACACAATCTTTTTCACATGTTTCTCATCGTCAAGGACTGCCGCGTGCACACTATAATTGATGGAGGCAGCTGCAACAACTTGGTGAACACGGATGTGGTCAAGAAACTTGGGTTGACAACAAGAGCACACCCTCATCCATACCACATTCAGTGGTTCAACAACAGCGGTAAGGTTAGGGTAACACAAACAGCGAGGGTACATTTTTTGATTGGTTCTTACCATGATTTTGCTGATTTTGATGTCATACCTATGGATGCTTGTTCTCTTTTGTTGGGACGTCCTTGGGAATTTGATACGGATGCTATTCATCATGGAAGAACTAATAAATATACTCTGATGCATAAAGGAAAGAAAATCACTTTGCTTCCTATGACTCCTGCTGAAATTGTACGTTTTGAGAAAAGTAAAATACGTGATGATAAGGCAACAAAATCACTAGACTCTGAAAAATAGCAAGTAATTAAGTTAAAATCACCTTCGTTGCTCACAAGTAAATCTGACCTTGCTGATTTATTTAATACCAAGGGGATGTACTACGTTTTAGTATGCAAAGAAGCCATGTTTTCAATTTATGAAGTGTCCATTGCATTGTCCCCTGCTGTTGCTAACCTTTTGCAGGATTTTGCGGATGTGTTTCCCCCCGAGATACCCCCTGGATTACCACCTATGAGGGGCATTGAACATAAGATCGACTTGATTCCAGGGGCAAGTTTGCTAAATCGTGCGGCGTACAGGGCGAATCCAGAAGAGACAAGGGAAATTCAGCGACAAGTTCAAGATCTTTTGAACCGTGGGTATATTCGTGAAAGCCTTAGTCCTTGTTCTGTTCCTGTTCTTTTGGTTCCTAAGAAAGATGGTAGCTGGCGCATGTGTGTTGATTCTAGAGCGATTAATAACATCACTATTCGATATCGTTATCCTATTCCTCGCTTAGATGACATGCTTGATGAATTGAGTGGTGCTATTATTTTCACAAAAATTGACTTGCGTAGTGGTTACCACCAAATTAGAACGGCACTAGGAGATGAATGGAAACTGCATTTAAAACCAAGTTTGGACTTTATGAGTGGTTAGTAATGCCTTTTGGTTTAACTAATGCACCTAGCACTTTTATGCGATTAATGAACGAGGTTTTACGTCCTCTTATTAGAAAATTTGTGGTGGTTTACTTCGATGATATCCTCATTTACAGCAAGTCATATGACGAACATCTTAATCACTTGCGTGTTGTTTTCAGTGTCTTGAGAGATGCACGTTTGTTTGGTAACCTCGAAAAGTGTGTCTTTTGCACCAATCGAGTTTCGTTTCTTGGATATGTCGTTTCATTGCAGGGAATTGATATGGATGAGGCAAAAATTGTGGCGATCACTAGATGGCCAACTCCATCGACCATCACGCAGGTGCGTAGTTTTCTTGGTCTTGCAGGTTTTTATCGACGCTTTGTGCGGGATTTCAGCACCATTGCAGCACCTCTCCATGAACTGATGAAGAAGGGAGTGCAGTTTCGATGGGGCGAACAGCAGAAACAAGCTTTTGATGTTCTCAAATCAAAGCTTACACAAGCACCATTGTTACAACTTCCTAATTTTGACAAGACATTTGAGCTAGAATGTGATGCAAGTGGCATTGGTATTGGAGGTGTTCTCATACAAGGAGGTAAACCCGTTGCATTCTTTAGTGAAAAATTGCATGGTCCTTCTCTGAATTATTCTACTTATGATAAGGAATTGTATGCCTTAGTGCGAGTTCTACAAACTTGGCAACATTACCTGTGGTCTAAGGAGTTCGTCATACATTCGATCATGAATCTTTGAAGTATCTTAAGTGTCAAACCAATCTGAATAAACGACATGCTAAATGGATTGAGTTCATAGAATCGTTTCCGTACATCATTAAGCATAAGAAAGGGAAGGAGAATGTTATTGCAGATGCATTATCTAGACGTTACACCATGCTGTCCCAACTTGATCATAAAATATTTGGTTTGGAAACAATAAAAGGATTATATCCTACTGATTTGGACTTCAAAGATGCCTTTGAAAATTGTAGAGAAGGAAGAACTTGGAATAAATATGTACTACGGGAGGACCTCCTCTATCGTGCTAACAAGCTATGTGTTCCTGCTAGTTCCGTTCGCCTATTACTTTTGCAGGAAGCACATGGAGGAGGTTTGATGGGACATTTTGGAGTAAAGAAAACTGAGGACGTGCTGGCCACACACTTCTTTTGGCCAAAGATGAGACGCGATGTCGAGCACTACGTGTCACGATGCAATACTTGCAATAAAGCTAAGTCTCGACTTAACCCACATGGTCTTTATATGCCTCTTCCTGTTCCTAGTGTACCTTGGCAGGATATTTCCATGGATTTTGTTTTGGGATTGCCTAGGACTAGGAGGGGGAGGGATAGTATTTTTGTGGTTGTTGATCGTTTCTCCAAAATGGCACATTTCATACCTTGTCATAAGAATGATAATGCCTCACACATTGCTGATTTGTTTATGACGGAAATTATTCGTTTACATGGTGTGCCAAATACTATTGTTTCTGATCGTGATGCAAAATTTTTAAGTCATTTTTGGAGAACTTTGTGGTATAAATTGGGAACCAAGCTGCTGTTTTCAAACATATGTCACCCACAAACCAATGGACAAACTGAGGTAGTAAATTGTACTCTATCCACTATGTTGCGGGCTGTTTTAAAAACAAAATTTAAAGGGTTGGGAGGATTGTTTACCACATATAGAATTTTCTTACAACAGGTCAGTTCACTCTACTACAAAGGTAAGCCCATTCCAGGTAGTGTATGGTTTCAATCCCCGTGCTCCTATTGATTTATTACCTTTGCCTCCTTCTGAAACTATAAATTTGGATGCTACACAACAATCTGAATTCATTCTTAAGATGCATGAAACTACAAAGAAAAATATTGAAAGGATGAATGAGAAGTATAGAATTTCTGGTAGTAAAGGTAGAAAAAAAGTAAAACTTGAACCAGGGGATTTGGTATGGCTACATTTGAGAAAAGAACGATTCCCTCACTTGAGAAAATCTAAACTTATGCCACGAGCTGCTGGTCCTTTTAAGATTGTTGAAAAGATCAATGACAATGCATATAAGCTTGAGTTGCCTCCCGATTTTGGGGTTAGTCCCACATTTAACATTTCAGATTTACGACCATACATGGGGGAAGAAGATGATCTTGAGTCAAGGACGACTCCGATTCAAGAGGGGGAGGATGATGAGGACATCACAACAGTGGATGCTCACATTGATATACAAGGACCAATCACAAGAGGACGAGCACGGTTACTAAATCAGCAGGTGAACTCGTTCCTAACTTCCTACCCATGTGATTTTGAGAATGGATTGCTATTGAATGATTTAATTGTTATTAGGAACCATGGACATGATCAACAAGTAAAGGGAGGAGGATTTGGGGACGTGGAGAATCAGATGGGACGTCCACAAGTTGATGGAAACAGTCACCAACTCGGACTTGAGTTCAACACAAGTTTTGGGCTTTTGGGCCTTGTATCCCGTATGAGTCCCACATTAAAATTCGCCGGTAGTCGTTGGGAGTTGTCAAAACAAGTTGAATTCGGAGTTCTGTCCGGTGTTGCACCACAGTTTTGGGCTTTTGGGCCTTGTATCCCGTATGAGTCCATTAGGGGCGCGTCTAAGGGTCTTATGGTCGAACCCTAGCCTTTAAATACTGCAGCCGCCGACCATATTTGGTGGATTTTGCATAGATTAAACACTTTCGCTGTTCTACGGTTTCTGAGAGCCCAGTTTCACAATTTCGGATTGCATCTTCGTCGTTCTTGCTTGTGTTCTCGGTTGCACCTGCAGGGATAGCCTTCTTGGCGAGGTCAAGCGTGTGAAGCACGGTTGATAACAAATGGAGCAGTGGTGTAGTGATTGCAGGGGTGTTCGGGTCTGCTCGAGTTCCTCGGATCGTCAACGTCGAGATCTCCAGTTCAATGGACCTACCTTTCGGAAGATCAGGCCAAAACAACTCATCATAGAGGGATGGTGTAAAAGTCCCAAAACATGTACATGAATAAAACTAAGGTTTGAGTTCATATGTGTGGCAAAGACATGAAAAATGGGACTTGCTAAAACTTTTCTTCATGCAAAGTAATACATAGATGAGCATCCAAAAATGAGGCTCACATTTTTATTTGAAAGTGTTGAACCAATAAGGATTTAAATACCTCTTGCATGTAAGTTTGAAAATCAGATTTTAAATTCAAAGTTCACCCAAATGGTGGCCAAAACTTTGAAATAACCATGCAGCCCTAGAGTTGGAAATGTGGGAAAAAGTGGATGCCAAACTTTTTCATTTTTAGGGTGGGCTACAAAAAGGAATTATGGAAGCATTTTCCAAACTCCAACCAAAATTCAAATTTGTTATGCAAATTCAAACTGGATTTGGTGAATTCAAATTCTAGCCACCTTTCAAACTCAGAATTGTGGAATTTAGGAAGATCAGCATGAGAAGATATTTGGGAGAAAAATGTGGGGTGGGACCCACATGTCATAGAGCTGAATTGTACCTTACACACTAAGTCTAAGTCTCTGTTTTTCAACTCCACCGAGTGCTCTCACCGTGTGTGCCACCGAGGAGCTTGCCGTACCACCTCCTGCTGGCTGCCCCCACGTGCTGGCGCCCAGGTCGGTTCACTCGGTGTATTTTACGTGATCCCTCCCTCCTCAGACCAAGCCAACAGCGCTTTGCTTCTCCTCCTCGCGAGCGACGCCGAGCAAAGCCGGTTCTTCACGTCCGCTCTCGGTTTGATCGGGAAACCGAAGAAACGATCGCACCCCTCTCCTCCTCGAGCTGCTAAACAACACCCTGAGCTCAATCCACACCTCCCAGACCCAGAAACCGGCGAGCTTCGGCCTCCTTTCCCGTGATCAGCACCACCCGCCACGACCTAGCTCAGGAACGGTGATCGGGTGCTCGTGGACAGCTCTCCACAGGAGCTTTCATGGCCGAGCAAGGGTGGCAACGGAAGCGCACGGCCACCGTGCTGCTCTCACCCGAATCTCAAGCCACGCCGTGAAGCATCGGGAGCGAATTTCTAGTTTTTGCTCCGGTGAGTTCTACCCGAGCAGCCAGTACGGTTTCTTCAAATTCCCCCTCTCTGCTCCTCCATAGGTCATCAAATCTTGCACATAGGCGCTGGACTAGCCGGCGATCATGTTTCCTTTAGGATCCGTTGCATGAAAACACCTCAGAGCGACGTATTCCGAGCTCTTCCGAGGGTGTTCTTCGCGGACTCATTCGGTCGCACGGTGAAACCGTATTTGCGGCCACTCCCGACCTAGCTTGAGGTTGTGCCGAGGTTCCTAGTCATTCCTGGTGCTGTAGAGCTAGTCGGTCAAGGTTTTGGCGGGCTAGGGACCCCGGGTGATGGCACCGAACTTCAACCGAGGCCGCCGCACGTCGCGGGGGTATTTCGGACCACCGGCAGCCCTAGATAACCCCACAGCCATGTTCCTCGACGTCGATAACCCTCTGGCGGCGAACTTCAGCTCCTGCGGTGGCCGGCAGCGGCGATCCGGCGAGCACCAGTTTTTCTCTGGCAAGGGGAGGCGGCGCGCGCGCTGGGAACCGGCGGGAGGTGGAAGAAAGGGCCGGCCCCGTCTGTCAGCGGCTCAATTTTAAATCCGGGATCGGTTTGTGGCCGGATCCGGTGTGCTGGCGCGCAAAAGGGCCGTGACCCCGGTGTGGCTTCAATCCTATTGGCTGGGATTTAAACAGTGGGTCCAGCCGAGTTTTCAGTAGGAAAAATAATTCCAGAGATGGCTACAACTTTGGAAATTCATATATCTCTGTAGAAACCTCCAAATTGAGTGATTCCAATTGGGTTAGATTCATATTTCAGAGTTCTATCCAAATATGAACTCAGATTTGTATGAAAGTCAATATTGTGTTCTGGAAAATTCTTTGAATGGTTTCTGAAAAAGAATTATTGAGGGAATTTGGGTTATCTAAAAATCCTCAAATTCTGTCAGAATATTCTTTAGCATAGTGTTTACCTTCTAGAAAATTGTCAGCTCATTTGAAGATCATTTGAGTAGGAATTTGCTAAAAACAATCTGATGTGTTCATAAGAGTCCAGAAACATTTTCAGAAAATGTTTCCCACTTCTAAAATCTATTCTGGGCAATCCCTAGCTCTAAAAATCATAGGAAAATTTAGGTAAGCTCTCTGAGACATACTTGAAATTTTAGTTCACTTAATTGGGCATGAAAATGCACATTACGTCAGAATTAATTCTTTTAAGTAGAAATGCTTAAAGAATTGTTCTGGAAGAACTACTTAAGTAAAAGGGCTGAATTTTGGACCAATTGACTCTAATGTGACCAGGAACTCACATGTAAATTATAAAATCAAGTTGAGCTCTCGAACTACCTGTGCTTGTTTTCCATACTTATGTATATGTGGAAATACATAAGGAACATTGTTAGAATTATGGACAACACAATTTAACTCCACATTAGCTGCAGTTTGGCAAGCTAAATCCCTAGGTAGTATAGAACCTGCTGTAAAAGTTTTGAGGCCATTGGAGTTCTTGTTCTTCAGTTGCATCCAATTCTTTTCAGCTCATCTATTATGTTCATTAGGGAAAGTAGTTAGTTTATAACTAAAACACTAAGATCAATTTAGTCATTTCTGTTTCTTTGCACAACAGAGGCAAACCAAGCCATTCTTGGATTTTCCACACAACCTCTGTTCCTAAGAAATTAAGTCTTAACTTCTTTCCATTTCATTCTAGAAAATTGTGCATATGCATTTCAATAGGAAACACAACGAAGGGAATTCAAAGGAGCAATTCATTGAAGTGGATCAAGCTCCGGAGAATCAAGGGTTGATCAGCAAGGATACTAACTGCTTATATACGACTACCCTGCAAAACAAGCAAGCTCCAGTTTGCATTTAACAACCGTTAAGTTTTCACTTTGTATTCACTTTCGGTTAAGATATGAATTGTGCATTAGGTCTAGTGTTTGATACTCCTTTTGCATAACCAAATGAACCCATGGAGTATTAGGTAGGTGTCTTTCACCGTGTAGAACTGCCATGCTTAAGTAAGGTTCGGTAGAAGTCGAGTGGTGAGATGTTACTCGCACGTTCAGGAACAATAGGGGCATACAGGATTGGTTCATAAATGAATTACCATGTTAAAGTTGAGACCGGAAGGTTGTAGGGGCAGCAGGACATTGGGGTCTGGGTGCTATAGACCTGTCCGTGTCGGTCAAGGACCGATCTGTATGCGGCCCTATTGAGCAAGTTTGAGTTGTGTACTGGACTCATGCTGGTATTATGGGACCCAGTAAACCGATGTACCTCGTGAAGCTGTCGTTGGGCCTTTTCGGGTCACCTCAGGCGGACGGCCGTTGTGCAGTATGTGGGGAACATTCTCATGACATCTCATGTTGGCAGGTGAACCATGAGAGTGGCTACTGTACGAGGCGACTTGATCGATTCAACAGGGGTGAAACGGGAGAAAGGTTGTCACGTACGACGTCAATGATGGTTGCTGTAGGCAACGTCGAGTACGGGCGTACGTGTCGTGTAGTCCGGGTGTTATTGATTCGAATCACCGTCGCTCGTGGAATGGACCAAGCATACTTGTTCTCACAGTCGTGACGTAGTAAGAACTTGCATGAGAAATGAACTAATCACATTGGTTGAAGTTTATACTACCCTTGTATGGTATCTTTGATGATTAGCTAGTGCCAACTCGATTCTTTATGCCGTGGGCAAATTACATCGGGGGAAAGCGTTTCTTGTTTGATTGTGGACTCCCGATGTGGCGTGCCTAAGGTTACTTAAAATTGCTGCCAATAATACCTGCAAGTAAGGATTCACTTTTAGGTGAGTTTATTATGCATTATGCTATCCAACTTTAGGTTCATAACCTCACATAGAGTTTCATGTTTAGGGTGACGGTTAAGTCTTGCTGAGCGTTATACTCACGGATGCTATCCGAGTTGTTTTGCAGGTATTTAACTTCATGCTTATGAGAAGGGATGCCGATGAGACTCGGGAACCTCCGAGTGCTTACTCAAAGAGCATCCTCGCCACTGCAGATTGTTCTTCGTGTTGCTAGTAAGAAACGTCCGCGGGCTGGACTGTTTCTTTGCTGCTAAGTTAGGATGGTGTCATGAGAGTTATAGTATTCCGCTGTAGCTTATTTCGAAATAAGTATTTGTAAAACACTTTTGTACGCTTCCACAAATGATTTATGTAATGTGATGTGTTCCTTCGACCCGTGTGCTGTTGGGTGCCGCATATCACGGCACTACCCAACGAGGTCCTGTTGTCGACGGGGCGTCGGTCCCTCACAGCGTGGTATCAGAGCTGCATTGGGAACAGCACATGTTTTGAGCATCATATTATGTTAAAAACTTAGGATACGGTGAGATAACGGTACTAGGCCCACATAAGGACTACTATTAGCATATTATGAAGGTGGCAATCTAACTTATTTTTTATGTCGGAAAATTGTGCATCTCGGGACATTCTATGTCTTGGGGGGTGCACGTCAGCGCTGTCCACCAATGCGCACAAGCTGAAGGGTGGAGCCCCACGGGTGGCAGGTAACCCGACTCGCTTTAGTATCCTCTACGACTCTTCATGTCGTTTGGGGTATTCGAGCAACGCTTTTTCCTGGCGTGCTTTGGGCAAGTATGGGAGACCCCGTCACGTGGTCAGTAATGTGAACAAGTATCTCAAGGCGTGTTTGGCTTGAGAACACCTGGGCGAGTGATGACCGCCGAGTGTATGAATTGTATGGATACCGGGTTCGGTGTGCAGTCGAACCTGATGATTGAGTGTGTTTTATGTAGGTACTAACCATGAATACCTTAGTGCATTTAGAACACATTTGCGAGTGACCGTTTTAGTGCCACCTAAGGATATGTATATGCCGGTGTAATCCGATTAGGCTTTTCTTTTGTGAGGCAACGTAGTACCGTCATATGTCTTACGGTGCATCGCCGCCGTACTACACTGGATAGTTTTCTTTCCTATGAAGAAATCATTCATGACTAACTTTCAAACTAAAAATGGATGTTGAAAGGAACATATTAGTTACTGAGCTCTTCGTTTGAACTAAGTTCAAAGACGAGGCTTGCTAGGTTTCCATTGATTTCAAAAACAGAGTGCTCTGTTCTGGCAGAAATTTCTGCTGGACTTTGACAGAGCATAACTCTGAGTAGATTAACCCAATGAAGGTGTATGATACAGTTATGGAAAGGATTTACAGTGCTCTAGAACTTTTATGTAGACCTCCAGAGAAAAATCAGACGCCAACTTGGTTGAATGTCCAGATGAACGCAAACTGTTCAGAAAACAGAACAGCTGTAACCTTCTCTGGATGTTTCTGTAAATTAGCCATAACATTCTGTAGATAAGGGTCATATGATACACCATTGGAAAGGTTATGAAACCTGCAACGATTTTGAAGTTCATAGTTTGTTCAGAATTATAATCCATTTGTATATAAAACTGTGAGGAAAACAGCCACATACAAAGGAGGTGCTGGCAAATTTTATCCAGAAATTCTGTCAAATTTGAACAATCATAACTTCTGATTAAGGGATGATCCAGAGGCAGGTGAGTACTTGTTGGAAAGATGCTGAAGTTAACTTTAACTTTGTATCCAACTTGAGTTATGAAAATGCTTCTAACCGGATCAAAATCTGGGTTAAGTACAGAAAGGTCGGTTCTGTACAGGATAGGGGACTGTTTATGTTGGCGTTAGGAAGATGTGTACACATGAAATTTTGTTATGCTTCATAAAGTTTTAGCATGTTCATGTTTTAGATACTTTCACATACTGCTGATATCAAGTTTTGACTCCCCTCAAAATTATGCTTTTGCAGTATGGTGCGTACTCATTCGCCGAGTAGGGCTGAAGGTTCTCGCCGAGACGGCGATGACTCGAGTCCACCACGGGCACCGCCATCAACGGTATGGGCGGATGTCATGGCTCAGATGGTCGAGTCAAGTCAAGAGAACATAAGACTACTCCAAGCCTTGGTACAACAAGGCTTACTACAACAAACGCAACAAGTCGTTCCACCTCGGAAGCCTATTTGGACTTCTTGGCGACACAACCGCCAATTTTCACGGAAGCCAACGAACCAGTGGAAGCTGATCAGTGGCTTCGAGTTATGGAGTCCAAGTTTGGAGTGTTTGAGTGCGATGAATATCAGAAGACTTTGTTTTCATCTCAACAGCTCCATGGAGCCGCCGGAAATTGGTGGTTTGCCTATCTCGCCACAGTTCCGGAAGACCATCAAGTGGAATGGACGGAATTTCGTGAAGCATTCCGTGCTCGTCACATTCCTATGGGTTTTATCAAGGCCCAGCAGCAGGACTTCAGGAACTTGAAGCAGGGGGACATGAGTGTCCTCGATTATGTCAAACGGTTCAACCTTTTGGCACAATATACTCCTGCTTATGCGACGAGCGAAGCTGCGAGGTGTGACTACTTCTTCTATGGCCTGAGTGCCATATTAAAAGATAAGTTAGCTTTGTTCAATCAAGGCAATTACACCGAGTTGATCAGTGCTGCTATGCTGCAAGAACAAGCGACTCTTGAGTGTCAAGCAGAGAAGAGGGACCGATATGATGTGCAAGAAGACACACCAGTTGTTCCTCGTAAGTACCATGTGGTGTATGACATACCATCCAATGAAATATAGCAAGCGCCAGTAAGATTAACTCAGCACAGATTTCCTGCTCAAGAATCATGTCTTGAAGCAACACCATTGCCGCAGCAACAAATGACACCTGTTGCATCATTGCTGCAGCCAAGTACATCAACTTCTCAACCACAAGTCAACGAAGAACCGGGGAAACGTCCGTGTTCTTATTTCCACCGTTCTGGGCATTTTAGGAAGGAATGCCGGGAGAAGTTGTTGGACACCAGACAGCTATCATCATCAGGTGGTATGCCGCCACCTGCTCAAGTCAATATAACAGCATTGCAATCTGGGAGTGTGCAACATCTTGCTATTGAGGATGTCCCGGAGGGAGCACCGGTGTTAGCGGGCATGTTTACTCTCAAAGACGTGCCCGTGCTTGTACTTTTTGATTTCGGTGCAACCCACAATTTCATCAGCAAATCATGCGTGGATCAGCACCAACTATCCACCAATACTCCCACAACGAGTTATCTTATCCGTTCACCGGGAGGAAATATCTCTGCTAATCAGATTGTGTCCCGAGCAGCTTTGTGTTTGGGAGGAAAAATATACCCAACATCGCTGATTATGTTGGATAGGCAGAAGATAGACATAATATTGGGGATGTCTTGGTTAAATCGTCACGGTGCCGTTCTCAATATCGGTAACCGGACTGTCCAGATTGACTTGCCGATTCATGGACAGCACACGCTGTTCTTAGACAGCGAAGACCCAGATATGGTAGAGGCCTACCACACGGAAGCGCTTAAACTTGAAGATATTCTGGTGGTACGTGATTATCCCGACGTGTTTCCTGATGACTTACCGGGCATGCCGCTCGAACGGGACAGCGAGTTCAAGATTGAACTTGCGCCGGGAACAACACCTATCTCATGAAGGCCTTACAAGATGGCACCTAACGAGCTGGCAGAGTTGAAAGAGTAACTGAATGAACTCATGAGCAAGGGTTTCATACGACCAAGTTCTTCACCTTGGGGTTGCTCTGCGTTGTTCGTTAAGAAGAAGGATGAAACACTGCGGCTATGTGTTGATTACCGTCCTCTAAATGCTGTCACGATCAAGAACAAGTATCCTTTGCCCCGCATCGACATCCTGTTCGATCAACTTGAGGGTGCGAAGGTATTTTCAAAGATGGATCTTCGGTCGGGCTATCATCAAATCAAGATCCGACCGAAGGACTTACCGAAGACAGCTTTCTCGATGAGATACAGACTCTATGAGTACCTCGTCATGTCATTTGGGTTAACCAACGCTCCGGCACACTTCATGTACTTGATGAATTCTGTGTTCATACCGGAGTTAGACAAGTTCGTTGTGGTATTCATCGACGACATATTGGTTTACTCCAAATCTGAAGAAGAGCACGCTGAACATCTGCGTATTGTGCTACAACGGTTGAGGGAGCACAAGTTATATGCCAAGTTCAGCAAGTGCGAGTTCTGGATTGATCAAGTGCCTTTCCTAGGCCATATTATTTCAGCAGAAGGCATCGCCGTGGACCCCAGCAAGATTGAGCAAGTGTTGAAGTGGGCATCTCCCAAATCAGTCCACGAGGTCCGAAGTTTCCTAGGTTTAGCAGGGTATTATCGTAGGTTCATTCCGAGCTTCTCAAAAATTGCTAAACCAATGACGGAGCTGCTGAAGAAGGGCACTAAATACATGTGGAATGCAGCATGTGAAGCCGCATTTAAAACTTTGGTGAAACATCTCACAACAGCTCCAGTTCTTGCTCAGCTGGACACGACGAAGCCATTTGATGTATATTGTGATGCATCCGGCATCGGTCTCGGCTGTGTTTTGATGCAAGAAGGGCGTGTAGTCGCCTATGGGTCTTGTCAACTGCGAAACCATGAGCAGCATGATCCAACTCACAATCTTGAGCTTGCTGCTGTGGTGTTGGCGTTAAAGATGTGGAGGCATTATCTACTTGGTAATCTTGTTCACCTCTACACCGACCATAAAAGCTTGAAGTATATCTTCACGCAGAAGGAGCTGAATATGAGACAACGGAGATGGTTGGAGCTCATAAAAGATTATGAAATTGAGATCCACTATCATCCGGGAAAAGCAAACGTGGTTACCCACGCGCTTAGCCGGAAAGCCCACGTTCACCAACTTGGCGATTGCTGAGTCGAAAGCTGAAGAACCAAGTCTCCGTGTCATTCCGTATGGCGCGCTTTATAATCTCGCGCTCATTCCAACGGTCCGTGAAGAAATTGTTGAGGCTCAAAGAAGAGAGAAAGGTATGTCTCACATACGGAGAAGACTAGACAACGGAGAGGTGAAATGTTTCTGGAAGGATAATAACGGTACGATATGGTTTAACGACCGTATGGTGGTACCACACAATATGAAACTCCAGAAAAAGATCTTGGATGAAGCCCACCTGTCGAAGTTTTCCATTCATCTCGGGAGTAACAAGATGTACCAAGATTTGAAACAGAAATTTTGGTGGACGAGGATGAAGAGGGAAATCGCTAAATACGTATCCGAGTGTGATACGTGTAGACGGGTCAAGGCTGATCATATGCGGAAAGCCAGACCGCTACAACCTTTGAAGATACCGGCATGGAAATGGGAGGATGTGAGTATGGATTTCATCTTCGGATTACCACTCACATCCCGGAAGCATGACTCAACATGGGTGATCGTCGACCGGTTGACGAAATCGGCTCATTTCATACCAGTGAACACTCATTTTCGAGCCAAGCAATATGCGGAGTTATACATTTCCAGAATCATATGCTCGCATGGTGTTCTGAAGACCATCATTTCTGATCGAGGTTCATTGTTTGTTGCTCATTTTTGGGAGCAGCTGCATGCCTCGTGGGGCACCAAGCTAATTAGAAGCTCCACATATCACCCTCAAACCGATGGACAAACTGAGAGGGTGAACCAAGTGCTTGAGGACATGTTGAGAGCGTGTGCCATCCACCACGGTAGGAATTGGGATGATCACCTACCGTTGGCGGAGTTTTCATACAACAACGGGTATCAAGCGAGTGTTAAAATGGCACCGTATGAAGCTCTCTACGGCCGGAAGTTTTGCACCCCGTTGAATTGGTGCGAGTCCGGCGAAAGAGTTCTGTTTGGGGTTGATCTTGTCAACGAAGCCGAAGACCGAGTTCGGTTGATACAAGAGAACCTGAAAGCTGCACAATCCCGACAGAAGAGCTACGCTGATCAAAAGCGTAGGCCATTGCATTTTGACGTCGGAGAGCACGTGTGTCTTCGTGTATCTCTGATGGAGGGAATTCACCGGTTCGGTGTAAAGGGGAAACTCGCTCCCCGTTTTATTGGTCCTTTTGCTATCACGGAGAAGTGCGGACCCGTAGCCTACCGGCTGGAACTAACGGAAAGTCTTGCGGGTGTCCATGATGTATTTCATGTGTCACAGCTGCGGAAGTGCCTCAAATTCACCGCTGCTGTTCGCACCGATGAAATCGACGAGTTGAAACCGGACCTTACCTACACTGAGCGATCGGTTCAGATTTTGGATGAAAAGACCCGGGTAACCCGGAACCGGACGATAAGATTTCTCAAGGTGCTGTGGAGTAATCACACCGTGGAAGAGGCAACGTGGGAAAGTGAATATTACCTCTGCACCAACTATCCGGAATTTTTAGCGTTGTACAGTTTGTAATTACCTCTCCCGTCTCGTTTATCTTTTGTAATCTCGGGACGAGATTCTTTTAAGGGGGGAGGAATGTAAAAGTCCCAAAACATGTACATGAACAAAACTAAGGCTTGAGTTCATATTTGTGGCAAAGACATGAAAAATGGGACTTGCTAAAACTTTTCTTCATGCAAAGTAATACATGGATGAGCATCCAAAAATGAGGCTCACATTTTTATTTGAAAGTGTGGAACCAATAAGAATTTAAATAGCTCTTGCATGTAAGTTTGAAAATCAGATTTTAAATTCAAAGTTCACCCAAATGGTGGCCAAAACTTTGAAATAACCATGCAGCCCTAGAGTTGGAAATGTGGGAAAAAGTGGATGCCAAACTTTTCATTTTTAGGGTGGGCTACAAAAAGGAATGATGGAAGCATTTTCCAAACTCCAACCAAATTCAAATTTGTTATGCAAATTCAAACTGAATTTGGCAAATTCAAATTCTAGCCACCTTTCAAACTCAGAATTGTGAAATTTAGGAAGATCAGCATGAGAAGATATTTGGGAGAAAAATGTGGGGTGGGACCCACATGTCATAGAGCTGAATTGTACCCTACACACTAAGTCTAAGTCTCTGTTTTTCAACTCTACCGAGTGCTCTCACCGTGTGTGCCACCGAGGAGCTTTCCGCACCACCTCCTGCTGCCTGCCCCCACGTGCTGGCACCCAGGTTGGTTCACTCGGTGTCTTTGACGTGATCCCTCCCTCCTCAGACCGAGCCAACAGCGCTTTGCTTCTCCTCCTCGCGAGCGACGCCGAGCAGAGCCGGTTCTTCACGTCCGCTCTCGGTTCGATCGGGAAACCGAAGAAACGATCGCGCCCCTCTCCTCCCCGAGCTGCTAAACAACACCCTGAGCTCAATCCAAACCTCCCCGACCCAGAAACCGGCGAGCTTCGGCCTCCTTTCCCGTGATCAGCACCACCCGCCACGATCTAGCTCAAGAACAGTGATCGGGCGCTCGTGGATAGCTCTCCACAGGAGCTTTCATGGCCAAGCAAGGGTGTCAACGGAAGCGCACGGCCACCGTGCTGCTCTCACCCGAATCTCAAGCCACACCGTGAAGCATCGGCGGCGAATTTCTAGTTTTTGCTCCGGCGAGTTCTACCCGAGCAGGCGGTATGGTTTCTTCAAATTCCCCCTCTCTGCTCCTCCATAGGTCATCAAATCTTCCACATAGGCGCTGGAATAGCCGGCGATCATGTTTCCTTTAGGACCCATTGCATGAAAACACCTCAGAGCGACGTATTCCGAGCTCTTCCGAGGGTGTTCTTCACGGACTCATTCGGTCTCACGGTGAAACCGTATTTGCGGCCACTCCCGAGCTATTTTGAGGTTCTGCCGAGCTTACTAGTCATGCCCTGGTGCTGTAGAGCTAGTCGGTCAAGGTTTTGGCGGGCTAGGGACCCCGGACGACGGCACCGAACTTCAACCGAGGCCGCCGCACGTCGCCGGAGTATTTCCGACCACCGGCAGCCCTAGATAACCCCACAGCCGTGTTCCTCAACGTCGATAACCCTCTGGCGGCGAACTTCAGCTCGTGCGGTGGCCGGCAGCGGCGATCTGGGGAGCACCAGTTTTGCTCTGGCAAGGGGAGGCGGCGCGCGAGCTGGGAACCGGCGGGAGTTGTAAGAAAGGGCCGGGCCCGTCTGTCAGCGGCTCAATTTTAAAACCATGATCAGTTTGTGGCCGGATCCGGTGTGCTGGCACGCAAAAGAGTCGTGACCCCGGTGTGGCTTCAATCCTATTGGCTGGGATTTAAACAGTGGGCCCAGCCGAGTTTTCAGTAGGAAAAATAATTCCAGAGATGGCTACAACTTTGGAAATTCATATCTCTCTGTAGAAACCTCCAAATTGAGTGATTCCAATTGGGTTGGATTTATCTTTCAGAGTTCTATACAAATATGAACTCAGATTTGTATGAAAGTCAATATTGTATTCTGGAAAATTCTTTGAAGGCTTTTTGAAAAAGAATTATTGAGGGAGTTTGGGTTATCCAAAAATCCTCAAATTTTGCCAGAATATTCTTTAGCATAGTGTTGACCTTGTAGCAAACTTTAAGCTCATTTGAAGATCATTTGAGTAGGAATTTGCTAAAAACAATCTGCTCTGTTCATAAGAGTCCAGAAACATTTTCAGAAAATGTTTCCCAATTCTAAAATCTATTCTAGGCAATCCATAGCTCTAACAATCATAGGAAAATTTAGGTAAGCTCTTTGAGACATACTTGAAATTGTAGTTCACTTAATTGGGCATCAAAATGCACATTACTTCAGAATTAATTCTTTTAAATTAAAATGCTTAAAGAATTGTTCTGGAAGAACTACTCAAGTAAAAGGGCTGAATTTTGGACCAATGGACTCTCATGTGACCAGGAACTCACATGTAAATTATCAGCTCAAGTTGAGCCCTTCAACTACCTGTTCTTGTTTTCCATACTTATGTATATGTGGAAATACATAAGGAACATTGTGAGAATTATGGAGAACACAATTTAACTCCACATTAGCTGCAGTTTGGCAAGCTAAATCCCTAGGTAGTATAGAACCTGCTGTAATTGTTTTGAGGCCATTGGAGTTCTTGTTCTTCAGTTGCATCCAATTCTTTTCAGCTCATCTATTATGTTCATTAGGGAAAGTAGTTAGTGTATAACTAAAACACTAAGATCAATTTAGTCATTTCTGTTTCTTTGCACAACAGAGGCATACCAAGCCATTCTTGGCTTTTCCACACAACCTCTGTTCCTAAGAAATTAAGTCTTAACTTCTTTCCATTTCATTCTATAAAATTGTGCATATGCATTTCAATAGGAACCACGACGAAGGGGATTCAAAGGAGCGTTTCATTGAAGTGGATCAAGCTCTGGAGAATCAAAGGTTGATCAGCAAGGATGCTAACTGCTTATATACGACTACCCTGCAAAACATGCAAGCTCCGGTTTGCATCTAACAGCCGTTAAGTTTTTACTTTGTATTCACTTTCGGTTAAGATATGAATTGTGCATTAGGTCTAGTGTTGGATACTCCTCTTGCATAACCAAATGAACCCATGGAGTATTGGGTAGGTGTCTTTCACCGTGTAGAACTGCCATACTTAAGTAAGATTTAGTAGAAGTCGAGTGGTGAGATGCTACTCGCACGTTCAGGAACAACAGGGGCATACGGGATTGGTTCATAAATGAATTATCAAGTTAAAGTTGAGACCGGAAGGTTGTAGGGGCAGCAGGACATAGGGGCCTGGGTGCTATAGACCTGTCCGTGTCGGTCAAGGACCGATCCATATGCAGCCCTGTTGAACAAGTTTGAGTTGTGTACCGGACTCATGCTAGTATTACGGGACCCAGCAAACCGATTTACCTCGGGAAGCTGTTGTTGGGCCTCTTCGGGTCACCTCAGGCGGACGGCCGGTGTGCAGTATGTGGGGAACATTCTCATGACATCTCATGTCGGCAGGTGCACCATGAGAGTGGCTACTGTATGGGGCGTCTTGATAGATTCAACGGGGGTGAAACGGGGGAAAGGATGCCACGTACGACGTCAGTGATGGTTGCTGTAGGCAACGTCGAGTACGGGCATACGTGTCGTGTAGTCCGGGTGTTATTGATTCGAATCACTGTTGCTCGCGGAATGGACCGAGCATACTTGTTCTCACAGGCATGACGTAGTAAGAACATGCATGAGAAATGAACTAATCACATTGGTTGAAGTTTATACTACCCTTGTATGGTATCTTTGATGATTAGCTAGTGGCAACTTGATTCTTTATGCCGTGGGCAAATTACATCGGGGGAAAGCGTTTGTTGTTTGATTATGGACTCCCGATGTGGCGTGCCTAAGGTTACTTAAAATTGCTGCCAATAATACCTGGAAGTAAGGATTCACTTTTAGACGAGTTTATTATGCATTATGCTATCCTACTTTAGGTTCATAACCTCACATAGAGTTTCATGTTTAGGGTGATGGTTAAGTCTTGCTGAGGTTATGCTCACGGATGCTATCCGAGTTGTTTTGCAGGTATTTGACTTCATGCTTATGAGAAGGGATGCCGATGAGACTCGGGAACCTCCGAGTGCTTACTCAAAGAGCATCCTCGCCGCTGCAGATTGTTCTTCGTGTTGCTAGTAAGAAACGTCCGCGGTCTTGACTGTTTATTTGCTGCTAAGTTAGGATGGAGTCGTGAGAGTTATAGTATTCCGCTGTAGCTTATTTCAAGATAAGTATTTGTAAAACACTTTTGTACGCTTCTGCAAATGATTTATGTAATGTGATGTGTTCCTTCGACCCGTGTGCTGTTGGGTGCCACATATCACGGCACCACCCAACGAGGTCCTGTTGTCGACGGGGCGTCGGTCCCTCACAGATGGGGCAGAGAGATATGGATATAATTATCTCTTTATGCGTTTAGTGAGGTTAGATACATAATAGTGCCATCACATTGTTTAACAACCTCCAACCTAAAAATCTCTCACTAATTCACTTGACATTCAACTTGTATATTAGAGGTGGGATGGACTCATGCCACCGATTTCAGGTGGCTCATGCCGTCCTGGATATTGAAGAAATATTCCCTAACAGGTTCGTTTCATCCCAATACACCTCCGAATCAAACAGCAGAAAAACGGAGATCATCCCGTCCCGTCGCACCATATCCCTCAAACCAAATGCACCCTAAGGAGCCGAGACAGTGGCCGCTGGTGAAAGCTGAGGCTGCTGCGGCAGCCATGATGTCGTTGTATTTGGAGGAAGGTATGGAACCTTCTGCAGGCAAAAGCGTGAGGGCGGCTAATTCTGCCAGACAGATATGATACAGGCATACAGCCCTGGCCACCTCAACCCAGCCTACTGTTTCATTCCATGCTAGCATGATGCACCAGCAACAGATTGGATAGGGCCCACAACCTATGTGGACAACAGATGGGTACCATCAATTTCATAATGAGAAAAGAGGTTATTATGACACAGACATCCCTTGATGGGACTCCCGAGGATCCAGCTTCCCCTGCTCCTACTTGTTGATCCTCCAGCATACTACTACGATCAAGGCATAAAGTCCAGTGCTTATTCATCAAAGAAGCTACCTTTGCAACTAGCTCTATTCGCTTTCCTCGGCTCTGGAGGACAACAGACTAGTAGGACAAAATTTGTTTAATTAGTACATGCATATCAACTTTTGAATATGGGCTCATGTGTATGTCACCCCCAGTTTCACCGAAGAACAACCGAGTGAATATCACATGTATGCCAGGATCATTTTCTCATACATGTGATGACAAATAGTGAAGCATCATTTATTACAAGCCAGGTGTCGAATATAAATGTCTTACAAAGCATACGTCTCGATGGACGATAATAAGTTCATAACATGTAAATAGAATAGCAGCGGAATATTATTCTTGTGGGCTCCGTCACAGGCGTTGCCCGGGGGACTCCATGAACCTAGAAACCTTCTTCGGGTCCAAAGTCTTGATCATTAAACACCACATCATTCTATTGACCTGAGCAGCAATATAAACCAACAAATATGCAAGGGTGAGTACCGATGGTACTCAGCAGGTGTGGGAAAGTTATGTCATGCATGGCTAGAACAAGGAGAGGTTGAACTCATGGTTGAAGCACTACGCAATTTTTGCCTACCACCTTAGCTTATTAAGCACCTACATTACTACACAGGTGAAATGGTCCCAATCTCCCATCCCATCATCATAATCCAATAACCATAACATCAATTCAAATGTTAAGCTCCCCGCTTAACATCCACAACTTCCAAAGTCATCATCCTCTAATCATGAATAAGTCCAAGCCGCTCTTGACCGTGAGCACGGCTGTCATGACAGTTTTGACTCTGCAGAGTTTGCACCACTATACCCACATGTAGTGATTTCATCCCCCGTTGCCGGGTGGACTAAAAGAACCTCCATTATGCCAGTGGCTACGAACCACATTCACACTTCCCAGGTGTGTAGCCAGGAGATCACTATGAAGCCTTTACAAAGGGATTCCCGACGAGCGTGGGCCCATTGAGGTTTCACCCCTAACAGCATACAAGAGGCTCCAACCCCGCTGCAGTGGCCCCCTCTTGAGCCTTGCGGTTCATATGGTAGTCCAGCTGACACCTACTCCCCGCACCATCCAACACACCAATACTACGCCGGGGATACACCTAATTAATTGGCCAAGCTGCCCGATCTCATAATATGGTTGGCACGGTAAAGCCAGGTTACATGCTTCATGAACCGGTCCTTAGGATCCAGGCAAGTACTAAACACAAACCCGAGTCTCGTGCACCCAGCACCAACCAAAACATCCAACTTGCCTTGATCCCTACCTCTACATAACTCAGAATATCTCATTCAAGAGTATGGTAAATAAACTGATGATCTCATATCCCAATTTTTCCCATTCTAAGCATGGCTAAGCAGAAGCATATAAATAAATGATATGATAAAATAAATCCCAACCCAAGCTACAAGGAAACAAGGTAATGCAATTCTAGGGAAACTTCCTAACATGGGTTTCATATTTCAATTGACAATGCAAATAATTCTAGCTACACATCCTAGTATAGGATCAAAGTGGTCAAGGACACTTGCCTTCTTCTTGCTGCTCTGAGAATGGAAAGTCATGGTCTTGGAAGGGAAGAACTTGCTCTTGGGCAGGTTCTATTCATGCCAACACACATAACAAAAGAAAACAACAATCCATAATACATAGTTCACACTTTCACTTCATACAACCACACATCCACATCTATGTAAGTCATTCACATTTGTAAGTGTTGTGGTTACTCTATGTGTGTTGATTTTTGGCTTACATGCACTTTTAAACATGTGCATATGATTTTTAACTTTTGGTATTCAGATTTATGTTTGCACACTATATATGAATTTCAAATTTGAACAAATTCCTTATATTCCATTGATACACATCTTAGCTACCAATTATGCATGAAAGGTATTTTCCTACTTCAAATGGGTTTTCAGATCCTCTACCAAATCCTAAACTGAAATCTTTGGATTTGGAAACTTCATTTATCATTTTCTAGTTATGCATACCTAGTTGCTATATTTTCAGATTTATTTCCTCTGCCTAAATGTGAACTTTATTATGAAAATAGTAAGACACCACATCTAAACAGAATGGGTTCTGATATAAAATATTAAATAATATATTTTTGAACTTCTCCTTTGATGTGAACTAATTTAAATCTATTTTACCCATTTTCAGAATTATTTATTAACCTAAAAATGTGTTCCTAGAACTAATAAACATGAACACATCCAAACATATTTCATTTCAGCCTAAAATTTATTTTTAGTTCATTCTAAAGTTTTCCAAGTGTTAGTAGAGTTTAAACTTGAATTTACATTGTGTTTATATTTCCTTTTAAATTTAAATCCTAGTCACACATTCAAATTTCTAAATTAAATATCATATAGGGTTAAAAAGTTAAGTTCATCCTACTACA
The DNA here is from genome assembly GCA_030760725.1 of Neostapfia colusana. Taxonomy (NCBI): domain Eukaryota; kingdom Viridiplantae; phylum Streptophyta; class Magnoliopsida; order Poales; family Poaceae; genus Neostapfia; species Neostapfia colusana. Next base: position 24,566,647 of record JASWHV010000019.1, on the reverse strand, counting down.
GGGTCTAATTTATTATTTTAAGAATTTCTAGGGGCCTAACTATGCATAACATAGGGGTTTTGCTAATTTTTATTAAGTCCAGGGGCTAAAACTGATTTTTAATTGAATTTACATGAATTTCTGAAGTTCCAGGGGCTAGATCAGAAGTTTCCGAGGCTAGCTCGTATTTTCCGAGATCCCCAGGGGGTAGCGCGTAAGAATCCCGGCCTTTATAATGCGGGGCTGACGTGGACGGTCCGATTTAAAACAGACGGCTGAGATTATAACGTCGAACCGGTACGCGGGGATTTCAATTCTACCGTGCGATTTAAAATAGACGGCGCACAAGCGGCCACGTCGCTCTGACCGAGCGCGGGCGGCGCTGCCCGGCGACGCGCGGCGGCGGGAGGCGGCGATCTCGCCGGAAAACTTCGGATCTTCATCAATTCGTCCTAAAACTGGGATTTCATGGCATAGATCGGTAGAGGGGAGGTCGGGGATCTCACCTCGGGTTTTTTCTTGAGCTCGGAGGTCCTGGAAGGGGGTCGGCGACGAGGTCCGAGGTGAATTCACGGCGATGCTCGTCGGCGCTGTGTCTGAAGCGCAAACCACCGAGTTTTCTGCACCTGCGTGATTCCCCGGAGGCGGTGGAACACGACCGGCGCGTTAGATCAGAGAACCCGAGCAACGATCGAGAGAAAACGTTGATCGGAGCTTCGTTTCTCACCGGGAGGAAAAACAGCCGATCACGGGTGAAAAACGGGACGATGCCGGTGTTTATATAGCCAGGGGAGGGCGGCGTTCGGTTGTGATCAAGCTGGAGTCGTCCAAAACCGAAATTCAGCTGGGATACACGGGTATTCGGGGGGGTGGTTTCGATTCGGGAGAGAGAGGAGTCCCGGTCGGCCGAGCGCGCGCGAGGAGGAAGAAGATGGCGGGCCCCACACGTCAGTGAGAAGAAAACGGGGCGCGCGGCTGCGGGCTGGCGCGGGGGTGAGGTGGGTCGGCTGGTGGGTTTCGGCCCACTGGCCGGGGGGTTTGTTTTTTCTTTTTCTTTTTCATTTTCTTTTCTGTTTTGAGTTTAATTTGAATTCTAATTTGAATTTGAATTTCTGCACCACATGCAATACGTCCAAAAATTTTTAAATTCCCCTCTTAACATGTTTTGGGGTGTTACAGCTCTACCCCCCTTAAAAGAAATCTCGTCCTCGAGATTGGTGGTTCTAGGAAAACAATTCCGGAAACTATGCCTTAAGTTCGTCTTCTCGCTCCCATGTGGCTTCCTCTTCCGAATGATGCTTCCAATGCACCTTGCACATCCGGATTTTTTTATTTCTTGTGAGGCGTTCTATTGTCTCCAATATCTTGGATGGTTGCTCGGCATAAGACAGATCCTCAGCTATGTCAACCTCATTCATGGGTAACATCTCTTCAGGTGTTCTCAGACATTTCTTGAGCTGTGACACATGGAATACGTCATGCACATCCGATAGGCGAGCCGGTAATTCTAGTTGATACGCCACTTCGCCTTTCCTCTCCAGAACTTGAAAGGGTCCGATGTATCGAGGTGATAACTTCCCTTTCACCTTGAACCGACGAAGTCCTCGGATAGGGGACACCTTGAGGTAGACATAGTCCCCCACGTTGAAAACGAGCTCTCTTCTCTGAACATCGGCATAGCTCTTTTGTCGTGTCTGTGCTATCCTCAAGTTGTTGCGAATTTCCCTCACTTTCGCCTCGGCTTCTTGCAGTACTTCGGGTCCAAACACTTTACTTTCTCCCGTTTGGTTCCAAAATAAGGGAGTTCTGCACTTCCTCCCATACAAAGCCTCAAATGGTGACATCTTCATACTAGCCTGATAGCTGTTGTTATAGGAGAACTACACATACGGTAAGTTCTTATCCCAACTCCGATTGTTTTTGAGTGCACACACTCTCAGCATATCCTCAAGGATCTGATTGGTTCTTTCCGTCTGCCCGTCAGTTTGGGGATGATAGGCAGAACTAAAATTCAGATGGGTTCCCATGGTTTATTGCAGCTTCTGCCAGAACCTTGAGGTGAACCGTGTCCCTCGATCTCACACTATCTTCTTTGGCACTACATGGTAAAACACGATCCTTGACATGTACAACTCCACCAATTTGGATCCACTGTAGCTTTCTTTCACGGGGATGAAATGAGCTACCTTGGTTAGCCTGTCGATGATGACCCATATTGAATCATATCATGATTGGGTCCTCGGCAATCCCACTATGAAGTCCATACCGATTTCTTCCCATTTCCATTCAGGCACTTTGAGTGGTTGCAATAATCCCGCGGGTCGTTGATGTTCCGCCTTCACCAACTGACATGTGTCACATAGGGCAACATGTTCCGCGACATCTTGCTTCATGCCATACCACCAATACCTGCTCTTGAGGTCCTGGTACATCTTCGTACTCCCAGGATGAATGGAATAGTCGGAATCGTGAGCCTCTGTCACACCCGATTTTTCCGAAGAACAACCAAGTGAATATCACATGTATGCCAGGATCATTTTCTCATACATGTGATGACCAAATAGTGAAGCATCATTTATTACAAGCCAGGTGTCGAATATAAATAAGTCTTACATAACAAATATCTCGCTAGACAATAATAAGTTCATCACAAGTAAATAAACTAGCAGCGGAATAATTATTCTCGTGGGCTCCGTCACAGGCGTTGCCCGGGGGACTCCATGAACCTAGAAACCTTCTTCGGGTCCAAAGTCTTGATCATTATACACCACCTCGTTATCTTGACCTGAGCAGCAATATAAACCAACAAATATGCAAGGTTGAGTACCGATGGTACTCAGCAAGTGTGGGAAAGTTATGTCATGCATAGCTAGAGCAAGGAGAGGTTGAACTCATGGTTAAAGCACTACGCAATTAATACCTATCACCTTAGCTTATTAAGCACCTACATTACTACACAGGTGAAATGGTCCCAAACTCCCATGCCATCATCATAATCCAATAACCATAACATCATTTCCAATGTTAAGCTCCCCGCTTAACATTCTTAACTTCCAAAACCATCACTACTCTAATCATGAATAAGTCCAAGCCGCTCTTGACCGTGAGCACGGCTGTCATGACAGTTTTGACTCTGCAAAGTTTGCACCACTGTACCCACATGTAGTGATTTCATCCCCCGTTGCCGGGTGGACTAAAAGAACCTCCATTATGCCAGTTGCCACGAACCACATTCACACTTCCCAGGTGTGTAGCCAGGAGATCACTACGAAGCCTTTACAAAGGGATTCCCGACGAGCGTGGGCCCACTGAGGTTTCACCCCTAACAGCATACAAGAGACTCCAACCCCGCTGTAGTGGCCCCCTCTTGAGCCTTGCGGTTCATATGGTAGTCCAGCTGACACCTACTCCACGCACCATCCAACACACCCATACTACGCCGGGGATACACCTAATTAATTGGCCAAGCTGCCCCATCTCAGCATGTGGTTGGCACGGTAAAGCCAGGTTACATGCTCCATGAACCGGTCCTTAGGATCCAGGCAAGTACTAAACACAAACCCGAGTCTCGTGCACCTAGCACCAACCAAAACATCCAACTTGCCTTGATCCCTACCTCTACATAACTCATAATATCTCATTCAAGAGTATGGTAAAATAAACTGATGATCTCACATCCCAAATATCCCATTCTAAGCATGGCTAAGCATAAGCATGTAAATAAATGTCATGATAAAATAAATCCCAACCCAAGCTACAAGGAAACAAGATAATGCAATTCTAGGGAAACTTCCTAGCATGGGTTTCATATTTCATTTGACAATGCAAATAATTCTATCTACACACCCTATCATAGGATCAAAGTGGTCAAGGACACTTGCTTTCCTCTTGCTGCTCTGGGAATGGTTAGTCTTGATCTTGGAAAGGAAGAACTTGCTCTGGAGCAGGTTCTACTCATACCATCACACATAGCAAAAGAAAACAACAAGTCATAAGACATAGTTCACACTTCCACTTCATACAAGCCACACATTCACATTTATGAAAGCCATTCACAATCCTATGTGTTGTGGTTACTCTATGTGTGTTGATTTTGGCTTACATGCACTTTTAAACATGTACACATGATTTATACTTTTGTATTCCTATTCATGTTGGCCTACTATATCTGAATTTCTAATTTAAATAAATCCCTTATATTTAATTGAAACACATTTCAGCCACAAAGTATGCATAAAAGGTGTTTTCCTACTTCATATGTGTCTTCAAACCTTCTACCAACCCTAAACTGAATTCTTTGAATTTTGGAAACTTCATTTATCATTTTCTAGTTATTTATACCTAATTTGATATATTTTCATATTTACTTCCTATGCCTAAATGTACACTTTATTATGAAAATAGTAAGACACCTCATCTAAACAGAATAGGTTTTGGGTCTAAAATATTAAATAATATATTTTTGAACTTCTCCTCTGATGTGAACTATTTTACATTTATTTTTACAAAATTTCAGAATTATTCTCTACTTAAAAATATGTCCCTATATCTAATAAATGTGAATAATCAATTAAACAGATTCATTTCAGCCAAAAATCTATTTTTATCTCACTCCAAAGTTTTCCAAGTACTAGGAAAGTTTTTAATTTGAATTGACAATATGTTTGTCCCATCTTTTAAATTTTAAATACTAACCACATATTCAATTTCCTAAATTTAATATCAAATAGGGTTAAAAAGGTAAACTCACCCCACTACAGGGTCTATACTATTATTTTAAGAATTTTCAGGGGTATAGCTACACATAACAGAGCGGTTTTCCTAATTTTTATTAATTCCAGGGGCTAAAACTGATTTTTAAATGAATTTACATGATTTTCTGAAGTTCCAGGGGCTAGATCAGAAGTTTCCGGGGCTAGCTCGTATTTTCCGAGAACCCCAGGGGGTAGCGCGTAAGAATTCCGGTCTTTATAACACGGGGCTGACGTGGACCGTCCGATTTAAAACAGACGGCTGAGATTATAACATCGAACCGGTACGCGGGGATTTAAACTCTACCGTGCGATTTAAAACAAACGACGCACAAGCGGCCACGTCGCTCTGATCGAGCGCAGGCGGCGCTGCCCGGCGGCGCACGGCGACGGGAGGCGGCGATCTCGCTGGAGAGTTTCGGATCGTCGTCAATTCTTCCTAGAACTGTGATTTTATGGCATAGATCGGTAGAGGGGAGGTCGGGGATCTCACCTCGGGGGTTTTCTGGAGCTCGGAGGTCCTGGAAAGTGATCGGCGACGAGGTCCGATGTGAATTCACGGCGAGGCTCGTCGGCACTGTGTTTGAACCGCAAATCACCGAGTTTTCTGCACCTGCAGGGTTCCCCGGAGGCGGTGGATCAAGACCAGCGAGTTAGATCAGAATTCCCGGGCGTAGATCGAGCAGAATTCGCCGGAGAAGCTCGGGTTCTCACCGGAGAGAAAAACGGCGGATCGTGGGGAAAAATGGGACGATGCCGGGGTTTTTATAGACTGGGGAGGGCGGCGGGTTGGTTTAGATCGAGCTGGAGTCTTCTGGGACCGGGAGTCGGCTGGGAACGCGCGGTTTTCCGGTCGGTTGCGATCGTGCGCGCGCGGGGGAAACAGTCCCGGGTTCAGACGAGCGGGGGTTAGGGATGACAGGTGGGTCCTGCCTGTCTGCGAGAGGGGGCGCGGGCGCGCGGCTGCGGGCTGGCGCGGGGGTTGGGTGGGCCGGCTGGTGGGTTTCGGCCCACTGGCCGGGAAGATTTGTTTTTTCTTTTTCTTTTTCTTTTTCATTTCTGTTTTGAGTTTAATTTGAATTCCAGTTTGAATTTGAATTTTCGCAACACATGCAACACGTCCAAAAATTTTTAAATTCCCCTCTTGACAGGATTTTGGGGTGTTACAGCTCTATCCCCCTTAAAAGAAATCTCATCCTCGAGATTGGTGTTTCTAAGAAAACAATTCCGGAAATTGTGCCTTAAGCTCATCTTCTCGCTCCCAGGTGGCTTCCTCTTCTGAGTGATGCTTCCACTGCACCTTGCACATCCGGATTCTTTTATTTCTTGTGAGGCGTTCCATTGTCTCCAAAATCTTGTATGGTTGCTCGGCATAAGACAGATCCTCAGCTACGTCAACCTCATTCATGGGTAACACCTCTTCAGGCGTTCTCAGACATTTCTTGAGCTGTGACACATGGAATACATCGTGCACATCCGATAGGCGAGCCGGTAATTCTAGTTGATACGCCACTTCGCCTTTCCTCTCCAGAACTTGAAAGGGTCCGATGTATCGAGGTGACAACTTCCCTTTCACCTTGAACCGACGAAGTCCTCGGATAGGGGACACCTTGAGATAGACATAGTCTACTACGTTGAAAACGAGCTCTGTTCTCCGTACATCGGCATAGCTCTTTTGTCGTGTCTGTGCTATCCTCAAGTTGTTGCAAATTTCCCTCACTTTCGCCTCGGCTTCTTGTAGTACTTCGGGACCAAACACTTTACTTTCCCCTGTTTGGTTCCAAAATAGGGGAGTTCTGCACTTCCTCCCATACAAAGCTTCGAACGGTGACATCTTCATACTAGCTTGATAGCTGTTGTTATAGGAGAATTCCGCATACGGTAAGTTCTTGTCCCAACTCCGGTTGTTTTTGAGTGCACATGCCCTCAGCATATCCTCAAGAACCTGATTGGTTCTTTCCGTCTGCCCGTCAGTTTGGGGATGATTGGCAGAACTAATGTTTAGATGGGTTCCCATGGTTTCGTGCAAATTCTGCCAGAACCTCGAGGTGAACTGTGTCCCTCGATCTGACACTATCTTCTTCGGCACTCCATGGTAACATACGATCCTTGACATGTACAACTCCGCCAATTTGGATCCGCTGTAGCTTTCTTTCACGGGGATGAAATGAGCTACCTTGGTTAGCCTGTCGATGATGACCCATATCGAATCATATCCTGATTGGGTCCTAGGCAATCCCACTATGAAATCCATACCGATTTCTTCCCGTTTCCATTCAGGCACTTTGAGTGGTTGCAATAATCCCGCGGGTCGTTGATGTTCTGCTTTCACCAATTGACATGTGTCACATAGGGCAACATGTTCCGCGACATCTCGCTTCATGCCATACCACCAATACATGCTCTTGAGGTCCTGGTACATCTTCGTACTCCCAGGATGAATGGAATAGTCAGAATCGTGAGCCTCCATCAAAATCAATTCGCGGATCTTCTTTACTTCTGGCGCACAGATTCTTTTCCCGTGCCACACCGTTCCTTGTTCATCCTCTCTGAAACCAGGGGCTTTATTTTCCTTGATGAGTTGCCTGATTTCTTGTATCTTCTCGTCATCCTTTTGACCCTCGCGTATTTCTCGCTCTAGTGTGGAGTCCACTTCCATGGTGATGGCTTCACCACTATTCACAAGGCATAGATTGAGCCTTATAACCTCGTCCTTCAATTCTGCAGGCATGTCCTTCAAGCTCAACTTATTGACCTGCACTTTCTGACTTAAAGCATCTGCCACGACGTTTGCTTTCCCAGGATGATAGTGGATGCCCACATCAAAGTCATTGATTAGCTCTAACCATCTCCTTTGTCTGAGGTTGAGATCTGGCTGTGTGAAAATGTACTTTAAACTCTTATGATCCGTATATATCTCTGTCCTCTTCCCCATCAAGTAGTGCCGCCAAATTTTCAACGCGTATACCACTGCGGCTAGCTCTAGGTCATGTGTAGGATAGTTCTTTTCGTGCTTCCGGAGCTGCCGGGATGCATAAGCCACGACATGCCCTTCTTGCATGAGAACACATCCTAACCCATTTCCAGAGGCATCACAGTACACCGTAAAGTTCTTCTGCATATCCGGCATAACTAGAACTGGGGCTGTTGTCAATCTTTTCTTTAACTCCTGAAAACTCATCTCGCACTGCGGCGTCCATGTGAATGTGATTCCCTTTTCCAACAGTTTGGTGAGGGGTCTCGAGATCTTAGAGAATCCCTCAATAAACCGTCGATAGTATCCAGCCAATCCCAAGAAACTTCAAACTTCCCCGATATTTTCAGGGGTCTTCCACTTCTGTATATCCTCGATTTTGGCGGGATCCACGGAGATTCCTCCCTCCGAGATTATATGTCCTAAGAAGGGAACTTTCTTCAGCCAAAACTCACACTTGCTCAACTTGGCATATAGTTGATGTTCTCTCAGCCTCTGCAACACCAACCTTAGATGTTTCTCATGTTCTTCTTCATCTTTGGAGAAGACGAGAATGTCATCTATGAAAACCACCACAAATTTGTCCAGATATTCCATGAATACCTTGTTCATGAGATACATGAAGTATGTCGGGGCATTAGTTAGCCCGAAAGGCATAACAGTGTATTCATACAGTCCGTACCGAGATACGAAAGCTGTCTTGGGAATATCAGATTGCCTTATCTTAAGTTGGTGGTATCCCGACCTGAGATCAATTTTCGAGAACACACAAGCTCCCCTCAACCGATCAAACAAGTCTTCAATGCGGGGTAATGGGTACTTATTATTGATGGTTACCTCATTAAAGGCACGGTAGTCCATGCATAACCTCTAGGTTCCGTCCTTCTTGGGCACAAATATGACTGGAGCTCCCCATGGTGAGGAACTAGGGCGAATATACCCCTTCTCCGTCAATTCTCTCAAATGATCCTTGAGTTCTCCCAGCTGCTTGGAGTCCATCCGATAAGGTCTCTTGTATATCGGAGCTGTTCCAGGCACTAGCTCAATTGCGAATTCCACTTCACGATCAAGAGGCATTCCTGGCAATTCCTCCGGAAAAACATTTGGATATTCCCTGATGGTTCTGATCTCCTCCACTTTCACCTCAACTTGATTTAATGTCCCACCTAGGCTCTTGTATTGTTATAAACTTTACTCTTGTGCCACTAGGGTGAGTTAGTTCCACCGTTCTGGTCGAACAATGGATAATTCCTTTATGTTTGGTCAACCAATCCATACCCAAGATAATATCTATCCCTTGTGAATCTATCACTATGAGGTTAGCAGTAAATACTACCCCATTAATGTCTAAGTTCACTTTGGGACACACTTGTCTTGTCCTTATTTCTCCACTTGGAGAGTTTACTGCTAGCATATGGTTCATTTGTGTTGTTGCTAGATCATGCTTCTTAACAAACCCTTGAGCAATGAACGAGTGGGTAGCACCAGATTCAAACAGCAGGGTTGCAATTTGTAAATTGGCAGGAAACTTACCAACTACCACGTCAGGTGCCTCTTGCGCTTCCTCCATGGTGATGTGGTTCACCCGTCCTCTCATTACATTCTGCTGTTGCGGCTGCGCGGGCTTCTTCTTTGGGCACTTATGGGCATAGTGCCCCACTTCACACAGTTAAAACATTGCACCCCAACCTTAGGTGCCTGGCCTTTGTTGTCTTGGGGTTGGTTTGGGGGTCCTTGCACTGCTGGTCGAGGTTGATACGTAGGGTGAGGCTGCTGTACGAACTGACGTTGTGGCTGTATTGGTGCTGCCGGAGGTCTGTAGTTCGGGTTGTACCCTCTTGGTGCTGAGTAGGGTACCGCAGCACGGTTCGTCGGCCCTGCGGGTTGCTGCATCAGACGGGGGCGGGTGTTGCTCCCTGAGGCTTGATGTGACCACCCGTCCTTCCTCTTGTTCTCATTTTCCAAGGACTTCAGCTTCCTTTCTACCACAAACGCTCTGTCCACCATCTTTTGGAAGCTCTCATACTCGTTGGAGGACATTGCACACTGCATTTCTGCGGTAAGTCCTTCCACGAAACAATCCTGTTTCTGCTCATCAGTCTCTATGTCCCGTGGGGCATAACGGGAGAGTTGAGTAAATTTAGTGAGGTATTCCCTCACAGTCATGTTACCTTGCTGCAACCCCAAAAACTCCTTCCTCTTGTTTTTGAGTTCACCCCTTGGTATGTAATGGTTGCGGAAGCTACGCTTGAACTCTTCCCAAGTGATGTTCTCAGGGTCATGATGGGTGGCCACGTAGGCGGTCCACCAATCAGCAGCAGGTCCATGCAATTGATGAGAGGCAAACAGCACCCTCTCATACCCTTGGCACTGTATGATCCTCATCTTGCTCTCAATGGTCTTTAGCCAATCATCTGCCTCCAGAGGTTCAGCAGCACTTGCAAACTTTGGAGGTTGAGTTCCTAGAAACTCACTCAACCTTGGTTGGCGTGGTGCAGCTTGTGGAGGTGGAACTTGATGCAAGTTGGCCACCACTTGAGTCAAGTTCTGGATGAGCTGATTTTGATTCTCAAGCATTTGGTGGAGGGGATCAACTCCTTCACGGCGACCACCCCTGTCTTGGCCTCCAGAAAGATGAGGGTTGCAGGCCTCAGCGTTGTTGTTGGCGGGGTTGGCAGCACGACCTTTTCCTCTTCTGGCCATCTAGCATGATCAACCAAATGTTAATTTAAAGTATTACGTATTATCTCACTACTTTCACTTGTTTGTACTTTGAAGTGTTGAAGCTTTGTTATACTCTTCTGAGGGTTCATATCTCACACAAAAATAAATGCACTATTATTTCATATGGGTTCACACACGAAAGCAAAACAATCTAAAGACGAGGTTGTGGATAATTGCTCATGGCTTCCACAACTCACGTCACACACCAAGCATTAACACACCATTAACTAACGTAACGACTCGACTATTCGACATCTTGCTATCTAAGGGGAAAACTCTACACTACTCGTATCACTGAGCTGGCTCCTCGGGATCTTCCTCATTATTGCGGCTGCCTTCTGACTCCGCTTTGGGTGGGGAGGCTGCTGGTGGAGAAGTGTGACGACGCCTGATCGCCCGGCGATCTAGGGAGTCAGGAGTCCATGTATCATTCACGTTGACACATAGTTCATTCCCATCTCCTCTTTCTCTCGCCCTCAAGCAGGCTCAAAGCAACGCCTTGGTTTCCTTCAGGGTGTCCCGAACATCCTGAAGCTCCTGCTGACACTCCTGCAGTCGAGTGATGAGCATAGCAGCATCCTCCAAGCACAGGTCCATGTGCTCATGGGAAGTCCCCTACTGCACTGGGGGGTACTTATACTCCGTTGTGCCGCTCTCGCGCTGGAGGACAACCATGTACTCAGTCCTGTCCAGGTGTCGACGATAGATGTGACTCTGGCAGGTGATGGCCTCCCAGGTGACATCCTTCTCCGCATCGACTTGTGTCGCTCGACAAGCTGGAGAGCGGTGGATCTTGAGCAGCTGATTTTCGTGGATAATCCCCATCTCTGAACTCCATTCTTCCCTTTTCTCACAGATGGTCCTGGTGGAGCTATAGTGTATGATTAGCTTGCCCGTATTGCCGGCGGCTTGGAGCATACGTCGAAGACGGCGCAACAAGCCTCCTACTGCCAATCCGTAGGAAAGGTATGTCACTGGACGGCTCTCCTCTCTTTGGGCAAGGGCAACTACGGGAACTCTCCCTCCTGTGGACTTGCGAGCGGTGCAAATCATGCGAACCAGCTAGAACAGAAAGCATTTAAACTTAGGTTAGATAAACTTTTAAACAAAGATCCTATTTTGAATGAAATTTGGGGTAAGATGAAGAAAATGACTCCATTAAATAACACTTTTCAACACACACCTTGTAAAATAGTTTTTAAGAAAATAGGGTCCTTAAATACGTCCATTTCTACCTAGGTCCACGTTCCTACGGGCAACCTTGGCTCTGATACCACTTCTGTCACACCCGGTTTTTCCGAAGAACAACCAAGTGAATATCACATGTATGCCAGGATCATTTTCTCATACATGTGATGACAAATAGTGAAGCATCATTTATTACAAGCCAGGTGTCGAATATAAATAAGTCTTACATAACAAATGTCTCGCTGGACAATAATAAGTTCATCACAAGTAAATAAACTAGCAGCGGAATAATTATTCTCGTGGGCTCCGTCACAGGCGTTGCCCGGGGGACTCCATGAACCTAGAAACCTTCTTCGGGTCCAAAGTCTTGATCATTATACACCACCTCATTATCTTGACCTGAGCAGCAATATAAACCAGCAAATATACAAGGTTGAGTACCGATGGTACTTAGCAAGTGTGGGAAAGTTTTGTCATGCATAGCTAGAGCAAGGAGAGGTTGAACTCATGGTTAAAGCACTACGCAATTAATACCTATCACCTTAGCTTATTAAGCACCTACATTACTACACAGGTGAAATGGTCCCAAACCCCATCCCATCATCATAATCCAATAACCATAACATCATTTCCAATGTTAAGCTCTCCGCTTAACATTCTTAACTTCCAAAACCATCACTCCTCTAATCATGAATAAGTCCAAGCCGCTCTTGACCATGAGCACGGCTGTCATGACAGTTTTGATTCTGCAGAGTTTTCATCACTGTACCCACATGTAGTGATTTCATCCCCCGTTGCCGGGTGGACTAAAAGAACCTCCATTATGCCAGTGGCCACGAACCACATTCACACTTCCCAGGTGTGTAGCCAGGAGATCACTACGAAGCCTTTACAAAGGGATTCCCGACGACCATGGGCCCACTGAGGTTTCACCCCTAACAGCATAAAAGAGGCTCCAACCCCGCTGCAGTGGCCCCCTCTTGAGCCTTGCGGTTCATATGGTAGTCCAGCTGACACCTACTCCCCGCACCATCCAACACACCCATACTACGCCGGGGATACACCTAATTAATTGGCCAAGCTGCCCCATCTCAGCATGTGGTTGGCACGGTAAAGCTAGGTTACATGCTCCTTGAACCGGTCCTTAGGATCCAGGCAAGTACTAAACACAAACCCGAGTCTCGTGCACCCAGCACCAACCAAAACATCCAACTTGCCTTGATCCCTACCTCTACATAACTCATAATATCTCATTCAAGAGTATGGTAAAATAAACTGATGATCTCACATCCCAAATATCCCATTCTAAGTATGGCTAAGCATAAGCATGTAAAATAAATGTCATGATAAAATAAATCCCAACCCAAGCTACAAGGAAACAAGATAATGCAATTCTAGGGAAACTTCCTAGCATGGGTTTCATATTTTATTTGACAATGCAATAATTCTATCTACACACCCTAGCATAGGATCAAAGTGGTCAAGGATACTTGCCTTCCTCTTGCTGCTCTGGGAATGGGTAGTCCTGATCTTGGAAAGGAAGAACTTGCTCTGGAGCAGGTTCTACTCATACCATCACACATAGCAAAAGAAAACAACAAGTCATAAGACATAGTTCACACTTCCACTTCATACAAGCCACACATTCATATTTATGAAAGCCATTCACAATCCTATGTGTTGTGGTTACTCTATGTGTGTTGATTTTGTCTTACATGCACTTTTAAACATGTACACATGATTTATACTTTTGTATTCCTATTCATGTTGGCATACTATATCTGAATTTCTAATTTAAATAAACCCCTTATATTTAATTGATACACGTTTCAGCCACAAAGTATGCATAAAAGGTGTTTTCCTACTTCATATGTGTCTTCAAACCTTCTACCAACCCTAAATTGAATTCTTTGGATTTTGGAAACTCCATTTATCATTTTCTAGTTATTTATACCTAGTTTGATATATTTTCAGGTTTATTTCCTATGCCTAAATGTACACTTTATTATGAAAATAGTAAGACACCTCATCTAAACAGAATAGGTTTTGGGTCTAAAATATTAAATAATATATTTTTGAACTTCTCATCTGATGTGAACTATTTTACATTTATTTTACAAATTTTTAGAATTATTCTCTACTTAAAAATATGTCCCTATATCTAATAAATGTGAATAATCAATTAAACGGATTCATTTCAGCCAAAAATCTATTTTTATCTCACTCCAAAGTTTTCCAAGTACTAGGAAAGTTTTTAATTTGAATTGACAATATGTTTGTCCCATCTTTTAAATTTTAAATACTAACCACATATTCAATTTCCTAAATTTAATATCAAATAGGGTTAAAAAGGTAAACTCACCCCACTACAGGGTCTATAATATTATTTTAAGAATTTTCAGGGGTCTAGCTACACATAACAGAGGGGTTTTCCTAATTTTTATTAATTCCAGGGGCTAAAACTGATTTTTAAATGAATTTACATGATTTTCTGAAGTTCCAGGGGCTAGATCAGAAGTTTCCGGGGCTAGCTCATATTTTCCGAGAACCCCAGGGGGTAGCGCGTAAGAATTCTGGCCTTTATAACGTGGGGCTGACGTGGACCGTACGATTTAAAACAGACGGCTGAGATTATAACATCGAACCGGTACGCGGGGATTTAAACTCTACCGTGCGATTTAAAACAGACGGCGCACAAGCGGCCACGTCGCTCTGATCGAGCGCGGACAGCGCTGTCCGGCGGCGCACGGCGGCGGGAGGCGGCGATCTCGCCGGAGAGTTTCGCATCTTCGTCAATTCTTCCTAGAACTGTGATTTTATGGCATAGCTCGGTAGAGGGGAGGTCGGGGATCTCACCTCAGGGGTTTTCTAGAGCTCGGAGGTCCTGGAAAGTGATCGGCGACGAGGTCCGAGGTGAATTCACGGCGAGGCTCGTCGGCGCTGTGTTTGAACCGCAAATCACCGAGTTTTCTGCACCTGTAGGGTTCCCCGGAGGCGGTGGATCAAGACCAGCGAGTTAGATCAAAATTCCCGAGCGTAGATCGAGCAGAATTCACCGGAGAAGCTCGGGTTCTCACCGGAGAGAAAAACGGCGGATCGTGGGGAAAAACGGGACGATGCCGGGGTTTTTATAGACGGGGGAGGGCGGCGGGTTGGTTTAGATCGAGCTGGAGTCTTCTGGGACCGAGAGTCGGCTGGGAACGTGCGGTTTTCCGGTTGGTTGCGATCGTGCGCGCGCGGGGGAAACAGTCCCGGGTTCGGACGAGCGGGGGTTAGGGATGACAGGTGGGTCCCGCCTGTCTGCGAGAGGGGGCGCGGGCGCGCGGCTGCGGGCTGGCGTGGGGGTTGGGTGGGCCCGCTGGGTTTCGGCCCACTGGCCGAGAGGATTTGTTTTTTCTTTTTCTTTTTCATTTCTGTTTTGAGTTTAGTTTGAATTCCAGTTTGAATTTGAATTTTTGCAACACATGCAACACGTCCAAAAAATTTTAAATTCCCCTCTTGACAGGATTTTGGGGTGTTACAGCTCTACCCCCCTTAAAAGAAATCTCGTCCTCGAGATTGGTGTTTCTAAGAAAACAATTCCGGAAATTGTGCCTTAAGCTCATCTTCTCGTTCCCAGGTGGCTTCCTCTTCTGAGTGATGCTTCCACTGCACCTTGCACATCCGGATTCTTTTATTTTTTGTGAGGCGTTCCATTGTCTCCAAAATCTTGTATGGTTGCTCGGCATAAGACAGATCCTCAGCTACGTCACCATTCATGGGTAACACCTCTTCAGGCGTTCTCAGACATTTCTTGAGCTGTGACACATGGAATACATCGTGCACATCCGATAGGCGAGCCGGTAATTCTAGTTGATACGCCACTTCGCCTTTCCTCTCCAGAACTTGAAAGGGTCTGATGTATCGAGGTGACAACTTCCCTTTCACCTTGAACCGACGAAGTCCTCGGATAGGGGACACCTTGAGATAGACATAGTCTCCTACGTTGAAAATGAGGTCTCTTCTCCGTACATCGGCATAGCTCTTTTGTCGTGTCTGTGCTATCCTCAAGTTGTTGCAAATTTCCCTCACTTTCGCCTCGGCTTCTTGTAGTACTTCGAGACCAAACACTTTACTTTCCCCTGTTTGGTTCCAAAATAGGGGAGTTCTGCACTTCCTCCCATACAAAGCTTCGAACGGTGACATCTTCATACTAGCTTGATAGCTGTTGTTATAGGAGAATTCCGCATACGGTAAGTTCTTGTCCCAACTCCGGTTGTTTATGAGTGCACATGCCCTCAGCATATCCTCAAGAATCTGATTGGTTCTTTCCGTCTGCCCGTCAGTTTGGGGATGATAGGTAGAACTAAAGTTCAGATGGGTTCCCATGGTTTCGTGCAACTTCTGCCAGAACCTCGAGGTGAACTGTGTCCCTCGATCTGACACTATCTTCTTCGGCACTCCATGGTAACATACGATCCTTGACATGTACAACTCCGCCAATTTGGATCCGCTGTAGCTTTCTTTCACGGGGATGAAATGAGCTACCTTGGTTAGCATGTCGACGATGACCCATATTGAATCATATCCTGATTGGGTCCTAGGCAATCCCACTATGAAATCCATACAGATTTCTTCCCGTTTCCATTCAGGCACTTTGAGTGGTTGCAATAATCCCGCGGGTCGTTAATGTTCTGCTTTCACCAACTGACATGTGTCACATAGGGCAACATGTTCCGCGACATCTCGCTTCATGCCATACCACCAATACCTGCTTTTGAGGTCCTGGTACATCTTCGTACTCCCAGGATGAATGGAATAGTCAGAATCGTGAGCCTCCTTCAAAATTAATTCGCGGATCTTCTTTACTTCTGGCACACAGATTCTTTTCTCGTGCCACACCGTTCCTTGTTCATCCTCTCTGAAACCAGGGGCTTTATTTTCCTTGATGAGTTGCCAGATTTCTTGTATCTTCTCTTCATCCTTTTGACCCTCGCGTATTTCTCGCTCTAGTGTGAAGTCCACTTCCATGGTGATGGCTTCACCACTATTCACAAGGCATAGATTGAGCCTTATAACCTCGTCCTTCAATTCTGCAGGCATGTCCTTCAAGCTCAACTTATTGACCTGCACTTTCCGACTTAAAGCATCTGCCACGACGTTTGCTTTCCCAGGATGATAGTGGATGCCCACATCAAAGTCATTGATTAGCTCTAACCATCTCCTTTGTCTGAGGTTGAGATCTGGCTGTGTGAAAATGTACTTTAAACTCTTATGATCCGTATATATCTCTGTCCTCTTCCCCATCAAGTAGTGCCGCCAAATTTTCAACGTGTGTACCACTGCGGCTAGCTCTAGGTCATGTGTAGGATAGTTCTTCTTGTGTTTCCGGAGCTGCCGGGACGCGTAAGCCACGACATGCCCCTCTTGCATGAGAACACATCCCAACCCATTTTTGGAGGCATCGCAGTACACCGAAAAGTTTTTCTGCACATCTGGCATAACTAGCACTGGGGCTGTTGTCAATCTCTTCTTCAGTTCCTGGAAACTCGTCTCGCACTGCGGCGTCCATGTGAATGTGATTCCCTTCTCCAACAGTTTGGTGAGGGGTCTCGAAATCTTGGAGAAACCCTCGATAATCCGTCGATAGTATCCGGCCAATCCTAAGAAGCTTTGAACTTCCCCGACATTCTCAGGGGTCTTCCACTTCTGTACATCCTCGATTTTGGCGGGATCTACGGAGATTCCTCCCTCTGAGATTATATGTCCTAAGAAGGGAACTCTCTTCAGCCAAAACTCACACTTGCTCAACTTGGCATATAGTTGGTGTTCTCTCAGCTTCTGCAACACCAACCTTAGATGTCTCTCATGTTCTTCTTCATCTTTGGAGAAGACGAGAATGTCATCTATGAAAACCACCACAAATTTTGTCCAAATATTCCATAAATACCTTGTTCATGAGATACATGAAGTATGCCGGGGCATTAGTTAGCCTGAAAGGCATCACGGTGTATTCATATAGTCCGTACCGAGATACGAATGTTGTCTTGGGAATATCAGTTTGCCTTATCTTAAGTTGGTGGTACCCCGACCTGAGATCAATTTTCGAGAACACACAAGCTCCCCTCAACTGATCAAACAAGTCTTCAATGCGGGGTAATGGGTACTTGTTCTTGATGGTTACTTCATTCAAAGCACGGTAGTCTACGCATAACCTTTGGGTCCCGTCCTTCTTGGGCACAAATATCACTGGAGCTCTCCATGGTGAGGAACTAGGATGAATGTACCCCTTCTCTGTCAACTCTCTCAAATGATCCTTGAGTTCTCCCAGCTGCTTGGAGTCCATCCGATAAGGTCTCTTGTATATCGGAGCTGTTCCAGACACTAGTTCAATCGCAAATTCCACTTCACGATCGGGAGGCATACCTGGCAACTCCTCCGGAAAAATGTCTGGATACTCCCTGATAATCCTGATCTCCTCCACTTTCACCTCAACTTGATTTAATTTAATGTCCCTCCTAGGCTCTTGTATTATTATAAACTTTACTCTTGTGCCACTAGGGTGAGTTAGTTCCACCGTTCTGGTCGAACAATGGATGATTCCCTTATGTTTGGTCAACCAATCCATGCCCAAAATAATATCTATCCCTTGTGAATCTATCACTATGAGGTTGGCAGTAAATATTACCCCATTAATGTCTAGATTCACCTTGGGACACACTAGTCTTGTCCTTATTTCTCCACCTGGAGAGTTTACTGCTAGCAATGGTTCATTTGTGTTGTTGCTAGATCATGCTTCTTAACAAACCCTTGGGCAATGAACGAGTGGGTAGCACCAGAATCGAACAACAGGGTTGCAATGTGTAAATTGGCAGGAAACTTACCAACTACCACGTCGGGTGCCTCTTGCGCTTCTTCCATGGTCACGTGGTTCACCCGTCCTCGCATCACATTCTGCTGTTGCGGCTGCACGGGCTTCTTCTTTGGGCACTTATGGGCGTAGTGCCCCATTTCACCACAGTTAAAGCATTGCAACCCAACCTTAGGTGCCTGGCCTTTGTTGTCTTGGGGTTGATTTGGGGTCCTTGTACTGCTGGTCGGGGTTGATATGTGGGTCGAGGCTGCTGTACAAACTGACGTTGTGGCTGTTTTGGTGCTGACGGAGGCCTGAAGTTCGGGTTGTACCCTCTGGGTGCTGAGTAGGGTACCGCAGCACGGCTCGTCTGTCCTGCGGGTTGCTGCATCAGACGTGGGCGTGTGTTGCTACCCGAAGCTTGGTGTGACCATCCCGCCTTCCTCTTGTTTTCATTTTCCAAGGCCTTCAGCTTCCTTTCTACAACAAATGCTCTATCCACCATCTTTTGGAAGCTTTCATACTCGTTGGAGGACATTGCACACTGCATTTCTGCTGTGAGTCCTTCCACGAAGCAATCCTGTTTCTGCTCATCAGTCTCTATGTCTCGTGGGGCATAACGGGATAGTTGAGTGAATTTAGTGAGGTATTCCCTCACAGTCATGTTTCCTTGCTGCAATCCCAAGAACTCCTTCCTCTTGTTTTTGAGTTCACCCCTTGGTATGTAATGGTTGCGAAAGCTACGCTTGAACTCTTCCCAAGTGATGTTCTCGGGGTCATGATGGGCGGCCACGTAAGCGGTCCACCAATCAGCAGCAGGTCCATGCAATTGGTGAGAGGCAAACAGCACCCTCTCATATCCTTGGCATTGTATGATCCTCATCTTGCTCTCAAAGGTCTTTAGCCAATCATCTGCCTCCAGAGGTTCAGCAGCACTTGCAAACTTTGGAGGTTGAGTCCCTAGAAACTCACTCAACCTTGGTTGGCGTGGTGCAGCTTGTGGAGGTGGAGCTTGGTGCAAGTTGGCCACCACTTGAGTCAGGTTCTGGATGAGCTGATTTTGATTCTCAAGCATTTGGTGGATGGGATCAACTCCTTCACGGCGACCACCCCTGTCTTGGCCTCCACAAAGATGAGGGTTGCCGACCTCATCGTTGTTGTTGGCGGGGTTGGCACCACGACCCTTTCCTCTTCCGGCCTTCTATCATGATCAACCAAATGTCAATTTAAAGCATTGCGTATTATCTTACCAATTTTACTTGTTCACACTTTGTAATGTTGAGGCCTTGTTGTATTTATATTTTTTTTCTGAGGGTTCATGTCTCACGCAAAAATAAATGCACTATTAATTTCGTAGGGGTTCACACATCAAAGCAAAGCAACCAGAAGACGAGGTTGTGGACAATTGCTCATGGCTTCCACATCTCACGTCACACACTACACATTAACACACCATTAACTAAGGTATTGACTCGCCTACTCGATAACCTGCTGAACTATGGGGAAGGACTCTACACGACTCGTATCACTGAGCTGGCTCCTCGGGATCTTCCTCATTATTGCGGCTGCCTTCTGACTCCGCTTTGGGTGGGGAGACTGCTGGTGGAGAAGTGCGACGACGCCTGATCGCCAGGCGATCTGGGGAGTCAGGAGTCCGTGTGTCATTCACGGTGACACACAGTTTATTCCCATCTCCTCTTTCTCTCGCCCTCAAGCTGGCTCAAAGCAACGCCTCGGTCTCCTTCAGGGTGTCACGAACATCCTGAAGCTCCTGCTGACACTCCTGCAGTCGAGTGCTGAGCATAGCAGCATCCTCCAAGCACAAGTCCATGTGCTCATGGGAAGTCCCCTGCTGCACTGGCGGGTACTTGTACTCCGTCGTACCGCTCTCACGCTGGAAGACATACATGTACTCAGTCCTGTCCAGGTGGCGACGATAGATGTGACTCTGGCAGGTGATTGCCTCCCTGGTGACATCCTTCTCCGCATCGACCTGTGTCGCTCGACAAGCTGGAGAGCGGTGGATCTTGAGCAGCTGATTTTCATGGATAATCCTCATTTCTGAACTCCATTCTTCCTGCTTCTCACGGATGGTCCGGGTGGAGCTATAGTGTATGATTAGCTTGCCCGTATTGCCATCGGCTTGGAGCATACGTCGAAGACGGCGCAACAAGCCTCCTACAGCCAATCTGTAGGAAAGATACGTCAGCGGACGGTTCTCCTCTCTCAGGGCAAGGGCAACTACGGGAACTCTCCCTCCGGTGGACTTGCGGGCGGTGCGGATCATGCGAACCATCTAAAACATAAAGCATTTAAAATTAAGTTAGATAAGATTTTAAACAAAAATCCTATTTTGAATAAAAGATGGGGTAAGATGGATAAAGTGGCCCATTAAATAACACTTTTCAACCCACACCTTTGTAAAATAGTTTTTAAGAAAATAGGGTCCCTAACTACGTCCATTTCTACCTAGGTCCACGTTCCTACGGGCAACCTTGGCTCTGATACCACTTCTGTCACACCCGGTTTCACCGAAGAACAACCAAGTGAATATCACATGTATGCCAGGATCATTTTCTCATATATGTGATGACAAATAATGAAGCATCATTTATTACAAGCCAGGTGTCGAATATAAATATGTCTTACAAAGCATACGTCTCGATGGACGATAATAAGTTCATAACATGTAAATAGAATAGCAGCGGAATATTATTCTTGTGGGCTCCGTCACAGGCATTGCTAGGGGGACTCCATGAACCTAGAAACCTTCTTCGGGTTCAAAGTCTTGATCATTAAACACCACATCATTCTCTTGACCTGAGCAACAATATAAACCAACAAATATGCAAGGTTGAGTACTGATGGTACTCAGCAAGTGTGGGAAAGTTATGTCATGCATGGCTAGAACAAGGAGAGGTTGAACTCATGGTTGAAGCACTACGCAATTTTTGCCTACCACCTTAGCTTATTAAGCACCTACATTACTACACAGGTGAAATGGTCCCAATCTCCCATCCCATCATCATAATCCAATAACCATAACATCAATTCCAATGTTAAGCTCCCCGCTTAACATCCACAACTTCCAAAGTCATCATCCTTTAATCATGAATAAGTCCAAGCCGCTCTTGACCGTGAGCACGGCTGTCATGACAGTTTTGACACTGCAGAGTTTGCACCACTGTACCCACATGTAGTGATTTCATCCCCCGTTGCCAGGTGGACTACAAGAACCTCCATTATGCCAGTGGCTACGAACCACATTCACACTTCCCAGGTGTGTAGCCAGGAGATCACTACGAAGCCTTTACAAAGGGATTCCCGACGAGCATGGGCCCACTGAGGTTTCACCCCTAACAGCATACAAGAGGCTCCAACCCCACTGCAGTGGCCCCCTCTTGAGCCTTGCGGTTCATATGGTAGTCCAGCTGACACCTACTCCCCGCACCATCCAACACCCCCATACTACGCCGGGGATACACCTAATTAATTGGCCAAGCTGCCCCATCTCAGCATGTGGTTGGCACGGTAAAGCCAGGTTACATGCTTCATGAACCGGTTCTTAGGATCCAGGCAAGTACTAAACACAAACCCGAGTCTCGTGCACCAAGCACCAACCAAAACATCCAACTTGCCTTGATCCCTACGTCTACATAACTCAGAATATCTCATTCAAGAGTATGGTAAATAAACTGATGATCTCATATCCCAATTTTCCCATTCTAAGCATGGCTAAGAAGAAGCATATAAATAAATGATATGATAAAATAAATCCCAACCCAAGCTACAAGGAAACAAGGTAATGCAATTCTAGGTAAACTTCCTAACATGGGTTTCATATTTCAATTGACAATGCAAATAATTCTAGCTACACATCCTAGTATAGGATCAAAGTGGTCAAGGACACTTGCCTTCTTCTTGCTGCTCTGAGAATGGAAAGTATTGGTCTTGGAAGGGAAGAACTTGCTCTGGGGCAGGTTCTATTCATGCCAACACACATAACAAAATAAAACAACAATCCATAAGATATAGTTCACACTTTCACTTCATACAACCACACATCCACATCTATGTAAGTCATTCACATTTCTAAGTGTTGTGGTTACTCTATGTGTGTTGATTTTTGGCTTACATGCACTTTTAAACATGTGCACATGATTTCTAACTTTTGGTATTCAGATTTATGTTTGCACACTATATATGAATTTCAAATTTGAACAAAATCCTTATATTCCATTGATACACATCTTAGCTACCAATTATGCATGAAAGGTATTTTCCTACTTCAAATGGGTTTTCGGATCCTCTACCAAATCCTAAACTGAAATCTTTGGATTTGGAAACTTCATTTATCATTTTCTAGTTATGCATACCTAGTTGCTATATTTTCAGATTTATTTCCTATGCCTAAATGTGAACTTTATTATGAAAATAGTAAGACACCACATCTAAACAGAATAGGTTCTGATATAAAATATTAAATAATATATTTTTGAACTTCTCCTCTGATGTGAACTAATTTAAATCTATTTTACCCATTTTCAGAATTATTTATTAACCTAAAAATGTGTTCCTAGAACTAATAAACATGAACACACCCAAACAGATTTCATTTCAGCCTAAAATTTATTTTTAGTTCATTCTAAAGTTTTCCAAGTGTTAGTAGAGTTTAAACTTGAATTTACAATGTGTTTATATTTCCTTTTAAATTTAAATCCTAGGCACACATTCAAATTTCCAAATTAAATATCATATAGGGTTAAAAAGTTAAGTTCACCCTACTACAGGGTCTAATTTATTATTTTAAAAATTTCCAGGGGCCTAACTATGCATAACAGAGGGGTTTTGCTAATTTTTATTAAGTCCAGGGGCTAAAACTGATTTTTAATTGAATTTACATGAATTTCTGAAGTTCCAGGGGCTAGATCAGAAGTTTCTGGGGCTAGCTCGTATTTTCCGAGATCCCCAGGGGGTAGCGCGTAAGAATCCCGGCCTTTATAATGCGGGGCTGACGTGGACCGTCCGATTTAAAACAGACGGGTGAGATTATAACGTCGAACCGGTACGCGTGGATTTCAATTCTACCATGCGATTTAAAATAGACGGCGCACAAGCGGCCACGTCGCTCTGACCGAGCGCGGGTGGCGCTGCCCGGTGGCGCGCGGCGGCGGGAGGCGGCGATCTCGTCGGAAAACTTCGGATCTTCATCAATTCTTCCTAAAACTGGGATTTCATGGCATAGATCGGTAGAGGGGAGGTCGGGGATCTCACCTCGGGGTTTTTCTTGAGCTCGGAGGTCTTGGAAGGCGGTCGGCGACGAGGTCCGAGGTAAATTCATGGCAATGCTCGTCGGCGCTGTGTCTGAAGCGCAAACCACCGAGTTTTCTGCACCTGCGTGATTTCCAGGAGCCGGTGGAACACGACCGGCGCGTTAGATCAGAGAACCCGAGCAAAGATCGAGAGAAAATGGTGATCGGAGCTTCGGTTCTCACCGGGAGGAAAAACAGCCGATCGCGGGTGAAAAATGGGACGATGCCGGTGTTTATATAGCCGGGGGAGGGCGGCGTTCGGTTGTGATCGAGCTGGATTCGTCCAGAACCGAAATTCAGCTGGGATAGGCAGGTATTTGGGGGGGGGGGGTTCGATTCGGGAGAGAGAGGAGTCCCGGTCGGCCGAGCGCGTGCGAGGAGGAAGAAGATAGCGGGCCCCACACGTCAGTGAGAAGAAAACGGGGCGCGCGGTTGCGGGCTGGCGCGGGGGTGAGGTGGGCCAGCTGGTGGGTTTCGGCCCACTGGCCGGGGGGTTGTTTTTTCTTTTTCTTTTTTTTTCTTTTCTGTTTTGAGTTTAATTTGAATTCCAATTTGAATTTGAATTTCTGCACCACATGCAATACGTCCAAAAAATTTTAAATTCCCCTCTTAACAGGTTTTGGGGTGTTACAGTGTATTTCATACCTGCCAACATTAGATAATCTGAATTAAAGACACTTACTTTTTATTTATTATTTAAGTTACATGATTAGTGGTAACACCGCTTTGAATACGAAAGTGCGACATACACATTTGCCATGTATAACACTATTGTACATACAAATCTACGTGTTGCTTGATTGCATCAAGAAAGTTAGGGGAAATACAACTATTAACATGTACATTCTATATTACAATGTGTAGATTCCGTATTGGTTAGTATTCGCTTCAATTTTTGTCATCTATTTTTGCCTTTCCTAATCTGTTTTTGGTATCCTACACGGGGTACTTGGAGAGAACGCAGGCCGTGACGGGTGCTGACCTTGGCCTTTTTACCTTCACCACGAAGAATCTTCCTCCGATGGAGGTCCGACTGTGCTAGTGGTGGGTGTATGAGCTGGCCATCATCTAGGCATCAGAGGAAGAGGAGGAGAAGGATGCCATGTTGGAGAAATGTAGGGTGCCCAAGAAAAGGTCCATGTCGGACATGTTCGCAGCAGAACTCGTGGACCTGTCAGCTCCAGCATCTTGGCGCGGGTGGGTGAAGATGACTAGGACGTGTAGGGTGCCATTATGAGGGATATGAAGGAGCTGAGGTGTGTTGGTGACGTGCCCAAGAGGCAATCAAAATAAACTCAAATTAAAGGCATAATGGATATTTGATCCATTAGGGATTAGGGTACTAATGGGCCTATGACCAAAAAGCCCATTAGTGAGCCTTATAAATATAAAAGGAGAAAGGGTTAGGGGCTGCTCATCCCCACACTTAACAACCCTAGCCGCCACCTCTTAGTTGCCTTGTCCCGAAATCCCTGCCTTGTGCGAGGTGCTAGCACACCTGCGCATGGCGTTCCTTCCCCGTACATGTGGATTCTGTGGAGGCGCTGCTGCTATTGCTGAGCAGATCGGCTGTGGTGACGCAAGGTTGCTGCTAGGACGGCCACGAGGAGGAGACAATCGTGATCGACTACTTCCTCTACACCGACGTGCACCTTCTCTTCTGTGTGCACAACCTATCCCTACCGGTTGGAATCACCATCGAGACTAATCATGTACATAGCTAACAGATTGAGCCAACAGACCACGGTCATGGGTTGCGATCTACTGCAGACATGTTCATATGATGAATTTTTATTGCACGGTTTTTGGGGTTTGGAATTGGTTAGAGTAGAGTGTGATCGTATGACTAAAGGGTTAGTTCGCGCTCCTTCTCTATTGTGTGCGTAACCTGTCCCTACCGGGACTAATCGTGCATGTAGCTAATAGATTGAGCCACAGACCATGGTCATGTGTTATGATCTTCTCCAAAATAAACCAGTCACATTGAAAATCGAGGCATTCTGATTGGCTCGGATTCAAGTTGATTTGATCAATGTGATGACATTTTTATAGTAATTTCATAGATGCGATTTATGTAATTCCGTTCGGTTTTCAGGGCACTGCCCTGAAACCCGTGGGGGCGGCTCCCCCCTCGACCCCCCGCCCGCTAACCATCGTTGTTGTCTGCTATAGTGATATCATAGAATATTTTGCGATAGAAATCATTCTACGCTTAACTTGTTTTTGTAGGGAATGATGTGCTATGGCCTTGATGCGATGACCTGTGTGTAACATTTGTGCAGCCTGCGTGTTGCAAATTTAACACGACCGGGTTGAGGTTGTCACGTAATTGTATAATGACCTGCGTGTCGACCTGTGATGCTTGATCTCTCTTGTAATTTATTTGATAGTTATTAGTTGTATTAGCTTCTTTTATGTTCATGGAGATGTATTCAAGCATGGTGACGATAGTGATCACCACAGGAAAGAAGGCATGGAAGTGTAGATCATGATGGAACCAAGACGATGGAGACCACTATGATTCTAAGAAGCCATACTATTCACAATGTAATATGATCCTATGCTTGTGATGTTTACTTTCTCTTATTACTATTATATTCATGCTTTTCATATGGTGGATGTTTTGTCATGATAGAATAGCTTCCCTCGTAAAAGTTGAGTATTTGATGTCATTTACTAATAGTTGCACCTACGTTGTTTGGATCGTTGTGTGATAGGTTTGCCAAAGCAAAGTACCATCATCTATCATAATGAACAGGGTGAACGTTGGACATTCACATGCATAGTAATGGTTTACTCAACAAAGCTATCAAAACGGTTTTGGGTTTTATGGTATAGAGTTGGGAGTCGGAGCATTGGATGTCACCCAACAACAAGAGTCATATAGATATATGATTAACAATTGTTGTTTACCTATGTCGCTAATTTTCTAGCAGTGAAGTCAAAGCTCACTAGTGATTAGTGAATATGGATCTTGGACCACTATATGTCGTTAAAGGGAGGACGATAGTCATATAGTGGTGGTGTCTTTTATTAAATCGTTAATAAAAGATTGATATATAACATAGTGCTAAAATCTTGCACATTTATTTTCTATTGTAGATCATGTCTGTTAGTAACAATTCCAGTGTCAATTTGTGATATGTACATGAAAGGAAAAGCTCAACGGAGCTAACTTTATCGATTGGTACCGTAACCTGAGAATCATTCTTAGGCGAGAGAAAACTGAGTACGTTCTTCAACAGCCACACCCTGATGAACCCCCAGCTGATGCAAATGCTGCGGCACACAGACCTTATTAGAAGAACTATGATGATGCGCTTAATGTAAGCTGACTCATGCTTGCCACTATGTCTCCTGATCTGCAAAAACAGTATGAGCATACAGATGTTTATTCTATGATTGAGGGACTACTGGAATGTTTTAGAACCAAGCTAGGGCTGAGAGATATAATATCTCAAAGTCCTTGTTCTCATCCAAGCTGATGGAGGGTAGCCCGGTCAGTCCTCATGTAATCAAAATGATTGGTTACATTGAGACTTTGGGCAAACTTGGTTCTGAATCAAGGATGATATGACTATTGACATTATTCTCCAGTCGCTCCCACTGAGCTACGAGCCATTTATTGAATTTTCAAATGAATGGCATAGGGAAAACGTTGGCTGAATTGCATGGGATGCTTAAAACAGTAGAGAAAAGCATTAAGAAAAACACCACTCATGTGATGATGGTTAAAAAAGAAAATAAAAAGAGGAAGCATGTGACGCATACTAAAGGCAAAGGCAAGGGAAAGATTCCCAGTGAGTTCTCAAGCTCAAAGCCTAAGCCAAAGGGTAAATCTGGTCCTTCTCCTAATGATTAATGCTTTCATTGTCATGCTAAGAGGCATTGGTGTAGGAACGCCAAGAAGTACTTGGAGGATCTAAAGAAGAAGAAAGGAAGTGAGACTTCCACTTCAGGTATAAATGTTATATAAATTAATATTGCTACATCTTCTAGTGAAGCATGGGTATTTGATACTGGATCGATGATTCACACATACAAATCGTTGCAGGGTCTAAGTGAGACTAGAAGATTTGCAAAAGGCGAGTTGGATGCTCGTGTCGGTAATGGAGCAAAGGTTGCGGTCATTGCTATCGAGACCTACTACTTGTCATTATCCTGATTAGTTTTGGAATTGAATAATTGTTATTGAATTCCTAGTTTGAGCAATAACATTATCTCTTCTTCATGTTTAGAAGAGGTTGATGGTTATGAGATTGTAATAAAGAAATATTGTTCTATTTATTATAATAATGTTTTCTATGCTCGATGTCCATTGGCAAATGGATTATATGTTCTTGATCTTGAGGATAAAACAGTCGGTAACATTAATACCAAAAGGGCTCGAAGAAATGATCTAAATCTCACTTTTATTTGGCATTGTCGCTTAGGTCATATAAATGAGAAACGTATTAAGAAACTCCATAAAGATGGTTTCCTAAGCTCATTTGATTTTGAATCACTTGACATATGCGAGTCTTGTTTACTTGGGAAGATAACCAAATTACCCTTAATTGGTCAAAGTGAGAGGGCAACTGACTTGTTGGGACTAATACATACTGATGTATGTGGACCAATGAGTTCAATAGCCAGAGGTAGTTTTCAGTATTTCATTACTTTTACCGATGACTTTAATAGATATGGATATGTCTATCTAATGCGGCAAAAGTCTAAATCGTTTGAAAAGTTTAAAGAATTTCATAATGAAGTACAAAATCAATTGATCAAGATAATTGAACTTCTACGATCTGACCGTGGGGGTGATTATTTGAGCCATAAATTTTATGATCATTTAAAACAATGTGGAATTGTTCCACAGTTGACTCCACCTAGAACTCCTTAATGAAATGGGGTCTCTGAGCGGAGGAACCGAACCTTATTAGACATGATTAGGTCGATGATGAGCCAAACTGATCTTCCACTATACTTTTGGGGTTATGCTCTTAAACTATTGCGTTTACACTAAACAGAGTCTCAACTAAATCTGTTGAGAAGACACCATATGAGATATGGACCGGGAAACGTCCCAGATTGTCTTTCATCAAAGTTTGGGGATGTGATGCTTATGTCAAACATTTGACGTCAAACAAACTCACTCCTAGATATGGCAATGGATATCCATTACTCGCATACCCGCGGATATCCGACCCGATGGATACGGGTTTGGATAGGAATTTGTACCCGTGGGTACGGGTTCAGATAACGGATAAAACCCAATGGATATTTTTATTGGGTAAGAAAATGTCATATCCATATCCGCTTACCCGTACCGAATATTAGCATGTGGTACTATATAACATGTGGATTAATAATAAACCAAATTTCCATTATCATAGAAAAACTATTTTTGTAGGCATTAATTTTTGAATATGCAGATCTAGCAAGATTATGTGTTTTTCGTCACTATTTGATCATGAACATTGGTTAATTAGATCTAGCAAGGTTATTGTCATGTGTTGAAGACAAGTGTTGCAGAAATCATACTGTTTTGTTAAAGTATTTCGGTTAACGGATATGCCCGCGGGTAAAAAATATCCGTGGGTAATGGATAGGGGTAACATTTTTTACCCGCTGCGGGTAATGGGTACGGGTTCAGGTACGGATTTTACCCAGCGGGTATGGGTAAATGAGGGCAATATATGCGGGTATTTTACCCGTTGCCATCCCTACTCACTCCCAAATCAAACTAATGCTTCTTTGTGGGATATCATAGGGAAAGCAAAGGATACTATTTTTATAATAAAGCAAAGGGTAAAGTGTTTACCGCTTGCAATGGTGTATTCTTGGAAAAAGAGTTTGTCTCAAAAGGAGTTAGTTAGAGTAAGGTGCATCTTGAAGAAATTCAAGAAATACCTGAAAATGTTTCAGCGTCCACTGATCCTATACAGGATGTACAAGATGTTGTGCAACCAGTTAATGAAACACCGGTTCCACGAAGGTCTAGGAAGGCACGTCATGTGACTGAAAAGTTAATGCTTCTAACCACGGAGCATCATGACATGATATTGTTGGACAATAATGAGCCCATGACATACACCGACGCAATGAAGGGACCCGACTCCGAGAAGTGGCTTGGAGCCATGGAATCCGAAATTGAATCCATGCATGAGAATCAAATGTGTGAGACCTATCGATTGTAAATGGATTTTTAAGAAAAAGACTGACATGGATGGAAATGTTCACATCTATAAAGTGCGATTGGTGGAGAAAGGTTTCAAACAAAGTCAAGGTGTTGATTGTGATGAAACATTCTCGCCCATCGTAATTGTAAGGGCCTCAGTTTTTGACACACATTTGCAGTGTTCATCACCACACCACACACCTCATTTGAGGAAGAATGATGAATACAAATGAAGAGCAAGTAACAATTATCAACATGCTCATTAGAGAACAAACATACACATTGCAAAAGTGGTATTTCCCACATGTGATATAGATGGGCTGGACATAGGAAAACTCCTACACTTTGCTAAGGATGTCCATGCCAAGTTTCACCCAAATTCAAAACCTTTTTGAGGTCATCTTGGGTATAGATAGGAAGAGGGCAGTTTGAAAACATATTCAAATTCAAACTGTTTTTATTCCATTAATTTAAAAGTGGAAGGCATATTCTTACTCAGCACATTTTTGTGAGCTCACACACCGATTTTCACTCCATTTGGAGTTGATCTTGACATGAGCTAAGGGGGAGAAATTCAAACTTTATTTGAATTTCAAACTGAACTTGTGCTGAAATTCATTCAAACCAAACCTCATTTGAACTTTGATCAATTCAAATGGCTCATGGGTGAATAATTTGAATTGCCAAGGGTAGTATAGGGTTCACTGTTTACAACAGTGGTTAGGAGTAAATTTCAGAGGTTAAAAGGAGGGGTGGGACCCACATGTCAGCCTCTACTTCAACACAAACCGACTGAAACCAGCTCCATCGGTTCCCGGGTGCAGTGTACGCGCGCCACCGAGGGGGGGCAGCCGGCGCCAGCTCCTGCTGCGCGCCCCAAGCCGGAGACCAGTCGCCGGGCTACTTATCCCCTCCCCGGCATGCTCCGATCGCCCATTCCCCGAGCTGCCGACATACTCGGCCTGTTTTTCCACTGCCACCGCCGCCGCTCGAGCTCACGCTTGATCAAGCTGATCACTCGCGAGCACAGCCTCCTCCACAGCAAAACGGCACCCAGAGGTCGTGAGCAACCTCCTAGACCCCGTGTTGTCCAGTGAGCAAGCGTTCTCGAGCTGTACGAGCCATTTCTCCGGCGAGCCGAACATCGCCGCCGATCGGGCTCCCGTGGACAGCACAGCACGACCGTTGTCACGTCCTCTTCTCTACACAAGAAAGGTGCGTGATTGTATGTAGATGGAGTAGCCGAAAGCCGTTTGGCGATTGATCAACCCTCGGCCGAGAATTTCCAAATTTACTCTTGATCGGTTCATAAGGACCGAGCTCACCTTCGGGTGAAATTCGTGCTCTATGCACGAGGGTTGGACGATCTCGTTACCTAGTAGCTTCTACGCACGCTAGCGCCCACGCATGAACTGGAATTAGAGAAAACCATCAGGAATCGGCCATGATATGGCTGTTTTCCCCGCCACCATGGCTGAACACCTCGGCTCACCGTCGAGAGCCTAGTTGTCGGCGTTTCTAGCTTCCACCCAGCCCCGGTTCGGGTTTCCCATGCTCTACTGATGCTCTCCGACCGATTTCCGGTCGATTTAGTGCACGGGAGAGCGGGACCGACCTCACCGGAACCCTAGCAGGTGCTGTCATCGGTGCGCACGGGTTTCCGGTCGTCGCCGGCGACCCCACCATCGAGTCCAGGGGGTCAGTAAAGGGGCAGGCGGCAAGTTTCGGGCCGGGGGGTGGCCGGGAACTCAGTTCCGGCGAGGGTCGCCGGAGAACGCCGCCGCCGCGCAGTTGGCGCGAGGAGGGAGACGACGCACTGTGTGCGGGGCCCACAAGCCAGAGTTTAAACTTTTTCCCCGAATTTCAGTTTCAGTTCAAACTTCAAATCCTTATAACTTTGGCTAGAAAGCTCCAAATTGAGTGAACCAAATTTTGCTGGATTCAGCTCTCCGAGTACTTTCCAGCAAATCAAGTTTCACTTCATGAAAACCCTTAATTTTCCATAATTAATTCCTCAAAGTTTAAACTCTTAGGAATTTTAACTGGAGAATCCTGTGGAGAAAAATCCTGAAATTTTGCTGGGATATTCACCAAAATATCCCTGAACTACCATAAAAGTTTCAGATCCATTTGAGCTCCTTTAATCCACCTAATGGTGTGATTAGTGAAACTGTTCCAGAGAAAATAGAAAATGTTCAGAAACATTTTCAGAATTTTCTCTGAAATTGTTTAGCTCATATCTTTAGTTAGAGACTTCCAAATTAAGTGAGACCAACTCCATTAGAACCCTCTGAAAATCTAGTTTTCAGAAAGTCATAGTTTGTCTCATGAAAATTCCTAGAACACCCTAAGAGTTCCAATTAAGGTCAAGGACATAATTATTTGTGGAGGGCTCAAATGAGCTTTGCTGCAACTAAAACTTGACCAAGTCTCTGTTTAGGTTGTAACCAAGCCACAGTAAAAGTTTCACAGTCATTAGGTCTATCTAGCAAATGTTATAGACTTCACAACTCCAAAGTTAATACAAATGCATTTAAATTGATACATATGTTTCTTATATCATGTAGTCGCTAAGGTCGAGGAGGAACCCGAAGTCCTAGACTTCGTTACTCCGGAGGAACAGCTAGCCTACGACCAAGAGCAGCAAGGCAAGCCCCGGTTTGCATTAACCTTTTTACAAATGTTTATTGTTTTGAGCACATCTTTGAATATTGTTCTTTGCATTAGAGTCTTGAGTGGAAACCCAACTGCATAGCCAAGAAAACCATGGGTTGGGTTTAGGATGGAAAACCCCGTTAGCCACTGCATTGCTAGGATAGAGTAGGATTCGGTACAAGTCGAGTAGTTGGAACTACTCGCGAGAATAGGCTAGAGGCACATTGCTCGGGTAGAGATAGCACATGATACACATGGCAAGAAAATGAGACCGAGCGGAGAGTAAGGGCAGCAGGACTTTGGGGCCTGTGTGCTGTAGCTTCGCTTGTGTCGATTGAGGACCGAGCCGTGTGCGGGCCTGTTGAACAAGCTAGAACAGTACCGAAGACCTACCGGCTATATGGGAACCGGGAAACTGATGTAACTCGGGTAGCTGGGTATTGAGGCATTGCCCGTCGTTCAGAGGGTAGGTTGAGAGCTCGAGGTGTAAATCGGCTGGCGGCACGGAGATGCGCGTGCAGAGACCTCTTGCTCGGGACGATGGGACCGGTTCAATATTTGGCTGACGGGTGAAAGGTAGTCGCGTACGGCGTTCGTGATGGTTGTTGTAGGCAACATTGAGTACGGGCGTACGTGACGGGTTGTTCGGGTAACCCTGCAGGTATAAATCGATTATAATCGCCGTCCCTCGCGGTCAGTGAGTACCACTTGTTCACTGTACCGTGACGTAGAAAGAACAGGCTAGTTACATGTTAAAATGTTGCTGATTGAAAACTGGACATTGATTGTTAATGACATGCTGTAGCTTAGAGCTAATTAAAGTTCTTTTCAACTTTGGGCAAAGTACATGAGAGAAATGCGTTTCTTGTTTGATTGCGGCTCTCTCATGTGCCTTAGCGTAAGGTTCTCCACAACCTGCTGCTAAAACTTGAAAGTAAGGTTCTACTAATTAGTCGAGTCCTTGCAAATGATTTTTTTCCTCATGCAACCCATTACCCTCATGTAGAAGTTCCATGTTTAGGTGAGACGGGTCAGACTTGCTGAGCCTTCGTGCTCACTGCTTGTGTTTGAAGCTTTTGCAGGGTTCTATGAGGAAGGGACTCCCGAAGAGGAGACGGAACCCCAGGAGGGGAACCCCGTCGAGTGGGAGTCGTGCACGCCGCAGAGTTAGTGTGCGTGTGTGCTAGCAAGGACACGTTCGAGGGCTGAACGTGCACTTGATGCTTAGTCTACGGCCGCGAATGTGGACTAAACGTATTTTGATGTAAACAGGTCATAAAACTGTTTATGTAATAAACTTCCGCTTCCGCTTTGTACCTTTGACGTGTGTTATACGGTGCTGTGCAACACAGCACCCCTCAGCGTGATCCTGGCTCGACAGGACCAAATGGGGTCGTGTCAGTAATGCTAAAGTCTGTTCGGATTCTCCTAGCAATTGCTGCATATTTTGATTATAAAATATGGCAGATGGATGTCAAAACAGCCTTTCTTAATAGAAGTCTGACTGAAGATGTGTACATGACACAACCTGAGGGTTGTGTCGATCCTAAAAATGTTAGTAAAATATGCAAACTTCAAAAGTTCATCTATGGATTGAAACAAGCATCTCGGAGTTAGAATCTACATTTGATGAAGTTGTCAAAAGGTTTGGTTTCATCAAGAACGTAGAATAATCTTGTATTTATAAGAAGTTTAGTGGGAGCGCACTTGTATTTCTGGTCCTATACGTAGATGACACATTGTTGATCGAAAATAACATTCCAATGCTTGATGATGTTAAATCCTCATTAAGAAAAGTTTCTCAATGAAGGATTTAGTAGAGGCATCGTACATTTTGGGCATAAAAATCTATAGGGACAGATCTAAAAGGCTAATTGGATTAAGCCAAGATATATATATTGACAAGATATTGAATCGATCCAATATGCAAGATTCCAAGAAAGATTTCTGCCCAATGTCACATGGCATTACTCTAAGAAAGAGTCAGTGTCCTTTAATACTTGAAGATCAAAAGAGGATGAGAGCGATTCCTTATGCTTTGGCTATTGGATCCATCATGTTTGCCATGCTATGCACACGCCCAGATGTATCCTATGCTCTAAGCATCACAAGCAGGTATCAATCAAATTATAGTAAGGCTTATGTGACAATCGTTAAAACATCCTTAAGTACTTAAGAAGAACTAAGGATGCATTCCTAGTGTTTGGAGGTGAAGAAGAGCTCGTTGTAAGAGGTTACACTGATGCTAGCTTCCAAACAGACAAGGATGATTTCAGAACGCAATCCGATTTTGTGTTCTGCCTCAATGGAGGGGCAGTGAGCTGGAAAAGTTCCAAGCAAGATACAATAGCAGACTCGACAACAGAGGCGGAGTATATTACAGCTTCTGAAGCTGCAAAGGAAGTTGTTTGGATCAGAAAGTTTGTTTCTGAGTTGCGTGTTGTTCCTAGTGTGTCTAGTCGTGTGGATCTCTATTGTGACAATAGTGGAGCCATTGCACAGGCAAAGAAGAGTAGACGACCTGGCCGCAAACAATATGAAGAGTCGTAGAGGATATTAAAGCGGCCCGGGTTACCTGCCACCCTGAGGCTCCACCCTTCAGCTTTTGCGCACTGGTGGACAATGCTTACGTGCACCCCCAAGACATAAAGCGTCCCGAGATGCACGATTTTCCGACATAAGCAAATAGGTTAGTATGCCTCTTTATATACACTAATAACATCCTTATATGGGCTACTAACTCGTTCCTCACCGAATTTTTGAAAAAGATGACCTTTGTAGTGCGTTAAAGCTCAAACGAGCTCTGATACCACGCTGACGCGGCCCCACGGCCTCGTCGAGCCAGGATCACGCTGGGGGGTGCTGCGTGGCACAACACCGGATAACGCACATCCAAGATACAAAGCGGAAGTAAAGTTTTATTACATAAACTAGTTTATGAATATTTTTACAACAAAATAAGTTCAGTCTACACTCACGGGCATAGACTATGCATCGAGTTCACGTTCAGCCCGTGAACGTGTCCCCGCTAGCACGCACACACACTAACACAGCGGCGTGCACGACTCCCACTCAATGGGGTTTCCCTCTTGGGGTTATGTCTCCTCCTCGGGAGTCCCTTCCTCATAAACCCCTGCAAAATCTTCAAACACAAGCAGTGAGCACGATGGCTCAGCAAGTCTGACCCGTCTCTCCTATACATAAAACTTCTACATGAAGGGTTGTAGGGTACATGAGGTAAATAAGTTGCAAAGGACTCGCCTAATTATTTGAACGTTACTTTCAAGTTTTAGCAGCAGGTTGTGGAGAACCTCACGCTAAGGCACATGAGAGAGCCGCAATCAAACAAGAAACGCATTTCTCTCATGTACTTTGCCCAAGGTCGAAAAGATCTTTAATTAGCTCTAAACTGCAGCAAGTCATTAACAATCAATGTACAGCTTTCAAATCAGCAAACTTTTAACATGTATCTAGCCTGTTATTTCTACATCACGGTACAGTGAACAAGTGGTACTCACTGACCACGAGGGACGGCGATTATAATTGATTTACACCTGCAGGGTTACCCGAATAACTGTCACATACGACCGTACTCGATGTTGCCTACAGCAACCATCACGGACGTCGTACGCAACCACCTTTCACCCGTCAGCCCAATATTGAAATGGTCCTATCGTCCCGAGCAAGAGGTCTCTGCGCACGCATCCACAGTGCCGCCAGCCGATTTACACCTCAAGCTCTCAACCTACCCTCTGGACGACAAGCAATGCCTAAATACCCAGCTATCTGAGTTACATCGGTTTCCCGGTTCCCATATATCCGGTAGGTCTTCGGTACTGTTCTAGCTTGTTCAACAGGCCCGCACACGACTCGGTCCTCAATCGACACAAGCGGAGCTATGGCACCCAAGCCCCAACATCCTGTTGCCCTTACTCTCTGCTCAGTCTTATTTTTTCTTGCCATGTATTTCATTTGCTACCTTTACCCGAGTAGTGTGCCTCTAGCCTATTCTCGTGAGTAGTTCCAACTACTCGACTTGTACCGAATCCTACACTATCTTAGCATTGCAGTAGCGAAACGAGATTTACAAACCTAATCCCAACCAAGGGTTTTCTTGGGTATGCATTTGGGTTTTGAAACAAGACTCTAATGCAGAATTAAGTGGGTGTTCAAAGTAAGTTCTCAAAACAGTAAAATTTATAAAAATGGTTAATGCAAACCAGAGCTTGACTTGCTGCTCTTGGTCGTAGGCTAGCTGTTCCACTGGAGTGACGAAGTCTAAGACTTCGGGTTCCTCCTCAACCTTAGCGACTACATGTGATAAATACAAATATGTGTCAATTTCAATGCATTTGAATTGAAGTTTAACTTGTGAGAGCTATCAGTCTAGCTAAACAGACCCAATGACTCTGAAATTTTTACTGTGGTTTGGATAAAACCTAAACAGAGACTTGGCCAAGTTTCATTTGCAGCAAAGCTTATTTTAGCTCTCCACAAATAATTATGTACTTGGCCTTAATTGGAGCTCCTAGGGTGTTCTAAGGATTTTCATGGAGCAAGCCATGACTTTCTGAAAACCAAAATTTCAGAAGGTTCTAATGGAGTTGGTTTTACTTAATTTGACGGTTCCTAACCAAAGATATGAGCTAAACAAGTTCAGAGAATTTCTGAAAAATGTTTCTGGATATTTTCCATTTTCCCTGGAACAGTTTTATTAATCACACCATTAGGTGTATCAGATGAGCTCAAATGGATCTGAGATTTTTATGGTATCTCAGGCATATTTTGGTGAACATCCCAGCAAAATTTCAGAATTTTCCTCCAAAGGGTGCTCCAGTTAAAATTCTAAACAGTTTAAAATTTGAAGAATTAATTCTGGAGAACTAAGGATTTTTCGTGAAGTGAAACTTGAATTGTTGGAAAGTACTCAGAGAGCTGAATCCAACAAAATTTGGTTCACTCGATTTGGAGTTTCCTAGCCAAAGTTATGTGGGTTTTAATTTGAACTAAATCTGAAAATCGGGGAAATGTTTAAAACACTGCACGTGGGTCCCACGCACAGTGTCTTCGTCTACCTCCCACCAGCGCCCAAGCGCGCGACGCACAGCGACAGTGGCACGGTTCGTGCTCAGCCGTTACTGCCTAATTCTCGACAAGGTTTCTTCCTACGTGACCCTTGGAGCACGGCGCACACGCGCGGACAACTTCTCGCGCCTTGACATCGCCGGGAACATAGTCGGCCACGGTGGCGACGGAACATGAGCTCGGGTCTGATGGTGCTAGCTTGTCTCAGCGGTGAAAACAGTCAACCAATGGGTCGCAAAGCACCACTGGGGCACGGGGAAGCTAACCCTGCCCTCCTCTTGACCGTAGATCGCCGGGAAAGTAGACTTCACCGGGGACCCAAGCCGTTTTCACCGGCGGTGGCTAAAATCAGGTTCTCTTCTCACTAGGTTGATTATCATCGCTAGGATTTGGCTGAGGTAACCGTGAGGTGCTACTCAAGCTTCAGCTCGACCAGGATTTCCAGTGATCGAGATGAATTTTGAGTTTTGGTTCTCGGTGGTCTATACGGTAATCATCGAAAAAATTGAAACTTCGGCTAACCGGCGCTAAGAGGGAGCTATGGAGCTCGGGGAGAGATACTAGACTTCGATGCTAACCTCAGAGACCACTTTGCCATGCTGGAGAAGCTTAAAGCTGCTCGGACGATGGCGTCGAGTCGGAGGAGCTTTCGGGTTGACAGAGCGGTGGAAGATCGGCCGGACAAGCTCAACAAAAGCTGATCACGGGCAGCTGAGGGCGGTAGCACGTCGAGCAAAAGTCGGCAGTGCCGTTTGTGGCCTCATCTTGCGGTGGGAAGGACTGCTTTGACTGGTCGACGGCGGGGTGGTGAGTTGAGGGTGTGAGGCGACTTGCTTCGGTTTCTCAGTGCCGGAAACGTCGAAGCCGCGTGAAAACCGGCTGCTGCCGTCGGCAGCTCGAGGCTAAATAGCTGAGGACGTCGGTTTGCAGCTGTGATCGGCGATCAGGAGGTGGCAGCGGCATGCAGCACCATGGAGATCGCGTGGGCGCGCGCAAGAACCAAGTCTCGGTGACTTCAGTCGGTTCACTGGCTTGTGTGGCTGACAAGTGGGACCCACTCCCCTTTTAACCTCTGAAATTCAATTTTCCCCACTGCTCTAAACAGTAGAGACCCAAATATCCTTTGACATTTGAATTATCTATCAACTGGCCATTTGAATTGGATAGAATTCAAATTGTGGAGTGTTTGAATATATTTTCAGCACATATGCAGTCTGAAATTCAAATTGAGTTTGAATTTGCTAAAATTAGCTAATGTCAAGATCAACTCCAAATGGAGTGAAAATTGGTGTGTGAGCTCACAAAAATGTGTTGAGTATGAATATGCCTCCCACTTTTGAAGTCATGGGACAAAAGTAGCTTGAATTTAAATTTGAGTTCAAACTAGCCTCTTTCTAGTTATGCCCAAAAATACCTCAAAAAGGTTTTGGATTTGGGTGAATTTTGGCATGAGCATTCCTAGCAAGGTGTTGGAGTTTTCCATATGCTCATCCCCTATAAGATGCATGTGAGAAATGCCACTTTTGCATTTTTGTGAGTTTATTCTCTAATGGCCATGTTGATGGTGTTTACTTGCTCTTCAAAGGTGTTCATATATTTTCCTCAAATGAGGTGTGTGTGGTGTGATGAACACTTTGGATGTGTGCAAAACCTTAGGCCCTTATAGTAGATCACACGAAAGATTCAAACATATACTACGACACTATCACCTTATCTGAGAGATCATCGACCGAGGTGATATGAAGATATGCAAAGTGCATACTGATTTGAATGTTGCAGATTCGTTGACAAAGCCTCTTCCACAATCAAGGCATGAGGCACACATGAGATCTATGGGTATTAGGTACTTTCATCAGTGATCCTAGTGTGTACGTGGGAGACTTGTGTCATAGCTATGTTTATGTACTATTAAATAAATTTTCATTTGAGTAACCATTATTTACATTGATCATCAAGTATGTGACTTGTTCGTGAAACTTTTTGTTAATTATAATGTTACTCGAAATGATCCCTAGTCTACATCATTATATCAGATAATGATGAAACGAAGACTAGCACATGTATTAATTGATGATCACGTTTCACGGATCATAGATATGGAGATATCAAATTAATAATGTGAACACATGTTAGTGAATATGGTGTTGGATTGACCCGCTTCGAGACACTGTTGGAATTGTTATTTTCATATGTGCCATCAGTTGATCTTGAGTGATACACCTGCTAGATCCTTAGACCTGAGATAGCCATTGTTTCTCACTACATGTAGTTGTGTACTTTGAGACTATCAAACGCTACTCCGTAACTGGGTAGTCATAAAAGTAGTCTCGGGTACGTAATGAAACATGGAATTAGATGTGTGTGGATCAAGTTGGGATTTGCTCCTCCTAATAATAGGAGAGATATCTCTTGGCCCCTTGAGATAGTTGGATTTGAAAGTGCATGGCCATGCCAAGGGGATTAAGAAGTTAATCATAATGACTAAAGGTTAGTCATGGATTGAATCTAGTATTTGATCGAGTGAATAGTCAAGCTATCACAAGGATGGCACGTATCTCGCCATGAGCTTGACTGGTATCGTGTGGCAAAAGTATTAGCATGCGAATGTATCTAGATTCAGTCGATATGATCTTTATGTATATTCGGGAGTTAGTATGTCCTGTTAGGTACCTCTACTGACTTGTAGTTTGGGAATGGTTTCCATTCACAGTCGACTACACATGAACCTAGCAGGTCACACACTTAAGGGGTTAGAATATTGATAGGACTTGCCGATATGATTGTCTCTAGTGCAAGTGGGGGATTATTGGTGATGTGCCCAAGAGGCAATCAACTTGGATTAAAGGCCTAGTGGATATTTGATCCATAAGGGATTAGGGTACTAATGGGCCTATGACCCAAAAGTCCATTAGTGCGCCTTATAATTATGAGAGGAGGCAGGGTTAGGGGCTGATCATCCCACCACTTGACAACCCTAGCCGCCACCTCTCAGGTTCCTTATCCCGAGATCCCTGCCGGGTGCGAGGTGCTAGCACACCTACGCACGGTGTTCCTTCCCTGTACGTGTGGATTTCTGTGACACCCGGTTCCGAAAACAGAACCAAGTGAATGCATATGTGTGCCCAGGATGTTCATCACACATACACATGTAATCCACAAACTGAATTCAGAATATAACCATGAAAAATAGTGTTTAAGTACTTTATTACATCGACTAATTGTCTCACTCATGAATTCTATAACTTATTCTTGCTGCGGAAGTCTCTAAACAGCAACGGAAATAACTAAATAGCAGCAGGCTCCATCTTCAACTCCACAGGCATGTTGACGGTAGTTCGCACGCCTAGTACTCCACATGGTCCTCGAAGTACTCTTCTCCTGTTGCTGATGTTTATGTGACAATGCAAGGGTGAGTACATGTCGTACTCAGCAAGTGCGGGAAAAGTATGACATGTAGCTTATAACAAGGTATGGAATATAAAGGCTCATTGCAGCAAGCAAATTTTATTTCACAAACATGGTAAAAACAGCAACTAAGTCTAGATGAATTTAATCCCAATATAACCAAGTAAACAGCAACATTCTTTCATCGAATTCACCATTTATCAAGTCTCATCCAGCCATTAATGTTTCTCAAGTTCATCTCATGCTCATAAATATTCATAACCATCTCATATTCATATAACCGAAACCAAACTCAATGTCATGACTCAAAACAGTCCCAAAACCAATCCCAATGACCATACCATAACCATACCGAATAACTATCCCATGTTTTTCCTCTAATCATGGAAGTTGGCTAGGTGCTTGTGACCTGAAGCACGGCTATCATGATAGTTTTACACTCTGCAGAGGTGGCACCACTTTACCCACAAGTTTGTGGTTTCGTCACCCGTCGGTGACTGCAAAACCTCCATTATACCAGTACACAACCATCGGTGTATGGCCAAGAGATCACAAAATAGCCTATACAAAGGGGCTACTAGATGTATGGACTCACTGAGGTTTCACTGGCAGGCTCGAATCACCATTCTCCCACCCACGGTCCCCCTCTTG
Organism: Neostapfia colusana; assembly: GCA_030760725.1. Classification (NCBI taxonomy): domain Eukaryota; kingdom Viridiplantae; phylum Streptophyta; class Magnoliopsida; order Poales; family Poaceae; genus Neostapfia; species Neostapfia colusana. The sequence goes on along the minus strand of JASWHV010000019.1, from coordinate 24,524,928 downwards.
TGACATGCAGTTCCCAGGGCAGTCCTCTCTCGACTCCCATTCCCCGCGCCATCCACGGTCCATAACAAGCTAGGAACACACCTAATTAATCATCTAAGCCGCACCCATACTTGGCCTTGTGGTATCACTGTTTTCCTGGCATATTCTCGCATGAACCGGTCCTTAGATCTGCGGTAAGTTCCACCATCTCATCCAGCAACATTCACGAACCAAGCTGTGATACCCTCAATTCTGTGGAAAACCACGGAACCGAGAACTGATGCATATGTGTGCCCAGGATGTTCATCACACATACACATATGTTCCACAAACTGAATTCAGAATGTTTATTACAATGTTTCATGAGTCTTGAACTCATGCTCACAGCGGAAGTCATATTTCTATGCAGCGGAAGTCTTCTAACTAATGCGGAAGCAATTTATCTAAGGCGGAAGCAATTCTAAGCAGCCGTGGCTCCATCTCTACTTCATCCCCACAGGCAAAGTTGAGGACAGATTACGCGCCTAATGCTCCACTTGGTCTTCATAGAAATCTTCTCTTGTTGCTGATGATGAAATAATGCAAGTTTGAGTACAATGATGTACTCAGCAAGTGCAGGAAAAATATGATATGAAGCTCATAACAAGGTAGGTATAAAAAGGCTCATTGCAGAAAGCAAAGTTATTTATCAAAAACCATGATAAAATAACAACTTATCTTTGGGTGAATGTAATCCCAACATGTATTAAGATACCAATCATACCTCCATTATGTTCATTACCTTCCATGTCCCATCCTGACATCAATCAACCTCATTCTTGCTCACGAATACCTCCTCCTATTCGCTACCATCTCACGAATACCCTCTCGTATTCGCTACCATTACATAAGCAACTTCGTCTCACATCGAGACCAACCTTGTTGCCATGACTCAACAGTCATGCAACCCATCTTATCACCCGGACTCACCAGTACCGAAAACCAAACCATCCAAAACCATAACCAATAACCATATCCAATCACCATCCCAACTAATCATGGAAGTTGGCCAGGCGCTCGTGACCGTAAGCTCGGCTATCATGATAGTTTTAAGACTCTGCAGAGTTTGCACCTCTTTACCCACAAGTTTGTGATTTCGTCACCCGTCGGCGACTGCAGAACCTCCATTATACCAGTACACAACCGTCGGTGTATGGCCAATAGATCACAAAATAGCCTTTACAAAGGGGCTACTAGATGTATGGACTCACTAAGGTTTCACCGGCAGGCTAGAATCTCCAATTCTCCCACCCACAGGCCCCCTCTTGTGCCATGCAGTTCCCAGGGCAGTACTCACTCGACTCCCATTCCCCGCGCCTTCCACGGTCCATAACAATCTAGCAACTTACCTAATTACTCAACTAAGCCGCACCCATACTTGGCCTTGTGGTGGCACTGTTATCCTGGCATGTGCTCGCTTGAACCGGTCCTTAGATCTACGACAAGTAAACCACCATCTCAAGCTACCTCATTCACAAACCCAGTCTTCCCTAGATCTCCCTCCGATCCATGTTCATTAACAACATCAGTTTCTCATTATCATTATGAGTGTAGTTAGCTAGACACATCTATCTCGCTTCCCAATCCTATAGACTCAGCGAAGCCTGAAAGTAAAACCATACCCGACTCATAAACATCCCTGGCGACAAGGGTGGTTTAACCAAAACTAGTAAACTCCTATAAAAAGGTTTCCCATCATGTTTGACTCAGCACACACACCTTTTCGCAAAACAAAACAGTTTTCCCAAAACATGGGATCAATATGGTCAAAGGGCACTTGCCTTGTTCTTGCGGTTCCGGTTGCTCTTGGATCTCGAAACCTTGTTGTTGCAGCTCATCGTAGACAGCTCACTGAGCTTGTCCTGCTATACAGGATCACGCACATACAAGATCCACAGCAATCAATATCATGCACAAATTTTAACTAGATGCGATGATGCATATGCATGCTATCCTATGATCAGTTTTATTAGATCGGTTTGTTCGTGTTCTTGCATGGCTTGCATGGATTTTATGATGAACAGAGGTGTTCGGATCAAATGTGGACGTGGCGATGATCTTGTCTTTAGATCAACCCGATCATCAAGTGATCTGTCCACGAGAAAGCTTCTTTTCGAAAGGAATCGAAGAACAGAGGCAAAGAAAACACGACGATGTCGTAAGGTGGTATTGGAGACCTACCTTATGTTCTTCTTGGTCTCGGGGTCCTTCTCTGATCAGACAGATCGTTGGGCTCTCTTCCGGTGATCTTTCTCGACTAAACTACGGCGATGGGCTTACTCGGCGAGTTGGGGCTAGGGTTCTAAGTTGTCGGCTTAGGAGTTGGAAAAGAAGTTCATGGTTTCGGCCAGAGGTTCTGGGTTCTATTTATAATCGGAAGAAGAAGAGTCCTAATCTGATTGGACTTCGAATAAGAGTTCTATTCAGATTGTCATTGAACCTTTACGACTTATCTTTAGTTGATTTGGTGCGGTAACATTGTTGAATTTAGGTTGGTTTCTCCTCCGTACCGGTATTTCTATGCGTACAGAATCCAAAAACCGCTCTAGAACTTGTTACCTCCGCGGTGATGAGCTCCGGAAGCTCCACGTGTCCACCGGGGCCTGATCTCCCCTTTTCCGCAGAGACGAGCTCTGGTTGTGTCGCGTGTCAAGCGAGCGAGACCTCCCTTCTCCTTCGGAGGTGAGCTCCGCGTGCGCCACGCATCCTGGCAGTCGGGACCTCCTTTCTATTCGGAGGCGGCTCTGCGCACGCCACGTGTCAGTGTCGGACCTTCCCTCTTTCCGAGGTTAACATGTGTCCAACAGTGTCGGACCTCCCGGAGATAAGCTCCGGTGGTGACATGTGTCCAATAGAACCGGACCTCTCGGAGGTGAGCTCCGAGATCGACACGTATCCCGCGCGACTGGTCCTCTGATTTTCCGCGGTGACTAGCTCCAAAGGTGGCACGTGTCCTGCGGGACTGCCTTCGCTTCTCCGTAGAGGCTAGCTCCGGGGGCAACACGTGTCCCTCAGGGTCGGACCTCTCCCCCATTGCGGAGATGGGCCCCAATCCTGCCACGTAGCCGTTTTAGCGGCGGACCTCTCCCCACTTCGCAGGGATGAGCTCCGAACACACCACGTGGCCAGCGGGCCACGGAAGTTGTCTTTGGCGCTCTCTGTGAACTGGATTCGGCTCTTTTTTACTATCTTTTTGATATTTTCTATGTTCCCACTTCTTTTAAAATGTTTTCTCTACATGAAACATGAATACATGCAGAAACCAAAAATGAGGGTGTCACAAATCTACCCCCCTTAAATTGAATCTCGCCCTCGAGATTCGTTAGTAGAGAATAGATGAGGAAATTCTGCCTTGATGTCTTCTTCACGCTCACATGTGGCTTCAGCTTCGTGTGATGGCTCCATTGTACCTTGTACCATCGGATCACTTTGTTCCTGGTGACGCTTTCCTTTACGTCCAAAATTCAGACAGGGTGCTCCGTATAAGTCAGGTCCTCTTGATGTTCAAGCTCTTCCATTGGTACTTGCTCCTCCGATACTCTCAAGCACTTCTTGAGCTGGGATACATGAAACACGTCATGTACGTCGGAGAGATATGTTGGGAGCTCTAGTTGATAGGCTACTTCTCCTCGCTTGTCCAAAATCTTAAATGGTCCGATGTAGTGAGGTGCTAGATTGCCTTTGACGTTGAAACATCGTTGGCCACGGATAGACGATACCTTAAGGTATACGAAGTCTCCTACTTCGAAAGCCAACTTCCTTCACCTATTGTCCGCATAGCCTTTTTGTCGTGACTGAGCAGCCTTTAAGTTCTCCCGTATCGTTCGGACTTGCTTTTCAGCTTCTTGTAGCACTTCGGGTCCAAACACCTGGTTCTCTCCGGTCTCGTTCCAAAACAGCGGCGTTCTACACCGCCTACCATACAATGCTTCGAAAAGTGACATCTTTAAGCTAGCTTGATAGCTGTTGTTATAGGAGAATTCGGCGTACGGTAAACTCCTATCCCAACTACGCCCACGTTTCAAGGCGCAAGCTCTCAACATGTCCTCCAAAATTTTGTTTGTCCTTTCGGTTTGCCCATCGGTTTGTGGGTGATAGGCGGAGCTAAAATCCAGTCGTGTGCCCATAGCTTTCTGCGGCTTCCTCCAGAATCTAGAGGTAAATTGAGAACCTCGATGTGAGACTATCCTCCTCGGGACTCCATGACGACACACGATCTGCTCCATGTACAACTCGGCTAATTGTGCAACATTGTACTTGGCCCTTATAGGGAGAAAATGGGCTGTTTTCGTAAATCGGTCCACGATAACCCAGATGGAGTCATAACCCGACTGAGTACGTGGCAATCCGGCGATGAAATCCATACTGATGTCCTCCCACTTCCACTCGGGTACCTTCAAAGGTTGCAACAATCCAGCGGGTCTTTGATGTTCGGCCTTCACCCGTTGGCATGTGTCGCATAGGGCAACGTATTCGACTATGTCCCTTTTCATACCATCCCACCAATAACAAGTCTTCAAGTCCTTGTACATTTTGGTACTTCCAGGATGTATGGAATAAGGTGAATCATGTGCCTCTTTTAATATCATGTCACGGATGTGCTTCACGTTAGGCACACAAATCCTTTTTCCTAGCCAAAGCGTACCCTTCTTATCTTCTTTGAAATCCTTCTCTATTCCTTGTCGGATCCTTTCCTTGATCTCCTTGATCTCCTCATCCGTTGCTTGTCCATCTCTTATCTCTTGTTCCAATGAAGAGTGGACCTCCATCACTTCCATGTTGTTCAAAAATCCGAGGTGTAACCGTTCGAACTCCTTACGTCGTTCGGTTGGTAGCTCCCGAACCGTGAGTTGGTGGCATGCTCCCTTCTGGCTCAATGCATCAGCTACTACATTGGCCTTCCCAGGGTGGTAGTTGATTCCAACATCGTAATCCTTGATGAGTTCCAACCATCGATGTTGCATCAAATTCAGGTCCGTTTGTGTAAATATGTACTTGAGGCTTTTATGATCCGTATAGATCTCACATTAATGACCAAGGATATAATGTCTCCAAATCTTCAATGCATGCACTACTGCTGCTAGCTCCAAGTCATGTGTAGGATAATTAAGCTTGTGCTTCTTTAATTGTCGTGAGGCATAGGCTACAACTTGTCCTTCTTGCATGAGCACACATCCGAGCCCCTGTCTGGAGGCATCACAATATATGTCAAAGCTCTTGCCCACGTCCGGCAATACCAAAACCGGTGCTGTGGTTAGCCTTTTCTTGAGCTCCTCAAAACTTTCTTGGCATGCTGGTGTCCATTGAAAGGCTTTTCCCTTCGTTAGCAACTCCGTCATAGGCTTTGCTATCTTAGAGAAGTCTTTAATGAAAAGCGTTGGTAGTATCCAGCCATCCCAAGAAAACTCCGAATATCCCTCACGTTTTGCGATTGGTCCCACTTCAGAGCTCTCACTTTTCTGGGATCAACCGATACCCCTTCTTCGGAGATAATGTGGCCTAGGAACGATATTTCCTTTAGCCAAAATTGACACTTGTTAAGCTTGACGTACAATTGATGCTCACGCATTTTCTGCAAGGTCAATTTCAAATGTTCTTCATGCTCCTCCTCACTTTTTGAATATACCATAATGTCGTCGATGAAAACCACGACGAACTTATCCAGGTACTCCATGAAGACCTTGTTCATAAGGTACATAAAGTATGCGGGTGCATTTGTTAACCCAAAAGACATGACGGTATATTCATATGAACCATACCGTGTTCGAAAGGAAGTCTTGGGTATATCGGAGGGCTTTATCTTCGGTTGGAAATATCCCGATCAAAGATCAATCTTAGAGAACACTCGGGCTCCTTTCATTTGGTCGAATAGGTCCTCTATACGGGGCAGAGGGTATTTGTTCTTGATTGTTACCTCGTTGAGAGACCTATAGTCCACGCACATCCTTTGGATCCCATCCTTCTTGTCTACGAAGAGCACGGGGGCTCCCCATGGTGACGAGCTTGGACGTATAAAACCCTTCTCCAACTTCTCCTGAATTTGCTTCTTGAGTTCTACTAGTTCATTGACGGGCATCCTATAGGGTCTCTTTGCTATGGGTGCAGTTCCGAGTACCAAATCAATGGCAAAATCAATGTCCCGATCAGGTGGCATACCTGGAAGCTCCTTTGGAAACACGTCCGAGAATTCTTGAACCACTGGAATGCTGTCCAATGTTGCTCCTTCGACGTGGTTCAAAATTGCCCTTTCGGTTGTTTGTTGGGCTGACTCAAACTCGACACGAATACCGTGCTCATTTGTCAACTGCACGCTTCTTTTAGCACATTGGATTACTCCGTTGTGCTTGCTTAACCAATCCATCCCGAGTATTATGTCAAGCCCTTGGTAATCCAAGACAATGAGGTTGGCAAGGAAGTCTACCCCCCTTATTTTAAGGCTTACTTTCGGACATACTATATTAGTCCTCATCTCTCCTCCGGGAGAATTAACTAACATAGCACATTTTAGGTGTGATATGGATAGATTATGCTTGGCAACATACTTGGATGATATGAAGGAATGTGATGCTCCAGAATCAAATAAGATGGTGGCCGGGTTGGAGTTGGCAAGGAACATACCAATTACGACGTCCTCAGCCTGTTGTGCTTCCTCAGCAGAGACATGGTTCACGCTGCCACAAACATAGTTCTGCTGTCCAAGGTTTCCTTGATTGTCCCCTCCGTTTGGTCGTGGGTTCTGCTTTGGCATGTTGCCTTGCTGTCTAGGGCCTCTCCTCGGGCACTGGTTCGCGAAGTGTCCTGTTTCCCCGCATGCAAAGCATGCCCTGTTGCCTACGGCAGCAGGTACGTTGGGGCGGGGGTTTTGAACAGGAGCGTTCATGTTGGGTCGGGGCACAGGAGGCATGGGCACACGAGGTGCTGGTGCAACGGGTCGTTGCTATGGTGGCTGACTAGGGCGGTATGCAGGAGCGGTCGATCCATACTGCGATGCAGCTGGGGGCATGTACCAAGGTCGTACGTTGCTCCCTTGAGGCTGGTATGGCATCTTCGTCTTGCACTCTCGCTCGATCTCTCGGATATTGCTTTCGACTACTATAGCCTTGTCAACCAGCTTCTGAAAACTTGCGTAGTCATTGTTGAGGAGCTGAACCTGAATCTCATTGTTCAACCCTCTCATGAACAGATATTGCTTCCTCTGGTCTGAGTTGACATCTTCGGGGGAATACCGGGATAGTTGTGCGAACTTGTTGAGATACTCATTCACGCTTCTCTGTCCTTGGCGGAGACCTTCAAACTCCTGTCTCTTGAGCATCATTACACCAACAGGGATGTAATGAGAGCGAAAACTCTCCTTGAACTCAGTCCAAGTGATCGTCTCTGGGTCAACATGAGCGTTACATAGGGCATCCCACCAGTCAGCGGCAGCTCCTATAAGTTGGTGCGGTGCAAAGAGAACCTTCTCTCGGTCATTGCACTTCACTATGGCAAGCTTATTCTCCATGGATTTCAACCAGTCGTCGGCCTCCATGGGGTCGTTAGCTTGAGCAAAGGTGGGTGGTCGAGTCCTCATGAACTCTCCCAGCCTGTTATGAGCTGGCGGTGGTGCCGGAACGGGGTTGTTGTTGTTGGCCTGCAACTGACCCAAAGTTTGGATCATGGTTTGCACAAGTTGATTCTGCATGGCCATCAACCGTTCCAGGTTGTTTTCACCAGCTCCGGGGTTAGCAGGAACTTCATCGTGGCCATCCTCTTGGTTGTCACAGACGTTCCTTCGGCCGGCGTTTACTCTCACCATCTGTGAGAGAGATCGGAATAGAATAAAAGGTTAGAAGGTTAGGTAGATCCCCTCAACTCTATGCATCAAGGTGGGTTGGACTATATATATATTAGCCCATATGAGGATGTGAACAAGTGCCGAAGCATCTCACACCTCTTTCTACTTATGTGTGGATATGGACAACGTTTTGAGACGTCCCATGACTTACCCAATCCACAACAATCATCACAAGGGCTCACACAACTCCTATTCAAGGCTTGTTCAATGGGGGTCCCATATGACTTAGGGTGATGTCAATTCTATGATCCAACTATGGCTTCTCCTAGGCTTGTATCCTATGTCAAGATAGTTCCAATGCCAATCTACGCATCCTATGGTCAGCGTAGCTTAGTTATCAATCTGTGTCTGATACCAATATGTGATCTATCTAAGCGTGTAACCTACCGTGAGCCCGTGGTTCTGGTACCAATCTGTGATTGTATCTAGGTGTGTAATCTACTCTCAACCGTGGCTCTGATACAATCTGTGACGCCCTCATTTCTGTGGAAAACCACGGAACCGAGAACTGATGCATATGTGTGCCTAGGATGTTCATCACACATATACATATGTTCCACAAACTGAATTCAGAATATATATAACCACGAATAACAGAGTTTATTACAATGTTTCATGAGTCTTGAACTCATGCTCACAGCGGAAGTCTTATTTCTATGCAGCGGAAGTCTTCTAACTAATGCAGAAGCAATTTATCTACGGCGGAAGCAATTCTAAGCAGCAGTGGCTCCATCTCTACTTCATCCCCACAGGCAAAGTTGAGGACAGATTACACGCCTAATGCTCCACTTGGTCCTCATAGAAATCTTCTCATGTTGCTGATGATGAAATAATGCAAGTTTGAGTACAATGATGTACTCAGCAAGTGCGGGAAAAATATGATATGAAGCTCATAACAAGGTAGGTATAAAAAGGCTTATTGCAGAAAGCAAAGTTATTTATCAAAAACCATGATAAAACGACAACTTATCTTTAGGTGAATGTAATCCCAACATGTATTAAGATACCAATCATACCTCCATTATGTTCATTACTTTCCATGTCCCATCCTGACATCAATCAACCTCATTCTTGCTCATGAATACCTACTCGTATTCGCTACCATCTCAAGAATACCCTCTCGTATTTGCTACCATTTCATAAGCAACTTCGTCTCACACCGAGACCAACCTTGTTGCCATGACTCAACAGTCATGCAACCCATCTTATCACCTGGACTCACCAGTCCCGAAAACCAAACCATCCAAAACCATAACCAATAACCATATCCAATCACCATCCCAACTAATCATGGAAGTTGGCCAGGCGCTCGTGACCGTAAGCTCGACTATCATGATAGTTTTAAGACTCTGCAGAGTTTGCACCTCTTTACCCACAAGTTTGTGATTTCGTCACCCGTCGGCGACTGCAGAACCTCCATTATACCAGTACACAACCGTCGGTGTATGGCCAAGAGATCACAAAATAGCCTTTACAAAGGGGCTACTAGATGTATGGACTCACTAAGGTTTCACTGGCAGGCTAGAATCTCCAATTCTCCCACCCACGGGCCCCCTCTTGTGCCATGCAGTTCCTAGGGAAGCCCTCACTCGACTCCCATTCCCCGCGCCTTCCACGGTCCATAACAATCTAGCAACTTACCTAATTACTCAGCTAAGTCGCACCCATACTTGGCCTTGTGGTGGCACTGTTATCCTGGCATGTGCTCGCATGAACCGGTCCTTAGATCTACGGCAAGTAAACCACCATCTCAAGCTACCTCATTCACAAACCCAGTCTTGCCAAGATCTCCCTCCGATCCATGTTCATTAACAATATCAGTTTCTCATTATCATTATGAGTGCAGTTAGCTAGACACATCTATCTCGCTTCCCAATCCCATGGACTCAGTGAAGCCTAAAAGTAAAAACATACCCGACTCATAAACATCCCTAGCGACAAGGGTGGTTTAACCAAAACTAGTAAAACTCCTATAAAAAGGTTTCCCATCATGTTTGACTCAGCACACACACCTTTTCGCAAAACAAAACAGTTTTCCCAAAACATAGGATCAATATGGTCAAGGGCCACTTGCCTTGTTCTTGCGGTTCCGGTTGCTCTTGGATCTCGAAACCTTGTTGTTGCAGCTCGTCGTAGACAGCTCCCTGAACTTGTCCTGCTATACAGGATCACGCACATACAAGATCCACAGCAATCAATATCATGCACAAACTTTAACTAGATGCGATGATGCATATGCATGCTATCCTATGATCAGTTTTATTAGATCAGTTTGTACGTGTTCTTGCATGGCTTGCATGGATTTTATGATGAACAGAGGTGTTCGGATCAAATGTGGACGTGGCAATGATCTTGTCTTTAGATCAACCCGATCATCAAGTGATATGTCCACGAGAAAGCTTCTGTTCGAAAGGAATCGAAGAACAGATGCAAAGAAAACAAGACGATGTCGTAAGGTGGTATTGGAGACCTACCTTACGTTCTTCTTGGTCTCGGGGTCCTTCTCTGATCAGACAAATCGTTGGGCTCCCTTCCGGGGATCTTTCTCGACTGTACTCCGGCGATGGGCTTACTCGGCGAGTTGGGGCTAGGGCTCTAAGTCGTCGGCTTAGGAGTTGGAAAAGAAGTTCGTGGTTTCGGCTAGAGGTTCTGGATTCTATTTATAATCGGGAGAAGAAGAGTCCTAATCTGATTGGACTTCGAATAAGAGTTCTATTCAGATTGTCGTTGAATCTTTACGACTTATCTTTAGTTGATTTGGTGCGGTAACATTGTGGAATTCAGGTCGGTTTCTCCTCCATACCGGTATTTCTATGCGTACAGAATCCAAAAACCGCTCCAGAACTCGTTACCTCCGCGGTGATGAGCTCCGGAAGCTCCACGTGTCCACCGGGGCCTGATCTCCCCTTTTCCGCAGAGACGAGCTCCAGTTGTGCCGCGTGTCAAGCGAGCGAAACCTCCCTTCTCCTTCAGAGGTGAGCTCCGCGTGTGCCACGTATCCTGGCGGTCGGGACCTCCTTTCTATTCGGAGGCGGCTCCGCACACGCCACGTGTCAGTGTTGGACCTTCCCTCTTTTCGAGGCTAACATCTGTTCAATAGTGTCGGACCTCCTGGAGATAAGCTCCGGTGGCGACATGTGTCCAATAGAACCGGACCTCTCGGAGGTGAGCTCCAAGATCGACACGTATCCCGCACGACTGGTCCTCTGATTTTTCACGGTGACTAGCTCCGAAGGTGACACGTGTCCTGCGGGACTGCCTTCGCTTCTCCGCAGAGGCTAGATCTGGGGGCAACACGTGTCCCTCAGGGTCGGACCTCTCCCCCTTTGCGGAGATGAGCCCCGAGCCTGCCACGTAGCCGTTTTAGAGGCGGACCTCTCCCCACTTCACGAGGGATGAGCTCCGAACACGCCACGTGGCCAGCGGGCCGCGGAAGTTGTCTTCGGCGCTCTCTGTGAACTGGTGTCGGTACCTGAGATATGGGGTACACCCGCGCACAAGGTAAAATGCCTAAGGTACTCGCCCTTCTCCGCAGGGAGAGCTCCGAAGGCGCCACGCGTCCGGCGGGGCCGGACCTCCCTCTCCTCAGAGGAGAGCTCCGGGCCCGCCACGTGGCATACAGAAGCCGGACCTCCCCCTCCGCGGGAGAGAGGTCCGAAGACGCCACGCCTCCAGCAGGGCCGGACCTCCCTCTCCGCAGAGGAGAGCTTCAGGCCCGCCACGTGGCATACAGAAGCTGGACCTCCCCCTCTGCGGGGAGAGGTCCGGAGGCTCCACGTGCCCCGCAGGCCGGACCCTTCTCGCCTCAGAGAAGGGCTCCGGACCCGCCACGTGGCCAGAAGAACGGTGCTGCCAGCCCCCGAGCGGTAGGCAGCGGGCGTAAAGGCGCCCCACACCTTGCCCGTACAAGGTATTCAAGGCCCGCGTCTTCCCAAGACGCGGAAACGCGGAGCACGCGTCTGTCAGGTGCCGTTGCGCCCAGTCGCATCACAGACTGGCGCGCGGTGTTAGAACCTGCCAGCTAATAAACACCGCGACAAGACATCCCATGCCGCCTGCGCCGTCATCAACCACTACGACTAGCATGCGGCATGGGCAGGGCGGCAAGATGAAGACTCAGAAGCCTTCGACCAGAGGCAACGACCGGCGTAACTACATATACGGTAGATAATAGACAATCTTCCCGGGACCACCTGTCGGGTCCCGGCTCCCCTTGTGAGCCACCCGAGTCTTGGACTATAAAAGGCTCGGGTAGGCGTCGATAGCAAGGGTTCGCATTTTGCAACTCATACGCTAGCCATAAGCTCTCAAGCTGTAACTCACCCCCAAGCTCAGGCCCCCGGCCCTGAGCAGCAAGCAATACAGCGAGCTCCATAGCTCGCCGTGGACGTAGGGTTTTACGCTCCGGCGGCCTGAACCACGTAAAACTCGCTGTGTCAAGCTCTCACTAACTCGTCCATCTGCGCAAGCTCTCCGCTAGGAACTAGCCCCTCCGAAAAAAGAACCTCCGCGGGCTGCCCAGTGCAGGCCCGGGGGAAGTGTCGACCGAACACTTCGACATTTGGCGCGCCAGGTAGGGGGCTTTTCCCCTAGCGCGACGAGTTTCCGCCGACGAAGATGACCAAGCTCCCTTCGGCGGCAAGCTCACCTCCCCCGCCTCCGCGGCGAACCGCGACCAGGGGAAAGTACAAGTCAACACACTCGGGACGGAGTGTGTCAGTACAAGCTGGGAGCCAGCAACAGGCTCTGGCAGCGCCGACCCCGGCAATGCAGGCTCCAACCAGCGTCAGATCTTCAGTAGCGCCGGGCGTACCCGGAGGGGGTGCGCTAGCTGCAGCAAGAGCGCTACTGCACAATTCGCCCGCTGGGGACGCGCCTCAGGCAGCGACCCAACGGTGGATTCTCGAGGTAGACCGTCTTGTCGTCGCTGCCGCAAGCCCGCGACTCCGGCGGAGACGACACTCTGACCAACTGGCCGTGTCGCTGATACGCACGCTGATGGTTGACGAACAGACGGCAGACTCCAGCTCTGCCAGCCCTCAATCGATGGATCTGAGGACAGAGCTGGAGCGGTGTCGCTCGGGTCAAGATGCCCGGGTATACCTCGAGCAACGCCGAGAAAGGCGTCGCTACCAAGAGGCTGACGACAACATGACGTCGGCCTCGATCCAGCCTGAAGAGCAGACCTTCGCCATGCGATCTCTGCCCCAGGCCTGCGCCGTGCAGAATATGCCACAGTCATATGTACTGCAGATGGCGCCCCCGGCCTATGGTGCAGCCTTGCCCGTACCGGGGTACACTGTGCCCAGTGCGAACCCAGCGTTCGCGGCACCAGAACCTGCGGTGACAGAAGCAGGGTGTGCAGCCCTCGCGCCCCATCTTCGCTTTGCGAAGTGGCCGCGCAAGTTTCGGCCACACTTGCCCGAGAAGTACGACGGCAGCATCAACCCCGCGGAGTTCCTCTAGATTTACTCCACCGCCGTACTTGCCGTAGGAGGGAATGAAGCCGTCATGGCCAATTACTTCCCTGTCGCCTTGACCGGTCCAGCCCGGTCTTGGCTCATGAACCTCCCCCTGGGTTCCGTCACCTCCTGGGGAGAGCTTTGCCGACAGTTCGTAGCCAACTTCGGCAGCTCCTACACCCGGCCTGGCACGGAGCTCGACCTCCACGCCGTCCAGCAGCAACCTGGGGAGTCAATGCGCTCTTTCATCCAGCGGTTCTCCCAGGTGCGGAACACCATCCCACACATTCAAAATGCTTCTGTGGTGGTGGCGTTCCGGCAAGGCGTCCGGGACAGGAAGATGCTCGAGAAGCTCGCGACCAGGGAGGTCCGCGACGTCTCAGAGCTCTTCAGTTTGGCAGACAAATGCGCCAGAGCAGCCGAAGGACGGAACTGGCACTCGCTGCCATCCTCCGAGTCAGGGGGACTGCCCGGATCTAGTCCTACTCCCTGTGGAGGCAGCAGGAAGGCCAAGAACCGAGGCAGAAGCAAGATAGAGTCACCAACCGCAGCCCCAGTCGTCACTGCAGCGACGCTTGATGGGGCTCGGGGGCCGCGCCCCGACAAGAAGCAGCGAAGATCACCAATCCCAGAAGGTGATGAAGACAATATGTGCCCCGTGCACGGCAGCTGTCGCCACACTGCTGCCGAGTGCCGGGAGATCCGAAGGCTCGCAGAGCGCTTCCGCAAGGAGAAGCGGCAGCAGGCTGATGCCCTGCCCTTCCGTCCAAAGGAAGATGAGCAGGGGGTGGATGTTCCAGACAACATCGACCACCCAGAGGAGATCCAGGAGCCTCAGCGTGTCATGAAGGCGGCACGCAATCATGAGGATTCCGGCTCCAGCGACGATGAGCGTCGGAAGAAGCTCTACGTCATATACGGCGGGTCCGCCGACCCCTCGTCCCGAAGCGCAGTCAAGACTCTGCGCCGAGCGGTAGCGTCGGTGGCGCCACTCCCAAGTGCTGCACCGCACCTAAAGTGGATGGGGACCCCCATCAGCTTTGACGCCACCGACTGCCCCAGGAACATGGCTGGGGCCGGCCAACTACCGCTCCTGTTGGCCCCTACCATCGCCAACGTGAGAATGTACCACGTTTTGGTAGATGGAGGGGCTGGGCTGAACCTCATCAGCCGTGCAGCTTTCCAGAAGCTGCAGATCCCGATGGCCAAGCTCACCCCGTCGAGCCCGTTCTCAGGGGTAGGGCCGGGACAGGTTATCCCCTACGGCAACATTAGTCTCCCGGTGACCTTCGGGGCTCCGGACAGCTATCGAACAGAGTACATTCTGTTCGACGTAGCGGAGATAGACCTCCCCTTCAAAGCCATAATCGGCAGGCCAGCCCTGTACCGGTTCATGGCTGTAGCCCATTACGGCTACCTTGTCCTGAAGATGCCAACACCGACAGGTGTTCTCAGGATTCATGGGGACTGCACTGCTGCAGTGTCGGCCCTGGAGAAGCTCCAAGCACTCGCAACAGCTGGGGCATCAGCCCCCGACAATACGGAGCCGGACCAGCTCCGCCCGAGTGCACGTCACCGTGCTTCCACCACAGCACCCCGGGTGCAACCTCTCGACGAGGGCGGCGTCCCCTTAAAGGTCGTCCAAGTCGGCGCCGAAGCTACCCAGACCACCCGGGTAGCCGGGGGCCTGGATAGTAAATAGGAAGGCGCGCTCGTCACCTTCCTCCGGCACAACGTCGACGTGTTTGCATGGCAGCCGTCACAGATGTCGGGGATCCCCAGGAAGGTGATCGAGCACCACTTGAAAGTCTTCTCCGACGCCCGACCGGTTCAACAGAAGCCCTGCAAGAAGTCCATCGAGCGGCAAAACTTCATCCGTGAAGAAGTCAAGAAGCTGCTGGACGCTGGCTTCATACGGGAGCTCCACCACCCCCGATTGTTGGCGAACCCCGTCGTTGTCCCGAAGGCTGGCGGGAAGCTCCGGATGTGCATTGACTACACCAGTCTCAATAAGGCATGTCCTAAAGATCCATTCCCTCTCCCTAGAATAGATCAAATAGTAGACTCAACGTCAGGCTGTGATATGTTGTGCTTCCTAGACGCCTACTCGGGTTTCCATCAGATCCCCATGTCTAGGGAGGACGAGGAGCACACCTCCTTCATCACAGTAGACGGCCTTTATTGCTATGTGTCTATGCCTTACGGCCTAAAGAATGCACTCCCCACCTTTGTGCGGGCAATGCACAAAACCTTTGGGGAGTTAATAAGAGACCTGGTTGAGGTGTATGTCGATGACATAGTTGTCAAGGTCAAGCAGGGTCCATCCCTGCTAGATAACCTAGCTTTAGTCTTTGACAAGTTGTGCTCTACGCGCACCAAGCTGAACCCAGATAAATGTGTGTTCGGCATGTCCTCTGGGAAGCTCTTAGGGTTCCTGGTCTCGCACCGAGGGATTGAGGCCAACCCAGAGAAGATCAAGGCCATCGACTTGATGCGGCCCCCTGCCCGCGTCAAGGATGTCTAGAAACTCACGGGATGTCTAGCCGCGCTGAGTCGGTTTATACCGAGGCTAGCAGAGCGGGCACTCCCTTTCTTTAAGCTCCTGCGCAAGTCAGGCCCTTTTGCCTGGACTTACGAAGCACAAGAGGCTTTCCAGGAGTTGAAGCGACTCCTGACGACCCTACCTATCATGGTAGCCCCTGAGCCCGGAGAGCACCTGCTGCTCTACATCGCGGCGACAACTGAAGTAGTGAGTATGGTCCTCCTCGCAGAGCGGCCGGACCCCTCATCTTCACAACCTGCTCCAGTAGCAGAAGACAGACGCCAGGAGGCCCCGCAAGACCAAGACGGTCTCCCGGACCTCCAAGGCAACCTCCCGGAGGCCCAGGTCGGCCTCCCGGAGGTCCAGGGCGGTCTCCCGGACCTCCAAGATAAACCCCCGGGGGCCCTGCGGGACCCCCCGGGGGCCAAATGGGACCTCCCAGAGGTCCCCCAAGACCCCCCGGAGCTCCCGGACAATCAAGATATCTTAAGGGCCTCCGGGTCCCAGCTCCCGGAGGCCCCCGTGGGTCCACCCACCTCCAGCGGGCCAGGGCCAATGGACGAGGACCTCCCAGGCCTGAGAGAGAGGGTTTGAACCGTCCAGAGGCCTGTCTACTACATCAGCGAAGTACTTCATGATGCCAAGACAAGGTACCTGGAAGTCCACAAGCTGCTGTATGCGGTGCTCGTGGCCTCCAGAAAGCTCCGCCATTACTTCCAGGCCCACCGGGTCTCGGTAGTCACCTCGTATCCGCTGAAGACAATTATTCACAGCCCCCAATGCGACTGGCAACGTTGCTAAATGGGCGGCGGAGCTGGCGGAGTTTGAGCTGGACTTCCTCCCACGCCATGCAGTCAAGAGCCAAGCACTGGCTGACTTTGTGGCGGAGTTGACACCAACGGAGACTGACCCAGGGGGCCATGAGGGCGGAGAACCGGAGCACCAAGCTCCGGTCTTCACCGAACCCCACTGGACACTCTTCTTCGACGGCTCCTCGCGAAAGCAGGGGGCCGGTGCCGGCGTACTGCTCCTCATATCATCGGGGGAACAGTTTGGGTATATGGTGCGTCTCAATTTCAAGGCAACCAACAACATGGCGGAGTATGAAGCACTCATCTTTGGCCTGCAGACAGCCCTGTCTTTAGGCGCTCGCCAGTTGTTGGCACAGGGCGACTCCCAGCTGGTCATCAAGCAAGTCAAGGGAGAATGCTCCTGCAATGACCCCCAGCTAGCTGCGTATCTGCTTCACGTGCAGATGTTGGAGAAAGAATTCCTCGCCTTGGACCTGCACCACGTACCGCGCGCCGGTAATGCTGCAGCCGACAACCTTTCAACGAAGGCTTCCACCGGAGCCCCTGTGCCCGAAGGAGTCTTCGAGAGGACGTTGCTGCGGCCCACAGCCCGGCCCGCCGAGCCGGGTGAAGGGGGCTTGACCAGCACCTCGAAGCTGGCGGTCCCGGCGGCCCTACAGCCGTGGGCGCCGCCAAGGATCGTAAGCGTCACTGGGGACTCCGTGCAACCCAGCGCTCAAGATCCAGAAGCTCAAGTCAGACCCGATGCATGGATCACGGCGATCCGGGACTACTTGAAGGACAATATCCTCCCTGATGAACATGCAACCGCTGAACGGATTGTGCGTATTGCTAAGAGGTACGCGCTGGTAGAGGGGGATCTCTACCGGCGTGGCGCCAACCACATCCTATTGCGGTGTATAACCCAGGGGGAAGGCTGCGACTTGCTCGCTGAGATCCATCGAGGCGAATGTGGAAGTCATTCTTCCTCACGCACGCTTGTCGGTAAAGCCTTTCGGCATGGCTTCTACTGGCCGACAGCACTCCAGGATGCCGTCAAGCTGGTCAAGAGCTGCAAGGCGTGCCAGTTCCACGCCAAGCAGATCTATACACCGGCTCAGGCGGTACAGATGATCCCGCCCTCGTGGCCGTTTGCCGTGTGGGGGCTGGACATCTTGGGACCATTTCCCAGAACCGTCGGGGGGTTCCGGTACCTCTATGTCGCTATCGACAAGTTCACCAAGTGGCCGGAAGCTACACCAGTTGTCACCATCAATAAACAATCCGCAGTAAAATTCATCAGGTCTTTTGTCTGCCGGTTCGGGGTCCCAAACAGGATCATCACCGATAATGGGACCCAGTTCACCAGCGCAGCATTCCAAGACTACTGCGAGGACCTTGGCATTCAGGTATGCTATGCCTCTGTCGCCCACCCGAGGAGCAATGGGCAAGTTGAGATGGCCAATGCGGAGATTCTCCGGGGCCTCAAGACTCGCACCTTCGCCAGCCTGAAGAAACATGGTGCCAATTGGGTAGATGAGCTTCCGAGCACACTATGGGCTAACCGGACATCCCAGAGCCGGGCCACCAGGGAGACACCCTTCTTCATGGTGTACGGGGCTGAAGCTGTACTTCCCCCAGAAATCACCATGAAGTCTCACCGTGTCCGGGCTTACGACGAAGCCACGCAGGACAACCTCCAGCGTGGAGAAATCGACCTCGTCGACGAGGTCCGATTACATGCGGCACTCCGTAACGCGCGGTACAAACAGGCACTTCGGCGCTACCACCAGAGGTCTGTGCGTGCCCGGGAGCTGCAGGAAGGTGACCTGGTGTTGCGGCGCATACTTTCTCGCGAAGGGGCCCATAAACTCTCCCCTAGTTGGGAAGGCCCCTTCCGAGTCGCGAAAGTATGCCGCCCCGGGTGTGTGCGCCTTTCCACCGAGGATGGGGACCTGCTCCCGAACCCTTGGAACATAGAACACCTCCGTAAGTTCTACCCCTAAGAGCAAAAATAGGACAGTACTTTCTTTTCGTAATGAACTCCATAGAGTCCAGGAGCAGCGCTCAGAGCAGCTAAACCCCAGGGGACGGTCCAAGACTACGTTCAGCTTTGCCTGGTTCCGACTCCAAGCGCGTAGAGTCTTGCTTCCCCTCTTAATGGGGTGGGTCGTGGCCTCCATGTTTAGCCTGCCTTCCTCCTATGGAAGGTTGTACGAAAAGAAGTCTGCCCTACTTTGCTCTTTCCTTGTACTCATTTAAATTGTGAATTGAGTTTTTTTTATCACCCTTGCAGTACATGGTTGCCATGTGCTCAGCTCCCCCTCTCTACAAGTCCCCAAGCACCAAGCATATGGTTGGGGCTGTAAGTCAAATAAGACTATGAGATAAGGGAGGGGGAGCCCCCAAGGAGAATTACGTTTCCTCTACCTGTGTGCAGGACTTCCAGGTTGCGGCAACGGGGACTGCATGAAGTAGGGGGAAAGGAGCTACCAACTAATTCGACCCAGGACTAGAAGGGGCGGGACCCGGGGGCCCCACGTGTCCAGCAGGCCCGGAACTCTCTCCTCCCTTGAGGAGGGCTCCGGGCTCGCCACGTGGCAGGCGGAAATCGGACCTCCCCCCGCGATGGGAGAGCTCCAAAAGCCCTGCGTGTCCAACATGGTCGGGGCTCCCGTCTCCGCAGTAAAAGCAATCATCAAGTGAGCGCACGCTCTCACGATCCCGTGGCCGTTCATGCTCCGGCAGCGGTCAAATTCGGGACTTAGAGAAAGTGCGTGGATCGGAATAGACGGAGGTCCCACCTCGGGCTCGCTATCTCCCCCGAGATGGGCCCGGGGGCCACTGTCGGTACCTGAGATATGGGGTACCCCCGCGCACAAGGTAAAATGCCTAAGGTACTCGCCCTTCTCCGCAGGGAGAGCTCCAAAGGCGCCACGCGTCCGGCGGGGCCGAACCTCCCTCTCCTCAGAGGAAAGCTCCGGGCCCGCCACGTGGCTTACAAAAGCCGGACCTCCCCCTCCGCGGGAGAGAGGTCCGAAGACGCCACGCGTCCAGCGGGGCCGGACCTCCCTCTCCACAGAGGAGAGCTCCGGGCCCGCCACATGGCATACAGAAGCTGGACCTCCCCCTCCACGGGGAGAGGGCCGGAGGCTCCACGTGCCTCGCAGGTCGGACCCTTCTCGCCTCAGAGAAGGGCTCCGGACCCGCCACGTGGCCAGAAGAACGGTGCTGCCAGCCCCCGAGCGGTAGGCAGCGGGCGTAAAGGCGCCCCACACCTTGCCCGTACAAGGTATTCAAGGCCCGCGTCTTCCCAAGACGCGGAAACGCGGAGCACGCGTCTGTCAGGTGCCGTTGCGCCTAGTCGCATCACAGACTGGCGCGCGGTGTCAGAACCTGCCAGCTAATAAATGCCGCGACAAGACATCCCATGTCGCCTGCGCCGTCATCAACCACTACGACTAGCATGCGGCATGGGCAGGGCGGCAAGATGAAGAATCAGAAGTCTTCGACCAGAGGCAACGACCGGCGTAACTACAGATACGGTAGATAATAGACAATCTTCCCAGAACCACCTGTCGGGTCCCGGCTCCCCTTGTGAGCCACCCGAGTTTTGGACTATAAAAGGCTCGGGTAGGCGTCGATAGCAAGGGTTCGCATTTTGCAAGTCATACGCTAGCCATACGCTCTCAAGCTGTAACTCACCCCCAAGCTCAGGCCCCCGGCCCTGAGCAGCAAGCAATACAGCGAGCTCCATAGCTCGCCGTGGACGTAGGGTTTTACGCTCCGGCGGCCTGAACCACGTAAAACTCGCCGTGTCAAGCTCTCACTAACTCGTCCATCTGCGCAAGCTCTCCGCTAGGAACTAGCCCCTCCGAAAAAAGAACCTCCGCGGGCTGCCCAGTGCAGGCCCGGGGGAAGTGTCGACCGAACACTTCGACAACTGGATTCGGCTCTTTTTGACTATCTTTTTGATATTTTCTTTGTTCCCACTTCTTTTAAAATGTTTTCTCTACATGAAACATGAATACATGCAGAAACCAAAAATGAGGGTGTCACGGCTTGTGTCAACTTGATGGGACACCCTTTTATAGGAGTTTACTAGTTTTGTTAACCATCCTTGTCGCGCGGGAAAGTTGATGAGTTGGGTATGGTCGTTTTTCATTTTTGCTTCGCTCAACTTACGGGATACGGGAAGCTGAAACAGAACTTGTTAGCTACTGCACTCATGATATTAAAGATGATGAGAACTTGATAATGTTGATGAGCATGGAATCGGGGAGATCTAGGCAAGCTTGGTTCGTGGATGTTGTTGAATGAGATGGTGGTTTACTTGCCGTAGATCTAAGGACCGGTTCATGCGAGCACATGCCAGGAAAACAATGCCACCACAGGGCCAAATATGGATGCGGCTTAGCTGACTAATTAGGTGTGTTGCTAGCTTGTTATGGACCGCTGGATGGTTCGGGGAATGGGAGTCGAGAGGGACTGCCCTGGGAACTGCATGGCACAAGAGGGGGGCCGTGGGTGGGAGAATGGAGATTCGAGCCTGCCGGTGAAACCTCAGTGGGTCCGTACATCCTAGTAGCCTCTTTATAAAGGCTATTTTGTGATCTCTTGGCCATACACCGACGGTTGTGTACTGGTATAATGGAGGTTCTTTCTAGTCGTCAACGGGTGACGAAATCACAAACTTGTGGGTAAAGTGGTGCCACCTCTGAAGAGTGTAAAACTATCATCATAGTCGTGCTTTCGGTTACAAGAACTTGGCCAACTTCCATGATTAGAGTCAAAAACTTGGGATATTTATTCGGTATGGTTATGGTATGGTCATTGAGATAGGTTTTGGGACTGTTTTGGGTCATGACAATGAATTTGGTTTCGGTTATATGAATATGAGATGGATATGAATGATTATGAGTATGATATAAACTTGAGAAAGATTCATGGCTGGTTGAGACTTGTTATATGGTGAATTATGATGAAGAAATGTTGATGATTAACTTGGTTATAATGGGATTTAACTCACTTAGAAATATCTGCTATTTCTATCATGTTTGTGAAATAAAATTTGCATGCTGCAATGAACCTTTTTATTGCCTACCTTGTTGTAGGCTACATGTCATACTTTTCCAGCACTTGCTGAGTACGACATGTACTCACCCTTGCATTACCATATATACATCACCTACAGGAGAAGAGTACTTCGAGGAACATGTGGAGTACTAGGCGTGCGCACTACCGTCAACATGCCTGTGGAGTTGAAGTTGGAGCCTGCTGCCTTAATTTTTTTTCGCTGTCGTTTAGAGTCTCCCGCTGCAGGAATAGGTTAGATTTTCATGAATGAGACATTGAGTCAATGTAATAAAGTATTTAAACACTATTCGTACGTGGTTATATTCTTAATTTCAGTTTGTGAAATACATGTGTATGTGTGATGAACATCCTGGTCACACATATGCATTCACTTGGTTTATTTTCAGAACCAAGTGTCACAAAAGTCTACAATCTGTTAGAAAACAATGCACTTTAGGTATAAAATGAATTCCTAAATTCATAATAATATAGATAATAGATAATTGATAAAATATAAACAATGACATGCTTGTAAAGCAGTTTATCCTATCTCATCCATGCATAGCAAATTTTCACTTACCCAGCTTGAAAGTCGATGAGTTGTGGAGGAGAAGAAGGTCGTAGAACGACACATATCTTATATTCAGCAGTGGCGCAAATGCTACAAAACGACTGATTCGCCAAAATCCATGCTGATTCTTAAGCATGGCGAGGTTTATGAGACATTGCTTTCCCTCATGTCAGCGACACGCTGGTGAGAGGGATGGAAAGGTCTGAATTAGACGTACAACACCATAGAATAGAGAGTCTATTCGTTTTATTCAGCATGAAGGTTCACTCTCTATTTAAAGGAAGAATAGTAACTGAAGGTAATTAGTCTCTATTCAAACCAGACATTTATGCTCTAATAATTGATAAAATAAGGATGTATTATTTGTAGCGCAATTAGGATATATAAACTAAAATATAATTGCCCTTCAGAAACAAACTTGCAAAATTAAACACAATAAATTGCAAGTAATTAAAGTCGTATTAGTGTCAGACTCACCGAAAAGAGACCAGAATTTTCATGTCAGTCACCACGTTGTAAGTCACAAGTCAGGCGGTAAATCACGTAAAATAAGCGAATACGCGTTGCTATTTGTGTGTGACTCTACCCCTTCCTTATCTC
Organism: Neostapfia colusana; assembly: GCA_030760725.1. Taxonomy (NCBI): domain Eukaryota; kingdom Viridiplantae; phylum Streptophyta; class Magnoliopsida; order Poales; family Poaceae; genus Neostapfia; species Neostapfia colusana. Next base: position 24,502,034 of record JASWHV010000019.1, on the reverse strand, counting down.
ATATATTTCACACTTGTAAAGGAGCTCCACTAATAACAAAGTATTGCTCATCTCTAATTTCCATGTGGGATTATTATATCCTTATGAGATTTTGGAATTTATTTAGAATTACTTAGGCGCAAGTCTCACATATTCTAACACAATCTATGTGAGCCACTGCTCCTATACCAGCGATTCTATAATGGAGAACAACGCTCGATACAAATACTAGAGAACGACAGACTAGTAGATAGAAGTTCCTTAATTAATACAGTCAATTCTACTTTTGTCTACTTTTGAACATAAGCACCCGTATTTTATACTTGCCAACCATTGACAATCCAAATTAAAGACACTTAATTTCTAATTATTACTTAACTTATATGACCAGTGGTGATACCACACCTGATACACAAATGTGACATACACATGTACCAAATATAACACTAGTGTGCGTACCCATCTATGTGTCGTGTAGTTGCATAAGGAAGTTAGGGTAAATGAAACTATTAACGTGTACATGCTAAATTGCAAAGCGTAGATACCGCATTGGTTAGGATTTGCTTCACTTTTTTTCTGATCAGTTTTTGCGTTCCCTGATCTGTTTTCTTTTCTTTCTTACAGGGGTACGCGGAGAGCATGTGGGACATGATGCTGCGGAGCTCGGCCTGTCCACCTTCACCGCCAAGGATCTCCCTCTGATGGGGTTTCGGCTGTTCTGGTGGTGGCAGGATGAGCTGGCTGCCATCAAGATACCACAGGCAGAGGAGGAGAATAAGGTGGTTTCGGGAAAATGTAGGGTTTCGAAGGAATAGTGCATCTCGGACCACTTCACAGCGACACCCCCATGGACCCATCCGGCTCAAGTGGCATCATGCAGGTGGGCGAAGATGAAGAGGAGGTTTGGGCACCATTATAAGGGATACTAAGGCTGGTCGCGGTGGTAACCGCTATCCGCGCTGGACAGATAAATATGGCAGCCGTGCGAAGAACTGAACTGTAAAGATAGAAATCTATGAGTCACTATAAATAACTAGGATTCATTCATTTAGAGGTTAAATTTAGAGGTGCACGAAAACGGTAGGAAACAGTCAGAAAAATAGTTAAATTATTTTCATATATAATTTTCAGAAAAAGAATTAGAAATGGTACCATCGGAAACCGATACGATATCGGAAATTTCGGAAATATTGGAAACGGGTATATCGGAACGGAAACATGTCGATATTGGAACGGTTTAGATTTTCTTTTAGAAACAACACCCTAAAGGCCAAAGTATTATCGTCATTATTAAAATGACATAAGCAAACCATGATAATAACTTCACACTAGCAAGCGCGTTGGAAGTTGGGGGTCTTGCCGGCTCAGGGCCAGGGTGACCTGGCGATAGAGCTCATGGCGGCGCGAGCGCGATGGGATTAGGGATTTAGGGTTGAGTGCTTCACTATTGGGCTGGCGGCTTCTCCTCACCCTTGGACCTGTAACGCCTGACATAGCGTTGCTTCTGTTCAGACTCTCGACGCCTTGGACCATTAAGCATTTGGCCAAGGCCCGTTGTTGGTTCAGAAATGAAAATGAAAATTGTTCAGAAATTTTCAAATAAATACGGAATTCCGAGTATTAGGTCAGAAATCTTCCCAAATCGTTTTCGTTCCGATTTCCAAATTTCTATTTTCGTTTTTTGACCAATTTTCGGACAATTCTGTTAAAAACGGAAAACAGTTCAAAAAATTTCAAAAACGATATCAGATGACTCGGGAAATTTCAGTTCATATTTCATCCGTAGGTGCACAAGTGTGAGCAGTCTAAGGAGTAGAGACAGAGGGGTGGGTGAAAGCTGAGGTTGCTATGGCGGCCATGATGGCATTGTTGTCAGAGATAGGGTTGATTCTTCTGCAGACATAAAGTACGAGGGTGGTAAATTCCACCATGCACATATGGTACAGGCATCCAGCCTAGCCCACCTCGACCCAGCTTACTCTTTATTCCACGCTAGCATGTTGCACTAATGACAGGGTGGATACAGCTAATTACAACATAAACACTCTAGAGAACAACAAACTCTTAAGATAGAACTTGCTTAAATAGTACATGCACTTCTACTTTTGAGCAGACTCATGTGTATTTTAAACCTTAGAACATTTAATGTTTTAAATTAAAGACACTTGATTTCTAATTATTATTTTACTTATATGATGAGTGGTGACACGGCACCAAATACAAAAATAATACATACACATTTACTATATATAATACTAGTGTACATACACATCTACGTGTTACGTGGTTGCATCAACGAAGTTTGAGGAAATAAAATTATTCACATGTATGTACTAAATTGCAACACATAGACACCGTATTGGTTAGCATTCGCTTCAGTTTTTGTCTTCCCTGATCTAATTCTATGCTGTCTTGCAGGGGGTACGCGGAGAGCATGCGGGACATGATGGGTGCATACCTCGGTCCATTCACCTTTGCCCCAACAATATTTCTCCGGTGGAGGTCCGGCTGTGGCGGTGGTGGTAGGATGAGGTGGCCACCATCAAGGCATCGGAAGCAGAAGATAAGGTGGATGTGGCGTCGGAAAAATGCAGGATGCTGAAGATAAGGTCCATCTCATACCTCTTTGCAGTGAAAATCTCGGTGCACCCGTCCAGCTCTAGTGGCACTGCGCGGGTGGGCAAGGATAACGAGGAGGTGTTGGGTGTTGTTTACTTTAATCTTGTCACATATTTATTTTTTCCTTTTGCATTAATAATGGGCCAAGGTCAAGGGTGTGAACTGGTCACACGCTGAAGCACCTGGTGTTTAGGAATAAGATAGGAACAAACAAACTCAGCATCAGTTACGGGATAAACGTTGCCCACCGGCTGGATTGAGCTTACCGGGTTCCTCTGTGATCTGTACGCATGCATGCATATGAAGTCAAGTATAAATAACAGCAATCAGTGCCTGGCTGGTCACGGCCAGAGAGAAATCGTCTCTTGCGTTTTACAGTTCACTCCCTCTCAAAACACTGAGCCACACTCTGTTCTTGAACCACTCAGTCTCAGAGACACTCTCGGCGTGATCTCGACGTTCCGGCGTCCAGCGGTTATCACGCTGCGAGCTAGTTGCGCCAACAATTGCGCGCCAATATGAGGGGTACCAAGGAGCTGAGGCAGAGGCGGCTGGTGGAAGCTGAGGCTTCTGTAGTGGTTGTGATAGCACCGGAGATGGGTGGAAGCCGAGGCTTCCGCAGCAGCCGTGATTGTGTCGATGGCGGTGGAGGAGGAGCTTTCTTCAAGTGTAACGCATGATAGAGGCGAATTCTGTCAGACAGGATTGGTGCTGGCGTCCAATCCAGCCTAGGTCGACCCAGCCCACTGTTACAGCAGTCCTTGCTAGAATGATATGCCAACAAAAGGGTGGGTACAAGGGCCCACAACCTATTTGTCTCACGGCTCATATACCATCTGTTCCTTAATAGAGAATAGAGTTTATTATGGCATGAACACTCTGGAGAATAGCAGGTTAGTATGATGGACTTGCTTAACTTGTAGACGCATGTTCACTTTTGAACATAGTCATGTATATTGTATACTAGCCAACCATTAATAATCCAAATTAAAGTCATTTAATTCCTAATATCACTTAATTTATATGACCAGTGGTGACACCGTACCTGATACATAAATGTGACATACACATTATCAAAACACTTGTGTACATACACATTATGTGTTCTGTAGTTGTATCAAGAAAGTTAGAAAAAATAAAACTATAAACATGTACATGCTAAGTTGCAAATTATGAGGGATGCGAATTCCACTAGAACATATATGATACAGGCATCCAACCCTGCCTACCTCGACCCAGCCTACTCTTCCATTCCACACTAGAATGATGCACCAGCAACAGGGCGGGCACAAGGGCCCACAACCTATGTGGACAACGGCTTGTGTACCATCAGTTTGATAGTGAAACCAGATATTATAACACAACACTCTGTTAGGACAACAGACTAATATGATAAAACTTGCTTAATTAGTACATGCACGTCTACCTTTGAATAGACTCATGTATATTTTATAACTATCAACATTTGATAATCCAAATTAAGACACTTAATTTCTAAGTATTTTTTAACTTATATGATGAATGGTGACACCACACCTTATACAAAAATGCGACATACACATTTATATATATAACACTAGTGTACATACACGTGTTTCATGGTTGCATCAAAGAAATTAGGTGAAATAAAACAATTAACATGTACATGCTGAATTGCATCACATAGATACCTTATTGGTTAGGACTTGGTTCAATTTTTGCATATCTATTTTTTCCTTCCCTGATCTGTTTTCTTGCCCTGCAGGGATTTGTGGTGAGCATCCGGGACGTGACGAGTGTGGACCTTGGCCCGTCCACCTTTGCCGCCAAGGATATTCCTCCAAGGGAGGTCCGGCTGTGCCGTGGCGGGAGCATCGGATATGAAGGACGAAAAGGATGCGGTGTTGGGGAATTAATTGTAGCCCGCCGAAGAAAAGGTCCATCTCGGATATCTTCACAGCGGAACTCTTGTGGACCCGACGTACGACCCGTCCAGCTCCAGCGGCACGACACTGGTAGGCGAGGATGATGAGGAGGTGTTGGGCGCCATTATGAGTGGTGCCAAGGAGCTGAGGCGGAGGCGCGGGTGGAAGCTGAGGCTTCCCCAGTGGCTGTGATGGCAGTTGACTGCTGATGCAAGCTGAGGCTTCCGCGGCAGTGACAGCGTCTGTGGCATCGGCAGAGGCGGAGCCTTCTAAAGGCGAAATACATGAGAGTGTCGAATTCTGCTAGACAGAAACGGTACAGGTGTCCAGCCCAGCCCACCTCCACCCAGCCCATTCTTTCAGTCCTTGCTAGCATGATGCGCCAACAACTAGTATCATGAATCGAGAACGTGTGGTTCGGAGCCTACTGAGTCAAATATGTTCTTGGCTCAAATGATCATGTGTGTCTCTAGTCTGATAAACACCAACCTTTTAATGGAAGCGATATACGGTGAATGCAATCTTGCCCTTGATTAATAGCTACAAACCTTGCCCTAAAAAATATCTTCTGGGCTTAACATTGTTCAATTAGAAAATTTGCTGCTTCAGTGGATCACCAACAGTTCAGAGTTTATATTCAAACTTCTATTATTAATAACTTCCGCTGACTGATTAGTTAGGCTACTATCTGCATGTAACTAGAACTATGTAAGAAAGTAACAAAGAAGACACCATATTTAGAGACGTGGAATTGAAATGTATCTCCAATGCGATTGGCCCCGCTGGTAGTAAACAAGGCGAGTCACCGATAACAGAGTAGGTCATTAGAGACGTTTCTTTCGCACCTGCGTCTTCGATTACATGGTATATTGAAGATGTTGTTTGTGTTATGAAATAAACCTTACCGTGTTCGATCAGAGTGTATTCGTCACATTCATCAATTGGTATGTACGTATACGTGTATGTGTACATGTGCATTATAGTGTGTGTCACGCACATGAGTGTGTCCCTGCCGGAGTTGGGCGTCAGTTGGTTAGCTGCAGGAGCAGGAATGAGTCAGCCAGGTCGAGTACGTGAGCAACGGCCAGCATGCAACAACAAGGCCAGACCCGAAAATAAATTCTATGTAACAGTGTTGTAAATTCTTACCCTGTGCAACAACTTCTAAATTGCTGCCACGTGTCCTCTACACGAATCTTAAAGCAGATGAGTAGGAGGATAGAGAAGAACCATTGATCTGTTTGTTTTCTCATCTGCTTTAAGAGTCGTGCAAAGGACACGTGGCAGCAATCGAGAAGGTGTTGCACAGGGTAAAGATTTACAACACTATTGCATAGAATTTATTTCCGACAGACCCATACAGCACGACGTTTGGTCACTGAGCGACATGCATGCATGCGTGTAGGAGTTTGTGTCCTTAGGTCCGGTGCCGGTAGATTAGTGTGTATGTGTGCATTTATTTGGAGTTTGAGTGAGCAGCAAGTGATGAGCTAGGTCCGTGGTCGAGTGAGTCTTTTGAGGCATTGCTCAAGTTGCCGACAAGGTGGAATGGAATGGATCCATCTAGTTTTTAGGGATGGGATGGGATCATCAACAGTTCGGAGTTCATATTCAAACTTCAGTGTAGTAGTTGCCGATGGACTACCAGGAGAGGCGCAACGTGCACGGTGTGCAGCCTGCCCCAACGCTAGCCCCTGCCCAAGTCGAAGTGTTGGCGCCGGAATACGGGAGCGGCGCGGCAACGGGTCACACCCGTTCCGCGCGACGTAACAATCCTGCCCACACCAGCGCCTGGTGAAAAGCGGCAGGTAAATCACCACACGTCATGGCGCACGCCAGTAGCAGATGTATCGATACTAATTACTGACCTCTTTTCTCTTGCCATTGATCTATCCCTGTAAGAAACCAGGTCACCATTGTTAATCAATCTTTTTTCATGATTAATCTCTAATAGGGTTGCATATGAGTATCACCATGTCCGCTTTCAATCTTGCAGCTGCTCAACAAGATTCAGGCCATCGATGATGGCGACCTCATGCTCTTTGTGATCCCGGTGCCAACACACACGTCGTCCAGCCCTGATTAGGTCTGCATGGCTGCCCAACCGTCCTCATGGTCATCTCCAAGATCATCACAGAGTAAGGTAAATAACATGTAAAAAATTGCATTTATTTTTTCTTGTATATTTAATGTTGCAATTTAATTATACGTATTATACTGTAGGAGTATGATACACACTGTTAAACTGTAGTTGTTCCTCAAGTAGACATAAGCTTTGAATCAGAGAATGATGCATATGACATGTATAATTCCTATGCTAGGAAAATTGGTTTTAGTATCAGAAAAAACCTCACAAGACGAAGAGCAGACACTACCATATATCAAAAGCATATAGTTTGCAGTAATGAAGGAAAAGGAGGTTCACACTCATCGCATGACACTTTGAAAGAAAATTCTATTACCAGGACATTATGTAAAGCTCGTGTTCAGTTTAGTGTATGTCGAAAGAGAATTTGGACAATTCAAAAGATTATACTTGGGCATAATAATTAACTTGCTAACCCGAATAAGGTACACAAGTTACGCTCATAAAGTTCTAATCAATCAAATATGATCACTACAGGAAATCTAACACATTATGACAACCAAGTTATTTACGACTGTCGGTATCCTGCAGATCGGGTACCCCCACGTAGTGGGTAAGAGACGGCATAGGCCCCGCCTCCCCGTTGAGGCGGGCACCAGTGTATGCCACGTGCCCTTGGCCCCATGGTCAGCCTTGGGGTTGACACATGCACATTAGCACCGGAGCTGATACGTGTCTTAGGCTCCGGCCCAAGCCTCCCCGCTAAGGTGAGGTCCAGGCTGGCACGTTTCCCCTGGCTCTGAGCCGCCTCCACGCTGAGGACAGCTCCGGTGTAGACACGTGCCCTGGGCTCCGGCCCGATCCTCCCCGCTGAGGACAGCTTCGGTGCAGACACGTGCCCTGGGCTCCGGCCCGAGCCTCCCTGCTGAGGTGAGGTCCGGGGCTGACACGTGTCCCATGGCTCCGAGCCGCCTCCCCGCTGAGGACAACTCCGGAACAGACACGTGCCCTGGGATCCGGCACGAGCCTCGCCGCTGAGGTGAGGTTCGGAGCTGCCACGTGTCCCCTGGCTCCGAGCCCGTCGATAAGAGCTCCAGATCCGCCACGTGCCCCGCGATCCGTCGTGGGCCGTGGGTCGACGAAGTCAAGAAGGAAGTGCGCTGCCAGGCTTCACATTCAAGGCTCGCGCCTTCCCTAGAAGCATGGTGCACTACACACGCCTCCGTCCCTTGCTCGATCGCCATGACGGTGACAAGACAGGATGACAAGGCGTGACAGCAGCACAGTGCCGCCAACAGCACGAAGCCGCCCAAGCAGGACGAGAAGACGTGGCGACAAGACGGCGTATTCATCATCGCCTGACACACGGTCAGAGGTGCTCAGCGCGCCGGACGGCGGGACTTAACTCTACCACCGACCACTCTACTCAGAGGACAAAGACCTAGATTGTGTATAGGGTTGGGCCACCTGTCCGGCCCCAGGCCTCATTGTAACCACCCCGGCCTTGAGCTATAAAAGGACCGGGGTGACCACCCTGCAGAGGGTTCCCCAATTTCACATCCCAGATCCCACAACGCACAAGCACTCACGCTCAAGCAATAGAACAAGCACTCCCGTGGACGTAGGGCATTACGCTTCAGCGGCCCGAACCACGTAAATATCGGTGTTCATCAGCTCTCTCGAGCCCAGGTCGCATAGGGCGCCAAGCCCCCTCCGGAACAAAAAAATCTCGCGGACTGCTTCTGAGCAGTCCGGAAGGAGTGTCGCAGCTCACACTTCGACATTCGGTGCGCCAGGTAGGGGGCTTTCCGTGCTCTCCACGCGACCATGGTGAACATCACCTCTCATGGCAAGCCTTCTCGCCCAGCTCGCCGTTGTCTTCAGGCGGGAGACGACGAGGCTACCCCCCGCTCTAGAGCGGGTAGGTCTCGCCAAGCCGGCAGTCAAGTGGCCGACACACTCTATGTGATGTATGGGGGTTCTTCTGATATCTCGTCCAGATGAGCCATCAAGACCCTCCATCGAGCAGTGGCAGCGGCCGCCCCAGTCCTGGGGCCGGCGCCACATCGCAAATGGATCGAGATGCCGATTAGCTTTGGCACCTCCGACTGCCCCGAGAACATGGCAGGCGTCGGGCAGCTGCCCCTTCTCGTCACCCCGACCATCTCCAATGTGAAGCTCTACCAAGTGTTGATCGATGGCGGGGCGGCCCTCAGATTTATCAGCCTTGCAGCTTTCAAGAGGCGGCAAATCCCTATGTCCCAGCTTACCCCCTCGAGACCATTCTGGGGGGTAGGTCGGGACCCAATCTTCCCGTGCGGTAGCATCTCCCTCCCGGTGACATTTGGTACACCTGAGAACTACCGTACGGAGAGTGTCATATTCGACGTTGCGTAGGTCAGCCTCCCGTTCAACGCCATAATCGACAGACCATCTCTGTACCGGTTCATGGCAGGAGCCCACTACGGCTACTTAGTTCTGAAGATGCCAACCCCTAGTGGCGTCCTGAAGATCTGCGGTGACCGCACCGCGGCTGTCTCAGCGCTGGAAAAGCTCCAAGCGCTGGCAGCAGCACAGGAGGCCACTTCCGGTCACGCTGAAGCAAGCCAGCCGCCTCCAAGCATGCGTCAGTGAGGGGTGGCATCTGCACCCCGTGTGCATCCCTCGGATGACGAGGACGTACCAGTCAAGGTCGTCCAAATCGGCCCTAATGTCACCCAGACCACCCGAATCGCCGGGGGCCTGGGAGGTAAATAGGAAGACACGCTCGTCACCTTCCTCTGGGCCAATATCGACGTGGTTTCCTAGCAACCGTCAGAAATGCCCGGGATCCCCAGGGAGGTGATTGAGCACCAACTGAAGATCCATCCTGATGCTCGGCCGGTCCAACAGAAGCCTCAGAAGCATTCCATCGAGCGACAAAACTTCATCCGTGAAGAAATCAAGAAGCTGCTCGATGCTGGCTTCATCCAAGAGGTCCATAATCCACGATGGTTAGCCAACCCTGTTGTCGTCCCCAAGGCTGGCGGGAAGCTTTGCATGTGCATCGACTACACCACCCTCAATAAGGCAAGTCCGAAGGATCCGTTCCCTCTCCCCAGTATAGACCAAATAGTCGATTCCACATCTGGTTGTGATCTACTGTGTTTCCTAGACGCATACTCAGGTTTCCACCAGATACATATGTCTAGGGAAGATGAAGAACATACCGCCTTCATCACAGTAGATGGTCTATACTGCTATGTGTCCATGCCTTATGGTCTTAATAATGCTCTTCCCAGCTTTGTGCGTGCAATGCACAAGACGTTCGGGAACCTCATTCGGAACCTGGTCGAGGTTTATGTCGATGACATCGTAGTAAAGGTTAAGTCGCAAGAATATCTCCTCGACAACCTAGCCCTAGTCTTCAACAGACTGCGTTCCACACGCACGAAGTTGAACCCAGACAAATGTGTCTTCAGGGTCTCTTGGGAAGCTGCTCGATTTCTTGGTCTCACACTGAGGAATTGAAGCTAACCCAGAGAATATTAAGGCGATAGAACTAATGCGGCCCTCTGCCCGCATCAAGGATGTGCAGAAGCTTACCAGATGCTTGGCTGCGCTCAGTCGGTTTATCTCTAGACTGGCCGAGCAGGCTCTTCTATTCTTCAAGCTTCTGCGCAAGTCTGGTCCATTCATATGGACTGAGGAGGCAGATGAGGCGTTCTAGGAGCTAAAGAAGTTCCTCACAATGCTACCAGTCATGGTGGCCGCTGAACAAGGCGAGCCACTGCTTCTCTACATCGCTGCCACAACCGAGGTCATGAGCATGGTCCTGGTCGCGGAGCGACCAGAACTCTGTCGCCCTCAAGTCCCAGAAGAAGCCCCTGCTGTTCTAAAGCCCCAGGGTGCAGACACTGCAGGAAATCCTTGGGATGGGGAAGTAATCAGGTCCCAAGCAGGAGGACCTGATGATCAATGCATATCTGGGTTGGAGCTCCCAGAATACAGTTTCGGACCCAGGGGCCTGGGGGCCCCGAGTCCCGGACCTCCCCAAGAATAGCCAGTCGGGTCTCAGCCACCTAGACCCGGCAAAAGGTGTGCATATGGGTCCAAGCTCCCAGAGTGCAGTCCCGGACCAGGGGGGCAGGGCCCCCCGGGTCCCTGACCTCACCAAGAAGAACCAGACAGGTCCTAGCCATCTGGACCCGACAACAGGCATGCATCTGGGTCCGAGCTCCTAGAGTGCAGTCCCGGACCAGGGGGCCAGGGGTCCATGGGTCCCGGACCTTACCAAGAAGAGCTAGTTGGGCCTCAGACGCCTAGACCTGACAACTGGTGTGCACCAGGGTCCGAGCTCTCACAGTGCAGTCCTGAGCCCAGGGGCCTGGGGCCCCGAAGTCCCGGACCTCTACAAGAAGACGCTTCGGACCCCTCCGGGAGGGTCCGAACCATCCAGCGTCCGGTCTACTTCATCAGCGAGGTCCTCCACGATGCCAAGACAAGATATCTGGAGAGACACAATCTGCTCTATGCAGTCCTCGTCGCATCAAGGAAGCTGCGCCATTACTTCTAGGCTCACAAGATCTCGGTGGTTACCTCGTACCCACTCAGAGCCGTCCTTCCACAGCCCCAACGGCACTGGAAACATAGCTAAATGGGCTGCAGAGTTGGCGGAGTATGAGCTGGACTTCTTACTGCACCATGCGGTGAAAAGCCAGACGTTAGCTGACTTCGTGGCATAGTGGACTCCATCACCATGCCAGCCAGGGGGCTAGGACATCAGTGAACCAGCGCCCAGAGCTCCGGTTTTCACTGGGCCCTACTGTACTATCTACATCGATGGCTCCTTGTGGAAGCAGGGTGCCAGAGCGGGGGTTCTGTATATTACACCAATCGGAGAGCAGTTCAAGTACATGGTGCGACTTGACTTCAAGGCGACCAACAACATGGCGGAGTATGAGGCTCTAATCTTCGGGTTGAAGACCGCGCTGTCCCTCGGCGTCAAGCAGTTGTTGGTCAAGGGTGATTCTCAATTGATCATCAAGAAAGTCAAGGGAGAGTGTTGCTGCAATGACCCAAAGCTTGCAGCATATCTGATTGGAGGATGAGTACCGATCTTCCGAGAGGTAGGGTAAACTTGATTGGGTGGAGATCTCGACATTGATGATCCAAGGCTCTGAACGAACGAAACCCCACAATCACTACACCACTGCTCCGTTGGTTATCACCCGTGTCACACGAATGACCTCGCCACGAAGGCTTATCCCTGCAAGCGCAATCAAGAACACAAGCAAGAACAGAGAAGTTGCAATCAAAACTGAATTGATCACGAATTTAGGGTCTCACAACCGATGATCGGTGACACTGTTCAATGACAGATTGTAACTAAGCAAAACCCGACCATAATGTGGTGATGGCTGCTGTATAAAAAGGAGTTTAGGGGCGTGCAAGACCCCTGGACGCAACCCTAATGGGCTTCCACACGATACACGGGCCAGCAGCCCAAAAGGCGGCGGCACAGCACCGGACAGATTCTGGACGCCCACATGTTTAGCAGATTCCCGTCAACTTAGAAGGAATTTTGAGGTGGGGCTGGTTCCATTGGAAGCATTATGAAATCATGGTTCCAACCATATATAGAACGTCCAAATCCGACTCCGTATGTGTCCGGGACGTCAGTTTTAGTGAAGGCAGCTCCTGGAACCCGAGGTGGAGTCGAAGTCGAGTTGTACTTGGGCTCCTGCTTGGTGTGCACGTCCTATGTCCTCCTCCTTGACTCCTTGGACTCCTCCCAGCCCTTGCTGGTCCTCTCCATTGTTTCTAATCAATAAAACATGCATGGAAACAAGCGTAAGTTCTGAAAAACAATTGACAAGGTTAGAACGTACCTGGAGATCCAATTGTCGTGCACGTGCTCTAGTGATCGGTCCTTGCATTGTATGCAAAGGAGAGATGTCCTCATCATCCTCCCCCTCTTGAATTGGAGTCGTCCTCGACTCAAGCTCATCTTCCTCACCCAAGTATGGATTCAATTCTGAAATGTTAAATGTGGGACTAACCCCAAACTCGGTAGGCAACTCAAGTTTATATGCATTGTCATTTATCTTCTCAAGAACCTTAAGAGGTCCAGCAGCACGTGGCATGAGTTTGGACTTTCTCAAATCCCGGAACCTATCTTTTCTCAAATGAACCCACACCAAATCACCGGGTTCCAATTTTACCTCCTTCCTACCTTTACTAGCAGCAATGCGATATTTTTCATTCATTTTTTCAATTTGTAACTTAGTAGTTTCATGCAACTTAAGAATAAATTCAGAACGTTGTGTAGCATCTAAGTTCACAATTTCAGTATGTGGTAAAGGTAGCAAATCAATTGGAGCACGAGGATTGAAACCATAGACTACCATAAATGGACTTACCCCCCCCCCCCCCCCCCCCCCCCCCCCCCCCCCCCCCCCCCCCCCCAAACACTCCTCCCACAACCTAAAATTGTCTTTCAAAACAGCCCGCAACATAGTAGATAAGGTACGATTAACTACCTCCGTTTGCCCATCAGTTTGTGGATGACAAGTAGTAGAAAACAGCAACTTTGTTCCCAATTCATACCATAAAGTTCTCCAAAAGTGACTCAAAAACTTAACATCCCTATCAGAAATAATAGTATTGGGAACACCATACAAGAGCACAACCTCATTAAAGAACAAATCAGCAACATGGGAAGCATTATCGGTCTTGTGGCAGGGTATAAAATGAGCCATTTTAGAGAAACGATCAACAACCACAAAGACACTATCCCTCCCCCTCTTTGTTCTAGGCAATCCTAAAACAAATAGAAATATCCTCCCAAGGTTCACTAGGAACCGGAAGAGGCATATAAAGACCATGTGGGTTAAGTCGAGACTTAGCTTTGTTGCATGTCGTGCAACGTGAAACGTAGCGCTCCATATCACGCCTCATTCGTGGCCAAAACAAGTGAGCGGCCAGCACATCCTCTATCTTTTTAACACCAAAATGTCCCATCAAACCACCTCCATGCACTTCCTGCAACAACAAAAGACGAACGGAGCTAGCTGGAACACATAGCTTGTTAGCACGGTAGAGAAAGCCTTCACGCAGCAGGAATTTTTGCCACGTTCTTCCCTCTCTACACTTTTCAAAGGCATCTTTGAAGTCCAAATCAGTAGCATATAACCTATTTATGGTTTCCAAACCAAAGATTTTATGAGAAAGTTGGGACAGCATGGTATAACGTCTGGATAAAGCATCGGCAATCACATTGTCTTTCCCTTTCTTATGTTTAATGATGTAAGGAAATGATTCTATGAACTCAATCCATTTAGCATGATGTTTGTTCAGATTAGCTTGTCCTTTAAGATACTTCAAAGACTCATGATCTGAATGTATGACAAATTCTTTAGACCATAGGTAATGTTGCCAAGTTTGCAAGACACACACTAAAGCATAAAGTTCTTTGTCATATGTAGAATAATTCAGCGAAGGCCCATGCAATTTTTCACTAAATAAGGCAACAGGTTTACCTCCTTGAATTAGCACTCCTCCAATGCCAATGCTGCTCGCGTCACATTCAAGCTCGAAGGTCTTCTCAAAATCAGGAAGTTGCAGCAATGGTGCTTGTGTGAGCTTCGACTTGAGAACATCAAAAGCTTTTTGTTGTGCTGGTCCCCATCGAAACGACACTCCATGCTTTGTCAACTCGTGGAGAGGTGCCGCAATGGTGCTGAAATCCCGCACGAAACGCCGGTAGAAACCTACGAGACCAAGAAAACTCCGAACCTGTGTGACCGTAGTCGGAAGTGGCCAGCTCGTGATGGCAACAATCTTTGCCTCGTCCACCTCAATGCCCTGCGAAGTAACAACATACCCAAGAAAAGACACACGATCGGTGCAAAAGGTGCACTTCTCAAGGTTACCTTATAAAAGTGCATCGCGCAAGACATTAAAAACAGCACGCAAATGTTCAAGATGCTCATCATATGACTTGCTGTAAATAAGGATATCATCAGAGTAAACCACCACAAATTTACCAATGAAAGCACGTAAAACCTCATTCATCAACCTCATGAAAGTGTTCGGCGCATTAGTTAAACCAAATGGCATGACTAACCATTCATAAAGTCCGAATTTAGTTTTAAAAGCAGTTTTCCATTCATCACCTAAAGCCATACGAATCTGATGATACCCACTACGCAAATCAATCTTGGAGAATATAACAGAACCACTCAACTCATCAAGCATGTCATCCAATCTAGGAATAGGATAGCGATAACGAATGGTAATGTTATTGATGGCTCTACAATCAACACACATGCGCCAAGTGCCATCTTTTTTTGGAACCAAAAGAACAGGAACAGAACAAGGACTAAGACTCTCACGAATGTACCTGTGGTCCAGAAGTTCTTGGACTTGTCGCTGAATTTCCTTAGTCTCGTCGGGGTTGGTCCTGTAGGCAGCACGGTTTGGCAAGCTCGCCCCTGGAACCAAATCAATCTTGTGCTCAATGCCTCGCACAGGTGGTAATCCAGGGGGTATCTCTGATGGAAAAATATCCATATATTCCTGCAAAAGGTTAGCAACAGCGGGTGGCAAGACAATGGATGTATTCTCAATGGAATATAAAGCATGTTTGCACACTAAAGCATAGCAAGTTCCATTAGAGGCATATAAATCATCAAGATCAGATTTAGTTGCAAGCAAAATAGGAATTTTCAACTTAATAGGTTGCTGAATTTCAGAATTGAAAACACCCTTTTGCTTAGCATTATTCTTTTTCTCCTGCTCAAATTGTACAATTTCAGGGGAACTCATAGGAAGCAACACAATTTTCTTGCCCTTATGCATGAGAGTATACTTATTAGATCGACCATGGTGAATAGCATCAGTATCAAACTCCCAAGTACGTCCCAACAAAAGAGAACAAGCATCCATAGGTACCACATCAAAATCAGCAAAATCATGATAAGAACCAATGGAAAAATGTATCCTTGCTGTTTGTGTTACCTTAAACTTACCATTGTTGTTAAACCATTGAATGTGATAAGGGTGGGGATGCTCCCGTGTGGTCAAGCCAAGCTTCTTGACCACCTCAACATTCACCAAATTGTTGCAGCTACCACCATCAATGATGGTATGTACACGGCAGTCCTTGACGACGAGAAACATGTTGAAAAGGTTGTGACGTTGGCGGTTGTCGTCCTCTCGAACCGTGGCACTCAAAGCTCGCTGCACAATCAAAGTCCTATAGTTGTTTGTCGCAGATGTACCAAGAACCTCCTCAGCACCATCATCCGAACCTGAAATGTTAGTTGCAATAATATTTTCATCTTCAATATCAGAAGCACTAACATACCCACCATCAGCAGTGGAAATGATCACCCGTTTGCTGGGGCAATCTGGTTGCATATGGCCAAGTCCCTGGCAGCGGTGGCACTTGATGTCGGAGCTGCGACTTGTCGAAGTGTTGGGTGCAGCCGCCTTTGCTGCAACACCTGGAGGCATCTGGGACTTGCTGTTATCTTGTCCCCATGATGTAGAAGGTGCGATGCTGCTGCGTACAACACCCGTGGAGGGTGGTGTAGAAGCACGTACGCTCGAGGAGGGTGCTGCTTTGGATGGCACCGGAAATTGTCGTGGCGTGAAGGTGTTGTTCCGCTGCTGCTGTTGGCGACCCTGCACTTCTTTTTCTGCTAACATAGCAAGTTGAAATAAATGTTGAATAGAATGATATTCCTTGTAGTCAACTATGTCCTGGATCTCACACCGCAAGCCCCCATAAAACCTATCAATTTGGTCTTCCTGATCCTCAACTACCCCACAACGAAGATACCTTTCTGCAACTCTTGGTAGTACACTTGGACAGTCATGTCACCCTGATCAAGGCGTTGCAATTTCTTAAGAAGATCACGTCTATATGAAGGACGAACAAACCTAGCGCGCATCTCTTCTTTTAACGCAGCCCATGTCTGTGGTGCATTACGTGTATTGACAAGTTCATTCCACTAAATTATAGCAAAATCATTAAACTCACTAGTGGCTTGTCTAACTCTATGTCGCTCAGGAATAAGATGAGAGCTAAATTTTTGTTCTACCGTCATCTCCCAATCCAAGTAAGTCTCAGCATCATAAGATCCATAAAATGTTGGAATAGAAAACTTAATCTTAGCATAAGGATCATTATCTTGTTTAGGAGCATGAGGACGAGGTCTACCTCCCATACCTTGACGATTTCGTCGAGGGCGACGGCGCTGCTGTGCATCAACCTCATCGTTATTGAAGTCATCCTCTGTGTCGTAGTGAGCATGTGCATCACCATCAGGGATGATAGAGGGTGTAGCTTGTTGGGGAAAACGAGTCTCCATCTCGTCCAACCGTGTGGTCAGACCAGCAACACTTGTATGGGGCCTTTGAAAGGTGGCTGTTGTAGTGGTCTGGTAATTGTTGAAAGCTTCGGTCATTGCCCACATCATGTCCCTTAGTTCCATATGGGACACGCACTCATCATCATCCGGAGGTGTAGAACCAGAGGTCTTATCCATAGGCTTCTTTCCTGTCATTGTTAGTACAAAACAGAAACGAAGACAAAAAGATCGTGAAGAACCCTATTACTACGCTCTCCGAAGTGGGTGGAAAATCGATCAGTAAGATGCGTCTTACCCCGCTCTTACAAGTTTCTTACCAGCACTGCAGGTGGCCAACGGTGACCGGTGTGAAGCAAGCAGAGAGTGGGTGTGATTGCAAAGCTTACCTGTTCTGCTCGAGAGAAGGTGGAGCTTGGAAGGCTCAAATGCAGTATATGTATGTGGCACACAAGTTAGTAACAGATAGCAATGCTGAATAAGTATCCAAAGAATTTCACCTAGTTGCTGGCCTAAGAATGTATTAGAACAATTGTGGCAACAAGCAAGGACAAGGATGAATGATGATGAACAACAAGGATAATATCAGCAAGTATCCAACACTCACACAGAAATAGCACAACTAGAAAACCCCTTAGCCTCCTGTTTTTGTCTTGAAGCACTAGTAGAAATCAAAATCCTTTTTTTCTCTTTATTTTTTTGATATTTTTCTCAACCAGGGGCACAAGAATAGAAATAGCACCAAGTATTAGCTCAAATCGATGAAAGATGAGATCAGCACAAATTCAGGAGCAATTGGAAAAACTGGTGCTAGAACTTCGGAGTTCGAAACGAGGGCCTTCTTAATTTTTTTTAATTTTTTTGAAAACGTCGTGACTGGCATAGTTGGTGTATCGTATGTGGACTTTTTCGAGACCTTTCCAGGAAAAAAATGCGCCTCAATCGGAGTTACGAGCGAAAAGTTATGCCCGTTTTAAGGAGGATACCCCGAATCACGTTTTGGTGGTGGTGGAAACTGCAACAGAAATGAATCGGTGGATGGAAATTTTTTTGTAAATTGGTTTTTTGTAGATGGCAGCGGATAGAAGAAACAAAACTGAACCAAAACAAATCTAAACCAGCAACCAGACTCAACCTAGGACACGAACTCAGAACTACGGACTCCGAAACTAAATTGTGCAAAAGGTTGAGCGGGGGTTGTAGGTCAGGGAAACTAAAAATTTTTTTGTGGATTTTTGTGGACGATAGGACTGAAACAAAATAAATCTAGGAGGACGAGTCCCGATCTTCCGAGAGGTAGGGTAAACTTGATTGGGTGTTGATCTCGACGTTGATGATCCAAGGCTCCGAACGAATGAAACCCCGCAATCACTACACCACTGCTCCGTTGGTTATCACCCGTGTCACACGAATGACCTCGCCACGAAGTCTTATCCCTGCAAGCACAATCAAGAACACAAGCAAGAACAGAGAAGTTGCAATCAAAACTGAATTGATCACGAATTTGGGGTCTCACAACCGATGATCGGCGACACTGTTCAATGACAGATTGTAACTAAGCAAAACCCGACCCTAATGTGGTGACGGCTGCTGTATAAAAAGGAGTTTAGGGGCGTGCAAGACCCCTGGACGCAACCCTAATGGGCTTCCACACGATACATGGGCCAGCAGCCCAAAAGGCGGTGGCGCAGCACCGGACAGATTCTGGACGCCCACTTGTTCCGCTGATTCCTGTCAACTTAGAAGGAATTTTGAGGTGGGGCTGGTTCCATTGGAAGCTTTATGAAATCACGGTTCCAACCATATATAGAAAGTCCAAATCTGACTACGTATGTGTCCGGGACGTCAGTTTTGGTGAAGGAAGCTCCTGGAACCCGAGGTGGAGTCGCATTCGAGTTGTACTTGGGCTCCTCCTTGGTGTGCACGTCCTATCTCCTCCTCGTTGACTCCTCCCAGCCCTTGCTGGTCCTCTCCATTGTTCCTAATCAATAAAACATGCATGGAAACAAGCGTAAGTTCTGAAAAACAATTGACAGGTTCACCAAGTGGCTGGAAGCTACCGCTGTAGTAACTATCAACAAGCAGTCAGCAGTCAAGTTCATCAAGTCAATCGACTGCCGGTTCGGGGTACCGAACAGAATCATCACCGACAACGGGGTCCATTTCATCAGTGCAGTATTCCAATACTGTTGCGAAGACCTCGGCATCCAAGTTTTCTATGCTTCTATTGCTCACCCAGGGAGTAACGGCCAAGTCGAAAGAGCAATCGTCGAGATACTCAGGGGACTCAAGACGCGCACCTATAACAGCTTGAATAAGCACGGTGCTAATTGGGTTGAAGAGCTTCCGTGTGCATTTTTGGCTAGCCGGACGTCCTTCAATCGCTTGACAGGGGAAACACCCTTCTTTCTGGTGTATGGGGCTGAGGTCGTCCTCCCCCCGAAATCACCATGGGCTCATCCCGTGTCCGAGCGTACGACGAAGCCGCGCAGGACCAGCTCCGGCGTGAAGATATCGACCTTGTCGATGAGTGATGGTGGCAAGCAGCTGTCTGAAATGCACGATACCATCAAGCGCTCCGGCGTTATCAACAGCGGTTCGTGTGGAGTAGACAGCTTGAGGTGGGCGACCTGGTGCTACGGCGAATACTTTCTCGGGAAGGAGGGAACAAACTCTCCCCCAGCTGGGAGGGCCCGTTCCGAGTGACACAAGTATGCCGCCCCGGGTGCATGCGCCTAGCCACAGAGGATGGGGTACCTCTACCCAATACTTAGAACATAGAACGCCTCCGTAAGTTCTATCCTTAGCGCAGCGGCGGGGTTTTATTTTCTCTGAAAGGGTGTCATAGTGTCTAGGAACAACGCTTAGAACAGCTAAATCTCGGAGGAGTCTTGTCACTCTCGACAAATGGGATGGGTCGCTGGCTTCTAGTACGGCGTGTTTCCTCCTATGAGAAAGAACCTGAAGTGAGAAAGTTTTGCCTTGTCCTGTGCATCCTCCCTTTACAGTTTGTGCTTCCTCAAGCATATCAACTGTAAACGGGTAAGCCACGTGCCCTTGGCCATAAGGTCAGCCCTGGGGCTGCCACGTGCGCTTGAGTTCCGGAGCTCACACGTGCCCTGGGCTCCGGTCCGAGCCTCCCCGCTGAGGTGAGGTCCAGGGCTGCCACATGTCCCTTGACTCCGTGCTGCCTCCCCGCTGAGGACGGCTCTGGTGCAGACACGTGCCCTGGGCTCTGGCTTGAGCCTCCCTGCTGAGGTGAGGTCTGGTGCTGCCACGTGGCCCTCTAGGACAAGCTGAAGACAAGGACCGATTTTCCTTAGGTCCTTACGCCGCTAAGGACCCGAAAGGAGTGGTAGCCACACTGCCGGGGCGACCTGGGTCCTTCCATTGCTAAGGACCCGGAGGAACAAGCTCAAGACATCCTTACGTTGCTAAGGACCCGGAGGAACAAGCTCAAGACATCGGCAAGGAGCTATCCACGTTGTTTAAAGTCATTCCAGGCCCTTGGCAGTGCTTCCAAGGGCCCGAAGTCTACATCGACAATACAAGACAAAGAAAGACTTGAAACAAATAAGCTTTCATTAATGACAGAGTTATGTCATACAAAAGGGGATACACGACGACTAAGGAACTCAGCAGCTACAAGTCGAGCAATCTCCTGCTCTGTGGCATACTTGGTTGTCCCCCAAGCTGATCTCTACAGATCGACGGTCACCTGCTGTAAGATCGAGGACGGCAGCAATGCATGCTGGACCGAGGCAATGGTGACATCTAGTATCACGTGGGCCAAACACCATCTATGCCGGATTTGGTTATCCACAACAGTACCTGGAGGAAAGCTTGATCACTCTGGACTTAGCTGTCCTCCGATGCTGGTAGGTAGCCCTTCTTCGACGAGGCACCTAGAGGACATGTCCCACACGACACTTGCGTTGGGACTCCCTTCATGTTGAGGATCTTGTCCCCGACGACCTCCATTCCCATCGGCATGCTATCAGGATGGCTTGTACTTCTATCCGGGACCATCAAAGAGGGATGCCTCATAAGGACGCACACACACGAACGTCTCACAGAAGTGGACGAAGATGGCTACTGGTGTGAGAGCATCTGATGGGCGAGAGTGCTGAGAAGCGGAGGCTTCCAGCGTGCAAGAGGAGAACTAAGGCCACATGATGATAGAGGGTGCCACCAACATCGGAAAGCCTCCTTTTATACAATCCGCGAGCTTTGGTAGGGCAGCAGGGGCGACGATTAGGCTTCCACCTCTGCACGCCGCGGGTTATTCACTTCCCGTGATGATAGGTTGGACCCGGGTCCACCCGTCAGACACTGAGGGTTGGCGTATAACCTCCCGAGAACGTTCGGCGGTTCCCAAGGAGAGCGGTGCAACCAACCCATTGGTTGTCGCAGTAAGTGCCCAAAGGTAACCCCTTAGGCATGGCACCACTCACCTCCCCCTTTGATGGGAAGGACCTAGGTCCACCCACCAGACACCGGGGGCTAGGCGAGTAACTTCTCGAGAACGTCTGATGGTTCTCGAGAAGTGCGGTGCGGTGGAGTTGTGGCGATCAACCAGTTGGTTGCCGCGATAAGTGCCCCGAGGCAACCCTCAAGCACGTCGCCTCAACACTTACCCCCGCCCCCCCCCCATGATGGGTAGGGCCCAGGCCCACCGGTCAGACAGTGGGGGTCAGGCGAGTAACATTTTGGGTATATCCGGAAGTTCCCAAGGAATGGGTCGCAGGCCTACCGCGAGGCAACCCCTTGAGTGCGTCGTTGTGGCTCGTCAATCAAGAGTGAACACAATGACCCACTGCCGCTTCGACTGACAAATACACCCACTACGCCAAGGATGTGTAGCCTTTTCGTCTCCCAAGTACAAGCACTTGTCCACTACGCGAAAATCTTGCCACCTCTTCGGTTTCCAAAGCATAGGTTCAAAACAACAACGCGGGGGAGATGGGGTCCCCACCTGCGGGCTTGATGCCTCCCTCGAGATAGGCCCGGGGTCCACTGTCGGTATCCAGCAGACCGTGTACCCCTGCGTAGTGGGTAAGAGATGGCCTGGGCCTCGCCTCCCCGCTGAGGCGGGGCCTAGCGTAAGCCACGTTCCCTTGGCCCCATGGTCAGCCCTAGGGCTTACACGTGCGCATGAGCACCGGAACTGACACGTGTCCTATGCTTCGGCCCAAGCCTTCCCGCTGAGGAGAGGTCCGGGGCTGACACGTGTCCCCTGGCTCCAAGCCGCCTCCCCGCTGAGGACAGCCCCGGTGCAAACACGTGCCCTTGTCTCCAGCCCGAGCCTCCCCACTGAGGTGAGGTCCGGGGCTGACACGTGTCCCTAGCACCGAGCCGCCTCCCCGCTGAGGACAGCTCTGAAACAGACATGTGCCCTGGGCTCCGGCCCGAGCCTCCTGTGGTCCGGAGCTGCCACGTGTCCCCTAGCTCTGAGCCCATCGATAAGAGCTCCAGAGTCGCCACGTGCCCCGCGATTCGTCATGGGCCGTGGGTCAAAGAAGTCAAGAAGGTAGTGCCCTGTCTGGCTTTGCATTCAAGGCTCGCGCCTTCCCCAAAAGCATGGATGTAAGTGCATCTAGGAATCCCCGTGGGTTTTGGATGATTGATGACGACAAATTAAGAGACTAATGAGCTGAGATGATCATAAGCACATGACATTTCCAAGGCGGACACCTAAACTTTCAAAAAGGAAAAAGATGAAGAATGGCGTCGAAGACTCGAAGAGTAGAAATTAGGGTTTCACTTGAGTCTTTAGTAGGCTAGCCGTGTAAAAGAAAGAGTGTGTGTGTCAAGTGCATTGAGATCATAGAAGAGAGCTCAAAGCGTTAGAAGTGTCAACTCCTTAGTGGAGAGAGGTAGAGAGGTAAAGTTGGGCAGGCCGTACTTGTCCGGGGAAGAGGCCGGATTAGTCTGGAAGTCGTACGGCTTAGTCCGTTTTGGGGCGGACTAAGAGTTCCTGACTGAGATCGGACTTCTTCGTTTTGGGATGGACTAGTCCGTTTCTCTCTTGGTGAGCGTGTTTTTGGGGCTAAGTCCTGGTAGACCGGACTTATCCACCTTAGTGGTCGGACTAGTCGCCAGACTTGTCCGTTTTCACACAGACTAAGAGTTCCTGTGTGAGTTTGGGCTAGTCCGTTCTAAGGCGGACTAGTCCGTATGGGTGTGAGATGAGAGCTCCCATGGCTAAGTCTTGGTGGACCGGACTTGTCCGCCTTAGTGGCCGGACTAGTCCGGGTCCTCCAGACTTGTCCGTTCTCACCCGGACAAATAGTTCCTGTGTGAGATCGGACTAGTCCGGTGTGAGGCGGACTAGTCCGGACTTTCGGTAGGTGGCAACGGTTGGCTTCGGGACTTCTATAAAAGGAGATGCACTGACTTCATTTACATAACTCTGGAACCCTAGCGCCGCCACAGCCTTCCTAGAGCCTCTCCAAGCCTTCTCCATTGCCTACTCACCCTCTTGAATCAAATCCTAAGTGAATTTGGGTGTGTGAGAAGAGGAGAAGGAAGAACTTCGCGTTTAAGGCTCTCGGAGTGATCTCGTGCACTTGGTGTGACTTGTGGCTTGTAAGATCGGTGAAGCTTTATGGAAGTGATCAAGTGGGAGCCTCGAATTGTGAGCAGCCCCAAAACTTTGTAAGTTCACCCTTGAGATAGTGAAGAACCGGGTTGGCCTTAGTGGCGACTTGGTGAGGAAAGGGTTGTTAGACTCGGTCCTTTGTGGACTCCTCAACGGGGACGTAGACTCCTGAGTGAAATCAAACCTCAGGAAAAAATCCTTAGTGTCCCTCTTGCGTGTACATTTCTTTGAAGGTCAATATTGCTTAGGGTTTGTTTTAATTATTTCGCTATACATCATCACAATCTTGCAATTCATTTCAATATTCTCTCACACTTGTCATATAGAATTGCTAGTTGTTTGTCCATATTTTGTTAAATTAAAATTTGGAGAAAAACCCATAAAAATCAAGCTTTAGACCCTTCCAGCAGTTTGACCAGGCTAGTCCGCCCCCTGAGCTAGACTAGTCCGACCCTTTTAGGTTTTTCCAACAAGCAAACCGGACTAGTCCGCCCTTGAGCCAGACTAGTCTGGCCCTTGTGTACTAATCTCATTTAATTAAGTCATTTCAGGTGTTTCATCCTATTCACCCCCTCTAGGTAATTTCAATTTGTATCAGAGCAGGTCTCTACATCAAGAGTCTAATCACTCAGAGAGAAGATGGCCGGAGTTGAGGGATACGAGATTCCGCCGACGTCGCAAGGCGAAAACACGTATGACAAGAAAAAGGACGCTGATGTGCTGAAAGATCACTCAAGTGATGATGAAGAAGTTCGTCAGTTCAAGGCACAACTTCGTGAGAAGCTAGGTCACTCTAGTAAAGAGAAGAAGAAGCTGAAGGATCAAGAAAGGAGTAGTCAACCGGACTACTCCCAATATCCTTTCAACTATGAACGATTAACTTCTAACAATCATTACTTATCCATTCCTCTTGGCAAACCTCCTCAATTCGATGGAAATGATTACTCATTGTGGAAGCATAATATAAATATGCATCTAATATCCTTAAACCCTAGCTTGTGGCAAATTGTCTTAACAGGTGTCTATCTTCCAAGAAATGAAGAATACGTTACCCCGGAGCAAGCCATTCTATTTCATCGCAATGCTCAAGCAGTTGGGGTCATCACCTCATCCTTGACTCGAGAAGAGTTCAACCGAGTCGATGGATTGGAGGTGGACAAAGACATATGGACACACTCAAGACGGCGCATGAAGGCAACCGAATCATTAGGGAGGCCAAGATCGAGATGATTGAAGGAGAGCTTGTGAGGTTCACCATCATGGATGGTGAGTCCCCTCAAGACATGTACAACCGTCTCAAGGTCCTCGTCAACAAGATACGATCTTATGGATGCACCCTGTGGACAGATCATGAGGTGGTGAAGAGGATGCTTCGGGCATTCATGCCTCGAAACATTGCTCTTTGCTCCTTGATCCATGAGAGCCCGGGATATGCTCAAATGACCCCGGAGGAAGTGCTTGGAAGAATCATCAACAATGAGATGATGGAGAAGGAAGCCATGTTCTACAGCGACCTCCAAAGACTTGCCTCCTAAAAGAAGAAAGATGTTAATTTCAAAGCAACATCCTCATCACAAGACTTCGAAGCAAGTGATGATGAGGGCCTCGACACTGATGAAGAAGAGGCGCTCTTCATCAACAAGTTAAAGAGGATAATGAGAAGAAGGAAGGGGGGCAATCATTATGAGAACAAGAACAAGGAAAGGTCCAAGCCCAAGATGAAAAGAGCATGCTACAACTGTGGTGAATATGGACACTTCATTGTGTATTATCCATATGAACAGAGTAAGAAGAAGAAAGATGGCAAGTCTCAAGAGAAGAAATTGTTCAAGAAGAAGAAGCCATCAGGACATGCTCACCTTGGGAAGGAATGGGACTCAAACGAAGACTCATGCTCCGAGGATGAAGAGAAAGTGGCAACAATTGCCATTGGAAGGAGCAAGCTCTTCCCAAACATTAAAGACTTTAAATCTACATGTCTCATGGCTAAGGAGGGAAGAAGAAAGGTTAAATCTAAACCATCCTCCTCTACTTCTTCACTTGATAGCCTTGATAGTAGTAGTGATAATGAATCCATTCTCAAGGATCTAAGTTGGAGCACCTTGAAAAAGATGAGATTGTTGTCGGAAGAAATCTTTGAGAAGGATGAACTCATCAACCGTCAAGAAGACATGCTCATCCTTGAAAAGGAGAGATGTCATGAGCTTGAAGAGCTCCTTGAGGTTGAAAGGGAAAGAAGCAAGGCACTTGAGCATGAACTCGCCTTGAGCAAGGAAACTTGCTCAAATCTTGAAGAAACAACTGTTGTGCTCAAGGATGAAATTGTTAACTTGACAAAAGTCAACAAGATCCTTGAAACACAAGTTGAGTCTCTCAAGATCAATGCACCTTCTTCCTCTATGATTTCACCCTCCTCAAAGAAATCTCCCGAAGCAACTCAAACTTGCAAGTGCTCAAACTTAATCCTAAAACTCAAAGATGAACTCAAGTTGGCACAAAACAAGCAGTCACGGAAAGGTGGTATCTTTGACAAGGAAAAAGTGGCATATGCACGAAGTGCATATACCAATGTAAGACCTCGACATGTCAAAGATGGTCTTGGCTATTCTCGGGAGTGGAGGCAACATGCTAAAACTCCCAAGAAGAGAAAAGACTTGATTGTTTTTGTCAAGGAAGGTTCATCCAACAAAGAAAATGTAATGAACATTGCAAACTCATCTAACATGCCAAAAAATAAACCTCATCCTTTGTTCCATGATTTTGATGCCTCATATGTTTTATTGAGAAACAAATTTGGAAAGATCTATGCTAGGCATGTTGGGCCACTCCGCAAGAGTCCAAAACCTTTTGTGTGGGTGCCCAAGTGCCTCTTGACTAACGTGAAAGGACCCAACTCCATTTGGGTACCAAAAGGTAAGGCATAACTCTATTTTGTAGGCATACTCCTCCGGTGGATCAAAATGGGTGCTCGACAGTGGATGCACAAACCATATGACCGGAGAGACAAAGATGTTTGTGAAATATGAGGAAACCGAAGATCTAAGTGAAGGAATATACTTTGGGGACAATAGCCAAGGGAAAAATCCTTGGCACCGGTAAAATTGCTATCTCTCCCCATCATACTCTTTCAAATTTTTTGCATGTTGACTCCCTTGATTATAACCTTCTATCCATATCCCAATTATGTGATAAAGGTTATAATTGTATGTTCACTAACGAGGGTGTGACTGTCTTGAGAAGAAGCAATGACTCAATCGCCTTTAAGGGCGTACTCAAGGGAAAGCTTTACCTTGTGGATTTAACCACGGATAAAGCTCAACTTGACACGTGCTTAATGGCGAAGAACAACATGGGATGGCTTTGGCATAGAAGGCTAGCCCATGTTGGGATGAGAAACATGCAAAAACTTCTCAAGGGAGAACACATTCGAGGCTTGAAGAATGTTGTTTTTCATAAGGATAGGCCATGTACTGCTTGTCAAGCCGGAAAGCAAGTTGGAGCTCAACATCCATCCAAAAATGTCATGACGACCACAAGACCCTGGAACCCGAGGTGGAGTCGAAGTCGAGTTGTACTTGGGCTTCTCCTTGGTGTGCACGTCCTATGTCCTCCTCCTTGACTCCTTGGACTCCTCCCAGCCCTTGCTGGTCCTCTCCATTGTTCCTAATCAATTAAACATGCATGGAAACAAGCGTAAGTTCTGAAAAACAATTGACAAGGTTAGAACGTACCTGGAGATCCAATTGTCGTGCACGTGCTCTAGTGATCGGTCCTTGCATTGTATGCAAAGGAGAGATGTCCTCATCATCCTCCCCCTCTTGAATTGGAGTCGTCCTCGACTCAAGCTCATCTTCCTCACCCAAGTATGGATTCAATTCTGAAATGTTAAATGTGGGACTAACCCCAAACTCGGTAGGCAACTCAAGTTTATATGCATTGTCATTTATCTTCTCAAGAACCTTAAAAGGTCCAGCAGCACGTGGCATGAGTTTGGACTTTCTCAAATCCGGGAACCTATCTTTTCTCAAATGAACCCACACCAAATCACCGGGTTCCAATTTTACCTCCTTCCTACCTTTACTAGCAGCAATGCGATATTTTTCATTCATTTTTTCAATTTGTAACTTAGTAGTTTCATGCAACTTAAGAATAAATTCAGAACGTTGTGTAGCATCTAAGTTCACAATTTCAGTATGTGGTAAAGGTAGCAAATCAATTGGAGCACGAGGATTGAAACCATAGACTACCATAAACGGACTTAACTTGGTTGTGGAGTGAATAGACCTGTTATAAGCAAACTCAATATGTGGCAAACACTCCTCCCACAACCTAAATTGTCTTTCAAAACAGCTCGCAACATAGTAGATAAGGTACGATTAACTACCTCCGTTTTCCCATCAGTTTGTGGATGACAAGTAGTAGAAAACAGCAACTTTGTTCCCAATTCATACCATAAAGTTCTCCAAAAGTGACTCAAAAACTTAACATCCCTATCATAAACAATAGTATTGGGAACACCATACAAAGGCACAACCTCATTAAAGAACAAATCAGCAACATGTGAAGCATTATCGGTCTTGTGGCAGGGTATAAAATGAGCCATTTTAGAGAAACGATCAACAACCACAAAGACACTATCCCTCCCCCTCTTTGTTCTAGGCAATCCTAAAACAAAGTCAATAGAAATATCCTCCCAAGGTGCACTAGGAACCGGAAGAGGCATATAAAGACCATGTGGGTTAAGTCGAGACTTAGCTTTGTTGCATGTCGTGCAACGTGAAACGTAGCGCTCCACATCACGCCTCATTCGTGGCCAAAAGAAGTGAGCGGCCAGCACATCCTCTGTCTTTTTAACACCAAAATGTCCCATCAAACCACCTCCATGCGCTTCCTGCAACAACAAAAGACGAACGGAGCTAGCTGGAACACACAGCTTGTTAGCACGGTAGAGAAGGCCTTCACGCAGCAGGAATTTTTGCCACGTTCTTCCCTCTCTACAATTTTCAAAGGCATCTTTGAAGTCCAAATCAGTAGCATATAACCTCTTTATGGTTTCCAAACCAAAGATTTTATGAGAAAGTTGGGACAGCATGGTATAACGTCTAGATAAAGCATCGGCAATCACATTGTCTTTCCCTTTCTTATGTTTAATGATGTAAGGAAATGATTCTATGAACTCAATCCATTTAGAATGACGTTTGTTCAGATTAGCTTGTCCTTTAAGATGCTTCAAAGACTCATGATCTGAATGTATGACAAATTCTTTAGACCATAGGTAATGTTGCCAAGTTTGCAAGACACACACTAAAGCATAAAGTTCTTTGTCATATGTAGAATAATTCAGCGAAGGCCCATGCAATTTTTCACTAAATAAGGCAACAGGTTTACCTCCTTGAATTAGCACTCCTCCAATGCTAATGCTGCTCGCGTCACATTCAAGCTCGAAGGTCTTCTCAAAATCAGGAAGTTGCAGCAATGGTGCTTGTGTGAGCTTAGACTTGAGAACATCAAAAGCTTGTTGTTGTGCTGGTCCCCATCGAGATGACACTCCATGCTTTGTCAACTCGTGGAGAGGTGCCGCAATGGTGCTGAAATCCCGCACGAAACGCCGGTAGAAACCTACGAGACCAAGAAAACTCCGAACCTGTGTGACCGTAGTCGGAAGTGGCCAGCTCGTGATGGCAACAATCTTTGCCTCGTCCACCTCAATGCCCTGCGAAGTAACAACATACCCAAGAAAAGAAACATGATCGGTGCAAAAAGTGCACTTCTCAAGGTTACCATATAAACGTGCATCGCGCAAGACATTAAAAACAGCACGCAAATGTTCAAGATGCTCATCATATGACTTGCTGTAAATAAGGATATCATCAGAGTAAACCACCACAAATTTACCAATGAAAGCACGTAAAACCTCATTCATCAACCTCATGAAAGTGTTGGGCGCATTAGTTAAACCAAATGGCATGACTAACCATTCATAAAGTCCGAATTTAGTTTTAAAAGCAGTTTTCCATTCATCACCTAAAGCCATACGAATCTGATGATACCCACTACGCAAATCAATCTTGGAGAATATAACAGAACCACTCAACTCATCAAGCATGTCATCCAATCTAGGAATAGGATAGCGATAACGAATGGTAATGTTATTGATGGCTCTACAATCAACACACATGCGCCAAGTGCCATCTTTTTTTGGAACCAAAAGAACAGGAACAGAACAAGGACTAAGACTCTCACGAATGTACCTGTGGTCCAGAAGTTCTTGGACTTGTCGCTGAATTTCCTTAGTCTCGTCGGGGTTGGTCCTGTAGGCAGCACGGTTTGGCAAGCTCGCCCCTGGAACCAAATCAATCTTGTGCTCAATGCCTCGCACAGGTGGTAATCCAGGGGGTATCTCTGATGGAAAAATATCCATATATTCCTGCAAAAGGTTAGCAACAGCGGGTGGCAAGACAATGGATGTATCCTCAATGGAATATAAAGCATGTTTGCACACTAAAGCATAGCAAGTTCCATTAGAGGCATATAAATCATCAAGATCAGATTTAGTTGCAAGCAAAATAGGAATTTTCAACTTAATAGGTTGCTGAATTTCAGAATTGAAAACACCCTTTTGCTTAGCATTATTCTTTTTCTCCTGCTCAAATTGTACAATTTCAGGGGAACTCATAGGAAGCAACACAATTTTCTTGCCCTTATGCATGAGAGTATACTTATTAGATCGACCATGGTGAATAGCATCAGTATCAAACTCCCAAGGACGTCCCAACAAAAGAGAACAAGCATCCATAGGTACCACATTAAAATCAGCAAAATCATGATAAGAACCAATGGAAAAATGTATCCTTGCTGTTTGTGTTACCTTAAATTTACCATTGTTGTTAA
This sequence comes from Neostapfia colusana, assembly GCA_030760725.1. Classification (NCBI taxonomy): domain Eukaryota; kingdom Viridiplantae; phylum Streptophyta; class Magnoliopsida; order Poales; family Poaceae; genus Neostapfia; species Neostapfia colusana. The sequence continues at coordinate 24,471,599 of JASWHV010000019.1, read as the reverse complement.
ACCATTGAATGTGATAAGGGTGGGGATGCTCCCGTGTGGTCAAGCCAAGCTTCTTGACCACCTCAACATTCACCAAATTGTTGCAGCTACCACCATCAATGATGGTATGTACACGGCAGTCCTTGACGACGAGAAACATGTTGAAAAGGTTGTGACGTTGGCGGTTGTCGTCCTCTCGAACCGTGGCACTCAAAACTCGCTGCACAATCAAAGTCCTATAGTTGTTTGTCGCAGATGTACCAAGAACCTCCTCAGCACCATCATCCGAACCTGAAATGTTAGTTGCAATAATATTTTCATCTTCAATATAAGAAGCACTAACATACCCACCATCAGCAGTGGAAATGATCACCCGTTTGCTGGGGCAATCTAGTTGCATATGGCCAAGTCCCTGGCAGCGGTGGCACTTGATGTCGGAGCTGCGACTTGTTGAAGTGTTGGGTGCAGCCGCCTTTGCTGCAACACCTGGAGGCATCTGGGACTTGCTGTTATCTTGTCCCCATGATGTAGAAGGTGCGATGCTGCTGCGTACAACACCCGTGGAGGGTGGTGTAGAAGCACGTACGCTCGAGGAGGGCGCTGCTTTGGATGGCACCGGAAATTTTCGTGGCGTGAAGGTGTTGTTCCGCCGCTGCTGTTGGCGACCCTGCACTTCTTTTTCTGCTAACATAGCAAGTTGAAATAAATGTTGAATAGAATGATATTCCTTGTAGTCAACTATGTCCTGGATCTCACACCGCAAGCCCCCATAAAACCTAACAATTTGGTCTTCCTGATCCTCAACTACCCCACAACAAAGATACCTTTCTGCAACTCTTGGTAGTACACTTGGACAGTCATGTCACCCTGATCAAGGCGTTGCAATTTCTTAAGAAGATCACGTCTATATGAAGGGCGAACAAACCTAGCGTGCATCTCTTCTTTTAACGCAGCCCATGTCTGTGGTGCATTACATGTATTGACAAGTTCATTCCACCAAATTATAGCAAAATCATTAAACTCACTAGTGGCTTGTCTAACTCTATGTCGCTCAGGAACAAGATGAGAGCTAAATTTTTGTTCTACCGTCATCTCCCAATCCAAGTAAGTATCAGCATCATAAGATCCATAAAATTTTGGAATAGAAAACTTAATCTTAGCATAAGGATCATTATCTTGTTTAGGAGCATGAGGACTAGGTCTACCTCCCATACCTTGACGATTTCGTCGAGGGCGACGGCGCTGCTGTGCATCAACCTCATCGTTATTGAAGTCATCCTCTGTGTCGTAGTGAGCATGTGCATCACCATCAAGGATGATAGAGGGTGTAGCTTGTTGGGGAAAACGAGTCTCCATCTCGTCCAACCGTGTGGTCAGACCAACAACACTTGTATGGGGCCTTTGAAAGGTGGCTGTTGTAGTGGTCTGGTAATTGTTGAAAGCTTCGGTCATTGCCCACATATGTCCCTTAGTTCCATATGGGACACGCACTCATCATCATCCGGAGGTGTAGAACCAGAGGTCTTATCCATAGGCTTCTTTCCTGTCATTGTTAGTACAAAACAGAAACGAAGACAAAAAGATCGTGAAGAACCCTATTACTACGCTCTCCGAAGTGGGTGGAAAATCGATCAGTAAGATGCGTCTTACCCCGCTCTTACAAGTTTCTTACCAGCACTGCAGGTGGCCAACGGTGACCGGTGCGAAGCAAGCAGAGAGTGGGTGTGATTGCAAAGGTTACCTGTTCTGCTCGAGAGAAGGTGGAGCTTGGAAGGCTCAAATGCAGTATATGTATGTGGCACACAAGTTAGTAACAGATAGCAATGCTGAATAAGTGACCAAAGAATTTCACCTAGTTGCTGGCCTAAGTTGTATTAGAACAATTGTGGCAACAAGCAAGGACAAGGATGAATGATGATGAACAACAAGGATAATATCAGCAAGTATCCAACACTCACACAGAAATAGCACAACTAGAAAACCCCTTAGCCTCCTGTTTTTGTCTTGAAGCACTAGTAGAAATCAAAATCCTTTTTTTTCTCTTTATTTTTTTGATATTTTTTCTCAACCAGGGGCACAAGAATAGAAATAGCACCAAGTATTAGCTCAAATCGATGAAAGATGAGATCAGCACAAATTCAGGAGCAATTGGAAAAACTGGTGCTGGAACTTTGGAGTTCGAAACGAGGGCCTTCTTAATTTTTTTAAATTTTTTTGAAAACGTCGTGACTGGCATAGTTGGTGTATTGTATGTGGACTTTTTTGAGACCTTTCCGGGAAAAAAATGCGCCTCAATCGGAGTTACGAGCGAAAAGTTATGCCCGTTTTAAGGAGGATACCCCGAATCACGTTTTGGTGGTGGTGGAAACTGCAACAGAAATGAATCGGTGGATGGAATTTTTTTTGTAGATTAGTTTTTTGTAGATGGCAGCGGATGGAAGAAACAAAACTGAACCAAAACAAATCTAAACCAGCAACCAGACTCAACCTAGGACACAAACTCAGAACTACGGACTCCGAAACTAAATTGTGCAAAAGGTTGAGCGGGGGTTGTAGGTCAGGGAAACTAAAAATTTTTTTGTGGCTTTTTGTGGACGATAGGACTGAAACAAAATAAATCTAGGAGGATGAGTCCCGATCTTCCGAGAGGTAGGGTAAACTTGATTGGGTGTTGATCTCGACGTTGATGATCCAAGGCTCCGAACGAATGAAACCCCGCAATCACTACACCACTGCTCCGTTGGTTATCACCCGTGTCACACGAATGACCTCGCCACGAAGTCTTATCCCTGCAAGCACAATCAAGAACACAAGCAAGAACAGAGAAGTTGCAATCAAAATTGAATTGATCACGAATTTGGGGTCTCACAACCGATGATCGGCGACACTGTTCAATGACAGATTGTAACTAAGCAAAACCCGACCCTAATGTGGTGACGGCTGCTGTATAAAAAGGAGTATAGGGGTGTGCAAGACCCCTGGACGCAACCCTAATGGGCTTCCACACGATACACGGGCCAGCAGCCCAAAAGGCGGTGGCGCAGCACCGGACAGATTCTGGACGCCCACTTGTTCCGCTGATTCCTGTCAACTTAGAAGGAATTTTGAGGTGGGGCTGGTTCCATTGGAAGATTTATGAAATCACGGTTCCAACCATATATAGAAAGTCCAAATTCGACTCCGTATGTGTCCGGGACGTCAGTTTTGGTGAAGGAAGCTCCTGGAACCCGAGGTGGAGTCAAAGTCGAGTTGTACTTGGGCTCCTCCTTGGTGTGCACGTCCTATCTCCTCCTCCTTGACTCCTTGGACTCCTCCCAGCCCTTGCTGGTCCTCTCCATTGTTCCTAATCAATAAAACATGCATGGAAACAAGCGTAAGTTCTGAAAAACAATTGACAGGTTCACCAAGTGGCTGGAAGCTACCGCTGTAGTAACTATCAACAAGCAGTCAGCAGTCAAGCTCATCAAGTCAATCGACTGCCGGTTCGGGGTACCGAACAGAATCATCACCGACAACGGGGTCCATTTCATCAGTGCAGTATTCCAAGACTGTTGCGAAGACCTCGGCATCCAAGTTTTCTATGCTTCTATTGCTCACCCAGGGAGTAAAGGTCAAGTCGAAAGAGCAATCGTCGAGATACTCAGGGGACTCAAGACGCGCACCTATAACAGCTTGAATAAGCACGGTGCTAATTGGGTTGAAGAGCTTCCGTGTGCATTTTTGGCTAGTCGGACGTCCTTCAATCGCTTGGCAGGGGAAACACCCTTCTTTCTGGTGTATGGGGCTGAGGTCGTCCTCCCCCCGAAATCACCATGGGCTCATCCCGTGTCCGAGCGTACGACGAAGCCGCGCAGGACCAGCTCCGGCGTGAAGATATCGACCTTGTCGATGAGTGATGGTGGCAAGCAGCTGTCCGAAATGCACGATACCGTCAAGCGCTCCGGCGTTATCAACAGCGGTTCGTGTGGAGTAGACAGCTTGAGGTGGGCGACCTGGTGCTACGGCGAATACTTTCTCGGGAAGGAGGGAACAAACTCTCCCCCAGCTGGGAGGGCCCGTTCCGAGTGACACAAGTATGCCGCCCCGGGTGCATGCGCCTAGCCACAGAGGATGGGGTACCTCTACCCAATACTTAGAACATAGAACACCTCCGTAAGTTCTATCCTTAGCGCAGCGGCGGGGTTTTATTTTCTCTGAAAGGGTGTCATAGTGTCTAGGAACAACGCTTAGAACAGCTAAATCTCGGAGGAGTCTTGTCACTCTCGACAAATGGGATGGGTCGCTGGCTTCTAGTACGGCGTGTTTCCTCCTATGAGAAAGAACCTGAAGTGAGAAAGTTTTGCCTTGTCCTGTGCATCCTCCCTTTATAGTTTGTGCTTCCTCAAGCATATCAACTGTAAACGGGTAAGCCACGTGCCCTTGGCCCTAAGGTCAGCCCTGGGGCTGCCACGTGCGCTTGAGTTCCGGAGCTCACACGTGCCCTGGGCTCCGGTCTGAGCCTCCCCGCTGAGGTGAGGTCCAGGGCTGCCACATGTCCCTTGACTCCGTGCTGCCTTCCCGCTGAGGACGGCTCTGGTGCAGACACGTGCCCTGGGCTCTGGCTTGAGCCTCCCTGCTGAGGTGAGGTCTGGTGCTGCCACGTGGCCCTCTAGGACAAGCTGAAGACAAGGACCGATTTTCCTTAGGTCCTTACGCCGCTAAGGACCCGAAAGGAGTGGTAGCCACACTGCCGGGGCGACCTGGGTCCTTCCGTTGCTAAGGACCTGGAGGAACAAGCTCAAGACATCCTTACGTTGCTAAGGACCCGGAGGAACAAGCTCAAGACATCGGCAAAGAGCTATCCACGTTGTTTAAAGTCATTCCAGGCCCTTGGCAGTGCTGCCAAGGGCCCGAAGTCTACATCGACAATACAAGACAAAGAATGACTTGAAACAAAGAAGCTTTCATTAATGACGGAGTTATGTCATACAAAAGGGGATACAAGACGACTACGGAACTCAGCAGCTACAAGTCGAGCAATCTCCTGCTCTGTGGCATACTTGGTTGTCCCCCAAGCTGATCTCTGCAGATAGAAGGTCACCTGCTGTAAGATCGAGGACGGCAGCAATGCATTCTGGACCGAGGCAACGGTGACATCCAGTATCACGTGGGCCAAACACCATCTATGGCGGATTTGGTTATCCACAACAGTACCTGGAGGAAAGCTTGATCACTCTGGACTTAGCTGTCCTCCGATGCTGGTAGGTAGCCCTTCTTCGGCGATGCACCTAGAGGACATGTCCCACACGACACTTGCGTTGTGACTCCCTTCATGTTGAGGATCCTGTCCCCGACGACCTCCATTCCAATCGGCATGCTATCAGGATGGCTTGTACTTCTATCCGGGACCATCAAAGAGAGGGATGCCTCATAAGGCCGCACACACACGAACGTCTCACAGAAGTGGACAAAGATGGCTACTGGTGTGAGAGCATCTGATGGGCGAGAGTGCTGAGAAGCAGAGGCTTCCAACGTGCAAGAGGAGAACTAAGGCCACATGATGATAGAGGGTGCCACCAACATCGGAAAGCCTCCTTTTATACAATCCGCGAGCTTTGGTAGGGCAGCAGGGGCGACGATTAGGCTTCCACCTCTGCACGCCGCGGGTTATTCGCTTCCCGTGATGATAGGTTGGACCCGGGTCCACCCGTCAGACACTGAGGGTTGGCGTATAACCTCCCGAGAACGTTCGGCGGTTCCCAAGGAGAGCGGTGCAACCAACCCATTGGTTATCACAGTAAGTGCCCCAAGGTAACCCCTTAGGCATGGCACCACTCACCTCCCCCTTTGATGGGAAGGACCTAGGTCCACCCGCCAGACACCGGGGGCTAGGCGAGTAACTTCTCGGGAACGTCTGATGGTTCTCGAGAAGTGCGGTGCGGTGGAGTTGTGGCGATCAACTAGTTGGTTGCCGCGGTAAGTGCCCCGAGGCAACCCTCAAGCACGTCGCCTCGACACTTACCCCCGCTCCCCCCCCATGATGGGTAGGGCCCAGGCCCACCAGTCAGACAGTGGGGGTCAGGCGAGTAACATTTTGGGTATATCCGGAAGTTCCCAAGGAATGGGTCGCAGGCCTACCGCGAGGCAACCCCTTGAGTGCGTCGTTGTGGCTCGTCAATCAAGAGTGAACACAATGACCCACTGCCGCTTCGACTGACAAATATACCCACTACGCCAAGGATGTGTAGCCTTTTCGTCTCCCAAGTACAAGCACTTGTCCACTACGCGAAAATCTTGCCACCTCTTCGGTTTCCAAAGCATAGGTTCAAAACAACAACGCGGGGGAGATGGGGTCCCCACCTGCGGGCTTGATGCCTCCCTCGAGATAGGCCCGGGGTCCACTGTCGGTATCCAGCAGACCGTGTACCCCTGCGTAGTGGGTAAGAGATGGCCTGGGCCTCGCCTCCCCGCTGAGGCGGGCCCTAGCGTAAGCCACGTTCCCTTGGCCCCATGGTCAGCCCTAGGGCTGACACGTGCGCATGAGCACCGGAACTGACACGTGTCCTATGCTTCGGCCCAAGCCTTCCCGCTGAGGAGAGGTCCGGGGCTGACACATGTCCCCTGGCTCCAAGCCGCCTCCCCGCTGAGGATAGCCCCGGTGCAAACACGTGCCCTTGTCTCCAGCCCGAGCCTCCCCACTGAGGTGAGGTCCGGGGCTGACACGTGTTCCTAGCACCGAGCCGCCTCCCCGCTGAGGACAGCTCTGAAACAGACATGTGCCCTGGGCTCCGGCCCGAGCCTCCTGTGGTCCGGAGCTGCCACGTGTCCCCTAGCTCTGAGCCCGTCGATAAGAGCTCCAGAGCCGCCACGAGCCCCGCGATTCGTCATGGGTCGTGGGTCAAAGAAGTCAAGAAGGTAGTGCCCTGTCTGGCTTCGCATTCAAGGCTCGCGCCTTCCCCAAAAGCATGGATGTAAGTGCATCTAGGAATCCCCGTGGGTTTTGGATGATTGATGACAACAAATTAAGAGACTAATGAGCTGAGATGATCATAAGCACATGACATTTCCAAGGCGGACACCTAAACTTTCAAAAAGGAAAAATATGAAGAACGACGTCGAAGACTCGAAGAGTAGAAATTAGGGTTTCACTTGAGTCTTTAGTAGGCTAGCCGTGTAAAATAAAGAGTGTGTGTGTCAAGTGCATTGAGATCATAGAAGAGAGCTCAAAGCGTTAGAAGTGTCAAATCCTTAGTGGAGAGAGGTAGAGAGGTAAAGTTGGGCAGGCCGTACTTGTCCGAGGAAGAGGCCGGATTAGTCTGGAAGTCGTACGGCTTAGTCCGTTTTGGGGCGGACTAAGAGTTCCTGACTGAGATCGGACTTGTTCGTTTTGGGACGAACTAGTCCGTTTCTCTCTTGGTGAGCGTGTTTTTGGGGCTAAGTCCTGGTAGACCGAACTTATCCGCCTTAGTGGCCGGACTAGTCGCCAGACTTGTCCGTTTTCAAACAGACTAAGAGTTCCTGTGTGAGTTTGGGCTAGTCCGTTCTAAGGCGGACTAGTCCGTATGGTTGTGAGATGAGAGCTCCCATGGCTAAGTCTTGGTGGACCGGACTTGTCCGCCTTAGTGGCCGGACTAGTCCGGGTCCTCCAGACTTGTCCGTTCTCACCCGGACAAATAGTTCCTGTGTGAGATCGAACTAGTCCGGTGTGAGGCGGACTAGTCCGTACTTTCGGTAGGTGGCAACGGTTGGCTTCGGGACTTCTATAAAAGGAGATGCACTGACTTCATTTACATAACTCTGGAACCCTAGCGCCGCCACAACCTTCCTAGAGCCTCTCCAAGCCTTCTCCATTGCCTACTCACCCTCTTGAATCAAATCCTAAGTGAATTTGGGTGTGTGAGAAGAGGAGAAGGAAGAGCTTCGCGTTTAAGGCTCTCGGAGTGATCTCGTGCACTTGGTGTGACTTGTGGCTTGTAAGATCGGTGAAGCTTTGTGGAAGTGATCACGTGGGAGCCTCGAATTGTGAGCAGCCCCAAAACTTTGTAAGTTCACCCTTGAGATAGTGAAGAACCGGGTTGGCCTTAGTGGCGACTTGGTGAGGAAAGGGTTGTTAGACCCGGTCCTTTGTGAACTCCTCAACGGGGACGTAGACTCCTTAGTGGAATCGAACCTCGGGAAAAAATCCTTAGTGTCCCTCTTGCGTGTACATTTCTTTGAAGATCAATATTGCTTAGGGTTTATTTTAATTATTTCACTATACATCATCACAATCTTGCAATTCATTTCAATATTCTCTCACACTTGTCATATAGAATTGCTAGTTGTTTGTCCATATTTTGTTAAATTAAAATTTGGAGAAAAACCCATAAAAATCAAGCTTTAGACCCTTCCAGCAGTTTGACCAGGCTAGTCCGCCCCCTGAGCTAGACTAGTCCGACCCTTTTAGGTTTTTCCAACAAGCAAACTGGACTAGTCCGCCCTAGAGCCAGACTAGTCTGGCCCTTGTGTACTAATCTCATTTAATTAAGTCATTTCAGGTGTTTCATCCTATTCACCCCCTCTAGGTAATTTCAATTTGTATCAGAGCAGGTCTCTCCATCAAGAGTCTAATCACTCGGAGAGAAGATGGCCGGAGTTGAGGGATACGAGATTCCACCGACGTCGCAAGGCGAAAACACGTATGACAAGAAAAAGGACGCTGATGTGCTGAAAGATCACTCAAGTGATGATGAAGAAGTTCGTCAGTTCAAGGCACAACTTCGTGAGAAGCTAGGTCACTCTAGTAAAGAGAAGAAGAAGCTGAAGGATCAAGAAAGGAGTAGTCAACCGGACTACTCCCAATATCCTTTCAACTATGAACGATTAACTTCTAACAATCATTACTTATCCATTCCTCTTGGCAAACCTCCTCAATTCGATGGAAATGATTACTCATTGTGGAAGCATAATATGAAGATGCATCTAATATTCTTAAACCCTAGCTTGTGGCAAATTGTCTTAACAGGTGTCTATCTTCCAAGAAATGAAGAAGACGTTACGCCGGAGCAAGCCATTCTATTTCATCGCAATGCTCAAGCAGTTGGGGTCATCACCTCATCCTTGACTCGAGAAGAGTTCAACCGAGTCGATGGATTGGAGGTGGACAAAGACATATGGACACACTCAAGACGGCGCATGAAGGCAACCGAATCATTAGGGAGGCCAAGATCGAGATGATTGAAGGAGAGCTTGGGAGGTTCACCATCATGGATGGTGAGTCCCCTCAAGACATGTACAACCGTCTCAAGGTCCTCGTCAACAAGATACGATCTTATGGATGCACCCTGTGGACAGATCATGAGGTGGTGAAGAGGATGCTTCGGGCATTCATGCCTCGAAACATTGCTCTTTGCTCCTTGATCCATGAGAGCCCGGGATATGCTCAAATGACCCCGGAGGAAGTGCTTGGAAGAATCATCAACAATGAGATGATGGAGAAGGAAGCCATGTTCTACAGCGACCTCCAAAGACTTGCCTCCTCAAAGAAGAAAGATGTTAATTTCAAAGCAACATCCTCATCACAAGACTTCGAAGCAAGTGATGATGAGGGCCTCGACACCGATGAAGAAGAGGCGCTCTTCATCAACAAGTTAAAGAGGATAATGAGAAGAAGGAAGGGGGGCAATCATTATGAGAACAAGAACAAGGAAAGGTCCAAGCCCAAGATGAAAAGAGCATGCTACAACTGTGGTGAATATGGACACTTCATTGTGTATTATCCATATGAAGAGAGTAAGAAGAAGAAAGATGGCAAGTCTCAAGAGAAGAAATTGTTCAAGAAGAAGAAGCCATCAGGACATGATCACCTTGGGAAGGAATGGGACTCAAACGAAGACTCATGCTCCGAGGATGAAGAGAAAGTGGCAACAATTGCCATTGGAAGGAGCAAGCTCTTCCCAAACATTAAAGACTTTAAATCTACATGTCTCATGGCTAAGGAGGGAAGAAGAAAGGTTAAATCTAAACCATCCTCCTCTACTTCTTCACTTGATAGCCTTGATAGTAGTAGTGATAATGAATCCATTCTCAAGGATCTAAGTTGGAGCACCTTGAAAAAGATGAGATTGTTGTCGGAAGAAATCTTTGAGAAGGATGAACTCATCAACCGTCAAGAAGACATGCTCATCCTTGAAAAGGAGAGATGTCATGAGCTTGAAGAGCCCCTTGAGGTTGAAAGGGAAAGAAGCAAGGCACTTGAGCGTGAACTCGCCTTGAGCAAGGAAACTTGCTCAAATCTTGAAGAAACAACTGTTGTGCTCAAGGATGAAATTGTTAACTTGACAAAAGTCAACAAGATCCTTGAAACACAAGTTGAGTCTCTCAAGATCAATGCACCTTCTTCCTCTATGATTTCACCCTCCTCAAAGAAATCTCCCGAAGCAACTCAAACTTGCAAGTGCTCAAACTTAATCCTAAAACTCAAAGATGAACTCAAGTTGGCACAAAACAAGCAGTCACGGAAAGGTGGTATCTTTGACAAGGAAAAAGTGGCATATGTACGAAGTGCATATACCAATGTAAGACCTCCACATGTCAAAGATGGTCTTGGCTATTCTCGGGAGTGGAGGCAACATGCTAAAACTCCCAAGAAGAGAAAAGACTTGATTGTTTTTGTCAAGGAAGGTTCATCCAACAAAGAAAATGTAAAGAACATTGCAAACTCATCTAACATGCCAAAAAATAAACCTCATCCTTTGTTCCATGATTTTGATGCCTCATATGTTTTATTGAGAAACAAATTTGGAAAGATCTATGCTAGGCATGTTGGGCCACTCCGCAAGAGTCCAAAACCTTTTGTGTGGGTGCCCAAGTGCCTCTTGACTAACGTGAAAGGACCCAACTCCATTTGGGTACCAAAAGGTAAGGCATAACTCTATTTTGTAGGCATACTCCTCCGGTGGATCAAAATGGGTGCTCAACAGTGGATGCACAAACCATATGACCGGAGAGACAAAGATGTTTGTGAAATATGAGGAAACCGAAGATCTAAGTGAAGGAATATACTTTGGGGACAATAGCCAAGGGAAAAATCCTTGGCACCGGTAAAATTGCTATCTCTCCCCATCATACTCTTTCAAATTTTTTGCATGTTGACTCCCTTGATTATAACCTTCTATCCATATCCCAATTATGTGACAAAGGTTATAATTGTATGTTCACTAACGAGGGTGTGACTGTCTTGAGAAGAAGCAATGACTCAATCGCCTAATGGCGTACTCAAGGGAAAGCTTTACCTTGTGGATTTAACCATGGATAAAGCTCAACTTGACACATGCTTAATGGCGAAGAACAACATGGGATGGCTTTGGCATAGAAGGCTAGCCCATGTTGGGATGAGGAACATGCAAAAACTTCTCAAGGGAGAACACATTCGAGGCTTGAAGAATGTTGTTTTTGATAAGGATAGGCCATGTAGTGCTTGTCAAGCCGGAAAGCAAGTTGGAGCTCAACATCCATTCAAAAATATCATGACGACCACAAGACCCTTGGATCTACTTCACATGGACCTTTTCATCCCAATCGCCTACATAAGCATCGGCGGTAACAAATATGGTCTTGTTGTTGTAGATTATTATTCTCGTTTCACTTGGGTGTTCTTTTTGCATGACAAAGGAGAAACTCAAGGTGTGCTCAAGAAATTCTTGAGAGAGCTCAAAATGAGTTCTCCTTAAGAATTAAGAACATAAGGAGCGATAACGGCACCGAGTTCAAGAACACTCAAGTGGAAGAATACTTGGATGAAGAAGGCATCAAGCATGAGTTTTCAGCCCCCTACTCCCCTCAACAAAATGGAGTTGCTGAGAGGAAGAATAGAACTCTCATTGAGATGGCAAGAACCATGCTTGATGAGTACAAGACGTCGGACCGGTTTTGGGCGGAAGCGGTTAACACCGCTTGCCATGCCATAAACCGGTTGTATCTTCATCGACTTTTGAAGAAGGCGTCTTACGAACTTCTAACCGGTAACAAACCAAACATCTCTTATTTTCATGTCTTTGGGAGCAAGTGTTATATTCTCAACAAGAATCCTAGAACTTCGAAGTTTGCCTCAAAGTCTGATGAAGGTTTCTTGCTTGGTTATGACTCAAACACCTACGCCTATCGTGTTTTCAACAAAACTTCCGGAATTGTTGAAATAGCGAGAGACATAGTGTTTGATGAGACTAATGGCTCCCAAGTGGAGCAAGTTGATCAAAGTGTGCTAGATAAAAAAGAGGCTCCATAAGAAGCACTTAAAAGGATGGCACTTGGAGAAAATTTTCCTCAAGAACATCCTCAAGACTCAAATGATCATCCAACAAACGAAAATATGTCTCCCTCCCTTGATCAAGCTCAAGATGAGCAAGGCCAACCTCAACAAGATCAAAACGATCAAAGTCAAGATAGAGGATTGGATTAAGGGGGAGACGAAGAAAAGAGTGACAATGAAGATTAAGATCAAAGAGTTCAACCACCTCATCCAAGAGTGCACCAAAGTGTTCAACGGGATCATCCCGTCGACAACATACTAGGAGATATCTCCAAAGGGGTGACCACTCGCTCTCGAATGGCTAATTTTTGTGAGCATTACTCTTTTGTTTCCTCTTTGGAGCCCCGCAAGGTAGAAGAAGCACTACAAGATCCAGATTGGGTGGTGGCCATGCAAGAGGAACTCAATAATTTTGAAAGAAATCAAGTGTGGGAACTTGTTAAGCGACCCAACGCAAATGTTGTGGGAACCAAGTGGGTATTCCGCAACAAGCAAGACGAGTATGGGGTTGTAACAAGAAACAAGGCAAGACTTGTTGCAAAGGGATATGCACAAGTAGAAGGTTTGGGTTATGATGAAACTTTTTGTGGCGCCCCTGTTCTAAGAGGAAACCTCTCTGAACCGAGACTGATGCGTATGTGTGCCCAGGATGTTCATCACACATACAATGTCATCCACAAACTGAATTCAGAATATAATACCATGAATGAACAGGGTTTTATTACAAAGTCTCATGAGTCCTAAAACTCATGCTAGCAGCGGAAGTCTTAATCTAGCAGCGGAAGTCTTATTCTAGTAGCAGAAGTCTTCTAAAAACTATTGCGGAAGCAACTAAGCAGCAGCAGCGGCTCCATCTCTACTCCATCCCCACAGGAAAGCTGACGGTGATTCACACTCCTAGTACTCTATGTGGTCTTCATAGTACTCCTCTCCTGTTGCTGATGATGTATGATAATGCAAGTTTGAGCACATGATGTACTTAGCAAGTGCGGGAAAATATGATATGTAGCTTACAACAAGGAAGGTATAAAAAGGCTCATTGCATAAAAGCAAAATTTATTTCACAACACAATAAAAACAACAACTTAGCTTTAAATGAATGTAATCCCAACATGTATTTAAATATTAACATACCTCCATCATGATTCATCCCTTTCCATGTCTCAAACATACATTAATCTTTCTCAACTTTGCTCATGAATACCATCTCGTATTCACTACCATCTCATGAATACCATCTCGTATTCACTACCATTTCATCTCATATTTAATTCTGTCTCATTTCGAGACCCAATCTCATTGCCGTGACTCAACAGTCATGCAACCAATCTCATTACCCAGACTCAACAGTCCCAAAAACCAAATCCAAAGACCAAACCATAACCAAACCAAAAACCATAACCTCCCAATAACCATTCCATCTAATCATGTGGGTTTTCCAGGTGCTCATGACCGTAAGCTCGGCTATCATGATAGTTTAAGACTCTATAGAGTTTGTACCACTCCACCCACAAGTTTGTGATTTCGTCACCCGTCGGCGATTGCAGAACCTCCATTATACTAGTACACAACCATCGGTGTATGGCCAAGAGATCACAAAATAGCCTTTACAAAGGGGCTACTAGATGTATGGACTCACTAAGGTTTCACCAGCAGGCTAGAATCTCCAATTCTCCCACCCATGGGCCCCTCTTGTGCCATGCAGTTCCCAGGACAGTCCTCACTCGACTCCCATTCCCCGTGCCTTCCACGGTCCATAACAATCTAGCAACTTACCTAATTACTCAGCTAAGCCGCACCCATACTTGGCCTTGTGGTGGCACTGTTATCCTGGCATGGCTCGCATGAACCGGTCCTTAGATCTACGGCAAGTAACCACCATCTCATTCTACCTATTCCACAAAACCAGGCTTGCCTAGATCTCCCTCCGATTCATGTTCATTAACAATATCCATTTCTCATTATTCATACAAGTGGAGTTAGCTAGACACATCTATCTCGCTTCCCGTATCCCATGGACTCAACGAAGCAAAAAGTAAAAACCATACCCGACTCATTAACTTTTCCCAGTGACAAGGGTGGTTAACAAAACTAGTAAACTCCTATAAAAGGGTTTCCCATCATGTTGACTCAAGCACACACACCTTTTCGCAAACAAAACAGTTTTCCAAAAACATGGGATCAATATGGTCAAGGGGCACTTGCCTTGTTCTTGCGGTTCCTGTTGCTCAAATTCTTTCTGTTGTAGTCCGTCATAGGTAGCTCCCTGAGCTTGTCCTTCTATACGCAATCACGCACATACAAGATTCATAGCAATCAATCATCATGCACAAACTCTACTTTAAGATGCAATGATGCATATGCATGTTAATCCTATGATGCAGTTTAGTTTGTACGTGCTCTTTCATGGTTTTTAATAGGCTTGCATGTGGTTTTATGATGAACAGGGGTGTAGAGATCAAATGTGGACGTGGCGATGATCTTGACTTAAGATCTAGATCAGACCGATCAACACGTGATCTGTCCACGAAAAAGCTTCTGTTCGAAGGGATCGAAGAACAGATGCAAGAAAACGCGATGATGTCGTAAGGTGGTATTGGAAACCTACCTTACTTCCTTCGGGTCCTGCCTCCTAGGAAAAACAGATCGTCGGGGCTCTCTTCCGGTGGCGGCGATCGTGTCTAGGCTCGTCGGCGGTCTCTCCGGTGGTCAAATTTCGACGAAGGGGTTTAGCTCGACGAGTTTGGGGCTAGGGCTTCTAAGTTGTCGGCTTAGAAAAGATGTTACGACCAAGGGGTTGTTTCGGGTTCTATTTATAATTGGGAAGAGAAGAGTCATAATCTGATCGGAATTCGAATAAGAGTCCTATTCAAATGGTTTTTGAATCTTAACAACTTATCTTCAATTTATTTGGAGCGGTAGCAATGTGGATATCATGTCGGTTTCCTCCCGTGTCGGTATTCCCGTGCGTACAGAAGCAAAATCCGCTTCAGAATCGTGTCCTTCCGCAGGGATAAGCTCCAGAGGCTCCACGTGTCCTGCTGGGACTTGGGCTCCCTTTTCCGCAGAGACATGCTCCGGTTGTGCTGCGTGTCAGGCGGACGAGACCTCCCTCTTCCTCATAGGTGAGCTCCGCGTGCACCATATGTCCTAGCGGGTGGGACCTCCCCTCTCTCCAGAGACGAGCTCCGTGTACACCACGTGTCTGGTGGGTCAGGACCTCCCCTCTCAACAGAGGTGAGTTCCGCGTACGCCACGTGTCCGTTTCGGACCTCCCCTCTCTTCGGAGGTGAGCTCCGGTAGTGCCACGTGTCCTTTCTGGACCTCCCCTCTCTTCGGAGGTGAGCTCCAAGAATGCCATGTGTCCTATCAGCGCTGGACTTTCTTTCTGCTCAGATACGAGCTCCGAGGTCGACACGTGTCCAACAGTGACGGACCTCCCGGAGATGAGCTCCGGAGGTGACACGTGTCCGATATTGTCGGACCTCCAGGAGGTGAGCTCCGGAGGTGACACGTGTCCAGTAGGACCGGACCTCTCGAAGGTTAGCTCCGAGAGCGACACGTGTCCCGCGGGTCG
The DNA here is from genome assembly GCA_030760725.1 of Neostapfia colusana. Taxonomy (NCBI): domain Eukaryota; kingdom Viridiplantae; phylum Streptophyta; class Magnoliopsida; order Poales; family Poaceae; genus Neostapfia; species Neostapfia colusana. Next base: position 24,455,775 of record JASWHV010000019.1, on the reverse strand, counting down.
GACCTCTCGGAGAAGAGCTCCGAGAGCGACACGTGTCCCGCGCGGCTGGTTCTCTTTTTTCCGCAGTGACTAGCTCTGACGGCGACACGTGTCCTGCGGGGCTGACCTCGCTTCTCCGCAGAGGCTAGCTTCGGGCGCAACACGTGTTCCTGGGGGTCGGACCTCGCCCCTTCTGCAGAGACGAGCCCCGAGCCTGCCACGTAGCCAGTTAGCGGCGGACATCTCCCCTTTTGCGGGGATGAGCTCCGAAGGCGCCACATGGCCAGCGGCCACGGGAATTGTCTTCGGCGCTCTCTGTGGACTGGATTTGGCTCTTTTTGGCTATCTTTCTTATTCCTTTTCTGTTTCAACTTCTTTTAAAATGTTTTCCCTATATAAAATATGAATTCATGTAGAAACCAAAATTGAGGGTGTCACACTTTTGCTCCGGTAGCTAGGCTTGAATCAATTCGTATCTTGCTTGCTTTTGCAACTCACCATGATTTCAAGCTATACCAAATGGATGTGAAAAGCGCTTTCCTCAACAGTCCAATCAAGGAGGAAGTGTACGTGGAGCAACCACCCGAATTTGAGGACGATAAGTATCTTAACCATGTCGTTAAACTTTAGAAAGCCCTCTATGACCTCAAACAAGCTCCTAGAGCTTGGTATGAGTGTCTTAGAGATTTTCTTATTAAAAATGGTTTTAGGATAGGAAAAGCTGACTATACACTCTTTACTAAGCATTTTAACAATGATTTATTCGTGTGCCAAATATATGTCGATGACATTATATTTGGTTATACTAACAAAGCTTTTTGTGATGAGTTTTCAAAGATAATGACTGAAAGGTTCGAGATGTCAATGATGGGGGAATTAAAGTTCTTCCTAGGATTCCAAGTCAAACAACTCAAGGAAGGAACATTCATAAGTCAAACCAAGTATACGCAAGACATTGTTAAGAGGTTTGACATGGACAAAGCCAAACCCATCAAGACTCCCATGGGAACCAACAGACATCTTGACCTTAATGAAGATGGTCCAAGTGTGGACCAAAAGGTATTTCGTTCCATGATAGGCTATTTGCTTTACCTTTGAGCATATAGGCCCGACATAGTGCTTAGTGTGTGTATGTGTGCACGGTTCCAAGCCGCTCCTAAGGAGTGCCACTTGACGGCCGTTAAGCGGATTCTTAGATATTTGGTTCACACTCCTAACCTAGGACTTTGGTATCCCAAGGGATCCATATTCAATCTCATTGGATACTCCGATGCCGATTATGCCGGTTGTAAGGTAGATAGGAAGAGTACGTCAGGGACTTGTCAATTTCTTGGTAGGTCCTTGTTTTTGTGGTCTTCAAAGAAACAAAACTCCATTGCCTTATCCACAGCTGAAGCGGAGTACGTCGCAGCCGGGAGTTGTTGTGCACAAGTCTTATGGATGCGACAAACTCTTAGTGACTATGGTTACACTTTGAGCCATATTCCACTCCTATGTGACAATGAGAGTACCGTCAAGATTGCTCACAATCCCGTGGAGCATTCTAGAACCAAACATATTGATATCTGTCACCATTTCCTGAGACATCACTCTATCAAGGGAGATATCGTTATTTCTCATGTTAGGAGTGAGAAGCAATTGGCAAACATCTTCACAAAACCCCTTGATGAGAAACACTTTTGTGACCTAAGGAGTGAACTGAATATCCTAGATTCTCGAAACGTTGCTTGAAGTGTGCACATCTGTTTGTTGCTTGTTTATAAACTTCAAAAATCGCATGTTTTTAACATACTACCCTAATCTGTCTTACTCTATGAAAATTATGTTCAAAAGGACTCTTTGTCAAATATTGTAATTGTTTGTTTGATGTATGCTTACTGACCATGTTTGCCAAAGATATTTGCAAAAACTTGTCCAAAAGGATCATATTTTTGAGCTAAAATTCAAATTATATAAATTTCAGCATGTAGCCGTACTAGTCCGCCTGGGAGGTCGGACAAGTCCGGCCCCAGAGAAGTCCGGCTCTGGTCTGCCAACCGGACTTGTCCAGACACCGAGCCGGACTAGTCCGGCCCCTGGGGACTTAACCTCCCAGGGGTGGCCAGACTTCTCTCTTCACAGACTAGTCCACTGACATCCTCTCTCAAGCCAGAAGCGCCCACAAATTGGCGATTTTTGCTTTCCTCCACAAAAAACCTCGTCCAATCCACAGATTGGAGACCTAAGGAGTGCGAAAACCCTTCCCCGGGCTTCGTTGCTCAAGTTTCGACTCTAAATTCATCACATTTGAAGATTTCAAGAGGTATTCTTGACCTAACCAAAAATCCTTCATTTTCTTCATTCTTAGGTCTTTTGCTAGAAACCTCTTCACAAATGTTGTTCCTAGTGTCGTATTGCAACTTAATTCAAAGTTTTTGCGAAAAATTGTTAGGGCTAGGGTTCTTCCTGTATAACCCAGACTAGTCCGATTTTGGGCGGACAAATCCATTCTCGAGCGGACTAGTCTGGTCCTTTAATGGACAAGTCCACTTTACACAGAACAAACTCCAACTTTAGCCATTTTTAGAGAATTCTCTTGCAATATTCCACTTCCTTGACCTCTAATCTCCTGTCTCTCCGGAAATATGTCGAACTCCGACCAAAGCTCTCCCCTTCCAAGTTCCACGGCCGAGGAGGCTCGACAAGCCCTTCATTGGCACATTGCCGAAAAAAGGGCAGCAAAGGAGGCCCAAGCGGCTAAAGAAGCCGTCCGTCGAGAGGCAAGAACAAAGAAGAAGCATGATCTCGATGAGCAGGCACAAATTGCCCAAGCCGTTGAAGAATCCTTGAAGGATCAACGGAGAAAGAAAAGGGCCGAACGTGAAGCCCAAAGCTCCCAAGCTGCTAGTGCCTCAGAGCCCAAGAGAAAGAGGTTGGTCACCTTGGGAGATAAAGAGCGGGAAAAGGAGAAGGAAAATGAATCCGAGGGTAGGGTTCCTCGTGATCCAAAGAAGGGTAAGGCTCCACTTCCTGAGGAGCCCAAGAACAAAAAGGAAACTGCCAAAGCACCGAAAAACAGAGCAGGAGGGATAATAATCAGAGAGAAAGGGAAACCGAAGCCCATCAGCCCCTTAAAGATGGCTGCCCCTGCTAGGGACCCAAACCGGCAGCCCAACAATCCGGCATTTGTATTCAAAGGAAAGGGGGCTGAAAATGCGAGAAGGCTGAGGATGGATAAAGTCTATGACTATGAGAAGCACACATCCGATCCTAGGTTTTGGTGTGACTTTCACTGTGATTACTACCGCTTGGTGTACCTAAAAATGAAGACCCGAGTCACTCAAGGTCAATGGGTAGATTGGGACTACATGGCCAAAAGGGAGCACAAAGCTTTTGATGCAGTGATTGAAGCCGCAGAGCGCCATGGAATCAAGGAAATCATGAGCTTCAAGTATGACTGGAACATTGAGGTAATTGTGCAGTTCTACACCACTGTGTACTTCTCCACCTACGGTGACCGGAAAATCACCTGGATGACTCATGGAGAACAGTACTCAGTCACCTATGAGAGGTTTGCGCAGATACTTGGCCTTGAGGAGCACTTGGATCATGATATTATCATTTCCAATCTCAAGGCAGTGGACATGGATTAGCTTGACTATATGTATCCTAGTCATGTTCCCTATGAGGCCGGGCTTGCTAGGAACATCAAGTCGTTCTATAGCATCCTCAACTGGATTCTGAGGAGGACCATTGTCCCCAAGGATGGAGATGCAGGGGTAATTCAAGGAAACTTAAGGCATCTCCTCCTCTTGATAGATGGTGAAGAGAAGTTCAACCTTGTTGAGCACATTTATGATGACATCTTCAACATCTCTCACACTCCCAACCGCTCATGTGGTTATGCACCGTACATCATGTGCCTAATTGAGAAGGTGTTGGGGATAGTCTTTGTCAAAGATGTCACTCATCGACCTCTCCGTCCTCAGCTACCCCCCATTGTGCCAGAACCCTCAAGGAGGAAAAATGCTCAACCTCCGTCCATCTCAGCGACCCCTTCTAGCTTAGCGGCTCCCCCATCATCTCCTCCTTCGCAGTCCATGAGCGGATTCTTCAAGTGCTTCAACGCACTTTTCGCCTCCTGTCGGCGTGTGGAGGTCCGGACTCGACGCATGGAGAGGCGTCAGGAGAAGTACCTCAAGGCTGTGTGTGACAAGCTTGAGATACCCATGTCTCCCACTGAGGAGAGTGATGGGGAACTCACTCCATATCCAGAGTTCATCGCTGATGAGCTCGCCTAGTTCAGGGAAGATGGAAGCTCTTCCAAGGTCGTGCCTCCATCCACCACCGCCGACAAAGAAGAAGTGAATATGGAGGCAACGGAGAGCGATGAAAATGGCGATGAAGAAGATGACGAGTAGACTTAGGCGTATCTTCTTCCCTCTTTTTCTTTTTGGTGACTTGATGCCAAAGGGGGAGAAATGTGAAAAGGATGTCCTATTTTTTTTATCATCTTCTAGTCTTGTAATAGATCTTTTGGACATGACTATCTTGTAATAGATCTTTGGACCTGGCTATCTATGTTTTATGTTTTATGCATGACTATCTTTTGTGTAACACTACGTGTTGGATTTTATGGATGTTTTATGCTTACTGTCTTATCACATTTTTTTGAGCACAACACGTAGGCACCCCACCATAACATGTGAATGTATGCCAAATCCCCTCTTTTACTCTTGCATACATTCAGGGGGAGTTTTGCATACGTACACTTGTTATAAAAATAAATTTTTTTACCTCTTATGTTGAAACTTAATGTGTTGTCATCAATCACAAAAAAGGGGGAGATTTTAAGTGCATCTAGGCATCCCCGTGGGTTTTGGATGATTGATGATGACAAATTAAGAGATTAATGAGCTGAGATGATCATAAGCACATGACATTTCCAAGGCGGTAAACTCTCAAAAAGGAAAAAGATGAAGAACGGTGTCGAAGACTCGAAGAGTAGAAATTAGGGTTTCACTTGAGTCTTTAGTAGGCTAATCGTGTAAAAGAAAGAGTGTGTGTGTCAAGTGCATTGAGATCATAGAAGAGAGCTCAAAGCGTTAGAAGTGTCAAATCCTTAGTGGAGAGAGGTAGAGAGGTAAAGTTGGGCAGGCCGGACTTGTCCGGGGAAGAGGCCGAACTAGTCCGGAAGCCCTACGGCTTAGTCCGTTTTGGGGCGGACTAAGAGTTCCTGACTGAGATCGAACTTGTCCGTTTTGGGACGGACTAGTCCGTTTCTTTCTTGGTGAGAGTGTTTTTGGGGCTAAGTCCTGGTAGACCGGACTTATCCGCCTTAGTGACCAGACTAGTCCGGGCTAGCCAGACTTGTCCATTTTCACACGGACTAAGAGTTCCTGTGTGAGTTCGGGCTAGTCTGTTCTAAGGCGGACTAGTCCGTATGGGTGTGAGATGAGAGCTCCCACGGCTAAGTGTTGGTGGACCGGACTTGTCCGCCTTAGTGGTCGGACTACTCTAGGTCCTCCAGACATGTCCGTTCTCACCCGGACAAATAGTTCCTGTGTGAGATCGGACTAGCCCGGTGTGAGGCGGACTAGTCCGGACTTTCTGTAGGTGGCAATGGTTGGCTTCGGGACTTCTATAAAAGGAGATGCCCCGACTTCATTTACATAACTCTGGAACCCTAGCGCCGCCACAGCCTTCCTAGAGCCTCTCCAAGCCTTCTCCATTGCCTACTCACCCTCTTGAATCAAATCCTAAGTGAATTTGGGTGTCTGAGAAGAGGAGAAGGAAGAACTTCACATTTAAGGCTCTCGGAGTGATCTCGTGCACTTGGTGTGACCTGTGGCTTGTAAGATCAGTGAAGCTTTGTGGAAGTGATCAAGTGGGAGCCTCGGATTATGAGCAACCCCAAAACTTTGTATGTTCACCCTTGAGATAGTGAAGAACCGGGTTGGCCTTAGTGGCGACTTGGTGAGGAAAGGGTTGTTAGACCCGGTCCTTTGTGGACTCCTCAACGGGGACGTAGATTCCTGAGTGGAATCAAACCTTAGGAAAAAAATCCTTAGTGTCTCTCTTGCGTGTACATTTCTTTTAAGATCAATATTGCTTAGGGTTTGTTTTAATTATTTCGCTATACATCATCACAATCCTGCAATTCATTTCAATATTCTGTCACATTTGTCATATAGAATTGCTAGTTGTTTGTCCACATTTTGTTAAATCAAAATCTGGAGAAAAACCCATAAAAATCAAGCTTTAGACCCTTCCAGCAGTTTGACCAGACTAGTCCGCCCCTAAGCAAGACTAGTCCGGCCCTTTTAGCTTTTTCCAACAAGCAAACCAGACTAGTCCGCCCCTGAGCCAGGCTAGTCCGACCCTTGTGTGCTAATCTCATTTAATTAAGTCATTTCAGGTGTTTTAGCCTATTCACCCCCCCTATAGACAATTTCAATGGCACACTACACACGCCTCCGTCCCTTGCTCGATCGCCATGACAGTAACAAGACAGGACGGCAAGGCGTGCCAGCAGCACCGTGCCTCCCAACGGCACGAAGCCGCCCAAGCAGGACGAGAAGACACGGCGACAAGACGACGTCTTCATCATCACCGGACATGCGGTCAAGGGCGCTCAGCGCGCCAGACGGTGGGACTTAACTCTCTCGCCGACCACACTACTCAGAGGATGAAGCCCTAGATTGTGCATAGGGTTCACTTAGCTCTGGGGCCACCTGTCGAGCCCCAGGCCTCATTGTAGCCACCACGGCCTTGAGCTATAAAAGGATCGGGGTGACCACCCTGTAGAGGGTTCCCCAATTTCGCATCCCAGATCCCATAACGCACAAGCACTCACGCTCAAGCAATAGAACAAGCACTCCCGTGGACGTAGGGTATTATGCTCAGACGGCCCGAACCACGTAAATCTCGGTGTTCATCAGCTCTCTCGAGCCCAGGTCACGTAGGGCGCCAAGCCCCACCAGATAAAAAAAGAACCTCACGAGCTTCTTCCGAGCAGGCCAGGAGGAGTGTCGCAGCTCACACTCCGACAATGACGGCTAGCTATCTTAAATAACCTAACTTACGATGGTCGCTGTGGGTCGTCATAAGTAAATTAACTTACGACGTCCTTGGGCCCATGGCTATCGTAAGTTAAGGGCCCGTCGTGTTACGTGTAACTTACAACGGCCGTAACCCTAAGCCGTCGTAAGTTAAAGCGCGGTCGTAAACTAAGAGTAACTTACGATGGCTGTAACCTAAGCCTTCGTAAGTTAAGCACCCGTCGTCAGTTACGGGTTTTAACCACCGCCCCGGCCCGGGCTCATTCAGCCAGAACCCACACCGCCGCCGCCGCCGCGTCGCGCCGCCCGCGCTTACCCGGCCGTGCCCCCTCCATAGCGTCGCCGCCGCGCACCTCCCCGTGCGCGCCCCGTCACCGCCCAACCGCCCGACGCCGCCGCCCCGCGCTCCCCCGGCCGCACCGCCGCCAAGGCGCCGCCGCCGCGCACCTCCCTACGCCGCGCTGACCCCACCGCCACCCCTCGGGCCCAAGCTCGCCACGTTTTTGCCGCCACTTTGAGGTACGTTTTATTTAGTAATTAATCTAGTTAATTTAGTTTGTTTAGTAATTTATTTAGTTTATTTAGTAATTAATTTAGTTTGTTTAGTAATTAGTTTAGTTTATTTAGTTCTTCTAATAATTATTTTAGTTCATTTACTAAGTAATTTAGTTCATTTAGTAATTAAGTTAGTAAGTAATTTAGTTCATTTAGTAATTAATTTAATTCATTTAGTTTATTTAGTTCTTAATTTAGTTGTTTTATTAATTAGTTTAGTTAATGATTTAATTTATTACTTAATTAGATTACTTAATTTTTGTTTAGTTGACTATTAAGTTAGTTTAATATTTCTTTTAAAATTTTTGAGTTAGTTGATTATTAAGTTAGAAATTTTAGTTTAATTTGATTGCTTGCTTGTATAATATTGATATATAAATAAACGGGCTTCGGCGGCTCAGCCCGGCACAACCCATATATGGCCCGACACGGCCCATTTGAAGGTCAATGGCCATGGCCATGGCCGCCGTTGAGACAACCGTCTAGAACCATGTGGTTTCGATCAAGAAGCGCCATTGGTGCCATGGCCGCCGCCACCGTAGCCAACTAGTTTAGCGCTTATTAGGTTTCTGTGAAGCCAACCGATCATGTCTCAAGATTTTTTGTCCATATGTGTCAAAGAATAAGATCTTCGGAGTTCCTCCGCCGCCCGCCGCCACTGCTAAGTACTCTCCGACCAGTTTTAGCCATAATCGCCCTCGTTCTTTCCTCCTCTCTCTCATTCTTACCTCTCTCTCGTAAATCACTCCAAAATGTAAGATTAACGTAACCTATACATTCACCCATTTCGAACCGGCCCGTCTCACATGCATTACGCATGTGAGGCGTGTAGGTTCGCAATTGTCCCTTTTTGGACAGCCTGGGAGTGATCGAGGGGGCATGCTTATGATGAGACGCGGGGTCTGGATTCGGACGAGATTTTGATGGCGTAACCCTAATGTTCTCCGCTGCACCATTTCATCTGGATCTGGACCCCGCATCTCATTATAAGCACGCTCCTCTCGGTCACTCTTGGATGGGTTTAGGACCTATCCTTTCCAATAGATGTAAAGTGAGTAATTTTTCTGGCTTTATACTACAGAGTAAAACATGGGTGAAGACCGCATTTGGATGCATACTGGTTGGAAGAGCAAATCTGGTGGTCACTCAGATGAGTGGTTCCCAAGACAAATGATTTTGTAGATCGAGCATTTTCGTTGTCAAATACCGATAAGGTGCGGTGCCCATGTACGAAATGACGGAATACCAAGTTATTGGACAAAGAGGAACTTTTGATACATTTGTGTCGACACGGTTACATGCCACGTTATGAGGTCTCGACCTTTCATGGCGAGACAACTTCTAAAGCTGTACAAGAAGTGGAAGGGGACAATGATTATAACACGGGGGATGATAGGATGGATGAGATGCTAGAAGCTATACAACAAGACCTTACGGAGGATCCACCTACAACGGAGGTTGAAGCGTTCTTCGAGCTTCTCAAAGCTTCACAAAAGCCGCTGCATTATCACACGAAAATGACCCTCCCCACTTTCGTGACTAGACTTATGGCAATTAAGTCTAATTCATTTCTAATAACTATTACAACGACCTCATCAAATTGATCAGCGATATTCTTCCACGGCCCCATAAAGTGCCTAAGGATATGTATCATGCAAATAAATTGCTTTTGGGTCTCGGTATGAAATATGAGAAGATTGATGTGTGTCTAGACAACTGCATGCTTTTCTAGAAAGAACATACCAAAAATAATAAATTTTTAAAATTTGGTGAATCGAGGTATGTTGAAGTCGTTAATGACGATAGTGAAAATGTGACGACAGAAGTCGCACGTAAGTAGCTTCGATACTCACCCGTGACACCTCAGTTGAAGCGTTTGTTTCTTTCGAAAAAAACTGCTAGACACATGAGATGGCACAAAGAAGGTGTACGTCACTACAAATAAGTCATGACGCACCCGTCCGATGGTGAGGCATGGAAGGAGCTGGACCGGTTTGATCTAGATTTTGGTCATGATGCGAGAAATGTTCGGATTGGGTTGGTGATAGAAGGATTCTCGCTGTTTAGTACAAACACTTCACCATACTCTTGTTGACCTGTCTTTGTCATTCCGTATAATCTACCACCGGCCCTCTGTATGAAGTATCAGTTCATGTTCCTTAGCCTCATGATACATGGGACGGATCATCATGGGTCAGTCTCAACGTGATGTTGAAACCACTGATCGAAGAATTGATAATGTTGTGGACAGCACTTGAAGCGTATGACAATTAAAAGAAGCAGCGATTCAACCTTCGAGCTGCTTATTTGTGGTCCTTCCTTCTTCTACTAATTATTTTTCTATATTTTGTAGGTTTGTCATTTTCGATGGAGTTATCGACTCGAGGGTGGCGTGACCTTCGAGAGGCACTCCATCGATAGATGCTTCGTCCGTTGGGCCGTCGAGTGGTCGTCTCTCGTAGAGCGACTTGGAGTTCCGTGCCATGGAGGATAGGCTTGCGCGGACCCAAGAGAAGCTCTACAGGACGAGGGTCGTCCAGGAGTACCAGGCCAACCTCATGGCCCAAATTCAGGCAGCGGTGGAGGTAAGTAATTTAAATTACTATATTTTAAATTTTTAGCATTTAAAGAATAAACATGTGTTGCAATATGTTGCAATGACAGGCCTTAGCTTGACAGAGTGGCCAGGAGCTCACGTTTCCTGCGTGGCCGTAGCCGCCACAGGCACTCTCATCATAGCCACACCCAGCACTAGTACCCCCGGCACTGTGTATATCTTTAATACTATTTAATACAGGGAGGGAGGGAGAGATAGAGAGAGAGAGTGAAAGAGGGGAGAGAGAGGGGGAAAGATAGTGAAAGAGAGAGGGGGGATGGGGGGAGAGTGAAAGAGGAGTAGAGAGAGTGAAATAGAGAGAGAAAGAAGGGAGAGGGGGATGGGGGAGAGGGACAATGAGAGCGAGAGATAGAATGAGGGAGAGGGAGAGAGAAGGTAGAGGCGGATGGGGCGAGGGACAACGAGAGCGAGAGAGAGAGAGAGTGAAAGAGGAGTATTGAGAGTGAAAGAGAGAGAGAGAATGAGGGAGAGAGAGTGAAGGGAGAGGCGGATTGGGCGAGGGACAACGAGAGCGAGAGAAAGAGGGGGGTGGTAAGAGGGAGAGAGAGGGAAAGAGAGAAATAGGAAGGGAGAGAGACATGTCTAACTTTTATTTACTTTGCATGGTTCACCGACGGAGGCGCGTACTCCATCTCCACAGCTACCGGCACTGGGAGGAACGCGTGAAGACAACGTTCACGGCTCCGGAGGTAGTCGTGAGGGGAGTGTGTAGCCGTTAGGTGTTTTTAGATTTCTTTGGACTTTCTGAATGAACCGTTGATTATGTATTGTGTTGTTTGTCGGTGTTATATAATTGTGTGATTTGTCTCGGCTGGCAACTGTGCCAGGGCAGCTAGTTTCTGTTTAAAAAAAATATAAAACCATAACTTACGACGGTCTGTAGCTCAACTAACTTACAACGGCTGTTGTGGCTGTCGTAAGTGAGCCCAAGTAACTTACGACGGCCTCGGCTGTGGCCGTCGTAAGTAATCATGTTACTTACAACGGCCGTGTTCAGGCCATCGTAACTCATAAGGCCCAGCCCACCACGTGGCCCAGGCGCTTACATACGACGGCTACGGTCCGCCGTCGTAAGTTGCGTAACTTACAACGATGGCCGTCGTAAGTAACATAACTTACGACCAAATCCTGACGATAGCTACAAACCATCATAATTAGGCGTAAACCGTCATAATTAAGCTAATTATGATAGTTTAGACCTTACTTACGACGGCCAAAGCCGTCGTAAGTGAGTCGTATTGCTGTAGTGGATAAGCGGGAATGAAGCCGACACAAGTATATTTTTTCAAATAGTGGTACGGTGGAGTCAAGAATGTACCCTTCTCACGAGTGGATTGTAATAATCAGATTGGCGGTCAGTGCAAGAAGTATTTACCATCTTACGATGCACAAACTTCGTTAGAGTACTTGAAAAATAAACAGCTAGAGGATCCTGCTTTCTTTTGGGCCACAGAACTAGATAAGGAGGACGGTCAGATAGCAAAATTTTTTTGGGCAGATGGTCAATCTATGCTAGTTTATTCATGTTTTGGTGATGTTGTGTCTTTTAACTCCACATTTCAAACAAACGAGTTTGAGATGCCTTTTGCCCCACTTCTTAGAACAAATCATCACAAGCAAACTATTATTTCTGGGGCAGCATGCATATATAATGAGACCATAGAATCTTTTGTTGGCTTTTCAGTACATTTTTAGCAGCAGTGTCGGAGAAACATCCGAGCACAATTTTCAGACCAATGTGCAGTCATGTAAGCAACAATTAGTATTGTTTCCCAAACACACGATACCGTCTTTGTTTGTGGCACATTTTCCAAAATGTTGGTAAATATTTTAGTAATGTTATTGTTGATCATCCTAAGTTCCTTGCTGAATTTAAGAAGTGTGTATGAGGAAAGGTTAGTGACATGCTTTATTGAATTATGAGATGAATTATTAGTTCATTATAAACTTCAAGATAACTCTTGCTGCAAAAACTTGTATAACCTACGTGTGCATTGGGCTGTTCTGTATTCATTTACTGCTGATATGACCTCAACTCAGAGGAGTGAAGGCATGAACAATGATTTTAAGAAGCGGTTCTAAAGAAAACTTGGTATTTCTGAACTTCTAGAAGAATGTGATAGATGTGCCACAAGTCTCCGAGAAAACAAGTTAGATGCAGACTTCAAGTCACGCCACTCCAACTCAGTTTCTTATATCCAAGGTTTCCCAATGTTGAAAACTGATGTTGATGCATATACAAGAAGGATTTATTTGGAATTTGAGTAAGAATTTAAATCACAGTTTTATGTCCGTGTAAATTGTTATAAACTGAAGGAACGGTCATAACTTTTAATGTTATGCCTAGTCAGGATGAAGCAATTGTCATCTTTAACTCGGAGGACCAAAGTATATTGTGTTCCGCGGGAAGTACGAATGCATTGGTATGTACGAATATATATATGATTAGTTCATTCTATGCAACACATATTTTCTAAAAATATTTTTACTTGTAGGTATACTGTGCAAGCATGCTCTACGAGTACTCAACATCAGTGAAGTTTTCAATTACCAGATAGGTACATTCTAAATAGATGGACCAAGTATGTAAAAAGAGGTTTCTAATCTAGTAAGGTTAGAGTTGACAAAGAATCTCTGAAAACATATTCTGCACGAATCTCCCGAAAGGATACCTCTGATGCACTCAAGTGCTCGGTTTCAAATGAACTTCTTCAAGATTCAGAGAGAGCTATTGATAAGTTGAATATTGAGACAGAAATGTCTCTTACGAAAAGTCTCCAAATTATATTGAGGTTTCATAAAGTAGTAATGAGAATGACGGGACCATTCTAAAGGGCAGAGTTTCAATCAAAATTCCTCCGGTCATCAATGGTCCAAAAGATAAAAGACAAAAATATGTACTTGAAAAGAAGAAAGGGAACAACAAAAGGGTTGTTCGGAAACAAAAGTGCTAACTATTTAAGCATATCATTATATTATTGTTTTGGAGCATAGGTACTAATTATTTGATTCTTTCTTATATGTATGAATTGTACAATAGTGTTCCCAATATGCCGGAACTAAACATTTCCACCAATACATTGTTTGTCATGCCAAATTTTATGTCAGAAGCGAAGAACTGACAAGTTTCAGACTTTATTACTCACCCAACATACCAGAAGTCACCCAACAGGTAAGGCAAGCTCTTACGACCATACAAATGTTCATAACAGCAAATGGAGTTGAAAACCAAGAGGTAATTTGTGATCTGCACTTAGTAGTAATCAATTGCCCACAATACCTGAGCGCAAAACATTTCGGGAAATCAATTGACAAGCTCCGTCAAAATCAATCGATGTTCAGAGTAAATATATTATTCAAATGTTGAATTAAGGTTTATTAATTTCAATAGCTCAGAGCTTGTCAGCTTCGACACCACCATTCCATCGGCAGCTGCGGCATGAAGACGGCCAGGGAAACCTTTTCCCTGGGTAGCGGCAGCGCCTCGCTGTACTCCGGAGCTTCTAGCTCAGTCGTGCAACTTCGTGTCGATCGTCGTGGTTCGGGAGACACTCACCTAGTCTGTAACTGAGCCCAGCCATCACATACTCAGTTGTAGAGGGGAGCATAAAACTTAAACCTGAATTATGATTTAAAAAACCTGAACCTGAAAATCTTGAAAACCGAAACCCGAAATCATTTTTCGGGTAGAGGTTTGCAAACCCAATAATATTTTGGGTATTTTCAGGTAATAATGTCCGATATCCGAAATATCCGGTCTCTAGCTTGGGCCATGGCTTTTCCATGTTTTGGCCTAACACGTTCTGGATTTAGACCGCGGCTTGCATGTAACTATAATGTTATATGGTCACACTACTATTCTTCAGTTATCCCTATAAACTTCCACTTATTTTGCTGCTAAAATATCAATTTTATTTCTGTTTTGGCTGCTATATTCTTAGCTATTTTTGTTTGTTCTATCATTATTCGGGTAATATGGGTAACCCGAGCCCGAACCCGAATTTTCTGCCCTACTAATTGTTGGAAACAATGATAGTGTTGTCTCGTCTGATTCCGTTAGACATGGAAGCAACCCCGAACTGGTATTAACTATTTTTTCTCTTTGAATTCATCATTTACTAAACATAAAGATGGACATACAATTTCGTTAAATAGCTCAAGAAATTGGTAAGTTCTTTAATTTTTTGCAAAATCTAGGGCCTCTGAGCTCATGTTTGTTTACAGAGGCAGTGTGCACCAATCAATATAGTGATCCCCTTAGTATATACTTCCTCCGTTTCATAATAATTGACGCTGATTAGTTTAATTGAGAATAAAATGTGTAGATAAGGATAGCTTACAAGATTTATTTAGAAGTTCATGCACACGCAAAAAAACAAACACAAGCCATTTTTTGAGGAATAATTTTTTTGCGGGCCAGATTTGCGCCGATGGGCTCTTTCGGGCCGTTTTCAAAAATTTGGGCCGATCCAGGCTGGCTCGAGTACGATCCGAAACTTCGTGTCATGCCGTGCCGTCCGTCGTGCTCGGTTCACAGGCCCGGTACGGCCCGAAGTTTTGTGCCGGGCCGGGCCACGGGCCATGCCTTGCAGCCGTGCTTTGACCCGCCCGAAAATGGCCCGGCCCAGTTCGCAGGACTACTCACATGCACGCCTCCTGCCTCCCTCCGTTTCATAATAATTGACGCTGATTAATTTAATTGAACTAATCAGCATTAATTATTATGAAATGGAGGGAGTATATACAGATGGCATATCGAGTGTGGATGTATCTTCAGATCTGTAGCTGTGGAGAGTATCCACTAATCAATATAGTGATCCTCTTAGTGTATATATATGTAGATGGCCTATCGAGGGTGGATGTATCTTCAGAACTGTACTTGAATGTTAAAATCATATGCATGCTATCACGCCTTTAATCTCACATGTAGTGTTGGGAATTGTGCTGGGTCGGCCCAGCCCGACCTGGTCATGCTTCGGGCCGTTCTGGCCCGTGGCCTGAAAGCACGACGGGCCTATTCGGGCCGGGCGGCCCGAAGTTCAAGAATCTCGGCCCAAGCACGGACCATGGCACGCCAGGCCAGCTTCGAGCCATGCCAGGCCCGAGACCGGCCCAAAAATAGTGCTGAGACAGAAAAAATATAAAAAATACAAAAATCCAGAAAAAATCACAATATATAAAGTGAAATAAAAAATATGTAGATAAGGATAGCTTACAAGATTTATTGAGAAATTCATGCGCACGCAAAAAAACAAACACAAGCCAAATTTTTTGGGGGTAATAAAATGTTTTGCGGGCCAGATTCGGGCTGATGGGCTTTTTCGGGTCATTTTCAAAAATTCGGGCCGATCCAGGCAGGCTCGAGCACGGTCCGAAACTTCATGCCATGCCGTGCCGTCTGTCATGCCCGATTCACAAGCCCGACACGGCTCCAAGTTTTGTGCCGAATCGGGCCACGGGCCATGCCTTGCAGCCTTGCTTTTGACCCTCGCGAAAATGGCCCGGCCCAGTTCGCAGGACTACTCACATGCACGCCTCCTGCCGTTGGGAAGGAAATTTCATGGTCTTGCATGCATCTGCGGCAATTGCCAACACGCCTTTTTGGGATTTTATTATACGCTTTAGATTAGGGAACTGAGTGAGTAAATTCATGGTAATTAATGGTTAATTACTCTTTATTGCACCGTGATTAATTTGGTTGAATTTGGTTTCGGATAGTAATTAGAAGGAGATCTGACAAATATCATGCAACCAATGTTTTTCTTCTATAAAATTATGCCCCTTTCGTAAATCAGAAATCCCAAAATTTCTTCGCCAAAAGTTCTTTTTTTACTTGGAGCAATTACCGAGAGGATTAACTACCTTTTTCATTGTCATGCAATTAGGCCATGTGCCCTTCGGCTGTGCTTTCTCATGGACGCATGTTGCTCTAGCACGCATGCTGCCTCCGCTATGCTCGCGTGTGTTGTGTTTTGGGCCAAATTTATGAATCAATTCAGGCATTATTTATTAGTATTATATTTTCCTCTAATGTTCTTCATTAAGATTATGCACTGCTAGTTGTCTCTTAATGAAAAAATGTTCCACTATGAATGAAGTTTTATTCTCCTATTAATTGGAACCAACTGTAATTTGACTACAGAATTTTTTTATGTCATTTTAGGATTATGCTTGGGGCTTGTGAAGGTTAAAACGCTATGTCATAATAACTAATAGTTTTGGATTAAATTAATCAAATCAAGGTTATTATTGGAATTATTTAGTACAAGTATACGTTGTTTTAGGCACTTATTATGAGAATTACGACCTAAAAATGAATTGTTTCTTACCACAAATTAAGTTATTTCCACTGACTAAAGTGTGGTTTTGGGAATATCTTAATAAGAATACTGAGGGCCCATTCTTATTATGAACATATTATTCCTTAGGTGGCTTATTGTTCAACAATTTTATGATTTGAGATCACATTGCTCAAAATGATAATATATTGTTTGAATAATGGTTTTATATGTGACCTATGGGCCGTGCGGCTCCAGCCCGGCCCGAGCGGGCTCAGGGCCTTAAAAGCATTGGCCTAGCACAGCCCGGAAGACACACCGGGCTGATCGTGCCGGCACTATGGGCCTACGCCTTGGCCCAGGCACAAACCGGGCTACTTTTACACGGGTCGGGTCGTGCCTAGCCCGAGTCAGGGCGATCGTGCTAGGCCGGCCCCAAGCCCGACATTACAAAAAACTCATTAAATAGAAACCTATAGGAGATCAGATCACAATGTTTTAAAGAGTTGATTATTATATAATTTACACAAGTGACCACCTCATTAAAAATCTTTAGGTAAAACCTCATTTCTACTACATGAGGATAAAACATTAAAGGAAAAAAGTAAACCCTAGCTCTTTTAGTGATCTACAACCATCAGGCATCAGCCAACAACAAGGCAATGTTTCAAACAGAGTCATACACTCAAACTCACTCAGACTGACCCAAATACATGTTCATCATCTTGTCTTCAAGCTCCCCGTTGACGATATTGTGTTGTTGTCAAGCGTCTCATTCCTTCAAATCCTTGAGCAAAGACAACATCTCGACATGCTCTGGAGTGAGGCTTGGTCGACGTTCTTCAATTAACCTGCCACATAAAGTAAATGCAGATTCGGAAGAAATAGTGGAAATAGAGACAATAATAATATCTTTGGATAGAGTAGAGAGGACAGGATAAGTTATTTCATGATCTTGCCACCAAGAGAGTATGTTAAATGAATCTTCAAACTGTGTAACACAATCACTATCTAAATAAGAAGATAATTTAGAAACATTTCAAGATAGAGGTGGATTCGGAAGAGATGGTGCAGGCCTCCCAAATATCATATTCCATGAACTTACCTGCTTATCTGCTCCAGTGGTAGCCTATGTATGTCTTTGCAACCTAACGGAATCAAATTTGTTCTCATACTTGGAAAAAAGTGAGTTAACTCACAACTGACTTGACTGTAATAAACAGAATAGTCCCGGTTTAAAAATTAAGCAAGAAGTTGAATTGCATTGTTAAAAACAGTAAGATTAGCCCTAGGATCTAAAATGAATGCAAGAGAGTACAACATAGGTATTTCAGCCCAATACTTCAGAGATCTTGTTTTCGTTGGAACAACAACAAGTGTAAGAATATTATCATTTACATACTGGTTCAAACGATCAGTAATCTCAAGAATAGTATGCAACATTAAAATATATGTAAGATAGTAAACCCCCAAAAGTGAAACAGTAGAAAGATAGAACAACCCTAAAAATTTTAACATATGTGTAGCCATATACCAATGTGCATCAGTTAGCAGTGGCCCCCCTCCAACCTAATAATGAGTCTGAATAAAAACAGAAAATGTTTCCTTGTATGGTACAAGATGTTCCAACATTATATAAGTTGCATTCCACCTAACATCCATGTCGAAACCAAACTTACGGGAATGTACCCTCATAGACAAGCAAAAAGTCTTATAAGAAGCAATGTGTTTGTTAGAAGAATTTAGAAAAGAGATAGTTGTACTAAAATCCTCAAGTAAGTTTTAATATGTTTAAGATCATATTTAACAACAAGATTTATGATATGACATGCACAACGTTGATGCAACAAAACAGAGCCAACATATGAAGAAAAAATTGGAGTTAACTCTTGAATAGCATGAGAGTTATCTGAAAAGCATTATCAAGTGTAATAGAAAGAACTTTAGAAGTCATGTCATACTCAGAAACATTATTACAAATACGGTCAGCAATATTAAGTCTAGAATGAGAACAATTAATCAATCTCATGCAAACTATTCTCTTCTCCAACTTCCACTCACTAGTGACAAAATGAGACACTACACTAAGATAGTCCTTCTTAGAATTACCAGACCATATATAAGATGCCAAACAAATAAAAGTAGCTTCATTCAATAGAACAATAACCGAAGAGTTTTTCAATTTAATATATGCTTCAAGATCTCTACTAGTGGACTGCCTTGATACATGTTTGAAACTAGGATTATGTGCAATCCTAATATAATCCTCAAACGCAGAATTAGCACCAACACTTAAAGGAAGATCAAGTCTAGCAAATCCTAAAAAGTTCAATTCTTGCAATATCAGGATCATATTGAAAATGTTACACAACACCACCTGAACTAAAATGCAAATGTGATAAAGATAATGAGGTTGCAGACCTATCCTTACTCTTACATGATGCTACGTGGCTAAGCAAATGACCAGTTCCACTCTACTTTTAGCACTCGACTCAGTCTTACAATAATTACACATAGCTGCATACCCCGCTTCCATGCTGTTGACAATGTGATGAGCTCCTCCATGTCTTGGCACACATAAGAGGTGCTAACCCAAGTTCTAACATTTAAATTACAAGCAAAGCATGTTAAAATAGCTAAAGTACAGTTAAATTACTTAAATTAGCTCGCCTCTGCCTCTTGTTGGCACTGTTGGTCATTGGGCTCGCGTCTACCTTTGCCGCTACCGATGATCCGCTCGCCCCAAACAAAACATCAGCATCTGCAGCAATATCATTATCATGGTCACCGCCATGGAGTCCCTGCATGCGAATATCATCATTAATAGACCCCCCCATCGAAGTAGAAGAAGAGGGTGTGCTCTGCGGACATGATAGGCCGAGCCCGAGCGGAGGTGACCAGGGTAGCAAAGGCGCCGAGGGGGAGGCGAGAAGCAGAGGCGCCGAGGCCTGAGGGAGAGAAGAGGCATCGAGGGCGAGTGGAGGCGGCAAGGGGAAGCGGGGGCGCCGACAGGGAGCGGAGGCTCCGATGGGGATGCGGAAGCGGACGCGCCAAGGCCTGAGGCGGAAGGAGCAGGGGAGGCGAGGGGGCGGCGGGGGCTAGCGGAGCTTAGGCTCGAGGGGGAGCGGGCGAGCCGCTATTAGGGTTTACAAGGGGGTGTGGGGCGACCGACTTATATAGGCCGCTCGGGCTAGGGCCGGGCCGGGCCAGCCACCATGGGCTATGCGGGCCATGACATGGGTCGTTCGAGTTGACCCTTAGATTGGTCGTGCCGTGCTGGGATGACGGGCCTGTGCCGCCGTGCCGGTCCGTGCTCGTACTGGTTGATTTTATCGGGCTTCGGGCTGACCCATTTAGCCCGGCCCACATGGCCAGCTCTGAATGGTTTATAGATAAATTCTAGTTAGAAATACTCTATAGTAATGTTTTTAGTATGATATTTAATGTTTAAGCCTGTATGAACCTTATTTGCTATATAACAATGTTTGACCATTATAAGACAATCTGATTTTAATATCCTATAATTATATAGTGGCCAACATTGTTTATCATCATGGGTTGTTGAAATTGATTGATTAATTACGTTTTATTAGGTTCTTGTCTTTGGGGTATCTAATGGAAAATATTGAGACTAAAACTTTGAGCTTCTCTCTCAATTAGATCATTGATATTAATGTCATTATCATGAATAAATTATTAGTAGTATTATTTAAGTATTTTTTATGAGTTATTATCTACTTTCATTTAATGTGGTAGAGTATATCTAGTAGACTACATACACTAACATATGTGTTAAATTATTTGTGTATGTTATATAGATTGTCATATATATCGGAAGTATATTGGTAGACTAGATATACTCCCCTAATAATTTATTTACTTTAAGAAATTTAGAATCATTAACACTTATGACTTAGAAGATTGGAGCATGATCTATTTTATGACTTATGGCTATATACTAACTAACGTTGTTTACGATCACGTGTCATTTAACTTACTTTTATATTATTTAACTTTTAACCTCTTAATTCTCAAGCAATCATAAGCATGATCATGTGATCAATAAGTAATAACTCATCAAGTTATCAACAATATAATTATGTTTTGATATTACATTATGACACATGTTACTATCTGACCATGGTAAGTTTTGATCATATGATACTTTATGTTTTCCATATAAGATAAATTCATCAGATTGAGATGGAACCAACAAGAAGTTCCGGTTTAGAGATTTTATGTTACTATGAGATTATCCTGTTGTCGTACATAACTATATTCTAACCAACGTTTATTATACTTGATATTTTATTGTCGAAAATAAATTAATTGCATTTCATAATTCCTGATTATGTATCGATCAACGTTGTTGTAATCTTTACGTTTGAAATAGTCTATCTTTTATTAGACCATTTCTTAAGATAAGCATCCTTCATTTTCGCCCAACAGTGCTATAAAGTCACAAAATGTCCTTATTTTTATGATATTAGTCTCATTTTTGTTGGACTTGTATCATAGTAGAATAATTATCTATAATTCCATGGATGCATCCACATATTAGATAAGATTTTTATAATTTTATAACATTCATGAGAATCACTTGGATCTCTAGTCTATCAATCTGGTGAAATATTTATTATGACCATGCCGGTTAGGATTTAGGAGAGCAGTTCCATAGTCCATATAAATCTGAGAGAGCAATCCACCACTACAGCAATACGACTCACTTACGACGGCCAAAACCGTCGTAAGGTTTAAATTGTCGTAATTAGCTCAATTACAATGGTCTAAGCCTAATTACGATGGTTTCCAGCCATCGCCAGGTCTTGGTCGTAAGTTAAGTAACTTATGACGGCCACCGTCGTAAGTTATGCAACTTACGACGGTGACCCTTAGCCGTCGTATTTAAGTGTCTGTGCCACGTGGTGGGCTGGGCCATACTACTTACGAAGGCCTGAACCCGGCCGTCATAAGTAACCATGTTACTTACGTGGTTACTTACGACGGCTAGGGCCCAGGCCCTCGTAAGTTAGTTGGGCTTACTTACGACGGCAATAGCAGCCGTAGTAAGCAACATGGGCTAACTTACGACAGCTTGTATACATGCCGTCGTAAGTTATGGTTTTATTTTCTAAGAAAAAAATAGAAACTAGCTGCCCTGGTATAGTTGCCAGCCGAGACAAATCACACAGTTATATAGACAAACAATACAATACACAATCGACGGTTCATTCATAAAGTCCAAGGAAATCTAAAAACACATAACGGCTACACACTCCCCTCACAACTACCTTAGGAGCTGTGAACATCGTCTTCGCGCGTCCCTCCCGGTGCCGGTAGCTGCGGAGATGGAGTCTGCGCCTCCGTCGGTGAACCCTTCAAAGTAAATAAAAATTAGACATGTCTATTCCTCTCTTTCCCTCTCTCTCTCCCTCATTCTCTCTCTCTTTCACTCTCAGTACTCCTCTTTCACTCTCTCTCTCTCTCTCGCTCCCGTTGTCCCTCTCTCCATCCCCCTCTCCCTACTCTCTCTCTCTCTCTCTCTTGCTCTCGTTGTCCCTCTCCCCATCCCTCTCTCCCCATCCCCTTCTCTGTCATTCTCTCTCTCTTTCACCCTCTGTACTCATGTTTCATTCTCTCTCTCTCGCTCTTGTTGTCCCTCTCCCCATTCCCCTCTCCCTTCTCTCTCTATTTCACTCTCTCTACTCCTCTTTCACTCTCTCCCCATCCCTCTCTCTCTTTCACTATCTCTCCCCCATCTCTCCCCTCTTTCACTAGATCTCATTCGGGATGGGGGTCAGGCGGTGGTACACCGGTCGGGGGAGGTGCCACCAGCAAGCAGATCCGCCCGCGTCTGTGCCGGCCGGGCAGAGGGCGAGACGGCCTGGGATGGCGGCGGGAGGGAGGGGCGGGCGGGCAGAGAGCGAGCCGGCCTAGGAGGGCAGTAGAGGGGAGGGTTGGGCGAGGAGAGCGCGCGGGGGGAGGGGCGGGCGAGGAGAAGGCGGCGGGGGAAGGGGCGGGTGAGTAGAGGGCGGCCCAGTGTGGAGGACTGGAGATAACTCTTATGCATGAGGCAGCAGAAAAAGGTAAAGTGGGCTTGGCTGAGGAAGCTGAGGTAGAGAAGAGGCTAAGGTGGGCTGGGCTGAGATATAAATTAATTTTCTATTTACTAATTACTACTTTTATTCTTATTTATTTGGAATTTTCCTATATGTATATATTACTAAGGCGTTGTCTCGCCTTACGCCTTACCGCTTAAAAGATAAAAAGGGGTAGGTCGCCTTATGTCACCTTACCACCTTAATAACTATGATCTAATTAAGTAATAAGTTAAATCATTAACAAAACTAATTAATAAAAAACTAAATTAAGAACAAAATAAACTTAATGAATTAAATTAATTACTAAATGAACTAAATTACTTTCTAAATTAACTAAATTAATTACTAAATGAAATAAATGAACTAAATTACTTACTAAATGAAATAAATGAACTAAATTACTTACTAAATGAACTAAATTAATTATTAATTAACTAAATACACTAAATTAATTACTAAAGAACAAAATTAATTACTAAATAAACTAAATTAATTACTAAACCAACTAAATGAACTAATTAATTACAAAATACAACGTACCTCGAAGTGGTGGCGAAGCGGGGTGGGCTTGAGGCCGAGCAGTGGCGGCCGGGCCGGCGCGGCACAGGGAGGCGACGCAGCTGGGGGAGCGCGGGGCAGCGGCGCCCGGGTGGCGCAGGCGGCGGGGCGGCGTGGCGAGGCGCGTAGGGGCGCCAGGGCGGCGGTGCCAGATGGCGGGGTGGCGCGGGGAGGCGACGCTGGGCAGCTCGGGCGACGGGGCGGCGCATGGCGGCGGCGAGCTCGGTAGCGGCGACGGTGTGGTCGCTGGCGGCGGTACGGCTCAGTGGTGGCGGCGGCGCTTCTCGGTGGCGGCGGTGCGGGCTCGGGCTGAATGAGCCCGAGCTCGGGCCGGGGCGGCGGTTAAAAGCTGAAACTTACGACGGCCGGTTAACTTAAGACGGCCTAGGTTGGCCGTTGTAAGTTACTCGTAGTTTACGAGGGTGCTTTAACTTATGACGGCTTAGGGTTACGGCCGGCATAAGTTACGGGTAACTTGACGGTCCCGTAACTTACGACAGCCATGGGCGCATGACCTTCGTAAGTTAGTTTACTTACGACGGCCCGCAGCGACCGTCATAAGTTAATTTACTTACAACGGCTAGCCGTCGTAAATAACATGGTTATCATATGGTGTGAGGTTTCCTGTAGTGCACTAGTTCAAATTATGTTAGTTTTTCTTGGCATTTGCTAATAAGGGATTTTCAATCTAATGATTTCATACTATAGGTATGATTCTAAAGTCACTAACATTAAGATTAATGGCAAACTATAGTCTTAAGTGATATCTCAAATAGTGATTCTGGAAGGAAATTTGTTTTCCGCCGTATGAATTTACAGACCAAGATAAATAAAAATAAACCGCACGAGGACCATAAGTTTATAAGCCATCTTCCAATGTGCTTTCCATCTTCGAGTTAAATATTATGCATTATAAGAATGAAGCTTCAATGGCATTTTATTGAGAAGTGGAGTTCTAAAGTTAAGTCTTTCGATCAAAGTGGAGAATGTTTGAATTGATCTCGGGCTTAGTTAAAATGATCAATTCCTAAGGGGGTTTAATTATCCATAATTGGACCCTGATTGGGGGCTTCTTACCAAATCCACCCGCTTGGTCCCAAGCTGATCCGCACTATAAGAATAAAGCTTGGGTCCCATAAGATATGCTATTATATTCTACCTACCATACCCTACACTTGAGGCTAACTAGTTGTAAGACCTAGGTGCTGGATACATTAGCAATGGAGTGTTAAAGTGAGGTTCAGGTAAAGTTTTGAGCATTCACGTAGTGTTTGATGTGTGGTCTGACATGGAACTTATTATGACTATCTTTGATGTGTAGAACAATATTCTTTGTGCTTATTGAATTAGTTGTTGATGTGCTTTGGTGGTTCATGGTTGTTTCAGGTGTACAACATGCTTGTCTGAGGTGCTCACACAAGGTGTTGTAGTGTTTACTAACGAGAGTCAAGTCGTGGACTTGTGCTCGGAAGAATTGGTTGATTGTTCATGTGCAGGTGTTATTTGATGTCAAGACATGACTGTTGACGGTGATCCATTGAACTAGTCCTAGGGAAAAGATAAGGTTTAACAACCAAGTTCGGGACGAATTGTGGTTGACTCGATCAGTGAGGTCATGCAACATGTTTGAGTCAAGAACAGTGCATATGAAGATATCATAGATGTTTTGGAATGTGTTTTCACGTGTGCAAGAAGTGCATGGATGTGGTAACATTGTTCCAATGCGTGATGAAGAGTTATGGATGAGAAGAAAAGGTCGGAATGGTTCAACCGGCTGGATTACG
Organism: Neostapfia colusana; assembly: GCA_030760725.1. Classification (NCBI taxonomy): domain Eukaryota; kingdom Viridiplantae; phylum Streptophyta; class Magnoliopsida; order Poales; family Poaceae; genus Neostapfia; species Neostapfia colusana. The sequence goes on along the minus strand of JASWHV010000019.1, from coordinate 24,430,863 downwards.
CACTCAGGCTGAAAATGAGGCAGCTATAGTGCGTTTATGGAAAGTTTCGAGTTGGTTATGTTAGGATTTTGTGTGAGGCACGAATTTGAGTTATTTTAGGAATGTGCGGGACGTTCCTAAGACGTTAGGAAGTCCTAGGATTGCTTCTATATGTGTATCGAAGAGTCTTAAGCAGTTATGGTAAGTTTCGGTTGAATCCAAGTTGGACTAGTGAGTCCTAGTTGGATTGGAGTTGCCTAAGGGCTGATTATGTAAGCAAGGGGGCCAGAGCTCGTTGAGTACACGACTTGCAGCTGCCTCTCTTATGTTTAGATCAATAAAATTCATAGTTCGTGAGGAACTTTTGTGCCTTGGTCGTCCGGCTTATTTGCTTCAATCATTTTCGGCGAGTCTTTGTGCAGCCTGATGTTGGATCGGTATTTTGATCATAACTCGAGTTTTACAGATCCAATTGTTGTGATTCTTTTTGTGTTGTCTTTAAAACTAAATTATCTATCATCTGTGAAATTTCACGGTCATTGGTTTTGTGGTGTTTGAGTTACACGAATTTCTTTGCAGTGTAGCAGATCTGTTTTTCACTCGCGTAGAACAGACTGGCCTTTGCTTAATCTTTTGATCATAACTTGAGATCCACTCACTGTTTTCACGTGATTCTTATTGCATTATATTCTTTACTTGATTCTATACAATCATTACTGGTTTTGTCACAGTTGAACACGTGTAGAATAATCACACACACAGTTGTCTCCATCAGATTGATTTTCCATTGAGGTTTTTTTCTTTTGTATAAAAGTTTTAAATCTACCATTTACCCCCTCTGGTATATTTTCACGTGCTTTTCGATCTTACAATTGGTATCAGAGCCATGGTGCTCTAATCTTATTGATTTTCATGTTTTTTGCTAATCAACATTGGAGAAATACTCCAGAAAATGTTGTGTGTTTGATGGCATTGATTTTCTGGTTTGGAAGGCTCGTATGGTAGCTTACATACAGGCCCAAGGCTTCGCCATATGAGACAAGGTTTACAAGTCCTTCGATGTGCTACCAAATGATCAAGTCACGGCAGCCAACATGAAAGATGTAGATAACAACAAAAAGACAGGAAATCTGATCATCCAAAGTGACACGGCCCGACGCAGCCCGTTTAGTCACGGGGACAGGGCACTTGCCCAGGAATCGCATTGGGTGGTGCCGTATTGCGCGGCACCCAACAGCACACATACAAGGAACAATGTATTACATAAAACAACAGCGGAAGCTTACAAATTTTTCTTTGTAATAATTTACATCAAATAACTACAGCGGAAGTCTATAATAACTCGCGTCGAATAACTAAGAGCACTCGAGATGAAGTCCAGCCCTCGGACTCCTCTCGCTAGCAACACGAAGACAAGCAGCAGCGGCTGGGTTCTCCATGTGTTACCTGACTCGGAAGTCTCCGAGTCTCACCGGACAACCTTCATCTTAGCATCGATGTTAACCTGCAAAACCACTTATATAGCAAGCGTGAGCACATAGGCTCAGCAAACTGATCCGTCTCTCCTAAACAAGAAACTCTACATGCACGACGGTTGCAATTGGGTTAGCTAGATTTGCATAAAGGACTCGCCTAAAGTTGATCCTTAACTTTCAGATTTTTAAGCCTCATTGTGCAAACCTTGAGCCGAAAAGCATCACAACTCCACAATCAAACAAGAAACACTTTGTTGCGATGCCCCTTGCACAAAGTGAAAGTAAAGTTTAATGAGCCTATCTCTAATTCAATCATGGTTGATGAGGACATCTCTCCTTTGCATACAATGCAAGGACCGATCACTAGAGCACGTGCACGACAATTGGATCTCCAGGTACGTTCTAACCTTGTCAATTGTTTTTCAGAACTTACGCTTGTTTCCATGCATGTTTTATTGATTAGGAACAATGGAGAGGACCAGCAAGGGATGGGAGGAGTCCAAGGAGTCAAGGAGGAGGAGATAGGACGTGCACACCAAGGAGGAGCCCAAGTACAACTCGACTTCGACTCCACCTCGGGTTCCAGGAGCTGCCTTCACCAAAACTGATGTCTCGGACACATAGGGAGTCGGATTTGGACGTTCTATATATGGTTGGAACCGTGATTTCATAAAGCTTCCAATGGAACCAGCCCCACCTCAAAGTTCCTTATAAGTTGATGGGAATCAGTGAAACAAGTGGGCGTCCAGAATCTGTCCGGTGCTGCGCCACCACCTTTTGGGCTGCTGGCCCGTGTATCGTGTGGAAGCCCATTAGGATTGCGTCCAGGGGTCTTGCACGCCTCTAAACTCCTTATTATACAGCAGCCGTCACCACATTAGGGTAGGGTTTTGCTTAGTTACAATCTGTCATTGAACAGTGTCGCCGATCATCGGTTGTGAGACCCCAAATTCGTTATCAATTCAGTTTTGATTGCAACTTCTCTGTTCTTGCTTGTGTTCTTGATTGCGCTTGCAGGGATAAGCCTTCGTGGCGAGGTCATTCGTGTGACACGGGTGATAACCAATGGAGCAGTGGTGTAGTGATTGCGGGGTTTCGTTCGTTTGGAGCCTTGGATCATCAACGTCGAAATCTTCACCCAATCAAGTTTACCCTACCTCTCGGGAGATCGGGACTCATCCTCCTATCAATTGGTATCAGATTTCCAGGTTCACCGTGAGGTATACTTGTGTGCCCTTTAGATTTATTTTGTTTCAGTCCTATCATCCACAAAAAGCCACAAAAAATTTTTAGTTTCCCTGACCTACAAGCCCCGCTCAACCTTTTGCATAATTTAGTTTCGGAGTCCGTAGTTCTGAGTTCGTGTCCTAGGTTGAGTCTGGTTGCTGGTTTAGATTTGTTTTGGTTCAGTTTTATTTCTTCCATCCGCTGCCATCTACAAAAAACCAATCTACAAAAGAATTCCATCCACCGATTCATTTCTGTTGCAGTTTTCCACCACCACCAAAACCTGATTCGGGGTATCCTCCTTAAAACGGGCATAACTTTTCGCTCGTAACTCCGATTGAGGCGCATCTTTTTTCCCGGAAAGGTCTCGAAAAAGTTCACATACAATACACCAGCTACGCCGGTCACATCATTTTCAAAATTAAAAAATTAAGAAGGCCCTCATTTCGAACTCCGAAGTTCCAGCACCAGTTTTTCCAATCGCTCCTGAATTTATGCTGATCTCATCTTTCATCGGTTTGAGCTAATACTTGGTGCTGTTTCTATTCTTGTGCTCCTGGTTGAGAAAAAATATCAAAAAAATAAAGAGAAAAAAGATTTTGATTTCTACTAGTGCTTCAAGACAAAAGCAGGAGGCTGAGGGGTTTTCTAGTTGTGCTATTTCTGTGTGAGTGCTGGATACTTGCTGATATTATCCTTGTTGTTCATCATCATTCATCCTTGTCCTTGCTTGTTGCCACAACTGTTCTAATACATTCTTAGGCCAGCAACTAGGTGAAATTCTTTGGACACTTATTCAGCATTGCTATCTGTTACTGACTTGTGTGCCACATACATATACTACATTTGAGCCTTGCAAGCTCCACCTTTTCTCGAGCAGAACAGGTAACCTTTGCAATCACACCCACTCTCTGCTTGCTTCACACCGGTCACCGTTGGCCACCTGCAGTCCCGGTAAGAAACTTGTAAGAGCGGGGTAAGACGCATCTTACTGATCAATTTTCCACCCACTTCGAGAGTGTAGTAATAGGGTTCTTCACGATCTTTTTGTCTTCGTTTCTGTTTTGTACTAACAATGACAGGAAAGAAGCCTATGGATAAGACCTCTGGTTCTACACCTCCGGATGATGATGAGTGTGTGTCCCATATGGAACTAAGGGACATGATGCGGGCAATGACCGAAGCTTTCAACAATTACCAGACCACTACAACAGCCACCTTTCAGAGGCACCATACAAGTGTTGCTGGTCTGACCACACGGTTGGACGAGATGGAGACTCGTCTTCCCCAACAAGCTACACCCTCTATCATCCTTGATGGTGATGCACATGCTCACTACGACACAGAGGATGACTTCAATAACGATGAGGTTGATGCACAGCAGCGCCGTCGCCCTCGACGAAATCGTCAAGGTATGGGAGGTAGACCTCGTCCTCATGCTCCTGAACAAGATAATGATCTTTATGCTAAGATTAAGTTTTCTATTCCAACATTTTATGGATCTTATGATGCTGAGACTTACTTGGATTGGGAGATGACGGTAGAACAAAAATTTAGCTCTCATCTTGTTCTTGAGCGACATAGAGTTAGACAAGCCACTAGTGAGTTTAAAGATTTTGCTATAATTTGGTGGAATGAACTTGTCAATACAAGTAATGCACCACAGACATGGGCTGCGCTAAAAGAAGAGATGCGCGCTAGGTTTGTTCCTCCTTCATATAGACGTGATCTTCTTAAGAAATTGCAACGCTTTGATCAGGGTGACATGACTGTCAAGGAGTACTACCAAGAGTTGCAGAAAGGTATGCTTCGTTGTGGGGTAGTTGAGGATCAGGAAGACCAAATTGTTAGGTTTTATGGGGGCTTGCGGCGTGAGATCCAGGACATAGTTGACTACAAGGAATATCATTCTATTCAACGTTTACTTCAACTTGCTATGTTAGCAGAAAAAGAAGTGCAGGGTCGCCAACAACAGCGGCGGAACAACACCTTCACGCCATGACAATTTCCGGTGCCATCCAAAGCAGCGCCCTCCTCGAGCGTACGTGCTTCTACACCACCCTCCACGGGTGTTGTACGCAGTAGCATCGCACCTTCTACATCACGGGGACAAGATAACAGCAAGTCCCAGATGCCTCCAGGTGTTGCAGCAAAGGCGGCTGCACCCAACACTTCGACAAGTCGCAGCTCCGACATCAAGTGCCACCGCTGCCAGGGACTTGGCCATATGCAACGAGATTGCCCCAGCAAACGGGCGATCATTGCCACTGCTGATGGTGGGTATGTTAGTGCTTCTGATATTGAAGATGAAAATATTATTGCAACTAACATTTCAGGTTCGGATGATGGTGCTGAGGAGGTTCTTGGTATATCTGCGACAAACAACTATAGGACTTTGATTGTGCAGCGAGCTTTGAGTGCCACGGTTCGAGAGGACGACAACCGCCAACGTCACAACCTTTTCAACATGTTTCTCGTCGTCAAGGACTGCCGTGTATATACCATCATTGATGGTGGTAGCTGCAACAATTTGGTGAATGTTGAGGTGGTCAAGAAGCTTGGCTTGACCACACGGGAGCATCCCCACCCTTATCACATTCAATGGTTTAACAACAATGGTAAGGTTAAGGTAACACAAACAGCAAGGATACATTTTTCCATTGGTTCTTATCATGATTTTGCTGATTTTGATGTGGTACCTATGGATGCTTGTTCTCTTTTGTTGGGACGTCCTTGGGAGTTTGATACTGATGCTATTCACCATGGTCGATCTAATAAGTATACTCTCATGCATAAGAGCAAGAAAATTGTGTTGCTTCCTATGAGTCCCACTGAAATTGTACAATTTGAGTAGGAGAAAAAAAATAATGCTAAGCAAAAGGGTGTTTTCAATTCTGAAATTTAGCAACCTATTAAGTTGAAAAATCCTATTTTGCTTGCAACTAAATCCGATCTTGATGATTTATATGCCTCTAATGGAACTTGCTATGCTTTAGTGTGCAAACATGCTTTATATTCCATTGAGGATACATCCATTGTCTTGCCACCTTCTGTTGCTAACCTTTTGCAGGAATATATGGATGTTTTCCATCAGAGATACCCCCTGGATTACCACTTGTGCGAGGCATTGAGCACAAGATTGATTTGGTTCCAGGGGCGAGCTTGCCAAACCGTGCTGCCTACAGGACCAACCCCGATGAGACTAAGGAAATTCAGTGACAAGTCCAATATCTTCTGGACCGCGGGTAAATTCGTGAGAGCCTTAGTCCTTATTCTGTTCCCGTTCTTTTGGTTCCAAAAAAAGATGGCACTTGGCGCATGTGTGTTGATTGTAGAGCCATCAATAACATTACCATTCGTTATCGCTATCCTATTCCTAGATTGGATGACATGCTTGATGAGTTGAGTGGTTCTGTTATTTTCTCCAAGATTGATTTGCGTAGTGGGTATCATCAGATTCGTATGGCTTTAGGTGATGAATGGAAAACTAATTTTAAAACTAAATTCGGACTTTATGAATGGTTAGTCATGCCATTTGGTTTAACTAATGCGCCCAGCACTTTCATGAGGTTGATGAATGAGGTTTTACGTGCTTTCATTGGTAAATTTGTGGTAGTTTACTTTGATGATATCCTTATTTACAGCAAGTCATATGATGAGCATCTTGAACATTTGTGTGCTGTTTTTAATGTCTTGCGCGATGCATGTTTATATGGTAACCTTGAGAAGTGCACCTTTTCCACCGATCGTGTGTCTTTTCTTGGGTATGTTGTTACTTCGTAGGGCATTGAGGTGGACGAGGCAAAGATTGTTGCCATCACGAGCTGGCCACTTCCGACTACGGTCACACAGGTTCGGAGTTTTCTTGGTCTCACAGGTTTCTACCGGCGTTTCGTGCAGGATTTCAGCACCATTGCAGCACCTCTCCATGAGTTGACAAAGCATGGAGTGCCGTTTCGATGGGGACAAGCACAACAACAAGCTTTTGATGTTCTCAAGTCGAAGCTCACACAAGCACCATTGCTACAACTTCCTGATTTTGAGAAGACCTTCGAGCTTGAATGTGACGCGAGCAGCATTGGCATTGGAGGAGTGCTAATTCAAGGAGGTAAACCTGTTGCCTTCTTTAGTGAAAAATTGCATGGGCCTTCGCTGAATTATTCTACATATGACAAAGAACTTTATGCTTTAGTGCGTGTCTTGAAAACTTGGCAACATTACCTATGGTCTAAAGAATTTGTCATACATTCAGATCATGAGTCTTTGAAGTATCTTAAATGACAAGCTAATCTGAACAAACATCATGCTAAATGGATTGAGTTCATAGAATCATTTCCTTACATCATTAAACATAAGAAAGGGAAAGGCAATGTGATTGCCGATGCTTTATCTAGACGTTATACCATGTTGTCCCAACTTTCTCATAAAATCTTTGGTTTGGAAACCATAAAGAGGTTATATGCTACTGATTTGGACTTCAAAGATGCCTTTGAAAATTGTAGAGAGGGAAGAACGTGGCAAAAATTCCTGCTGTGTGAAGGCCTTCTCTACCGTGCTAACAAGCTGTGTGTTCCAGCTAGCTCCGTTCGTCTTTTGTTGTTGCAGGAAGCGCATGGAGGTGGTTTGATGGGATATTTTGGTGTTAAAAAGACAGAGGATGTGCTGGCCGCTCACTTCTTTTGGCCACAAATGAGGCGTGATGTGGAGCGCTACGTTTCATGTTGCATGACATGCAACAAAGCTAAGTCTTGACTTAACCCACATGGTCTTTATATGCCTCTTCCGGTTCCTAGTGCACCTTGGGAGGATATTTCTATTGACTTTGTTTTAGGATTGCCTAGAACAAAGAGGGGGAGGGATAGTGTCTTTGTGGTTGTTGATCGTTTCTCTAAAATGGCTCATGTTATACCCTGCCACAAGACCGATAATGCTTCACATGTTGCTGATTTGTTCTTTAATGAGGTTGTGCGTTTGCATGATGTTCTCAATACTATTGTTTCTGATAGGGATGCTAAGTTTTTGAGTCACTTTTGGAGAACTTTATGGTATAAATTTGGAACAAAGTTGCTGTTTTCTACTACTTGTCATCCACAAACTGATGGGCAAACGGAGGTAGTTAATCGTACCTTATCTACTATGTTGCGGGCTGTTTTGAAAGACAATTTGAGGTTGTGGGAGTAGTGTTTTCCACATATTGAGTTTGCTTATAACAGGTCTATTCACTCCAGAACCAAGTTAAGTCCGTTTATGGTAGTCTATGGTTTCAATCCTCGTGCCCCAATTGATTTGCTACCTTTACCACATACTGAAATTGTGAACTTAGATGCTACACAACGTTCTGAATTTATTCTTAAGTTGCATGAAACTACTAAGTTACAAATTGAAAAAATGAATGAAAAGTATCGCATTGCTGCTAGTAAAAGTAGGAAGTAGGTAAAATTGGAACCCGGTGATTTGGTGTGGGTTCATTTGAGAAAAGATAGGTTCCCGGATTTGAGAACGTCCAAACTCATGCCACGTGCTGCTGGACCTTTTAAGGTTCTTGAGAAGATAAATGACAATGCATATAAACTTGAGTTGCCTCCCGAATTTGGGGTTAGTCCCACATTTAATATTTCAGATTTGAAGCCATACTTGGGTGAGGAAGATGAGCTTGAGTCGAGGACGACTCCAATTCAAGAGAGGGAGGATGATGAGGACCTCTCTCCTTTGCATACAATGCAAGGACCGATCACTAGAGCACGTGCACGACAATTGGATCTCCAGGTACGTTCTAACCTTGTCAATTGTTTTTCATAACTTACGCCTGTTTCCATGCATGTTTTATTGATTAGGAACAATGGAGAGGACCAGCAAGGGCTGGGAGGAGTCCAAGGAGTCAAGGAGGAGGAGATAGGACGTGCACACCAAGGAGGAGCCCAAGTACAACTCGACTTCGACTCCACCTCGGGTTCCAGGAGCTGCCTTCACCAAAACTGACGTCCCAGACACATACGAAGTCGGATTTGGACGTTCTATATATGGTTGGAACCGTGATTTCATAAAGCTTCCAATGGAACCAGCCCCACCTCAAAATTCCTTCTAAGTTGACGGGAATCAGCAAAACAATTGGGCATCCAGAATCTGTCCAGTGCTGTGCCACCGCCTTTTGGGCTGCTGGCCCGTGTATCGTGTGGAAGCCCATTAGGGTTGCATCCAGGGGTCTTGCACGCCCCTAAACTCCTTTTTATACAGCAGCCGTCACCACATTAGGGTCGGGTTTTGCTTAGTTACAGTCTGTCATTGAACAGTGTCACCGATCATCGGTTGTGAGACCCCAAATTCGTGATCAATTCAGTTTTGATTGCAACTTCTCTGTTCTTGCTTGTGTTCTTGATTGCGCTTGCAGGGATAAGCCTTCGTGGCGAGGTCATTCGTGTGACATGGATGATAACCAACAGAGCAGTGGTGTAGTGATTGCGGGGTTTCGTTCGTTCGGAGCCTTGGATCATCAACGTCGAGATCTCCACCCAATCAAGTTTACCCTACCTCTCGGAAGATCGGGACTCATCCTCCTATCAATGGTTGCAATACAAGTTACAGCACAGCCTTATCAAGTTCAAAAGATAACCAGTTTCAGTTGTTACTACGTCAAGACGCAGTGGGCAAGTCTGCTCATATGACCGCGAGCGACGGTGATTCGAATCAGTACATGCCTGGACTTCACGACACGTACACCCGTACTCCGAGTTGCCGGCAGCAACCTCGACTGACGTTGTACGCGGCCACCTTTCCCAAGATCTTCCACATTGGACGCAGTCCAACTGCCCCGAGTACGCAAGCTCCCTCAAGGTACATACCCGCAGTGTTATGTTCTTAAGTGAGTTACCTCCTGCTACCCTGATGCCGAAAGCTTAAGGCAGTTGAAAAAGTTCCACTATGGATCTTCCAAGGTACATCGGTTTCCTGGGTCCCATATAGCCAGTATGCGCCCGGTACACAACTCAAACTTGTCCAACAGGGCCAAGCACGGACGGGCCTTAACTGACACAGGCAGGGCTATGCACGCACGGCCTGCAACCTGCTGCATCTAAACCTCCCTGCCCGGTCTCCATTTCTTAAGTGTGAACTTTCCTCATCTTTTCTAATTCGGACCCGTTCCGAGTAAACCAGCCCTAAACTCGCGAGTACCTTCCAACTACTCGACTTCTACCGGACCTTTCCTACTAACATTTAGTGTAGCCAAATCCACTCGAGGAGGTGCTATTCTACCCTTTCTCTCTTAGGTGTTTCTGGTCATGCAAGTGGGGTTTTCAATATCAACTAGACTTAATGCAATCAACGATGCCAAGCTATGATCTCTACAAATAAAAATGCTTTGAAAACTGTTCAAATGCAAACCGGTGCTTGCCTATTTTGCAGGTGACTAAGGTTACAATCAGTTAGTGACGATCACTTGGAGCTTGATCACTTGTTTTCCTCCCTCCTTGATCTTCACTTCAAGTCCTTCTCACCTTCTTCACGTATATGCTACACGATATGATCATGCATATGTATTTAATTGAAAAGCTTTTGCTAATAAGATCTAATGACATTTTTAAAACTGGAACTCTGTTTAAGAATTTAAAATGACACTGGTGCTAGGGGTTTGGGTTGGGTTTAAACATTATGATCAAATGTTAAGTGCTTCTCCCACTTAAGTGTTGATCTCTTTATAAGGTTACACATAACAGTGGTGATCCAGAGCTCCAATGGAGCTGGGAATTTTCATGTGAGTTCCTTGTCACAAGAAAGTCCTCTGGACCAAAATTTAGCACTTCTCATGGAGTGGTTTATTCAGAACAATTTTCTAAGTGTTTAATCAAAGATGAATTAATTCTGAGGTAACACCCATGTTCATGTCAAACTCAGTGAACCACAATTTCAATTATAGTTCATAGAGTCTACATGAATTTTCCTAGGATTTTTGGAGCTAAGAATTGCCCAGAACTGAATTTACAAGTTTTTGAAATTCTCTGAAAATGTTTTCTGTATTCATTTGAACACAGTAACTTACAATCTGAATTCTCCTGACCAAATCAACTCCAAATGAGATGAAACTTTTACAGGAGCCTAATAACACCTTAAAGAATATTCTGGCAAAATTTGAAGATTTTTGGACAAACCAAACTCCCTCTAAAATTCTTTTGCTAAAAAGCTTTAAAGAATTTTCCAGAATAAAATAAAGAATTTCATACAAATTGGGTTGCATATTTGGATAGAGTTTGTCAATCTGAATCTAACCCAATTTTAATCACTAAATTTGGAGGTTCCTAGCAAAAGTTATGCTCTTCTAAAGTTTTGGGAAAAATATGTGATTTGAATAAATCCGGGAAAAAGTTTAAACTGACGGTGAGACCAGGGGACACGTGTCTGCTGCCGGGAGCGTGCCACACGGGCTACAGAATTGTTTTCTGCACTGTCACAGCCGATCCGACGCCACAGTGTATCCGTCCCCTCTCTCCCGAGTCGCTGACAGGCGGGACCGGCGAGGTCGTCTTCAACCTCGCGCTCCCGCGCGATACCGCCGCCGGACTCGCCGGAGCAGCTTCGGATTCGGTCGTTCGGCCATCTCAACTGCTCAAACTCGCCGCTAGCCCCTAATTCAACGTGAGGAATACGCTGGTGTGGTTTTCCCGCGCTGGCAGGGCCCCCAAACTAGCCCACGACGGTGCAACGGTTCGGATGAAGTCCTGCGACGTCGCCCCGACGCCCTAAGCCTTACAAGCTTTGGTTTCCCAGATCTAAAGCACCGGCGGACGCTAGAGAACATTGACATGGAAATGAAACAGCTCGGAAAAGGCTCTAAATTAGGGTTCACCGTGTGCCCGACGTGTTCTACCAAAACTGCCGTCGGAAAGGTTGAAATTGCGCCATGTACCGTGTGTTTCTAGCTAGGTTTCCAAGGGAAAATGGTTGCTAAGCAAGTCTACGTCCTGTGTGTGCAATTTGCAACGCTCAGCACGAATATAACGCGAGAATTTTACGAGTTCATACCCGCTGGTCCGATTGCACCGGTCGGAGCGGAATCCCGAAATTCATCAGCGAGAGGCGAAGACACGTGCTGCGCTTCGGATGGAAGCTGCAGGGAGATCTCGCGCGTCCCACGGTGGCCTTGCTTGGTCGTGAAAACCGCTCTGTGGCGCTGCCCACGAGAGCGCCTCGTCGCTGTTGAGTGATGGCCACCGCGGAAACTGGGTTAACTCGGTGTAGAAGGCACAAACTCCTGCGGTGATGGCGCGAGGAGGTTGTGGAAGGGTCCGCGGTGTGGTTTGGCCGCTCAGTTGAGGCTCGAACGCGAGCTAGGCGGTGGGCGATCGACTTGCTTGATCGTCGGCCGCTCGGTTCTGTTTCGTGCGTGAGGAGAAGGAAACAATGCCGGGTCCTCGGTGATAAGGCGAACGGGAGGTCGGGAGAGGGTATAGACGCCGAGGCAGCCCTCCAGCGCGATGAAAATCCAGCAGGAGGTGGCTGCCGGCTGACCCTCGGTGTCGATCGGAGGAAGGTCGGCTCTGCCATTGCTTCACGTCGGAGGAAAGCAAATAGAGACCGTGTACTGAAGATCTTTAGAACATTTTTCAGTTCTCTCAATGACATGTGGGACCCATTGTTCAGTCCCTTCTTATCCCTTTCAAATATCTCCCAAGTTTGGATATTTGTGGAATTCAATTGTGGGAATTCAAATCTGGTATGCATTTGGATAATTGGGCAAGTTTCATCCAAATTCAAATGTGCATTTGAATTCTTTATTATTTAAAGTCCATTTTGAAAAATGGGTTGCAATTCATTTCCATAAATCATGAAACTTTGCACACCCCCTAATTTGGACCCAAGGAATTCAAATATGAAATCTGATTTTAAAGTTGACTGCTGCAAATGAGATTTTCAGCACAACAGTTTTGAATTCCATTTTGTTGCTCTCATTTGAATTTTGAGTTTGAACAAATTTGTCCCAAATCTGAATTTAGTTTTCTCACACACATGGGAACTTCCCATCCTAATTTTTGACCCCTCTTGGGTTCCAAGTTTCCAAATAAACATTTGAACTTGTGTGAAGAAAACCCTCATGTGTGTTATCACATGTGGAAAAGTTTTAACAAGTCCCAAATTTCACTCATATGAAACAAACTTTTGCAAACAAGTGTTTCTTTGTATTCATATTTTTGGGACCTTTACACAAAGGTTGACTCAAAGCGACTTTGATCGTGTTGTACACGTCTGATCTGAGTACGGCGTGTAGAAATCACTACGTGATCATCATGAAAGATCCAACACTATCAAGGAGATAAGATAAGATATGTTCAAGAAAAGTACATGTGTTTTGAGATGCAATCCGGTGAGTCGATTGATGATTCCTTTGCTCGCTTTTAACAAAATTCTCAGGAACTTACGTAGTGTCAATGTTAATATTCACATGAGGAGAATGATAGGCAATTATTAAATGCATTAGATATGTCAATTAGAGAGATGAAAGTTACATCTATTCGTGAATCCAATGTCAAGAGTACACTTACTTTAGATGTGTTGTATTCTAAATTAAAAATTTATGAACTTGATATAATATCATGTAGAAACCCCAATAAGTCTCTTGCGTTTGTTTCACAACATGACGTGCCTAGTTCTAGACAAGCTTCATCATGTGATAAACTTGCTTTGCCTTCCTCTCTAACCCTTGAATAGATTGAGGAGGTTCCAGAAGAGGAGTTTGCACTTCTTCTACTCAGTTCTCGAAAGCATTTTAAAATGTGAACCAGGAGGAGAGGAAATGGTGGTTCATAAAGATGCTTTGAATGTAATAAGACGGGACATTTTTCGTATAGATATTGCCCTAACCTTTTAGGTCCTACTCCCCGTGAAGAAAAACAGTCCAAGTTCAAGCCCTCCTCTGCAAACAACAACAACAACAAGAAAAAGAGGAATTCATCAATGCGCAAAGCGATGCACAACTCTCTCTCACCACTCCAAGAATATATCTCAAGCGATGTGGAATATGGGAGTGAAGAAGATGAAGACACCTTGGCAAATATGTGCTTTTTGGCGAGCAACTCAAGTTCAAGCATGGAGGAGGCCGGATTTAATAGCGACAATGATGAGGTATGTCCCTCATATGAAAAACCGTATGATGCTATTTCTTGTGCCACTACTGTACTTAAGAAAAAGGACAAGAAACTTATGAACAATGCTGCTAAAATCGAATCAGTAGAATCTAAAATTAATCGACTAAAATCCTTGATTCCTGGTTCTTGTTCCTCTTGTGAATTAATATATGAACAATTGTCCTCCTTGAGAAGTGCGCACACGCCACACCTGATAAACTTGAACTTTAAATTGAAAAGAATAGAAAGCTTGCTGCATTTATTCAAAAGAATATGAAAAATGTTAGCTGTTCTACAATTGATTTGCATTGTTCTAGTTGTGATAATCTTAATAGGAAATCACACGATGCTAGGGCACGAATTCTTGCTTTGAACTATGCTTTGCATAGTAATGAAGTAACACCATGTTCTAATTGCAAACTAAAAGAACAAACTTCATGTGAAAACAGTCTAGACTTGTCCAAAAAATTTGATAACATGCATAGGATACTAGAGCGGTTTTTCAGTGGGAGTAAGAATCTAAACCTGCTGATAAATTCTTCCAAAACTTGCAATTATAAAACTGGTTTAGGTTTTGGTTCTCATGCTCATGCTAAGACACATCCACCTAAGGTTGTAAAGTCACTAGGGAGTGGCTAGATTCAAACAGTTCCTAAACAAAAATAGGTGTTTCTTAGGTCGGCGGGGGTGTTGTCTCATTCAAGTGCTAAAAAACACGTTGCTTGCTCATCTAGACATCAAAATAAGGTTAAGTATAATTGTACCTACTGTGGTAAAGATGGTCTCGTCATAGATTTTTGTTATAGACTAGCTAAACAACATAAGAAGAAAAGAATGATGGCTAGATCACATAACAACCAAGCAAAACTTGTTGCACGTGCTTAACCGATTGTTAGAAACATACAACCTGCTGTTATGAGTCAAAAAACTTGTCAAACTTGCTTCCAAGCCAACTGTTTTTCATGCTACACATAACACACCTTGTAGGTCAGTAGCTGGATACAAGAATTCTCAATCTTTGGCTCATAAACCTGCTGCATTTTTACAACTTTCACGTGTTATTCCTGCTGGACGTCGTGTTACTCAGTAGGATTCCTAGATGCCTTTTGACTAACCCCAGTATTGAGTCATCGACGTATTGTGTTGCCATGTAGGTCACACGCATGAGGAAGGAGAAAATTTGGCTTGTGCACTCAGGATGCTCACGCCACATGATTGATAACAAAGAATGGTTCTCCCCTCTCTCTCTTTTGTGTCACATGTAGAAGATGTCACCTTCGCTGATAATTCATCAACTCCTATAATTGCTAAAGGCTTGGTTAAGGTTAATAATCCCTGCACCTTGAATGATGTGGAACATGTTAAAAACTTGAAATACAACTTTCTCTCGGTTTCCCAATTGGTAGATGAAAATCTAGAAGTTAGTTTCACTAAAAACTGTTGCAAAGTTGTATATTCAAAAGGTGAGCTTATGTTTACCATGTCTCGGTTTGGAAGAGTTGTTAAAGCTGATTTTGACATGTTATTCTCTAAGCATAGGTGTCTAGTTGCTAATGAATCAAAGAAGGTATATTTTTGGCATCATAGACTTGGTCACATAGGCTTTGATCACCTAACACGTGTTAGTGGTCTTGATCGCATATGTGCCTGCCTAAGCTAAAAGGGGACAACAATATTGTGTGCTCTTCTTGTAGACATGTTAAGATGGTTGCAGTTACACACAATCCACTCACAATGACCATGACAACAGCACTGGGACAACTTTTACACCTCAAAACCGTTGGTCCTTCAAGTGTTCAATCTTTTGGAGGTAAATGGGGGAGAGCATTTTCATTGATGAAGAAGAAGGAGCGGAGCTGCTGCCCGAAATTTCAGAAGCAAACAATGTCATTCCTGCTACAGATTTTGCTCCACAAGCAGCTCCAACATCTACTAGTGCTGGTCCTGATCGTCCTCAAGCCACAAGCACTTCGGTTTGTGATGAACATGAAGAAGAAGGAGTTTGTGAAGTGTATACTCCCCTCTACATCCGCAAAACTCACCTCCAGAACAGATTATCTGAAGCTTGCACGAAAGAGTCGCACGGTCCAGGTTTTGTGAACCCTCTCACGCTCATTCTGCTTTTGTTGCTTCTATGGAATCCAAAGATGTATCACACGCTCTCACTAATTAATCTTGGATCATTGCCATGCAAGAAGATTTAGAGAATTTTGAGTGAAATAAAGTTTGGAAACTTGTACCTCCGCTCATGCTCACACTTCGATAGGAACTAAATGGGTGTTTAAAAACAAACAAAGTAAGGATGGGGTTGTGGTTAGGAACAAATCTATGTTGGTTGCTCAAGGTTTCATAGAAATCGAAGGTCTAGATTTTGATGAAACTTTTGCTCATGTTGTTAGATTAGAAGCCATAATACTTTTGTTAGCATTAGCTGCATCTAAAAGTTTTAAGTTATATCACATAGATGTGAAAAGTGCTTTTTTTAATGGCTACATAGATGAGGAGGTTTATTTCAAACAACCACCAGATTTTGAAAATCCAGATTTTCCTAATCATGTTTACAAACCGTCCAATGATTTGTTTGGTCTCAAACAAGCCCCTAGAGCATGCTATGATAGGTTAAAACATTCTTATTTGAAAAGGGGTTTACCATGGGCAAGGTAGATAAAACTTTTTTTGTAGTTAAGCGTGAAAATGACTCATTATTTGTTCAAGTGTACGTGGATGATATTATCTTTGGTTGCGCTTCTCATGATCTTGTGTCTAAGTTTTCAGCTATGATGAGTTCAGAATTTGAGATGAGTATGAAGGGAAATCCACGTACTTTTTGGGGCTACAAATCAAGCAAACCAAGGAGGGAGGCTTCATGCATCAAACGAAGTATACGAAAGACCTCCTTAGGCGTTTCAACATGGAAAACAACAAGCCTATTCGGGAACCAATGACAACAACGGCAACACTTGAACTTGATGAAGATGGTGAAACCGTTGATCAAAAAGAATATAGAAGCATGATCGAGTCACTTTTGTACCTCATGATGTCAAGAACGAACATAAAATTCAACGTATGTCTTTGTGCACGTTTCCAAGCTTCTCCACGTGCTTCACATTATCAAGCCGTCAAAAGGATTCTCAGGTACTTACATGCAACTCAAGAATTTGGCGTTTTTCTTCCAAGCTTCTCCACGTGCTTCACATCATCAAGAGAATATGCATGCATCACACTTTTTCTTTTGAGATTGCTTATAATTGCACCTTAGATATGACTTGGAAGGAGTTGTGTATGACTAAAATCATGTCCTTAAGCTTCTGATTGTCAAATGACATAGTCTTGGCTTGGTTGGTTAGAATAAGGCGAATGCTGCATATAATCTCTTGCAAAGTTCATATGATTTGAATCCGTGCTTTTAAAAGTTAATAAAAAACAACAGTGTGATGCATTCAAGTTTTGAAATAGTTGAGACAGGAAGATCATGATTTGCTTAAATTGAAATTACACTTGATCTATAGCATGGCTTACACTACTTTATGTATTTTATTGATGTGATAGTGTAAGTTACTAGATAGTATGACTTGCATACATTGTAAAAGGAGGGGGAATAGGAAAAATATGGTCACACATTGCACATTCACAATGGTTTTTGCATGATTCTTCTCAGGGGGAGTTCATTCTTTCATCTTTAGGGAGTGAATTTTTTGTTTCTTTCTCATTTGATTTTTGTTTTTCAAAGGGGTAGAAATTTTCTTTTTCGACAAAACTTTTCATGTGAATGATCCAATGTTTGGATATTAAGTGGTGTTGTCAATGCATTCATCAAGGGGGAGATTGTGAGACTTAGGTGCTGAATACATTGGCAATGGAGTGTTAAAGTGAGGTTCATGTAAAGTTTTTTGAGCATTCACGTAGTGTTTGACGTCTGGTTTGACATGGAACGTATTATGCCTATCTTTGATGTGTAGAACAGAATGCTTTGTGTTTATTGAATTAGTTGTTGATGTGTTTTGGTGGTTCATGACTGTTTTAGGTGTACAACATGCTTGTGTGAGGTGCTCACACAAGGTGTTGTGGTGTGGACTAACGAGAGTCAAGTCGTGGATTTGTGCTCGGAAGAATTGGTTGATTGTTCATGTGCAGGTGTTGCTTGATGCCAAGACATGGCTGTTGACGGTGATCCATTGAACTAGTCCTAGGGAGAAGATGAGGTTCAACAACCAAGTTCAGGATGAAATGTGGTTGAGTCGATCAGTGAGGTCACACAACATGTTTGAGTCAAGAACAATGCATTTGAAGATATCATGGATGTTTTGGAATGTGTTTGCACGTGTGCAAGGAGTGCATGGACGTGGTAACATTGTTAGAAGGCATGATGAAAGAGTTATGGATGAGAAGAAAAGGCCAGAATGGTTCAACAGACTGGATTACGCGCTCAGGCTGAAACTGAGGCAGTTATGGTGCATTTATGGAAAGTTTCGAGTTAGTTATATTAGGATTTCGTGTGAAAAAACGAATTTGAGTTGTTTTAGTAATGTGTGGGATGTTCCTAAGGTGTTAGGAAGTCTTAGGATTGCTTCTATCTGTGTATGGAACAGTCTTAAGCAGTTATGGTAATTTTCGGTTAAATCCAAGTAGGAGTAGGGGAGTCCTAGTTGGATTGGACTTGCCTAAGGGCTGGTTATATAAGCAACGGGGTCAAGGCTCATGGAGTATACGACTTGCAGCTGCCTCTCTTATGTTTTGATCAATAAAACATAGCCTGCGAGGAGCTTTTGTGCCTTGGTCGTCCGGCTTGTTTGCTTCAAGCTTTTTTCGGCGAGTCTCTGTGCAGCTTGATGTTGGATCGGTATTTTGATCTTAACTCACGTTTTACAGATCTAATTGCCGTGATTTTTTGTGTTATATTCAAAGCTCAAATATCTATCATCTGTGAATATTTTTACGATCATTGATTTTGTGGTGTTAGAGTTACACGAGTTTCTTCACAGTGTAGCAGATCTATTTTTCACACGCGTAGAACATATTGATCTTTGCTCAATCTTTTGATCATAACTTGATTTCTACTCACTGTTTTCATGTGATTCTTGTTGATTGTCTTTGTGACTTGATTCTAACAATCATTACTGGTTTTTTCATAGTTGAACACGTGTAGAATAATCACACACACTGTTTTCTACATCAGATTGATTTTCTGCCGAGGTTTTTTTTGCTTCCAAATAAAAGTTTTTAATCTACAATTCACCCCCTTAGCTTTCACTTGCTCTTCTATCCTACACTAGCCTAGATCAGTGAGGAATCGGCTTGAAGACCTCCGTCGGCCACTTGCAGGGTGCCATGAACAACAAGGAGGTGGAGATCCACGTCCAAAAAACGTGTCCCCTTTCTTAAGCGTGCACGGGTTGTCAACAATCCAATCAGAATAGATTTTTTAATCAACACAATCTTAATCAATTGAGTATGCGCTCATGTGTGACACCCTCATTTTCGGGTTCTGCATGTATTCATGTTTCATGTAGAAAGACACTTTTAAAATAAGTTGAAATCGAGAAAGAATAAAAAAGTTAGCCAAGAGAGCAAATCCCAGTTTACAGAGAGCGCCAAAGACAACTTCCGCGGCTCGCTGGCCACGTGGCGTGTTTGGAGCTCATCTCCGCAAATGGGGATAGGCCCGCCGCTAAACTGGCTATGTGGCAGGCTCAGGGCTCATTCCCGTAAAGGGGGAGAGGTCCGACCCCGTGGGACACGTGTTGCTCCCGGAGCTAGCCTCTGCGGAAGGAGCGAGGCCAGTCCCGAAGGACACGTGTCGGCCGTGAAGCTAGTCACCACGGAAAAGAGAGGACCAGCCGCGCAGGACACGTGTCGCTCTCGAAGCTCACCTCCAAGAGGTCCGGCCCCGCCAGACACGTGTCACTCTCGGAGCTCACCTCCGAGACGTCCGGTCCTATTGGACACGTGCCACCTCCGGAGCTTACCTACGGGAGGTCCGTCAGTGATGGACACGTGTCGACCTCGGAGCTCGTCTCTAAGAAGAAAGAAAGTCTGGCGCTGTTAGGACATGTGGCACATCTAGAGCTACCTCCGAAGAGAGGGGAGGTCCAACACTGACACATGGCACCCTCGGATCCACCTCTGAAGAGAGGGGAGGTCCGGAACTGACACGTGGCGTTCGTGGAGCTCGCCTCTATTGAGAGGGGAGGTCCTGACCTACCAGACACGTGGCGCACGCGGAGCTCGCCTCAGGAGAGAGGGAGGTCCCGCCCGCCAGGACACGTGGCACACGCGGAGCTCACCTCTGAAGGAGAGGGAGGTCTCGCCCGCCTGACACGCGGCACAACCGGAGTTTGTCTATGCGGAAAAGGGAGCCCAGGTTCCCACAGGACACGTGGAGCCTCCGGAGCTCATCACCGCGTAAGAATGCGATTCGAAAACGGTTTCTCTTCTGTACGCGTGGGAATCCCCGGTACTGAAGAAACCGACATGATTTCCACAATGTTACCGCACTGAATCAATCTAGGATAAGTTGTTAAGATCTAGAAACAGTTTGAATGGGACTCTTATTCGAAGTCCAATCAGTTTAGAACTCTTCTCTTTCCGGTTATAAATAGAACTGAAAACCTCTGGCCAAAACCACAAACTTCTTTTCCACCCCCTGAGCCGACAACTTAGAGCCCTAGCCCCAGCTTGCCGAGTAAAACCCTTCGCTGGAGTTTGACCACCAGAGAGATCGCCGACGAGCCCAGATGTCGCACCCGGTTTCACCGAAGAACAACCGAGTGAATATCACATGTATGCCAGGATCATTTTCTCATACATGTGATGACAAATAGTGAAGCATCATTTATTACAAGCCAGGTGTCGAATATAAATATGTCTTACAAAGCATACGTCTCGATGGACGATAATAAGTTCATAACATGTAAATAGAATAGCAGCGGAATATTATTCTTGTGGGCTCCGTCACAGGCGTTGCCCAGGGGACTCCATGAACCTAGAAACCTTCTTCGGGTCCAAAGTCTTGATCATTAAACACCACATCATTCTCTTGACCTGAGCAGCAATATAAACCAACAAATATGCAAGGTTGAGTACCGATGGTACTCACCAAGTGTGGGAAAGTTATGTCATGCTTGGCTAGAACAAGGAGAGGTTGAACTCATGGTTGAAGCACTACACAATTTTTGCCTGCCACCTTAGCTTATTAAGAACCTACATTACTACACAGGTGAAATGGTCCCAATCTCCCATCCTGTCATCATAATCCAATAACCATAACATCAATTCCAATGTTAAGCTCCCCGCTTAACATCCACAACTTCCAAAGTCATCATCCTCTAATCATGAATAAGTCCAAGCCGCTCTTGACCGTGAGCATGGCTGTCATGACAGTTTTGACTCTGCAGAGTTTGCACCACTGTACCCACATGTAGTGATTTCATCCCCCGTTGCCGGGTGGACTAAAAGAACCTCCATTATGCCAATGGCTACGAACCACATTCACACTTCCCAGGTGTGTAGCCAGGAGATCACTACGAAGCCTTTACAAAGGGATTCCCGACGAGTGTGGGCCCACTGAGGTTTCACCCCTAACAGCATACAAGAGGCTCCAACCCCGCTGCAGTGGCCCCCTCTTGAGCCTTGCGGTTCATATGGTAGTCCAACTGACACCTACTCCCCGCACCATCCAACACACCCATACTACGCCGGGGATACACCTAATTAATTGGCCAAGCTGCCCCATCTCAGCATGTGGTTGGCACGGTAAAGCCAGGTTACATGCTTCATGAACCGGTCCTTAGGATCCAGGCAAGTACTAAACACAAACCCGAGTCTCGTGCACCCAGCACCAACCAAAACATCCAACTTGCCTTGATCCCTACCTCTACATAACTCAGAATATCTCATTCAAGAGTATGGTAAATAAACTGATGATCTCATATCCCAATTTTTCCCATTCTAAGCATGACTAAGCAGAAGCATATAAGTAAATGATATGATAAAATAAATCCCAACCCAAGCTACAAGGAAACAAGGTAATGCAATTCTAGGGAAACTTCCTAACATGGGTTTCATATTTCAATTGACAATGCAAATAATTCTAGCTACACATCCTAGTATAGGATCAATGTGGTCAAGGACACTTGCCTTTTTCTTGCTGCTCTCAGAATGGAAAGTCTTGGTCTTGGAAGGGAAGAACTTGCTCTGGGGCAGGTTCTATTCATGCCAACACACATAACAAAAGAAAACAACAATCCATAAGACATAGTTCACACTTTCACTTCATACAACCACACATCCACATCTATGTAAGTCGCGAAGAGAATAAGATGCAGCTCCCCCTCCCTCTGTCTTTTTCCGCTTTGCTAATCTTCCCCTCTAACGCGGGCCGGGCCGGGCTTAGGCGGGCGCGGGAGGAAGAAAGAAAGTCGAAGAGCGTCTTCTCCTTTGTCCTTTTTTCAGTGCAACACAGGAAAGCACCCTCTTTTTGTAATCCCTGCAGCTTCCCAGAGGCTTTTTTTTTGTATTGAACGCATGGCGTAGCTAGGACCCCCCAATCATGTTTGAGCCTATGTTCACATTTCTAAGTGTTGTGGTTACTCTATGTGTGTTGATTTTTGGCTTACATGCACTTTTAAACATGTGCATATGATTTCTAACTTTTGGTATTCAGATTTATGTTTGCACACTATATATGAATTTCAAATTTGAACAAATTCCTTATATTCCATTGATACACATCTTAGCTACCAATTATGCATGAAAGGTATTTTCCTACTTCAAATGGGTTTTTAGATCCTCTACCAAATCCTAAACTGAAATCTTTGGATTTGGAAACTTCATTTACCATTTTCTAGTTATGCATACCTAGTTGCTATATTTTCAGATTTATTTCCTATGCCTAAATGTGAACTTTATTATGAAAATAGTAAGACACCACATCTAAACAGAATAGGTTCTGATATAAAATATTAAATAATATATTTTTGAACTTCTCCTCTGATGTGAACTAATTTAAATCTATTTTACCCATTTTCAGAATTATTTATTAACCTAAAAATGTGTTCCTAGAACTAATAAACATGAACACACCCAAACAGATTTCATTTCAGCCTAAAATTTATTTTTAGTTCATTCTAAAGTTTTCCAAGTGTTAGTAGAGTTTAAACTTGAATTTACAATGTGTTTGTATTTCCTTTTAAATTTAAATCCTAGTCACACATTCAAATTTCTAAATTAAATATCATATAGGGTTAAAAAGTTAAGTTCACCCTACTACAGGGTCTAATTTATTATTTTAAGAATTTCCAGGGGCCTAACTATGCATAACAGAGGGGTTTTGCTAATTTTTATTAAGTCCAGGGGCTAAAACTGATTTTTAATTGAATTTACATGAATTTCTGAAGTTCCAGGGGCTAGATCAGAAGTTTCCGGGGCTTGCTCGTATTTTCCGAGATCCCCAGGGGGTAGCGCGTAAGAATCCCGGCCTTTATAATGCGGGGCTGACGTGGACCTTCCGATTTAAAACAGACGGCTGAGATTATAACGTCGAACCGGTACGCGGGGATTTCAATTCTACCATGCGATTTAAAATAAACGGCGCACAAGCGGCCACGTCGCTCTGACCGAGCGCGGGCGGCGCTGCCCGGCGGGGCGCGGCGGCGGGAGGCGGCGATCTCGCTGGAAAACTTCGGATCTTCATCAATTCTTCCTAAAACTGGGATTTCATGGCATAGATCGGTAGAGGGGAGGTCGGGGATCTCACCTCGGGGTTTTTCTTGAGCTCGGAGGTCCTGGAAGGCGGTCGGCGACGAGGTCCGAGGTGAATTCACGGCGATGCTCGTCGGCGCTGTGTCTGAAGCGCAAACCACCGAGTTTTCTGCACCTGCGTGATTCCCCGGAGGCGGTGGAACACGAACGGCGCGTTAGATCAGAGAACCCGAGCAAAGATCGAGAGAAAACGGTGATCGGAGCTTCGGTTCTCACCGGGAGGAAAAACAGCCGATCGCGGGTGAAAAACGGGACGATGCCGGTGTTTATATAGCCGGGGAGGGCGGCGTTCGGTTGTGATCGAGCTGGAGTCGTACAGAACCAAAATTCAGCTGGGATACGCGGGTATTCGGGGGGGGGGGTGGTTTCGATTCGGGAGAGAGAGGAGTCCCGGTCGGCCGAGCGCGCGCGAGGAGGAAGAAGATGGCGGGCCCCACACGTCAGTGAGAAGAAAATGGGGCGCGCGGCTGCGGGCTGGCGCGGGGGTGAGGTGGGCCGGCTGGTGGGTTTCGGCCCACTGGCCGGGGGGGGGTTGTTTTTTCTTTTTATTTTTCTTTTTCTTTTCTGTTTTGAGTTTAATTTGAATTCCAATTTGAATTTGAATTTCTGCACCACATGCAATACGTCCAAAATTTTTTAAATTCCCCTCTTAACAGGTTTTGGGGTGTTACAGCTCTACCCCCCTTAAAAGAAATCTCGTCCTCGAGATTGGTGGTTCTAGGAAAACAATTTCGGAAACTGTTCCTTAAGTTCGTCTTCTCGCTCCCATGTGGCTTCCTCTTCCGAATGATGCTTCCACTGCACCTTGCACATCCGGATTCTTTTATTTCTTATGAGGCGTTCCATTGTCTTCAAAATCTTGGATGGTTGCTCGGCATAAGACAGATCCTCAGCTACGTCAACCTCATTCATGGGTAACATCTCTTCAGGTGTTCTCAAACATTTCTTGAGCTGTGACACATGGAATACGTCATGCACATCCGATAGGCGAGCCGGTAATTCTAGTTGATACGCCACTTCGCCTTTCCTCTCCAGAACTTGAAAGGGTCCGATGTATCGAGGTGATAACTTCCCTTTCACCTTGAAACGACGAAGTCCTCGGATAGGGGACACCTTGAGGTAGACAAAGTCCCCCACGTTGAAAACGAGCTCTCTTCTCGGAACATCGGCATAGCTCTTTTGTCGTGTCTGTGCTATCCTCAAGTTGTTGCGAATTTCCCTCACTTTCGCCTCGGCTTCTTGCAGTACTTCGGGTCCAAACACTTTACTTTCCCCCGTTTGGTTCCAAAATAAGGGAGTTCTGCACTTCCTCCCATACAAAGCCTCAAATGGTGACATCTTCATACTAGCCTAATAGCTGTTGTTATAGGAGAACTCCGCATACGGTAAGTTCTTATCCCAACTCCGATTGTTTTTGAGTGCACACGCTCTCAGCATATCCTCAAGGATCTGATTGGTTCTTTCCGTCTGCCCGTCAGTTTGGGGATGATAGGCAGAACTAAAATTCAGATGGGTTCCCATGGTTTCTTGCAGCTTCTGCCAGAACCTTGAGGTGAACTGTGTCCCTCGATCTAACACTATCTTCTTTGGCACTCCATGGTAACACATGATCCTTGACATGTACAACTCCGCCAATTTGGATCCGCTGTAGCTTTCTTTCACGGGGATGAAATGAGCTACCTTGGTTAGCCTGTCGATGATGACCTATATCGAATCATATCTTGATTAGGTACTAGGCAATCCCACTATGAAGTCCATACCGATTTCTTCCCATTTCCATTCAGGCACTTTGAGTGGTTGCAATAATCCCGCGGGTCGTTGATGTTCCGCCTTCACCAACTGACATGTGTCATATAGGGCAACATGTTCCGCGATATCTCGCTTCATGCCATACCACCAATACCTGCTCTTGAGGTCATGGTACATCTTCGTACTCCCATGATGAATGGAATAGTCGAAATCGTGAGCCTCCTTCAAAATCAATTCACGGATCTTCTTCACTTCAGGCACACAGATTCTTTTCCCGTGCCACACCGTACCTTGTTCATCCTCTCTGAAACCAGGGGCTTTATTTTCCTTGATGAGTTGTCTGATTTCTTGTATCTTCTCGTCATTCTTTTGACCATCGCGTATGTCTTGCTCTAGTGTGGAGTCCACTTCCATGGCGATGGCTTCACCACTATTCACCAGGCATAGATTGAGTCTTATAACATCGTCCTTGAATTCCGTATGCATGTCCTTCAAGCTCAACCTATTGACTTGCACCTTCCGGCCTAAAGCATCTGCCACGACGTTCGCTTTCCCAGGATGATAGTTGATGCCCACATCAAAGTCGTTGATTAGCTCTAACCATCTCCTTTGTCTGAGGTTGAGATCTGGCTGTGTGAAAATGTACTTTAAGCTCTTATGATCCGTATATATCTCTGTCCTCTTCCCCATCAAGTAATGCCGCCAAATCTTCAACGTGTGTAACTACTGCAGCTAGCTCTAGGTCATGTGTAGGATAGTTCTTCTCGTGTTTCCGGAGCTGCCGGGACGCGTAAGCCACGACATGCCCCTCTTGCATGAGAACACATCCCAACCCGTTTCCGGAGGCATCGCAGTACATCGAAAAGTTTTTCTGCACATCTGGCATAACTAGCAC
Source organism: Neostapfia colusana (assembly GCA_030760725.1). Lineage (NCBI taxonomy): Eukaryota > Viridiplantae > Streptophyta > Magnoliopsida > Poales > Poaceae > Neostapfia > Neostapfia colusana. The sequence continues at coordinate 24,404,665 of JASWHV010000019.1, read as the reverse complement.
TGGGGCTGTTGTCAATCTCTTCTTCAGTTCCTGGAAACTCGTCTCGCACTGCGGCGTCCATGTGAATGTGATTCCCTTCTCCAACAGTTTGGTGAGGGGTCTCGAAATCTTGGAGAAACCCTCGATAAACCGTCGATAGTATCCAGCCAATCCTAAGAAGCTTCGAACTTCCCCGACATTCTCAGGGGTCTTCCACTTCTGTACATCCTTGATTTTGGCAGGATCTACGGAGATTCCTCCCTCCGAGATTATATGTCCTAAGAAGGGAACTCTCTTCAGCCAAAACTCACACTTGCTCAACTTGGCATATAGTGGTTGTTCTCTCAGCTTCTGCAACACCAACCTTAGATGCCTCTCATGTTCTTCTTCATCTTTGGAGAAGGCGAGAATGTCATCTATGAAAACCACCACAAATTTGTCCAGATATTCCATAAATACCTTATTCATGAGATACATGAAGTATGCCGGGGCATTAGTTAGCCCGAAAGGCATGACGGTGTATTCATATAGTCCGTACCGAGATATGAATGCTGTCCTAGGAATATCAGTTTTCCTTATCTTAAGTTGGTGGTACCCCGACCTGAGATCAATTTTCGAGAACACACAAGCTCCCCTCAACTGATCAAACAAGTCTTCAATGCGGGGTAATGGGTACTTGTTCTTGATGGTTACTTCATTCAAAGCACGGTAGTCTACGCATAACCTTTGAGTCCCGTCCTTCTTGGGCACAAATATCACTGGAGCTCCCCATGGTGAGGAACTAGGACGAATGTACCCCTTCTCTGTCAACTCTCTCAAATGATCCTTGAGTTCTCCCAGCTGCTTGGAGTCCATCCGATAAGGTCTCTTGTATATCGGAGCTGTTCCAGGCACTAGTTCAATCGCAAATTCCACTTCACGATCGGGAGGCATACCTGGCAACTCCTCCGGAAAAACGTCTGGATACTCCCTGATAATCCTGATCTCCTCCACTTTCACCTCAACTTGATTTAATTTAATGTCCCTCCTAGGCTCTTGTATTGTTATAAACTTTACTCTTGTGCCACTAGGGTGAGTTAGTTCCACCATTCTGGTCGAACAATGGATGATTCCCTTATGTTTGGTCAACCAATCCATGCCCAAAATAATATCTATCCCTTGTGAATCTATCACTATGAGGTTGACAGTAAATATTACCTCATTAATGTCTAGATTCACCTTGGGACACACTTGTCTTGTCCTTATTTCTCCACATGGAGAGTTTACTGCTAGCATATGGTTCATTTGTGTTGTTGCTAGATCATGCTTCTTAACAAACCCTTGGGCAATGAACGAGTGGGTAGCACCAGAATCGAACAATAGGGTTGCAATGTGTAAATTGGCAGGAAACTTACCAACTACCACATCGGGTGCCTCTTGCGCTTCTTCCATGGTCACGTGGTTCACCCGTCCTCGCATCACATTCTGCTGTTGTGGCTGCACGGGCTTCTTCTTTGGGCACTTATGGGCGTAGTGCCCCATTTCACCACAGTTAAAGCATTGCACCCCAACCTTAGGTGCCTGGCCTTTGTTGTCTTGGGGTTGATTTGGGGGTCCTTGTACTGCTGGTCCGGGTTGATATGTGGGTCGAGGCTGCTGTACAAACTGACGTTGTGGCTGTGTTGGTGCTGATGGAGGCCTGAAGTTCAGGTTGTACCCTCTGGGTGCTGAGTAGGGTACCGCAGCACGGCTCGTCTGCCCTGCGGGTTGCTGCATCAGACGTGGGCGTGTGTTGCTACCAGAAGCTTGGTGTGACCATCCCGCCTTCCTCTTGTTTTCATTTTCCAAGGCCTTCAGCTTCCTTTCTACAACAAATGCTCTATCCACCATCTTCTGGAAGCTTTCATACTCGTTGGAGGACATTGCACACTGCATTTCTGCTGTGAGTCCTTCCACGAAGCAATCCTATTTCTGCTCATCAGTCTCTATGTCCCGTGGGGCATAACGGGATAGTTGAGTGAATTTAGTGAGGTATTCCCTCACAGTCATGTTTCCTTGCTGCAATCCCAAGAACTCCTTCCTCTTGTTTTTGAGTTCACCCCTTGGTATGTAATGGTTGCGGAAGCTACTCTTGAACTCTTCCCAAGTGATGTTCTCAGGGTCATGATGGGCGGCCACGTAAGCGGTCCACCAATCAGCAGCAGGTCCATGCAATTGGTGAGAGGCAAACAGCACCCTCTCATATCCTTGGCATTGTATGATCCTCATATTGCTCTCAATGGTCTTTAGCCAATCATCTGCCTCCAGAGGTTCAGCAGCACTTGCAAACTCTGGAGGTTGAGTCCCTAGAAACTCACTCAACCTTGGTTGGCGTGGTGCAGCTTGTGGAGGTGGAGCTTGGTGCAAGTTGGCCACCACTTGAGTCAGGTTCTGGATGAGCTGATTTTGATTCTCAAGCATTTGGTGGATGGGATCAACTCCTTCACGGCGACCACCCCTGTCTTGGCCTCCAGAAAGATGAGGGTTGCCGGCCTCATCGTTGTTGTTGGCGGGGTTGGCACCACGACCCTTTCCTCTTCCGGCCATCTATCATGATCAACCAAATGTCAATTTAAAGCATTTCGTATTATCTTACCAATTTTACTTGTTCACACTTTGTAATGTTGAGGCCTTGTTGTATTTATATTTTTTTTCTGAGGGTTCATGTCTCACGCGAAAATAAATGCACTATTAATTTCATAGGGGTTCACACATCAAAGCAAAGCAACCAGAAGACGAGGTTCTAGACAATTGCTCATGGCTTCCACATCTCACGTCACACACTACACATTAACACACCATTAACTAAGGTATTGACTCGCCTACTCGATAACCTGCTGAACTATGGGGAAGGACTCTACACGACTCGTATCACTGCTGGCTCCTCGGGATCTTCCTCATTATTGCGGCTGCCTTCTGACTCCACTTGGGGTGGGGAGGCTGCTGGTGGAGAAGTGCGACGATGCCTGATCGCCCGGCGATCTGGGGAGTCAGGAGTCCATGTGTCATTCACGGTGACACACAGTTCATTCCCATCTCCTCTTCCTCTCGCCCTCAAGCTGGCTCGAAGCAACGCCTCGGTCTCCTTCAGGGTGTCACGAACATCCTGAAGCTCCTGCTGACACTCCTGCAGTTGAGTGCTGAGCATAGCAGCATCCTCCAAGCACAAGTCCATGTGCTCATGGGAAGTCCCCTGCTGCACTGGCGGGTACTTGTACTCCGTCGTACCGCTCTCACGCTGGAGGACATACATGTACTCAGTCCTGTCCAGGTGGCGATGATAGATGTGACTCTGGCAGGTGATTGCCTCCCAGGTGACATCCTTCTCCGCATCGACCTGTGTCGCTCGACAAGCTGGAGAGCGGTGGATCTTGAGCAGCTGATTTTCGTGGATAATCCTCATTTCTAAACTCCATTCTTCCCGCTTCTCATGGATGGTCCGGGTGGAGCTATAGTGTATGATTAGCTTGCCCGTATTGCCGGCGGCTTGGAGCATGCGTCGAAGACGGCGCAACAAGCCTCCTACAGCCAATCCGTAGGAAAGATACGTCACCGGACGATTCTCCTCTCTCAGGGCAAGGGCAACTATGGGAACTCTCCCTCCGGTGGACTTGCAGGCGGTACGGATCATGCGAACCATCTAAAACATAAAGCATTTAAAATTAAGTTAGATAAGATTTTAAACAAAAATCCTATTTTGAATAAAAGATGGGGTAAGATGGATAAAGTGGCCCATTAAATAACACTTTTCAACCCACACCTTTGTAAAATAGTTTTTAAGAAAACAGGGTCCCAAACTACATCCATTTCTACCTAGGTCCACGTTCCTACGGGCAACCTTGGCTCTGATACCACTTCTGTCACACCCGGTTTCACCGAAGAACAACCGAGTGAATATCACATGTATGCCAGGATCATTTTCTCATACATGTGATGACAAATAGTGAAGCATCATTTATTACAAGCCAGGTGTCGAATATAAATATGTCTTACAAAGCATACGTCTTGATGGATGATAATAAGTTCATAACATGTAAATAGAATAGCAGCGGAATATTATTCTTGTGGGCTCCGTCACAGGCGTTGCCCGGGGGACTCCATGAACCTAGAAACCTTCTTCGGGTCCAAAGTCTTGATCATTAAACACCACATCATTCTCTTGACCTGAGCAGCAATATAAACCAACAAATATGCAAGGTTAAGTACCGATGGTACTCAGCAAGTGTGGGAAAGTTATATCATGCATGGCTAGAACAAGGAGAGGTTGAACTCATGGTTGAAGCACTACGCAATTTTTGCCTACCACCTTAGCTTATTAAGCACCTACATTACTACACAGGTGAAATGGTCCCAATCTCCCATCCCATCATCATAATCCAATAACCATAACATCAATTCCAATGTTAAGCTCCCCGCTTAACATCCATAACTTCCAAAGTCATCATCCTCTAATCATGAATAAGTCCAAGCCGCTCTTGACCGTGAGCACGACTGTCATGACACTTTTGACTCTGCAGAGTTTGCACCACTATACCCACATGTAGTGATTTCATCCCCCGTTGCCGGGTGGACTAAAAGAACCTCCATTATGCCAGTGGCTACGAACCACATTCACACTTCCCAGGTGTGTAGCCAGGAGATCACTACGAAGCCTTTACAAAGGGATTCCCGACGAGCGTGGGCCCACTGAGGTTTCACCCCTAACAGCATACAAGAGGCTCCAACCCCGCTGCAGTGGCCCCCTCTTGAGCCTTGCGGTTCATATGGTAGTCCAGCTGACACCTACTCCCCGCACCATCCAACACACCCATACTACGCCGGGGATACACCTAATTAATTGGCCAAGCTGCCCCATCTCAGCATGTGGTTGGCACAGTAAAGCCAGGTTACATGCTTCATGAACCGGTCCTTAGGATCCAGGCAAGTAGTAAACACAAACCCGAGTCTCGTGCACCCAGCACCAACTAAAACATCCAACTTGCCTTGATCCCTACCTCTACATAACTCAGAATATCTCATCCAAGAGTATGGTAAATAAACTGATGATCTCATATCCCAATTTTCCCATTCTAAGCATGGCTAAGCAGAAGCATATAAATAAATGATATGATAAAATAAATCCCAACCCAGCTACAAGGAAACAAGGTAATGCAATTCTAGGGAAACTTCCTAACATGGGTTTCATATTTCAATTGACAATGCAAATAATTCTAGCTACACATCCTAGTATAGGATCAAAGTGGTCAAGGACACTTGCCTTCTTCTTGCTGCTCTGAGAATGGAAAGTCTTGGTCTTGGAAGGGAAGAACTTGCTCTGGGGCAGGTTCTATTCATGCCAACACATATAACAAAAGAAAACAACAATCCATAAGACATAGTTCACACTTTCACTTCATACAACCACACATCCACATCTATGTAAGTCATTCCCATTTCTAAGTGTTGTGGTTACTCTATGTGTGTTGATTTTTGGCTTACATGCACTTTTAAACATGTGCATATGATTTCTAACTTTTGGTATTCAGATTTATGTTTGCACACTATATATGAATTTCAAATTTGAACAAATTCCTTATATTCCATTGATACACATCTTAGCTACCAATTATGCATGAAAGGAATTTTCCTACTTCAAATGGGTTTTCAAATCCTCTACCAAATCCTAAACTGAAATCTTTGGATTTGGAAACTTCATTTATCATTTTCTAGTTATGCATACCTAGTTGCTATATTTTCAGATTTATTTCCTATGCCTGAATGTGAACTTTATTATGAAAATAGTAAGACACCACATCTAAACAGAATAGGTTCTGATATAAAATATTAAATAATATATTTTTGAACTTCTCCTCTGATGTGAACTAATTTAAATCTATTTTACCCATTTTCAAAATGATTTATTAACCTAAGAATGTGTTCCTAGAACTAATAAACATGAACACACCCAAACAGATTTCATTTCAGCCTAAAATTTATTTTTAGTTCATTCTAAAGTTTTCCAAGTGTTAGTAGAGTTTAAACTTGAATTTACAATGTGTTTGTATTTCCTTTTAAATTTAAATCCTAGCCACACATTCAAATTTCTAAATTAAATATCATATAGGGTTAAAAAGTTAAGTTCACCCTACTACAGGGTCTAATTCATTATTTTAAGAATTTCCAGGGGCCTAACTATGCATAACAGAGGGGTTTTGCTAATTTTTATTAAGTCCAGGGGCTAAAACTGATTTTTAATTGAATTTACATGACTTTCTGAAGTTCCAGGGGCTAGATCAGAAGTTTCCGAGGCTAGCTCGTATTTTCTGAGATCCCCAGGGGGTAGCACGTAAGAATCCCGGCCTTTATAATGCGGGGCTGACGTGGACCGTCCGATTTAAAACAGACGGCTGAGATTATAACGTCGAACCGGTACGCGGGGATTTCAATTCTACCGTGCGATTTAAAATAGACGGCGCACAAGCGGCCACGTCGCTCTGACCGAGCGCGGGCGGCGCTGCCCGGCGGCGCGCGGCAGCGGGAGGCGGCGATCTCGCCGGAAAACTTCGGATCTTCATCAATTCTTCCTAAAGCTGGGATTTCATGGCATAGATCGGTAGAGGGGAGGTCGGGGATCTCACCTCGGGGTTTTTCTTGAGCTCGGAGGTCCTGGAAGGCGGTCGGCGACGAGGTCCGAGGTGAATTCACGGCGATGCTCGTCGGCGCTGTGTCTGAAGCACAAACCACCGAGTTTTCTGCACCTGCGTGATTCCCCGGAGGCGGTGGAACACAACCGGCGCGTTAGATCAGAGAACCCGAGTAAAGATAGAGAGAAAACGGTGATCGGAGCTTCGGTTCTCACCGGGAGGATAAACAGCCGATCGCGGGTGAAAAACGGGACGATGCCGGTGTTTATATAGCCGGGGAGGGCGGCGTTCGGTTGTGATCGAGCTGGAGTCGTCCAGAACCGAAATTCAGCTGGGATACGCGGGTATTCAGGGGGGTGGTTTTGATTCGGGAGAGAGAGGAGTCCCGGTCGGCCGAGCGCGCGCGAGGAGGAAGAAGATGGCGGCCCCACACGTCAGTGAGAAGAAAACGGGGCGCGCGGCTGCGGGCTGGCGCGGGGATGAGGTGGGCCGGCTGGTGGGTTTCGGCCCACTGGCCGGGGGGCTTTGTGTTTTTTCTTTTTCTTTTTCTTTTCTGTTTTGAGTTTAATTTGAATTCCAATTTGAATTTGAATTTCTACACCACATGCAATACGTCCAAAAATTTTTAAATTCCCCTCTTAACAGGTTTTGGGGTGTTACACCAGAGACGATTGCCATCCGGGAGGAGCCCCGATGATCTGTTTGCTAGGGGGGGAGATCCCGAAGAACGAGAGGTAGGTTTCCAATACCACCTTACGACATCATCGTGTTTTATTTGCATCTGTTCTTCGACTGCTTTCGAACAGAAGCTTTTTCGTGGACAGATCACGTGTTGATCGGTTTGATCTAAAGTCAATATCATCACCACATCCACATTTGATCCGAACACCTCTGTTCATAGCAAAACCCATGCAATTCATGCAAGAACACGTATGAACCGATCTAATAAAACTGCACCACAGGATTAGCATGCATATACATCATCGCATCTTGATTAGAGTTTGTGCATGATAATGATTGCTGTGAATCTTTTATGTGCGTGATCGCGTATAGAAGGACAAGCTTAGGGAGCTACCTACGACGGACTACTTCAGCAAGAGTTTGAGCAACTAGAACCGCAAGAACAAGACAAGTGCCCCTTGACCATATTGATCCTATGTTTTGGGAAATTATTTTGTTTGCAAAAAGGTGTGTGTGCTGAGTCAAATATGATGGGAAACCCTTTTATAGGAGTATACTAGTTTTGTCAAACCACCCTTGTCACCAGGGAAGTTTATGAGTCGGGTATGGTTTTTACTTTTTGCTTCACTGAGTCCACGGGATTTTGGGAAACAAGATAGATGTGTCTAGCTAACTGCACTCGTAATGATAATGAGAAACTGATGTTGTTAATGAATATGGATCGGAGGGAGATCTAGGCAAGCCTGGGTTTGTGAATGAGGTAGAATGAGATGGTGGTTTTACTTGCCGTAGATCTAAGGACCGGTTCATGCGAGCCATGCCAGGATAACAGTGCCACCACAAGGCCAAGTATGGGTGCGCCTTATCTGAGTAATTAGGTAAGTTACTAGATTGTTATGGACCGTGGAAGGTGTGGGGAATGGGAGTCGAGTGAGGACTGTCCTGGGAACTGCATGGCACAAGAGGGGGCCCGTGGCTGGGAGAATTGGAGATTCTAGCCTGCTGGTGAAACCTTAGTGAGTCCATACATCTAGTAACCCCTTTGTAAAGGCTATTTTGTGATATCTTGACCATACACCGATGGTTGTGTACTGGTATAATGGAGGTTCTGCAGTCGCCGACGGGTGACAAAATCACAAACTTGTGGGCAAAGTGGTACAAACTCTGCAGAGTCTTAAAACTATCATGATAGCCGAGCTTATGGTCACGAGCCCTAGACAACCCACATGATTAGTTGGGATGGTTTTGGTTATGGATGGTTATGGTATGGTTATGGTTTTTGGTTATGGTTTGGTTACGGTTTTGGTTTTCGGGACTATTGAGTCCGGGTGATAAGATTTGGTTGCATGACTGTTGAGTCATGACAACAAGATTGGTCTCGGTGTGAGACGAAATTGAACGGTAGCGGATGCGATATGGTAGCGAATACGAGAAGGTATTCGTGAGCAAAGATAAAGTTGATTAATGTTTGGTTGAGACGTGGATAGTGATGAAACATAATGGAGGTATGTTGGTATTTTAATACATGTTGGGAATACATTCACTTAAAGCTAAGTTACTGTTTCATTGTGGTTTTGAGAAATAACTTTGCTTTCTGCAATGAGACTTTTATTATCTTCCTTGCTGTGAGCTACATATCATATTTTCCCGCACTTGCTGAGTACATCATTGTACTCAAACTTGCATTATTACTTCATCATCAGCAATAGAAGAATAATACTATGAAGACTAAGTGGAGCATTAGGCGTGTGATCTATCCTCAACCTTGCCTGTGGGGATGGAGTAGAGAGGGAGCTGCTGCTGCTTAAATTGCTTCCGCACTAGAATAAAGACTTCCGCTGCTATATTTAGATTTCCGCTGCTTAGATAAGACTTCCGCTGTTAGCATAAGTCCAAGACTCATGAGACATTGTAATAAAACCCTGTTGTTCGTGGTAAAATATATTCTGAATTCAGTTTGTGGATGATATGTATATGTGTGATGAACATCCTGGGCACACATATGCATCAGTTCTCGGTTCCGTGGTTTTTCACAGAATTGAGGGCGTCACAGATTGGAATCAGAGCCACGGTTGAGGGTAGATTACACACCTAGATAGAAACCACAGATTGGTATCAACCTACCACGGTTGATCATAGATCACACAAGCCTAGATAGAAAACACAGATTGGTATCAGAGACAAATTGGTATCAACCTGCCACGGGTAGATCGAAGATCACGCAGCCTAGATAGGTCACAGATTTATATTAAAGCTGCCATGCCTAGTCACAGATTGGTACAATCCACAGATTGATACCAAGCTACCACGGTTGACTGTAGGTCACTGCTGGTACCCTCAATATGGGGTACCCCGCGCACAGGGGAAACTGCCTAAGGACCTCGCCCTTCTCCGCAGGGAGAGCTCCGAAGGCGCCACGTGTCCAGCGGGGCCAGACATCCCTCTCCTCAGAGGAAAGCTCTGGGCCCGCCACGTGGCCAACTGAGCCAGACCTCCCCCCTCCGTGGGGAGAGCTCCGAAGGATCCACGTGTCCAGCGGGGCAGGACCTCCCTCTTCTCAGAGGAGAGCTCTGGGCCCGCCACGTGGCCAGCAGAGCCGGACCTCCCTCCTTCACGGGGAGAGCTCCGAAGGCTCCACGTGTCCAGCGGGCCGGACCTCCATCTCCTCAGAGGAGAGCTCCGTGCCCGCCACGTGGGCAGCAGAGCGGACCTCCACCCTCCGTGGGGAGAGCTCCGAAGGCTCCACATGTCCAGCGGGGCCGGACCTCCCTCTCCTTAGAGGAGAGCTCCAGGCCCGCCACGTGGCCAGCAGAGCAGCGCTGCCCGCCCCCGCGCGGTAGGCAGCAAGACTAAAGACGCGCCATACCTTGCCCGTACAAGGTATTCAAGACCCGCGCCTTCCCAAGGCGCGGAGACGCGAAGCACGCCTCTGTCAGGTGCCGTTGCGCCTAATCACATCGCAGTGAAGAGTGACGCGCCGTGTCAGAGGCTGTACGCCAATAAACACAGCGACAAGACATCCCCTGCCGCCCCTGCCATCATCAACCACTACGACTAGCTTGCGGCATGGGCAGGGCGGCAGAGCGAAGACTCGGAAGCCCTCGCCAGAGACAACTACCGGCGTAACTTCAGATACGATAGATGGCAAGCAATCTCCCCGGGACCACCTGTCGGGTCCCGGGCCCACCTTGTAAGCCACCCGAGACTTAGACTATAAAAGGCTCGGGTAGGCAACGTTAGCAAGGGTTCACCTTTTACACACTCTCACGCAGGGTTTGCTCCTGAGCACCAAGCAATACAACGAGCATCTCTGCTCACCGTGGACGTAGGGTTTTACGCTCCGGCGGCCTGAACCACGTAAAAATCCCTATGTCAAGCTTCTCCCTCCATCGTCCCTAACGCGTAAGCTCTCCGTGAGTGACTAGCCCCTCCGAAAAAGAACCTCCGCGGGCTTCCTAGAGCAGGCCCGGGGGAAGTGTCAGTTACACACTTCGACATTTGGCGCGCCAGGTAGGGGGCTTTTCCCTTGCGCGACGAGCTTCCGCCGACGAAGATGACGAATCTTCCTTCAGCGGCAAGCTCTCCCCGCCCATGTTCACGACGAACGGAGACCAGCGGGGACTACGTCTCGACACACTCAGGACGGAATGTGTCGGTGCAAGCTGGGAGCCAGCAGCCGACTCCGGCAGCGCCAACTCTGGCAGCGCAGACTCCAGCGAGCGAAAGATCCACTGCAGCACTGAGTGTCTCCCATGGGAGCGCACTGGCTGCAGCACGAGCGCTACTGCGCAATCCACCTGCTGGGGACGCGCCTCAGTCAGCGAGCCAGCAGTGGATTCGCAACATAGACCGTCTCGTCGTCACCACCTCCAACCCTCAACTTCGGCGGGGACGACGTCCCGGTCAACCGGCTGTGTCGCTGACGCACACGCCAACGGTTGACAGGCAGACGGCAGACTCTCGCTCCAACAAGCTCCCATTGGCGGACCTGAGGTCGGAGCTAGAATGATGCCACCTGGGCAAGGATGCCCGAGTGGTCATCGAGCGACGGTGAGAAAGGCGTCGCAACCAAGAGGCTGGCGACAACATGTCAACCGCCTCGACCCAGCCTGAGCCACAGACGTTCGCCACGCGATCTCTGCTCCACGCATACGCCACGCAGCATATGCCCCAGCCATATGCTATGCAAATGGTACCCCTGGTCTATGGCGCAGCCTTGCCCATACCGGGGTATACGGTTCCAACAGCGAACCAAGCGTTCGCGGCACCAACACCTGCAGCAACAGGAGCAGGATGTGCGGCCCTGGCGCCACACCTTCGCTTTGCGAAGTGGCCGTGCAAGTTCCGGCCGCACCTGCTCGAGAAGTACGATGGCAGCATCAACCCGGCGGAGTTCCTCCAGATCTACTCCACCGCCATCCTTGCTGCAGGAGGGGACAAGGCCGTCATGGCCAACTACTTCCCCGTCGCCTTGACCGGCCCAGCTCGGTCTTGGCTCATGAATCTCCCCCAGGGTTCCATAACCTCCTGGGGAGAGCTCTGCCGGCAGTTCACTGTGAACTTCGGCAGCTCCTACACCCGGCCTGGCACGGAGCTCGACCTCCACGCCATCCAACAACAACCTGGAGAGACGCTGCGCTCCTTCATCCAGTGGTTCTCCCAGGTGCGGAACACCATCCTGCATATCCAAAATGCTTCTGTGGTGGTAGCGTTCCGGCAGGGTGTATGGGACAGGAAGATGCTTGAGAAGCTCGCGACCAGAGAGGTTCGCGATGTCTCAGAGCTCTTCAGCCTAGCGGACAAGTGCGCCAGGGCAGCTGAAGGGCGGAACTGGCACTCACAGCCAGCCTCCGAATCAGGAGGACAGCCCGGACCTGGCGCTGCTTCCCATGGAAGCAGCAAGAAGATCAAGAACCAGGGCGGTGGCAAGATGAAACCACCGACCGCAGCTCCCGTTGCTGCAGCAGCAGCACCCAGTGGAGCTGGGGGGCCACGCCCCGACAAGAGGCAGCAACAGTCACCAGCTCCAGATGGTGACCAAGGCGAGCCGTGCCCCGTGCACAACATCAGCACCCATACAGCTGCTGAGTGCCGGGAGATTCAGAAGCTCCCGGAGCGCTTCCGCAAGGGGAAGCAACCGCGTGCTGACGCCCCTCCCTTCCGTCGAAAGGAGGGCAAGCAGAAGGTCGACACCCAAGACAACGTCGACCACCAAGTGGAGTTCCAGGAGCCTCAGCGTGCCGTGAAGGCGATACACAACCATGAGGACTCCAGCTCCAGCGACGACGAGCGCCGGAAGACGCTCTACGTCATCTACGGCGGGTCCGCTGACCCCTCGTCTCGAAGCGTAGTCAAGACTCTGCGCCGAGCGGTAGCGTCGGTGGCCCCTCTCCCAAGTGCCTCGCCGCACCTCAAGTGGATGGGAACCCCCATCAGCTTCGACGCCACCGACTGCCCCAGGAACATGGCTGGGGCCGGCCAACTATCGCTCTTGGTAGCTCCCACCATCGACAACGTGAGGATGTACGATGTTCTGGTAGATGGCGGGGCTGGGCTGAACCTCATCAGTCACGCAGCTTTCCAGAAGCTGCAGATCCTGATGGCCAAGCTCACCCCATCGAGCCCGTTCTCAGGGGTAGGGCCGGGACAAGTCGTCCCCTACGGTAACATCAGCCTTCTGGTGACCTTTGGGGCACCGGACAGCTATCGAACAGAGTACATTCTGTTCTACGTAGCGGAGATCGACCTCCCCATCAACGCCATAACCGGCAGGCCAGCCCTGTACCGATTTATGGCGGTAGCCCACTATGGCTACCTCGTCTTGAAGATGCCCACACCAACAGGGGTCCTCAAGATTCGTGGAGACCGCACTGCTGCAGTATCAGCCTTGGAGAAGCTCCAAGCACTTGCAACAGCCCGAGCACCAGCCCCTGGCGGTGCAGAACCGGACCAGCTCCACCCGAGTGCACGCCACCGTGCCTCGACCTCAGCACCCTGCATGCAACCCCTCGACGAGGGCGACGTCCCCCTGAAGGTCGTCCAAGTCAGCGCCGATGCGGCCCAGACCACCCAGGTAGCCGGGGGCCTGGACAGCAAATAGGAAGGCGCGCTCATCACCTTCCTCCGGCACAACGTCGACGTGTTTGCATGGCAGCCGTCACAGATGCCGGGGATCACTAGGGAGGTGATCGAGCACCGTCTGAAGATCTTCCCTGACGCCCGGCCAGTCCAACAGAAGCCCTGCAAGCAGTCCATCGAGAGACAGAACTTCATCCGAGAAGAAATCAAGAAGCTGCTGGACGCTGGCTTCGTACGGGAAGTCCACCACCCCCGGTGGTTGGCAAACCCCGTTGTTGTCCCGAAGGCCGGCGGGAAGCTCCGGATGTGCATCGACTACACCAATCTCAATAAGCCATGTCCCAAAGATCCATTCCCCCTCCCTAGAATAGATCAAATAGTAGACTCTACATCAGGCTGTGATATGCTATGCTTCCTAGACGCCTACTCGGGCTTTCATCAGATCCCTATGTCCAGTGAAGATGAAGAACACACTTCTTTCATCACAGTAGACAGGCTGTATTGTTATGTCTCTATGCCTTATGGTCTAAAGATTGCTCTTCCCACCTTTGTACGTGCTATGCACAAAACCTTTGGAGAGCTAATAAGAGACTTAGTCGAGGTGTATGTCGATGACATCGTTGTCAAAGTCAGGCAGAGCTCATCATTGTTAGATAACCTAGCCCTAGTATTTGACAAACTGCGCTCCACACGCACTAAGCTGAATCCCGACAAGTGTGTGTTCGGCGTATCCTCTGGGAAGCTCCTAGGATTCCTGGTCTCACACCGAGGAATTGAGGCCAACCCAGAGAAGATAAAGGTCATCGACCTGATGCAGCCCCTCGCCTGCATCAAAGATGTCCAGAAACTCATGGGATGCCTAGCCGCGCTGAGTCGGTTTATACCGAGGCTAGCAGAGCGGGCGCTCCCCTTCTTTAAGCTCCTGCACAAATCCGGTCCATTTGCTTGGACCAATGAAGCAGAAGAAGCTTTCCAGGAGTTGAAGCAGCTCCTGAAGACCCTACCCATCATGGTAGCCCATGAGCCCGAAGAGCACTTGCTGCTCTACATTGCGGTAACAACTGAGGTGGTGAGCATGGTTCTCGTCGCAGAGCGGCCGGACCCCTCGTCACCGCAGCCTGCTCTGGTAGCAGAAGGCAAGCACCAGGAGACCACGGAGGCTCAAGAAAACCTCCCGAAGCTCCAAGACAACCTCCCGAAGGTCCATCGGGACCTCCCGGAGCTCCAGGATAACCCCCCGGAGGCTCGAAGGAACCTCCCAGGAGAACAAGACGCCCTCCCGAGGGTCCAAGATGACCACCCGGAAGACCAGCGGGACCCCCTGGAGGTCCAAGACGGCCTAGAAGCCTTCGAGTCCAAGCTCCCGGAGGCTCCCCCGGACCCGTCTACCCCCTGTCGGCCTGAGCCAATGGAGGAGGACATCTCAGGCCCAGGGGGAGGGTCCGGACCATCCAGAGGCCTGTCTACTACATAAGCAAAGTCCTCCACGATGCCAAGACAAGGTACCTGGAGGTCCACAAGTTTCTGTATGCAGTACTCGTGGCATCCAGGAAGCTCCACCACTACTTTCAAGCCCACCGGATCTCGGTGGTCACTCCTACCCGCTGAAGGCCATTCTTCACAGCCCCAACGAGACCGGCAATGTCGCTAAATGGGCAGCAGAATTGGCGGAGTTTGAGCTGGACTTCCTTCCTCGCCATACAGTCCAGAGCCAAGCACTGGCTGACTTCGTGGCCGAGTGGACGCCAACGATATCTAACCCAGGGGGCCACGAAGACGGTGAACCAAAGCCCCGAGCTCCGGTTTTCACCGGGCCCCACTGGATGCTCTTCTTCGATGGATCCTCGCAAAAGCAGGGGGCCGGTGCTGGCATACTTCTTCTCATGCCATCGGGGGAGCAGTTTGGGTACATGGTGCGTCTCAATTTCAAGGCAACCAACAACATGGAAGAGTATGAAGCACTCATCTTTGGCCTAAAGACAGCCCTGTCTCTGGGCGCTCACCAGTTGTTGGCACAGGGTGACTCCCAGCTAATCATCAAGCAAGTTAAGGGTGAATGCTCCTGCAATGACCCGCAGCTAGCTGCTTATCTGCTCCACGTGCAGATGTTGGAGAAAGACTTCCTCGCCTTGGATCTACACCATGTACCGCGCGCTGGCAATGCCGCGGCCGACGACCTCTCAACGAAGGCCTCCACCGGAGCTCCTGTGCCCGAAGGAGTCTACGAGAGGACGTTTCTGCGGCCCACTGCCCGGCCTGCCGAGCCAGGCGAAGGGGGCTGGACCAGCACCTCGAAGCTGGCGGTCCCGGCGGCTCTGCAGCCATGGACGCCGCCAAGGATCGTAAGCGTCACAAGGAACTCCGTGGAACCCAGCGCTCAAGATCCAGAAGCTCAAGTCAGACCCGATGCATGGATCACAGAGATCCGGGACTACTTGAAAGACAACATCCTCCCTGATGAACGTGTATCCGCTGAACGGATCGTGCGCATGGCTAAAAGATACGCGCTGGTAGAAGGGGATCTCTACCGGCGTGGCGCCAACCACGTCCTATTGCGGTGCATAACCCGGGGGAAGGCTGCGACTTGCTCGCTCAGATCCATGGAGGTGAATGTGGGAGTCACTCTTCCTCACGCACGCTCATCGGTAAAGCCTTTCGGCATGGCTTCTACTGGTCGACAGCACTCCAGGATGCCGTCAAGCTGGTCGAGAGCTGCAAGGCGTCCAGTTCCACGCCAAGCAGATCCACACACCGGCTCAGGTGGTTCAGATGATCCCGCCCTCGTGGCGGTTCGCCGTATGGGGGTTGGACATCCTGGGACCATTCCCCAAAGCCGTCGAGGGGTTCCGGTACCTCTACGTCGCCATCGACAAGTTCACCAAGTGGCCGGAAGCTACACCCTTCATCACCATCAACAAGCAATCCGCAATAAAGTTCATCAAGTCGATCGTCTGCCAGTTCGGGGTCCCGAACAGAATCATCACCGACAATGGGACCCAGTTCACCAGTGCAGCGTTCCAAGACTACTACGAAGACCTCGGCATCAAGGTGTGTTATGCCTCCGTTGCTCACCCGAAGAGCAATGGGCAGGTTGAGAGGGCCAACGCCAAGATCCTTTGGGGCCTCAAGACTCGCACCTATGCCGGCTTGAAGAAACATGGCGCCAAGTGGGTAGACGAGCTTTCGAGCATACTGTGGGCTAACCGGACATCCCAAAGCCGGGCCACCGGAGAGACACCCTTCTTCATGGTATACAGGGCTGAAGCTGTGCTTCCCCCAGAGATCACCATGGGGTCTCTCCGTGTCCGAGCTTACGACAAAGCCACGCAGGACAACCTCCGGCGTGAAGACATCGACCTCGTCGACGAGGCTCGATTACATGCAGCGCTCCGCAACGCACGATACGGCAAACACTCCGGCGCTACCACCAAAGGTCTGCGCGTGTCTGGGAGCTGCAAGAAGGTGACCTGGTGCTACGGCGCATACTTTCTCGCGAAGGGACCGACAAACTCTCCCCCTGCTGGGAAGGTCCCTTCCGAGTCACAAAAGTTTGCCGCCACGGGTGCATACGCCTTTCCACCGAGGATGGGGATCCGCTCCCGAACCCTTGGAACATAGAACACCTCCATAAGTTCTATCCCTAGAGCAATAGTAGGACAATACTTTTTCTTTCTGTAATAGATTCCATAGAGTCCAGGAACAGTGCTCGGAGCAGCTAAGCCTCAGGGGATGGTCCAGGTCTACGTTCAGCTTGGTCTGGTTCCGACCCTAAGCGCGTAGAGTCTTGCTTCCCTTCTTAATGGGGCAGGTCGTTGCCTCCATGTTTAGCCTACCTTCCCCCTATAGATATTTATATGGAAAGAAATCTGTCATGCTTTGCTCTTACCCTTGTGCCCATTGAATTACGCATTAATTCTTACGAACACACTTTCTATGTATGCTCACCATACACTCAGATCTTTTTTCCCATTCTCATCCCTAGTCGGCATTTGCTATCCTACCGAATATGGTCGCGCTTGAGGTACCTGCCAATGGCTAGGGGGCCTCTCGGGCCTCCCCCAGTCAGGTGTTGCGATGCCAGTTGGTCCGGTACTAAGGGTCGGACGGTCGTACCCTGACCTCGGAGGGAGCCGGACCACCAGCGCCGGGTGCACTGAATTGCCCAAGCCCCGTATACCGGATCAGGATCGTAAGCCAAATAAGACTATGAGATAGGGAAGGGAGAGCCCCAAGGAAAATTACGCTTCCCTTACTTGTGTGCAGGACCTCCCGGCCTTAGCTCCCCCGTAGGAGTATGGTAGGTATGCCCAATCCATTGGCCACGCCTTCCAGGGGGCCACTACGGGGACCGTGCAAGGAAAGACCGGAGCTCGAACGCAAGACCGGAGGATCCAGACCTCGCCCCCTCCACAGCAGCGGGTTCCGAAAGCCCCACGTGTCCGGCGGGGCTGGAGCACCGCTCTCCTCAGAGGGTAGCTCCGGGCCCGCCACATGGCCGGCAGAGTCGGGCCTCGCCCGTTCCGCGGGGGTGAGCTCCGAAGGCTCCACGTGTCCCGTGGGGCCAGACCTCCCTCTCCTCAGAGGAGAGCTCCGGGCCCGTCACGTGGCCAGCAGAGCCGGATCTCCCCCCTCCGTGGGGAGAGCTCCGAAGGCTCCACGTGTCCAGCGGGGCCGGACCTCCCTCTCCTCAGAGGAGAGCTCCGGGCCCGCCACGTGGCCAGCAGATCTGGACCTCCCCGTTCTCACAGGGCGAGCTCCGAAGACACCGTGGGCCCTTAACACAATAAGGACCCGAGGAAGGTGTTTGTGCAAGACTTCAAGGTTGGTGAAGACCTCCGAGGTCCTTGCGGAGCTAAGGACTCAGCCAGACCAAGCCAAGAAGAAGATAAGCACGGACACAAAAAACAAAGAGCCTGTTCATTCATTCAAACCTCCATGAGCTGGACTACAGACTCAGCAAAAGCAAAAAAGAAGAGATACAGGGCCTTCTGGCCACAGGGGCGACTGCCTAAGAGTCCTCGGACTCCCGCTGGAACCTAGAGGCCACGAGGGCGGCCATGTCCCCGACTTCGGCCCTGGCAGCTTCTCCCGCTCGGCGACAGGCTCCAGTCTCACCGGCTCCAGGGAGAAGGAAGGGTCTTGGCTCCGGAAGCACGCCAGCACGTGCGTAGCGACCTCCTTCGCCAGGCCCCGCCCCTCCGCCTCAAGCTCCTCGGCGATCACATCTTCGAGCCTGCCCATTTGGCGCCGATGGACTCAAGCGTCGGGATTGCCTCAGCCACCTCCTGCACCGGAGCCTCCGTCCTCACTGGGCTGAAACCAAGGGGAACCAAGGCGGACCCCGCCTCACCGACAAAGCTCCAGACCACCCGGGCCTCGACAGACCGCGAAGCCCGGAACTTCTCCACCTCTTGGCGGGCCGCCAGCTCACGATCCAGCGCCGCCTGGCGCTCCCGGGAGGTCTGCTCCTCCCTCGCGGCAACAGCCGACTCCCGAAGCCCCAGCTCCTCGGCCCGGGCCTTCAGCTTGCCCTCGCTGGCCTCCAGCCGTGCGGCGAGCTTCTTCTCCTCGGCCGCCACATCGCGCTCTCGATCCGCGACAGCACACTCACGACGCGCCACCTGCAACCGCAGCTCCTCCACGGCAGTGGAGCGTGCCTCGGCCCTGGCATGAGCTTCACAGGTCTCTTGGCGGAGCCGCCGGGTCTCGGAGCCCAGGTGGTCGACGGCCCTCTTCTGAGTGTCGAGCAGCGCCTCCATGGCATCAAGCCTCGACTGCCTCGAGTCGAGCTCTGCCCGAGCCTCCTGAGTCCGCTGCTTCAGGAGATGCCCCCAGCCGAGGAGGCGGTCCCTCTCTCCAGCCAGCACCTCCCGCTCTCGCTCTAGGGCAGCCTAGACCTGCCGAACGCCAGCCTGGGCAAGCCCCAAAGCATCCGCTAGGGGCAGCGGGGCGGCGGAGACTGAAGCCGCGCCCCCGACCTCCTCCATTACGTCCTCGACCGGTGGAAGTCCCGGTGCCTCGGCAACTGAGGTGAGGCGCCGATCTGGGGAAGCCGGAGGGCCAGTAGCTGCACCCGCAGCTGCCCCCCAGCCTCAGTACCGGACTTCCGAGTTGGCGAAGGGGGACGAGCGGGTGCTTCCGCCGCCACCGCAGGGGATGGTCCCGCCGGCACAGAAGAAGCCCCCGCCGACTTGGGGGCCGTCGGAGCCGCCGCAGCTCCCGGACGCTGCGGCGCAGAGCCTCCGCTAGCTGAAGATGGCCGGGGAACAGACTCGCCGCCGGCGGTCTATGAGTCCCTGCCGGCATAAGAGGCTTTCAGGCTAAAAATGAGAAAAGAACGCTAGTTCTAAAAGCCAAAAATAGCAACACTTACCGAGGGACGTGAGCGCTCCAACGGGCTTGGAGCCCCGGCTTTCGAGCCGGTACAGAACCACCAGAACCTGCCACCGGCGCCTGCGCCTGCGCCGCAGGCACCCGGACTGGCAGAGTAGGAGGCAGAGCAGTAGGGCCCCCGTATGTGGCGCCCCTAGCGCTGCTCGCTGATCCGAGTCCTGAGGCCCGGGGCACCTACACCCCTGGACGAGTCTCAGCACTACTCCTTTCGGCGCCCCTGCTTGCCGAGCCTACAGCCGGGACGCTCGCTGGCTGTGGCACCTTAGCCCTCGGCTCACCTCCGGGCATCGCCCCACTGGCGTCCCTTCTCGAAGGTCCTCTGCCTGAAGAAGGGAGGTGGGACGCCCTACGCTCCTCAGACCGCCGCTGTCCGAGAAGAGCCCCGCCGGAGCTGGAGACCCGAGGTCTCTTTGGGTCGCCGCCCGACGAACCAGTGCCTCCAGGAGATGGGCGCAAGGGTACACAGGCCCCCTGACTCAGCGCAAACGACGCCCTCGGAGGGGACCGGGCACGTTTCTTCTCTGGCTGCCCGGGGGCCGGCTCCTTTTCCTTCCCCTTGTCGATGGTCCGAGCTCCGTCGACCCTCGGTGCGGGTTGGGCAGCAGCAGACGCCTCGCGCTCCGCCCCGGAGCGCTCGACCCCGGGGATCGAGATCCTTCGGAAGGCATCCCCAACCTGACGAACGGCGATCCCGATGTCATCAAGGTTCGACATCTTCTGCAGCAACTCTGCCCTCCTCTGCGGCTCCAAGAAGAGGGGAGTGCCAGAGGATGGGAAAGTGAGGTCGCCGCCGGTGACGAAGTTCCTGCTCACCTTGGCCACCATCTCGTACAACACCTCCTCAGATGGGTCGGAGCCGAGACCCCTCTCCAGCCTGGTGCAGTCGAGCTCGTCGGTGTAGTACCACGCCGGGCGGTTGCGTTGCTGCAAGGGTGCAATACGGTGTGACAGGAAGTCTATCAGCACCATCAGGGACGTCAGCCCCTCGTTGCCCAGGAACCGGATCCGCTCCAAGACCGGCGCATACTCCGGCTCCGGCTCCGGGATCTCCTCCCAGAAGCGACGCTCGGTGGTCGGGCCGGCAGTTGGCAGCTGCAGGCGATCATGCTCGTCGGTCTACATGATCACCCAGTTCTCCCTCCAGTTTTCCCACCTCGCCGTGCCGAAAGGTAGAAGGTACCCAGAGGCCTCCGGACCCTTGCAGCGATGCTGGAAGTAGTACGCCCCCGGCTGATTCTTCGAGCTGCGCCCGGTCGTCCGCAAAACGAAGAAGTAGCGGAAGAGCGTCACTGAAGCGCGCACCCCCACGAACATCTCGCAAGAAGTGCACGAAGACGGCGGCCATCGCAAAGGAGTTGGGGGAGAGGTGATGGAGCTGGAGACCGAACGTCTCCAGCAACGTCACGAAGAAGAAAGAAATCGGCGGGACAAACCCTGCCATGGCGTAGGCGGTGAAGAAGACTATTTCCCCCTTCTCCAGGAGTAGGGGGAGAGATCCCTGCTGGAGCCAGCGTTTCTACTCCTCCGCGTGCCAGCCCAGCAGCCTGCGCACTGACCCGAGCTCGGCTGACCGAGCGAGAAGCGACGGAGGCAAGTTGGAAGCCATGGAAGATGGAAGCTCAAGAGCAGGGAAGACAAGGGCCCAAGAGCTCAAGGAAGCAAGGAAGATGCAGGCGCAGGGAAGTGCGAAGGGAAGCCGCGATGCGAGTGACATCCCCTTTTAAACTTCCCAGGCGTGATTCAAAGGGATTCGAAACTCTTCGAATACGCCGCTTGGACAACCGCTTCAGCTCCAAGACCGAGCATCGATGACAAGTGGACCGAAGCCGTCCAGCTGAAGCGGTGGGCCAAGAAGTCAGTCTCTGAAGAAGATGAGCTGGCAGGACGCTTCGGCGGTTCCCGAAAAGGCGCTGCGACGTGCGGAAGTGGCAGCCTTGGGAACCGCCACAGTAAAAGCAGCCATCAAATGGGCACACGCTCCCACGATCCTGTGACTGTTCGTGCTCTGGCAACGGTCAATGCGGGTCTTCGAGAAGGTGCGCGGAGTGGAAGAGACGGGGGCCCCACCTCGGGCTCGTTATCTCCCCCGAGATGGGCCCGGGGGCCACTGTCGGTACCCTCAATATGGGGTACCCCCGCGCACAGGGGAAACTGCCTAAGGACCCCACCCTTCTCCGCAGGGAGAGCTCCGAAGGAGCCACGTGTCCAGCGGGGCCAAATGTCCCTGTCCTTAGAGGAAAGCTCTGGGCCCGCCACATGGCCAACTGAGCCGGACCTCCCCCTCCGCGGGGAGAGCTCCGAAGGCTCCACGTGTCCAGCAGGGCCGGACCTCCCTCTCCTCAGAGGAGAGCTCTAGGCCCACCACGTGGCCAGCAGAGCCGTATCTCCCCCCTCCACGGGGAGAGCTCCAAAGGTTCCACGTGTCCAGCGGGGCCGAACCTCCCTCTCCTCAGAGGAGAGCTCCGGGCCCGCCACGTGGCCAGCAGAGCAGCGCTGCCCGCCCCCGCGCGGTAGGAAGCAAGAGTAAAGACGCGCCATACCTTGCCCGTACAAGGTATTCAAGACCCGCACCTTCCCAAGGCACGGAGACGCGGAGCACGCCTCTGTCAGGTGCCGTTGCGCCCAATCACATCGCAATGAAGACTGGCGCGCCGCGTCAGAGGCTGTACGCCAATAAACATAGCGACGAGACATCCCCTGCCGTCCCTGCCATCATCAACCACTACGACTAGCTTGCGGCATGGGCAGGGCGGCAGAGCGAAGACTCGGAAGCCCTCGCAAGAGACAACTACCAGCGTAACTGCAGATACGGTAGACGGCAGGCAATCTCTCCGGGACCACCTGTCGGGTCCCGGGCCCACCTTGTAAGCCACCCGAGCCTTAGACTATAAAAGACTCGGGTAGGTAACATTAGCAAGGGTTCGCCTTTTACACACTCTCACACAGGGTTCGCTCCTGAGCACCAAGCAATACAACGAGCATCTGTGCTCACCGTGGACGTAGGGTTTTACGCTCCGGCGGCCTGAACCACGTAAAAATCCCTGTGTCAAGCTTCTCCCTCCATCGTCCCTAATGCGTAAGCTCTCCGTGAGTGACTAGCCCCTCCGAAAAAGAACCTCCGCGGGCTGCCCAGAGCAGGCCTGGGGGAAGTGTCGGCTACACACTTCGACAGTCACAAACCCAAAATGATCACAGATTGGTAGCTGCCACGTTGACTGTAGGACGCACCCTAGTAACAGATTGATGTTAGAAGCCACGCTGACCATAGGATGCAAGCCTAGGATGCATAGATTGGCATTGGAACCACCTTGATATAGGATGCAAGCCTAGGAGAATCCATAGTTGGATCACAGATTGGTACCAACCCAAACCACGCCTTGACATAGGGAGAAGTCACAGATTGATATCACCCTAAAACCCCATAGGACTCCCATTGAAAAAGCCTTGAATAGGAGTTGTGTGAGCCTTTGTGATGATTGTTTGTGTTTGTATGCTTAGTGTGAGTTGTGGGACGTCTTAAGCGTTGTCCATATCCACACATAAGTAGAAAGAGGTGTGAGATGCCTCAACATTTGTTCACATCCTCATGTGTACTAATATATATATATATATATATATATATATATATATATATATATATATATATATATATATATATATATATATATAGTTTGACCCACCTTGATGCATATAGATAGGGGGGATCCATCTAACCTTCTAACATCTATTCTATTCCATTTTCTCTCACAGATGGTGAGAGGAAACGTCGGTCGCCAAGGAAGGAACGTCCGTGGCAACCAAAAGGATGGCCACGAAGAAGTTCCTGTCAACCCCGGAGCTGGTGAAAACAATCTGGAATGGTTGATGGCCATGCATAATCAGCTTATGCAGACCATGATCCAAACTTTGGGTCAGCTGCAGGCCAACAACAACCCTGTTCCGGCATCACCACCACCACCGCCACCACCGCCGGCTCATAACAGGCTGGGAGAGTTCATGAGGACACGGCCGCCCACCTTTGCTCAAGCTAATGACCCCGTGGAGGCAGACGATTGGTTGAAGTCCATGGAGAAGAAGCTTGGCATCGTCCAGTGCAACGACAGAGAGAAAGTTCTCTTTGCGTCGCACCAACTCATGGGAGCTGCCGTTGACTGGTGGGATGCCCTGAGCAACGCTCACGTTGACCCGGAGACGATCACTTGTTCTGAGTTCAAGGAGAGTTTCCAATCTCATTACATCCTTGCTGGTGTAATGATGCTCAAGAGACAGGAGTTCGAAGGTCTCCGCCAAGGACAGAAAAGTGTGAATGAGTACCTCAACAAGTTCACACAACTGTCCCGGTATGCCCCCGAAGATGTCAACTCAGACCAGAGGAAGCAGTACCTGTTCATGAGAGGGTTGAACAATGAGATCCAGGTTCAGCTGCTCAACAATGACTACGCGAGCTTCCAGAAGCTGGTTGACAAGGCTATCTTGGTTGAAAGAAAGATCCGAGAGATCGAGCGAGAGGGCAAGAGGAAGATGCCATACCAGCCACAAGGGAGCAATGTACGACCTCGGTACAAGCCCCCAGCTGTACCGTAGTATGGATCAATCGCTCCTGCATACCGCCCTAATCAGCCACCACAGCAACGACCCGTTGCACAAGCACCTCGTGTGCCTTTGCCTCCTGCGCCCCGTCCCAACGTGGGTGCTCCTGCTCAAAACCCCCGCCCCAACGTACCTGCTGCCGTGAGCAACAGGGCATGCTTTGCATGCGGGGAGACGGGACACTTCGCGAGCCAGTGCCCGAGGAGAGGTCCTGGACAGCAAGGCAACGTCCCCAAGCAGAACCCACGGCTAAATGGAGGAGATAACCAAGGAAACCGTGGACAGCAGAACTATGCTCGCGGCAACGTGAACCATATCTCTGCTGAGGAAGCGCAACAGGCTGAGGACGTCGTGATTGGTATGTTCCTTGCCAACTCCAACCCAGCCACCATCTTATTTGATTCTGGAGCATCACATTCCTTCAGATCATCCAAGTATGTTGCCAAGTACAATCTACCCATATCACACTTGAAATATACTATGTTGGTTAATTCTCCCGGTAGAGAGATGAGGACTAATATAGTATGTCTGAAAGTACACCTTAATATAAGGAGGGTAGACTTCCTTGCCAACCTCATTGTCTTGGATTCCTAAGGGCTTGACATAATACTCGGAATGGATTGGTTAAGCAAGCACAACGGAGTAATCCAATGTGCTGAGAGAAGCATGCAGTTGACAAACGAGCACGGTACCCGTATCGAGATCGAGTCAGCCCAGCCAACAGCCGAGAAGGCCACATTGAACCACGTCGAAGGAGCAACATTGGAAGACATTCCGGTGGTTCAAGAGTTCTCGGAGGTGTTCCTGGAAGAACTTCCCGGTATGCCACCCGACCAGGATATTGAGTTTTCCAATGACCTAGTACCCGAAACCGCACCTATAGCAAAGAGACCATATAGGATGCCCGTCAACGAACTCGTGGAGCTCAAGAAGCAAATCCAAGAGCAGCAACAGAATGGTTTTATACGTCCAAGCTCGTCACCATGGGGAGCCCCCGTGCTCTTCGTGGACATGAAGGATGGAACCCAAAGATGTGCGTGGACTATAGGTCTCTCAATGAGGTGACAATCAAGAACAAGTACCCTCTGCCCCGTATAGAGGACCTGTTCGACCAGATGAAGGGAGCCCGAGTGTTCTCCAAGATTGATCTTCGTTCGGGATACTTCCAACTGAAGATTAAGGCCTCCAATATACCCAAGATTGCCTTTCGAACATGGTATGGTTCGTATGAATATACCGTGATGTCTTTTGGATTAATGAATGCACCTGCATACTTCATGTACCTCATGAACAAGGTCTTCATGGAGTACTTGGATAAGTTCATCTTGGTTTTCATTGACGATATCATGGTGCATTCGAAAAGTGAGGAGGAGCATGAAGAACACTTGAGGTTGACATTGCAAAAGCTGCGAGAGCATCAATTGTATGCCAAGTTCAGTAAATGTCAATTTTGGCTAAAGGAGATATCGTTCCTAGGACACATCATCTCTAAGGAAGGAGTATCGGTTGATCCCAGAAAAGTGGGAGATGTTCTGAAGTGGAACCAACCGCAAAACGTGAGAGATATTCAGAGTTTTCTTGGGATGGCTGGATACTACCGCCGGTTCATCAAGGACTTCTCTAAGATAGCAAAGCCTATGACGGAGTTGCTAACAAAGGGAAAAGCCTTCCAATGGACACCATCGTGCCAAGAAGTTTTGAGGAGCTCAAGAAGAGGCTAACCACAGCGCCGGTTTTAGTATTGCCGGACGTAAGCAAGAGCTTTGACATATATTGTGACACATCCAGACAAGGGCTTGGATGTGTGCTCATGCAAGAAGGACAAGTGGTGGCCTATGCCTCGAGACAACTCAAGAAACACGAGCTCAATTACCCTACACATGACTTGGAACTAGCAGCCGTGGTGCATGCATTGAAGATTTGGAGACATTATACCCTTGGTCATCGATGTGAGATCTATACGGATCATAAAAGCCTCAAGTACATATTCACCCAAACGGATATGAATTTGAGGCAACGTCGATGGTTGGAGCTCATCAAGGATTATGATGTTGGAATCAACTATCACCCCGAAAAGGCCAATGTAGTAGCCGATGCATTGAGCCGAAGGGGAGCATGTCACCAACTAATGGTTCGGGAGCTACCGCCTGAGCTACGAAAGGAGTTCGAACGGTTACATCTCGGTTTCTTGAACAAGATGGAAGTGATGGAACTCCACTCATCATTGGAACAAGAGATAAAAGACGGCCAAGCTATGGATGAGGAGATCAAGGAAAGGATCCAACAAGGCTTCGAAAAGGACTTCAAGGAAGACGAGAAGGGTACACTTTTGCTGGGAAAAAGGATTTGTGTGCCTAACGTGAAGCATATCTGCGACACAATATTAAAAGAGGCACATGACTCACCTTATTCCATACATCCCGGAAGTACCAAGATGTACAAGGACCTGAAGACTTGTTATTGATGGGATGGTATGAAGAGGGACATAGACGAGTATGTTGCCCTATGCGACACATGCCAACGGGTGAAGGCCGAACATCAAAGACCCGCTGGATTGTTACAACCCTTAAAGGTACCCGAGTGGAAGTGGGAAGACATCGGTATGGATTTCATCGTCGTGTTGCCACGTACTCGATCGGGTTACGACTCAATCTGGGTTATCGTGGACCGATTGATGAAAACAGCTCATTTTTGTGGCGGACCGGTGTCCACTCATCCAGGATCGCAGAGGGTGGTGCCGCACGATGCGACACCCGATAGCACACGTCATAAGGACACAATATATTACATGGGAAAACAAAACTGAAACTGTACAAACAGGTACAATACTCAGTTACAAACTATTGTCTTTATTATACAGCGGAAGTCTACTATTCTACAACTCACGCCCGCCTATCTAGCAAAAGTCGGTTGCCCAGCCCTAGGGCAACCAACACTGGCTGCACTCCTCAGCTCAGCGCGGCGTGTACGGCTCCCACTCAGCCATGGTCCCCGACGGAGGGTAACCCTCGCCGGTGGACTCTTACTCCGAGTCCGTGGGTGGCTCCTCACCTGAAAAACACTTAAGCAGCAACTGTGAGCACAATGGCTCAACAAGGCTTAACCGACTCACCTAAGCATGAAACTCTACATGAGGGGTACAATGACATAGGGTAGTAATATTGCAGCAAATGGACACGCCTACAAGTTCATCCTTAGTTCATCTTTTAGCAGCAAGTTAACAGTTCGGAAATCTGAAATTTAGTAAGCAATATTTGGTGGCACACATGTGGCAATACAATTATATCATAACAGCAAGATTGAATCATAACATTTCATACATTAGTCTACGTTAAGACGCAGTGAACAAGTGGTACTCGTCACCGCGAGGGACGGCGAATCGACTCGATATACACCTGCAGGGAAACCCAAAGAGCACGTCACGTACGCCCACCCGTCGAGCTGCACAGCACGATCACTCGATGTCGTACGGGACAACCTTTCACCCAACAGCCCAAACGTCGAACCGGTCGCACCGAAACGAGCAGGAGGTTCCCCACACGGAGCATCTCTCTATGCCCGTTGGCAGATTCCCACCTTGCTGCCCTCAGCCTACACCTATAAATCAGTGTGTTATGCCTCGACGCCCGGAGGTTTAGGTTACATCGGTTTACCGGGGCCCATATATCCGATATGCCTTCGGTACGTTCAATACTTGTTCAGCAGGGCCGCACACGGATCGGTCCTCAATCGACACGGGCAGGGCTGCGCACACAAGACTTCCTCTTGCTGCACCCTAGCCCCTGCCTAGTCTCATTTTCATTACTAAAGTGATCCCACATCACTCAACCGAACCCGTGTGTCCCAAGCCTAAACTCGCGAGTAGATTCCAACTACTCGACTTGTGCCAAAGTCCTATGGAACATTAAGCATAGCCTGTCTACTCGAGGTCCTAGACACTACCCTCACTCTTATGGAAAATTGCTGGTCATGCAAGTGGGGTTCCATCCATCCTATACCTAATGCACATTCATACTTCATATGACACATGTACACAAAGTAAAACTTATAAAAAGGTTAATGCAAACCGGGGCTTGCCTTGTTGCTGCTGGTCAGTAGTTAGCTCTTTTTCCGGAAGGAGGAAGTCCAGCACTTCCGGAGTCTCTTCTTCGGTGACTACACGTTTAATGAAATACGACATGTAAATTTAAATGCAATGTGTAAACTTGAATACTTAACTACTAATAACTCTAGCTAGCCCTCCCTTTTGGTTCTGAAATTTTTATTGTGGCTTGGTAGGGTCCTAACCAGAGTCTTGACCATGTTTCATTTGAAACAAAGTTCATCTGAACCTTGTACAAATAAAAGCCCATTTGGTCAATATTTGAGCCTCTGAATAATTCCAGGGGTTTTCATGGCTCCAACCATTACTTTCTGGAGACTAGACTTTAGGATGGTTCTAATGGAATTGGTTTCATGTCATTTGAAGAATTCTACTGAAAGTTATGTCCTAATTAAGATTGGAGAAAATCTGAAAAATGTTTCTGTACATTTTTCTATTTTCTCAGGGGAGTTCTCTTAATCACCACATTAGGGTAATTAATTAACTTGGATGAGTCTGAAAATTTTACTGGGATTCAGGGATTTTCCAATGAACCTCTCAGCCAAATTTCAGAATTTTTCATAAAGTAGTTCTCCAGATAAAATTCCCAACAATTTAAAATTTAGGGATTTAATTCTGGAAAACTATTCACTTTCATGAGCTGAATTTAGTATTGCTGGAAAGTACTCAGAATTCTGAGTTCAGCAAAATTTGGTTCATCGAATTTGAAGTTTCCTAGCCAAAGTTCTACTCATTTGAAGTTTGAACTAAAACTGGAAATTTGAATAAAGTTTAAACTCTGCGGGTGGGGTACCCCGGCTACGTGTCAGCCTCCCAGCTAAACCACACCGGAGCCCGCAGTAATAATTACCCGCGCAGCCGCACAGGATCCCGGTGCCGCAGCAAATCCCGAGTGCTCTCAGCAGAGACTGACACGGGGGGCCCGCAAGGCTTCTTCAACCTCGCGCTCCCGCGGCTCCCCGCCGCCCACCTCGCCGGAATACTCGCCGCCGGGCGTTCTGCTGCCCGACCTCTGACGAAACTCGCCGCCTATGCCTATCTCAGCCTGGGGAATACGGTGGTGCCTTCACCGGAGCTTGACAACGGCCGGAACAGGGCTCCCAACGGCAACAGCGGCCGGGAGCTCACCGGCGACGTCGAACTCGGCGTCCCCTACCCTTTTTTTATGCGGTTTGCTCGGTGAACTCCGCTGACACCCGCTGATCACGGATATGGGCACCGATTTCTGTGGGAATAGCTGCAACTACGACCTCACCGGTGACCTAGACCGGAAATCGGCGCCGATGCAAAAAGCTCGAAGAACATCGCCCATACTCGATGAAACTCGATGATTTCTGATCTCAGAGACGCGTGGGCGAGTCTAGATCATGTCTTTAGCTCGGCCTAAGGAGTGGTGGCTTAATTGCTACGAATTTCCGGGTTTCGCATGGTTCGGTTCTAAACACCCCGACGCGCTAATCCCCCAAATACTTTGCCGATCGTGCGAGAGAGAGGGCGAGGTCAGTACGGTTGTGATCAGTACCTCGAGGTAGTTCTTTCTTGTGTTGCTCGTCGGGCTCGCGAGTGCCTGTGCTAGCCGGGCGCCGGTGATCAGTGAGGTTGGCCGGGCGGAAGGCTTAGATCGTGCGAGGAGGAAAAAGGGAGTGCGAGGTCCGCACGTGGTCGCGGTAACTCGATCCCGGCGTTGCCTCTGTGCCCTTAGCCGCTCCCCCGAGCAGGAGGTGGCACCGATTAAGTCGGTCGGCCGCCGGGCGATCGTGCTGGCGCGCGCGCACGGCTTCGGCCGAGGAAAAAAATGCACCCGAGGAAACTTCAGTCTGAAGTCTGCTGACATGCGGGCCTCCCCTCTTATTCTTTTGTTTTTTCCAATTTTCTGAATTCTGTTGTGCCAAAATATCCTCAGCTACTCACACTTTAATGTAAGGCTTAGTCACCAAGTCTTGGTTTAAATTTGAACTCAAATTTGAACTGTGTTTGGCTAAATTTGCTGCATGTTTAAACTGAAATTCAAATTCAGTTTTGAATTCTTGCAAATTTAGCTCTTGACAAGATGAACTCCAATGAGGATGAAAAATGGTGGGCTTACTCAGAGAAATGTGCTGAGTTTGAATATGAAGCTAACTTTTGAATTTGGGTGATGAAAGTTGCTGCAATTTGAATTTACATTCAAATTGGCCTCTTTTTCAAATACCTCCAAAAGTGGCTCAAAAAGTGTTGGATTTACATGAAACTTGGACTGAACCTTCCCAAAACTTTTTAAGTTCTAGGGGTGAGCTCAACCTCTCATGTTCATGTGTAAAAATTCTACATTGTGAAAGTGAAGGCTTTCCCCTCGAATTACTCTTTTTATGGAGGTTACATGCTCTTCACAATATTTCCCAAGATATCCACAGTAAAAACTGTGGTGTTGTGAGGTGAAGAAAAGTTTTTGCAAGTCCCTTTTCTTGGGCTTTTACAATTTTCTTCCTGTTAAGACCGTGTACAACATTGCACAGCTAGCCGAGCTGTACATGGAGCAAATCGTGTGCCGCCATGGAGTCCCGAAGAGGATAGTCTCAGATCGGGGTTCTCAGTTTACCTCTAGATTTTGGAGGAAGCTGCAGAAAGCTATGGGTACACGACTAGATTTTAGCTCCGCCTACCACCCACAAACCGATGGACAAACCGAAGGGACAAACCAAATTTTGGAGGACATGTTGAGAGCTTGCGCCTTAAAACATGGGCGTAGTTGGGATAGGAGTTTACCATACGCTGAATTATCCTATAACAACAGCTATCAAGCTAGCTTGAAGATGTCGCCTTTCGAAGCATTATATGGTAGACGGTGTAGGACACCGCTGTTTTGGAACGAGACCGGAGAGAACCAAGTGTTTGGACCCGGAGTGCTACAAGAGGCTGAGAAGCAAGTCCAAACGGTACGGGAGAACTTGAAGGCTGCTCAGTCACGTCAAAAGGGCTACGCGGACAATAGGCGAAGAAAGTTGACCTTCGAAGTAGGAGACTTCGTATACCTTAAGGTATCGCCTATCCGTGGCCAACAACGTTTCAACGTCAAAGGCAAGCTAGCACCTCGCTACATCGGACCCTTCAAAATTTTGGACAAGCGAGTAGAAGTAGCCTATCAACTAGAGCTCCCGGTGCAGCTCTCTGACATACATGACGTGTTTCATGTATCCCAGCTCAAGAAGTGCTTGAGGGTACCTGAAGAACAAGTACCAATGGACAAACTCGAACTTCAAGAAGATCTGACCTATGCAGAGCACCCCGTCCAAATTTTGGACATGAAAGAAAGGTCACAAGGAACAAGGTGATCCGTTGGTGCAAGATACAATGGAGCCGTCACACGGAAGCAGAAGCTACATGGGAGCGTGAAGAAGATATCAAGACAGAATTCCCTCATCTATTCTATACTAACGAATCTCGAGGGCGAGATTCAATTTAAGGGGGGTAGATTTGTGACACCCTCATTTTCATGTTCTGCATGTATTCATGCTTCATGTAGAAAAACACTTTTAAAATAAGTTGAAATTGAGAAAGAATAAAAAAGTTAGCCAAAGAGAGTTTACAGAGAGCGCTAAAGATAACTCCCGCGGCTCGCTGGCCACGTGGCGTGTTCGGAGCTCATCTCCGCAAATGGGGAGAGGCCCGCCGCTAAACTGGCTACGTGGCAGGCTCGGGGCTCATTCCCGTAAAGGGGGAGAGGTCCGACCCCGTGCGACACGTCTTGCCTCCGGAGCTAGCCTCTGCGGAAGGAGCGAGGCTAGTCCCGAAGGACACGTGTCAGCTGCAGAGCTAGTCACCGAGGAAAAGAGAGGACCAGCCGCGCGGGACACGTGTCGCTCTCGGAGCTCACCTCTGAGAGGTCCGGCCCCGCCACACACGTGTCGCTCTCGGAGCTCACCTCCGAGAGGTCCGGTCCTATTGGACACGTGTCACCTCCGGAGCTTACCTCCGGGAGGTCCATCACTGATGGACACGTGTCAACCTCGGAGCTCGTCTCTGAGAAGAAAGAAAGTCTGGCGCTGTTAGGACACGTGGCACATCTGGAGCGACCTCCGAAGAGAGGGGAGGTCCGACACTGACACATGGCACCCTTGGATCCACCTCCGAAGAGAGGGGAGGTCCGGAACTGACACGTGGCATTCGTGGAGCTTGCCTTTGTTTAGAGGGGAGGTCCCGACCTACCAGACACGTGGCGCACGCGGAGCTCGCCTCTGGAGAGAGGAAGGTCCCGCCTGCCAGGACACGTGGCGCACACGGAGCTCACCTCTGAAGGAGAGGGAGGTCTCGCCCGCCTGACACGCGGCACAACCGGAGTTTGTCTCTGCGGAAAAGGGGAGCCCAGGTTCCCACAGGACACGTGGAGCCTCCAGAGCTCATCACCACGTAAGAACACGATTCTGAAGCGGTTTCTCTTCTGTACACGTGGGAATCCCCAGTACTGAAGAAACCGACATGATTTCTACAATGTTACCGCACCGAATCAATCTAGGATAAGTTGTTAAGATCTAAAAACAGTTTGAATTGGACTCTTATTCGAAGTCCAATCAGATTAGAACTATTCTCTTCCCGGTTATAAATAGAAACGAAAAACTCTGGCCAAAACCACAAACTTCTTTTCCACCTCCTGAGCCGACAACTTAGAGCCCTAGCCCCAGCTCGCCGAGTAAAACCCTTCGCCGGAGTTTGACCACCAGAGAGATCGCCGACGAGCCCAGAGACGATTGCCATCTCCGGAGGAGCCCCAACGATCTGTTTGCTAGGAGGGAGATCCCGAAGAACGTAAGGTAGGTTTCCAATACCACCTTACGACATCATCGTGTTTTATTTGCATCTGTTCTTCGATTCCTTTCGAACAGAAGCTTTTTCGTGGACAGATCACGTATTGATCGGTTTGATATAAAGTCAATATCATCACCACATCCACATTTGATTCGAACACCTCTGTTCATAGCAAAACCCATGCAATTCATGCAAGAACACGCATGAACCGATCTAATAAAAACTGCACCACAGGATTAGCATGCATATGCATCATCGCATCTTGATTAGAGTTTGTGCATGATAATGATTGCTGTGAATCTTGTATGTGCGTGATCGCGTATAGAAGGACAAGCTCAGGGAGCTACCTACGAAGGACTACTTCAGCAAGAGTTTGAGCAACTGGAACCGCAAGAACAAGGCAAGTGCCCCTTGACCATATTGATCCTATGTTTTGGGAAATTGTTTTGTTTGTGAAAAGGTGTGTGTGCTGAGTCAAACATGATGGGAAACCCTTTTATAGGAGTTTACTAGTTTTGTCAAACCACCCTTGTCACCAGGGAAGTTTATGAGTCGGGTATGGTTTTTACTTTTTGCTTCCCTGAGTCCACGGGATTTTGGGAAGCGAGATAGATGTGTCTAGCTAACTGCACTCGTAATGATAATGAGAAACTGATGTTGTTAATGAACATGGATTGAAGGGAGATCTAGACAAGCCTGGGTTTGTGAATGAGGTAGAATGAGATGGTGGTTTTACTTGTCGTATATCTACGGACTGGTTCATGCGAGCCATGCCAGGATAACAGTGCCACCACAAGGCCAAGTATGGGTGCGGCTTAGCTGAGTAATTAGGTAAGTTACTAGATTGTTATGGACCGTGGAAGGCGCGGGGAATGGGAGTCGAGTGAGGACTGCCCTGTGAACTGCATGGCACAAGAGGGGCCCCGTGGGTGGGAGAATTGGAGATTCTAGCCTGCTGGTGAAACCTTAGTGAGTCCATACATCTAGTAACCCCTTTGTAAAGGCTATTTTGTGATCTCTTAACCATACACCGACAGTTGTGTACTTGTATAAATGAGGTTCTGCAGTCGCCGACGGGTGATGAAATCACAAACTTGTGGGTAAAGTGGTACAAACTCTGCAGAGTCTTAAAACTATCATGATAGCCGAGCTTACGGTCACGAGCGCCTGGACAACCCACATGATTAGTTGGGATGGTTTTGGTTATGGATGGTTATGATTTGGTTATGGTTTTTGGCTATGGTTTGGTTATGGTTATGGTTTTCGGGACTGTTGAGTTCGGGTGATAAGATTTGGTTGCATGACTGTTGAGTCATGGCAACAAGATTGGTCTCGGTGTGAGACGAAATTGAATGGTAGCGAATACGAGATGGTATTCCTGAGATGGTAGCGAATACGAGAAGGTATTCGTGAGCAAAGATAAAGTTGATTTATGTCTGGTTGAGACGTGGACAGTGATGAAACATAATGGAGGTATGTTGGTATTTTAATACATGTTGGTAATACATTCACTTAAAGCTAAGTTACTATTTCATTGTGGTTTTGAGAAATAACTTTGCTTTCTGCAATGAGACTTTTATTATCTTCCTTGCTGTGAGCTACATATCATATTTTCCCGCACTTATTGAGTACATCATTGTACTCAAACTTGTATTATTACTTCATCATCAACAACAGGAGAAGAATACTATGAAGACCAAGTGGAGCATTAGGCGTGTGATCTGTCCTCAACCTTGCCTGTGGGGATGGAGTAGAGAGGGAGCTACTGCTGCTTAGATTGCTTCCGCACTAGAATAAAGACTTCCGCTGCTAGATTTAGATTTACGCTGCTTAGATAAGACTTCCGCTGTTAGCATGAGTCCAAGACTCATGATACATTGTAATAAAACCCTGTTATTCGTGGTAAAATATATTCTGAATTCATTTGGGGATGATATGTATATGTGTGATGAACATCCTGGGCACACATATGCATCAGTTCTCGGTTCCGTGGTTGAATTGAGGGCGTCACATCATGTCATTAGACTAGTTAAGATCTCATAGAATAATGTTCAAGTTCTAATACATTTGATCATTGGGGGTTTCATGGATGACTATAAATGTTGGAACATGGATGGTGATGAAATGCGCTAATGATCGAGACCCGCATGCCAGCCGTACGGGTCAAAGAATATGTCAGGACCCACCTTCCTCAGGGCCCAGTTGTGCATCCCGTACCAATCCCTAGATCAGTAGTTGGTACGCAGGATAGAATGGATCAAATTCCATACATTAATTCAGTCTCAACATGACCCTTAAGGTCTTACAACCAAGTCTTAGGTTAGAATTTGTTGGCCTCACAGGGCCTCAAAAGAACAATAAACTAGTGAAAAGCAGCGGACTAAGTGGCTCCCATTTCCCTCCGGTAGCCTTGGGTGCAGGACTAGGTCTACTCGTCAACGTATTGCATTTCATCCTCCATCTCCCTTTCCTCTTATGCTTCTGAGGGTTGTGAAGAAAACAAGAGTGAGTACGGAAGGTACTCAGCAAGCCCTAACACTACTCAAGGGGTCGTGTTTCATGCTAGGGTTATAGCAAGGTAGGGCCATATGGCTTAGGGTTGCCGAAAATCATTCATGCAGGGCCTTCTTCGAGAAGGTTTTGCAAAACAAATGAGGCAGTCGTTTCTTGTTTTTAGTTGGTGGAACCTGGGGGGAGTTTGAGCTCCATCCCGCCAGTTCCCTAAGTTTTAACAGAACGTTCAAGCCCACAGCTTTACTAGTTCTCGACAGACAGCCAAAATCTCCAAAACACGGCCACCGATCACATCAAGGAATCACACTATAGCTAATTAACAAGAGCTCGGAACATAGTGTGTCAATACCATGACAACGATTATCCGGATTTACATTCTGCATAGGTTGTACACTTTACCCACAGGTCAAGCTCTCCTAGCAAGGGAGTAGCATAACATTCGCCTCATCTTCCCCAAATAACCCACAATCACACCTCGGGACGCACCCAGGGGTTATTCGGGCAATTACTCTCCCAGCTGGACCACGGGTAATGACTCCCTTGTGTCTTTTCCTAGTCCCCCGTGCCCTACTGGCCGCCAGATGGCTCATGTGGAAGTCACCAAGAAGGTAGAGGGAATCCTGCCCATACAGGTTCTATGGTTGTACGAAATTCACTATGACAAGGTCATATGAACCGGTCCTTGAGTTGGTGAGGCGGCTCCGTCCATGTCCACGATCTGTGGACTACACCGAAGCACACGCTACTCATTCACCAATCCCGCCTCAACCGTCCCCTTTTCCCACTTCACTCCATACAAGTTGTATAATACCATCCCCAACCCATTTCCTAACTCACACCACCAATACACCTTTCACACTTTTTGCCAATCCGATGATTAATTGTAGTGAGTCACGATGCGAACATCACGAGGGTCCCTAAGCATTCTACTTATAAGAGATTACGCACGTCATCATGTTATATTGTGACGACGGCGCCTTAGGGCATCAAGGAGGAGTCGACAAGGTCAAGGAGGGTTCGTGGCACTTCACATGTCAACCACGTGACTACGCGACCACTAGCCAAATGGGTCTTAGCTACTACAACGTTTAAAAGTAATCACGGAAAACATGCATATTGAAAACAGTCTATCAGGGTAATTTCGCAAATTAATAGGAGCAATAATGATCAAGTGAGTTAGAGCTTGCCTTCAAAAGCTTCTAGGAATTCCTCGTAATCCATGTCATCGAATTCCTCGTTGGCTCCCTCGTTCGCTATAGTACGTGGATTACCCGAATTAGCATTGAACCCAAAGGGAATAAAAACTTAAGTAACATCATAGATATACGGTTGTAGGGCTTAAGGGGTTTCCCAACGTCCGACATGTCTTACTTAGGCTTTTGGAGGGGGTAGTGTCCTAAGGCCGGAGGACATCATCCTACTCCTTTCCGTCCATTTGATTTGTCGGGTTAGTGCATTCACGAATGATTGGTAATGCCCTAAATAGTTCCTAGTCCTTATCCGCGTGTTATTATCCTCTAATGGCTAATTCCTATTTTTGGGAATTTTTCTGCATTCGAAAAGGCCTTTTTCAAGTTTTTGTGTACATTATCGGGTGTACCTAGCATTTTCTCCTGCGTTCAGCGGCTGACAGAGGGGCTCAGGGATGCACCGGGCACTGTTTCATGAACCGAGACTCGGTCCATGGCCGTTGGGTCTCTGGTCCATGTGGACCGAGCCCACCAGGACCCTTGGCAGGCGCGCAAGGAGCTAGCGCCCGCGTGGCGCCAGGTCAGCAGCCACGTCAGCGCCTTGCCCGCATGGCCGTGCCGCCTGGCTGCCGCGTGAGCAGCCTATCAGGGGGGTGTACCGGTGCGGCGGAGGCAGCCGGCGGCTCGCCGGAGTTGCATTCTACTCCTGGCAGGTCCGAACAGAGCTAGTGCGGGCGGCCTATGCATCGTGGG
This sequence comes from Neostapfia colusana, assembly GCA_030760725.1. Classification (NCBI taxonomy): domain Eukaryota; kingdom Viridiplantae; phylum Streptophyta; class Magnoliopsida; order Poales; family Poaceae; genus Neostapfia; species Neostapfia colusana. The sequence goes on along the minus strand of JASWHV010000019.1, from coordinate 24,366,962 downwards.
GAACCTAACAATTTCGGCTAGCGGCGGTGAAACCCACCGGGGCGGCGCCGGCGGCTTGCCGGAGATGAATTAGCGGCGGTGCCCCGTGGCTTCTCGGTTATACTTGATTTAGCCGGGGTTTGAGGGCTCCTCCACGACCGTTGGTTTACAGGGAAGGCGTTGCAAGCCTTGGCCGGGCCGGGGAGGCTCCCACGGTGGCTGACGACGTGTGGGGGCGGCGGCGCGTTCAGTTTCTAAGTGCTAGTGGGCTATGGCCACCGGGAAGGCAAACCAACTCGTGCAATGCCTAGGGGGTACGGCTATGACCCTACTTGTGCAAGGAATTGGGGAGTGGGGACTCACCGGGGCAGTTTTAGGAGGTAGCCGGCGATGGGGAGGACGGTGCCGTTTTGCAAAATTCGGGGTTGGCGGTCCTTCTTTTCGCTCAAGTGGGCGCTGTGGGGCGTTGCGGCAAAGGCGTGAAGAGGATGGGAGGGGGTGGCACCCTTTTATAGCGACGGAAGGGCGGTTCCGGCGGCCGAGTCGGTGGCGGGTGTGCCATTGATGAGCGGCCGGATTTTTGTGGTATGGAGGCTGGATTGATGGAGGCGACAGGTGCCAGGGGATGGGGGGCCTCGGTCGGAGCAGCGAGATGCGACGGGGCGCGTCACCTCGCTGGGATTCCAGGGATCCCTCGCTCAGCTCGGCGACGGGAGAGGGGAGGAAGATGTATAGTGGCGGGCCAGGCCGGGCGAGAGGGGGAGGGGAAAGGGGCTGGGCCGCGTGCGGGAAGGAAAAGGAAGGGGGGGGAACGTGGCTGGGCTGCTGGGGAGGTGGGCTGCATCCGGGAAATCGGCCCATCTCCTCTTTTTTGTTTTTCGTTTTCTCTTTCTTGTTGTTTTGACTTGCGATTTTGAATTTGGTTCAAATTTTCATATTCCAAATTTTATGTCCGTTACAGATCTACCCCACTTAAATGGAATCTCATCCTCGAGATTCGGTTACCTCCTCAAATAGGTGGGGAAACTCTCTTCTGAGGTCATCTTCTCGTTCCCAGGTAGCTTCTGCTTCGGTATGGTTAGTCCATTGGACTCGGCAGAATCGCACTGCATTCTTGCGTGTCTGCCGAGTGACAACGTCTAGGATCCTTGTAGGAAGCTTTTGGTATCTTAAGTCCGGCTGTAGGTCCATTGTGTCACACGATACCCGCTCCTCGGGTACTCTCAGGTATTTCTTGAGTTGTGATACGTGGAACACGTTGTGGACGTCAGACATAGTCTCTAGCAGCTTCAAACGGTAGGCCACTGCTCCTATTCTTCCAAGTATTTCACATGGTGTGATGTATCGTGGGGCAAACTTTTCCCGTATCTGGAATCTTCTCGTACCTCGTATGGGCGACACTTTGAGGTATACGAAGTCTCCCTTTTCAAAAGTGAGCTCCCTTCGGTGGGTGTCTGCATAGCTCTTTTGTTTGCTCTGGGCTACCTTGAGGTTCTCTCTGATTGTGGCCACTCATTCCTCTGCGTCCTTAATTATGGCAGGGCCAACATACGAACGCTCCCCAACCTCTGACCACATCAATGGTGTTCAGCACTTTCTTCCATACAATGCCTCGAAGGGTTACATCTGTAGGCTGGCCTGGTAGCCATTGTTGTAGGAGAACTCCGCGAATGACAGACTCTTCTCCCAGTCCTTACCGTATGTTAGAGCACATGCGCGTAGCATGTCTTCTAGTATCTGATTTACCTGTTCGGTCTAGCCGTCCGTCTATGGATGGTAAGCGGAACTGTAATCCAGTTTGGTTCCCAGAAGTGCATGCAAACTCTTCCAGAAGTGCACCGCGAACTGGGAGCCACGATCCGACACTATTCGAGTTGGTACTCCGTGCAGTCGGAGTATGTGATCGACGTATAGTTGTGCTACTTGGTCTCGATGGTGGGTTGTTTTGACTGGTATGAAATGGGCCACCTTTGTTAGACGGTCTACGATGACCCAAACGGAGTAGTTTTCCTTCTTCGTCCGGGGTAACCCGGTTATGAAGTCCATAGCGATTTCATCCCATTTCCACACTGGTATGGTTAGTGGTTGTAGCAACCCTGCTGGCCTCTGATGTTTGGCCTTTACTCGGCGGCAGACGTCGCAATGGGCGATGACCTCTGCTATTTCTCTTTTCGTAGCCACCCACCAGTACTTTTGCTTTAGGTCCTGGTACATCTTGGTAGTTCCCGGGTGGATGGAGTATGCTGAGTTGTGGGCCTCATCCATTATTAATCGTCTTAACCCGTCAGCTTTCGGCACACATATCTGGTTCTCGTACCACAGTGTTTCGTGTTCGTCCACTTGGAACCCAGGGGCTTTGCCTACTCCTGTCTGAGCCTTTAGTGTACGGATTTCCGGATTCTACCGTTGGGGTTGCCGAATTCGGTCCTCCAATGTGGGTTGTAGGCATAGGGTGCCCAGATACCCGTTGGGTGCTATGTGCAGGTTAAACTTCTGCATCTCCGCTATCAGGCTTGATTGGCGGGTAACAGGCCTTATAGTGTTACCGTGAGCCTTCCGGCTCAGAGTGTCGGCTACTACGTTAGCCTTTCCGGGGCGATACTGCACCTCCAGGTTGTAGTCCTTTATCAGCTCCAACCACCTTCGCCGCCTTAGGTTTAATTCTGACTGGGTAAATATGTATTTGAGGCTCTTGTGGTCCGTAAAGATCTGACACATGTTTCCGATCAGGTAGTGTCTCCAGATCTTTAGTGTGTGGACCACAACTACCAATTCCAAGTCATGGGTTGGGTAGTTCTTTTCATGGACCTTCAGTTGTCTTGATGCATAGGCGACGACTCGGTCATCCTGCATCAGCACACACCCGAGTCCTTGTCGGGAGGCGTCGCAGTATAAAACAAAATCTTTGTGTATATCTGGCAAGATCAGCATTGGGGCTGTGGTTAACCTCTTCTTTAATTCCCTGAAGCTGTTCTCGCAGGCGGTAGTCCACTCAAATTTCTTGTCTTTCTTTGTCAACTCGGTCATGGGTCTCGCAATTTTAGAGAACCCTTCTATAAACCTCCGGTAATACCCGGCTAGTCCAAGGAAGCTGCATATTTCCGTCACGCTAGTGGGCTGCTTCCAGTCGGTGACTACCTCAACTTTAGCTGGGTCCACTGCCACTCCCTCGGCCTTTATGATGTGCCCGAGGAATGCAACCTGCTGTAGCCAAAACTCACACTTGCTGAATTTGGCGTACAGCTGATGTGCTCTTAGCCTTCTCAGCACTATTCTGAGGTGTTCGGCATGCTCCTCCTGACTTTTTGAGTAGATCAATATGTCGTCTATGAAGATGACAACAAACTTGTCCAACTTTCCATGAATATCTTGTTCATTAGGTTCATGAAGTAAGCCGGTGCGTTGGTCAGCCCAAACGTCATTACTGTGAACTTGTAATGTCCGTAACGAGTCACGAAGGCCGTCTTCATAATGTCTGCATTTCTGATCTTCAACTGGTAGTAACCCAGTCACAGATCGATCTTGGAAAAGTAATTTGCTCCCTTTAGTTGGTCGAACAAGTCATCAATCTGGGGCAAGGGGTACTTGTTCTTAATCGTGACCTCATTCAGGGACGGGTAGTCGATACACATCCTCAAACTACCGTCCTTGTTTTTGACAAATGCACGGGAGCTCACCAGGGTGAAGAGCTAGGTCGGATAAATTCTTTCTCTTGCGACTCTCCGATCTGCTCTTTTAGCTCGGCTAGCTCATTGGCTGCCATCCGATACGGCCTCTTGGCTATTGGTGTTGCCCCAGGTATCAGGTCGATCAGGAATTCGATATCCTTATCCAGGGGCATTCTGGGTAGTTCTTCTTGGAATAAGTCCGGGTATTCACTTACAACTGGCACTTGCTCCAAGGGTGTTGTTTCCATACTGCACACTAGGGGTTCCATCCTTAGTTTGTGGGGTTGGCATGTCACGGTAATCCTGTCACGGTTCGTCGCCGTGACCTTGCGGTCAGGCACAGGATATATTCCCTTTATGTCGTGCCAGTCAGTCCATTCCAAGGATGACATCTATGCCGTCCGACTTCAGGACGACTAGATCCGATAGAAATTCAACCCCACTTATTTGAATCTTAACCCCCAGGCATCCGAGATGACACTTTATAGTGGCCCCTAGGGATCTGGTCACTAGTGGGGTTTTTAGCCATACTGTTGGCAATCCACTTTTAGCCACAAAGTTGGAGGAATCAAAAGAGTGCGAAACCCCATAATCAAATAGTACCGTGGCGAGGGTTGAGTTGACCAGGTACTCACTGAGTACGATGTCTGGAGCATCCTCAGCCTGGCTTGCATCGATGTGGTTCACACGAGCGCGCCCGAAGGACTGAGCTCGGTTCTGCGGTCCCGACACTTGCGGTGGGTTGCGCCCGTTGTTGGACGCAACGGTCCTTACTCCTGAGTTTGACACTGCATCATTTGGTTTCTTCATGAGTGGGCAATTTGCAATCAAGTACCCCGGGTCGCGGCAATGGAAGCAAGCCCTACCGGTAGTCGTCGTCCGAGTTGTGTTGGCATTGCCCTGCTGCGGTGCATTGGTGCTTGGTGGCCAGTATTGCTGCATTGGCTGCTGTAGGTTGGACCCCGTGGTGCGGTACTGCATTGTGGGTTGTTGTCGTGCCTTTGGCGGGAAGCTAGGCCTTGCCCCTTGGAATCGCTCTTGCTGCTTGAACTTCTGCACCTGTAACTTGCTCTTTCATTCCCCATCCAGCTGGGAACGTTCCTATTCTAGTAGTATGGCCCTATTCAAGAGAGTGTTGAAGTCTGGGTATATGTGAGTGACAAGTTGGCTTTCATGACTCCGTTCAACCCTTTGCAGAAACGGTCTTGTTTCTTCTTATCAGTGTTGATTTCGCTACAGGCGTAGCGTCCCAACTTTAAGAATTTCTTGATGTACTGGTTGATGGTCATGGCTCCTTGGCGTAGTGCGCGGAACTCATCCGCCTTCATTTCAATAACTCCTTCGGGTATATGGTAATCCGGGAAGGCTTGCTAGAACTCCTCCCAGCTTATTGTGTCAGGTTCAGCCGCTGCTTCACGGTAGTTGTCCCACCATTCTGCGGTAGCTCCCACTAGCTGATGGGAGGCTAGTATCACTCGCTCCTAGTCTCCGGCTGCGGTAATGTCGAGTTTCTTACCTATGTTGCGCAGCCAGTCATCGGCTGCCAACATATCCTCATCAGCACCGTCGAAGACCGGGAGTCGGAGCCTCATGAACTCTGACATCCTAGAGGGCGGAGGCGCCCCAGGGCCTCGCTGCCCCTGCATCGCCTGAGTTATGTTCTGTAATAGCTGTGTTTGTACCTCCATAACCTCGACCAAAGTAGCCAGTGGTGGTGGAGGCACCACTTCCTCCTTCGCAGCTGGCACTTCTTCGGGGTTAATTTCTCCAACTCCTTCCGGAAGGTTGTTTGCCCTGTTGGGTTCACCTCTCCCAAAAGCTGCTACTCGTGGGGCCTAGATTGGTGCACGGTGTCCTGCTCCTCTGCCCCTCTGAACGGGTATTCTTCGGGGTGCACGCACCACAGGCGCCTGAGCCCCTTCAGCAACGCGCTCCCGGCATGCCTGAACTCTGGCGGATCTCTTGGGGGCCATCCGGGGAAGCAAAATTTGTGGAGGTTTAGTTTTTGTTTTGTTCATTGTTTCATGTTTACTTACCTATATCCTAGTGTAAAAGTTTGCTAATTTGGTTGATATTTTACTTATTGTTCTTTCCAAGAGGGGTGCCCCTCGTCTGGGCTCTTGTCCATATCACTCAACAAAGTTTTATCATACACACTGAAAATCCATTAAATTCCGGCAAATCACATCATCATTACTAGAGTACAATCATCACATGGTACAACACATAGCAGGTCTAGGACCTTGCAACACACTCACGCCACATCTAACGATGTAGGATTGAAGAGCACGTTAAAAGTTACCATAGGAGGGTGAATGATAGATTTAAACTTTTTAGCGGAAGCAACAAAAACCCCCTCAGTAGAAAATCGATCTGTTAAAGAAACCGTGTATGCGATTGATCTAAATATGTTCAACCGTGACAAAAGTGGTATATACTATAGAGAATCAAGTCACAAATACACGACAACAAGAATCACGGAAATCCGTCACGAAAACTCAAGCTATGATCGAAGATCAAACGAGGGTCAATCTGTTCAACTCGAGTAAAAACCAGATCTGCAACACTGCAAAGAAAGTCGTGTAGACCAGAAACTACAAATCCAATGACTGTGCAATTCTCAAAGCTGATAGATAATCAAGTTGTAAAGACAACCCAAAAAGAATCACGTCAATTGGATCTGTAAAACTCGAGTTATGATCAAAACACCGAAGCTCTGTCGTGCTGTCCAGAAACTCGACGAGAAAAACTTGACAAAAACAAGTTGGATGAACAAGACATAAAAGCTCCTCTAAATTACGAATTTTATTGATCAAAATATAAGAGGAATAGCCCAAAGTCATGCTCTCCACGAGCCTTGGCCTCCCTTGCTTATATAACCAGCCCTAAGGCCAACACAATTCAAACTAGGACTCCAACTCCTACTTGGATTCAAACTGTAACTTTCCAATACTGCTCAAGACTCTTCTATACGCAGATAGAAGCAATCTTAAAACTTCTAAACACCTTAGGAACGTCCCAAGCATTCCTAAAACAACTCTACTTCATGCCTAACATGAAATCCTATTATAACCAACTCGAAACTTTCCATAAACAAACCGTAACCGTCTCAGCCGCAGCCTGAGCGCAAAATCCAGCCGGTTGAACCTTTTCAACCATATCTCCACTTCCATATCTCTTCACCACGCCTTGGAACCATGTTGCCACGTCCATGCACTCCTTGCACACGTGCAAACACCTTCCAATGACGTCCAAGATCCCTTCATATGCATTGTTCTTGATCCAAACATGTTGCGCGACCTCCCGATCAACTCAACCACAATTCCTCCCGAACTTGGTTGTTGAGCCTCATCTTCTCCCTAAGACTAGTTTAATGGATCCCGTCACCAGCCATATATTGAACTCAAGCAACACCTGCACATGAAGAAACAAACAATACTTCCGAGCATAAGTCCGTGACTTGACTCACGTTAGTTCCGAAAACCACAACACCTTACGTGAACACCTCACATAAGCATGTTGCCAACCATAGCAAAATGTTAACCACCGTGAACAGCCATAACACTTCAAAAACTTAGTAAAAGAATACTAAGCAAACTTTCCATAGATGTAAAGCAAGTTCAAAACATTTGCATGGTAAAAACAGAACCATTGCGATTTAGCTCCGGACCTTGCCAAAGCTAACCGGACCTTCCGCCGGAGCTAACCAAACACATGTCGGACCTAGCCATAGCAAGTCGGACCTTATGTCGGATCTTCTCGGAGCTCAGACCTAGAGTCGGACCTTGATAAAAAGAGTGTTTTTGGCAGAATTCAAAACTTTTATCGTCATAGCCAATGTTTTCAGCACATATAGAATTCACAATCTCCCCCTTGATGAATGCATTGGCAACACCACTTGAAATCGAACATTGGCTTATTCACATGAAGAGTTTTGAAAATAATCAAATGAGAAAGAAATTTTGAAACAAAAAATTCTCCCCCTATACATATTTCTCCCCCTTTGTATCAGAAATAAAATGAGAAGAAAAACAAAAATTCTCCCCCTGAGAAGAATCGTGCCAAAACACTTGTGAATCATACAATGTGTGATTAATTTCTTCCCCTTTGACAATGTATTAGGCAAGGTTAAAAATAGAAATTTTAATTGGTAAGCATATTTATAACATATACATATAAAACAAAGCTCATCCAAACCATACTATCAAGTAACTTACACTATCACATCAATGAGATACATAAAGTAGTGCAAGCCATGCTAGAGATCAAGTGTAATTCTCAATTTAAGCAAGTCATGATCTCACAAACTTAACTATGTCAAGACCTGAAAGCATGACACTTGTTGCTGCATTTTAATTATTTTTCAAAGCACAAATTCAGATCATATGACATTTGCAAGAGATTATATACCGCATCAGCCTTATTCTAACCAACCAAGCCAATCCTATGTCATTTGACAATCAGAAGCTTAAGGACATGATTTTAGTCATACACAACTTATTCCAAGTTCATATCTAAGTGCAATGATAAGCCATCTCAAAAGAAGAAGTGTGATGCATGCATATTCTCTTGATCTTTTTTCTCAATTTTTCATTTGAACATAAAAGCTCAACATGTGAGTAGTTGATTGATTATTTTTCATTATTAAAAGCACTTGTGAGCATGCAACAAGTTTAAAACAGCAAGAAAGTTCGATCATGACCAGATTTAGTGTAAATAATTATTCCAATTACTAGTCATGGTAAAAACTACAAAATGTATAACATGAGTAATGTAGTAAGAACTTTCAGCATATAAAAGAAATCACAAAGTCATATATGTATGAAATACTATGCTCATATTATTTTAAACTCAGATTCACACGTAGACTTACCATGTTTCAAAACTCCGCCTCAATTTAAGCCATGAGGATGCATAACCCCTATTTCACTATGAATGAAACAAAAACGAGTGAAATCTAAAGGTTTTGTAAAAATATCAGCCAATTGTTGTTCGGTATCTACATGGTGAAGCACAATGTTTCCTTTTTCAATATTATCACGGAGAAAGTGATAACTAATGTCAATGTGCTTTATTCTCGAATGTTGCACGGGTTTTTTAGCAATGCAAATGGCACTAGTGTTATCACGAAATAGTGGAATACTATCTAGATCAACCCCATAGTCCTTAAGTGTTTGAACAATCCAAAGAATTGTGAGCAAGCGCTAGCAGCAACTACATATTCAGATTCGAACGTGGATTGTGCAACTGAATTTTGTTTTCTAGAGGACCAAGCAACAAGTGAATTACCAAGAAAATGACAAGCACCCGAAGTACTTTGCCTATCAATTCTACTACCCCCAAAATCCAAAAAAGCTTTCAAAGTAACGTTTTAGGAAGAAGGAAGAAAAATCCCAAATTCTTGAGTTCCATGTAAGTACCTGAGAATTCTTTTGACGGCTTGACGATGTGAAGCACGTGGGGAAGCTTGAAATCGTGCACAAAGACACACGCTGAATTGTATGTCCGGTCTTGATGCCGTGAGGTACAAAAGTAATCCAATCATACTTCTATATTCTTTTTGCTCCACGAGTTCACCATCTTCATCAAGTTCAAGCGTCGTTGCTGTACCCATTGGTGTACGAAGAGACTTGCTTCTGTCCATGTTGAAGCGCTTAAGAAGGTCTCTTGTATACTTTGTTTGATTCACAAAAGTACCCTCCTTGGTTTGCTTGATTTGCAGCCCCGAAAAGTATGTGAGTTCTCCCATCATACTCATCTCAAATTCTGAACTCATCATAGCTGAAAACTTGGACACAAGATCATGAGAAGCACAACCAAAGATAATATTATCCACATACACTTGAATGAATAATGAGCCATTGCCATGCTTAAGCACAAAAATAGTTTTATCAACCTTGCCCATGGTAAACCCCTTTTTAAGTAAGAATGTTTTTAACCTATCATACCATGCTTTAGGGGCTTGTTTAAGACCATACAAGGCTTTGGACAGTTTGTAAACATGATTAGGAAAATTTGGATTTTCAAAACCCGATGGTTGCTTGACATAAACCTCCTCATCTATGTAGCCATTAAGAAAAGCACTTTTAACATCCATTAGATATAACTTGAAACCTTTATATGCAACAAATGCTAATAAAATTCTTATGGCTTCTAATCTAGCAACAGGAGCAAAAGTTTCATCAAAATCTAGTCCTTCAACTTGTGTGAAACCTTGAGCAACCAACCTAGCCTTATTCCTAACCACAACCCCATCCTCACTTTGTTTATTTTTAAACACCCATTTAGTTCCGATTAGAGTGTGACCTTGAGGTGGAGGTACAGGTTTCCAAACATTATTTCTTTCAAAATTTTCTAACTCTTCTTGCATGGCAATAATCCAAGATTCATTAGCGAGTGCGTGTGATATATATTTGGGTTCAAAAGAAGCAACAAATGCAGATTGAGCGTGAGAGTTTGGATCAGAAAACCTGGACTGTGTGACTCGTTCATGCAAGCTTCCAATCATTTATTGTGGAGGATGACTTTTGAGGACCCAGAGGGGAATAGACAATTCACAAGCTCCTTCTTCTTCATGTTCTATCACAAATTGAAGAACTTGTGACTTGAGGACGATCTGGACCAGCAATGGTGGTCGTCGGTGCTGGTTGTGAATCAAAATCAGGAGCTGGAACAATGTCATTAGCTCCTGAATTTTCGGGCAGCAGCATCACTTCTTCATCTTCTTCGATGAAAATACTCTCCCCCTGCGGATATGGGTCTGGTCCTGCAATATTAGAGCTAGTACCTGGGCTAGCTTCATCAAAAGAAATCTCGTAAGTCTCCACAATTTTGTTAGTGTCATGTAAAAGCACACGGTAGCCTCTCTAGTATGAGATGGGTAACCAAGAAACATGCCGTCAATAGATCTAGGTTCAAATTTATCAAGATTACCATGTTTCTTAACAAAGCATTTGCAACCAAAGACCCGAAAGTGTGTGACACTAGGCCTATGTCCAAACTGAAGTTCATATGGTGTTTTACCTAGCTTAGCACGCAAGAAAACACGATTTGAGACATAACAAGCAGTTGCAATTGCATCAGCCCAAAATTTTCTAGGAGTTTGATATTCATCAAGCATAGTTCTAGCCATCTCAACTAAGGTTTTGTTCTTTCTCTCTACAACACCGTTTTGTTGAGGTACATATGGTGAAGAAAATTGATGATCTATTCCATTTTCAGCACAAAATTGATCAAAAGATTGATTTTTAAATCCGGTTCCGTTATCACTTCTAATTACTTTTAAAGATCCTGGGTGATCAATTGATAATCTAAGAAATAGGTTCTAAAGTGACTAAAAGTTTCATTCTTAGATGCCATAAAATAAACCCAATAGTATCTAGAATAGTCATCAACAATCACAAGAAGATACCATTTAGCTCCGAAGGATTGAACACGTGAAGGTACTACGGTGTCAAGGTGCAAAAGTTGACCCGGTTCAGTTGTCATGTACATTGTGAGAGGAGCATGTGAACCTACAACCATCTTAGCATGTCTACAAGAAGAGCACACAATTTCTTTGTCCCCTTTAAGCTTAGGCAGCCCACGTATGCGATCAAGAGCACTAACACGTGTGAGATGATCGAAGCCTATGTGACCAAGTCTACGATGCCAAAAATGTAAGTCTTTTGAATCATTAGCAACTAGACATCTATGTTTAGAGGATGACATATCAAAATCATCTTTAAAAACTCTTTCAAACCGAGACATATTAAAAATGAGCTCACTATTTTAATCTACAACCTTGCAACAATTTCTATTGAAAATAATTTCCAAATTTTCATCTAGCAATTATGAAACAGAAAGCAAGTTGTATTTCAAATTTTTAACAAGTGTCACATCTTTTAAAGTGTAGTGATTATTTACTCTAACCGAACCCTTAGCAATTATAGGAGTTGAAGAATTTTCGGCAAAAGTAATATTTTATACATGTGACACAAAAGAGAGGGAGGAGAACCATTTTTTGTTACTGGTCATGTGGCGTGAGCATCCTAAATCCATAATCCAAATGTTCTCCTTCCTCAAACGTGTAACCTACAAAGAAGTACAATACGTCGATAACAGAATACTGGGGTTAGTCAAAAGGCATTTAGGAATCCAGTACTGAGTCACACGACGTCCAGCAGAAGTAACACGCAAAGGCTGAGATAAAACAGCAGGATTATGAGCCAAAGTTTGAGGATTTTTGTACCCAACTACTGACCTACGAGGTGTTACATGAGTAGCACTAAAAACAGTAGGTCCGGAAGCAAACTTTGCATGTTTTTGACTCATTACAGCAGGTTGCATATTCCTAACATTCGGTTCAGCACACGCAACAGGTTTTGCACAGTTGTTATCTGATCTTGCAATCATTTTTTCCTTTTTCTGTTGCTTAGCTAGTCTATAATAAAAATCTATGATATGACCATCTCTACCACAGTAGATACAATGAAAGTTAACTTTATGTTCATGTCTAGATGAGCGGACAACATGTTTATTTGAAACCAAATGAGACAACACTCCCGCAGATTTAAAAAGCACTTCTTTTTGTTTAGGAACTGTTTTAATCAAAACACTTCCTAATGACTTTATAATTTTAGGTGGATGTGCTTTAGCATGAGCATGAGAATCAAAACCTAAACCAGTTTTATCCTTGCAAGATTTAGAAGAATTCAACAGCAAGTTCAGATTCTTATTCCCATTATAAAACCGCTCTAGTGTCCTATTCATGTCATCAAGTTTCTTAGACAAGTCTAGGCAGTTTTGACATGAAGTTTTTCCTTTTAGTTTGCAATTGGAACAATACTTAACTTCATGAGAACGTAAAGCATTGTTCAATATAGAAATTCCATTCATAGCATCTTGTAGTTTCTTATTAAGATCAGCACAAGTAGAACAATGCAGATCATGTGTAGAACAAGAAGCATCTTTCAAGTTTTTATCATTAAGTGCAGCAAGCTCTCTGTTCTTTTCAATCTCTAACTCAAGTTTATCAAGTGTGGAGGTATGTGCACTTCTTAGAGAGGACAACTGTTCATATATTAAATCACATGAGGAACAAGAATCATAACTAGGAATCAAATATTTCAAACGATTAATTTCATATTATAGTGACTTAATTTTAACAGCATTGTCCCTAAGCTTTTTATCTTTTCTCTTAACTATAACAGTGGCACGAGAAATAGCATCACACATTTCTTCGCAAGTAGGACATACCTCTTCATTGTCGTTGTTGGGTTCTGCCTCCTCCATACTTGAACTTGACTTGCCCGCCATGAAGCATAAGTTTGCCAAATCATCTTCATCTTCGTCACTTCTGATGTCCACATCGCTTGAGCCATGTTCTTGAAGTGCGGAGATAAAACTATTTACCAATTGGCATCCTATAAAACCCTTCTTCTTTTTTTATCGTTTGCAGAGGAGTGCTTCATCCTAGTTTTCTTTTCATCACGGGAAGTAGGGCCTGAAAAAAGGCTAGGGCAATCCTTACGAAAATGTCCTGTCTTACAACATTCGAAGCATCGTTGAGGTCCGACACTTCCTCTCCTTCTAGTTCTCACATTTTGCGATGCTTTTGAGAACCGAGTAGAGATGAGTGCAAGTTCTTCCTCTGGAAACTCTTCAATCTGTTCAAGGGTTAGACAGGACAACAAAGAAAGTGTACCACAAGATGAAGATTGACTAGAGCTAGGCATGCCACGTTGTGAAACAAATGCAAGAGACTTGTTGTGGTTCTTACGTGATATTATGTCAATTCTTTTAACTTAGAATATAGCACATCTAATGTAAGTGTACTCATGACAGTAGATTCACGAATTGATGTAACTTTCATCACCCAAATTGACATGTATAATGCACTTAGTAATTGCCTAGCATTTTCAGCATCTGAAAAATTAACGTTGACACTACGCAAGTTGCTGAGAATTTTATTGAAGCGAGCAAAGAGGTCATCGATTGACCCACCGAGTTGCATCTCGAAGCGCATGTATTCTTTCTTGAACATATCTTGTCTTACCTCCTTGATCATGTTGGATCCTTCACGGTAGTCACAAAGTGCTTTTCACACATCGTATGCAGATCGGAGGTGCGCAACATGGTCAAAGTCACTTTGAGTTAATCCTTGTATGATCAAGTTCCGTGCTTTGTTGTTGTTGTTGACATCTCTCATGTTCGTAGTCATGACTTGATCATTTGGCGGCATGTCATAAGGCTTGTACACCTTTTCCCATATTGCGAAGCCTTGCACCTAGATGAAAACCTCCATTCGTGTCTTCCAAACCTGAAAATCAATGCCACTGAACACACAAGGTTTTGCAGAGTATTTCTCCATGATGATTAGTCAAAACACGAGCAAATCACAAAGATTAGAGCACCGTGGCTCTGATACCAATTGTAGGATCGAAGAGCACGTGAAAAGCTACCAGAGGGGGGTGAATGGTAGATTTAAACTTTTTAGCGGAAGCAACAAAAAACCTCTCGGAAGAAAATCGGTCTGTTAAACAAACCGTGTATACGACTGATATAAATATTTTCAACCATGACAAAAGTGGTATATATTATATAGAATCAAGTCACTAAGACACGACAACAAGAATCACGTAAATCCATCAAGAAAAACTCAAGTTATGATCGAAAGATCAAACGAGGGTCAATCTGTTCTACTCGAGTAAAAACCAGATCTGCAACACTGAAAAGAAACTCGTGTAGATCAGAAACTACAAATCCAATGACCGTGAAATTCTCATAGATGATATATAATCAAGTTGTGAAGACAACCCAAAAAGAATCATGTCAATTGGATCTGTAACACTCGAGTTATGATCAAAACACCGAAGCACTGCCATGCGGTCCAGAAACTCGATGAGAAAAACTTGACAAAAACAAGTCGGACGAACAAGGCACAAAAGCTCCTCTAAATTATAAATTTTATTGATCAAAACATAAGAGGAACAGCCCAAAGTCGTGCTCTCCATGAGTCTTGGCCTCCCTTGCTTATATAACCAGACCTAAGGCCAACCCAATTCAATCTAGGACTCCTACTCCTACTTAGATTCAAACTATAACTTTCCAATACTGCTCAAGACTCTTCTATACGCAGATAGAAGCAATCTTAAGACTTCCAAACACCTTAGGAACGTCCCAAACATTCCTAAAACAACTCTACTTCAGGCCTAACACGAAATCCTATTATAACCAACTCGAAACTTTCCATAAACAAACCATAACCGCCTCAGCCGCAGCCTGAGCGCAAAATCCAGTCGGTTAAACCTTTTCAACCATATCTCCATTTCCATATCTATTCGCCACGCCTTGGAACCATGTTGTCACATCCATGCACTCCTTGAACACGTGCAAACACCTTCCAATGACGTCCACGATACCTTCATATGCATTGTTCTTATCCAAACATGTTGCGTGACCTCCCGATCAACTCAACCACAATTCCTCCTGAACTTTGTTGTTGAACCTCATCTTCTCCCTAAGACTAGTTCAATGGATCCCGTCACCTGCTGTATCTTGAACTCAAGCAACACCTGCACATGAATAAACAACCAATACTTTCGAGCACAAAACCGTGACTTGACTCACGTTAGTTTCGAAAACCACAACACCTTACGTGAACACCTCACATAAGCATGTTGCAAACCATAGCAAAATGTTAACCACCGTAAACAGCCACAACACTTCAAAAACATAGTAAAAGAATACTAAGCAAACTTTCCATAGATGTAAAGCAAGTTTGAAACATTTGCATGGTAAAAATAGAACCATTAAGATTTAGCTCCAGACCTTGCCAAAGCTAACGGGACCTTCCGCCAGAGCTAACCAAACACATGGCGAACCTAGCCATAGCAAGTCGGACCTTACGTCAGATCTTGTCAGAGCTCGGAACTAGAGTCGGACCTTGACAAAAAGAGTGTTTTTGGCAGAATTCAAAACTTTTATCATCATAGCCAATATATTCAGCACACATAGGTCTCACAAACGATCACGATTCTAATCATCCACTAACACGGGGTACACAACTCACACTATGCCGGGCTACTCATGGTACTACAGGCTGCTGTCCACTACAGGAATCGGGACTATAGACGACGGCCGGAAACCATCGTCAATAAGGACACTACCGTCGTCAATAAGTTATTGACGACGGTAAAAGTTTATAGACGACGTTTTCAGCTGTCGTCAATTATTAGTCGTCAATAAGTTTATTGACGACGGTAACCGTCGTCAATAAATTTATTGACAACAGCTAAATCTAGCTGTCGTTAATAAACTTATTGACGACAGCTAAATCAGGCTGTCGTCAATAAGCTTATTGACGACGGCCAGGAAACCGTCGTCAGTAACCGTGGCTTATTTACGACGGTTTACACTAGGCCGTCGTCAATAACAATTGCTTATTGACGACGGTTTCTGATACCTGGCCGTCGTCAATACTAATGGCTTATTGACGACGGCCAAGTACCAGAAACCGTCGTCAATAAGCTTTTCAATTTTTTTAAAAAAAACAGAAAATCCTGCCCTGGCTTCGAGGCCAGCCCTGGCTCGATGGCCAGATCACAGGCAATCAAAATATACATCACAGAAATGCATAAAAACACTATACGCACGCCACACTACCCTACGCTACCCCGACCGCTGCCACCGGAGTCCAGGAAGTCGTCGTGCGCTCGTCCAAACGCTGGTTGCTGAGGGGATGAAGTTTCCTGAGCCCGCGTCGTCGATCCCTATGATGTACATGTATAGTTAGACAAATTAGAAGTTCACAAATGTGTATATGATTAAATAAACTCATTACAAGTTAAAATTGAGCAAGTTAGCTATATTTGGCTATGTTTGAGTAAGTTTGCTCATATTTTACTAAGTTTGAGAAGTATGGACTAGTAGTGTTTGTGTTTGAGCTAGTTCAAAAAGTTTTGGCTATGTTTGTGTAAGTTTGGTCATATTTGACTATAGTTGAGTAAGTTGTACCATATTTTACTCTGTTTGAGGATGTTTAACTAGTTTTCTCTAAGTTTAAGTAAGTTTGATCAAATTCAACTAAATTTGAGCAAATTTAACTAGTTGCAGCTATTATGAGAAATTTTGTACCTGTGCTCCTGACGTCGGCCCCTGTGGTAGCTGTATCGGTGGCGGCGCCCACTGAGGAAAGACAACGGGTTGTCCTGTGGCCATAGCCTGCAAATATGAAGTAAATTATTATACATGTCATTTATATATTAGAAACGTTGAGTACATTGATCTGAACTTACCTGCATGGCAGCTTGCAGCTGTAGCATGTACGAGTGTTGATACTCGTCCCTAGCCCGAAGCTCGGCTGCCTGCCTCTCGTTCGCGAGCCTCAGCGCTTCCTGCGTCCTCTAGAGCTCCTCCTGGACACTCTGGAGCTCCAGATCACGGCTGCCACGCCTGCTGGATCCACCCTGCGATGAAGAGGCCCTCGAGTAAGACCGCGCCTCCCTCGTGTCTACTACTCCATCGAAGATAGCCAACCTACACAACGAAGTAAGAGTATTAAAGTTTCGTATCTCGAAGTTAATGAAAGTAAATGAAAATGACAGAACTCATCGGCCGTGAGATTTACCGCCACCGCTTGCATAGGCGGCTTCAGGTACGATCGGCGAGTTCTGCCAATCGTAATCGTCGCCTCGAAGCCTCCGCACCTCCTCCCCATACTTTTCCTGAAAATACAGAAAATTAAAGTCATCAGAAGTTTTAAAGATAATACAATTAAGTCAACTAAAGAACTCACCAACGTCTCTGTCGCTGTCTGAGAAGACAGCTGATCAGAAGTAACCATGTTCGCTCTAAAGACTTAGAAATTCTCGTGTTAATTAAAAAAGAAAGAAAAATCACTCACCACTGCCTTATAAAAATGGCTAAAAATACCCCTATGTATATTTTTTAAAATTACTCACCATTATCATTATAAAAAATAAATTAAAATATCCATAATAGATCTATATATTTTCAAATTACTCACCATTTATATGACCAAAAATGGCTAAATTAACTAAATATTTGTACATGGCGACACTATCATCAAGAATACAATAAACCAAAAATAGTAGTGATAAAATAGTAATAATGATACAGTAAAAATAAATTGAGGCATCCAAACATAATATAATTTTAGACATAGTTGAATTGTTGATAACACTCTTATATTTGATTCGTTAATTCTAGCAACACAAATATGCGGGCCATGCAACTAGTCCACTTTTATTTAGGCTATTCATCAAAGCCTGGATGCAAGGAAAACCTTTCCCTGACACATTTCTTCTAAAAAGCCAAAGGAGGTCCCCGGAAAAAAAAGGGTGCAAGAAAAAGGCAGCCAAGAAAAGGAAACAAGTAAAGGTGCAGATGGAGGGGAGCCGAAATAAAACACATGCCTTCTTCCAAACTCGTTCCTCTCCACTAAGTTCTTCCAGCTGCTGCTTTCTCTCTTCCTCTCTCTAGAGGTTGACCCCAACACTTCAAAGGATTTAGCTCTCAAAAGGAGACAGAGATCGTGGAGGTCGAGCGACAAAAGCTAGAGAGGGGGGGGGAGAGTGAGTGCTTGATGCTTGCTTGTGCGTGGTCGAGAAATTAAAAGGGATCATCAGCATATCAAAGGGGAAGAGAATATGGACAGGGGACTCGTCCACAAATCATCGTCAGCTCTAGTGGGCGAGATGGGAGAAGCCGGCCATGGATGGTGGAGCGTGAATAATTTGAGAGCCCCCTTTGAGCAGCAGCAGCACCACCATCCTTCTCTTTTCATGCCGTCATCCACCAACACCACCGCGGCGCCTTCTTACGCTCTCCATTCCTTCTCCTCCCTTCTGCTCGCGAATCACTATCCGCTGCCTACAACCAGCACGTCGCCTTGGCATGACAGCGGCAGCATCAGCCAGGGACTCGGTCAGCAGGATTCAAGCAGCCAGCTCATACTCTACAATCTCTCTCTTTAATTCTTTCCCTCTTATCTGTCTGTCTCTCTCTCTCTCTACACACACACATACATTATGCTCCTTTCCAGATAATTGTTGAAATACCATGATGCACGAAATATTGCAACGATATTCACTTAAGTACCAGCTTTTATACCCATTTTCGTCAAAAATGATTTTTTCATCTCCATGGTTTCCACCTAATTTATGAATCATATTGCGTTTCATCCAGTGGAGGATTGGTCAATGGGGAGGAGCGATACATGGAAGGGCAGATGCTATTGCCAACTATGATTGGTTCAGAAGCCGGTGGGAGCTACATCTACAGCACCACAGCCAGCCATGGGAGCAGCACAAGTGACGAGATCCAGTTGCCATGGGGGAGTGTCCATCAGCACCACAAGGCCTTGCAGCAGAAAGGAGTAGCACAAACTAACGAACAAACAACTCCGATCGATCCTACTCCACATACGAAACTAGTAGCCGGGGAGAGGCCAGAGGGGAGGGGGAGGAGACTTACCTCGGCTGGAGACGGGTGGCGGCGGTGGCGGGGACGGGCGGCGGCGACCGGGACGGCGGCGACGGGCGGCGGCGGTGGCGGGGACGGGCGGCGGCGACCAGGACGGCGGCGGCGACTGGTGCGATTCGGGAGGCGGCACTGGCCGCCTCCCGGCTCGCGCACGGGCTATATACCCCGTTATTGACGACGGTGCTAGGAAACTGTCGTCAATAAGGACTTAATGACGACGGTACTAGGTTACCGTCGTCAATAACTCCTCGGGTGGGCCCGAATTAAGTTAAAGACGACGGGCGCCGTCGTCAATAATTTATTGACGACGGTTCACGTTCAGCCGTCGTCAATAACTGTGTTATTGACGACTGTGCTAGGTCACCGTCGTCAATAACTCCTCGGGTGGGCCCGAATTTAGTTAAATACGATGGGCACCGTCGTCAATTATTTATTGACGACGGTACTCGCTCAGCTGTCGTCAATAACACAGTTATTGACGACGGCTTTTTCTAGCTGTCGTCAATAAAATTAAAGACGACGGCCCCGTCGACAATAAATCTGGCCGTCGTCAATGATCGTTTTTCCTGTAGTGGTCCCGGTGCCTACTGTGGTGGAACCGGTGGTGGTACGACATCCTCCATGCTGTGGTCCTGGCGCCACTCGCGCCCCAATTCGATCCCGTCGTCGACCAACTCCTCAACAGTGAAGGGGAACTGTCCACCGTCGTGTCCTGCGGTCCCCTGACTAGGTCCTCCACAGCTAGCAACCTCCTCCAGTATCTAAACGCTCGAGTCCTAACCGTCGCCTCCCTGTGGGTACTCGTCCTCCTCTGGCTCATCTCCAGTGCCGTCGTCCAAGTCGTTGTACATCTCCGTGCTCCCGATGCGTCCTCCACGCAGCCGCTCCAACAGTCGAAAAGGTTCTTGCCTTGACCGAAGCGTCCAGCACCCCTGGCTATAGTGGCTCGGACGAAGGGATTCAGGTGGGGTACAGCTGGCACACGCATTGTCTGCGGGCCACTCTCATGCTGCACAGCCAGGGTGCTCTTACGAGCAGTGATCCGAACTCGCGCTCCTCTTGAGAGGGCTCCAACCTGGTAGAGGGAGTCCAACTCCGTGACGTGCGCTGCAGTCCTATGGTTAGCTCCACGCGTAGAGCCTCGGTCACCTAATGAGCTCGCGTGGTCTCGGTGCGGGTCTCATCCAGCTGGTCCTATAGACTCCTCACTCTAGCTTCCGCGTCCTGAGTGCGAGCAACCTCTACCCTCTACTCTGTGTGGGCTTCCTCGCAGCACTGGTCCAAGGCGTGCAGGTATCTGGCGGTCTCTGTCAAGGTGGTGTCCTCCACGGTCTTGGTGGGTCCCTCCAGTGTCGCAACTCGGTGCCTCCAGACATAGCTGTCCTCTCGGTGCATGGGGAAGTAGCGGATGGGCATCGGCCCGGTCCACTCCATGCACCTGTCGCTGAGCTCCAACAGTGCCTCCCGTGCAACAGCCCTGATGGAGTCCGCATAGCGGGCTCCGTTGAAGGTGAGTGAGTAGGGTTGCACTCTGTAAGGTCCTGATGCCTCAGCGATGTGGACCTCTACCTCGTAGCGGAGTGCACCGTCCTCCTTGTACTCCCTCCAGCGGTAGTACGGAAACCTCGTGTACCCAAGTCTCTCCAAGGTGCGGATTAGCACTTGCGGGAACCTAGTCAGGTCCTGCCAAGTACCCTCAAACCAGCCGTCCATCTGTCAAGGCAAACTATGGGATAGTGTTGTTTTGACAAAGATAATTTAACATAAGAGTGAGTCAAGTCTCGTAAAGGTATGTTTTCGCACATAATTTTGGAAAATATGTGTTCTGTCGGTATTTCATCTCCAAGGCTTCATCCTACAACCAAGTACGTCTCTGATACCACTGTGTTAGGACCCACCTTCCTCAGGGCTCACTTGTGCATCCCGTACCAATCCCTGGATAAGTAGTTGGTACGCACAATAAAATGGATCGAATTCCATACATTAATTCAGTCTCAACATGATTCTTAAGGTCTTACAACAAAGTCTTAGGTTACAATTCGTTGGCCTCGCAGGACCTCAAAACAAAAATAAACTAGTGAAAAGCAACGGACTAAGTGGCTCCCATTTCCCTCAGGTAGCCTTGGGCACAAGACTAGGCCTACTCGTCCATGTATTGCGCTTCATCCTCCATCTCCCTTTCCTCTTCTGCTTCTAAGGGTCGTGAAGAAAAAAAAGAGTGAGTATGGAAGGTACTCAACAAGCCCTAACACTACTCAAGGGGTCATGTTTCATGCTAGGGTTATAGCAAGGTAGGGCCATATGGCTTAGTGTTGCCGAATAGCATTTATGCAGGGTCTTCTTCGAGATGGTTTTGCAAAGCAAATGAGGCAGTCGTTTCTTGTTTTTAGTTGGTGGACCTGGGGGAGTTTGAGCTCCATCCCACCAGTTCCCTATGTTTTAACCAAACGTTCAAGCCCACAGCTTTACTAGTTCCCAACACACAGCCAAAATCTCCAAAACACGACAAACACTTCCACCCATCACATAAAGGAATCACACTAAGGCTAATCAACAAGAGCTTGGAACATAGTGTGTCAATACCGTGACAACGGTTATCCGGATTTACGCTCTGCAGAGGTTGTACACTTTACCCACAGGTCAAGCTCTCCTAGCAAGGGAGTAGCATAACGTTCGCCACATCTTCCCCGAGTAACTCCACAATCACACCTCGAGACGCACCCAGGGGCTATTCGGGCAAGTACTCTCCCAGCCGGACCATGGGTAATGACTCCACCGTGTCTTTTCCTGGTCCCCCGTGCCCTACTGGCCGTCAGATGACTCATGTGGAAGTCACCAAGAATGTAGTGGGAATCCTACCCATACAGGTTCTGTGGTTGTATGAAATTCACTATGACGAGGTCATATGAACCGGTCCTTGAGTCGGTTAGGCGGCTCCGTCCATGTCCATGACAGGTGGACTACATCGAAGCACACGCTACTCATTCACCAATCCCGCCTCAACATCCTCTTTTCCCACTTCACTCCACACAGGTTGTATAAAACCATCCCCAACCCATTTCCTAACTCACACCACCAAGACACCTTTCACACTTTTCGCAAATCCGATGATTAATTGTAGTGAGTCACGATGCGAACATCGCGAGGGTCCCTAAGCATTCTACTTTCAAGGGATTACGCACGTCATCATGTTATATTGTGACGACAGGGCCTAGGGTGTCAAGGAGGAGTCGACAAGGTCAAGGAGGGTTCATGGCACTTCACATATCAACCACGTGACTATGCGACCACTAGCCAAATGGGTCTTAGCTACTACAACGCTTAAAAGTAATCACGAAAAACATGCATATTAAAAACAGGCTTTCAGGGTAATTTTGCAAATTAATAGGAGCAATCATGATCAAGGGAATTAGAGCTTGCCTTCAAAATCTTCTAGGAATTCCTCATAATCCGGGTCATCGAAATCCTCGTCGGCTCCCTCGTTCGCTATAGTACGTGGATTACCCGATTTAGCATTGAACCCAAAGGGAATCAAAACTTAAGTAACATCGTAGATATATGGGTGTAGGTATTAAGGGGTTTCCCAACGTCCGACATATCTTAGTTGGGCTTTTGGAGGGGGTAGTGTCCTCGGTCGGAGGGCATCATCCTATTCATTCATTCCGTCCATTTGATTTGTCGGGTTAGCACGCTCACGGATGATTGGTAATGCCATAAATATTTTCTAGTCCTTATCCGCATGTTATTATCCTCTAATGGCTAATTCCTATTTTTGGGAATTTTTCTAGAATTTTTCTGCACTCGAAAAGGCCTTTTTCAAGTTTCTGTGTACATTATTGGGTGTACCTAGCGTTTTCTCCCGCGTTCGGTTGACAGAGGGGCCCAGGACTCCACCGGGCACTGTTTCGTGAACCGGGACTCGGTCCACGGCTGTTGGGTCTCTAGTCCATGTGGACCGAGCCTACCGGGGCCCCTAGCAGGCACGCGGGGAGGTGGCGCCCGTGTGGCGCCGGGTCAGCGGCCATGTCGGCGCCTTGCCTGCGTGGCCCTACCACCTGGCTGCCGCGTGAGCAGCCGATCAGGGGGAGTGTACCTGTGCGGAGGAGGCGGTCGGCGGCTCGCCGGAATTGCATTTTACTCCCATCAGGGCCCAACAAAGCTAGTGCCGGCGGTCTATGCATCGTGGGGAACCTAACGGTGGCGGCTAGCGGCAGTGAAACCCATCGGGGCGGCCCCGACAGCTTGCTGGAGATGAATTGGCGGTGGTGCCCTGTGGCTTCTCAGTTATACTCGATTTAGCCGGGGTTTAAGGGCTCCTCCACGACCGTTGGGTTACAGGGAATGCGTTGCAAGCCTTGGCCGGGCCAGGGAGGCTCCCACGGTGGCCGACGACGTGTGGGGGTGGCAGCGCATTTGGTTTCTCGGTGCTAGCGGGCTACAGCCACCGGGAAGGCAAACCAACTCATGCAATGGCTAGGGGGGATAGCTACGACACTACTTGTGCAAGGAATTGGGAGGCGGGACTCACGGGAGCAGTTTCGGAAGGTGGTCGGCGATGGGAAGACGGTGCCGTTTTGCGAAATTCGCGGTCGGCAGTCCTTCTTTTCGCTCAAGTGGGCGCTGTGGGGTGGCGGCGAAGGCGTGAAGAGGATGGGAGGGGGTGGCGCCCTTTTATAGCGGCGGAAGGGCGGTTCTGGCTGCCGAGTCGGTGGCGGGTGCACCATTGATGAGCGGCCGGATTTTCGTGGTATGGAGGCTGGATTGATGGAGGCGACGGGTGCCAGGGGATGGGGGGCCTCGGTCGGAGCAGCGAGATGCGACGGGGCGCGTCACCTCACCAGGATTTCGGGGATCCCTTGCTCGGCTCGGCGGCGGGAGAGGGGAGGAAGATGTACAGTGGCGGGCTGGGCCGGGCGAGAGGGGGAAGGGAAAGGGGGCCGGGCCGCGTGCGGGAAGGAAAAGGAAGTGGGGGATGTGGCTGGGCTGCTGAGGAGGTGCGCTGTGCCTGGGAAACCGGCCCATCTCCTCTTTTTTTGTTTTTGTTTTTCTCTTTCTTGTTGTTCTGACTTCTGATTTTGAATTTTGGTTCAAATTTTCATATTCCGAATTTTGTGTCTGTTACAGAATATCTGCAAATCAGCAAATTAACCGCAGGATGGCGGCGACGGACTCTATGACAGTCATGATTGTGAAATAGTTTATGGCAACCAGACAACCGGCATGATCTCAGAGTGATCCCAGTGCTCTACATGTTGAAATGCAGTCCTTGTGTATTTTTCAAGAACTAGGGAATGTGTGAAGCTTGTCATTTACACAGTAAATTCACATGATCCCCTACAAATATGACTCTCATTCGTGTTAGCTTGTTTCACTATACAGCTGAAATGCAGTCTTTTTTGGAGAGCAAGCACTAAAACTTTAATAACCTGAGTTGTACACACACACAACACACAACACACACATGTTAAATGTCGAATTTACAGGATTGCTTAATTTGCTTTTGGGCCTATTTGTCCAGCTTTGAGGATTACTTTTGAACCCATAACATGGTAACTCCCCTCGGTGCAGATGTGTTCTTCAACATTCGAGAAAATATCGCCTCATTATAGTGTCACAAGTGGTCAATAAGAAAGGGGAGTCCCATTGTCACAATCCAGGGATTTCAGGATGTCAACTGCAGTTTATATTGTTGTCTGATGTGATGTGAACAAGAAGCACACTTGAACTCATGCTTAAGTTGCTGCCTGTGAAGCTGTGATATTTATGTTAGTACATTCGAACCTATGTTTATGTTCTTTCCTGTGAACCTGTGATGGTTATGTTAGTACATTTGAACCTATATTTATGTTGGTGCTAAGTTGCTGTCTGAGAAGGTAAAATGTATATTTTAATTTCCTGACTGTGGTCATGTGATGTGATGCCTTTGTTATGTGCTTCCAGGCTGGAATATCTATATTTTCCTGCCAGTGATAATGTGGCGTGCTGGTTCTCGACAAAAAAATAATGTGGCGTGCTGGGATTACTACTCACATGGTAGCTGTGCGTCAAAAAAAGGAAGACCGTTACAAATGCATCTCACCTCAACCACGTCTCGGAGATCAGAATAAAAGGAGACTCATTTTGTGATCGAAATGTTTGGATTATAATAGGAGGCACACTACTACGAAAGAAGTTTGTAGTGGTGGGTATTGTACTCGCCATTGACCAAGTTACTAAAAACATCCTCTATTTACAACATCGTATATTTACCCGTCACTACTATTATACTCCCTCCGTTTTAAATTATTTGACGATGACTAGTTTAAACTAACCAGCATCGAATAATTCAAAACAGAGAGAGTATTAAAAAATACAAAAGGGAATAGTGGTCGGCATACGCCTTCCACTACTGACCACCTGGGCTGACAAAAAAAGGCCGAAGTCTAGTCTGTCCCATAGTGGTATCTAGAGGCCACCACCATCACCACTGCCGCATCCACTCGCCCAAGCGTCATATCCATGCTCCGCCACCCGCCTTCGTCGTCGAGGAGAGGCCATCATCAGAGACAAGCCATCGTCGTAGGCGAAGCAACTCCAGCCCCAACCACGACATCCGTTGAGGAAGAGCCTGCCACCTGCGACACGCCCCACCACCTGCCACTCATGCCCGAGCATCCGGCACCCAAACCCGATGGCCGCTACAACGTAGAGCATGCAGGTCGCTTTGCCACATCCAAGCCCATGCTACCCTAGGTGTAAACCCCATGTGAGATGGTAGAGGTGAGTGGCAAGGGAGAGAGCAGCAAAGGAGAGAGGGAACCCTAAACCGTAGAGGCGGGATAGAAGTGGCAAATTACGACGGAAATGGCAAATGTGGAAACTAGGCAAGCTGGTTTTATTTTATAATTCTATTTTCAATGATGGACCGTTACAAGGTCGCCACTTGTACTGCCTCTAGTGGTGGTACCTTTATGAGGCCTGCCACTAGAAAAAGCCTCATGAGTGGTGGGTTACTTAAGAGCCGGCCACCGACGGTGATTATAATGGAAGGTCATTAAGAGTTTGCCACTATAAGAGAGATTAGCAGTGATGGGCGTTTAAGTCATCTGTCATTATAAATAAGCCCTATTATCAATGTCAGACCTCTTTAGCACCCACTACTGATGCAAAGTTTCCAGTAATGGCCTATACGTGCGACCCGATATCTTGCCTTTATAGTAATTTTTATGGTGAGGTCTGATTTATGCCCGCCAATAAAAAGTTTTGAGATTTTATCACTAGAATCGTATTTTTATAGTAGTGATATTTTTATGCTCGTGTCTCTTATAACTGACAATCAAATACCTGTAACATCTAACTGCATCTTTTATTAGGTACACTAAAGACACGTAAACTGTAGCCGCATCTCTCATTAGCCACTGGGGTCTCCATCAGAAAGCGCCTCTAATGAAGGTCATTGGAGATGCAAAATCTGCATCCGATCCCCAATGTCTTCACGACAGATACGCAAATTTGGAGACGTAAAGTAACCGTGTTTTGGATGTGTCTTGATCTGCATCTGCGATGAAGCGTCCTGACATATTGTAGGAGAGCTTATCCCTTGCCGATATACTATGATGGTTTTAATGTAACATACTATATGTTCTTCTAAATTTTTTTTGTTCATGACGGGAGAACTAACTCTGCTCTTTCAACCTCAATAACTAAAATCCGAAGGCAGTACTACATATGTTTTGATTCATAAAAAATGTATGGTACTATTTGTTCTTGTTCGCATTTTTTTTGGCCCAGCTAGCACAAGCCCTGGACCTCAAGTTTTTTTTGGAGTCATAAAAAGATGACATGATGAACCTCACATGTGTTCACACCTTTATTACACTGACAATAAAAAAATAAATTCAGATCGTCTAGCACTCGGAGTTGACTTCTCGCCTGCAACGATCCGATATATGCGACGTGACAAATGGAAATAAAATAGTGAGTGTTGTGGTAGCGGAGATTCCAGAACATGTAGAGAACGCGCGGACAAGAATAACAAAGATGCCGCCGCCTGATCGCTTCATTTTGTCTCTTCCTCGCAGCGGGTTGGACTCCTGGAACTGACATCTCTCCTTGAAAAGGAAAAGACCAACCCTTTTTTTCATAGTCAGGTCATCTTTTTGTGTTTGTTCTTTGTAATAGAGCATTGACGCCTCGATCCACCTGGCACAATGAAGTCACTTGCGTAGGTTGCATGTGCATAACAGGCCAAGATAAACTACTCTAACATTGACTTTAAAAGTACAATACAATGTATTTTGAAGAGGTAAATATAGGGAAGCAAAATAAATAGAGAAGATAAATATTTGATACTAGCACCACTGATAGTAGGCAACAAGAGATGCATCTTAGATATAGTATGCATTTTCACTCACTGCTAGTTTGGTCATAAAGAAATGCATATTAGGAGAGATAGGATTATTCCTTCTCACTATAGGAAACCGTAATATTTTTATGGGCCAGAAACACACGAAAATATACGAAAAGCCCATGAATATAATTATTTTTGTGGGTTTCACTACTACGGTAAACTTTTTCACGTGCGGCTATAAACATATAATCATAGTTAGTTTTGAAAACCGCATGTGACAAAGTGTCTGTGGCTCATTTTCACAGGCATTGGCAAGAACCGCCTGTGAAAATATATTATCACAAACGGTTCAAAAAAGAAGACCGCCTTTGTTAAAGAATTATCACAAACGGCTCTAAAAGTAGGACCGCTTGTAAAAATAGACTACCACAGGCGGCTCTAAAAGTAGGACCGCTTGTGAAAATAGACTACCACATGCGGCTCTTGATGCAAGACCGCTTGTGAAAATGTGCTACCACAGGCGGATATAAATATAGGACTGCTTATGAAAATTGATATCGCACGCGCTACTTCGTTATAGACCGCTTGTGAAACTAAATATCACAGACTCCTCTTTATATGGGACCGCTTGTAAAAGGATACCGCAGGCGACTCAACATATCACTACAGGAAACCCGATCATTTGCGACAGCTATAATTATTTACGACGGTAGCCTGCCTCCCTCGGCCGCCGCCCGCGTCCCAGCGTGCCGCCGCCCGCTGCCCGCGCCCGGCCGCCCCCGCCTCATATTTCCGGCCCGCAGCCCGCTGCCGCGCCGCGCACGCTACCTCCCGCAGCCTCCCGCCGCGCCCGCTGCCGTCTCCCGCCACGCACGCCGCCTCCCGCAGCCTCCCGCCGCGCCCGCCGCCATCACCGCCTTTCGGTAAACTCCTCCATCTAAATGCATTTTTTCATTTTTTCTTGTTATTAGTTAGATTAGGATAGAGTATAGTTAATTCAATTTGTCTTAGAGTAATATGTAATTAATTTGGCAATTAAATTGTTTTTTGTAGTTAGTTAGGTAATTAGGATGTTTATAGTTTAATTTGGTTTATAGTTAATTGATTTGCGACAAACCGCCATGTCGCGCCTCCTCCCGCCACGCGCGCGCCGCCTCCCGCCACCGCACCCCGCCGTCGTAAATTGTCTTGTCGGGCCCATTCGCTGGGCCCGGGAACTTATTTGCGACGGCTTGCCGAAGCCATTGCAAACAACATTATTTGCGACGGTGGCCATCGCAAATAAACTTAATTGCGATAAAAAACGAGCGACAGTTGGAGACCGTCGCAAATAAGTGAAACCGTCGCAATTAGATTATTTGCGAAGGTTTTCCACTTATTTGCGACGGCCGCAGCCGTCGCAAATGGTCGGGTTTCCTGTAGTGTATGTGGCCGCCTGTGAAAATAAGTTCTCACAGACAGTTCGACTTCATTCACCGTCTGTGATAACCTAGTATCACAGGCGATTCTAGGCAACCCATTACCTGTGATAATCTGTTATCCCAGGCTATTTTTAACTACTGGACGCCTGTGATACTTTCTTAGCACAACCGGTTAATATTTCGGAACCATCCGTGAAGATATGTACCCTATACAGAACTACATGCTATTATTTCTAATTTCCAGTTCAAATTCAAATACAAACAGCACAAACACAATTTGCACCCGCTCAGATTGAAATAAAAATTCACACAACAATTATAAAATATAAGTATCATATACATACAATGCAAGTTTACATGTATATCTCAATCATAGTTCACAAGTACACATATTTTATAAGTTTCTCTAAAAACTAGTTGAATGATCATAGTTGCATAGTTCTGGCACATCGGCATGTGTACCTTTGTCGTGGAAGAACAGCCCTCTTTGGTGAATAACTTTGCGATGCATGAACAAACAAAATTCACTCACAATCCTATCGACTTCTTTGACCATATCCCTAGCAATCGGACAATCTCTGTTCACAATCGTGTACGCAATGAAAACATAATAAAAGTATTAGAATATTTTAGTGACAATGAAAATTAACTCAAAAGTAAGAAAATATAATATCGACAATAAGGATAACTTACATTCTCACGATTCACTCTATATTCACCGGCAACACGAAGATTCTCGCAAACATAATATCCGCAGAGGACACTACCAGGAGGCTGCTTGGCACAAGGAAACTTTATCCGTACGTGCAATACGGTCCTATCCATAGGTCGCTCACCGCCAAGTTGTTTCTATTAGAACGTCCAAGCGCTGTCATATAAGAAATATCATATAAGAATTGCCCAACCTATATATGTGTGTATATAACAGTATAGAATATCCGTACCTTTTTAAAATGGTAATGAAATATTTGTATCTGCTCGGGTCGAAATCGGCCGAGTCCATGACCGATGTTGAACCATGCTTTGGGTTGATGAAGATACAAATGTAGTTATTACTACACATGTACGAACACACGTGTTAAGTTAACTGTTAAAAATAATTGATATTTTAACGTCATTGTCGAACTTACTCAAAGTGGTACGGAACCTTTATGAGGTCCTTGCCATCTTTGATAAAGTTAATCATGGCTTGTCCTATGTAGGTTGCCACTTCCATCTTTTTATTTTTTATCGTTTCACTGATTATCTTTGTAAATTCTTTTCGTGTCATGCGCCGGTATTGGGCTAAATCCTGCTTCACTGTCACTTCAAAATTCGACTTGGCAATCCTTGTCGGGTCAAGGATGCCCGTCTTGCCCCTTTACTTTTTCAATATTGATGTATTGCATTCTAAAAGTAAGTCCGAAATTGTTATAAAATCATGCAATGTATGCGTGTAGTAAGAAAAGCAAGTACGAAAGATTAGAGACACAAGCACCAAATGAGTAAAAAGTTCATTTCGAGCATATCTCGATGGAACAAACCCCATAGATCTTCAAAAAAATGGTCGTTTATCGTTTCCTCCTCCGCCCCAAAATGCTTCTTCCGGCACACGAAATGTGATATTAGAAATATCATAATTTTTGCTGCACATCAGGGACCACTCGTGCATTCTCCTTGGCGGGAAAGGTTGTTTGCCAAGCTGTACCGTTGTCATGATCGGCTTCCCATTCTCAACATGAGGGACGCCCTTCTTCTTGTATACCAGGATCCTTTTTAACAAAACAAGAGTCCCGACTATGAACTTCTTCGTCTTCTTCCCACGTCTCATTATTTTGTATTGTTGGCACGTATGAAGTATGGAATGTTGATAAAATTTGTTTCTTCATCTTTTACACAAACTTTGTCACTAACTTTGAAGGTTCCTTATTTTGGTATGAGCAAACTTGCATATGAATTGTTCGAGGAGCAGTTGTTGGAAGTTGGACGGTTTCAGCATGCTCTAAAACTGCTTCAGCCTGAGGTTCAACTTCTTCAGCGAGCTCCTGTATTTCTTTAACACGTTGTTCAAATGCTTGCTCTTGTTTATCTTTACAATTGTCCTTGCTAGGAGATAGCGGGAGTGATTGCTCGTGAACCTTCGACATAAAGGAACGCGGGTTTGAGGTCTTTCGAGATGTGATGACGGGGCTCGACATCGGCTCATCGTCCAACATGATGCCGCGTCGGTGCCAAAGGATTAACTTGTTGACAGCATGTCCCAGTGTCGTTATCCCCTCAGGAGTGTTGTGGTCTATTTCATAATATTTAAAATTATTGTCAATGATCTCAAGAACTTGCACCACATCATAGTACATAGGAAGGGGATTATTGTTGTAGACTTGATATGGTTTTGCCATAGCAGTGACAACCATTTTTGTTTTGTTCCCTGTTCTTCCGATGGGGACGGGAAGACGACAAGATTTGTCCTCAACGATATCATCGACAGGGAAGGCAGTTGGCACTGATCCTACCTGCTAGGCAGGGCAGTTGGAGATAGCAAAGCCACATTTTTATTGGGCACCAACGATTTATTCTCAGACAACAATTGTCCTGATTCTCTAAGTTTGTGCAATATTTGTTGTACAGAAGCCTTGACCCTTTCTTCAATCATATCTTCAAGCGTATTCTTGAATTTATCATGTTTTCTATATGATGCTGCATCGTTAGAGAACCCCTCTTTCCAAGACATTTGAGAAGAGATTGCTCAGACTCGTCTACTGTGTTTAGGGCTGCCTAGAGCAGCAGTAAGTTGGTCCATCTCCCTCACCGGCTTGAAGAGGCCCTTCTCTTTCTTTTTAATTATATCTGATAATCTCGTCCTTACTTCGGACACAAATTCGGGCTTTGCAAGTTGGTCGTCATTGGTCAAACCTGATAGAGCTAACACCCATCGCCTAGTTCGCTCATTGCAGCCTTTTAGCGGGTCAGGATTGTCCTGCTGACAATGTCCTCTATTATTTTATGCCATTTCTCAATTTTCGGGGCATATCCGGTAGATCCCAAGCGATGGTGGTAAGTGTTCTTCTTCACAAGCTCAGACCTAGCTTGACTTAGGGCTATAGCCCCAGGTGTGGTATTTTGATGAACAAACTCATCCCACTGAGCTTGCGTGATTTTTCCCATCTTCTTAGGGCTAGGGACCTTATTATCCTTTACATAAGCATTCATCTCACTCTTCCAGCCACGAAACTTCTTACCGGAAGAGATCAATGTTGCTTTCTTTACAACTTCTTCCATGCCTTTTGGGAACTTGAATTATTTCTTCAACCTCCCCCACAACTCATTCTTGCCCGCCTCACGGAATTTTTTCAAATTGTCCATTGTGATCGGCACGAGCGCTCTAACGAGACAACCGCAGACATTTCGGTACTTTGTAACAGCATCAAGTGGTTCTTAGGGAAGCCCACATTTACTGATTCTTGTTATGTATATGATGCCTTCTAGACCATTGTTTGTACCTCGTTGCCGTCATTTTCGCTTTTGTAAACTTGAGGATTCAGCCTTGGAGAATCTTCTATGTGTTTGAGAGCAGAAGCCACCTCGTTCTCTTGAAAGTTAAGCTAGACAGAAAAGAATTAAAAGTCTTTATTTTCTTGACAAGCGAGATTAACTTAAACAATAATTGATTTATTAGACCAGATAAGTACCATACCTCGTCGGTAGGATTATATTCCGGGTGAAGATTCTTTAAAAAATTACTTTAAATCATCAGTTGAGCAAAAGGATCTTGTGGACGTTGATACGATCCATCACTACTAGACTCAATACTAGAGTGGTCTGAGTTTTAATAAATATTCTTGCCTCCTTGTTACCGGCACGTCGCCTTGTGAGACGGTCTTCTTAGAGCCTTTCATGTTAGAATAAACTAAAGTTATAGAAGGATAACTCTAGTCGTCTAATCGGTCCTGGTCACCTAAGCACTGACTTGGTCGACTAGGACGACTAATCATCGACTTGGTCGACTAGGACGACTAATGAAGACAGAAGCAGAGCACAGAGTATCTTGAGGGCAAGCACATTAAAAGCTTGTTGCACGGGATGTAGGTGCTTGAGGGCAAGCACATTTTGAGCGGCGGGGAAATGTCATACCCGTGTGAGTGGGCTTATCCCGTGGGACTAAAGGAGGCCGGGTGACCGGGGGGAAAAACACAAAAAACAGAAAAGAGAAATACGCCACCGAGCGTCTCCTTCCCATCTCCATCATCGGCATGCTCACCGGCGAGCTCATCGCACGCTCACGCCCCTTTTCCGGTGAGTCGGTGGCCAACGGACGTGACAGTAAAGATCCAAAATAATCCAAATGAATATGAAGAATCTGTAAGTTCAGTGCTCATTCCTAGATGGGGGGAGGAGGGAGGCGGCAGCGTTTAATTGGCAGCGGACGAGAGGAGAGAGGCGGCGGTGTGTACCTGGCGGCTATCAGGAGGAGGAGGGAGGCGACGTTGGTGCGCGACGGAGATGACGGCGGCACGACGGACATGGCGGCGGAGCGACAGAGACGGCGATGAAGCGATGCTCGGCGGCAATGCACGCGTGAAAAATTTTGACAGCCTAACGGCGTCGTTTCAAACATCAGTACTTTGGTTTCGCGGGGGCGGTTGTGTGGCTTTATAGAGCCAACATTTTCACGGGCGGCTGTAAGCAAAAACCGTTTGTGAATATATATTTTCACAGTCGGCATTTAACGCATGTGAAAATATGCCTTGATATTTTAAATTCTTATCTTATATATCATCCCTTCATTTTTACAAATATATAAACAAATACTATTATATGTAAAGTTCATTTAACTCTGAAATATATTATTTGTCCACATAACACTGAAGTATAATATACTTCAGGTTTAATCTTAGATGCGTTCCCTTCTATATATGTTATTTGTAATGTTTGGACATTTGGAAGTGAGCAAATAACATTAAAGAAATAACTTTGAGTATCCTATTAAAATATGAACTTGAATTGGTTATTTGTTTACAATGATGCATGAAAAAGTTTATGAAAACAAAACATATACAAAGAGAAACAATAATAAAAATTTTGTTAAATTATTTCCACGGGCGGGCAGAAACAGTATCCACCTGTGAAGATGTATTATCGCCGACGGTTTCAAACAAAAACCGCCTGTGAAATATTACTTGACATTTTAAATTCATATCTTATATATCATTCCTTCATCTTTATAAATATATAAACAAACACTATAATATGTAAAGGTTATTTAACTCGGAAGTATATTACTTGTTCACATAACACTGAAGTATAATATACTTCAGGTTTAATCTTATATGCCTTCCCTTCTATCTCTTTTATTTATAATATTTGGGCGTTTGGAAGTGATCAAATAACAGTAATGAAATAACTTTGAGTATCCTATTGAAATTTGAACTTGAATAGATTATTTGTCTATAATGATGCATGAAAAAGTTTATGAAAGCAAAACATATACAGAGAGAAACAATAATCAAAATTTTGTTAAATTATCTACCCAGGCGGGCAGAAATAGTAGCCTCTTGTGAAGAATCGTAGACGGTTTTAAACAAAGACCGTCTGTGAAAATATGCCTTGTCATTTTAAATTCGTATCTTACAAATCATCACTTCATTTTTACAATTATATAAACAAACACAATAATATGTAAAGTTCATTTAACTCTGAAGTATATTATTTGTCCATATAGCACTAAAGTATAATATACTTCCAGTTTAATCTTATATGCCTTCCCTTCTATCTCTTTTGTTTGTAATGTTTGGACATTTAGAAGTGAGTAAATAACAGTAAAGAAATAAGTTTATGTATCCTATTGGAATCTGAACATGAATTGGTTATTTGTTTATAACTATGCACGATAAAGTTTATGAAAACAAAACATATACAGAGAGAAACAATAATCAGAATTTTGTTAAATTATTTTCACAGGAGAGCAGAAACAGTAGCCGCTTGTGAAGATGTATTATCACAGGCGGATTCAAACAAAGACCGTCTGTGAAAATATGCCTTGACATTTTAAATCTTATCTTATATATCATTC
Organism: Neostapfia colusana; assembly: GCA_030760725.1. NCBI lineage: Eukaryota > Viridiplantae > Streptophyta > Magnoliopsida > Poales > Poaceae > Neostapfia > Neostapfia colusana. The sequence goes on along the minus strand of JASWHV010000019.1, from coordinate 24,332,030 downwards.
CTTCATTTTTATAAATATATAAACAACCACTATAATATGTATAGTTCATTTAAGTATGAAGTATATTATTTATCCATATAACACTAAAGTATAATATACGTTAGGTTTAATCTTATATGCCTTCCCTTCTATCTCTTTTTTTGTAATGTTTGGATATTTGGAAGTGAGCAAATAACAGTAAAGAAAAAACTTTGAGTATCCAATTGAAATCTGAAGTTGAATTGATTATTTGGTTATAATGATGCATGTAAAAGTTTATGAAAACAAAACATATACAGAGAGAAAAATCGTAAAAAAATTGTTAAATTATTTTCACGGGTGGGCATAATGGTATCCGCTTCTGAAGATAAATTCTCTCCTACAAAATTCAAATTTTTTAGTCCAATATCAACTTCATAAGCACATGCGGCCTTTAGTGATAACCGACTGTGAAGATTCACTTCAAAGATGGTTTTTTATTTATGGCCGCCTGTGAATTATGTGTCGCTTCGCGGCTCAATCGCCGCGTTTATTGGATACTGTTATAACTTCCTCGCCATATCTAGGGTTTTATCGATCGTGCTCACAATTCAGTAACTCAATCAGACAAAGACTACTCTTGCTCCTGCGTGTTCTTCCCAATGGCCAACTTTGCTCTCGATCCCACCAGTTTTGTTGATATCACTGCGGTTGTTGAGATCGATCCTCCTTCTCACAATGGTAATTCTCATCCTTTGGTTGTTCCGATAGTCTCAGGACCAGTGTAATAGAGGGGAGATATCCCAGAACAAAGCGTGCATGTGGGACTTTCACACACATCATCATCAGTGCAACAGAGGGAAAATATTGGTACCCAGGAAAATATTGGTACCCGGATTCTTATCTCTGAACCCCCTGTGACAGTACATGTTTCAAAAGGAAAAGAGAAATAAGTTGCACTAGTCTCTCCTCCAGACTTGCCACCTCCAGACTTGCCTCCTCCACACATACGTCCTCTAGAGTTGCCGGCTCCTTGTGTCCCTCGTCTGCCTCTGATGATTGCATCTTGTGTAGATAAATGGTTGTACACTGAAAAAGATCAGTTTAAAGATAAGGATCAGGTCTCTTTTGAAGTGCAGCTTATCATGAAAGAATAACAAGTCGGTACTATTAGAGCTAAACCTTCAGACAAACAGTTTCCTCATTGTGAGTCTAGCAAGGCACGTCGTATCCTCACCAGATCCAAGGCTAAACAAATAGGTATCACGATCAAAGAGCCACAAAGCAACCTTGATTCAAAGGGCCACAAGACAACCCAAAAGTGGATAAGAAATAGCAAGGGCAAGTTTGCCAATCGTAAACATATTGAAGGTACTTCTTTGATATGACTCTGATTTAAATGATATTGTTATAATGCTAATGATGTTCTCCATGAAATAGTAGTGAAAGTTAAGTCTGAAGACGATAGTGCGTCGTCTGACTCAACCTGAGGAGAAACAAGATGAGGATAGGTCATCGAAGTTCAAGAAAATAACATCTAAAAGAAGGCCTATCCTTTAGTTATTTAGGATGCAAAATTTTCAATATCACTATGTATTGTTGTACTATTTTTTGAAGTATGCTTCATGTCACAAACTATGATTGATTTCACATGTTTTGTATTTTGCCTAAACCTTGTAACTTGATTGTTTTCAGAAAAATTAATTATAATATTATGTGTGTTTTACTACATTAATAATGTTAATTATTATTCTGTTCTATGTGTTTTGCTATATATATAGACAATGTTAATTATTCAATTCTGGGTGTGCTGTATGAAAATTTTTCACATGCGGCCATAAGAAAAACCGCCTGTGAAAGGTAGTTTCACAGCTGGCTATTAGAAAAACCGCCTGTGAAGGGTAGTTTCACAGGCGGCTGTTAACACAACCGCCTGTGAAAGTAATATTTCACAGGAGGTTTTAGAAAGGACCGCATGTGAAAAGATTGTGCTATTGAGCGCGGCCCAACATCTTCACAGGCGGTCCTTAAGAACCGCCGCCTGTGAAGTTCTATTTTCACAGGTGGTGTAGCGTAAAACCGCATATGAAACTGGGATTTAGTCCCACCTCATGTAACTATCTTTCCGGCGTCCATCTTATAAGCTTGGAAGCCTCTTGTGTCTCGAACTCACTTGAACTCTCACTTATCTACGCCAGTACTGTTGGATAACCCATGGGCCCGTGACGTTGTTGTGCGGCACTCTTTATATATATGAAAACAAGGTTTCATATATATGAAAACACATCTCACAAAAGAAAAAGATTATGAAAACATCAGCCAATAAATATTACACTCTTTATTACACTACGTTCAATATTAAAAAATTATACAATATTTATCAAATTTGTTTCTACAATTTTCCCTGCGCTGACATCTTCTCGTATGTAGGGTTTCAAATCTTTTTTAATATTTTTTCTACTAGCTTGATATTTTCTCGACCGGTGAAGAGAGGATATGTCTTCATATTGATTATATTCCTCTTCATTATCTCTCACATTCTCAACTCCCACAATATTTTGCTTTCCAGAAATAACTACATGCATCTTCTCAGTTTTTGGATCTTGTACATAAAAAACTTGTGCAACGCGATCGGCGAGAACCCACGGGTCATCTTTATATTCTATTTTCTTTAAGTCTACCAAGATCAGACTGTAGTTGTCCACTTTCACACCATCAGGGTGTTTGAGCCATTGGCACTTAAACACGAGTATTTGCATTCTTTCGGCATAATCGAGTTCTCATATTTCCCTAGTGGATCATAAGTCTCTATACGAGTTCTACTATTTTGTGCAACACTCTTATTGTCTTTTGCCTTAGTGTAAAATTTATACCCATTGATGTCATATGCTTGCCATGATGTCACCAAAGCAGATGGGCCAGAAGCTAATTTCTTTATTGTTGCCTCTTCTATAGAGTCTCCGTATGGTATATTTTTGTCCAGTAACCATTCAGTGAAATAACTTTTGTGCTCTCTCATGATCCACTCATGTCCGCGGCCTGGGCTTTCTCTACGAAGCTCAATTTGGTGTTCCTCGATGTACTGCTCAGCTATCGCGAGTTGTTGTAGTGCACCAAATGTGCACAATGTACTAATTTGTAATCCTGAATGATGAAAGTTTTTCTACCTAATTTGCCTCTCCCACGTAGTCTACCCTCATGTATTGTAGGCAAACCTATCTATTTTCCATCTCTGATGTAATCAGCGCAACCCTCAGTTACTTCTTCCGTAGTGTAGCCTTCCATAATTGAACCTTCTGGGTGAGCATGACTCCGCACATAACCCTTTAATACTGTCAAATATCGCTCCAATGGAAACATATGATAAAAATATAGTCGCCCAAATGCTTTAATTTGGTCCACGAGATGTATGATTAGGTGTACTTGCATATTAAAAAAGGATTGTAGGAAACACATCTCAAGCCTACACATAGTCTCGATGATGTACGTTTTCATATAGTCTAAGTCTTCACAAGATATCACCTTTTGTGATGCTGCATTGATGAAGTAACACAAACGTGTGGTCACAACTTTTATATGCACTGGTTTGACGACCCTTATTGCAATGTCGAGGAACATTGCCATCTTTATATGACAATCGTGAGAATTGTAGCTAAATAGATACAAGTCTTTCATCGAGACTAATTTGTTGATATTTTATGAGAAATTCGTGGGCGCTTTGACCCCACGCAAGCATCCGCAAATTGCTTTTTTTATCCTGTAGTGTCAAGTTGTATCTAGCTAGTGGAAGGTAATGCTTCCCATTGCCTTTTTCTATTGGATGAAGCTCCGGTCTGATGTTAAGATTTACTAGGTCCATACGTGATTTTAGTTCATCCTTTGTCTTCCTCGGCGTGTCCAGCAAAGTTCTAATTATGCTGTCAAATACATTATTTGTAACGTGCATCAATTCATTACTGTGGCAAATTTCTAGGTCCTTTCAGTACAGAAGATACTTGAAAAAATCGATTGTTTCTTGAAAGCCATGTCAGTTGTGTCAGCCGAAGGTGTAGTTTTCTTTATCTTTGCACCTTTATTTTTTCTTTACTGGAAACAATCTGAATGTTCTTGACCATTTCAAACACGAGTTAACCACTATAAGGTTTTGGTGCAGTACCTTTTCAGTTTTGTTATTAAATTATTTTTTCATCTTCGTGTACTTGTGTGTATCTATCAAGAACCGTCAGTGTCTCATGTACGCCAACTTTATGGATAAAGTGAGGTACAGAAAACCAGTTCCATCCACACACCTTACACAATCTTTCTTCCCTTTTGTTTGTTCCGATAATGTAAAAAGTTCGGGATAATCATGGACGGTAACGAATATCGTCGCTGTTAGAGTGAAATACTCTCGCTTGTACTTGTCTCATGTCTGTACCTCTTCATTCCACAACTTCGCCATAGCCTCCATTAGAGGTTCCAGGAGCACATCAATTTTGACGCCAGCTTGTTTCAGACCTTGGATAAGAATAGATAACAAAATATACTTCCTCTTGTGACATAACCAGGTTGATAGGTTGTACATCGTTAAGACCATGATCATGTGCTGTGTGGGCTCCTTTTTTCACCAAACGGATTCATTTCATCTGTACCCAAAGCAAACCTTACATTTCTGATTTTCTTTGCCAAGTCCGGATACTAAATATCAAAAATTTTCCATTGTGTTGCATCACTAGGGTGTCGGATCTGTTTGTCATTCTTCGTGAGCTGCTCAGAATGCCATCGCATAAGTTCGGCCTCCCTAGGGTTCGAGAACATACACTTCAAGCGATCAATTACTGGAAGGTACCACATCACCAAGGTAGGAATCTTTCTCTTATTCTTCCGATCTGCATCGTCAAAAGTATCATCATCACCCTCAGGGCCAATAGAACTCTTCTTATTTTTCTGGATCTTATTCATGTTGGTAACATATTGGTGATTTTGTTCCTTCTTGTATCTACTGACACCGCAAATCAGGCATGTCGTTGCAAGCTCATGCTCTTTGTGAGATAGAATACAATGATTCGGACAAGCGTGTATTTTTGCCACACCCAATGATATTGGACATAGAAGCTTCTTCGCTTTATAAGTGCTTCTGGGCAGTTTATTGAGATTTGGGAGAATTTCTGTCAAAAGATTTAAATGATCAGTGAAACTACAATCGGACCATCCGTGGGTGGCCTTCAATTTTAGTACTTCTAGAACTGCACGCAAAGTAGTAAGCTCTTTATCACAATGCTTTGATTCATCATATAAAATCTCCTTTGACGCACTCTGTAATGTCTCCATTTTACTTAAACGTTTACTTTATCTTATTGAAATCAGCACATGTGGTTCCATGTGACGCAACATCTCCTCACAATCAAACTCTTCATCGTCGTCATCATCATGATTGTCACGACCATAATCGATATGAGCATTATCCCCGTCTGAATATCTGACACCTTTCTCGTCATCATTATCCAATTCACGTGTATCAAACTCACCATGCTCTGTCCATATTGTGTAGTTTTTCTTAAAACCTCTTTTCAGCGAGTGTGATTGGATTACTAAATTATCTGTCCAAGCAATGTTGTTTTCCAAGTCCTTACAAGGACATAATATATCATCTCTTTTTTGCATCTTCGGATGTCTATTGGACGCTTCAATAAATCTTGCAACATTTTGAATGTATGTAGGATCAGGTCTTGATGTATTGTACATCCACACTTGGTCCATCTTCTACATCAAACTGTATAATATAGGATATATGCAATGTAGGATATATACAATGTAGTATAAATAAAAATTTGAAAATGTAGGATATATAGAATGTAGCATAAATTTTTTTGAAAATATAGGATATATACAATGTACCAAGACATACATTTTGGAGACATGAATCTTTGAAAATATTCTAAATTTAGCTCAATTCTAATTCAAGATCTTCTAAATCCTTAAAAATTTGTGGAGAACCTAAGTTCAAAAATTAAGATCTCAAATTGCACCTAAAGGAGAAAAAACGTCGCAAGATCATAAGCTTACCTTATGGAGAGACAAATCTTTAATATAAACTCTAATTTAACTCTTATTCTTGTCTAGATCTACAAAATATAGGAAATTTGGTGCAGAATGTAAATTACAAATTTGAGGCGTCACATCAAAAAGAAGGGGAAAACGAAGCAAAAGCATAGAATAACAATAAGTAGACTTAGCTCTAAAAAGATTTGGAAAGAAAACTGCCCCCACCCCCCAAAATTTGGAAAAATATCATCCATCGCGGTTGCCGCTAGCTCAGCCGCGCTCGGACAGAAAGGCTATATATACAATTTTTCAGAGACGGTCAGAATAAGGAACCAAGGTGATAACTATAATATCGCAGGCGGTTCGAAACAAAGAACACTTGTAAAAAGAAGTTTATTTTCACAGGCGGTCTGTGAGGATAAACCGCTTTAGATGTTGTCCATTATCACAGGCGGTTTTCTATAACGACCGTCTGTTTTAACAAGCCTATGTTCACAGGCAGTTGTTTATCCAAAACCGTCTGAGATATTGTCCATTTTAGAGGCGGTCCTTGTCTAAAACCACCTATGAAAATCTTGATGTTTTCATTGGCGGTTGTACTGTCAAGACCGCCTGTGATACCTAATTATCACAGTGATTTTTATTCATTGGACATCACAGGCGTTTTTTCATACGGACTGCCTATACGAAAAATGGGAGGCGGCTGTGAATTTTTTTTAGTAGTGTTTAGACCTTATTTTAGGGTCCTGAAGCCCACAAATATAAAATAAAGCTATCCTCGTCGGCCGTTGGAGGCTCATGAAGATAACTATTTTCGTGGGCCAGTTCTTAGCTGGTCAACTTGTTGGCCCACGAAAATAATAAGGAGATATTTTCGTAGGCTAGCTTGTAGCCCATAAAAATACTAAGGCAGTATTTCCATGGACTATGAAGTGGCCCACGAAAATATTAAGGCATTATTTTCGTGGGCCAGTCCAAAACCCACTAAAATAATGTCTTAATATTTTCGTGGGCTACAAGCTGACCCACGAAAATACATCCCATAGCAGTGTAAAAAAGCATGTTTTATTGTTTCATTTCGAGCACATAAATAAACAGAATACAATTACCAGTCAAACACATTTTCACTCTTCATAACAAATATAATGCATTTAATCTCACAACCAAGTTTAACTCACATTAAAACGTCCATTACATAGTTGACAACACGTTAGAACTAACAGCCAAGTTCAATTCACATTAAAACATCCATTACATGGTTCATAACACATTACAACTCTCTCCTTGCCTCATCAGGTCTTTCCGCTCGCGGTTCTCCATTTATCAAGCCAAATCAAAGTATTTACGTTTTTGATAAAAATGCAAATAAAAAGTAACATGATATCTATTCTTCCTAGGGCTTCTTAAAAATGAATTCATTCTGAAAACAGAAAATGGAATGGATTTGTAACACGAGGACTCAGGAGACTTCTTAGTTGGTATCATCAACTTACGTAGTTGCTACCACCGGGAGCGAAGAACTGATCGATGAAGTCTTATCCTCCACACCGTCCTCCTGAAGACCATGTGAGCAAATTTGTAACACAAGACTCTAGAGATCTCCTCATATGCAAATTGAATATCTTATTTGCATCTCTTGTTGGAGATTGTTTGAGCTGCTACTCAAAATTCAAAGTAGCTTTTTTCTCTTTTTTCTCCATATCTATATAGCTTGATACATCTGTTAGATGTCAAATTTACAGCATTGCATAATTTTCTTTTTGGCCTATTTGTCCAGCTTTGAGGATTACTTTTGAACGGGTAACATGTCTTGATCAATGCCTACTTTGTTATATCTTTCAAAACAACAACTACACTAGAATTTGAAGTGATGGCAACTCCCCTCGGTGCAGATGTGTTGTTCAACATTCGAGAAAATGTCGCCTCATTATAGTGTCCAAAGTGATCAATAAGAAAGGTGAGTCTCATTGTCACAATCCAGGGATTTCAGGATCACAGTTGCAGTTTATATTGTTGTCTGATGTGATGTGAACAAGAAGCACACTTGAACTCATGCTTAAGTTGCTGCCTGTGAAGCTGTGATATTTATGTTAGTACATTTGAACCTATGTTTATGTTCTTGCCTGTGAACCTGTGATGGTTATGTTAGTACATTTGAACCTATATTTATGTTGGTGCTAAGTTGCTGCCTGAGAGGGTAAAATGTATATTTTAATTTCCTGACTGTGGTCATGTGATGTGATGCCTTTGTTATGTGCTTCCAGGCTGGAATGTCTATATTTTCCTGCCAGTGATAATGTGGCGTGCTGGTTCTCGTCAAAAAAAAATAATGTGGCGTGCTGGGTTTGCTACTCGCATGGTAGCTGTGCGTCAAAAAAAAAAGGAAGACCATTACAAATGCATCTCACCTCAACCACGTCTCGGAGATCACAATAAAAGGAGACTCGTTTTGTGATCGACGTGTTTGGGATTATAATAAAAGGAGACACACTACAACAAAAGAAATTTGTAGTGGTGGGTATATATAGTGCCCGCCATTGACCAAGTTACTAAGAATATCCTCTATTTACAACATTGGATAATTACCTGAAAAAAAAAGTCGAAGTCTAGCTTGTCCCATAGCGGTATATATCCATGCGCCGCCACCACCAACACTGCTGCCCATCCACTCGCCCAAGCCTTGTATCCATGCTCCGCCACCCACCTTCATCATCGAGGAGAGGCTATCATCAGGGACAAGCCATCGTCGTAGGCGAAGCAACACCAGCCCCAACCACGATATCCATAGAGGAAGAGTCTGCCACCTGCGACACGCGCCACCACCTACCACTCATGCCCGAGCATCCCGCACCCAAACCCGATGACCCCTATAACGTACGCTCGAGCATGCTGGTCACTTGCCTATCTAATTGTTTGCCACATCCCAGCCTACATTAGGTGTAAACCCCATGTGAGGTGGTGGAGGTTAGTGGCGAGGGAGAGTATATATAGCAAAAGACATAGGGAACCGTAAACCATAGAGCCGGGAGAGAAGTGGCGAATTACGACGGAAATGGCAAAATGTGGAACCTAGAGGCATTATGGTTTCATTTTATAATCCTATTTTCAATGATGGACCGTTACAAGGTCACCACTTGTACTGCCTCTAGAGGTGGTACCTTATGAGACCTGCCACTAGAAATGAGCCTCATGAGTGGCGGGTCATTTAAGAGCCGGCCACCAATGGTGATTACAATGGAAGGTCATTTAAGAGTTTGCCACTATAAGAGAGATGAGCAGTGATGGGCATTTAAGTCGTCCTTCATTATAAACAAGCCCTATTACCAATGACGTACTTCTATAATTAGCACCAACTACTGCCCACACTACAGTAAAAGCGACCATTGATGATGGCCAAAATTATTGACGACGGGGCCGTCGTCTTTAAATTAATTGACGACGGCTAGATACGGCCATCATCAAAAATGTCGTAATTGACGACGGTTAAACACAACCGTCATCAATAAGCTGCTTATTGACTACGGTAACCTAATATTGTCGTCAATAAGCAACTTCTTAACGATGGGGAACGCCACCGTCTTAATAAGCCCACATATACTCCCGGACGCGAGTCGGGAGGTGGCATTCTCTCCCGACCACGCCGCCTCTCGACTCGCTGTCGCCGGTCTCCGCTGCCCCGTCTCCGGTCACCGCCGCCCGAGGTACGTCCTCCTCCCCGTCGCCCCTCACCGCCGCTGGCCGCCCCCGCCACCCCGCACTGCCCCGGCCCCCCTCCCGCCCCACCACCCCGGCTGCCCTGGCCCCCCTCCTGCCCCGCCCTCCGCCGCCACGCCGTCGGCCACCTCGGCTCCCCTCCCGCCCTGTGCCGCCCTAGCCACCCCGCGCCCCGACCACCCCCGCCACCCCGGCCCCCCTCCCGCCCTTTCCCGACGGCCGCTCCCCGCGCCGCCCCGGCCCCCCTGTGGTGCTATATCTGTGACTTGATATCTCGCCTTTGTAGTAGTGTTTTTTGGTGAGTCTTCTTTACGCCCGCCAATGAAAAGTTTTGGTGTTTTATCACTAAAACCGTATTTTTATAGTAGCGATATTTTTATGCTCGTGTCTCTTATAACTTACAATCAAATACCTGTAACATCTAACTGCATCTTTGATTAGGTATACTAAACACACGTAAACTGTAGCCGCATCTCTTATTAGCCACTGGGGATTCCTTCATCAGGAAGCGCCCCTAATAAAGGTCATTGGAGGTGCAATTAATCTGCATCCCCAATGTCTTCACGACAGATACGCAAATTTTGAAACGTAAAGTAACCGTGTTTTGGATGTGTCTTGATCTGCATCTGCGATGAAGCGTCCTGACATATTGTAGAAGAGCTCACCCCAGGCCGCTATATTATGATGATTTTAATGTAACATACTATATGTTCTTCTAAACTTTTTTTTTGTTGATGACAGGAGAACTAACCCTGCTCTTTCAACGTTAATAATTAAAATCCGAAGGCAGTACTACATTCATAAAAAATGTATGGTACTATTTGTTCTTGTTCGCGTTTTTTGTTCTGACCCAGCTAGCACAAGCCCTGGACCTCAAGTCTTTTTTTCGAGTCATAAAAAGATGACGTGATGAACTTCACATTGCTTGTGTTCACACCTTCATTACACAGACAAGAGAAAAAAATCTACGAAACGGGCCCTGGCCCACTGGCCCAAATCTACGAAACGGGTCGTTGTATATAAGGGGTCGTCGTATATATACTGTTATATACGACGGCGCCGTCGTATATAACTATATATACGACATAATATATACGACGGCCACAAACCGTCATATATAAACACCTGCCGTCGTATATAGGTTATATACGACGGCTTCTACTTTATATACGACGGTTTTAGCCGTCGTATGCTGACGGGAATATTGTAGTAGTCTACCACTCGGTGTTGACTTCTCGCCTGGGTGACAAATGGAAATAAAAATAGTGAGTGTTGTGGTAGCCGAGATTCCAGAACATGTAGGGAACGCGAGGACAAAGAACAAAGATGCCGCCGCCTGATCCCTTCATTTTGTCTCTTCCTCGCAGCGGGTTGGACTCCTGGCACTGGCATCTCTCCTTGAAAAGGAAAAGATCAACGTTTTTTTTATATTCAGGTCGTCTTTTTTGTGTTTGTTCTTTGTAGTAGAGCATTGACGCCTCGATCCACCAGGCACAATGAAGTCACTTGCGTAGGTTGCATGTGCATAAAAGGCCAAGATAAACTACTCTAACGCTGACCCTAACAATACAATACAATGTATTTTGAAAAGGTAAATATAGAGAAGTAAAATAAATTGAGAAGATAAATATTTGATACTAGCGCCACTGATAGTATGCAACAAGAGATGCATCTTCAATATAGTATGCATTTTCACTAACTGCTAGTTTGGTCACAAAGAAATGCATATTAGGAGAGAGGGAATTATTCTCTCTCACTGTAGGAAACCGTAATATTTTCATGTGCCAGAAAGACACGAAAATATATGAAAAGTCCACGAAAATAATTATTTTCGTGGGTTTAGACCTTATTTTTGAGGTCTGAAGCCCATAAATATAAACTATCAAAATAAATTTATTTTCGTGGGCAACCCACAAAAATGAAGTTATCTTTGTCGGCTGCCGGAGGCTCATGAAGATAACTGTTTTCGTGGGCCAGTTCTTAGCCCACGAAAATACTGCTTCGTGGGCCAGCTTGTTGGCCCACAAAAATAATCAAGAGAGATTTTTGTGGGCGAGCTTGTGGTCCACCAAAATACTAAGACAGTATTTTCATAGGCTAAGAAGTGTCCCACGAAAATATTAAGGCATTATTTTTGTGGGCCAGTCCAAAACCCACGAAAATAATGTCTTAATATTTTCGTGTGGGCTACAAGCTTGCACACGAAAATACAACCCAAGCAGTGTAAAAAAGCATGTTTATTGTTTCATTTCGAGCACATAAATAAACAGAATAGTATTACCAGTCGAGCACATTTTCACTCTTCATGACAAATATAATGCATTTAACCTCACAACCAAGTTCAACTCACATTAAAACGTCCATTACATAGTTGACAAGACATTAGAAATAACAACCAAGTTCAATTCACATTAAAACATCCATTACATTGTTCATAACACATTGCAACTCTCTCCTTGCCTCATCAGGTCTTCCCGCTCGCCGTTCTCCCTGTATCAAGCCAAATCGAAGTATTTACATTTTTGACAAAAATGCAAATAAAAAGTAACATGATATTTATTCTTCCTATGGCTTCTTATAAATGAATTCATTTTGAAAACAGAAAACGGAATGGATTTATAACACGAGGAGTCTGGAGGCTTCTTAGTTGGTATCATCAACTTACCTAGTTGCTACCATCAGAAGCGAAGAACTGATCGATGAAGTCTTCTCCTCCACACCGTACTCCTGAAGACCATGTGTGCTAGTTTGTAACACGAGGACTCTGGAGATCTCCTCATATGCAAATTGAATATCTTATTTACATCTCTTGTTGGAGATTGTTCGAGCTGCTACTCAAAATTCAAATTATCTTTAGGTTGTCTGTCGAAGACGGGGTAAGGGTGGCATAGAACTTTTGAGTTTTGTATACTTTGTGTTCCAGCTTGCTAGGACAGGAACCAGGTTCATTAGTCATGCTCAATCTTACTTAATTAGCAATAGGTGGTTGTTTAAATCATCATGGGCAATAATAAAAAGATTTAGATGAAACTCATCAGTCATCACATCAAAGAACTGATGCGACAACTGCAGCCAGTGACGGAATCAACGATGCACGTGATCCTAAAGGTCATTTCTCTTTGCATCAAACAAATTCTAGGTGTGAGGCCCCTATCCAAAACAGCGGATCGAAACCTCCGTTATAATGTGTCCCAACGAACTGGAGATTGGAGAACTGGCAGCCGTCACCATAGCAACAAAACTGAATTCTCTGCATCCGGTATGCATGGAGACGCCCATGCATCCCCCTCCGGATGCATACTACGTGGCCAGATCTAAATATAAACCGTCAGTTTTTCAATTTTCTCCATCTGTTAAACCATAAACCGTAACACTAAACCGAAAAACTAAATTTTAAACACTAAATCCTAACTATAAACACTAAACCTAACCCCTAAATTCTAATCCTAACCCTAACCTCTAAATTCTGATGCTTGAAGATTGATAATTTGGACACGTGGTAAACATTGGCGCAAGAATGCACAAGGCCTGGAATGCATATCCGATACAGAGAATTTGTTTTCGACTGCAACCCATGCCCCATATCCCGCAACATCGTCTGCTTGCTCCACGGCCACACAGGCCTGAGCCCATACAAGAACCAGTGGACGATGAATTACAGCTAGGAAGAAGATAACAACCCTAACAATTATGAGTAACCATCCGATCTATTTCAATAGACCATGGTTATAGGTGATGAAAGACTGACCTATCACTTAAATGAAAAATCTCTCTATCATAAAAAAATTTAAGTGGTATATTGGTCTTACAACATCCTTAATTGTTGCCTCTAATAATAGATCAAATATTCACAGATTTTTTTTATCCTGTTAGCACCACAAAGGTGAGTTACACAGGATATGTTGCCATTTCTATTTGTAAGAATGACAACAAGGAAACATTTGCTATGATGGTAGAATCCTTCAATTTTTTTTGTTAATTATTTAGTGCAGCAATCTGCTAGTGGGTTTAAAGGGGATGCCTTTCTCCCTTAAAATTGACTTCACTCTAATGAAGCAAAATGGAAAGTGAATCAATTAAGGCAACATTTTATTCTATGAAGGAGTTTAGTTAGAGTAATAAACTAATAAAACCTTAATCACAACTACTCTACAAGCCTAAAGCGCCCTTTAATGGAAGGGTACAGTTTGTTTTACAAAATCTCTAAGTTTGAACTGGAACTTAATTGAAAAACTCAAGTAATTCTATCTGCCTGCAAAAAGAAAACGCCCCCCCCCCCCCCAAATACATTCCTCCCTATGTTTGTCCAATGCCATTCTCAAATCTAAGCAAAGAAAATCCAAGACATAGACCCGAATAAAGAATAAATGGTAATCTTGACAAAAAAAAATAAGAAGAAAAAGGATTCTTACTCAGATACAAGAAGAATCAACACAAGAAAAGACAATTAAGTCCTTTCTCTTGTGCCCAATAGAGGATTATGAAGACTTGCAATTCCTCATGAAAGGACTGGTTCCTTTTACTGTTCTAACCTTCTCTCCTTTTGTTTGAAATAAAAATATAAAATTCCAGAAATTGAGAGTTTTAACCAACTTAATGGTAAGAAATCTAGGACCTAAAACTTCATTTCATACAACTGAACCTTTTCAAATTTTTTATTTTCAGAACTCAAAGACTTATGCTAAAATAATAGATGCAAAAATAAGAAAATACCTTGGATAGGTAATAGATTCTGAAGCACTATTTGTGCATCCCCAGACCAAAGCCTGCTACATTAGAATTGCTTGCTAATGGTGAATCATGCTTGATTGGTTCTCCTTGTAAACAAGATGTTCTGGACCGAGAGGTATAATATCAATCACTTGCCGCCCGTCCGACGCATCAATAATGGATATTTCCTATCTTTTTTCTTTACGTAGTATTTTCACTATAATTGTGGACATAGCATTCGAAACTCTATTGTTACTCTTGCTAGCATCACGATAGACCTGTCCTCTTCCTTTGTTTCCCCTACATATATGGAATATTTTAAGAAATGGATGTCTTGTTTTTGGTGGGATCGGGAAAAATGAGAAAAATAATTTTACTATATTTCTTATTGAGAACAGGACCTATCATAAAAATATTTGTTTAATAGTGTCATAAAAATATTTATTCAAGAGAAATATGGTCAAACGATCCTAATTTGAATCCGGGAGGCAAAATAAGAACAACACCCACATTCAACCATCTTTTTGTCCCAATAGCAAGAAGTTGTTTCATATACATATGGATCCCAAAAACTGCTTCAAATAAAATATCAGAAAGCACAACTTGGTGACTCAATATCCACATGCTTATTAGTTAATGGCAGTTGACACATAAAATTCGTTTAGTTTCTTACCGGGTTCTCATAACCTTGGTGTGCAAAATAGGTTATGCATTTAAAATAAATATCCATGTTATTACATATACCTGGTTTGCTACAGAAATTGTTAGATGATAATGGCAATTTACTGTATAATACCGAAAAAGACTCACGAAAAACAACAATGGTAAGCACTGGCAGAGGATTTGGACGAGAAAATCGCATATACCGATTTGTAGGCAGAGGAACCGCTGAATCTATTGTCGCAGGCGTGATGAGTCGCTGCAGGCATTGATGGCGACGCTGGAAAGCAGCACCCGATCTCGGTCGTAGGCGACCCATGGTGAAGAATGCGAGCAGTCGCGCAGAGCGCTTTTCAAAAACCTTATTCACCCTATCCCAGTGCAGGATTGCAAGGGCGAGAGGTTTCGGAGACCTGCTCTTCCGATTGTCGGTGCACGTCGACGCTCGGGATGGAGTAGACTACGATGGCAGCGCAAGGAATAGAACATGGAATAGATCGGATTGTGGGGATGCCCTCCCGTGTCGCGCACGTCCGCTATTTATAGAGTCCCCGAGAGGTGGTTCGGTTCTGATCCAGATCGACTGGGTAGTTGTAGATGCGTCCATCTCCAACTTGGACTTGATCCAACTCGAAAGCCCAAAATTTGGATGCACAAAAGCCTAGCTCAATTTTCTATAGAAAACATAAAAATTGGTCCCGGCTCGAGGCTCGAATTCACACGAACACACACGCGCGTGTGTGGGGCGTGGCAAGCGAGGAGGAGGAGCGCGCGTGGACCTCTCCTCTTCTCACTCACACAAGGAGTGGAATAACAACCTCCCTTATAAATGGGAGTTCCACCCCTCCAACTCTTTCTTGCACTAATGGGACTTTGAGATTTATTTGGAATTGTTTTAGAATTTCTTTAATGGGCCTAGCCTAAATTCTAAATATCCCCCACCAGATCTCAATGTTATTAGGAGAGACATCATTCTCGTTCCTTGTTTGATATCCTAGTGTTTCAGCGAAGAATGTCAAGTTGAACTTTTACATAGATCCTTAAGTTACATCGGTTCGCAACTTGGACAATGGGCCACGCCTTGAATTGCAAGTTTTGTGTGAATCTGTTTTCACCCAAAGACCATTACTAGTACTTGACTACCAGTAGTCTACCCTACGTATAGAGTATATGCGTCATACTCTCTAGTCTCTTCATGAGCTTTCTAGAGATCACTCAAATCTCACAGACCGCGATGTTAGACAGTCGGAGCTCATATAGGTGTGTTTCTTTTCAAGATTAGGACAGCATCTTTGCTGCACATAGCTAACAAACACATTAAGGAATATCGACAACCTTCCTTACAGTTTGAGAGTATAAGTGTGCATCTTCACATTGAGAGGGTCTTAATGAAATATTTTTCTCAGTGAACCACTAGCTTGTTTTTCCCATGTCCTAATTTACAGGATCTCTGATCACATAGGTTGGGTTTCCACTATGGTGTCAGATTCATGGGTCTCAAACCCATCTCACTCGATGCACTTTCTATCACATTACGTGATAGTACCTTCATAAAGGGATCTGCTAGGTTTTTATCTGTTCCTATGTTTGAAACAGTTATAACTCCGGAGTTTCTCATTTTCCTAACAGATTTAATTGTCTCTTTATGTGTCTTGATGATTTTGCATTATCCTTAGAACTAGTCAATTTAGCAGTCACGGTCTAATTATCACAGATCATAAGGATTGTCGGTAATGGTTTCTCAACCACAGACAAATCCATCAAGAGCTCTCGCAGCCATTCTACCTCCACAGTTGTTGTCTCTAAGTCACTGAGTTCTGCTTCCATGGTTGATCTCATCAATATAGTCTGTTTACAAGATCTCCATGATATAGCGCCACCAGCTAGAGTAAACACAAGCCACTCGTGGCATAGAGCTCATCAATATCAGAGATCCAGTTAGCACAGTCGGATGCCCAGTGTAGTGAATTTCATAACTCATTGTAACTCTCAGGTAGCGCATAACCCTTTCAAGTGCATGCCAATGATCTGTACCTGGGTTTGACATGAACCTTATCAGTTTGCTCACAGCAAGAGATATTAGAATGGGTTACACTTGCTAAGTACATGAGTGAACCGATCATCTAAGAATATTTAAGTTGATCTCTTAGCTCTCGCTTATTCTTTCTGAGTGTCACACTGGAATCATAAGGTGTTGGAGAAATCTAGCTTCCATAAGCCAAAATGGCTCAAGATTTCTCCACATAGTGGGATTACGTCAAAGTAATTCCACTCTCATCCTTATTCAGCTTAATGTTCAAAATAACATTAGCTTCTCCCAGATCTTTCATATAAAAACACTTCGATAGAAAAGACTTGACCTCAGAAATTATATTAATGCTCGTATCAAAAATGAGTATATCATCCACATACAAGCATCTTATAACGCTATCGCCCCCACCATGGTGATAGTAAACGCACCAATCAGCCTCATTAATGATAAAGCCCGTAGACGTTAAAGTACTATCAAACTTTTCATGTCATTGCTTAGGCGCTTGTTTCAAGCCATACAAAATTTTCAACAATTTCCACACCTTTCTCTCTTCACCTTTTACTACGAACCCATCAGACTTTTTCATATAGATCTCCTCTTCCAACTCTCCATTAAGGAAAGATGTCTTCACATCCATTTGATGGATGAGAAGACCATAAGAGGCAGCCAACGAAAGTAGTACATGAATTATCGTCATTCTGGCGACAGGTGAATAGATGTCAAAATATTATTCACCTTCCTTTCGAGTATAGCCCTTTGCAACTAGTCTCGTCTTGTATTTTCAATAGTACCGGTTGGCCTGAGCTTCTTCTTGGACATCCACTTACAGCCTACCGGTTTGCACCCATACGGCCGTTTAGTTAACTCTCAAGTTCCATTAGAAAGTATCGAGTTCATTTCACTACGTACTGATTCTTTCAAGTCATCTGCATCGGGTGATGCATATGCCTCTACAATGGACTTCGGAATGTCATCCACAAGGTACACAATGAAATCATCACCAAAGGATTTTACAATCTTTAATCTCTTACTCGGCTGAGTTGTTTCATTGTGTTCCTCCTCCAGAACGTTCCCAAATGGTGTTTCAAAAAACTCGCTAGTTGTGGTGGATTCAGGACAAATTTCAGAAGAGATCCTAACAGTTCTATGCATATATTTCATAGAAAATATGTTCTCAAAAAAATTTGCATCACGAGATTCTATAATTGTACCAACATGCATATCAGGAACCTCCAATTTAACTACTGAAAATCTATATGTAATTATCCGGTGAGCATAGCATAGAAAGACACTATCCACAGTTTTTGGTCCAAGCTTGCGTTTCTTGGTAATTGGAATGTTGACCTTTGCCACACATCCCCTGCGAATATGAAAGTGATGGTTTTCTCCCAACTCACTCCTTATAAGGAGTTTTATCTTTATTCTTGTTTGGAACGCGGTTTAGGACATGACATGTAGTCAATAGAGCCTCCCCCACCATGCCTCAGATAAAAAGGAAGTGTCTGACATGGCATTCATCAAGTCACACAATGTGTGTTTTTTCCTCTCGGCTACCCCGTTTGATTGGGGTGAATAGGGAGGCACCCTCTCATGTATAATACCGTTTTCCTCACAAAAATTATCAAATATTTTGGGAAAATACTCACTCCCATGATATGACCTAAGACGTTTGGTCTTTCTCTCTAATTGATTTTTCACTTTAGCTTTATAGATTTTAAAGTAGTCTAAAGCCTTGTCTTTAGTTTGCAACAAGTAAACAAAGCAAAATCTAGTATAGTCATCTATCAAGGTCATGAAGTATTTCTTTCCACCTTTTGTCAACACACCATTCATCTCGCATAATGTATGAGTTCTAGTGGTGCCAAGTTTCTCTCCTCGGCTGTCCAGTGAGGCTTTCGAGGCTGCTTTAATTGCACACAGCTATGACACTTAGAACCTTTTGCAATGGTAAATTCTGGAATTAATTTGAGACTAGATAGCCGATTCATTTAACCAAAATTGATGTGACATAAACAAGAATGGCAAACACTTGCTATCATTGACACTATCAGAAATATGGTTTATTGACTAATTATTGAACTCTGAAAGAGAAAAGCAGACCTAACCTCCGCATTCATATCCTTTACCAATAAATTATCCATGCTTCGACAGAACTATTTTATTGGACTCTAAAACTACTCTAAACCCATCTCTTCACAGAAGGGAGCCGCTAACAAGATTCTTGTTCATAGTAGTGACATGTTGCATGTTCCTCAGCTGCACAATCTTTACCGAAGTGAACATCAGATCCACCATAACAACACCACAAACAAAAGAATGTGACCCATTCCTCATTAGGACGGAGGAATCCTGGACGAACTGGTAAGAAGCAAACATAGACATGTCAGAACATACATGAACATTAGCACCCGTATCAAACCACCAAGATAGTGTTTGAGAAACAGAAAGAACAGTAAAGGAATTATCATACCCATCCACATGGTAGATGTCATGATACTGACATTCTTTTTTCCCTCTGCGGTCTGCCCTATCAGGACAGTTCTTAGAAAAGTGCCCCTGGTATCCATAGGTATAGCAACCTTCATTGGTATTGTTTGACTTCTTCTTCTTATTGAAAGCAGCAGTTTTATTTGGCTTGAATTGAGACAGGTTGTTCCCTTTATTCTTCACGTTGGGTTTCTGCACCATATTTGCATTGACGCTAGATTGACCCTCTCCTGCTTTCTCAATACCGTCCTTAGCCCGAGCCTTCTCCTCACATCAAGAGATGCTATCATGTTTTCAACTGATATTTCCTGTCTCTTATGTTTGAGAGCTGTGGCGAAATTTCACCATAAAGGAGGAAGCTTTGCAATAATGCTACTAGCCACAAACTTGTCAGGTAAAGGACACTTGAGGAGATTGAGTTCTCTCGCGAGACACTGTATCTCATAATCTTGTTCAACTACGGGACGTTCTTTAACCATCCTGTAGACATGAAAATTCCCCATGATATACAGTTCACCGCCTGCATTGGTTGCACCATACTTAGCATTAAGTGCATCCCAGAGCTCTTTACCATCTTTGACTGTTAGATAAAAGGAGTTTACTGTCAAGAACACTTAAGATACATCCTTGCAGGGCAGAATTGGCTTCCTCAAACTTCGTATGTTCTTCAACAGACAACGGACCTCGAACTTCGTCTGTACTTCAATAGACAACGGACCTTGAGGCCTGCCCTCAATTACCCAGAAAAATATTAAGTGATTGAAGCCAGAGCGTGGCCTTAACTTGCTACCTCTTGAAGTGCACACCAGAGAATTTCTCCGGCCTTAGTGCATCGGTTAAAGTCATCATGCTCGAATTGGGAAATTGCCTAATAAGGTTTCTGGATTGTTAGATTATAACGACGATTTACTGAATAATTCTAAAAAAGACTCGTGAAAAACAACAACAGTAATCACTGGCAGAGGATTTGGACAAGCAAATCGCACGTATCGATTTGTAGACAGAGGAACCGTTGAATCTGTTGTCGTAGCCGTGATGAGTCGCTGCAGACGTTGGGCAACAGCTCCCGATCTCTGCGCTAGACGACCCGTGGTGAAGAACGCGAGCAGTTGCGCAGAGCGATTTCCAAAAACCTTCTTCTCCCTATCCCGGTGCAGGATCGTATGGGCGAGAGGTTCCGGAGACCTGCTTTCCCCATCGTCAGTGCACGTCGGCGCTTGGGATGGAGTAGACTACGATGATGGCGCAAGGAATAGAACGTGGAATAGATGGGATCGTGAGATGCCCTCCCATGTCACGCACGTCCACTATTTATAAACTCCCCGACAGGTAGTTCGGTTCTGATCTGGATCGACTCGATAGTTGTAGACACGTCCGTCTCTAACTTGGACTCGACCTAAGTCGAAAGCCCAAAATTCGGAAGCCCAAAAGCCTAGCTCAATTTTCTACAGCAAAAATAAAAACTAGGTCAGACTCGAGGCTCTAACTCACACGAACACAAGAACACGCGCGGGGTAGGGCGGGGAGGGGCGTGGCGAGCGAGTGAGGAGGAGGAGGAGCGCGCGTGGGCCTCTCCTCTTCTCACTCGCTAAAGAATTGGAAAAACAATCTCCCTTATATATGGAAGTTCCACCCCTCTAACTTCCCATGTGGGATTAAATAATTAACACCCCTCTCTCTTGCACTAATAGGTCTTTGAGATTTATTTAGCATTATTTCAGAATTTATTAAATGGGCCTAGCCCAAATTCCAACATATATTAATCGAGTCATTTGTTCTTTTAATAAAAAAATAAATATTTCTATTTTCGAGGCCAATCACAAATACTGGAAATATATATATATATATAATAGAGAGAGAGAGATAATAAAGTAATTGTCAGGACCCACCTTCCTCAGGGCCCACTTGTGCATCCCGTACCAATCCTTGGATTAGTAGTTGCTACGCACAATAGAATGGATCGAATTCCATACATTAATTCAGTCTCAACATGATCCTTAAGGTCTTACAACCAAGTCTTAGGTTACAATTTGTTGGCCTCGTAGGGCCTCAAAAGAACAATAAACTAGTGAAAAGCAGCGGACTAAGTGGCTCCCATTTCTCTCAGGCAGCCTTGGGCGCAGGACTAGGCCTACTCATCAATGTATTGCGCTTCATCCTCCATCTCCCTTTCCTCTTCTGCTTCTGAGGGTCGTGAAGAAAACAAGAGTGAGTACGGAAGGTACTCAGCAAGCCCTAACACTACTCAAGGGGTTGTGTTTCATGCTAGGGTTATAGCAAGGTAGGGACATATGGCTTAGGGTTGCCGAAAAGCATTCATGCAGGGTCTTATTCGAGAAGGTTTTGCAAAGCAAATGAGGCAGTCATTTTTTGTTTTTATTTGGTGGGACCTGGGGGAGTTTGAGCTCCATACCGCCAGTTCCCTAAGTTTTAACCGAACGTTAAAGCCCATAGCTTTACTAGTTCCCGGCACACAGCCGAAATCTCCAAAACATGGCAAATACTGCCACCCATCACATCAAGGAATCACACTAAGGCTAATCAACAAGAGCTCGAAACATAGTGTGTCAATACCGTGACAACGGTTATCCGGATTTACACTCTGTAGAGGTTGTACACTTTACCCATAGGTCAAGCTCTCCTAGCAAGGGAGTAGCGTAACGTTCGCCTCATCTTTCCCGAGTAACCCCACAATCACACCTCGGGACGCACCCAGGGGCTATTCGGACAATTACTCTCTCAGCCAGACCACATGTAGTGACTCCCCCGTGTCTTTTCCTAGTCTCATGTGCCCTACTGGCCGCCAGATGGTTCATGTGAAAGTCACCAAGAATGTAGAGGGAATCCTGCCCGTATAGGTTCTGTGATTGTACGAAATTCACTATGACGAGGTCATATGAACCGGTCCGTGAGTCGGTGAGGCGGCTCTATCCATGTACACGACAGGTAGACTACACCAAAGCACAAACTACTCATTCACCAATCTCGCCTCAACCATCCCCTTTTCCCACTTCACTCCACACAGGTTGTCTAACACCATCCCCAACCCATTTCGTAACTCACACCACCAAGACATCTTTCACACTTTTCGCAAAGCTAATGATTAATTGTAGTGAATCGTGATGCGAACATCGCGAGGGTCCCTAAGCATTCTACTTTCAAGGGATTACGCACGTCATCACGTTATATTGTGGCGACGGGGCCTTAGGGCATCAAGGAGGAGTCGACAAGGTCAAGGAGGGTTCGTGGCACTTCACATGTCAACCACGTGACTATGCGACCACTAGCCAAATGGGTCTTAGCTACTACAACATTTAAAAATAATCATGAAAAACATGCATATTGAAAACTGGCTATTAGGGTAATTTCGCAAATTAATAGGAGCAATCATGATCAAGGGAGTTAGAGCTTGCCTTCAAAAGCTTCTAGGAATTCCTCGTAATCTAGGTCATCGAATTCCTCGTCGGCTCCCTCGTTCGCTATAGTACGTGGATTACCCGAATTAGCGTTGAACCAAAAGGGAATCAAAACTTAAGTAACATCGTAGATATATGGGTGTAGGGCTTAAGGGATTTCCCAACGTCCGACATGTCTTAGTTGGGCTTTTGGAGGGGGTAGTGTCCTCGGCCGGAGGGCATCATCCTATTCCTTCTTTTCGTCTATTTGATTTGTCGGGTTAGCGAGTTCACGGATGATTGGTAATGCCCTAAATAGTTCCTAGTCCTTATCCGCATGTTATTATCCTCTAATGGCTAATTCCTATTTTTTGGGAATTTTTCTAGAATTTTTCTACACTCGAAAAGGCCTTTTTCAAGTTTTTGTGTACATTATCGGGTGTACCTAGTATTTTCCCCTGCGTCCATGGCCGTTGGGTCTCTGGTCCATGTGGACCGAGCCCACCGGGGCCCCTGGCAGGCACACGGGGAGCTTGTGCCCGTGTGGCGCAGGCACACGGGGAGCTTGTGCCCGTGTGGCGCTGGGTCAGCGGCCACGTCGGTGCCTTGCCCGCGTGGCCCTGCCACCTGGCTGCCGCGTGAGCAGCCGATCGGGGAGTGTACCGGTGCGGCGGAGACGGCCGCCGGCTCGCCAGAATTGCATTCTACTCCCGGCAGGGCCCAACAGAGCTAGTGTCGGCGGTCTATGTATCGTGGGGAACCTAACGGTGGTGGCTAGCAGCGGTGAAACCCACTGGGGCGGAGCCGGCGGCTTGCCGGAGATGAATTTGCGGCGGTGCCCCATGGCTTCTTTTCGCTCAAGTGGGCGCTGTGGGGTGTGGCGGCGAAGGTATGAAGAGGATGGGAGGGGGTGGCGCCCTTTTATAGCGGTGGAAGGGCGGTTCCAGCGGCCGAGTCGGTGGCAGGTGCGCCATTGATGAGCGGCCGGATTTTTGTGGTATGGAGGCTGGATTGATGGAGGCGACGGGTGCCAGGGGATGGGGGCCTCGGTTGGAGCAGCGAGATGCGACGGGGCGCGTCACCTCACTGGGATTCTGGGGATCCGTCGCTCGGCTCGTCGGTGGGAGAGGGGAGTTAGATGTACAGTGGCGGGCCAGACCGGGCGAGAGGAGGAGGGGAATGGGGGCCGGGCCACGTGTAGGAAGGAAAAGGAAGTGGGGGGGGGGGGGGGGGGTAAAGTGGCTGGGCTGCTGGGGAGGTGAGCTGCGTCCGGGAAACCGGCCCATCTCCTTTTTTGTTTTTATTTTTCTCTTTCTTGTTTTTTTGACTTCCGATTTTGAATTTGGTTCAAATTTTCATATTCTGAATTTTGTGTTTGTTACAGATCTACCTCACTTAAATTGAATCTCGTCCTCGAGATTCGGTTACCTCCTTAATTAGGTGGGGAAACTCTCGTCTGAGGTCGTCTTCTCGTTCCCAGGTAGCTTAATTATGGCAGAATCGCACTGCATTTCTGCGTGTCTGCTGGGTGACGACGTCTAGGATCCTTGTAGGCAGCTCTTGGTATCTTAAGTCCGACTGTAGGTCCATTGCGTCACATGATACCCGCTCCTCGGGTACTCTCAGGCAATTCTTGAGTTGTGATATGTGGAACACGTTGTGGACGTCGGACATAGTCTTTGGCAGCTTCAAACGGTAGGCCACTGCTCCTATTCTTCTGAGTATTTCAAATGGTTCGATGTATCGTGGGGCCAACTTTCCTCGTATCTGGAACCTTCTCGTCCCTCGGATGGGTGACACCTTGAGGTATACGAAGTCTCCCTTTTCAAAAGTGAGCTCCCTTCGGTGGGTGTCTGCATAGCTCTTTTGTTTGCTCTAGGATACCTTGAGGTTCTCTCTGATTGCGGCCACTCATTCCTCTGCGTCCTTAATTATGGCAGGGCCAAAATACAAACGCTCCCCAATCTCTGACCACATCAGTGGTGTTCGGCACTTTCTTCCGTACAATGCGTCGAAGGGTGACATCAATAGGCTTGTCTGGTAGTCGTTGTTGTAGGAGAACTCCGCGAATGACAGACTCTTCCCCCGGTCCTTTCCGTATGTTAGAGCACATGCGCGTAGCTTGTCTTCTAGTGTATGATTTACCCGTTAGCTATGGTCGTCCGTCTGTGGATGGTAAGCGGAACTGTAGTCTAGTTTGGTTCCTAGAAGCACATGCAAACTCTTCCAGAAGTGCCCCATGAACTGGGAGCCACAATCTAACACTATTTGGCTTGGTACTCCATGCAGTCGGAGTATGTGATCGATGTATAGTTGTGCTAGTTGGTCTCCACGGTGGGTCGTTTTGACTGGTACGAAATGGGCCACCTTTCTCAGATGGTCTACGATGACCCAAATGGAGTTGTTTCTCTTCTTCGTCCGGGGTAACCCGGTTATGAAGTCCATAGCGATTTCATCCCATTTCCACATCGGTATGGTTAGTGGTTGTAGCAACCCTGCTGGCCTCTGATGTTCAGCCTTTACTCAGCGGCAGATGTCGCAAAGGGTGACGAAATCTGCTGTTTCTCTTTTCATAGCCACCCACCAGTACTTTTGCTTTAGGTCCTGGTACATCTTGGTAGTTCCCGGGTGGATGGAGTATGCTGAGTTGTGGGACTCATCCATTATCAGTCGTCTTAACCCGTCGGCTTTCGGCACACATATCCGGTTCTCGTACCACAAGGTTTTTTGTTCGTTCACTCAGAACCCAAGGGCTTTGCCTACCCTGTCTAAGCCTTTAGTGTACGGATTTCCGGATCGTCCCGTTGGGCTTGCCGAATTCGGTCCTCCAACATGGGTTGTAGGCATAGGGTGCCCAGATACCCGTTGGGTGCTATGTGCAGGTTCAACTTCTGCATCTCCACTTTCAAGCTTGGTTGGCGGGTAACAGGCCTTATAGTGTTACCGTGAGCCTTCCGGCTCAGAGCGTTTGCTACTACGTTAACCTTTCCGGGGTGATACTGCACCTCCAGGTTGTAGTCCTTTATCAGCTCCAACCACCTTCGTTGCCTTAGGTTTAATTCCATCTGGGTGAATATGTATTTGAGGCTCTTGTGGTTCGTAAAGATCTGACACTTGTTTTCTATCAGGTAGTGTCTCCAGATCTTTAGTGCGTGGATCACAACTCCTAATTCCAAGTCATGGGTTGGGTAGTTCTTTTCATGGACCTTCAGTTATCTAGATGCATAGGCGACGACTCAGTCATCCTGCATCGGCACACACCCGAGTCCTTGTCGGGAGGCATCGAAGTATACGACAAAATCTTTGTGTATATCTGGCAAGATCAGCACTGGGGTTGCGGTCAACCTCTTCTTTAATTTCCTGAAGCTGTTCTCGCAGGCGGTAGTCCACTCAAATTTCTTATCTTTCTTTGTCCACTCGGTCATGGGTCTCGCAATTTTGGAGAACCCTTCTATAAACCTCCGGTAATACTCGGCTAGTCAAAGGAAGCTGCGTATTTCCGTCACGCTAGTGGGCTGCTTCCAGTTGGTGACTGCCTCAACTTTAGCTGGGTCCACTGCCACTCCCTCGGCCTTTATGATGTGCCCAAGTAATACAACCTGCTGTAGCCAAAACTCACACTTGCTGAATTTGGCGTACAACTGGTGCACTCTTAGCCTTCCCAGCACTATTCTGAGGTGTTCGGCATGCTCCTCCTGACTTTTTGAGTAGTTCAATATGTCGTCTATGAAGACGGAGACAAAGTTGTCCAACTCTTCCATGGATATCTTGTTCATTAGGTTCATGAAGTAAGTCGGTGCGTTGGTAAGCCCGAACGGCATTACTGTGAACTCGTACTGTCCGTAACGAGTCACTAAGGTCGTCTTCATAATGTCCGCATTTCTGATCTTCAACTGGTAGTAACCCGATCGCATATCGATCTTGGAAAAGTACTTTGCTCCCTTTAGTTGGTCGAACAAGTCATCGATCCGTGGCAAGGGGTACTTGTTCTTAATCGTGACCTCATTCAGGGACCAATAGTCGATACACATCCTCAAGCTACCATCCTTCTTTTTGACAAATAGCATGGGAGCTCCCTAGGGTTTAGAGTTAGGTCGGATAAATCATTTCTCTTGCAACTCTCTGATCTGCTCTTTTAGCTCGGCTAGCTCGTTGGTTGCCATCCGATACGGCCTCTTGGCTATCGGTGTTGCCCCAGGTATCAGGTCGATCAGGAATTCAATATCCCTATCCGGGGGCATTCCGGGTAGTTCTTCTGGGAATACGTCTGGGTATTCACTTACAACTGGCACTTGCTCCAAGGGTGTTGTTTCCAGACTGCACACTAGGGGTTCCATCCTGAGTTTGCAGGGTCGGCATGTCACGGTAATCCCATCACGGTTCGTCGTCGTGACCTTGCGGTCGGCACAGAATATATTCCCTTTATGTTGTGCCAGCAAGTCCATTCCAAGGATGACATCTATGCCGTCCGACTTCAGGATGACTAGATCCGCTAGAAATTCTACCCCACTTATTTGAATCTTAACCCCCAGGCATCCGAGATGGCACTTTTATAGTGGCCCCTGGGGATCTGGTCACGAGTCGGGTTTTTAGCCATACCGTTAGCAATCCACTTTTAGCCACAAAGTTGGAGGAAATGAAAGAGTGCGAAGCCCCAGAATCAAATAGTATTGTGGCGAGGGTTGAGTTGACCAGGTACTCACCGAGTACGACGTCTGGAGCATCCTCAGCCTGGCTTACGTCCATGTGGTTCACACGACCGCGCCTGAAGGACTAAGCTCGGTTCTGCGGTCCCGACGCTTGCGGTGGGTTGCGCCCATTGTTGGACGCAACAGTCCTTACTCCTGAGTTTGCCGGGGCATCATTTGGTTTCTACATAAGTGGGCAATTTGCAATCAAGTGCCCCGGGTCGCGACAATGGAAGCAAGCCCTGCCGGTAGTCGTCATCCGAGTTGTGTTGGCATTGCCCTGCTGCACTGCATTGGTGCTTGGTGGCCGGTATTGCTGAACTGGCTGCTGTAGGTTGGACACCGTGGTGCTGTACTGCATTGTGGGTTGTTGTCGTGGCTTCGGCAGGAAGCTAGGCCTTGCCTGTTGGAATCGCTCTTTCTGCTTGAACTTCTGCACCTGGAACTTCCTCTTTCGTTCCCCATCCATCTGGGAACGTGCCTCTTCCAGTAGTATGGCCCTATTCATGAGAGTGTTGAAGTCTAGGTATATGTGAGTGACAAGTTGGGCTTTCATGACGCCGTTCAACCCTTTGTTGAAACGGTCTTGTTTCTTCTTGTCAGTGTTGATTTCCCTACTGGCGTAGCGTCCCAACTATAAGAATTTCTTGATGTACTGGTTGATGGTCATGGCTCCTTGGTGTAGTGCACGGAACTCATCCGCCTTCATTTCAATAACTCCTTCGGGTATATGGTAATCCCGAAAGGCTTGCTGGAACTCCTCCCAGCTTATTGTGTCAGGTTCAGTCACAACTTCACGCTAGTTGTCCCACCATTCCGTGGCAGCTCCCACTAGCCGATGGGAGGCTAGCATCACTCGCTCTTGGTCTCCGGTTGCGGTAATGTCGAGTTTCTTGCCTATGTTGCGCAGCCAGTCATCGTCTGCCAACGGATCCTCGTCAGCGCCATCGAAGACCGAGGGTCGGAGCCTCATGAACTTTGACATCCTAGAGGGTGGAGGCGCCCTAGGGCCTCGCTGCCCCTGCATGGCCTGAGTTATGGTTTGTAATAGCTGTGTTTGTACCGCCATAACCTCTTAGCCAGTGGTGGTGGAGGCACCACTTCCTCCTCCGCAGCTGGCACTTCTTCGGGGTTAATTTCTCGAACTCGTTCCGGAAGGTTGTTTGCCCTGTTGGGTTCACCTCTCCCAAAAGCTGCTACGTGTAGAGCCTGGATTGGTGCACGACGTCCTGCTCCCTTGCCCCTCTAGGCAGGTATGCTTCGGGGTGCACGCACCACAGGCGCCTGAGCCCCTTCAGCAACGCCCTCCCGGCGTGCCTAAACTCTGGCGGATCTCTTGGGGGCCATCTGGGGAAGCAAAATTTGTGGAGGTTTAGTTTTTGTTTTGTTCATTGTTTCATGTTTTACTTACCTATATCATAGTGTAAAGGTTTGCTAATTTGGTTCATATTTTACTTATTGTCCTTCCAAGAGGGGTGCCCCTCGTCTGGGCTCTTGTCCATATCACTCAACAAAGTTTTATCACACACACTGGAAATCCATTAAATTCTGGCAAATCACATCATCATTACTAGAGTACAATCATCACATGGTACAACACATAGCAGGTCTAGGACCTTGCAACATACTCACGCCACATCTAACGATCATGATGCTAATCATCCACTAACACGGGGCACACAACTCACACTATGCCAGGCTAGTCATGGTACTACAGGCTGATGTCCCTGTGCCTACTGTGGTGGAACCAGTGGGGGTACGACGTCCTCCATGCCGTGGTCCTGGCGCCACTCGCGCCCAAAGTCGATCCCGTCATCGACCAACTAACACGGGGCACATAACTCACACTATGCCAGGCTAGTCATGGTACTACAGGCTGCTGTCCCAGTGCCTACTATGGTGGAACCAGTGGGGGTACGACGTCCTCCATGCCGTGGTCCTGGCGCCATTCACGCCCCAAGTCGATCTCGTCGTCGACCAACTCCTCAACAGTGAAGGGGAACTGCCCACCGTCGTGTCCTGCGGTCCGCTGACTAGGTCCTCCACTGCTAGCAACCTCCTCCAGTATCTCGATGCTCGAGTCCTAACCGTCGCCTCCCTATGGGTGCTCGTCCTCCTTTGGCTCGTCTCCGGTGTCGTTGTCTGAGTCGCTATACGTCTTCGTGCTCCCAGTGCGTCCTCCCCGCAGCGGCTCCAACAGTAGAAGGCTCTTGCCTCGACCGAAGCGTCCAGCGCCCCTGGCTATAGTGGCTTGGACGGAGGGAGTCAGGTGGAGTATAGCTGGTACACGCATCGTCTGCGGGCCACTCTCGTGCTGCACAGCCAGGGTGCTCTTACGAGCAGTGATCTGGACTCGCACTCCTCCTAAGTGGGCTCCGGCCTGGTAGAGGGAGTCCAACTCCCTGACATGCGCTGCAATCCTATCTTTGAGCTCCACGCGTAGAGCCTCGGTCACCTCACGAGCTCATGTGGTCTCGGTGCGGGCCTCGTCCAGCTGGGCCTACAGACTCCTCACTCTAGCCTCTGCGTCCTGAGTACGAGCAACCTCTGCCCTTCACTCTGTGTGGGCGTCCTCGCAGCACTGGTCCAAGGCGTGCAAGTATCTGGCGGTCTCTATCAAGGTGGTGTACTCCACGATCCTGGTGGGTCCCTCCAGTGTCGCAACTCGGTGCCTCCAGACGTAGCTGTCCTCTCCGTGCACGGGGAAGTAGCGGATGGGCATCGGCCCGGTCCGCTCCATGCACCTGTCGCTGAGCTCCAATAGTGCCTCCCGTGCAACAGCCCTGATGGAGTCCGCATAGCAGGCTCCGGTGAAGGTGAGTGAGTAGGGCTACACTCCGTAAGGTCCTGACGCCTCAGTGATGTGGACCTCTGCCTCGCAGCGGAGTGCACCGTCCTCCTCGTACTCCCTTTAGCGGTAGTATGGAAACCTCATGTAGCCGAGTATCTCCAAGGTGCGGATCAGCACCTGCGGGAAACCAGTTAGGTCCTGGCATGTACCCTCAGACCAGTCGTCCATCTGTCAAGGCAAACTATGGGTTAGTGTTGTTTTGACAAAGATAATTTAACATAAGAGTGAGGTAAGTCTTGTAAAGGTAGGTTTTCACACATAATTTTGGAAAATACGTGTTCTGTCGGTGTTTCGTCTCTAAGGCTTCGTCCTACAGCCAAGTACGGCTCTGATACCACTCTGTCAGGACCCACCTTTCTCAGGGACACTTGTACATCCCGTACCAATCCCTGGATAAGTAGTTGGTACGCACAATAGAATGGATCGAATTCCATACATTAATTCAGTCTCAACATGACCCTTAAGGTCTTACAACCAAGTCTTAGGTTACAATTTGTTGGCCTCGGAGGGCCTCAAAAGAACAATAAACTAGTGAAAAGCAGCGGACTAAGTGGCTCCCATTTCCCTCAGGCAGCCTTGGGCGCAGGACTAGGCCTACTCATCAATGTATTGCACTTCATCCTCCATCTCCCTTTCCTCTTCTGCTTCTGAGGGTCGTAGAAAAACAAGAGTGAGTACGGAAGGTACTCA
This sequence comes from Neostapfia colusana, assembly GCA_030760725.1. NCBI lineage: Eukaryota > Viridiplantae > Streptophyta > Magnoliopsida > Poales > Poaceae > Neostapfia > Neostapfia colusana. Next base: position 24,300,821 of record JASWHV010000019.1, on the reverse strand, counting down.
GGAAGCCCTAACACTACTCAAGGGGTCGTGTTTCATGCTAGGGTTATAGCAAGGTAGGGCCATATGGCTTAGGGTTGCCGAAAAGCATTCATGCGGGGTCTTCTTTGAGAAGGTTTTGCAAAGCAAATGAGGCGGTCGTTTCTTGTTTTTAGTTGGTGGGACCTGGGGGGTTTTAGCTCCATCCCACCAGTTCCCTAAGTTTTAACTGAACGTTCAAGCCCACGTCTTTACTAGTTCCCGACACACAGCTAAAATCTCCAAAACACGGCAAACACTGCCACCCATCACATCAAGGAATCACACTAAGGCTAATGAACAAGAGCTCGGAACATAGTGTGTCAATACCGTGACAACGGTTATCCGGATTTACACTCTGTAGAGGTTGTACACTTTACCGACAGGTCAAGCTCTCCTAGCAAGGGAGTAGCGTGACGTTCGCCTCATCTTTCCCGAGTAACCCCACAATCACACCTCGAGACGCACCCAGGGGCTATTCGGGCAATTACTCTCCCAGCCGGACCACGGGTAATGACTCCTTCATGTCTTTTCCTGGTCCCCCGTGCCCTACTGGCTGCCAGATGGCTCATGTGGAAGTCACCAAGAAGGTAGAGGGAATTCTGCCCATACAGGTTCTGTGGTTGTACAAAATTAACTATGACGAGGCCATATGAACCGATCCTTGAGTCGGTGAGGTGGCTCCGTCCATGTCCATGACAGGTGGACTACACTGAAGGACACGCTACTCATTCACCAATCTGCCTCAACCATCCCCTTTTCTCACTTTACTCCGCACAGGTTGTATAACACCGTCCCCAACCCATTTCCTAGCTCACACCACCAAGAAACCTTTCACACTTTTCGCAAATCCGATGATTAATTGTAGTGAGTCGCGATGCGAACATCAAGAGGGTCCCTAAGCATTCTACTTTCAAGGGATTATGCGCGTCATCACGTTATATTGTGACGACGGGGCCTTAGGGCGTCAAGGAGGAGTCGACAAGGTCAAGGAGGGTTCGTGGCACTTCACATGTCAACCACGTGACTACGCGACCACTAGCCAAATGGGTCTTAGCTACTACAACGTTTAAAAGTAATCACAAAAAACATGCATATTGAAAACAGGCTGTTAGGGTAATTTCGCAAATTAATAGGAGCAATCATGATCAAGGGAGTTAGATATTGCCTTCAAAAGCTTCTAGGAATTCCTCATAATCCGGGTCATCGAATTACTCGTTGGCTCCCTCGTTCGTTACAATACGTGGATTACCCAAATTAGCGTTGAACCCAAAGGGAATCAAAACTTAAGTAACATCATAGATATATGGGTGTAGGGCTTAAGGGGTTTCCCAACGTCCGACATGTCTTAGTTGGGCTTTTGAAGGGGTAGTATCCTTGGCCGGAGGGCATCATCCTATTCCTTCTTTCCGTCCATTTGATTTGTCGAATTAGTGCGTTCATGGATGATTGGTAATGCCCTAAATAGTTCCTAGTCCTTATCCGCATGTTATTATCCTCTAATGGCTAATTCCTATTTTTGAGAATTTTTCTGGAATTTTCCTGCACTCAAAGAGGCCTTTTCAAGTTTCTGTGTACATTATCGGGTGTACCTAGCATTTTCTCCTGCGTTCAGCGGGTGACAGAGGGGCCCAAAGCTCCACCGGGCACTGTTTTGTGGACCTGGACTCGGTCCACGACGGTTGGGTCTCTGGTCCATATGGACCGAACCCACCAGGGCCTCTGGCAGACGCGCGGGGAGCTGGCGCCCGCGTGGCGCCGGGTCAGCGGCCACGTCGGTTCCTTGCCCGCGTGGCCGATCGGGGGGTGGGGGGTGTACCGATGTGGCGGAGATGGCCGACGGCTCGCCGGAATTGCGTTCTATTCCTGGCAGGGCCCAACAGAGCTAGTGTCAGCGATCTATGCATCATGCACTACAGGAAAGAGGTCAACATACGACAGTCGGCTTCACATACGACGGCCAGCCATCGTATATAAACTTATATACGACGGTCCGAACAGGACGTCGTATATAAGGTTATATACGATGGTACAGCCGTCGTTTATTAATTGGTTATCGTAAATAGAGCTTATATACGACAGCCAACCCTACGTTGTCGTATATATCCCTTATTTACGACTGCCCCTGCGGCTGGCTGTCGTATCTTATTACGGTTGTCATAAATAAGGTTATTTTCGACGGCAACACAACGGGCCGTCGTAAATAAGTCTTATATACCCGCGAGCCCGGGTCGGCGCAGGCATTCTTCGAGCCCGCGCCGACCCGAGCCCCCACCGCCGCGCGCCAGCCGCTGCCTGCCACCGCCCTGCCGGCTGCCGCCGCGGCCCGCGCGCAGAAACCCCCGGCCGCCGCTGGCCCCCGCCAGCCCGGCCCCCCTCTCCGGCGCGGCCACGCGCCCCCCACCCCGCCCCCAGCCGCTGCACGCCGGCCCACTGCTAGAGCCGCCCCCGAGCTCCCCCGGTCTCCCCCGCGCCTCCCAAGAGCTCCCAGCGCCACCCCGCGTCACCCCCGACCTCCCCTGCGCCTCCCTGTGCGTCGCGTCGCTTCCGGACAAGTAATTGGGGTTTTATGTTTAATTTTACATGATCTATAATACTCCTGTTTGTTTGATTAACTAATGCCGTGATTGGGAGGGTTTGTACTATGTATTAAAAGATGATTAGGGGCGCTACTAGTACTTAGTATATAGCAACAAGTGTTTTTTCAATTTAAAGGCCAACTAGTACTTAGTATATAGCATATAAATTATCTCTTGTGATGGATTAGATTGAGTGGTGCTATAACTAATACAGTTGTCAATTAGGCATTTGGAAAAGGCACTGATCTGTAGCAGTCAGTACTGGTGTGTGTTTCTTCTTTGTTGCATCCTATACGCCCGTTGCCCTCGCCCTAGTTATGTTCATGTAGTTAGAATAGTAGTTCATAATTTTGCTAATTAGTTGTCCTTTGCAAATTATTTGTTATTATATATGCTTAGGTTTAGGTTAATAATGTTTAGGATTTATTGTTGTTATGTTAATCATGTTTAATAATAATTAATCATGTTTATTGTTGTGATGTTAATCATGCATAGATTTGTTTATGCTAAAACCGGCACAACTCGGTTAGGGCACGTCAATGCCTATTTAGTGTGTCGTGTTGTGAGCTGGTCAACTAACCCTAAAGCCGTCGTAAGTTAACGGCAGGCCCCGGCGGGGCATAACAAAGTTCACAAGTCGCCTAACCGACCCTAGTTGCCTAGGGACCGATAAGGTTGACTAGGACGATTAGTCATTGATTAGGGCGACTAATCAACCCTAATCGATGCCTAATCATCCTAAGGTCGTCCTCTGTGTTCTCATGTCAATACCAAGTCGATACAGAGGGCAAGGAGCACACAAGGGGCCAGAGGCGACGGGCACAGGACCGGAGGTGGCCATACGGCGGCGGTGGGCTGCGGCGGGATGTGAGCTGCGGTGTGCAGGTTAGTGTCCCTTGGTTACAGGGACGAAGTGAAGATTACCAAACCCTTTGCAGGTATTGGGTTAGCGATGAGTTCATCGCTAAGTCCCAGAAGGCTTGAGATGCCACAGGGAGCTCGGGGAAGCACGGTATGGGCATCCAGGGTTTTGTGCGGATGGCTAAATGGATGGTAAGTTTCTTGGTGGTTTTTATATTCATAATGTAGTATTGTTCGTACTAACATATGTTCACAGGAAAAGTAGACCGGCTTGCGACCGAGCGCTACTGCAGTCTATAGGAGAGGTCACACTGACCCTTCTCAGCCGGAGCAGTACAGTCAGTACGCAGCGGAGCGCCTTTCATGACCTCGCAAATTAGTTGACACTATACATTTTGTTGAACTTACACAATTTCATTATTTTTCAGACTAGGTATGGGCAAGTGGCTGTGAGGATACATGGTGAAGGGTTCGATTGGGAAAACTCCCCCAACATCGACCCTCAAGCCGCGTATGAAAGCGGAGGTGGAAAAGCACACGGAAGGTGAATTCATTTACTTTCATTCTTTTCAATTCAAGATTATTTGATTTTACCTTCAATTGATTCGTTTTTTTTGTAGGCTTGCCATATTCTCTAGAATCGTCGACTCCAGGGAGGCACGACCTGCGAGAGGCGGCTCCTCGCAGTCTTCGGCTGCTGGCGCAGGCTCCTCCAGCCACCGTGTCACCGAGAGAGATCTTGTGACGCTCGGTCCCGTAGAACACGGAACCCAGCTAATGCATATGTATGCCTAGGATGTTCATCACACATACACATGTAATCCACAAACTGAATTCAGAATATAACCACGAATAATAGGGTTTAAGTACTTTATTACATCAATCTATAACTTGTTCTTGCAGCGGAAGCCTATAACTTATTCTAGCAGCGGAAGTCTCTAAACGATAGCGGAAGCATCTAAACACGGCAGCGGCTCCATCTCCACCTCCACAGGCAAGTTGACGGTAGTTTACATGCCTAATACTCCACATGATCTTTAAAGTACTCTTCTCCTGTTGCTGATGATTGTATGATAATGCAAGAGTGAGTACATGTCGTACTCAGCAAGTGAGGGAAAAGTATGACATGTTGCTTACAGCAAGGTAGGAATAAAAAGGCTCATTGCAGAAAGCAAAGTTTATTTCACAAACACGGTAAAACAGCAACTATCTTTAAGTGAAATTGATCCCAACATATGTCCAATTAAAATAGTACCATACCTCCATCATATCTTACCACTTATCACGTCTCATCCAGTCATTAATCTTTCTCAACACCATCTCATGCTCATAATAACCATCTCATATTCATATCCATCTCATAACCGAGACCAAAACTCATTATCATGACTCAACAGTCCTGAAACCAATCTCCAGTGACCATACCATTACCAAACCAATGACCATCCCAAATAATCATCCTGACAACCATCCCAAATAATCATCCTGACAACCATCCCATCTAATCATGTGAGTTAGCCAGGCGCTTGTGACCGTAAGCACGACTATCATGATAGTTTTACACTCTTGAGAGGTTGCACCACTTTAACCACAAGTTTGTGATTTCGTCACCCGTTGGCGACTGCAGAACCTCCATTATACCAGTACACAACCATCGGTGTATGGCCAAGAGATCACAAAATAACCTTTATAAAGGGGCTACTAGATGTATGGACTCACTAAGGTTTCACCAGCAGGCTCGAATCACCATTCTCCCACCTACGGGCCCCCTCTTGTGCCATGCAGTTCCCAATGCAGTCCTCTCTCGACTCCCATTCCTCGCGCCTTCCATAGTCCATAACAATCTAGCAGCTTACCTAATTAGTCAGCTAAGCCACGCCCATATTTGGCCTTGTGGTGGCACTGTTTTCCTGGCATGAACCGGTCCTTAGATCTACGGCAAGTAAACAACTATCTCATTCTACCACATCCACAAACCAAGCTTGCCTAGATCTCTCCCGATTCTATGCTCATTATCATCATCAAGTTCTTATTATCGTTATTCATACGAGTGCAGTAGCTAGACACGTTCTACCTCGCTTCCCATATCCCGTAGATTAGCGAAGCAAAAAGCAAAAGAGACCATACCTGACTCATTAACTTTCCCGGCGACATGGATGGTTAACAAAACTAGTAAACTCCTATAAAAGGGTTTCCCATCAAGTTGACTCAAGCATACATGTTTTCGCAAACAAAACAGTTTCCAAAACATGGGATCAATATGGTCAAGGGGCACTTGCCTTGGTCCTGTGGCTTTTGTGGCTCAGGCGTCTCGAAATCTTAGTGATGTAGTCCTTCGTAGATAGCTTCCTGAGCTTATCCTTCTACTCACGACCACGCACATACAAAATTATAGCAATCAAACATCATGCACAAACTCTACTTAAGATGCAATGGTGCAAATCCTATGATGTTGTCTTATTTAGATCAGTTTGTACGTGTTATTGCATGTTTTAATGGCTTGCATGGGGTTTTATGGTGAACAAAGGTGTAAGGATCAAGTGTGGACGTGGTGATGATCTTGACTCAAGATATAGATCAATACCACCATAAAAAACCGATCAACAAGTGATCTGTCCATACAGAAAAAGCTTCTGTTCGAAGAAAAATAGATGTGAGGAAAACTGCGATGATGTCGTAAGGTGATAACGAAGACCTACCTCGGCCTTCCTCCTAGCAATGGAAGCAGGACAGATCGTTGGCTCTCTTCCGGCAGCGGTAAACTCGACGGAACTCGTCGGCGGTGCTCACCGGCGACTGAACTCCGGCGAAGGGGGTTAACTCGGCGAGTTTGGAGCTAGGGCCTCCAAGTCGTCGACTCGGGAGGTGGAAAATAGGTACGTGGTTGCGGCCAGGGGTTTAGGGTTCTATTTATAACAGGAAAAGAAGAGTCCTACTTCGATCGGATTTCAAATAAGAGTCCTATTCAATTTGTTTTGGATCTTAACAACTTATCTCCAATTGATTTAGATGCGGTGTCAATGTGGAAATCGTGTCGGTCTCCTCCGTACCGGATATTCCTACGCGCACAAGAGAAAAACCGCTTAAGGATCTCGTCCTTCCGTAGTGGACAGCTCCGGAGACGCCATGTATCTAGCGGGGCCGGGCCTCCCTTTTCTGCAGAGGCGAGCTCCGGTTGCACCGCGTGTCTGGCGGACGGGACCTCCCTCTCCCTCAGAGGCGAGCTCCGCGTGCGCCACATGTCTAGCGGGCGGGACCTCCCCTCTCCTTAGAGGCGAGCTCCGCGTGCGCCACGTGTCAGTGCCAGACCTCCCATCTCCTCGGAGGTGGGCTCCGAGAATGCCACGTGTCCAGTAGCGTCGGACCTCCTTTCTCCTCAGAGGCGAGCTCTTAGGTCGACACGTGTCCAGCGAGGCGGACCTCTCAGAGGTGAGCTCCAGGAGCGACACGTGTCCAACAGCTTCGGACCTCCCTTCTCCTCGGAGGTGAGCTCTGAGGACGACACGTGTCCCACAGCTTCGGATCTCCCTTCTCCTTGAAGGTGAGCTCCGAGGACAACACGTGTCCAGCAGTGTCGGACCTCCCGGAGGCGAGCTCCGAGGGTGACACGTGTCCTGCGGGATCGGACCTCTCGGAGGTGAGCTCCGAGACTGCCACGTGTCCCGTGGGGCGGACCTCATCCCTTCCGCAGGGGTGAGTTCCGAAGTCGACACGTGTCCCACGGGGCTGAGCCTCGCTTCTTCCGCAGGGACTAGCTCCGAAGGCGACACGTGTCCCGCGGGGCTGGACCTCGCTTTTCCGTAGCGACAAGCCCCTGAGGCAACATGTGTCTAGCGGGCCGGACCTCGCCCCCTTCCGTAGAGGCGAGCTCCTAGCCTGCCACGTGGCCAACGGTGTCGGACCTCACCCCCTCCGCAGGGATGAGCTCCGAAGGCGCCACGTGGCCAGCGGGCCGCAGGAAGTGTCGACGGCGCTCCTCGGTGAACTGGATTTGGCTCCTTTCGGCTATCTTTCTGATTCTTTCTCCCGTTCTAATTCTTTTAAAATGTTTCTCTATATGAATTATGTATGCATGCATGGATACGATATTGAGGGTGTTACAGATCTTGAGGTGATGGCGCTTCGAGAGAGCTTGGCCTGGCAGGAGGAGGCCTTGGCGAGGGAGCGAGAGAACAACAGGGCTGCCATGGCATACCATGTGTCCTATATGGCACAGATGCAAGCGGCAATGGAAGTAAGAAACTAACAATTGTACTTTAATTATATTGCACTTCAATAAAATGTAAATTGTAATGTTTGAAATGACAGGCGCTAGCTCGACAGCAAGGGCAGAAAATCCAAATACTATTGTGGCAGCCACCGCCATTCGTGCTGTAGCCGACGCCACCACAGGAGCAGTTTTGGTACAAAAAGGAAGTTACATTAAGTTCAACTAAACAATTGAATACGAAAACACCATTGTAAAATTATACATATGTCACCGTGTTTCGCAGGGATCAGGGACGGAGGCTCAGACTCCATCACTGCGGCTACGGGCGCTAGGTTCACCGCGACAGTATGACTTCTTCACCCCCGGAGGTAGTGGAGGGGCTAGTAATGAATAGATTTGTGAATTTGTTTTTGATTGTGGATGTCAGACGTCATAAAATGGATGTGTACTATTGCACTTTGTGATTGTGGATGTGGATGTGGATGTGAATCTGTTTTGTGATTGCATGTGTAGCTGGCCATCGAGCCAGGTTAGCCATTTTCTATTTTTTTAAAAAAAATTGAAAACCCTATATACGACGGCCTGTATGATTTATATACGACGGTATCTATACAGTGTCGTCGTATATAAGCCTAAATAATATATGACGGCTAGGCCCAGACCGTCGTAAGCCTAAATAATATATGATGGCTAGGCCCAGACCGTCGTATATAAGGCCTTATAAGGCCTTATATACGATAGCCAGGGCCTAGGACCGTCGTATATAAAGGCCCAGCCCACTGGCCCTTCTCTACGAAACGGGCCGTCGTATATAAGGTCTTATATATGACGGTGCCGTCGTATATAAGATTATATACGACTAGGTATATACGACGGCCACAAACCGTCGTATATAACCTCCAGCCGTCGTATATAGATTATATACACGGCTTTGGTCTTATATACGATGTTTTGGCCGTCGTATGCTTACGGGAATCCTGTAGTGGTGGGGAACCTAACGGTGGCGGCTAGCCGCGGTGAAACCCACCGGGGCGGAGCCAGCGGCTTGCCGGAGATGAATTTGCGGCGGTGCCCCATGTCTTCTCGGTTATACTCGATTTAGCCGGGGTTTGAGGGCTCCTCCACGACCGTTGGGTTACACGGAAGGCGTTGCAAGCCTTGGTCGGGCCGGGGAGGCTCCCACGGTGGCCGGAGACGTGTGGGGGCGACGACGCGTTCGGTTTCTCGGTGCTAGCGGGCTACGGCCACCGGGAAGGCAAACCAACTCGTGCAATGGCTAGGGGGGACGGCTACGACACTACTTGTGCAAGGAAATGAGGAGTGGGGACTCACCGGAGCAGTTTCTGGAGGCGGCCGGCAACGGGGAAGACGGTGCCGTTTTGTGAAATTCGCGGTCGGCGGTGCTTGTTTTCGCTCAAGTGGGCGCTGTGGGGCGTGGCGGCGAAGGCGCGAAGAGGATGGGAGAGGGTGGCGCCCTTTTATAGCGGCGGAAGGGCGGTTCCGGTGGCCGAGTCGGTGGCGGGTGCGCCATTGATGAGCGACCGGATTTTCGTGGTATGGAGGCTGGATTGATGGAGGCGACGGGTGCTAGGGGATGGGGGGCCTCGGTAGGAGCAGCGAGATGCGACAGGGCGCGTCACCTCGCCGGGATTCCGGAGATCCCTCGCTCGGCTCGGCGGCGGAAGAGGGGAGGAAGATGTACAGTGGTGGGACGGGCTAGGCGAGAGGAGGGGAAAGGGGGCCGGGCCGCGTGCGGGAAGGAAAAAAAGGGGGGGACGTGGCTGGGCTGCTGGGGAGGTGGGCTGCGTTCGGGAAACCGGCCCATCTCCTCTTTTTTTCTCTTTCTTGTTGTTTTGACTTGTGATTTTGAATTTGGTTCAAATTTTCATATTCTGAATTTTGTGTCCGCTACAGTAATTCGTCATGTGCGTAATGGGGATATCAGAATTATCCAATCAAGAAGCTATTGCAGAATTAAACAAACAATTCACGCACGTTGTCCTTGTGGGCGCGATCTCACACACGTTTTTGTTTCTTTGTTCGCTGTCTGGCTGGTCGTTATGCGTGTGGGGAGACCGAGCAGGTCCGCGTCTGACGGTCCCACCGGGCAGCCTCACGCGGCGGATCCTATATAGAGGCTCGGGAGAATAGTGTGAGCTCAGCTCTCTCCCGTGTCCCGAGAAGAATATAAACAGAGCAGGGCCGAAGAGGCAGAGGAGAAAGCGTCATGGACGCCGCCGAGATGGGCGACAGCTTCGAGTACTACTGGGAGACGCAGCGCTTCCTGGACAGCGACGATTTCATCCGCAGGTCCGGTTCCAGGCTCAATTGCTGCGCGCCATTGATTGATTGATTCAGCTCGATCGGAGGACTGACCCCGGTTGGTGTTGGTCACTTGCCAACTGGTTGGTGCAGCATGTACGTCGGCAGCGGCGGCGCGTGCGAGGACGCCACGTCCTACTACGACTCCAGCTCGCCGGACGGGTCGCATTCCTCGTTCGCAGCTCCGGCGGCGGCGGTGGCGATCGGTGATAAGGCGAGCGGCGGTGGCAAGGTGGGGGCCAACAAGAACATCCTCATGGAGCGCGACCGCCGCCGCAAGCTCAACGAGAAGCTCTACGCGCTGCGCAGCGTCGTGCCAAACATCACCAAGGTTGATCCATCAGCTACTGATCCGCTGTGAATGATCGCCATTGCTCGGAATAATGATCGCCGGTGTTGAGCGAGCTTGTCCTGACGACGTTCGAGTGTTCTTGCGTTGCAGATGGACAAGGCGTCGATCGTCAGGGACGCGATCGAGTACATCGAGCAGCTGCAGGCGGAGGAGCGCGCGCTCGAGGCCGCCTCCAGCGTTGTGGAGCACAAGTACGAGTACGACGAGAGCATGCTCCTCCAGGCGGAGCGGAGGAAGAAGATGAAGCGCGCGCAGTCCGTGCCGTCCATAACGGCCGACGGCGGCGGCAGCGCCGCCCCGCCGGTTGAGGTGCTCGAGCTAAGTGTGTCAGAGGTCGGCGACTGCGTGCTGGTAGTCAGCGTCACGTGCGTCAAGCGGCGCGACGCCATGGCCGGCGTCTGCCGCGCCATCGAGGAGCTCCGTCTCAGAATCATCACCGCCAACATCACCTCGGTCGCCGGCTGCCTCATGCACACCGTCTTCGTCGAGGTACGTCGCCGCCGGCAGCACTCCTTGGGCTTTTAATTCAGTTCAATCCTTCACCTCAGTCGGATTGCTCTGTTCCCCTGTTTCTCTTATGATCGAGGTGACCCGGGCGTGACGACGTCACGGAGAACCTTTGTTGTTTTGACCTAGAAAGAATCTGACTTTTATCGTGACCCAGCTCACTCACTGTAGTTTTAGCGACAAGCCAGTCCCCATTCCTCTTTTAGACGGGCAAAAAATTCCCACCTCGTCTTGTTCCGTTTGCGGCATCCTCCTCGGTGCCAAACGGGAGCTTAAGTAATTCGAGGTTCTATTGCCAAACGGGAGCTTAAGTGACTGTCAGAATCTGTTGCCGCGACAGAGCACACGTGTGCCACATGCCCGCGCACGTGCTTCAGATGAGAGTACTGTGGTGAGAAAACGAGAGCAGATCAGTAGGCCCTGGCAAACCCCACCTCGCATCAGATCACGTGCCGAGGGAGGGATTGATAACGATTGGCACGTGTTCCACGCACCATATAAGATGCCCGTCTGCTTCCATCGTCGTTGATATGTTCCCTTCGCGCTCGAATGGAGAGCTACCACAAATTTTCTATTTCTATTTTCTTGCCACGTGCTGATTCTTCTTCCGTTGTACCAACGAGCACGAATCGCACGTGTTTGAGGAGCAATACGTCATCTTTACTTTTGTTTCTTTCGTATGATTAGCGTGTGCTTTTACTTACCTGGAACTTTGAGTGTGAACATGTGGCATCTGGGTGTGGTTGACCTCCATTCAACATGTTGTTAGATACAGAGAAAGAAATATTTTATAATCATCAAAACACATGGTGCTTTCGAAATGACTGTATACTAGCATTAACAAATGCCAATTAGGATATGCTGACACACCAATCTCTCTTTCTTTCTATATAATTTCAGGCAGATCATATGGACCCTGTCAAGATAAAGGGGATGATTGAGACTGCTATTTCCCAGCTGGATGCCACAGGGAGGACACCAAGTTCGATGAGCTATTAGGATCGGAACAGCATAGTTCCTCACTCCGATGATACACGAGCTCTCTACTTGTCAGTGATTGTCTTATAGCTCATTGACAAGGCATGCATATATTCCGTCCCTGTTTGGCCTCCTTTTTTCAACGAACCTCCTTATGTATGTACATGCATGGGAGGTAGTTGTTATATTACAAGAGGCCTTAGATTCGTAGCAATTTTTTTCTTTGGTGTTTAGACTTTGTAATACCTAGTTACCATTCACAAGCATGGTATGCATATGGACTGTTACATGTGTTTGGTAATGAATAACAAGGTGACTTGCTCGTCTTACTAAAATTGTTATCTCCCACCTGTTATTTAAATTTTAGGCTGATTAGTTGTTGATATGCGTGCACACACACATGTTGGACTTAGCCAGCCTTAGAATTACTTCTTCCTTTGGGTTACAAGAACCCAGTGTTAGTTGGGGCGCCTTCGATCAGGACACGGGCCGGTTAGGGACTCCTAAGAATGTTGGTTGACCGGTCTTCCCTCTTTTTCTCAGTTTTTTACCTTTTTCTTTTTACTTCACTTTTGATTTATTCCTCTTTTATCTCAGTTTAATCGATATTAAACAAACATTCTCCCCCTTGATCCTTGGGTTCAACTTCATTTGCCCATCCTTAACAAGAATGATACATCAAAGTGAGGTGTTACATCAGTCTATGAAATACCACTGAACTCCAACACTTACGATACAACCACCTATTTCGAATATAAGACATTTTGCTTATTGTGAGTGGTTCTTACAATGGTTCCTTTCTTTCACAATCATATGACTTCCAATAATCCCCATGGCGACAACATGTTCATGATAAATATTGGATAGTAAGTCTTTGGTCATTAGATTCATAAGCATAGGAGTCATATGACATGCTTGATATAAATTGTTTGATACTGGATCCACTACAGGAATCGTGTCAATATACGACGGCCAAAATTATTGACGGCAGTGCCGTCGTCAATAAACATATTGACGACGCCTAGAATCCACCGTCTAAGTCATTAATTAACGACGGTTAACCTAGTACCATCGTCTATAAGATCTCGGGCCTTATAAACGACGGCCCACCATCAACAACAAAGGCTCTCGTCAACATGGGACGAAATCTGGGTCTACCTGAGACTTTATAGATGACGGTTAAACAACACCATCGTCAATAAGACGTTGTAGACGACGGTTCAAGTACCGTCGTTTATAAGGCCCGATATACTCAGGCAGTGGCCGGCACTCGGCTCTCTTCCTCACTCGTGCCGCACTGCTTTGTCGGACGCCGAGCGCCGCCGCCACCGATCATCGTCATCCCAACGAGGTACGCCGCCTCCCTCCTCTCCTCCTCTTCTCCACGGACCTCCCACGACCGCCCCTTCTCCCAGGCCCACCACGCGCGTGGCCGCCACCGGCCGACCTTGCCTCGCCCCGTCGTGCTGCGGCGCTCCAACCCCCACCGGGCCTCGCCCTCATAAGGCACGCCCCAGCCTTGCACGCGGCACTCCCCGCCCCGCCCCTGCTCTGCGCGACCGCCCCCAGCCACCCCGCAGCCCGCCACCCGCTGCGTTGCGCCGCGCCCCGTCCCCACCCACCCCTGCCACGCGTGGCATCCGCCGCCCGCCCGCCCCCACCCCGCTGCGTCGCGCCCCGCCCTACCCGCCCCTTCCCCGCGCGACCACCGGTAACCCCCTCCCCCCACCGGCGACCACCCTACCCCTCTCTCAATTTAATTATTCAGTTATAGATTAATTGTTGTTTTATTGTGAATTGTGCATTGTTGTTGTTTAATTGTTGATTTATTTGTTCTCGTTCTTGTTTAATTGTTGATTATATGTTAATCGTGTATTGTTTATTTTAATATTGAATTATTGATTAATTGTTGATTTATTGTTAAATTTGTAGTTTCGTTAGTTTAATTTGTCGATTTAAGTCATTTAAATAGTTGTTTAATTAGTTTCAACACTGGAATAATTAGTTGTTTAAATCGTTTAATTAATTGATTTCTTGTTTAATTTGTAGTTTTATTTATTATTTATTTGATTAGTAGCATAATTATTAAATATTACTTTGATTGATGAAGTGCTAAATTATTATATAAATAGTCGGACCGGCCTAGCCTGGCACAAGCTATTTAGGGTCCGGCCCGACACGGTCCGTTTAGGGCCTGGCCCGACACGATCGTTACATATGCGTCAAGACCGGCACGGAAGCGAACGGCGATGGTGAAGACGTCACTCACTCGCGTTTGAGCGAATGGTGGATCCGGGCGTGGAATTGTCATCTAAGACCAACTTTCCTCTCTCTCTTTCTCTCGTTCTTTCCTCTCTCGTAAATCACTTAAAAATGAAAATGAGCAGCATAACCTATAGCAATGTGTCACCTGTTTCGGATCGGCACGTCTCATATGCCATTGTCATGTGAGACGTGCAGGTTCAGAATTATCTCTTTTTGGACAGCCTGGGAGTGACCGAGGGGGCGTGGCTTGTAACGAGACGCGTGTCTGGATCTGGACAAGATTTCAACGGCATAATCTCGTTGTTCTATGCTGCACCATTTTTGGGCGTGCAGTGGAGAACAACAGGGTTATACTGCCAAAATTTTGTTCGGACCCGGACCACGCGTCTCGTCATGAGCACACTCCGCTCGGTCACTCTTGGGTGGGTTTAGGACCTATCTGACTAGTTGTAGGGTCGTGACATAACATAACAAAAAAACTAATAATTTTTTTATCTGTTTTGAAGGTATACCTTCAAACATGGTTGAAGATCGCACTTGGATGTATACTGGATGGAAAAAGGATGGGGTCACTCAGAGGAGTGCTCCACCAAGACGGATGCTTTTATACAACGAGCTTTTTCGTTGTCAAACAACAGTAAGGTGCGGTGCCATGTACCAGATGTCAGAATGCAAAGTATTTCGACAAAGTGGTGTTGACGCTCCACTTGTGTCAAAACAGTTTCATGCAACATTATGGGGTGTGGACCTTTCACGGTGAGACACCTTCTCAAGCTGTACAAGATGGAGATGAGAATGACAGCACGGGGGTCGACGGTGCAAAAGTAATGACTCAAGTCGCACAGAAGCAGCTTCGCCACTTGTCTGTCACACCTAGGTTGAAGCGTTTGTTTCTCTAAAAAAACAACCAAGCACATGAGGTGGCACAAAGAAGGTGTAAGTGAGAACAACGAAATGATGGTGCACCTGTTCGTCGGTGAGGCATCGAAGGCGCTTGACCGCTTTGATCTAGAATTCGCCAATGATGTGAGAAATATTTGCATCGGGTTGACGACAGATGGTTTCTCACCGTTCAGTACAAACGCCACACCATACTCTTGTTGGCCCGTGTTTGCTATTCCGTACAACTTGCCGCCATCTCTTTGTATCAAGTATGAGTTCATATTCCTTTGCCTTATTATAACTAGACCAAATCATCGTGGTTCATGACTGAACGTAATGTTGAAGCCGTTGATTGAAGAGTTGAAAATATTATGGACAGGAATTGAAGCATACGACTATTACAAAAAACAGAAATTTAACCTTTGAGCTGCATACTTGTGGTCTGTTCATGATTTTCCAACATATGACATATTTTCTGGCTGCAGCACTCATGGTCGCTTGACATGTCCCATATGTGCTTCAGACAAGAATGTTTTCGTCTAAGTTATGGTGGCAAGATATGCTACTTTGATTGTCATAGACGTTGGTTATCGCCCAATCACGTGTTCTGGCAGTATAGAAATGCCTTCAAGAAGAATATTGTTTTAAAAAAAGGACCACCGTAGCGTCTGAACGGTTCGGAGATTGCTATACTGTTGAACAAGCTAGTGCCAGATGGAGATCGTCCTAGTATTTTGTTGGTTACGTAGTGGACCACAATTGCACTCATACATATAGACTATGAGAGCTACCGTATGTGAAGTCCTTAATTTTAATGCATAACGTTGATGTCATGCACCAGGAATGTAACATGGGTGAATGCATCATAAGAACATACTTGGATATGACGGGCAAAACGAAAGATAATATAAAGGCTCAGAAGGATTTGGTAGAGGTTTATAACCGTCCAACTCTTGAGCTCTCCGAAGCCGGTGGCAAACCACGAGCTTCGTTCTGTCTTAGACCAAAGGAAAAGATAGAAGTCTTGAGGTGGTTGAAAAAATTGAAATTCCCAAACGGCTATGTTGCTAGCTTGAGAAGACCGTGAATGTCAAGAATGGAAATCTTACTGGGTTGGAGAGTCATGATTATCACATAATCATGGAAAGACTTCTGCCGATTATGTTTCGGGGCTATCTTGATGATGTGGTTTGCAAGGTGTTAGCCAAGCTTAACTACTTTTATAGACAACTTTGTGCTAAAGAAATCACAAGGGATATGATGGAGAAGTTGGAAAGAGAGATACCAATGCTTTTATGTAAGATGAAAAAAGTTTTCTCTTCAGGATTCTTCAATCCAATGTAACACCTCCTAATCCATCTTGGCCCTGTTCAATATCGGTGGATGTACCAAATTGAAAGAGCACTCAGATGTCTGAAACCAATGGTTCGCAATAGGACAAGGGTTGAAGGATGCATCGCTGAAACCATTGATGCACAAGGATGTGAAACTAATTATTATGGGATTATTAAAATATCCCTGAATTCAATTTTGGCGGGAATAAAGTCTAAAGTTGTCTTTTTTTATTGTTATTGGTTTGATCATAACAATGGAACTCGACAAAACCAATTTGGCATGGCAGAAGTCAAAGACAAGGACCAACTACGAGGTTGCGACACATTCATCTTTGCACACCAAGTCAAGCAAGTGTATTATCTACATTACTCATGCGAAAAGCTTAGTGCTTGGTGGGTTGTACACAAGGTAAATCCTCGTGAACGATTATATACACGAGACAATGCCGAGTACCGTGATGATGAGGTTGATGTTGTTTACCAAGAATAAGAGTTGCCGGACTATTTTATCGTCGAGCCTGGTCAAGGACTCAATGACTTAGTTGGAGATGCAGAAGATCTAGAGACTCGTAAGATGAGAAAAAACAAAAATGGCAAACAACCATGACAGATGATAGATGGTCTGGTTTACGGAGTAGATTACATGATCGTGATACTGATGAATTTTGGAATTGAGTACAAGTAATGTTTCCTTCATCTCTTCTTTCCTTTTCTATACTTTCCTTATTAATCATTAGCAAATTTTTGTTTCAACAGGATGTCATCGAGCAGCCGATGACGGGGGTCAGGGGCACGGGGCTTTCTGCCTCCAATAGCCATGCCTTTGAGGGTAGTCACTCTAGCGGGACTAGATGGGCTCAGTTGATGAGCCATCTACCGGAGTCGTCACGCGTACCTGTACAACAGTCACGATAGATAAAGATCATTTAATTACATAAATTAATAAGTAATTCTTTAATCTATATTATGAGTCTTTAAAATTGTTAGGAGCACTCTACGTTCGAGGACTCAGAGACTAGGGGTCCTCTTCAGCCACCGCAGCCTGACCACTTTTTCGAGCCTGCTCCGGAGGCCGCTTCAGAGCCTGATCCGGATCCTCATCTGGCTTTAGAGCCAGTGCAGTCGGGTGACCCTAGTTCTGGGTCACCTGATGTGGAGCCAGCTCCGAGGCGACGGACTCGGAGGATCCACTACGCCTACGGCTCCTGCGATCCCAGACGATCGGATCGTTACTCATTCGGTTGGTGATAGGTAAGTAAATCTCTAACAATTCAATTTACATATTCTTAGACTTACATATGTAATAATTGAGAATCATCGATCAGGTCTTGGTACGATATCTCATTCAGTGTTCAGGGACACCACTAACATGTGAACGGTGTCATGGGCCGTCTAGTCCGTTTGCACTACCCCGGTGTAGTGAACGGAGTAGCTGCTACGTCTTGGGACGATTACGCTACGGCCCAGAACCTTGCCCACGGCAACCACCAGGAGGCTATGTGGCACGACTTCATGTTAAGTATAAAGATTATTTGTGTAATACAATTCTATTATAGATAAAGAATATTTGTTTAATACAAATTTTTTATAGGCATGATACCGTTTGGAGGACAAGCCCTAGCAACTGGATCACGCTCGTATCGTCTTCCATAATAATGCCAGGAAGCTCATGACGCGGTCACTCTTGATGGCTCGCATTCAAGCTACCAAGGCATACTTTAAGTTGCATCCGGACGAGGGTGAGTCTGGACAGTTCAGAGCCGTGGTCTTTATTTTACTTTGCTTCATTATCCGATTGCGAATAATGTTTTTATCCAATAATAAATTGTGTACAGGTCAGCGTAGCGTGGCTTGATGCCCGTCCGAACGAGTACCGTGCGTTGTGTGCCCGTTGGGCGAGCCAGGGTTTTCCAAGACTTGTCCCAGACCCGTAGATACAATAGAGGGAGGGAATCGAAACACCGTTTAGGTGGGGACAGATAACTACGTCTGGCTAAACGGATGGTAAGTGTTACTCGAATTTTATTTAAGTAATTTTATCATCTTCATTGTGCTAACACGTATCGATAGGAGCGACAGGGCGGTCAGGAGCCGACACCTATCGAGTTGTGGAAGAGGGGTCACTTGGGACGTGACCCATCGCAGCCTGGCTAGCTAGCTGTGTTCTCAGGCGGCGTCAGAGGCGATGGTAATTTATTTTGTTAACTTAATTAATTTCCCTTTAATAGTTCTGAAGACGATATTTTTCTGCATTTCTAGGCAAAGTACGGGCAGGAGCCGCTGAGGCTTCGAGGCGAAGGGTATGATTGGGAGAGCGCACCAACAATTATCCCTGAAGCCACGTATGCAAGCGGTGGCGGGAAACCCCACGGACGGTGAGTTTTCATATTTTTGGTTTACTATCACGAACTTTGAGATACAAAAATTTCATAATCTTACTCCGTTGTTTAGGTTATCCATCTTCGATGGAGTGGTCGACTCGAGGTAGGCGCGGTCTTTCTCGAGAGTCTCTTCATCGTAGCAGGGTGGGTCCAGCAGCAGCCATATGACCCAAGAGCTGGAGCTGCGGAGTGTCCGGGAGGAGCTCCAGAGGATGCAAGAAGCATTGAGGGCTCGGGATGAGATGCAGGCAGCGACGCTCAGGGCTAGGGACGAGATACAACCAGCAGTGCTCAGGGCAAGGGACGAGTATCAAACCTCGTACATGCTCGAGTTGCAAGCTGCCATGCAGGTAAATTCTTACCGTTGTACTTAATATTTCTAATATATAAATACTATGTGAAATGATTTGGTTCGTATTTGCAGGCTATGGCCGCAGGACGGCAGGTTGTGTTTCCGTAGTGGGCGCCGCCACCGTTGGAGCTGCCGCAGGTGCAGGTCCCGACGACAGGTGCACAGGTACAAAATAACTCAAAATAGCTAATAATAGTTAAACCTATTCAAATTCTGTAAAATTTGATCAAACTTACTCAAATATAGGCAAAACTAGTTAAACTTACTCAAACTTAGTAAAATATGATGAGTAATATAGCCAAAACTAGTAAAAATAGTTAAATATAGCTAAAACTAGTTAAACTTTCTCAAACTTGATCAAACTTACTTAAATATAGCCAAAACCAGTTAAACTTGCTCAAACTTAGTCGATCTTACTCAAACTTACTAAAATATGAGCAAACTTACTCAAACAGCAAAATCTAGTTAACTTGTTCAATTCTGCATTTTAATAAGCAAATTTAGTCAAATATGCATGTTTATACTTGTAACTTGTCTAACCACACATGCAAATCACACGGATCAGGGACGGAAGCTCGCACACCATCGCCCCATCTTGCGCCGCTTGGACGACTGCAGGAGGACGACTTTCCAAACTCCTGTAGTGGACGGGGTAGCGTGTAATGTGGCATGTGTTGCGTGTATTGTTTCCAAACCGTTTTGCAATATTTCTTGTGATATATATACTTGTGCTTGTGTATATTGTTTTCTACGTGTGTGAGCTGGCCATCAGACCAGGGGTGGCCTCGAAACGAGGGCTGGCCTCGAAGCGAGGGCAATATTTTCTATTTTTTAATGCAAATCCTATAGACGACAATTTCTGGTGCTTAGCCGTCGTCTATAACCCAAATTTATAGACGACGGTGGAGCAGTAGCCGTCGTCTATAAGCCATAATTATAGACGATGGTAAAAAAACCGCCATCTATAAGAGCCCTTATAGACGACGGCCACCTACCACTGTCGTCTATAAGCTCCACTAGGTGCCACGTGGCAGGAGCACCTAATTGACGACGGCTAGGAGTGGCCGCCGTTAATTGTCTTATAGACGAAAGCTATCATCGTCTATAACCTTATAGATGACTAATAATCGTGGACGGCCAGAAACTATTGTCTATAAGTGTTTACAGTCGTCTATAAGCTATAGACGACGGTTTTAGCCTTATAGACAGACGGTTTCTGGCTGTCGTCTGTTATCGCGATTCCTGTAGTGATCCTATATTGACAACATGACACTTTATGTCAATGTGCTTGGCAACAACACTTGATTTGTTGTTACTCGTATAAAACATTACATGTTCATTATCGTAGTATAGTATAAGTGGGTTAGCGATGTTGTCAACCATTTTAAGTTCAGGAATAAAATTATTTAGACATACAACATGCCCAATAGCCTCATAACATGCTAAAATTCTTTTTGCGTCGTAGAAGAAATAGTTACAGTTTGTGATCGTTCACGTTTGGAATCTATGATGTAGGTAATTACATTTTGTCTAGGGTGTTCCATGATATGCTCCCCAAGCGAGTATGAATAGAATAACATGTAGTGATTTTTTTACTATTCACATACCCGATGAGATTAGCATATAAATGGCCCATCACTTTTAGGTTATTAGACCTTTGATATGTTAGCATGACATCTTTTAGTGTCTTACATGTAATGCAAGATTTTCTTTACGGTCATCTAGTGGCCCAGTCCTGGATATGATTGGAATCTGCTAAATATTCTCGTATGTAATCTAGGTCAGTTTTTTGATGCTTTCGATAGCTGAAGTATAAGTAACCAATTTTATATGGTCAGTTTTTATTTGGTTCTTTGGACATTTGAATGTCCATAATTTCTCGTCCTTTAGTATTGGAGCAGGCGCAAGAGAGGATTTGTGCATATTGAATTTCTTCATCATTCTCTAAAATATGCTTTTTTAGATAGCCCAAACATGTTATTGGACCTATCTTGATGAATCTCAATGTCGTGGATATATGAGGATTCAGTGAGATCATTAAACTTAAATGATACGAAATTAATTATTTCATGTAGCATTTCCTTATCGCTACATGACAACAATATGTCATTCAAATATAAGACTAAACTTATGAATTTAGTGCTTTTAAATTTAACATTGATGCAGTTATTCACAACATTTTTCATAAAACCAAAAGTTCAAATAATTCTATTGAACTTAAGGTGCCATTTTCTTGAAGATAGCTTCAAGCCATAAATGGTTTTTTTAAACGACATGTCACATGTTTTTTTCTTCTACAATAAAACTTTTTGGCTATCATAAACATCTTCATTACCATTCAACAACTCTGTTTTGACAACAATCTGATTCACCTCTACATCATAATGAGCTGCTAATCCAGCGTCACGATAACATTTTAAATTGGGAAATAAACTCTTGGATGATCGGGGATGGAGCAAACATCCCTCAAGATCATTTTTTCTAACCTCCGTGACTTCATCATTCCCTTTCCCTTTCAGGTATCCAATTATGAAACCGATAACTGTTTCTAAATATATTTTTTAAGTTGTGATTGTATATTTTTTGCTTTGGAGTACAACGCCACACACGTAAATAATCTAGGCTTGGTTTCGTTCCAGTCCACATCAGGTAGAGTATGTCCCTTGCTGATTAGGAACGAGGTTTATTACATCCATAGTTGTCTTTAATTGCTAGTAAACTTGCATGACTAAGCATACTCCATAAGGGTTGTGTTGTGATGCTTAGATTGCCATTCTCAGTTAGCAACCTGGCAAAAAGTCCTGAAATTTGGCCATAAGAAGCTTCTTTGACATAATATTCTCCCCCACGACCAAATCATACAACTTTCACTCTATAAAATTTATCAAAAGCTTTCGATCCATCACGTTTGGGATAAACAAATCCGTAGTGGGAGAAATCATCCGTGAATGTTATGAAATAATTAAAAACAATTGACGGATTTTACATTAAGGGGTCTACATGTGTCCATATGAATGGGATCTAAAACCTTTGTAGCACTTATTGCTCCTTTCTTAATTATTTTTACTTCTTTTAATGCAATTAATGCATTGATCAACATCAAAGAAGTCTAATAGAAGAAGCATCTAATTTTTAATTAAACGTTCAATTCTCTACTCTCGGAATATGGCATAGGCAACGTTCAGCCTGGGCAATGGGTTAACTGAAACCGATCGGTTTGGATTTTGTTTTTTTAAGTTCAGTTTTTAGAAAACAGAAACTGAAATTGTTCATTTAAAAGTAAAAACCGGTCCTCCGGTTAACAGAAAATTTCAGTTTTTGGTTTTCGGTTAACCAGAAAAACGAACTTCAATAGAAAAAATTCAGCAATTAATATTTTTATTCAACATATTCAACACGTAATAGAAAATGGATGTTTAAATATTTAGCTAAACTTAAGTATAAAATAATAGTAAAGTTAACATAGTTTCATAATAAAATACAGTTGGGATTAAGGCTCAATTAGTTTAGGATAATGTTTATTAAGCTAGGCTAGTTATGTATTAGGACAAACTTCGGTGAACCCGGTTAACCAAAAGAAAAAACTGAAACCGAAAAAAACTTCGGTTTTTACATAATAGTAACCGAAACATTGTCCAGTTTTATAGAATTTTGGTTAGTTCGGTTTCAATTATTTTGGTTTCAGTTAATTTTGCCCAGATTGAGACAACGTTGCCACAATTTTGAAGTAGTAGTCACGCCTTCTATTTCTTCTGAATGCTACATTTTTCATTCACATCATATACATCATTGACATGCAAAACAGAATCATGAAGAGATGACATGTATAACTTTCCGTGTCTGAAGGTGACACCAGCATTTTTATTACATCATATCTAGACCAAATTCTTTGTTACCAAACAAGTATTCATAATTTTTATCATCTAAACAAGAAAGTGACATGAGATTCCTATTTAAAGTGGGTACACAGAAATATTATTTAATTGAGTTGAAAATCCGGAGTGTAACTTCATTGTGAGAGGCCTCACAACTTTGACTTCCATGTATTTCATGTCCCCTACTTCAAGCATTCTTTCCCCTCCCCCCAAAGTTTCAAGTTGTATGGAATCCATGCATGGAATCTGCAACATGAACAATTGCTCGTTAGTCAATCCACCATTGATTTATACAATAAATCAACATAAGTGTATTCATCTATAAATATAATTTTCATTATTGCCTTTCTTATTGAGTCATTTTAGAAATTCTAGACAATCCTTCTTGAAATGTTCTCTTTTTTGCCAAAATTGTAGACAATCGCCCTGAGCGCAGCGAAAGTACTTGGTGTTAAATTTGTGCCTTTTGTATTTTGGGACAATTGGTCCTTTATCAGCATTTCTAAGGATTAGAAGGATCAATATCATTCCATACATTCTTCCATTTGGAAGAGTTCACATGAAAAGATTGGTCCTCTACTTGTTTTGTTATTCTTTCCTACTCTTGAACAACTATCAGGGTCATCTCAACACTACAGGGATTCGAGAAACTTACGACGGTTAAGGTCGTCGTAATTAAGTGGTAAACCGTCGTAAGTTAGCTACTTACGACGATATTTGTTTACTTATGACAGTATACAGCCGAGGTAATTGCCCGATCGTAAATAAGGTAACTTACGACGGCTACCGTCGTAAATAACTTAACTTACGACGGCGTCACGCATCCGTTGTAAGTAATAGCCCAGGCCACGTGGTGGCCCAAGGCACGTTACTTACGACGGTTCTGGTGACCGTTGTAAGTAAAAGGGGCTAACTTACGACGGTTTTACTGACCGTCGTAAGTAACAGAGGCTAACTTACGACGGCTTCTGGGCAGTAGCCGTCGTAAGTTATATTTGTAATTTTTTTAAAAACATAAACGCACTAACCTGGCACGATGGCCAGCTCACAGAACAAACAGTTATGAGTAAACAGTTATAAAATAGTTCATATGCATCACACACAACACAAATTATAAACTAGCTACACACTACCCTCTCGACTACCTCCGGAGCCAAAGATATCATCTCCACGCGTCTCTCTTGGAACCGGTAGCTGTGGCGATGGAGTAGAGGCCTCCGTCGCCGAACCCTACAAAACACATGCGTAGTTACGACGGTTTGGATTAAGATATCAATGTCTTTCTCTTTTTTTCTCACTCTCTTCCTCTCTCTGTACTATTCATCCCCTCTTTATGTTATTTTCACTCACACCCTCTCTCGCACTCTCTCTCTCCCTCTATTGCAACACTCAATCTCTCCATCTCACTCTCACTCTCTCTCGCACTCCCTCTCTCCCTTCTGTACCACTCTACATCTCCCTCTCTCCTTATGTTAGATGAAAAATACAATATTAAAGAGTTTATTACCTGTACCGGAGGCACCTGGGCTGCGGGCTCCTGTGACGGGGTCACCTGTGGCGGCTGCCAAGCAGGAATCGTGATTTATTGGCCGTTCTGTCGAGCTAAGTCCTATAATTGAAAAATATTAGAACATATGTATTACTGAAATGTTATGAAAGTAAACTAGAGTAATTGAAATTACTTACCTCCACCGCTGCCTGCATCTGGGCCATGTAGTTAGCTTGGTACTCCTAGATGGCCCTCGTCCTATCGAGCTCCTCCTGGGTCCGCGTCAGCCTCTCCTGCATGGCATGGAACACCATGTCCCTCTGCGAGAGACGGCCACTCGACGGACCAACCGACGAAGCATGTGTCGATGAAGTGCATCTCGCAGGTCGCGCCGACCTCGAGTCGACAACTCCATCGAAAAAGGCAAACCTACAAAAGAAAGAAAAATAATAAGTAAAAGAAGGAAGATTAGAAAACGTAAATCAAAGAAACCAACTCACCGGCCATGGGCCTTCCCGCCGCTGCTTGCATACACGGCTTGAGGGTCGATTGGCGCGTTTTCCCAATCGTACCCTTCACCGTGTATTTTGATGGCTTCCTGCCCGTACTTTTCCTAAAAAACATAGAAATGGTGTTAGTATGTCAATAATAGCATTAGTTATAATTAAATTGAATAAATTTGTAAACTTACCAATCGATCGGTTGCGACCTGACTGCACTGCCCCGGCTGTGATGGGTCACTTCCCCTGTGACCTCTCTTCCAAACCTCGATCGCGCTAGGCTCCTGGCCGGTCTCTCGCTCCTGTAGATGCGTGTTAGTAGGATAAATATGTTATGAACGCATAAACAAACTTATAATACACTTACCATGCGTTTTCCCAAACGCAAATGACCATCGGCGCCATAGGTGTGCTTCCCGTCAGACCCTCTGCATCCTCGAGCCCTCATGGACTTAGCTTTGAAGTCATCGCTAGCCCAATACCGACAGAGAGCTCGATATACGTCGGGTTGACCCTCTAACAAGGAAATACTAACCTGCACATATGTAGTATATCATTAACTGTTAACATAAGTAACTATTGAGTTTTTTTAACAATTAGAACTTACCACTGCGTATTGATCCTCTATCAAGTACGTGTCGGAGTCCCTTCTAAAGGGACCCCGTTCCTGCTGCTGCTGATGCCGTTTCTGGTAGTCGTTAACGGCCTGTATGCGGGCGTACGACAACGCCTGCGTCACGAGCTTCCGAGCATTTGCGTGGAACACGAGTGTTGCGTGCTCCATCATGCTCTCGCTCGTTTCCTCTAACTGGTACCTCAGCTTTAAGGAAACAAACATTTAATCAATATGCATTAACAATTTAAATGAGTTGAAGAATGTAAACATTTAAACTTACCATAAAATCGTTCCACACGGCCCCCTGAAGAGTGTCGTGCACCTCGTGCGAGACACGAGCGTAGTCGTCCCACGACAAAGCAGGGACACCATCAATGACACCGGGATAGTGCAAACGCACTAAAGCCCCGATGACACTGTTAACCTGCCTATGGTGTCCCTGGCCCATGAACGAATAGTCGTACCAAGATCTGCAAAATTTGTTATCTCGGTAAGTATCTGTAGACATCATGAAATATGTACCAAGTATATGATTTTTTTATCCGTCTCCAACTGGACGAATAGTGACCCGCTCATGAGGAACAGGAGGAGGAGCCGCAAAGTGGGTCCTCCTCGTCCGTCGTCTCTGCGCGGGCACCACGTCCGGTGACCCGGAAGGCTGGTCACCACTAGAGCCCGAAGGCTCCACGCTCGCCGGCTCCAAAGGTAGGGTAGTCGGCTCCGAGGGCTGGCTAGCCTGTGGCGGCGGCCTAACCTCTGACTCTGAATCTGACGACTGTGAGTTAGACTACAAAATTAAAGGATTGATAAGAATAAATTATTTATAAGTGGAATTTAAAATAACGTGATTGACAACTGAAATTTACCTCTGTGCGCTGTAAGGCTAGAGGTCGGCCCGTAAAGTATGGTAGGTGCCTCATCAGCTCAGAGCGTCTGCTCGCACCTGACGAGCTACCTGAGAAGAGGTCCCATGACCGACTGAGGAACCCCCGTGTCGCCTTTTTCCCGCTCCCCTTTGATGACGACATCCTGTTGCAAAGAATAATTGATAAATATTACCGCTCCCCTTTGATGATGACAAAATTTATGTTAAGTTAGTGAAGAAAACGTTACATCATCAATTTCAAAATTCATCAATGTCATGATCATGTACCCTACTCCTTAAACCAGACCATCGATCTTCTTTCGTGAGCGTCTGAATTGGATTTTGTTTCCGTTTACGCATATCAGAAGTCTCGACATCTTGAGCGTCTCCAACTAAGTCATCGAGTTCTACACCAGGCTCGATGATAAACGAGTCTGGCAACTCTTCTTATTGGTAAACCTCGTCAACCTCATCAGTATCATGGTAACCATCATCTTTTGGAGTGTACAACCGCTCACGAGGATTAACCTTATGTACAACCCACCAAGCTTTGAGTTTTTTGCATGGATAGGATAGGTAATACACTTGCTCCACTTGGTGTGCAAGAACAAATGAATCGTATCCTCGTAGCCGTTCGTTGTGTTTGACTTCCACCATGCCAAATTGGTTTAGTCGAGTTCTATAATTGATATCAAACCAATCACAGTCAAAGAATACTACTCGAAGATCCTTATTTCCAGCAAAAGCAAATTCAAGGATTTTATTAATGATTCCATAATAATTAGTTTCACATCCTTGAGAGTTGACTGCCCTCGTCACAACTCCGGTATTAGATGTTGCCGCGAGAGGACGAAGAGATTCAAATCGAGTTGTAGGGAATCGGTTGCCATTGACGTCATATCGACCATAGCTCCTAACTTTAATCAATCCATAGGATAGTTGTCGCAAGTCTTCATGGACGTGGGCATCTTTCATGCACTGTTATAAGAACACTTTGTAAATACTCGTAAGTTATAAGAATACTTTGTAAATATTGCTAAGTTAACGAGAAAATGTTACATGATCTCGAAACCAGGATAGGAAATTAGGTTCTCCGTTTATTCCTACCCGTCACATCACTTCTACTTGTTTGCTCGTAGGTTGATGCCTATGTGTCCAATTTTGCTTGTGGAATTCACTGTACGAGAAGAAAACTTTTTAGAATAGATGTGTTACAAAATACGCCGATTAGTATAAATGTAAGACAAACACTTACTCGAAATATTTGTCCATCTCATCTATATTCGCGTACATGTAAAGGAAAGCAACACTCCTTTCTTCTGCGATAGAGTTGTAGGAAGTGGAACTACTAACAGTAGTGCCTCTTGTTGCAAAAATAGAGAGATCGCTACAAGGAGGTTGCTCATCCACATTGTACCACATTGTCGAAGTGTTGACATTGTTTTCCTCTGCAAAGTAAACACTTGAAAAGTATCCTACTTTTTTAAGAGTAAATGCTTCGGCGATGCATCCTTCTACCTTTGCCCTGTTACGAACCATTGGTTTCAAATATCTTAGTACACTTTCAATATGATACATCCACCTATATTGAACGGGATATCCAACTTTAGCTTCAAATGGAAGATGAATGAGGAGATGTTCCATTGGATTGAAGAACCCTGGAGGAAAAATTTTTTCCATCTTACATAATAGTACCAGTATCTCCTTCTCCAATTTAAGCATCATCTCTATCGTGATTTCTTTTGCACAGAGCTATCTATAGAAGTGACTAAGCTCGGCTAGCACCTTCCATAGCGCATCATCAAAATAGCCCCGAAAAATAACAGGTAGAAGTCTTTCCATAATTATGTGATAATCATGACTCTTCAACCCTGTCAGCTTTCCCGTTTTATATTCACGGCTCGTTTCAGACTAGCTGCGTAACCATCTCGGAATTTCAAATTTTTCAACCATTTTAGTACTTCTTTTTTTCTTTAGGTCGAAGACAGAAAGAAGCACGTGGTTTAGCACCACTTTCAGAGAGCTCAAGAGTTGGACGGTTACAAGGCTCTGCCAGGTCCTTTCAAGCCTTAATATTGTCTTTCGTTTTGCCCGTCATGTCCATGCATGTGCTTATAATATATTCGGCCATATTACGCTCTTGATGCATTACATCAACGTTATGCATTAGTATCAACGACTTCACATATGATAGCTCCCATAGTCCACATATATGAGTCCAATTGTGATCCTCTCCATAACCGATAAAATAACCACGACGTCCTTTATCTGGCACCAGTTTGTCCAACATATCAGATATTTCAGATCCGTTTAGACGTTTCGGTGGTCCTTTAGTGACAACGGTGACTTTTTTAAAGACATTTCTCTGTTGCCTAAACATGTGATTCGGAGGCAGCCAACGTCTATGACAATCGAAGTAGCATATATTTCCTCCATGAGTAAGTCGAAAACAGTCCGTGTCAGAAGCACATATTGGACAAGTCAAACGACCGTGAGTGCTCCATCCAGAAAACATACCGTATGTCGAGAAATCATGGACTGACCACAAATAAGCAGCTCGAAGGTTGAATTTCTGCTTTTTGTAACAGTCATACGCTTCGACTCCTGTCCACAACATTTTCAATTCTTTGATCAGCGGTTTCAACATCACATTGAGACGTGGCCCAGGATGATCCGACCCAGGTATAATGAGGCTAAGGAACATGAACTCGTACTTCATGCAAAGAGCTGGTGGTAGGTTGTACGGAATGACAAAGACAGGCCAACAGGAGTATGGTGTGGCGTTTGTACTGAACGGCGAGAATCCATCTGTCGCCAACCCGATGCGAACATTTCTCGCATCACGACTGAAGTCTGGATCGAACCGGTCAAGCGTCTTTCATGCCTCACCGTCGGTCGGGTGTGTCATGACTGCATTGTTCTCACGTACACCTTCCTTGTGCCATCTCATGTGTCTGGCCGTTCTTTTTTATAGAAACAACCGCTTCAACCGAGGTGTCATGGGTAAGTAACGAAGTTGCTTACGTGCGACTTCTGTCATCACATTATCACCATCGTTATTAACAACTTCGACAAACCTTGACTCACCACATTTTAAACATTTCTTCTTTTTTGCATGCTCTTTCCAGAAAAGCATGCAATTATCTGGACACACATCAATCTTCTCATATTTCATACCAAGACCAGAAAGAAATTTCTTCGCCTGATACATATCTTTAGGTACTTTATGAGGCTGTGGAAGGATGTCGCTGATCAATTTGATGAGGTCATTGTAGCAGTTATTAGAAAAGAAGTACTTAGACTTAATTGCCATAAGTCTAGTCATGAAAGTGAGGAGTGTCACTTCAGTGTGTTCATGCAGCAGCTCTTCTGAAGCTTTGAGAAGCTTGAAGAATGCTTCAACCTCCGTTGTAAGAGGATCCTCCGTAAACTCTGGTTGTATAGCTTCAAGCATCTCATCCATCCTATCAACCCCCGTGTTATCATCATTTTCCTCTTCCACTTCTTGTACAGTTTTAGAAGTTGTCTCGCCATGGAAGGTCCACACCTCATAATGTGGCGTGTAACCGTTTCGACACAAGTGTATCGAGACCGTCATTTTGTCCAAAAACTTGGTATTCCGACATTTCGTACATTGGCACCGCACCTTATCGATCTTTGACAATGAAAAAGCTCGATCTACAAAAGCATCTGTCTTGGTGAACCACTCATCCGAGTGACCACCAGAACTGTTCTTCCAACCGGTATACATCCAACTACGATCCTCACCCATGTTTGAATCTGCAGTTTAATGTCAAGGAAATTATAGTCACTTTATAATTTATTTGTGTCACGACCCTACATCTATTGGAAAGGATAGGTCCTAAACCCACTCAAGAGTGACCGAGCAGAGCGTGCTCATGACGAGACGCGTGGTCTAGATCCGAACGAAATTTCGGCAGCATAACCCCGTTGTTCTCCACTGCACGCCCGAAAATGGTGCAGCAGAGAACAATAGGGTTATGCCGCCGAAACCTCATCTAGATCTAAACTCGCGTCTCATCACAAGCCACACCCCCTCGGTCACTCCCAGGCTATCCAAAAAGGGACAATTCCGAACCTACACGCCTCACATGCGTAACACATGTAAGACGGGCCGGCAAACGGGTGACGCATGTTGTATAGGTTTACGTCAATCTTTCATTTTTGAGTCATTTAAAAGAGAGAGAGGAAAGAATGAGAGAGAAGGAAAGAACGAGATAGAGACAAAGAAGTGGGTCAGCCGTCCTAAGTTATGCCCCGCTGGGGCCTGCCATTATCTTACGACGCCTTTAGTGTTAGCCGTCGTACGTTCTGCCCCATCGTAAGTGGGTCAAAGATGAAACCGCCCCGTCGGGGCACGCCGTCCACGTGCGGGAGCTTGACATCCTCCGTGCCTGTCTCGACTAATACATTACCACTAAATGGGCCGTGACAGACCCTAAATGGGTCGTGTCAGGCCAGACCGGGCCGAAACCCATTTATTTACATATAGTAACTAATCACGCAATCAATAAAAGTATTAATTCAACAATAATCAATTACAATACTAATTAAACAATTAATCAACTAAGATCAAATTAAACATGTAATCACACATAAACACTGTGTCGGGTCACACATACACACGGTGTCGGGTCACACATACGACACAGCGTCGGGAGGCGGCACGGCGAGCAGGGGCCGGGCGGCGCGGTGAGCAGGAGCTCGAAGCGTGGCGAGCAGGGGCTCCAGGCGGTGCGGCGAGCAGGGGCCGCGCGAGGCGGGTCGGGCGGCGCAGCAGGGCGGGGCTCGAGGCGGGGCGGGGCGAGCGGCGGCGGCCAAGGCGCGGCCGGGGCTCGGCGCGAGCACGGGCGGCCAGGCGGGGCTTGGGGCGGGACGGCGGCAGCTGCGGCAGGGCGTTGCGAGGCGCGGGCATGAGTGGGCCGCGCGTGCGGCCCGTGAGATGTAGAGTTATGTTCTTTATCTACGACGACTTCTTTACTTACGACGGTTTAGTTTTCAGCTATCGTAAATGGTACTTAAATTCCGTCGGTCATTTTATTTACGATGGTCAAGAGCCAGCGACCGTCGTAAGTTAGTAAACTTACGATGGCTACCACGCGCCGTCGTAAGTACGTTAATTTACGACGGCTGACCCACGTAAATAAATTCAGCCGTCATAAAATGTTGATTTTCCTGTAGTGAAGTGCCGCGGCTGCGGCTGGCGGCCGGCGGAGGAGGCGGCGGCGATGGGCGGCGATGGAGGTGGCGGTGGAGGTCAGCTCAGGGTAGGGCCGAGAGTCTGGCTCGGGCTCGGGCTAAGAGTCTGGCTCTCGGGCTCGGGCTGAGCAGCCCAAGTGCCCACGACCGTCGGATCTAATCCGACGATCCACGCGTTCTATAAGGGTCATGAAAAACGGCCCACAACCCTAATACACTCATTTTCATCCCCATCCCTCTCTCCTCTCCAGAGCACGGCGGGGGTCCGGCGGCGCCTTGCAGCGACGGCAGCGGGCGGAGGCGGCGCCGGCATCGGCGACGCTCAGCCAGGCGAGGCGAGCCGCCCAGGCATCCCCCCTCCACCGACTGGACGCCTAGGCGTCGGTACGCTGTCGGCGACGGCGGGGGCTGGTGGCAGCGGGGCCAGGGGTAAAGCAAAAACAATGTGCTTAAACAACTAATCAATCAATTAACTAAATTAAATAACTAAAATAAAAAACATTTACTAATTTAAATCAAATAATTAACAACTAAACTAATTATCTACTAAATACATACAAATTGATTAAGTAATAAACATTTTAACTAATCTAACTAACAACTAATTACAAAAACTAAAAAATTACTTGATTCGTAAGGTGCGACGACGGCGGCAGCGACGGAGACGGCGGCTCGGGGCGGCCCGGGGCGGCTCGGGCGGCGCTGGGCGGCGCCGGCTGGCTCGGGGGCGGTGCCGGGCGGTGCAGGCGGCGCCCGGCGGCAGCTAGGCGGCGGCGGCGGCTCGGGGCGACGGCGGCTCGGCGGCGGCGGCGAAACAGCGGCGGCGGCGGGCGGCGCTGCGGTGCTCAGGCTCGGACTAATTAGCACGAGCCCGGGCCAGGGCGGCGGTTAAACCCACCTATTTACGACGACCACGTAACTTACGACGGCTTAGGTTACGGCCGTCGTAAGTTACGCTTATTTTACGATGGTGACATAACTTACGACGGCCTAGGGTTGCGGCCGTCGTAAGTAACGGTTATCTTACGATGGCCCATTAACTTGCGACGGCCATGGACCCGTAGCCGTCGTAAGTTAGTTTACTTACGACGGCTCAGGGCGACCGTCGTAAGTTAGTTTACTTACGACGGCTAGCCGTCGTAAATAACAGTGACCGTCGTAAGGTACAAAGTTTCCTGTAATGCAACAAGTGTCCATGTGTTCTTTAAGTGAATTATAGTTGATCTTGAATTTATCAAACTCACTTTCGCGAGAGACACATATATCATAATAATTAGAAAATTTTCACTTAATTCAAAGTTCAAAGCCTTAAGCTTTGAAAAGGCATTAACTTTCCTCATAATGTGTCTCCTCGCATTCACACCTATATTGTATTTACCAAAAGTAGCTTCACGGAAATCTCATGAGCATAAATCTTCTCAGGCAATTTGAATTGCTCCTCCACTGTTGTTCGAAATTCTTGGCAGTATCCTTTTAATGAAGTGCACCTACAATATCTAAAGATATTGAAGCATTGATGACTAGGAGACAACACAATTAGGGTTCTTCCATTTTTCTAACTTAGTTGAGCCAAACATTTAAATTATTAACGTCGAGAAACTAGGAGGATTACACGATTAAATTATTAACATCCGGAAACTTAGTTGAGCAAAATATTTAAATTATTTTGAGTGAACGAGATTATGTGAGTGGCGTGCCCTTGTCTTGCTCTGAATGTTTACGTGGGCCGAAGATTGCATGGAACATGTGACGAAAGCGCGATGGAGATGCTTGATGCTCCGAGCGGCGAGCGCTTGGGGGAATTGTCTGGCAGTCACTTTCTATCTCTCGACCACGTCCGCATGCTTATCGACTGACAAGACAATTGTAATTATAACACTCCCAACGTTGGGTTTCGCCAGAATACCATCCAGACATTATAAATTGTATTACAGCTCACTTTTAATAGAAAAGAAAATAGAAAATGACCAAAATGCCCTTAACTCTCTTACTCACATCACTCACTTGAGACATTATAACTTGTCTCACAGCCCCCTTTTAACAGAAAAGAACATAGGAAAAAAACCAAAATATCTTAACTCTTTTACTCATATCACTCACTTGAAAGTTAAGGGCATTTTGATCTTTTTCTATTTTCTTTTCTATTAAAAATGGGCTGTAATACAATTTATAATGTTTGGATGGTATTCTGGCGAAGCCCAATGTTGGGAGTGTCATAATTACAATTGTCTCTCGACTGACGTAGGACCGACCTTGTCAGATTACCGCTGAAGTCGCTCTCACATGTGTACATAATTTTCTAAACAACGAATATATAATTTGGTGTGATCGAATGCAGTGTGGGATGAATTCTTTTTCTTTCCTTTCACGAGAACGTGAGTTTTTAGGAAAAATGAGAAATGTGAAGTTAGGGGGCCATCCATATGTAAAATACCACTCATTTCACGGGCTCCGTGTTTGACTTGAAGCTATCAGATAGGCCCAGCCGCAGCAGATGTTGATTAGCCCGCTGCTCATGGGTTGTGCTGGCTTAATTCTCCCTACCAGAGAGAACGTTCTCTCCGTTTCTATCACAAAAAAGATGGCAAAATTAGTTGATCGGATGAGGCTAACACGGAGAAAAAAAAATATCCGTATCTGGTATGCAAGCCTGCTCTTGTGCATCGCCGCGCGCCAATGTTCGTCATGTGATCTCAAAGCATTAGGTTTAGGATCTAGGGTTTATTGTTTAGTTTTCGGATTTCGTGTAAGGGTTTAAGATTTAGAGTTATAGTTTATAGTTAGAATTCAGTGTTTAGAATTTAGGAGGCATAGAGAATTTAGAAAGCGGAACTAAGATTAGAGCAGACCACATGGCATGCATCCTGATAAGGATGTAACCCCATGCATACCAGATGTATAAAATTTAGTTTCAACATGGATGAGGTTGATGAGAATTCATTTTCTCTATGGCTCACAACGCTCAGGTCCTGTCAAATCTATCTCCACCTTTCTGTTTCATTATGATTGGACATCACTGAAGGGCGGACTTGGTACAGTGGTAGAATGTTTCTACTTGTGTCTTAAGGTCTTGAGTTCGAACCCGCCTCTCTGCAAGAGCAGTAGTAAGGCTGTCTAGAAATAACCCTTCTCCACCTCACAAGTGTTGGGAGCCCTCGGCACTAGGTACGCCCTTTTTTTAATGATTGGGCATCACCAAATATGAAGTTGTTCTATGAATTCCATTTTTCTTTGTCAAATACCTCACCCATCTAGTTCATATTCGGATTACATGCAAGCAAATGAAATTGAGTTGTCTTTAAATCTAGGTAAAAATCTGTTTAGGAACCAGAATCAACATATAACTCACCAACTGCACCACAATTGCCAACTACTTTTGTAGTTGCTACCGAACAAAAAAACATTGAACTCATTTGAATAAGCTAATATTTGCATTTGCCAACATCCTTCACTGTCTATTATTTGTGTGCGTAAGAAATTTTACCTAGCATGCATATAGAAAAACAGTAATTTTATTATGTGCGTGCAAAAATCATTACCTAGCATGCTTATTTTTCTTATCACTAGGGCTACTGTTGATTGGTATTTGCTTTGGTTGCCAACAACCACATTAACCCTAGCAAATATACAACAGTTTAACTTATTTACCACGGCCAAGGGTTCGACATGTGCCCGTCGTAAATATCACGATAATTTAAGACGGCTAGATTATGACCTTCATAAATAGCATTAACTTACGACAGGCAGTACATGGCCATCGTACCTTATTTACGAAGGTCATGACTTGGTCGTCATAAATAAGAAACCCCATACTTAGGGACCGCACCTCTCTCTTTCGACCGCCACTGGCCGCCGCCTCACCCCGAGTCGCCCGCCGCTGCCCTGTTGCCGCTGCACCAGGTACTCCCCCTCCTCCCCCTTGCTTAAATTGAATTCAATGTAAATATGCGAATGTTTAAATGTCAATTGAATACTTAAATTGAAATGTGAATATGTATGCTTAATTGGATGTAAATTTGTGAATGTGAATGTAGTAATTTAAGCCCTAAAGCATGTTTAATTGAAATTAATTGAATTTGCAAATCCTTAAATTTTGGAGTAGAATGCTTAGTGTTTAAATTCTTAAACTTGTGAATTTGGATATTCATGAACATATATTCTAACCAGCGTAACTAGACTAAGTTACCCAACCTATTCTTCTCCCATTTCGAAGTGGCACATTGTGAGGACCCGATGGTCCCGACATTCTAGGATCTCGCTGAGAGGTGTTGCGATAGACAACACCGGATAACACCAATCAAATACATACAGCGGAAGCTAAGTTTTATTAGATAAACTGGTTTATGAACATAATTACATCAAAATACCATTTATAGTCTACTCTCGCAGGCGTAGACTAAGCAAAAACAGTTCACGTTCATCCCATGAACGTGTTCTCGCTAGCGCGCGCGCACACACACACACACACACACACACACACACACACACACACACACACATACATACACACACTCTCTAATACGACGGTGTGCATGACTCCCACTCGACGGTGGTTCCCTCTAGGGGACCCGTCTCCTCCTCGGGAGCCTTTTCCTCCTCATAACACCCTGCAAACACTTTAACAACAAGCAGTGAACACGAAGGCTCAGCAAGACTGACCCGTCACCGCTAAATATGCAACTCTACATGCTGGAATTGAGGTGTACAATAGGGAAGCCATTTGCATAACGACTCGCCTAATTAGTTGGATCTTACTTTCAAGTTTTAGCCTACAGTAAGTGGAAACCTTCCGCTAAGGAACATAGAATGTCCGCAATCAAATAAGAAACACATTCCTTCTATGTTTCTTGCCTAAGGATGAAAAGAACTTTTGTTTGCTCTATTTTACTTCACATCATTAGCAACACAAGTATTATTTCAAAACAGCAGCTTTCATTCATGACAACTATCCTGTCTACGTCACAGTACAAAGAACAAGTGGTACTCACTGACCACGAGAGACGGTGATTGAAATCAATTTACATCTGTAGGGTTTCCCGAATAACACGTCACGTACGCCTGTACTCGATGTTGCCTACAACAACCATCCGGGATGTCGTGCGCAACCACCTTTCACTCGTTAGCCAAGTGTTGAACCGGTCCTATCGTCCCGAGCACGAGGTCCCTATACGGAGCAACCTACGTGCCCGCTAGCAGATTTACCCCTTACTACTCTTAACCAACCCCTTTGGACGACAAGCAATGCCTCAACATATCGCTACCCGAATTACATCGGTTTCCCGGTCCCATATAGCCGGTATGTCTTTGGTACAATTCTAGCTTGTTCAACAGGCCCACACACGGTTCGGTCCTCAACTGACACAAGCAGAGCTACGGCAACACAGGCCCCAATATTCTACTGCTCCTACTCTCTGCTCGGTCTCATTTTCATGTCATATGATTCATTGTCTATCTCAACCCGAGTGGTGTGCTTCTAAGCCTATTGTCGCGAGTAGTTCTAACTATTCGACTTATAACGAATCCTATACCATTGTAAGCATTGTTGTGGCTACTCGAGATTCAAAACCTAGACTCAAACCCCTTGGTTATCTTGTCTATGCAAGTGGGTTTCAAATCAAGACTCTAATGCACAAAACATATAACTCATAAAGTACGTGATAAAGATGAGACTTTGAAATTAAGATTAATGCAAACCGGAGCTTGCCTTGCTGCTGGCTGTCGACTAAACTTTCTTCCAGAGCCATAAAATCCAGAATCTCCAGGTCTTCTTCGACTTTATCGACTACACGAAATTGAAATGAACAATGTATGTCAATTTAAATGCATTTGTGTTTGAAGTGAAGAGTTAAAGACAATAACTCTAGCTTGACAGAACTTTTTATTTTGAAATTTTACTGTGGTTTGGTGACATCCTAAACAGAGACTTGGCCAAATTTCATTTGAAGTAGAGCTCATTTGAGCTCTGCACAAGTAAATTTATAAATGGCCATAATTAGAGCTTCTAAGATTTTCTAGGGATTTTCATAGAGCAAGCAATTAATTTCTGGAAATTAGGGTTTATGATAGTTCTGGTGGAATTGGTTTCATGTCATTTGAAGAATCCTAGAGAAAGTTATGAGCTAATGAAGTTCAAAGAAAATTCAGAAAATGTTTGTGAACATTTTCCATTTTCTCTAGGTCAGTTCACTTAATAACACTATTGCGTGGACTTAATTAATTCAGATGGATCCTAAATTTTTTCCGTGGCTCAAAGATATTAAAATGAACATCGTGGCCAAATTTGGGAATTTTCCACAAAGTGGATCTCCATTTAAAATTTCCAACAGTTTTAAATTTGGGGGAATTATTTCTAGAAAAATAATGTGTTTCAAGGAGTGAAACTTGTTTTTCTGGACAGTACTCGGAAAGATAAATCCAACAAAATTTGGTTCACTGAATTTGGACATTCCTAGCAAAAGTTATGGGCTTCTAAAGTTTTGGAGGGAAAACTGAAAAATCAAACCTGAAATGTTTAAACTACTGACACGGGGCCCACGCCACAGTGTCATCGTCTACCTCCCGCCGCGCCTGAGCGCGCGCCGAACAGTGGTACTGTCGCGCTCGTTCTCGGCCTACAGTGGATGAATTTTGATGCGGTTTCTTCCTACACCCTCCTTGGACCGTGGTACACATGCTGGACAACCTCGTGCACCTCGACATCGCTGGAAAACCCGTCGGCGGCGGCGGAGTTAGGCTCGGGTCCGACGATGATGGCACGACTCGGTAGCAAAACACGACCAACTGAAGGGTCGTACAGCATCACTGGGGCATGGGGAAGCTAACAGTGGCCCCCTCTTGGCCGGAGATCGCCGGGAAGTTAGACTTCACCGGTGACCCGAGGCGTTTTCACCGGCGGCGGTGAAAACTCGGTCCTACGCTCACTGGCTGGATCATTCTTTCTAACATCCACCTAGGTTATCGTTAGATGCTACCCTAGCTCTAGCTAAACCAGGAGATCCGATGATCAAGTGATCGGGTTGAATTTCTGGTTTTGGTTCTCTCTGTTCTACACGATGCTCGAGAGCAAAAGTGAAATTCCGGCTCACCGGCATTGAGCTAGCTTCATCGGGTCTAGGAGGATAAACTAGGTTTGGTTGCTAACCTCTGTGATCATTTGTTCGAGTTGGAGAGGGCGTAGTTCGCCCGGGCGTCGAGAAGTTCCACCGGCGACTTCACTCAGGGTCGAGGAAAAATATGGCGGTGGCACAGCTTAGAGGAGGCTGGGAATCCTGTGCCAAGGCGTCAAGGACGTCGAGGGGGTGCAGGCGATCCCATTTATGTCCTCAGCTCACTGTGAAACTCCCGGGTTTGGCCAGTCGACGATGATGGTGCGAACTCGGGTGAGCGGCGGTGCGTTGCTCTGTTTCTACGCGGGTGAGCAACGAGTGATGAGTGAAATGGTCCTGTGGCACCCTGGGCTCAAAGATAAGGCGGCTAGGACATGTGCTCGGCGGCCAGGACCCGAGAACAGCTGCTGGCAGCAGCTTACCGCCATGGCATTTGTCGCAGACCCAACGGTCCCGACTATCCAGGATCACTCTGAGGGGTGCTGTGATAGACATCACCGGATAACACACATAAAAGGCGATAAGAGAAAGCGAAATTTTATTACAGAAACTTGTTTATGAACATAGTTACATCAAAATATCGTTAAGTCTACACTCTCTGGTGTAGACTAGGCAAAAGAGTTCACGTTCAGCCCGTGAACGTGTACTCACTAGCACACACACCACACTAACACGGCGGCGTGCACGGCTCCCACTCGACGGTGTTTCCATCTTGGGTGTCCGTCTCCTCCTCGAGAGCCTCCTCCTCATAGAACCCTGCAAACGCTTCAAACACAAGCAGTGGGCACGATGGCTCAGGAAGACTGACCCGTCTTACCTAAACATGAAACTCTACATGCTAGGTTTGCAGTGTATAATAGAAAAACATGTTACAAAAGACACGCCTAATTAGTTGACTCTTACTTTCAAGTTTTAGCTGCAAATTAGTGGGGAACCCTGTACCAAAACACATAAGAAATCCACAATCAAACAAGAAACACATTTCTCTTATGTGCTTTGCCTAAGGTTAAAAAGAACTTTGATTTGCTCTAAACTAAAGCATTTCATTAACAAACAACGTAAAGCTTTCAACCAACAATTTTTAGCATGACAACTAGCCTGTTCTTTCTACGTCACGGTACAGTGAACAAGTGGTGCTCACTGACCATGAGGGATGGTGATAATAATCGATTTACACCTGCAGGGTTACCCGAATTCCCGTCATGTATACCCGTACTCGATGTTGCCTACAGCAACCAACACGGACGTCGTACACAACCAGCTTTCATCCATTAGCCAAGTGTTGAACTGGTCCTATCATCCCAAGCAGAAGGTCTCTACGCGAAGCATCCTCGGTGCCCGCTAGCCGATTTACACCTCGCTGCTCTCAACCTACCCTCTGGACGACAAGCAATGCCTCAAT
This sequence comes from Neostapfia colusana, assembly GCA_030760725.1. Lineage (NCBI taxonomy): Eukaryota > Viridiplantae > Streptophyta > Magnoliopsida > Poales > Poaceae > Neostapfia > Neostapfia colusana. Next base: position 24,260,710 of record JASWHV010000019.1, on the reverse strand, counting down.
AGATCGCTACGAGAATTACATCGGTTTTCCGGTTCCTATATAGCCGGTAGGTCTTCGATACTGTTCTAGCTTATTCAACAGGCCCGCACACGGCTCGGTCCACAATCGACACAAGCAGAGCTATGGCACCCAGGCCCCAAAGTCCTGCTGCCCTTACTCTCCGCTCAGTCTCATTTTTATGCCATGTGATTCATTGTCTATCTCTCAAACTGTGTGGTGTGCCTCTAGCCTATTCTCGTGAGTAGTTCCAACTACTCGACTTGTACTAGAACCTATACCATTTTTAGCATGGCAGTGTCTACTCAAGGTTTAAAACCTAAGCCCAAAACCCCTAGTTCTCTTGGCTATGCATTTTGGTTTCCAATCAAGACTCTAATGCAATTTGTAGGAAAGGCAAAATTTAAGTGATCAAAACATAAGACTTTATAAAATGGTTAATGCAAACCGGAGCTTGCCTTGCTTATGGTTGTTGGCTAAATGTTCTTCCGGAGTAATAAAGTCCAGAACCTCGGGGCCTTCTTCGATCTTAGTGACTACATGAAAAGGAAATAGGATGTGTGTCAAATTTGAATGCATTTGTATGGAATTGAGATGGTGAAGACTATAAGTGTAGCTAGACAGCCCCTTTTAGCCTGTAATTTTTACTGTGGTTTGGTGACAACCTAAACAGAAACTTGACCAAATTTTATTTGAGTCAACTCTCATTTGAGCCCTGCACAAATAAATGTGTATTTGGCTAATACTTCATTTGAGCCCTGCTGTCCCGAGGAAATCTCGGGAGGCTGTTGGGAGGCCTCTCTCCCCTGACTTGAACCTCCAACCTCAGGGTTGGCACGAGTACGAGTCATTCTAAAATTCAAAACAGCAACGTCAGCACATGTCATACTCAAAATTCTATAAGAACAGTACGGTAATGTAGTGATGCATTGAGAAATTTGCACAACTTTCACATATATTGATAAAGCAAAAACTTTATATAAGATACATTATTCTTGGACTTCCGAGAAGTCGTGCTCATGTTGTCACTACATATACACACGCTACTGTTTACACGACATGTCGTTGTTACAAAAGTTATTACACACCACCCTCGCTGCCCTACTTGGCAACGGTAAACTCACTACTCATAGTAAAAGTCAACCTCCTGCGGGTCTTCCTCCTCCACTGGTTCTGCCGGTGGCTCCGGGTCCATGACCTCCTCTTCTGGTTCAGGTTCCGGCATCACCGGAATACTGAGAACCACGGTTATGGCACCTACCATTGGTAGGCCCACTACCGGAGGTACGAGGTCTTGCAAAGCATGCACCTCGTCCATGGCCTGGTTGTAGTCCATCTTCCAGTTTTGGCGTTCCTCAATCGCGTCATCACGATCTTGAGTGAGAATCTCATTCTGTTGGGTCAAGGCTTGGTCCCGCTGCTGCAAAGCCGTGATGTCGAAAAGGCTTTTCTTCACCGCCTTCTTCAGACGAAGCAACTGCTTATGCTGGTCATTCAGTCGCTTAATCATCGGAATCAGCACATTATGGAGTGCGTTGTGTGCACTCTCGAAATATTCACTGCGGTTGGTGCTCTCCTTGAGCTCCACGGCAAGTCGAGCCGTATGGATAGCTTGGCTGTCCATCACGTTCTTCCCTGCCTTCAAATGGAGGATGAGATTCACCTCCGCGGGGTTGTACCTTGGGCAACTCAGATCAGTCGCCCCAAAGTACCTCTCCCACCACACGTGGTTAGCTCGCCCCTCCACCGGAACAAGCACATATGGAGTGCCCTCCATAGCCCTCACGTGTAGTTGGAAGAAGCGCGACATGATGTCACGGCCTGCCACTTGCCACATGTCTTTCGGTTGTCTCCCTTTCACCGTGACGGTGAACGGTGCCCAACCCGGTGGCGTGGGTCCTGCTGGAACATCGACATGAACAGTCCATGTCTTGTTCCCCTCCTCGCCTTCTTCCTTGGCAAGGAATTGTGGCATCTCCACATATCCGAAATATTGAAGTATTAGCTTCAACAAATCCAAAACCCGCTGCGTTGAGAACAATGGGATACCACCCATCCGTTCTCTAATTGTTTATCTTCCGCCACCTGTAGAAACATATTTGAAAATGGTCAAATATTTATTTATACAGTAAATCAGTGATTTATAACATAAAACATGTCATTGAACTCATAGAACCTGGAAACACAAATCAAACTTAGAATAAATTTGATTTCTGGTCTGCTGCCTAAACTGACAGCACTGACCAATTTCCCTTCTACCCAGATTTAGACCCTGCTAAAGCAAAACCACTTCTAGAGTTCAGCATCAATGTTAAATTTAACTTCAATAGCTTTCCAGAATGTATTTACATGCCCTTAGATCCGTCCTGGTTCAAAAGTTATGAGATGCCAAAGTTGACAGAATTTCTAGAGAAAATTGGGCAGCACCTCCCTGCTTGAGGTACTGACTTGATCCAAGAATTCCCATCAATTCTACCCCGAATTTGACAAAACTTTCTTTTACAAAGTTGTAACCCATATTATGATATTTTCAGAACTGTCTCATTTTCTATTTTTGGATTTTATGCAGGAATATGCTCATTTTACAGAGTTACAGAGAGTATTTGCTCTGTCCTGTTTTCTGGACAGTTTCAACGCTACTGCATTTTTTAACAAGTTAAGGGATGAAACACCTCTGTACATCCATAGAAAAGTTTTAAAGATCTTCCAAATCTTTCCATAAATATATCATATGACCCCAACATCGAAAGAACTCGACCTCTAACCTCTGTATAACTTCAGCATTATTTCAGCCGAAAGCAGAGGACTCTGTTCCTAGTCTTACATAAGTTGAAACTTGCTTAATTTTGAAGTTCTGATCAAGGAAAGGAGTTAACTCAAAGTTTTAGTGCTCTGGATCAAAATTATCAACTTTTACAATGAAGTTATTCATTTAATGGAGTGTGACATTGAAGCGTCACCACAAACATGCCGGTACTGCGGTCCACACCAAGAAAAACTATACCGGACTTAGCCGGCTTCGTTAATTCAGTGGCACTAAATGTCTCTTGCACACGTAGGCTACTCGTCTACCAATTCATGGTTAGACTACCTGCAATAAACTCATACAATCATCAGATTCAGTTGCACACTGAACCCGGGCCCAATACAGATCCATACACCCGTTCGTCGTCACTCGCACGGGTGTTCTCAAGCCAAACACGCCTTGAGCTACGTGTTCATGTTACTAACCACATGACGGGGTCTCCCCTACTTACCCTAGCATGCCATAGAATGGCGTTGCTCGAATACCCCAAATGACATGAAGAGTCATAGAGGATACCAAAGCTGGCCGGGTTATCTGTCACCCGTGAGGCTCCAACCTTAAGCTTGTGCGCACTGGTGGACAGCGCTTACATGCACCCCCAAGACATAAACAGTCCCCAGATACATGAATTTCCAACATAGAAAATAGGTTACTATTGCCACTTTCTATACACTAATAACATCCTTATGTGGGCTAATAACTCGTTCCTCACCGAGTTTTTGAAAATTTAACCTTTTTAAGTGCGTTAAACCTCAACGATGCCATGTGTCACAGACCCGACAGTACTGACTATCTAGGATCACGCTGAGGGGTGCTGCGATAGACATCACCGGCTAACACACATAAAATGCAATAAGCGGAAGCGAAATTTTATTACAGAAACTTGTTTATGAACATAGTTACATCAAAATATCGTTAAGCCTACACCGTCGGGTGTAGACTAAGCAAAAGAGTTCACATTCAGCCCGTGAATTTGTACTCACTAGAACACACACCACACTAACACGGCGGCGTGCACAGCTCCCACTTGACGGTGTTTCCCTCTTGGGGGTCTGTCTCCTCCTCAGGAGCCTCCTCCTCATAGAACCCTGCAAACTCTTCAAACACAAGCAGTGACCACGATGGCTCAGCAAGACTGACCCGTATTACCTAAATATGAAACTCTACATGCTAGGTTTGCAGTGTACAATAGGAAAACATGTTGCAAAATACACGTCTAATTAGTTGACTCTTACTTTCAAGTTTTAGCTGCAAATTAGTGGGGGAGTTTGTGCCACACACATAAGAAATCCGCAATCAAACAAGAAACCCATTTCTCTTATGTGCTTTGCCTAAGGTTGAAAAGAACTTTGATTTGCTCTAATCTAAAGCATTTCATTAACAAACAACGTAAAGCTTTCAACCAGCAACTTTTAGCATGACAACTAGCCTGTTCTTTCTACGTCACGGTACAGTGAATAAGTGGTACTCACTAACCGTGGAGGATAGCGATTATAATCGATTTACACCTGTAGGGTTACCCGAATAACCCGTCATGTATGCCTGTACTCGATGTTGCCTACAGCAACCATCACGGACGTCGTACGCAACCACCTTTCATCCGTTAGCCAAGTATTGAACCGGTCCTATCGTCCCGAGCAGAAGGTCTCTACGCGGAGCATCCTTGGTGCCCGCTAGCCGATTTACACCTAGCTGCTCTCAACCTACCCTCTGGACGACAAGCAATGCCTCAATAGATCGCTAGGCGAATTACATCGGTTTTCCAGTTCCCATATAGCCGGTAGGTCTTCGATACTGTTCTATCTTGTTCAACAGGCCTGCACACGGCTCGGTCCTCAATCGACACAAGCAGAGCTATGGCACCGAGGCCCCAAAGTCCTGCTACCCTTACTCTCCGCTCGGTCTCATTTTTATGCCATGTGATTCATTGTCTATCTCTCTAACCGCGTGGTGTGCCTCTAGCCTATTCTCGTGAGTAGTTCCAACTACTCGACTTGTACTAGAACCTATACCATTTTTAGCATGGCAGTGTCTACTCGAGGTTTAAAACCTAAGCCCCAAACCCCTGGTTCTCTTGGCTATGCATTTGGGTTTCCAATCAAGACTCTAATGCAATTTGTAGGAAAGGAATAATCTAAGTGATCAAAACATAAGACTTCATAAAATGGTTAATGCAAACCGGAGCTTGCCTTGCTTCTGGTTGTTGGCTAAATGTTCTTCCGTAGTAATAAAGTCCAGAACCTCCGGGCCTTCTTCGATCTTAGCGACTACATGAAAAGGAAATACGATGTGTGTCAAATCATAAATGCATTTGTATGGAATTGAGATGGTGAAGACTATAAGTGTAGCTAGACATCCCCTTTTAGTATTTAATTTTTACTGTGGTTTGGTGACAACCTAAATAAATAGAAACTTGGCCAAATTTCATTTTAGGCAAAGCTCATTTGAGCCCTGCACAAATAAATGTGTATTTGGCCATATTTAGAGCTCTTATGGCTTTATACTGATTTTCATGGAGCAAGCCATGACTTTTTGGAAACTAGAGTTTTAGAGGGTTCTAAGGGAATTGATTTCATCTAATTTTGAGAATACTAGCAAAAGATATGGGCTACACAAGTTCAGAGAAATTCTGAAAAAATGTTTCTGGAAATTTTTTGTTTTCTCTGGATCAGTTTCCTTAATCACACCATTAGGTGGACTAAATGAGCTTGGATGGATTTGAAATTTTATGGTGGCTCAGGAATATTACAATGAACATCTTGGCAAAATTTCAGAATTTTCCACCAAAGGAATCTCCAGTTAAAATTCCCAACAGTTTAAAATTCGGAGAATTAATTCTGGAAAAATAATGGGTTTCATGGAGTGAAATCTGTGTTGCTGGAAAGTACTCAGAGAGCTGAATCCAACAAAATTTGGTTCACTCGATTTGGACCATCCTAGCCACAGTTATAGACTTCTAAACTTTTGGAGGGAAAACTGAAAAAGAAAACACAAAATGTTTAAACGGCTGACACTGGGCCCCACTCGACAGTACATCTTCAACATCCCGCCGGCGCCCGAATGCGTGTCGAGCAGAGGCGGTGGCGCGGCCCGTTCTCGGCCAATCCTGCCTAATTTTTGACGCGGTTTCTTCCTACATGATCCTTGAAGCACGGCGCACACGCCGGACAACTCCTCGCACATCGGCATCGCCGAAAAAGTGATCAGCGACGGCGGCGGCGGAGTTGAGCTCAGGTCCGACGGTGCTAACTTAGCTCGTCCGCAAACACAACCAACCAAAGGGTCAAAAAGCACCACTAGGGCACAGGGAAGCTAACCCTGCCCTCCTCTTGGCCGGATATCGCCGGGAAGGTGGACTTCACCGGTGACCCGAGCCGTTTTCACCGGCGGCAGTGAAAACTCGGTGCTACGCTCACTGGCTGGACTATCCATGCTAAGATTGGCCTAGGTGATCGTTAGATCCTACTCTATCTCTAACCAGACCAGCTGATCGAATGATCAAGCCTGCGATAGGAATTTAACCTTTTGGTTGGCCTCGGTTCTATACGGTGATTGCTAGAGATCGTGAAATTCCGGCTAGCCGGCATGATGAACGAGCTAGGGAGTTCGGGAAGAGCTACTAGACTTTGGTGCTAACCTCTAGGTTCACTTGGTCACATCGGAGATGCTCTGAGATGACCGGTCGACGATGATCCGTGGAGGTGCGGAGGTGTTGACCAAGGACGGAGGAAATGGCTCAGGGAAGCTCGAGGAACGTCGGTCATGGCCTGGAACCGGTGCAAGAACGTCGAGGAAAGGTCGACGACCTCGTTTGCGGTCTCAGTTTGTCGTGACAGTCCCTAGTTCGACAGGTCGACGGTGAAGCAGAGAGCTTGGGGGTGCAGCGATGTGTGGCGCGTGTTCTGTGCGGGAGAGCATCGAAGCAGTGGCGAAATGGCTTTGTGACGCCCAGGACTCGGAGATAAGACGCTGGGGAAACATCGGCCGTCAGTCAGGAGCTGGAAGCAGCTGCTGGCGCGGCCTCATTGCTGTGGCGCCCTCGGGCACGCGCGCAAGAAACCGAGCAGTGCTCGGTGGAGTCGGTTCGAGCTGTGTGTGGCTGACAGTGGCCCCAATTTTTGAATTTGTCCTTACAAATTCAATTTGTTACTGTTGTATAAAATTTAGGACTTCTCTGCCCTCTTAAGTTTGATCAAACTACCAGCTCACCATTTGAATTTGAACGAATCAAAGTGTGAAATGGTTTGGATGAATTTGTAGCACATGTGGAGTTGAAATTCAAATATGGTTTGAATTTGCTCAGATTAGCTCATGTCAAGATCAACTCCAAATGGAGTAAAAATTGGTGTGTGAGCTCATAAAAATGTGCTGAGTGTGAATATGAATCCCTCTTTTGAGTTCATTGGATGAAAGGAGTTTGAATTTGAATTTAAGTTCAAACTATTCTTTTAAGGATTGTATCCAAGAGTACCTCAAAAGGTTTTGGATTTGGGTGAAATATGGCATGAGCATTCGTAACAAAGTTTAGGAGTTGATAATGTGCTCAGCCCCTATATGATGCATGTGGGAAATACCACTTTTGCATTTGTAAGTTCATCTCCTAATAAATCTATTTACGGTAGTTACTTGCTGTTCAACTGTGTTCATATTTTTACCATTGAGCTGAGGTGTGTGGGTGATGAACACTTTTAGCAAGTGAAAAACTTGGGCCCTTACAGCGTTCGCGTGCCCGCGCGCAGGAACCCGAGCAACTCGGTGTGAGGCGGTTCCTTTGGCTGGTGAGGCTGACAGTGGGTCCCACTTGCAAATTTTGTCCTCCAAAATTAACTTTCTACTGTTGCACATTATTTGGGACCCTCATGCCCTCTAAACTTTGATCAAACCACCCAATGACCATTTGAATTTGAATAATTCAAAGTGTGAAATGGTTTGGATGAAAGTGCAGCAATTGTGCAATTTGAAATTCAAATTCAGTTTGAATTTGCTCCAAAATGGCTCATGCCAAGATCAATCCCAAATAGGATTAAAATTCGTGGATGAGCTCATAAAAATGTGCTGAGTGTGAATACAAATCCCTCTTTGGAATTCCTGTGATGGGAGTACTTTGAATTTGAATTTAAGTTCAAACTAACCCTTTTATTAATTGTATCCAAAAGTACCTCAAAAAGGTTTGGATTTGCATGAAAATTGGCATGAGCATTCTCAAAAAAGTTTAGGAGGTCATTGTGAGCTCATCCCCTCATTCCTACATGTGAGAAATCCCTCTTTTGGATTTTTGTGCGTTCATCTTCTAGTCATCTATTGACGGTGGTTACTTGCTCTTCAAACATGTTCATGTGTTTACCACAATTGAGCTGTGGTGTGTTTGATGAAGAACACTTTTTGCAAGTCAAAATTTTGGTCCTTTACACATGTCTGACATGCGCTACGCATGTGAGGCATGTAGGTTCAGAATTGTCTCTTTTTTGGATAGTCTAGGAGTGATCGATAGAGTATGCTTATGACGAGACATGATGTCTGGATCTGCACAAAATTTTGTTGGTAAAATCTTGATGTTGTGGGTGACTAAGACTACGGCTTTAATGAATCATGCTTTTTTGTTGTCAAAGATCAATAAGTTGCGGTGCCCATGTAGCAAATGCCAGAATATGAGATATTTGGACAAGACAACGGTTTCATTAGACTTGTGTCGATACACTTCCGTGCCACATTATCAGGTGTGGGTCTGTCATGGGGATGGGAGGATACTACCTTCCAAAGTAGATGACGTCAGAGATGGGTCAACACTGTCCTGGGGAAACACGTGCTTTTGCACTAATACTGGTGAGGTCGCTAGTAGAGGTGACGAGTGTACTCCTGCCAAGATATGGGATGACTACGCTCGTGCTACTCATCTGAGGTATGTAAATGCGCAGTGGGTAGTGTGGAACGACTTCTAGGTAGCTTGTTTAATACACGTTCTCAATTGGAATTCTTCACGGACTAGCTTGTTTAATACCCTTTCGGTTTTTGTCTTCTTGCATAGATGGTTCTATTTGGCGGACAACACGGATGTGGAGCATGCGAGAGCCATCTTCAACAAGAATGGAAGAAAAAATTGTTAAGCAAGCAATATCCTATGCCCGGATTCAAACAATCAATGAATACTTGAAGAAGCATGAAGGGCAAGATCTAGGGGCCTTTAGAGATGGCTCAGAGACTTACTTAACAAAAAAGCAATTTGCGGAGGTAAAGCTTGTTAGTGTTCATTTCTTTCTTATTTTGTGATGTTAACATAATTTGATCAATTACTAAATGTTTCCAAGTAAGTATTTCTTCGTTGGAAGACCATACAAAATCTTACCTGGCCCTCTGTCAGTTGTGGTACAACGACGAATTCATCGCCAAGTCTAAAAGGGATCGAGAGTGCAGAGGCTCTATTGGAGTCGATACGTATGATCATGATGGACATATACATCTAGCTAAATGCATGGTAACAAAAATGTAAATGAAAATATATTTATAGTATATTTATGTCACTAACTCATAACCCACAGGAACACGAGATCATTGAATGATCGAGCGATGTTCAAGTGCGGAAGAGAGGTCATAGGGAAAGGGACCCTTCACAACCTGGCCAGGTGTGCACTCCGTGCCGACAGCTTGACTGGTGAGCTGTTAATGTATTTTAATTGAAGTCTAACTTATTTTCTGTTGACACATTTACAACATTTGCTTGTATAAGCAAGAGGAGCTCAGTCAAACACAGGCAGAGCTGCAGAAGGAGAAATCATTAGCCAAGGCGAGAGAGAAGTACCAAGCCAATTACTTAGCATAGATGCAAGTGGGCAGTACAAGTAAGAAATTTAAAGTACTTAACATGCATAGCATTTTTGTCAGGACCCACCTCTTGCGGGCCCACTTGTACATCTCGTACCAATCCCTGGATCAGTAGTCGTTACGCACAATAGAATGGATCGAAAGCCATGCATTAATTCAGCCTTAACATAACCCTTGAGGTCTTACAGCCAAGTCTTTAAGTTAGAATTCATTGGCCTCGTAGGGCCTCAACAGAGCGACAAACTAGTGAAAGGCAGCGGACTAAGTGGCTCCCATTCCCATCAGGCAGCCTTGGGCGCAGGACTAGGCCTACTCGTCGATGTATTGTGCTTCATCCTCCATCTCCCTCTCTTCCTCTGCTTCTGAGGGTCGCGAAGAGATCAAGAGTGAGTACGGAAGGTACTCAGCAAGCCCTAACACTACGCAAGGGAATGTGTTTCATGCTAGGGTTATAACAAGGGACGGCCATATGGCTTAGGGTTGCCGAAAAACATTCATGCAAGGTCTTCTTTGAAGAAGATTTTTACAAAGCAAAAGAGGCAGTTGTTTCTTGCTTTTAGTTGGTGGGACCTGGGGGAGTTTGAGCTCCTTCCCGCCAGTTCCCTAAGTTTTAACCGAACGTTCGAGCCCACGGCTTTACTAGTTCTCGGCACACAGCCGAAATCTCCAAAACACGGCAAACACAGCCACTCATCACACCAAGGAAACACGCTAAGGCTAATAAACAAGAGCTCAGAACATAGCGTGCCAATACCGTGACAACGGTTATCCGGATTTACACTCTGCAGATGTTGTACACTTTACCCACAGGTCAGGCACTCCTAGCAAGGGAGTAGCGTAACGTTTGCCTCATCTTCCCTGACTAACCCCACAATCACACCTCGGGACGCACCCAGGGGCTATTTGGGCAATTACTCTCCCAGCCGGACCACGGGTAATGACTCCCCCGTGTCTTTTCCTTGTCCCCCGTGCCCTACTAGCCGCCAGATGGCTCATGTGGAAGTCACCAAGAAGGTAGAGGGAATCCTGCCCATACAGGTTTTGTGGTTGTACGAAATCACTATGATGAGGTCATATGAACCGGTCCTTGAGTTGGAGAGGCGGCTCCGTCCATGTGCACGACAGGTGGACTACACCGAAGCACACACTACTCATTCACCAATCCCGCCTCAACCATCCCCTTTTCCCACTTCACTCCACACAGATTGTTTAACACCATCCCCAGCCCATTTCCTAATTCACACCACCAAGACACATTTCACACTTTTCACAAATCCGATGATTAATTGTAGCGAGACGCGATGTGGACATCGCGAGGGTCCCTAAGCCTTCTACTTTCAAGGGATTACACACGTCATCACGTTATATTGTGATGACGGGGCCTTAGGGCGTCAAGGTGGAGTTGACAAGGTCAAGGAAGGTTCGTGGCTCGTCATATGACAACCACGTGGCTATGCAGCCACTAGCAAATGGGTCTTAGCTACTACAATGTTTAAAAGTAATCACGAAAATCATGCATACTGAAAATCAGGCCAATAGGGTAATTTCATAAATTCATAGGAGCAATAATGATCAAGGGAGTTAGAGCTTGCCTTCGAAAGCCTCTAGAAATTCCTCGTAATCCGGGTCTTCAAGTTCCTCGTCGAATCCCTCACTCGCTAGAGTACGTGGATTGCCAACATCAGCGTCGAACCCAAGGGAATCAAAATTTAAATAACATCATAGATTTATGGGCGTAGGGCTTAGGTGGTTGCCATGAGCTCGACATGTCTTAGTTGGGCTTCTGGAGATGGTAGTGTCCATGGCCGAAGGGCGTCATTCTATTCCCTCTTTGCGTCTACATTACTTTGTCGGGTTTACACATTCATGGACGCTTGGTACTGTCCTAGATAGTTTCTAACTCTTATCCGTTTTCTATTACCCTCCAATGGTTAATTCCTATTTTTGAGAATTTTTCTGAATTTTTTTGCGTATCCGAAAAGGCCTTTTTCAATTTCCCGTGTACGTTATCGAGTGTACCTAGCATTTTTCCTACGCTCTACGGCTGACAGAGGGGCCCAGAGGCCCATCGAGTACTGTTCCGTGGACCGGGTCTTGGTCCACGGCCGTTGGGGCTCTGGTCCATGTGGACCGAGCCCATCGGGGCCCCTGGTAGGCGCGCAGGGAGCTGGCGCCCGCGTGGCACCGGGTCAGCGGCCACGTCAGCGCCCTGCCTGCGTGGTCTGCCACCTAGCCGCCACGCAAGCGGGGATGGCTGGGGCGGCCGGAGCGATCGCTGGTGCAGCGGAGGCGGCCGAAGGCTCGCCGGAACTACGCTCCTCTCTCGACGCGGCCTAACAGAGCTAGTGCCGGCAGTCTACACATCGTGGGGAACCTTTTGGTGCCGGCCATCGACGGTGAAACCCATCGGGGCGGCGCCGGCGGCTTGCCGGAGTCGATTTCGCGGCTGTGCACCATGGCTCCTCGGTTTTGCCCGATTCAGCCAGGGTTTGAGGGCTCCTCCACGATCTTTGGGCTACGGGGAACGTGTTGCAAGCCTCGGCCTGCCCGAGGAACCTCCCACGGTAGCTGGCGACGCGTGGGGGCGGCGGCGTGTTCGGGTCTCCGGTGCTAGTGGGCTACGGTCGCCGGGGATGCAAACTAACACGTGCAACGGCTAGGGGAGACGGCTACGGCACTACCTGCGCAAGGAATTCGGGAATGAGGACTCACCGGAGTAGCTTCGGGAGGCGGCCGGCATCGGGGAAGAAGGCGCTGTTTTGCAAAATTCAGGGTCCGCAGCCCTCCTTTTCGCTCAAGCGACGCTGTGAGGCGTGGTGGTGAAGGTGTGGGGAGGATGAGGAGGGGTGACGCCCTTTTATAGCGGCAGAAGGATGGTTCCGACGGCCGAGTTTGGTGGGGGGGTGAGCCATTGATGAGCAGTCGGGTTTTCGTGAGATGGGGCCAGACTGATGGAGGCGATGGGTGCCGGGGGATGGGGGGCCTCGGTTGGAGCTGTGGGACGCGACCGGGCGCGTCACCTCGCCGGGATTCCGGGAATCCCTGCTCAGCTCGGCGGCGGGAGGGGGGAGGAAGAAGTACAGTGTCGGGCCGGGCCGGCGGGGGGAGGAGGGAAGAAAGGGGCCGGGCCGCACGCGGGAATGAGGGGAAAGGGCAGCTGAGCTGTGCGATGGAAAAAAAGGCGGGCTGAGCCGCTAGGGAGGTGGGCTGCGCCGTGAATATGGCCCATCTCCCTTTTTTGTTTTTTTTCTTTCTTGATGTTTTGGCTTTCAATTTTTTTTTAATTCGAATTAAATTTTTATCTATTGAATTTTGTGTTTGTTACAGATCTACCCCACTTAACTGGAATCTCGTCCTCGAGATTCGGTTACTTCCTCGAAGAGTTGGGGAAATTCTCTCCTGAGGTCGTCCTCCCGTTCCTAGGTAGCCTCCGCTTCGGTATGGTTAGTCCATTGGACGCGGCAGAATTGTACTGCAATTCTGCGTGTCTGCCGGGTGACGACGTCCAGGATCCTTGTAGGCAGCTCTTGGTATCATAAGTCTGGCTGGAGGTCCATTGCGTCACACGATATCCGTTCCTTGGGTACTCTCAGGCATTTCTTGAGTTTGATACGTGGAATACATTGTGGACATCGGACATAGTCTCTGGCAGCTTCAAACGGTAGGCCACGACTCCGATTCTTCCGAGTATCTCAAACGGTCCGATGTATCATGGGGCCAACTTTCTCCGTATCTGGAACCTTCTCGTACCTCGGATGGGCGACACTTTGAGGTATACGAAGTCTCCCTTTCCAAAAGTGAGCTCCCTTCGGTGGGTGTCTGCATAGCTCTTTTGTCTGCTTTGGGCTACCTTGAGGTTCTCTCTGATTGTGGCAACTCATTCCTCTGCGTCCTTAATTATGGCAGGGCCAAAATACGAACGCTCCCCAACCTCTGACCACATCAGTGGTGTTTGACACTTTCTTCCGTACAATGCCTCGAAGGGTGACATCTGTAGGCTAGCCTGGTAGCCGTTGTTGTAGGAGAACTCTGCGAAGGACAGACTCTTCTCCCAATCCTTTCCGTATGTCATAGCACATGCGCGTAGCATGTCTTCTAGTATCTGATTTACCCGTTCAGTCTGACCATCCGTCCGCGGATGGTAGGCAGAACTGTAATCTAGTTTGGTGCCCAGGAGAGCATGTGCAAACTCTTCCAAAAGTGTGTCGTGAATTGGGAGCCACGATCCGACACTATCCGGCTTGGTACTCCGTGTAGTCGGAGTATGTGGTCGATGTATAGTTGTGCTAATTGCTCTCCACGGTGGGTCGTTTTGACTGGTATGAAATGGGCCACCTTCGTCAGACGGTCTACGATGACCCAAACGGAGTTGTTTCCCTTTTTCGTCCGTGGTAACCCGGTTATGAAATCCATAGTGATTTCATCCCCATTCCACACCTGTATGGTTAGGGGTTGTAGCAACCCTGCTGGCCTCTGATATTCGGCTTTTACTCGGTGGCAGACGTCGCAATGGGCGACGAATTCTGCTATTTCTCTTTTCATAGCCACCCACCAATATTTCTGTTTTAGGTCCTGGTACATCTTGGTGGTTCCCGGGTGGATGGAGTTTGCTGAATTGTGGGCCTCATCCATTATCAGTTGTCTTAGCCCGTTTGCCTTCGGCACACATATCCGGTTCTCGTACCACAGGGTCTCGTGCTCGTCCACTCAAAACCCAGGGGCCTTGCCTACCCCTGTCTGAGCCTTTAGTGCACAGATTTCCGGATCCTCCCGTTGGGCTTGCCGAATTCGGTCCTCCAACGTGGGTTGTATGCATAGGGTGCCTAGATACCTGCTAGGTGCTACGTGCAGGTTCAACCTCTGCATTTCCGCCCTCAGGCTTGGTTGGTGGGTAACAAGCCTTACTGTGTTACAGTGAGCCTTCCGGCTTAGAGCGTCGGCTACTACATTAGCTTTTCCGGGGTGATACTGCACTTCCAGGTTGTAGTCCTTTATCAGCTCCAACCACCTTCGCTGTCTTAGGTTTAATTCCGACTGGGTGAAGATGTATTTGAGGCTCTTGTGGTCTGTAAAGATCTGACACTTGTTTCCGATCAGGTAGTGTCTCCAGATCTTTAGCGCGTGGACCACAGCTGCTAATTCTAGGTCATGGGTTGGGTAGTTCTTTTCATGGACCTTCAGTTGTCTGGATGCATAGGCGACGACTCGGTCATCCTGCATCAGCACACACCCGAGTCCTTGTCGGGAGGCGTCGCAGTATACGAAAAAATCCTTGTGTATATCCGGTAAGATCAGCACTGGGGCTGCGGTCAACCTCTTCTTTAATTCTCTGAAGCTGTCCTCGCAGGCGGGAGTCCACTCAAATCTCTTGTCCTTCTTTGTCATCTCGGTCATGTGTCTCGCAATTTTGGAGAACCCTTCGATAAACCTCCGGTAATATCCGGCTAGTCCAAGGAAGCTGCGTATTTCCATCACGCTAGTGGGCTGCTTCCAGTCGGTGACTGCTTCTACTTTAGCTGGGTCCACTGCCACTCCCTCGGCCTTTATGATGTGCCCGAGGAATGCGACCTGCTGCAGCCAAAATTCACACTTGCTGAACTTGGCGTACAGCTGGTGCGCTCTTAGCCTTCCCAGCACTATTCTCAGATGTTCAGCATGCTCCGCCTGACTTCTCGAGTAGATCAGTATGTCGTCTATGAAGACAATGACAAACTTATCCAACTCTTCCATGAATATCTTATTCATTAGGTTCATGAAGTAAGCCGGAGCGTTGGTCTGCCCGAACGACATTACTATGAACTCGTACTGTCCGTAACGAGTCACGAAGGCCGTCTTCATGATGTCTACGTTTCTGATCTTCAACTAATAGTAACCAGATCGCAGATCGATCTTAGAAAAGTACTTCGCTCCCTTTAGTTGGTCGAACAAGTCATCGATCCGTGGCAAGGGGTACTTGTTCTTGATCGTGACCTCATTCAGGGACCGATAGTCGATACACATCCTCAAACTACCGTCCTTCTTTTTGACAAATAGCTCGGGAGCTCCCCAGGGTGAAGAGCTAGGTCGGATAAATCCTTTCTCTTGCAATTCTCCGATCTTCTCCTTTAGCTCGGCTAGCTCGTTAGCTGCCATCCGATACGGCCTCTTGGCTATCGGTGTCGCCCCAAGTATCAGGTCAATCAGGAATTCGATATCCCTATCCGGGGGCATTCTGGGTAGTTCTTCTAGGAATACATCCGGGTATTCACTTACAACTGGCACTTGCTCCATGGGTGTTGTTTCTAGACTGCACACTAGGGGTTCCATCCTGAGCTTACGGGGTTGGCATGTCACAGTAATCCCATCACGGTTCGTCGCCGTGACCTTGCGGTCGGCACATGATATATTCCCTCCATGTCGTGCCAGCCAGTCCGTTCCAAGGATGACATCTATGCCGTCCAACTTCAGAATGACTAGGTCTGCTAGAAATTCTACTCCACTTATTTGAATCTTAACACCCAGGCATCCGAGGTGGCACCTTATTGTGGCCCCTGGAGATCTGGTCACTAGTGGGGGTTTTAGCCATACGGTGGGCAATCCACTTTTAGCCACAAAGTTGGAAGAAATATAGGAGTGTGAAGCCCCAGAATCAAATAGTATCGTGGCGAGGATTGAGTTGACCAGGTACTCACCGAGTACGACGTCCAGGGCATCCTTAGCCTGGCTTGCGTCGATGTGGTTCACACGACCGCGTCCGAAGGACTGAGCTCGGTTCTGCGGTCCTGACGCCTGTGGTGGGTTATTACGCCCGTTGTTGGACTCAACGGTCCTTACTCCTGAGTTTGCCAGAGCATCATTTGGTTTCCTCATGAGGGGGCAATTTGCGATCAAGTGCCCCGAGTCGCGGCAATGGAAGCAATCCCTGCCGGCAGTCGTCGTCCGGGTTGTGTTGGCGTTGCCCTGCTGCGGTGCATTGGTGCTTGGCGGCCAGTATTGTTGCATTGGCTGCTGTAGGTTGGACCCCGTGGTACGGAACTGCATTGTGGGTTGTTGTCGTGGCTTCGGCGGAAAGCTAGGCCTTGCCTGTTGGAATCGCTCTTGCTGCTTGGACTTTTGCATCTGGAACTTCCTCTTTCGTTCCCCATCCAGCTGGGAACGTGCCTCTTCTAGTAGTATGGCCCTATTCATTAGAGTGTTGAAGTCCGGGTATATGTGTGTGACAAGTTGGGCTTTCATGACACCGTTCAACCCTTTACGGAAACGGTCTTGTTTCTTCTTGTCAGTGTTGATTTCGCTACTGGCGTAGCGTCCCAACTTCAGAAACTTCTTGATGTATTGGTTGATAGTCATGGCTCCTTGACGTAGTGCACGGAACTCGTCTTCCTTCATTTCAATAACTCCTTCGGGGATATGGTAATCCCGGAAGGCTTGCTGAAACTCCTCCCAGCTGATTGTGTCAGGTTCGGTCGCTGCTTCACGGTAGTTGTCCCACCATTCCGCGGCAGCTCCCACCAGCTGATGGGAGGCTAGCATTACTCGCTCCTGGTCTCCGTCTGCGGTGATGTCGAGTTTCTTGCCTATGTTGCGCAGCCAGTCATCGGCTGGCCAACGGGTCCTCGTCAGCGCCGTCAAAGACCGGGGGTCGAAGTCTCATGAACTCTGACATCCCCGAGGGCGGAGGCGCCCCTGGGCCTCGCTGCCCCTGCATTGCCTGAGTTATGGCCTGTAACAGTTGTGTCTGTACTGCCATGACTTTGGCCAACATAGCCAGTGGTGGTGGAGGCACCACTTCCTCCTCCACAGCTCGCACTTCTTCGGGATTGATTTCCCCAACTCCCTCCGGAAGTTTGTTTGCCCTATTGGGTTCACCTCCTCCAAAAGCTGCTACCCGTGGGGCCTCGATTGGTGCACGACGTCCTGCTCCTCTGCCCCTCCGGGCGGGTACGCTTCGGGGTGCACGTGCCACAGGTGCCTGAGCCCCTTCGGCAACGCGCTCCCAGCGTGCCTGAACTCTGGCGGATCTCTTGGGGGCCATTTGGGGAAGTAAAATTTCATGGAACTTTAGCTATTGCTTTGTTTATTGTTTCATGTTTTACGTGACCATATTCTAAAACAAGGGTTTTCTAATTAGGTTCATATTTTACTTATTATTATTATTTTCCAAGAGGGGTGCCCCTCATCTGAGCTCTGTCCCATTTCACTCAACAGAGTTTTATCACACATACTGGAAGTCCATTAATTCCGGCAAATCACACCATCATTACTAGAGTACAATCATCACATGGTACAACACATAGCAGGTCTAGGACCTTGCAACACACTCACGCCACATCTAACGATCACGATGCTAATCATCCACTAACACGGGATACATAACTCACACTATGCCGGGCTACTCATGGTACTACAGGCTGCTGCCTACTGTGGTGGGACTCGTGGGGGTACGACAACCTCCATGTCGTGGTACTGGCGCCACTCGCGCCCCAAGTCGATCCCGTCGTCGACCAACTCCTCAACGGTGAAGGGGAACTGCCCACCGTCGTGTCCTATGGTCCCCTGACTAGGTTGTCCACAGCTAGCAACCTCCTCCAGTATCTCGACGCTCGAGTCCTGACCGTCGCCTCCCTACGGGTGCTCGTCCTCCTTTGGCTCGTCTCCGGTGTCATCGTCGGAGTCGTTGTACGTCTCCGTGCTCCCAGTGTGTCCTCCACGCACTGCTCCAGCAGTCGAAGGCTCTTGCCTCGGCCGAAGCGTCCAGCACCCCTGGCTATAGTGGCCCGGACGGAGGGAGTCAGGTGGGGTACAGCTGGCACACGCATCGTCTGCGGGCCACTCTCGTGCTGCACGGCCAGGGTGCTCTTACGAGCAGTGATCTGGACTCGTGCTCCTCCTGAGCGAGCTCCGGCCTGGTAGAGGGAGTCCAACTCCCTGACGTGCGCTGCAGTCCTATGGTTGAGCTACACGCGCAGAGCCTCGATCACCTCACGAGCTCGCGTGGTCTCGGTGCGGGCCTAGTCCAGTTGGGCCTGCAGACTCCTCACTCTAGCCTCCGCGTCCTGAGTGTGAGCAACCTCTGCCCTCCACTCTGTGTGGACGTTCTCGCAGCACTGGTCCAAGGCGTGCAGGTATCTGGCAGTCTCTATCAAGGTGGTGTCCTCCATAGTCCTGGTGGGTCCTTCTAGTGTCGCAACTCGGTGCCTCCAGACGTAGCTGTCCTCTCGGCGCACGGGGAAGCAACGGATGGGCATCAGCCCGGTCCGCTCCATGCACCTGTCGCTGAGCTCCAATAGTGCCTCCCGTGCAACAGCTCTGATGGAGTCCGCATAGCGGGCTCCGATGAAGGCGAGCGAGTAGGGCTGCACTCCATAAGGTCCTGATGTCTTAGTGACGTGGACCTCTGCCTCACAGCGGAATGCACCGTCCTCCTCGTACTCCCTCCAGCGGTAGCACGGAAACCTCGTGTAGCCGAGTCTCTCCAAGGTGTGGATCAGCACCTGCGGGAACCGAATCAGGTCCCCAAGTACCCACAGACCAGCCGTCCATCTGTCAAGGTAAACTGTGGGTCAGTGTTGTTTTGACAAAAAAAATTTACATAAGAGTGAGGTAAGTCTCGTAAAGGTAGGTTTTCGCACATAATTTTTTGGAAAATATGTGTTCCGTCGATGTTTCGTCTCTATGGCTTCGTCCTACGGCCAAGTACGGCTCTGATACCACTCTGTCAGGACCCACCTCTTGCGGGGCCCACTTGTGCATCTCGTACCAATCCCTGGATCAGTAGTCGGTACGCACAATAAAATGGATCAAAAGCCATGCATTAATTCAGCCTTAACATAACCCTTAAGGTCTTACAGCCAAGTCTTTAAGTTATAATTCATTGGCCTCGCAGGGCCTCAAAAGAGCGACAAACTAGTGAAAGGCAGCGGACTAAGTGGCTCCCATTCCCCTCAGGCAGCCTTGGGCGCAGGACAAGGCTTACTCGTCAATGTATTGTGCTTCATCCTCCATCTCCCTCTCTTCCTCTGCTTCTGAGAGTCGCGAAGAAAGCAAGAGTGAGTAAGGAAGGTACTCAGCAAGCCCTAACACTACGCAAGGGAATGTGTTTCATGCTAGGGTTATAACAAGGGAGGGCCATATGGCTTAGGGTTGCCGAAAAACATTCATGCAGGGTCTTCTTTGAAGAAGATTTTACAAAGCAAAAGGGGCAGTTGTTTCTTGCTTTTAGTTGGTGGGACCTGGGGGAGTTTGAGCTCCATCCCGCCAGTTCACTAAGTTTTAACCGAACGTTCGAGCCCACGGCTTTACTAGTTCTCGGCACACAGTCGAAATCTCCAAAACACAGCAAACACAACCACTCATCACACCAAGGAAACACGCTAAGGCTAATCAACAAGAGCTTGGAGCATAGCGTGCCAATACCGTGACAACGGTTATCCGGATTTACACTCTGCAGAGATTGTACACTTTACCCACAGGTCAGGCACTCCTAGCAAGGGAGTAGCGTAATGTTCGCCTCATCTTCCCCGACTAACCCCACAATCACACATCGGGACGCACCCAGGGGCTATTTGGGCAATTACTCTCCCAGCCGGACCACGGGTAATGACTCCCCCGTGTCTTTTCCTAGTCCCCCGTGCCCTACTGGCCACCAGATGGCTCATGTGGAAGTCACCAAGAAGGTAGAGGGAATCCTGCCCATACAGGTTCTGTGGTTGTACGAAATCACTATGATGAGGTCATATGAACCGGTCCTTGAGTTGGAGAGGCGGCTCCGTCCATGTGCACGACAGGTGGACTACACCGAAGCACACACTACTCATTCACCAATCCCGACTCAACCATCCCCTTTTCCCACTTCACTCCACACAGATTGTTTAACACCATCCCCAGCCCATTTCCTAATTCACACCACCAAGACACATTTCACACTTTTCACAAATCCGATGATTAATTGTAGCGAGACGCGATGTGGACATCGCGAGGGTCCCTAAGCCTTCTACTTTCAAGGTATTACGCACTTCATCACGTTATATTGTGATGATGGGGCCTTAGGGCGTCAAGGTGGAGTTGACAAGGTCAAGGAAGGTTTGTGGCTCATCATATGACAACCACGTGGCTACGCGGACACTAGCAAATGGGTCTTAGCTACTACAACGTTTAAAAGTAATCACGAAAATCATGCATATTGAAAATCAGGCCAACAGGGTAATTTCATAAATTCATAGGAGAAATAATGATCAAGGGAGTTAGAGGTTTCCTTCGAAAGCCTCTAGAAATTCTTCGTAATCCGGGTCTTCGAGTTCCTCGTCGAATCCCTCGCTCTCTATAGTACGTGGATTGCCCACATCAGCGTCGAACCCAAGGGAATCAAAACTTAAATAACATCATAGATTTATGAGCGTAGGGCTTAGGTGGTTGCCATGAGCTCGGCATGTCTTAGTTTGGCTTCTGGAGAGGGTAGTGTCCATGGTCGAAGGGTGTCATTCTATTCCCTCTTTGCGTCTACATTACTTTGTCGGGTTTACACATTCACGGATGCTTGGTAGTATCCTAGATAGTTTCTGACCCTTATCCGTTTGCTATTACCCTCCAATGGTTAATTCCTATTTTTGAGAATTTTTCTGATTTTTTTTGCGTATCCGAAAAGGCCTTTTTCAATTTCCCGTGTACGTTATCGGGTGTACCTAGCGTTTTTCCTACGCTGACAGAGGGGCCCAGGGGCCCACCGAGTACTGTTCCATGGACCGGGTCTTGGTCCACGACCGTTGGGGCTCTGGTCCATGTGGACCGAGCCCATCGGGTCCCCTGACAGGCGCGCGGGGAGCTGGCGTCCGCGTGGCGCCGGGTCAGCGGCCACGTCAGCGCCCTGCCCGCGTGGCCTGCCACCTGGCCGCCACGCAAGCAAGGACGGCGGGGGCGGCCGGAGCAATCGCCGGTGCGGCGGAGGTGGTCGATGGCTCGCCGGAACTACGCTCCTCTCTCGACGCGGCCTAACAAAGCTAGTGCCGGCAGTCTACGCATCGTGGGGAACCTTTTGGTGGAGGCCATCTACGGTGAAACCCATCGGGGCGGCGCCGGCGGTTTGCCGGAGTCGATTTCGCGGCTGTGCACCATGGCTCCTCGGTTTTGCCCGATTCAGCCGGGGTTTGAAGGCTCCTCCACGATCTTTGGGCTATGGGGAACGCGTTGCAAGCCTCAGCCTGGCCGGGGAACCTCTCACGGTAGCTGGCGACGCGTGGGGGCGGCGGCGTGTTCGGGTCTCTGGTGCTAGCGAGCTACGGTCGCCGGGGATGCAAACTAACACGTGCAACGGCTAGGGGAGACGGCTACGGCACTACCTGCGCAAGGAATTCGAGAATGAGGACTCACCGGAGTAGCTTCGGGAGGCGGCCGACGTCGGGGATGAAGGCACTGTTTTGCAAAATTCGGGGTTCGCGGCCCTCCTTTTCGCTCAAGCGGGCACTGTGAGGCGTGGTGGTGAAGGTGTGGGGAGGATGAGGAGGGGTGACACTCTTTTATGGCGGCAGAAGGACGGTTTTGGCGGCCGAGTTCGGTGGGGGGGTGCGCCATTGATGAGCGGCCAGGTTTTCATGAGATGGGGTCGGACTGATGGAAGCGATGGGTGCCAGGGGATGGGGGCCTCGGTTGGAGCGGTGGGACGCGACCGGGCGCGTCACCTCGCCGGGATTCCGGGAATCCCTGCTCTGCTCGGCGGCAGGAGGGGGGAGGAAGAAGTACAGTGTCGGGCCGGGCCGGCGGGGAGGAGGAGGGAAAGAAAGGGGCCGGGCCGCCCGCGGGAATGAGGGAAAAAGGCAGCTGGGCTGCGCGATGGAAAAAAAGGCGGGCCGGGCCGCTAGGGAGGTGGGTTGCGCCCGTGAATATGGCCCATCTCCCTTTTTTGTTTTTTTCTTTCTTTATGTTTTGGCTTTCAATTTTTTTTGAATTCCAATCAAATTTTTATCTATTGAATTTTGTGTCTGTTACAATTTTAGTGATATGTATGTGTTAATGCTTTGCAATCACAGGCCTTAGCCCAGCAGCATAGGTAGCAAATTGCCATTCTCTTATGGTAGCCGTCCATTGAGCCACCATTGCCGATGGACCCATAGGGGCCTTCTTCAGCGGCACGGTTTAGCTACACTTAGGAAAACTTAGCTAAATATAGCAAACTTAGCCAAATATAGCTAAATCTAGCATAACTTAGCCAGAAGTATAAAAAATTCCTCAACTTAGCCAAATATAGCTAAATCTAGCACAACAAAGCCAAACTTGCTTGTTTATGCTTAAATTAGCTAGATTCATTCATATTTAAGATAAACTTGCTCAATTCTAGCCCAATTAAGTAAATTTACTTAAAAATGCACTTTTGAAGCAATATATGTGTCTAACTTTACTTGTGTATCATAGGGATCGGCGACAGTTGCTCATACTCCATCGCCACACCTACCGACACATGGATCAAGGCGTGAGTATGACTTCTTTGGCTCCGGAGGTAGCAAGTGTAATATTTTTTACATTTAAAAATATAGAAAATCCCTTTTTTAGGACGATCTAGCTTGGGCCGTCGTAAATATCCAAGTACTATTTATGATGACCAGGCCATGTCGTCGCAAATATCCCAATACTATTTACAATGACCCACACTAACCCGATGTAAAAAATTTGTCTTATTTACAAGGGCCCAGACGAGGCTGTTGTAAATAAGGCATCCTCGACCCATGTGGCACGGTCGTCTTAGTTACGATGGACAGGGCTGACCATCTTTAATAAGTTTATTTACAATAGTGATTGTCATATATAAGCTTATTTATTACTAAAATTTAGTGACAGTCCGATGTAGTCGTAAATAAAGTAATATTGTCATAAATAAGGTATATTTGACAGTTTTCTCTTATTTACGACGACATCTGGTCATCGCAAATCTACGAGACTCTTGTACTGAAAGACAAATAAGGGAAATTATCTGTCTGGAGTTGGGGTCGACGTTGTTGAATCTGCACCAAAGTGGTGTTCTCGACATAGGGGAAGATGTCCATGTCAAAGGGCTGGTAGAAGTCCACAACATAGTTTTCTCCATGCTGCCCACCACCCACCATATTTGATGCGTGGTAAACCTAAGCCAGGCGGCGGCAGGACGCATAGGAGACCCAGAGCAGCTAGGCGCGCGTGACGCTTTCGACTCCAGAACGACTGCACGGGTGACAATTTTGACCCAAGAGCGGTTGGTGTGACGATATGAGGAAGCAAATGCTTGGGCACACGATATTTTGGGAAGCAAGGAATCACCTCTGGGAGGCGCCGGGGAAAGGGCGTTGCCGATTGTGAAGGGGGCGGGAGGGATGGCGGGGAATGGATAAGGTAGTAGGCATGTGTATATTTCAGCCTTTTTCCATCTGTTAGCTTGTTTAGTCCCTGTTAGCTGAGTTATGTTGACTAATGCTTTCAAAAAGATGAATCAAAACATTCTCATTGTTAGATATTTGTGTCTAGTGCCATTTATTTAAATAATTTAGCCACATTACGTCGGTGTTCGAATTTCTGCCTAGTAACTAATGTGCCGCGAGTTCGTCCTCAAGATGGCCTATCTAAGAACACAAAGGAATTATACTGGTTCAGGCAGTGTGCCCTATGTCCAGTTTGAGGTGCCTCAATGTTCTTTCTTAAGAATGGGGGTGGTTCTCTTCAAGTGTGAGAGCCTTCTCCTTTCCCAAGGAGTCGATTAGCTCCTCCTTTTATACTCGCTCTCGCCGTCTCTCTCATTACAAGTGGGAGGAGGTCATGGGTAAAGGGACGGCTGCCTCGACGTACGTCGGCCAGAGTACTCGATGGAGTGGCCGTATCGGGAGTCCGCCGCTCCGTCTGCTCCCGTCTTGTCACCGGAGTAAACCATATCAGAGTGCATGTGCACCCGTGTAATCCTCCTTTTCCGTTCCGTCGGATGGGACGAGCATTCAATGCTCTTGACGGGGATGACACTTGAGCGCCTTCCCACGTGGCCATGGCAGCGCCTGCTCCGTATTGAAGGCCATATGCTTCTCGCCTACCCGAGGTCAGACTCGGGCCTCCTCTGCGAGGTCTTCCCTTCGCCTGAACGCTGATGTAGAGGCTCGCCGCTCCCACAGGGATCAGGATCGGGAACCCTATTCTGTATGCTTCGTCTTTTTCTAAATTCGAGCCCAGGCCTCCTCCTTTGTCCAAGCCTCGAGGGGGAGGCTCGTCGCTTTCCCCCAGAGGGTTGGGGTTAGGAACCCCGTCACATTAATTCAAGGCATTTATAAAATAATGAGGATATTTTAATCTCATATGAGAAATCAAGAGGAGATTAAATTATATTATACATTGGTGTATTGTCTATTTGTTGTGAAGGTGTGAGAGGGTAAATGTTGTGCCATAAGTGTGCATGTTGAGTCAAGCCATGTCGCACCACGTCAAGCTGGTGTCATGTCATGTTTTGATGTTTTTCGTTGACCAATTCAGCCAAATTATAACTTATAACAGATGTGTTGATAGTTGAGTCATAACGGCTGAATTGATAAATGTCTTAACCCAGCTTGATGGTATTCATTCTCTCTTATTTTCTGACTCCTGTATAAAGAGACCACGCCCTTTCTATGAAAGACATATAAGAAGAATATATTTTTGTTTCCTCCTTCACACGGTGTCTTCTGTTGTGCTGCCTCCAAGTATTTCCAACTTTGTTTCCTGCGCGCACAGGAAATAGATTGAGCAGGCCTCCAAAATCGACGCTTTCTTAACATCCTGCCGTGGGATAGAGAGCGAATACGTTCTTGAGAAATGCGTTCTCATGACTGCTCGATCTCTTGTTCATGTTTTCACACACTTGTACGACTACTTTGTATGTTCATGCACGAGGTCTATTGTGGAACGTGATTGCACTACTTCGACGGTCTTCTCTGCACCAAACGAGATTGACTACTTCGAGTAACCCAACATGTCTACTACTGGGAACAGCGCCACCGGTGCTCTTGGCACTGGTCCTGCCTCTGGAAACTGCTCTAAGTCTCGTATAGTAGCTTTAGTAATTTTTTGTATTAGTATTGCTAGACCTGAGAGCACAATATCGATCATAATTGTCATGTTTATGATTTATGTGCAAGTCATGTTTTATGCTTTATTGTGTATTAAAATAAACCGTAAAATCATTATTTTTCCAACACTCTAAACAAAATTATTAGGGTTTAGTCAGAAAAGTGCCTCCAACAAGGTCCCAATACCACTCACAATGCAATATTTCCATTCACCCTAAATTCTCTTCGTTTGTAGCTCTAAAAAGGAAAAAAGTTGGGAGCTCTAATCCTTCTTTACATAAGAGAATTAATATTATTGTGGCTCTAAATACTGACGTGACCTAACTAAAAGGGTTCACTTTGAGGGAAACTATCGAAGAATCGAAGAAAAAATACCTGACATAGTTTTTTGTTGCCCGCAAAACTGATTTTAGGAGACCATTTTGTAGGGCTCTCTTGGAGATGCTCTAATGGATTACTATTAGTTAGGGATTGGGCTAACATTTAGTATATCTATTAGTCAGGATGTTTGAATAAACTAATTATACTAATTTAGATAACTAATAACTAGAAAAAAATCATTCTCTAAACTCGATATGGTAGCCTCCTTTTAACAATAATTAGTCCTATGCCTCAACACAGGACCCAAATTGGATAGGTATTCTAAATATTCCTACAATTTTGCTCCGCGACATGTGCCCCTCCACCATATACTATCACATTAAATGCCACCATTGATACTCAAGTATGACTTGATGCATATGTAAACATGATTATATTCGTGTTGTCTTATACCTTCATCTGTGATGATTTAGTTATCTTTAAAATTTACCACTCGGTCATATATAAGCACTATAAGAAAGAGTAAAATTTACGACAGCCCCTATTATTTACGACGGTTTTAGAGTTGACCATCGTAAATAATAGTATTTACGATGATGGACCCTAGCAGTAGTAAATAACGCTTATTTATGGCGGCCCGCGCCCGACCGTCATAAATAAGGATCTTATATCTGCCGCGGCCCGCGCTTGGGGCCATTCATACGCCCGAGCCCGACGCCGCCCTGGCTGCCACAGCCCGCGCTAGCCGCCAGCCGCCGCCCCAAGCCCGTGAGATAAATTTTTATTTCTTATTTAATTTATTTGATTAATTAGTTAGTTTATTATTTAGCTAGTTAAATTGTTACTTATTTGAGCTATTTGATAAGTTAGTTTATTATTTAGTTATTTAAATTGTTAGTTAAATTTGCTCAATTCTAGCTCGTCATGAGCAAATTTAGTGAAACATACAATTTTAAAACTAAAACTTATCTCACTACACTTGTACATCACAGGGATCAGCGACGGAGGCTTATACTCCATTGTCGCGGCTACTTGCACCTAGAGCACGACGCGATGACGAATTTCCAGGCTCCGGAGGTAGCGGACGTGGGAGTGTCTAGTGTCGTGTGTAATATTTGATATTATTGTTATGTGAACTGCTAGTGATGTTTGTTATTATTGTCATGTCTCTACTTTGAGCTGATCATCGTGCCAGATTAGCAGTTTACTATTTTTTAAATAAAATCTCTTATTTACGACGGTGAGGATGTTGGCCATCGTGAACAAGCAAATATTATTTATGACGACCGGATCCTGACGTTGTAAATAAGTCATCCGTATTTACGATGGTCTGAATAAGACCGTCGTAAATAGGGAAACCTTAATTACGACGGCCGGACAAGGCCGTCATAAATAGGGGAACCTTAATTATGACGGACCGAAGACCGGCCGTTGTAATTAAGTATCCCGAGGGTGTCACATGGCATGACCTCTATTTTTCCAACGGCTAGGTCACTACAAGAATACGTACTATTTTCGTGGGCCAGAATTATTTTCGTGAGCCCTCATGAAAATAAATATATTTTTGTCAGCCAGATACTAACTCACGACAATATGTGTATACTTTTGTCGGCTACAAAGAGAACTCACGAAAATAAGTTTACTTTTGTCGGCTTCGCCATTGGCTCACGAAACTACGTTATTTTCGTCGGCTTAGTGTTGAGCTCACGACAATACATTCGAACGTACCAACTAATTTCGTCGGCTTCCAGTGTAGCTCACAAAAATATTTTGTAAAGTACATTTAATTTTGTCGGCTTGCAAGCTAGCTCACCAAAATACTTCATACTGTACCAACTAATTTCGTCGGCTTATGTTACGGCTCACGAAAATATACGTTATTTCGTCAGCTTTTGTGCTGGCTCATGACAATAGCAGCTAATTTCGTCGGCTTTTGCCTCGGCTCACAAAAGTAGCTTTTAATTTCGTGGCCTTTTGTGCCAGCTCACGAAATTACATGGTCTATGTCCAACCTAAAGCTGTCCGAACGTCATTCGACGGCAAGGCCGCGCCGCCGCCCACTCGCACCGGGCCAGCAGCTCGCCGCCGCCCACTTGCGCCGAGCCAGCAGCTCGCCGCCGTGCTGCCAGCCGCTCGCTGCCGCGTTACAGCCGTTTGCCGGGCCGCCGCCGCCGCCCGCTAGCCGCGCCGGGCCACCGCCGCTTGTTCGGGCCAGCAGCTCGCCGTCGCCTCTTGCTGTGCTGTCAGCCGCTCGCCGGGCCGCCGCGACCTGCTAGCCGTGCCGCCGCCCGCTCGAGCTAGCAGCTCGGTTCAGCCGCTCGCCGCGCCCCCGCTTGCTTGGTCTTGCAGCAGCTCGGTCCAGCAGCTAGCCACGCCGCCGCCCGCTCGAGGTAGCAGCTCGGTTCAGCCGCTCGCCGCACCCCCGCCCGCTTGGTCTAGCAGCAGCTTGGTCCAGCAGCTATCCGCGCCGCCGCCCGCTCCGTCTAGCAGCTCGGTCCAGCAGCTGGCCGCGCCGTCGCCTGCTCCTGTCGTGCTGCCGACCGCCTGCCAGCCCACGCGCCGCCAGCCCGCCACAAGACTAAGCCGCTGTATTTGTTGGATTCGGGAAGTTTTGGTCCGGGCTAGGTCTAAGACGCTGTTTGGATCTGTTGTAATCCATTTGAGGCTCCACCATCCGGCTGCTTGCGCCGCGCCGCCCCCTCGGCTTTGCGTCGCGCCGCCACAAAACCTTCATCATCGCGCCGCCACACAGCCTTCGTCCTACAACTCAAACTCAAAGGTAACTTATTTTTTCTGTTACCTTCATTAATTTATTTCTTGCAAGTGAAATAGTGTGAAGAGGCAGCTACTACAGCTAGAACCAATGTGTTTTGAGCTCGAGAAACACCCTTGTATTGGTGTTGCTGTATTTATTGGTAGTCGGCCTGGCCGTATGGTGTCTGCATGGAACATTCTATGAGCGGAGATAGAATACAGTAGAGATCATGCATCACTACATTCTGTTTTGATCGGTCCACTCTAAACGAACCAATGCTAGGGTTAATGCTCACTATTTAATTATTTGTTACCCTAATTAACGTGCATGCTTTAATTTATATGTTGTGCTTTTGTTTAATGACTATTATGATCGTGCATGTACCATATCCATTTATGCAAGAAAAGTGACTAGTAGCTCATAAATAATAGATAGCGCTCTTGTAAGAATGTAAAGTATTGCATGGTTAATGTGTGTTTTAGAGAAAGTTTATTGTAGCGATATGTAAATAAACAGGCTTCGGGCCGGCTCAGCTCGGCGCAGTCCATTTATGGCCCGACAGTTGGGCCGTCTAAAAGTTAAATTTCTCTATTGCCGTGCTTTAACAAAGTATAGCATCGTCGAGAAACCTGGGAACCATTTTCTTCGCGGTTTCAATCTAGAAGCTCATAGCAGCTAACCTTGGCTCGTACGTCATCACTAGCGGGACCTGATAGAGCATAACTTAGGACGGATGGTCCACTTCACTGTCTCTCTCTCTCATTCTTTCCTCCTGTCTCTCGTTCTTACCTCTCTCGAAATTCACTCCAAAAAATAAGATTCACGTAACCTATACAATATGCGTCACCTGTTTCGGACCGACCTATCTCACATGCGTTACGCATGTGAGACATGTAGGTTCGGAATTGTCCCTTTTTGGACAGCCTTGGAGTGACCGAGGGGGTGTGCTTATGACAAGACGCGAGGTCTGGATTTGGATGAAATTTCGATGGCGTAACCCTAATGTTCTCCGCTGCACCATTATCGGGCGTGCAGTTGGAGAACAGCGAGGTTATGCTGCCGAAATTTTGTCTGGATCCGGACCTCACGTCTCGTTATAAGCACGCTCCTCTCGGTCACTCTTGGGTGGGTTTAGTACCTATTCCTTCCAATAAATGTAAAGTGAATGTAATTAAATAATAATTTATTCTTGCTATATTCTTAGTTGCAACATATATATTTATGAGTTCTATTTTCTTATATTATATAGTTTAGAACATGGGTGATGATAGACGATGGATGTATGATGGTTGGCAGAAGAATGTTGCGCCTTCGGATGAATGGGCCATCAATACTAAGGCATTTATCACTCGGGCTTTCTCTTTATCGAACAACCGTTTTGTGAAATACCCGTGCAACAAGTGTCGTAACTTTTTATGCAAGGGGAAGTTTGACATGGAACTAGATCTCTGTCGATTTGGTTTTATGCCATGTTATGAAACGTGGTATGAGCATGGCGAGTTATACCAGAGTAATGTTGATGTTGATGACATAGATGGTGATAACGAGGATAGAATGGAAGATATGGTTGAAGCACTAGATCGTGGTCGTGGTGTAGATACATCTAAAGAAATTCCTGGACCTGAAGTTGAATAATTCTATAGAATTCTTTCAGCATCACATGAACAGTTGCATGAGCATACTAAAGTGTCTCTCCTTTCGACCGTTACTCGTCTCATGTCTATAAAATCAAAGTACAATTTATAGAATAAGTGTTATGATGATCTTATAGATTTGATATCAGACATTCTTCTGATGAATCATAAGTTG
This sequence comes from Neostapfia colusana, assembly GCA_030760725.1. Lineage (NCBI taxonomy): Eukaryota > Viridiplantae > Streptophyta > Magnoliopsida > Poales > Poaceae > Neostapfia > Neostapfia colusana. The sequence goes on along the minus strand of JASWHV010000019.1, from coordinate 24,230,178 downwards.
GCGAGAGACATGTATCAGTCAAAGAAATTGTTGGCAGGCCTTGGTATGAAGTACGAAAAGATTAATTGTTGTCGTAACAACTGTATTCTTTTCTAGAAGGAGAATGCAAATCTGACACAATGCTCGGTTTGTAAAGAATCTCGATACATTGAGGCCACAAATGAGGACGGTGAATTAGTGAAGACAAAAGTGGTAGTGAAACAACTTCGTTACATGCCTCTTGCACCTAGGCTGAAACAGTTGTTTTTATCTAAATCAACTGCGAGGCACATGCGTTGGCATAAGGAAGGTGTGCGCGAAGTAAAGGGAGTCATGACACACCCATCTGATGCCCAGTCATGGAAGGCGTTGGACTATTTTGATGAGTATTTTGTAAAAGATGCTAGAAATGTTCGTATTGGTTTGGCCACCGATGGTTTCACACCATTCAACACATCTTCTGCCTCATACTCATGTTGGCCAGTTTTTGCTATATCATACAACCTTCCACCAGCTATGTGTATGAAATATGAATACATGTTCTTGTCTCTAATCATTTCCGGTCGTAAACATCCAGGAAAACTTTTAGGGGTTTTTCTTCAACCATTGATTGAGGAGTTAAAAGAATTGTGGACCGAAGTAGAAGTGTATGACAGCTACAAAAAACAGAAATTCAACTTGCGAGTAGCATACTTGTGGTCAATTCATGATTTTTCTGCATACGGGATTTTTTCAGGATGGAGTACACACGGCAAACTTTATTGTCCAATATGTGGGTCGGACTCTGATTGTTTCAGACTTACTCATGAGGGTAAAGTGTGTTTTCTTTTATTGCTACCGACGATTTCTACCAGCAAATCATCCATTTCGAAGGCAAGTTAATACATTTCGAAAGGATACTATTGTAACAAAGGGTTCGCCGAAACATTTGACTAGTGTTGAGGTTGCTGAATGGCTCAGTCAACTTCTCCCTACAAATGATGGGTTTGTTGGATTTGGTCACGAGCACAACTGGACTCATATATGTGGCTCATGGGATCTTTCTTATGCTAAGTCATTGTTACTGCTACACAATATTGATGTAATGCATCAAGAACGTAATGTAGCAGAAAGCATTATTAGCACATGTTTCAATTTAAAAAAGACAAAAGATATTTTGAAAGCTCGAAAAGATTTAGCAGAGATTTGTAATCGGCCGGGCTTAGGCGGGCGCGGGAGGAAGAAAGAAAGTCCGACCCTAGAAGTCAGACAGGATGGTAGTGGAAAACAGATATTACCACATGCTCCATTTTGCCTTAAAGTTAGTAAAAGGAAAAAAGTTCTAAAGTAGTTGCAACAACTGAAGTTTTCGGACGATTACTGTGTTGGGTTGAGGCGCACGACAAATCTTGAAAATTGGGTATTAAATAATCTTAAAAGTCACGATTATCATATAATAATGGAAAGACTTCTTCTAGTAATGTTTCGGGGATATGTGCATCAGGATGTGTGGAGATTACTTGCGGAACTAAGTTTTTTTATAGACAACTATGTGCAAAAGAAATTACAGTTCAAATGATGGAAAAATTAGAGAAAGAAATACCTTCACTTATTTGCAAAATGGAAAAGGTATTCCCGTCAGGATTTATGAATGTAATGCAACATCTACTTGTGCATTTGCCTTACGAAGCTAAAGTTTGTGTTCCCGTGCAATATCGATGGATGTACTATATTGAAAGGACATTAAAGAAACTTAGAGCAATGATTTTGAATAAAGCAAGAGTAGAAGGGTGTATTGCAGAAGCATTTGCTCTGAAAGAGGTAGCATACTTTTCAAGCATATTCTTTGTAGAAGAACATAATGTGTATGCTCCCACAATAAGGTGCCACATAGATGAAGAAACTCCTGCAGGAAATCTAAGTATTTTTTCGTGGAAGAGAAAAACTGTTTGTGGCAGCAGTAGACATGTGGTTTCAGAAGAAGAAGATGAAGTGTACCAAGAGGATGATATTCCACCATCTTTTAACATAGATGATGGTTTAGATCTTGATACATTAGTTGGTGATGTTGAAGACAACGAATGTGAAAACGTCGTAGTGGTTAAAAGAAAAAGACGTAGCACTAAAAAAGTTAAGGTGGGACAGAAAAAGAAAGTTGGTCGACATGTTACCGAAGGAATATCGGATCATGATGAATTCTAATTATGTAATTGATTTATATTACATTTGAATTTATTTTCATTACTTCTGTTTATATCATTAAGTATTTAATTCTTACCATTTTTTTAAACAGGATGCCGCGTGGTCTTAAGAATATAGCTAGGGGGCTTTTTGACTCCTCAAGTAAGAGTGGGAGTCGGTCTACTAGCTCTTCACATAGTCAAAACTCCTTTTTTCAAGGGAGTGCCTCAAATAATAGTAGACGAGAGGCATTTAGAAGATGCATGGAACAAACTAATGAACAGTTTTATGTCTTTATAATTTTATTATATTATTCATATATCATATTGCGAAACATAATTCCTCGAATTTTAGATGGAGCAAGAGATCCAGGAGGAGGGTCAGGAGGATTGTCGAGAAGATCAGGGGAGAGGACTTTCTGCGGGGCAGGAATAACAAGGGGGTAAGAGCCTATATTGATGAGGAAGCCGAGGAGGAAGCCGAGGCCGAGGAGGACGAGGGGGATGACACCGATACGGGAGAGTTGCCGCAATCATTCAGATATCGGTCTTCAAACACTCTCCTGCTAGCTGTGCCTCCACAACAGAGATTACGGATCACTCCTATCGGTGACTGGTAAGTAAATATAAATCTCAGTATTGAATTGTAGATACAATGTTTTAGATAAATATTATATGTTGTTAAATTGGCTTGTGGGCAATGGAATGAGCTGGATTGGAATGGATGACAACATCGTAGGCAGCCTAATACGGTGTTGGGTGCTATATGTCGTCATCATTATCTAGGTCTTGTAAACATTAAAGGTGAAGAGAAACCTGTAATAAATTAGGAGCACTATAGGATTGCTCCACATTCTATGCATGAGAATGTGGCAGGGGTCGTCTGGCATGATTTTTGGGTATGTGTTTACTACACTGCATTATAATTATGTTTATTATATTTTTTGTAATACAAATTCTATATTTTTTGAAGGAACGATATCGCTTGCCCGATGATCATGAAGCCGCTATCGAGTCTAGAGCACACAAAGTATTCCACAAAGCTGCACGTAAAGTTGTGAATGATATGATGTCTAATGCAAGAATCACAGCTGTGTGCTTATACTACAAGGAGAAGCTTGGACAGATGATGAACAAGATAATGGGAGCTTCAAAAATTTACCTAGAGGACGATCAATACCGTCAGGTAATGATTCCTTGGATGGTTAAGTGTGCTGATGCTTATTATTCATTATGTACTTATTGGGCATCGAGTGAGTATCGAGAGAAATCTAACTCGAAGAGAATCAACCGTGAGTCCGGCGGAGAAGTTCTCCATCGTTATGGTGGTGATTGTCATATTCGTCTATCAAAACGGATGGTGAGTTTAGTATATTTATAATTTAATCTTATTATATTAACTTTTGCATAACTATATTTATAACATGTCTATATAGACTGTTGAAAGTGGTGAGGAGCTCTCTTTCATTGATACTTATATAAGAGGGCATAGAGGCACAAATGACAATCAATTGTGCACTCCAACGGCCACTTAGAATTTGGTATGTTATATAACTAAAAAGTGATTATTAAACAATATAATTGTTGTATTGGAGGTTTATAATTAGTTTTTGTGTAGGAGAAATATGGTGAAGAGATGGTTCAACGTCATGGAGATGATTACAATTGGAGAAAGGAAGATGTTGACGTAGTAGCTTTGTATGAATCCGGTGGAGGAAAGCGTCACGGGAGGTGAACTTACTCCTTTTATATTCATATATCCACATATGTCAATTTTTTCAAGTGTCATTTTATAATTATGACGTATCACTATTTTAGGTATTCTATGCTCAATGGTGTGATGAACACCGATATGGTTCTCTCGTAGTCACGGTCAACACAGAGTGGTCAGAGTTCTTCTCGGCGTACTCATACAGTCAATGAGTCAAGGTTAAAACAAATGAAAGAAGAGCAAGCTGCATTAAGAGACCACTTGAGGTTACAAGAAGATCGAATGAAACGACAGGATGAGTTTATAAAAGCACAAAATGACTACTTCTCGAATCTGGCGATGTGGCAGCAAGCGATGCAGGTACATTAATATAAGAGTTCAATTATTTATGTTAACCAAGAGATGCAGTTCTATTTATAGTAGAATGAAACTAAACATTTAAAATGATTTTAGGGGTATTTTTCTCAGTTTGGACTGCCTGCCGCTATGCCACCGCTACCGCAGCCTCCGCAGCTACCTATGTCTTCACTGCTACTGGTGCCTCCACATACTCTTCCTGTTGGAACACAGGTATATGTTATTGTTATGTTCTATTTTAGTTTTATAAACTGTTAGTATACTTGTAACATGTATTATATCTAGGGATCATCGTCAAGGGCACAAAACTTTCAAAGTCCTCTTGTTACAAATTTGCAAGCAACTTCTTCAGCAGGACGGGGAGGAGGGGACGACTTTATCGATCAATTCTTTGCTCCCGGTGGTAGCAATTAGGTAAGATGATCATAATTTATAAAAGAATCCCCCAAAGTTTCAAGTTTTCATTTGCATCATATATTACGTATCTTATTTTCAAATGGAGCTCATTTGCATCATATTTGGCTTGAAATAGGAAAACGGTGAGCGAAAGATTAACTTGTCGGAGCAATTTGGTAGGTTGTGGAAAAAGCTCGATGTGGCTATGTGCTTGATTTGACAATGATTGTCATCTATGTACTTGTATGGATATTTGAATGTTATCGTTTGTACTATGTAATGACTATTTGTATATTTGAATGTGTGTTGGGAATGATATCTTTGAGACTATGTATGAATGTTATAATGTTAATTTGAGTTTGTTGCATTTGTTGTGAAGAGTAATGTGTTTTATGATATTTGTTTATGAATGTATGAAGTCGTTGCATTTGAATGTATGAATGATATATATTTATATGTTAGAACCAAAAATAAGCATGAATTCTGTACTGTTATTTTATGTATTTTCGTGGGCCAAAGGTGGCCCACGAAAATAGTGACATATTATTTTCGTGGGCCAAAACGTGACCCACGAAAATAGTGTCATATTATTTTCGTGGGCTAAAATGTGGCCCATGAAAATAACATGACACTATTTTCGTGGGCTACACTTAGGCCCATGAAAATAAAGTGCATGTTATTTTCGTGGGCCTATTTTCGTGTGCTTTACTCTAGCCCACGAAAGTAAGGTGCTTTATTTTCGTGTGCTTCTATTTGGCCCACGAAAATAACTATTTTCGTGGGCCCACTTTGGCCGACGAAAATATAGTTATTTTCGTGGGCCACCGACGAAATTAAAGTTATTTTTGATTAATTATTTTGGTGAGCCGTTGGCCAACGAAAATAAAGCTAAAACCGATAAAATTATATATTTTCGTGGGTTTTTACCATATTTTCGTGGGTGTGGGGCCCACGAAAATATGTCGATTTCTTGTTGTGGGTCAACCTGTCGTAACCATCGTAAATAACGTTATTTACGACTTTTGGCGCTGCAAACCATCCTAAATAACCATTTGTCGGTCGTCGTTAGTAACCGCATTTTCTGTAGTGAAGAATCGGAACTCTGGGTGGCGTATTATTTGCATAATAACGAGCATTCATATATTTTTTAGAAAGTCCAACGAGCATTCATACATGTATATAACTCGAGCCAAAAAAATAAAATTATTTGACGTCCAGACACTAGTGTTAAGCCAAATAGGAACTGATTGCGCTCTCCGGACGTAAAAAATACAGAGATAGTAAATACTAGCAGTATGTTCTTCCATTGGAACTGTCGATATTTTTGGACGAGAATGAAAATAAGTGAGTGGCGTGCCCTTGTCATGGTCTAAATAAGCACTTGGGTGGGCCGGAGCTCGCATGGCACACGACGGCGACGCCTGATGGAGATGCTTGATTGATGCTGTGAGCGTCTAGTGACGGGCTCAAATCCTTGCAGTATTGTACATGTAGTAACAGTCACTGACATGTGGACCCTACTACATATACAGTAATGCTGAGGGGTAGCAACTGTCTGGCTGCACTTGCAAATCACTCTCCATCACTGAACCACGTCCGCATGCTAATCCGCCATGGGCCCGACCTTGTCAGATTACCACCGCCGTTGCTCTCACACATACTATACATCTATTTTATATCCGGTGTGGTCGAATGATGCCTACCCCAACTGCGGAATATGGACGAATTCTTTTCTTTACTTTCCTTTCAAGAGAACGCGTATTTTTAGGAAAAAAATGTGAAATGTAAAGTTACTGGGGCATCAATGTAAAATGGCACTCATTTCATGGACTCCCTGTTCGAATTCGAGCTATCAGGTAGGCCCAACCGCAGCAGATGTTGGTTCTCACTACCAGAGAGAACGTTCTCTCCGTTATCCCATCACAGAATGATGGCACATTTAGTTGTCCGAATGCAAGCCAACGTCAATGAGGTCGGTGAGAATTCGTTCTCTATGGCTCACAACGCTCAGGTCATGTAAAATCTATCTCCACCATTTTGTTTCGTTATGATTGGTCACCACCTATAGGACACCTCTACCATCTAAACACATATATAAGACTGTTTTGTCATAGAAATTTAGAAACGACATTGACATTTCCTTGGAATATCCGTTGGCCCATGACATCTGGACGAGCATAAGTGAATGGATAGGCGAGCAGCGATTGCACTCGGATAACTTGACCTCCGGTATTATCAATTATGCACTAGTTCGATGATCTCTCTAGTGACTTCGTCACTGATCTGTCCAATGAAATTAAATCACTGGTGATTGATGTCTTTTGGACCGGTTCCGGGCACACGTGGCATCATCGTGGATATACAGGGTGAGCTTTAATGGTGTCTGGAAGGTGCTAGGAGGCTCACCTCTATAGTTGCTTTCTCGGGTCGCCTGCTGTTCTGATCCATTTTTTATTGTATTGTCTCTTAGTTAGCTTATCACCTAAGTCACTTTTGTTTTTTCTTCGGTTCACCACCTGTACATAAAACTCCTTTCTTCTTATAATTTGAAACGCCGGTTTTCTACTGGCTTTTGAAAAAAAATATTTGTCATACTTTAAATTTGTATTTTTATAAAATATTTTTAATAATTACAACATTCTTAAAAAATATCCACTCTATATATATATTATAGTTTTGCACACTTATTGTATTTCATATCACACTCTAAACTACCAAAATAGAACATAGACCCACCCATTAACCAACACGATAACATTTTAAAATATACACAGTGACACTCAAAATTTAATATATACCTTTTTCGATCTATTTTAAAATATCGTCTATAGTATCTCTATGTATGCGACAATTGGACCTATACTTATTCTAAATATAGAGTAGAGCATCATTTATAATGAACCACTAAGCCCCTCCTAAAGAAGAACCTCCACGGGCTGCTCCAGGATGGACCGGGGGAAGTGTCGCAAAAAACACTTCGACATTTGGTGCGCCACGTAGAGGGCTTTTTGTTTTTGAAGTTGTTTGTGCACCTCAGGATGGTGAACGTCCAGTCTCTCGGAGGTTCTTCCCACCCTTCGTGTCGCCAGCAGCGGAGGGAGCAGGAAGCCTCATCCCGCTCCAAAGTGGAACAGACCGCTCTGCAGCGGCCCCGACAACGACATTGCCGGTCACCTCTCGGCAGCCCTCAGTCGCGGCGCCGTCAGTGACGCTGTCGGCGAATACTTTCCCAGGAGAGTTCCAATAAGTTTTCCCCTAGATGGGAAGGACCCTTCCCGGTGACACAAGTATGCCACCCAGGGTGCGTCCGCCCGGCGACGGAGGATGGCGAACCAATTCCAAATCCTCGGAACATAGAACACCTCCGTAAGTTTTATCCATAGCATAGGTGTCGGTACCCTCAATACCAGGTACCCCCGCGCACAGGGTGAAATCGTCTAAGGACCTCGCCCCTCCGCAGGGGTGAGCTCCGAGGGCGCCACGTGTCCGGCAGAGCCGGAGCTCCCCTCTCCTCAGAGGATAGCTCCGGGTCTGCCACGTGGCCCAGAAGGCCGGACCTCGCCCCTTCCGCAGGGGCGATCTCCGAAGGAGCCACGTGTCCAGTAGGGCCGAAGCTCCCCTCCCCTCGGAGGATAACTCCGGGCCTTCCACATGGCCCAGGAGGCCGGACCTCGCCCCCTCCGCAGGGGTGAGCTCTGGGCCCGCCACGTGGCCAGCAGAGGCGGACCTCCCCCCCCTCCGTGGGGGTGAGCTCCGAAGGCTCCACGTGTCCAGCGGGGCCGGAGCTCCCCTCTCCTCAGAGGTGAGCTCCGAGCCCGCCATGTGGCCAGCAGAGCAGCGCTGCCAGCCCGGCGCGGTAGGCAGCGGGAGTAAAGGCGCGCCATGCCTTTACCATACGAAGCATTCAAGACCCGCACCTTCACAAGGCGCGGAGGCGCGGCGCACGCCTGTCAGGAGGCATTGTGATCCGTCACAGTCAAGACAGGCGCAAAGTGTTAGAAGGTGCAGACCATGAAGACAACGACAAGACAGGGACAAGACGTGCCCTACTGCCCCTGCCATCGCCAACGGCTACACGCTACACCTAGCCTGCAGCAGGGGCAGGGTGGCAGGACGACCTCGAAGCCAGTGCCAAGACTGCGTAGCTGGTAGGAAATCACCCCGGGGCCATCTGTCGGGTCCCGGGGCCCACCTTGTAAGAGCTCCCTCTAGATCATCCACAGACTGGAGGAAACCAGAGCTCCGAGCACTCCCGTGGACATAGGGTTTTACGCTCCGGCGGCCCGAACCACGTAAACCCCCGTATCAACCATCTCCTTCCTTCGTCCACTCCGGCGAGACCCTTGCGAGAGGACTAGCCCTTCCGAAAAGGAACCTCCGCGGGCTGCCTAGAGTAGGCCCGGGGGAAGTGTCGACCGTAGACGCTTCGACATTTGGCGTGCTAGGAAGGGGGCTTTTCACTCTACGACGAGTCTACGCCGACAAAGATGTCCAAGCCTCCTTCATAGGCAAGCTCTTTGCTCCGTCGTTCCCGGCAAGCTCCATCAGCCTCAAGATCTGCCGTGGTGCAGAGTGCCACTCAAGCAATTGCACTAGCCGCCGCAGAAGTGCTTCTGAACAATCCACCTGCTGAAGACGCTCCCCAGGGGGCCACCCAGCAGTGGATCCGCGACGTCAACTACCTCGTCGCTACTGCTATCAACCCTCCGCTGCGGCGGAGACGACGCCCTGCTCAACCTGGTGTCTCGCTATCGCGCACACCAACGGTTGACAGGCAGATGGCAGACTCCTACTCTACCAGGTTCCCAACGGCAGACCTGAGAATAGAGCTGGAGCGACGTCGCCGGGGAGAAGACGCTCGCGTAACCATCGAGCGACACCGACAAAGGCGTCGCATGCAAGAGGCCGACTACAGCATGTCGACCGCCTCGACTCAACCCAGGCCGCAGATGTTCGCCATGCAACCTCTGCCCCAGGCATACGCCATGCAGCATATGCAGCAACCATATGTCCTGCACTCGGCGTCCCCGGTATACGGTCCTCCGATGCCCATACCGGGGTACACCGTGCCAGAAACCGTCCGAGAGTTCGTGGCACCAAGACCTGCAGCAGCAGCGACCGGGTGTGCGGCCCTGGTGCCCCACCTTCGCTTCGCAAGCTGGCCGCGCAAGTTCCATCCACACCTGCCAGAGAAGTACGACGGAAGTGTCAACCCGGCAGAGTTCCTGCACGTCTACTCTACTGTCATCCTAGCGGCAGGAGGGGATGAAGCGGTCATGGCCAACTACTTCCCTGTCGCCTTGACCGGCCCGGCGAGGTCATGGTTCATGAACCTACCCCAGGGTTCCATAACCTCCTGGGCGGAGCTATGCAGACAGTTCACGACGAACTTCAGCAGCTCCTACACACGCCCCGGCACGGAGCTGGACCTCCACGCCGTGCAGCAACAACCGGGAGAATCACTGCGCTCCTTCATCCAGCGGTTCTCCCAAGTATGCAACACCATCCCCCACATACCGGATGCATTAGTGGTGGTCGCATTCCGATAGGGTGTGAGGGACAAGAAGATGCTCGAGAAGTTGGCCACCAGGCAGGTGCAAGGCGTCTTGAAGCTCTTCAGCCTGGACGACAAGTGTGCCGGAGCAGAAGAAGGGCGTCACTGGCACTCGCAGCCAGCCTACGAAGCCGGAGGAGAGCCCGAAGATGGCGGAGTTCAAGATGTACTCCCAACCACGTCAGACAGTCAAGAGCCAAGCACCGACTATCTTGTGGTCAGGTGAACTCCACCACCAAGCATCCCAGGGGGCCCCGAAGGTGGAGAGCTGGAGCCCCGAGCACTGGCCTTCACCGAGCCTCACTGTACGTTCTACACCGACGACGTGCTGCTCCTCATGCCAACGAGGGAGCGGTTTGGGTACCTTGGACCTGTGCCATGTACCGCGCGCCGACGACACCGTCGCCAACAACCTGTCAGCGAAGGCGTCCACCGGAGCCCCGGAGCTCCAAGGAGCCTTCAAAGGGACATTGCCGTGACTCACAGCCCGGAGCGCCGAACCGGACGAAGGGGGCGAGACCAGCACCTTGAAGCTGGTGGTCCCGGCGGCCATGCAGCCATGGTGCCAGCCAAAGGATCGTATGCGCCTTGGGAACTCCGTGCTACCCAGCGCCCAATATCCAGAAGCTCAAGTAGCCCCGATGCATGGACCACGGAGGTCCGGGACTCCTTGAAAGACATCCTTCCTGATGAACGTGCACTCACTGAACGAATTGTGCGGATGGCTAAGTGCTACGCGCTGGTATCTTTACTGGCGTGGCGCTACGACATCCTATTGCGGTGCATAACCCAGGAGGAAGGTTGCGACCTGCTCGTAGTAATCCACGGAGGCGAGTGCTCGGAAGCTCATCATTCCACACGCTGGTCGATTAAGCCATCCGGCATGACTCCTGCTGACCGAGAGCCACCTGGACGCCGTCAAGCCGGTTAGGAGATGCAAGGCATGCCAGGTCCATGCCGAGCAGACCCACACAACTGGTGCAGACGCTGCACCCAGAACCGTCGGGGGATACCAGCTCCTCTATGTCGGGGGCCAGCCGGACATCCCAGGGCCGGGTCACGGGAATCACCGTTCTTCATGGTATGCGGGGCCGAAGCCATGCTTCCCCCAAAGTTCGCCATGGGGGTCCCCCCGTGTCCGAGCGTACAACGAAGCCACGTATGACCCGCTCTGCGTGAGAACATATACCTCATCGACGAGGCAAGATGACAAGCAATGCTCCGGATCGCACGGTACCGGCGGGAGCTCCAACGCTACCACTACGGGACCATGCATGGGAGCACGAGGCAGGCGCTCTGGCCCTACCTCTGTAAGTCCTACGACACTCAGGTGCTCATTGAAATTACGCATTAGTTTATATGATCACCTCCCCGAGCTCTAGACAGTGTACGCCCGTCGTACATTCGGCCCTCCTTTCTCACCCTCATCCCTAGTCGGCATTTGCTATCCTGACCGAAGGCGGTCGTGCTTGAGGTACCTGCCGAAGGCCAGGGGGCCTTTCGGACCTCCCCCAGTCAGGTACTGTAACGCCAGTTGGTCACCTCTAGGAAAAACCTATGCAGTCATGGGGGTCCAGGGTGCGTAGCCTGCTTTGCCTGGTTCCGTACCCAAAGCGTACGCACTCTGCCTCTCGGGAGGTCCAGGGTGTACAACCTGCTTTGCCTGGTTCCGTACCCAAAGCGTGTGCACTCTGCCTCCCCAGCGCTACGGTCTAGTACTAGGGGCCGGACGGTTGCACCCTGACCTCGGAGGGAGCCGGACCTCCAGTGCCGGGCGCACTGAATTACCCAAGCCCCGTATACCGGCCCAGGACTGTAAGACAAATAAGACTAAGAGGCTGATAAAGGAGGACCTCTGGACACTGCCGAACCTCACCCCCTCAGCAGGAGGTGAGCTCTGAAGCCGGACCTCACCCTCTCCTCAGAGGCTGAGCTCCGATGACCTCCGGACCTCTAGACCTCCGTGGCCATAGCTCTGATGACCTCCGGACCTCACGCCCTTCGCTGGCCTGAGCTCCGATGACTTCCGGACCTCCGCCCCCACAGTTGGGCCGAGCTCCGATGCCAGCCCTCACCCTCTTCTCAGAAGCGATCCCTGATGCCGGACCTCACACCCACCGCTGGCCTGAGCTCCGATGACCTCCGGACCCCACGCCCTCCGCTGGCCTGAGATCCGATGACTTCCGGACCTCCGCCCCCACAGCTGGGCCGAGCTCCGATGCTAGCCCTCGCCCTCTTCTCAGAGGCGAGCCCTGATGCCGGACCTCACGCCCTATGCTGGCCTGAGCTCCGATGACCTCCGGACCTCACGCCCACCGCTGGCCTAAGCTTCGATGACCTCCGGACGTCACGGCCACCGCTTGCCTGAGCTCCGATGACTTTCGGACCTCACGCCCTCCGCTGGCCTGAGCTCCGATGTCGGATCTCTGCCTCTTCTCAGAGGCGAGCTCCGAAGCCGGACCTCCCCCTTCGACAGGGCTGAGCTCCAATGCCAGACCTCATCCCCTCAGCAGGGGTGACCTCTGATGTCGGTCTTCACCCCCCCCCCCCCCCCCCCCCCCGCAGGGGTGAACACCGAAGCTGGACCTCTACCTCTTCTCAGGGGTGAGCTCCGAAGCCAGACCTCCCCCTTTCACAGGGCTGAGATCCGATGCCAGGTCTCACCCTCTCCGCGGAGGCTGAGCTCCGATGCCGTTGAGACCCTACCGGCACAGGGAGAACTCAAGACAAGAAAGTGCACGGGAAGAAGAGGCCCCACCTCGGGCTTGTTACCTCCCCCGAGATGGGCCCAGGGGCCACTGTCGGTACCCTCAATACCGGGTACCCCCGCGCACAGGGTGAAATCGCCTAAGGACCTCGCCCCCTCCGCAGGGGTGAGCTCCAAGGGCACCACGTGCCTGGCAGGGCCGGAGCTCTCCTCTCCTCAGAGGATAGCTCCGGGCCTGCCACGTGGCACAGAAGGTCGTACTTTGCCCCTTCCGCAGGGGCAAGCTCCGAAGGAGCCACGTGTCCAGTAGGATCGGAGCTCCCCTATCCTCAGAGGATAGCTCCGGGCCTGCCACGTGGCCCAGAAGGCCGGACCTTGCCCCTTCCGCAGGGGCGAGCTCCGAAGGAGCCACGTGCCCAGTAGGGCCGGAGCTCCCCTCCCCTCGGAGGATAGCTCCGGGCCTGCCACGTAGCCCAGGAGGTCGGACCTCGCCCCCTCCGCAGGGGCGAGCTCCGAAGGCTCCATGTGTCCAGCGGGGCCGGACCTCCCTTCTCCTCAGAGGTGAGCTCCGGGCCCGCCACATGGCCAGTAGAGCCGGACCTCTCCCCCCTCCGCGGGGGTGAGCTCCGAAGGCTCCACGTGTCCAGCGGGGCCGGAGCTCCCCTCTCCTCAGAGGTGAGCTCCGAGCCCGCCACGTGGCCAGCAGAGCAGCGCTGCCCGCCCGGCGCGGTAGGCAGCGGGAGTAAAGGCGCGCCATGCCTTTACCGTACGAAGCATTCAAGATCCGCACCTTTCCAAGGTGCGGAGGCGCGGCGCACGCCTGTCAGGAGGCACTGTGACTCGTCACAGTCAAGACAGGCGCACAGTGTCAGAAGCTGCAGACCATTGAAAGCAGCGACAAGACACGGACAAGACGTGCCCTACCACCCCTGCCATCGCTAATGGCTACACGCTACACCTAGCCTGTAGCAGGGGAAGGGTGGCAGGACGACCTCGAAGCCAGCACCAAGACTACGTAGCTGGTAGGAAATCACCCCGGGGCCACCTGTCGGGTCCCGGGGCCCACCTTGTAAGCCGCTCAAGCCTTGGACTATAAAAGGCTTGGGTAGGCAACGTTGCAAGGGGTTTGGCACTTTTGCCCAGCTCCCTCTAGGTCATCCACAGACTGAAGGAAACCAGTGCTCCGAGCACTCCCGTGGACGTAGAGTTTTATGCTCCGGCGGCCCAAACCACGTAAACCCCCGTGTCAACCATCTCCTTCCTTCGTCCACTCCGGCGAGACCCTCGCGAGAGGACTAGCCCCTCCAAAAAAGAACCTCCACGGGCTGCCCAGAGCAGGCCCGGGAGAAGTGTCGACCGCAGACGTTTCAACAATAGGGTAGGGCAATCTTTTTCTGTAAAGGGTACCATAGTGTCCAGCACTTGGATCAACTAAACTCCGGGGGGGGGTCAGGCTACCCCTATCACCCGGAGCGGGTCGTTGACATCCTGTACAGCTTGACTCCTCCTATGTAGTACCATGATAAATAAAACTATTGTCCTACCCTGTGTACATCTATATTCATGCAATTTTCCTCTAAAACTTGCGTATGTTCCTGCATGCCTTTCGACGTGTACATAGTTGTTTTTCTGTTTCGCTCTTGGCTGAAATTATGTTGTCCCGCTACAAGGCGGGAGCACCTGAGACACCTGTGTTGTCTCTAGGCTCCCTTTGTTACCTTCCTGCTTGTTTCCCGTGGCACTAGAAGGTTGTCCCTCCCTTCGGAATGCCATGTCAGCGGGAGGTATAGGGTGTGTAGCCTGCATAGCCTGATCATGTACCCTAAGCATGCACACTCTGCCTCTTCAGCGCAGCAACCAAGTGCTAGGAGCTCGGACGGCACACCACCCTAGGCAGGCTGGTAACCATGGTCCAGATACTACTACACCGAATTGTCTAGGTCCCGTAGCTTAATCAAGGACCATAAGCCATAATGTAGCCAGCAGGCAGAGAAAATACCACTACTCGGCACGGTTACCTCCTTCTTCTACTGATTGTGCAGGCCACAGGGCTCCGGTTCGTGGACACAAGTCTAACAGGGGAAGAGCAAGGGTCGTGATAGAAACTGTTGCAGTAGTGCTACAGGTGGGACGGAAGGTGCGCACCCATGACCCTCCAACAACAAAGGGACAACTGTCCGTGACAGCACTAGAGTCTCTTCGTCTCAGTTGACTGAAGCAAGTTCAGAAGACCACCACTTGGGATTTTTGATGGAGGCCCCATCCGCAAGAGCCTTCATCTCTTTCCAGATGGGCCCAGGGGCCACTATCGGTACCCTAAAGACCGGGTACCCCCGCGTGTAAGAGCAAAAGAAGTCATACATCAGCACGTATGCAGAAGACAGGGACTCAGCCTGCAAGCTGGGCCCAACCGCCAGCTAGGGAGCACTCATGATAAGGCGCGTGTCCTAGTCCTCGGGTCCGACCACCTGCTAAGGAGGGCATCGAGGCTGCCACGTGTCTGCAGGCTGTGAGTCTCACTACCGGCCGAGGATGGCTCCAGGGCCGCCACGTGTCCGATGGTGCCGGACCCGACCTCACGCCAAGGAGGACTCCGGCACTGCCAAATGTCCAGAACCTCCGCGAGCCACGTCTTTCGCCGGAGAGAGCGCCAGAGGTGCCACGTGTCCTACGGATCCGGGCCCGACCTCCATCATGGGAGGGCTCCAGTGCTGCCACGTAGGAAACAACTCCAGGAGTCCCTTCCCACGAGGAAGGACACCGGCACTGCCACGTGTCTGGAACCTCCGAGCCACGTCTTTTTCCGGTGAGAGCTCCAGAGGTGCTATGTGTCCTATGGCTCCGTGCCCGATCTCTAGCATGGGAGGGCTCCGGTGCTGCCACATAGGCAACAACTCCAGACGTCCCATCCCGCCAAAAAGGGCTCCAGTGCGGCCACGTGCATGACAACTACGGACATCCTCTCCCGCCAGGGAGAGCTCCGGCGTTGCCACGTGTCCAACAACTCCAGACCCTCGCTACCCCGCAAGACAACTCCGGTGATGACCCGTGTCCCGGGGGCCAGCCACCTGGACGCCGCGCCAACAAGCAACGGGCAGATAGACAAGGATTAAAGAGGAAGGTGTGTTGTCCTATCGTGCATTTAAAGTTCGCATGTTCCCTAGGCAAGCAATCCAACGCATCCCGGGTACAGGCGTGCCTGGCAGCAAAGACCAGTCGCGCAAAGCCCTGATGGAGGTACAGTGCAGCACCACGGGACAAGACGCATTACTACCGCCTTCATCAAATAACATTAAAGGAATCCGACGTGACAGGGCGACGTGCTCCACGGCGTGATCAAGTGTGCTACTACTAGCAGGGAGTAGACTACCCGAAGTAGAGTCAGCTGCCCATAACGGGGCCACCAGCCAAGCTCTGGACCAACATGTAAGGTTGCTTGGCCTTGAACTATAAAAGGTCCAAGCAGCCACTGGCAGGAGGAGGAGGCAGAAAAAGGACTCCATTAGGACCTCAATTCGGATGCCATTTGGATCCCATTCTAGCTCAAACATAGTCCTAGTCTCTGAACACCATTGTAAGCTCACAAGCTCGAGCCACCCTCAAACTCAGGCAACAAAGAACAACCAACACTCCGTGGACGTATGGTATTATGCTCAGGCGGTCTGAACCACGTAAATCTTCGTGTTCATCTCGCCATCGTGCTACGACGCTCAAAACCACTAAGCCCCTCCTAAAGAAGAACCTCTGCGTGCTGGTCCAGGGTGGACCGAGGGAAGTGTCGCAGAAAACACTTCGACAGGATTTAAACACAAACTCTGAGTATCTGTCAGGACCCACCTCTCTCGGGGCCCACTTGTTCATCCCGTACCAATCCCTGGATCAGTAGTTGGTACACACAACAGAATGTATCGAGTTCCATACATTAAATTATTCTCAACAGGGGCGTAATGGTCTTATAATCAAGTCTTATGTTACAGTCCATGGGTCTCGCAGGTCCGCTAAAAATAGAAAGACAATGTCTAACTATAGCGGAATGGGTGACACCCAGCTCTCAGGCAGCCTTGGGCGCAGGACTAGACCTACTCATCATTGAATCACACTTCGTCTTCTTCTTTGCTTTCTTCCTCTGCATATGAGGGTTGTGTAGAAAGCGAGAGTGAGTATGGAAGGTAGCCGACAAGCCCTAACACTACTCAAGGGGATGTGTTTCATGCAAGGGGGCCGTAGCAAGGAAGGGCTATACGGCTTAGAGTTGCCGAAAAGCATTCATGCAGGGTTGCTTTTGAAAGAAGGTTTTGCAAAGCAAAATGAGGTAACGTATCCTGATTTTAGTCGGTGGGACCAGGGGGAGTTGAACTCCATCCCGCCAGTTCCATAAGTTTTATTTGAACGTTCAAGCCCCATGGCTTTACTAGTTTCGGCACACAACCATAATATCCAAAGCACGACAAACACTGCCACCCAACTACATCAAGGAAATATACTAAGACTAATCAACAAGAGCTCGGAACATAGTGTGTCAAGACCGTGACAACGGTTATCTGGATTTTACACTCTGCAGAGGTTATACACTTTACGCAGCGTAACGTTCGCCTCATCTTTCCCGAGTAACCCCACAATCACACCTCGGGACGCACCTAGGGGCTGTTCGGGCAATTACTCTCCCAGCCGGACTACGTATAAGGACTCCTCCGTGTCTTTTCCTGGTCCCCCATGCCCTACTGGCTGTCAGATAGCTCACGCGGAAGTCACCAAGAAGGTAGAGGGAGTCCTGCCCATACAGGTTCTGTGGTTGTATGAAATCACTATGACGAGGTCATATGAACCGGTCCTTGAGTTGGTGAGGCGACTCCATCAATATCCATGACAGGTGGACTACACCGAAGCGCCCAATACACATTCACCAAATCCTGCCTCAACCATTCCATTTTTCCCAGTTCACCCCACACAAGTTGTATAACACAAATTCCTAACCCACTTCCTAACTCACACCACCAAGACACCTGTCGAAGTGTTTTCCTGTGACACTTCCCCCGGTCTGCTCAGAAGCAGCTCGCGGAGATTCTTTTTTTGGTGGGGCTAGTGGATCTCGAAGGTTAGATCTCAAAGGCGAGAGGAACATGAAGATTTACGTGGTTCGGGATGCCAGAGCGTAATACCCTACGTCCACGGGTGTGTTTGTTGTATTGTTCGCGTGTATGAGTGTGTGAGTTGGCTGGGTCACGAACCCTTTGCCCGGAGGCTGCCCTGGTCCTTTTATATCTCAAGGTCGAGGTAGTTACAAGGTGGCCTGGGGCCCGACAGGTGGCCACGCGGCTATTTGCGCCCTATACATAAGCTATAGGCATTTACAACTATATGCTTCGTCTCTTCGATGGAGTTAAGGCATGCCTGTCACGCCGGGCGCCTCTGACCGGGCGGCCGGTGATGATGAAGTCCCTGTCTTGTCGCCGCGTCTCCTTGCTCTGTTAGGCAGCTCTGTGCCGTTGGGCGGCACTGTTATGCCATCACGCCTTGCCGTCCTGTCTTTCACTGTAATGGTGCGCAGACGGGGTACGGAGGCGTGCCCCGTGCGCCATGCTTCTGGGGAAGGCGGGGGCCTTGAATGCTTGGCCTGACAATGCACGTTCCTCTTTACTCCTTGGCCATCTGCCCGTTGCTTGTCCGAGTGATGTCCGGGCGGCTGGCCCCGGGACACACGTCTCCACTAGAGCTGTCTCTCGGAGTAGTGAGTGGTCCGAAGTCGCCGGGCACGTGGCAGCACCGGAGCCCTCCTATGATGAAGGTTGGGCCCGGAGCCTGAGGACACGTGGCACCTCCGGAGCCTTCCTTGGCGGAAGGTACACTGGAGTTGTTGCCCACGTGGTAGCACTGGAGTCCTCCCATGCTGGGAGTCGGGCCTGAAACTGTAGGACACGTGGCGCCTCCGGAGCTCTCTTTAGCGGAGGGTGTGGCTCGAAGGTTCCAGGCATGTGGCAGCGCCGGAGCCATCCCTAGTGGAAGATCAGGTCCGACACCACTGGACACGTGGCGACTCCTGAGCCACCCTCGGCCAGTAGACTGGCTCAGGGCCTGAATACACGTGGCAACCCCGGGACCGCCCATGGGGCCCAGGGCACGTGACTTACGCTAGGGGCCGCCTAAGCTGGAAAGGCGGGGCCCAGGCTGTTTTCTAACCACTACACGGGGGTACCCGGTTCGTAGGGTACCGACAGTGGCCCCCAGGCCCATCTCAGGGGAGGTATTGAGCCCATAGGGTGGGCCCCTATCTCTTCCGCGTTGTGGAATCGAAGCGGCGACATGATTTTTGCGTAGTGGGCGAGCAGCCGTTCTAGGGAGACGAAGAGGTTGCTTGCCCTCGGTCAAAGTGACTTCTCTGTCATCACGGACAGACGCCCCTTCATTGCTGGAGGGTCATGGGAGGTGCACGTTTCGTGCAACTGCTGCATCACCTGTGTCGGTTCCGTGCATGACCCCTGCTCTTCCTCTTGTCAGGCTTTATCGGGAACCACTTTTTCCCACCTTAACCGTGCCGCCCTTTGCTCATACCGACCGTTGGGTGGGCCCTGTACTTCCGCTCTTGACGGTTCGGTCGATGCTGGCGCGATTATTTCGGGCACGTCTCGATTGGCCTCGAAGGATCTGGGGCAAATAAAGAGACCCTCTGCTGCTGGCAGGAGTTCTCTCCGTCATGTGCTTTCTCGTGCTTCACCTTTTCGCTTTCTCTCCCTGCTCCAATGGCGTCGAACCTCCGAGAGCCTCATCTCAAAAAAGCTAGCGACGTGAGGCGTGTGAGGCGCCTGATTGGCCAGCATGTGCCTCAGTTCGATGGGAGCGTTCGCTGCTGATCCGTCCCGCTCGTAGACATTGAGCCGGGCGAGGTCGTCGTCTTCCTCGGGTACATACTGGCGGGCCTCGCCTTCCCCGCTTCTTCCTTCTTCCTGACTCTGCTGGAGTCCTACGGGCTCCAGCTTCAGCACTTGACTCCGCACTACCTCGTGCTGGTGTCAATTTTCATCCATCTTTGCGAGATGTTTGTGGGGGTGCGGCTATTCCGGGCGTTCTTCGTTCTCTGGTCGTCGGGAAGGAGCTCGAGCTTCCTAGGTGCCCACTACTTCCAACACCGCACCAGGTCCGTGACAACGTACATCTCCCCCTTCTCTTCTTGCAAGTGGGAGAACTAGAGGGAAGACTAGATCATCGTGAAGACCAACGTCTACGACCGGCTGGATCTGCCGACTTCTCCTCCTTTGACCACACGAACTGACTGGGAGGAGGCACCGCACCACGAGAGCATATATTCCCCGGTGCTGGCGAGGATTAGGTTCCGGGCAGACCAGGGGTTGTCCTCGCTGATGGTGTTGGCCGACTTCCTGGGCCGGCGCATCGCTCCCCTCCAGAGCCGTTGTCGCGCGACCTGGATGTACAACGGCGATAACGACTCCACTCGTCTAGAGTGTGGTCCTGGGACTAACCTGAAGACGGAGCTCCTGGACGCTTTGTTGGGGACGATATGCGCCGATGTTGGGGCTGGCCCAATCTCCGGCAACCTCATCATCCCTCAGGTGTCGTGTCTGTTCATCTTCATGAATCAGGGACTGAGATCGCAGCTCCTAAGGGCGATGCCGACACTGGACGACATCGACGTCGCTCCTCGGCAGGTCAGTAACGCTTCCCATGGGATAACGATCCCCGGGATGACTGGAGCGAGTGACGGAAGTGCCGCCTCCTTGTCTACTCCAAAATTTGCCATGTCGGGTTCCGCTGCTCCGACTTCCTCTACCCCAATCTTGGATAAAGGAAACGGGAAGGCACCTGTGGCCCCCCAGCCTAGCTCTCCCGGGACGAAGCGTAGGTTGACTCATACGGACGGGAGCTTTGTCTCCGCTCCTGGCCCTGTGATGCCCGCGGCGGTCCCAAGCACGCCCAAGGTTGTACTGGGGGACGCGACCGGGAGCGGCGTGGCTGGTCCCCATCCACGCCCACAGGAGGTACTCCTGCAACTCAAGCGCCTCCTCCGCCGGCGAAGAGGCCGGTTGCAGCCGGGAGTTCCGGTGGCTCTATAGGCCCGAGAAAGCATCTCCAAGCCGCTTAATGGGATTTCGCCGGCCCTAGGTAAGTCATCCGAGGCCGTCCTTTACTGCTTGTCCTGTTTTTCTTCTCTTTTAGGTCGTCTGTTGACCTCTGTCCTCTGCGCAAGGCTCCGTCCGCAGGAGCTCCTGGGGGCGCTCCAGTGCCTGTGATGCCCAGCGGTTCGCCAGAAGCCTCCAGGACTGCTCCAAGTCTGGGTGCGGACCCTCCCGTGCCAACGACGTCCACACCTTCTATCTCTTCTGCGGACGTCCCCACGGCGGCCCCTGGTGCAAGGGACTCCAACCAAGACCTTCCGTCAGCCCAGGCTCTGGAGCCTGATTCTGATTTGGCCGTAGCTGATGAGGCTCCACCGGTTCACGGCGTCAAGCCTGCTCCCGCTACTGACGAAGGCGCGCTAGATGCCGCAGCTCCTACTCCGAAGGATAGTGTTCCCTAGCCAGGAGCTCACTTGCCCTCTTCCGAGGGACAAGCTGAAACTTCCCTGGGGCCCAGCGTCCCCGTGCCTACTCTGGTGGACGACGCCCAGGAGGACCCGGCACGCGTCGAGCGGGTCCTTTTGTCTGTGGCCGTGGAGTTGGCTCATGCAAGTCTTCGTCGGGTTCAGCTGTCGCTTGACCAGGAGCAAGGAGCCATCCGGGAGGAGGAGGAGCGCCTGACTGGCTGGGAAAGGCTGCTCAAGCTCCAGACCTGGGAGACACAGAGGAGGTTGGAAGCGAAGGAGGCTCGTCTGCGAGAGGAGCAAGAACTGACCAACCGGCAGCGGGACTTGGTTGATCGGCTGGACGAGCAGTCCAAGAAGTTATGGGCAGAAGCACAGGAGGCCCACCGCACAGCCAACAGTCGCCTTGCCTCCCTGTAGGAGCTGCTGCTAGTGCCGACTCGTCGTGGAGCCACCATAGACGAGTGTGAGCGCGAGCTGGCGGCAAAGGAGGAGGAGGCTTCGTCACGCTTGCAGCGGGAGCAGGCCTAGCTGAAGTCTTGGACTGACGACTTGGACCGCCAACAGGCCTCTCTGAACAAGGAGCGGGAGATGCAGGCGAAGGAGCGCCAGGACCTGCGGATCGCAGAGTCTAATGTCTCACTCTGTGAGGAGGGTTTGCAGCACCGTTCCTGCGAGCTTGATGCTCGGGCAGCGGCGTTGGCTGCCGAGGAGAGAAGACTCTCTGAGCGCAACGCAGCAGCCTTGGCAGCATCTTGACGCGAGCTTCAGGAGCTCCAGGCCTCATGCATGGCAGAGGTCTAGCAAGTCTAGGACTTCTTGGGCCGTGATGAGTCAGCTCTGGTGCCCTTCGGCTTCAGCACGGTGCGCGTCGGCGAGCCTTCATAGGAGATGAGCCAATTGCTCTCGGCGCTCGACTCTGCAGGCTCGAAGATGTTAGCGTTGGAAGACGTTGTCGTCAACCTGCTTGAGACGGAGGGAAAAAGCCCTGGCTAAGGAGGTGGCGACACATGTGTTGACCTGCTTCTGAAGCTGGGACCCCAGTGTCTCTCTGGTGCCAGTCATCCAAGGCCCCATCGTTGCGAGGGAGGCATCATCCTGGTCTGCAGTCGAGGACCTAGGAGCTCTCATCGCCGGGCGGTTTAGGCGTAACACGGGCGAGTCCTAGGCGGCCCTCGGCTCTTGTATCTTTTCTTTTATCTTTGACGTTTTGTTTTGTATCCCTGTGATGAATGGAAGACTCTTTGCTGGCTTCTCATCCTTCAGCTATTTGGGGCAGAGTCCAAAGGCAGAACCACTTTCGGCTTCCACGGAGACTTTAGGTCCTTGATGCCGCAAAGACCGGGGGCTCTCTGATTCGCCAAAGTGGTTGATGCTTCCTCGTTTCTTGCTATATATGCATACCCCTCTCCTTCTTGTGCGTGACAGGGGTCTGGGCATCTCGCTTGGCTTGACTGGTTGTAATGGCCCCCTGGTAGGTGTGCCCAAGTGATTGGGGACACCTGCCAAGAGGTACAAGACACCACCTTTGGACCCTTCAGGAGACTCCGGCCTCGGGGGTCTGTAAGTGGCCCCCTCGGAAAGCTAAGGTTCTAGCCTTACGGATCGGGGTCCTGTGCCTTACAGTTGTATTTCCTCTGCCCGATTGGGGAAGGAGTGATCGGGACCTGGTTATTATGCTTCCTGAGGTGGTGCGCTGGCTGGGCCCCCAGCACCTGGGTGCTACGTTGAAAGGGTAAAGTATGCGCGCCTAGGGCACAGGGCAAGCTAAGCAGGCCAGACACCCTGGGCTCCCTGTGGCCACGTGGCCTAGCACTCCGGAGGGGGGGGGAGACGAGGCGTTGGCACCATCGGATCCAACCCGAAAGGTAACCAAGGGGGTCCGGGGACAACTACAGGCGCTTCCAACGTTTCCGCCTTGTCACACAACTTTGGCCAAGGACGAGGCAGGAAAATATAGATATGTACACGTTGAGGTGTGCGGGAAGAAACATACGCAAGCTCAAAAGGAAGGCTGTCGTTACCTTTACAATGGAGGTACATAGGAGGAGTTAGATCGTACAAGAGTGGGAACGACCTTCCCTGGAATAACAAGGGCAGTCGGGCCTCCCGGAGTTTGGCTAATCAGAGCACCAGTCGTAGTCTCTATGTCCCTTTTATAGGGGGGAAGCGCCTTACCCTAAGCTACGGCTAAAACTTGCGGAGATGCTCGATGTTCTAAGGATTTGGAATTGGGTCGCCATCCTCCATCGTTAGGCGGACGCATCCTGGTCGGCATACCTATGTCACCTAGAAGGGACCTTCCCAATGGGGGGAAAGCTTGTTAGACCCTTCCCGGCTAAGTATCCGTCAGAGTACGAGGTCGCCGACCTGCAGCTCTCTGCACCGCACGGACCGCTGGTGGTAGCATCGAAGCGCCTGGTGGTACCGCGTGTTCCGGATCGTAGCTTGCCATCAGTGCTCGTCGACGAGCTCGAGATCTTCACGTTGGGCCTGGTCCTGCGTGGCTTCATCGTATGCCTTGACACGAGGGGAACCCAAGGTGATCTCCGGGGGGAGAACAGACTCAGCCCCGTAGACCAGAAAGATGGGAGTCTCCCCTGTAGCTCGGCTGGGTGATGTTCAGCTAGCCCACAGTGCGCACGGAGGCTCATCAATCCAGTTGGCACCATGCGGTTCCAGACTGGCGTAGATACGCGTTCTGAGGCCCCTGAGTATCTCAGCAATGGCTCTCTCGACCTGGCCGTTACTCTCTGGGTGAGCAACAGAAGCATAGCAGACCTGGATACCAAGGTCCTCACAACATCCTTGGAATGCTGCACTAGTAAACTGGGTCCTGTTGTCGGTGATGATCCTGTTTGGGACCTCGAACCTGCAGATGATTGTCTTGATGAATTTTACTGCAGACTGCTTATTGATGGTGACTACAGGGGTCGCTTCCGGCCACTTGGTGAACTTGTATATGGCGACGTAGAGGTACCGGTACCCTCCAACGGCTCTGGGGAATGGCCCCAGGATGTACAACCCCCATACTGCGAATGGCCATGAGGGCGGGATCATCTGCAGTGTCTGTACCGGTGTGTGGATCTGCTTGGCGTGGAACTGGCATGCCTTGCATCTCTTGACCAGCTCGACGGCATCCAAGAGAGCTACCGGCCAGTAGAAGCCATGCCGGAAGGCTTTACCGACTAGCTCGACGGCATCTAGGAGAGCTATTGGCCGGTAGAAGCCATGCCGGAAGCGTGGTTACCGCACTCGCCTCCATGGATCCATGCGAGCAGCTCGCAGCTCTCCTCCCGGGTTATGCACCGCAATAGAACGCTGTTAGCACCACACCGGTAGAGATCCCCATCCACCAGTGTGTATCATTTAGCCATACGAACGATCCGTTTAGCGGATACATGTTCATCAGGAAGGATATTTTCTTTCAAGTAGGCATGGATCTCCGTGATCCATGCATCGGGTCCTACTTGAGCATTTGGATCTTGGGCACTGGGTTGCACGGAGTCCCTAGTAACACATACGATCCTTGGCGGACGCCATGGTTGTAGGGCCGCCGGGACTGCCAGCTTCGAGGTGCTGGACTCGCCCCCTTTGCCTGGTTCGGTAGGCCAGGCTGTTGGACGATGTAGCTTCCTTTCAAACACGCCTTCGGGGACTGTGGCCCATGTAGAGGCTTTCGTTGAAAGGTCGTCTACTACCGCGTTGTCGGCGCGGGGGATATGGCACAACTCCAAGGCATGGAACTCCTTCTCCATCTTCTGCACATGGATAAGGTAGGCTGCTAGTTGAGGGTCATTACAGGAACACTCACGCCTGACTTGTTTGATGACAAGCTGAGAGTCTCCTTTGACTAGCATCTGCCGCATGCCCAGGGACAGGGCAGTACTCATCCCAAATATGAGGGCTTCATATTCTGCCATGTTGTTTGTAGCCTTGAAGTCAAGGTGCACCATGTACTTGAACTGCTCCCCCACTGGTGAGATGAGCAGGACCCCCGCTCCGGCTCCCTGCTTTCGCGAGGAACCGTCAAAGTAGAGTGTCCAGTGGGGTCCGGTGAGCACCAGAGTTCTGGGCTCTAGGTCATCGTTGTCTTGACCCCCTAGATGGCATGGAGGCGCGGTCCATTCCGCCACGAAGTCCGCTAGTGCCTAGATCTTGACGGCGTGGTGCGGTAAGAAGTCGAGGTTGAACTCAGCCAGCTCAGCTGCTCATTTTTATATGTTCCCCGTTGCGTTGGGGCTGTGGAGTACTGCCTTCAGTGGGTAGGTCATTACCACCGCTACCTTGTAAGCTTGGAAGTAGTGGCGGAGCTTTCTTGACACAATCAGCACTGCATAGAGCAACTTATGGACTTCCGAATACCGCGTCTTGGCATCGTGGAGGACCTCGCTGATGTAGTAGACCGTTCACTGGGTGGTCTGGACCCTCTCGGAGGGGTCCAGAACATTTTTCTACATTGGCAAGAGGTCTACAACTTCTTGGTCTGGGTGTCTAGCCCCCGGGAGTTGGGACCCGGGGGCATCCTTGCCCGGGGTTACTTTGGGCTCCCCTGTGGGACCTAGGTTCTTAGACTCGCGACCAGTAGTAGGCTCTTTTCTTGGTGCTTGGGGTCACTCAGGTTCTGGCGTTCTGCGACTAGGACCATGCCGACAACTTCTTCCTTTGTGGAAGTATAGAGAGCAGATGCTCACCCGGCTATGGGCGACCATAATTGGTAGCGAGGTGAGGTACTGCTTTATCTCTTGGAACGCCTTGTCAACTTCTTCAGTCCAGACAAAAGGTACGGACTTCCGCATAAGCTCAAAGAATGGGAGGGCATGCTCTTCTAGTCGGGAGATGAATTGACTAAGTGCGGCCAGGCATCTGGTGAGCTTATGGACGTCCTTGACTCTGGTGGGGGGTCACATCATCTCTATAGCCTTGATATCGTCGTTGTTAGCCTCGATTCCTCAGTGCGAGACCAGGAAACCGAGGAGCTTCCCGGCAGGAACTCCAAATACGCACTTATCCAGGTTTAACTTCGTCCGAGTGGTGCGTAACTTATCGAAGACTAAGGCTAAGTTGTTCAACAGAGATGTATGCGACTTGACCTTCACACGATGTCATCAACGTACACCTCTACTAGTTCCCTTACAGATCCCCGAATGTCTTATGCATGGCACGCACAAAGGTAGGTGGGGCGTTTTTAAGGCCGTATGGCATAGAGACATAACGATAAAGGCCATCTACTGTTATAAAAGCAGTGTGCTCTTCATCATCCTTAGACATAGGTATTTGATGAAAATCGGAATAAGCATCCAGGAAGCATAGCATATCACAGTCAGAAGTAGAATCTACAATTTAACCTATTCGTGGGAGGAGAAAAGGGTCTTTAGGACATGCCTTGTTTAGACTGGTGTAGTCGATGCACATCCGTAGCTTCTCGCCAGCCTTGGGCACCACAGCGGGGTTGGCCAACCATCTCAGGTGGTGAACTTCTCGGATGAAGCCGGCGTCGAGCAGCTTCTTGATCTCTTCACGAATGAAGTTCTGCCGCTCAACGTACTGCTTCCGAGGCTTTTGCATCACCGGTTTAGCGTCGGAGTGGATCTTCATATGGTGCTCAATCACCTCCCTGGGGATACTAGGCATTTGCGATGGTTGCCACACAAACACTTCGACATTAGCTTGGAGGAAGGTGATGAGCGCGAGTTCCTACTTGCTACCCAAGTTTCCCGCAAAGCGGGTGGTCTGGGCAGCACCCTCGCCTATCTGGATAACCTTGACCGGGACCTCCTCCGCACCTGAGGGTTGTATGCGGGGCACAGAGGACGAGCCATGCTGTCATGTGCTGGGTGGCTCCTTGCCTGTCCCAACACCCCTGGGGGCTTCCTCCTTTGAAGCTACCAGGGCCTGGAGCTTCTCTAGCGCTGCAACTCCGGCGGTCCGATCTGCTCAGACTCTGAGGACACCACTCGGGGTCAGCATCTTCAGCGCTAAGTAGCCATAATGGGCTATGGCCATGAACTGGTACAATGCTAGCCTGCCGAGGATGGCGTTGAAGGGGAGGTTGACCTCTGCAACGTCGAAGAAAATGCTCTCGGTGCGGTAGTTCTCGGGCGTCCCGAACGTAACCAGGAGGGTGATGCTACCGCGTGGGAGAATGGGGCACGATGGGGCCAGCTTTCCCATTGGGATTTACAGCTTTTGGAAGGCTGCAAGGCTGATGAGGTTGAGGCCCGCTCCTCCGTCAACCAGCACATGGTAGAGCTTCACGTTAGCTATGGTCGGGGAGATGATGAGCGGCAGCTGCCTGGCCCCCGCCATGTTCTTCGGGCAGTCGGAGGCGGTGAAGCCAATTTCCGTCTCCATCCACTTGTGGTAGGGAGCCAGCTTGGGGATAGGCGATACCGCCATGATCTATCGCCGGAGGGTCTTGACGTCTCGTCGGGATGTGATGTCCCACAACCCCCCGTACATCACATGAAGCATTTTCGACGCTCATACGGGGTGTGGCCAGGGCCAGAGCCTTTTCCGTGGTCATAGACTACCTTCGACGCCCGCTAGGCTTCTTGGTACTCCGTCTCCTGACCATTGCTGACCTCTGGGTCAGCTTTTTGCTTGCCCTCTCGTTGGTGAAAGGGTGCACCACCTTGGCGCCGCTGTCGAAGTTCTCATAAGTGCTCTGCTAGCTTCTGTATCTCCCGGCACTCCCTGGCACTGTGCCATTTGGAGTTGTGGACCGGGCACTATCGGTCGCTACTGTCGCTGTTGAGCTTCTGTTGCGGGCGCTTGGCGGTGCACGGCCCCCGGCCCCCCACCGCAGCTAATGAGTTGAGTGCAGCGACAATTAGGTGGTCAACATCGTTGCGCCACTGCTCAGCAGAAAATGGGGAAGCTCCCGCGCACGGGGGGGGGTGTGGAGGAGTGCACGGGCTGCTAGCAGCGAGCTCTCTGGGCTGGCCTCGGTCAGCGCCTATGACACCGTCACAACCGAAGCTGCCAGGAGAGAACTGGCACTGTCGCCGGTGGGACTGGCGTCGGCGTAGACGGTCCCACTCTGGGATAAGAGGACGTTTCCTGCTCCCCCGCCGCTGGCTACATGAGGGACGGAAAGGCCCTCCATCGGATTGAATGTTCGCCATTATGGGTCACGGACATCTTCAAGAACCAAAAATCCCCCTACCTGGCGCACCAAATGTCGAAGTGTTTTCCTGCGACACTTCCCCCGGTCTGCTCGGAAGCAGCCCGTGGAGGTTCTTTTTTCGGTGTTGCTAGTGGATCTCGAAGGTCAGAGCTCAAAGGCGAGAGGAACATGAAGATTTACGTGGCTCAGGCCGCCAGAGCGTAATACCCTACAGAGGCATGCGCCGTGCGCCATGCTTCTGGGGAAAGTGCGAGCCTTGAAAGCTCGGCCTGACAGTGCACCTTCCTCTTTACTCCTTGGCCATCTGCCTGTTGCTTGTTGGCGTGACGTCTGGGCGGCTGGCCCCCAAGACACGCGTCTCCACTGGAGCTTTCTCGCGGAGTTGTGAGTGGTCCGGAGTCGCTGGGCACGTGGCAGCACCGGAGCCCTCCTATGCTGGAGGTCGGTCCCGGGGCCACAGGACAAGTGGCACCCCCAGAGCCTTCCTTGGCGGAAGGTACAACTGGAGTCGTTGCCCACGTGGCAGCACCGGAGCCCTCCCATGCTAGGAGTCAGGCCCGGAAACATAGGACACATGGCACCTCTAGAGCTCTCTCTGGCGGAGGGTGTGGCTCGAAGGTTCCGGGCACGTGGCAGCGCCGGAGTCCTTCCTGGCGGAAGATCAGGTCCGGCACCACTGGACACGTGGCGACTCCTGAGCCACCCTCGGCCGGTAGTCGGGCTCAGGGCCTGTAGACACATGGCAACCACGAGACCGCCCATGGGGCCCAGGGCATGTGACTTACGCTGGGGGCCGCCTAAGCTTGAAAGGCGGGGCCTATGCTGTTTTCTATCCACTACGCGGGGTACCCGGTTCGTAGGGTACCAACAACACCTTTCAACACTTTTCACAAATCCTATGATTAATTATAGTGAGCCGCGATGCAAGCATCGCGAGGGTTCCTAAGCATTCTACTTTCAAGGGATCACACACGTCATCACATTATATTGTGACAACGGGGCCATAGGTCATCAAGGAGGAGTCGACAAGGTCAAGGGGGAGAGGGGGGTTGTGGCACTACACAAGTCATGCACGTGACTAAGCAACCACTAGTCAAATGGATTTTAGCTACTACAATGTTTAAAAATAATCATGAAAAACATGCATATTAAAACAGGCTATCAGGGCAATTTTGTAAATTTATAAGAGCAATCATGATCAAGGAGGTTAGAGCTTGCCTTCACAGACTTCTAGAAGTTCCTCATAATCTCGGTCTTCTAGTTCCTCGTTGAATTCCTCGGTTGCTATAGTACGTAATTGCGCGGATAAGTGCTAAATCCAAAGAAACTGCAAGAAATTGAAACAGAATCCTAGCAGTGTGGTTATAGGGGATTTTTAGAGGATTTTTAGTGAAGAGCATATTTTATTAGAAGTTTGGGTGTGAATTTTACCAGCTTGTGGCTATTTAAATGATTCTTAAGCATGTATCACAACCCATCTTAAGAGATTGGCATTGGTATGGGACTCTAGGGCCAAGTAACGTTCTAAATGCTTTATTCCTATTGTTGGGGTGATGTCCTCATTTGGAAGGCTAAACACAAATTTTTGCCAGCTTTTTTAAGTTACTTAAGTGAGTTAAAGAAATTATTAGTAATTAACAATTTTCCAGAATTTATTTGGGCTATTCCTCTATGCTATTACACTCTAATAGTTTATACCTATTTTTACATATTTTTCTGAATTTTCTGCATAATAAAAATGTATTTTATAGTTTTTGTGTGCATTCAGTAGTGGCATTAGCAATTTCCTAGTGCTTAGTGGCTGACAGGCGGCCATGGCCGATAGGTGCCTTTGGTTTATGTGAACTAGGTCCATGGGCTGGTTCTAGTGGAGAGGGGAGTAGACTACGCTGAGGTGGCGTATATGTGGTGAGTGGCTGGACTGCCGCATAGGCATTTTCACGATGTGGCTATCACATCTACTGCCACGCAGACATATGTGTGTGTCGCTGACTGGGCCGCTGCATGTGTGGTTTCGGTGACATGTCATGCCATATGTGGCCGCGAGGACACCATATTGGATCAACGGCGCAAGGTGGCTACTGGCCGGAGCAGTTCGTCGGCGGCTAGCTAGAGCCACGACTTCTTCTTCGCACGACCTAAGCAACTATGTGCCGGTGATCTACTCTAGGTGGTGAACGCTTTGGTGTTGGTGCGCGACCACGAAGCCCTTTGAAGCGTCACATGTGCGCCACGTGGGCAGACTAAGTGATGTGGACGCCGGAACGGCGGTTCGCTGCCGGTGGCTAGTCGGAGTTTGGGCGTTTTCTTCGCAAGACTTTGAGGATAGTGAGCCGTTGATCTACACAACGTGGGGAGCCTAACGTCTGTGGTGCTACGCATAGGAGTTTGTCGGAGTGACGGCTAGAGGTCGCTGGAGACGGCAATGGGTCACCGGCGGCTAGCCGGCGCCCGAACCTTTTTCTTCGCATTGGCCAACTGATTACATGCTGGTGATCTACACGACATGGGGAAGGAAGCGGTCACGGTCCTAGGCTGAGAAGGTCGCTGGAATGGCGGCTATACATCGCCTGAGATGGCAGTGGGTCGCCGGCGGCTAGCCGGCACCTGAACTTTTTCTTTGCAGTTCCTAACAGATGGCTTGCCGGTGATCTACACGACATGGGGAGGGCATTGACAACAGTCCTAGGCTGAGAAGGTCGCCGGAATGGTGGCTAGGGTTCGCCGGAGCTCGGTCCAACGGTGGTGAAGTGGGGGAAATGCGTCCGGGCAGGTTGTCCTTGATCAAAGGCGTTGAGCGTGTGTGTGAGGACCTGTGGGTGAGGTTGGTAGGTCCGGTTGGGCCGGGGAGTGCCCCACGGCGCCTAGCCACCACAAGCGGCGGTGAGGGCAGCGGTGACCCGAGGTGGGGCGCCTACAGACCTCTCAACCCCTTACCCATGCGTGGAACCAACAGCTCGTGCTCGTGTGACGCTGCAGAAGAAAGCAATTGAGGGGGTAGGACTCACCGGAGACGAACTCGAGGAGATGGCCGGAGTGGAAGAAGAAGAAGGGGAAACCCAAAATTCAGCCTGGGAGGAGCTCGATTCTTCTTGCTCATGGCCTTTGGAGCTTTAGAGGAGCGGCGCCGTGCTTGTGGATGAGCGGAGAGGCCCTTAAATAGCCAGCAGTGGCGGTTCTACGGCGAGGCGGTGGCGGCCGAATTAAATCTCGCGTGGAGGCGGCCGGGATTTCGGTGATGCGACACAGGCAGCCGAGATTTTGCGTGCGGAGTGGCTCCCTAGCGCGCGCGGCGTCTGGGCGCATCGATGGCGTGGCGTGGGCGGCAGCGGGGGCCGGCACATGCTGCTCTGTCGGACAGGAAAGGAAGGCGGTGGGAGGAAGAAGGTGAGCAGCGTCGGGCCGGGCTGGGTTGGGCCGCACGCAAGGAAAGGAGGAGGAAAATGAAAATGAGCTGGGCTGGGCCGCGCCAGGAAAAGAAGGGGAAGAGAAAAATAAATGGGCTGCGCCAATAGAAAATGGAGAGGGAAGAGATGGGCTCTGCCCAGGCAAGAAGTTTTTGATCTTTTTACAGAATTTGCTTTTGAATTCAGATTTGAATTTAGATTTGGCTGGCACACAGTAGTTTACTGATTATTTGTTTTAACCTCCCTCATACTCAATTTTTGTTATAGATTTAAATTAAAACATATATATATTTATGTATATAATCACTCATATGCCACTTGGTTAATATCTCCTTTCTCGCTTCATTGGTTTTATTTTTACTCACTATTGGCACGCTTATATATGCATATATACACATATATGCCAACTTTACCCGTTTAATTCATTCATTTTAATCAGTTTATTAGTTGGTTTATATATATATATATATATTTGAGACTATATTAATATTTCAACTTTTGCATTTAAATTATTGCTATTAGGCTTTGTGTAGTATGTATATGTCGATTTTCTTTTCATTTTTAATTTGGGTTTACTTGCACCAGATTTTCTAATTTAATTTGGTTTTCGCTGGCCCACGTATCTACGTATATACACATACAGGTCAACATTAATCCCCTTGTGGCTTGGTTATTGAAACATACCAAGTGGTTTGAATTGCTCATGTGTATATGTTGTTTTGGTTCAAGATTTGACTCCATGCTCCTGTTCATTGTTTCATGGTGAATCTCTACGGCTGAGACACGCGTATATCTAGGTGTATATGCCTCAGTTTTAATTTGAAGTTATTATTTGATGCTCAAGACCTCAAAATTTTAGTTTGGTCCTATTTCTTTTTGGTTTCCAAAAATTTGGGATGTGACAGTATCTAATACTTAGCAAGCCTTTTTCGTCAACGACTCATTAAACTAAATACTAGCATGCACGGACTTGACAATGGGAGGCTACTTGTAAAAATCGGCTTATGTGTGGATCCTTAATTATCTAGTTTTAGCATTCAAATTAAATAATCAGGAAAAATAAATTTAGTTAGAAGCTATGACTAATACATTACAAGTTTCCAAACAATTAATTAAATCAAATACGGTGTTGATCATATTAATCCATAATTAGCTTCTTTCTACGTGACGCGGTGAACAAGTGGTATTCAATACCGCGAGGGATGTTGATTCAAACCATTTTACTACTGTAGGGAAAAACCGAGTTGCACAACACGTATGCCCCCTCGAGAAGTCGTATGTGACAACTTTTCACAAGATATCCTGATGTCGAACCAACTCTACCAACCTAGGCAGAGGGTCACTACACGTGATGCACGTCCTGGATGTCATCCATTAGTGGCTACCACTTCTGCCCGCGCACCGCCTGATCAAAGACGGTGATATAAGTTTCAACACTAGGGTGACGTCCAAGTTATATAAATTTACTAGTGCCCATATCACTAGCATCAATAGGTAGGTTCAAACTTGTTCAACAGGTCCGACTACCACATCGTCCTTAACCGACATAGAAATATCTAACACACACAGGACCCATGTCCTGCTGCCATACACAACGTCTGCCCAGTCTCCATTTATCAATATGTGATCAACAACTATCAAAATTTTTCTGAATTTCTAAATCCTATAACTCGCCTGTAGATTCCATCTACTTGACTCCTACCATTAATACTAACTAATTAGCTTACCAATAATTGAACTAAACTTACTAATCTACCCAATGACACAACGGGATGTATAGCCATGCAAATAGAGTATCACAACAATCCTAGAGTCAATGCAATCATAATACTAATTACCACATTTGTGTACAAAAAATAAAAGAAAGCAGTTAATGAAACCTGGGCTTGTCTAGAATGTACTCAGAGTCTAAGTCAGTAGAGTCCAAATCAATAAAAGTATCCTCCTGAATGGGCTCCTAGCTCGATCGTTGCGGGCTCTGCCGATATGCACAATATAATGCATATAATTAGCAATAATACAACACTAGTAATTTAGCAGATTTTATAGTGCCTACATGAGTTTTTGGCATAGTACACATGTTCACATCAGAATTTTCCTTAAAAGTAAATTAACTTATTTATAATATTTCCTGTTATGCATAGTTAG
The DNA here is from genome assembly GCA_030760725.1 of Neostapfia colusana. Lineage (NCBI taxonomy): Eukaryota > Viridiplantae > Streptophyta > Magnoliopsida > Poales > Poaceae > Neostapfia > Neostapfia colusana. The sequence continues at coordinate 24,196,098 of JASWHV010000019.1, read as the reverse complement.
AGTTTATATTCATTAGTGGTATGAGACTAATCAATTCTATCATGTTACAATTTCAATATGGACATGGATCTTTTACTGAGTGTAGGGAATATGTTAAAGTGATTTATCACAATTTTTGAGAATTTATTAAGCCAAGATTTAAATTCTAGAAGTTAAACGGCAGAATGGGATTAAAAATTAGCTCAGACAAATCCAAACAACAAAACAATTTGATATCTTACTGCAAACCTACTAAATACATATCTAATCACTTGGCAAAGTCTTAGATTTTTCTAATGGTTGAATTTTCCACAGTTTAAATTCCGAGATATACTATCTTAGGTATTTCTATCATGGTACATATTATATATTTTACAAGATAAATCTTCCTAAAATGTAAATATAACCAATAGGGTTCTACCAACTTTTATTGCACGTTTTTCTGACACGCTTACCATTTTCTATGCATTTATAATTCTATAGCACATTTTATGGAATTTAATGAGCAGCAATGAATTAATAATTATTTAAAAAATCTGCCAGTAAGACTAAGGTAATATTTTCACTGTAATATATACAGCATTCAAAAGCGTAATCTGAACAATTAGTTTCAGATTTTCTAATGATTATATTTTCCACAAATTACTTTCTGATATTCTTACTTAATACAATTTTAAAACAAATACAGGATACTTTCGTACCAAATAAACATTCTTAGAATACATATCTGGTCACAAGCATTCCATATAGTTTTACTTCACATTTTTCTGAGGTTGGTCGAATGTTCTAGGCAGTTTACAACATTTTTTGGGATTATTTTTAAAAGTAAAATCGTTAGAAATTTTCTTGACCAATGAGATGGATGCCACACGGGCTGCAACTGGTGGCTGGCACAGCGGATCTGGCGCCGCACCAGATGTCACACCCGGTTTCTCCGAAGAACAACCGAGTGAATATCACATGTATGCCAGGATCATTTTCTCATACATGTGATGACAAATAGTGAAGCATCATTTATTACAAGCCAGGTGTCGAATATAAATATGTTTTACAAAGCATACGTCTCGATGGACGATAATAAATTCATAACATGTAAATAAACTAGCAGCTGAATATTATACTTGTGGGCTCCGTCACAGGCGTTGCCCGGGGGGGACTCCATGAACCTAGAATCCTTCTTGGGTCCGAAGCCTTGATCATTAAACACCACATCATCCCCTTGACCTGAGCAGCAATTTAAACCAACAAATATGCAAGTTTGAGTACCGTTGGTACTCAGCAAGTGTGGGAAAGTTACGTCATGCATGGCTAGAGCAAGGAAAAGTTGAACTCATGGTTAAAGCACTACGCAATTAATACCTATCACCTTAGCTTAATTAAATACCTACATTACTACACAGGTGAAATGGTCCCAATCTCCCACCCCATCATCATAATCCAATAACGATAACATCATTTCCAATGTTAAGCTCCCCGCTTAACAACCACAACTTCTAAAGTCATCATCCTCTAATCATGAATAAGTCCAAGCCGCTCTTGACCGTGAGCACGGCTGTCATGACAGTTTTGACTCTGCAGAGTTTGCACCACTGTACCCACATGTAGTGTTTTCATCCCCCGTTGCCGGGTGGACTAAAAGAACCTCCATTATGCCAGTGGCTACGAACCACATTCACATTTCCCAGGTGTGTAGCCAGGAGATCACTACGAAGTCTTTACAAAGGGGTTCCCGACGAGTATGGGCCCACTGAGGTTTCACCCCTAACAGCATACAAGAGGCTCCAACCCCGCTGCAGTGGCCCCCTCTTGAGCCTTGCGGTTCATACGGTAGTGCAGCTGACACCTACTCCCCGCACCATCCAACACACCCATACTACGCCGGGGATACACCTAGCTAATTGGCCAAGCTGCCCCATCTCAGCATGTGGTTGGCACGGTAAAGCCAGGTTACATGCTCCATGAACCGGTCCTTAGGATCCAGGCAAGTACTAAACACAAACCCGAGTCTCGTGCACCCAGCACCAACCAAATCATCCAACTTGCCTTGATCCCTACCTCTACATAACTCATAACATCTCATTCAAAAGTATGGTAAATAATTTGATGATCTCATATCCCAATTATCCCATTCTAAGCATGGCTAAGCACAAGTAATATGAGTGAATGACATAATAAAACAAATCCCAACCCAAGCTACAAGGAAACAAGATAATGCATTTCTAGGGAAACATCCTAGCATGGGTTTCATATTTTAATTGACAATGCAAATAATTCTATCTACACCTCCTAGCATAGGATCAAAGTGGTCAAGGACACTTGCCTTCTTCCTGCTGCTCTGGGAATGGATAGTCCTGATCTTGGACGGGAAGAACTTGCTCTGGGGCAGGTTCTACTCATGCCAACACACATAGCAAAAGAAAACAACAATCCATAAGACAGGGTTCACACTTTCACTTCATACAAACCACACATACATACCTATGAAAGTCATTCACATTACTAAGTGTTGTGGTTATCCTAGATGTGTTGATTTTTGGCCTACATGCACTTTTAAACATATGTATATTATTTCTAACTTTTGTATTCAGATTTCTATTTGCTCACTATATATGAATTTCCAATTTAAACAAATTCTTTAATACACTCTTTAGCTACCAAGTTTACATGGAACGTAATTTCCTACTCCAAATGGGTTTTCAGATCTTCTACCAAACCCTAAACTGAAGTCTTTGGATTTGGAGACTTCATTTATCATTTTCTAGTTATGCGTTCCTATTTTCCTATATTTTCCAGATTTATTTTCTATGCCTAAAAGTGAGTTTTAATATTAAATAGTAGGGCATATCATCTAAACAGAATAGGTTCTGATCTAAAATATTAAATAATATATTTTGGAACTTCTCCTCTGATGTGAACTAATTTAAATTTATTTTACCAATTTTCAGAATTATTTCCTAGCCTAAAATATGTTTCTATAACTAATAAATATGAACAATCAACTAGACAGATTCATTTCAGCTTAAAATCTATTTTTAACTCATTCTAAAGTTTTCCAAGTGCTAGGAGAGTATAAATTTGAATTTACAATGTGTTTGCCTCACCTTTTAAATTTTAAATCCTAATCACATATTCAAATTCCTAAATTTAATATCATATAGGGTTAAAAAGGTAAACTCACCCCACTACAGGGTCTATTATATTATTTCATAAATTTCTAGGGGTCTAACTACACATAACAGAGGGGTTTTCCTAATTTTTATTAAGTCCAGGGGCTAAAACTGATTTTTAAATGAATTTACATGAATTTCTGAAGTTCCAGGGGCTAGATCAGAAGTTTCCGGGGCTAGCTCGTGTTTTCCGAGATCCCCAGGGGGTAGCGCGTAAGAATCCCAGCCTTTATAATGCGGGGCTGATGTGGACCGTCCGATTTAAAGTGGACGGCTCAGATTAGATCATCGAACCGGTACGCGCGGGTTTTAATTCTACCGTGCGATTTAAAATAGACGGCGCATAAGCGGCCACGTCGCTCTGACCGTGCGCGGGCGGCGCTGGCCGGCGGCGCGCGACGGCGGGAGGCGGCGATCTCGCCGGAAAACTTCGGATCTTCGTCTATTCTTCCTAAAATTGGGATTTCATGGCATAGATCGGTAGAGGGGAGGTCGGGGATCTCACCTCGGGGTTTTTATTGAGCTTGGAGGTCCTGGAAGGTGGTCGGCGACGAGGTCCGAGATGGAATCGCTGCGGTGCTCGTCGGAGCTGTGCCTAGGGCGTAAACCACCGAGTCTTCTGCACCTGCATGATTCCCCGAAGGCGGTGGAACACGATCGGTGCATTAGATCGAAAAATGCGAGCAGAGATCGAGAGAAAACGGTGATCGGAGCTTCGGTTCTCACCGGGAGGAAAAACAGCCGATCGTGGGGGAAAAACAGGGCGATGCCGGCGTTTTTATAGACGAGGGAGGGCGGCGTGTCTGTTTGGATCGAGCCGGAGTCATCCGGGACCGGGAGTGGGCTGGGGACGCGGATTTCCGGAGTCGGTTGCGATCGGGCATGGGGAAGAGTCCGGCTGTTGGCACGAGCGGGAGGTGAGGGTTGACACGCGGGTCCCGCGTGTCAGTGTGAGAGAGAGGGGAGCGCGCGGCTGCGGGCTGGCGCGGGGGCGGGTGGGCCGGCTTGTGGGTTTCGGCCCACTGGCCGGGGTTTTGTTTTTTCTTTTTCTTTTCTGTTTTGAGTTGAATTTGAATTCCAATTTGAATTTGAATTTCTGCACCACATGCAATACGTCCAAAATTTTTTAAATTCCCCTCTTAACAGGTTTTGGTGTGTTACAGCTCTACCCCCTTGAAAGAAATCTCGTCCTCGAGATTGGTGGTTCTAGGAAAACAATTCCGGAAACTGTGCCTTAAGCTCGTCTTCTCGCTCCCAGGTGGCTTCCTCTTCTGAGTGATGCTTCCACTGCACCTTGCACATCCGAATTGTTTTATTTCTTGTGAGGCGTTCCATTGTCTCCAAAATCTTGAATGGTTGCTCGGCATAAGACAGATCCTCAGCTACGTCAACCTCATTCATGGGTAACATCTCTTCAGACGTCCTCAGACATTTCTTGAGCTGTGACACATGGAACACGTCATGCACATCTGATAGGCGAGCCGACAGTTCTAGTTGATATGCCACTTCACCTTTCCTCTCTAGAACTTGAAAGGGTCCGATGTATCGAGGTGATAACTTCCCTTTCACCTTGAACCGACGAAGTCCTCGAATAGGGGACACCTTGAGGTAGACATAGTCCCCCACGTTGAAACGAGCTCTCTTCTCCGTACATCGGCATAGCTCTTTTGTCGTGTCTGTGCTATCCTCAAGTTGTTGCGGATTTCCCTCACTTTCGCCTCGGCTTCTTGTAGTACTTCGGGTCCAAACACTTTACTTTCCCCGGCTTGGTTCCAAAATAGTGGGGCTCTGCAGTTTCTCCCATACAAAGCTTCAAACGGTGACATCTTCATACTAGCCTGATAGCTATTGTTATAGGAGAACTCCGCATACGGTAAGTTCTTATCCCAACTCCGATTGTTTTTGAGTGCACACGCTCTCAGCATATCCTCAAGGATCTGATTGGTTCTTTCCGTCTGCCCGTCAGTGTAGGGATGATAGGCAGAACTAAAATTAAGATGGGTTCCCATGGTTTCATGCATCTTCTACCAGAACCTTGAGGTGAACTGCGTCCCTCGATCTGACACTATCTTCTTTGGCACTCCATGGAAACACACGATCCTTGACATGTACAATTCTGCCAATTTAGATCCGCTGTAGCTTTCTTTCACGGGGATGAAGTGAGCTACCTTGGTTAGCCTGTCGATGATGACCCATATCGAATCGTATCCTGATTGGGTCCTAGGTAGTCCCACTATGAAATCCATACCGATTTCTTCCCATTTCCATTCAGGCACTTTGAGTGGTTGCAATAATCCCGCGGGTCGTTGATGTTCTGCTTTCACCAACTGACATGTGTCACATAGGGCAACATGTTCTGCGACATATCACTTCATGCCATACCACCAATATCTGCTCTTGAGGTCATGATACATCTTCGTACTCCCAGGATGAATGGAATAGTCGGAATCATGAGCCTCCTTCAAAATCAATTCACGGATCTCCTTCACTTCAGGCACACAAATTCTTTTCCCGTGCCAAACCGTACCTTGTTCATCCTCTCTGAGACCAGGGGCTCTACTATCCTTGATGAGTTCTCTAATCTCTTGTATATTCTCGTCATTCTTCTGACCATTTCGGATATCTTTCTCTAATGTAGAATCCACTTCCATGGCGATGGCTTCACCACTATTCACCAGACATAGATTGAGTCTTATAACATCTTCCTTCAACTCTGCAGGCATGTCCTTCAAGCTCAACCTATTGACCTGCACTTTCCGGCTTAAAGCATCTGCCACGACATTTGCTTTCCCAGGATGATAGTTGATGCCTACATCAAAGTCGTTGATTAGCTCTAACCATCTCCTTTGTCTGAGGTTGAGATCTAGCTGTGTGAAAATGTACTTTAAGCTCTTATGATCCGTATATATCTCTGTCCTTTTCCCCATCAAATAATGCCGCCAGATCTTCAATGCGTGTACCACTGCAGCTAGCTCTAGGTCATGTGTAGGATAGTTCTTCTCGTGTTTCCGGAGCTGCCGGGACGCATAAGCCACGACATGCCCCTCTTGCATGAGAACACATCCCAACCCGTTTCCAGAGGCATCGCAGTACACCGAAAAGTTCTTCTGCATATCTGGCATAACTAGCACTGGGGCTGTTGTCAATCTTTTCTTTAGCTCTTGAAAACTCGTCTCGCACTGCGGCATCCATGTGAATGTGATTCCTTTCTCTAACAGTTTGGTGAGGGGTCTCGAAATCTTGGAGAAACCCTCGATAAACCGTCGATAGTATCGAGCCAATCCTAAGAAGCTTCAAACTTCCCCGGCATTCTCAGGGGTCTTCCACTTCTGTACATCCTCGATCGTGGCGGGATCTACGAAGATTCTTCCCTCCGAGATTATATGTCCTAAAAAGGGAACTCTCTTTAGCCAAAACTCACACTTGCTCAACTTGGCATAGTTGGTGTTCTCTCAGCTTCTGCAACACCAACCTTAGATGTTTCTCATGTTCTTCTTCATATTTGGAGAAGACAAGAATGTCATCTATGAAAACCACCACAAATTTGTCCAGATATTCCATGAATACCTTGTTCATGAGATACATGAAGTATGCCGGGGCATTAGTTAGCCCGAAAGGCATGACGGTGTATTCATACAGTCCGTACCGAGATACGAAAGCTGTCTTGGGAATATCGGTTTGCCTTATCTTAAGTTGGTGGTATCCCGACCTGAGATCAATTTTCAAGAACACACAAGCTCCCCTCAACTGATCAAATAAGTCTTCAATGCGGGGTAATGGGTACTTGTTCTTGATGGTTACCTCATTCAACGCACGGTAGTCCACGCATAGCCTTTGGGTCCCATCAATCTTGGGCACAAATATCACTGGAGCTCCACATGGTGAGGAACTAGGACGAATGTACCCCTTCCCTGTCAATTCTCTTAAATGATCCTTGAGTTTTTCCAGCTGCTTGGAGTCCATCCGATAAGGTCTCTTGTATATCGGAGCTGTTCTAGGCACTAGCTCAATCGCGAATTCCACTTCTCGATCGGGGGGCATACCTGGCAACTCCTCCAGAAAAACACCTGGATATTCCCTAATGATCCTGATCTCCTCCACTTCCACCTCAACTTGATTTAATTTAATGTCCCTCCTAGGCTCTTGGATTGTTATGAACTTTACTCTTGTGCCACTAGGGTGAGTTAGTTCCACCGTTCTGGTCGAACAATGGATGATTCCTTTATGTTTGGTCAACCAATCCATGCCCAAAATAATATCTATCCCTTGTGAATCTATCACTATGAGGTTGGCAGTAAATACTACCCCATTAATGTCTAGATTCACCTTGGGACACACTTGTCTTGTCCTTATTTCTCCCCCTGGAGAGTTTACGGCTAGCATATGGTTCATTTGTGTTGTTGCTAGATCATGCTTCTTAACAAACCCTTGGGCAATGAATGAGTGGGTAGCACCAGAATCGAACAACAGGGTTGCAATGTGTAAATTGGCAGGAAACTTACCAACTACCACGTCAGGTGCCTCTTGCGCTTCCTCCATGGTCACGTGGTTCACCCGTCCTCGCATCACATTCTGCTATTGCGGCTGCACTGGCTTCTTCTTTGGGCACTTATGGGCGTAGTGCCCCACTTCACCACAGTTGAAGCATTGCACCCCAACCTTAGGTGCCTGGCCTTTGTTGTCTTGGGGTTGGTTCGGTGGTCCTTGTACTGCTGGTCGAGGTTGATATGTGGGGCGAGGCTGCTGTATAAACTGACGTTGTGGCTGTGTTGGTGCTTACGGAGGCCAGAAGTTCGGGTTGTACCCTCTCGACGCGGAGTAGGGTACCGCAGCACGACTCGTCTGCCCTGCGGGTTGCTGCATCAGACGTGGGCGTGTGTTGCTACCCGAGGCTTGGTGTGACCATCCCGCCTTCCTCTTGTTTTCATTTTCCAAGGCCTTCAGCTTCCTTTATACAACAAATGCTCTGTCCACCATCTTTTGGAAGCTTTCATACTTGTTGGAGGACATTGCACACTGCATTTCTGCTGTAAGTCCTTCCACGAAGCAATCCTATTTCTGCTCATCAGTCTCTATGTCCCGTGGGGCATAACGGGATAGCTGGGTGAATTTAGTGAGGTATTCCCTCACAGTCATGTTTCCTTGCTGCAGCCCCAAGAACTCCTTCCTCTTGTTTTTGAGTTCACCCCTTGGTATGTAATGGTTGCGGAAACTGCTCTTGAACTCTTCCCAAGTAATGTTCTCAGGGTCATGATGGGCTGCTACGTAAGCGGTCCACCAATCAACAGCAGGCCCATGCAAATGGTGAGAGGCAAACATCACCCTCTCATACCCTTGGCATTGTATGATCCTCATCTTGCTCTCAACGGTCTTTAGCCAATCATCTGCCTCCAGAGGTTCAGCAGCACTTGCAAACTTTGGAGGTTGAGTCCCTAGAAACTCACTCAACCTTGGTTGGCGTGGTGCAGCTTGTGGAGGTGGAGCTTGGTGCAAGTTGGCCACCACTTGAGTCAGGCTCTGGATGAGCTGATTCTGATTTTCCAGCATTTGATGGATGGGATCAACTCCTTCCCGACAACCACCCCTGTCTTGTCCTCCAGAAAGATGAGGGTTGTCGGCCTCATCGTTGTTGTCTGCGGGGTTGGCACCACGACCCTTTCCTCTTCCGGCCATCTATCATGATCAACCATATGTTAATTTAAAGCATTACGTATTAACTTCCCAATTTGCTTGTTTAGACTTTAAAATTTTGAGACCTTATTTCATTTATATTTTCTGAGAGTTTCATGTCTTACGCAAACATAAATGCACTCTTAATTTATATGGGTTCACACACCAAAGCAAAATAACCTGAAGACGAGGTTGTGGACAAATGTCCATGGCTTCCACAACTCACGTCACACACCAAGCATTAACACACCATTAACTAAGGTAACGACTCGACTACTCGACATCCTGCTAAACTTAGGGAAAGGACTCTATACTACTCGTATCACTGAGCTGGCTCCTCAGGATCTTCCTCGTTATTGCGGCTGCCCTCTGACTCCGCTTTGGGTGGGGAAGCTGCTGGTGGAGAAGTGCGGCGACGCCTGCTCGCCCGGTGATCTGTGGAGTCAAGAGTCCATGTGTCATTCACGGTGACACACAGTTCATTCCCATCTCCTCTTTCTCTCGCCCTCAAGCTGGCTCGAAGCAACACCTCAGTCTTTTTCAGGGTGTCACGAACATCCTGAAGCTCCTGCTGACATTCCTGCAGTCGAGTGCTGAGCATAGCAGCATCCTCCAAGCACAGGTCCATGTGCTCATGGGAAGTCCCCTGCTGCACTGGCGGGTACTTGTACTCCGTCGTACCACTCTCACGCTGGAGGACATACATGTACTCAGTCCTGTCCAGGTGGCGACGATAGATGTGACTCTGGCAGGTGATTGCCTCCCAGGTGACATCCTTCTCCGCATCGACCTGTGTCGCCCGACAAGCTGGAGAGCGGTGGATCTTGAGCAGCTGATTTTCATGGATAATCCTCGTTTCTGAACTCCATTCTTCCCGCTTTTCACGGATGGTCCGGGTGGAGCTGTAGTGTATGATTAGCTTGCCCATATTGCCGGCGGCGTGGAGCATACGTCGAAGACGGCGCAACAAGCCTCCTACTGCCAATTCGTAGGAGAGGTATGTCACCGGACGGTTCTCCTCTCTCAGGGCAAGGGCAACTACGGGAACTCTCCCTCCGGTGGACTTGCGAGCGGTACGGATCATGCGAACCATCTAAAACATAAAGCATTTAAAATTAAGTTAGATAAGATTTTAAACAAAAATCCTATTTTGAATAAAAATTGGGGTAAGATGAATAAAGTGACCCCATTAAATAACACTTTTCAACCCACACCTCTGTAAAATAGTTTTTAAGAAAATAGGGTCCTTAAATACGTCCATTTCTACCTAGGTCCACATTCCTACGGGCAACCTTGGCTCTGATACCACTTCTGTCACACCCGGTTTCTCCGAAGAACAACCGAGTGAATATCACATGTATGCCAGGATCATTTTCTCATACATGTGATGACAAATAGTGAAGCATCATTTATTACAAGCCAGGTGTCGAATATAAATATATCTTACAAAGCAATCGTCTCGATGGACGATAATAAGTTCATAACATGGCTAGAGCAAGGAAAGGTTAAACTCATGGTTAAAGGACCACGCAATTAATACCTATCACCTTAGCTTAATTAAATACCTACATTACTACACAGGTGAAATGGTCCCAATCTCCCATCCCATCATCATAATCAAATAACCATAACATCATTTCCAATGTTAAGCTCCCCGCTTAACATCCACAACTTCCAAAGTCATCATCCTCTAATCATGAATAAGTCCAAGCCGCTCTTGACCGTGAGCACGGCTGTCATGACAGTTTTGACTCTGCAGAGTTTGCACCACTGTACCCACATGTAGTGATTTTATCCCCCGTTGCCGGGTGGACTAAAAGAACCTCCATTATGCCAGTGGCTACGAACCACATTCACACTCCCAGGTGTGTAGCCAGGAGATCACTACGAAGCCTTTACAAAGGGATTCCCGACGAGCGTGGGCCCACTGAGGTTTCACCCCTAACAGCATACAAGAGGCTCCAACCCCGATGCAGTGGCCCCCTCTTGAGCCTTGTGGTTAATACGGTAGTCCAGCTGACACCTACTCCCTGCACCATCCAACACACCCATACTACGCCGGGGATACACCTAGTTAATTGGCCAAGCTGCCCCATCTCAGCATGTGGTTGGCACGGTAAAGTCAGGTTACATGCTCCATGAACCGGTCCTTAGGATCCAGGCAAGTACTAAACACAAACCCGAGTCTCGTGCACCCAGCACCAACCAAATCATCCAACTTGCCTTGATCCCTACCTCTACATAACTCATGACATCTCATTCAAAAGTATGGTAAATAAACTGATGATCTCATATCCCAATTATTCCATTCTAAGCATGGCTAATCACAAGTAATATGAGTGAATGACATAATAAAACAAATCCCAACCCAAGCTACAAGGAAACAAGATAATGCAATTCTAGGTAAACATCCTAGCATGGGTTTCATATTTCAATTGACAATGCAAATAATTCTATCTACACCTCCTAGCATAGGATCAAAGTGGTCAAGGACACTTGCCTTCTTCCTGCTGCTCTGGGAATGGATAGTCCTGATCTTGGAAGGGAAGAACTTGCTCTGAGGCAGGTTCTACTCATGCCAACACACATAGCAAAAGAAAACAACAATCCATAAGACAGGGTTCACACTTTCACTTCATATAAACCACACATACATACCTATGAAAGTCATTCACATTACTAAGTGTTGTGGTTATCCTAGATGTGTTGATTTTTGGCCTACATGCACTTTTAAATATATGTATATTATTTCTAACTTTTGTATTCAGATTTCTGTTTGCTCACTATATATGAATTTCCAATTTAAACAAATTCTTTAATACACTCTTTAGCTACCAAGTTTACATGGAAGGTAATTTCCTACTCCAAATGGATTTTCAGATCTTCTACCAAACCCTAAACTGAAGTCTTTAGATTTGGAGACTTCATTTATCATTTTCTAGTTATGCATTCCTATTTTCCTATATTTTCCAGATTTATTTTCTATGCCTAAAAGTGAGTTTTAATATTAAATAGTAGGGCATATCATCTAAACAGAATAGGTTCTGATCTAAAATATTAAATAATATATTTTGGAACTTCTCCTCTGATGTGAACTAATTTAAATTTATTTTACCAATTTTCAGAACTAATTCCTAGCCTAAAATATGTTTCTATAACTAATAAATATGAACAATCAACTAGACAGATTCATTTCAGCTTAAAATCTATTTTTAACTCATTCTAAAGTTTTCCAAGTGCTAGGAGAGTTTAAATTTGAAATTATATTATTTCATAAATTTCCAGGGGTCTAACTACACATAACAGAGGGGTTTTCCTAATTTTTATTAAGTCCAGGGGCTAAAACTGATTTTTAAATGAATTTACATGAATTTCTGAAGTTCCAGGGGCTAGATCAGAAGTTTCCGGGGCTAGCTCGTGTTTTCCGAGATCCCCAGGGGTTAGCGCGTAAGAATCCCAGCCTTTATAATGGGGGCTGATGTGGACCGTCCGATTTAAAGTGGACGGCTCAGATTAGATCATCGAACCGGTACGCGCAGGTTTTAATTCTACCGTGTGATTTAAAATAGACGGCGCAAAAGCGGCCACGTCGCTCTGACCGTGCGCGGGCGGCACTGCCCGGCGGCGCGCGGCGGCGGGAGGCGGCGATCTCGCCGGAAAACTTCGGATCTTCGTCTATTCTTTCTAAAACTGGGATTTCATGGCATAGATCGGTAGAGGGGAGGTCGGGGATCTCACCTCAGGGTTTTTCTTGAGCTCGGAGGTCCTGGAAGGCGGTCGGCGACGAGGTCCGAGATGGAATCGCTGCGGTGCTCGTCGGAGCTGTGCCTAGAGCGCAAACCGCCGAGTCTTCTGCACCTGCGTGATTCCCCGGAGGCGGTGGAACACGATCGGCGCGTTAGATCGGAAAATCCGAGCAGAGATCGAGAGAAAACGATGATCGGAGCTTCGGTTCTCACCGGGAGGAAAAACAGCCGATCGTGGGGGAAAAACGGGGCGATGCCGGCGTTTTTATAGACAAGGAAGGGCGGTGTGTCTGTTTGGATTGAGCCGGAGTCGTCCGGGACCGGGAGTCGGGATGGGGACGCAAATTTCCGGAGTCGGTTGCGATCGGGCGCGGGGAAGAGTCCGGCTGTTGGCGCGAGCGGGAGGTGAGGGATGACACACGGGTCCCGCGTGTCAGTGAGAGAGGGAGGGGAGCGCGCGGCTGCGGGCTGGCGCGGGGGCGGGAGGGCCGGCTTGTGGGTTTCGGCCCACTGGCCGGGGTTTTGTTTTTTTCTTTTTCTTTTTCTTTTCTGTTTTGAGTTGAATTTGAATTCCAATTTGAATTTGAATTTCTGCACCACATGCAATACGTCCAAAATTTTTTAAATTCCCCTCTTAACAGGTTTTGGGGTGCTACACCATATCAGGCATACAAGCCGAGCGCTAGGGCTGCCGACGGTGGCGGTGGCTTGTCGGCGCGTCCAATGACGGTGGACGGCGGCCAAAATTTTAAGGAAATTGGGGTGGTCAGCACGCGGTGGAACTGAACAGAAGGAGGTCGGCGACGAGCAGTTGCGGTGGGGCAGCTCCTGTGAGGTGGTGTGGGGGGCGGGGGGGCTTGGTGAAGGTTGAGGCTTGGTTGGCAACATTGTAAGTGCATCTAGGCACCCCCCATGTGGGTTTTGGATGATTGATGACAAACAAGTAATGTTCTAATAAAATTGTTTGAGTTGAGAGCAGGTATCAATGCAAAAATATGAAAAAACACAAAAAGGGAAAAGGGGTATTTTGATAGAAAAGACTCAATTGAAGGAGGATACTTAGTCTAATTATTTATGTAGTGTGTGTGAGATACATCCGTCAAGAGCTCAATTGTCGTGCATGGAGGATGAGTGAAAAGCAAATCACAACATCAAGTCCTAACCACGGACCTCAAAAGCAACCTCAAGATCCAAGTGAACCAACATCATCTCAACTGGAGCCACCCACACAAAATCAAGTGCAAGACCTACTAGATCAACCTCAACAAGATCAATATGATCAAAATCAAATTGGAGGCAATGATCAACGGGGGTCGAAGAAGATGAAGAGGAATAAGTTTACAAAAGACCCCAAGTTCCCCACCCAAGAGTACACCAAGTGTACAACGGGATCATCCCGTCGACAACATCCTTGGAGACATCTCCAAGGGGGGTAACTACTCGATCTCGCATTGCTGATTTCTATGAACATTACTCGTTTGTCTCTTCTCTGGAACCATTTAGGGTTGAAGATGCACTACAAGATCCGAATTGGGTGATGTCAATGCAAGAGGAACTCAACAACTTCAAGAGGAATCAAGTATGAGAACTTGTTAAGTGACCAAATGCAAATGTTGTGGGCACCAAATAGGTGTTCCACAATAAACAAGAGGAACATGGGGTGGTAACAAGAAATAAAGCGTGACTTGTTCCAAGGGGTACTCACAAGTCGACGGTTTGAATTTTGATGAAAATTTTGCTCCCGTAGATAGGCTTCAATCAATTCGAATATTATTAGCCTATGATACTCACAATAATTTTAAGTTGTACCAAATGGACGTAAAAAGTGCATTCCTCACCGGTCCAATCAAAGAGGAGATATACGTGGAGCCACCTAGGTTAGAAGACAAAGAGCTTCCTAACCATGTGTACAAGCTCCGTAAGGCTCTCAATGGTCCCAAACAAACTCCTGGAGCTTGGTATGAGTTCCTTAGAGATTTTCTCATTGAAAACGGTTTTAGGATAGGAAAGGTTGATTACACATTATTCATAAAGCACTTCGATGATGATTTATTTGTTTGCCAAATATATGTCACTGACGTTATATTTGGTTCTACTAACAAGTTGTTTTGTGATTAGTTTAGTAAAATCAGACGAACAGATTTGAAATGTCCATGGTGGGAGAACTAAAGTTCTTCTTAGGTTTTCAAGTAAAGCAACTTAAAGAGGGTACATTCATTTGCCAAACAAAGTATGCATAAGACATCCTCAAAAAGTTCAACATGGACAAAGCCAAGACCATCAAGATTCCAATGGTAACCAACGGAAATCTTGACCTCAATGAAGATGATCCAAGTGTAGACCAAAAGGTATACTATTCTTTGATTGGGTCTTTATTATATCTTTGTACATCTAGGCCCGACATTATGTTGAGTGTATGCATGTGTGCAAGGTGTCAAGCCGCTTGGAAGGAGTGTCACTTGATAGCCGTAAAGAGAACCTTGCGATATCATACACCTAACCTAAGGAATTGGAACCCTAAAGGATATAAATTTAACCTCATCATATACTCTAATGCGGATTATGTCGGATGCAAGGTGGATACAAAAAGTACCTCCGGGACTTGCCAATTCTTGGGTAGGTACCTAGTGTCATAGTCATTCAAAAAGCAAAATTCCATTGCCCTATCCATAGCCGAAGCGTAGTATGTAGCAGTCAGGAGTTGTGGTGCACAACTTCTTTGGATGCGACAGACTCTACGGGATTATGGTTATAATATGAACCATATTCCACTCCTATGTGACAACGAGAGTGCCATAAAGATCGCCCATAACCTCGTTGAGCACTCTAGGACCAACACATCGACATCCGGTACCATTTCTTGAGAGACCACTCAATCAAGGGATATATAGTTATTTCACATGTTAGAACTAAGAAACAATTAGCCGATTTTTTACCAAGCCACTAGATGAGAAACAGTTTTGCAAACTTAGAAACGAGTTAAATTAATATCCTTGATTCTCGAAATGTGGCTTGAAATGTTGCATATCTGGTTGCTAGTAGAGTAGATCCTTCAAAATTTTCATTATTTTGTGAAAAATTACCTCTTACTTCCATTTTCTCTAAAATTAATTGAAATTATTAGTTCTTGGTGAATCATGGTCATAGTTTGATTGTTGATTGCTTATTGATCATGTTCATCAGGAATATTTTTAAAAAGTATGTCCAAATGATCAAGAATAGTCTAAATCCCCTATATACAAGGAATCTAAGAAATATTTCTATCAGACATCCGTACAAGTCCGTGGTATGGACTAGTCCGGGCCCTGTCCGCAGCACTGGACCAATCCGGTGTCTGGCAATTGTAACGTCCAGCCAACCCTAAGTCTCTCTTCTTCGTCCCCATTTGTTCACCAATGTTCTCTCTCCTCAAACTAGAGGTCCCAAGGCGATTTATCAAATCCTCCACCAAAACCATGATTTTCTCGGAGTTTCAGGCTTCCATCATCGAAGGGAGGACCACCACGGACTTCTCCGCACTTGGAAACTCCGTTCCTCGACGAATCAAGCAAACTCTTGGTACTAACCCTAGGCTTCTCTATTTTCTAAGTTTTTGGTCAAATCTTGTGTACCATAGGGATTCCATATCATCTAGTAGCATATACATTGTCATTTCCTTGAAACTTGCACCACTTTGTCAAAGATTCGGTGAATTTTGAGAATTAGGATTAAATTTGTTGAACACCAGACTAGTCTGGGGTCTTATGAGGACAAGTCCCGTACACCAGACTAGTCCGCATAAACCTTGTACAAGTCCGGTATTTAACAGTGCTTAACTCTCAATTGTCGACTTCATCGAATCTCTTGAATCTTTCCAAATATTCCTGTTCTCATAAACATCATTTGTATTAGAATCATGTTGGACTCCGAGGAAAGTGTTTTTAGTGAGCAGGAACCTGAGGCGGCGCATCAAGCCGCGTATCGAGAGGTGGAAAGAGTTTAAAAATAAGATCAAAGAAACAACATGATCATGATGCCAATGAAGCGCCTGCTACCTCAAGGCGCAAAGTCATTGCCAAACAGCCATAGGGCGGCAAGGGCAAAGAAAAGATCGGACCTACCACCAAGGGAAAGAAAAGCAACGGCAAGGAGAAAGAGCCTGCAGGACCCTCTGGGCCAATTGGCCCATTGGATATGGCTCCTCCACTCCCGGACCGCAATCAACACCCCTTCGTCGATCCGTTCAAAGAAAAAGGGAGTGACAAGGCAAAGAGGTATCAGATGGAGAATGTGTACCAATATGAGAAGATGGCGGCAGATCCCAGTTCTAGAGTGACTTCTACTGTGATTATTACAGGACCATATATCTCCGCGTGAAGACTTCCGTGGCAAAGAATCAATGGATTGATTGGAACAACATGGAAGAGAAGCACATTGAAGCCTTTGATCAGATTCTAGGCTGTGGAGCTTCATGGTTTGATGGACCTCATGGCCTTCATATATGATTGGAACAACGAGTTCATCACTCAATTGTAAAGGTCCCAAAATATGCATACAAAGAAACTCTTGTTTGCACAAAGTTGGTTTCACATGTATGAAAAATGGGACTTGTTAAAACTTTTTCCACATGTGATAATACAGATGAGAGCTTTCTTAACACAAGTTTAAATAATTGTTTGAAGACTTGGAACCCAAGAGGGATCTAAAACTAAGGTGGGAAGTTCCCATATGGGTGAGGAAGCTAAAGTTTGATTTTGAGAACAAATTGTTCCAATCAAAAATTCAAATGAGAGTAACACAAGGGTTTTCAAACTGTTGTATTAAAAACCTCATTTGCAGCAGCCAAATCAATGATCAGAGTTCACATTTGGATTCCTTAGGTCCAAATTAGGGGGTAGGCAAAGTTTCATCAATTTTTGAAAATATTTGCTATCCATTTCTCCCAAAAGGATTTAAATGTGCAAAGAATTCAAATACACATTTGAATTTGGATGAAATTTGCCCAACTCTCCAAATGCAACTCAATTTGCAACTTCAAACAGTTGTATGGATCATTTGCAAACTGTGGAGATATTTGTGAGAAGAATGAGAGGGGATAAGAGGGAGCTGTGGTGGGGCCCACATGCCATTGAGCTGAAAGGTGTGCCTTAACCCCTAAGTAATTCTCTGTTCTTCTCATCCACGGGGGTTCTGTACCCAGGTGCCACCAAGGGGCACCGCAAGCCACCTCCTGCTCCTCACCACGCGCTGGCATTAGGGAGTAAGCCTCCTCTCGACGTTACCCTACCTCCCAGACTGAAGCAAACGAAGTTTTCTTCATCCTCGCTGTCTTCCACCCTCGGCTGATCACGCTGTGCACTTCCCACAAGTTGGACGCCCGGCTGAGGCACCAAGAAGCTGCGCCCACCTCTCCTCGACGTGTTACACCGATCCCCAGCTCCTCTCCGGCCTTCCTCTGCTGTGACCGAGCCAGTTTCTCCCCGCAGAACCGAGCAACGACACATTTCCGCTGCTACACATCGACTGGCTGCCACAGCGCCTCTCCGGCAAGATCAAGAGGCCACAGAGGTGTGCCAGCAGGTACTGATCCTCATCCCGTCGTCCCCCTGCTCTCCCCCGACGCCGGCTCGCCGGAATTTGATTTTTGACACCGGCGCACGTATAGAACAGACCGTGTTTAATTCTTGAAATTCTCCCAAACTGATTGATCATCCCTCATACAATTCAAACCACAGCAACTAGATGCCCTAGCGCCCTCCCACGCCGAGAACCAAAGAAAACCGACCCTCCTATGCCCTGGGCGACGAGAAATCGTCGCCGGCGGCCAAAACTGCCACGGTCCACGGTGACGACTAGGTTGCAGCCATGTTCTGCACGATTTGATCTCCGTTCCATGCTCCTAGACCCATAGGGATGCTGTAGGACATCGTAGCTCGCCGGGAGATGCCTTGGACACGCGGGAACGCGTCCGTGTCGAGCTCCCGAGCCGCCCCGCCGGTGCCGACCCACCTACAGCCGTTTTCACGCGGGGAAACCTTGCCCGGCAGCTGTGCCACGTTCCCAGGAGCATGTAGGGCGAAACCGGAGCTCATTTGGTGGAGAAATGAGAGAGAACGAGCCAAGCCAAGTTTTCTGCCGGTATGCACCCGCGGGCTCTGGCGGGAGGTTGAAGAAGCACCTGACCCGTGGGCCCCACGTGTGACTGTGCTGTTTAAAATCAAACAGAGAGTTGTGCAAACTTGTAAAATGCATAACTTGGTGTAGGAAGCTCCAAAAATAGTGAGATAAATTTTGTTGGATTCCACTAAGAGAGTAATATCCAGGGGTACAGCCCAATATTTATGAAAATCCATGGTTTTTGCTCATTAATTCATAGAAGGAAAATATTGTGGGAATTTTTCCAGGAGTTCTATGTATTGGAAAATCCCCAAATTTGGACAGGAGAGTCTTCAAAAAATACACGAACTCCAGTAAAATTTTCAGAAGCATTGGACCTCATTTTCTTGGCCAAATTTGGTTTTAATTCTTTATGTCTCTGAAAATTGGAAAATAAACAGAGTTCAATTTCAGAATTTTCCCCCAAACTTTAGAACCTCATAACTCTTACTAGGAAGCCCCAAATTTAGTGATTCAAATTGGGTTGCATTCGTATGGAATAGCTCTGTCCAAATCTACAACCCAATTTGTATGAAACTCATTATTTAATTCTGGAAAATTCTTTAAAGATTTTCAGAAAAAGAAATTTAGAGGGAGTTTAGCTAATACAAAAATCCTCAAATTTTGCCAGAATAGTATTTATGGTATTAGAGAACCCCTGTAAAATTTCAGATCAATTGGAGTTGATTTTATCAGAGCAATTCAGCTTTGAAGATGCTGTGTTCAATTGAATGCAGAAACCTTTTTCAGAGAATTTTCCAAGACTTGGAAAAATCAGTTCTGGGCAAATATTAGCTCCAAAAATGCTAGGAAAATTTATGCAAACTCTATGAGCTATACTTGAAATTGTAGTTCACTAAGTTTGGCATAACATGGGTGTGATCTCAGAATTAATTCTTCTTTGCTTAATTGCTTAGAAAATTGTTCTGAACAAACCACTCAATAAAAAGTGCTAATTTTTGGTCCATAGGACTTTATTGCGACAAGAAACTCACATGAAAATTCTCAGCTCCATTGGAGCTCTGGATCACCCCTGTTCTGTTTAACCTCTTAAGGTGATCAATATAGAAGAGGGGGAAACCACTTAGCACTAATCATGTGTTTAGATCCAAACCTAAACCACTAGCACCAGTGTCAATTTGAATTTTTGAACAGAGTTCCAGTTTTTGAAAACTTGTTATTAGGACTTGTAGCAAAATCTTTACAATTAAACAATTGTGCATATGCATTACGTGTAGCATCTACGTGAAGGACTTGAAGTCATTGGAGTAGAGATCAAGGGAGGAAGGCAAGAGATCAAGTCAAGTGCTCCTCACTAACTGCATATATATAAGTCACCTGCAAAACAAAGGCAAGCCCCGGTTTGCATCAAATTTACAAGTTTTTATTTGTATTCACTTCATACGTCTAGCATTGTATTTATTGCATTACGTCTAGATGGTATGAAATTCCAAATGCATGACCAGAAAACCCTGGAGT
Organism: Neostapfia colusana; assembly: GCA_030760725.1. Classification (NCBI taxonomy): domain Eukaryota; kingdom Viridiplantae; phylum Streptophyta; class Magnoliopsida; order Poales; family Poaceae; genus Neostapfia; species Neostapfia colusana. The sequence goes on along the minus strand of JASWHV010000019.1, from coordinate 24,175,922 downwards.
TTAATGTAGGATAGGTTATCAATTAATTACAACTGTTGATCTCAACAAAAGTGGATTAAAAGAGGCATAACTCGAGTGGGCAGATTCCTACTCGTGAAACGGGGTTAAGGGGGATCAATCGGAAGAGTTGGGAATTGACCCCCGTAGTTGGGAATGGAGACCGGGCAGTGGATGGAAGGTCAAGGACGTGGTCCTGTGAGCCTAGTCTATATCTGAGTCGATTAAGGCCCGTTCTCGTGTGCGGCCCATTGGGCAAGTTTGAGTTGTGTACCGGATGCATACTGGCTATATGGGACCCAGGAAACCGATGTAACATGTTAACCTGGGTGTCGAGGCATACCTCATCGTCTAATGCCGATGCTGAAAGGATAGAGAAGTCGGCTCTACGAGGGTTTGCCATAGAGAGACTTAATCCCAGTCGGTGGGATCGGTTCGACATTTGGGTGTCATGTGAAAGGTGGCCACGTACGACGTCAGTGACGGTTGCTGTGTGCAACGTCGAGTACGGGCATACGTGTCATGTCAGCCGGGTGTTTTTTATTGCAATCACCGTCGCTCGCGGAATGGACCGAGCATACTTGTTCTCTGCGTCGTGACGTAGTAATAAACCGGGAAACATTTAATATGCTTCGTGAGTAATCCTCATAATGGATATGAGGAATGATCAACACTTTCATTAAATTTACTTTCCACCTTGGGCTAGAAGCGTCGAGGCAAAGCGTTTCTTGTTTGATTGTGGAGTCTCGACGTTGATGGCGCAAGGTCAGTATGAGTCTAGGGTAGCTCACTAAAGTTACTTTCACCTCGGGCAAGTGACATCGAGATGAAGCGTTTCTTGTTTGATTGTGGAGTCTCGATGTAAGTTGCGCGAGGGTTATAAAAGTTGCTTAAAACTTGAAGTAAGGACTCTCCTTTAGCTCAAGTTCATCGTTTGTGCAAACTTCTATAATCAGCCCTCTATTTTCATCATGTAGAGTTTCATGACAAGGGTGACGGGTCAGTCTTTCTGAGCTTCGTGCTCACAGATACTGCATAAGTTGTTTTGCAGGTAATAACTATATGCTGCTAAGTACGGGTGCCCGATGAGACTCGGAACTCCCTGAGTGGTGATCTCATGGCAACCCCTGCCGCTGCTATTATGACAGTGTTGCTAGCGAGAAGGGTCCGCGGGCTGGAAACCTTCTCGGTTGCTTAGCATAGGTATGAGACGTGAGTTGTAATAGTCTTCCGCTGTAGTTTATTTTGAGAAGTATTTGTAAAATCAACACTTTGTAAGCTTCCGCTTGTTTTATGTAATATGATGCTTTATTATGTGTGCTGTTGGGTGTCGCATCGCACGGCACCACCCAATGTGATTCCCGGGCGAGGTGCCCCGTCCCCGTGAGTGATCGGGACGGCGGGGTCCTCACAGCGTGGTATCAGAGCCGCATTGGTAATAGCACACGGAATAAGGAGTATTACAACAAAAACTTAGGATACGGTGAGGATACGGTATTAGGCCCACATAAGGACTATAGTAGTTTAGTTACTTAAGTGGCATGACTAACATACTTGTTATAATTCTGAATTTTTTATTATGTAGCAACGCACCTACGTTCTGGTAAGCATGGTAAGGAACGCCACCGAAAGCGGTTCAATTTCGGTTAGCTCCCCTGACGAGGAAAGTGGTTCAGGGATAGGTCTCACAGCTTGGTGTGAGACGTCAATATGAAGCTCTTGAACTCTTGATGTTCCTGAGTTCATATGAAATGCTGATCCCTAGCGTGCATTAGGCAAGTAAGTGGAGACCCAATCGCGTGGTCAGTAACGCGAGAGTGTGTTCGTCTGGAAATAGCCCAGGAGGACATACGCAGCGCTTGCCATCGGCGTGCCCTGCAGGGCAGTAGGTGGTATCCGTTGGGTTGATAACATTCCCAACCGTGACGACCCGTTCATGATATACTCGGGCTCCCCGTCGTGTGGTGTGGAAACACGATCACGTACCTTGAGACGTGACTTAACTCAAGGACGGCCGTATGACAATGATACAGGCGTTTGTATTTACATTCAAATATGGAACTGCCTGAAATGAAACAACCTTTGAGTGCACCATCATTGAGTGTTCTTCTGCAGGTACCAACCATGTACATATTCCCGTGTAGTATACGTGTGCGAGATACCGTCTTAGTGCCACTGATCATACGTATATGCCGGTATAAGCCGGTTTAGGATTTTCTTTTGGTGAGGAACGTAGTACCAACATGCTTCTTACGGTGCATCGACACCGTACTACACTTAATAACTCCTTCCCTATGAAGAAATGAGTCATGAGCTAACTTTCAACTAAAAATGGAAGTTTGAAACAAATATTAGTTACTGAACTCTTATTTTGAACTAAGATTCAAATGGGAGAGTGTCTAGGTTTTAAAGATTTCAAAAACAGAGTGCTCTATTTCTGGCAGAAATTTTTGCTGGACTTTAACAGGGCATAACTCTGAGTAGCTTTAACCAATTAAGTTGTATGATACAGTTCTGGAAGGCTTTTCAAGTGCTCTACAGCTCTCTTGTAGACCTCCAGAGCAAAATCACAAATTAAGTTGGTGAAAAGTCCAGATGATGGCAAACTGTTCAGGACCAGGACAGTACCAAAAACCTCTCTGGATCTTTCTGTTTTTAAGCCATAACTTCCTGTAGAAAAATCCCTAAGGAGCCTGTGATACACCGTTGGAAAGGTTATGAGATATACAACCTTGTTGTAGTTCAAAGGTTGTTCAGATTCTTGTTGTATTTCCATATACAACTGCGATAAAGTCAGCCACATATAAAGGAGATGCTGGCAAATTTTATCCAGAAAGTCTGTCAACTTTGCGAAATCATAACTTTTGATCCAGAAGTGGTATGGGGGAATTTGGATACTCGTTGGAAAGATATTGAAGTTAAATTTAACTTTGATATTCAACTTGAGTTATGAAAATGCTTCTACCAGGATCAAAATTTAGGTTAGAACAGAAGAGTCTGTTCTTCACAGCAAAGAGAACGGTTGAAGGAGCGACTAAGTGAAACCATGAATAAATGAGTTATACGACCAAGCTCATGATCTTGGGGTTGTTCTGCGCTGTGTAGTAGGAAGAAGGACAAAACACTTCAGCTTAGTGTTAATTTTCATCCGCTTAACATTGTGACAATCAAGGACTAGTACCCGTTACCACAGATCGACATATTTTTTGATCAGTTGGTCAAAGCAAGGATCTTTTCCAAGATGGAATTAAGGTCAGGGTACTATCAGATTGAGATAAGGGCTGAGGCTATTTTGAAGACAGTTTTTTCGATGAGGTACGGAGTTTATGAGTACCTTACCCCATTCCGTGGCCTCCCCGATGCTCCAGCTCAGTTCATGTACTTGATGAACTCGGTATTCATGCCGGAGCTGGACATGTTTGTCGTGGTCTTCATCGACGACCTACTGGTTTATTCCAAGCCGGAGGAAGCACACGAGAAGCACCTGCGTATAGTCTTGCAACGGCTGCGGGATCACAAGCTATATGTGAAATTCAGCAAGTGCGAATTTTAGATATCACGAGTACTTTGTCTCGGGCATATCATCTCAGCTAAGGGCATCGCTGTAAGCCCGAGTAATATCGCACATGTGCTGTATTGGAAATCCCTGAGAACTGCTCACGAGGTACGGAGTTTCCTCGTACTCGCGGGAGGTTATCTGAGGTTCATTTCGAACTTCTCGAAGATTGCCAAGCCTAGGACAGAGCTGCTGAAGAAGGCTACCAAATAAGTTTGGAGTCCAACATGTAAAGCAGCGTTCAAGGCATTAGTGAAACACTTAACATCAGCACCGGTTTTGGCGCAGCCAGACACAACAAAACCGTTCATAGTGGACTGTGATGCATCCGGCTTTGGGCTAGGATGTGTGCTGATGCAAGACCGAAGTATGGTCGTGTATGGATCACGGCAACTCAGGAATCATGAGCAACACTATCCGACTCATGACTTAGGACTCACTGCCGTGGTACTCGCACTCAAAATGTGGAGGCACTACCTACTCGGTAACCTCGTGCATTTATATATCGACCAAAAGAGTCTCAAATACATATTCACTCAGAAGGAGTGGGACATGAGGCAGCAAAGATGGTTGGAGTTGATAAAGGATTACGGAATAGAGATCCATTATCACCTCGGCAAGGATAATGTGGGCAAATGCGGGAGACGTGAGTCACACGTTCGTAATCCAACCATCACCCATTGGAAGAGAGCAAGCCACCATTACGGATGGTTCCCCTTAGAGCTCTCTACAATTTAGCTTTCATCCCCACCATCCGTGAAGAAAAGGTGGCAGCCCAGAAACGTGATAAGGGCATGTCACATTTGCGGAGATGTATAGACAGTGGGGGAAACTGAAGTATTTCCGAAAATACGGAGACGACATCCTGTGATTTAAGGACAGAATCGTCGTACCCCGTAACCCGGAGTCGAGGAGGAGAGATTTTTGACAAGGCTCACTTGTCAAGTTTCCATTCACCACGATTCGTCGGTCCGATCCAGGTTTTCGGAAAGATGTAGGTCAGTTGCACCCCGGCTGGAGTTACCAGCGATATTCACCGGTGTGTACGACATTTTCCACATTTCTCGGCTGAGGAAGTGCCTCAAGTGTTTAACCACCATTCAGCTGGGAAATACCGGGGAACTGAAACCAGATCTCACAACTCTGGAGGGACTGCCAGATCATCGACATGACGGACCGAACCACACGCGACCATACGTTGTGGTTCTATAAAGTTTTAGGGAGTGATTGCTCCAAGAGTGAAGCGACATGGGAAAGCGAAGGATTTCTTCGCACCAAATATCCCAACTCTTGACGTCGCACGTTAGTGGATTTTCCACCCTCCTTCCTCTCGTTTTTACCTTATAATCTCGGGATGAGATTCTTTTAAGGGGGGAGGATTGTAAAGGTCCCAAAATATGCATACAAAGAAACTATTGTTTGCACAAAGTTGGTTTCACATGTATGAAAAATGGGACTTGTTAAAACTTTTTCCACATGTGATAATACACATGAGAGCTTTCTTCACACAAGTTTAAACAATTGTTTGAAGACTTGGAACCCAAGAGGGATCTAAAACTAAGGTGGGAAGTTCCCATATGGGTGATGAAGCTAAAGTTTGATTTTGAGAACAAATTGTTCCAATAAAAAATTCAAATGAGAGTAACACAAGGGTTTTCAAACTGTTGTATTAAAAACCTCATTTGCAGCAGCCAAATCAATGATCAGAGTTCACATTTGGATTCCTTAGGTCCAAATTAGGGGGTAGACAAAGTTTCATCAATTTTTGAAAAGATTTGCTATCCATTTCTCCCAAAAGGATTTAAATGTGCAAAGAATTCAAATACACATTTGAATTTGGATGAAATTTGCCCAACTCTCCAAATGCAACTCAATTTGCAACTTCAAACAGTTGGATGGATCATTTGCAAACTGTGGAGATATTTGTGAGAAGAATGAGAGGGGATAAGAGGGAGCTGTGGTGGGGCCCACATGTCATTGAGCTGAAAGGTGTGCCTTAACCCCTAAGTAATTCTCTGTTCTTCTCATCCACGGGGGTTCTGTACCCAGGCGCCACCGACGGGCACCGCAAGCCACCTCCTGCTCCTCACCACACGCTGGCATTAGGGCGTAAGCCTCCTCTCGACGTTACCCTCCCTCCCAGACTGAAGCAAACGAAGTTTTCTTCATCCTCGCTCACAAAACACAGTGAACAGAGCCACCACGTCTTCCACCCTCGGCTGATCACGCTGTGCACTTCCCAACAGTTGGACGCCCGGCTGAGGCACCAAGAAGCTGCGCCCACCTCTCCTCGACGTGTTACACCGATCCCCAGCTCCTCTCCGGCCTTCCTCTGCTGTGACCGAGCCAGTTTCTCCCCGCAGAACCGAGCAACGACACATTTCCGCTGCTACACATCGACTGGCTGCCACAGCGCCTCTCCGGCAAGCTCAAGAGGCCACAGAGGTGCGCCAGCAGGTACTGATCCTCATCCCGTCGTCCCCCTGCTGTCCCCAGACGCCGGCTCGCCGGAATTTGATTTTTGGCACCGGCGCACATATAGAACGGACCGTATTTAATTCTTGAAATTCTCCCAAATCGATTGATCATCCCTCCTACAATTCAAACCACAGCAACTAGATGGCCTAGCGCCCTCCCACGCCGAGAACCAAAGAAAACCGACCCTCCTATGCCCTGGGCGACGAGAAATCGTCGCCGGCGGCCAAAACTGCCACGGTCCACGGTGACGACTAGGTTGCAGCCATGTTCTACACGATTTGATCTCCGTTCCATGCTCCTAGACCCATAGGGATGCTGTAGGACATCGTAGCTCGCCGGGAGATGCCTTGTACATGCGGGAACATGTCCGTGTCGAGCTCTCGAGCCACCCCGCCGGTGCCGACCCACCTACAGCCGTTTTCACGCGGGGAAACCTTGCCCGGCAGCTGCGCCACGTTCCCAGGAGCATGTAGGGCGAAACCGGAGCTCATTTGGTGGAGAAATGAGAGAGAACGAGCCATGCCAAGTTTTATGCCGGTGTGCACCCGCGGGCTCTGGCGGGAGGTTGAAGAAGCACCTGACCCGTGGGCCCCACGTGTGACTGTGCTGTTTAAAATCAAACAGAGAGTTGTGCAAACTTGTAAAATGCATAACTTGGTGTAGGAAGCTCCAAAAATAGTGAGATAAATTTTGTTGGATTCCTATAAGAGAGTACTATCCAGGGGTATAGCCCAATATTTATGAAAATCCCTGGTTTTTTCTAATTAATTCATAGAAGTGAAATCTTGTGAGAATTTTTCCAGGAGTTCTATGTATTGGAAAATCTCCAAATTTGGGCAGGAGAGTCTTCCAAAAATACTTGAACTCCAGTATAATTTTCAGAAGCATTGGACCTCATTTGCTTGGCCAAATGTGGTTTTAATTCTTTATGTCTCTGAAAATTGGAAAATAAACAGATTTTCAATTTCAGAACTTTTTCCCCAAACTTTAGAACCTCATAACTCTTGCTAGGAAGCCCCTAGTGATTCAAATTGGGTTGGATTCGTATGGAATAGCTCTGTCCAAATCTACAACCCAATTTGTATGAAACTCATTATTTAATTCTGGAAAATTCTTTAGAGCTTTTCAGCAAAAGAATTTTAGAGGGAGTTTGGCTAATCTAAAAATCCTCAAATTTTGCCAGAATAGTATTTATGGTATTAGTGAAACCCTGTAAAAAATTGCAGATCAATTGGAGTTGATTTGATCAGAGCAATTCAGCTTTGAAGATGCTGTGTTCAATTGAATGCAGAAACCTTTTTCAGAGAATTTTCCAAGACATGGAAAAATCAGTTCTGGGCAAATATTAGCTTCAAAAATGCTATGAAAATTCATGCAAACTCTATGAGCTATACTTGAAATTGTAGTTCACTAAGTTTAGCATAACATGGGTGTGATCTCAGAATTAATTCTTCTTTGCTTAATTGCTTAGAAAATTGTTCTGAACAAACCACTCAATAAAAAGTGCTAATTTTTGGTCCATAGGACTTTATTGTGACAAGAAACTCACATGAAAATTATCAGCTCCATTGGAGCTCTGGATCACCCCTGTTCTGTTTAACCTCTTAAGGTGATCAATATAGAAGAGGGGGAAACCACTTAGCACTAATCATTTGTTTAGATCCAAACCTAAACCACTAGCACCAGTGTCAATTTGAATTCTTGAACAGAGTTCCAGTTTTTGAAAACTTGTTATTAGGACTTGTAGCAAAGTCTTTACAATTAAACAATTGTGCATATGCATTACGTGTAGCATCTGCGTGAAGGACTTGAAGTCATTGGAGTAGAGATCAAGGGAGGAAGGCAAGAGATCAAGTCAAGTGCTCTTCACTAACTGCATATATATAAGTCACCTGCAAAACAAAGGCAAGCCCCGGTTTGCATCAAATTTACAAGTTTTTATTTGTATTCACTTCATATGTCTAGCATTGTATTTATTGCATTACGTCTAGATGGTATGAAACTCCAAATGCATGACCAGAAAACCCTGGAGTTTAATGTAGGATAGGTTATCAATTAATTATAACTGCTGATCTCAACAAAAGTGGATTAAAAGAGGCATAACTCGAGTGGGCAGATTCCTACTCGTGAAACGGGGTTAAGGGGGATCAATCGGAAGAGTTGGGAATTGACCCCCGTAGTTGGGAACGGAGATCGGGCAGTGGATGGAAGGTCAAGGACGTGGTCCTGTGAGCCTAGTATATGTCTGAGTCGATTAAGGCCCGTTCTCGTGTGCGGCCCGTTGGGCAAGTTTGAGTTGTGTACCGGATGCATACTGGCTATATGGGACCCAGGAAACCGATGTAACATGTTAACCTGGGTGTCGAGGCATACCTCACCGTCTGATGCCGATGCTGAAAGGATAGAGAAGTCGGCTCTACGAGGGTTTGCCGTAGAGAGACTTAATCCCAGTCGGTGGGACCGGTTCGACATTTGGGTGTCGTGTGAAAGGTGGCCACGTACGACGTCAGTGACGGTTGCTGTGTGCAACGTCGAGTACGGGCGTACGTGTCGTGTCAGCCGGGTGTTTTTGATTGCAATCACCGTCGCTCGCGAAATGGACCGAGCATACTTGTTCTCTGCATCGTGACGTAGTAATAAACCGGGAAACATTTAATATGCTTCGTGAGTAATCCTCATAATGGAGATGAGGAATGATCAACACTTTCACTAAATTTACTTTCCACCTTGGGCTAGAAGCATCGAGGCAAAGCGTTTCTTGTTTGATTGTGGAGTCTCGACGTTGATGGCGCAAGGTCAGTATGAGTCTAGGGTAGCTCACTAAAGTTACTTTCACCTCGGGCAAGTGACATCTAGATGAAGCGTTTCTTGTTTGATTGTGGAGTCTCGATGTAAGTTGCGCGAGGGTTATAAAAGTTGCTTAAAACTTGAAGTAAGGACTCTCCTTTAGCTCAAGTTCATCGTTTGTGCAAACTTCTATAATCAGCCCTCTATTTTCATCATGTAGAGTTTCATGACTAGGGTGACGGGTCAGTCTTGCTGAGCTTCGTGCTCACAGATACTGCATAAGTTGTTTTGCAGGTAATAACTGTACGCTGCTAAGTACGGGTGCCCGATGAGACTCGGAACTCCCTGAGTGATGAACTCATGGCAACCCCTGCCGCTGCTATTATGACAGTGTTGCTAGCGAGAAGGGTCCGCAGGCTGGAAACCTTCTCGGTTGCTTAGCATAGGTATGAGACGTGAGTTGTAATAGTCTTCCGCTGTAGTTTATTTTGAGAAGTATTTGTAAAATCAACACTTTGTAAACTTCCGCTTGTTTTATGTAATATGATGCTTTATTATGTGTGCTGTTGGGTGCCGCATCGTACGGCACCACCCAATGTGATTCCCGGGCGAGGTGCCCCGTCCCCGTGAGTGATCGGGACGGCGGGGTCCTCACATCAATTCTACTCCACATGCTACCTCTCTTAGCATAATGCCATGGACAACACTTGGTGACAGATGGCAAGGAGTATACAATTTCCTATGTACACTTTGCCAAGTGTCTAGATTTGGAAGATTCCTTGGAGAATGAATTCATTATTCATAGCTCTAAGCCACTGGACAAGAATGAGCTTGATTTTCTCTATGATAGCTATTATCCCTACAAGCCCCCATCAACCAACAACATGAAGCCTTTCTTTGTTGTGTTAAACCGTGTGTTGAGGAAGACCATTGCTGCCAAGGATGGTGATGTGGGCAGCATTCAAGGTTTTCTCCGCAACTTGATGCATATTATCAGCGGGATAGAGAAATTCAACATCTTTAACTATATCCACGATGATATATTCAACATCGCTCACACGCCAAATCGCTCTTGTGGCTATGCCCTTATATCATGTGTATGATTGAGCAAGTCAGGTGTTTGGAGTTCGTCAAAGATGTCAAGCATCTAAAGCTTCGCCCTCAGGTGCCCTCAGCTCCACCTCCACCTTCTTCAACCATGAGGCAGGGATCTACTCGGGATCGTGAAGACATGGATGGCTCTTCTAGCTCCTCCGCTCCATCTTCTTCCAGGGGCTCCACCAGAGGGATTCTGAAGATGCTTCAATCCATCCTTGCTTCTTGCCGCAAAGTGGAAGTGAGGCAGCACCGAGAGTCTTGCTCGGAAGCGTCATGCCCACTTCATGAAGGAAAATGTCAGAAGCTAGAGATCTCTCCCATTGGCTCTCCTGAGATCTCTGAGGACTCCGATGAATACTACACAGAGCCTCCTCAATTGACCAATGATGAGCTTGCTTACTTTGGGATCGGCTCCTCTACTCGCACTCGAGCTCCTCACCAAGCTAGTAATGAAAATGATGATGACGAGGAGCAGGACAGTGAGAAGACTCAGAGTGAAGCTAGCAAGCAAAGGGACGAAGATCAAAACAATGGAGATGATGAGTAGTCCTGTATTTTCCCTTATTTCGTGCCTTGATGCTAGAGAGGGTGAGATTAAGGGATAGGTCGTGTATTAGTCGTTTCTATTAGACTTTGCTTATGTTGGTCATAGACATGTATTAATATTTCAAACAATGTTAAGACTATGTAATGACTTATGCTATCTTTATGTCTAGTTTCGTTGTTACCGTGATGTGTGTGCTCTTGATGTTCATATCATTTTATTGATCTTGTACATCATACAAATTGTTCACACACACATTTTTCTAGGCACCCCACCATAAAGAAAGCATAAATGAGAATCTAGTCGAGTTCATGTATTTTACTCTCATATGTGCATACTTTATGAAAATTCAAATTATTCACTCATTTATGTATAATCTTTAGTTGGTTGTCATCAATCACCAAAAGGGGGAGATTGTAACTGCATCTAGACACCCCCATGTGGGTTTTGGATGATTGATGACAAACAAGTAAAGTTCTAATAAAATTGTTTGAGTTGAGGCCAGGTATCAATGCAAAAAACTGAAAAACACAAAAAGTAAAAAGTAGAATTTTGATGGAAAAGACTTATTTGAAGAATACTTAGTCTAATTATTTATGTATAGAGTGTGTGTGAGATACATCCCTCAAGAGCTCAATTTTCGTGCGTGGAAGATGAGTGAAAAGCAAACCAGAACACCAAGTCCTAATGACGGACTCGTCCGAACTATAACGACCTAGTCCGGCCACCACAGACATACAATATTCCACGGAGAAGCACTCTCTGTATGACATCAGACTAGTCCGCTGTTCACAGACTAGTCCGTTTTTCTCCAAACAAGCATTCTCTGTATAACATCGGACTAGTCCGATGTCATACCGGACTAGTCCGCTGTTCATATATAGACTAGTTCGTTTGTCCATAGACAAGCCTTCTCTGTACGATATCAGACTTGCCCGATATCATAAGGACTAGTCCATTTTACTTCACTGTTTCACATCGGACTACTCCGTGATTTTAGAGTTTAGTTCATTCTAAATTCAAAGGTGGCAGGACAACATGGAACAAAACACTTCACCACACTGGAGTAGTCCGATATTGACCACGGAATAGTCGAGACAGTGATCCTAACGATAACATATCAGGACTTCTATAAAAAGGAGATCTCCAACTCTATTCGTAACCATATTGAACCCTAGCACCGCCACTGCCTTCAAGAGCTCAAAAACACCCCTCTCCACACAATCTAAAGCCCTAAGAGCGAATTCCTGAGGACTGGAAAAGGGAGAGTAACATTATCGTCGTGAATGAGCTCGTGGTTTGATCTCTCACACTCTCTTGCTCTTAATTATGTAATTCTTCGTATGAGTTGATCTGAGTTTTGTTTGTAATCTTGTGGGAGCTCTCAACTTGTGAGCAAGCCACAAAAACATTGTAGTTACCCTTTGTGATAGTGAAGAACCATGTTGGCCTTCATGGTAACTTGGCGAGGGAAGGATTGGAGAAGACCCAACACTTTGTCGGCTCCTCAACGAAGACGCAGATCCCTTTCGTGGAATTGAACCTCAGGATAAATTTGTGTCCTTGTCTTCTTCATTTTAAGTTATTCATCACACTTGCAAGTTAGGGCATTATCTTGTTCATAGTTGCAATCTATATTACTCTTGTAATCTATTTGTTAAGTTGTGTTCCTACATACGTGCTTAAGTTACCAGAACAGTTTACTATCTTCCTCTAAAACAAAAACAAAGGAAAAGATAAAAAATATTTATATTTGCCAATTTCCTGACTAACTCCGGACTAGTCCACGCTCATACCGAACTAGTCCGGTCTCTGGAATTTGACACATTTAAATTAAGTGTTTCAGAAATTCAAAAAGCCTATGCTCCCCCCCCAGAGGCTACATTCAAACATTCATGAGGTGGAGAAGAAGACCGACGTGTACTCCAATGGATACAAGGATCACCAGAAAGTGGGGCATGACGGCAGTGCAGTTCTTGGTCGGCGGTGATGAAGCTCCAAAATCCGGTTCGATTGGAGGCGATATAGCAGAGACAAAGACTTAAAGAGGTGCATATCAAAGTGAGCTACTTCGAGATGCAAGGAATGTGCGATAGCTGACTGTGGAGGGAGTATTTGAGGAAAAATCCATGGAGGTGAGATGGTCAGCTTTGGAGGAGAAAGCTTCGCTTCCTCATTTTGGTTGGGGTAAAACAGAGAACTTTGAATTTCTTAGTGTTTGACGATGGTGGTTCGGTCAGGGAATTCTTATGGTGGCTGGATGGTGGATCTTATGCGGTGGTGGCCTTGGTGGCCGGCTAAGGTGAAGGTAAAAGGAAAATGGGCGACATCCACGAGGCTAGGGTGTGGGAAGCAAGAGAGAGAGTCGGCACTGAGGAGCGATGACCCTTTATGCGCAGAGGTGGGCTCGAGCGGCTGGACACACGCGAGAGCGCAAGTCGTCTTGCATGGGCCGCCTGGGGATTTTCATTTCCCTGAATTTATTTCTGCCTCCATGTAAGGGCCTAAGTTTTTGGCACATACTCAAAGTATTCATCACACCCCACACACACTTCATTTGAAGAAAGTTGATGAACACATTTGAAGAGCAAGTAACCACCATCAACATGATCATTAGAGAACAAACTCACACAATGCAAAAGTGGCATCTCCTACATGCATCATCTAGGGGCTGGACATATGAAAAACTCCTACACCTTGCTAGGAATGTCCATGCCAAGATTCACCCAAATTCAAAACCTTTTTGAAGTCCTTTTGGGTATAGCTAGAAAGAGGGTGGTTTGAACTCAAATTCAAATTCAAACTGTTTTCATCCCATGAATTCAAAAGTGGGGGGCATATTCTTACTCAGTACATTTTTGTGAGCTCACACACCAATTTTCACTCTATTTGGAGTTGATCTTGACATGAGCTAAGTTTAGCAAATTCAAACTTTATTTGAATTTCAAACTGCATATGTGCTGAAATTTAGTCAAACACAAACCAATTTGAATTCCATCATTCAAATGGCTCAGGGGTAGATAATTCAAATCACCATGGGTATAAGGGGGATTACTGTTTACAACAGTAAGAGGGAGTTAAGTTCAGAGGTTAAAAGGGGAATGGGACCCACATGTCAGCCACTGAATCAATTCAACCGACTGAAACTTCAGTACTTGGGTCTTCGGGCTTCCTCCGAGGGCGCCACCGAGGGGAGTCCGTCGCGCCACCAGCTGCTTGCCCACGCGCAGACGCAGGTCGGTGCTGATCACTTCTTAAGGCGCTCCTCTCCTCTGCCGAAGCCACCCTCATCTGCTTTTCTCTCGCACGAACACTGAGCCGAAGCTCTTCCCCCCGCTGCTCGGACTGATCGAGAAAACGGCAAAACACCCACGACCTCTCCTCCCCGAGCTGCTAAACACTGCCCTGAGCTCCGCACACACCTCCCCGACCCAGAAACAAGCAAGTTCCGGCCTCCCTTGCCCGAGAACGACCGCCACAGCGGCGACCAAACTTCAGCCGACGATCGGGTGATCGTGGACAGCCCTCCACAGGGGTTCTCACGGTCAAGCGATCCAGGCCACGGGAGCGCGCTAGGTTGGTGCTGCTCTCCTCCAATTCTTGGAGCAAACCGTGAAGCATCGACCGGGAATTTCCACATTTTGCTCCGGTGGCCTCAACCCGAGCATCCGGTACGGTTCTTTCGGATTCCCGCTCTCTGATCCTCCTTCGGTCATCAAACTTGGCACATAGGCGCTGGAATAGCCGGCGATCATTTTCCTTTTAGCATCCGTTGCATGAAACCCGCTAGGAGCGACGGATTTCGAGCTCGATCAAGGGCGTTCATGGCGGACACGATCGGTCTCACGGTGCCAACAACCTTGCAGCCATTTCTGAACACCTTTGAAGCCTTGAAGAGGTTCCTAGAGGTGCACTGGTGCTGTAGAGCTCGTCGGTACAGGTTTTGGCGGCGTAGAACTCCCGGCCGACGCTGCCGAACCCCAACAGAGGCCGCTGCACGTCGCCGGCCACCTTCTGGTCATCAGCAGTCCCAAAGCACCTCACCATTGTGTTCCCCGGGGTCCTAAACGCATTGGAGGCGAGTTCTAGCTCGGACGGTGGCCGGAAACGGCCGGCCGGCGAGCTACAGCCTGCTCCGGTGAGCAGATAGCGCGGGCGCGCGCTGGGAACCGGTGGGAGGAAGACGAAGGGGTGGGTCCCGGCTGTCAGCGGCAGATATTTTAAAACCGGGATCTGCTGTGGCACGGATCGGGTGCGGCTGCACGCGAAGGACTCAGTAGCCGCGTGTGTCAACCGATGAGGAGCTGACACGTAGCCCCGGGTCCCACGCGCAGTGATTTAAACTTTTCCCGATTTTCAGATTTCATTCAAACTTCAAATCCTCATAACATTGGCTAGAAAACTTAAAATCGAGTGAACCAAATTTTGTTTGATTCAGCTCTCTGAGTACTTTCCAGCAAATTAAGTTTCACTTTATGAAAATCCTTATTTCTCCAGAATTAATTCTTCAAAGTTTAAACTGTTTATAATTTTAACTGGAGAACCCTTTAGAGGAAAATTCTGAAATTTTGCTGGGATGTTCAACAAAATATCCCTGAGCTACCATAAAAATTTTAGATCCATTTGAGCTCATTTAATCCACCTAATAGGGTGATTAATGAAACTGTTCCAGAGAAAATGGAAAATGTCCCGAAACATTTTTCAGAATTTCTCTGAAATTGTTTAGCTAATATCTTTAGTTAGGAACCTTCAAATTATGTGAGAATAGGATTCGGTACAAGTGGAGTAGTTGGAACTACTCGCGAGAATAGGCTAGAGGCACATCGCTCGGGTAGAGATAGCAAATGAAACACATGGCGAGAAAAATGAGACCGAGCGGAGAGTAAGGGCAGCAGAACTTTGGGGTCTGTGTGCTATAGCTCCGCTTGTGTCGATTGAGGACCGAGCCGTATGCGGGCCTGTTGAACAAGCTAGAACAGTACCGAAGACCTACCGGCTATATGGTAACCGGGAAACCGATGTAACTCGGGTAGCTGGGTATTGAGGCATTGCCTGTCGTTCAGAGGGTAGGTTGAGAGCTTGAGGTGTAAATCGGCTGGCGGCACTGAGATGCGCGTGCAGAGACCTCTTGCTCGGGACGATAGGACCAGTTCAATATTTGGCTAATGGGTGAAAGGTGGTTGCGTACGACGTCCATGATGGTTGCTGTAGGCAACATCGAGTCGGGCGTACATGACGGGTTATTCGGGTAACCCTGCAGGTGTAAATCGATTATAATCGCCGTCCCTCGCGGTCAGTGAGTACCACTTATTCACTGTACCGTGACGTAGAAAGAACAGGCGAGATACATGTTAAAATGTTGCTGATTGAAAGATGAACTTTGATTGTTAATGATTTGTTGTAGCCTAGGGCTAATTAAAGTTCTTTTCAACTTTGGGCAAAGTATATGAGAGAAATGCATTTCTTGTTTGATTGCGGCTCTCTCATGTGCCTTAGCGTAAAGTCTCCACAACCTGTTGGTAAAACTTGAAAGTAAGGTCCCACTAATTAGGCGAGTCCTTGCAACTTATTTTGCCTCATGTAACCTATCACCCTCCATGTAGAAGTTTCATGTTTGGGAGAGACGGGTCAGTCTTGCTGAGCCTTCGTGCTCACTGCTTGTGTTTGAAGCTTTTGCATGGTTCTATGAGGAAGGGACTCCCGAGGAGGAGACAGAACCCCAGGAGGGGAACCCCATCGAGTGGGAGTCGTGCACGCCACCGTGTTAGTGTGTGTGCGTGCTAGTGGGGACACGTTCACGGGCTGAACATGAACTCGATGCGTAGTCTACGCCCGTGAGTGTAGACTGAACATATTTTGTTGTATAAATGTTCATAAACCTTTTTATATAATAAAACTTTGCTTCCGCTTTGTACCTTTGATGTGTGTTATCCGGTGTTGTGCAACGCAGCACCCCTCAGCATGATCCTGGCTCGACAAGACCGTGGGGTCGTGTCAGCGTGGTATCAGAGCTCGCTTGAGGTTTAACGCACTACAAAGGTTATCTTTTTCAAAAATCCAGTGAGGAACGAGTTAGTAGCCCATATAAGGATGTTATTAGTATATAGAAAGTGACATACTAACCTATTTGCTTATGTCGGGGATTTTTGGGCCGAGCTGGATTTGAACCAGCGATGGGATGAAGACAAGGAACTGACAGGCTCCACCAGTGCGCACAAGCTGAAGGGTGGAGCCCCACGGGTGGCAGGTAACCCGACCCGCTTTAGTATCCTCTACGTATTCGAGCAATGTCTGTCCCTGGCGTGCGTGGTGCAATTTGGAAGACCCCGTCACGTGGTCAGTAACGTGAACACATAGCTCAAGGCGTGTTTGGCTTGAGAACATCCAGGCGAGTGATGACGGTCGGGTGTACGAACTGTATGGATACGGGCTCGGTGTGCAGCCGAGTCTGACGATTGTGCGAGTTATCTGCAGGTAGTGTAACCATGAAGCGGTAGACGTGTAGAATCCGTGTGTGAGTGACGCTTAGTGCCACTGAACTAACGAAGCCGTCTAAGTCCGGTATAGGTTTTTCTTTCTGAGGACGTAGTACCGACATGATCTGGTGACGCATCGACGTCACACCCCACTAAATGATCAACTTCATGGTAAAACTTGAAGGTTTTAATCTAGAGCATTAAAACTTTGCTGTAACCTCTTCCCTTAATCAGGATATTCAAAGTTAATAAGTTTTCAACTTATAGGATACTAAGGACAAAGTCCCCTGTTTTCAGCTAAATTAAGGCTGAAGTTAATCAGAGGCTAGAGGTTGAGTTCTTTCGAGGTTGGGGTCATATGATACATTTCTGGAAAGCTTTGGAAGAGCTTTACAACTTTTCTGCTAAGGTCCAGAGGTGTTTCATCCCTTAACCAATCGAAAAATGCAGTAGAGTTGAAACTGTCCAGAAAACAGGGCAGAGCAAACACTCTCTGTAACTCTCTGTAAATGGAGCATAACTTCCTGCATAAAACTCCAAAAATAAAAAATGAGGTAGTTCTGAAAAGTTCATGAGATAGGTTACAACTTTGTAACAGAAAGTTTTGTCAGATTGGGAGCAGAATTAACTGGAATTCTTGGATCAAATCAGTACCTAAAGCAGGGAGGTGCTGTCCAATTTTCTCCAGAAATTCTGTTAACTTTGACATCTCATAAATTTTGAACCAGGACAGATATTAGGCCAAGCAAATACTTTCTGGAAAGCTATTGAAGTTATCTTTAACTTTGATGTTGAGCTCCAGAATTGGTTTTGCTTTAGCATGGTCTAAATCAGGTTGAAATAGAAACTTGTCAGGGCTGTCATATTGGACAGCAGATCAGCCGTCAAATTTCTTTGAGTTTGAACTATGTTTCCAAGTTTTATGCGTTCAATGACATGTTTTATGTTATAACTCAGTGGTTTACTGTTCAAATAAATATTTGACATTTCTAAAATATGTTTCTACAGATGGCAGCGGATAGACAGTTGGAGAACGGGTGGGTGGTGTCCCACTGTTCTCACCGCAGCGGCTATCCGGAAACGTTGAGGCAAATGCTACAATATTTTGGATACAGCAAGATGCCGTAGTACTTCGCCAAGGAAGAAGGTGAGGAGGGGAACAAGACGTGGATGATCCATGTCGAAGTTCCTGCAGGACCTACGCCACCCGGTTGGGCGCCGTTCACCGTCACGGTGAGAGGTAGACAACCGGAGGGGATGTGGCAAGTGGCAGCCCGCGACACCATGTCGTGTTTCTGCCAGCTACACGTGAGAGCTATGGAGGGCACTCCATACGCGCTCGTTCCAGTGGAGGGACGGGCTAATCACGTGTAGGAAGGGAGGTACATGGAGGCAACAGATCCGGGTTGCCCAAGGTACAACCCCGCGGAGGCAAACCTCAGTCTCCAATTGAGGGCAGGAAAAGCCGTGATGGACAGCCAAGCTGTTCATACGGAGTGTCTCACTGCAAAGATCAAGGAGAGCACAAGCCGTGGAGACCATTTCGAGAGCGCTCACAGCGCACTCCGCAATGTGCTCCTTCCGATGATTAAGCGACTGAACAAACAGCATAATCAGTTGCATCGTCTGAAGAAGGCGAAGAAGAAAAGCCGTGTTGATATTGCGGCGCTGCAAGAACAGGTGCAGGATCTGACCCAGCAGAATGAGGTCCTTACTCAAGAGCGGGACGACGCTATTGAGGAAGGGCAAGGCTGGGAAGAGGACTACAACCAGGTCATGGACGAGGTGCATGCGTTGCAGGACCTCGTACCTCCGGTAATGGGCATAGCGGTGGTAGGTGTCGTACCCGTGGTCTTGGGTCTTCCGGCAATGGGGGAAACCAAGCCAGAAGAGGAGGTTTTGGACCCAGAGCCACCAGTAGAGGTACCGGAGGAGGACGACCCGCAGGAGGTCGAGTTCTACTCCGAGTAGGGGGTTACTGTTGCCAAGTAGGGCAGCAAGGGTGATGTAACCCAAACTTTTGTAATCGGTGACATGTCGTGTAGACAGTAGCGTATGTATAGGTAGTGACGACATGAGCACGACTTCTCGGAGATCCGAGACTAATGTATCTTGTCTAAAGTTTATGCTTTATCAATATATGTGAATGTTGTGCAACTTATTCATGCATCACTTCAAATACCTACTGTTTCATATGGAACTTTTAAGTATGACATGTGTTGATCGCTTCTGTTTTGAATTTCAGAATGACTCGTACTCGTGCCAACCCGGACGTTGGGGGTTCTAGTCAAGGGGGAGAAACCTCCCAACAGCCTCCCGAGGACTCCTCGGGACAGCAACAGCAACAGCAACAACAAACACCGCCACCGCCACCGCCAACGGTTACATTGGCCGACATCGTTGCGGCAATGGCGGGTTCTCATTAGAAGCACACAGAGTTGCTGCAGACCCTTATTGCAAATATGTCTCGACCAGAGAGGCGTCATGATCGTGAGGAGCGTCAACAAAGCTCCTACTCCGACTTTCTAGCGACTCATCCCCCGGTATTCTCAAGGGCAGATGAACCCCTCGATGCGGACAACTGGCTCCGCACGATGGAGATGAAGTTCGGGCTGCTCCAACTGAGTGAGCAGCGCAAGAGTCAGTTCGCGGTCCAACAGCTCCAGGGATCCGCGAGCACGTGGTGGGCGAACTACTGTGCTTCACAGCCCACCGACCGAGTTATGACCTGGGCGGAGTTCCGGACGGCCTTCAGGGCCTATCACATACCGCCGGGTCTCATGAAGAGGAAGACGCATGAGTTCTTACGCCTGCAACAAGGGGGTCAGAACGCGCTGGAATACTCCAGGGCGTTCAACGATCTCGCGCTCTACACGCCGTACCACGGCGATATTGACGAGAAGCGGCAGGATCACTTCTACCAGGGGCTTAACCCGCTCCTGAAAGACAAGCTGGCGATGTTCAATCGCGGCATCCTCAACGATATAATTGATGCTGCGATTGTTCAGGAGGACTCCGGCAAGGAGTTAGTGGCGGCGGAAAGAAAGCGAAGCGCGCCGCAAAGTAGCGGAGAAGGAGGCGGTCCTTCTTAGAAATTTCGGATGGTGAATCACCCACCATCGGGTCCATGCTGGCAGCCACCGCAGAGGTCGATGCCATTCCGCAGTCAGCCCTATTCCCCACCGGCGTTCAGGCCAGCACTACCAGCACCACCTCCGCAGCAACAACAGGAGCGGGCGATGCCGCGTGCGTATGCACCTCAGCAGCGCATGCCGGGCTTTCGTACCCCAAGCACTGGACAAGCAGCGGCCACATGCTACAAATGTGGTCGTCCAGGACACTTCGCCAGCAGTTATCCGGAGAGACAAGGCGGCGGAGTTGCACCGCAACTTCCGGGGAGGAATCAGCCCCGGAATCCTACTAATGCGCGACGGGCGAACCCTAGGCCCGGCACCGTCCACCAACTTGCCATAGAGGATGTGCCGGAGGGTGAGCCAATCCTTGCGGGTATGTTCCAACTCCACGAGCATCCCACCATAGTATTGTTTGATTCAGGCGCCATACACAATTTATTAGCCAAGCTTTCATTGTTAAACACAGCTTGCAAATACTACCCACCAATAGTCCATATTTGATTTCTTCACCGGGTGGGAAGATTTCAGCAAGCGTAATGGTTTCCAAAGCACCATTATGCTTAGAGGGTAGAGTATACCCTACGTTTCTCATAGTCTTAGAGGGACAGGAGGTCGATGTCATCTTAGAGATGTCGTGGTTAACCCGCCATGGCGCTGTTTTAGACACCGTCCTTCGAATCGTGCATTTGAACTCAGAAGTGCACAGATCTCACTCCTTATTTCTGGACAGTCCAGAAATAAAACTTCCAAGTGTCTATCAATCCACCACTATCAGATTGGAAGATATTCCAGTGGTCCGAGAGTTCCCTGACGTGTTCCTAGATGATTTACCGGGGATACCGCCCGACAGAGAGGTGGAGTTCAAGATTGAACTTGCACCGGGAACCACGCCAATATCTGAAGGCCATACTAGATGGCGCCCAAGGAATTGGCCGAGCTGAAGGCTCAGCTAACGGACCTGCTGGAGAAGGGTTTTATTAGGCCGAGCTCCTCGCCATGGGGCTGTTTGGCATTATTCGTAAAGAAGAAAGACGACACGTTGCGGCTTTGCGTGGACTATCGTCCACTAAACACCGTAACCATCAAGAACAAGTACCCGTTGCCACGGATCGACATGTTGTTTGATCAGTTGGTCGAAGCAAAGGTCTTTTCCAAGATGGATTTAATATCCGGGTACCACCAGATTAAAATACGAGCTGAGGATATTCTGAAGACGGCTTTCTCGATGAGGTACGGACTTTATGAGTACCTGGTCATGTCCTTCGGCCTCACCAATGCTCCAGCTCACTTCATGTATTTGATAAACTCGGTATTCATGCCTGTCGGTACCCTCAATACCGGGTACCCCCGCGCACAGGATGAAACCGCCTAAGGACCTCGCCCCCTCTGCAGGGGCGAGCTTTGAAGGCGCCACGTGTCCAGCGAGGCCGGAGCTCCCCTCCCCTCGGAGGATAGCTCCGGGCCTACCACGTGGCCCAGGAGGCCGAACCTTACTCCCTCTGCAGGGGCGAGCTCCGAAGATGCCACGTGTCCAGCGGGGCCGGAGCTCCCCTCCCCTTAGAGGATAGCTCGGAGCCTGCCACGTGGCCCAGAAGACCGGACCTCGCCCCCTCCGCGGGGGTGAGTTCCGAAAGATCCACGTGTCCTGCGGAGCCGGAGCTCCCCGTCTCCTCAGAGGAGAGCTCCGGGTCCGAAACGTGGCTAGCAGAGCAGTGCTGCCGCCCGACGCGGTAGGCAGCGGGAGTAAAGGCGTGCCATGCCTTTACCGTACAAAGCATTCAAGACCCGCGCCCTCCCAAGACGAAGAGGTGCAGCGCACGCCTGTCAGGAGGCGCTGTGACCAGTCACAGTCAGGACAGGCGTACAGTGTCTGAAGCTGCAGACCATTGAAGGCAGCGACAAGACCGGACAAGACATGCCCTGCCGCCCCTGCCATCGCCAATGACTACACGCTACACTTAGCCTGTGGCATGGGCAGGGCGGCAGGATGAGGACTTCGACGACAGCGCCAAGATACAATAGCTGGTAGGAAATCACCCCGGGGCCACCTGTCTGGTCCCCGAGGCCCACCTTGTAAGCCACCCGAGCCTTGGACTATAAAAGGCTCGGGTAGGCAACGTTACAAGGGGTTTGACTTTTGCTCGACTCCCTCTAGCGGTTCGCCTCTTACACACTCACATGCAGGGTTCGAACTCTGTTGACTCACACTCTAGCCATCTCACACCCTCAAGCTCAGGACTCCGGTTCTGAGCAGCAAGCAATACAGCGAGCACCTCTGCTCACCGTGGACGTAGGGTTTTACGCTCCGGCGGCCTGAACCGCGTAAAACTCCCCGTGTCAAGCTTCTCCCTCAATCGTCCCTAACGCTGAAGCTCTCCGCGAGTGACTAGCCCCTCCGAAAAAGAACCTCCGCGGGCTGCCCAGAGCAGGTCCGGGGGAAGTGTCGGCTACACACATCGACAATGCCGGAGCTGGACAAGTTTGTCATGGTCTTATTCGACGACATATTGATATATTCCAAGTCGGAGGAAGAGCACAAGAAACATCTGCGTATAGTCTTGCAACGGCTGCGGGATCACAAGCTATACGCAAAATTCAGCAAATGCGAGTTCTGGATATCGCAAGTGCCTTTTCTCGGGCATATCATCTCAGCCGAGGGCATCGCTGTAGACCCGAGCAAGATCACACAAGTGCTGAATTGGAAGTCCCCGAGAACGGTTCACGAGGTATGGAGTTTCCTCAGACTCGTGGGATATTATCGTAGGTTCATTCCGAACTTCTTGAAGATTGCCAAGCCTATGACGGAGCTGCTGAAGAAGGCCACCAAATATGTTTGGAGTCCAGCATGTGAAGCAGCGTTCAAGGCATTAGTGAAGCACCTAACATCAGCACAGGTTTTGGCGCAGCCAGACACAACAAAACCATTCGATGTGTACTGCGATGCATCCGGCATTGGGCTCGGATGTGTGTTGATGCAAGACCGAAGAGTGGTCGCATATGGGTCACGGCAGCTTAGAAACCATGAGCAAAATTATCCAACTCACGACTTGGAGCTTGCTGCCGTGGTACTCGCACTCAAAATGTGGAGGCACTACCTACTCGGTAACCTCGTACATTTATATACCGACCACAAGAGCCTCAAGTACATTTCACTCAGAAGGAGATGAACATGAGGCAGCGAAGATGGTTAGAGTTGATAAAGGATTACGAAATAGAGATCCATTATCACCCCGGCAAGGCAAACATAGTGGCGGATGCGCTGAGCCACAAGTCACACGTCAACAATCTGACCATCACACTGTTGGAAGAGAGCGAACCACCACTGCATGTGATTCCATGGAGCTCTCTACAACTTAGCTTTGATCCCCACCATCCGTGAAGAGATAGCAGCAGCTCAGAAAAATGACAAGGGCATGTCATATTTGCGGAGACGCATAGACAGTGGGGAGCTGAAATATTTCCGGAAAGACGGAGACGATGTCCTATGGTTCAAGGAACGGATTGTCGTACCCCGTAACCCGTAATTACGGAAGAAAATCTTTGATGAGGCTCACTTGTCAAAGTTTTCTATTCACCCCGGCAGCAACAAAATGTATCAAGAACTCATAAGCAAGTTTTGGTGGACACGAATGAAGCGGGAGATCGCAAAGTACAAGTCCGAGTGCGATACATGTCGCAGGGTGAAGGCAGATCATATGCTGAAACCGGGACTGCTGCAACCACTAGGCGATCCTGCCTGAAAATGGGAGAATGTGAGCATGGACTTCATCGTCGGTTTACCCACCACCTTTCAGAAGCATAATTCTGTGTGGGTGATCGTCGACCGGCTCATCAAACTTGCCCATTTCATCCCGGTCAACACCAAGTACAACCCAAGAAGTATGCTGAACTGTATATCTCACGAATCCTATGCTTGTACGGCGTACCCCGTACCATCATATCGGATCGGGGCACTTTATTTGTGTCCTGTTTTTGGGAGCAGCTACATGCTGCATTGGGGACGAAGCTGATCCGTAGTTCAGCATACCACCCACAGACGGATGGGCAAACCGAGCGGATAAATCAGATTCTAGAAGATATGCTACGAGCTTGCGCTATCAACCACGGCAAGAATTGGGATGATCACTTCCGTTAGCCGAGTTCTCATACAACAATGGGTACCAAGACAGCATCAAGATGGCGCCTTACGAGGCGCTATACGGGAGAAAATGCCGCACACCATTGAATTGGTGTGAGTCTGGCGAAAGGGTCACCTTCGGGATTGATCTGGTCAATAACGCGGAAGAAAAGGTTCGGCTGATTCAAGCGAACCTAAAAGCCGCCCAATCCCGACAGAAACAATATGCGGGCCGGAGAAGACACTCATTTCAGTTTGAAGTCGGGGATCACGTATACCTATGTGTGTCTCCAATGAAGGGCGTGAATAGATTCGGGGTGAGAGGAAAGTTGGCACCCCGATTCATCGGTCCATTTCAGATTACAGAAAGATGTGGATCAGTAGCATACCGGCTGAAATTACCAGAAGCACTTTCCGGTGTGCACGACGTCTTTCACATTTCCCAGCTGAGGAAGTGTCTTAAGCTATCAACTACCATTCAGCTGGAGGACATAGAAGAACTGAAACCAGATCTCACGTATCGGGAGGAACCTTTTCAGATTATGGATGGAAAGGCCCGAACCACACGCAACCGTACGTTGTGGTTCTACAAGGTTCTATGGAATAATCACTCCATGGACGAAGCGACATGGGAGAGCGAAGGATTTCTTCGCGCTAACTACCCTGACTTTTTCATGTCGCATATACAGTAATTTTTCCACCGTCCTCTCTCTCATTTTCACCTTATAATCTTGGGACGATATTCTTTTAAGGGGGAGGAATGTAAGGGCCTAAGTTTTTGGCACATACTCAAAGTATTCATCACACCTCACACACACTTCATTTGAAGAAAGTTGATGAACACATTTGAAGAGCAAGTAACCACCATCAACATGATCATTAGAGAACAAACTCACACAATGCAAAAGTGGAATCTCCCACATGCATCATCTAGGGGCTGGACATATGAAAAACTCCTACACCTTGGTAGGAATGTCCATGCCAAGTTTCACCCAAATTCAAAACCTTTTTGAAGTCCTTTTGGGTATAGCTAGAAAGAGGGTGGTTTGAACTCAAATTCAAATTCAAACTGTTTTCATCCCATGAATTCAAAAGTGGGAGGCATATTCTTACTCAGTACATTTTTGTGAGCTCACACACCAATTTTCACTCCATTTGGAGTTGATCTTGACATGAGCTATGTTCAGAAAATTCAAACTTTATTTGAATTTCAAACTGCATATGTGCTGAAATTTAGTCAAACACAAACCAATTTGAATTCCATCCCATTCAAATGGCTCAGGGGTAGATAATTCAAATCACCATGGGTATAAGGGGGATTACTGTTTACAACAGTAAGAGGGAGTTAAGTTCAGAGGTTAAAAGGGGAATGGGACCCACATGTCAGCCATTGAAGCAATTCAACCGACTGAAACTTCAGTACTCGGGTCTTCGGGCTTCCTCCGAGGGCGCCACCGAAGGGAGGCCCCGTGCCACCAGCTGCTTGCCCACGTGCGGACGCAGGTCGGTGCTGATCGCTTCTTAAGGCGCTCCTCGCCTCTGCCGAAACCACCCTCATCTGCTTTTCTCTCGCGCGAACACTGAGCCAAAGCTCTTCCCTCCGCTGCTCGGACTGATCGAGAAAACGGCGAAACACCCACGCCCTCTCCTCCCCGAGCTGCTAAACACGGTCCTGAGCTCCGCACACACCTCCACGACCCGGAAACAAGCAAGTTCCGGCCTCCCTTGCCCGAGAACGACCGCCACAGCGGCGACCAAACTTCAGCCGACGATCGGGTGATCGTGGACAGCCCTCCACAGGGGTTCTCACGGTCAAGCGATCCAGGCCACGGGAGCGTGCTAGGTTGGTGCTGCTCTCCTCCAATTCTTGGAGCAAACCGTGAAGCATCGACCGGGAATTTCCAGATTTTGCTCCGGCGGCCTCAACCCGAGCATCCGGTACGGTTCTTTCAAATTCCTGCTCTCTGATCCTCCTTCGGTCATCAAACTTGGCACATAGGCGCTGGACTAGCCGGCGATCATTTTCCTTTTAGCATCCGTTACATGAAACCGGCTAGGAGCGACGGATTTCGAGCTCGATCAAGGGCGTTCATGGCAGACACGATCGGTCTCACGGTGCCGACAACCTTGCAGCCGTTTCTGAACACCTTTGAAGCTTTGACGAGGTTCCTAGAGGTGCACTGGTGCTGTAGAGCTCGTCGGTACAGGTTTTGGCGGGGTAGAACTCCCGGCCAACGCTGCTGAACCTCAACAGAGGCCGCTGCACGTCGCCGGCCACCTTCTGGTCATCGGCAGTCCAAAAGCACCTCACCATCGTGTTCCCCGGGGTTATAAACGCACTGGCGGTGAGTTCTAGCTCGGAAGGTGGCCGGGAACGGCCGGCCAGCGAGCTACAGCCTGCTCCGGCGAGCGGAGAGCGCGGGCGCGCGCTGGGAACCGGCGGGAGTAAGACGAAGGGGGTGGGTCCCGGCTGTCAGCGGCAGATATTTTAAAATCGGGATCTGCTGTGGCACGGATCGGGTGCGGTTGCGCGCGGAGGACTCAGTAGCCGCGTGTGTCAACCGATGAGGAGCTGACACGTAGCCCCGGGTCCCACGCGCAGTGATTTAAACTTTTCCTGATTTTCAGATTTCATTCAAACTTCAAATTCTCATAACTTTGGCTAGAAAACTCCAAATCGAGTGAACCAAATTTTTTTAGATTCATCACTGAGTACTTTCCAGCAAATCAAGTTTCACTTCATGAGAAAATCATTATTTCTCCAGAATTAATTCTTCAAAGTGTAAAATCTTTAGAATTTTAACTGGAGAACCCTTTATAGGAAAATTCTGAACTTTTGCTGGGATGTTCACCAAAATATCCCTGAGCTACCATAAAAATTTCAGATCCATTTGAGCTCATTTAATCCACCTAATGGGGTGATTAATGAAACTGTTCCAGAGAAAATGGAAAATGTCCAGAAACATTTTTCAGAATGTCTCTGAAATTGTTTAGCTCATATCTTTATTTAGAAACCTTCAAATTAAGTGAGACCAACTCCATTAAAACCCTCTGAAAATCTAGTTTTCAGAAAGTCATGGCTTACTCCATGAAAATTTTTAGAAAACCCTAAGAGCTCCAATTAAGGTCAAGTACATAATTTTTTGTGGAGGGCTCAAATTAGCTTTGCTGCAACTAAAACTTGGCCAAGTCTCTGTTTAGGTTGTAACCAAACCACAGTAAAAATTTCAGAGTCATTGGGTATGTCTAGTGAAACTTATAGTGTTCACAAGTTTAAATTCCATTGAAATGCATATAAATTGACGCATATTTATATTTCTCCTATGTAGTCGCTAAGGTTGAGGAGGAACCCGAAGTCTTAGACTTCGTTACTCCGGAAGAGAAGCTAGCTTACGGTCAAGAGCAGCAAGGCAAGCTCCGGTTTGCATTAACCTTTTAAATAAATTTTTATTGTTTTGAGAACTTACTTTGAGTACCATTACTTCTTGCATTAGAGTCTTGTTTGAAACCCAAATGCATAGCCAAGAAAACCATGGGTTGGAAAGATTGAAAACCTCGTTAGCCACTGCAATGCTAAAGGTAGAGTAGGATTCGGTACAAGTCGAGTAGTTGGAACTACTCGCGAGAATAGGCTAGAGACACATCGCTCGGGTAGAGATAGCAAATGAAACACATGGCGAGAAAAATGAGACCGAGCGGAGAGTAATGGCAGCAGGACTTTGGGGCCTGTGTCCTATAGCTCCGCTTGTGTCGATTGAGGACCGAGCCGTGTGTGGGCCTGTTGAACAAGCTAGAACAGTACCGAAGACCTACCGCCTATATGGGAACCGGGAAACCGATGTAACTCGGGTAGCTGGGTATTGAGGCATTGCCTGTCGTTCAGAGGGTAGGTTGAGAGTTTGAGGTGTAAATCGGTTGGCGGCACTGAGATGCGCGTGCAGAGACCTCTTGCTCGGGACGATAGGACCGGTTCAATATTTGGCTAACGGGTAAAAGGTGGTTGCGTATGACGTCCGTGATGGTTGCTGTAGGCAACATCGAGTACGGACGTAAGTGACGGGTTATTCGGGTAACACTGCAGGTGTAAATCAATTATAATTGCCGTCCCTCGCGGTCAGTGAGTACCACTTGTTCACTGTACCGTGACGTAGAAAGAACAGGCAAGATACATGTTAAAATGTTGCTGATTGAAAGATGAGCTTTGATTGTTAATGATTTGTTGTAGCCTAGAGCTAATTAAAGTTCTTTTTAACTTTGGGCAAAGTACATGAGAGAAATGTGTTTCTTGTTTGATTGCGGCTCTCTCATGTGCCTTAGCGTAAAGTCTCCACAACCTATTGCTAAAACTTGAAAGTAAGGTCCCACTAATTAGGCGAGTCCTTGCAACTTATTTTACCTCATGTAACCTATCACCCTCCATGTAGAAGTTTTATGTTTAGGAGAGACGGGTCAGTCTTGCTGAGCCTTCGTGCTCACTGCTTGTGTTTGAAGCTTTTGCAGGGTTCTATGAGGAAGGGACTCCCAAGGAGGAGACGGAACCCCAGGAGAGGAACCCCGTCGAGTGGGAGTCGTGCACGCCGCCGTGTTAGTGTGTGTGCGTGCTAGCGGGGACACGTTCACGGGCTGAACATGAACTCGATGCATCGTCTACGCCCGTGAGTGTAGACTAAACATATTTTGTTGTACAAATGTTCATAAACCTTTTTATGTAATAAAACTTTGCTTCCGCTTTGTACCTTTGATGTGTGTTATCCGGTGATGTGCAACGCAGCACCCCTCAGCGTGATCCTAGCTCGACAAGACCGTGGGGTCGTGTCACTCCACTCACTAAATTATAAAATAAACACTTAGAGGCCACCAGAAATGCAGAAAATTAGCAGAGGGGTCTTTCATTATATAAGTTCCACATCGGTGAAGAAAATTGAATTTACATTTGAAAATTTTGAATTGTAATCTCTCTATTTGATTAATTGATTTAATTAAGAAATATACCTAAACAATTTAGTAAAAAATTCATGGGGAAATGTTATAAATTCCTAAATTGACACCATTTCCTAAATTGACACCATTTGATGAAAATTTTATGCAATATTTGTAAAAATTGGATTGCTATTCACCGATTTGAGTTACATTTACATTCAAATTTGGAATTTAAATGCCTTATGATTTCAGAGTTGTGCATTTTAAAATGTTGATTGTTGTAGAGATGCTCGATATGATGAGAGTGAGCGGAGTGAGTTGTTGTACCTTGATTTGGTAGGTGCACTAGTGCATGGTGCAGTTGGAGCACATGCATGGTGGCAAGTGGGAGACCGTCAGGCAAGTTCTCTGGGTGCTGCTACTCATGATGGATAGGCTAAACATGTATGTCAGTGAATTAATTGGTAGTAAGGTCATATGATATGACATGGACATGATGATAATATAAACAATTTATGAATAAGCATCATCATGTCATCTAACACAAGATCATCAAGGTGCATAATATAAGAAAAGACAAAGTATGATGATCAAGAGCATGTCAAGGTACACGACACATGGAATTACATAAGACATACTTAACTCTTCACTTACCTTATTGTGGCCCACAATAGTCTATGAACTTAGTCACTGTAAGAAGCATTGTATCATACAGTGACCATGATGGTAACATATGATGGCTGCTTAAACTTCCCAGCCAGCATTTGAATGGCTAGATCACCATACAATATACTGTACCATACGGTGACTACTGGACCATACAATGACTCCAATAACATCAATCCAAAATAAACTTTTTCTGTACTCATTGTATCATACGCTGACCTTACCATATCCTACTGTAACTTCATATTCTATCCAACAAATGTTCTCTATATGAATCCTATGGTTAATCACCTTATCATACAATAACTCGAAAGATCCTTCTGCACAAAACCATTTTCCCTTCTGAACATAATCTTCTCTAGTCACAATATCATACCATGACCCTCTAAATCTGAAACATGCAATGTTTCCCTTGAACCCACTTCCAACTTCATCTACTTCCTTGCGACTTTTGAGATGTTAACACTCCAATAATGTAACATTACATACATGAGACTAAACATATTCTACACTAGCAAACCTTGTTAGTCCAATTGACTATATTGACATTAATTACCAAAACCTATTAATCATATTCTAGTATCATTGATCATACAATCCCCCCTTCTTGATAGTTGATTTCAACACAACCAAAGTAAGAGATAACACATAGAATCAGGCACAACTGCTTGCTTGGATGTATTGACAAAATGGTTACCTTTGCTCATACCTCATTCTCTTGATTTCATAGTCACATCATGATTTCAAATACTTCTTCTCTTTGACATATCCTTCCAATTTTTGTCAGAAGGAGGTGGAGTTATGAAGGTACTCCGCTGGAGGTGGAGTTATGAAGGTAACTAAAGGATCCCTTGTGTTGTCATGAAAGATAATTTGTTAACTGCACATTTATACTGCTTCAAGGCACTACAATCATTGGTAATATTTTGTGTCTTCCAATTCATTATTTGATTCTGATTCTACTAATTATTAGCATAGGCATCTTGGGCATATGAGTGAACTTGGTATGACAATTTTAAGCAAGAGAGGACTTCTTGATGGATGTAGCATCAGTAAGATTGATCTTTGTGAGCATTGTGTGTTTGGCAAACACAAGAGGGCAAAATTCAAAACTTCAGCTCATTCAACCGAAGATATTCTTAATTATGTGCATTCTTTTTTATGAGGGCCAACTTGCAAAACTTCTGTTAGATATGCTCGTTATATATTGACTGTTATTGATGGTTATTCGAGAAAAAATTGATTTTATTTCTTGAAGCATAATTCAGAAGCATTTTATACATCTAAACAGTAGAGAACTATGGTTGAGGATCAAACTAATAGAAAAATTGAAGGTTCTTTACACCGATAATGGGACGAAATTATGTTCTAATGCTTTAAGTTCTTATTGTAAGTCTCAAAGTATGTAAGACACTGCATCCTTGCTCATACACCTCGCAGAATGATGTGGTTGAGTGTATGAACATGACAATCTTCTCGAAGGTTGGTTACATGTTGTCTAATGCTGGTCTGAATAGATGTTTTTGGGCTGACGTTGCTTCCACTTCTTGCTTTGTAATTAATCATTCCTCCTCTATTTTTATTTATAAGAAAACTCAATTGGAGCATGGTCTACTTTGTCCAACAATTTATTCTGAATTGAGTTTTTTGGTTGTCCTGCTTATTCTCATGTTGATAATGGTAAATTTGGATCTATAGCTATTAAAAACATCTTTCTTAGTTATGGTTCTGGTGTTAAAGGTTATAGGTTGTTGGATCCTGAATCTAAAAAGGTTATAACTAGCAAAAGTGTTGTTTTTAATGAATCTTCTATGACTGTTAACTATCCTATTCAGTCTGCAGTTTTTGCATTTTATTGATTTAGCACATATACCATATACTGATGTACATTTGGAATTATTGATGATGAGTACTTTATTGCTTCACATTCTTGTCCCGTTGTGCAGTCTTTACATTGTTCAATTAAAGCTGGCAGATCTAGGTGGCCTCATGTTGGACCCAAGAAGTTAATTGACGAATACAATTTTGAGGCTATTACTTATGTGCACAAGAAGTTACTGCCTATGCTTTGGGTTGTGTAGAAGATGTTAAAGGTAGTGTATAATCGTCTAACATTTTGAAGCTATTAATTATTTGATGCAAAAATTGGATTACCTCTATGCAAGATGAGATAAAGTCACTTGAAAAGAATTGTACTTGGGATTTAGTGTCATTGCCTAAAGATAAGAAGCATGTTAATTACAAATGGATTTTCAAATGGAAGGAGCCTATAGTTAGATTCTAGGTATTGATTATAATGATATGTTTTCTCCTGTTGTCAAACATAACTCTATTTGACAATTGTATTAACTCTATGCAAGATAAATGAGATTTAGTATCATTGCCTAAAGAGAAGAAGCATGTTCGTAACAAATGGATTTTCAAATGGAAGGAGTCTATAGTTAGATTCTAGGTATTGATTATAATGATATCTCCTCTCCTGTTGTGAAACATAACTCTATCTGCAATTTATGTAGTATTTTTGCTATGTGCGATTATAAGATAGATTGATTAGATGTTAAAATTATATTCTTATATGGAGAGTTAGACGATGAAATTTATATGGATCAATTTGAAGACTTTTTTATAAAAAAGCAATACCTTGTTTGCAAGTTTAAAAAATCTCTTTATGGCTTGAAACAGTCTCCTAAATAGTAGTTTAATAGATTTGACTCCTCTATGCTCTCTCAAATTTTAAGCTGTCTACATGATAGTTGTGTTTATTTAAAGATTGTTAATGGTTCAGTTATTTATTTTCTTTCTCTATGTTGATGATGTGTTGATTATTGGAAAAGATTAGTCGAAAATAGGCAAATTAAAAGCACAACTGAATTATGAATTTCAGGTGAAGGATTTAGGTGCCGCAAAGGAAATCTTTAACATGAAGATTATGAGAGAGAGAGAGGGACAATATGACAAGTTATACCTTAGTCAACATGATTACATTGAAAAAATCTTTTGTTGTATCAATATGCATGATACTAAAGCAGTAAGTACTCCGTTAGCTCCACATTTTAGAATATATCTTTAGCTTTACATCCCGAGTCAAATTATGATATTGAGTACATGTCTAGAGTTCCTTATACCAGTGTAGTTGGTTGTCTTATGTATCCTATGGTTTGTTCTCATCCTGATTTTCATAAGCACTAAGTGTTGCTAATAGATACATGGCTAATCCTGGCAAGAGAGCACTGAAAAGTTGTTCAATGAATATTGAGATATATGTATGGTATTCCAATTGCTTGTTTGTATTTTGAAAATCTGGAGATGAACTTGTTGGTTACGTTTAGTCGTTTACTCAGATTATGTAGTTGATTTAGATAGATGGGGATCTCTCGCAAGTTATGTTTTCACAAATTGGTGGTTGTTTTGTTAGTTGAAAAGGTTGCTTATAGTCTATTGTTGTTTTGTCAACTACTGAAGTTGAATATATGACTATTCCTGAAGCTTGTAAAGAAGCTATTTGACTTAGATGGAGACAACAGAAATTTTACTTGATGTGGAACTTACGTTTTGTCTTTCTTCAATATTCCTATG
Organism: Neostapfia colusana; assembly: GCA_030760725.1. Taxonomy (NCBI): domain Eukaryota; kingdom Viridiplantae; phylum Streptophyta; class Magnoliopsida; order Poales; family Poaceae; genus Neostapfia; species Neostapfia colusana. The sequence continues at coordinate 24,142,573 of JASWHV010000019.1, read as the reverse complement.
GGAATCATGTATCCCGAAGCAATATGTAGAGTTCGTGTCATAGAGACACAAACATTATACCTGCCACCATAATATTCTACTTGACTATGTGTGCAGCCAGTCTCGGTGAAAGAAACCAAGTCCTTGGAACTAGAGGATGTCAAGTCGCGCTCCAAGTAACGCTGCGACGAAATGCCTTCACGGGTCAAGAAATGAGCGAGGAGCCATGGAACGACTTCCTCCCATATCGTTCTCATATATGTACCTTCGTCGACCTTTACATCTGTGATTAGAATAACTGAAATCTAATAAATATTAGCCATGTCGACGAAAGTATACATAGCAGGAGAGAATGGGAAGAGGGAAGCCGAGCCATGATCATATAGACCATCCACGAGGAGGATATTCACCGGGGCAGCGGGCCTGCCTGCTTCTATTACTGGTGTGGTGGCCCACCCCCGGCTTGTCTGGCCCTCCTCCATTTCCGGCCCATCCCCATCTTGTCACCGGATTCTCGAGTCAATTGCTATTATATAACCCCTATCGAGCGGCTTCGACAAAATAACACTTACGTCGTGGGCTTCGATAAAATGACACTTTTATCATTGACACACCGTTAAAATAGAATTCTACTCTAATTTACGTCCTTTTAATATTTTTCTTTTCTTTTTAATTGTTATAGAATCTGAAATGACCATACTACCCTTTGTTGATTTTTCCTGTACCTTACTCTCCCATATCCCAACATGTTTCGGTGGGCAGCCTTTCTTGTAGTTGAACACTGGGTTGCCGGCATATATTAATGAGAGACATGGTTACAATCTGCTAACACCCACGTAGAAAACTCGTTTCGTACAACAAGACACGCGGTTGCTGTTTCGAAGTTCCAGCATGATGCTGGAGAAAATAGAGAGCTCTGGGATGTCGTAGAGATAACTTCAAATAATGGTCAGGGTATGCAGTGGAAATACACTCGAGGTCCAGCTGCCGGCCGTATCGTCGGTCGACGGTGATTAGGGATGAAAACGGACGGATATAGATGGATAAAATGTTTTTTCATATCTATATCCATTTAAAAATTTCGGAAATGGATTGGATCGGATGTTATCGGAAACGGATATAGTATCGGATATGTCGGATGTATCGGAAACGGATTCATCGGATCAGAAAAATATGGATATCGGACGGAATTCGGATATTTATTTCGAAATAACAATTCACAAGTAACATATAATTCATAGTTCATACATTTAATTCAATGTACATCCACATCAAATTCATACATGGTTCGTATATGAAACTTGAAACACATAAATAGTTCATACATAATACTTAATACATATATATTTCATACATAGTGCATATTTTCTAATCTTCATCACCACTAGATGAAAAAAATCAGCAACATCATTCATCTTGTCGGGATCACTTTCTATGTTCTCGTCCTATGAAATAATGAAGCAATAAGTGAAATGATGTTAGGTAAAATGATGCTACCAATTTTATTTATAATAAACAAACCTGAATTTTATTGATACTCATCGTTTCCACAAAATCATCAACAATAGTAAGTATACTCTTACGATCTGAAATAGATGAAAACGACATAAGCAAGTATAAACCCTCAAAAATAAGAAACATTAAGCGTCGGGGCCTCGGGGCCGGTGGCGTGTCGGGGCGGCGCCGTGGCTGGGCGGCGATGGCTCGGGAATCGGGAGTCGGGGCAGAGGTCGGGCGGTGGTGGACCGGGCCGGGGCGTCAGGGGCGGCGCCGGTGAGTGGCGAGCCGACGACAACTGAGGCAGAGCCGCGGAGGTCAGGGATGGCTGCTGGGGCGCTTGGCCAGCGGCGGCGCTGTGGCCTGCGGCAATGGCAAACTGGTAAACACTAGGTCGGGGCAAGAGTGGAGGTGGGGGAGGACTCTGCTCGGGCTCGAGCCTCGGGGTAGCTGGGTAGGGCCGTAGGGGAGGTGGTTGTGGCCTATTGCCTGTGGCTGGCTGCGGACTCAATTGAATTTGTTTGGTCGGATATATCTCGGATATTGTTCGGATATATCCGACCCAATATGGATATCCGACAAAACGGACGGATTCTGACGAAAATCATATCCGATCCGATATCCAATTTAAAATATCCGAATTTATATCCGTATCCGAAAAAAATCTGACCAAAATAGATATGAATCGAATATATTCAAAAACAATTGCGAACGGATCGAAACATATCCCATCCGTTTTCATGCCTAAAGTGATGCATGTAGCGTCCCTGGACCCTGGATCGTCCCACGGTCGGCTCCTCGAGTTGCACATCCTCCTGCAGTTACTACCAGTACAGCGCCTCGTCATGCTATTTCTGCTACTTCTCTAGAACCTAATCGAGCTGACAATCTGGTGTGACAATAAACTCATTATGCAACTGGGGGATAATCTGGTGTGCCAATGAACTCAACATGGCAGCTTATTGTGGTTCCTTATCTGCCCAGCATGTTACATGGAAGATGGGAGAGTAGGGTATAGAAAAAATCAATAAAGGCTAGTATGGTCATTTTAGATTCTATAACAATTATAAAAGAAAAGAAAAATGTTAAACGGATGTAAATTAGAGTAAAATTCTATTTTAACAGTGCGTCAACGATAAAAATATTATTTTATCGAAACCCACGACATAAGTGTTATTTTGTCGAAACCGCTCAAGTTCTATAATAGCAATTGATTCCCGGATTCTCTCTGCTCTGCTTTGCGTTGCGTGGCTCCAAAGGCTTGATGCCATCCATAACCCTTACGCACCCGAATTGTTCCTTCCCAAAAAGAAGCGTCGATGCTTAACCACAAGATGTCAAGAAATATAGCTGTTGGTGAGCAGACCAAGAGCAGTGGCGTGTCGGGTACAGTACCGGTGGTAAGACGTGGTATCAGCTGCTTGGGACCTGGAGCGTGCAGGACAGTACCTGCGCTCTGACGCTCTGCAGTTAAAGCAGCGCAAACCAACAACACACGAGAAAAAGCTTGGAAACGGGGAGCGTCGTCCAATGGAGACGGATTTGCTGGGCGTGGGCTTCGACTTCTACTGGCCGCCGCCGCCTCACCTCCTCCTAGAAGACGACTTCTACAGGTTCTCCTCCTGCTCCTCTTCTTCAGTTCTTCTTTGTTACTACTATTTCTCTCTTATTAACACCAGCTGACGATGAGTGCTGGCTGGTGCAGCATGTGCGTGCTACCGGCAAGCGACGCGGCGGACTCGATGTCCGGCCTGTACAACTACCGTGAGGACTCCAACTCGCCGGACGGCGCCAACTCCTGCTCCGTGGCGGTCCCGACCATGTCGTCCTCGCCGCCGCCGCAGCAGCAGCAACCGGGAGGAGGAGGCGCGGCGAGCAAGAACATGGTCACGGAGAGGGACCGCCGCCGGAGGCTCAACGAGAAGCTCTACGCGCTCCGCAGCGTCGTGCCAAACATCACTAAGGTCACAGCGAGCACTCCTGTTCTTCATTCAATACGATTTGCGCAGTTGCGCCGAATGGCAGGGCAGTTCAATTGATTTGTTCTTTCCGCGTCGCGTCCTGGTGTCAGATGGACAAGGCCTCCATCGTCAGGGACGCCATCGCCTACATCGAGAAGCTGCAGGAGGAAGAGCGCCGGATGCTCGCCGAGATATCGGCCCTCGAGTCCTCCTCTGTCAAGACGGAGGTCGCCGACAGCTTCCGGTGCCGGAAGAGGCCATGGACGGCGCCGGACGATGACGGCGCCACGCGCGCGCCACCCTCGCCGCCGGTCAAGATCCTCGATGTAATCCCACACTGATTTCTAAATAAATGAACAACCGTGTTTGCACGGGACCAGATTAAATCGAATTAAGGCCATTGCACATCACAACGAGGTAACAATTGACCCACCCAACACGCAGGTGCAGGTATCGGAGGCGGCGGAGAAGGTGGCGGTGGTGAGCGTGCGGAGCAGCAGGGGCCGGGACGCCGTGGCCAAGGTGTGCCGCGCGCTGGAGCCACTCCGCCTCCGTGTTGTCACGGCCACCGTCGCCGCCGTCGGCGATACCGTCGGCCACACCATGTTCGTGCAGGTAACGCTACACCCACAATAATTACCTGCGTGCGTTGGGCGTGCTTTGTGTTGCCGCGTGGAAACACTATGCTTGGACGAGTCGCTTTCGCGCATAATTGGCTCGTGACCTTGCCCACCACTCCCCCCCCCCCCGGTCGGTGGATGACGTCAACCTGGGTGACGTCACGGCGGTGGCAGATAGCGATGGCGCGCATGGCGCATCTACACGGAGTTTATATTCCCCGGTTCACGGTAGAAACACAGTTTTAGTCTAAAAGTAAAGTAAACGTGTTATCCGGGTGATATAGATTAAAAATGAAAGGGGCTATCACAAAACTAACTACATGTTGTGTTACAGATTTTTGTGCAACATTGTATCACAAAAACTACAGGTTTATAAAGCGTCGATACATCAGAAAGCTATAGATAATAAAGATGTGCAGACTCTAGTTGTGTGATACAATGTTACACCAAATCTGTAGTTCTTTTATACGACTTTTTAAATATGTAGCTTTATGATAGTATTACCTAACTACACGTACCTTTATGAAATTTACTCTACTTTATGTATTGGCGTAATAACATGTACTCTACCAGTTAGAAGTAAACGTGCACTTTTAACTGTTTCAGAATTGGAACTTAGGCCATATTGTGGTCCCCATTTTGATCTTCCGTATGCGGCCTTCTATTGCGCAGCTCTTTTCCTATTACATCCTCAAGGTTGTGGATAAACTGGATCAGTTGCATAAACGGCAGCTATATGAATCTACAGGTCCACTGTAGAGAAAACTCAAGTGTCAATATTGGCAGCTAGGTTCACACACGTACGTATTCTTCAAAGTAGTTAACATTAAGCAGCGATGACGAACTATGATCTAGCCATGTCATTCTGATCAACATTTCCCTAGCCTTCATATTTGAGGGCCAGAGGGCACTTGTGCTTAAGTTCTACGGGGCAATATAATCAATAATCAAAGTATTAAAAATTGTGTTCTTTCATATCTTATAACGTAAATGCAAAACAGATTTAAGCTAGAGTGCAACTTAACTTAATAGATAGATGAAGTATAGTTCCTGACCTTTGCAATGAAAAAATCGTTATATTCGGGGAAATTGCAAATAGTCTCATTGGGTCCCCTTCTTTCTTGGCAATTGCACTTGAGCAAACAGTATTTTTGCTCAGGCATTTTACGATGAGAGTTGATGAGGTCCGGCTATACTGTCAGTCTAACACAAAAATTACTAGAGCAAGCAACCTTTTGGGTAGCCTAGGGATCACTATCTCATTATGCTTCATACTACAGAAACAATATACAACTGGTCGAAAATATGTAGCGGGCATACTTTTCTAACACGAGTTTTAGAGAAATGTTAGAGGGACGTACGTGGCTTTGCTAACTCATGAGCACATCCAAAGCGCTATTTATAGTATTGTGACCACCACGTCTGGTGCATTAAAACTGTATTAAAATTCTAACGGTAGCTAGGAATGGCAATGGGTCGGGTTCGGGTTGGGTGGAGCAAAACTCCGCCCAAAACAAAAAAAGGTTGCGGGTGAAATTTGAGATCCGCACCCACGAGTGAGAATTCGCACCCGCACCGCACCCGTCGGGTTTCGAGTGCCCGTTGGATTTGACTTTTTTATAAAGATACTACAACATTTATTAAAATAAGTGTAACAAATTATCCATTTTGAATGACAATATAACAAAAAATATTAAGTCGCTTATAAAGATTATAAATATAGGTCACGATAAGTAATATGAAACAATTAAATAATATAACACAATTAAATTTAACTTTAAAATTATGAATATAAATTATTTCGAGTGCCCGTCGGGTACCTGCGGGTGCAAAATAAAACCTGCACGCGCACCCGCGACAAGTCGGGTCGGGTGCGGGTTAGACTTGCGGGTGGAAAATCCCACCCGCACCCGTCGGATACCCGCACCCACGGGTGGGATTGCCATCCCTAACGGTAGCGGGCAGATAAAAGTCTTGAACAAATAATTTATCACCTAGCACCGAAACTAAGATGCATTCCTTCAAGCGTCCCGTGTTTGTTGCTATTTTCTCTTATCTGTTCTTTAATGCACCAGTTATAAACATGGGGAACACATTGATGGTGCAGTTTATCTTCCGCCTATTTAAGAACGATATGGAAAGTCTTTGGAAAATTTGTATCAAAACTGGTTGTTGGGAAAACAAAATGGTCACTACATGGAGAATAAACATATTGAAAGACAAGGAAAAAGTAAGACGGAAACTACATAGCATTTGCCGTTTTTAAAGATTCTTTTAGAACTGGTGGTTCAGAAAACAATGTGTTTACTACATGGAGGAGAAAATATTTTGAAAGAGAAGAAAAAAGGAAGAGGGAAAATTATATAGCATTTGCATTTTTTAAAATTTGTTAGCACAGTCAACACGAAGTAACTTATACTATTGTTGGTCCAAAAATTGACATGATGCTGGACAGATAAAACTTTCCTGTGAGAAAATCACAAAATAAAAATTCATTATTATTTGTGGTACTGAAATTAAAATAAGTTATGTGGTACTAAAACTAAAATAAATCCCATTGGGGGAGCCTATTGCCTTGAGTCGAAGTTTCTCAGCTGTTTTTATTTTCTTCTTTTGAATGATCTGGCCTGTCGCTTTCTATTTTGTATAAGGGGATTAGCGTGTCCTTGGAATTACTCATCAATTATAAACATGGGCAACAAAACCTGCACAATGGAGCACTTTTTGTCTTCCGCGCATTTAAGAATGATGTGGAGAGTTCCGGAACATTTATTTCAAAAAAGGTACTCCATGAAACAAAAGGTATAGAAGAAAGATATAACGAAGAGAAACAAGCGACAAGATCAGAAGGGAGCAAGCGGCACAAGTCTGAATTAAAAGACACTAATTTTATTATTAAATTGTTATTGTTAGGACAACAATCTAGTCCATTTTAAACTATAATTCTTATCCTAATGATAACAATTTGAAAAATAAATGGAGTACAATATACCTTACTGAAGTAAACACAAAATGGCAAAAAGGGAATTTCCAATAGTGTTTGTTCATATTACAACTTTAATTAGAAAGGAAAATTACATCTTAGAATACATTTTTGGCAATATATGATGGTGTACCGGAAGCTTTGTGATCGCAGATTAGTCTTTTTCTTTGGCCATATTGTTCCTCTCAACTAGACTGCATAGGTTCCTTTCTAGTTTCTAGGGATAAAAACGATTGCTTATTTCAATTGCCTGGTTACAATGAAGTCTAACATTACTGCAAATTCGTATTTTGACTCTATATATGATTAGGACATAGTTCAGAGCAGCTTGCATGCCAAATTTTCTCACTCAGATGACGACAGTCGTCATTTGCAGACTACAGAAGAAATGGGTGGTGCTCAACTGAAGGAGACAGTACAAGCAGCTCTCGCCCAACTCGATGTGACGGCAAGGTCACTGAAGCCCATAAGGTTTTGGGGTTACTGAATTATTGTTTTCTGGTGCCAAATAATCTCCACATCTCTCAAACAAAATCGGTTAACACGGTTATGCATACACCAGTTTGGAGTTGAAGCTCAGTAAATCGTGTCGTGCCAGAACAGAGACAAATGTATTACTGTTGTACGCATGAACCTCCGACGATTTGTACACCTAATGAGGTGGACAGGCAGATCCGATCCACAGGTGGGTGCTCTCTCCTCGCCAAGGCCATTAATTCGGAGTTTACGCATGAGTTGAGAACAATATATAGGCAAAGACCCATATTGAATGACCCATTGAACTAGTATATAAATACCAATGACTGACCACTTAATTCTAATGGGATTTGAGCGTCATTAGCCAGCCGCCGCTTACGGGTGCTCATATAAGAGGAGCTTGCCTCCATGGTTGCCGTGGGCCGCCCGTGCGTACCATTGCTGCCAGTGGGTGCTCGTGTGCGAGCTTGCGCCGCATGTACTCGCGCAGCACATGTGGCCATGTACGTTAGCTAACGTGCAGTCCTGCCTTGTTCAATCCACTCCATCGAACGTGTGAATGTGTTAACTAACGAGAAGCTAGCATGCTCTCGCCTTTCGAAAAAAAGCATGCTCTCGCGCATGATTCGTGTATTTCGAATATGTGAACTCTCATATAGGTATTGCAGAGTTGTGCACTTCATCATACCATATGACTACTTAGCTGACGTCGATTGTATCGACTAAGCGTGCTTCGTCAAGTATTCCACATACCCCGATGAGTCTCAGAATGTCGTCCACAAGCACTACTACATATCATGCTTATGTGAAGCCCATCGGATGATATCGTGGTTGTGCAGTGTCTGATGTTTGCTTGCATGAACTTTGAGCTGCAGAAGCAATATGAGAACACTAACCCGTTGATGGGTGACGTACCTCAGGGACCTGAGAGGCAACCAATCAACCTATCGTAGGGAGACACGTGACTCCACGGCCCCAATCAAGCTACGCGGGAAGTGCCAGCACAAGGTCCCGACTCAGGGCCCAGGTTTAGAATTGCGCCAATACGAGTCTCGACCCTGAGGTCGAGACACAAGCGACCAACCCCTAACCGCCAGGGACAGGGCAGCAGCCGACCATCAAGGTCGGGAAGCGACGCCCGACCTCCGACCCCAACCGTCAAGGCTAGAAGAAGGAGCGACCCGGGCTAGGGCCCGGGTCGGAGGTAGGTAGAGGACTTCAACACTGACGTGAAGGAACGACAGAGGGACTTCAGGACGAAGTGAGAGGCCACGAGCGACAAGACAGACATCACGTCAGCCATCATCACCATCCGTCTGCTACTGTTTGGCACGAGTGTACAGGCACCAAAAGTAGATGTAGATCATAGACGAGACGGGAGCAGGTGTACTCATCGCTCCTGTAGCTTATCAAGCCACCTTAGGCACTGATACACCATAAAAACCCCATCCAATTTATGAGGAGCCGACAAGTAGGTGGAAGCGTTCGAGATATAAAAAGGGAGGCCTGGAACCTCACTAGGGACGACTTCACGCCTACATGATACGCACAACACTTAGGCTCTCCATGCACGAGGAAGCCTCGCTTGTAACCCCCGGTTCCACGAACCGCCGAGCTAATACAAGACCGACGAACACCCAAATGGACGTAGGACATTCCGTCTGAACCAGTATAAATCTTTGCCTTTATTAGCTAGCCATCCAGACATAAAACGCGCAACATTCAATTACTAGCAAGTGGAAAAAACACTGACATCCGTGTGATACGATTGTGGGGTTGCATGACATGTTCAAAGATCTAGTGAGGGTTGGCAAGTTTAACATCTCAAAGGACCTGTTGGGTTACAAACTTGCTGAAGGCGCTCCAGTTAGCCCTCGTGTACTATGAATGACCGGTTCCACTGAGAGTCTGCAAAAGCCTAGGTTTTTCTCTCAATGACAAGACTGTCGTTGATGTGATACTAGTCTCTGTCAGCTAGTTCTCAACCTTTCACACTAAACTATCACATAAATGGCTTGAAAAAAATACTAATTGCACTACATGAGATTCCAAAGATGACAGGGATGAGCCTTAGGAAGACTAGTACTCATGTGATTACAGTACAAATAGATAATACGCTTAAACGCCTAACCAAGGCTAAGATATGTATGTGTTGAATGTGTGACTTATGGCAGGTGTCTAAGGCTAAAAAAGAAAATGGTTCCCTAATCTCCTGATGATGTTTGTTGGCATTGCAATGTCTACGGGCGTTGAGAAAGCAATTGCAAGAGGTACATGGAAGATATAAAGAAAAGTAGAGGTCAGCCCTTTACTCAAGGCATTAATATTATTCAAATCAATATTGCAACACGTTCAAATGAAGCATGGATATTTGATATTGGTGTCGTGATTGACACATGTAAATCATGTGCGTGCTGAGAAGAGTTAGATGGTTTACAAGTGATGAGGTGGACATGCGCGCCAGTAATGCGGCAAAGGTTGTTACATTGGCCGTTCGTGTTTGCCCACTAGCAAAGTCATCTAAATTGGTGCTAGAATTGAAAATTGTTATTATATTCCTACCCAATATTACTTCCTCATCATGTAGTATGGCGGATGCCCTAGTTGTGAATGGGTTCTCTATTCATGATCACAAGGTCCTGTGATTAATAACGTTAATGCTAAGAGAATCCACATTAATAACTTGAATGCTACTTGTGACACTATTGTGGCCATATAAGTAAAAACACATAGAGAGACTCCATAAAGATGATCTTCTTGGCTCATTTGATTCTAAATCGATGGAGACATGCAAGTCATGGCCACTTGTTATGATGACTAAAGATCCCTTTGTTAGACAAAGTGAGGGAGAGCGAGTTATTAGTTCTAGTACGTATTGAAGTATGTGACCCAATGAACTCAACAAAAGGGGGGGGTATTTTTTAGTAATTCATAACCTTTATCGATGACTCGAGTAGATATGACAAATCTATTTAACCAGAAATAAGGTGGAATCATATTTGAGAAGTTTAAGGAGTTACAAAATGAAGTGCAGGATCATACTTGTAAGAAAATTAAATTCCTACAATCAAATCGTGGTGGAAAATATTTGAGCCACGAGTTTAATGATCATTTAAGTAGTCGTGGAATTGTTTTGCAGCTTACTCCACCTGGAACGCCATAGTGGAATAGTGTGTTTCAACATAAGACCAAACCTTGTCGAACATGGTAAGATCAATGATGAGTGAAACAAATCTTCTGTTGTACTTTTAGGGGCCTACACTAGAGGATGTTGTGTTTACACTAAATCGTGTACCATCTGAATCTTTGAATAGGACACCATATGAAATATTGACTGAGAAATGTCCTACATCAAGCGTTTTACGTTAACTGAGCTCGAGTCTAGATCAAATAAGTGACTCTTTATGGGGTATACTAGGGAAACCAAAGGGTGCTACTTCTATAACCGACAAGAGAACAAAATGTTTGTTGCATGAAATATTGATATTTCTTGAGAAAGTCTCTCAAAAGAAGTCATAGCAGAATGGTGAAACTTGGAGAGGTTCGAGAAATACAAGAAAGTCTTCAAGTTTCCCTAATGTGGTACAAAATGATGAGTCTCCGATTGTCATTTCGAACCTTAGTCATGAAGATCAATATGTACACACCACCCAACTGTAAAGTACACCGTCTGAATGGATGCTTACATTCAGGCGCAAGGCTTTGCTATCTGGGAGAAAGTCTTCAAGCCCTTCATTGTACTGTCGAATGAAGATGTGACAGCTGCTAACATGAAGGAAGTCGACAACAACTACAAGGCGCGCAATTTGATCATCTAAGGACTGACACAAGGCGACTTTGATCGTGATGCCCACTTGATGTCAGAATACAATGTGTGGAATGCTTTGTACGACTACCATCAAGGCTCCAACACCATCAAGAAAGTATGACAGGACATGTAAAAGAAGGAGTACATGCACTTCGATATGAGCCCCGGTGAGTCGCTAGATGATTTTTTTGCACGCTTTAAAAAATTCTTAGCAACTTGTGCAGTGTTAATCTTGTTTATTTAGATGCTGAGAATGCTAGGCAATTGTTCAGTGCACTAAACATGTCAATTTGGGAGATGAAAGTCACTTCTATAGGTGAATCTACCATTGAGTACACTTACATAATACATGTTGTATTACAAGTTAAAAACTCATGAACTTGACGTAATGTCACATAAAATCCCAACAAGTCTATTGCATTTGTTTCACAACATGACATGCCTAGCTCTAGTCCATCATGATCATGTGATACACTTGCTTTGCTCTCCTCTCTAACCCTTGAACAGATTGTAGAATTCTCAAAGGAGGAGCTAGACCTTCTATCAAATCGATTATTAAAAGCATTGCAGAATGTAAGAACTAGGAGAAGAGGAAGTGTTGGCTTTTAAAGATGCTTTGAATGCGGTGAGTCAGGACATTTTCGTGCAAATTGAACTAACTTTCAGTTTCCCGGGAACAAAAGACAGAAAGGTTCAAGCCCTCCTCCAACAACAACATAAAGAAAAAGATAGGGTTTGTGAACCGCAAGGTGGTGGACCGTGTTCTATCTGCACTAGTTAGGACCGAAGAGCATGTGAAAAGCTACCAGAGGAGGGTGAATGGTAGATTTAAATCTTTTTAGCGAAAGCAACAAAAACCCCCTCGGCAGAAAATCGATCTGTTAAAGAAACCGTGTATGAGACTGATCTAAATGTGTTCAACTGTGAAAAAAGTGGTATATATTATAGAGAATCAAGTCATGAAGACACGACAACAAGAATCATAGAAATCCGTCAAGAAAAACTCAATGATCAAAAGATCAAAAGAGGGTCAATATGTTCTACTCGAATAAAAACCAGATCTGCAACACCGCAAAGAAACCTGTGTAGATTAGAAACTACAAATCCAATGACCGTGAAATTTTCATAGATGATAGATAATCATGTTTTGAATACAACCCAAAAAGAATCACATCAATTGGATCTGTAAACTCGAGTTATGATCAAAACAACGAAGCACTGTCGTGTTGTCCAGAAACTCGACGAGAAAGACTTGACAAAAACAAGTCGGACGAACAAGTCACAAAAGCTCCTCTAAATTACGAATTTTATTGATCAAAACATAAGAGGAACAGCCCAAGGTAGTCTTCCCACGAGCTCTGACCTCCCTTGCTTATATAACCAGCCGAGAGGCCAACCCAATTCAAACTAGGACTCTAATCCTACTCAGTTTCTGAATCAGAACTTTCCATAACTGCTCAAGACTCTTCTATACGCAGATAGAAACAACCTTAAGACTTCCAAACACCTTAGGAATGTATCCCACATTCCTAAAATAACTCAACTTCGTGTCCCACACGAAATCCTATCATAACCAACTCAAATCTTTCCATATTTGAGCCATAACCGACTCATCCGCAACATGAGTCCATAATCCAGCTGGTTGGACCTTTCCTACCAATTCTTTACGTACACATATCTTCATCACGCCTTGGAACCATGTTGCCACATCCATGCACTCCTTGCACACGTGCAAACACCTTCCAACGACGTCCACGATACCTTCACATGCATTGTTCTTGATCCAAACATGTTGCGCGACCTCTCGATCAACTCAACCACAATTCCTCCTGAACTTGGTTGTTGAACCTCATCTTCTCCCTAAGACTAGTTCAATGGATCCCGTCACCAGCCATATCTTGAACTCAAGCAACACCTGCACATGAATAAACAACCAATACTTTCGAGCACAAGTCCGTGACTTGACTTACGTTAGTTCCGAAAACCACAACACCTTACGTGAACACCTCACATAAGCATGTTGCAAACCATAGGCAAATGTTAACCACCGTAAACAGCCATAACACTTCAAAAACTTAGTAAAAGAATACTAAGCAAACTTTCCATAGATGTAAAGCAAGTTCAAAACATTTGCATGGTAAAAACAGAACCATTGCGATTTAGCTCCGGACCTTGCAAAAGCTAACCGGACCTTGAGCTGGAGCTTACCGAAGCTAGCAGAACTTAGCACCGGAACTTACCAAAGCTAGTCGGACATTGACAAAAAGAGTGTTTTGGCATAATTCAAAACTTTTATCTTCATAGCTAATGTATTCAGCACACATAGGTCTTACAATCTCCCCCTTGATGAATGCATTGGAAACACCACTTAAAATCCGAACATTGGCTTATTTACATGAAAAGTTTTAAAAACAATCAAACGAGAAAGAAATTTTGAAACAAAGATTTCTCGCCCTATACATATTTCTCCCCTTTTGTAAATTAGAAATAAAATGAGAAGAAAAACAAAAATTCTCCCCCTGAGAAGAATCGTGCCAATGTGAATCGTGCAATGTGTGATCAATTTCTCCCCCTTTGACAATGTATTCAGCAAGGTTCAAAAGAGAAAATTTAATTGTTATGAGCATATTTATAACATATACATATAAAACAAAGCTCATCCAAGCCATACTATCAAGTAACTTAAACTATCACATCAATGAGATATATAAAGTAGTGTAAGCCATGCTAGAGATCAAGTGTAATTTTCAATTTAAGCAAGTCATGATCTCACAAACTTAACTATGTCAAGACCTAAAAGCATGACACTTGTTGCTGCATTTTAATTATTTTTTGAAGCACAAATTCAGATCATATGACATTTGCAAGAGATTATATGCCGCATCAACCTTATTCTAACCAACCAAGCCAATCCTATGTCAATTGACAATCAAGAGCTTAAGGACATGGCTTTAGTCATAGACAACTTCTTCCAAGTTCATATCTAAGTGCAATGATAAGCCATCTCAAAAGAAGAAGTGCGATGTATGCATATTCTCTTGATCTTTTTCTTAATTTTTCATTTGAACATAAAAGCTCAACATGTGAATAGTTGATTGATTATTTTTTCATTATTAAAAGCACTTGTGAGCATGCAACAAGTTTAAAATAGCAAGAAAATTTGATCATGACCAGATTTAGTGTAAATAATTATTCCAATTACTAGTCATGGCAAAAACTACAAAATGTATAACATGAGTAATGTAGTAAGAACTTTCAGCATATAAAAGGAATCACAAAGTCATATATGTATGAAATACTTTGCTCATATTATTTTAAATTCAGATTCACACATAGACTTCCCAAGTTTCAAAACTCCCCTTCAATTTAAGCCATGAGGATGCATAACCCCTATTTCACTACGAATGAAACAAAAATGAGTGAAATCCAAAGGTTTTGTAAAAATGTCAGCCAATTGTTGTTTGGTATCTACATGGTGAAGCACAATGTTTCCTTTTTCAACATTATCATGGAGAAAGTGATACCTAATGTCAATGTGCTTTGTTCTCGAATGTTGCACGGGGTTTTTAGCAATGCAAATGGCACTAGTGTTATCACAAAATAATGGAACACTATCTAGATCAACCCTATAGTACTTAAGTGTTTGAATAATCCAAAAAATTTGTGAGCAAGCGCTAGCAGCAGCTACATATTCAGATTCGACTGTTGATTGTGCAACTGAATTTTGTTTTCTAGAGGACCAAGCAACAAGTGAATTACCAAAAAAATGACAAGCACCCGAAGTACTTTTCTTATCAATTCTACAACCCCCAAAATCAGCATCCGAAAAAGCTTTCAAAGTAACGGTTGAGGAAGAAGGAAGAAGAACCCCAAATTCTTGAGTTCCATGTAAGTACCTGAGAATTCTTTTGACGGCTTGATGATGTGAAGCACGTGGGGAAGCTTGAAATCATGCACAAAGACATACGCTGAATTGTATATCCGGTCTTGATGCCATGAGGTACAAAAGTGATCCAATCATAATTCTATATTCTTTTTGATCCACGGGTTCACCATCTTCAAGTTCAAATGTCGTAGCTCTACCCATTGGTGTCCGAAGAGACTTGCTTTTGTCCATATTGAAGCGCTTAAGAAGGTCTCTCGTATACTTTGTTTGATGCACAAAAGTACCCTCCTTGGTTTGCTTGATTTGCAGCCCCAAAAAGTATGTGAGTTCTCCCATCATACTCATTTCAAATTCTGAACTCATCATAGCTGAAAACTTGGACACAAGATCATGAGAAGCACAACCAAAGATAATATCATCCACATACACTTGAACGAATATGAATCATTGCCATGCTTAAGCACAAAAAGAGTTTTATCAACCTTGCCCATGGTAAACCTCTTTTCAAGTAAGAATGTTTTTAACCTATCATACCATGCTATAGGGGCTTGTTTAAGACCATACAAGGCTTTGGACAGTTTGTAAACATGATTAGGAAAATTTGGATTTTCAAAACCCGGTGGTTGCTTGACATAAACCTCCTCATCTATGTAGCCATTAACAAAAACACTTTTAACATCCATTTGATATAACTTGAAACCTTTAGATGCAGCAAATGCTAAAAAATTCTTATGACTTCTAATCTAGAAACAGGAGCAAAAGTTTCATCAAAATCTAGTCCTTCAACTTGTGTGAAACCTTGAGTAACCAACCTAGCCTTATTCCTAACCACAACCCCATCCTCACTTTGTTTATTTTTGAAACACCCATTTAGTTCTGATTAAAGTGTGACCTTGAGGTGGAGGTACAACTTTCCAAACATTATTTCTTTCAAAATTTTCTAACTCTTCTTGCATAACAATAATCCAAAATTCATTAGTGAGTGGGTGTGATATATCTTTGGGTTCAAAAGAAGCAACAAATGCAGAATGAGCGTGAGAGTTTGGATCACAAAACATAGACCGTGTGACTCGTTCATGCAATCTTCCAATCATTCGTTGTGGAGGATGACTTTTGAGGATCCGGAGGGGAGTAGACAATTCACAAGCTCCTTCTTTATGTTCATCACAAATTGAAGGACTTGTAACTTGAGGACGATCTAGAGCAGCAATGGTGGTCGTCGGTTCTGGTTGTGAATCAAAATCAGGAGCGGGAACAATGTCATTAGCTCCTGAATTTTCGGGCGGCAACATCACTTCTTCATCTTCTTCGATGAAAATACTCTCCCCCTACGGATATGGGTCTGGTCCTGCAATATTAGAGCTAGTACCTGGGCTATCTTCATAAAAAAACCTCACAAGTCTCCACAATTTTGTTAGTGTCATGTAAAAGCACACGGTAGCCTATAGTATGAGATGGGTAACCAAGAAACATGCCATCAATGGATCTAGGTTCAAATTTATCAAGATTACCATATTTCATAACAAAGCATTTGTAACCAAAGACCCAAAAGTGTGTGACACTAGGCCTATGTCCAAACCAAAGTTTATACGGTGTTTTACCTAGCTTAGCACACAAGAAAACACGATTTGAGACAAAACAAGCAGTTGCAATTGCATCAGACCAAAATTTTCTAGGAATTTGATATTCATCAAGCATAATCCTAGCCATCTCAACTAAGGTTATGTTCTTTCTCTCTACAACACCGTTTTGTTGAGGTACATATATTGAAGAAAATTGATGACCTATTCCATTTTCAGCACAAAAGTGATCAAAAGATTGATTTTTAAATTCGGTTCCGTTATCACTTCTAATTGCTTTTAAAGATCCTGGGTGATCAATTGATAATCTAAGAAATAAGGTTCTAAAGTGACTAAAAGTTTCATTCTTAGATGCCATAAAATAAACCCAAGAGTATCTAGAATAGTCATCAACAATCACAAGAACATACCATTTAGCTCCGAAGGATTGAACACGTGAAGGTCCTACGATGTCAAGATGCAAAGGTTGACCCGGTTCAGTTATCATGGTCATTGTGAGAGGAGCATGTGAACCTGCAACCATCTTAGCATGTCTACAAGAAGAGCACACAATTTCTTTGTCCCCTTTAATCTTAGGCAGCCCACTATGCGATCAAGAGCACTAAAACATGTGACATGATTAAAGCCTATGTGACCAAGTCTACGATGCCAAAAATATAAGTCTTTTGAATCATTAGAAACTAGACATCTATGCTTAGCGGATGACATATCAAAATCAGCTTTAAAAACTCTTCCAAACCGAGACATATTAAGCTCACTATTTGAATCTACAACCTTGCAACAATTTTTAGTGAAAATAATTTCCAGATTTTCATCTAGCAATTGTGAAACAGAAAGCAAGTTGTATTTCAAATTTTTAACAAGTGCCATATCTTTTAAAGTGTAGTGATTATTTACTCTAACCGAACCCTTAGCAATTATAGGAGTTGAAGAATTATCGGAAAAAGTAACATTTTCTACATGTGACACAAAAGAGAGGGAGGAGAACCATTCTTTGTTACCGGTCATGTGGCGTGAGCATCCTGAATCCACAATCCAAATGTTCTCCTTCCTCAAGTGTGTAACCTACATAGAAGTACAGTACGTCGATGACTCAATACTGGGGTTAGTCAAAAGGCATTTAGGAATCCAGTACTGAGTCACACGACGTCCAACAGAAGTAATACGCAAAGGCTGAGATAAAACAACGGGTTTATGAGCCAAAGTTTGAGGATTTTTGTACCCAACTACTGACCTACGAGGTGTTACATAAGTAGCACTAAAAACAGTAGGTCCGGAAGCAAACTTTGCATGTTTTTGACTCATTACAACAGGTTGCATATTCCTAACATTCGGTTCAGCATACGCAACAGGTTTTGCACAGTTGTTATGTGATCTAACAATCATTCTATCCTTTTTCTGTTGCTTAGATAGTCTATAACAAAAATCTATAACATGACCATCTCTACCACAGTAGGTACAATGAAATTTAACTTTATGTTCATGTCTAGATGAGCAGACAACACGTTTATTTAAAACTGAATGAGACAACACTCTTGCAGATTTAAAAACCACTTCTTTTTTTAGAAACTGTTTTAATCAAACCACTTCCTAATGACTTTACAATTTTAGGTGGATGTGCTTTAGCATGAGCATGGGAATCAAAAACTAAACCAGTTTTATCATTGCAAGATTTAGAAGAATTCAACAGCAAGTTCTGATCTAAATGTGTTCAACCGTGGCAAAAGTGGTATATATTATATATAATCAAGTCATGAAGACACGACGACAAGAATCACGGAAATCCGTCAAGAAAAACTCAAGTTATTATCGAAAGATCAAACGAGTGTCAATCTGTTCTACTCGAGTAAAAACCAGATCTGCAGCACTGTAAAGAAACTCGTGTAGATCAGAAACTACAAATCCAATAACCATGAAATTTTCACATATGATATATTATCAAGTTTTGAAGACAACACAAAAAGAATCACGTCAATTGGATCTGTAAAACTCGAGTTATAATCAAAACACCGAAGCACTGTCATGCTGTCCAGAAACTCGACGAGAAAGACTTGACAAAAACAAGTCGGACGAACAAGGCACAAAAGCTCCTCTAAATTACGAATTTTATTGATCAAAACATAATAGGAACAGCCCAAGGTAGTCTTCCCACGAGCTCTTGCCTCCCTTGCTTATATAACCAGCCCGGAGGGCAACCCAATTCAAACTAGGACTCTAATCCTACTCAGTTTTTGAATCGAAACTTTCCATAACTGCTCAAGACTCTTCTATACTTAGATAGAAGCAATCTTAAGACTTCCAAACACCTTAGAAACGTGTCTCACATTCCTAAAACAACTCAACTTCGTGTCCCACACGAAATCCTATCATAACCAACTCAAATCTTTTCATATTTGAGCCATAACCGACTCAGCCGCAGCCAGAGTCCATAATCCAGCCGGTTGGACCTTTCCTACCAATTCTTTACGTCCACATCTCTTCATCACGCCTTGGAATCATGTTGCCACGTCCATGCACTCCTTGCACATGTGCAAACACCTTCCAACGACGTCCACGATATCTTCATATGCATTGTTCTTGATCCAAACATGTTACGCGACCTCCCGATCAACTCAACCACAATTCCTCCCGAACTTGTTGTTGAACCTCATCTTCTTCCTAAGACTAGTTCAATGGATCCCATCACCAGCCATATCTTGAACTCAAGCAACACCTGCACATGAATAAACAACCAATACTTTCAAGCACAAGTCCGCGACTTGACTCACGTTAGTTCCGAAAACCACAACACCTTACGTGAACACCTGACATAAGCATGTTGCAAACCATAGCAAAATGTTAACCACCGTAAACAGTCATAATACTTCAAAAACTTAGTAAAAGAATACTAAGCAAACTTTCAGTAGATATAAAGCAAGTTCGAAATATTTGCATGGTAAAAATAAAACCATTGCGATTTAGCTCCGGACCTTGCCAAAGCTAACCGGACCTTGAGCCGGAGCTTACCAAAGCTAGCAGAACCTAGCACCGGAACTTACCAAAGCTAGTTGGACCTAGAGTCGGACCTTGACAAAAAGAGTGTTTTGGCAGAATTCAAAACTTTTATCGTCATAGCCAATGTATTCAGCACACGTAGGTCTCACAACTAGAACAAATCAAAATGAGCGATGTGGGCACCAAAAGTGATAATGATTAGG
Source organism: Neostapfia colusana (assembly GCA_030760725.1). Classification (NCBI taxonomy): domain Eukaryota; kingdom Viridiplantae; phylum Streptophyta; class Magnoliopsida; order Poales; family Poaceae; genus Neostapfia; species Neostapfia colusana. The sequence continues at coordinate 24,122,585 of JASWHV010000019.1, read as the reverse complement.
ACACTTCGCCCAAGAACAACAGCAAGAAACAAACATTGGCGAGTTTGTGTCACATGGCAAGCAACTCAAGCTCAAGCACAATGGAGGCTGGACTGAACAGCGACAATGATGAGGTATATCCCTTCTAGGAAGACCTTTTTAATGTTGTTTGTCGTCATGGCACCCTTGTTGAGAAAACGATAAGAAACTTAGAAACTACAATGCTAAATTGGCTCACTAGAATATGAAATTAAACGTTCAAAATCATTGATTACTAGTGATGATTCTCCTACCACTTGTGAATTGATTTATGAACAATTGTTCTCTTTTAAAGATGTGCATGTCATTATGATTAATAAACTTGATCTTTAGATTGAAAAGAACAAAATGATTGTTGTATCTGTTGACGAACATTTGATAGATGCTAGCTGTTCTAATGATTACTTGCATATGTTTTAGCTGTCATGATCTTAATGTGAAATTGCTTTATGATAGGGCAGATATTTTTGCTTTTAATGGTGCTTTACGTACACATGAGCACTCTTGTTGTAATTATAAACTAAAAAGCAAAAAACTTCATGTGAGTCTTGCAATGATAAACTGGTTTAGGTTTTAATTCTCATGCTTACGCTATGACACATCCACCCTGTTGGTCTGTTTTCGGCGATGATCTCTGAGAACTTGGGTGAAACACAAGGCTTCTTAGATGAAACAAGGTAGGTTCTCCTTTCGGGGAGAAGAGCCGAATACTTTTCTCGGCAAAGTATCAAAGAGACTACGAACTATTCTAAGGACTATAGAAAAACAAGAGAACGAATGTTTTGGTTTAGATTTGGATGTCTTTCTCTCGGAAGAGGGCTGCCTTTATATAGCCCAGGTACAAATCTTGAAATCCTGACTATTCTAAGTTTAAAACTCTAAACTTCCTAAATATCATTCTATCTCTAAGGTACATATACACAAATGTATCGTATCGACATCTTCTAGAACCTTTATCACAATGACACGATGAAATATCAAAAGATACATTATTCGAGTCAGCTCAAAAATTGCTAAGTCTTGTCCGGCCTTTGCATCTTGCGGTTTAGCTCGTTTATCTTGTGGCCGCGAGGTAAACTTGGTTTCTCGGCTGACTCTCAGCCCGAACGCCCGTATCTTTGGTTTTCAAGGTAAAACCACCTCCTGCAGGCTGAACTTTAGGTTCCAGTAGGTTCTCCCGCTAGGACGTCTGCACCTTAATTTTCCAAGATAAAATGGCCTCCCCGCAACTTGTTTTTCAACGTCTCCCACCTGCAAAGTACATAACCATTTTGCACATCAACACATGCCCCCCTGTTTTTGGGCAAATGGAGTATGCTGAAAAACACCCTTTTAGCCATGATTCATCAAGCAAATTGTCTCAACTCTCTTGCCACACACTCGGGTAAAATTTCTTCAAGTATCTTCTGTTGATAGCTTTACCCGAATTTTCTCCCTGCAATGTCTCTATGAAGTATGCATTCCCGGGCACGATTACTTTGGAGTTGATCTTGACATGAGCTAAGGGGGAGAAATTCAAACTTTATTTGAATTTCAAACTGAACTTGTGCTGAAATTCATTCAAACCAAACCTCATTTGAACTTTGATCAATTCAAATGGCTCTTGGGTGAATAATTTGAATTGCCAAGGGTAGTATGGGGTTCACCGTTTACAACAGTGATTAGGAGTAAATTTCAGAGGTTAAAAATGGAGGTGGGACCCACATGTCAGCCACTGCTCAGATCAAACCGACTGAGACTTTTTCACTCGGGTCGCCGAGCCGCAGCGGTGATCGCCACCGAGGGCAGCCGCCGCGCCAGCAGCTGCTTGCCCACGCGCGAGCGTGAGGCGGTGCAGAGCCTTCTTAAGGCGCCTGCCCCCCTCCTCGGCCGAGGCACCGCCGTTCTTCCCCGCAAGAACTCAGCGCCGGCCGAAAACTTCCGCAGCTCGGACTTGATCGGAGAACGCCGATCGCAGCTCCCTCCATCCACTCCAGAGCCCCAGCAAGGTACTAGAGACCTTCCTCCGCCCTCCCCGTTGCTAGAATTCGGTTAAAACCGATTGATATCAGCTGTGCCGAAAGATCAAATTCGGGACTTGGAACCGCCGCACCTCGGGCTCTCGTGGACAGCCCAACCAGGGCGTTGTCACGCCTGAGCCAAGGCACCCTTGGACGCGCGGGTGACCGGTGCTGCTCATCCCCGAGCCACAGCTCGAGTGGTTGCTCACCGGCGGCGAATTTCCACTTTTCCCCTTTCTGTGTGCAGAACGACCTTCGGGTACGATTCTGTTTAATTCGTGCTCTAGAAAGGATTAGAGGGCCTCAAGCCGCTCTCACACGAGCTAGACACAGTAACACACAAGTTACCTTCACAACTCTGGGCTGGAGAACCTCTGTACCCGGCGTAATTTGTGGTCTACCAATGGCGGAATGAACGGGCGGCATCGGGCGCATGGTGAGGACCTATTTAGAGCCTTCCCCGAGCTGCCTCGAGCTCATGTCGACCTTCTCTAAGGTCCACTGATGCTCCCCGACCGATTTCCCAAGTAGCTGAGGTGCTAGAGGGGTCAGCCGACATGACCAATGTTGTTCCGAGGTGGCGGCTCGTCGCCGACCATGCTCCGGTCATTGTCATGAGCAGCTGACCCTAGAATCCTGTTCCCCGAGTAAAAGTAGGTAGGGGCGGCCAGAATCGAGAAGTTTGGAGCAGTACAGCAGCCGGCGGCAAGCTCTCCGGCGAGATCCCTCGGCGGCGGGGCGCGGGTGTCGCGAGGTTGAAGAAGGGGGTGGACCCCAGCTGTCAGCGGGAGATATTTTGAATCGGGATCCGGCTGCGGCCGGGATCAGGTGTGCTGGCGCGTAAAATCTTTGTGGGCCGCGGTGTGCTGTCGCCTCGGCGTGCGACGCGTGTCCCCTGGGCCCACGCGCGAGTTTAAACTTTTCCCCGATTTTCAGATTTCCTTCAAACTTCAAATCCTCATAACTTTGCCTAGAAAGCTCCAAATTGAGTGAAACAAATTTTGCTGGATTCAGATCTCTGAGTACTTTCCAGAAAATCAAGTTTCACTTCATGAAATTCCTTATTTCTCCAGAATTAATTCCTCAAAATTTAAACTGTTAGGAATTTTAACTGGAGAATCCTTTGGAGGAAAATCCTGAAATTTTGCTTAGATGTTCACCAAAATATCCTTGAACTACCACAAAAATTTCAGATCCATTTGAGCTCATTTAATCCACCTAATGGTGTGATTAGTGAAACTGTTCCAGAGAAAATAGAAAATGTTCAGAAACATTTTCAGAATTTTCTCTGAAATTGTTTGGCTCGTATCATTAGTTAGGAACCCCCTAATTAAGTGAGACCAAATCCATTAGAACCCTCTGAAAATCTAGTTTTCAGAAAGTCATAGTTTGTTTCATGAAAATCCTTAGAACACCCTAAAAGCCTTTAATTAAGGTCAAGGACATAATTAATTGTAGAGGGCTCAATTGAGCTTTGCTGCAACTAAAACTTGACCAAGTCTCTGTTTAGGTTGTAACCAAGCCACAGTAAAAGTTTCACAGTCATTAGGTCTGTCTAGCAAGGGTTATAGACTTCACAACTTCAAAGTTAATATAAATGCATTTAAATTGATACATATGTTTCTTATATCATGTAGTCGCTAAGGTCGAGGAGGAACCCGAAGTCCTAGACTTCGTTACTCCGGAGGAACAGCTAGCCTACGACCAAGAGCAGCAAGGCAAGCTCCGGTTTGCATTAAACTTTTTACAAATGTTTATTGTTTTGAGCACATCTTTGAATATTGTTCTTTGCATTAGAGTCTTGATTGGAAACCCAACTGCATAGCCAAGAAAACCATGGGTTGGGTTTAGGATTGAAAACCTCGTTAGCCACTGCATTGCTAGGATAGAGTAGGATTCGGTACAAGTCGAGTAGTTGGAACTACTCGCGAGAATAGGCTAGAGGCACATTGCTCGGGTAGAGATAGCACATGATACATATGGCAAGAAAATGAGACCGAGCGGAGAGCAAGGGCAGCAGGACTTTGGGGCCTGTGTGCTATAGCTCCGCTTGTGTCGATTGAGGACCGAGCCGTGTGCGGGCCTGTTGAACAAGCTAGAACAGTACCGAGGACCTACCGGCTATATGGGAACCGGGAAACTGATGTAACTCGGGTAGCTGGGTGTTGAGGCATAGCTGGTCGTTCAGAGGGTAGGTTGAGAGCTCGAGGTGTAAATCGGCTGGCGGCACTGAGATGCGCGTGCAGAGACCTCTTGCTCGGGACGATTGGACCGGTTCAACATTTGGCTAACGGGTGAAAGGTAGTCGCGTACGGCGTCCGTGATGGTTGTTGTAGGCAACATCGAGTACGGGCGTACGTGACGGGTTGTTCGGGTAACCCTGCAGGTGTAAATCGATTATAATCGCCGTCCCTCGCGGTCAGTGAGTACCACTTGTTCACTGTACCGTGACGTAGAAAGAACAGGCTAGTCACATATTAAAATGTTGCTGATTGAAAGCTGGACATTGATTGTTAATGATATGCTGTAGCTTAGAGCTAACTAAAGTTCTTTTCAACTTTGGGCAAAGTACATGAGAGAAATACGTTTCTTGTTTGATTGCGGCTCTCTCATGTGCCTTAGCGTAAGGTTCTCCACAACCTGCTGCTAAAACTTGAAAGTAAGGTTCTACTAATTAGGCGAGTCCTTGCAACTGATTTTTACCTCATGTAACCCATTACCCTCATGTAGAAGTTCCATGTTTAGGTGAGACGGGTCAGACTTGCTGAGCCTTCGTGCTCACTGCTTGTGTTTGAAGCTTTTACAGGGTTCTATGAGGAAGGGACTCCCGAAGAGGAGACGGAACCCCAGGAGGGGAACCCCGTCGAGTGGGAGTCGTGCACGCCGCAGAGTTAGTGTGAGTGTGTGCTAGCAAGGACATGTTCGAGGGCTGAACATGCACTTGATGCTTAGTCTACGCCCGCGAGTGTAGACTGAACTTATTTTGATGTAAACATGTTCATAAACTTGTTTATGTAATAAAATTTCCGCTTCCGCTTTGTACCTTTGACGTGTGTTATACGGTGCTGTGCAACGCAGCACCCCTCAGCGTGATCCTGGCTCGACAGGACCAATGGGGTCGTGTCAGCGTTGGTATCAGAGCTCGCTTGAGGTTTAACACAGTACAAAGGTCTTCTTTTTCAAAAATCCAGTGAGGAACGAGTTAGTAGCCCGTATAAGGATGTTATTAGTACATAGAAAGTGGCATATTAACCTATTTGTTATGTCGGAAAATCGTGTATCTCGGGACGTTTATGTCTTGGGGGGTGCACGTAAGCGCTGTCCACCAGTGCGCACAAGCTGAAGGGTGGAGCCCCACGGGTGGCAGGTAACCCGACCCGCTTTGATATCCTCTACGACTCTTCATGTCGTTTGGGGTATTCGAGCAACGTCTATCCCTGGCGTGCATGGTGCAACTTGGGAGACCCCGTCACGTGGTCTGAAACGTGAACACGTAGCTCAAGGCATGGTTGGCTTGAGAACATCCGGGCGAGTGATGACGGCCGGGTGTACGAACTGTATGGATTCCGGGCTCGGTGTGCAGCCGAGTCTGATGATTGTTTGAGTTTCTGCAGGTAGCCTGACCACGAAACGGTAGACGTGTAGCATCCGTGTGCGAGTGACGTTTTGTGCCACTGAAATAACGAAGCCGGCAAAGTCCGGTATAGGTTTTTCTTTGTGAGGACGTAGTACCGACATAATCTGGTGACGCATCGACGTCACACCCCATTAAATGAACAACCTCATTTAAAAACTTGAAGGTTTTGATCCAAAGTAGTAAAACTTGATGTAACTCCTTCCCTTGAACAGGATATTCAAAGTTAACAAGTTTTCAACTTATAGGTTGTTAAGGACAGAGCACTCTGTTTTCAGCTGAATCAAGGCTGAAGTTAATCAGAGGTTAGAGGTTGAGTTTTTCCGAGGTTGGGGTCGTATGATACATTTCTGAAAGCGTTGGAAGAGCTTTACAACTCTTCTGTTGAGATCCAGAGGTGTTTCATCCCTTAACCACTCGAAAAATGCAGTAGAGTTGAAACTGTCCAGAAAACAGGACAGAATAAAGACTCTCTGTAGACTCTCTGTAAATTAAGCATAACTTCCTGCATAAAAATCCAAAAATAGAAAATGAGGTAGTTCTGGAAATCATATGAGATGGGTTACAACTTTGTAACAGAAAGTTTTGTCAGAGTAGGAATAGAATTAACTGGGATTCTTGGATCAATTCAGTGCCTAAAGCAGGGAGGTGCTGTCCAATTGATTCCAGAAATTCTGTTAACTTTGACATCTCATAACTTTTGAACCAGGACAGATTTTAGGCCAAGCAAATACTTTCTGAAAAGCTATTGGAGTTAGCTTTAACTTTGATGTTGAGCTCCAGAATTGGTTTTGCTTTAAACTGGCCTAAATCAGGTTGAAATGGAAACTGGTCAGGGCTGTCATGGGAACAGCAAATCAGCAGTCAAATTTGTTTAAAAAAATTTGAACTATGTTTCCAAGTTTTATGGGTTCACATCAGCAGCACACGGAGCTGCTGCAAACTTTAATTGCGAATACGTCTCACCCAGAGAGACGTCAGGACCGTGAGGAGCGTCAACAGAGCTCCTACTCCGACTTCCTGGCAACTCATCCCCCGGTATTCTCAAGGGCGGATGAACCACTTGACGCGGACAACTGGCTCCGCGCCATAGAAATGAAGTTCGGGCTGCTCCAAATCAGCGAGCAGCGCAAGACTCAGTTCGCGGTCCAGCAGCTCCAAGGATCCGCGAGCGCGTGGTGGGCCAACTTCTGTGCTTCACAGCCCACCGACCGAGTGATGACCTGGGCGGAGTTCCGGACGGCCTTCAGGGCATATCATATACCGCCAGGTCTGATGAAGAGGAAGACGCAGGAGTTCCTACACCTGCAACAAGGGAGCCGGAACGCGCTGGAATACTCCAGGGCGTTTAACGATCTCGCGCTATATGCGTCGTATCATGCTGATACCGACGAGAAGAGGCGGGACCATTTTTACCAGGGGCTTAACCCGCTCCTGAAGGACAAGTTGGCGATGTTCAATCGCGGCAGCCTCAACGACATCATTGATGCTGCGATTGTTCAGGAGGACTCCGGCAAGGAGTTGGCGGCGGCGGAGCGAAAGCGAAGCGCGCCGCAGAGCAGCGGAGAAGGAGGCGGTCCTTCTCAGAAGTTTAGGATGGTGAATCGCCCACCATCAGGTCCACGCTGGCAGCCACCACAGCGGTTGATGCCGTTCCGCAGTCGGCCGTACTCTTCACCGGCATTCCGGCCGGCACAGCCAGCACCACCGCCACAACAACAACAGCAGCGGGCGATGCCGCGTGCGTTTGCACCTCAGCAACGCATGCCGGGCTTTCGTCCACCGAGCACTCCACCAGCAGCGGCCACATGTTACAAGTGTGGTCGTCCAGGGCACTTCGCGAGCAGTTGCCCGGAGAGGCAAGGCGGCGGAGTGGCACCACAGTTTCCAGGGAGGAATCAACCCCGGAACCCTACTAACGCGCGGTGGGCAAACCCTAGGCCCGACACCGTCCACAAGCTTGCCATTGAGGACGTGCCGGAGGGCAAGCCAATCCTTGCGGGTATGTTCCAACTCCACCAGCATCCCGCTATAGTACTATTTGATTCAAGCGCCACGCATAGCTTCATTAGCCAAGCTTTCATTGATAAGTATAGCTTGCAAATACTACCCACCGATAGTCCTTATGTGATCTGTTCACCGGGTGGGAAGATTTCAGCAGGCATGATTGTCCCAAAAGCGCCATTGTGCTTAGAGGGTAGAGTTTACCCTACGTCTCTCATAATTTTAGAGGGACAAAAGGTCGATGTCATCTTAGGGATGTCGTGGTTAACCTGCCACGGCGCTGTTTTAGACACCGTCCTCCAAGTCGTGCACTTGAACTCCGAAGTGCACGAGTCTCACTCTTTATTTCTGGACAGTCCAGAAATAAAACTTCCAAGTATCTATCAAGCCACAACCATCAGATTGGAAGATATTCCAGTGGTCCGAGAGTTCCCTGACGTATTCCCGGATGATTTGCCGGGGATGCCACCCGATAGAGAGGTGGAGTTCAAGATTGAACTTGCACCGGGAACCATGCCAATATCCCGAAGGCCGTACAAGATGGCGCCCAAGGAATTGGCTGAACTGAAGACTCAGCTCACGGACCTTCTGGAGAAGGGTTTTATTAGGCCGAGCTCCTCGCATGGGGCTGTTCGGCATTATTTGTCAAGAAGAAGGATGAGACGTTGCGGCTTTGCATGGACTACCGTCCATTAAATGCCGTAACCATCAAAAACAAGTACCCGTTGCCACGGATCGACATGTTGTTTGATCAGTTGGTCGAAGCAAAGATCTTTTCCAAGATGGACTTAAGATCCGGGTACCACCAGATTAAGATAAGGGCTGAGGACATTCCGAATACGGCTTTCTCCACGAGGTACGGACTTTATGAGTACCTGGTCATGTCCTTCGGCCTCACCAATGCTCCAGCTCACTTCATGTACTTAATGAACTCGGTGTTCATGCCGGAGCTGGACAAGTTTGTCGTGGTCTTCATCGACGACATCCTGGTATATTCCAAGTCGGAGGAAGATCACAAGAAACATCTGCATATAGTCTTGCAACGGCTGCGGGATCACAAGTTATACGCAAAATTCAGCAAATGCGAGTTTTGGATATCGCAAGTGCCTTTCCTCGGGCATATCATCTCAGCGGAGGGTATCGCTGTGGACCCGAGCAAGATCACTCAAGTGCTGAATTGGAAATCCCCGAGAACTGTTCACGAGGTACGGAGTTTCCTCGGACTCGCGGGATATTATCGGAGGTTTATCCCGAACTTCTCGAAGATTGCCAAGCCAATGACAGAGCTGCTGAAGAAGGCTACCAAATATGTTTGGAGTCCAACATGTGAAGCAGCATTCAAGGCTTTAGTCAAGCACCTGACATCAGCACCGGTTTTGGCGCAGCCAGACACAACAAAACTGTTCGATGTGTACTGCGATGCATCCGGCATTGGGCTCGGGTGTGTGCTGATGCAAGACCGAAGAGTGGTCGCGTATGGATCACGGCAGCTTAGAAACCATGAGCAAAATTATCCAACTCACGACTTGGAGCTCGCTGCCGTGGTACTTGCACTGAAGATGTGGAGGCACTACCTACTCGGTAACCACGTACATTTATATACCGACCACAAAAGCCTCAAGTACATATTCACTCAGAAGGAGCTGACCATGAGGCAACGAAGATGGTTAGAACTGATAAAGGATTACGAGATAGAGATCCATTATCATCCGGGCAAGGCAAACGTAGTGGCAGATGCGCTGAGCCGCAAGTCACACGTCAACAATCTGACCATCACACCGTTGGAAGAGAGCAAACCACCACTACTTGTGATTCCACACGGAGCTCCCTACAACCTAGCTTTGATCCCCACCATCCGTGAAGAGATAGCGGCAGCCCAGAAGAATGACAAGGGCATGTCACATTTGCGGAGACGTGTAGACAGTGGGGAGTTGAAATGTTTTCGGAAGGACGGAGACGGCGTCCTATGGTTCAAGGACCGGATCGTCGTACCCCGAAACCCGGAGTTACGGAAGAAAATCTTTGATGAGGCTCACTTATCAAAGTTTTCTATTCACCCCGGCAGCAACAAAATGTATCAAGAACTCAGAAGCAAGTTTTGGTGGACACGGATGAAGCGTGAGACTGCAAAATACGTGTCCGAGTGTGATACATGTCGAAGGGTGAAGGCAGACCACATGCGGAAACCGGGACTGCTGCAACCACTGGGCATTCCTGCCTGGAAGTGGGAGGACGTGAGCATGGATTTCGTCGTTGGTTTACCCATCACCTTACAGAAACATGATTCGGTGTGGGTGATCGTCAATCGGCTCACCAAAGTTTCCCATTTCATCCCGGTCAACACCAACTACAACGCCAAGAAGTACGCTGAACTGTACATCTCACGGATCCTATGCTTGTACGGCGTACCCCGTACTATCATATCGGATCGGGGCACCTTATTTGTGTCCCGTTTTTGGGAGCAGCTGCACGCTGCCTTGGGGACGAAGCTGATCCGTAGTTCAGCCTACCACCCGCAGACGGATGGACAAACCGAGCGGGTACATCAGATTCTAGAAGACATGCTACGAGCTTGCGCTATCGACCACAGCAAGAATTGGGATGATCACTTGCCGTTAGCCGAGTTCTCGTACAACAATGGGTACCAAGCCAGCATCAGGATGGCGCCCTACGAGGCGCTATACGGAAGAAAATGCCGCACACCGTTGAACTGGTGTGAGTCTGGCGAAAGGGTTACCTTCGGGATTGACCTTGTCAACAACGCGGAAGAAAAGGTTCGACTAATTCAAGCGAACCTAAAAGCCGCTCAATCCCGTCAGAAACAGTATGCGGACCGGAGAAGGCGCCCATTACAATTCGAAGTTGGGGATCACGTATATCTACGGGTGTCTCCAATGAAGGGCGTAAACAGATTTGGGGTGAGAGGAAAGTTGGCATCCCGATTCATCGGTCCATTTCAGATTACCGAGAGATGTGGATCAGTGGCATACCGGCTGAAGTTACCAGAAGCACTTTCCGGTGTGCACGACGTCTTTCACGTTTCCCAGCTGAGGAAATGTCTCAAGCTATCAACAACCGTTCAGCTGGAAGACATTGAAGAACTGCAACCGGATCTCACCTATCGGGAGGAACCGGTGCAGATTATTGATGAAAGGGCCCGAACCACACGCAACCGTACGTTGTGGTTCTACAAGGTTCTATGGAGTAATCACTCCATGGACGAAGCGACATGGGAGAGCTAAGAATTCCTTCGCACTAACTACCCCGACTTTTTCACGTCGCATATCCGGTAATTTTCCACCGTCCTCTCTCTCATTTTCACCTTATAATCTCGGGACGAGATTCTTTTAAGGGGGGAGGAATGTAAGGGCCTCAGTTTTTGACACACATTTGCAGTGTTCATCACCACACCACACACCTCATTTGAGGAAGAATGATGAACACAAATGAAGAGCAAGTAACAATTATCAACATGCTCATTAGAGAACAAACTCACACATTGCAAAAGTGGTATGTCCCACATGTGATATAGATGGGCTGGACATATGAAAACTCCTACACTTTACTAAGGATGTCCATGCCAAGTTCCACCCAAATTCAAAACCTTTTTGAGGTCAGTTTGGGTATAGTTAGGAAGAGGGCAGTTTGAAACCATATTCAAATTCAAACTGTTTTTATCCCATGAATTTAAAAGTGGAAGGCATATTCTTACTCAGCACATTTTTGTGAGCTCACACACCAATTCTCACTCCATTTGGAGTTGATCTTGACATGAGCTAAGGGGGAGAAATTTAAACTTTATTTGAATTTCAAACTGAACTTGTGCTGAAATTCATTCAAACCAAACCTCATTTGAACTTTGATCAATTCAAATGGCTCTTGGGTGAATAATTTGAATTGCCAAGGGTAGTATGGGGTTCACTGTTTACAACAGTGATTAGGAGTACATTTCAGATGTTAAAAATGGAGGTGGGACCCACATGTCAGCCACTGCTCAGATCAAACCAACTGAGACTTTTTCACTCGGGTCGCCGAGCCGCAGCGGTGATCGCCACCGAGGGCAGCCGCCGTGCCAGCAGCTGCTTGCCCACGCCCGAGCGTGAGGCGGTGCAGAGCCTTCTTAAGGCGCCTGCCCCCCTCCTCGGCCGAGGCACCGCCGTTCTTCCCCGCAAGAACTCAGCGCCGGCCGAAAACTTCCGCAGCTCGGACTTGATCGGAGAACGCCGATCGCAGCTCCCTCCGTCCACTCCAGAGCCCCAGCAAGGTACTAGAGACCTTCCTCCGCCCTCCCCGTTGCTAGAATTCGGTTGAAACCGATTGATATCGGCTGTGCCGAAAGATCAAATTCAGGACTTGGAACCGCCGCACCTCGGGCTCTCGTGGACAGCCCAACCAGGGCGTTGTCACGCCCGAGCCAAGGCACCCTTGGACGCACGGGTGACCGGTGCTGCTCATCCCCGAGCCACAGCTCGAGTGGTTGCTCACCGGCGGTGAATTTCCACTTTTCCCCTTTCTGTGTGTAGAACGACCTTCGGGTACGATTCTGTTTAATTCGTGCTCTAGAAAGGATTAGAGGGCCTCAAGCCGCTCTCACACGAGCTAGATACGGTAACGCACAAGTTACCTTCACAACTCTGGGCCGGAGAACCTCTGTACCCGGCGTAATTTGAGGTCTACCAATGGCGGAATGAACGGGCGGCATCGGGCGCATGGTGAGGACCTATTTAGGGCCTTCCCCGAGCTGCCTCGAGCTCATGTCGACCTTCTCTAAGGTCCACTGATGCTCCCCGACCGATTTCCCAAGTAGCTGAGGTGCTAGAGGGGTCAGCCGACATGATCGAAGTTGTTCCGAGGTGGCGGCTCGTCGCCGACCATGCTCCGGTCATTGTCATGAGCAGCTGTGTGACACCCTCATCTCGGGTGTCAGCATATGTTCATGTTTATGAAGAAAAAACATTTTTAGAAAAAAGGGAACGGAAACAAGTATTAAAAGGATAGCCAGTAAAGCTCTCCGAGAGCACCGAAGGCAATTTCCACGACCAGCAGACCACATGGCGTGTTCGGAGCTCATCCCCAAGAAAATAGGAGAGGTCCGCCGTTAAACTAGCTACGTGGCAGGCTCGGGGGTCACCTCCGCAACTGGAAAGAGGTCCGACCCTGTGGGACACGTGCTGCCGCGGATATAGCCTCTGCGGAAGAAGCAAAGGCATTTTTCATAGGACACGTGTCATCCACGGAGCTAGTCCTCGCGGAAGTCAGGGGACCAGTCGCACGGGATACGTGTTGATCTCGGAACTCATCTCAGAGAAGTCCGGATCTATTGAACACGTGTCGCCACCGGAGCTTATCTCCGGAGGTCCGTTGCTGCTGGACACGTGTCGACCTCGGGGCATGTCCCTGAGGGAAGGAAAGGCGGAAAGACCGGCACCCACACGTGGCGTGTGCGGAGCTCACCTCCGAAGAAGAGGGAGGTCTCGATCGATTGACACGCGGCACGACCGGAGCTCGTCTCTGCGGACGAAGAGATACTAGGCTCGGAAGGACACGTGGAGCTTCTGGAGCTCATCATCACGGAGGTAACGAGTCTAGAGTGGCTTTTACGCGTAAAGATACCGGTAAGCAACGGAAACCGATCTAAACTCCACAACATTACCAAAGATAAGACGTCAGGATCTAACAAAGATCTGAATAAGACTCTTATTCGGAATCCAATCAGATTAGGACTCTTCTCTTCCCGATTATAAATAGAACCCAAAACCTCTGGTCGAAATCACGAACTTCTCTTTCAACTCCTGAGCCGATGACTTAGAGCTCTAGCCCTAACTCGCCGAGCAAAACATCGCCGAAAGCGCAACAAGAGAGATCATCGGAGAAGAACCGAGTGATCTGAGGAGGACCTCGAAGTCAAGAAAAACGTGAGGTAGGATTTCAATACCACCTTACGACATCATGTTGTTCATCTCTTTGCATCTGTTCTTCGATTCCTTTCGAACATAAGCCTTTTCGTGAACAGATCACTTGATGATCAGTTTGATCTAAAAAAAACAAGATCATCGCCACGACCACCTTTGAACCGAATACCTCTGTCCATGCAAGCCATGCAAGAGCACACCAATCTAATAAAAATCATAGGATAACATGCATGAGCATCATCGCATCTAGTTTAGGGTTTTGTGCATGATATTGATTGCTGTGAATTTTGTATGCACGTGAATCCTACATAGCAGAACAAGCTCAGGAAGCTGTGTACGACGAACTGCAGCAACATGGTTTTGAGAATCAAGAACAACCGGATCCGCAAGAACAAGGCAAGTGCTCCTTGACCATGTTGATCCTATGTTTTGGGTAAAAATATTTTGTTTTGCGAAAAGGTGTGTGTGCTGAGTCAAACATGATGGGAAACCCTTTTATAGGAGTTTACTAGTTTTGATTAAACCATCCTTGTCACCTGGGAAGTTTTATGAGTCGGGTATGGTTTTTGTTTTATGCTTCGCTGAGTCCATGGGATTGGGAAGCGAGATAGATGTGTCTAGCTAACTGCACTCGTACTGATAATAAGTAATTGATGAGGTTAATGAACATGGATCGGAGGGAGATCTAGGCAAGCCTGGGTTTGTGAATGAGGTAGCATGAGATGGTGGTTTTGCTTGCCGTAGATCTAAGGACCGGTTCATGCATGCACATGCCAGGATAACAGTGCCACCACAAGGCCAAGTATGGGTGCGGCTTAGCTGAGTAATTGTCACACCCGGTTTTTCCGAAGAAACAACCAAGTGAATATCACATGTATGCCAGGATCATTTTCTCATACATGTGATGACAAATAGTGAAGCATCATTTATTACAAGCCAGGTGTCGAATATAAATAAGTCTTACATTGCAAATGTCTCAATGGACACTAATGCTTCATCACAAATAAATAAACTAGCAGCGGAATATTATTCTTTAGGGCTCCATCACAGGCGTTGCCCGGGGGTCTTCATGAACCTAAAAACCTTCCTCGGGTCCAAAGTCTTGGTCATTATACACCACCTCATTATCTTGACCTGAGCAGCAATATAAACCAACAAATATGCAAGGTTGAGTACCAATGGTACTCAGCAAGTGTGGGAAAATTATATCATGCATGGCTAGAACAAGGAGAGGTTGAACTCATGGTTAAAGCACTACGCAATTAATACCTATCATCTTAGCTTATTAAGCACCTTCAATTACTACACAGGTGAAATGGTTCCAATCTCCCATCCCATCATCATAATCCAATAACCATAATCATCATTTCCAATGTTAAGCTCCCCGCTTAACTTCCAAAACCATCAATCCTCTAATCATGAATAAGTCCAGGCCGCTCTTAACCGTGAGCACGGCTGTCAAGACAGTTTTGACTCTGCAGAGTTTGTACCACTGTACCCACAAGTAGTGATTTCATTCCCCGTTGCCGGGTGGACTAAAAGAACCTCCATTATGCCAGTGGCTACGTTCCACATTCACACTTCCCAGGTGTGCAGCCAGGAGATCACTACGAAGCCTTTACAAAGGGATTCCCGACGAGCGTGGGCCCACTGAGGTTTCACCCCTAACAGCATACAAGAGGCTCCAACCCCGCTGCAGTGGCCCCCTCTTGAGCCTTGCGGTTCATATGGTAGTCCAGCTGACACCTATTCCCCGCACCATCCAACACACCCATACTACGCCGGGGATACACCTAATTAATTGGCCAAGCTGCCCCATCTCAGCATGTGGTTGGCACTGTAAAGCCGGGTTACATGCTCCATGAACCGGTCCTTAGGATCCAGGCAAGTACTAAACACAAACCCAAGTCTCGTGCACCCAACACACAACCAAAACATCCAACTTGCCTTGATCCCTACCTCTACATAACTCACAATAACTCATTCAAGAGTATGGTATAATCAACTGATGATCTCATATCCCAAATATCCCATTCTAAGCATGGCTAAGCATATGCATGTAAATAAATGACATGACAAAATAAATCCCAACCCAAGCTACAAGGAAACAAGGTAATGCAATTCTAGGGAAACTTTCCTAGCATGGGTTTCATATTTCATTTGACAATGCAAATAATTCTATCTACACATCCTAGCATAGGATCAAAGTGGTCAAGGACACTTGCCTCCTTCTTGCTGCTCTTGAAATGGGTAGTCCTGATCTTGGAAATGAATAACTTGTTCTTGAACAGGTTCTACTTCATACCATCACACATAGCAAAAGAAAAACAACAATCATAAGACATAGTTCACACCTCTACTTCATACAAACCACACATTCATATTTATGAAAGTTCTTTACCATTATATGTGTTGTGGTTACTTTATGTGTGTTAAGTTGTGGCTTGCATGCACTTTTAACCATGTGTATATGATTCCTACTTTTGTGTCCACATTTATACTTACATACTATTTATATGGGTTTCCAATAAATTTCTTATATTCAACTACTACAGCTTTTTACTACCAAGTATGTAAGAAAAGTATTTTCCTTCTCCATATGTGCCTTCATAATTTCTATCAACCCTAAACTGAACTCTTTGGATTTTAGAAACTCCATTTATCATTTACTAGTTGCTATATTTTCAGATTTATATTCCTATGCATAATTGTGTATTTTATTATTAAATTAGTAATACACATCACCTAAACAGAATAGGTTCTGGTCCTAAATAATTTAAAATCATATTTTGACCTTGGCTTCTGATGTAGACCATTTCATAATTATTTTCCCTATTTTTCTATAACTATTCTTTACTTAAAAATGTGTCCCTATACTAATATATGTGAATAATAGATGAAACAGGTTTATTTCAGCCCAAAAATATATTTTTATCTCACTCCAAAGTTTTCTAAGTACTGAGAAAGTTTTTAATTAATTTTGACAATTATGTTTGTCCTCCTTTTTAAATTTTTAAACACTAGTTACATATTCAATTTCCTAAATTACATACTAAACAGGGCTAAAATAATGAATTCACCCCATTACAGGGTCTATAATATTATTTTCATAATTTCCAGGGGTCTAGCTACACTTATCAGAGGTGTTTTTCCTAATTTCTATTAAGTCCAGGGGCTAAAACTGACTTTTAAATGAATTTACATGATTTTCTGGAGTTCCAGGGGCTAGATCTTAAGTTTCCGGGGCTAGCTCTCAATTCCAGAGAACCCCAGGGGGTAGCACGTAAGAATTCCAGTCTTTATAATGCGGGGCTAACGTGGACCGTCCGATTTTAAACCGACGGCTGAGATTATAACATCGAACCGGTACGCGGGGATTTAAAGTCTACCGTGCGATTTAAAATAAACGGCGCACAAGCGGCCACGTCGCTCTGATCGAGCGTGGGCGGTGCTGCCGGCGGCGCACGGCGGTGGGAAGCGGCGATCTCGCCAGAAAGTTTCGGATCCGCGAGAATTCTACCTATAACTGTGATCTTATGGCCTAGATCGGTAGAGGGGAGGTCAGGGATCTCACCTCGGGGGTTTTCTCGAGCTCGGGGGTCCTGGAAAGTGATCGGCGGCGAGGTCCGAGGCAAAACCACGGCGAAGCTTGTCGGCGCTGTGTTTACACCGTAAGTCTCCGACTTTTCTGCACCTGCAAAGCTCCCCGGAGGCGGTGGATCAAGACCAGCGAGTTAGATCAGAGTTTCCGAGCTTAGATCGGCCAGAATTCACCGGCGAAGTCTCGGTGCTCACCGGAGTAAAAATCGGCGATCGCGTGAGAAAAACTGATCGGAGCTGGGGTTTTTATAGCCGGGGGAGGGCGGTGGGTCTGTTGTGATCAAGTTGGAGTCCTCTGGGACCGGAATTCGGGCTGCGGGACGGGTTTTCTGATCGGTTAAGATCGCGCGCGCTCGGGGAAAAGTCCGGGGTCGCGGGGTTAGGGATGACATGCGGGTCCCACCCGTCTGTGAGAGGCAGCGCGGCGCGCGCGGGGGCGGGCTGGCGCGGGGAAGCTGGGCCGGCTGGCGGGTTTCGACCCACTGGCCGGTTTTTTTCCCGTTTTTCTTTTTCTTTTTCCATTTCTTTTCTGTTTTGAGTATAATTTGAATTCCAGTTTGAATTTGAATTTTTGCAAAACATGCAACACGTCCAAAAATTTTTAAATTCCCCTCTGAACATGGTTTAGGGTTTTGAATCAAAATTTGGGGTGTTACAGCTCTACCCCCCTTAAAAGAAATCTCGTCCTCGAGATTGGTATTTCTAAGAAAACAATTCCGGAAATTGTGCCTTGAGCTCATCTTCCCTTTCCCACGTAGCTTCCTCTTCTGAGTGATGCTTCCACTGCACCTTGCACATCCGGATTCTCTTGTTTCTGGTGAGGCGTTCCATTGTCTCCAAAATCTTGTATGGTTGCTCGGCATAAGACAAATCTTCAGCTACATCCACTTCATTCATGGGTAACACCTCTTCAGGCGTCCTCAGACATTTCTTGAGTTGTGACACATGGAATACATCGTGTACATCTGATAGATGAACCGGTAACTCTAGTTGGTACGCCACTTCGCCTTTCCTTTCCAAAACCTGAAAGGGTCCGATGTATCGAGGTGACAACTTCCCTTTCACCTTGAACCGACGAAGTCCTCTGATAGGGGACACCTTGAGATAAACATAGTCTCCCACGTTGAAAACGAGTTCTCTTCTTCGTACATCAGCATAACTCTTCTGGCGTGTTTGTGCTATCCTCAAGTTGTTGCGAATCTCCCTCACCTTCGCTTCG
Source organism: Neostapfia colusana (assembly GCA_030760725.1). Classification (NCBI taxonomy): domain Eukaryota; kingdom Viridiplantae; phylum Streptophyta; class Magnoliopsida; order Poales; family Poaceae; genus Neostapfia; species Neostapfia colusana. Next base: position 24,104,198 of record JASWHV010000019.1, on the reverse strand, counting down.
GCTTCTTGTAGCACTTCTGGACCAAACACTTTACTTTCTCCTGTTTGGTTCCAAAATAGGGGAGTTCTGCACTTCCTTCCATACAAAGCTTCAAACGGTGACATTTTCATACTAGCTTGATAACTGTTGTTATAGGAAAACTCCGCATACGGTAAGTTCTTGTCCCAACTCCTATTGTTTTTGAGTGCACATGCCCTTAACATATCTTCAAGGATCTGATTGGTTCTCTCCGTCTGCCCGTCAGTTTGGGGATGATAGGCAGAACTAAAGTTCAGATGGGTTCCCATTGTTTCATGCAACTTTTGCCAAAACCTTGAGGTGAACTGTGTCCCTCGGTCCGACACTATCTTCTTTGGCACTCCATGGTAACACACAATCCTTGACATGTACAATTCTGCCAATTTGGATCCGCTGTAGCTTTCTTTCACAGGAATGAAATGAGCTACCTTGGTTAGCCTATCAATAATGACCCATATTGAATCATACCCGGATTGGGTCCTAGGCAATCCCACGACAAAATCCATGCTGATTTCTTCCCATTTCCATTCAGGCACTTTGAGTGGTTGCAATAATCCCGCGGGTCGTTGATGTTCTGCTTTCACCAACTGACATGTGTCACATAGGGCAACATGTTCCGCGACATCTCGCTTCATGCCATACCACCAATACCTGCTCTTGAGATCCTGGTACATCTTCGTACTCCCAGGATGAATGGAATAGTCGGAATCGTGAGCCTCCTTTAAAATCAATTCACGGATCTCCTTTACTTCTGGCACACAGATCCTTTTCCCGTGCCACACCGTTCCCTGTTCATCCTCTCTAAAACCAGGAGCTTTATTTTCCTTAATGAGTTGTCTGATCTCTTGTATCTTCTCATCATTCTTTTGGCCCTCTCGTATGTCTTGCTCGAGTGTGGAGTCCACTTCCATGGCGATGGCTTCACCACTATTTACTAGACATAGATTGAGTCTTATAACCTCGTCCTTCAATTCTGCAGGCATGTCCTTCAAGCTCAACTTATTGACCTGCACTTTCCGACTCAAAGCATCGGCCACGACGTTTGCTTTCCCGGGATGATAGTTGATGCCTATATCAAAGTCATTGATTAGCTCTAACCATCTCCTTTGTCTGAGGTTGAGATCTGGCTGTGTGAATATGTACTTCAAACTCTTATGATCCGTATATATCTCTGTCCTCTTCCCCATCAAATAGTGCCGCCAAATTTTCAACGCGTGTACCACTGCGGCTAGTTCTAGGTCATGTGTAGGATAGTTCTTCTCATGCTTCCGAAGCTGCCGGGATGCATATGCCACGACATGTCCTTCTTGCATGAGAACACATCCCAACCCATTCCCAGAGGCATCGCAGTACACTGTGAAATTCTTCTGCATATCTGGCATAACCAGCACTGGGGCTGTTGTCAATCTCTTCTTTAGCTCCTGAAAGCTCGTATCGCACTGTGGCGTCCAGGTGAATGTGATTCCCTTCTCCAACAGTTTGGTGAGAGGTCTCGAGATCTTGGAGAATCCCTCAATAAACCGTCGATAGTATCCAGCCAATCCCAAAAAGCTTCGAACTTCCCCGACATTTTCAGGGGTTTTCCACTTCTGGATATCTTCAATTTTGGCGGGATCTACGGAGATTCCTCCCTCCGAGATTATATGTCCTAAAAAGGGAACTCTCTTCAGCCAAAACTCACACTTGCTCAACTTGGCATATAGTTGGTGTTCTCTCAGCCTCTGTAACACCAACCTTAGATGTTTCTCATGTTCTTCTTCATTTTTGGAGAAGACGAGAATATCATCTATGAAAACCACCACAAATTTGTCCAGATATTCCATGAATACCTTGTTCATGAGATACATGAAATATGCCGGGGCATTGGTTAGCCCGAAAGGCATGACAGTGTATTCATACAGTCCGTACCGAGATATGAAAGCTGTCTTGGGAATATCAGATTGCCTTATCTTGAGTTGGTGGTACCCCGACCCGAGATCAATTTTCGAGAACACACAAGCTCCCCTCAACTGATCAAACAAGTCTTCAATGCGGGGTAATGGGTACTTGTTCTTGATGGTTACCTCATTCAAGGCACGGTAATCCATGCATAACCTTTGGGTTCCGTCTTTCTTGGGCACAAATATCACCGGAGCTCCCCATGGTGAGGAACTAGGGCGAATATACCCCTTCTCCGTCAATTCTCTCAAATGATCCTTGAGCTCTTCTAGCTGCTTGGAGTCCATTCGATAAGGTCTCTTGTATATCGGAGCTGTTCCCGGTACTAGCTCAATTGCGAATTCCACGTCACGGTCGGGAGGCATGCCTAGCAATTCCTCCGGGAAAACATCTGAATATTCCCTGATAGTCCTGATTTCCTCAACTTTCACCTCCACTTGATTTAATTTAATGTCCCTCCTAGGCTCGTGTATCGTTATGAACTTTACTCTTGTGCCATTGGGGTGAGTTAGTTCCACCGTTCTGGTCGAACAATGGATGATTCCTTTATGTTTGGTCAACCAATCCATACCCAAAATAATATCTATCCCTTGTGAATCTATCACTATGAGGTTAGCCGTAAATACTACCCCATTAATGTCTAGGCTCACTTTGGGACACACCTGTCTTGTCCTTATTTCTCCACCTGGAGAGTTTACCGCTAGCATATGGTTCATTTGTGTGGTTGCTAGGTCATGCTTCTTAACAAACCCTTGAGCAATGAACGAGTGGGTAGCACCAGAATCAAACAGCAGAGTTGCAAGGTGTAAATTGGCAGGAAACTTACCAACTACCACGTCGGGTGCCTCTTGTGCTTCCTCCATAGTGACGTGGTTCACCCGTCCTCTCACTACATTCTGCTGTTGTGGCGGCGCAGGCTTCCTCTTTGGGCATTTGTGGGCGTAGTGCCCCACTTCACCACAGCTGAAACATTGCACCCCAACCTTAGGTGCTTGGCCTTTGTTGTCTTGGGGTTGGTTCGGGGGTCCTTGCACTGCTGGTCGAGGTGGATATGCGGGGCGAGGCTGCTGCACAAACTGACGTGGCGGCTGTGCAGGTGCTGCGGGTGGCCTGTAGTTTGGGTTGTACCCTCTTGGTGCTGAATAGGGTACCGCAGCACGACTCATCTGCCCCGTGGGTTGCTGCATCATACGTGGGCGGGTGTTGCTCCCTGAGGCCTGATGTGACCATCCAGCCTTCCTCTTGTTCTCATTTTCCAGGGCTTTTAGCTTCCTTTCTACCACAAATGCTCTGTCCACCATCTTTTGGAAGCTTTCATACTCATTTGAAGACATTGCACACTGCATCTCTGCGGTAAGTCCTTCCACGAAACAATCTTGCTTCTGCTCATCAGTCTCTATGTCTCGTGGAGCATAACGGGATAGTTGAGTAAATTTAGTGAGGTATTCCCTCACCGTCATGTTTCCCTGCTGCAGTCCCAGAAACTCCTTCCTCTTGTTTTTGAGTTCACCTCTTGGGATGTAATGGTTGCGGAAACTACGCTTGAACTCTTCCCAAGTGATGTTCTCAGGGTCATGATGGGCGGCCACATAGGCGGTCCACCAATCAGCAGCAGGTCCATGCAATTGATGAGAGGCAAACAGCACCCTTTCATATCCTTGGCACTGTATGATCCTCATCTTACTTTCAATGGTCTTCAGCCAATCATCTGCCTCCAGAGGTTCAGCAGCACTTGCAAACTTTGGAGGTTGAGTTCCTAGAAACTCACTCAACCTTGGTTGGCGTAGTGCAGCTTGTGGAGGTGGAACTTGATGCAAGTTGGCCACCACTTGAGTCAAGTTCTGGATGAGCTGATTTTGATTCTCCAGCATTTGGTGGAGAGGGTCAACTTCTTCACGGCGACCACCCCTGTCCTGGCCTCCAGAAAGATGAGGGTTGCATGCCTCATCGTTGTTGTTGGCGGGGTTGGCAGCACGTCCTTTTCCTCTTCCGGCCATCTGGCAGAATCAACAAATGTTAATTTGATTCCATTTAGTATCATCCTACTACTTTCATTTGTTGGTACTTTGAGGTGTTGAGGCTTTGTTAAAATTTTACGAGGGTTCATATCTCACACCAAATAAATGCACTATTATTTCCTGTGGGTTCACACACCAAAGCAAAACAATCTGAAGACGAGGCTGTGGACAATTGCTCATGGCTTCCACAACTCACGTCACACACCAAGCATCATCACACCATTAACTACGTAACGACTCGACTACTCGACCTCTTGCTAGCTCGGGGAAAGACTCTACACTACTCGTCCTCTTGAGCTGGCTCCTCGGGATCTTCCTCCTCATTTCGGCTACCTTCTGACTCTGCTTTGGGTGGGGAGGCTGCTGGTGGAGAAGTGCGACGACGCCTGATTGCTCGGCGATCCGGGGAGTCAGGAGTCCATGGATCACTCACGGTGACACACAGTTCATTCCCATCTCCTCTTTCTCTCGCCTTTAAGCAAGCTCGCAGCAACGCCTCCGTTTCCTTCAGGGTGTCTCGGACATCCTGAAGCTCTTGTTGACACTCCTGCAGTCGAGTGCTGAGCATAGCAGCATCCTCCAAGCACAAGTCCATGTGCTCATGGGAAGTCCCTTGCTGCACCGGTGGGTACTTGTACTCCGTGGTACCACTCTCACGTTGGAGGACATACATGTACTCAGTTTTGTCCAAGTGGCGACGATAGATGTGACTCTGGCAGGTGATGGCCTCCCAGGTGACATCTTTCTCCGCGTCAACTTGTGTTGCTCGACAAGCTGGAGAGTGGTGAATCTTAAGCAGCTGATTCTCGTGTATAATCCTCATCTCCGAACTCCATTCTTCCCTCTTCTCACGGATGGTCCTGGTGGAGTTATAGTGGATGATTAGCTTGCCCGTATTGCCGGCGGCTTCGAGCATACGTCGAAGACGGCGCAACAAATCTCCTACTGCCAATCCGTAGGAAAGGTACGTCACTGGACGACTCTCCTCTCTTTCGGCAAGGGCAACTACGGGAACTCTCCCTCCTGTGGACTTACGAGCGGTGCGAATCATGCGAACCATCTAAAACAAAAGAATTTAAAATTAGGTTAGATAAATTCTCAAACAAAAATCCTATTTTGAATGAAAGTTGGGGTAAGATGAAGAAAATGACTCCTTTAATAACACTTTTCCACCCACACCTTGGAAAATAGTTTTTAAGAAAATAGGGCCCTTAAATACGTCCATTTCTACCTAGTTCCACGTTCCTACGGGCAACCTTGGCTCTGATACCACCTCTGTCACACCCGGTTTTTCCGAAGAAACAACCAAGTGAATATCACATGTATGCCAGGATCATTTTCTCATACATGTGATGACAAATAGTGAAGCATCATTTTTTACAAGCCAGGTGTCGAATATAAATAAGTCTTACATTGCAAATGTCTCAATGGACACTAATGCTTCATCACAAATAAATAAACTAGCAGCGGAATATTATTCTTTAGGGCTCCATCACAGGCGTTGCCCGGGGGTCTTCATGAACCTAAAAACCTTCCTCGGGTCCAAAGTCTTGGTCATTATACACCACCTCATTATCTTGACCTGAGCAGCAATATAAACCAACAAATATGCAAGGTTGAGTACCAATGGTACTCAGCAAGTGTGGGAACATTATATCATGCATGGCTAGAACAAGGAGAGGTTGAACTCATGGTTAAAGCACTACGCAATTAATACCTATCACCTTAGCTTATTAAGCACCTTCAATTACTACACAGGTGAAATGGTTCCAATCTCCCATCCCATCATCATAATCTAATAACCATAATCATCATTTCCAATGTTAAGCTCCCCGCTTAACTTCCAAAACCATCAATCCTCTAATCATGAATAAGTCCAGGCCGCTCTTAACCGTGAGCACGGCTGTCAAGACAGTTTTGACTCTGCAGAGTTTGTACCACTGTACCCACAAGTAGTGATTTCATTCCCCGTTGCCGGGTGGACTAAAAGAACCTCCATTATGCCAGTGGCTACGTTCCACATTCACACTTCCCAGGTGTGCAGCCAGGAGATCACTACGAAGCCTTTACACAGGGATTCCCGACGAGCGTGGGCCCACTGAGGTTTCACCCCTAACAGCATACAAGAGGCTCCAACCCCGCTGCAGTGGCTCCCTCTTGAGCCTTGCGGTTCATATGGTAGTCCAGCTGACACCTATTCCCCGCACCATCCAACACACCCATACTACGCCGGGGATACACCCAATTAATTGGCCAAGCTGCCCCATCTCAGCATGTGGTTGGCACTGTAAAGCCGGGTTACATGCTCCATGAACCGGTCCTTAGGATCCAGGCAAGTACTAAACACAAATCCAAGTCTCGTGCACCCAGCACACAACCAAAACATCCAACTTGCCTTGATCCCTACCTCTACATAACTCACAATAACTCATTCAAGAGTATGGTATAATCAACTGATGATCTCATATCCCAAATATCCCATTCTAAGCATGGCTAAGCATATGCATGTAAATAAATGACATGACAAAATAAATCCCAACCCAAGCTACAAGGAAACAAGGTAATGCAATTCTAGGGAAACTTTCCTAGCATGGGTTTCATATTTCATTTGACAATGCAAATAATTCTATCTACACATCCTAGCATAGGATCAAAGTGGTCAAGGACACTTGCCTCCTTCTTGCTGCTCTTGAAATGGGTAGTCCTGATCTTGGAAATGAATAACTTGTTCTTGAACAGGTTCTACTTCATACCATCACACATAGCAAAAGAAAAACAACAATCATAAGACATAGTTCACACCTCTACTTCATACAAACCACACATTCATATTTATGAAAGTTCTTTACCATTATATGTGTTGTGGTTACTTTATGTGTGTTAAGTTGTGGCTTGCATGCACTTTTAACCATGTGTATATGATTCCTACTTTTGTGTCCACATTTATACTTACATACTATTTATATGGGTTTCCAATAAATTTCTTATATTCAACTACTACACCTTTTTACTACCAAGTATGTAAGAAAAGTATTTTTCTTCTCCATATGTGCCTTCATAATTTCTATCAACCCTAAACTGAACTCTTTGGATTTTAGAAACTCCATTTATCATTTACTAGTTGCTATATTTTCAGATTTATATTCCTATGCATAATTGTGTATTTTATTATTAAATTAGTAATACACATCACCTAAACAGAATAGGTTCTGGTCCTAAATAATTTAAAATCATATTTTGACCTTGGCTTCTGATGTAGACCATTTCATAATTATTTTCCCTATTTTTCTATAACTATTCTTTACTTAAAAATGTGTCCCTATACTAATATATGTGAATAATAGATGAAACAGATTTATTTCAGCCCAAAAATATATTTTTATCTCACTCCAAAGTTTTCTAAGTACTGAGAAAGTTTTTAATTAATTTTGACAATTATGTTTGTCCTCCTTTTTAAATTTTTAAACACTAGTTACATATTCAATTTCCTAAATTACATACTAAACAGGGCTAAAATAATGAATTCACCCCATTACAGGGTCTATAATATTATTTTCATAATTTCCAGGGGTCTAGCTACACTTATCAGAGGTGTTTTTCCTAATTTCTATTAAGTCCAGGGGCTAAAACCGACTTTTAAATGAATTTACATGATTTTCTGGAGTTCCAGGGGCTAGATCTTAAGTTTCCGGGGCTAGCTCTCAATTCTAGAGAACCCCAGGGGGTAGCACGTAAGAATTCCAGTCTTTATAATGCGGGGCTAACGTGGACCGTCCGATTTTAAACCGACGGCTGAGATTATAACATCGAACCGGTACGCGGGGATTTAAAGTCTACCGTGCGATTTAAAATAAACGGCGCACAAGCGGCCACGTCGCTCTGATCGAGCGCGGGCAGCGCTGCCGGCGGCGCACGGCGGCGGGAAGCGGCGATCTCGCCGGAAAGTTTCGGATCCGCGAGAATTCTGCCTAGAACTGTGATCTTATGGCCTAGATCGGTAGAGGGGAGGTCAGGGATCTCACCTCGGGGGTTTTCTCGAGCTCGGGGGTCCTGGAAAGTGATCGGCGGCGAGGTCCGAGGCAAAACCACGGCGAAGCTTGTCGGCGCTGTGTTTACACCGTAAGTCTCTGAGTTTTCTGCACCTGCAAAGCTCCCCGGAGGCGGTGGATCAAGACCAGCGAGTTAGATCAGAGTTTCCGAGCTTAGATCGGCCAGAATTCACCGGCGAAGTCTCGGTGCTCACCGGAGTAAAAATCGGCGATCGCGTGAGAAAAACTGATCGGAGCTGGGGTTTTTATAGCAGGGGGAGGGCGGTGGGTCTGTTGTGATCGAGTTGGAGTCCTCTGGGACCGGAATTCGGGCTGCGGGACGGGTTTTCCGATCGGTTAAGATCGCGCGCGCTCGGGGAAAAGTCCGGGGTCGCGGGGTTAGGGATGACAGGCAGGTCCCACCCGTCTGTGAGAGGCAGCGCGGCGCGCGCGGGGGCGGGCTGGCGCGGGGAAGCTGGGCCGGCTGGCGGGTTTCGGCCCACTGGCCGGTTTTTTTCCCGTTTTTCTTTTTCTTTTTCCATTTCTTTTCTGTTTTGAGTATAATTTGAATTCCAGTTTGAATTTGAATTTTTGCAAAACATGCAACACGTCCAAAAATTTTTAAATTCCCCTCTGAACATGGTTTAGGGTTTTGAATCAAAATTTGGGGTGTTACAGTAATTAGGTAAGTTGCTAGAGTGTTATGGACTGTGGAAGGCGCGGGGAATGGGAGTCGAGTGAGGACTGCTCTGGGAACTGCATGGCACAAGAGGGGGCCCGTGGGTGGGAGAATTGGAGATTCTAGCCTGCCGGTGAAACCTTAGTGAGTCCATACATCTAGTAACCCCTTTGTAAAGGCTATTTTGTGATCTCTTGACCATACACCGACGGATGTGTACTGGTATAATGGAGGTTCTGCAGTCGCCGACGGGTGACGAAATCACAAACTTGTGGGTAAAGAGGTGCAAACTCTGCAGAGTTATTAAAACTATCATGATAGCCGAACTTACGGTCATGAGCACCTGGCTAAACTGCCATGATTAGATGGGATGGTTATTGGGAAGGTTCTTGGTTATAGTTATTGGTTTGGTTATGGTTTGGTTTGGGACTGTGGAGTCCGGGAGATGAGATGGTTGCATGACTGATGGGTCATGACATGAGATTGGTCTCGGTGCGAGACGAGGTTGTTCATAAGGTGAGATGGTAGCGAATACGAGGAGGTATTCGTGAGTATGGGTAAAAGATTGGTTAATGTTTGGATGAAACGCGGGAAGTGATGGAGGTATGTTGGTAATTTCATACATGCTGGGACTACATTTATCTAAAGTTAAGTTGCTGTTTTATCATGATTTTATAAATTTGCTTTTCTGCAAATAAGCCTTTTATATCTACCTTGTTTATAAGCTGCATATCATGTGTTATTCCCGCACTTGCTGAGTACATCATTGTGCTCAAACTTGCATTATTATTTCTTCATCAACAGCAAGAGAAGACTACTATGAAGACCGAGTAGAGCATTATGGCGTGTGATCTGTTCTCAACCTTGCCTGTGGAGGGAGTAGAGATGGAGCCACTTCTGCTTAGTTTTGCCTCCGCATTAGTTTTTGCTTCCGCATTTGAATAAGAATTCCGCTGCGTAGAAATAAGGACTTTCGCTGTGTGCATGAGTCCAAGACTCATGAGGTGTTGTAATAAACTATGTTATTCGTGGTAATATATAATCTGAATTCAGTTTGTGGAACGTATGTGTATGTGTGATAAACATCCTGGGCACACATATGCATTAGTTGTCGGTTCCGTGGTTTTCCACAGAATTGAGGGCGTCACAGATTGGTATCAGAGCCACGGGTTGACAGTAGGTTACACGCCTAAAGATAGGAGCCTTAGATTGATATTAGAGTCACGGGTTGACAGCAAGTTACACTCCTGAATAGGAGTCATAGGTAGCTAAGCCACGCGAACCAAAGGAAGCATCCTAGGATGAATAGCTTAGATTGGCCTTGAAACCACCTTGACATAGGAAACCATCCTTGAATAGGAGTTGAGTGGGCCCTTGTAATGATTATTTGTGAATATGTGCTTAATGTGAGTTGTGGGACGTCTTAAAAAAACGTTGTCCATATCCACACGTAAGAAGAAAGAGGAGTGAAATGCTTCGGCACTTGATCACATCCTCATAAGGGCTAATATATATAGTCCAACTCACCTTGATGCATATAGGACCTACCTAACCTTCTAACCTTCTATTCTATTTCGTTCCCCCTCACAGATGGTGAGAGGAAACACCAGCCGAAGGAACGTCCAGGAAGATGACCACGAGGAAATTCCTGCTAACCCCAGAGCTGGCGAAAACAACCTAGAAAGGTTGATGGCCATGCAAAACCAGCTTATGCAAACCATGATCCAAACTTTGGGTCAGTTGCAGGCCAACCAACACCCTGTTCCGGCACCACCGCCACCACCACCGCCGGCTCATAACAAGTTGGGAGAGTTCATGAGGACTCGACCACCCACCTTTGCTCAAGCAAGCGATCCAATGGAGGCCGATGATTGGTTGAAATCCATGGAGAAAAAGCTTGCCATTGTTCAGTGCAATGACCGAGAGAAGGTTCTCTTTGCGTCGCACCAACTGATGGGAGCAGCTGCTGACTGGTGGGATGCCTTGAGCAACGCCCATGCCAACCCGGAGACAATCACTTGGACTGAGTTCAAGGAAAGTTTCCGCTCCCACTACATCCATGTTGGCGTAATGATGCTCAAGAGGCAGGAGTTTGAAGGTCTCCGCCAAGGGCAGAAAAGTGTGAACGAATATCTCAACAAGTTCATACAACTGTCCCGGTATGCCCCTGAAGATGTCAACTCAGATCAGAGGAAGCAGTACCTGTTCATGAGAGGGTTGGACAATGAGATCCAAGTTCAGCTCCTCAACAATGACTACGTAAGCTTCCAGAAGCTGGTTGATAAGGCTATTGTGGTGGAAAACAAGATCCGAGAGATCGAGCGCGAGTGCAAAAGGAAGATCCCATACCAGCCCCAAGGGAGCAACGTACGACCGAGATACATGCCCCCTGCACCGCAGTATGGATCGACCACTCCTACGTACCGCCCTGGTCAGCCACCACAGCAACGGCTCGTTGCACCGGCACCTCGTGTGCCCATGCCTCCTGCGCCCCGGCCTAACAATGGTGCTCCTGTTCAAAACCCCCGCCCCAACGTACCTGCTGCCGTAGGCAACAGGGCATGCTTTGCATGCGGGGAAGTAGGCCACTTCGCTAACCAGTGCCCGAAGAGAGGCCCTGGACAACAAGGTAACGTGCCCAAGCAGAACCAGCGACCAAACAGAGGAGACAACCAAGGGAACCGTGGACCGCAGAACTATGCTCGTGGCCACGTTAACCATGTCACTGCTGAGGAAGCACAACAGGCTGAGGACGTCGCAATTGGTATGTTCCTTGCCAACTCCAACCCAGCCACCATTTTATTTGATTCCGGAGCATCACACTCCTTCATATCATCCAAATATGTTGCCAAACATCATCTACCCCTATCCCACCTAGAATGTGCTATGTTAGTTAATTCTCCCGGAGGAGAAATGAGGACTAGTATAGTATGTCCTAAGGTAAGCCTTAAAATAAGGGGGGTAGACTTTCTTACCAATCTTATTGTCTTGGACTCCCACGGAATAGACATCATACCCGGAATGGACTGGTTAAGCAAGCACAATGGAGTAATCCAATGCGCTGAGAGAAGCGTGCAATTGACAAACGAACACGGTATCCGTGTCGAGTTTGAGTCAGCCCCACAAGCGACCGAACGGGCGGATCTGAACCATGTTGAAGGAGTAGCATTAGACAACATTCCAGTGGTTCAGGAATTTTCAGATGTGTTCCCGGAAGAACTTCCAGGAATGCCACCTGACCGGGATATTGAGTTTACCATAGATTTGGTACCTGGAACTGCACCCATAGCTAAGAGACCATATAGGATGCCCGTCAACGAGTTAGTTGAACTAAAGAAGCAAATTCAAGAACAGTTGGAGAAGGGTTTTATCCGTCCAAGCTCGTCACCCTGGGGAGCTCCGGTACTCTTCGTGGACAAGAAGGACGGAAACCAAAGAATGTGCGTGGACTACAGGTCTCTCAACGAAGTGACAATCAAAAATAAATACCCTCTGCCCCGTATAGAGGACCTGTTCGATCAAATGAAAGGAGCCCAAGTGTTCTCCAAGATTGATCTTCGGTCGGGATATTTCCAGCTGAAGATTAAGCCCTCCGATATACCTAAGACAGCCTTTCGTACGCGGTATGGTTCATATGAATACACCGTTATGTCTTTTGGATTGACGAATGCACCCGCATACTTCATGTACCTTATGAATAAGGTTTTCATGGAGTACTTGGACAAGTTCGTCGTAGTTTTCATCGACGACATTATGGTGTATTCAAAAAGTAAGGAGGAGCATGAGGAACATCTGAGATTGACCTTGCAGAAGTTGCGAGAGCATCAGTTGTATGCCAAGCTTAACAAGTGTCAATTTTGGCTAAGGGAAATATCCTTCCTAGGCCACATTATCTCCAAGGAAGGGGTATCGGTTGATCATGGAAAGGTGAAAGATGTTCTAAAGTGGGACCAACCGAGGAGCGTGAGGGATATTCGGAGTTTCCTTGGGATGGCAGGATACTATCATCGCTTCATTAAAGACTTCTCTAAGATAGCAAAACCTATGATGGAGTTGCTAATGAAGGGAAAAGTCTTTCAATGGACACAAGCCTGCCAAGAAAGTTTTGAGGAACTCAAGAAAAGGCTAACCACAGCACCAGTTCTGGTATTGCCAGACGTAAGCAAGAGCTTTGACATATATTGTGACACATCCAGGCAAGGGCTCGGGTGTGTACTCATGCAGAAAGGACAGGTGGTAGCCTATGCCTCACGACAATTAAAGAAGCACGAGCTTAACTATCCTACACATGATTTGGAGTTAGCAGCAGTGGTGCATGCATTGAAGATTTGGAGACATTATATCCTTGGTCATCGATGTGAGATCTATACAGATCATAAAAGCCTCAAGTACATATTTACACAAACAGACTTGAATTTGAGGCAACATCGATGGTTAGAACTCATCAAGGATTATGATGTGGGAATCAACTACCATCCCGGGAAGGCCAATGTAGTCGCTGACGCATTGAGCAGAAAGGGAGCATGCCACCAACTCACGGTTCGGGAGCTACCACCCGAACTACGTAAGGAGTTCGAACGGTTACACCTCGGATTCTTGAATAACATGGAAATGATGGAGATCCACTCCTCATTGGAACAAGAAATAAGAAAGGGACAAGCAACGGACGAGGGGATCAAGGAGATCAAGGAAAGAATTTGACAAGGGGTAGAGAAGGATTTCAAAGAGGATGAAAAGGGTACGCTTTGGCTAGGAAAAAGGATTTGTGTGCCAAACCTAAGACACCTTCGCGACATGATATTGAAGGAGGCACATGATTCACCCTATTCCATACATCCAGGGAGCACCAAAATGTACAAGGACTTGAAAACTTGCTATTGGTGGGATGGTATGAAGAGGGATATAGCCGAATACGTTGCCCTATGCGACATATGCCAACGGGTGAAAGCTGAACATCAAAAACCCGCTGGATTGTTGCAACCTTTAAATATACCTGAATGGAAATGGGAGGACATCAGTATGGACTTTATTGTCGGATTGCCAAGAACTCAGTCAGGATACGACTCCATCTGGGTCATTGTGGACCGGTTGACGAAAACCACCCATTTTCTTCCTGTAAAGACCAGTTACGACGTTGCACAATTGGCAGAATTGTACATGGAGCAGATCGTGTGCCGTCATGGAGTTCCGAAGAGGATAGTCTCAGATCAAGGTTCTCAGTTTACCTCTAGATTCTGGAGGAAGCTGCAGAAAGCCATGGGTACACGACTAGATTTTAGCTCCGCCTATCACCCACAAACAGATGGGCAAACCGAGAGGACGAACCAAATTTTGGAGGACATGCTGAGAGCTTGCGCCTTGAAACGTGGGCGTAGTTGGGATAGGAGTTTACCGTATGCCGAGTTTTCCTATAACAACAGCTATCAAGCTAGCTTGAAGATGTCGCCTTTCGAAGCCTTATATGGAAGACGGTGTAGAACGCCACTGTTCTGGAACGAGACTGGAGAGAACCAGGTGTTTGGACCCGAAGTACTACAAGAGGCTGAAAAGCAAGTCCAAACGATACGGGAGAACTTAAAGGCTGCTCAGTCACGACAGAAAGGCTATGCGGACAATAGGCGTAGGAAGTTGACCTTTGAAGTTGGAGACTTCGTATACCTTAAGGTATCGCCTATCCGAGGCCAACGACATTTTAACGTCAAAGGCAAACTAGCGCCTCGCTACATCGGACCATTTAAGATTTTGGACAAGCGAGGAGAAGTAGCCTATCAACTAGAGCTCCCAAACCACCTCTCCGACGTACATGACGTGTTTCATGTATCTCAGCTCAAGAAGTGCTTGAGAATGCCAGAGGAACAAGTGTCAATGGGAGAACTTAAACTTCAAGAGGACCTGACTTACGCAGAACACCCTATCCGAATCTTGGACGTAAAAGAAAGGGTCACCCGAAATAAAGTGATTCGATGGTGCAAGGTACAATGGAGCCATCACACTGAAGCTGAAGCCACATGGGAGCGTGAGGAGGATATTAAGGCTGAATTCCCCTATCTATTTTCTACTAATGAATCTCGAGGGCGAGATTCAATTTAAGGGGGGTAGATTTGTGACACCCTCATCTCGGGTGTCAGCATATGTTCATGTTTATGAAGAAAAAAACATTTTTAGAAAAAAGGGAACGAAAACAAGTATTAAAAGGATAGCCAGTAAAGCTCTCCGAGAGCACCGAAGGCAATTTCCACGACCAGCAGACCACGTGGCGTGTTCGGAGCTCATCCCCAAGAAAATGGGAGAGGTCCGCCGTTAAACTAGCTACATGGCAGACTCGGGGGTCACCTCCGCAACTGGAAAGAGGTCCGACCCTGTGCACGTGCTGCCGCGAAGATAGCCTCTGCGGAAGAAGCAAAGGCATTTTTAATAGGACACGTGTCATCCACGGAGCTAGTCCTCGCGGAAGTCAGGGGACCAGTCGCACGGGATACGTGTTGATCTCGGAACTCATCTCAGAGAAGTCCGGATCTATCGAACACGTGTCGCCATCGGAGCTTATCTCCGGAGGTCCGTCGCTACTGGACACGTGTCGACCTCGGGGCATGTCCCTGAGGGAAGGAAAGGCGGAAAGACCGGCACCCACATGTGGCGTACGCGGAGCTCACCTCCAAAGAAGAGGGAGGTCTCGATCGATTGACATGCGGCACGACCGGAGCTCGTCTCTGCGGACGAAGGGATACCAGGCTCGGAAGGACACGTGGAGCTTCTGGAGCTCATCATCACGGAGGTAACGAGTCTGGAGCGGTTTTTACGCGTAAAGATACCGGTACGCAACGGAAACCGATCTAAACTCCACAACGTTACCAAAGATAAGACGTCAGGATCTAACAAAGATCTGAATAAGACTCTTATTTGGAATCCAATCAGATTAGGACTCTTCTCTTCCCGATTATAAATAGAACCCAAAACCTCTGGTCAAAATCATGAACTTCTCTTTCAACTCCTGAGCCGACGACTTAGAGCTCTAGCCCTAACTCGCCGAGCAAAACATCGCCGAAAGCGCAACAAAAGAGATCATCGGAGAAGAACCGAGTGATCTGAGGAGGACCTCGAAGTCAAGAAAAACGTGAGGTAGGATTTCAATACCACCTTACGACATCATGTTGTTCATCTCTTTGCATCTGTTCTTCGATTCCTTTCGAACAGAAGCCTTTTCGTGAACAGATCACTTGATGATCGATTTGATCTAAAAAAACAAGATCATCGCCACGACCACCTTTGAACCGAATACCTCTGTCCATGCAAGCCATGCAAGAGCACACCAATCTAATAAAAATCATAGGATAACATGCATGAGCATCATCGCATCTAGTTTAGGGTTTTGTGCATGATGTTGATTGCTGTGAATTTTGTATGCACGTGAATCCTACATAGCAGAACAAGCTCAGGAAGCTGTGTACGACGAACTGCAGCAACAAGGTTTTGAGAATCAAGAACAACCGGGACCGCAAGAACAAGGCAAGTGCTCCTTAACCATGTTGATCCTATGTTTTGGGTAAAACTATTTTGTTTTGCGAAAAGGTGTGTGTGCTGAGTCAAACATGATGGGAAACCCTTTTATAGGAGTTTACTAGTTTTGATTAAACCATCCTTGTCACCTGGGAAGTTTTATGAGTCGGGTATGGTTTTTGTTTTATGCTTCGCTGAGTCCATGGGATTGGGAAGCGAGATAGATGTGTCTAGCTAACTGCACTCGTACTGATAATAAGTAATTGATGAGGTTAATGAACATGGATCGGAGGGAGATCTAGGCAAGCCTGGGTTTGTGAATGAGGTAGCATGAGATGATGGTTTTGCTTGCCGTAGATCTAAGGACCGGTTCATGCATGCACATGCCAGGATAACAGTGCCACCACAAGACCAAGTATGGGTGCGACTTAGCTGAGTAATTAGGTAAGTTGCTAGAGTGTTATGGACTGTGGAAGGCGCGGGGAATGGGAGTCGAGTGAGGACTGCCCTGGGAACTGCATGGCACAAGAGGGGGCCCGTGGGTGGGAGAATTGGAGATTCTAGCCTGCCGGTGAAACCTTAGTGAGTCCATACATCTAGTAACCCCTTTGTAAAGGCTATTTTGTGATCTCTTGACCATACACCGGCGGCGAGGTCCGAGGCAAAACCACGGCGAAGCTTGTCGGCGCTGTGTTTACACCGTAAGTCTCTGAGTTTTCTGCACCTGCAAAGCTCCCCGGAGGCGGTGGATCAAGACCAGCGAGTTAGATCAGAGTTTCCGAGCTTAGATCGGCCAGAATTCACCGGCGAAGTCTCGGTGCTCACCGGAGTAAAAATCGGCGATCGCGTGAGAAAAACTGATCGGAGCTGGGGTTTTTATAGCAGGGGGAGGGCGGTGGGTCTGTTGTGATCGAGTTGGAGTCCTCTGGGACCGGAATTCGGGCTGCGGGACGGGTTTTCCGATCGGTTAAGATCGCGCGCGCTCGGGGAAAAGTCCGGGGTCGCGGGGTTAGGGATGACAGGCAGGTCCCACCCGTCTGTGAGAGGCAGCGCGGCGCGCGCGGGGGCGGGCTGGCGCGGGGAAGCTGGGCCGGCTGGCGGGTTTCGGCCCACTGGCCGGTTTTTTTCCCGTTTTTCTTTTTCTTTTTCCATTTCTTTTCTGTTTTGAGTATAATTTGAATTCCAGTTTGAATTTGAATTTTTGCAAAACATGCAACACGTCCAAAAATTTTTAAATTCCCCTCTGAACATGGTTTAGGGTTTTGAATCAAAATTTGGGGTGTTACAGTAATTAGGTAAGTTGCTAGAGTGTTATGGACTGTGGAAGGCGCGGGGAATGGGAGTCGAGTGAGGACTGCCCTGGGAACTGCATGGCACAAGAGGGGGCCCGTGGGTGGGAGAATTGGAGATTCTAGCCTGCCGGTGAAACCTTAGTGAGTCCATACATCTAGTAACCCCTTTGTAAAGGCTATTTTGTGATCTCTTGACCATACACCGACGGATGTGTACTGGTATAATGGAGGTTCTGCAGTCGCCGACGGGTGACGAAATCACAAACTTGTGGGTAAAGAGGTGCAAACTCTGCAGAGTTATTAAAACTATCATGATAGCCGAACTTACGGTCATGAGCACCTGGCTAAACTGCCATGATTAGATGGGATGGTTATTGGGAAGGTTCTTGGTTATAGTTATTGGTCTGGTTATGGTTTGGTTTGGGACTGTGGAGTCCGGGAGATGAGATGGTTGCATGACTGATGGGTCATGACATGAGATTGGTCTCGGTGCGAGACGAGGTTGTTCATAAGGTGAGATGGTAGCGAATACGAGGAGGTATTCGTGAGTATGGGTAAAAGATTGGTTAATGTTTGGATGAAACGCGGGAAGTGATGGAGGTATGTTGGTAATTTCATACATGCTGGGACTACATTTATCTAAAGTTAAGTTGCTGTTTTATCATGATTTTATAAATTTGCTTTTCTGCAAATAAGCCTTTTATATCTACCTTGTTTATAAGCTGCATATCATGTGTTATTCCCGCACTTGCTGAGTACATCATTGTGCTCAAACTTGCATTATTATTTCTTCATCAACAGCAAGAGAAGACTACTATGAAGACCGAGTAGAGCATTATGGCGTGTGATCTGTTCTCAACCTTGCCTGTGGAGGGAGTAGAGATGGAGCCACTTCTGCTTAGTTTTGCCTCCGCATTAGTTTTTGCTTCCGCATTTGAATAAGAATTCCGCTGCGTATAAATAAGGACTTTCGCTGTGTGCATGAGTCCAAGACTCATGAGGTGTTGTAATAAACTATGTTATTCGTGGTAATATATAATCTGAATTCAGTTTGTGGAACGTATGTGTATGTGTGATAAACATCCTGGGCACACATATGCATTAGTTGTCGGTTCCGTGGTTTTCCACAGAATTGAGGGCGTCACAAGCTGACCCTAGAATCCTGTTCCCCGAGTAAAAGTAGGCAGGAGCGGCCAGAATCGAGAAGTTTGGAGCTGTACAGCAGCCGGCGGCGAGCTCTCCGGCGAGATCCCTCGGCGGCGGGGCGCGGGTGTCGCGAGGTTGAAGAAGGGGGTGGACCCCAGCTGTCAGCGGGAGATATTTTGAATCGGGATCCGGCTGCGGTCGGGATCGGGTGTGCTGGCGCATAAAATCTTTGTGGAACGCGGTGTGCTGTCGCCTCGGCGTGCGACGCGTGTCCCCTGGGCCCACGCGCGAGTTTAAACTTTTCCCCGATTTTCAGATTTCCTTCAAACTTCAAATCCTCATAACTTTGGCTAGAAAGCTCCAAATTGAGTGAAACAAATTTTGCTGGATTCATCTCTCTGAGTACTTTCCATAAAATCAAGTTTCACTTCATGAAATTCCTTATTTCTCCAGAATTAATTCCTCAAAGTTTAAACTGTTAGGAATTTTAACTGGAGAATCCTTTGGAGGAAAATCCTGAAATTTTGCTTAGATGTTCAACAAAATATCCTTCAACTACCATAAAAATTTCAGATCCATTTGAGCTCATTTAATCCACCTAATGGTGTGATTAGTGAAACTGTTCCAGAGAAAATAGAAAATGTTCAGAAACATTTTCAGAATTTTCTCTGAAATTGTTTGGCTCGTATCTTTAGTTAGGAACCCCCAAATTAAGTGAGACCAAATCCATTAGAACCCTCTGGAAATATAGTTTTCAGAAAGTCATAATTTGTTTCATGAAAATCCTTAGAACACCCTAAAAGCCTTTAATTAAGGTCAAGGACATAATTAATTGTGGAGGGCTCAGTTGAGCTTTGCTGCAACTTTAACTTGACCAAGTCTCTATTTAGGTTGTAACCAAGCCACAGTAAAAGTTTCACAGTCATTAGGTCTGTCTAGCAAGGGTTATAGACTTCACAACTTTAAAGTTAATATAAATGCATTTAAATTGATACATATGTTTCTTATATCATGTAGTCGCTAAGGTCGAGGAGGAACCCGAAGTCCTAGACTTCGTTACTCCGGAGGAACAGCTAGCCTACGACCAAGAGCAGCAAGGCAAGCTCCGGTTTGCATTAACCTTTTTACAAATGTTTATTGTTTTGAGCACATCTTTGAATATTGTTCTTTGCATTAGAGTCTTGATTGGAAACCCAACTGCATAGCCAAGAAAACCATGGGTTGGGTTTAGGATTGAAAACCTCGTTAGCCACTGCATTGCTAGGATAGAGTAGGATTCGGTACAAGTCGAGTAGTTGGAACTACTCGCGAGAATAGGCTAGAGGCACATTGCTCGGGTAGAGATAGCACATGATACATATGGCAAGAAAATGAGACCGAGCGGAGAGTAAGGGCAGCAGGACTTTGGGGCCTGTGTGCTATATCTCCGCTTGTGTCGATTGAGGACCGAGCCGTGTGCGGGCCTGTTGAACAAGCTAGAACAGTACCGAAGACCTACCGGCTATATGGGAACCGAGAAACTGATGTAACTCGGGTAGCTGGGTGTTGAGGCATAGCTGGTCGTTCAGAGGGTAGGTTGAGAGCTCGAGGTGTAAATCGGCTGGCGGCACTGAGATGCGCGTGCAGAGACCTCTTGCTCGGGACGATTGGACCGGTTCAACATTTGGCTAACGGGTGAAAGGTAGTCGCGTACGGCGTCCGTGATGGTTGTTGTAGGCAACATCGAGTACGGGCGTACGTGACGGGTTGTTCGGGTAACCCTGCAGGTGTAAATCGATTATAATCGCCGTCCCTCGCGGTCAGTGAGTACCACTTGTTCACTGTACCGTGACGTAGAAAGAACAGGCTAGTCACATATTAAAATGTTGCTTATTGAAAGCTGGACATCGATTGTTAATGATATGCTGTAGCTTAGAGCTAACTAAAGTTCTTTTCAACTTTGGGCAAAGTACATGAGAGAAATGCGTTTCTTGTTTGATTGCGGCTCTCTCATGTGCCTTAGCGTAAGGTTCTCCACAACCTGCTGCTAAAACTTGAAAGTAAGGTTCTACTAATTAGGCGAGTCCTTGCAACTGATTTTTACCTCATGTAACCCATTACCCTCATGTAGAAGTTCCATGTTTAGGTGAGACGGGTCAGACTTGCTGAGCCTTCGTGCTCACTGCTTGTGTTTGAAGCTTTTGCAGGGTTCTATGAGGAAGGGACTCCCGAAGAGGAGACGGAACCCCAGGAGGGGAACCCCGTCGAGTGGGAGTCGTGCACGCCGCAGAGTTAGTGTGCGTGTGTGCTAGCAAGGACACGTTCGAGGGCTGAACGTGCACTTGATGCTTAGTCTACGCCCGCGAGTGTAGACTGAACTTATTTTGATGTAAACATGTTCATAAACTTGTTTATGTAATAAGATTTCCGCTTCCGCTTTGTACCTTTGACGTGTGTTATACGGTGCTGTGCAACGCAGCACCCCTCAGCGGATCCTGGCTCGACAGGACCAATGGGGTCGTGTCATTGATTCTCAGAGCATTCATTCCTCGCAACGTAACTCTTTGCTCTATGATCAGAGAAAGCCCCGGGTACCGGGAGATGACCCCAGACGAACTTCTTGGCAAGATCATCAACTTTGAGATGATGGAGAAGCAAGCCAAGCATGTTAAGGAAATTGCCGATCTCACCTCGGCAAAGAAGAAAGGAGTTGCTTTGAAGTCAACTTGTAAACCCGTATCAAAGGAAGCTCGAGAAGCTTATGGAGAAGACGAAAGTGATGATGAAAGTAGTGATATCGATGAAGAAGACATGATCCTGTTCATGAAGAAGTTCAAGAAAATGATGAGAAGAAGAAAGGGTAGCAGCTCAAATGAAGGAAGACAAAGGGACAAACAAAGACCCAAGATGAGAGAGACATGCTATAACTGTGGAAAATACGATCACTTCATAGTATATTGTCCACATGATGAAAACAAGAAAAAAGACAAAAGACAACAAGCCTCAACCAAAGAAAATGTTCAAGAAGAAGAAGCAATATGGTCAAGCGCATCTAGGGAAGGAGTGGGACTCCAATGATGAATCTTCATCCGAAGAAGAAGAGGAGATGGCCACCATAGCCATAAAGAAGACTACCAAGAAATCCACTCTCTTCCCAACCATGGGCGTATGGAAGGACACCGACAACACCTGTCTAATTTGTAGGTAAACGAAAGGTACCAACTAAATCTTCCTTCTCGCATTCTTTTACTAGTGATAGTGATAATTCTAGTGAGGATGATAGCAGTGATGAAGATGAATATATGCTTAGGGGTTTAGACAAAAAGACAGCTGCTAAAATGAAATTTCTACTTGATAAGCTTGTTGATATGGAGAAGTTAGTCAATCATCAGGAAGATATGATCATCTCCCAAAAGGAGGAATATCTTGAGATTAAAAAGCTTCTTGAACTTGAAAAGGAACAAAATAAATCACTAAAGCTTGAGTTAGCTTCAAGCAAGGAAGCTTGCTTGAAGTTAAAAGACTCAAACACCATCATCAAGGATGAACTTGCTAACTTTACCAAAGTTAACGAGATACTTGAGGTACAAGTTGAGTCACTCAAGCAAAATGGTTCTTCATCAACTTCTAGCTCACCTTCTTAAACATAAAGTCTGAAACTAGTATTACTTACACTTGTGCCAAAAGTGACACTAACATGAAGAAAAAGCAAAACTTGACAAAGGACAAGCAATCTTCTCAAAGTGGCATATTTGACAAGGAGAGGAACAAGTATGCACGCAGTGCATACTCGGTCATAAGACCTCCTAATGTCAAATATGGCATTGGATATTCTAATGGTGAAAAGCAAAACGCTAGAAGCCACAAGAATAACAAGAGTTTCATTGCCTTTGTCAAGGGAAACTCTTCTCAAGTTAGAAAACTTAAGAATGTTGATAAATTTAACACTGTGAATACATATGAACAACAACTTCTATTTAGAACTTTTGATGCTTCATATGTACTTATGAAAAGTAATCTTGGAAGAGTTTATGCTAAATATGTTGGGCCACGCCATGGGAACACCAAGTCTCATGTGTGGGTGCCCAAATTACTTGTGACTAACCTCAAAGGACCCAAGCAAGCTTGGGTACCTAAGACCAAGGCATAAATTGTTTTTGCAGACTTATTCATCCGGTGGAGCAAAATGGGTGCTAGATAGTGGATGCACCAATCATGTGACCGGAGAAAGAAGAATGTTCATGGAATATGAAGAAAATGAAAATCCAAGCTAAGGCATTTACTTTGGTGACAATAGTCAAGGAAAAGTGCTTGGTACCGGTAAAATTGCAATTTCATCACAACATACTCTTTCTCATGTTTTACATGTTGACTCCTTGGATAATAATCTTTTGTCCATATCTCAATTATGTGACAAGGGTTATAATTGCTTATTAACTAATGAGGGTGTGACTGTCTCTAGAAGGAGTGATAACTCAATTGCATTCAAGGGTGTGTTGAAGGGAAAACTTTATCTAGTTGACTTCAACAAAGATAATGCCAAACTTGACACATGCTTGATTGCAAAGACCAACATGGGTTAGCTGTGGCATAGACGGCTAGCACATGTTGGTATGTGGAATCTTCAAAAACTCCTCAAAGGCAATCACATCCGAGGTTTAAAGGATGTTGTTTTTAAGAAAGATAGACCGTGTAGAGCGTGTCAAGCAGGGAAGCAAGTAGGAGCATCCCATCCCACGAAGAATGTCATGACTACAACAAGACCGCTTGAGCTCCTTCACATGGATCTATTTGGTCCAGTTGCCTACATAAGCATCGGCGGTAATAAATACGGCCTAGTCATTGTTGATGATTTTTCACGCTTCACGTGGGTTTTCTTTTTGCATGATAAGACAGAAACTCAAGGAACCCTCAAGAAGTTCATCAAGCGTGCCCAAAATGAATTCTCATTGAATATCAAGAACATACGAAGCGACAATGGGACAGAATTCAAGAACATCCAAGTTGAGGAGTATCTAGACGAAGAAGGGATAAAGCACAAATTTTCAGCACCATATACTCCTCAACGAAACGGGTAGCCGAAAATGCTCGATGAATACAAGACTTCGGACAAGTTTTGGGCTGAAGCGGTTAACACCGCTTGTCACGCCATAAATCGACTATATCTTCATGGGTTGCTCAAGAAAACCTCTTATGAACTACTCACGGGTAACAAGCCAAATATTTCATATTTTCGAGTTTTTGGTTCAAAATATTATATTTTAAATAAGAAGCCAAGGGCTTCGAAGTTTTCTTCGTAGTTCGATGAAGGTTTCTTACTTGGCTATGATTCAAACCTCTACGCTTATCGTGTCTTCAAAAAAACCTCCGGACTTGTTGAAGTAGCACATGACGTAGTGTTCGATGAAACTAACGGCTCCCAAGAAGAGCAAGTTGATCAGTGTGTGCTAGATCAAGAAGAAACTCCATGTCAAGCATTGAGAAGAATGGCATCGGGCGATGTTCGACCACAAGTGCCTCCTTCAAATGCGAATGAAGAAAATGAACCACAGATGGAGGAAAATGATCAAGGGGGAGCTTCCATACAAGATCAACCTCAAGAAAATCAATAAAACCAAAACATCAATGAGAGCAACTATCCAGGGGAGAAGAAGATAATGATGAAGATTCAAGACCACAAGTGCCACATCCAAGAGTACACAAAAGCATCCAAAGAGATCACCCCGTTGACAACATAATCGGTGACATCCGAAAGGGAGTAATAACTCGATCTCGCATAGCTAATTTTGTGAACACTATTCCTTTGTATCTTCTTTGGAACCATACAGGGTTGAGGATGAATTAAAAGATCCGGACTGGGTGATGGCGATGCAAGAAGAATTGAACCACTTCAAAAGGAACGAAGTGTGGGAGCTGGTTGAAAGACCCAAGTCCAATGTCGTCGGCACTAAATGGGTCTTCCGCAACAAGCAAGACGAACATGGAGTGGTGACAAGGAACAAGGCACAACTTGTGGCAAAAGGGTACTCACAAGTCGAAGGTTTGGATTTTGATGAGACTTTTGCTCCCGTAGCTAGGCTTGAATCGATTCGTATATTACTTGCATATGCTACTCACCGAGATTTCAAGCTTTATCAAATGGACGTGAAAAGCGCCTTTCTCAACGGACCGATCAAGGAGGAGGTGTACGTGGAGCAACCACCCGGTTTTGAAGATCAAGAGCACCCCGACTATGTGTTCAAACTGCGTAAGGCTCTCTATGGCCTCAAACAAGCTCCTAGAGCTTGGTATGAGTGCCTTAGAGATTTTTTGATTGAAAATGACTTCAAGATCGGAAAAGCTGATTACACCTTGTTTACTAAACACTTTGATGATGATCTCTTCATTTGCCAAATCTATGTTGATGATATTATATTTGGTTCAACTAACAAATCCTTTTGTCAAGAATTTAGCAAGATTATGACAGATAGATTTGAGATGTCCATGATGGGAGAGTTGAGGTACTTCTTGGGATTCCAAGTGAAGCAACAAAAGGACGTGACGTTCATAAGCCAAACAAAGCACACTCAAGACATTCTCAATACATTTGGAATGGACAAAGCAAAGCCCATAAAGACTCCCATGGCGACAAATGGAGACCTAGATCTCAATGAAGACGGACCAAATGTGGATCAAAAGGTATATCGTTCCATGATTGGCTCCCTACTCTATTTATGTGCATCTAGGCCTGATATCATGTTGAGTGTATGTTTGTGTGCAAGAGACCTCCTCAAAGGCTTCACAGCTCTTCCTTTCAAAGTACGTCCAGTTGATCCATTCACTTTGGACCACTGGAGTTCTCATTTGGAGGTACACCGAACTGTAGTAGTCCGAGTGAAAGTTGCTCCAAAATCTCTTGTCGGCTGCCTTTTTGCCAGAGCTATAGGCATCAACCTTCCTCAGGTTCCATGCCACATCACTCCCCTTGCCATTGAACTTTTCCTCCGAGGGATCCCTATGTCTCTGCCTTGGAGCTGTCATCTTGAGGGGACCAATTGGGCTGGAAGCAAGTCCCTTTCGCTTGCCCTTGGTTTGGCGTTGAGCCACTGAGCTAGAACCGGCCACATTTGCTTTTGAAGTTCGTCTCTTGATTGTAACCTTTCGACTCACCCTAGGTGGGGTGAGCGAAGGCTCGGCAGCGCGCTCTTTTCTCTTGTTGGAGCGAGACTCTGAAGGATGAGACATTATATCTTGATCCATCTCGGTCTCAAAGTCGTAGAGACTCTCATTTGATCCCAACATGATTTCTGACAATGAAGACAAAGTGGGTATGAATAATCAAGGATGACAAAGGATTTGCACTGAATTGACATAAGCTAGCATTCCCTGATCAGGGGCATACCGGACTAGTCTGGTGTTCAAAGCCGGACTAGTCCGGAGTACCGGACTCCCCCCGAAGAACGGACTAGTCCGTTATGAGGCTGCTCAAGCCCTAACTTGTCAAAATTTGAGGTTATTCAATGCAAATATGGTCTAAGGTACATGGAATGCATCAATAGAGTATGCATTGACTAAAGGAGCTAAGCTATTTGAGCAAAAACAATGAATATCGAAGGTTCTAGGGTTTGGAGCGAAGTTTACCAAATCCTTCGATTCGAAGCGTTGAAGGAGTTCTTGATCCGGACTAGTCCGGGGTCTTTGATCCCTTTGCAGTGGGGATCGATTTCCACGGAAATTTGAGAGGTTTTGATGGAGAACTTGCAAATTCACCTTGGTAGCACTTGAGTTAGGAGAGAGAGAGTGGGGAGGGTTGTGAGGATGAAGGAGATTAGGTTTGAGCCGTACTTAGGGTTATGGAGGCGAAATATTGGACTAGTCTGGACCATATCGGACTAGTCCGTTTTCTGGTCAGAGAGAAAATCGGACTAGTGTGTGGTGGTCCGGACTAGTCCGGTCTAACGGACTAAGTGCGGACTAGTATACCGGTGCGACTAGTCCGGGGTGACCACGGACTAGTCCGTGGTCTCTTGTACAGAGGTGTACAAATAAATATATATATATATATATATATATATATATATATATATATATATATATTCAGAGGTTCCTATTAAGGAATAAGGGACAACGACCTACATATATTCTTGATGAATATGATCAGTAATCATACAACAATCAAGCTATGACCATGATTCACCAAGATCAAGTAACTAACATAGTTTTTAAGAGAAAAATAGAGAGAGAGATGAGTTTTCAACATAATTAACATGATTTTGAGGATGGCATACAGATATGCAAGTTTTCAAGCCACGTTTCGAGCATCAAGGATATTTAGTTCATTTCGGAGCTCACAAAAGCGTTTTTCATCAAGTGGCTTGGTAAAGATATCGGCTAGTTGTTTTTCAGTGTTGACATGGGAAATGGCTATGTCTCCTTTCATTGAGTGATCTCTCAAAAAATGATGTCGGATATCTATGTGTTTGGTTCTAGAGTGCTCAACAGGGTTATGAGCAATTTTAATTGCACTCTCATTGTCACAGAGGAGTGGAATACGGCTCATATTGTAACCGTAATCCCTTAGAGTTTGTCGTATCCAAAGGAGTTGTGCACAACAACTCCCGGCTGCAACATACTCCGCTTCGGCTGTGGATAGAGCAATTGAATTTTGTTTCTTGGAGGACCAAGAAACTAGGGATGTACCTAGGAATTGGCAAGTACAAGAAGTACTTTTTCTATCTACCTTGCATCCGGCATAATCTGCATCGGAGTATCCAATGAGATCGAAATTTGAACCTTTGGGATACCAAAGGCCTAGGTTTGGTGTATGAACTAAATATCTCAAGATTCTTTTAACGGCTGTCAGATGACATTCCTTAGGATTGGCTTGAAATCTTGCACACAAACATACACTCAACATGATATCAGGCCTCCTCAAATTTTGACAAGTTAGGGTTTGAGCAGCCTCATAACGGACTAGTCCGTTCTTCGGGCGGAGTCCGGTACTCCGGACTAGTCCGGCCTTGAACACCAGACTAGTCCGGTATGCCCCTAATCAGGGAATGCTAGCTTATGTCAATTCAGTGCAAATCCTTTGTCATCCTTGATTATTCATACCCACTTTATCTTCCTTGTCAGAAATCATGTCGGGATCAAATGAGAGTCTCTCCGACTTTGAGACCGAGATGGATCAAGATATAATGTCTCATCCTTCGGAGTCTCGCTCCAACAAGAGAAAAGAGCGTGCTGCCGAGCCTTCGCGCACCCCACCTAGGGTGAGTCGAAAGGTTACAATCAAGAGACGAACTTCAAAAGCAAATGTGGCTGGTTCTAGCTCAGTGGCTCAATGCCAAACCAAGAGCAAGCGAAAGGGACTTGCTTCCAGCCCAATTGGTCCCCTCAAGATGACAACTCCAAGGCAGGGACATAGGGATCCCTCGGAGGAAAAGTTCAATGGCAAGGGGAGTAATGTGGCATGGAACCTGAGGAAGGTTGATGCCTATAGCTCTGGCAAAAAGGCAGCCGACAAGAGATTTTGGAGCAACTTTCACTCGGACTACTACAGTTCGGTGTACCTCCAAATGAGGACTCCAGTGGTCCAAAGTGAATGGATCAACTGGACGTACTTTGAAAGGAAGAGCTGTGAAGCCTTTGAGGAGGTCATAGAAGCTGCAGAGAGACATGGACTCAAGGACCTGCTCGCCTTCAGGTATAACTGGAATGATGAGATCATTGTCCAGTTTTACTCAACTTGCCACTTTGCTCATGATGGAGAAGACAAAGTGACTTGGATGGCACATGGATCCAAGTACACAATTTCCTACACTGAGTTTGCCAGACTGCTGCACCTTGAGGACACCGGCAATAATGAGATTGTGATTCACAATCTGGGAGTTGTGCAGAAGGACAAGATGGAGTTTCTCTATGATACTCGACTTCCATTCAACCCTCCCTCAACCAAGAACATGAAGCCCTTCTTCATTGTTCTCAACAGAGTGCTCCGGAAGACCATTGCTCCAAAGGATGGAGATCCCGGGAGCGTCCAATGTTATTTGAGAACCTTGATGAATGTAATCAGCAGGAGGAGAAGATTTAATATCATCGATTATATTTGGAATGATATGGTGAACATATCCTGCACACCAAACCGTTCCTGTGGCTATGCACCTTACTTGATGTTCATGATTGAGAAAGTCATAGGAATTGAGTTTGTGAAGGATGTAGAGCACACTGCTCTAAGGCCTCAGAAGCCTCCTCAGGCCTTCCTCCCAGCTGCCTCCTCTCCTGGATCACCTGAAGAGCATCCAGAAAGAGCTCAAGAAGATGCAAGGCCTTCATCCAAGACCAGGGCCTCTCCACACAAAGGTTCCTCTAGTGAAGTTATGAGGATTTTGGCTGCTATTTTCAGTTCTTGGCACAAAACTGAGGTGAAGCTTCATAAGATGAACAAGGCAAGAAAAGAAGAAATGAGATACATGAAGGCCAATGTCAAAGAAATATGCCAAAAACTAGAGATTGAGCCCATTGGATCCCCGGTCATCTCAGAGGACTCTACATCTGAGTTTATAGAGCTTCCTCCTCTCTCTCCATCAGAGCGTGCCTACTTTGGCACAACAAGTGGTTCCTCTCCTCCTCTTCCTCAGGCTGATGATGAAGATGAAGAAAGGACCGACAACAATGAGTGAGCCAGTGATGACAAGTAGATCCCTCCTCTCCTTCTTTTTGGTGCCTTGATGCCAAAGGGGGAGAGATTGAGGGGGAGTCTTAGGTCGTAGGTCTTTCTTTTCATGTCCTAGTTTGAGAAATGAGTTTTTGTAAGGCATGTGCTGTCATTATGCTTTTGTAAGACTTATACTATTATGCTATTATTATGTTGTTGTAAGACTGAAACTACCATTATGCTTTTTGTAAGACTTATGTTAGCATTATGTTTTTTGATTAATGATGTATGTTTAAAACTGCTATGAATGATTGAGACTCTTGATGATGTTATGACTATGCTCATTATGATATTCACATCAAAATTATTGCTCGCACACATAGTTCTACACCCCACCATAAAGAGTGCACATATGTCTTATGTCTACTTTGCCTATTTTGTCCAAAGCTCATATGTGCACACTTTATGAAAAATCTGAATTCTTATTGTCATATTTGTGAGATCTCAATTGGTTGTCATCAATCACCAAAAAGGGGGAGATTGAAAGTGCATCTAGGCATCCCTTGTGGGTTTTGGTTGATTTATGACAAACAAATGAGACCCTAACAAAATTGTTGAGATGAGCGCAGGTTCTTAAAAGAAATCAGGAAGAAAGCGCAAAAAGAAAGGAGAAGGAGGATCCAAATTGATAAGAGCTCAGGAGCTGAAAATATTAAAATACTTAGTATAGAGTGTGTTAATGAAACACACCCCAAGAGCTCAAGTGGAAGAAATCAAACTAACTGCACAATTTCAGCATGTGCGGACTAGTCCGATATCAATCGGACTAGTCCGATTTTCTTTCTGACCAGAAAACGGACTAGTCCGATATCAGCCGGACAAGTCCGATTTTGTCTCTAGATAGAAAATGGACTAGTACGCACTACTACGGACTAGTCTGATATATAACAACACTTAGGGTTTTCTACACGCCACACACCGGACTAGTCCGGAGTCAACCACGGACTAGTCCGGACATCGCAATCCCTAACCTAACCATTGGAAACCCTACTATAAAAAGATTTGTACGGTCATACCAACATAACTCTTTAACCCTCTGCGCCGTCACACCTCCTAAGAGCCCAAAATTCACATCTCTCCACACATTCTAACCCAAAAAGGATTAATTCTTTGAGGATTTAGCAATTGATCAAAGGAGAGACTTGTTCTACACATCTTGAGCTCTTGGGTTTGATCTCTCGCACGCTCTTGTTTGTTAATTGTTCATCTGTTGAGTGTGTTTGGTTGTGTTAATTCATTGTAATTCTTGGGGAGCCCTCAACTTGTGAGAAGGCCCCTTGAACGATGTATTCCCCCTTGTGATTAGTGGAAGAGAATCGACCTTTGTGGCGATTCGACGAGGATAGGGTTGGTGAAGACCCGGTCCTTAGTGAACTCCTCAACGGGGACGTAGATTTCCTTCGTGGAATCGAACCTCGGGATAAACACTTGTCTCCTACTCTTGTTCATTAATTGTTCATCATTTTCTAGTGTATAATCAATCCCTTGAAATTCACGTTCAAACATTAGAATCAAAGTTGATTCCTGTCATTCACGGTATCACTATTGCAATACACCTAAGTCATCAATTTATTTCCGCTGCATAGAGTACTAGAAGTGAACATTGATCAATCTTGGTCTCTCTAGTCCATGAATACCGGACTAGTCCGCACGGTACCAGACTAGTCCGATTTTTCTCTGTTTAGAAAATGGACTAGTCCGCACCCTACCGGACTAGTCCGATTTCCCTGTATTTGATAAACCTACTAAGTGTTTCAAGTTTCAATAAAGCATCGAAAAGCCTATTCACCCCCCTCTAGGGTACATTCAAAGGCAACCGAGTCATTAGAGAGGCCAAGATCGAGATGATCGAAGGAGAGCTTGGGAGGTTCACCATCATGGATGGTGAATCCCCACAAGACATGTACAACCGTCTCAAGGTCCTCATCAACAAGAGCCAATCCTATGGATGCACCCGGTGGACGGATCATGTTGTGGTGAAGAGGATGGTTCGGGCATTCATGCCTCGAAACATTGCTCTTTGCTCCATGATCCGTGAGAGTCCAGGATATGCTCAAATGACCCCGGAGGAAGTGCTTGGAAGGATCATCAACAATGAGATGATGGAGAAGGAAGCCATGTTCTACAACGACCTCCAAAGGCTTACCTCCTCCAAGAAGAAAGATGTTGCTTTCAAAGCAACATCCTCATCACAAGACCTCGAAGCAAGTGATGATGAGAGTCTCGACACCGATGAAGAAGATGCGCTCTTCAACAAATTCAAGAGGATGATGAGAAGGAGGAAGGGGACCTACCACTATGAGAACAAGAACAAGGAAAGGTCCAAGCCCAAGACGAAAAGAGCATGCTACAATTTTGGTGAATATGGACACTTCATTGTGGATTGTCCATATGAAGAGAGCAAGAATAAGGGGGATGGCAAGCCCCAAGAGAAGAAGTTCTTCAAGAATAAGAAGCCATCAGGACATGCTCACCTTGGAAAGGAATGGGACTCAAACGAAGACTCATCCTCCGAGGATGAAGAGAAAGTGGCAACACTTGCCATTGGAAGGAGCAAGCTCTTCCCAAACCTTGAAGACTTCAAGTCTACATGTCTCATGGCTAAGGAGGGAAGAAGAAAGGTTAAATCTAAACCATCCTCCTCTACTTCTTCACTTGATAACTTTGATAGCAGTAGTGAAAATGAATTCATGCTCAAGGATCTAAGTAGGAGCACCTTGAAAAAGATGATCTTGTTGTCGAAAGAAATCTTTGAGAAGGAGGACATCATGAACCATCAATAAGACATGCTCATCCTTGAAAAGGAGAAATGTCATGAGCTTGAAGGGCTCCTTGAGGTTGAAAGGGAAAGAAACAAGGCACTTGAGCGTGAACTCGCTTTGAGCAAGGAAACTTGCTCAAATCTTGAGGACACAACTATTGTGCTCAAGGATAAAATTGTTAACTTGAAAAAAGTTAACAAGATCCTTGAAACACAAGTTGAGTCTCTCAAGATCAATGCACCTTCTTCTTCTATGATTCCACCCTCCTCAAAGAAATCTTCCGAAGCAACTCAAACTTGCAAGTGCTCAAACTTAATCCTAGAACTTAAGGATGAACTCAAGTTGGCACAAAACAAGCAATCACCGAAAGGTGTAGTCTTTTACAAGGAGAAATTAGCATATGCACAAAGTTCATATACCAATGTAAGACCTCCACATGTCAAAGATGGTCTTGGCTATTCTCTGGAGTGGAAGCAACATGCTAAAACTCCCAAGAATGGGAAAGACTTGATTGTTTTTGTCAAGGAGGGTTCATCCAATAAAGATAATGGAAAGAACATTGCAAACTCATCTAACATACCTAAAAATGAACCTCATCCTTTGTTCCATGACTTTGATGCTTCATATGTTTTATTGAGGAACAAATTTGGAAAGACCTATGCTAGGTATGTTGGGCCACTTCGCAAGAGTCCAAAACCTTGCGTATGGGTGCCCAAGTGCCTCTTGACTAATATGAAAGGACCCAACTCCGTTTGGGTACCTAAAGGAAAAACATAACTCAAAATGGATGCTCGACATTGGATGCACAAACCATATAACCGGAGAGAGAAGGATGTTTGTAGAGTATGAGGAAAATGAAGATCCAAGTGAAGGAATATACTTTGAGGACAATAGCCAAGGGAAAATCCTTGGCGCCAGTAAAATCGCTATTTCTCCCCCATCATACTCTTTCAAATATTTTGCATGTTGACTCCCTTGATTATAACCTTCTATCCATATCCCAACTATGTGATGAAGGTTATAACTGTGTTTTCACTAACAAGGGTGTGACTGTCTTAAGAAGAAGCAATGACTCAATCGCCTTTAAGGGCGTACTCAGGGGAACGCTTTACCTTGTGGATTTCACCACGGATAAAGCTCAACTTGACACATGCTTAATGGCGAAGACCAACATGGGATGGCTTTGGCATAGACGGCTAGCCCATGTTGGGATGAGAAATTTGCAAAAACTTCTTAAGGGAGAACACATTCGATGCTTGAAAAATGTTGTTTTTGATAAGGACAGGCCATGTAGTGCTTGTCAAGCCGGAAAGCAAGTTGGAGCTCAACATCCATCCAAAAATGTCATGACGACTACAAGAGCTTTGGAGCTACTTCACGTGGACCTCTTTGGTCCAATCGCCTACATAAGCATCGGCGGTAACAAATATGGTCTTCTAGTTGTAGATGATTATTCTCGCTTCACTTGGGTGTTCTTTGTGCATGACAAAGGCGAAACTCAAGGTGTGCTCAAGAAATTCTTGAGGAGAGCTCAAAACGAGTTCTCCTTAAGAATCAAGAACATAAGGAGCGATGATGGCACCAAGTTCAAGAACACTCAAGTGGAAGAATACTTGGATGAAGAAGGCATCAAGTATGAGTTTTCAGCCCCCTAGTCCCCTCAACAAAATAGGGTGGCTGAAAGGAAGAATAGGACCCTTATTGAGATGGCAAGAACCATGCTTTATGAGTACAAGACGTCGTACCGGTTTTGGGCGGAAGTGGTTAACACCGCTTGCCATGCCATAAACCGGTTGTACCTTCATCGACTTTTGAAGAAGACATCTTACGAACTTCTAACCGGTAACAAACCCAACATCTCTTACTTTCGTGTCTTTGGGAGCAAGTGCTATATTCTCAACAAGAAGCCTAGGACTTCAAAGTTTGCTTCAAAGTCCGACGAAGGTTTCTTGCTTAGTTATGACTCAAACACCTACGCCTATCGTGTGTTCAACAAATCCTCCGGAATTGTTGAAATAGCGAGAGACATAGTGTTTGATGAGACTAATGGCTCCCAAGTGGAGCAAGTTGATCAAAGTGTGCTAGATAGAGAAGAGGCTCCACAAGAAACACATAAAAGGATGGCACTTGGAGACATTTTCCCTCAAGAACATCCTCAAGACTCAAATGATCATCCAACAAACTAAGATACGTCTCTTTCCCACAATCAAGCTCAAGATGAGCAAGGCCAACCTCAACAAGATCGAAACAATCAAAGTTAAGAAGGAGGATTAGATCAAGGGGGAGACGAAGAAAAGAACGACGATGAAGATGAAGATCAAAGAGTCCAACCACCTCATCCAAGAGTGCACCAAAGTGTTCAACGGGATCATCCCGTCGACAACATACTAGGATACATATCCAAAGGGATAATGACCGAAAGGTCCGAGATGTCAATGATGGGGGAATTGAAGTTCTTCCTAGGATTCCAAGTCAAACAACTCAAGGAAGGAACGCTCATAAGTAAAACCAAGTATACTCAAGGCATACTCAAGAGGTTCGACATGGACAAAGCCAAACCCATCAAGACTCCAATGGGAACCAATGGACACCTTGACCTCAATGAAGATGGTCCATGTGTGGACCAAAAGGTATTACGTTCCATGATAGGTTCCTTGCTTTATCTTTGTGAATCTAGGCCCGACATAATGCTTAGTGTGTGTATGTGTGTACGGTTCCAAGCCGCTCCTAAGGAGTGTCACTTGACAGCCGTTAAGAGGATTCTTAGATATTTGGTTCATACTCCTAACCTAGGATTTGGTATCCCAAGGGATCCAAGTTCAATCTCATCGGATACTCCTATGCCGGTTGTAAGGTAGATAGGAAGAGCACGTCCTGGACTTGCCAATTCCTTGGTAGGTCCCTGGTTTCATGGTCTTCAAAGAAACAAAACTCCATTGCCTTATCCACAGCCAAAGCAGAGTACGTCACAGCCGAGAGTTGTTGTGCACAACTCCTATGGATGCGACAAACTCTTAGGGACTATGGTTATACTTTGAGCCATATTCCACTCCTATGTGACAATGAGAGTGCCATCAAGATTGCTCACAATCCCGTGGAGCATTCTTGAACCAAACACATTGATATCCGTCATCATTTCCTGCGAGGTCACTCTATCAAGGGAGATATCGTTATCTCTCATGTTAGGAGTGAGAAGCAACTGGCGGATATCTTCACCAAACCCTTTGATGAGAAACGTTTTTGTGACCTAAGGAGTGAACTAAATATCCTAGATTTTCGAAATGTTGCTTGAGCCGTGCACATCTGTTTGTTACTTGTATATAAACTTAAAAAATTGCATGCTTTCAAAATTCTACCCTAATCTCTCTTACACTATGAAAACTATGTTCAAAAGGATTCTTTGTCAAATATGATCATTGTTTGTTTTATGTATACTTACTAACCATGTTTGTCAAAGATATTTGCAAAAACTTGTCCAAAAAGGATCATATTCTTGAGCTAAAATTCAAATTATATGAAATTTCAGCTTACGGCCGGACTAGTACGCCCCATGGGCCGGACAAGTCCAGGCTGTCTAGGTCGGACTTCTTAGCGGACAAGTCCAAACCGGACTAGTCCGCCTGGGAGGCCGGACAAGTATGGCTGTGGTCCGTCGATTGGACTTGTCCATGCATCAGGCCGGACTAGTCCGGTCCCTGGGGACTTAACCTCCCAGGGGCGGCCATACCACCCCTCTCTCTTCACTCTCAACTTTCTATCTAGCGGGAACCGCCCCTCTATTGGCGATTTTCACTATTCTCCACCAAAAACCTCTTCCAATCCACGGATTGGAGTCCTAAGGAGTGCGGGAATCCTTCCCCGTGCTTCGTGGCTCGAGTTTCGCCTCCGATTTCGTCGCATTTGGAGATTTGAAGAGGTATTCTTGACCTACCCAATTAGAGTTTTATTTGAGTTTTTAGTAGGCTAGCCGTGTTAGAGTGAGAGTGTGTGTGTCAAGTGCATTGAGATCATAGAGGAGAGCTCAAAGCGTTAGAACTGTCGAATCCTTAGTGGAGAGTGCTAGTGAGATAAACTCGAGTAGGCCAGACTTGTCCAGGCCAGAGGCCGGACTAGTCCGGAGTCCTATGGCTTAGTCCATTTTGGGGCGGACTAAGAGCTCCTGACTGAGTTCGGACTTGTCCGTTTAGGGACGGACTAGTCCGGTTCTCTCTTGGTGAGAGTGTTTCGGGACTAAGTCCTGGTAGACCGGACTTGTCCGCCTGAGTGGTCAGACTAGTCCGGCTAGCCAGACTTGTCCGTTTTCACACGGACCAAGGGTCCTGTGTGAGTTCGGGCTTGTTCGTTCTGAGGCGGACTAGTCCATATGATTGTGAGATGAGAGCTCCCACGGCTAAGTCTTGGTGTACCGGACTTGTCCCCCTTAGTGGCCGGACTAGTCCGGGTCCTCCAGACTTGTCCGTTCTCACCCGGACAAAGAGTTCCTGTGTGAGCTCGGACTAGTCTGGTTCGAGGCGGACTAGTCCGGAGATTTGTGAACGTTTGAAATTTGAACGTTGGGGAGTAGTTGGCTTTGTGACGACAGTGATCCCCACAGACCGGACTAGTCCAGGGTCCTGACCGGACTAGTCTGGACTTTAGTTGGTGGCAACGGTTGGCTGTCGGGACCGCTATAAAAGGAGATGCCCCGACTTCATTTTAAGAACCCTGGAACCCTAGAGCTGCCACAGCCATCCTAGAGCCTTTATAAGCCTTCTCTCTTGCCTACTCACTCTCTAGAACCAATTCTTGAGTGGATCTGGGTGTGTGAGGAGAGGAGAAGGAAGAACTTCGTGTTTTGGCTCTTGGAGTGATCTCGTGCACTTGGTGTGAGTCTTTGTGACCTGTGGCTTGTGAGATTCGTGAAGTTTGTGGACGTGTTCAAGTGGGAGCTTCAGATTGTGAGCAGCCCCAAAGATCTTGTAAGTTCACCCTTGAGATAGTGGAAGAACCGGGTTGGCCTTAGTGGCGACTTAGTGAGGAAAGGGTTGTTAAACCCGGTCCTTGTTGACTCCTCAATAGGGACGTAGATTCCTGAGTGGAATCGAATCTCGGGCAAAAATTTCCGTGTCTCTCTTACATTTACGTTCCATCAATTATTAAAATTACTTAGGGTTCGTTTTGCTCATTTTGCTTTTCTAGTGTTCCTCGTCATAATCTTGCAATCCACGTGCTATATCTTGTCGTACTTGTTATATTAGATTGCTAGATAGTTTATCCGCATTTCGTTGAGCTAAAATCTGAAGAAAAACCCATAAAAATCAAGTTTTTAGGTTTTTCCAGCAGGCTGACCGGACTAGTCCGCCCCTGAGCCAGACTAGTCCGGCCCCTGTGTTCTAATCTCGTTTAATAATGTTATTTCAGGTAGTTTAGCCTATTCACCCCCCTCTAGGCAACTTTCAGATATAAACATATTTTTTCAATGAAAGCATACCTTGTCTCGGCATCTAAAAATCTTCTGCTCACGTAGACTACGGAGTATTCTTTACCTTGGCTTTCTTGAGTTAAAACCGGCTCCGATAACTTGGTCTTGAGAAGCTACATAGAGCCTAAAAGGTTGTCTCATCTTCAGTGCTCGCAAGATTGGTGGCTTGATCAAGTAGTTTTTGATTCTTTGGAAAAGCCTCCCTCTGCTCTGCCCCCCCAAGTGAACTCCTTCTCATGCTTGAGCTTCAAGGAGACTTGAAGGACCCAATCTTGCCGGCCAAGATCGCAATGAACCTTCTTAAGTAGTTTACCTTCCCTAGTAGAGTCCGGACATCCTTCTTGCGTGTTGGCTCTCCTATTCTCTTGATAGCTTCTACTTTCTTGGTGTCGATCTCTATACCTTGCTCATGCACGATGAAAACCAAGAAACATCCGACTGACACGCCAAATGCGCACTTGAGAGGATTCATCTTGAGTCCATACTTTCTCATCCTATGAAAAGACACCTTCAAATCAGCCATGTGTCTTTGGAACCCGACCGATTTCACCACAAGGACGTTGATGTACACCTCAAGGATGTCTCCCAACAGATCATGGAATATCAAGTTCATGGTCCTCTAGTATGTTGCACCAACATTCTTCAGCCTGAAGGTCATCACAATCCATTCAAAGAGTCCTATGAACCCTCGACAGCAGAAAGCCGTCTTTGATGTGTCTTCCTCGGCCATGAAGATCTGGTTGTACCCTGCATTGCCATTCAAGAAGTTGATCATCTTGTGCCTCGAGGCATTGTTGATCAACACATCGGCAATGGGCATGGGTTACTCATCCTTGGGTGTAGCTCGGTTGAGGTCTCAGAAATCTATGCAAATCCTTAGTATCCCGGTATTTTTCTTCTCTACCGGAACAATGTTTGAGACCCACTCGTCATATCTACATGGCCGAATGAAATTAGCTTTCAGTAGACGATTTACCTCTTCCTTGATCTTGTCATGTATGGACGGATTAAATCATCTAAAGAGCTGCTTGTGAGGTCTAAAACCTGGCTTGATTGGAACCTTGTGCTTCACAAGATCTTAGCTTAGCCCTGGCATTTCGGTGTACTCCCATGCAAAGCAATCCATGTATTATTTGAGGAGTTTACTCTTCCTTCTAAGCACGCTCGAGATTTGTGTTGATGAAGGTTGGCTGATGTGCCGATCCCTCCCCGAGGTTTACCTCTTCTAACTCGTCCACAGAAGAAAACCCTACCCAAGTTTCCCCAAGTCATCGAGGTCCTTGATCAGTTCGCCCATATCATTTTCACCTAAACAATATTGCTCGGCTTTCTCCTGCAGCCAAGTTAAATGGCCTTGTTTATCTAACATCCTCAAGTTATATTGCTAAGCCGAGTGCTATCAGTAGGCTTTACGCACACGGGTACAAACCCATCCCTTCCAACACTTACAAAGTCCTAGTCGGTGAGGTTCCGACCCGTGAGACATCTAATGTCGTCGTGTTGGAGCTCGGACGACTCGTCCATCACCACACAAGCCGAGTTGTCAGCTTCAATCATTTCCACTTCATCGCCGACCCACTGGACGAGGCACTGGTGTAGTGTGGATGGCACACATCCATTGGTACGTATCCAATCTCGCCCAAGAAGTAAGTTGTATCTGCTACAAACGTTGATGATGAAGAATGCTGTAGGTATTGTCTTGCTTCGTACGATGAGATCCACGAACAACACTCCTTTAGCTTCTGTCGGATCTCCTGCAAACCCACTAAGCGTCGTGTTGGTCTTGATGAGATCACCTTCCCGATAACCAAGTTCTTCAAACATGGTTACGGGCATGATGTTTACCCCAGCTCCTCCATCGACCAACATGCACCCAACCGGTGTTCCATCACCATGACCACAAATGTAGAGGGGTTTCATGTGTTGTACGAGCTTCTCTGGCCACTCAAAGACAACATTCTTGGCTCCCAGATCAAGCTCGGCCACCTCAGCTTCCGGGATGCAAAATTCGACGGGTACATGAAACACCATGTTCACTTCAACCTGGTTATCATTCTTGCCCGAGATGTCCTCCTCCGTTTCATCGTTCCAATCTTCCTCCCGGGCAATCCTCCTCTATCCTGGTCTTCTTGGTGATCATTTGTCTTTCTTGGTTAAACTAATGGTCCCTCTGCTCCTCCTTCCTCTTCTCAGCAAGTTCAAGAGCTCTATGTCTTTGTACAGGACTCTTCTGAGTCCTGTTAAGCCTTGTGGGACACCATTGAGGTTCTTGCTTCATTCCCCGAGCCACCGTCTTGATCATGTCTTGCTTCACTTCTCCTGGCTTCACGTCCCACCTGTTGAATCCTCTTGGAGCTATGTTGGATTGGCCAATCGATATCCTTAGTTGTTGCGGTCGTGCACATTCAACCGGCCTCTACACTTTGTCCTTGGATGCTGGTGTGATGCCCAGACCAACAATGATCCTACCTTTTAGAGACACCAACCGAGAGCGCTTGATAGGAGGTCCTGGATCAGCTTTGGCCCTCTCGATTTTGTTTACACCAGCAACAGTCTTCATATTGGAGCGCCCGACCTCGTGTCGCTTACCCAAGCCATGCTTGGCGAATTGGCCTTTGCTTCTCGAGTTGCCAGTGGCCAATTTATCTTATATCACGCAAGGTACAGACCCGATCATCAACACTTGGTGTCCTGGTCTTGTGTTTTCCTCGGCCTGGGTCCTTGCCGACATGCCTCTGGGACAAAGTATAAGTACCAGGACCATTTAGGGTTTTTTTCTTCAATTTCCATACTATGGTGCTGCACCCACGCCCATCGGGTCGCTGCTTCCGTATCCGTGCTCCCTGAACCCATTGGGAAAGCTGTTTACCTTGGACAACTACTGTAAAGGTCCCAAAATTTTGAATACAAAGGAACTGAAGTGGGAACACCCTTTGGTTCAAGTTTATAAAAATTGGGACTTGTTTAAATTTTTCCACATGTGATGACACACATGAGTGTCCCACCACTCTAGGTTATGATCAAGAGGGTGTTTGTGGGACAAAGTTAAGTAAAACTCATGTGTAAGCTCTCATATGTAGGTTGAAGGAAATTCAGAGTGGGAACTCAAATTATTCAATTCAAATTGCAAATGAGGGCAACAAATAGGAAGGCAAACTGTTGTGCACAAAAACCTCATTTGCAGCAGCCAAAACCAAAAGCAGATTTCATAATTGGATTCCTTAGGTCTAAATAAGTGGGTAGACAAAGTTTCATGAATTCTTGAAATGATTTGCTACCCATTTGTTAAATGGACTTTAAATTGCATAGGAATTCAAATATAAGTGTGAAATTGGATGAAACTTGTCCAAACCTTCGAATTCAGACCGGGTTCAAACGTTCCCACTATTGAAGGGAGTCATTCTCCAATTTTGAGAAAAATTGAGGGGATAAGGGGGACAGTGGGGCCCACATGTCATTGGGCAAAAAGTGTAACTTACACCCTAAGTCACCTCTGTCTGTGTACACTGAGCAACCGGGTCCTCGGTTCAGAAATGAATCAACCGGGACCCCTCTCCGGCGCGCCACCACATGCAGCCCCGAAGCCACGCCCCGTTTCCTCTTCGCGCTGGCGACCAGCTTCGCTGTTCCTCTCTCGCTCGGTGCGATCCACTCGACCACAGCCGAGCCGACCGGGTGCTGGTTCCCTCGCTCGTAAACCGCCCGAAGCAACCGAGCCGAGTGAGCTCCGGGCGACACCGAGGGGTGATCGGGACACCTATTCAGCAGCTGGAGCTTCTCCGTGGCTTGCTCAACGTGATCAGCAGCTCCCAACGTGGCTCTCGTTGCTCACAAACCGGACACCGATGCCTTCTCCCTCTCACACAGAACAGAGCCCCCTCTCCGGCGCCGCCACTTTGGTTTTCTTCGGGAGACGGCCAAACTCGGGCCACCGAGCTCCCCGAGCTGCCCCGCAGCACTGAGGGGTCATCCCCTACCTTCTCCACTCACCACCGGGACAGCCGAACCTCTCTGCACTGAGAACGCAGTTTTTCGCGCGGCAACCTAACACAAGCCGGCAATCGGTCTCCCGTGGACAGCTCCACAGAGAGCTTCTCGTGCCCGAGCAGGAACACTTTCGGATGCACTGTTCCTCGGTGATGCTCACCACCGAAGCACAGGCCATGACGTGGACGACAGAGCACGAATTCGAGAAAAGATCTCCGGCGGCCATAAACCGACCTTCCGGTAAGGAACTCTCAAATTCGATCTCAATCTTCACTCTTAGTTCCCCAAATCTTGCACAAAGGGCCGAAACTAGTCGGCGAACAATTGTTCTTCACAAACCTAGCTTAGAAACGCATGTAGACCGCCCAATTTCCGAATTTTCCAAGCTCAAACCTAGAAGGCGTCTCGGGTGCACGGTGAAGAACCATTTGCCGCTGTTGCCCAATTCCAAGGCTATGCCGAGCTTCCCTAGCATCCAAGGATGCTGTAAAGCCAATTCCTCGCAAGTTTGGCGGGCTAGGATCATCTGTCGACGGCGCTGGATTTCTCCCAAGGTGGTCGCACGACGCCGGCACATTTCCGGCGGTCTACCGCCTACGCCGACCCCTCCAATCGATTTCCCATCACTGTAAACCTACAGGCGGCGACCTTCCGGCCGGATGGCAGCCGGGAACACTCCTCCGGTGAGGCACCGCCTCAGTCCGGCGAGGGGGCGGCGGTGCGCGCGAGAGCGCGGGTGGGAGGAAGAGGAAAGGGCCGGGCCCAGCCGTCAGCGACTGCGGTTTAAAAATTTAATCTCCTGTGGCTGGGGATCCACTGTGGCTGTGCGCTGGAACCGTGTAGCCCCGTGTGTTCTCGGTTTTCAGTGTCTGGGATTTAAAACGTGGGCCCAAGTTCATTTTGAATAGCAAAACAATTCCAGTTTCAGCTCCAACTTTGAAATTTCATAACTTTGTGTAGGAAACTCCAAATTAGGTGATTCAAATTGGGTTGGATTCCTTTTGCAAAGGTCTATCCAAATATGAACCCCAATTTGTATGAAATTCAATATTAAATTCTGGATAATTCTTTTAAGTTTTTCTGTAAAAGAATTATTGAGACAGTTTGGTTTATCCAAAAATCCTCAATTTTTGCCAGAATATTCTTTAGGATATTATTGGACTTTCAGCAAAGTTTCAGATCAATTGAAGATGATTTGAGTAGGAATTTCCAGATTACAATCTGCTGTACTAAAAAATTATCCAGAAACTTTTCCAGAAAATGGTTTTCCTTTGTAAAATCAGTTCTGGGAGATCCTTAGTTCCAAAAATCATAGGAAAATTCATACATGCTCTATGAGCCATACTTGGAATCATAGTTCAGTTGTTTGGGCATGAAAATGCACATTGCTTCAGAATTAATTCCTGGTAGCATAACTGCTTCAAATATTATTCTGGGAGAACTACTCAAGTATAAAGTCTGAATTTTGTACCAAAGTACTTTCATGTGACCAGGAACTCACCTGTAAAGTTTCAGCTCAAATTGAACTTTAGATCTACCTGTTCTTGTTCTCTATGCTTATGTATATGAGCAACACATAGAGAATTATAGTGGGAATTATGGAAGACACAATTTCCACTCACATTAGCTGAAATTTGGCAAGATAAGTCTCTGTGTAATGTATGACTTCAGGTAAGAATTTTGAAGTCATTGGAGATCAGGACCTTTAGTTCCTTTCAACCCATTTCAACTCATGTCACATGTCCATTAGGAATCATAAAACATGTTAATGGAAATTCTTATGGACATGTGGTTTTTCCTCCAGTTCCTCTGCACAACAGGGACAAGAACTTCATTTTTTAGTAATCCCACACAGTTCCCTGTTATTAACAAGTTGAGTCTGTACTTCTTTAAATTGCATAATAAGAACAGATGCATATACATATCAATGGGACTTACGACGGAGGCAGCCAATGAAGGAGTTCGACGGAGTGGTTCCATTGAAGTGGACCAGTTGATCAAACCTCAAGGGAGACAAAAATCTAACTGAACTATATACTATAAGACCCTGCAAAACAGGCAAGCCCCGGTTTGCATTTAACTACCCCTAAGTTTTTACTTTGTATACAATACGTCGGTTAGGATGAAGTGTGCATTAAGTCTAGATGTTTGATGCTACTCTTGCATGACCAGAAAACCTATGGAGTATTTGGGCAGGTGTCCTTCCACCGTGTAAAATATGCCATGCTTAAGTAGGCCTCGGTAGAAGTCGAGTGGCTGGACGCTACTCGCGAGTATTGGAATTTGGAAGCACAGGGGATTGAGTCAAAAAATTGTTAGTAAGTTGAAATGAGACCGGGCAGGGTGTAAGGGCAACAGTACATGGGGGCCTGGGTGTTTAGACCTGTTCGTGTCGGTTGAGGACCGATCCGTATGCGGCCCTGCTGAACAAGTATTGAACGTACCGAAGGCATATCGGATATATGGGACCCGATAAACCGATGTAACCTATACCTCCGGGCGTCGAGGCATAACGCACCGATTTATAGGTGTAGGCTGAGGGCAGCAAGGTGGAAATCTGCTAACGGGCATAGAGAGATGCTCCGTGTAGGGAACCTCCTGCTCGTTTCGGTGCGACCGGTTCAATGTTTGGGCTGTTTGGTGAAAGGTTGTCCCGTACGACATCAGGGGAGCGTGTTGTGTGCGGCTCCGAGTATGGGCGCACGGGACGTGCTATTCGGGTATCCCTGCAGGTGTATAACGAGTCGATTCGCCGTCCCTTGCGGTTATGAGTACCACTTGTTCACTGCGTCGTGGCGTAGAGGTAACTTGCACTAAGATAAGAATTAATTATCATTGTTTTGAAGTTAATACTAGTAACGAAATGTTATGATTTGTGAATAGGTTAGTGCAAATTCGATTCATTCCCACCATGAGCAAGTTACATCGGGAGAAAGCGTTTCTTGTTTGATTGTGGACTCCCGATGTGAGGTGCCCAAGGTTATGCTTAATTTGCTGCTAATAACATGTGAAAGTAAGGACCCATTTTTAGGCGAGTTCATATGCAATGTACTATCCTATGTTAAGTTTTTACCATCATGTAGAGTTTCATGCTTAGGGCCGACGGTTAAGTCTTGCTGAGCGTTATGCTCACGGATACTATACAAGTTGTTTTGCAGGTAATAACACTATGCTACTGAGTACGGTTGTCCGATGAGACTCGGAACTCCCCGAGTGGTAAACTCATGGAAACCCTTGCCGCTGCTGTTGTCATCATGATGCTAG
Source organism: Neostapfia colusana (assembly GCA_030760725.1). NCBI lineage: Eukaryota > Viridiplantae > Streptophyta > Magnoliopsida > Poales > Poaceae > Neostapfia > Neostapfia colusana. The sequence goes on along the minus strand of JASWHV010000019.1, from coordinate 24,059,433 downwards.
TGAGAAGGGTCCGCGGGCTGGATGTCTTCTCTGTTGCTTAGCACAGATATGAGACGTGAGTTGTGTTAGTTTTCCGCTGTAGAGTATTTTGAGAAATATTTGTAAAACTTACACTTTGTAAGCTTCCGCTTGGTTTATGTAATATGATGTTTTGTTATGTGTGCTGTTGGGTGCCGCATCGCACGGCACCACCCAATGCGATTCCCGGGCGAGGTGCCCCGTCCGCGTGCTTCCAAGACTCCTGTTGACGTAGGCTGGGGACCCGTCCCACTTGCGGCCTCTGAGCCTGTGGAAGACGCTCCTCTTTTGCTTCCTCCTCAAGTACTTGTCGACCAGAAACTCAGATGTGGGCTTGAATAGAGTAGTCTTCCTTGGCTCATTGACTTTTCACACGCTAACTTCAAGGTTTCTTGGCTTGATCATCCCCTTGCGCAAGTCATCGGACATGATCACGTCTTTTCCTTTCATTGTAGTTGCTTGATCGGTCCTCACGAGGATCTTCTTTCCTTCAAAGCTCACCACATTGACAGGGAAGGGTTCGGTGTCAAGTTTCATTTGGTGGCCATCACCGAGTGTCAAACGGCCATCGTTGAGAGCCGATTGTACCTATCGACAGAAAAAGATGCAATTGTTAGTAGAATGCGAGTATGAGTTGTGCCACTTATAGTAAAGCTTGTTAGCAAGTTGCTCGGGTGATGGGATAACATGACCATTCTTGAACTTGATCACCCAATTTTGTAAGATCACGTCAAAGAGCTTATCGCATTTCATCACGTCGAAGGTGGACTTGATTTCATCCTTCTTCCCGGGGCTAGGTTTCAAGAATGTACCAGCCAGGGGCTTGTTCTTGTGGTTGTCGACCCACTCGGCCATATAAACTTCCATCTCATCTTCACTAGCCGAGTCTTCCACGAGGTTGTTGATGTGTTTCTTTCCCGGTCCCTATGGTTTACTTCTTTGAATCAGCCATGTGCTTTGGCCTCCTTGGCTCAATTCTCATGCACCACATTTCTTTGCAGGACTTGGTTGACATCTCCAAACTCAACGCCCTCCATCTTCTCCCTGAGGTATGATAGAAGACCTGCAAACACTAGATCAGCCAAGTCCTTTTCCCCTATGGTTAAGATGAAGCATTTGTTGCGGGTTTCACTAAACATTTTAATGTAATCGGTCACGAGTTCATTATACTTCTGCTTAACTGTTGTTAGGTGAAACCTAGCTCGATCTCTCCATTGTAGAAATATTAATGAAACTTCTGTTCTAGACACGATCAAGTGGTGATAGAGTTGGGAGGCAGTGATGTGTACTAGTTGAAGCCCGTGCCAGTTAGGGATAGGGGAAATAGACTAATCATGTGTATGTCCGTGATCCCTACATTGCTAGACTAGATCAGGAACTGGCCGATGTGTTCTTGTGTGGTTTTTCATCTTCTCTATTGAATTTGGCGAAGTCGAACAATCTAAACCCTTTGGGGTATGGGAGAGTGTCGATGTAAGGCTTTTGGCAGGCTCTGATGTAGCCTTTGGTTGTTACCCTGAGTTCCCTGAGCATCCTAGTTACTTGGTCCCTAAAATTTTCGCGTGGAGTGGTGGGAGGGTCAGGCAAGTTGCAATGTGCAACTTGTGGTTAAGAATGCATCGGGTACTGGCCCGAGCGGTACACCACTCCCGGTGGGAGGTAAGGCAGGATCATAAGTGACGATTTGGTAGTATGGTTGTTGTACTTTTGCTATAGGTTGCCTAGCTGGGGAGAAAGGTGGTGGAAAGCAAGGTGACGAGGTGCTGTCTACGTTTGCTGCCACGTTACTTGCGTTAAGATCTAAGCGTTTGCCCCCCCCCACCTCATCCTGGACTTGTTGGATGGTAGATCGGATCTGCCGATGTAGGTTTCTATCTATGTTCTTCTCAACGTTGGCCTTAAACGTGTCAAATGAACTCTTGAACCTTTCCACGCTACCGTAGATACCATCTGCTCAACGTCCGTGCCATATTTGCTAGCTACCGACACATCTACAAGGTGTACAAGATCTTCGAGGAAGATTCGTGTGCTTACCTTACGTGTAGATGCCTCCCGTGTGTCGGCTTTCTAGATGACGCCTCCTCGAGTCTTTTGGAAGCATGACAACTTCGACTGTAGATGTACCGTCTTTTCTTCCAGGATCTCTCACTCTAACTCTTCTTGGATGTGTTCGTTGTCCTCCTGCAAGGGATCTTCGTGCTAGACATCAATGTCGTTGCTCACGTTGACGGCCTTGCTGTCGGCTTTCCTCCTAGATGCATATGCCATGTTCTTCACGGGTTGATCGGTGTGAAATCATGTTGATCGTCGAGTGAGAGCGTACCTTGATGCAATTGACGTCGTTCCCCAGCGGAGTCGCCAATTTTGTTGGTGTGTTTTCAGCGATGATCACTGAGAACTTGGATGAAACACAAGGTTTCTTAGATGTAACGAGGTAGGTTCCATTTTCAGGGAGATGGGCCGGATACTTTTCTCTGCAAAGTATCAAAGAGACTACGATCTTATCTAAGAACTAGAGAAAAACAAGAGAACAAAAGTTTTGGTTTGGATTCAGATGTCCTTCTCTCGGTAGAGTACCACCTTTATATAGCCCTGGTACAAACCTTGAAGATCCCTACTATGCTAAGTTTAAAACTCTAGACTTCCTAAATCTCATTCTATCTTTTGTGATCAAGGACATGTACCTATTTTAAAATCTTGTAATGCACTATTTCTTTTCTTATGTGTGATGCACTATGCTCTAATGCCTACTTATATGTTCACTATTGTCTGTCTTTAATTTATCACATTTTGTTTATCACACACCTGTTAGGCACCCCACCATAAGGTGTGTGCATATGTGAGAAGCTTTTTGTGAATTCTTTATTATTCTCATATGTGCACACCTTATGAAAATCAACTTTTTATTCTCAATTGTGATATCTCAAATAGTTGTCACCAATCACCAAAAAGGGGGAGATTGTAAGTGCATCTAGGATATCCCTTGTGGGTTTTGGCTAATTGATGACGAACATATGAGATCCTAATGAAACTATTGAGATGATTGCAGGATAAACAAAGTGAACTAGCTCGTGCACACAAAAAGGTGAAAAATAAAGTGCTGCCTGAAAAGGAAGACTTTAGTGGAATTTAGAAGAGCAAAGTAGATGTAAATGTATAGGGTGTGTGTGAGAGACACATCCCAAGAGCTCATGACTTTGCGTAAGGGTAAGGGCTAATAATCAACTAAAATCCACTGAACACCAGACTAGTTCGTCCATGGACCGGACTAGTCCGGTCAGCTTACTGGAACTCAACCGGACAAGTCCGGTTTTGGACCGGACTAGTCCGGTCATGTCTCTGTTGTCCTCTTTAGAGGACTGCGGACTAGTCCATCCAAGCGACAGGACTAGTCCGCTGAAGTTTCTGGAACCCCATTTCACATAGCACCGGACAAGTCCGGTTTGTAGACCGGACTAGTCCGGTTAACCCACTGGAAGTAGACCGGACAAGTCCGATCATATACCGGACTAGTCCGGTATTAGGTTTTACAACGATAACTTTTTTAGAAACTATATAAATGGGTGATCCACGGCCTCCCAAATTAGAGATACGACTCATACTGCTTGAAACAAGAACCCTAGCGCCGCCACCTGTCCCAAGAGCCCAAAAACACATCTCCCCACACATCTAAGGTCCAAAAAGGTGAAGATCAATTGAACACTTGGATTCAGGATTGGGAGATCGTCGTTCTTTCGTTGTGAGCTCTTGAGGTTTGATCTCTCTACACTCATATTCTGCATTATAATCTTTTTGAGTGTATTTGATCGGTTTATCATTGTAATTCTTGTGGGAGCCCTCAACGTGTGAGGTTGCCCCACAAACTCGGTGATTACCGTGCTAGTGGAGTCAAGTCGGCCTTGTGTGGTGACTTGAAGAGGGAAAGGGTTAGAGACCCGGCTCTGTGTGAGCCTCCTCAACGAGGACGTAGATCTCTTGGTGAGATCGAACCTTGGTAAAATTTGTGTCTCGCATGCCTTCTTGTTTTTTGTTGATTATAACATCTAGTTGCTAAACTTCATAATTTGAGTTGCTAAGTCTCATTCACGGGCATAATCACACCTCACATTGTAAAATCAAAATAGAATAATTGTTGTTCTTATTTCCGCTGCTAAACAAGTTAATTCTTCTGCACAACACTTATACAATCTACACAATTCAGCACACCAGACTAGTCCGCCCACACAACCGGACTAGTCCGGTCAATCAAGTTTCTGATAATTCTATTAAGTGTGCAGGAATCTTTTAAAGGCCTATTCACCCCCCCCTCTAGGCCACATTCAATTGGTATCAGAGCCAAGTTCTCCATCAACGAGACTCACATCTCGGAGAGATCAATGACCTCTGAGAAGAACAACGATATCCCAAAAACGAACAACAACGATGAGGAGCAAGAAGCCAAAGCCTTCGATGTGCTGAAAGAAAGTCCACATGACGATGATGAAGTGAGACAGCTAAAGGCATTACTGAGAAAGAAATTAATGGCACAAAAGGGAAAAGAGGAAGAAAAGACGATGGGGAGTGGTCATCACGACTACTCCCAGTATCCTTACAACTACAACCGTCTCAATTCAAACAATCACTCTCTTTCGATTTATATGGGAAGGCCTCCACAGTTTGACGGAAGTGACTATACCATGTGGAAGTACAACATGAAGATGCATCTGATATCTCTGAATCCCAGCCTTTGGCATATTGTCTGCCCAGGAATAGATATCCCAGACACGGATGAAGAACTCACTACGGAACAAGAACAAGAGATTCACAGAAATGCACAAGCCATTGCAGTAATCACATCGTCACTAAGCAGAGAAGAATTTACCAAGATCGATGGACTAGAGAGTGCAAAAGAAATCTGGGATACACTCAAAACAGCTCATGAAGGAAATAGGTCTGTACGTGAAGCCAAAATTGAGATGCTTGAAGGAGAGTTGGGGAGATTTGCTATTGAAGAAGGCGAATCACCTCAAGACATGTACAATCGGATGAAGGCACTCATTAACAAAATCCGTGCCTATGGAAGTAAGAAATGGACTGATCACGAGGTGGTCAAAAGGATGATAAGAGCCTTCATGCCAAGAAACGTCACACTTTGCTCAATGATCAGAGAGAGCCCCGGTTTTCACAAAATGACTCCCGATGAATTACTAGGGAAGATCATAAATCATGAAATGATGGAGAAAGAAGCCTAATACGTCAAAGACTTAGCCGAACTCACCTCATCCAAAAATAAAGAAGTTGCTCTCAAAGCAACGTGCAGACCCAAACTCAAAGAAACTCGTCAAGACCAAGACGATGGAGATACAAGCGACGAGAGCACCGATCTTGATGACGAAGAAATGGTACTCTTCATCAAAAAGTTCAAACGCATGATGAAAAGAAGACACGACAACAATTCACATGAAGGCAAAAGCAAGGATAAAGGAAAATCCAAGGCTCGACGCACTTGCTACAACTGCAGAGAGTATGGTCACTTCATGGTGGACTGTACTTATGAAGAAAACAAAAAGAAGAAGGAAACAAGATCTCAACAAAAGAAAAATCTCAGAAAAAGAAGACAAGTCCATCAAGCTCACATTGGGAAGGAGTGGGACTCAAACAACGAGTCCTCCTCCGATGAAGAAGAAGAGATGGCCACTATCGCAGTCAAGAAACCAACTATGAGAGCCACACTCTTTCCAAACATGGGAGGACGGGACATGAACAACCACACTTGTCTTATGGCTAAGGAAGGCAAGAAAAAGGTTCGTCTTACTCCTCCTGTACTAAATTATTCCATTGATGACTTTGATAGCTCTAGTGATAATGAAGAAATGTTTAGAGGGCTAAGTAAAATTGCTTTAAAGAAAATGGAAATGTTGTCGAACGAAATCTTTGAAAAGGAGGAACTTGTCAACCGACAAGAAGATATGCTCATCCGTGAGAGGAAGAGATATCAAGAAGTTAAAAAGCTTCTTGAGCTTGAAAGAGAGAAGAATGAGTCACTTGAGTTAGAGCTAGCCTTGAGTAAGGAAACTTACTCAAAGTTAGAAGACTCGCACATTGCAATCAAGGAAGAACTTGCTAACTTGTCAAAAGTTAACAAAATCCTTGAGGTGCAAGTTGAGTCGCTCAAACAAAGTGACTCCTCTTCCTCCAAGAGCTCTTCCTCCAAAGACATGAGTTCGATAAAAATAAGAACCTGCACTTGCTCTAGTAAGAAGAATGTAATTTATAATGCTTCAACCTCTCATGACATGCATTCTTCTCAAAACGGCATCTTTGACAAGGAGAAGATCAAATATGCACAAAGTGCATATATGATCACTAGACCTCCCAATGTCAAAGATGGTCTTGGTTTTGACAGGAACAAACACATGTCTACTTCTAATCATGCTAAGAATAGAATCATTTTTGTTAAAGAAAAATCCCATGAATCTGAATTACAAACACTGTTCCGTACATTTGATGCTTCTTATGTTCTCATGAAAAACAAGTATGGAAAAGTCATTGCTAAATATACAGGGCCACGCCACAAGAACTTAAAAACTTGTGTGTGGGTGCCCAAGACTCTTGTGACTAACCTGAGAGGACCCAAGCAAGCTTGGGTACCAAAAACCAAGGAATAGTTCTATTTTGCAGGCTTACTCCTCCGGCGGATCTAAGTGGGTGCTAGATAGCGGATGCACAAATCATATGACCAGAGAGAGAGGTATGTTTGTGGAGTACGAGTGCAACAAGGATCCAAGTGAAGGTATATACTTTGGAGACAACAGCCAAGGAAAGGTCCTTGGTAGTGGTAACATTGAAATATCCTCTCAACACACCTTATCTAATGTTTTACACGTAGACTCTCTAGATTATAATCTTTTATCAATATCTCAACTATGCGACAAAGGTTACAACTGTTTATTCACTAATGAGGGTGTGACCGTCTTTAGAAGAAGCGATGGCTCGATTGCATTCAAGGGATTGTTGAAGGGAAAGCTTTATCTTGTTGACTTCAACAAAGATAAAGCCGAACTCAACACTTGCTTGGTTGCTAAGACCAACATGGGATGGCTGTGGCATAGACGGCTAGCCCATGTTAGAATGAGAAATCTGCAGAAACTTCTAAAAGGTGGTCACATCCGTGGTCTTAAGGATGTGGTTTTTGAAAAAGACAGGCCGTGCAACGCTTGTCAAGCAGGAAAACAGGTTGGAGCACCACACCCCGCCAAGAATGTGATGACCACCGCTAGACCGCTGGAACTTCTCCACATGGATCTCTTTGGTCCAATTGCGTACATCAGCATCGGCGAAACTCAGGGAATCATCAAGTTCTTGAAAAGAGCTCAGAATGAATTCACATCAACCGTAAAGAATATCAGAAGTGACAATGGGACAAAATTCAAGAACACTCAAGTTGAAGAATATCTCAATGAAGAAGGTATAAAGCATGAATTCTCGGCACCCTACTCTCCTCAACAGAACGGGGTGGCCGAAAGGAAGAACAGAACATTGATCGAAATGGCGAGAACAATGTTGGATGAATACAAGATGTCAGACCGATTTTGGGCAGAAGCGGTGGACACCGCTTGTCATGCCACAAATCGGTTGTACCTTCATCGACTACTGAAGAAAACTCCATATGAGCTTCTCATGGGTAAAAAGCCTAATGTTTCTTATTTCAAAGTTTTTGGTTGCAAATGTTTTATCCTGAACAAGAAACCAAGGGCCTCGATGTTCGCTTCGAAGTCCGATGAAGGATTCTTGCTCGGATATGAATCGAATGCCTACGCCTATCGTGTCTTCAACAAGGTGTCCGGCCTTGTTGAAGTAGCATGTGACGTAGTGTTCGATGAAACTAACGGCTCACAAGTGGAGCATGTCGATAAGTTTATGCTAGATAAGGAGGAAGCTCCATGTGAAGCGCTGAAGAAAATAGCACTTGGTGATATCCTACCACGAGAGGAAACACAAGACGAACTTCAACAAGGAAGCAATGATCAAGGGGGAGCTCCTACACAAGATCAGGTTGAGGAAGGTCAATAAGATCAAGATGATCATGGAAGCAATGATCTAGGGGGAGACATGACACATGAAGACAATGAAGAACAAGCAACTATACAAATTCCACATCCAAGAGTACATCAGTGTGTGCAAATAGACCATCCTATCAACAATATCATTGGAGATATTGCTAAGGGAGTAACTACTAGATCTCAAATTGCAAATTTTTGTGAACACTATTCTTTTGTGTCTTTTCTAGAGCCATACAGGGTAGAAGAAGTCTTAAGGGATCCAGACTGGGTGATTGCAATGCAAGAGGAGCTGAACAACTTCAAAAGAAATGAAGTATGGGAGCTGGTGGAAAGACCAAGGGCGAACATCGTTGGAACCAAATGGGTCTTTCGGAACAAGCAAGATGAACATGGAGTAGTGACAAGAAATAAAGCGAGGTTGGTGGCCAAAGGTTACTCTCAGGTGGAAGGTTTGGACTTCGATAAAACGTTCGCTCCTGTAGCTAGACTTGAGTCCATTCGCATTTTATTGGCATATGCTACTCACCATAATTTTAAGTTGTATCAAATGGACGTCAAGAGTGCCTTCCTCAATGGTCCGATAAAGGAGGAAGTCTATGTGGAGCAGCCACCAGGGTTCGAAGATCAGGAGTATCCCAACCATGTCTATAAACTGCGTAAGGCTCTCTATGGCCTCAAACAGGCTCCTCGAGCCTGGTATGAGTGCCTTAGAGATTTTCTGACTCAAAATGGATTCAAAATTGGTAAAGCTGACTATACACTCTTTACTAAACATTTTAATGATCATTTATTCGTATGTCAAATTTATGTTGATGACATTATTTTTGGATCCACTAACAAGTCCTTCTGTGAAGAATTTAGCAAAATAATGACAGACAGGTTCGAGATGTCAATGATGGGTGAATTGAAATTCTTCTTGGGATTTCAAGTGAAGCAACTGAGAGAAGGTACATTTATAAGCCAAACTAAATATACACAAGACATTCTCAAGAAATTCAATATGGACAAAGCCAAGCCCATCAAGACACCCATGGCCATCAACGGACATCTCGACCTCAATGAAGACGGTCCAAATGTGGACCAAAAGGTATATCGGTCCATGATTGGCTCCTTACTTTATTTATGTGCATCTAGGCCAGATATTGTGCTTAGTGTTTGCATGTGTGCAAGGTTTCAAGCCGCACCTAAAGAGTGTCACATAATTGCTGTAAAAAGAATCCTAAGATACCTTGTGCACACACCCAACTTGGGCCTTTGGTATCCCAAAGGATCCAAGTTTAACTTGATAGGGTATTCCGACGCCGACTATGCAGGATGCAAAGTCGATAGAAAGAGCACGTCAGGGACTTGTCAATTTCTTGGTAGGTCCCTAGTTTCTTGGTCATCTAAAAAGCAGAACTCCATTGCTCTTTCCACAGCGAAAGCGGAGTATGTTGCAGCCGGTAGTTGTTGTGCGCAACTACTTCGGATGCGACAGACTCCTAGGGACTACGGCTACAATCTAAGTCATATCCCGCTTCTATGCGATAATGAAAGTGCTATAAAAATTGCACACAACCCTGTAGAGCACTCAAGAACTAAGTACATAGATATCCGTCATCACTTTCTTAGAGATCATTCATTAAAAGGTGACATTGCTATTTCACATGTTAGGACTGAAAAACAACTTGCGGATATGTTTACCAAACCATTAGATGAGAAAAGGTTTTGTGAACTAAGAAATGAGCTAAACATTCTTGACTCTTGAAATGTGGCTTGAAACATTGCATACCTGGTTGCAACTCAAAATGTTCCTTTGTATTGTTAAAAATGCTCCTCTTCTCCTTTTCTACTCAGAAAACTATCTTAATGAAGAAATCTTGTGGATTATGACCATTGTTTGATTGCTGATTGCCTACTGGTCTTAATCACCTAGACTATTTGCAAAATTATTGTCCTTGGATCACAATTAACATCTATATATGTATCAGGTCTATTGGAAACGGACTAGTCCGATTTTCAACCGGACTAGTCCGGACAGACGGCAATTAGGTTAACTAAGGGGCACTGGACTAATCCGCTACCATGACCGGACTAGTCCGGTCAGTCGCATATAGAAGCAGTTGGCCGGACCAAACGCCTCCCTATCCACTCATAAGCACTTTGTCTCACCCCCTCTCCTAAACCCTAGCTCCCAAAGTGATTTTTGAGTTGACCCCTCAAACTCGGAGTTTTCTCCGTGAAAAAGCCTCTTCTCGACGAGGGGATCCTACTTTCCGGACTCATCCGGATAGACTCTTGCTCCTTCAACGCGAATCTTCAAATCTTGGTAAATCCCCCCCTAAAACCAAAATCTCAATTTTTCTAGCTCTAGCTAGTTTCCTTTGATTTCAAAAGGATGTACATTGCATAAATAGATGTATTCCTACCACTTTCCTGCCCTTGTGTCCTTAGATAGGAGATTTGTTTCATATGAAACATTCAATTTAGTGTTCTTATGCTAGGCCGGACTAGTCTGACGCTCAGATGCGGACAAGTCCGGTCCACCGGACTAGTCCACACTCTGAAACCGGACAAGTCCGGTCTCTGACAGTTGAACCCCTACATTCCCATTTGAAGTCGATAATGCGTCCATTTGCATCTAATCCTTAAACTCCTTATCAGGCATCATGTCTTCGGGCTCAGATGACGGCTCCTTTCACCTTGACAAAGAAGTTCAACGTGAAAGAGTGAGGAGAGCTAAGGAGGGAGTGATGAAGAAGAGACATGATGTCAATGCTCACTCTCCACCCTCCGACGACAATCTACCTAAGAAGAGGAAAGTCATTGTCAAAAGGCCTCAAAGGAAAGATGCTGCTGAGGGCTCGTCAGGGTCAAAAAGAGTTCCCAATAAAGGGAAGGGACTTGCTAGTGGCCCCATTGGGCCTCTGAAAATGAAAAATCCCGTTCACCGCAACAGGCAGCCTTCAAGTGAGGATTTCACTGGAAAAGGGAATGAGCTAGCTGATAACTTCAGGAAGATTGAAGTGTATGACCGACCTAAACAATGTTTTGATCCAAGGTTCTGGAGCAACTTCCATGCAGACTACTACGAGCATGTGTACATGAAGATGAAGAATCCTGTAGTAGAGAGTCAATGGCTAAATGTTGAATACCTGAAGTCGAAGAGGTATCCTGCCTTTCGTGAGATTGTGGAGGCCTTAGAGAGGCACGGTCTGACGGACCTGCTATCCTTTGAGTATGACTGGAACAATGAAGTCATTACCCAGTTTTACTCCACTCTCTACTTTGCTCGTGGTGATGGAGACAGTCTTACTTGGATGACTCATGGTTAAAAGTATAGTGTCACTTATGATGAATTTGCTAGGATTCTTCACCTCCAACACACTTTGGATCATGAACTGGTCATCCATAATCTGAAACCCCTGGAGAAGGAAGAGCTTGAGTTTCTCTATGACACAAGGATGCCATATGTTCCTCCCACCATCAAATATCTGAAGCCCTTCTTTGTGGTCCTCAATAGAGTCTTGAGAAAGACTATAGCTCCGAAGGATGGAGATGCGGGAACTATACAAGGGACCTTGAGGACTCTCATGAAGGTCATTAGTGGAAGGAGACCATTCAATGTCTTTGAGTATATCTATAACGACATCGTGAACATATCAATCACCCCCAGTAGGTCCTGTGGATATGCACCGTATATCATGTACATGATTGAGAAAGTGACGGGACTTGAGTTCGTCAAGGATGTCAAGCATGCGGGGTTGAAGCCGCAAAAACCCACCGAGTACACTCTTCCCCCGACTCCAACTGCCCCGTCCTCTCCACCAGTGGAGAGGAGATCAAAGCAAGCTCATGATGTTACTAGATCTGCAGCTGCTCCTCCTGGGTCTCCACCTGCACAAGAATCATCTAGTGGCATCCTCAAGGTGCTCTCCTCCATCTTTGCCTGCTGCCGCAAGATCGAAGACTGGCAGTGCAAGGAAAAGCTTGCAAGGAAGAAACACCAACAGTATGTCAATGCCAATATCAAGTCTATCTGTGCAAAGCTTGAGATTGAGCCCGTTGGATCACCTCCCGCCTCCGAGGACTCAGAGGAAGATCCTGCTCCCATGGATGCCGAAATTGGTGAAGATGAAGATCAGACTGAGACTGAAGGAGAAGGCAGCGATGAGTGATTCCCCTCAATTTTTCCCTTTTTGGTGCCTTGATGCCAAAGGGGGAGAGATTGAGATTAGATTTGGACTCGAACTATCTAGTATTAGTTATTAAGATCTTTTGTGATCAAGGACATGTACCTATTTTAAAATCTTGTAATGCATTATTTCTTTTCTTATGTGTGATGCACTATGCTCTAATGCCTACTTATATGTTCACTATTGTCTGTCTTTAATTTATCACATTTTGTTTATCACACACCTGTTAGGTACCCCACCATAAGGTGTGTGCATATGTGAGAAGCTTTTTGTGAATTCTTTATTATTCTCATATGTGCACACCTTATGAAAATCAACTTTTTATTCTCAATTGTGATATCTCAAATAGTTGTCATCAATCACCAAAAAGGGGGAGATTATAAGTGCATCTAGGATATCCCTTATGGGTTTTGGCTAATTGATGACGAACATATGAGATCCTAATGAAACTATTGAGATGATTGCAGGATAAACAAAGTGAACTAGCTCGTGCACACAAAAAGGTGAAAAATAAAGTGCTGCCTGAAAAGGAAGACTTTAGTGGAATTTAGAAGAGCAAAGTAGATGTAAATGTATAGGGTGTGTGTGAGAGACACATCCCAAGAGCTCATGACTTTGCGTAAGGGTAAGGGCTAATAATCAACTAAAATCCACTGAACACCGAACTAGTTCATCCATGGACCGGACTAGTCCGGTCAGCTTACTGGAACTCAACCGGACAAGTCCGGTTTTGGACCGGAATAGTCCGGTCATGTCTCTGTTGTCCTCTTTAGAGGACTGCGGACTAGTCCATCCAAGCGACAGGACTAGTCCGCTGAAGTTTCTGGAACTCCATTTCACATAGCACCGTACAAGTCCGGTTTGTGGACCGGACTAGTCCGGTTAACCCACTGGAAGTAGACCGGACAAGTCCGATCATATACCGGACTAGTCCGGTATTAGGTTTTACAACGATAACTTTTTTAGAAACTATATAAATGGGTGATCCACGGCCTCCGAAATCAGAGATACGACTCATACTGCTTGAAACAAGAACCCTAGCGCCGCCACCTGTCCCAAGAGCCCAAAAACACATCTCCCCACACATCTAAGGTCCAAAAAGGTGAAGATCAATTGAACACTTGGATTCAGGATTGGGAGATCGTCGTTCTTTCGTTGTGAGCTCTTGGGGTTTGATCTCTCTACACTCATATTCTGCATTGTAATCTTTTTGAGTGTATTTGATCGCTTTCTCATTGTAATTCTTGTGGGAGCCCTCAACGTGTGAGGTTGCCCCACAAACTCGGTGATTACCCGTGCTAGTGGAGTCAAGTCGGCCTTGTGTGGTGACTTGAAGAGGGAAAGGGTTAGGGACCCGGCTCTGTGTGAGCCTCCTCAACGAGGACGTAGATCTCTTGGTGAGATCGAACCTCGGTAAAATTTGTGTCTCGCATGCCTTCTTGTTTTTTGTTGATTATAACATCTAGTTGCTAAACTTCATAATTTGAGTTGCTAAGTCTCATTCACGGGCATAATCACACCTCACATTGTAAAATCAAAAAAGAATAATTGTTGTTCTTATTTCCGCTGCTAAACAAGTTAATTCTTCTGCACAACACTTATACAATCTACACAATTCAGCACACCGGACTAGTCCGCCCACACAACCGGACTAGTCCGGTCAATCAAGTTTCTGATAATTCTATTAAGTGTGCAGGAATCTTTTAAAGGCCTATTCACCCCCCCTCTAGGCCACATTCAGCAAATCTATGGTACAGACATCTTCTAGAACCTTTATCACAATGACACGACAAAATATGAAAAGATACATTATTCGAGTCAGTCCAAGAATCGCTAAGTCTTGCTTTGTCCTTTGCATCTTGCAGTTTAGCTCGTTTATCTTGTGTCTACGAGGTAAACTTGTTTACTCAGCTGATTCTCCACCCGAGCACTCTATCTTGAGTTTTTAAGGTAAAGCCGCCTCCCGCAGGCTGAACTTTGGGTTCCGGTAGGTTCTCCTGCTGGGATGTCTGTACCTCGATTTTCCAAGATAAAATGGCATCCCGCAACTTGTTTTTCGTCGTCTCCCACCTGCAAAAACACACAACCATTTTGCACATCCAACACACCCAAGATTGTAAAGTCACTAGGAAGTGGTTTAATTCAAACTGTTCCTAGCTCAAAACAGGTGTTTTAAGTCTATCAGTGTGTTTTCTCATTCGGTTGAAAATAAACAAGTTGCTAGCTCATTTAGACATCAACATAAAAAAATTCATTGTACATTCTGTGTTAGAGATGGACATGTCATAGATTTTTGTTATATACTAGCTAAACAACATAAAAAGGAGAAAAAGATAGCTAGATCCCATAACAACTGAGCTACACTTTCTACTCATGATGTTAGATTTACATGCCTTGCTATGTTAAGTAAAAAACGTGCAAATTTTGATCTCAAAATTACTGATTTTCATGCTACGCATGCCACACCTTGTAGGTTAGTAGTTGGACGAAAAAAATCTCATGTTTGGATTAATGAAAATGTTGTACTACCTTAGCTTTCATGTGCTATGCCTGCTATTCGTTGTGTGACAACGTGTTGGATGCCTAAATATGATTTAACTAACCACAACACCAAGCCAACGATAAATTGTGTCTCTTTGTGGGTTTTTTGCAGAAAAAGGAGAACTTTTTAGCTAAAAGACTCTGAACCTGTTCAACATGTGCGCGAACGCATGAAAAGTGGTTCTCCATCTCTCTGCTGCATCTCAACATGTTTGGACAATCATGTGTTCGATTTTTGTGAGATTCAATTGCATATACTCAGAGGAAGTGTATGCTTTTCAAGATGAAGCACCGCCGGTACATGATGGACAAGTTAAGATGAATTAACAGAATCTGCAACCCTATCACTTATGACGGTCGTTAAATAACTATTTTGATTGTCAATATAACTCAATTATGTAAAGGGGTAAACATTTCTTGTACGAATTATCCTTAGAAATAATGTAGTTCTACTTGTACATGGAAAGAATTGTGCATGCAGGGATTTTATACAAAATTGAGGAGGATTTAGGGGAGCAATCCTAAATTATACACTTTCAGCCGATCAGAGGACAACACTTGACAGTCCATAGATTCCAATGGCCAACCTATAGGGCATCTGAGGGAGTCCAACGGTGTATCACCTGTGAAACACCTGAGGGCTCATCTGGCAGCCACCCGGAGGAAACACACCGAGTCTTGGGCCACCCCAGGGTTGACCGAACCAGGGGTTTGGCCGATCCGGTCCTGCCCACAAACTCGGTCACCTTCCACGTTTCTGTGGCGGACTGGAATCCGCTCATCCAGGATCGCAGAGGGTGGTGCCGCGCGATGCGACACACGACAGCACACGTCATAAGAACACATTATATTACATGGGAAACAAACTAAATGTACAAAGTAGTACACTTCTCAGATACAAACTAGGGTCTTTATTACACAGCGGAAGTTTCTTTTGTACAACTCACGCCCGCCTATCTAGCAAAAGTCGGTTGCTCATCCCTAGGGCAACCCACACTAGCTGCACGTCTCAGCTCAGCGTGGCGTGTGCGGCTCCCACTCAGCCGTGGTCCCCGACGGAGGGTAACCCTCGCCGGTGGACTCGTACTCCGAGTCCGTGAGTGGCTCTTCACCTAAAAAACACTTATGCAGCAACCGTGAGCACGAAGGCTCAGCAAGGCTTAACCGACTCACCTAAGCATG
The DNA here is from genome assembly GCA_030760725.1 of Neostapfia colusana. Classification (NCBI taxonomy): domain Eukaryota; kingdom Viridiplantae; phylum Streptophyta; class Magnoliopsida; order Poales; family Poaceae; genus Neostapfia; species Neostapfia colusana. The sequence continues at coordinate 24,043,475 of JASWHV010000019.1, read as the reverse complement.
AAACTCTACATGAGGTGTACAATGACATAGGATATCAATGTTGCAGCAAATGGACACGCCTACAAGTTCATCCTTAGTTCATCTTTTAGCAACAAGTTAACCGTTTATGAAGCTGAAATTTTGTAAGCAATATTTGGTGGCACACATGTAGCAATACAATTATATCATAACAGCAATATTGAATCATAACATTTCATTCCTTAGTCTACATTACGACGCAGTGAACAAGCGGTACTCGTCACCGCGAGGGACGGTGAATCGACTCGATATACACCTGCAGGGAAACCCAAAGAGCACGTCATGTACGCCCACCCGTGGAGCTGCACAGCACGCTCACTCGATGTCGTACGGGACAACCTTTCACCCAACAGCCCAAACGTCGAACCGGTCGCACCGAAACGAGCAGGAGGTTCCCCACACGGAGCATCTCTCTATGCCCGTTGGCAGATTTCCACCTTGCTGCCCTCAACCTACACCTATAAATCGGTGTGCTATGCCTCGACGCCCGGAGGTTTAGGCTACATCGGTTTATCGGGGCCCATATATCCGATATGCCTTCGGTACGTTCAATACTTGTTCAGCAGGGCCGCACACGGATCGGTCCTCAATCGACACGGGCAGGGCTGCGCACACAAGACTTCCTCTTGCTGCGCCCTAGCCCCTGCCTAGTCTCATTTTCATTACTAAAGTGATCTCACATCACTCAGCCGAACCCGTGTGTCCCAAGCCTATCTCGCGAGTAGATTCCATCTACTCGACTTGTACAAAAGTTCTATAACTCATTAAGCATAGCCTGTCTACTCGAGGTCCTAGACACTACCCTCACTCTTTTAGGAACCTTTGGTTATGCAGGTGGGGTTCCATTCATCCTACACCTAATGCAATCATACTCCATATGTCACATGTAAACAAAGTAAAAACTTATAAAAAGGTTAATGCAAACCGGGGCTTGCCTTGTTGCTGCTGGTCAGTAGTTAGCTCTTCTTCCAGAAGGAGGAAGTCCAGCACTTCCGGAGTCTCTTCTTCAGTGACTACACGTTTAATGAAATACTACATGTTAATGAATATGCATACAAGTTATTGTAAGGTTACTGCTATTAGTTCTAATAACCAGTTCTAACAACTGGAACTCTGTTTAAGAATTTAAAATGGAACTGGGTGTTGGTGGTTTGGGCTTAGACCTAAGCATATGGTTAAATGCTAAGTGGTCTTCCCCCTTCTCCATATTAATCCCTCAAGTGGTTAAACAGGACAGGGGTGATCCAGAGCTCCAATGGAGCTGATGATTTTTGTGTGAGTTCCTTGTCACAAGAAAACTCTCTGGATCAAACATTAGCACTTTTCATGGAGTGGTTTGCTCAGAATAATTCTCTTAGCAAATAAGCAAAGAAGAATTAATTCTGACGTAATACCCCTGTTCATGCCCAACTTAGTGAACTACAATTTCAATTATAACTCATAGAGTTTGCATGAATTTTCCTAGCATTTTTTGAGCTAAGATTTGCCCAGAACTGAATTTCCAAGTTTTGGAAATTCTATGAAAATGTTTCTGTATTCAAATGAACACAGCACCTTCAAATTTGAATTGCTCTGACCAAATCAACTCCAAATGGCCTGAAACTTTTACAGGGGTTTACTAATGTCCTAAAGAACATTCTGGCAAAATTTGGGGATTTTTGGATGAACCAAATTCCCTCTAAAATTCTTTTGCTGGAAAGCTTTAAAGAATTTTCCAGAATTAAATAATAGGTTTCATACAAATTGGGTTTCAGATTTGGATTGTAATCAGTTAGAGGAATCCAATAAAATTTGTTTCATAATTTTTGGATTCTCCTACCCCAAGTTGTGGTCCTCCAAAGTTTGAACTACAAACTGGACAGTTCAAAATGTTTAAATGTCTGCCAGTGGGTCCCACCCGGTAGTCTTCTCCTTCCTCGCGCCAAACAGGGGTCCTCGGCGGCGCACTCTGGCGAGCGTCGCCGGAACTGCTTTCCCGGCCGTCTCCCGACCCCAAACTTGCCGCCCCGCCCTAAATCACGACGCTGAACTCGTCGGTGGTGTCGCCGGCGGCCGTAGCTCACCGGAACAGGGCTCCCGACGGTGACAGCTGCGGTTAGGGTTCTGGCGTGGTCGGAAATGCGTTACAACACATCCAAATGATCGGAAAAGGGTCGGAGAGCACCGTGGGAGCTCGAGGGTGATGGAAATGGCCGCCAAACCCCATGAAAAGGTCGGCAACCTAGAGCTCCACGGTGAACTGAGCTATTATTCTATGGCGGCCCGAAAAACAACCCAAACCCGGACATTTCTGGGTCATTTCCCTTGATTCCTGGTCGAGGAGGGCCGCTAGGGAGTGAGGAAGGTGTGTGTAGTCTCACCCGAGCTGGGTTGGCCGGTGCAGCTAGAATTTGGTGTTAGACCGACCCCTACCCGGTTGCACTAGTTCTCGGGATTCTTAGGAATTCTCAGTGCACGGTCTATCAATGGCTAGGAGGGTTGCCGCTACACGATCTGGAGACTAAGGCGCACCTTTTCCGTGTAGAAGTCCGGCGGTGAAACTGACCGTGGCGTGCTGTCCACGGGGAGCAATCCTCAGCTTTCCGCCGGTGCTCGGAGTTCTCAGTGGCGATCGTCGATTTGTGGTCGAGTACAGTGCTAACACCGCGAGGTGGTGGGATGGCTAGCTAGAGCACACACCGGCGCTCCCTTTCTGTGTTGGGAGCTCGGGCAAAGGCCGAGCGGACGTCGGCGTGCAGGGGAGGATCGGGGGAGCGGCGTCGGTGACCGAGCAGAGCGGGGCTCGCTGTTTTGCAAAGAAGCACGCGTACGTCTCGGTGTCTTGGCAAGGGGGTCACGTAGAGAAGAGGGCGCGCCATTTCCCGGCTGCCAGCGCGAGTGACGGGAACCAGGAGGTGGCCGTTCGGCCGGCGGTGCGCGCGCGGCAGCTGGCTGCGCTCGGTTGACTGAGAAACAGAGAGAAGACTTGGGGGCTAAGTCTATTTCACCCAATGACATGTGGGCCCCACTGGTCAGTTCTCTACCACCTCTCAAAAGATCTCCAAAACTTGACAAATGATGAATTCAAATGTTGGAAGTCTCAAACTGGGCTACATTGGTATGGTTTTGCAAATTTCCCTCAAATTTAAATGTATATTTGAATTCTTTGCATATTTGGATCCTTTTTGGAAAAATGGGTAGCAAACTTTTTCAAAAATTATTGAAACTTTGCCTCCCCACTAATTTGGACCTGAGGAATCCAATTATGCACTTTGATCCTTGTTTTAGCTGCTGCAATCATGAATTTTAATGCAGCAGTTTTGAATCACCCTCTCATGTGTGATCATATGTGTAGAATTCCCACTTTGTGAAAGTGTAGGTTTCTCCTCTATCCACTCTTTTGATGGAGGTTACTTGCTCTTCCCACTTTTTCACCACCTATCCACAACAAGAACTGTGGTGTTGTGAGGTGAAGAAAAGTTTTTGCAAGTCCCTTTTCTTGGGCTTTTACATCCCTCCCCCCTTAAAAGAATCTCGTCCCGAGATTACCAAAGAAGAGATAGCGATGTAGTAGGGACTTACCCGTGTTGAGATGCTATGAACTCCGGGTAATTTGATTGAAGGAACTCCTCGCTCTCCCACGTCGCTTCATCAGCGGTGTGGTTGCTCCAGAGGATTTTGTAGAACCACAACGTTCTGCTGCGCGTGGTTCGGGCTTTCTCATCAAGAATTCCCACCGGATACTCATCATATGTTAAATCCAGTTTCAGCTTGCCGATGTCTTCAGTAGGAACAGCAGCCGTATGCTTCAAACGTTTTCGCAGTTGCGAAACATGAAAAATATCATGGACACCAGCAAGAGATGCCGGTAACTCCAATCGATACGCCGCTGGTCCGCACTTCTCGGTGATAGCATAGGGTCCATGACACGACCCCATTGGTCCTGTCGAGCCAGGATCACGCTGAGGGGTGCTGCGTTGCACAGCACCGTATAACACACGTCAAAGGTGCAAAGCGGAAGCGGAAGTTTTATTACATAAACAAGTTTATGAACATGTTTACATCAAAATAAGTTCAGTCTACACTCGCGGGCGTAGACTAAGCATCAAGTGCACGTTCAGCCCTCGAACGTGTCCTTGCTAGCACACACGCACACTAACTCTGCGGCGTGCACGACTCCCACTCGACGGGCTTCCCCTCCTGGGGTTCCGTCTCCTCTTCGGGAGTACCTTCCTCATGGAACCCTGCAAAAGCTTCAAACACAAGCAGTGAGCACGAAGGCTCAGCAAGTCTGACCCGTCTCACCTAAACATGGAACTTCTACATGAGGTAATGGGTTGCATGAGGTAAAAATCATTTGCAAGGACTCGCCTAATTAGTAGAACCTTACTTTCAAGTTTTAGCAGCAGGTTATGGAGAACCTTACGCTAAGGCACATGAGAGAGCCGCAATCAAACAAGAAACGCATTTCTCTCATGTACTTTGCCCAAAGTTGAAAAGAACTTTAATTAGCTCTAAGCTACAGCATATCATTAACAATCAATGTCCAGCTTTCAATCAGCAACATTTTAACATGTAACTAGCCTGTTCTTTCTACGTCACGGTACAGTGAACAAGTGGTACTCACTGACCGCGAGGGACGGCGATTATAATCGATTTACACCTGCAGGGTTACCCGAACAACCCGTCACGTATGCCCGTACTCGATGTTGCCTCCAACAACCATCACGGACGCCGTACGTGACTACCTTTCACCCGTCAGCCAAATATTGAACCGGTCCCATCGTCCCGAGCAAGAGGTCTCTGCACGCGCATCTCCGTGCCGCCAGCCGATTTACACCTCGAGCTCTCAACCTACCCTCTGAACGACGGGCAATGCCTCAATACCCAGCTACCCGAGTTACATCAGTTTCCCGGTTCCCATATAGCCGGTAGGTCTTTGGTACTGTTCTAGCTTGTTCAACAGGCCCGCACACGGCTCGGTCCTCAATCGACACAAGCGGAGCTACAGCACACGGGCCCCAAAGTCCTGCTGCCCTTACTCTCCGCTCGGTCTCATTTTCTTGCCATGTGTATCATGTGCTATCTCTACCCGAGCAATGTGCCTCTAGCCTATTCTCGCGAGTAGTTCCAACTACTCGACTTGTACCGAATCCTACTCTATCCTAGCAATGCAGTGGCTAACGGGGTTTTCAATCCTAAACCCAACCTATGGTTTTCTTGGCTATGCAGTTGGGTTTCCAATCAAGACTCTAATGCAAAGAACAATATTCAAAGATGTGCTCAAAACAATAAACATTTGTAAAAAGGTTAATGCAAACCGGGGCTTGCCTTGCTGCTCTTGGTCGTAGGCTAGCTGTTCCTCCGGAGTAACGAAGTCTAGGACTTCGGGTTCCTCCTCGACCTTAGCGACTACATGATATAAGAAACATATGTATCAATTTAAATGCATTTGTATTAACTTTGAAGTTGTGAAGTCTATAACCCTTGCTAGACAGACCTAATGACTGTGAAACTTTTACTGTGGCTTGGTTACAACCTAAACAGGGACTTGGTCAAGTTTTAGTTGCGGCAAAGCTCAATTGAGCCCTCCACAATTAATTATGTCCTTGACCTTAATTAAAGGCTTTTAGGGTGTTCTAAGGATTTTCATGAAACAAACTATGACTTTATAAAAACTAGATTTTCAGAGGGTTCTAATGGAGTTGGTCTCACTTAATTTGGAAGTCTCTAACTAAAGATATGAGCTAAACAATTTCAGAGAAAATTCTGAAAATGTTTCTGAACATTTTCTATTTTCTCTGGAACAGTTTCACTAATCACACCATTAGGTGGATTAAATGAGCTCAAATGGATCTGAAATTTTTATGGTAGTTCAAGGATATTTTGGTGAACATCTCAGCAAAATTTCAGGATTTTCCTCCAAAGGATTCTCCAGTTAAAATTTATAACAGTTTAAATTTTGAGGAATTAATTCTGGGGAAATAAGGAATTTCATGAAGTGAAACTTGATTTTCTGGAAAGTACTCAGAGAGCTGAATCCAGCAAAATTTGGTTCACTCAATTTGGAGCTTTCTAGCCAAAGTTATAAGGCTTTGAAGTTTGAACTGAAACTGAAATTCGGGGAAAAAGTTTAAACTCTGGCTTGTGGGCCCCGCACACAGTGCGTCGTCTCCTTCCTCGCGCCAACTGCGCGGCGGCGGCGATCTCCGGTGACCCTCGCCGGAACTGAGTTCCCGGCCACCCCCGGCCCGAAACTCGCCGCCTGCCCCTTTACTGACCCCCTGGACTCGCTGGTGGGGTCGCCGGCCGCCGGCGATGACCCGAAACCCGTGCGCACCGGTGACAGCACCTGCTAGGGTTCCGGTGAGGTCGGTCCCGCTCTCCCGTACACCAAATCGACCGGGAATCGGTCGGAGAGCATCAGTAGAGCATGGGAAACACGAACCAGGGCTGGGTGGAAGCTAGAAATACCGGCAACTAGGCTCTCGACGGTGAGCCGAGGTGTTCAGCCATGGCGGCGGGGAAAACGGCCATATCATGGCCGATTCTCAACGGTTTCCTCTGATTCCAGTTCGGGCATGGGCGCTATCGCGCGTAGGCGCTACTAGAGAACGAGCTTGCCCAACCCTCGTGTATAGAGCACGAATTTCACCCGAAGGTGAGCTCGGTCCTTATGAACTGATCACGAGTAAACTTGGAAATTCTCGGCCGAGGTTTGATCAATCGCCAAACGGCTTTCGGCTACTCCATCTACATACAATCACGCACCTTTCTTGTGTAGAGAAGAGGACGTGACAGCGGCTGGGTTGTGCTGTCCACGAGAGCCCGATTGGCGGCGATGTTCGGCTCGCCGGAGAAATGGCTCGTACAGCTCGAGGACGCTTGCTCACTGAACAACACGGGGTCTAGGAGGTTGCTCATGATCTCTTGGTGCCGTTTTGCTGTGGAGGAGGCGGTGCTCGCGAGTGATCGGGCTTGATCAAACGTAAGCTCGGGCGGCGGCGATGGCAGTGGAAAAACAGGTCGTGCACGTCGGCAGCTCGGGGAATGGGCGACTGAAGCACGCCGGGGAGGGAATAAGTAGCCCGGCGACTGGTCTCCGGCTTGGGGCGCGCAGCAGGAGCTGGCGCCGGCTGCCCCCCCTCGGTGGCGCGCGCACAGTGCACCCGGGAACCGATTGAGCTATGTTTCAGTCGGTTTGTGTTGAAGTAGAGGCTGACATGTGGGTCCCACCCCCCATTTTAACCTCTGAAATTTACTCCTAATCACTGTTGTAAACAGTGAACCCTATACTACCCTTGGCAATTCAAAATATTCACCCATGAGCCATTTGAATTGATCCAAGTTCAAATGAGGTTTGGTTTGAATGAATTTCAGCACAAGTTCAGTTTGAAATTCAAATAAAGTTTGAATTTCTCCCCCTTAGCTCATGTTAAGATCAACTCCAAATGGAGTGAAAATTGGTGTGTGAGCTCACAAAAATGTGCTGAGTAAGAATATGCCTTCCACTTTTAAATTCATGGGATAAAAACAGTTTGAATTTGAATAAGGTTTCAAACTGACCTCTTCCTAACTATACCCAAACTGACCTCAAAAAGGTTTTGAATTTGGGTGAAACTTGGCATGGACATCCTTAGTAAAGTGTAGGAGTTTTCATATGTCCAGCCCATCTATATCACATGTGGGAAATACCACTTTTGCAATGTGTAAGTTTGTTCTCTAATGAGCATGTTGATAATTGTTACTTGCTCTTCATTTGTGTTCATCATTCTTCCTCAAATGAGGTGTGTGGTGTGGTGATGAACACTGCAAATGTGTGTCAAAAACTGAGGCCCTTACATTCCTCCCCCCTTAAAAGAATCTCGTCCCGAGATTATAAGGTGAAAATGAGAGAGAGGACGGTGGAAAATTACCGGATATGCGACGTGAAAAAGTCGGGGTAGTTAGTGCGAAGGAATTCTTCGCTCTCCCATGTCGCTTCGTCCATGGAGTGATTATTCCATAGAACCTTGTAGAACCACAACGTACGGTTGCGTGTGGTTCGGGCCTTTTCATCAATAATCTGCACCGGTTCCTCCCGATAGGTGAGATCCGGTTGCAGTTCTTCAATGTCTTCCAGCTGAACGGTAGTTGATAGCTTGAGACACTTCCTCAGCTGGGAAATATGAAACACATCGTGCACACCGGAAAGTGCTTCTGGTAATTTCAGCCGGTATGCCACCGATCCACATCTTTCGGTAATCTGGAATGGACCGATGAATCGGGGTGCCAACTTTCCTCTCACCCCAAATCTGTTTACGCCCTTCATTGGGGACACCCGTAGATATACGTGATCTCCAACTTCGAATTGTAATGGGTGCCTTCTCCGGTCCGCATACTGTTTCTGACGGGATTGAGCGGCTTTTAGGTTCGCTTGAATTAGTCGAACTTTTTCTTCCGCGTTATTGACAAGGTCAATCCCGAAGGTAACCCTTTCGCCAGACTCACACCAGTTCAATGGTGTGCGGCATTTTCTTCCGTATAGCGCCTCGTAGGGCGCCATCTTGATGCTGGCTTGGTACCCATTGTTGTACGAGAACTCGGCTAACGGCAAGTGATCATCCCAATTCTTGCCGTGGTTGATAGCGCAAGCTCGTAGCATGTCTTCTAGGATTTGATTTACCCGCTCGGTTTGTCCATCCGTCTGCGGGTGGTAGGCTGAACTACGGATCAGCTTCGTCCCCAAGGCAGCGTGCAGCTGCTCCCAAAAACGGGACACAAATAAAGTGCCCCGATCCAAAATGATAGTACGGGGTACGCCGTACAAGCATAGCATCCGTGAGATGTACAGTTCAGCGTACTTCTTGGCGTTGTAGTTGGTGTTGACCGGGATGAAATGGGCAACTTTGGTGAGCCGATCGACGATCACCCACACAAAATCATGTTTCTGCAAGGTGGTGGGTAAACCGACGATGAAGTCCATGCTCACGTCCTCCCACTTCCAGGCAGGAATGCCCAGTGGTTGTAGCAGTCCCGGTTTCCGCATGTGGTCTGCCTTCACCCTTCGACTTGTATCACACTCGGACACGTATTTTGCAGTCTCTCGCTTCATCCGTGTCCACCAAAACTTTCTTCTGAGTTCTTGATACATTTTGTTGCTGCCGGGGTGAATAGAAAACTTTGATAAGTGAGCCTCATCAAAGATCTTCTTCCGTAGTTCCGGGTTTCGGGGTACGACAATCCGGTCTTTGAACCATAGGACGCCGTCTCTGTCCTTCCGGAAACATTTCAACTCCCCACTGTCTATACGTCTCCGCAAATGTGACATGCCCTTGTTATTCTTCTGGGCTGCCGCTATCTCTTCACGGATGGTGGGGATCAAAGCTAGGTTGTAGAGAGCTCCATGTGGAATCACATGGAGTGGTGGTTCGCTCTCTTCCAACGGTGTGATGGTTAGATTATTGACGTGTGACTTGCGGCTCAGTGCATCTGCCACTACGTTTGCCTTGCCCGGATGATAATGGATTTCTATCTCGTAATCCTTTATCAGTTCTAACCATCTTCGTTGCCTCATGTTCAGCTCCTTCTGAGTGAATATGTACTTGAGGCTTTTGTGGTCGGTATATAAATGTACGAGGTTACCGAGTAGGTAGTGCCTCCACATTTTGAGTGCGAGTACCACGGCAGCGAGCTCCAAGTCGTGAGTTGGATAATTCTGCTCATGGTTCCTAAGCTGCCGTGATCCATACGCGACCACTCTTCGGTCTTGCATCAGCACACATCCGAGCCCAATGCCGGATGCATCGCAGTACACATCAAACGGTTTTTTTGTGTCTGGCTGCGCCAAAACCGGTGCTGATGTCAGGTGCTTGACTAAAGCCTTGAATGCTGCTTCACATGCTGGACTCCAAACATATTTGGTAGCCTTCTTCAGCAGCTCTGTCATTGGCTTGGCAATCTTCGAGAAGTTCGGAATGAACCTCCGATAATATCCCGCGAGTCCGAGGAAACTCCGTACCTCATGAACAGTTCTCGGGGATTTCCAATTCAGCACTTGCGTGATCTTGCTCGGGTCCACAGCGATACCCTCCGCTGAGATGATATGCCCGAGGAAAGGCACTTGCGATATCCAAAACTCGCATTTGCTGAATTTTGCGTATAACTTGTGATCCCGCAGCCGTTGCAAGACTATACGCAGATGTTTCTTGTGATCTTCCTCCGACTTGGAATATACCAGGATGTCGTCGATGAAGACCACGACAAACTTGTCCAGCTCCGGCATGAACACCGAGTTCATTAAGTACATGAAGTGAGCTGGAGCATTGGTGAGGCCGAAGGACATGACCAGGTACTCATAAAGTCCGTACCTTGTCGAGAAAGCTGTCTTTGGAATGTCCTCCGCCCTTATCTTAATCTGATGGTACCCGGATCTTAAATCCATCTTGGAAAAGATCTTTGCTTCGACCAACTGATCAAACAACATGTCGATCCGTGGCAACTGGTACTTGTTCTTGATGGTTACGGCATTTAATGGACGGTAGTCCACGCAAAGCCGCAACGTCTCATCCTTCTTTTTGACAAATAATGCCGAACAGCCCCATGGGGAGGAGCTCGGCCTAATAAAACCCTTCTCCAGAAGGTCCGTGAGCTGAGTCTTCAGTTCAGCCAACTCCTTGGGTGCCATCTTGTACGGCCTTCGGGATATTGGCATGGTTCCTGGTGCGAGTTCAATCTTGAACTCCACCTCTCTATCGGGTGGCATTCCCGGTAAATCATCCGGGAATACATCAGGGAACTCTCGGACCACTGGAATGTCTTCCAATCTGATAGTTGTGGACTGATAGACACTTGAAAGTTTTATTTCTGGACTATCCAGAAATAATGAGTGAGAATCATGCACCTCTGAGTTTAAGTGTACGACTCGAAGGACGGTGTCTAAAACAGCGCCGTGGCGGGTTAACCACGACATCCCTAAGACGACATCGACCTTCTGTCCCTCTAAGATAATGAGAGACGTGGGGTATACTCTACCCGCTAAGCATAATGGTGCTTTGGAGACCATTACGCTGGATGAAATCTTCCCACCCGGTGAACAAATTAAATATGGAATATCGGTGGGTAGTATTGACAAACTGTGTTTAGCAATGAAAGCTTGGCTAATAAAATTATGCGTGGCGCCTGAATCAAACAGTACTATAGCGGGATGCTGGTGGAGTTGGAACATACCCGCAAGGATTGGCTCGCCCTCCGGCACGTCCTCAATGGCAAGTTGGTGGACAGTGCCGGGCCTAGGGTTTGCCCGCCGCGCATTAGTAGGGTTCCGGGGTTGATTCCTCCCCGGAAACTGTGGTGCCACTCCGCCGCCTTGCCTCTCCGGGCAACTGCTCGCGAAGTGTCCTGGACGACCACACTTGTAACATGTGGCCGCTGCTGGTGGAGTACTCAGTGGACGAAAGCCCGGCATGCGTTGCGGAGGTGCAAACGCATGCGGCATCGCCCGCTGCTGCTGTTGTTGTTGCGGTGGTACTGGCAGTGCCGGCCGGAATGCCGGTGAAGAGTACGGCCGACTGCGGAACGGCATCGACCGCTGTGGTGGCTGCCAGCATGGGCCTGATGGTGGGCGATTCACCATCCGAAACTTCTGAGAAGGACCGCCTCCTTCTTCGCTGCTCTGCGGCGCGCTTTGCTTTCGTTCTGCCGCCGCCAACTCCTTGCCGGAGTCCTCCTGAACAATCGCAGCATCAATGATGTCGTTGAGGCTGCCGCGATTGAACATCGCCAACTTGTCCTTCAGGAGCGGGTTAAGCCCCTGGTAAAAGTGGTCCCGCCGCTTCTCGTCCGTATCTGCGTGATACGACGCGTAGAGCGCGAGATCGTTGAACGCCCTGAAATATTCCAGCGCGTTCCGGCTCCCTTGTTGCAGGTGTAAGAACTCCTGCGTCTTCCTCTTCATCAGACCTGGCGGTATATGATAGGCCCTGAAGGCCGTCCGGAACTCCGCCCAGGTCATCACTCGGTCGGTGGGTTGTGAAGCACAGAAGTTGGCCCACCACGCACTCGCGGATCCTTGGAGCTGCTGGACCGCGAACTGAGTCTTGCGCTGCTCGCTGATTTGGAGCAGCCCGAACTTCATCTCTATGGCGCGGAGCCAGTTGTCCGCGTCAAGTGGTTCATCCGCCCATGAGAATACAGGGGGATGAGTCGCCAGGAAGTCGGAGTAGGAGCTCTGTTGGCGCTCCTCACGATCTTGACGTCTCTCTGGGCGAGACGTATTGGCGATGAGAGTCTGCAGCAACTCTGTGTGCTGCTGATGCGAGCCCGCCATTGCCGCGACAATGTCGGCCAATGTAACCGTTGGTAGTGGCGGTGGCGGTGTTTGCTGTTGCTGTTGCTGCTGCTGTCCCGAGGAATCCTCGGGAGGTGGTTGGGAGGTCTCTCCCCCTTGACTGGTACCCCCAACGTCAGGGTTGGCACGAGTACGCGTCATTCTGAAATTCAAAACAGCAGCAATTAGCACATGTCTTACTTAAAATTCCATACGCAACAGTAGGTATTGAAGTGACACATGATTAATTTGCACAACATTCACATATATTGATAAAGCATAAACTTTATACAAGATACATTATTCTCGGATCTCCGAGAAGTCGTGCTCATGTCGTCACTACCTATACATACGCTACTGTCTACACGACATGTCACCGATTACAAAAGTTGGGTTACGCTACCCTAGCTGCCCTACTTGGCAACTGTAACCCCCTACTCGGAGTAGAACTCGACCTCCTGTGGGTCGTCCTCCTCCGGTACCTCTGCTGGTGGCTCGGGGTCTACCACCTCTTCTCCCATTCCAGGTTCTCCCATGGCTGGAAGACCCAAGACTACCGGTACGCCCAATACCGGGGGCACGAGGTCCTGCAAGGCATGCACCTCGTCCATAGCTTGGTTGTAGTCCTCTTCCCAGCCTTGGCCTTCCTCGATAGTGTCGTCCCGCTCCTGAGCAAGGTCCTCATTCTGTTGGGTTAGGGTCTGTACCAGCTCTTGCAACGCCGCGATGTCAACATGGCTCTTCTTCTTTGCCTTCTTCAGACGATGCAACTGATTGTGTTGTTCATTCAGTCGCTTGATCGTCGGAAGGAGCACATTGCGGAGTGCGCTGTGAGCACTCTTGAAATGATCTCCACGGCTTGTGCTCTCCTTGAGCTTGGTGGCGAGATGCTCCGTATGAACAGCTTGGCTGTCCATCACAGCGTTTCCCGCCCTCATTTGGAGGCTGAGATTTGCCTCCGTGGGGTTGTACCTTGGGCAACTCGGGTCTGTTGCCTCCAGGTACCTCTCTTCCCACACATGCTGAGCTTGTCCCTTCACCGGAACGAGTGCGTATGGTGTGCCCTCCATAGCCTGCACGTGCAGTTGGCAGAAACGTGACATAGTGTCGCGGGCTGCCACTTGCCACATCCCTTCCGGTTGTCTTCCTCTCACCGTGACGGTGAATGGCACCCAACCGGGTGGCGTAGGTCCTGCAGGAACTTCGACATGGATCGTCCACGTCTTGTTCCCCTCTTCGCCTTCTTCCTTGGCGAAGTATTGCGGCATCTGGTTGTACCCGAAATATTGGAGCATTTGCCACAATGCTTCCGGGTAGCCGCTACGGTCAGAACAGTGGGAAGCCACCCACCCGTTCTCCAACTGTTTATCTGCTGTCATCTGTAAAAATATATTTGAGAAATGTCAAATATTTATTTGAACAGTAAACTTCTGAGTTATAACATAAAACATGTCATTGAGCCCATAAAACTTGGAAATATAGTTCAAATTTTAAACAAATTTGACTGCTGGTCTGCTGTTCCCATGACAGCCTTGACCAGTTTCCATATCAACCTGATTTAGGCCATGTTAAAGGCAAACCAATTCTGGAGCTCAACATCAAAGTTATAGTTAACTTCAATAGCTTTCCAGAAAGTATTTGGTTGGCCTAAGATCTGTCCTGGTTCAAAAGTTATGAGATGTCAAAGTTAACAGAATTTCTGGAATCAATTGGACAGCACCTCCCTGCTTTAGGTACTGAATTGATCCAAGAATCCCAGTTAATTCTGTTCCCAATCTGACAAAACTTTCTGTTACAAAGTCGTAACCCATCTCATAAGCTTTCCAGAAGTACCTCAATTCCTATTTTTGGATTTTTAAGCAGGAAGTTATGCTTAATTTACAGAGGGTTTACAGAGAGTCTTTGCTCTGTCCTGTTTTCTGGACAGTTTCAACTCTACTGCATTTTTCGAGTGGTTAAGGGATGAAACACCTCTGGACCTCAACAGAAGAGTTGTAAAGCTCTTCCAACGCTTTCCAGAAATGTATCATACGACCCCAACCTCGAAAGAACTCAACCTCTAACCTCTGATTAACTTCAGCCTTGATTCAGCTGAAAACAGAGTGCTCTGTCCTTAACATCCTATAAGTTGAAAGCTTGTTAACTTTGAATATCCTGTTCAAGGGAAGGAGTTACATCAAGTTTTACTACTTTGGATCAAAACCTTCAAGTTTTTAAATGAATTTGTTCATTTAGTTGGGTGTGACGTCGATGCGTCACCAGATTATGTCGGTACTACGTCCTCACAAAGGAAAAACCTATACCGGACTTAGCCGGCTTCGTTAGTTCAGTGGCACTACTCGTCACTCGCACATGGATGCTACACGTCTACTGTTTCGTGGTAAGGCTACCTGCAGAAACTCAAACAATCATCAGACTCGGCTGCACACCGAGCCCGGAATCCATACAGTTCGTACATCCGGCCGTCATCACTTGCCCGGATTTTCTCAAGCCAAACACGCCTTGAGTTACGTGTTCACGTTTCAGACCACGTGATGGGGTCTCCCATGTTGCACCACGCACGCCAGGGACAGACGTTGCTCGAATACCCCAAACGACATGAAGAGTCGTAGAGGATACTAAAGCGGGTCGGGTTACCTGCCACCCGTGGGGCTCCACCCTTCAGCTTGTGCGCACTGGTGGACAGCGCTTACATGCACCCCCCAAGACATGAACGTCCCGAGATGCACGATTTTCCGACATAACAAATAGGTTAATATGCCACTTTCTATATGCTAATAACATCCTTATACGGGCTACTAACTCGTTCCTCACTGGATTTTTGAAAAAGAAGACCTTTGTACTGCGTTAAACCTCAAGCGAGCTCTGATACCACGCTGACACGACCCCATTGGTCCTGTCGAGCCAGGATCACGCTGAGGGGTGCTGCGTTGCACAGCACCGTATAACACACGTCAAAGGTGCAAAGCGGAAGCGGAAGTTTTATTACATAAACAAGTTTATGAACATGTTTACATAAAAATAAGTTCAGTCTACACTCGCGGGCGTAGACTAAGCATCAAGTGCACGTTCAGCCCTCAAACGTGTCCTTGCTAGCACACACGCACACTAACTCTGCGGCGTGCACGACTCCCACTCGATGGGCTTCCCCTCCTGGGGTTCCGTCTCCTCTTCGGGAGTCCCTTCCTCATAGAAACCTGCAAAAGCTTCAAACACAAGCAGTGAGCATGAAGGCTCAGCAAGTCTGACCCGTCTCACCTAAACATGGAACTTCTACATGAGGTAATGGGTTGCATGAGGTAAAAATCATTTGCAAGGACTCGCCTAATTAGTAGAACCTTACTTTCAAGTTTTAGCAGCAGGTTGTGGAGAACCTTACGCTAAGGCACATGAGAGAGCCGCAATCAAACAAGAAACGCATTTCTCTCATGTACTTTGCCCAAAGTTGAAAAGAACTTTAATTAGCTCTAAGCTACAGCATATCATTAACAATCAATGTCCAGCTTTCAATCAGCAACATTTTAACATGTAACTAGCCTGTTCTTTCTACGTCACGGTACAGTGAACAAGTGGTACTCACTGACCGCGAGGGACGGCGATTATAATCGATTTACACCTGCAGGGTTACCCGAACAACCCGTCACGTACGCCCGTACTCGATGTTGCCTCCAACAACCATCACGGACGCCGTACGCGACTACCTTTCACCCGTCAGCCAAATATTGAACCGGTCCCATCGTCCCGAGCAAGAGGTCTCTGCACGCGCATCTCCGTGCCGCCAGCCGATTTACACCTCGAGCTCTCAACCTACCCTCTGAACGACGGGCAATGCCTCAATACCCAGCTACCCGAGTTACATCAGTTTCCCGGTTCCCATATAGCCGGTAGGTCTTCGGTACTGTTCTAGCTTGTTCAACAGGCCCGCACACGGCTCGGTCCTCAATCGACACAAGCGGAGCTACAGCACACAGGACCCAAAGTCCTGCTGCCCTTACTCTCCGCTCGGTCTCATTTTCTTGCCATGTGTATCATGTGCTATCTCTACCCGAGCAATGTGCTTCTAGCCTATTCTCGCGAGTAGTTCCAACTACTCGACTTGTACCGAATCCTACTCTATCCTAGCAATGCAGTGGCTAACGGGGTTTTCAATCCTAAACCCAACCCATGGTTTTCTTGGCTATGCAGTTGGGTTTCCAATCAAGACTCTAATGCAAAGAACAATATTCAAAGATGTGCTCAAAACAATAAACATTTGTAAAAAGGTTAATGCAAACCGGGGCTTGCCTTGCTGCTCTTGGTCGTAGGCTAGCTGTTCCTCCGGAGTAATGAAGTCTAGGACTTCGGGTTCCTCCTCGACCTTAGCGACTACATGATATAAGAAACATATGTATCAATTTAAATGCATTTGTATTAACTTTGAAGTTGTGAAGTCTATAACCCTTGCTAGACAGACCTAATGACTGTGAAACTTTTACTGTGGCTTGGTTACAACCTAAACAGGGACTTGGTCAAGTTTTAGTTGCAGCAAAGCTCAATTGAGCCCTCCACAATTAATTATGTCCTTGACCTTAATTAAAGGCTTTTAGGGTGTTCTAAGGATTTTCATGAAACAAACTATGACTTTCTGAAAACTAGATTTTCAGAGGGTTCTAATGGAGTTGGTCTCACTTAATTTGGAAGTCTCTAACTAAAGATATGAGCTAAACAATTTCAGAGAAAATTCTGAAAATGTTTCTGAACATTTTCTATTTTCTCTGGAACAGTTTCACTAATCACACCATTAGGTGGATTAAATGAGCTCAAATGGATCTGACATTTTTATGGTAGTTCAAGTATATTTTGGTGAACATCTCAGCAAAATTTCAGGATTTTCCTCCAAAGGATTCTCCAGTTAAAATTCCTAACAGTTTAAACTTTGAGGAATTAATTCTGGGGAAATAAGGAATTTCATGAAGTGAAACTTTATTTTTTGGAAAGTACTCAGAGAGATGAATCCAGCAAAATTTGGTTCACTCAATTTGGAGCTTTCTAGCCAAAGTTATAAGGCTTTGAAGTTTGAACTGAAACTGAAATTCCGGGAAAAAGTTTAAACTCTGGCTTGTGGGCCCCGCACACAGTGCGTCGTCTCCTTCCTCGCGCTAACTGCGCGGCGGCGGCGACCTCCGGCGACCCTCGCCGGAACTGAGTTCCCGGCCACCCCTGGGCCCGAAACTCGCCGCCTGCCCCTTTACTGACCCCCTGGACTCGCTGGTGGGGTCGCCGGCCGCCGGCGATGACCGGAAACCCGTGCGCACCGGTGACAGCACCTGCTAGGGTTCCGGTGAGGTCGGTCCCGCTCTCCCGTACACCAAATCGACCGGGAATCGGTCGGAGAGCATCAGTAGAGCATGGGAAACACGAACTAGGGCTGGGTGGAAGCTAGAAATACCGGCAACTAGGCTCTCGACGGTGAGCCGAGGTGTTCAGCCATGGCGGCGGGGAAAACGGCCATATCATGGCCGATTCTCAACGGTTTCCTCTGATTCAAGTTCGGGCATGGGCGCTATCGCGCGTAGGCGCTACTAGAGAACGAGCTTGCCCAACCCTCGTGTATAGAGCACGAATTTCACCCGAAGGTGAGCTCGGTCCTTATGAACTGATCACGAGTAAACTTGGAAATTCTCGGCCGAGGTTTGATCAATCGCCAAACGGCTTTCGGCTACTCCATCTACATACAATCACGCACCTTTCTTGTGTAGAGAAGAGGACGTGACAGCGGCTGGGTTGTGCTGTCCACGAGAGCCCGATTGGCGGCGATGTTCGGCTCACCGGAGAAATGGCTCGTACAGCTCGAGGACGCTTGCTCACTGAACAACACGGGGTCTAGGAGGTTGCTCACGATCTCTTGGTGCCGTTTTGCTGTGGAGGAGGTGGTGCTCACGAGTGATCGGGCTTGATCAAACGTGAGCTCGGGCGGCGGCGATGGCAGTGGAAGAACAGGTCGTGCACGTCGGCAGCTCGGGGAATGGGCGACTGAAGCACGCTGGGGAGGGAATAAGTAGCCCGGCGACTGGTCTCCGGCTTGGGGCGTGCAGCAGGAGCTGGCGCCGGCTGCCCCCCCTCGGTGGCGCGCGCACACTGCACCCGGGAACCGATTGAGCTATGTTTCAGTCGGTTTGTGTTGAAGTAGAGGCTGACATGTGGGTCCCACCCCCCATTTTAACCTCTGAAATTTACTCCTAATCACTGTTGTAAACAGTGAACCCCATACTACCCTTGGCAATTCAAAATATTCACCCATGAGCCATTTGAATTGATCCAAGTTCAAATGAGCTTTGGTTTGAATGAATTTCAGCACAAGTTCAGTTTGAAATTCAAATAAAGTTTGAATTTCTCCCCCTTAGCTCATGTCAAGATCAACTCCAAATGGAGTGAAAATTGGTGTGTGAGCTCACAAAAATGTGCTGAGTAAGAATATGCCTTCCACTTTTAAATTCATGGGATAAAAACAGTTTGAATTTGAATAAGGTTTCAAACTGCCCTCTTCCTAACTATACCCAAACTGACCTCAAAAAGGTTTTGAATTTGGGTGAAACTTGGCATGGACATCCTTAGTAAAGTGTAGGAGTTTTCATATGTCCAGCCCATCTATATCACATGTGGGAAATACCACTTTTGCAATGTGTAAGTTTGTTCTCTAATGAGCATGTTGATAATTGTTACTTGCTCTTCATTTGTGTTCATCATTCTTCCTCAAATGAGGTGTGTGGTGTGGTGATGAACACTGCAAATGTGTGTCAAAAACTGAGGCCCTTACAGTCCAATGAAACGGGGAGCGAGCTTCCTCTTCACACCGAACCGGTGCACGCCCTTCATTGGAGACACGCGGAGGTACACGTGTTCCCCAACGTCAAAGTGCAACGGTCTACGCCTCTTATCAGCGTAGCTCTTTTGTCGGGATTGAGCGGCCTTCAAGTTAGCTTGAATCGCCCGAACACGCTCTTCGGCGTCGTTCACCACATCAACCCCGAATGTGACCCTTTCACCGGACTCGCACCAATTTAGTGGGGTGCGGCATTTGCGACCGTAGAGAGCTTCGTAAGGTGCCATCTTGATACTCGCCTGATAGCCATTGTTGTACGAGAATTCCGCCAATGGTAGGTGATCATCCCAGTTCCTACCATGGTGGATGGCACATGCTCTCAACATGTCCTCCAAAACTTGATTCACCCTCTCTGTCTGGCCATCTGTCTGAGGGTGGTAAGCGGAGCTTCTAATCAGTTTAGTACCCAAAGCAGCATGCAACTGCTCCCAAAAGCGAGATACAAACAATGCACCTCGGTCTGAGACTATGGTCTTGGGTACACCATGCAGGCATAGAATCCTGGCAATATATAACTCCGCATATCTGTTGGCATGGAAATATGTATGCACGGGGATGAAGTGAGCTGACTTGGTTAGTCAGTCAACGATCACCCAAATGGAATCATGTTTGTTGGATGTTAAGGGTAATCCCAAAATGAAATCCATGCTCACATCTTCCCATTTCCATGCTGGAATTTTCAGGGGTTGTAGCAGCCCTGATTTCTTCATGTGATCAGCTTTCACTCGTCGGCACGTATCGCACTCGGATACGTACTTAGCTACCTCCCGCTTCATCCGTGTCCACCAAAATTTCTTTTGCAAATCTTGGTACATTTTTTTGCTGCCTGGGTGAATGGAGTACTTAGACAAGTGAGCTTCATCGAGTATCCTTTTCCTCAACTCCATATCCCGGGGTACGACTATGCGGTCATTGAACCATAGCGTCCCCTCATCATCCTTCCGGAAACACTTGATCTCTCCATTGTCTATCCATCTCCGGAGATGTGCCATACCCTTATCATTCTTCTGAGCTGCAATGATGTCCTCCCTAATAGTAGGGATGAGGGCAAGGTTGTACAGCGATCCATAAGGAACCAAGTATAAACTTGGCTCTTCCTCCTCCACCGGTGTAATGGTGAGGTGATGGACATGTGACTTCCGACTCAGTGCGTCGGCAACCACATTCGCCTTGCCGGGGTAGTAGTGGATCTCAATCTCATAATCTTTGATCAGCTCTAACCACCTCCTTTTCCTCATAATCAGCTCCTTCTGGGTGAAAATGTATTTTAAGCTCTTGTGGTCGGTGTAGAGATGCACTAGATTCCCCAGGAGATAGTGCCTCCACATTTTTAGCGCCAACACCACGGCAGCAAGCTCAAGATCATGAGTCGGATAATGCTGCTCATGGTTCCGAAGTTGGCGTGAGCCATAGGCGACCACACGTCCTTCTTGCATCAACACGCAGCCGAGCCCAATACCGGACGCGTCACAGTACACGTCGAAGGGCTTTGTTGTATCCGGCTGAGCTAAGACCGGGGCTGTGGTGAGATGCTTCACCAATGTTCAGAATGCTCCTTCACACGCTGTTTTCCAAACATATTTCATCCCTTTCTTCAGTAACTCTGTCATCGGCTTAGCGAGCTTGGAGAAACTTGGAATGAATCTCCGATAGTATCCCGCTAACCTGAGGAAGCTTCTGACTTAGTGGGCTGAAGTGGGAGCTTTCCATTTCAGTACTTGCTCTATCTTGCTTGGGTCAACCGCAATGCCTTCTGCTGAGATGATATGTCCTAAGAATGGCACTTGGCTGATCCAAAACTCGCATTTACTCAACTTGGCGTAGAGCTTGTGGTCTCGCAATCATTGAAGGACAATCCGCAAGTGTTCGGCATGTTCGGCTTCTGTCTTGGAGTAAACCAAGATATCGTCGATGAACACTACCATGAACTTGTCCAGCTCCGGCATGAACACCGAGTTCATGAGATACATGAAATGGGCTGGAGCATTTGTGAGACCAAAGGACATGACGAGATATTACTATCGCTTTGTCATCACGTATACCACCCTTAGGGTACAACACCCTCTCCAATGAGTTCAAACTGTCATTCTTCTGTCAAAATGACCAGTTTCTACCTATTCCAAGTTTTGATCTGGTTCTGGGCATTTTCATGACTCAAGTTGAATACCAAAGTTAAAGTTAACTTCAGTATATTTCCAACGAGTATTCATTTGCCCCCAGATCAGCTTTGGTTAAAAAGTTATGCTAATTCAAAGTGATCAGAGTTTCTGGAAGAATTTTAACAGCACCTCCCTTGGAAGTGGCTGTTTTCAACCCTGGTTTCCACTGAAATCTGTGCTGAAATTTCAGAAACTTTGAATTGCAAAGATGTCACACATCTTCTACTCTTTCTAAGGATGTATTATATGACAATTTTAGATTTTTCTACTGGGAGTTATGTTTGAAAAACAGAACAGTCCAGAGAATGTTTCACTCTGTCCTGGTTCTGGGCAGTTTACATTTCTCTGGGAATTAAGCCATCTTAAGGTGAGTTTCAGCTCTGGAAGTCTACAACAAAGTTGTAGAGTACTTCAATACCTTTCCAGAACTATATAGCACACCTCTCTGGGCTAAAGGATCCGTGAGTTATGCCCTGTTGAAGATCAGAAAACTTGCTGTCCAACACAGAGCACTCTGTTTTTCATCCCTTTGGCTATCCTGCTCCACTATCCCATTCTTATACCCAACCAGGGTCCTAAATGTTGAACCTATAGATTTTAATTCCTTGTTATCTATATTATCCTGCATATGCCTACAATATCTCGGTACTACGTTCCTCACAACAGAAAATCCTAACCAGATTATACCGGCATATACGTCTCAAATGTGGCACTAAACGATCTCTCGCACACGTTTTCTACACGGATACATATGTGGTTAGTACCTGCAGAATACCACACAATAATTGTGCACTCAATGGTTGGTTTCATTTCAGGCAGAATCATATTTGAAATTAAATACAAACGCCCGTATCATTGTCATACGGCCGTCCTTGAGTTAGGTCACGTCTCAAGGTACGTGATCGTGTTTCAACACCATACGACGGGGAACCCGAGTATGTCATGAACGGGTCGTCACGGTTGGGAATGTTATCAGCCCAACAGATACCACCTACTGCCCTGCAGGGCACGCCGATGGCATGCGCTGCGTATGACCTCCTGGGCTATTTCCAGACGAACACACTCTCGCGTTACTGACCACGCGATGGGGTCTCCACTTACTTGCCTAATGCACGCTAGGGATCAGCGTTTCATATGAACTCAGGAACATGAAGAGTCCAAGAGTTTCATATTGACGTCTCACACCAAGCTGTGAGACCTATCCCTGAACCACGTTCCTCGTCAGGGGAGCTAACCGAAATTGAACCGCTTTCGGTGGCGTTCCTTACCATTTTTACCAGAGCGTAGGTGCGTCGTTACATAATTAAAATTCAGAATTATAACACATAGGTTAGTATTTGCCACTTTAAGTAACTATGCTACTATAGTCCTTACTTGGGCAACTACCGGATCCTCACCGTAAACCTAAGTTTTCCCATAATACAGTTCTCGAGTACTGTGCTATCCCCAATGCAGCTCTGATACCAGGCTGTGGCGGACCGGAATCCGCTCATCCAGGATCGCAGAGGGTGGTGCCGCGCGATGCGACACCCGATAGCACACGTCATAAGATAACATTATATTACATGGGAAACAAACTGAATGTACAAAGTAGTACACTTCTCAGATACAAACTAGGGTCTTTATTACACAGCGGAAGTTTCTTTTGTACAACTCACACCCGCCTATCTAGCAAAAGTCGGTTGCCCAGCCCTAGGGCAACCCACACTAGCTGCACGTCTCAGCTCAGCGCGGCGTGTACGGCTCCCACTCAGCCGTGGTCCCCGACGGAGGGTAACCCTCGCCGGTGGACTCGTACTCCGAGTCCGTGGGTGGCTCTTCACCTGAAAAACATTTAAGCAGCAACCGTGAGCACGAAGGCTCAGCAAGGCTTGACCGACTCACCTAAGCATGAAACTCTACATGAGGTGTACAATGACATAGGATATCAATGTTGCAGCAAATAGACACGCCTACAAGTTCATCCTTAGTTCATCTTTTAGCAACAAGTTAACCATTTATGAAGCTGAAATTTTGTAAGCAATATTTGGTGGCACACATGTAGCAATACAATTATATCATAACAGCAATATTGAATCATAACATTTCATTCCTTAGTCTACGTTACGACGCAGTGAACAAGCGGTACTCGTCACCGCGAGGGATGGCGAATCGACTCGATATACACCTGCAGGGAAACCCAAAGAGCATGTCACGTACGCCCACCCGTGGAGCTGCACAGCACGCTCACTCGATGTCGTACGGGACAACATTTCACCCAACAGCCCAAACGTCGAACCGGTTGCACCGAAACGAGCAGGAGGTTCCCCACGCGGAGCATCTCTCTATGCCCGTTGGCAGATTTCCACCTTGCTGCCCTCAACCTACACCTATAAATCGGTGTGCTATGCCTCGACGCCCGGAGGTTTAGGCTACATCGGTTTATTGGGGCCCATATATCCGATATGCCTTCGGTACGTTCAATACTTGTTCAGCAGGGCCGCACATGGATCGGTCCTCAATCGACGCGGGCAGGGCTGCGCACACAAGACTTCCTCTTGCTGCGCCCTAGCCCCTGCCTAGTCTCATTTTCATTACTAAAGTGATCTCACATCACTCAGCCGAACCCGTGTGTCCCAAGCCTATCTCGCGAGTAGATTCCAACTACTCGACTTGTACCGAAGTTCTATGACTCATTAAGCATAGCCTGTCTACTCGAGGTCCTAGACACTACCCTCACTCTTTTAGGAACCTTTGGTTATGCAGGTGGGGTTCCATTCATCCTACACCTAATGCAATCATACTCCATATGTCACATGTAAACAAAGTAAAAACTTATAAAAAGGTTAATGCAAACCGGGGCTTGCCTTGTTGCTGCTGGTCAGTAGTTAGCTCTTCTTCCGGAAGGAGGAAGTCCAGCACTTCCGGAGTCTCTTCTTCAGTGACTACACGTTTAATGAAATACTACATGTTAATGAATATGCATACAAGTTATTGTAAGGTTACTGCTATTAGTTCTAATAACCAGTTCTAACAACTGGAACTCTGTTTAAGAATTTAAAATGGAACTGGGTGTTGGTGGTTTGGGCTTAGACCTAAGCATATGGTTAAATGCTAAGTGGTCTTCCCCCTTCTCCATATTAATCCCTCAAGTGGTTAAACAGGACAGGGGTGATCCAGAGCTCCAATGGAGCTGATGATTTTTGTGTGAGTTCCTTGTCACAAGAAAACTCTCTGGATCAAACATTAGCACTTTTCATGGAGTGGTTTGCTCAGAATAATTCTCTTAGCAAATAAGCAAAGAAGAATTAATTCTGAGGTAATACCCCTGTTCATGCCCAACTTAGTGAACTACAATTTCAATTATAGCTCATAGAGTTTGCATGAATTTTCCTAGCATTTTTTGAGCTAAGATTTGCCCAGAACTGAATTTCCAAGTTTTGGAAATTCTCTGAAAATGTTTCTGTATTCAAATGAACACAGCACCTTCAAATTTGAATTGCTCTGACCAAATCAACTCCAAATGGCCTAAAACGTATACAGGGGTTTACTAATGTGCTGAAGAACATTCTGGCAAAATTTGGGGATTTTTGGATGAACCAAATTCCCTCTAAAATTCTTTTGCTGAAAAGCTTTAAAGAATTTCCCAGAATTAAATAATAGG
Organism: Neostapfia colusana; assembly: GCA_030760725.1. NCBI lineage: Eukaryota > Viridiplantae > Streptophyta > Magnoliopsida > Poales > Poaceae > Neostapfia > Neostapfia colusana. The sequence continues at coordinate 24,018,507 of JASWHV010000019.1, read as the reverse complement.
TTTCATACAAATTGGGTTTCAGATTTGGATTGTACTCAGTTAGAGGAATCCAACAAAATTTGTTTCATAATTTTTGGATTCTCCTACCCCAAGTTGTGGTCCTCCAAAGTTTGAACTACAAACTGGACAGTTCAAAATGTTTAAATGTCTGCCAGTGGGTCCCACCCGGCAGTCTTCTCCTTCCTCGCACCAAACAGGGGTCCGCGGTGGCGCACTCCGGCGAGCGTCGCCGGAACTGCTTTCCCGGCCGTCTCCCGACCCCAAACTTGCCGCCCCGCTCTAACTCACGACGCTGAACTCGTCGGTGGTGTCGCCGGCGGCCGTAGCTCACTGGAACAGGGCTCCCGACGGTGACAGCGGCGGTTAGGGTTCCGGCGTGGTTGTAAATGCGTTACAACGCATCCAAATGATCGGCAAAGGGTCGGAGAGCACCGCGGGAGCTCGAGGGTGATGGAAATGGCCGCCAAACCCCATGAAAAGGTCGGCAACCTAGAGCTCCACGGTGAACCGAGCTATTATTCTATGGCGGCCCGAAAAACAACCCAAACCCGGCCATTTCTGGGTCATTTCCCTTGATTCTTGGTCGAGGAGGGCCGCTAGGGAGTGAGGAAGGTGTGTGTAGTCTCACCCGAGCTGGGTTGGCCGGTGCAGCTAGAATTTTGTGTTAGACCGACCCCTACCCGGTTGCACTAGTTCTCGGGATTCTTAGGAATTCTCAGTGCACGGTCTATCAATGGCTAGGAGGTTTGCAGCTACACAATCTGGAGACTAAGGCACACCTTTTCCGTGTAGAAGTCCGGCGGTGAAACTGACCGTGGCGTGCTGTCCACGGGAGCAATCCTCAGCTTTCCGCCGGTTCTCTGAGTTCTCAGTGGCGATCGTCGATTTGTGGTCGAGTACGGTGCTAACACCGCGAGGTGGTGGGATGGCTAGCTAAAGCACACACCGGTGCTCCCTTTCTGTGTTGGGAGCTCGGGCAAAGGCCGAGCGGACGTCGGCATGCAGGGGAGGATCGGGGGAGCGGCGTCGGTGACCGAGCAGAGCGGGGCTCGCTGTTTTGCAAAGAAGCACGCGTACGTCTCGGTGGCTTGGCGAGGGGGTCACGTAGAGAAGAGGGCGTGCCGTTTCCCGGCTGCCAGCGCGAGCGACGGGAACCAGGAGGTGGCCGTTCGGCCGGCGGTGCGCGCGCGGCAGCTGGCTGCGCTCGGTTGACTGAGAAACAGAGAGAAGACTTGGGGGCTAAGTCTATTTCACCCAATGACATGTGGGCCCCACTGGTCAGTGCTCTACCACCTCTCAAAAGATCTCCAAAACTTGACAAATGATGAATTCAAATGTTGGAAGTCTCAAACTGGGCTACATTGGTATGGTTTGGCAAATTTTCCTCAAATTCAAATGTATATTTGAATTCTTTGCATATTTGGATCCTTTTTGGAAAAATGAGTAGCAAACTTTTTCAAAAATTATTGAAACTTTGCCTCCCCACTAATTTGGACCTGAGGAATCCAATTATGGACTTTGATCCTTGTTTTAGCTGCTGCAATCATGAATTTGAATGCAACAGTTTTGAATCACCCTCTCATGTGTGATCATATGTGTAGAATTCCCACTTTGTGAAAGTGTAGGTTTCCCCTCTATCCACTCTTTTGATGGAGGTTACTTGATCTTCCCACTTCTTCACCATCTATCCACAACAAGAACTGTGGTGTTGTGAGGTGAAGAAAAGTTTTTGCAAGTCCCTTTTCTTGGGCTTTTACAGTTTCGACTCCCTGTGGCTCCCTGAAGGTGGTTCTTATTGTTTGGCTCACATTTAGTGGAGGGAACCGACCTAACCTCGTGTATAAATAGGACCCCATACGTCTCACTTAAACACACACCACTTGAGTATCACTCTCTTGTATACACACTCTATCCAAGTCCTTAGCGGAGTATAGGTTGTAGGAAGGATCCTCTAGTTCCCAAGTCCAAGTTGGGAAAGGTGGATCATGTATCTTTTCTTTTAGTTGTGACTTTATTCTTAATTATAATATTACACTTATTTTATTCATATGCTTTGGTGAAGCATTTGTTATTTGATTGTGGAATCTATGCATGTGGTAGGTTTAGTTTTTCTTATGGTAGTATAGTAACTATGTTATTATAAACATCATAGACCTCCACTATAGTCTAATTAGATATTATATGAATATGTTAGTATTAATAATATAGTGCTTGTTCCTAGCACTGGTCAATGATGTTTAGGTTATTCATTGCCTTAGGATGGTAATTGTACTACAGCTCCTAAGTTATTTACTTAGCATACAAGCGTGGTGCTTAGATAGTTAAGTAGCTTTGGATGTCTTGTAGACCCACGGATTGTAGGGGTAGGCGGCAGGTGGTGACAGTCCTGTCCATCCATTGTACTCCCCCATGTTCGGCTATGACACAGCTCTTAGCGGGAGTCTCTCTGGTAAACCAGGGGTAAGCCCGTGTCGGATATGTTGGACCATTAAGCCCTAGTACTCACTACTAGAATACCCATATATAAATTATTAGGCTATGCATATGTATATTAGAATCACATTAGAAACAACCCTTTTCTTAGCTAACTCTCACTAGGACTGTATTTTAGGAGTGGATTGGCTTTTACCCATCTTAATTGGCTTCCTTCTAGAACACCCTATCCTATCCATAATCTTGCCACACTTCACCTTCCTTTCTAAAATATGATACCCTAGAGGTATCATATTTTCCTTGCTACAGTGATATTTTCCTTGCGCTTGCGAAACTCATCTTGCTTTGGCCCTAGGTTAGCCTAGTTATCACTCACATGTTTAAAGGAAGCATTCACCTTATAGAAGATTGGAAGTATTCATCAACATATCACGTGATCCTAAAATGGGTATCTACAAGTAGTGTCACGTAGTACAGGTTAGATGACTTTAACATTCATATTCGTTCAGCTTTGGTTGTTTCATTGATCCCCGTATAACACACTAAAACAAAGCACTCGCTTTGGATATCACTTTCTCCATGGTAATACTGAAAAAGAGAATGTAGTGCTTAATCATGTGGATAGTGAACATCAATTGGCAAACTTTTTTTACAAAAAAACTTTGCATTCCTTCTGTTTCGCTTTCATTCAGGGAGAATATGTGGTTTCTATCTACTTGGTTTGTGTTGAGGAGGAGTTCTAAAAATTTTTGACACTTGGAAGGTCTATGTGTGAAATTAAACTTAAAAATATTATGAGTATAGTGTTTCTTACATATATGACTTTTTGATTCCCTGTACATGCTGAAAGTTCTTACTACATTCACTCATGCATATACATTTTGTAGTTTTTGCCATGACTAGCAATTGAAATAAATACTTGCACTAAATCTGGTCATGATCGAACTTTACTTGCTATTTTAATTCTGTTGCATGCTCACAAGTGCTTTCAATGTTGAGAAATTGAATATATAACAAACCATATGCTCATTTTTTATGATCAAAGTAAAAAAGAAAGATTAAGAGAATATGCCTGCATCACACTTCTTCTATTGAGATTGTTTATCATTGCTCTTAGATATGAACTTGAAAAGAGTTGCATATAACTGAAACCATGTCTTTAAACTTTTTATTGTCTCGTGACATAGGTTTGGCTTGGTTGGTTAGAATAAGGATGATGTTGCATATAATCTCTTGCAAAGTACATTTAATTTTATTTGTTTTGCAAAGAAATATAAAGAAAAATACAACAATATGTCATGTTTTTAAGTTTTGAAATAGTTGAGTTGGTGAGATCATGGCTTGCTTAAATGAAAATACATTTGATCTCTAACATGGGTTACACCACTTTATGTATTTCATTGATTTGATAGTGTCAGTTAAATGGCTTGGATGAGCTCCAATATATATTTATATATCATATTATGATCATATAGAATTTAAAATTTCTCTCTTTTATATCTTAATGAATACATTATCAAAGGGGGAGAAATAGGTGTGGGCACATTTAACAGATAACCCCAAAATCGGACCAAACCGAATCAAAATACACGGTTAACCAAAAATTGTTGCGTATTTCGATTAACGAATAAAATGTGGTTATCACATTGTATTAACCGAGTAACCTATAACCAAAATTTTAACCCGCATTATCCTATAACCCATAAAAATAAAGCTCAACGGTATCAATTTTTTCCTCACCAAAAATTTTCTCATATGATAACCCAATCTTAATAATCTCCACCACCCATGATGAGCACATATATATATATATATATATATATATATATATATCATTTTTGTATATTTTTTACTTATTTTTTATGTGTTTATTATCATCTTTGCCAAATAAAATATATTAAACATAAAAATGCAGTTAATCGCAAAAGCGAACAGAATAAACCGCAACCGAATTTTATGGTTATGACTTTTTTGGATCAAATGCGGTTATCAATTCTTTATAACCAAAATTTTTCTTAACCGAATTAACCGAACGCCCTCCCCCTAGGGAGAAATTTGGTCACGCATTGCACATTCGCAAGCGCTTTACACGTTCTACCTAGGGGGAGTAACATCCTTAGAAGAAGAATTTGTTAAGAGGGAGAAAATTTTCTATTTGCCAAAAATTTTCATGAAATGTGAATGGGCCAATGTTCCGTTCTAGCAAGTGTTGCTGGTGCATTCTGACACGACCCCATTGGTCCTGTCGAGCCAGGATCACGCTGAGGGGTGCTGCGTTGCACAGCACCGTATAACACACGTCAAAGGTGCAAAGCGGAAGCGGAAGTTTTATTACATAAACAAGTTTATGAACATGTTTACATCAAAATAAGTTCAGTCTACACTCGCGGGCGTAGACTAAGCATCAAGTGCACGTTCAGCCCTCGAACGTGTCCTTGCTAGCACACACGCACACTAAATCTGCGGCGTGCACGACTCCCACTCGACGAGCTTCCCCTCCTGGGGTTCCGTCTCCTCTTCGGGAGTCCCTTCCTCATAGAACCCTGCAAAAGCTTCAAACACAAGCAGTGAGCACGAAGGCTCAGCAAGTCTGACCCGTCTCACCTAAACATGGAACTTCTACATGAGGTAATGGGTTGCATGAGGTAAAAATCATTTGCAAGGACTCGCCTAATTAGTAGAACCTTACTTTCAAGTTTTAGCAGCAGGTTGTGGAGAACCTTACGCTAAGGCACATGAGAGAGCCGCAATCAAACAAGAAACGCATTTCTCTCATGTACTTTGCCCAAAGTTGAAAAGAACTTTAATTAGCTCTAAGCTACAGCATATCATTAACAATCAATGTCCAGCTTTCAATCAGTAACATTTTAACATGTAACTAGCCTGTTCTTTCTACTTCATGGTACAGTGAACAAGTGGTACTCACTGACCGCGAGGGACGGCGATTATAATCGATTTACACCTGCAGGGTTACCCGAACAACCCGTCACGTACGCCCGTACTCGATGTTGCCTCCAACAACCATCACGGACGCCGTACGCGACTACCTTTCACCCGTCAGCCAAATATTGAACCGGTCCCATCGTCCCGAGCAAGAGGTCTCTGCACGCGCATCTCCGTGCCGCCAGCCAATTTACACCTCGAGCTCTCAACCTACCCTCTGAACGACGGGCAATGCCTCAATACCCAGCTACCCGAGTTACATCAGTTTCCCGGTTCCCATATAGCCGGTAGGTCTTCGGTACTGTTCTAGCTTGTTCAACAGGCCCGCACACGGCTCGGTCCTCAATCGACACAAGCGGAGCTACAGCACACAGGCCCCAAAGTCCTGCTGCCCTTACTCTCCGCTCGGTCTCATTTTCTTGCCATGTGTATCATGTGCTATCTCTACCCGAGCAATGTGCCTCTAGCCTATTCTCGCGAGTAGTTCCAACTACTCGACTTGTACCGAATCCTACTCTATCCTAGCAATGCAGTGGCTAACGGGGTTTTCAATCCTAAACCCAACCCATGGTTTTCTTGGCTATGCAGTTGGGTTTCCAATCAATACTCTAATGCAAAGAACAATATTCAAAGATGTGCTCAAAACAATAAACATTTGTAAAAAGGTTAATGCAAACCGGGGCTTGCCTTGCTGCTCTTGGTCGTAGGCTAGCTGTTCCTCCGGAGTAACGAAGTCTAGGACTTCGGGTTCCTCCTCGACCTTAGTGACTACATGATATAAGAAACATATGTATCAATTTAAATGCATTTGTATTAACTTTGAAGTTGTGAAGTCTATAACCCTTGCTAGACAGACCTAATGACTGTGAAACTTTTACTGTGGCTTGGTTACAACCTAAACAGGGACTTGGTCAAGTTTTAGTTGCAGCAAAGCTCAATTGAGCCCTCCACAATTAATTATGTCCTTGACCTTAATTAAAGGCTTTTAGGGTGTTCTAAGGATTTTCATGAAACAAACTATGACTTTCTGAAAACTAGATTTTCAGAGGGTTCTAATGGAGTTGGTCTCATTTAATTTGGAAGTCTCTAACTAAAGATATGAGCTAAACAATTTCAGAGAAAATTCTGAAAATGTTTCTGAACATTTTCAATTTTCTCTGGAACAGTTTCACTAATCACACCATTAGGTGGATTAAATGAGCTCAAATGGATCTGACATTTTTATGGTAGTTCAAGTATATTTTGGTGAACATCTCAGCAAAATTTCAGGATTTTACTCCAAAGGATTCTCCAGTTAAAATTCCTAACAGTTTAAACTTTGAGGAATTAATTCTGGGGAAATAAGGAATTTCATGAAGTGAAACTTTATTTTTTGGAAAGTACTCAGAGAGATGAATCCAGCAAAATTTGGTTCACTCAATTTGGAGCTTTCTAGCCAAAGTTATAAGGCTTTGAAGTTTGAACTGAAACTGAAATTCCGGGAAAAAGTTTAAACTCTGGCTTGTGGGCCCCGCACACAGTGCGTCGTCTCCTTCCTCGCGCCAACTGCGCGGCGGCGGCGACCTCCGGCGTCCCTCGCCGGAACTGAGTTCCCGGCCACCCCCGGGCCCGAAACTCGCCGCCTGCCCCTTTACTGACCCCCTGGACTCGCTGGTGGGGTCGCCGGCCGCCGGCGATGACCGGAAACCCGTGCGCACCGGTGACAGCACCTGCTAGGGTTCCGGTGAGGTTGGTCCCGCTCTCCCGTACACCAAATCGACCGGGAATCGGTCGGAGAGCATCAGTAGAGCATGGGAAACACGAACTAGGGCTGGGTGGAAGCTAGAAATACCGGCAACTAGGCTCTCGACGGTGAGCCGAGGTGTTCAGCCATGGCGGCGGGGAAAACGGCCATATCATGGCCGATTCTCAACGGTTTCCTCTGATTCAAGTTCGGGCATGGGCGCTATCGCGCGTAGGCGCTACTAGAGAACGAGCTTGCCCAACCCTCGTGTATAGAGCACGAATTTCACCCGAAGGTGAGCTCGGTCCTTATGAACTGATCACGAGTAAACTTGGAAATTCTCGGCCGAGGTTTGATCAATCGCCAAACGGCTTTCGGCTACTCCATCTACATACAATCACGCACCTTTCTTGTGTAGAGAAGAGGACGTGACAGCGGCTGGGTTGTGCTGTCCACGAGAGCCCGATTGGCGGCGATGTTCGGCTCGCCGGAGAAATGGCTCGTACAGCTCGAGGACGCTTGCTCACTGAACAACACGGGGTCTAGGAGGTTGCTCATGATCTCTTGGTGCCGTTTTGCTGTGGAGGAGGTGGTGCTCACGAGTGATCGGGCTTGATCAAACGTGAGCTCGGGCGGCGGCGATGGCAGTGGAAGAACAGGTCGTGCACGTCGGCAGCTCGGGGAATGGGCGACTGAAGCACGCTGGGGAGGGAATAAGTAGCCCGGCGACTGGTCTCCGGCTTGGGGCGCGCAGCAGGAGCTGGCGCCGGCTGCCCCCCCTCGGTGGCGCGCGCACACTGCACCCGGGAACCGATTGAGCTATGTTTCAGTCGGTTTGTGTTGAAGTAGAGGCTGACATGTGGGTCCCACCCCCCATTTTAACCTCTGAAATTTACTCCTAATCACTGTTGTAAACAGTGAACCCCATACTACCCTTGGCAATTCAAAATATTCACCCATGAGCCATTTGAATTGATCCAAGTTCAAATGAGCTTTGGTTTGAATGAATTTCAGCACAAGTTCAGTTTGAAATTCAAATAAAGTTTGAATTTCTCCCCCTTAGCTCATGTCAAGATCAACTCCAAATGGAGTGAAAATTGGTGTGTGAGCTCACAAAAATGTGCTGAGTAAGAATATGCCTTCCACTTTTAAATTCATGGGATAAAAACAGTTTGAATTTGAATAAGGTTTCAAACTGCCCTCTTCCTAACTATACCCAAACTGACCTCAAAAAGGTTTTGAATTTGGGTGAAACTTGGCATGGACATCCTTAGTAAAGTGTAGGAGTTTTCATATGTCCAGCCCATCTATATCACATGTGGGAAATACCACTTTTGCAATGTGTAAGTTTGTTCTCTAATGAGCATGTTGATAATTGTTACTTGCTCTTCATTTGTGTTCATCATTCTTCCTCAAATGAGGTGTGTGGTGTGGTGATGAACACTGCAAATGTGTGTCAAAAACTGAGGCCCTTACATTCCTCCCCCCTTAAAAGAATCTCGTCCCGAGATTATAAGGTGAAAATGAGAGAGAGGACGGTGGAAAATTACCGGATATGCGACGTGAAAAAGTCGGGGTAGTTAGTGTGAAGGAATTCTTCGCTCTCCCATGTCGCTTCGTCCATGGAGTGATTATTCCATAGAACCTTGTAGAACCACAACGTACGGTTGCGTGTGGTTCGGGCCTTTTCATCAATAATCTGCACCTGTTCCTCCCGATAGGTGAGATCCGGTTGCAGTTCTTCAATGTCTTCCAGCTGAACGGTAGTTGATAGCTTGAGACACTTCCTCAGCTGGGAAATATGAAAGACGTCGTGCACACCGGAAAGTGCTTCTGGTAATTTCAGCCGGTATGCCACCGATCCACATCTTTCGGTAATCTGGAATGGACCGATGAATCGGGGTGCCAACTTTCCTCTCACCCCAAATCTGTTTACGCCCTTCATTGGGGACACCCGTAGATATACGTGATCTCCAACTTCGAATTGTAATGGGCGCCTTCTCCGGTCCGCATACTGTTTCTGACGGGATTGAGCAGCTTTTAGGTTCGCTTGAATTAGTCGAACCTTTTCTTCCGCATTGTTGACAAGGTCAATCCCGAAGGTAACCCTTTCGCCAGACTCACACCAGTTCAATGGTGTGCGGCATTTTCTTCCGTATAGCGCCTCGTAGGGCGCCATCTTGATGCTGGCTTTGTACCCATTGTTGTACGAACTCGGCTAACGGCAAGTGATCATCCCAATTCTTGCCGTGGTTGATAGCGCAAGCTCGTAGCATGTCTTCTAGGATTTGATTTACCCGCTCGGTTTGTCCATCCGTCTGCGGGTGGTAGGCTGAACTACGGATCAGCTTCGTCCCCAAGGCAGCGTGCAGCTGCTCCCAAAAACGGGACACAAATAAAGTGCCCCAATCCAAAATGATAGTACGGGGTACGCCGTACAAGCATAGCATCCGTGAGATGTACAGTTCAGCGTACTTCTTGGCGTTGTAGTTGGTGTTGACCGGGATGAAATGGGCAACTTTGGTGAGCCGATCGACGATCAGCCACACAGAATCATGTTTCTGCAAGGTGGTGGGTAAACCGACGATGAAGTCCATTCTCACGTCCTCCCACTTCCAGGCAGGAATGCCCAGTGGTTGTAGCAGTCCCGGTTTCCGCATGTGGTCTGCCTTCACCCTTCGACATGTATCACACTCGGACACGTATTTTGCAGTCTCTCGCTTCATCCGTGTCCACCAAAACTTTCTTCTGAGTTCTTGATACATTTTGTTGCTGCCGGGGTGAATAGAAAACTTTGATAAGTGAGCCTCATCAAAGATCTTCTTCCGTAGTTCCGGGTTTCGGGGTACGACAATCCGGTCTTTGAACCATAGGACGCCATCTCCGTCCTTCCGGAAACATTTCAACTCCCCACTGTCTATACGTCTCCGCAAATGTGACATGCCCTTGTTATTCTTCTGGGCTGCCGCTATCTCTTCACGGATGGTGGGGATCAAAGCTAGGTTGTAGAGAGCTCCGTGTGGAATCACATGGAGTGGTGGTTCGCTCTCTTCCAACGGTGTGATGGTTAGATTATTGATGTGTGACTTGCGGCTCAGCGCATCTGCCACTATGTTTGCCTTGCCCGGATGATAATGGATTTCTATCTCGTAATCCTTTATCAGTTCTAACCATCTTTGTTGCCTCATGTTCAGCTCCTTCTGAGTGAATATGTACTTGAGGCTTTTGTGGTCGGTATATAAATGTACGAGGTTACCGAGTAGGTAGTGCCTCCACATTTTTAGTGCAAGTACCACGGCAGCGAGCTCCAAGTCGTGAGTTGGATAATTTTGCTCATGGTTCCTAAGCTGCCGTGATCCATACGCGACCACCCTTCGGTCTTGCATCAGCACACACCCAAGCCCAATGCCGGATGCATCGCAGTACACATCGAACGGTTTTGTTGTGTCTGGCTGCGCCAAAACCGGTGCTGATGTCAGGTGCTTGACTAAAGCCTTGAATGCTGCTTCACATGCTGGACTCCAAACATATTTGGTAGCCTTCTTCAGCAGCTCTGTCATTGGCTTGGCAATCTTCGAGAAGTTCGGAATGAACCTCCGATAATATCCCGCGAGTCCGAGGAAACTCCGTACCTCATGAACAGTTCTCGGTGATTTCCAATTCAGCACTTGCGTGATCTTGCTCGGGTCCACAGCGATGCCCTCCGCTGAGATGATATGCCCTAGGAAAGGCACTTGCGATATCCAAAACTCGCATTTGCTGAATTTTGCGTATAACTTGTGATCCCGCAGCCGTTGCAAGACTATACGCAGATGTTTCTTGTGATCTTCCTCCGACTTGGAATATACCAGGATGTCGTCGATGAAGACCACGACAAACTTGTCCAGCTCCGGCATGAACACCGAGTTCATTAAGTACATGAAGTGAGCTGGAGCATTGGTGAGGCCGAAGGACATGACCAGGTACTCATAAAGTCCATACCTTGTCGAGAAAGCTGTCTTTGGAATGTCCTCCGCCCTTATCTTAATCTGATGGTACCCGGATCTTAAATCCATCTTGGAAAAGATCTTTGCTTCGACCAACTGATCAAACAACATGTCGATCCGTGGCAACGGGTACTTGTTCTTGATGGTTACGGCATTTAATGGACGGTAGTCCACGCAAAGCCGCAACGTCTCATCCTTCTTTTTGACAAATAATGCCGAACAGCCCCATGGGGAGGAGCTCGGCCTAATAAAACCCTTCTCCAGAAGGTCCGTGAGCTGAGTCTTCAGTTCAGCCAACTCCTTGGGCGCCATCTTGTATGGCCTTCGGGATATTGGCATGGTGCCTGGTGCGAGTTCAATCTTGAACTCCACCTCTCTATCGGGTGGCATTCCCGGTAAATCATCCGGGAACACATCAGGGAACTCTCGGACCACTGGAATGTCTTCCAATCTGATAGTTGTGGACTGATAGACACTTGAAAGTTTTATTTCTGGACTGTCCAGAAATAATGAGTGAGAATCATGCACCTCTGAGTTTAAGTGTACGACTCGAAGGACGGTGTCTAAAACAGCGCCGTGGCGGGTTAACCACGACATCCCTAGGACGACATCGACCTTCTGTCCCTCTAAGATAATGAGAGACGTGGGGTACACTCTACCCGCTAAGCATAATGGTGCTTTGGAGACCATTACGCTGGATGAAATCTTCCCACCCGGTGAACAAATTAAATATGGACTATCGGTGGGTAGTATTGGCAAACTGTGTTTAGCAATGAAAGCTTGGCTAATAAAATTATGCGTGGCGCCTGAATCAAACAGTACTATAGCGGGATGCTGGTGGAGTTGGAACATACCAGCAAGGATTGGCTCGCCCTCCGGCACGTCCTCAATGGCAAGTTGGTGGACAGTGCCGGGCCTAGGGTTTGCCCGCCGCGCATTAGTAGGGTTCCGGGGTTGATTCCTCCCCGGAAACTGTGGTGCCACTCCGCCGCCTTGCCTCTCCGGGCAACTGCTCGCGAAGTGTCCTGGACGACCACACTTGTAACATGTGGCCGCTGCTGGTGGAGTACTCGGTGGACGAAAGCCCAGCATGCGTTGCGGAGGTGCAAACGCACGCGGCATCGCCCGCTGCTGTTGTTGTTGTTGCGGTGGTACTGGCAGTGCCGGCCGGAATGCCGGTGAAGAGTACGGCCGACTGCGGAACGGCATCGAACGCTGTGGTGGCTGCCAGCGTGGACCTGATGGTGGGCAATTCACCATCCGAAACTTCTGAGAAGGACCGCCTCCTTCTCCGCTGCTCTGCGGCGCGCTTCGCTTTCGCTCTGCCGCCACCAACTCCTTGCCGGAGTCCTCCTGAACAATCGCAGCATCAATGATGTCGTTGAGGCTGCCGCGATTGAACATCGCCAACTTGTCCTTCAGGAGCGGGTTAAGCCCCTGGTAAAAGTGGTCCCGCCGCTTCTCGTCCGTATCTGCGTGATACGACGCGTAGAGCGCGAGATCGTTGAACGCCCTGGAATATTCCAGCGCGTTCCGGCTCCCTTGTTGCAGGTGTAAGAACTCCTGCGTCTTCCTCTTCATCAGACCTGGCGGTATATGATAGGCCCTAAAGGCCGTCCGGAACTCCGCCCAGGTCATCACTCGGTCGGTGGGTTGTGAAGCACAGAAGTTGGCCCACCACGCACTCGCGGATCCTTGGAGCTGCTGGACCGCGAACTGAGTCTTGCGCTGCTCGCTGATTTGGAGCAGCCCGAACTTCATCTCTATGGCGTGGAGCCAGTTGTCCGCGTCAAGTGGTTCATCCGCCCTTGAGAATACAGGGGATGAGTCGCCAGGAAGTCGGAGTAGGAGCTCTGTTGGCGCTCCTCACGATCTTGACGTCTCTCTGGGCGAGACGTATTGGCGATGAGAGTCTGCAGCAACTCTGTGTGCTGCTGATGCGAGCCCGCCATTGCCGCGACAATGTCGGCCAATGTAACCGTTGGCAGTGGCGGTGGCGGTGTTTGCTGTTGCTGTTGCTGCTGCTGTCCCGAGGAGTCCTCGGGAGGTGGTTGGGAGGTCTCTCCCCCTTGACTGGTACCCCCAATGTCAGGGTTGGCACGAGTACGCGTCATTCTGAAATTCAAAACAGCAGCAATTAGCACATGTCTTACTTAAAATTCCATACGCAACAGTAGGTATTGAAGTGACACATGATTAATTTGCACAACATTCACATATATTGATAAAGCATAAACTTTATACAAGATACATTATTCTCGGATCTCCGAGAAGTCGTGCTCATGTCGTCACTACCTATACATACGCTACTGTCTACACGACATGTTACCGATTACAAAAGTTGGGTTACGCTACCCTAGCTGCCCTACTTGGCAACCGTAACCCCCTACTCGGAGTAGAACTCGACCTCCTGTGGGTCGTCCTCCTCCGGTACCTCTGCTGGTGGCTCGGGGTCTACCACCTCTTCTCCCATTCCAGGTTCTCCCATGGCTGGAAGACCCAAGACTACCGGTACGCCCAATACCGGGGGCACGAGGTCCTGCAAGGCATGCACCTCGTCCATAGCTTGGTTGTAGTCCACTTCCCAGCCTTGGCCTTCCTCGATAGCGTCGTCCCGCTCCTGAGCAAGGTCCTCATTCTGTTGGGTTAGGGTCTGTACCAGCTCTTGCAACGCCGCGATGTCAACACGGCTCTTCTTCTTTGCCTTCTTCAGACGACGCAACTGATTGTGTTGTTCATTCAGTCGCTTGATCGTCGGAAGGAGCACATTGTGGAGTGCGCTGTGAGCACTCTCGAAATGATCTCCACGGCTTGTGCTCTCCTTGAGCTTGGTGGCGAGATGCTCCGTATGAACATCTTGGCTGTCCATCACAGCGTTTCCCGCCCTCATTTGGAGGCTGAGATTTGCCTCCGTGGGGTTGTACCTTGGGCAACTCGGGTCTGTTGCCTCCAGGTACCTCTCTTCCCACACATGCTGAGCTCGTCCCTTCACCGGAACGAGTGCGTATGGTGTGCCCTCCATAGCCTGCACGTGCAGTTGGCAGAAACGTGACATAGTGTCGCGGGCTGCCACTTGCCACATCCCTTCCGGTTGTCTTCCTCTCACCGTGACGGTGAATGGCACCCAACCGGGTGGCGTAGGTCCTGCAGGAACTTCGACATGGATCGTCCACGTCTTGTTCCCCTCTTCGCCTTCTTCCTTGGTGAAGTATTGCGGCATCTGGTTGTACCCGAAATATTGGAGCATTTGCCACAATGCTTCCGGGTAGCCGCTACGGTCAGAACAGTGGGAAGCCACCCACCCGTTCTCCAACTGTTTATCTGCTGTCATCTGTAAAAATATATTTGAGAAATGTCAAATATTTATTTTAACAGTAAACTTCTGAGTTATAACATAAAACATGTCATTGAACCCATAAAACTTGGAAACATAGTTCAAATTTTAAACAAATTTGACTGCTGGTCTGCTGTTCCCATGACAGCCTTGACCAGTTTCCATATCAACCTGATTTAGGCCATGTTAAAGGCGAACCAATTCTGGAGCTCAACATCAAAATTAAAGTTAACTTCAATAGCTTTCCAGAAAGTATTTGGTTGGCCTAAGATCTGTCCTGGTTCAAAAGTTATGAGATGTCAAAGTTAACAGAATTTCTGGAATCAATTGGACAGCACCTCCCTGCTTTAGGTACTTAATTGATCCAAGAATTCCAGTTAATTCTGTTCCCAATCTGACAAAACTTTCTGTTACAAAGTCGTAACCCATCTCATAAGCTTTCCAGAAGTACCTCATTTCCTACTTTTGGATTTTTAAGCAGGAAGTTATGCTTAATTTACAGAGAGTTTACAGAGAGTCTTTGATCGGTCCTGTTTTCTGGAAAGTTTCAACTCTACTGAATTTTTCGAGTGGTTAAGGGATGAAACACCTCTGGACCTCAACAGAAGAGTTGTAAAGCTCTTCCAACGCTTTCCAGAAATGTATCATACGACCCCAACTTCGAAAGAACTCAACCTTTAACCTCTGATTAACTTCAGCCTTGATTCAGCTGAAAACAGAGTGCTCTGTCCTTAACATCCTATAAGTTGAAAGCTTGTTAACTTCGAATATCCTGTTCAAGGGAAGGAGTTACATCAAGTTTTACTACTTTGGATCAAAACCTTCAAGTTTTTAAATGAAGTTGTTCATTTAGTTGGGTGTGACGTCGATGCGTCACCAGATTATGTCGGTACTACGTCCTCACAAAGAAAAACCTATACCGGACTTAGCCGGCTTCGTTATTTCAGTGGCACTAAACGTCACTCGCACACGGATGCTACACGTCTACCGTTTCATGGTAAGGCTACCTGCAGAAACTCAAACAATCATCAGACTCGGCTGCACACCGAGCCCGGAATCCATACAGTTCGTACATCCGGCCGTCATCACTCGCCCGGATGTTCTCAAGCCAAACACGCCTTGAGTTACGTGTTCACGTTTCAGACCACGTGACGGGGTCTCCCATGTTGCACCACGCACGCCAGGGACAGACGTTGCTCGAATACCCCAAACGACATGAAGAGTCGTAGAGGATACTAAAGCGGGTCGGGTTACCTGCCACCCGTGGGGCTCCACCCTTCAGCTTGTGCGCACTGGTGGACAGCGCTTACGTGCACCCCCCCAAGACATGAACGTCCCGAGATGCACGATTTTCCGACATAACAAATAGGTTAATATGCCACTTTCTATATGCTAATAACATCATTATACGGGCTACTAACTCGTTCCTCACTGGATTTTTGAAAAAGAAGACCTTTGTACTGCGTTAAAGCTCAAGCGAGCTCTGATACCACGCTGACACGACCCCATTGGTCCTGTCGAGCCAGGATCACGCTGAGGGGTGCTGCGTTGCACAGCACCGTATAACACACGTCAAAGGTGCAAAGCGGAAGCGGAAGTTTTATTACATAAACAAGTTTATGAACATGTTTACATCAAAATAAGTTCAGTCTACACTCACGGGCGTAGACTAAGCATCAAGTGCACGTTCAGCCCTCGAACGTGTCCTTGCTAGTACACACGCACACTAACTCTGCGGCGTGCACGACTCCCACTCGACGGGGTTCCCCTCCTGGGGTTCCGTCTCCTCTTCGGGAGTCCCTTCCTCATAGAACCCTGCAAAAGCTTCAAACACAAGCAGTGAGCACGAAGGCTCAGCAAGTCTGACCCGTCTCACCTAAACATGGAACTTCTACATGAGGTAATAGGTTGCATGAGGTAAAAATCATTTGCAAGGACTCGCCTAATTAGTAGAACCTTACTTTCAAGTTTTAGCAGCAGGTTGCGGAGAACCTTACGCTAAGTCACATGAGAGAGCCGCAATCAAACAAGAAACGCATTTCTCTCATGTACTTTGCCCAAAGTTGAAAAGAACTTTAATTAGCTCTAAGCTACAGCATATCAGTAACAATCAATGTCCAGCTTTCAATCAGCAACATTTTAACATGTAACTAGCCTGTTCTTTCTACGTCACGGTACAGTGAACAAGTGGTACTCACTGACCGCGAGGGACGGTGATTATAATCGATTTACACCTGCAGGGTTACCCGAACAACCCGTCACGTACGCCCGTACTCGATGTTGCCTCCAACAACCATCACGGACGCCGTACGCGACTACCTTTCACCCGTCAGCCAAATATTGAATCGGTCCCATCGTCCCGAGCAAGAGGTCTCTGCACGCGCATCTCCGTGCCGCCAGCTGATTTACACCTCGAGCTCTCAACCTACCCTCTGAACGACGGGCAATGCCTCAATACCCAGCTACCCGAGTTACATCAGTTTCCCGGTTCCCATATAGCCGGTAGGTCTTCGGTACTGTTCTAGCTTGTTCAACAGGCCCGCACACGGCTCGGTCCTCAATCGACACAAGCGGAGCTACAGCACACAGGCCCCAAAGTCCTGCTGCCCTTACTCTCCGCTCGGTCTCATTTTCTTGCCATGTGTATCATGTGCTATCTCTACCCGAGCAATGTGCCTCTAGCCTATTCTCGCGAGTAGTTCCAACTACTCGACTTGTACCGAATCCTACTCTATCCTAGCAATGCAGTGGCTAACGGGGTTTTCAATCCTAAACCCAACCCATGGTTTTCTTGGCTATGCAGTTGGGTTTCCAATCAAGACTCTAATGCAAAGAACAATATTCAAAGATGTGCTCAAAACAATAAACATTTGTAAAAAGGTTAATGCAAACCGGGGCTTGCCTTGCTGCTCTTGGTCGTAGGCTAGCTGTTCCTCCGGAGTAACGAAGTCTAGGACTTCGGGTTCCTCCTCGACCTTAGCGACTACATGATATAAGAAACATATGTATCAATTTAAATGCATTTGTATTAACTTTGAAGTTGTGAAGTCTATAACCCTTGCTAGACAGACCTAATGACTGTGAAACTTTTACTGTGGCTTGGTTACAACCTAAACAGAGACTTGGTCAAGTTTTAGTTGCAGCAAAGCTCAATTGAGCCCTCCACAATTAATTATGTCCTTGACCTTAATTAAAGGCTTTTAGGGTGTTCTAAGGATTTTCATGAAACAAACTATGACTTTCTGAAAACTAGATTTTCAGAGGGTTCTAATGGAGTTGGTCTCACTTAATTTGGAAGTCTCTAACTAAAGATATGAGCTAAACAATTTCAGGGAAAATTCTGAAAATGTTTCTGAGCATTTTCTATTTTCTCTGGAACAGTTTCACTAATCACACCATTAGGTGGATTAAATGAGCTCAAATGGATCTGAAATTTTTATGGTAGTTCAAGGATATTTTGGTGAACATCTCAGCAAAATTTCAGGATTTTCCTCCGAAGGATTCTCCAGTTAAAATTCCTAACAGTTTAAATTTTGAGGAATTAATTCTGGGGAAATAAGGAATTTCATGAAGTGAAACTTGATTTTCTGGAAAGTACTCAGAGAGCTGAATCCAGCAAAATTTGGTTCACTCAATATGGAGCTTTCTAGCCAAAGTTATAAGGCTTTGAAGTTTGAACTGAAACTGAAATTCGGGGAAAAAGTTTAAACTCTGGCTTGTGGGCCCCGCACACAGTGCGTCGTCTCCTTCCTCGCGCCAACTGCGCGGCGACGGCGATCTCCGGCGACCCTCGCCGGAACTGAGTTCCCGGCCACCCCCCGGCCCGAAACTCGCCGCCTGCCCCTTTACTGACCCCCTTGACTCGCTGGTGGGGTCGCCGGCCGCCGGCGATGACCGGAAACCCGTGCGCACCGGTGACAGCACCTGCTAGGGTTCCGGTGAGGTCGGTCCCGCTCTCCCGTACGCCAAATCGACCGGGAATCGGTCGGAGAGCATCAGTAGAGCATGGGAAACACGAACTAGGGCTGGGTGGAAGCTAGAAATACCGGCAACTAGGCTCTCGACGGTGAGCCGAGGTGTTCAGCCATGGCGGCAGGGAAAACGGCCATATCATGGCCGATTCTCAACGGTTTCCTCTGATTCCAGTTCGGGCATGGGCGCTATCGCGCGTAGGCGCTACTAGAGAACGAGCTTGCCCAACCCTCGTGTATAGAGCACGAATTTCACCCGAAGGTGAGCTCGGTCCTTATGAACTGATCACGAGTAAACTTGGAAATTCTCGGCCGAGGTTTGATCAATCGCCAAACGGCTTTCGGCTACTCCATCTACATACAATCACGCACCTTTCTTGCGTAGAGAAGAGGACGTGACAGCGGCTGGGTTGTGCTGTCCACGAGAGCCCGATTGGCGGCGATGTTCGGCTCGCCAGAGAAATGGCTCGTACAGCTCGAGGACGCTTGCTCACTGAACAACACGGGGTCTAGGAGGTTGCTCACGATCTCTTGGTGCCGTTTTGCTGTGGAGGAGGCGGTGCTCGTGAGTGATCGGGCTTGATCAAACGTGAGCTCGGGCGGCGGCGATGGCAGTGGAAGAACAGGTCGTGCACGTCGGCAGCTCGGGGAATGGGCGACTGAAGCACGCCGGGGAGGGAATAAGTAGCCCGGCGACTGGTCTCCGGCTTGGGGCGCGCAGCAGGAGCTGGCGCCGGCTGCCCCCCCTCGGTGGCGCGCGCACACTGCACCCGGGAACCGATTGAGCTATGTTTCAGTCGGTTTGTGTTGAAGTAGAGGCTGACATGTGGGTCCCACCCCCCATTTTAACCTATGAAATTTACTCCTAATCACTGTTGTAAACAGTGAACCCCATACTACCCTTGGCAATTCAAAATATTCACCCATGAGCCATTTGAATTGATCCAAGTTCAAATGAGCTTTGGTTTGAATGAATTTCAGCACAAGTTCAGTTTGAAATTCAAATAAAGTTTGAATTTCTCCCCCTTAGCTCATGTCAAGATCAACTCCAAATGGAGTGAAAATTGGTGTGTGAGCTCACAAAAATGTGCTGAGTAAGAATATGCCTTCCACTTTTAAATTCATGGGATAAAAACAGTTTGAATTTAAATAAGGTTTCAAACTGCCCTCTTCCTAACTATACCCAAACTGACCTCAAAAAGGTTTTGAATTTGGGTGAAACTTGGCATGGACATCCTTAGTAAAGTGTAGGAGTTTTCATATGTCCAGCCCATCTATATCACATGTGGGAAATACCACTTTTGCAATGTGTAAGTTTGTTCTCTAATGAGCATGTTGATAATTGTTACTTGCTCTTCATTTGTGTTCATCATTCTTCCTCAAATGAGGTGTGTGGTGTGGTGATGAACACTGCAAATGTGTGTCAAAAACTGAGGCCCTTACACATTCATTAAGGGGGAGATTGTAATACCTAGGTGCTGAATACATTAGCAAAGGAGTATTAAAGTGAGGTTTCATGTAAAGTTTTGAGCATTCACATGATGTTTTGATGTGTAATTTGACATGAGACGTATTAAACTTGTTTTGATGTGTAGGAGAGTATGCTTGATGCTTATGAACTGAGTTTTTTATGTGTTATGCTAGTTTTGTTGGTTTGAATGCGAGCAACACGTTTGTGAGGCTATCATGCAAAGTGTTATGGTGTGGACTAATGAGAGTCAAGGTGTAAACTTGTGCTTGTAAAAGTGGTTGTTTTCTCATGTGCAAGTGTTGCTTGAGGTTAAGACATGTCTGGTTGTCGGTACCCTCAGTACCGGGTACCCCCGCGCACAGGAGAAAAACTGCCAAGGACCTCGCCCGCTCCGCAGGGGTGAGCTCCGAAGGCGCCATGTGTCCAGCAGGGCTGGGCCTCCCCTCTCCTCAGAGGCGAGCCCCGGTCCTGCCACGCGGCCAGCAGAGCCGGGCCTCGCCCCCTCCGCAGGGGCGAGCTCAGAAGGCGCCACGCGTCCAGCGGAACCGGGCCTCCCCTCTCCTCAGAGGCGAGCCCTGGGCCTGCCACTCGGCCAGCAGAGCCGGGCCTCGCCCCCTCCGCACGGGCGAGCTCAGAAGGCGCCACGTGTCCAGCGGGACCGGGCCTCCCCTCTCCTCATAGGCGAGCCCCGGGCCTGCCACGTGGCCAGCAGTGCCGGACCTCACCCCCTCCGCAGGGGTGAGCTACGAAGGCGCCACGTGCCGTGCTGCCCACTCCGGCTCGGTAGGCACCAGGAGTAAAGGCACGCCATGCCTTGTCCGATCAAGACATTCAAGACCCGCGCCTTCCCAAGACGCGGAGACGCGGCGCACGCCCCTGTTAGGTGGCACTGTGACCAGTCACGTCACAGTTAAGACAAGCATACCATGTCAGAAGCTATTGACTAATAGATACGGTGACAAGACATTCCTTGCCGTCCCTGCCATCATCAACCACTACGCCTAGCTTGCGGCACGGGCAGGACGGCAGAACGACGACTAAGAAGCCATTGCCAAAGACAACTACCAGCATTCACTGCAAGATATGGTAGATGCAGGAAATCTCCCCGGGGCCATCTGTCGGGCCCCGGGGCCCACCTTGTAAGCCGCCCGAGCCTTGAAGTATAAAAGACTCAGGTTGGCAACGTTGCAAAGGGTTCGAAAGTGAACAACTCAGTTCATCCAGATCACCAAGCTTAGAACTCCGGTTCTAAGCTCCGAGCAATACAGCTCCCGTGGACGTAGGGTGCTACGCTCCGGCGGCCCAAACCACGTAAAAATCCTTGTGTCAATCCTCTCACAACCAACGTGACCTCCTGAGAGAACTAGCCCCCTCTGAAAAAGAATCTCCGCGGGTTGCTCCTGAAGCAGGCCCCGAGGGAGCTTTTTTCTCTCGAGACAGGTCTGCGCCAACAAAGATGACCAAGCTTCCTTCAGCGGCTGGCTCTTCGCACCCTCATTCCCAGCGAACGATGACCGGTGAGGGTCATGTCTCTACACGCTCATGGAGGAGTGTGTCGGGAGAGGTTGGGAGCCCACGTCGGACTCCAACGACGCGGACTCCTACAATTTCAAGATCTGTTGCGGCGCAGAGTGCTACTCAAGCAAGTGCACTAGCTGCCGCACGAGCACTCCTTCACAATCCGCCTGCTGTGGACGCTCCCCAGGGGGTCGCTCAGCATTGGATCTATGACATTGACCACCTCGTCGCTGCTGCCTTCAATCCTCCGCTGCGACGGGGACGACGCCCCGGTCAACCAGATGTTTCGCTGTCACGCACACCAACGGTTGACATGCAGATGGCAGACTCCCGTTCTACCAGGCTCTCAACGGCGGACCTAAGGACAGAGCTGGAGCGATGTCGCTTGGGGAAAGATGGTCGCGTGACCATCGAGCGACAGCGGGAAAGGCGTCGCAACCACGAGGCTGACTACAGCATGTCGACTACCTCGACTCAGCCTGGGCCTCAGACGTTCGCCATGCGACCTCTGCCCCAGGCGTACGCCACGCAGCATATGCAGCAGCCATATGCCTTGCAGTCGGTGCCCCCGGTATATGGTGCACCATTGCCCATGCCGAGGTACACCGTGCCAGCAGCGGACCAAGGGTTCGCGGCACCAGGATCTGCAGCAGCAGGGACGGGGTGTGCGGCCCTGGCGCCACACCTCCGCTTCGCAGTGTGGCCACGTAAGTTCCGGCCACACCTGCCGGAGAAGTACGACGGAAGCGTCAACCCTGCAGAGTTCCTGCAGATCTACTCTACTGCCATCCTCATGGCAGGAGGGGATGAGGCCATCATGGCCAACTACTTCCCCGTCGCCTTGACCGGCCCGACACGGTCATGGCTCATGAACCTGCCCCAGGGTTCCATAACTTCCTGGGGGGAGCTATGCCGACAGTTCACGGTGAACTTTGGTAGCTCCAACACGCGTCCAGGCACGGAGCTGGACCTCCATGCCGTGCGATAGAAAGCGGGGGAATCACTGCGCTCCTTCATCCAGCGATTCTCCTAGGTACAGAACACCATCCCCACATCCAGAATGCATCAGTTGCGGTTGCATTTCGACAGGGTGTTAGGGACAAGAAGATGCTCGAGAAGTTGGCCACCAGGGAGGTGCGAGACGTCTCGGAGCTCTTCAGTCTGGCGGACAAGTGCTCCAGAGCAGCAGAAGGGCGTAACTGGCACTTACAGCCAACCTCCGAAGCAGGAGGGCAGCCCGGAGCTAGTGCTGCGCCCCAAGGGAGCAGCAAGAAGAACAAGAAGAATGGTGATGGCAAGGTCAAGCCGTCGGCCAGAGCTCCCGTTGCTGCAGCCGCAGCACCCGGCGGAGCTCGGGGGCCGCGCCCCGACAAGAGACCACGGCAGTCACCCGACGGTGGTGACCGTAGTGAGCCGTGCCCGGTGCACAACACCAGGGGCCACACTGCTGGTGAGTGCCGGGAGATCAAGAAGCTCGCGGAGCGCTTCCGCAAAGGGAAGCAACCGCGCACAGATGGTGCTCCCTTCCACCAGAGGGAGGGCAAGCAGAAGGTCGACCCCCGGGACAATGGCGACCAAGAAATAGAGTACCAGGAGCCTCATCGCACCGTGAAGGCGGTCCACAACCATGATGACTCCAGCTCTGGTGAAGACGAGCACCAGAAGGCGCTCCATTTCATCTACGGAGGGTTCTCGGACCCCTCGTCCCGGAACACAGTCAAGACCCTGCGCTGAGCAGTGGCGTCGGTGGCTCCTACCCCATGTGCAGCGCCACACCTCAAGTGGGTAGGGACCCCCATCAGCTTCGACACCTCCGAATGCCCCAAGAACATGGCTGGGGCTGGACAGCTACCTCTCTTGGTAGCCCCAACCATAGCCAACATGAAGATGTATCACGTACTGGTGGATGGCGGGGCCGGCCTCAACCTCATCAGCCGTGCAGCTTTCCAAAAGCTGCAGATTCCCATGGCCAAGCTCACCCCGTCGAGCCCGTTCTCAGGGGTAGGGCTGGGACATGTCATCCCATATGGGAACATAAGTCTCCTGGTGACCTTCGGAGCTACGGACAACTACCGGACAGAATGTGTTCTGTTCGACGTCGTGGAGGTCGACCTCCCCTTCAACGCCATCATCGGCAGACCGGCCTTGTACCGATTTTATGGCGGTAGCCCACTACGACTACCTGGTCCTAAAGATGCCTACACCCACCGGTGTCCTCAGGATCCGTGGAGACCACACCGCCGCAGTGTCAGCCTTGGAGAAGCTCCAAGCACTTGCAGCGGCCCGAGCACCAGCCCCTGGCGGTGCAGAACCGGGCTGGGTCCACCTAAGTGCACGCCATCGTGCCTCGACCTCTGCACCCTGAGTGCAACCCTCCGATGAAGACGACGTCCCCCTGAAGGTCGTCCAAGTCGGCTCCGAGGCTGCCCTGACCACCCGCATAGCCGGGGGCCTGGACAACAAATAGGAATGTGTGCTCATCACCTTCCTCCGGGACAACGTCGACGTGTTTGCATGGCAACCGTCGCAGATGTCCGGGATCCGTAGGGAGGTGATTGAGCACCATCTGAAGATCTACCCCGACGCTCGGCCGATCCAGCAGAAGCCCTGGAAGCAGTCCATCGAGCGGCAGAACTTTATCCGTAAAGAGATAAAGAAGCTGCTCGATGCTGGCTTCATACGGGAGGTCCACCACCCCCGGTGGTTGGCAAATCCTGTTGTCGTCCCGAAGGCCAGCGCGAAGCTCCGGATGTGCATCGACTACACCAGTCTCAATAAGGCATGCCCTAGAGATCCATTCCCTCTCCCTAGAATAGATCAAATTGTAGACTCTACATCAGGATGTGATTTATTATGATTCCTAGACGCCTACTCAGGCTTCCACCAAATACCAATGGCTAGAGAAGATGAGGAACACACTGCTTTCATAACAGTAGATGGCCTGTATTGTTATGTGTCCATGCCTTATGGTTTGAAAAATGCTCTTCCTACCTTTGTATGTGCTATGCATAAAACATTTGGAGAGCTAATCCGAGACATAGTAGAGGTGTATGTCGATGACATCGTTGTCAGAGTCAGAGAGAGCACATCCTTGTTAGATAACCTAGCTCTAGTCTTTGACAAATTGCGCTCCACGCGCACCAAGCTAAACTCGGACAAATGTGTGTTCGGTGTCTCCTATGGAAAGCTCCTTGGATTCCTAGTCTCACACCGAGGGATCGAGGCCAACCCAAAGAAGATCAAGGCCATCGAGCTGATGTGGCCTCTGGCTCGTATCAAGGATGTCCAGAAGCTCACGGGATGTCTAGCTGCGCTCATTCGGTTTATATCTAGGCTAGCTGAGCGGGCTCTTCCCTTCTTCAAGCTCCTGCGCAAAGCCGGTCCATTTGTTTGGACCGAAGAAGCATAAGAAGCATTCCAGGGGTTGAAGCAGCACCTATCGATGCTGCCCATCATGGTTGCCCCTGAGCCTGGTGAGCATCTACTGCTCTACATCGCAGCGACGACAGAAGTGGTGAGCATGGTCCTAGTCGCAGAGTGGTCGGACCCCTCGCCACTACAACCTGCTCCTGCTGCAGAAGTCAAGCACCAAGGCTGCCCGGACCCCATGGGGGACCCCGACAGCCAGGAGATCTCTGAGGCCCAGCCCCCGAAGACCACAGTCAACCTCCCGGAGGTCCAAGACAGCCGAGAAGTCCCCGGGTCCCAGCACTCGGAGGTTGCCCCGGACCTAGAGGACAGGAGGTCCCAGGGTCCGGTGCCAATGGAGGAAGACGTCCGGGATCCCCCAGGGAGGGTCCGGACCGTCCAAAGGCCCTTCTACTACATCAGTGAAGTCCTCCACGATGCCAAGACCAGGTACCTGGAGGTACATAATGACACGACCCCACGGTCTTGTCGAGCCAGGATCACGCTGAGGGGTGCTGCGTTGCAGAGCACCGAATAACACACATCAAAGGTACAAAGCGGAAGCAAAATTTTATTACATAAAGTGGTTTATGAACATTTTTACATCAAAATATGTCCGGTCTACACTCACGGGCATAGACTACTCATCAAGTTCACGTTCAGCCCGTGAATGTGTCCTTGCTAGCACGCACGCACACTAACACGGCGGCGTGCACGACTCCGACTCGACGGGGTTCCCCTCCTGGGGTTCCGTCTCCCCTCGGGAGTCCCTTCCTCATAGAACCCTACAAAAGCTTCAAACACAAGCAGTGAGCACGAAGGCTCAGCAAGACTGACCCGTCTCTCCTAAACATGAAACTTCTACGTGAGGGGTGATAGGTACAGGAGATAAAACAAGTTGCAAGGACTCGCCTAATTAGTGGAACCTTACTTTCAAATTTTAGCAGCAGGTTGTGGAGAACCTTACGCTAAGGCACATGAGAGAGCCACAATCAAACAAGAAACACATTTCTCTCATGTACTTTGCCCAAAGTAGAAAAGAACTTTAATTAGCTCTAAACTATAGCAATTCATTAACAAACAAAGTCCATCTTTCAATCAGCAACATTTTAACATGTAACTAGCCTGTTCTTTCTACGTCACGGTACAGTGAACAAGTGGTACTCACTGACCACGAGGGACGGCGATTATAATCGATTTACACCTGCAGGGTTACCCGAATAACCCGTCACGTACGCCCGTACTCGATGTTGCCTACAACAACCATCACGGACGCCGTACGCAACCACCTTTCGCCCGTTAGCCAAATGTTGAACCGGTCCAATCGTCCCGAGCAAGAGGTCTCTGCACACGCATCTCAGTGCCGCCAGCCGATTTACACCTCGAGCTCTCAACCTACCCTCTGAACGACCAGCTATGCCTCAACACCTAGCTACCCAAGTTACATCGGTTTCCCGGTTCCTATATAGCCGGTAGGTCTTCGGTACTGTTCAAGCTTGTTCAACAGGCCCGCACACGGCTCGGTCCTCAATCGACACAAGCGGAGCTATAGCACACTGGCCCCAATGGCCTGCTGCCCTTACACTCCGCTCGGTCTCATTTTCTTGCCATGTGTTTCATGTGCTATTTCTACCCGAGTCGAGTGCCTCTAGCCTATCCTCGCGAGTAGTTCCAACTACTCGACTTGTACCGAATCCTACACTATCTTAGCATTGCAGTAGCTAACGGGGTTTTCAATCCTAATCCCAACCCATGGCTTTCTTGGCTATGCAATTGGGTTTTCAAACAAGACTCTAGTGCAAGAAATAATGATACTCAAGTAAGTGCTCAAAACAATAAAAGTTTGTAAAAAGGTTAATGCAAACCGGAGCTTGCCTTGCTTCTCTTGGTCGTAGGCTAGCTGCTCTTCCGGAGTAACAAAGTCTAGGACTTCAGGTTCCTCCTCGCCCTTAGCGACTACATGAGATACACGTATATATGTTAATTTAAATGCATTTGATTGAATTTAAACTTGTGAAGTCTACAACCCTTACTAGACAGACCCAATGACACTGAAATTTTTACTGTGGCTTGGATACAACCTAAACAGAGACTTGGTCAAGTTTTAGTTGCAGCAAAGCTCATTTAAGCTCTCCACAATTAATTATGTCCTTGAACTTAATTGGAACTCTTATGGTGTTCTAGGGATTTTCATGGGGCAAGCCATGACTTTCTGAAAACTAGATTTTCATAGGGTTCTAATGGAGTTGGTCTCACTTAATTTAAAGGTTCTATCTCAATATATGAGCTAAACAATTTTAGAGAAATTCTGAAAAATGTTTCTGAACATTTTCCATTTTCTCTGGAACAGTTTCATTAATCACACCATTAGGTGGATCAACTAGCTCAAATGGAGCTGACATTTTTACAGTAGTTCAGGGATATTTTGGTGAACATCCCAGCAAAATTTCAGAATTTCCCTCCAAAGGATTCTCCAGTTAAAATTCCAAACAATTTAAATTTTGAGGAATTAATTCTGGAGAAATAAGGATTTTCATGAAGTGAAACTTGATTTTCTAGAAAGTACTCAGAGATCTGAATCCAACAAAATTTGGTTCACTCGATTTGGAACTTCCTAGCCAAAGTTATGAGGATTTGAAGTTTGAATGAAATCTGAAAATCGGGGAAAAGTTTAAATTTGCCGGTGGGTCCACGGTACACGTGTCGGACACGGAAGCGATGGCACACCGGGGTCTACGGGGCTTTTGCGCGCCAGCACACCAGATCCAAGCCACAGCCCGATCCCGATTTAAAATACGAGCCGCTGGCAGACGGGACCCACCTCTTCGTCTACCTCTCGCCGCCCGCGCTCTGCAGTCGCGATACCTCGCCGGAGAGCTCGCCGGCAGCCTCTGTGGAGCTCCAAACTTCATGATTCTGGCCGCCCCTGCTTACTTTCACTCGGGGAACATGATTCCGGGCTCAGTTCGTCATGAAAATGGCCGGCACCTGGTCAGCGACGAGCGGCGGTCTCGGGAGAACTTCGGTCGTGTTGGCCGACCTCCCTAGCACCTCAATCACTCGAGCAACCGGTCGGGGGGAGCATCAGTGGACCTTAGGGAAGGTCGACATGAGCTTGAAGCAGCTCAAGGGAGGTCCGAAGTAGTCCCTCACCGTGCGCCCGGTGCTTCCTGTATGCTCCGCCGACGGCAAACTGTGAAATACGCCGTGTACAGGGGTTCTCTGGCTAAAGGTTGTGAAGGCAACTTGTGCGCTACCAGGTCTAGTCGGTGTAGGAGCGGATTGAGACTCTCTAACCCTTCCTATAGTGTGAATTTGCCAGAACCGCACCCGAAGGTCGGCCTGTACCGAGAAAGGGGTAAACTGGAAATTCACCGCCGGTGATCAAGCACTCGGGCTGTGGCTCGGGGGTGAGCAGCTCCGATCACCAACGCGTCCAGGGACGCCTTAGCTCTGGCATGAAAACCCCCCGGTTGGGCTGTCCACGGGAGCCCGAAGTGCGGCGGCTTGGTGTATCTGAATGGAACTCTCGGTATAGCCGAGATCATCCAGTTTCAGCCAAGTTCTAGCGACGGGGAAGAAGGAGGAAGGTTCCTAGTACCTTGCCGTAGCTCTGGAGGGAGTGGAGAGGCGGTGATCACGCTTCCCTGATCAGCTCCGAGTGATCGGCAGCGATGGCGTGTTTCTGGTGCAAGGAAGCAGCAGAGTGCGCAGTGCTCTATCGTATCAGGGCGGCTGCGGAGATAAGAGGACCGCGAGGCGGTTCAGCAGGTCGGGGGGGCAAGCAGGTGCTGTCCCGATCGACTCCTCGCCGTGGTGGCTGCTCAGTCCGGCGCAAGAACCCGAGCTGGGTTTTCAGTCGGTTGTTTTTCCTTCAGTGGCTGACATGTGGGTCCCACTTTCAATTTTAACCCCTTAACTTAACTCCAATTCACTGTTGTAAACAGTAAGCCCTAAACTGCCCATGGTGATTTGAATTATTCACCCCTGAGCCATTTGAATTGGTTAGAATTCAAATTGGGTTTGGTTTGACTAACTTTCAGCACATGTTCAGTTTGAAATTTAAATAAAGTTTGAATTTGCTACACTTAGCTCATGTCAAGATCAACTCCAAATGGAGTGAAAATTGGTGGCTGAGCTCACAAAAATGTGCTGAGTAAGAATATGCCTCCCACTTTTGAAGTCATGGGATAAAACCAGTTTGAATTTGGGTTCAAACTACCCTCTTTCTAGCTACACCCAAAAGTACCTCAAAAAGGTTTTGAATTTGGGTGAAACTTGGCATGGACATCCCTAGCAAGGTGTAGGAGTTTTCATCTGCCCAGCCCCTAGATGATGCATGTGGGAAATACCACTTTTGCATTTTGTGAGTTTATTCTCTAATGAGCATGTTGATAATGGTTACTTGCTCTTCAAATGGGTTCATCAACTATCTTCAAATGAGGTGTGTGTGTGGTGATGAACACTTTAAATATGTGTCAAAAACTGAGGCCCTTACATTCCCCCCTTAAAAGAATCTCGTCCCGGGATTATAAGGTGAAAATGAGAGAGAGGACGGTGGAAAATTACCGGATATGCGACGTGAAAAAGTCGGGGTAGTTAGCGCGAAGAAATCCTTCGCTCTCCCATGTCGCTTCGTCCATGGAGTGATTACTCCACAGAACTTTGTAGAACCACAACGTACGGTTGCGTGTGGTTCGGGCCTTCTCGTCAATGATCTGAACCGGTTCCTCCCGATAGGTGTGATCCGGTTTCAGTTCTTCAATGTCCTCCAGCTGAACGGTAGTTGATAGCTTGAGACACTTCCTCAGCTGGGAAATATGAAAGACGTCGTGCACACCGGAAAGTGCTTCTGGTAATTTCAGCCGGTATGCTACTGATCCACATCTTTCGGTAATCTGGAATGGACCGATGAATCGGGGTGCCAACTTTCCTCTCACCCCGAATCTGTTTACGCCCTTCATTGGAGACACACGTAAGTATACGTGATCCCCCACTTCGAATTGTAATGGGCGTATTCTCCGGTCTGCATATTGCTTTTGTCGGGATTGGGCGGCTTTTAGGTTCGCTTGAATCAGTCGAACCTTCTCCTCCGCGTTGTTGACAAGGTCAATCCCGAAGGTAACCCTTTCACCAGACTCACACCAATTCAATGGTGTGCGGCATTTTCTTCCGTATAGCGCCTCGTAGGGCGCCATCTTTATGCTGGCTTGGTACCCGTTGTTGTACGAGAACTCGGCTAACGGCAAGTGATCATCCCAATTCTTGCCGTGGTTGATAGCGCAAGCTCGTAGCATGTATTCTAGGATCTGATTTACCCGCTCGGTTTGCCCATCCGTCTGCGTGTGGTATGCTGAACTACGGATCAGCTTCGTCCCCAATGCAGTGTGTAGCTGCTCCCAAAAATGGGACACAAATAAAGTGCCCCGGTCCGATATGATGGTACGGGGTACGCCGTACAAGCATAGGATCCATGAGATGTATAGTTCAGCGTACTTCTTGGCATTGTAGTTGATGTTGACCGGGATGAAATGGGCAACTTTGGTGAGCCGGTCGACGATCACCCGCACAGAATCATGCTTTTGAAAAGTGGTGGGTAAACCGACGATGAAGTCCATGCTCACATCCTCCCACTTCCAGGCAGGAACGTCCAGTGGTTGTAGCAGTCCCGGTTTCCTCATATGATCTGCCTTCACCCTTCGACATGTATCACACTCGGACACGTACTTTGCAATTTCCCACTTCATCCGTGTCCACCAAAACATGTTTCTGAGTTCTTGATACATTTTGTTGCTGCCGGGGTGAATAGAAAATTTTGATAAGTGAGCCTCATCAAAAAATTTCTTCCGTAACTCCAGGTTACGGGGTACGACGATCCGGTCCTTGAACCATAGGACGCCGTCTCCGTCTTTCCGGAAACATTTCAATTCCCCATTGTCTACACGTCTCCGCAAATGCGACATGTCCTTGTCATGTTTCTGAGCTGCCGCTATCTCTTCACGGATGGTGGGGATCAAAGCTAGGTTGTAGAGAGCTCCTTGTGGAATCACATGCAGTGGTGGTTCGCTCTCTTCCAACGGTGTGATGGTCAGATTGTTGACGTGTGACTTGCGGCTCAGCGCATCCGCCACTAAGTTTGCCTTGCCAGAGTGATAATGGATCTCTATTTCGTAATCCTTTATCAGTTCTAACCATCTTCTCTGCCTCATGTTCAGCTCCTTCTGAGTGAATATATACTTGAGGCTCTTGTGGTCGGTATATAAGTGTACGAGGTTACCGAGTAGGTAGTGCCTCCACATTTTCAGTGCAAGTACCACGGCAGCGAGCTCCAAGTCGTGAGTTGGATAATTCTGCTCATGGTTTCTATGCTGCCGTGATCCATACGCGACCACTCTTCGGTCTTGCATCAGCACACATCCGAGCCCAATGCCGGATGCATCGCAGTACACATCGAACGGTTTTGTTGTGTCTGGCTGCACCAAAATCGGTGCTGATGTCAGGTGCTTCACTAATGCCTTGAATGCTGCTTCACATGCTGGACTCCAAACTTATTTGGTAGCCTTCTTCAGCAGCTCCGTCATAGGCTTGGCAATCTTCGAGAAGTTCGGAATGAACCTCCGATAATATCCCGCGAGTCCGAGGAAACTCCATACCTCGTGAACAGTTCTCGGGGATTTCCAATTCAGCACTTGTGTGATCTTACTCGGGTCTACAGCGATACTCTCAGTTGAGATGATATGCTCGAGAAAAGGTACTTGCGATATCCAGAATTCGCACTTGCTGAATTTCGCGTATAGCTTATGATCCTGCAGCCGTTGCAAGACTATACGCAGATGCTTCTTGTGGTCTTCCTCCGACTTGGAATATACCAGGATGTCATCGATGAAGACCACGACAAACTTGTCCAGCTCCGGCATGAATACCGAGTTCATTAGATACATGAAGTGAGCTGGAGCGTTGGTGAGGCCGAAGGACATGACCAGGTACTCATAAAGTCCGTACCTCGTCGAGAAAGCCGTCTTCAGAATATACTCAGCCCTTATCTTAATCTGATGGTACCCGGATCTTATGTCCATCTTGGAAAAGATCTTTGCTTCGACCAACTGATAAAACAACATGTCGATCCGTGGCAACGGGTACTTGTTCTTGATGGTTACGGCATTTAATGGATGATAGTCCACACAAAGCCGCAACGTCTCATCTTTCTTCTTCACGAATAATGCCCAGCAGCCCCATGGCGAGGAGCTCGGCCTAATAAAACCCTTCTCTAGCAGATCCGTGAGGTGAGTCTTCAGTTCAGCCAACTCCTTGGGCGCCATCTTGTACGTCCTTCGGGATATTGGCATGGTTCCCAGTGCAAGTTCAATCTTGAACTCCACCTCTCTATCGGGCGGCATCCCCGGTAAATCATCCGGGAACACGTCAGGGAACTCTTGGACCACTGGAATACCTTCCAATCTGATGGTTGTGGATTGATAGACACTTGGAAGTTTTATTTCTGGACTGTCCAGAAATAAAGAATGAGGTTCGTGCACTTCTGAATTCAAATGCACGATTCGGAGGACGGTGTCTAAAACAGCGCCGTGGCGGGTTAACCACGACATCCCTAAGATGACATTGACCTTTTGTCCCTCTAAAATTATGAGAGGCATAGGGTACACTCTACCCTCTAAGCATAATGGCGCTTTTGGAACCATCATGCTTGCTGAAATTTTCCCACCCGGTGAACAGATCACATAAGGACTATCGGTGGGTAGTATTTGCAAGCTATATTTATCAATGAAAGCTTGGCTAATGAACCTATGCGTGGTGCCAGAATCAAACAATACTATGGCGGGATGCTGGTGGAGTTGGAACATACCCGCAAGGATTGGCTCTCCCTCCGGCACGTCCTCTATGGCAAGTTGGTGGACAGTGCCGGGCCTAGGGTTTGCCGGCCGTGCATTAGTGGGGTTCCGGGGTTGATTCCTCCCCGGAAGTTGTGGTGCAACTCCGCCGCCTTGCCTCTCCGGGCAACTGCTGGCGAAGTGTCCTGGCCGACCACATTTATAGCATGTGGCCGCTGCTTGTGCGGTGCTCGGGGGACGAAAGCCCGGCATGCGCTGCTGAGGTGCATACGCACGCGGCATTGCCCGCTGCTTCTGTTGTTGTTGCGGAGGTGGTACTGGCAGTGCTGGCCTGAATGCCGGTGAAGGATACGGCCGACTGCGGAATGGCATCGACCTCTGTGGTGGCTGCCAGCGTGGACCTGATGGTGGGCGATTCACCATCCGAAACTTCTGAGAAGGACCGCCTCCTTCTCCGTTGCTTTGCAGCACGCTTCGCTTTCTCTCCGCCACCGCTAACTCCTTGCTGGAGTCCTCCTGGACAATCGCAGCATCAATGATGTCGTTGAGGCTGCCGCGATTGAACATCGCCAATTCGTCCTTCAGGAGAGGGTTAAGCCCCTGGTAGAAGTGGTCCCGCCGCTTCTTGTCAGTGTCGGCGTGATATGACGCGTAGAGCGCGAGATCGTTGAACGCCCTGGAATATTCCAGCGCGTTCCGGCTCCCTTGTTGCAGGTGTAAGAATTCCTGCATCTTCCTCTTCATCAGACCTGGCGGTATGTGATAGGCCCTGAAGGGCGTCCGAAACTCCGCCCAGGTCATAACTCGGTCGGTGGGCTGTGAAGCACAGAAGTTTGCCCACCACGCGCTCGCGGATCCCTGGAGCTGTTAGACCGCGAACTGAGTCTTGCGCTGCTCACTTATTTGGAGCAGCCCGAACTTCATCTCTATCGTGCGGAGCCAGTTGTCCGCATCGAGGGATTCATCCGCCCTTGAGAATACCGGGGGATGAGTCGCTAGGAAGTCAGAGTAGGAGCTCTGTTGACGCTCCTCACGATCTTGACGCCTCTCTGGTCGAGACGTATTAGCAATAAGAGTTTGCAGCAACTCCATGTGCTGCTGATGAGAACCCGCCATTGCCGCAACGATGTCGGCCAATGTAACCGTTGGCGGTGGCGGTGTTTGCTGTTGTTGTCGCTGCTGTTGCTGCTGCTGTCCCGAGGAGTCCTCGGGAAGCTGTTGGGAGGTTTCTCCCCCTTGACTGGAACTCCCAACGTCTGGGTTGGCACGAGTACGAGTCATTCTGAAATTTGAAACAGCAGCGATCAGTACATGTCATACTTAAAATTTCATATGCAACAGTAGGTATTGAAGTGACACATGAATAATTTGCACAATATTCACATATATTGATAAAGCATAAACTTTATACAAGATACATTATTCTCGGGTCTCCGAGAAGTCGTGCTCATGTCGTCACTATCTATACATACGCTACTGGCTACACGACATGTCACCGATTACAAAAGTTTGGGTTACACTACTCTAGCTGCCCTACTTGGCAACCGTAACCCCCTACTCGGAGTAGAACTCGACCTCCTGTAGGTCGTACTCCTCCGGTACCTCTGCTGGTGGCTCTGGATCTACCACCTCTTCTTCCATCTCGGGTTCTCCCATTGCCGGAAGACCCAAGACCACCGGTATGCCCAATACCGGAGGTACGAGGTCCTGCAATGCCTGCACCTCGTCCATGGCCTGGTTGTATTCTTCTTCCCAGCCTTGCCCTTCCTCAATAGCATCGTCTAGCTCTTTAGTAAGGTCCTCGTTCTGCTGGGTTAGAATCTGCACCAGTTCTTGCAACGCCGCGATGTCGACACGGCTTTTCGTCTTCGCCTTCTTCAGACGATGCAACTGATTATGCTGTTCGTTCAGTCGCTTGATCGTCGGAAGGAGCACATTGCGGAGTGCGCTGTGAGCACTCTCTAAATGATCTCCACGGCTTGTGCTTTCCTTGAGCTTTAAGGCGAGATGCTCCGTATGAACAGCTTGGCCGTCCATCACGGCCTTTCCCGCCTTCATTTGGAGGCTGAGGTTCGCCTCCACGGGGTTGTACCTTGGGCAACCCGGGTCTGTTGCCTCCAGATACCTCTCTTCCCACACATGATGAGCCCGTACCTCCACCGGAATGAGCGTGTATGGAGTGCCATCCATCGCTCTCACGTGTAGCTGGCAGAAACGTGACATGGTGTCACGGGCTGCCACCTGCCACCTTCCCTCGGGTTGTCTACCTCTCACCGTGACGGTGAACGGCGCCCACCCGGGTGGCGTAGGTCCTGCAGGAACCTCGACATGGATTGTCCACGTCCTGTTCCCCTCCTCGGCTTCTTCCTTGGCGAAGTACTGTGGCATCTGGTTGTATCCGAAATATTGAAGCATCTGCCTTAATGCTTCCGGATAGCCGCTGTGGTGAGAACAGTGAGATTCCACCCACCCGTTCTCGAACTGTTTTTCCGCTGTCATCTGTAAAAATATATTTGAGAAATGTAAAATATTTCTTTAAACAGTAAACCATGGATTTATAACATAAAACATGTCATTGAACCCATAAAACTTGGAAATATAGTTCAAACTTAAACAATTTGACTACTGATCTGCTGTCCAACATGACAGCCCTGACCAGTTTCCATCTCAACCTGATTTAGGCCATGCTAAAGTCAAAACCAATTCTGGAGCTCAACATCAAAGTTAAAGCTAACTTTAATATCTTTCCAGAAAGTATTTGTTTGTCCTAAGATATGTCCTGGTTCAAGAGTTATGAGATTTCAAAGTTAACAGAATTTCTGGAGAAAATTGGGCAGCACCTCCCTGCTTTAGGTACTGATTTGATCCAACAATTCCAGTTAATTCTGCTCCCAATCTGAGAAAACTTTCTGTTACAAAGTTGTAACCCATCTTATAAGATTTCCAGAACTACCTCACTTTCTATTTTTAGATTTTTATGCAGGAAGTTATGCTCAATTTTCAGAGAGTTTACAGAGAGTGTTTGCTCTGCCCTGTTCTCTGGACAGTTTCAACTCTACTGCATTTTTCGATTGGTTAAGGGATGAAACACCTCTGGAAATCAACATAAAAGTTGTAAAGCTCTTCCAAAGCTTTCCATAAATGTATCATATTACCCCAACCTCGAAAGAACTCAACCTCTAACCTCTGATTAACTTCAGCCTTCTATCCACTGAAAATAGGGGACTCTGTCCTTAGTATCCTATAAGTTGAAAACTTGTTTACTTTGAATATCCTGCTTAGGGGAAGGAGTTACATCAAGTTTTAGTGCTATGGATCAAAACTTTTGAGTTTTTCGATGAAGTTTTTCATTTAATGGGGTGTGACGTCGATGTGTCACCAGATCATGTCGGTACTACGTCCTCACAAGAAAAACCTGTACCGGACTTAGCCGGCTTTGTTAGTTCAGTGGCACTAAGCGTCTCTCGCACACGGATGCTACACGTCTACCGTTTTGTGGTTAGACTACCTGCAGATAACTCACACAATCGTCAGACTCGGCTGCACACCGAGCCCGGTATCCATACAGTTTGTACACCCGGTCGTCATCACTCGCCCGGATGTTCTCAAGCCAAACACGCCTTGAGCTACGTGTTCACATTACTGACCACGTGACGGGGTCCCCCAAATTGCACCACGCACGCCAGGGACAGACGTTTCTCGAATACCCCAAACGACATGAAGAGTCATAGAGGATATTAAAGCGGGTCGGGTTATCTGCCACCCGTGGGGCTCCACCCTTCAGCTTGTGCGCACTGGTGGACAATGCTTATGTGCACCCCCCAAGACATAAAGCGTCCCGAGATGCACGATTTTCCGACATAGACAAATAGGTTAGTATGCCACTTTCTATATACTAATAACATCCTTATATGGGCTACTAACTCGTTCCTCATTGGGTTTTTAAAAAAAGATGACCTTTTAGTGTGTTAAACCTCAAACGAGCTCTGATACCAATGCTGACACGACCCCACGGTCTTGTCGAGCCAGGATCACGCTGAGGGGTGCAAAGCGGAAGCAAAATTTTATTACAAAAAGTGGTTTATGAACATTTTTACATCAAAATATGTCCGGTCTACACTCACGGGCATAGACTACGCATCAAGTTCACGTTCAGCCCGTGAACGTGTCCTTGCTAGCACGCACGCACGCTAACACGGCGGCGTGCACGACTCCCACTCGACGGGGTTTCCCTCCTGGGGTTCCGTCTCCTCCTCGGGAGTCCCTTCCTCATAGAACCCTGCAAAAGCTTCAAACACAAGCAGTGAGCACGAAGGCTCAGCAAGACTGACCCGTCTCTCCTAAACATGAAACTTCTACATGAGGGGTGATAGGTACAGGAGATAAAACAAGTTGCAAGGACTCGTCTAATTAGTAGAACCTTACTTTCAAATTTTAGCAGCAGGTTGTGGAGAACCTTACGCTAAGGCACATGAGAGAGCCGCAATCAAACAAGAAACACATTTCTCCCATGTACTTTGCCCAAAGTTGAAAAGAACTTTAATTAGCTCTAAACTATAGCAATTCATTAACAAACAAAGTCCATCTTTCAATCAGCAACATTTTAACATGTAACTAGCATGTTCTTTCTACGTCACGGTACAATGAACAAGTGGTACTCACTGACCGTGAGGGACGGTGATTATCATCGATTTACACCTGCAAGGTTACCCGAATAACCCGTCACATACGTCTGTACTCGATGTTGCCTACAACAACCATCACGGATGCCGTATGCAACCACCTTTCGCCCGTTAGCCAAATTTTGAACCGGTCCAATCGTTCTAAGCAAGAGGTCTCTACACGCGCATCTCAGTGCCGCCAGACGATTTACACCTCGAGCTCTCAACCTACCCTCTGAACGACCAGCTATGCCTCAACACCCAGCTACCCGAGTTACATTGGTTTCCCGGTTCCCATATAGCCGTTAGGTCTTCGGTACTGTTCTAGCTTGTTCAACAGGCCCGCACACGGCTCGGTCCTCAATCGACACAAGCGGAGCTATAGCACACCGGCCCCAAAGTCCTGCTGCCCTTACTCTCCGCTCGGTCTCATTTTCTTGCCATGTGTTTCATGTGCTATTTCTACCCGAGTCGAGTGCCTCTAGCCTATCCTCGCGAGTAGTTCCAACTACTCGACTTGTACCGAATCCTGCACTATCTTAGCATTGCAGTAGCTAACGGGATTTTCAATCCTAATCCCAACCCATGGCTTTCTTGGCTATACAATTGGGTTTTCAAACAAGACTCTAGTGCAAGAAATAATGATACTCAAGTAAGTGATCAAAACAATAAAAGGTTGTAAAAAGGTTAATGCAAACCGGAGCTTGCCTTGCTGCTCTTGGTCGCAGGCTAGCTGCTCTTCCGGAGTAACGAAGTCTAGGACTTTGGGTTCCTCCTCGTCCTTAGCGACTACATGAGATACACGTATATGTGTTAATTTAAATGCATTTGATTGAATTTAAACGTGTGAAGTCTATAACCCTTACTAGACAGACACAATGACTCTGAAACTTTTACTGTGGCTTGGATACAATCTAAACAGAGACTTGGTCAAGTTTTAGTTGCAGCAAAGCTCATTTGAGCTCTCCACAATTAATTATGTCCTTGAACTTAATTGGAACTCTTGTGGTGTTCTAGGGATTTTCATGGGGCAAGCCATGACTTTCAAAAAACTAGATTTTCAGAGGGTTCTAATGGAGTTGGTCTCACTTAATTTGAAGGTTCCTATCTAAAGATATGAGCTAAACAATTTCAGAGAAATTCTGAAAAATGTTTCTGAACATTTTCCATTTTCTCTGGAACAGTTTCATTAATCACACCATTAGGTGTATCAAATGAGCTCAAATGGAGCTGAACGTTTTATGGTAGTTCAGAGATATTTTGGTGAACATCCCAGCAAAATTTCAGAATTTTCCTCCAAAGGATTCTCCAGTTAAAATTCCAAACACTTTAAAATTTGAGGAATTAATTCTGGAGAAATAAGGATTTTGATGAAGTGAAACTTGATTTGCTAGAAAGTACTCATAGAGCTGAATCCATCAAAATTTGGTTCACTCAATTTGGAACTTCCTAGCCAAAGTTATGAGGATTTGAAGTTTGAATGAAATCTGAAAATCGGGGAAAAGTTTAAATTTGCCGGTGGGTCCACGGTACACGTGTCGGACACGGGAGCGATGGCACACCGGGGTCTACGGGGTTTTTGTGCACCAGCACACCAGATCCGAGCCGCAGCCCGATCCTGATTTAAAATATGAGTCACTGACAGACGGGACCCACCCCTTCGTCTACCTCTCGCCGCCCACGCTCTGCCGCCACGATACTTTGCCGGAGAGCTCGCCGGCAGCCTCTGTGGAGCTCCAAACTTCATGATTCTTGCCGCCCCTTCCTACTTTCACTCGGGGAACATGATTCCGGGCTCAGTTCGTCATGAAAATGGACGGCACCTGGTCAGCGACGAGCGGCGGCCTCGGGAGAACTTCGGTCGTGTCGGCCGACCTCCCTAGCACCTCAATCACTCGAGCAACCGGTCGGGGAGCATCAGTGGACCTTAGGGAAGGTCGACATAAGCTTGAAGCAGCTTGGGGGAGGTCCGAAGTAGTCCCTCACCATGCGCCCGATGCTTCCCGTATGCTCCGCCGACGGCAAACTGCGAAATACACCGTGTATAGGGGTTCTCCGGCTAAAGGTTGTGAAGGCAACTTGTGCGCTACCAGGTCTAGTCGGTGTAGGAGCGGATTGATACTCTCTAACCCTTCCTAGAGTGTGAATTTGCCAGAAACGCACCCGAAGGTTGGCCTGTACCGAGAAAGGGGGAAACTGGAAATTCACCGCCGGCGATCAAGCACTCGGGCTGTGGCTCGGGGGTGAGCAGCACCGATCACCAACGCGTCCAGGGACGCCTTAGATCTGGCATGAAAACCCCCCGGTTGGGCTGTCCACGGGAGTCCGAAGTGCGGCGGCTTGGTGTGTCTGATGAACACTTTAAATATGTGTCAAAAACTGAGTCCCTTACACATAAACTGTTGTATGCGGTGCTCCTGGCGTCCAGGAAGCTCCAGCACTACTTCCAAGCCCACAAGATCTCAGTGGTCACATCCTATCCGCTGAGGACGATCCTCCACAGCCTTAACGCGACTGGCAACGTCGCCAAGTGGGCAGCGGAGCTGGCGGAGTTCGAGCTGGACTTCCTACCACGTCATGCAGTCAAGAGCCAAGCACTGGCTGACTTCGTGGCCGAGTGGACGCCATCCCCAAGCAACCCAGGGGGCCCTGAAGGTGGTGAACCGGAGCCCTGGGCACCGGTCTTCACTGAGCCTCACTGGACGCTCTACTTCGACGGCTCCTCGCGGAAGCGGGGGGCCGGAGCCGGTGTACTGCTCCTCACACCGACGGGGGAGCAGTTCAAGTACATGGTGCGCCTCAACTTCAAGGCAACCAACAACATGGCCGAGTATGAAGCTCTTATCTTCGGCCTGAAGACGGCGCTGTCTCTCGGCATTCGCCAGTTGTTGGTCAAGGGCGACTCCCAGCTAATCATCAAGCAAGTCAAGGGTGAATGCTCCTGCAACGACCCACAATTAGTTGCCTATATGCTCTACGTGCAGATGCTGGACAAGGACTTTGAAGCCTTGGACCTGTGCCATGTACCACGCGCCGACAACACCGTCGCCGACGACCTGTCAATGAAGGCCTCCACCGGAGCCCTGGTGCCCGAAGGAGCCTTCGAAAGGACGTTGCCGCGACCCACAGCCCGGTTTGCCAAACCGGGCGAAGGGGGCGAGACCAACACCTCGAAGCTGGCGGTCCCGGCGGCCCTGCAGCCATGGTGCCCGCCAAGGATCGTATGCGCCTTTGGGGACTCCGTGCTACCCAGCGCCCAAGATCCAGAAGCTCATGTAAGCCCCGATGCATGGATCACGGAGGTCCGGGACTACTTGAAAGACAACATCCTTCCTGATGAACATGCATCTGCTGAACGGATTGTGTGGATGGCTAAGAGATACACGCTGGTAGAAGGGGATCTCTACCGGCGTGGCGCCAACGACATCCTATTGCGGGGCATAACCCAGGAGGAAGGCTGCGACCTGCTCGCAGAAATCCATGGAGGCGAGTGCGGGAACCACGCATCTTCCCGCACGCTGGTTGGTAAAGCCTTCCGGCATGGCTTCTACTGGCCGACAGCCCTCCTGGACGCCGTCAAGCTGGTTAAGAGATGCAAGGCATGCCAGTTCCATGCCAAGCAGATCCACACACCGGCGCAGACGCTGCAGATGATCCCACCCTCGTGGTCGTTCGCGGTATGGGGGTTGGACATCCTAGGGCCCTTCCCCAGAGCTGTCGGGGGATACCGGTTCCTCTACGTCGCCATCGATAAGTTCACCAAGTGGCCGGAAGCTGCACCAGTCATCACCATCAACAAGCAATCCGCAGTCAAGTTCATCAAGTCAATCGTCTGCAGGTTCGGGGTCCCGAACAGGATCATCACCGACAACGGGACCCAGTTCACCAGTGCAGCGTTCCAAGAGTACTGTGAAGACCTTGGCATCTAGGTGTGCTATGCATCCGTTGCTCATCCAAGGTGTGCAGCCTGCTTTGCCTGGTCCTGCACCCAAAGCATGCGCACCCTGCCTCCCCAGCGCTACGGTCTAAGTACTAGGGGCCGGACGGTTACACCCTGACCAAGGAGGGAGCCGGACCCCCGGTACCAAGTGCACTGAATTACCCAAGCCCCGTATACCGGCCCAGGACTGTAAGCCAAATAAGACTAAGAGACAGGGAAGGGAGGACCTCTGAGCAGAATTACCGTTTCCCTACTCGTGTGCAGGACCTCCTGAGAGGCCTCCCGGACCTCCGGCGCCGTAGCTGCAACACCGACATGCTCCGGACGGACAGGGGGCCCTGTCCTTGGCTCCCCCGCAGGAATGTGGTAGGTGTGCCCAATGCATTGGCCACACCTACCAGGGGGCCACTATGGGGACTACACAAGGGAATGCCAGAGCACCCGGTTGTATTGAAGTCCCAAGACTTCTCAAGACCAGAGCTCCAGACTCCAACTCAAGACCCCTGGGGTCCTCATGAGAACAAGGGCCCAAGGGAGGTGTCTGTGCTAAAAAAGTTTCGGGATCGGTGGAGACCTCCCGGGGTCCTTACGGAGCTAAGGGATCGGGCAGGGCAAGCCAAGAAAAGAAAGCAAAAAGCACAGGCGCATAAAACAACAAGTTTATTCATTGAAGAGCTCCATGACCTTGTCTACAGACAGAAGACAAAAGGAAAAATACAAAAGCCCTCCAGCTACAAGGGCAAGCATCTAAGAGTCGCCGGCCTCCCGCTGGAATCGAGACGTGAGGAGGGCGACGACGTCTCTGACTCTGGCCCTGGCGATCCCCTCCCGCTCAGCGACGGGGCCCAGCACCACCGGCTCCAGAGAGATGGAGGAGTCCCAGCTCCGGAAGCATGTAAGCACGTGCACGGCGACCTCCTTCGCCAAGCCCCTCCCCTCGACCTCGAGCTCGTCGCCGGTCACAGCTTCCAGCCTCTCCAGCTTGGCGCCGATGGACTCGAGTGCCGGGAGCGCCTGGGCCATCTCTTGCGCTGGTGCCCCCGTCCTCACGGGGCTGAAGCCGAGAGGCACTAGAGCAGACTCCGCCTGGCCAACAAAGTCCTAGACTCCCTAGGCCTCGACGGCCTGGGAAGCCCGGAGCTGCTCCACCTTCTGACGAGCCGCCAGCAGGGTGCCAAGTCCTTCCTTGGTGAATCTCCTCTCCTTGGCCGCTAGATCATTCTCCTGGAGCTGGAGGTCCCGGGTAAGGCTCTCCAATTCCGACACCCGGAAGTCGACAGCAAGCTCCCGGTTCAGCACCGTCTGGCGGTCCTTGGCGACCTGCTCCTCCCTTTCGGCCAAGGCTGCCTCCCGGAGTTCCATCTCCCCGGCGCTGGCCCATAGGTCGCCTTCTCCCGCCTGCAGCTGCTCGGTGACCTCCTTCTCCTTGTCCGCCACGGCGCGCTCCCGCTCCGCGACGGCACACTCGCGCAGCGCCAGCTGCAACTGGATCTCCTCATTGGCGATGATGCGGGCCCGAACACCGTCATAGGACTCGTGGGCCTCCTGCATGATCTTCCATGTCTCGGTGTCCAGGAGGTCGACGGTGTTCTTCTGCGCAATGAGGAGTTTCTCCTCAGCGTTGAGCCCCGTCCTCTTAGCGTCGAGCTCCTCCTCGACCTACCTGGTCCGCAGCTTCAAGAGCCGCCCCCAGCCGCGGAGGCGGTCCCTGTCGTCTGCCAAGTCCTCCTGCTCTCGCTCGAGTGCAGCCTGAACCTGCCGGACACTGGACTGGGCAAGTTCCATGGCATCCGACAGGGATAGTGGAGCAGCAGAGGCCGAAGCTGCGCCGCGAACCTCCTCCATGGCGTCGTCATCCGACGGAGGAGACGCCGGCGCCACAAAACCCAGGGGAGCCACGACGATGCGCCAATCAGGAGAAGACGGTGCTGAGGCAGGGCTAGTCCCGATGCGTTCCTGTTCACTGCCCACCTGGGGACCCACGTCAGCTCCTCCTGCATCAGCACCCGAAGGCTGGTCGCCGCCAGCCTGCTCCGCCGAGTCTTCACCAGCAGATAGCTCCCGTGATGGCGAAGGAGGAAGTACCGCCGCAACACTAGGATCGGGAGCCTGAGTACTTGGGCTCACCGGCGCACCCGCAGGAACAGGCGCCGCCGTTGTCGCAGAGGCCGGTCCTGCCAGGCCAGAAGGAGAAGAGAACTGGACTTGCACGGGGGCTGGTGAAGCTGCTGTGGCATCCGTACGCTGCGGCACTGGGCTGCTACCAGCCGAAGTTGGCTGAGGGACAGGCGCGTCACCGTCAGCCGACGAGACCCTACAAGCACAGGGAACACTCAAGACAACGGCCTAAAGGAGTTTTCAAGAAAGTGCGCGGGGTAGAAAAGGAGAAGGCCCCACCCGCGGGATCGTTATCTCCCCCGAGGTGGGTCCGGGGGCAACTGTCCGTACCCTCAGTACCGGGTACACCCGCGCACAGGAGAAAAACCGCCTAAGGACCTTGCCCCCTCCGCAGGGGTGAGCTCCGAAGGCGCCACGTGTTCAGCAGGGCCGGGCCTCCCCTCTCCTCAGAGGCGAGCCCTGGGCCTGCCACGCGGCCAGCAGAGCCGGGCCTCGCCCCCTCCGCAGGAGCGAGCTCTGAAGGTGCCACGTGTCCAGTGGGGCCGGGCCTCCCCTCTCCTCAGAGGCGAGCCCCAGGCCTGCCATGTGGCCAGCAGAGCCGGGCCTCGCCCCCTCCGCAGGGGCAAGCTTCGAAGGCGCCACGTGTCCAGTGGGGCCGGGCCTCCCCTCTCCTCAGAGACGAGCCCCGGGCCTGCCACGTCGCCAGCAGTGCCGGACCTCACCCCCTCCGCAGGGGTGAGCTCCGAAGGCGCCACTGTGGGGACCACCCCGTGGTTCACCCACTCCAAGATCGCATAGGGTGGTGCCGTGCGATGCGGCACCCAACAGCACACACGAAAAGAATAAAGAACAACATATAAACTTTTATTTGATATAAAACAGCGGAAGTCTTTTACAAAACCTAATTAACAGCGGAAGTTATATACATAGTTGCTCTCAAACCCTAACTAAGCAAAAGTGCAGCCGTCCAGCCCGGGGACGCTACACACTAGCAGCATGGAACCGGAGATCACGGCGGCGTGCATGGCTCCAGCTCGGCCGTGTACCCCGACGGGGGCATCGCCTCGTCCTCGGAACCTTCCTCATAACTCTCACCTGCAAACAGCTCAAATATTGCAACCGTGAGCACGAAGGCTCAGCAAGTCTTAACCGTCAACCCTAGGCATGGGACTCTATGTGCAAGGATATGTAAGATGGGAAAAGGAATTTGCGACAAAGACACGCCTATAAGTTGATCCTTACTTTCAGTTTTATAGCAGCAGATTCATGTGCCTTAGGCAGCCCTCACATCGAGAGTCCACAATCAAACAAGAAACGCTTTCCCCCGATGTGGAGATGCCCAAAGTGGAATATAAACTTAATTAGCTCTATATCTACAGCAATCAAGGTATTCAAGACATTAAG
Organism: Neostapfia colusana; assembly: GCA_030760725.1. Lineage (NCBI taxonomy): Eukaryota > Viridiplantae > Streptophyta > Magnoliopsida > Poales > Poaceae > Neostapfia > Neostapfia colusana. Next base: position 23,973,750 of record JASWHV010000019.1, on the reverse strand, counting down.
GTCAATACAGCATTTTCAGTTGGCTTATTTCACTTCTTACTACGTCACAGCGCAGTGAACAAGCGGGTACTCAAATAACCGCGAGGGACGGTGATTGCAATCAAGACACACCCGGATAACACGTCACATACACCCACTTTCAGAAGCGTGATTCCACACCCCTTCCTACTCTGTTGTATGCAACAACCTTTCAAAGGCAACCCAGATTCCGAACCGGTCCATCCGTAACGGGTAGGAGGTCCCCGCGTGGAGCGTGACTGTGCCCACCGGCATATTTACACCTTGCTACCCTCAACCCACTCCTATTTACGGTTGGGTAAGCCTCGACACCAAGGTTAACCAATTACATCGGTTTCCTGGTTCCCATATGCCAGTATGCATCCGGTACTATTCGATACTTGTCCAGCAGGGCCGCACACGGACGGTCCTCAACCGACACCAACAGGGCTACGCACGTGAGACCTCTGCTCACTGCATCCTATCCCCCCTGCTGGGTCTCATTTTCATAACTCAAGCCATTATCTACCTCTTTTCTTCCCGTGTGATAAGTACTATCTCGCGAGTAGCTTCCAACCACTCGACTTCTACCGAGATCCTATACATTAGCATGGCATTCTCTACTCGTCAGTTTGTAAACTACCCAACCCTTTATAGGATTTAAAGAGGCTATGCAAGTGGGGTTTCAATCACCCTAACTCTAATGCAAACATTCACCGTAGACATAAATGATACAAATAAAAAGCTTTATAAAAGGTACTTATGTGCAAACCGGGGCTTGCTTGGTTGCGAGTTAAACGGAAAGTCAGCTTCTGGTGGGAGGACGTCCAAGGGCTCCGGCGTATCCTTAACTTCGGTCACTATTATGAAATGTAATAAAATACATGTATAAGTATTAAGAATTTATAAGAATTGGACTTCTATTCATAGCTATTGCTATTTAAAATCCTTAATTGGCTTTGGGATTTTTACCGTGGATACTAGACTCTCTACGGATGATTTGAGCCAAATTTGGAGATATGTCATTGCACAATGTAGTATTTAAAATTCCTACAAGTACAATGCTTCTCTGAATTTCGAGCCCACTTCAGGAGCTTGGACATAGCTAATGGTGGAAGATCTGATTAGGGTAAGTCTCCATGGTTCTAACAAAATTTGTTTCACCATTTTTGGAGCTACCATCAGAGAGATATGAATTTTTGAACTTAGACAGGAGTTCTGAAAAAGCTTCTGTTTAAATTTGAATTTTCAAATAAGGGCTGAACTTGAGAAGGTAATTTGACCTAGCAAATGACCTCCAATGAAGCCCAAATTTTTACTGGAGATCAGTATCTATGAAGAGGATTTGCTACCCAAATTTGGGAATATTTCATAAAGAATTGCTCCTGTAATAAATCCCTAAAGGATTTAATAAAAACAATTCTACAGGAATTCCTGGGCATCTTCATAGCCAAAATTTGGTTTCTCTGTGAAGTACTCCTCATGAGGAACCCAACAAAATTGGTCTCACTCTTTTTGGAGTTTTCTACACAAAGTTATGGCCTTGTAAAGATCAGCTAATTCCTGGGATTATTTCTCTAATAGAAACTTCAAATAATTGGGCTGGGCCCACTGGTTTAATTCGGACCAGTCAGATCTTAGCAACACCGGCGGCAACGGGGTTATTCCTGTGCAGCCGCACCAGATCCGGCGCCACAACCCGATCCTCGCGCGAACCCGGAGGCTGACCGGTGGGACTGGCCCTCCTTCGTCTTCCTTGCGCTGCCCGCGCCTTCCGCGGCGGCGCACGCCGGTGAGGCTCGCCGGGACAGGGTTCCTTTGGTCCAAACTTCGTCAAACTCGCCGCCTGTGAGTTCTACACCGTGCTGAACACGATGGTGGGGTCGGGGCCGATGACAACGGCCGGAAAGGTGCTTGCACCGGCGACCATGTCGAAGCTTACTTCGGCGACCTTGCTCTCCCTTAACAGTGGGTCATTCGGGCTAGGGTTTGCTCCAAAAGAACCAGTGTCCCATGGACATCCTCGACCCATAGCTCGCTCTCCCTGAAACCCACCGGAGAGAGGACCTCACCGGCGACCCGAGCCCGCAAAACTCCGGCGGCGACAAAAACTCGGTACCTAGCATCTCTACTTGCTCATTTGAGCTGCTAGAACTTCGGGGAGATGCGCAAGCCTGTGCTGGAGCTACTGTAAGCTTATCTAGCGCGGAGCTACCCCGAGCACAACGAATTTTTGGTTAGACCGCGCACTACCCGTCGGTGTACCGTTTGGGGAAACGGTGAAATTCTTGCCATCGGTCCTAGCAAACGCTAAACGGCCTCCGGCTACACGACCAGGACATGTCCACGCACCTTTCTTGTATAGGAAGTCAGGGAAGAGGGTGGCCGGTTGCTGCTGTCGACGGAGAGCCGAAACGGCGAGGTCCGGGCATCTTGAAGCTTTGGCGCCAATCCGCGTTTCTCGAGCAGTTCGGACCGGCAAATCTCGAAGGGGCTTTGGCAAGGGCTAGAGCACGTCCAGGCGATGCTCTTTGCTGTGGAGCGCTCGAGCTATCGAGCTTGGAGGGCTGTGGTCGAGCGGAGAGAGCTGAGCGGCGGTGTCCAGTGGAAGTGAGACGGTCGCGGCGCTGCACGAGCTGAGGAGGAGGAGAAGTAGCGCTGGGGTACTCGGGCGGCCGCTCTTATCGCCCACGCGCGCGCGCCGACGTCGGCCAGCGAGAACCAGCTCGGTGGCACGGTGAGGGCGTCGGGGGGAGCGCTTTTCCGAGATCTGTCGCGCCGCGATCAACCGGGAACAGAGAGAGAGAGGGAAAACAGTCGGTTGTTTGCTTTAGGTGGCTGACAATTGGGCCCCACTTCCCCTTTTATTTAGTAAAACTTTTCTGATATTTTTCCCTCCAGCAACTCAACATTAAAAGCTTTACTTCATCCAAAAGTTATGTTTGAATTTGCAGAATTCAAATGGTTTGAATTCTGGTGTAGAATTTGAATGGGGTTTGATCATTTGAATTTGAAAAGGAGTTTGAATTCTCCACTTTGTATTGCCTCAAAAATATAGCCAACCAGCTCCAAAGTTTCCAATTTTTGGCATGGCTGCTTATTAAAAGGTGGAGAACAACTTTGTGAACCCAAATTTTCAAATTGAGGGAATTGGAATTTGAAACTGAATTTGAAATTCAGATTAGAGGGCTTCTCCTTTTAATCCCAAACAAATATTAAAACTCCTCCAAATGAGCTGAAATTTGGAAGGTTGAATATTTGGACTATAAAGATCCAAGTTGTGCATTTAGATCTCCATGTTTGGAAATTTTGGGAAATCTAAACCCTCACTTTGAACTCACACTTATTATAATTCAAAGTTTTGATTCCCCTCATTTTTCATAAGTGTATATGAGCTGAATTTTCTTGCTACCACTTTTGGGGATTTTACATCCCTCCCCCCTTAAAAAGAATCTCGTCCCGAGATTCCAAAGGAAAAGTAAAGTGGGGAAAAACTTTACCGGGTATATGATGATAGCAAGTCCGGATAATATGTTCGTAAATAGTCCTCGCTTTCCCATGTCGCCTCATCAGCGGTATGGTTACTCCACAAGACCTTGTAGAACCATAAGGTTCGGTTTCTTGTGGCACGAGTCTTTTTATCGATGATCCGGGTTGGATACTCCGTGTACGTGAGGTCCGGTTGAATAACTTCTATGTCTTCAGTGCGGATTTCAGCTGAGGTTTTGAGGCACTTCCGCAGCTGAGAGATGTGGAAGACATTGTGAATGCCTGCGAGAGACGCTGGTAACTCCAGGTGATAGGCCACGGGTCCGCATCTTTCAATGACGGCGAACGGACCAATGAACCGCGGCGCAAGTTTACCCTTCACTCCGAAACGGTGAATTCCCTTCATCGGAGACACACGGACATAAACATGGTCCCCGATGTCGAAGTGGAGAGGGTGGCGTCTCTTATCCGCATAGCTCTTCTGACGAGATTGAGCAGCCTTGAGATTGGCTTGTATTACTCGCACTCGTTCTTCAGCTTCATTCACAAGTTCAATGCCGTAGATGACTCGCTCGCCAGACTCGCACCAGTTTAGAGGTGTGCGGAATTTCTGGCCGTAGAGAGCTTCATACAGCGCCATCTTGATGCTAGCTTGATAGCCATTGTTGTAAGAAAACTCCGCCAACGGCAAATGATCGTCCCAATTCTTGCCGTGGTGGATGGCACACGCGCGTAGCATGTCTTCAAGCACTTGATTCACCCGTTCAGTTTGACCATCTGTCTGCGGGTGATACGCGGAGCTTCGGATCAGTTTGGTCCCCAATGATGCGTGCAGCTGTTCCCAAAACCGAGAGACAAACAGCGCACCGCGATCTGAAATAATGGAGCGGGGAACATCGTGCAAGCATAAGATTCTTGCAATATAAAGCTCCGCATATTGCTTGGCCACGTACTTTGTATGTACGGGAATGAAATGAGCCGACTTGGTTAGTTGATCGACTATCACCCAAATCGAGTCATGCTTGTGAGACGTGAGAGGTAACCCGACTATGAAGTCCATGCTGATATCCTCCCACTTCCATGCCGGAATGTTTAATGGTTGCAGCTGTCCGGCTTTACGCATATGGTCGGCCTTCACACGCCGACACGTATCACATTCGGATACGTATTTTGCAATTTCTCTCTTCATCTGTGTCCACCAAAACCTGGTTTTCAGATCCTGGTACATCTTGTTGCTGCCCGGATGAATAGAATACTTGGACAAATGAGCCTCGTCCAAGATTTTCTTTCGAAGCTTCATGTCACGGGGTACCACTATACGGTCTTTAAACCATAGAGTGTCGTGTTCATCTCTTCGGAAGCATTTCATTTCGCCATTCTTCATCCTTCTCCGAATGTGCGACATTCCCATGTCCTTCTTCTGAGCTTTCATAATCTCCTCTCTTATGGTTGGGATGAGAGCAAGATTATATAACGCCCCATACGGAGTCAAGTACAGACTTGGCTCCTCCTCTTCAAGTGGGGTGATGGACAGATTGTTGACATGGGATTTGCGTCTTAAGGCATCGGCAACCACGTTTGCCTTACCGGGGTGGTAGTGAATCTCGATCTCATAGTCTTTGATCAGTTCTAGCCATCTCCGTTGCCGCATATTCAACTCCTTTTGAGTGAATATATATTTCAGACTTTTGTGGTCGGTGTAGAGGTTCACTAAGTTCCCAAGCAAATAGTGCCTCCACATCTTCAAGGCCAATACCACAGCAGCGAGCTCAAGATCATGAGTCGGATAGTGCTGCTCGTGGTTACGAAGTTGACGTGAGCCATAGGCGACCACTCTTCCTCCTTGCATCAATACACAGCCAAGCCCGATGCCAGACGCATCACAATATACGTCAAAGGGCTTGGTTGTATCCGGTTGAGCTAACACCGGGGCTGTTGTAAGATGCTTCACTAATGCTTGGAAAGCTTCTTCACAAGCTGAGCTCCAAACATATTTGATCCCCTTCTTCAACAGTTCAGTCATCGGCTTAGCAAGCTTGGAGAAGTTTGGTATGAATCTCCGGTAATATCCTGCTAACCCGAGAAAACTTCTGACTTCATGTACTGATGTGGGGGACTTCCATTTCAGCACTTGTTCGATTTTGCTTGGATCAACTGCAATGCCTTCTGCAGAAATGATATGACCAAGGAATGGCACATGGCAGATCCAAAACTCGCACTTGCTGAACTTGGCATAAAGCTGTAAGGGCCTCAGTTTTTGACACCCATTTGTAGTGTTCATCCCCACACCACACACCTCATTTGAGGAAGAATGATGAACACAAATAAAGAGCAAGTAACAATTATCAACATGCTCATTAGAGAACAAACTCACACATTGCAAAAGTGATACTTCCCACATGTGATATAGATGGGCTGGACATATGAAAACTCCTACACTTTGCTAAGGATGTCCATGCCAAGTTTCACCCAAATTCAAAACCCTTTTGAGGTCACTTTGGGTATAGATGGGAGGGGGGCAGTTTGAAAACATATTCAAATTCAAACTGTTTTTATACCATGAATTTGAAAGTGGAAGGCATATTCTTGCTCAGCACATTTTTGTGAGCTCACACACCAATTTTCACTCCATTTGGGGTTGATCTTGACATGAGCTAAGGGGGAGAAATTCAAACTTTATTTGAATTTCAAACTGCACTTGTGCTGAAATTCATTCAAACCAAACCTCATTTGAACTTTGATCAATTCAAATGGCTCTTGGGTGAATAATTTGAATTGCCAAGGGTAGAATAGGGTTCACTGTTTACCACAGCTGTTAGGAATAAATTTCAGAGGTTAAAAGAGAAGTGGGACCCACATGTCAGCCTCTGCCTCAAAGCAAACCGACTGAACCACAGTTCAGTCGGTTCCCGGCAGCTGTGCGCGCGCGCCACCGAAGGGGGCAGCCGGCGCCAGCTCCTGCTGCGCGCCCCAAGCCGGAGACCGGACCGCCGGGCTATTTATTCCCTCCCCGGCGTGCTTCAGTCGCCATTCCCCGAGCTGCCGACGTGCACGATCCATTTCTCCACTGCCATCACCGCCGCTCGAGTTCCTGCTTGATCAAGCCGATCACAGCTTCTTCCTTCCACTCCAGGGTCCCAGAAAGGTACTAAAGACCTTCCTCCATCCTCCCCATTGCTAGAAATCGATTGAAACCGAGTGATATCGGCTGTGCCGAAAGATCAAACTCGGAACTGGAAACTGCCGCACCTCGGGCTCTCGTGGACAGCCCAACCTGGGCGTTGTCACGCCCGAGCCAAGGCACCCTTGGACGCGCAGGTGACCGGTGCTGCTCATCCCCGAGCCATAGCTCGAGTGATTGCTCACCGGCGGCGAATTTCCACTTTTCCCCTTTCTGTGTGCAGAACGACCTTCGGGTACGATTCTGTTTAATTCGTGTTCTAGAAAGGATTAGAGGGCCTCAGGCCACTCCCACACGAGCTAGACACGGTGACGCACAAGTTGCCTTCACAACTCTGGGCCGGAAAACCTCTGTGCCCGGCGTAATTCAAGGTCTACTAATGGCGGAACGAACGGGGGGTGTCGGGCGCACGGTGAGGACCTATTTCGGGCCTTCCCCGAGCTGCCCCGAGTTCATGTCGACCTTCTCTGAGGTCCACTGATGCTCCCCGACCGATTTCCCAAGTAGCTGAGGCACTAGGAGCGTCAGCCGACATGGCCGAGGTCGTTCCGATATGGCGGCTCGTCGCCGACCATGCTCCGGCCGTTGTCATGAGCAGCTGGCCCTCGGGTCAGGTTCCCCAAGTAAAAGTAGGCAGGGGCGGCCAGAATCAAGAAGTTTGGAGCTGTACAGCAGCCAGCGGCGAGCTCTCCGGCGAGGTCCCTCTGCGGCGGAGCGCAGGTGTCGCGAGGTTGAAGAAGGGGGTGGACCCCAACTGTCAGCGACCGATATTTTGAATCGGGATCCGGCTGCGGCCGGGATCGGGTGTGCTGGCGCGCAAAATCCTTGTGGGCCGCGGTGTGCTGTCGCTTCGGCGTGCGACACGTGTCCCCTGGGCCCACGCGCGAGTTTAAACTTTTCCCCGATTTTCAGATTTCCTTTAAACTTCAAATCCTTATAACTTTGGCTAGAAAGCTCCAAATTGAGTGAACCAAATTTTGCTGGATTCAGCTCTCTGAGTACTTTCCAGAAAATCAAGTTTCACTTCATGAAATTCCTTAATTCTCCAGAATTAATTCCTTAAAGTTTAAACTGTTAGGAATTTTAACTGGAGAATCCTTTGGAGGAAAATCCTGAAATTTTGCTGAGATGTTCACCAAAATATCCTTGAACTACCATAAAAATTTCAGATCCATTTGAGCTCATTTAGTCCACCTAATGGTGTGATTAGTAAAACTGTTCCAGAGAAAATGGAAAATGTTCAGAAACATTTTCAGAATTTTCTCTGAAATTGTTTAGCTCATATCTTCAGTTAGAGACTTCCAAATTAAGTGAGACCAACTCCAGTAGAACCCTCTGAAAATCTAGTTTTCAGAAAGTCATAGTTTGTCTCATGAAAATCCCTAGAACACCCTAAGAGTTCCAATTGAGGTCAAGAACATAATTATTTGTGGAGGGCTCAAGTGAGCTTCACTGCAACTAAAACTTGACCAAGTCTTTGTTTAGGTTGTAACCAAGCCACAGTAAAAGTTTCACAGTCATTAGGTCTGTCTAGAAAGGTTTATAGACTTCACAACTTCAAAGTTAATACAAAGGCATTTAATTAATACATACATTGTTCTTATCATGTAGTCGCTAAGGTCGAGGAGGAACCCGAAGTCCTAGACTTCGTTACTCCGGAGGAACAGCTAGCCTACGACCAAGAGCAGCAAGGCAAGCCCCGGTTTGCATTAACCTTTTTACAAATGTTTATTGTTTTGAGCACATCGTTGAATATTGTTCTTTGCATTAGAGTCTTGATTGGAAACCCAACTGCACAGCCAAGAAACCCATGGGTTGGGTTTAGGATTGCAAACCTCGTTAGCCACTGCATTGCTAGGATAGAGTAGGATTCGGTACAAGTCGAGTAGTTGGAACTACTCGCGAGAATAGGCTAGAGGCACATTGCTCGGGTAGAGATAGCACATGATACACATGGCAAGAAAATGAGACCGAGCGGAGAGTAAGGGCAGCAGGACTTTGGGGCCTGTGTGCGATAGCTCCGCTTGTGTCGATTGAGGACCGAGCCGTGTGCGGGCCTGTTGAACAAGCTAGAACAGTACCGAAGACCTACCGGCTATATGGGAACCGGGAAACTGATGTAACTCGGGTAGCTGGGTGTTGAGGCATTGCCCGTCGTTCAGAGGGTAGGTTGAGAGCTCGAGGTGTAAATCAGCTGGCGGCACAGAGATGCGCGTGCAGGGACCTCTTGCTCGGGACGATGGGACCGGTTCAATATTTGGCTAACGGGTGAAAGGTAGTCGCGTACGGCGTCCGTGATGGTTGTTGTAGGCAACATCGAGTACGGGCGTACGTGACGGGTTGTTCGGGTAACCCTGCAGGTGTAAATCGATTATAATCGCCGTCCCTCGCGGTCAGTGAGTACCACTTGTTCACTGTACCGTGACGTAGAAAGAACAGGCTAGTTACAATGTTAAAATGTTGCTGATTGAAAGCTGGACATTGATTGTTAATGATATGCTGTAGCTTAGCGCTAACTAAAGTTCTTTTCAACTTTGGGCAAAGTACATGAGAGAAATGCGTTTCTTGTTTGATTGCGGCTCTCTCATGTGCCTTAGCGTAAAGTTCTCCACAACCTGCTGCTAAAACTTGAAAGTAAGGTTCTACTAATTAGGCGAGTCCTTGCAAATGATTTTTGCCTCATGCAACCCATTACCCTCATGTAGAAGTTCCATGTTTAGGTGAGACGGGTCAGACTTGCTGAGCCTTCGTGCTCACTGCTTGTGTTTGAAGCTTTTGCAGGGTTCTATGAGGAAGGGACTCCCGAAGAGGAGACGGAACCCCAGGAGGGGAACCCCGTCGAGTGGGAGTCGTGCACGCCGCAGAGTTAGTGTGCGTGTGTGCTAGCAAGGACACGTTCAAGGGCTGAACGTGCACTTGATGCTTAGTCTACGCCCGTGAGTGTGGACTAAACTTATTTTGATATAAACATGTTCATAAACTTGTTTATGTAATAAAGCTTCCGCTTCCGCTTGTACCTTTGACGTGTGTTATACGGTGCTGTGCAATGCAGCACCCCTCAGCGTGATCCTGGCTCGACATGACCAATGGGGTCGTGTCAGCGTGGTATCAGAGCTCGCTTGAGGTTTAACACAGTACAAAGGTCTTCTTTTTCAAAAATCCAGTGAGGAACGAGTTAGTAGCCCGTATAAGGATGTTATTAGCATATAGAAAGTGGCATATTAACCTATTTGTTATGTCGGAAAATCGTGCATCTCGGGACGTTCATGTCTTGGGGGGTGCACGTAAGCGCTGTCCACCAGTGCGCACAAGCTGAAGGGTGGAGCCCCACGGGTGGCAGGTAACCCGACCCGCTTTAGTATCCTCTACGACTCTTCATGTCGTTTGGGGTATTCGAGCAACGTCTGTCCCTGGCGTGCGTGGTGCAACATGGGAGACCCCGTCACGTGGTCTGAAACGTGAACACGTAACTCAAGGCGTGTTTGGCTTGAGAACATCCGGGCGAGTGATGACGGCCGGGTGTACCAACTGTATGGATTCTGGGCTCGGTGTGCAGCCGAGTCTGATGATTGGTTGAATTTCTGCAGGTAGCCTTACCACGAAACGATATACGTGTAGCATCCGTGTGCAAGTGACGAGTAGTGCCACTGAACTAACGAAGCCGGCTAAGTCCGGTATAGGTTTTTCCTTTGTGAGGACGTAGTACCGACATAATCTGGTGACGCATCGACGTCACACCCAACTAAATGAACAACTTCATTTAAAAACTTGAAGGTTTTGATCCAAAGTAGTAAAACTTGATGTAACTCTTTCCCTTGAACAGGATATTCAAAGCTGACAAGTTTTCAACTTATAGGATGTTAAGGACAGAGCACTCTGATTTCAGCTGAATCAAAGCTGAAGTTAATCAGAGGTTAGAGGTTGAGTCTTTCGAGGTTGGGGTCGTATGATACATTTCTGGAAAGCTTTGGAAGAGCTTTACAACTTTTCTGCTGAGTTCCAGAGGTGTTTCATCCCTTAACCACTCGAAAAATGCAGTAGAGTTGAAACTGTCCAGAAAACAGGACAGAGTAAAGACTCTATGTAAACTCTCTGTAAATTGAGCATAACTTCCTGCTTAAAAATCCAAAAATAGGAAATGAGGTAGTTCTGGAAAGCTTATGAGATGGGTTACGACTTTGTAACAGAAAGTTTTGTCAGATTGGGAACAGAATTAACTGGGATTCTTGGATCAATTCAGTACCTAAAGCAGGGAGGTGCTGTCCAATTGTTTCCAGAAATTCTGGTAACTTTGACATCTCATAACTTTTGAACCAGGACAGATCTTAGGCCAACCAAATACTTTCTGGAAAGCTATTGAAGTTAACTTTAACTTTGATGTTGAGCTCCCGAATTGGTTTTGCCTTTAACATGGCCTAAATCAGGTTGATATGGAAACTGGTCAGGGCTGTCATGGTAACAGCAGATCAGCAGTCAAATTTGTTTAAAAATTTGGACTATGTTTCCAGGTGTTATGGGTTCAATGACATATCTTATGTTATAACTCAATGGTTTACTGTTCAAATAAATATTTGACATTTCTCAAATATATTTTTACAAGATGGCAGCAGATAAACGGTTGGAGAATGGGTGGGTAGTTTCCCACTGCTCTGACCGTAGCGGCTACCCGGAAGCATTGTGGCAAATGCTCCAATATTTCGGGTACAACCAGAGGCCGCAATACTTCGCCAAGGAAGAAGGCGAAGAGGGGAACAAGACGTGGACAATCCATGTCGAGATTCCCGCAGGACCTACGCCACCCGGTTGGGTGCCATTCACCGTCACGGTGAGAGGAAGACAACCGGAAGGGATGTGGCAAGTGGCAGCCCATGACACTATGTCACGTTTCTGCCAACTACACGTGCAGGCTATGGAGGGAACTCCATACGCACTCGTTCCGGTGGAGGGACGAGCTCAGCATGTGTGGGAAGAAAGGTACCTGGAGGCAACAGACCCGACTTGCCCAAGGTACAACCCCGCGGAGGCAAATCTCAGTCTCCAAATGAGGGCGGGAAACGCTGTGATGAACAGCCAAGCTGTTCATACGGAGCATCTCGCCACCAAGCTCAAGAAGAGCGCAAGCCGTGGAGATCATTTCGAGGGTGCTCACAGCGCACTCCGCAATGTGCTCCTTCCGACGATCAAGCGACTGAATGAACAACACAATCAGTTGCGTCGTCTGAAGAAGGCAAAGAAGAAGGGCCGTGTTGACATCGCGGCGTTGCAAGAGCTGGTGCAGACCCTAACCCAGCAGAATGAGGACCTTGCTCAAGAGCGGGACGACGCTATTGAGGAAGGACAAGGCTGGGAAGAGGACTACAACCAGGCTATGGACGAGGTGCATGCATTGCAGGACCTCGTGCCCCCGGTATTGGGCGTACCGGTAGTCTTGGGTCTTCCAGCAATGGGAGAACCCGGAATGGGAGAAGAGGTGGTAGATCCAGAGCCACCAGCAGAAGTACCGGAGGAGGACGACCCACAGGAGGTTGAGTTCTACTCCGAGTAGGGGGTTACGGTTGCCAAGTAGGGCAGCTAGGGTAGCGTAACCCAACTTTTGTAATAGGTGACATGTCGTGTAGACAGTAGCGTATGTATAGGTAGTGACGACATGAGCACGACTTCTCGGAGATCCGAGAATAATGTATCTTGTATAAAGTGTATGCTTTATCAATATATGTGAATGTTGTGCAAGATAATCATGCGTCGCTTCAATATCTACTACTGTTTATGGAATTTTGAGTGAGACATGTGCTAATTGCTGCTGTGCTGAATTTCAGAATGACGCGTACTCGTGCCAACCCTGATGTTGGAGGTACTAGCCAAGGGGGAGAGACCTCCCAACCACCTCCCGAGGACTCCTCGGGACAACAGCAGCAACAGCAACAGCAAACACCGCCACCGCCACTGCCAACGGTTACATTGGCCGACATTGTCGCGGCAATGGCAGGTTCACATCAGCAGCACACAGAGCTGCTGCAAACGTTAATTGCGAATACGTCTCGCCCCGAGAGACGTCAAGATCGTGAGGGGCGCCAACAGAGCTCCTACTCCGACTTCCTGGCGACTCATCCCCCTGTATTCTCAAGGGCGGATGAACCACTTGACGCGGACAACTGGCTCCGCGCCATAGAGATGAAGTTCGGGCTGCTCCAAATCAGCGAGCAGCGCAAGACTCAGTTCGCGGTCCAGCAGCTCCAAGGATCCGCGAGCGCGTGGTGGGCCAACTTCTGTGCTTCACAGCCCACCGACCGAGTGATGACCTGGGCGGAGTTCCGGGCGGCCTTCAGGGCCTATCATATACCGCCCGGTTTGATGAAGAGGAAGACGCAGGAATTCCTACACCTGCAACAAGGGAGCCGAAACGCGCTGGAATATTCCAGGGCGTTCAACGATCTCGCGCTCTATGCGTCGTATCACGCAGATACGGACGAGAAGCGGCGGGACCACTTCTACCAGGGGCTTAATCCGCTCCTGAAGGACAAATTGGCGATGTTCAATCGCGGCAGCCTCAACGACATCATTGATGCTGCGATTGTTCAGGAGGACTCCGGCAAGGAGTTGGCGGCGGCAGAGCGAAAGCGAAGCGCGCCGCAGAGCAGCGGAGAAGGAGGCGGTCCTTCTCAGAAGTTTCGGATGGTGAATCGCCCACCATCAGGTCCACGCTGGCAGCCACCACAGCGGTCGATACCGTTCCGCGGTCGGCCGTACTCTTCACCGGCATTCCGGCCGGCACTGCCAGCACCACCGCAACAACAACAGCAACAGCGGGCGATGCCGCGTGCGTTTGCACCTCTGCAACGCATGCCGGGCTTTCGTGCCCCGAGTGCTCCACCAGCAGCGGCCACATGTTACAAGTGTGGTCGTCCAGGACACTTCGCGAGCAGTTGCCCGGAGAGGCAAGGCGGCGGAGTGGCACCACAGTTTCCGGGGAGGAATCAACCCCGGAACCCTACTAATGCGCGGAGGGCAAACCCTAGGCCCGGCACTGTCCACCAGCTTGCCATTGAGGACGTGCCGGAGGGCGAGCCAATCCTTGCGGGTATGTTCCAACTCCACCAGCATCCCGCTATAGTACTATTTGATTCAGGCGCCACGCATAATTTTATTAGCCAAGCTTTCATTGCTAAACACAGCTTGCCAATACTACCCACCGATAGTCCATATTTAATTTGTTCACCGGGTGGGAAGATTTCAGCAAGCGTAATGGTCTCCAAAGCACCATTATGCTTAGCGGGTAGAGTGTACCCCACGTCTCTCATCATCTTAGAGGGACAGAAGGTCGATGTCATCCTAGGGATGTCGTGGTTAACCCGCCACGGCGCTGTTTTAGACACCGTCCTTCGAGTCGTGCACTTAAACTCAGAAGTGCACGGTTCTCACTCATTATTTCTGGACAGTCCAGAAATAAAACTTCCAAGTGTCTATCAAGCTACAACCATCAGATTGGAAGACATTCCAGTGGTCCGAGAGTTCCCGGATGTGTTCCCGGACGATTTGCCGGGGATGCCACCCGATAGAGAGGTGGAGTTCAAGATTGAACTTGCACCGGGAACCATGCCAATATCCCGAAGGCCGTACAAGATGGCGCCCAAGGAGTTGGCTGAACTGAAGACTCAGCTCACGGACCTTCGGGAGAAGGGTTTTATTAGGCCGAGCTCCTCCCCATGGGGCTGTTCGGCGTTATTTGTCAAGAAGAAGGATGAAACGTTGCGGCTTTGCGTGGACTACCGTCCATTAAATGCCGTAACCATCAAGAACAAGTACCCGTTGCCACGGATCGACATGTTGTTTGATCAGTTGGTCGAAGCAAAGATCTTTTCCAAGATGGATTTAAGATCCGGGTACCATCAGATTAAGATAAGGGCGGAGGACATTCCGAAGACAGCTTTCTCAACAAGGTACGGACTTTATGAGTACCTGGTCATGTCCTTCGGCCTCACCAATGCTCCAGCTCACTTCATGTACTTAATGAACTCGGTGTTCATGCCGGAGCTGGACAAGTTTGTCGTGGTCTTCATCGACGACATCCTGGTATACTCCAAGACGGAGGAAGATCACAAGAAACATCTGCGTATAGTCTTGCAACGGCTGCGGGATCACAAGTTATACGCAAAGTTCAGCAAATGCGAGTTTTGGATATCGCAAGTGCCTTTCCTCGGGCATATCATCTCAGCGGAGGGTATCGCTGTGGACCCGAGCAAGATCACGCAAGTGCTGAATTGGAAATCCCCGAGAACTGTTCATGAGGTACGGAGTTTCCTCGGACTCGCGGGATATTATCGGAGGTTCATTCCGAACTTCTCGAAGATTGCCAAGCCAATGACAGAGCTGCTGAAGAAGGCTACCAAATATGTTTGGAGTCCAGCATGTGAAGCAGCATTCAAGGCTTTAGTCAAGCACCTGACATCAGCACCGGTTTTGGCGCAGCCAGACACAACAAAACCGTTCGATGTGTACTGCGATGCATCCGGCATTGGGCTCGGATGTGTGCTGATGCAAGACCGAAGAGTGGTCGCGTATGGATCACGGCAGCTTAGGAACCATGAGCAAAATTATCCAACTCACGACTTGGAGCTCGCTGCCGTGGTACTTGCACTGAAGATGTGGAGGCACTACCTACTCGGTAACCTCGTACATTTATATACCGACCACAAAAGCCTCAAGTACATATTCACTCAGAAGGAGTTGAACATGAGGCAACGAAGATGGTTAGAACTGATAAAAGATTACGAAATAGAGATCCATTATCATCCGGGCAAGGCAAACGTTGTGGCAGATGCGCTAAGCCGCAAGTCACACGTCAATAATCTGACCATCACACCGTTGGAAGAGAGCGAACCACCACTACATGTGATTCCACACGGAGCTCTCTACAACCTAGCTTTGATCCCCACCATCCGTGAAGAGATAGCGGCAGCCCAGAAGAATGACAAGGGCATGTCACATTTGCGGAGACGTGTAGACAGTGGGGAGTTGAAATGTTTCCAGAAGGACGGAGACGGCGTCCTATGGTTCAAGGACCGGATCGTCGTACCCCGAAACCCGGAGTTACGGAAGAAAATCTTTGATGAGGCTCACTTATCAAAGTTTTCTATTCACCCCGGCAGCAACAAAATGTATCAAGAACTCAGAAGAAGGTTTTGGTGGACACGGATGAAGCGAGAGACTGCAAAATACGTGTCCGAGTGTGATACATGTCGAAGGGTGAAGGCAGACCACATGCGGAAACCGGGACTGCTGCAACCACTAGGCATTCCTGCCTGGAAGTGGGAGGACGTGAGCATGGATTTCATCGTCGGTTTACCCACCACCTTACAGAAACATGATTCTGTGTGGGTGATCGTCGATCGGCTCACCAAAGTTGCCCATTTCATCCCGGTCAACACCAACTACAACGCCAAGAAGTATGCTGAACTATACATCTCACGGATCCTATGCTTATACGGCGTACCCCGTACCATCATCTCGAACCGAGGCACTTTATTTGTGTCCCGTTTTTGGGAGCAGCTACACGCTGCCTTGGGGACGAAGCTGATCCGTAGTTCAGCCTACCACCCGCAGACAGATGGGCAAACTGAGCGGGTAAATCAAATCCTAGAAGACATGTTACGAGCTTGCGCTATCGACCACGGCAAGAATTGGGATGATCACTTGCCGTTAGCCGAGTTCTCGTACAACAATGGGTACCAAGCCAGCATCAAGATGGCGCCCTACGAGGCGCTATACGGCAGGAAATGCCGCACACCACTGAACTGGTGTGAGTCTGGCGAGAGGGTTACCTTCGGGATTGACCTTGTCAACAACGCGGAAGAAAAGGTTCGACTGATTCAAGCGAACCTAAGAGCTGCTCAATCCCGTCAGAAACAGTATGCGGACCGGAGAAGGCGCCCATTACAATTCGAAGTTGGAGATCACGTATACCTACGAGTGTCTCCAATGAAGGGCGTAAACAGATTTGGGGTGAGAGGAAAGTTGGCACCCCGATTCATCGGTCCATTCCAGATTACCGAAAGATGTGGATCGGTAGCATACCGGCTGCAATTACCAGAAGCACTTTCCGGTGTGTACGACGTCTTTCACATTTCCCAGCTGAGGAAGTGTCTCAAGCTATCAACTACCGTTCAGCTGGAAGACATTGAAGAACTGCAACCGGATCTCACCTATCGGGAGGAACCGGTGCAGATCATAGATGAAAAGGCCCGAACCACACGCAACCGTACGTTGTGGTTCTACAAGGTTCTGTGGAGTAATCACTCCATGGACGAAGCGACATGGGAGAGCGAAGAATTCCTTCGCACTAACTACCCCGACTTTTTCACGTCGCATATCCGGTAATTTTCCACCGTCCTCTCCCTCATTTTCACCTTATAATCTCGGGACGAGATTCTTTTAAGGGGGGAGGAATGTAAGGGCCTCAGTTTTTGACACCCATTTGTAGTGTTCATCCCCACACCACACACCTCATTTGAGGAAGAATGATGAACACAAATAAAGAGCAAGTAACAATTATCAACATGCTCATTAGAGAACAAACTCACACATTGCAAAAGTGATACTTCCCACATGTGATATAGATGGGCTGGACATATGAAAACTCCTACACTTTGCTAAGGATGTCCATGCCAAGTTTCACCCAAATTCAAAACCCTTTTGAGGTCACTTTGGGTATAGATGGGAGGGGGGCAGTTTGAAAACATATTCAAATTCAAACTGTTTTTATACCATGAATTTGAAAGTGGAAGGCATATTCTTGCTCAGCACATTTTTGTGAGCTCACACACCAATTTTCACTCCATTTGGGGTTGATCTTGACATGAGCTAAGGGGGAGAAATTCAAACTTTATTTGAATTTCAAACTGCACTTGTGCTGAAATTCATTCAAACCAAACCTCATTTGAACTTTGATCAATTCAAATGGCTCTTGGGTGAATAATTTGAATTGCCAAGGGTAGAATAGGGTTCACTGTTTACCACAGCTGTTAGGAATAAATTTCAGAGGTTAAAAGAGAAGTGGGACCCACATGTCAGCCTCTGCCTCAAAGCAAACCGACTGAACCACAGTTCAGTCGGTTCCCGGCAGCTGTGCGCGCGCGCCACCGAAGGGGGCAGCCGGCGCCAGCTCCTGCTGCGTGCCCCAAGCCGGAGACCGGACCGCCGGGCTATTTATTCCCTCCCCGGCGTGCTTCAGTCGCCATTCCCCGAGCTGCCGACGTGCACGATCCATTTCTCCACTGCCATCACCGCCGCTCGAGTTCCTGCTTGATCAAGCCGATCACAGCTTCTTCCTTCCACTCCAGGGTCCCAGAAAGGTACTAAAGACCTTCCTCCATCCTCCCCATTGCTAGAAATCGATTGAAACCGAGTGATATCGGCTGTGCCGAAAGATCAAACTCGGAACTGGAAACTGCCGCACCTCGGGCTCTCGTGGACAGCCCAACCTGGGCGTTGTCACGCCCGAGCCAAGGCACCCTTGGACGCGCAGGTGACCGGTGCTGCTCATCCCCGAGCCATAGCTCGAGTGATTGCTCACTGGCGGTGAATTTCCACTTTTCCCCTTTCTGTGTGCAGAACGACCTTCGGGTACGATTCTGTTTAATTCGTGTTCTAGAAAGGATTAGAGGGCCTCAGGCCACTCCCACACGAGCTAGACACGGTGACGCACAAGTTGCCTTCACAACTCTGGGCCGGAAAACCTCTGTGCCCGGCGTAATTCAAGGTCTACTAATGGCGGAACGAACGGGGGGTGTCGGGCGCACGGTGAGGACCTATTTCGGGCCTTCCCCGAGCTGCCCCGAGTTCATGTCGACCTTCTCTGAGGTCCACTGATGCTCCCCGACCGATTTCCCAAGTAGCTGAGGCACTAGGAGCGTCAGCCGACATGGCCGAGGTCGTTCCGATATGGCGGCTCGTCGCCGACCATGCTCCGGCCGTTGTCATGAGCAGCTGGCCCTCGGGTCAGGTTCCCCAAGTAAAAGTAGGCAGGGGCGGCCAGAATCAAGAAGTTTGGAGCTGTACAGCAGCCAGCGGCGAGCTCTCCGGCGAGGTCCCTCGGCGGCGGAGCGCAGGTGTCGCGAGGTTGAAGAAGGGGGTGGACCCCAACTGTCAGCGACCGATATTTTGAATCGGGATCCGGCTGCGGCCGGGATCGGGTGTGCTGGCGCGCAAAATCCTTGTGGGCCGCGGTGTGCTGTCGCTTCGGCGTGCGACACGTGTCCCCTGGGCCCACGCGCGAGTTTAAACTTTTCCCCGATTTTCAGATTTCCTTTAAACTTCAAATCCTTATAACTTTGGCTAGAAAGCTCCAAATTGAGTGAACCAAATTTTGCTGGATTCAGCTCTCTGAGTACTTTCCAGAAAATCAAGTTTCACTTCATGAAATTCCTTAATTCTCCAGAATTAATTCCTTAAAGTTTAAACTGTTAGGAATTTTAACTGGAGAATCCTTTGGAGGAAAATCCTGAAATTTTTCTGAGATGTTCACCAAAATATCCTTGAACTACCATAAAAATTTCAGATCCATTTGAGCTCATTTAGTCCACCTAATGGTGTGATTAGTAAAACTGTTCCAGAGAAAATGGAAAATGTTCAGAAACATTTTCAGAATTTTCTCTGAAATTGTTTAGCTCATATCTTCAGTTAGAGACTTCCAAATTAAGTGAGACCAACTCCAGTAGAACCCTCTGAAAATCTAGTTTTCAGAAAGTCATAGTTTGTCTCATGAAAATCCCTAGAACACCCTAAGAGTTCCAATTGAGGTCAAGAACATAATTATTTGTGGAGGGCTCAAGTGAGCTTCACTGCAACTAAAACTTGACCAAGTCTTTGTTTAGGTTGTAACCAAGCCACAGTAAAAGTTTCACAGTCATTAGGTCTGTCTAGAAAGGTTTATAGACTTCACAACTTCAAAGTTAATACAAAGGCATTTAATTAATACATACATTGTTCTTATCATGTAGTCGCTAAGGTCGAGGAGGAACCCGAAGTCCTAGACTTCGTTACTCCGGAGGAACAGCTAGCCTACGACCAAGAGCAGCAAGGCAAGCCCCGGTTTGCATTAACCTTTTTACAAATGTTTATTGTTTTGAGCACATCGTTGAATATTGTTCTTTGCATTAGAGTCTTGATTGGAAACCCAACTGCACAGCCAAGAAACCCATGGGTTGGGTTTAGGATTGCAAACCTCGTTAGCCACTGCATTGCTAGGATAGAGTAGGATTCGGTACAAGTCGAGTAGTTGGAACTACTCGCGAGAATAGGCTAGAGGCACATTGCTCGGGTAGAGATAGCACATGATACACATGGCAAGAAAATGAGACCGAGCGGAGAGTAAGGGCAGCAGGACTTTGGGGCCTGTGTGCGATAGCTCCGCTTGTGTCGATTGAGGACCGAGCCGTGTGCGGGCCTGTTGAACAAGCTAGAACAGTACCGAAGACCTACCGGCTATATGGGAACCGGGAAACTGATGTAACTCGGGTAGCTGGGTGTTGAGGCATTGCCCGTCGTTCAGAGGGTAGGTTGAGAGCTCGAGGTGTAAATCAGCTGGCGGCACAGAGATGCGCGTGCAGGGACCTCTTGCTCGGGACGATGGGACCGGTTCAATATTTGGCTAACGGGTGAAAGGTAGTCGCGTACGGCGTCCGTGATGGTTGTTGTAGGCAACATCGAGTACGGGCGTACGTGACGGGTTGTTCGGGTAACCCTGCAGGTGTAAATCGATTATAATCGCCGTCCCTCGCGGTCAGTGAGTACCACTTGTTCACTGTACCGTGACGTAGAAAGAACAGGCTAGTTACAATGTTAAAATGTTGCTGATTGAAAGCTGGACATTGATTGTTAATGATATGCTGTAGCTTAGCGCTAACTAAAGTTCTTTTCAACTTTGGGCAAAGTACATGAGAGAAATGCGTTTCTTGTTTGATTGTGGCTCTCTCATGTGCCTTAGCGTAAAGTTCTCCACAACCTGCTGCTAAAACTTGAAAGTAAGGTTCTACTAATTAGGCGAGTCCTTGCAAATGATTTTTGCCTCATGCAACCCATTACCCTCATGTAGAAGTTCCATGTTTAGGTGAGACGGGTCAGACTTGCTGAGCCTTCGTGCTCACTGCTTGTGTTTGAAGCTTTTGCAGGGTTCTATGAGGAAGGGACTCCCGAAGAGGAGACGGAACCCCAGGAGGGGAACCCCGTCGAGTGGGAGTCGTGCACGCCGCAGAGTTAGTGTGCGTGTGTGCTAGCAAGGACACGTTCAAGGGCTGAACGTGCACTTGATGCTTAGTCTACGCCCGTGAGTGTGGACTAAACTTATTTTGATGTAAACATGTTCATAAACTTGTTTATGTAATAAAGCTTCCGCTTCCGCTTGTACCTTTGACGTGTGTTATACGGTGCTGTGCAACGCAGCACCCCTCAGCGTGATCCTGGCTCGACATGACCAATGGGGTCGTGTCAAAAGCTTATGGTCTCTTAATCGTTGAAGCACGATATGCAAGTGCTTGGTGTGTTCCTCTTCACACTTGTAGTAGACCAAGATGTCGTCTATGAACACTATCACAAACTTGTCCAACTCCGGCATGAACACTGAGTTCATGAGATACATGAAGTGTGCCGGGGCGTTGGTGAGACCAAAGGACATGACGAGGTACTCATATAACCCATATCTCGTCGAGAAGGCCGTCTTTGGAATATCTTCCGCCCGGATCTTGATTTGATGATATCCGGAGCGAAGATCCATCTTTGAAAATACACTTGCACCCACAAGTTGATCGAATAATATGTCGATGCGGGGCAGTGGATATTTATTCTTGATGGTGACGGCGTTGAGAGGCCGGTAGTCCACACACAACCTCAAGGTTTCATCCTTCTTCTTCACAAACAGCGCCGAGCATCCCCATGGCGAGGAACTCGGTCGAATGAAACCCTTCTTCATTAAATCATTGAGCTGCTCCTTCAATTCAGCCAGCTCATTCGGAGCCATCTTGTACGGTCTCCGTGATATCGGCGTCGTCCCAGGTACGAGTTCAATCTTGAACTCGACATCTCTTTCGGGTGGCATGCCCGGAAGATCATCCGGAAAGACATCCGGGTATTCACGGACCACACGAATATCCCCCAGTTTCGTGGCTTCCGTGTTATATGTGGCTGGGGTTTCTTGAACCAAACGGTCAAGAATAAGAACATGTGGTTCATGAAGTGGAGAGTTTAAACGAACCACGCGTGGAATGATCTCAAGAACAGCACCATGGCGATGTAGCCATGACATTCCTAAAATGACATCAAGTTTTTGACTCTCTAACATGATTAGAGAAGTCGGATATAGATTCCCACCCAACTGTAATGGTGCTCTATAGACCATTCTATCAGCTGTTATTTTCCCACCCGGAGAACATATCAAATATGAATTATTTGTGGGAATGATAGGCAGTTGATATTTAATAACATAAGACTGACTTATGAAATTATAGGTGGCACCGGAGTCAAAAAGTATGACTACGGGATGATCCAGGTAAGAGAACGTACCCGCGAGGACGGGTTCGCCTTCCGGTACGTCTTCGATAGCTAAGTGGTGGGCGTTGCCGGGTTTTCGTGCTGGTTTCTTGGGCTGATTGCGGGGCTGATTAGCACCCTGATATGGTGCTGCACCCCTGCCCTGTCGCGGCTCGGGGCAGTTTCTTGAAATGTGCCCGACACGGCCACACGTGTAGCACGTGTAAGGTGTCGGGGTCCCGCCGACTTGAGGACGGAATCCTGGTGCACGCTGTTGAAACTGGGGCGCACGCGGGACCATCCTTTGCTGCTGCTGTTGCTGTGGTGGATACGTCGGTCGAAAGCCCGGCGCATTATATTGCCGACCGCGAAACTGAGGCGGTCGCGCCGGTGGCTGCCATCTCTGACCGGATGGTGAGCGATACACCATGCGGTATTTTTGTGGCGTTCCACCACTGCTGCTCGTCAGCGCGCTGCGTTTCCTCTTGTCAGAACCGCGCTCGCGCTGAGCATTCTCCTGTAGAATCGCGGCATTAACTAGGTCGTTGAATGTGCCGCGATTACTCTGGGCGAGATGGACCTTCATCTTGGAGTTCAGGCCCCGGAAGAACGCATTGCGCTTTTTGTCTTCCGTGCCCACAAATCCTGGTGCATACTGCGCCAGCCGGTTGAATAATCTGGAGTACTCATGAGCACTCCTCTCGCCTTGCCGTAGCGCCAGGAACTCCTGGAGCTTCATCTCCATCACACCGGGAGGTATGTGATAGGCACGGAACGCCTCCCAGAACTCCGCCCATGTGACGGCATGGCCAACCGGTAAGGAGGCGGTGTAGTTCGCCCACCATGTACCGGCTTCTCCTTGAAGCTGTTGCGCTGCATACAGCGCCTTCTGGTGTTCGGTGCATCGTAGCAGCCCGAACTTCGCCTCCAGAGTGCGGATAAAGCTGTCCGCCTCCAAAGGTTCTTCGGCCTCCGTGAAGACCGGTGGATGGGTCGCCATGAACTCTGAATACGAACTTTGTTGGGGCTGGCGTTGCCCATTATCTTGGCGTCCTCCCTGATGGGACGCATTTTGCTGGACTAGCATCCGCAGTAACTCGGTTTGCTCGTCGCGCGAGCCGAGCACTGCGGCGAGAACCTCCGCCAGGTTTCTTGGAAGTTCTGGCGGTGGAGGAGGTGGTTGCTGCTGCGTCGTGGTTTGCTCCAGAGGTGGAGACTCATCACCACGAACCTGACTTGGACCTCCCTCCTCTTGCGTTGAACGTGTCCGCACCATTCTGCATTCAGATCATTCAAATGATCAGCACATGTTGGTTTAGCTCATCCAGTCTATACAATAGTAATGCGAGAATGGGATAAACAACGCGCATAACAATCACACATATGGATAAAGTATAAACTTTATGCACCATATACATCCCTGGACCGTGTCATACGATCGAGTTCCAAAGTATTGAACTTTATGGGTTAAAAGTTCATTTCGACCATCGGGGTCACCACGGGATGTTAAGTGTGTTAGCATGAGTACTTCCTCGCTATTGTATTGGACCCAAACATGTACTAACTCGAAGTGATATGTCAAATGCATAAACCCTTCGACTCCAACTCGCTGTGTTACAACAGCCACTGGACGTCAAACGGTGAAACTAAGTGTTTTGGTTGAAATACAGAAAATTCCAGAGAGCATTTGGTCCGCCCTGTTTTTGGACAGTACCTACTCATCTGAGATTTTCATCCCTTTGGAGGGAGATTTTGTTCTGGAACTCTACAGAAAAATTGTAGAGGACTTCAAAACCTTTCCAGAATGGTATCACACACCTCCATTGGTTCAACCAATCTGAAGTTATGCCCTGTTGAAGTTCAGCAAAATTTCTGCCGAAAACAGGGGAGATTATTCCTAAGCTTTTGAGATTGAACCTATACTCCCAATTGACTCTTAGTTCAATATAGGAGTTTACTAACCTCTAAATGAAATCCTAAACTTCATTTTGACACTTTTCTTAGAAAATAAACTTTTATGCAATCGGTACTACGTTTCCTCACCAAAGAAAAATCCTAAACCGGTATTCCGGCATATACGTATCAAATGGTGGAACTTAAGTCGTCACTCACAAACGGTTTCTACACGTCATGCACTAACGTGGTTAATGTACCTGCAGAAGAACACACAATAATGATGCACACAAAGGATTTAACATTGCATGCAGTTCCATATCATAGTAAAAACATACGGTCCCTATCATTGCCATACGGATCGTCCTTGAGTCAAGCCACGTCTCAAGGTACATGGTCGTGTTTTCACACCACACGACGGGGAACCCGAGTAGAGCGCGAACGGGTCGTCACGGTTGGGAATTTTATCAACCCAACGGATACCACCTACTGCCTCATGACCGTTGAGGCACGCCGATGGCGAGCGCTGCGTATGGCCCTTTGAACATTGAACGTTCAAGAGTTGCATACTATCGTGTTGCTTACCACACGATGGGGTATTCTCACTTTAGCCTAAAGCACGCTGGAGATCAGCGTTTTCATATGCTCTCAGAACCATAAAGAGGTTCAGAGACTCATATTCACAACCGTGCCAAGCCACGGTATATCCTTCCATACTATTGCTCGTATGGGGAGTTACCGCAATTGATCCGCCTGCGGTGGCGTACCTTACCTCTTACCTGACGTCAGAGCGTCGTTACAGAATGTATAACACATAAGTTAGCTTTTCCACCATAGTAACTACTACTATCATAGACCTTATGCGGGCTTAAAGATTAATCCTCACTCGACTACTTCTATGTTCTCAAAATAGCTCTTTTCGAGTGTGCTATTCCCAATGCGGCTCTGATACCACGGCTGTGGGGACCACCCCGTGGTTCACCCACTCCAAGATCGCATAGGGTGGTGCCGTGCGATGCGGCACCCAACAGCACACACGAAAAGAATAAAGAACAACATATAAACTTTTATTTGATATAAAACAGCGGAAGTCTTTTACAAAACCTAATTAACAGCGGAAGTTATATACATAGTTGCTCTCAAACCCTAACTAAGCAAAAGTGCAGCCGTCCAGCCCGGGGACGCTACACACTAGCAGCATGGAACAGGAGATCACGGCGGCGTGCATGGCTCCAGCTCGGCCGTGTACCCCGACGGGGGCATCGCCTCGTCCTCGGAACCTTCCTCATAACTCTCACCTGCAAACAGCTCAAATATTGCAACCGTGAGCACGAAGGCTCAGCAAGTCTTAACCGTCAACCCTAGGCATGGGACTCTATGTGCAAGGATATGTAAGATGGGAAAAGGAATTTGCGACAAAGACACGCCTATAAGTTGATCCTTACTTTCAGTTTTATAGCAGCAGATTCATGTGCCTTAGGCAGCCCTCACATCGGGAGTCCACAATCAAACAAGAAACACTTTCCCCCGATGTGGAGATGCCCAAAGTGGAATATAAACTTAATTAGCTCTATATCTACAGCAATCAAGGTATTCAAGACATTTAGGTCAATACAGCATTTTCAGTTGGCTTATTTCACTTCTTACTACGTCACAGCGCAGTGAACAAGCGGGTACTCAAATAACCGCGAGGGACGGTGATTGCAATCAAGACACACCCGGATAACACGTCACATACACCCACTTTCAGAAGCGTGATTCCACACCCCTTCCTACTCTGTTGTATGCAACAACCTTTCAAAGGCAACCCAGATGCCGAATCGGTCCATCCGTAACGGGTACGAGGTCCCCGCGTGGAGCGTGACTGTGCCCACCAGCAGATTTACACCTTGCTACCCTCAACCCACTCCTATTTACGGTTGGGTAAGCCTCGACACCCAGGTTAACCAATTACATCGGTTTCCTGGTTCCCATATGCCAGTATGCATCCGGTACTGTTCGATACTTGTCCAGCAGGGCCGCACACGGACGGTCCTCAACCGACACCAACAGGGCTACGCACGTGAGACCTCTGCTCACTGCTTCCTATCCCCCCTGCTGGGTCTCATTTTCATAACTCAAGCCATTATCTACCTCTTTTCTTCCCGTGTGATAAGTACTATCTCGCGAGTAGCTTCCAACCACTCGACTTCTACCGAGATCCTATACATTAGCATGGCATTCTCTACTCGTCGGTTTGTAAACTACCCAACCCTTTATAGGATTTAAAGAGGCTATGCAAGTGGGGTTTCAATCACCCTAACTCTAATGCAAACATTCACCGTAGACATAAATGATACAAATAAAAAGCTTTATAAAAGGTACTTAAGTGCAAACCGGGGCTTGCCTGGTTGCGAGTTAAACGGAAAGTCAGCTTCTGGTGGGAGGACGTCCAAGGGCTCCGGCGTATCCTTAACTTCGGTCACTATTATGAAATGTAATAAAATACATGTATAAGTATTAAGAATTTATAAGAATTGGACTTCTATTCATAGCTATTGCTATTTAAAATCCTTAATTGGCTTTGGGATTTTTACCGTGGATACTAGACTCTCTACGGATGATTTGAGCCAAATTTGGAGATATGTCATTGCACAAAGTAGTATTTAAAATTCCTACAAGTACAATGCTTCTCTGAATTTCGAGCCCACTTCAGGAGCTTGGACATAGCTAATGGTGGAATATATGATTAGGGTAAGTCTCCATGGTTCTAACAAAATTTGTTTCACCATTTTTGGAGCTATCATCAGAGAGATATGAATTTTTGAACTTAGACAGGAGTTCTGAAAAAGATTCTGTTTAAATTTGAATTTTCAAATAAGGGCTGAACTTGAGAAGGTAATTTGACCTAGCAAATGACCTCCAATGAAGCCCAAATTTTTACTGGAGATCAGTATCTATGAAGAGGATTTGCTACCCAAATTTGGGAATATTTCATAAAGAATTGCTCCTGTAATAAATCCCTAAAGGATTTACTAAAAACAATTCTACAGGAATTCCTGGGAATCTTCATAGCCAAAATTTGGTTTCTCTGTGAAGTACTCCTCATGAGGAACCCAACAAAATTGGTCTCACTCTTTTTGGAGTTTTCTACACAAAGTTATGGCCTTGTAAAGATCAGCTAATTCCTGGGATTATTTCTCTAATAGAAACTTCAAATAATTGGGCTGGGCCCACTGGTTTAATTCGGACCAGTCAGATCTTAGCAACACCGGCGGCAACGGGGTTATTCCCGCGCAGCCGCACCAGATCTGGCGCCACAACCCGATCCTCGCGCGAACCCGGAGGCTGACCGGTGGGACCGGCCCTCCTTGGTCTTCCTTGCGCTGCCCGCGCCTTCCGCGGCGGCGCACGCCGGCGAGGCTCGC
Organism: Neostapfia colusana; assembly: GCA_030760725.1. Lineage (NCBI taxonomy): Eukaryota > Viridiplantae > Streptophyta > Magnoliopsida > Poales > Poaceae > Neostapfia > Neostapfia colusana. The sequence goes on along the minus strand of JASWHV010000019.1, from coordinate 23,946,264 downwards.
CGGGACAGGGTTCCTTTGGTCCAAACTTCGTCAAACTCGCCGCCTGTGAGTTCTACACCGTGCTGAACACGATGGTGGGGTCGGGGGCCGATGACAACGGCCGGAAAGGTGCTTGCACCGGCGACCATGTCGAAGCTTACTTCGGCGACCTTGCTCTCCCTTAACAGTGGGTCATTCGGGCTAGGGTTTGCTCCAAAAGCACCAGTGTCCCATGGACATCCTCGACCCATAGCTCGCTCTCCCTGAAACCCACCGGAGAGAGGACCTCACCGGCGACCCGAGCCCGCAAAACTCCGGCGGCGACAAAAACTCGGTACCTAGCATCTCTACTTGCTCATTTGAGCTGCTAGAACTTCGGGGAGATGCGCAAGCCTGTGCTGGAGCTACTGTAAGCTTATCTAGCGCGGAGCTACCCCGAGCAAAACGAATTTTTGGTTAGACCGCGCACTACCCGTCGGTGTACCGTTTGGGGAAACGGTGAAATTCTTGCCATCGGTCCTAGCAAATGCTAAACGGCCTCCGGCTACACGACCAGGACATGTCCACGCACCTTTCTTGTATAGGAAGTCAGGGAAGAGGGTGGCCGGTTGCTTCTGTCGACGGAGAGCCGAAACGGCGAGGTCCGGGCACCTTGAAGCTTTGGCGCCAATCCGCGTTTCTCGAGCAGTTCGGACCGGCAAATCTCGAAGGGGCTTTGGCAAGGGCTAGAGCACGTCCAGGCGATGCTCTTTGCTGTGGAGTGCTCGAGCTATCGAGCTTGGAGGGCTGTGGTCGAGCGGAGAGAGCTGAGCGGCGGTGTCCAGTGGAAGTGAGACGGTCGCGGCGCTGCACGAGCTGAGGAGGAGGAGAAGTAGCGCTGGGGTACTCGGGCGGCCGCTCTTATTGCCCACGCGCGCGCGCCAACATCGGCCAGCGAGAACCAGCTCGGTGGCTCGGTGAGGGCGTCGGGGGGAGCGCTTTTCCGAGAGCTGTCGCGCCACGATCAACCGGGAACAGAGAGAGAGAGGGAAAACAGTCGGTTGTTTGCTTTAGGTGGCTGACAATTGGGCCCCACTTCCCCTTTTGTTTAGTAAAACTTTTCTGATATTTTTCCCTCCAGCAACTCAACATTAAAAGCTTTACTTCATCCCAAAGTTATGTTTGAATTTGCAGAATTCAAATAGTTTGAATTCTGGTGTAGAATTTGAATGGGGTTTGATCATTTGAATTTGAAAAGGAGTTTGAATTCTCCACTTTGTATTGCCTCAAAAATATAGCCAACCAGCTCCAAAGTTTCCAATTTTTGGCATGGCTGCTTATTAAAAGGTGGAGAACACCTTTGTGAACCCAAATTTTCAAATTGAGGGAATTGGAATTTGAAACTGAATTTGAAATTCAGATTAGAGGGCTTATCCTTTTAATCCCAAACAAATATTAAAACTCCTCCAAATGAGCTAAAATTTGGAAGGTTGAATATTTGGACTATAAAGATCCAAGTTGTGCATTTAGATCTCCATGTTTGGAAATTTTGGGAAATCTAAACCCTCACTTTGAACTCACACTTATTATAATTCAAAGTTTTGATTCCCCTCATTTTTCATAAGTGTATATGAGCTGAATTTTCTTGCTACCACTTTTGGGGATTTTACAGCCACGTGCCATGCTACCCACCCCAGCTCAGTAGGCAGCAGGAGTAAAGGCACACCATGCCCTGTACGATCAAGACATTCAAGACCCGCGCCTTCCCAAGATGCGTAGACGCGGCGCACGCCCCTGTCAGGTGGCACTGTGACCAGTCGCGTCACAGTTAAGACAAGCACACCATGCCAGAAGCTATTGACCAAAAGATACGGCGACAAGACATTCCCTGCCGTCCCTGCCATCATCAACCACTACACCTAGCTTGTGGCACGGGCAGGACGGCAGAACGACGACTAAGAAACCATTGCCCGAGACAACTACCAGCATTCACTGCATGATATGGTAGATGGCAGGAAATATCCCCGGGGCCACCTGTCAGGCCCCAGGGCCCACCTTGTAAGCCGCCCGAGCCTTGAAGTATAAAAGACTCGGGTTCGCAACGTTGCAAGGGATTCAAAAGTGGGCAACTCAGTTCATCCAGATCACCAAGCTTAGAACTCTGGTTCTAAGCTCCGAGCAATACAGCTCCCGTGGACGTAGGGTGTTACGCTCCGGCGGCCCGAACCACGTAAAAATCCTTGTGTCAATCCTCTCACAACAAACGTGACCTCCCGAGAGAACTAGGTCCCTCCGAAAAAGAACCTCCGCGGGTTGCTCCTGAAGCAGGCCTGGGGGGTGTCGACGGCATACTTCGACACTGGTGATGATGATCCTTGAACTAAACTTAGGTAGAAATTAAGGTTCAACAATTAAATTCGGGAGAAATTGTTGTTGAGGCTATCAAAGGTGGCATGCAGTATGTTTGGATCAATAGCGGTGCATATGAAGGTAATTGAGACGTGCTAAATGGTGTTGCAAACATGTGTTTAAGTGATGGGCACAAATGCAGAGATGACATGAGGTTTGACATGATTCCAACATGTTTGGACGATAAAAGTGAAGGTTGAACATGTTTAGAATGTGTTGCACATGTGCCATGAGTGCATGGACGTGGCAACATGAAGTAGATCTAGAAAGGAGATTACAGATTTTACTCTCACCAGATATGGAAGGAAACAACTGTAGGATCAAAAGATACGAGATCAGCTGAGAGGGTTGTGAATGATAGATGATGCAAAATTTTCAGCAGAAGACTCGACCCCTCAAACAAAAACTGATATGTCTAAAACACATATGTGTGAGTAGGTTCTGTGATACCAAACGTGATACAAACTCTATAAAGTTGGGAAAAAAGTTAGAAAACCAACACAATAAAAATCACGTCAATAGGTGTAGTAAAACTCAAGATATGATAAAAAACGTAATAAAATGTCACTCTAATGTACCCAAGCAAATTTCTAATCTATAATGCTGTAAAAACCCTTGTGTGACTTGTGAACCGCAATTCTAATGACATTGAAATCTTCATAGATGATAGAAAATTGAGTTTTGTCGCTAACATAAAAAAACACATCAATTGAATGGGTAGAACAAAAGTTATGTCCAAAAGAGTAAAGCAACGTCAATCTAAGCAAAACCGATGGGTAAAACTTGCATAAAACGACCCATATGAACACAATGCAAAAGCTATGCATGAACCATGATATTAACTTAGAAAAACACATTAAAAGACAGCTGCAGGGATGTATCCTATGAAGCCAAGTGATCTCTATTTATATCCACGCCCCTTACATCAACGGATCCAACTAGTACAACTTCGAAAGAGTCCTATTTAAGTAGAAAATCTTCTAACCTACTTGAACTCTATCTATTGGCACATATATCAGAATCCTGACCTTCTAAAACTCTTTGTACGCAGTCACAAGAGTTATTGATAGAAACAACTCAAAATCTGACCCTAACTTGGACTCTACAGGTTGAACTCGCAACCAAGTTGAAAACAGATGTTTTCTGGCCGTAACATCGGACTTCTTACTAAAACTCACATCTGAATCAATCCAATTCAGACATTAACCCGAATCAACTTGGAACCTACCTAAAATAAACTTTTCACATTTGAACATACTGGAATCATGCTGCAAACTTGTGTCAACCTCCACACACGTTCAAAAACCTTCGCCACACCTTGGAACAATGCTGCCACATCAATGTACTCCTTGCACACATGCGGACCTTCGAAATACATTCAGCCTTCAATTTTCAGCATCCAAACATGTTGGATCACGCCACAACCTCGTGTCTTCCCTACACTTGTGCCCATGACATCCACAAATATTTGCAACACAACTTGACACATCTCAAGCACCATCATATGCACCATTATTGATCCAAACATACAGCATGACACCTTTGATCACCTCAACCACAATTTTAGCTGAATTTAGTTTTTGAATCTCAACTTCTTCGTAAGTTTAGTTTAAGTATAACCATTACCAGCAATGTCTTAACCTCAAGTAACACCTGCACATGAACAAACAACCAATACTTTTTTAGCTGAAGTATACGACTTGACTCCCGTTATTCCACACCACAACACTTTGCATGACAGCCTCACATAAACATGTTGCTCACGTTCAAACCAAAATACATCAAAACTCAGTTCATGAGAACCAAACATTCTATCCCACACATCAAAAACAATTTAAACACTTCCCTTGTCAAACCACACATCATGTAACACATGAATGATCAAAACTTTACATTAAACTCTTACTTAAAACACTCATTGCTAATGTACTCAGCACACCTAGGTATCACAGCAACTGTATGAATATTAGATATAGCAAGTTAAATATAGAATTGAATAGGAACTCATCAAAGTTGTAACCAACTTGGTACTTTTCCTGAGACCTTCAGCCCCTATGAAAGGCAAAGGAGGTGCACCGAGTTGAAGAATCCAATCTTACGTCCACACGCGCATATAGACACCTACAATCACATTGCACCAAATACTAGGATTTTGACCATCAGGCATCTCATCGAGTAGTCGATGGACAACCCCCATACATCATTATAATCCTGATATCAAGAAGAATCAATCAAATTGGATTAGGGTATTACCTCACTGCCGAGGGCCCAAAACTGGGTATATCATATCTCCTATTAGTAATGTGACCATCGACATGCAATTACTCTTGCGTACTCCCCCTCAATCTTATCTACAAATTATATTACCATAAAAAACCCGTGACAATTGGTGCAACTGATAAAGGATCACGCGTAATAATGGTTTCAACACATTTGATCTTGGTTAGTTTTGACTCGCCAATTCTTGACTAGGTCATCTTTATTGAGTCAATAGACTTTGTCACCCACCAGCCAGTTTTACATCTGACACAATCATGATGAGCATCATCTATCTCCATTCACCGCCTCCTATCATAAAGGAGTCGACGCTCAACCGACTGTGTTGCTAACTCTCACCACTTTGTCAGCATGATCTAGATTTCAGTCTCACTCCAACAAAATCTTTGAGTTCAACTCTAACTCCATCTCTGAGGATGACTCGACATCAACCAACTTGGAACTACGTCAACCGGCTCGTGAAACATAGACCAGCTAACTCGCTTTTATACTTGGTAATTTATGTTTTATATCTTACAATTTACTATAATGAATAAAATTATTTCTATTTGCTTATCCCTGAATCAGATAAATTCTTGTTCATACATTTAAACCTTAATATGACCCTCCCAAGGTTACACCCGAGAACGACAAACTTAAAATATAATATCACTCAACATGTTCTTGACTCTGCTTGCTTACTGTTTGTGAGAAGCGAGTGGATTGTCAGACTTGGATGCAACTCTTTGTATACAACCCGCTTGCCAAGTGATTGACATGTTGGGAGGAGTACAAGTTATGATACCTAGCTAGGCTAACAAAAGAAACAATTACAAAACCTAAGTGAGTTGAATCAAATTTTATTTAAAAATGCCACTGTTAGGATCCGTGACTCTATTTATTTCCCCAATGCGTCTAAGTATAGTGCTATCACCTAACTCTATCTCATCGACTCTAACATGGTTGCAATGTGACTGACTGGTTGGCAAAAGAAATAGTACAAGATTGAGCAACATGAAAAAATAAAAGCTAGAATACCGGTCCAGTAGAAAGAAAATTGCAAATTCTTCAAATTAGGATGTTTCATTAATAAGATACAAAATATACATTATTTGCATCAATACTTAGTACACCGAGTTGAGCAAATACCGACAGCTCAACATTGTCTTGGAGTCCACCAAGACCTTCTGCAGCTGACTGAGAAACAATTGACTCATAACTGTCTAACTCCAAATTGTTCGACTCAGAACTGTTTGACTCCAAATTGTTCGACTTGATGTCAACCGACTTGGGGATTTTCGACTCAAACTTGATGCCAATCGACACAGAGCCTTTCGATTCCAACTCAATGTCAACCGAATCAAACTCAGCATCAATTAAAAAAAATTTGTTTGTTGTACCAATGGTGCATTCAATCTTTTCTTCAGTAAGTTCCAAACAAGTTCTCTAGAGTACCCGAACACCTTTTACAACCAACTCGATGCCAACCGACTCGAAACTTGCTGCATCAACACCTGCACAGAGCTCATGACGGACTCGAGTGCTACTGATGTGGGGATGAGCCCCACGTGGGTAAAGTTACGAAATAACAACTTGAATTTTACCTTAGTGTAAAAGATGGAGTCAGAAAGGAGATTACTATTTGGACACTCGCTAGATATGTAAGAAAATGATCACCTCAAGAATAGATATAGAAAGTTGGAGATAGAATCCAAAACAAACTCACCAAAGATGTAACTGACTCGGGACTTGTGCTGAAACCTTCAACCTCGTATAAAAGGCAGAGGAGGGGCGCCGAGTTGAAAGATTTCAATCCCCCATCCACGCACGCATACGTACACCCGCAATCACATTGCACCATAGACTAGGAAAATTGACAATTTCACCAAGTAGTTGATAGAAAACCTCCCATATATAATTGTAATCCTGATATAAAAAAGAATCAATCTAACAGGAGTAGAGAATTATCTCGCCGCAGAGAATCTGAACCTAGGTATATAGTCTCCTATTATTATTGTGACCATTGACGTGCAAGTACACTGATGTACTCCCCTCAATCTTATCTACAAATTCTATGGCGTGAAAATGCCGCGATGATTGGCTCCTGAAGTTGTTCTATGACTTACAAGTATCTAACCGACTAAATGAGTCAATTGCAGACTCAGGGGCTACAGCCACATAAAGTTTTTCCATAACTTATGAGTCTCTAACCGACTGAAGGGGTCAAATGTGGACTCAGTGGTTACCATATCCTGTAGTTTTTCTATAACTTACGAGTCCCCAACCAACACAACAAGTCAGTTTCAGACTTGGTGGCTACAGGCAATCATAGTTTTTATATTACTTATGAATATCCAGCTAACTCAAAGTGAATTAAAGACTTGAGTGCTACTAGCTCTCAAAGTTTTGTAAGGTACCAATTCAGAAATATTAGAGGATAGGATCAAAAGTATTCATTGATAGGGAATTAGCCTATTGACTAATAACCAAGTTACGCTCTAACCCTAATACATATACTCTAACACATTCTAACACATCCCCGTAGCATCAACATCTACTATCCATATGGATCTAGGAGGGGGTCGTCGGGTACCCATGGGTGGTCGTCGACTACATAGCACCACAGCATGAGGAGGATGAGGTCGCGCCAGCGGGTGTAGGAGGAGCAGGTGGGGTTAAGGACGAACCGGCAGCGACTAGACGGTCTAGACATCGAAGGTCTGTGCGTGAAGGTTGGCAACGACGGAAGCCTCATAGGAGAGGTGATCCGTAGCATCGTCATGGATGAGTGGGGTGGAGTCGATCATGGCACTCCAAGGCGGTGTTCGGTATCCTCAGGCCGATGTGCGAGGGCGTCTGCGGAGGCATGTTTCTACTCCCAAGCGAGAGCAATAGCCCGCTCACGCTCACGAGTAGCTGTAAGAGCAGTGGAGAGGGTGGAGTGGGACGTCTCATCATGCGAGATCGTGGCTAGGTCTGCAGAGAAGATGGAATGGGATCGGGCCGGGCTGGATGAAGAAGGGCCTGGATCTGCCGCTGCATGGACCCAGTGGTCGGCGTTAGCGGTAGCAACGCTCGGCCAGGAAGTGGTGGAGCTGCCCAGCCAAAGGATAGCAGAGGAAACAGACCGAGGTGGCAGCCCAAAGCCCAGAGGGGCAGCAGGGGCGGGGGCTCCCCTGGCCGGCTTTTGTCCAAGCCAGGAGCATACGGTGGCATCAGGTGGAAATGAGAGGGGGAAGGAGGCAAATCCGGTGGCCCTGTACCCAGATTCATCCTGGGGCGCGCTGGCCAGAGGCACGGAGGTGCCGGTTAGAGGCACGAGAGTGTCGGCGAGGTGGCCCACAGAGCCGGCAGCAGAGCTCAAGCGTCGGCGAGGGCCCCAGCTGTGCCGCTCACATGCAAGGGAGCACCGCCAGGGGCTTAGCAGCATCATACAGGGGTGCGGGAGTTCGAGGCAAAGGGGTGGGGGCTGGGACCAGAAGGGTCTGGCACGACGGGTGGGAGAGGGGTGGCGGCTAGGAACGGCGCGCCTGCAGAGAGACTGGAGGCTCGCGAGGCGACCAGGCGGCAACGCCCGCCATGAGTAGGTTTCAAGAAGGGGAAGGGAAAGAGATTAGACTCTGATACCATATTAGATGATAAGATCAGAATGATTCCGTTAATAGGGAATTGAGAGTACTTTTATTGGGGTGCAAGACTTGAGTGCTAATTAGTCTATTGCCTAATAACCAAATTACCATCTAACCCTAATACATATACTTAACAACAAATCCTACAACATAGAATCTCCAACCACCTCTATGATCCAACTAGAGACTCAGGGGCCAACGGGGAATACATACTGAGAAATCAAAAAAAAATCCCACACGAAGCCATCAACCCGATGGTAGAAGAGTGAGCCACAGCAAGGGCAGACTCCAAGTCTGCGATTGCACATTAATGTTTTCACGTGATCGTAGGGTTTATCCTCTTGCTTGAGGAGTCAAAACGATCGCTCCAATCAGATCTACCAACTACTAGAAACAGGAAAACAAGATATTATTAAACTAAGTATAATAAGAGAATCGGTTAAAACAGACAGGGTATTTACCAGTCGATAGCAACCGAAGGCACCTCAAGGATTCCCCTTGGGATGACTCTGAAGGTGAAGCACTCACGTCAGATAACCTAGTGGAGTCCGTAACCATCAAAGCCTCAACTTCTACCCAATGACGCTCAGACGCGTGAGGAGTGCACAGTCAGTTCACTGGGGCTGCCCCGAAGTCGATGAAGGTATTAACTCATAACCTGGACCTCCACAGGCGAGGATATATTCTGGCACTCGCAGGAGATACCGGACCATAGTATGCTCCTGCAGAAGAAATATTATTAGTTGGGTGAAACAGTAACACATAATTTAAAGGCACAGTTGATCTAGCTAGTTTAACAAGTAGTTGGAAAGTTTGTTACAATGAGTTGGTCATCATATGATACGATTCTTTGTATGGTAACTATTTTTATTGGTTACTTTTGAACAATCCGGCTAGCTTTTCAAGGATTTTTTTATATATAGCCATCCAACACCCTTGAGGAAGTCTTATAGAACGGTCAAATAACAAAAGGACATAGAGAGAGCCAAGGGTCAACAAGAGAAGAACTTTGGTAGGATTAAAGTGAAATTCTTTAGTACTTGAAAAGGTTGTGAAGAGCATTGATTCACCCGTATGACTATGTGGTCACATAAAGGTGTTTTAGCTTGCTTTTTTAGATAATGGGAAAAGATTTCTGACCTCTACAATGTATACAACCTCCGCATTATAAAACCAACATCCTCGTTGCTATTTACAACTGAGAATAAAAAACAAATAAATATTCAGAAATGCATAATCTATAATGAAATTTCCAAGCAAATTTGGCAAACGAATATAATGAAGTTGTCTCCATAGATCTACTGGTATTGTGTGACTTCTCCTTTGTCTTGTTGTCCTTTTGCAATAGCGCCCACAGACACAGCCAATAAGTTCTCCTAAAACAGTCTACATAAATGAAAAATAGTTGATATTATCAAAAATTATATTATTCCAACATATAACACGACTATCCCAACCAATATGATCCTCTTGTCTTTCACATTATATGCTTGTACCCAATTTTCTAACATATGGGACACTGTTCTGGGTGATTGTAGCCAATTAGCAATATGTATATTTCTCCATATTGTCTTTGCATTTGAACAATAAAAAATATGTTTCATTGTCTCATTACAATTACTAAAACAACATTTTTTTGCTACCTTTCCAATTCTTCCTTACCAAATTATCCTTGGTTAATGTCACCCCCTTTGGAGGTACCAAAGGAATATCTTGATTTTTAGTGGAATCTTTAACTTCCAAACGAGCATATGATAAAATGATATATCATGATTCATTTGGTAAAGATACATTGAACGGACAGTAAATTATCCTAATTTATGGAGGTGCCATCTAAATCTATCTCTACCATCAGATAAGTTAATATGAATTAGTTTAGCTACTAGCCCGTGCCATTCACGAAGCTTTGTACACACCAATGATCTTCTGAAATAGATATTTAAAGGATCTGAGCCCATCACCTCAACCACAAGAGCATGTGGGCGGCGGACGATGTTGTATAATATGGGATATATATCTTTGAGTGGGAACAAATCCTTTTATCCTCCCAATATCTTGATTGTGTCCCATCTTTTATATCGAAGGAACCACAACTAAGGGTCTCCATTTTTATTTTCATTTAACATTTCCAAAAATGTGACTCGTTTGGTTTTATTCTAACTTGTGAAAGTGATTTCGGGCCTAGATATTTATTTCTAGGCATTGTTTGCCAAAGTCCTTCATTAAGTAATTTCAAAATCCATTTGTTTAATAAGTGTATATTTTTGATATCCAGTCCCAATATACCAAGACCACCCTGGTCTCTATGGCGGCATAAAATTTCCCATTTCGCAAGCCGATAACTTTTTTATCATTGCTGCCATGCCAAAAAAATATAGATATGTAATAGTCTAGTTTCTTTAGTACACCTTTTGGTATCTCGAATATTGACATCATATGTACTGGATTCATGCAGACTAATATGCCTCTAGAAGATAAATATTTAGCTTTACAATATGCAAGGTTCTTCTAGAACCACTATTCAATGCTCCGTCGATCGTTATTGGGGAGCTTTTTATAATGCATACGTACACCAAAATATTTGAATGGGTATTCACCTATGTTACTTCCAAACAGGTGTATGTATTCTTCCTCATATTCCTTTGCTTTACCAAAGCAAAATATTTCACTCCTATAAAAATTTATCTTAAGTCCAGATAGTTGTTCAAAAACAGTTAGAAGTAATTTCATATTTTTTGCTTCCTCGATATTATTTTCCATGAAAATGATTGTATCATCCTCATATTTGTCCATCATCTATGAGATAAGGGATGAGACCCTTTATTTGTCCATAATTTTTTGTTCTTTTAATTAGTACTGCAAGCATATCTACCCCTAAATTGAACAAAGTTGAAGACATCGTATCATCTTGACATAGTCCTTTTTCAATTGAAAATGATGACCTATAAGTATTTACTTTGACTGCAACACTTCCTTTTGGACGAAGCTCTCAATTCATCTACACGGTTTAGGAGAAAAAACCTTCCATTCGTAACGTTTTTTGTAGAATGACCAATTCACCTTATCATAGGTATTTTCAAAATCAATCTTGGATAACAATCCATTCAGTTTCGTTGTATGTAGTTCATGAATGGCCTCGTGTAGAATAATCACAACTTCCATTATATTTCTCCCCGGCATAAATTCTGTGTGAGAAGGGGTGACTACCATCTAGGCAACCCGATTTAATTTGTTTGTGCCAACTTTTGTAAAAAAAATTGCAGTTGACATTTAGTAAGCATATAGGTCTATAGTGTTGAATTTGATTTGCATTCGAGTACTTTGGTAAAGTGTGGGGACCACCCGTGGTTCACCCACTCCAGGAATCGCATAGGGTGGTGCTGTGCGATGCGGCACCCAACAGCACACACGAAAAGAATAAAGGATAACATACAAACTTTTATTTGATATAAAACAGCGGAAATCTTTTTACAAAACCTATTCATACAGCGGAAGTAATATACATATAAGGTCTCTCATCCTAACTATGCAAAAGTGCAGCCGTCCAGCCCGGGGACGCTACACACTAGCAGCATGGAACCGGAGAATCACGGCGGCGTGCAGGGCTCCAGCTCGGCCGTGTACCCCGACGGGGGCATCGCCTCGTCCTCGGAACCTTCCTCATAACTCTCACCTGCACACAGCTCAAATATTGCAACCGTGAGCACGAAGGCTCAGCAAGTATTAACCGTCAACCCTAGGCATGGAACTCTACGTGCAAGGATATGTAAGATGGGACAAGGAATTTGCAATAAAGACACGCCTATAAGTTGATCCTTACTTTCAGTTTTATAGCAGCAGGTTCATGTGCCTTAGACAGCTCTCACATCGGAAGTCCACAATCAAACAAGAAACGCTTTCCCCCGATGTGGAGATGCCCAAAGTGGAATATAAACTTAATTAGCTCTATATCTACAACAATCAAGGTATTCAAGACATTAAGATCAATACAACATTTTCAGTTGGCTTATTTCACTTCTTACTACGTCACAGCGCAGTGAACAAGCGGGTACTCAAATAACCGTGAGGGACGGTGATTGCAATCAAGACACACCCGGATAACACGTCACATACACCCACTTTCATAAGCGTGATTCCACACCCCTTCCTACTCTGTTGTATGCAACAGCCTTTTAAAGGCAACCCAAATGCCGAACCGGTCCATCCGTAACGGGTAGGAGGTCCCCGCGTGGAGCGTGACTGTGCCCACCGGCATATTTACACCTTGCTACCCTCAACCCACTCCTATTTACGGTTGGGTAAGCCTCGACACCCAGGTTAACCAATTACATCGGTTTCCTGGTTCCCATATGCCAGTATGCATCCGGTACTGTTCGATACTTGTCCAGCAGGGCCGCACACGGACGGTCCTCAACCGACACCAACAGGGCTACGCACGTGAGACCTCTGCTCACTGCTTCCTATCCCCCCTGCTGGGTCTCATTTCTATAACTCAATCCATTATCTACTTCTTTTCTTCCCGTGTGATAAGTACTATCTCGCGAGTAGCTTCCAACCACTCGACTTCTACCGAGATCCTATACATTAGCATGGCATTCTCTACTCGTCGGTTTGTAAACTACCCAACCCTTTATAGGATTTAAAGAGGCTATGCAAGTGGGGTTTCAATCACCCTAACTCTAATGCAAACATTCACCCTAGACATAAATGATACAAATAAAAAGATTTATAAAAGGTACTTAAGTGCAAACCGGGGCTTGCCTGGTTGTGAGTTAAACGGAAAGTCAGCTTCTGGTGGGAGGACGTCCAAAGGCTCCGGCGTATCCTCAACTTCGGTCACTATTATGAAATGTAATAAAATACATGTATAAGTATTAAGGATTTATAAGAATTGGACTTCTACTCATAGCTACTGCTATTTAAAATCCTTAATTGGCTTTGGGATTTTTACAGTGGATACTAGACTCTCTAAGGATGATTTGAGCCAAATTTGGAGATATGTCATTGCACAATGTAGTATTTAAAATTCCTACAAGTACAATGCTTCTCTAAATTTTGAGCCCAATTCAGGAGCTTGACATAGCTAATGGTGGAAGATCTGATTAGGGTAAGTCTCCATGGTTCCAATAAAATTTGTTTCACCATTTTTGGAGCTACCATCAGAGAGATATGAATTTTTGAACTTAGACAGGAGTTCTGAAAAGCTTCTGTTTAAATTTGAATTTTCAAATAAAGGCTGAACTTGAGAAGGTAACTTGACCTAGCAAATGACCTCCAATGAAGCCCAAATTTTTACTGGAGATCAGTACCTATGAAGAGGATTTGCTACCCAAATTTGGGAATATTTCATAAAGAATTGCTCCTGTAATAAATCCCTAAAGGATTTACTAAAAACAATTCTACAGGAATTCCTGGGCATCTTCATAGCCAAAATTTGGTTTCTCTGTGAATTACTCCTCATGAGGAACCCAACAAAATTGGTCTCACTCTTTTTGGAGTTTTCTACACAAAGTTATGGCCTTGTAAAGATCAGCTAATTCCTGGGATTATTTCTCTAATAGAAACTTCAAATAATTGGGCTGGGCCCACTGGTTTAATTCGGACCAGTCAGATCTTAGCAACACCGGCGGCAACGGGGTTATTCCCGCGCAGCCGCACCAGATCCGGCGCCACAACCCGATCCTCGCGCGAACCCGGAGGCTGACCGGTGGGACCGGCCCTCCTTCGTCTTCCTTGCGCTGTCCGCGCCTCCCGCGGCGGCGCACGCCGGCGAGGCTCGCCGGGACAGGGTTCCTTTGGTCCAAACTTCGTCAAACTCGCCACCTGTGAGTTCTACACCGTGCTGAACACGATGGTGGGGTTGGGGGCCGATGACAACGGCCGGAAAGGTGCTTGCACCGGCGACCATGTCGAAGCTTACTTCGGCGACCTTGCTCTCCCTTAACAGTGGGTCATTCGGGCTAGGGTTTGCTCCAAAAGCACCAGTGTCCCATGGACATCCTCGACCCATAGATCGCTCTCCCTGAAACCCACCGGAGAGAGGACCTCACCGGCGACCCGAGCCCGCAAAACTCCGGCGGCGACAAAAACTTGGTACCTAGCATCTCTACTTGCTCATTTGAGCTGCTAGAACTTCGGGGAGATGCGCAAGCCTGTGCTGGAGCTACTGTAAGCTTATCTAGCGCGGAGCTACCCCGAGCACAACGAATTTTTGGTTAGACCGCGCACTACCCGTCGGTGTATCGTTTGGGGAAACGGTGAAATTCTTGCCATCGGTCCTAGCAAACGCTAAACGGCCTCCGGTTACACGACCAGGACATGTCCACGCACCTTTCTTGTATAGGAAGTCAGGGAAGAGGGTGGCCGGTTGCTGCTGTCGACGGAGAGCCGAAACGGCGAGGTCCGGGCACCTTGAAGCTTTGGCGCCAATCCGCGTTTCTCGAGCAGTTCGGACTGGCAAATCTCGAAGGGGCTTTGGCAAGGGCTAGAGCACGTCCAGGCGATGCTCTTTGCTGTGGAGCGCTCGAGCTATCGAGCTTGGAGGGCTGTGGTCGAGCGGAGAGAGCTGAGCGGCGGTGTCCAGTGGAAGTGAGACGGTCGCGGCGCTGCACGAGCTGAGGAGGAGGAGAAGTAGCGCTGGGGTGTTACTCATGGAGTTCTTTTAAGAGTGCCGTCAAATCATCTTTTTTATCTCCCAGAAGACCTGATAGAATTCCGTAGGAAAACAATGTGGCCAGGGGCCTCATTGTGTTTCATTTGAAACATGGCCTCCTTTACCTCTTTTTCTGTGAACATTGAGATAAATATTTCATTCTCAGCTTCACTGACCTGCAAAATATCATCAATCAAATTCTCCATGAGAGATATATTGTTTTCCGGTGAACGACCGAAAAGACTTTTATAATAATTTGTGATATATCTCTTTAATTCAGTATCGCCCTAACCTATTTCATCTTACTGTTCTAATTTGAATATATGTTGTTTCGATGTTTATGATTGGCCATCAAATGGAAGAATAAGGTATTGTCATTGTTAGACGCTGTAATTGTGTGGGTGGCACAGGGGTAGTTTAGTCATTAGTGAGGGATTAGGGTTAGGGGTAGTTTAGTCTTTTCCCCTCACCTAATCCCTCTATATAATCATCCATGTACCCTCATTATCTTAATCATCTCAATAGAGCCACAATTAATCCCCTTTCATAGTATCAGAGCAGCTAGGACTAATTGGGATTAGGGCTTAACCCTAACACTAATGACCCTTCCCTCACCCATCGGCGCGCCGCCACCGGCGCCCCTGCGCCACCGCCCTACGCCGCCGCCGGCACCCCTGCGCCGCCGCCCTGGGTGCCGTGGCCGCCGCCCGGATTCGGGCCGAATCGGCGCGCGCACAGGGGAGCCGCCGCCGCCACCCTTGGCCCGCAACCACCGCCTCTCGAGGGGTTGGCGTGGCCGCCGCTGCCCCCTGGTCCGCCGTGTAAAAGCCCAAGAAAAGGGACTTGCAAAAAAATTTTCATCACCTCACAACACCACAACTTTTGTTGTGGATATCTTGTGATGACTTGTGAAGAGCAAGTAACCACCATCAAAAGGGTGATTAGAGGGGAAAGCCCTAACTTTCACAAAGTGGGATTTCTACACATGAACATGAGAGTTTGAGCTCACCCCTAGGACTTAAAAAGTCTTGGGAAGGTTCAGGCCGAATTTCATGCAAATCCCACACTTTTTGAGGCATTTGAAAAAGAGGCCAATTTGAATGTAAATTCAAATTGCAGCAACTTTCATCACTTAAATTCAAAAGTTGGCTTCATATTCAAACTCAGCACATTTTTCTGAGTTAGTCCACCAATTTTCACCCCCATTGGAATTCATCTTGTCGGGAGCTAAATTTGCAATAATTCAAAACTGAATTTGAATTTCAGTTCAAATGTGAAGCAAATTTAGCCAAACCAAATTCCAATTGAGGGAACCAAATTCAAAATGTAGCTTGGTGCTTAAGTCTATCATTCAATGTTTAGTAGCTGGGATATTTGCAGCAGAAGGGGGAGAAAGAATTAGAGGGGAGAAGAGGACCCACTGGTCAGACACACAGAGACTGAACCGACTCAGTCCCTCGGTCGAACACCTCTGCGGTCGCCAGCGCACGGGAGCATCCCCGCCCCAACGTGGTCGCCACACCACCTCCTGCTCGGGGGATGAGGACGCCAGGTACAAAACACTCGGTTGCACCCTTGGTATGCGTGAATCCCCTCCTCATTCTCTCTGTTCCACCCGCACACATCCGAAGCGGCGCGCCCTGAGTTCACCGCTCTCTGGTCGCCAGCGTCTGGGCAACACAGGCTCCCTCGTGCCCAACGATTAACACAAGAAACAACCGCCCTAAAGTGCTGGTCCTTCTAGTCCAAACCATTCGTCGTTTCGTGCACTGTCGGGGGGGGGGGGGATTTCCCCGGGGATGTTTCGGTGGTCTTAAGACCGAGCCACCCCCAAATCCTAAAATTCGCGGTTATTGGCTCATCACCGGGTATATCGAGCTACAAGCATGATCTACACCCTGCCACGACCATCTAGGATCAAAAAGTACGAAGAACCGTTGAGTATAGACTCTGGTTATCGAGTTTTTCCGGTCACAGCCGATATCGGGCCTAGGTCGACGGTGAGCACGTAGCTATGGACGTTTCCATGGCCAACCGAGCTCATATTCATGCTCAGCATGCCACAGCGGAGCTGTAGGAGCAAACCGTTTGAAGAATAAGGCCCTGAGTAGCCCGGGCGACATCGCCGGAGTAGAGAGAGCCACTGTCACCGTCGCGAGCGTGGTTCCGGCCATCGCCGAGCTTCGTTGAGGGCACCAGCGTGTTCCTCGAGCCAAGTTGGGCCCAGGCGGCGAGACCCATCGAGGGCCGGGGAGCGAAACGGCCGGCGGTGAGAACTCCGGCGAGGCACCGCCGCGAGAGTCGCGGGATGGCGCGAGGTAGACGAAGGGGGGCCGGGTCCACCGGTCAGCCTCTATTCTCGCGCGGGGATCCAGTTGTGGCCTGGATTCAGTGCGGCAGCATGGGTAAAACCCCGTGGGCCGCGGTGTGGCCGCGTTCTCAGTGGGCCGATTTGAGGAGTGGGCCCCACCCACAGAGTTTAAACATTTTGGGGGATTTTCCAGTTTTAGTGCAAACTTCAAATGCATAGAACTTTTGCTAGGAAGCTCCAAATGCAGTGAACCAAACTTTTCTGAACTCAGAATTTTGAGTACTTTTCAGCAATGCCGATTTCAGCTCATGAAACTTAATAGTTTTCCAGAATTAAATCCCTAAAATTTAAACTGTCAGGTATTTTATCTGGAGGATTACTTCATGAAAAATTCTGAAATTTGGCTGAGAGGTTCATTGGAAAATTCTTGAGTCACAGTAAAATTTTCAGACTCATCCAAGTTCATTTAGTTCCCCTAATGGGGTGATTAATTGAACTGCCCTGATAAAATAGAAAAATGTACAGAAACATTTTTCAGATTTTCTCAAATCTTGTTTAGGGCATAACTTCCTCTAAAATTCTTCAAAGGACATGAAACCAATTCCATTAAACCATCTTAAATTCTAGTTTCCAGAAAGTAGTGGTTGGAGCCATGAAAACCTATGGAATTCCTTAGAGGCTCTAATATTGACCAAATAGGCTTTTATTTGTACAAGGCTCAAATGAACCTTGTTTCAAATGAAACTTGGTCAAGACTCTGGTTAGGACCTTACCAAGCCACCATAAAAATTTCAAAGCCAAAGGGGAGGGCTAGCTAGAGTTATAGTAACTACTTATTCGATTCTAAACATTGCATTTGAATTGACATGTAGTATCTCGTTAACGTGTAGTCACTGAAGGCGAGGAGACTCCGGAAGTACTTGACTTCCTTCTTCCGGACGAAGACTTAACCACTGACCAGCAGCAACAAGGCAAGCCCCGGTTTGCATTAACCTTTTTATAAAGTTTTTCTTTCTTTACATGTCTAGTGTGAAGTATGAATGTGCATTAGGTGTAGGATGGATGGAACCCCACTTGCATAACCAGAATTTGCCTATAAGAGTGAGGGTAGTGTATAAGACCTTGAGTAGACAGTCTATGCTTAATGATTCATAGGACTTCGGTATAAGTCGAGTAGTTGGAATCTACTCGCGAGTTTAGGCTTGGGACACACGGGTTTGGTTGAGTGATGTGAGATCACTTTAGTAATGAAAATGTGACTAGGCAGGGGCTAGGGTGCAGCAAGAGGAAGTCTTGTGTGCGCAGCCCTGTCCGTGTCGATTGAGGACCAATCCGTGTGTGTCCCTGCTGAACAAGTATTGAACGTACCGAAGGCATATCGGATATATGGGCCCCGATAAACGGATGTAACCAAAACCTCCGGACGTCGAGGCATAGCACACCGATTTATAGGTGTAGGTTGAGGGCAGCAAGGAGGAAATCTGCTAACGGGCATAGAGAGATGCTCCGTGTAGGGAACCTCCTGTCCGTTTCGGTGCGACCGGTTCGACGTTTGGGCTGTTGGGTGAAAGGTTGTCCCGTACGACATCGAGTGAGCGTGCTGTGCAGCTCCACGGGTGGGCGTACGTGACGTGCTCTTTGGGTATCCCTGCAGGTGTATATCGAGTCGATTCGCCATCCCTCGCGGTGACGAGTACTGCTTATTCACTGCATCGTAACATAGATAATTTATGGAATGTTCTGATTCAATTCTGTTGTATGATGTAATTGTATTGTTACATGTGTGCCACCAAATATTGCTTACTAAATTTCAGATTCATGAACTGTTAACTTGTGGCTAAAAGATGAACTAAGGATAAACTATAGGTGTGTCCGTTTGCTGAAATTTTACCATCCCATGTTCATTGTACCCTACATGTAGAGTTTCATGCCTAGGTGAGTCGGTTAAGTCTTGTTGAGCCATAGTGCTCACGGTTGCTACTTAAGTGTTTTTCAGGTGAGGAGCCACCCACGGAATCGGGTTATGAGTCCACCGGCGAGGGTTACCCTCCGTCGGGGACCACGGCTGAGTGGGAGCCGTACACGCCGCGCTGAGCTGAGGAGTGCAGCTAGTGTGGGTTGCCCTAGGGCTGGCAACCGACTTTTGCTAGATAGGAGGGCGTGAGTTGTACAAATTAAAACTTCCGCTGTGTAATGTATACCTTAGTTTGTAACTGAACAAGTGTACTATTTTGTACATCTCAGTTTGTTTTCTATGTAATAATACAATGTATCCTTATGATGTGTGCTGTCGGGTGTCGCATCGTACGGCACCACCCTCTGCGATCCTGGATGAGCGGATTCAGGTCCGCCACAGCCTGGTATCAGAGCCGTATTGGGGATAGCACAGTACTTAGGGACTGTATTAAGGGAAAACTTAGGTTTACGGTGAGGATTCGGTAGTTTGCCCAAGTAATGACTATATTAGCATAGTTACTTAAAGTGGCAAGACTAACATATGTGTTATAATTCTGAATTTTAATTATGTAACGACACACCTACGCTCTGATAAGAATGGTAAGGAACACCACCGAAAGCGGTTCAATTTTGGTGCTCCCCTGACAAGGAACGTGGTTCAGGGATAGTTCTCACAGCTTGGTGTGAGACGTCAATATGAAACTCTTGGACTCTTCATGTTCCTGAGTTCATATGAAACGCTGATCCCTAGCGTGCATTAGGCAAGTAAGTGGAGACCCCATCGCATGGTCAGTAACGCGAGAGTGTGTTCGTCTGGAAATAGCCTAGGAGGACATACGCAGCGCTTGCCATCGGCGTGCCCTGCAGGGCAGTAGGTGGTATCCGTTGGGTTGATAACATTCCCAACCGTGATGATCCGTTCATGATATACTCGGGTTCCCCGTCGTGTGGTGTTGAAACACGATCATGTACCTTGAGACGTGGCTTAACTCAAGGACGCCATATGGCAATGATATGGGTGTTTGTAATTACTTTCAAATATGGAACTGCCTGAAATGAAAATAACCTTTGAGTGCATCATTATTGTGTGGTCTTCTGCAGGTACTAACCACGTATGTATCCCGTGTAGTAAACGTGTGCGAGAGACCGTTTAGTGCCACACTTGTGACGTATATGCCGGTATAATCCGGTTAGGATTTTCTTTTTGTGAGGAACGTAGTACCGACATATCATAGGTATGTGCGTGGAAAATAATGATAACAAGGAATTAAAATCACTAAGTTTCAACATTTAGGGCCCTGGTGGGGTAGAAAAATTTGATAGTTGATCAGTGTAGCTCTAAAGGATTGAAAAACAGAGTGCTCTGGTTTAGGCAGCAAGTTTGCTGAACCTTAACAGAGCATAACTCACAGATCATGTCGCCAAGGGAGGTGTGGGATATAGTTATGGAAAGGTGTGTAAGTACCCTACAACTTTGTTGTAGACTCCCAGAGCTGAATCACACCTTAAGATGGCTTAAATCCCAGAGGATTGTAAACTGTCCAGAACCAGGACAGATTTAAAACACTCTCTGGACTGTTCTGTTTTTCAAGTATAACTTCCTGTAGAAAAATCTAAAATTATCATATGACACATCTTTGGAAAGGCTACGAAAGGTGTTGCATCTTTGTAATTAAAAGTTTCTGAAATTTCAGCACAGAACTCAATGGAAACCAGAGTTGAAAATAGCAACTTCCAAGGGAGATGCTGTTGAAATTCTTCCAGAAATTTTGTTGACTTTGAATTAACATAACTTTTAAACCATAGCTGATCTGAGGGAAAATAAATACTAGTTGGAAAGATACTGAAGTTAACTTTAACTTTGGTATTCAACTTGTATCATGAAAATGCCCAGAACCAGATCAAAATCTTGGATATGTATAAACTGGTCATTCTGACAGAGGAATGACAGTTAAACTCATTTGAGAGATTGTTGTACCCTAGGGGGTTTAAGTACTTCCAATACATACTCATGAGTGGTTATCTTCAACTAGTAAAAGATTGAGTATATGCCTTACTCAAGTTTCTTTTGCTAGAGGCCATGTTTGTGTCGTATTGAAGATAAAAGGGTGGTATACGTGATGACAAAGCGATAGTAACGTCTCATAGTGACCAAACCTAGTTGTGGTGAGCTTCCAAAGAGGAGGTTCATCAAGTTGGATTTAACTAGCTTGTATTTGGTCTGGTAATGGTGTAGCTTGTGCAAAGTTATTACATTATCCGTATACGAGATATATCGCATGTTTTAATGTCATTATATTTTACGGCTATTTTATTGGACTGCATGCAATATGTTGCGGGATTAATGTTTATTGTCGTATGGTTGCAGATGGTTCACATTTAGACCAGGCACGAGATTGGTGGCTCTAGCCAGCAGGGATGCGATGACTCCCAGCCACCTGCCTACGACAGCACCCCGCAGCAACAACCACCACCGCCGCATCCGCTTACCCTAGCGGATGTGATAGCGGCACTGGTGGGTGGTCGTGAGGAGCAGACCGACCTGCTCCGCACGATCGTGCAGAATACGTCCCAGGCGGGGGGTGTCAAGAGAGGGGGCTCGTGAGCCCCGTGTGGTGACGTACTCGGACTTCATGAGTACGCACCCTCCGGTGTTCGCAGAAGCCGCAGAACCATTGGAGGCCAACAACTGGCTGCGGACAATTGAGTCCAAGTTCGGGCTGCTCCAATGCACGGAGCGGCAAAAGACTCTGTTCGTGGCGCAGCAGCTTCACGGTGCCGCTGGTGCGTGGTGGGCGAATTATGTCGCCTCACATCCGGCTGGCCATGCCGTGGAGTGGGAAGAATTCCGGGAGGCGTTCCGCGCCTACCATATCCCTCCTGGGATAATGAAGAGGAAGTTCCAAGAATTCTTGGATCTGAAGCAGGGCGGGAGGAGTGCCCATGACTACTCCCGTGCCTTCAACCATCTGGCGCAATATGCGTCGGATTACGTCTCCACCGAGGAGAAGAAACAGGAGCACTTCTATCAGGGGTTACACCCCGAGATGAAGACGCATCTCGTTCAATGGAATCGCGGCACCTTCAACGACCTCGTCAATGTCGCGATCATGCAAGAAGACGCTCAGTGAGAACTGGCGGCTGAGCAGCGGAAGCGCAGCACTCCACCCAGCAGTGGGGGTGGCGCTCCCCAGAAGTACCGCATGGTGTATCGGACACCATCCGGACAGCAGTGGCATTCACCGGCACGACCTCAACCGTTCGGGGGTCGTTCTTTTCAGTCACCCCCGTTCCGACCGCCGATGCCACCACGCGACCGCAACAGCAGCAGATGGTACCCCAGGCGTTTCCACCGCCACAACACGCCCTGGGTTTCCGTCCGCCGATCAGCGGAGGACCGCCCCGCTACACTTGTTTCACGTGTGGCTAGGCGGGCCATTTCGCGAAGGACTGTCCCCAGGGGCAGCAGAGCAGCGGGCAAGCCCAGTTCCAGGGTGGTGCTCGAGGCTGACCTCCAGTCAAGAAGATTGGTCAGCGGACTGGGGGCGTTCGCAACCTCGACAATGAGGACGCCCCAGAGGGAGACAACGTGCTGGCGGGTACGTTCACTCTCAACGATCAAGCCATCATCATATTATTTGATAATGGTGCAACCCACAACTTTATAAGTGCATCATATGTGGTTAAGCATCAACTGGAAGCCTTTCCATCCGAGTGTTCTTATATGATCTGCTCACCGAGAGGAAAGATTTTAGCAACTATGATGGTTCCAAAAGCACCATTGTGCTTAGGTGGGAAGATATATCCCATCACTATGATTATTCTTGAGGGACAAAAGATTGATGCAATCTTAGGCATGTAATGGCTGAGCTACCATGGTGCTGTCCTGGAAACTTTATCACGGACGGTTCACCTCAACTCCCCACTACAACGTCCGCAGTCCCTCATATTAGACAATCCAGTCCGGGAAGTTTCATAAATTAATAATACTGAAGCTCTCAAGTTAGAGGACATCCCCATAGTCCGGGAATACCCCGACATGTTTCCGGATGATCTTTCGGGCATATGCCACCTGAGCGGGATGTCGAATTCAAGATCGAGCTTGCACCCAGGACTACTCCTATCTCCCGGAGGCCATACAAAATGGCTCCGAACAAGCTGGCTGAACTGAAAGAGCAGCTCAATGATCTGTTGAGCAAAGGTTTCATTAGGCCGAGTTCCTCGTCTTGGGGATGCTCAGTGCTGTTCGTGAAGAAGGATGAAACCTTGAGGCTGTGCGTGGACTACCGGCCGCTAAACGCCGTCACCATCAAGAATAAGTACCCACTGCCCCGCATTGACATTTTGTTTGATCAACTTGTGGGTGCAAGTGTGTTCTCCAAGATGGACCTTCGCTCTGGATATCATCAGATAAAGATCCGGGCGGAGGATATCCCGAAGACGGCCTTCTCGACAAGATATGGCTTGTATGAATATCTCGTCATGTCTTTTGGTCTCACTAATGCTCCGGCACATTTCATGTATCTCATGAACTCGGTGTTCATGCCGGAGCTGGACAAGTTTGTGGTGGTGTTCATTGATGATATCTTGGTTTATTCCGAGACAGAAGCAGAACACGCCGAACATTTGAGGATTGTTCTTCAACGCCTAAGGGACCATAAGCTATATGCCAAGTTCAGCAAATGTGAGTTTTGGATCAGCCAAGTGCCATTTTTGGGACATATTATCTCAGCGGAAGGCATTGCGGTTGACCCAAGCAAAATCAAGCAAATGCTGAAATGGAAAGCTCCCACTTCAGTCCATGAAGTCAGAAGCTTCCTCGGCTTAGCAGGATACTATCGTAGATTCATTCCAAACTTCTCCAAGCTTGCTAAGCCGATGACGGAGCTGCTGAAGAAGGGAAAAAAATATGTTTGGAACACGGTGTGTGAAGGAGCATTCCAAGCATTAGTGAAGCATCTCACAACAGCCCCGGTCTTAGCTCAACCGTATACAACCAAGCCCTTCAACGTGTATTGTGACGCGTCTGGTATTGGGCTCGGTTGCGTGTTGATGCAGGAAGGACGTGTGGTCGCATATGGCTCACGCCAACTTCGGAACCATGAGCAGCACTATCCGACTCATGATCTTGAGCCTGCTGCTGTGGTGTTGGCACTAAAAATGTGGAGGCACTATCTCCTGGGGAATCTGGTGCATCTCTACACCGACCACAAGAGCTTGAAGTATATTTTCACCTAGAAGGAGCTGAATATGAGGCAAAGGAGGTGGTTAGAACTAATCAAAGATTATGAGATTGAGATTCATTACCACCCCGGCAAGGCGAATGTGGTTGCCGATGCGCTGAGTCGGAAATCACATGTCCATAACCTCATCATTACATCGGTGGAGGAGGAAGAGCCGAGTTTATACATGGCCCCTTATGGATCGCTCTACAACCTTGCCCTCATTCCTACTATTAAGGAGGACATCATTACAGCTCAGAAGACTGATAAGGGTATGGCACATCTCCGGAGATGGATAGACAATGGGGAGATCAAATGTTTCCGGAAGGATGATGGGGGGACGCTATGGTTCAATGACCGCATAGTCGTACCCCGGGATATGGAGCTGAGGAAAAAGATCCTTGATGAAGCTCACTTGTCCAAATACTCCATTCATCTGGGCAGCAAAAAAATGTACCAAGATTTGAAAAAGAAATTTTGGTGGACATGGATGAAGCGGGAAGTGGCGAAGTATGTATCCGAGTGTGATACGTGTAGGCGAGTGAAAGCTGATCACATGAGAAAATCAGGGCTGCTGCAACCCCTGGAAATTCCAGCATGGAAATGGGAGGATGTGAGCATGGATTTCATTGTGGGATTACCCCTGACTTCCAACAAACATGATTCAATTTGGGTAATCGTTGACCGGTTAACCAAGTCGACTCACTTCATTCCGGTGCATACACATTTCCATGCCAACAGATATGCGGAGTTGTATATTGCAAGAATATTATGCTTGCATGGAGTACCCAAGACCATAGTCTCAGACCGAGGGGCACTATTTGTATCTCGTTTCTGGGAGCAGTTGCACACTGCTTTGGGTACTAAGCTGATTAGAAGCTCCGCCTATCACCCTCAGACAGACGGGCAAACAGAGAGGGTGAACCAAGTACTGGAAGATATGTTGAGAGCATGTGCCATCTACCACAGTAGGAACTGGGATGATCACCTACCGTTGACGGAATTCTCGTACAATAACGGCTATCAGGCGAGTATCAAGATGGCACCCTATGAAGCTCTCTACGGTCGCAAATACCGCACCCCATTAAACTGGTGCGAGTCCGGTGAAAGGGTCACATTCGGGGTTGATGTGGTGAACGACGCCGAAGAGCGCATTCGGATGATTCAAGCCAACTTGAAGGTCGCTCAATCCCGGCAGAAAAGCTACGCTGATAAGAGGCGTATACCGCTGCACTTTGACGTCGGGGAACACGTGTACCTCCGTGTGTCTCCGATGAAAGGCGTGCACCGGTTCGGCATGAAGGGGAAACTCGCTCCCCGTTTCATTGGACCCTATGCTATCACCGAGAAGTGTGGACCAGCGGCGTATAGACTGGAGCTACCGGCATCTCTTGCTGGTGTTCACGACGTTTTCCATATTTCACAACTGTGAAAATGTCTGAAGTATACGACTGCTGTCCCCACTGAAGACATCAGCGAGCTGCAACCGGATTTGACATATGATGAATATCCGGTGGCAATTATTGATGAGAAAGCTCGGACCACGCGTAGCCGAACGTTGTGGTTCTACAAGATACTCTGGAGTAACCACACCGCCGAAGAAGCGACTGGGAGAGCGAGGAATTCCTTCGCTTAAATTACCCGGAGTTCATGGCGTCTCAGCACGGGTGAGTTCCTATTACATCGCTGTCTCTTCTTTTATAATCTCGGGATGAGATTCTTTTAAGGGGGGAGGGATGTAAAAGCCCAAGAAAAGGGACTTGCAAAAATTTTTCATCACCTCACAACACCATAGCTTTTGTTGTGGATATCTTGTGATGACTTGTGAAGAGCAAGTAACCACCATCAAAAGGGTGATTAGAGGGGAAAGCCCTAACTTTCACAAAGTGGGATTTCTACACATGAACATTAGAGTTTGAGCTCACCTCTAGGACTTAAAAAGTCTTGGGAAGGTTCAGGCCAAATTTCATGCAAATCCCGCACTTTTTGGGGCACTTTTGGAGGCATTTAAAAAAGAGGCCAATTTGAATGTAAATTCAAATTGCAGCGACTTTCATCACTTAAATTCAAAATTTGGCTTCATATTCAAACTCAGCACATTTTTCTGAGTTAGTCCACCAATTTTCACCCCCATTGGAATTCATCTTGTCAGGAGCTAAATTTGCAATAATTCAAAACTGAATTTGAATTTCAGTTCAAATGTGAAGCAAATTTAGCCAAACCAAATTCCAATTGAGGGAACCAAATTCAAAATGTAGCTTGGTGCTTAAGTCTATCATTCAATGTTTAGTAGATGGGATATTTTCAGCAGAAGGGGGAGAAAGAATTAGAGGGGGGAAGAGGACCCACTGGTCAGACACACAGAGACTGAACCGACTCAGTCCCTCGGTCGAACACCTCTACGGTCGCCGGCGCACGGGAGCAACCCCGCCCCAACGCGCTTGCCACGCCACCTCCTGCTCGGGGGATGAGGACGCCAGGTACAAAACACTCGGTTGCACCCCTGGTCTGCGTGAATCCCTTCCTCATTCTCTCTGTTCCACCCGCACACATCCGAAGCGGCGCGCCCTGAGTTCACCGCTCTCTGGTCGCCGGTGTCCGGGCAACACAGTCTCCCTCGTGCCCGACGATCAACACAAGAAACAACCGCCCTAAGGTGCTGGTCCTTCTAGTCCAAACCATTCATCGTTTTGTGCACTGTCAGGGGGGGGGGATTTCCCCGGGGATGTTTCGGTGGTCTTAAGACCGAGCCATCCCCAAATCCTAAAATTCGCGGGTATTGTCTCATCACCGGGTATACCGAGCTACAAGCATGATCTACACCCTGCCACGACCATCTAGGATCAAAAAGTACGAAGAACCGTTGAGTATAGACTCTGGTTATCAAGTTTTTCGGGTCAGAGCCGATATTGGGCCTAGGTCGACGGTGAGCACGTAGCTCCGGCTGTTTCCATGACCAACCGAGCTCATATTCGTGCTCAGATTGCCACAGCGGAGCTGTAGGAGCAAACTGTTTGGAGAATAAGGCCCTGAGTAGCCCGGGCGACATCGCCGGAGTAGAGAGAGCGACTGTCACCGTCGCGGGCGTGGTTCCGGCCATAGCCGAGCTTCGGTGAGGGCACCAGCGTGTTCCTCGAGCCAAGTTGGGCCCAGGCAGCGAGACCCATTGAAGGTCCGGCAGAGAAACGGCCGGCGGCGAGAACTCTGGCGAGGCACCGCCGCGGGAGTCGCGGGATGGCGCGAGGTAGATGAAGGGGGGCCAGGTCCACCGGTCAGCCTCTATTCTCGCGCGGGGATCCAGTTGCGGCATGGATTCAGTGCGGCAGCACGGGTAAAACCCTGTCCGGAATTATATCTGGAGTATTACTTAATGAAAAATTCTGAAATTTGGCTGAGAGGTTGATTGGAAAATCCTTGAGTCACAGTAAAATTTTCAGACTCATCCAAGTTAATTTAGTTTCCCTAATGATTAAGTGAATTGCCCTGAGAAAATAGAAAAATGTACAGAAACATTTTTCAGATTTTCTCAAATCTTGTTTAGGGCATAACTTCCTCTAGAATTCTTCAAAGGACATGAAACCAATTCCATTAGAACCATCTTAAATTCTAGTTTCCAGAAAGTAATGGTTGGAGCCATGAAAACCTATGGAATTCCTTAGAGGCTCTAATATTGACCAAATAGGCTTTTATTTATACAAGGCTCAATTGAACCTTGTTTCAAATGAAACTTGGTCAAGACTCTGGTTAGGACCTTAGCAAGCCACCATAAAAGTTTCAAAGCCAAAGGGGAGGGCTAGCTAGAGTTATAGTAACTACTTATTCAATTCTAAACATTGCATTTGAATTGACATGTAGTATCTCGTTAACGTGTAGTCACTGAAGGCAAGGAGACTCCGGAAGTACTTGACTTCCTTCTTCCGGACGAAGACTTAACCACTGACCAGCATAAACATGGCAAGCCTCGGTTTGCATTAACCTTTTTATTAAGTTTTGCTTTGTTTACATGTCTAGTGTGAAGTATGAACGTGCATTAGGTGTAGGATGGATGGAACCCCACTTGCACAACCAGAATTTACCTATAAGAGTGAGGGTAGTGTCTAAGACCTTGAGTAGACAGGCTATGCTTAATGATTCATAGGACTTCGGTACAAGTCGAGTAGTTGGAATCTACTCGCGAGTTTAGCCTTGGGACACACAGGTTTGGTTGAGTGATGTGAGATCACTTTAGTAATGAAAATGAGACTAGGCAGGGGCTAGGGTGCAGCAAGAGGAAGTCTTGTGTGTGCAGCCCTGTCCGTGTCGATTGAGGACCGATCCATGTGCGGCCCTGCTGAACAAGTATTGAACGTACCGAAGGCATATCGGATATATGGGCCCCGATAAACAGATGTAACCTAAACCTCCGGGCGTCGAGGCATAGCACACCGATTTATAGGTGTAGGTTGAGGGCAGCAAGGTGGAAATCTGCTAACGGGCATAGAGAGATGCTCCGTGTAGGGAACCTCCTGTCTGTTTTGGTGCGACCGGTTCGACGTTTGGGCTGTTGGGTGAAAGGTTGTCCCGTACGACATTTTGTGAGCGTGCTGTGCAGCTCCACGGCTGGGCGTACGTGACGTTCTCTTCGGGTATCCCTGCAGGTGTATATCAAGTCGATTCGCCGTCCCTCGCGGTGACGAGTACCGCTTGTTCACTGTATCGTAACGTAGATAATTTATGGAAAGTTCTGATTCAATTCTTCGTATGATATAATTGTATTGTTACATGTGTGCCACCAAATATTGCTTACTAAATTTCAGATTCATGAACTGTTAACTTGTGGCTAAAAGATGAACTAAGGATAAACTATAGGCGTGTCCGTTTGCTGAAATTTTACCATCCCATGTTCATTGTAACCTACATGTAGAGTTTCATGCCTAGGTGAATCGGTTAAGTCTTGTTGAGTCATCGTGCTCACGGTTGCTGCTTAAGTGTTTTTCAGGTGAGGAGCCACCCACGGACTCGGGTTACGAGTCCACCGGCGAGGGTTACCCTCCGTAGGGGACCACAGCTGAGTGGGAGCCGTACACGTCGCGCTGAGCTGAGGAGTGCAGCTAGTGTGGGTTGCCCTAGGGATGGCAACCGACTTTTGCTAGATAGGCGGACGTGAGTTGTACAAATTAAAACTTCCGCTGTGTAATGTATACCTTAGTTTGTAACTGAACAAGTGTACTACTTTGTACATCTCAGTTTGTTTTCTATGTAATACAATGTATACTTATGATGTGTTCTGTCGGGTGTCGCATCGCGCGGCACCACCCTCTGCGATCCTAGATGTGCAGATTCCGGTCCTCCACACGCCGGCCCTTGGCCCACAGCCGCCGCCGCCTCTAGAGGTGCTGGCGTGGCCACCGCCGCCCCCGGATCCGCCGCCTCTTGCCCTGCAGACGCCGCCTCTAGAGGGGCTGGCACGGCCGACGCCGCCCACCCTATGGTCGCCGCCAGCCTAGATCTTGCCGCCTCCTGGGCGGCTGCTGCCTCTGCCGCTTCCCGGGCTGCTGCTCAAGGTGCCGCCGCTGCCGCCCCCCCCCCTGATCCTCTCGGCCATCCATCGTTTCGGTCTCGGGAGGTGCTGCCGCCCCTCCTATGACTCAGAAGACCGGTCCGGCCGCCGGTAGATCTCTTGTAGGTACCACCGGCAAACCCGCCACCGCTGTCGTTTTCATGGCAGGTACCTCTGATCCACGGGACTCTACCACCACCGGACTCGACATCGACGAGAGCACCACGACTACTGTCCCGCCGATTCCGTTTCCAGTCGTCGGTGCCGCTGCTGATAACGCAGCTACTTCTTCATACGACACCGACACAATGGACACCTCCAACATCGCCGCAGCACTGGCTACCTCTCACGAGCGTGAGCGGGCACTCGCTCTCACCCTAGAGCAGGAGCGTGCCTCCGTGGCGGCTCTATCTCACCAGCTCGAGGAGAGTGCTCACCGACCGATGAGTGCTGCCCACGAGCCTCCCTCGAACGCCGGTACGTACTCGGCTTCACTTGTGGCCGCTCTTCATGCGCAGGCTGCCGGGATTCAGAACATCCGGACTCTCGTGCTGGTTGTTCTCAGCTCCGAGTCCACTTCATATCCCCGGTGGCGCGACCTGGTGCTCCTCACGCTGAGGTGTTACTGCCTCGACGACCACGTCCTCTAGGACGATTCTTCAGTGGAGGTCACTTGGATCAGCATGGACAGCCTGATCCTATCCTGGATCCTTGGCTCCCTGACGGAGGAGCTACATGACATCGTCAGACAGCGCGGTGGCGGCACTGCTCGACGGGCCTCGCTGGTCCTTGAGCAGCGGTTTCTAGGGAACCGCGCGACTCGGCCCTTCACATCAGCACTCGGTTCCAGAAAACCGTCCAGGGTGACCGCGCTGTCTCCACCTACTGCCGGGAGATGAAGGGCATGGCGGATGCTCTATGTGACCTTGGCAAGCCGGTCACCGATAACGCTCTTGTTCATCGGGTCCTTTAGGGTCTGAATGAGCGCTATTATCACCTACGGACGTGGCTACTCACACTGGAGCCACTCCCTACCTTCGAGAAGGTATGGTCTGATCTTTAGCTTGAGGAGATCACTACATGAGGCTCTACTGGCTCCGGGTCTACCACAGCCTTTCATGGCTCTGGGCAGTCCCCTCGTCCACCCTTACCAGCTGCTGGTGGACCACCGTCATAACCACCTTCCACCCCAGGCACTCCTGCCAGTACTAGAAGTGGAAATCATCACCGCCGAGGCAAGCACGGTGGCCATGGTGGAGGTAGCAGTACAGGCGGCACTCCTACACCCACTACTCCGACTACTGGTGGTGGCGGTGGTACCGGCCGGGGAGGTGCATCCTGGCCCACACCCTACAACCCGTGGACTGGATAGATCTACATGTGGCCTGGGCCGTCTCTGGGTTCTCAGCCTCCACGATCACCACGCCCCTAGCCGGCGTTTGTAGCCACCCCGGGCTACAGTGGACCAGCCCACAATGTTGGTGGGCCACCGACTTAGGCTTACGATGGGCCTGGCTACCCTTCTGACGGACAGTCAGCCTCGACCTACGGAGGCACCAACTATCCTGTTGGGTACTCGGAGCCGTCGGCACCTCTCCAGGAGCCACCCTCGACGTGGGATTGACAGTCGTTGGCTTCTTCCTTCAGCACCATACACCTTACTCCACCAGGTGTCGATTGGGTAGTTGACTCCGGAGCGTCATACCATACCACAACTAATGCTGGTATACTCTCTTCCACCCACCCTCCCGGTCCCTCTTTTCCCCTTCATCTATCATTGTTGGGAATGGGTATGTTCTTCCGGTCACATCAGTAGGTGATTCCGGTCTCCCGGGTTCTTTCCAGCTTAAAAACATTCTTGTCGCTCCGGATATCATTCAAAATTTGCTTTTTGTCCATCGTTTTACCATTGACTACAATGTTTCCATTGAGTTTGATCCTTTTGGTTTGTCTGTGAAGGATCTTTCTACCCGGCGACCTCTTTTTCAATGTGATAGCTCGGGGCCCCTATACACACTTCGACTTCCTGCTTCCGCTACATCACCATCTTTTTCTTTGACTACGACAGTTTCATCCACCATTTGGCATCGCCGGCTTCGCCACCCTGGTGCAAATGCTATGTCGAAGCTGTCCAGTAGTTCTGTTATCTTGTGTTCTAGTGGCACACATGACTCCCTATGGCATGCTTGTCAGCTTGATCGCCATGTTCGGCTTCCTTTTCCCACTTCTGTGACTCATGTTGAGCACATTTTTGATCTTATACATTGTGATTTGTGGACATCACCCATTACCAGTGTATCGGGCTTTAATTATTACTTGGTGATCATTGATGATTTTTCTCACTTTTCCTGGACTTTTCCATTACGATTAAAGTCTGAGACTTTCGTTACTCTTTCTCACTTCTTCGTGTGGATTTCCACTCAGTTTGGGTGCACCATCCGAGCTGTCCAGTGTGATAACGGCCGCGAGTTCGATAAATCTGCGTTTCATAACTTTCTCTCCGCACATAGGGTACAGCTATGCATGTCTTGTTCGTATACCTCTCCTCAAAACGGCAAGGCAGAGCGCATAATTCGTACCACCAATGATGTCATATGCTCCCTGATGTTCTAGGCATCTGTTCCAGCCCGATACTAGGTGGAGGCTCTCCATAGTGCCACACTTCTGATTAATCGCCTTCCTACCAAGGCGATTCGTGCCTCCACCCCCCTACTTTGCTCTATATGGCACCGATCCTCTTTACGATCACCTTCAAGTTTTCGGGTGCGCTTTCTACCCTAACCTTTCCACCACTGCCCCGCATAAGCTTGCGCCCCACTCGACACAGTGTGTTTTTCTTGGGTATTCCCTTGATCATAAGGGGTACAGTGCTTAGATCTCACTACTCACTGCCTTTTGATCTCTCAGCACGTCGTCTTCAACGAGTCCTCCTTTCCTTTCTCCACCACCTCTTCCGGTTCCACCACAGAGCTGGATTCTCTTTTTCCCACCGACCCCGAGGTTTATCCCCAGCTGCCTTGTCCTCTTTCTTCTGCAGGTTCGACACACGCTACACCTCAGGTGCTCCCGAAGTCACCTGCTGCACCACGTGCGGCACCGACGCCTCTGACGTCACCTGCTGCGCCTCGGGTGACCCCTACGTCACCAGCTGCGCCATGTGCGGCCTCGGCTTCCCCAACGTCACTGTTGAACCTTAGGTGGCCCCGACGTCACTAGCTGAGCCACGCGTGGCATCGACGTCTCCGGCATCACCTGCTGCGCCACGCGCGGCCTCGACTTCTCTGACGTCATCTGCAGCGAGCGCGACGTCACCAGATGTACCAGGCGCAGCACCGATGACGACTTCTTGCTTCGCCGACCCCGCACTTTTCTACCAGCGACGAGCGCGGGATGGGGCCCCTACTCTAGCGGCGCCACGCGCAGCCTCGAGACCCACTCTCGTCTACCCATGACGAGAGAAGGTTGTTGTACCCGAGCTCCCGGTGTACAACCCTCCTCTTCTCCACAGGGATCCTGGTCACGTCCACCCGATGGTGACTCTACGTGCGTCCGGGAGTCTCCGGCTAGTTGAGCGCTTCGCCAGAGCTGCCTTCTCGTCGACGACATCTCCACCGACCGACTCTTCTTCGATCTCACCCATACCTACTTCCGTGCGTAGCACCCTCGTCGACCCTCACTAGCGTCGCACTATGGAGAAATAGTATCAGTCTCTGCTTGCCAACCGGACCTGGGACCTGGTTCCCCGCCCCGTTCATGGCAATGTTGTCACGGGCAAGTGGGTGTTTACACATAAGAAGAAGGTGGACGGTACCTTGGAGAGGTACAAGGCTCGGTGAGTACTTCGGGGTTTCACTCAGCACCCTGGAGTCGACTATGACGAGACCTTCAGCCCAGTGGTGAAGCCGGCGACGATTCGTACCGTCCTGTCATGGATCTCTCGCGTTTTTGGCCTGTCCACCATTTGGACATCAATAATGCCTTCCTCCACGGTACACTGACCGAGACGGTGTACTGCAGTCAGCAGATAGGATTTGTTGATTCAGCTCACCCAGACATGGTCTGTAAGCTGAACAAATCCATGTACGGTGTGAAGCAGGCACCGCGAGCCTGGTATAGCCGGTTCGCCCCCTTCTTGGTCTCACAGGGGTTCGTCAAAGCTAAGTCGGACACTTCGCTGTTTGTCTATCGACGTGGCAGTGACACTGCTTACCTTCTACTGTACGTCGATGACATTGTACTAACAGCGTCTAGTCCGGCTCTACTTCGGCGCACCATTTCTGCTTTACAGCAGGAGTTTGCTATGAAGGACCTGGGCCGCCTCCACCGCTTCCTGGGTATTGCGGTCGAGGACTGACCAGACGGCTTGTTCCTTCACCAGCGACAGTACTGCCTGGAAATCCTCCAGCGAGCGGGCATGGCTGAGTGCAAGCCGTGCTCCACTCCAGTGGATACTCAGGCGAAGCTCTCCGCTACCGACGGGACACTCGTCACTGACCCCACTGCTTACAGGAGTCTTGCAGGTGCTCTTCAGTACCTCACCTTCACCAGGCCGGATATCTCCTATGCGGTTCAGCAGGTGTGCCTCCACATGCATGACCCGAGGGAGCCGCACCTCACTGCTGTGAAGCGGATTCTTCGGTACCTACGAGGCACCCTCGACTACGGCCTCCTTCTTCGACGTGACGCGGCCTCCGAGCTGGTCGTGTACACTGACGCTAACTGGGCAGGCTGCCCAGACACACGCCGGTCTACCTCTAGGTACATCATCTTCCTGGGCGGTAACCTCGTCTCCTGGTCCTCGAAGAGACAACCCGTGGTGTCGCGCTTGAGTGCTGAGGTGGAGTATCACGCCGTGGATAACGGTGTGGCTGAGGCTTCCTGGCTTCAGCGGCTGCTTCAGGAGCTCCACACTCCCGTCGCCGGGAGCACCTTGATCTATTGCGACAACGTTAGCGCCGTGTATCTCTCCACCAACCCGGTCCAGCATCAGCGCACAAACCATGTGGAGATCGACCTCCATTTTATTCGTGAGCGGGTTGCACGTGGCGAGGTTCGGGTACATCATGTCCCGACGACGACGCAGTTCGCTGACATCTTCACGAAGGGCCTCCCGTCGTCGCTGTTCTCCGAGTTTCGGTCCAGTCAAAACATCTGCAGTGGCTAGATGTTGTGACCGCGGGGGAGTGTTAGACTCTGTAATTGTGTGGGTGGCATAGGGGTAGTTTAGTCATTAGTGAGGGATTAGGGTTAGGGATAGTTTTGTCTTTTCCCTCACCTAATCCCTCTATATAATCATCCCTGTACCCTCATTATCTTAATCATCTCAATACACCCACAATTAATCCCCTTTCAGTCATCACCCTCAAGAAGGTTTTTGACTTTTACCCTTTCATACCACTTTATCTCTTGTTCTCTCAACAGTAGGACAAACCTTTCCTTAAGATAATATTTAAGATTAATCTCATTATCGAAAATATTGTCCATCTCAGCCTTTTGATCAATAGATCCAACATGGGGACAAGTTGTTCCTTTTCTTTCTTATATGAGCATGATGTATGTTTAGCCCACCCTCTTAAATATTGACATAGTCATCTAATTTTACTTTTATATCTTTTCATCGTTGTTTTGCCATGATTCTCAAGTTGCCATACCTTGGCAACTAATTCAAAAAAACCATCGTGTATTAACCAGCCTCTCTCAAATTTGAATGTTAGTTGTTTATTACTATGTGTAAAAGAACCAGTGTTAATAATAAGAGGTGTGTGATCAGATAAGCTTCTATCACTAGCCTCTACAATTGCTAATGAAAATTTATCTTCCCATTCAGAACTCACCAGCACTCTATCTAGCTTCTCATAAGTGGCGTCGTCTCTCAAACCAGCCCATGTATATTGGCATCCCGACATTTTAATCTCTTTGCGGCCAAAAGCCTCAATCATCATTTGGCCATTTTATTTCAAAATTATTTTTATTCTTATCCCGGGGATCTCATTATATTAAAATCACCACCTATGATATAAGGCATTTTTTCGGGAAGACAAATATGTGCCAATCCTATTAAAAAGTACTCTTTGTTCTGTTGTTGTCCTGGTCTGTAGAATGTATGTAACGCAAATTTGGATCCATCTAATTTATTTCGAAGGTAGAATTTTACATAGAAACCCTCTTCATCTATAGATCCAATGTCAAAGGTGTCTAAATCAGCACCTAGAATAATACCAACAGAACGACTGTAAGGGGCCATACTACGACAAATAAAGTCATGGGCACCACAGAATTTTTTAAGTTGCATCTCTCAATCTTCTCTACCCATTTCTGGCAGTGTAATAAAATCAATTTACTCCTCTTTGACAATCTCAGCCAAATGTCTATGTTTAGCCAAGTCAACTAGACCTTTGCTATTTCAAAATAATCTTTTGATTGGACCCATTTTGGTTTTTTTTGGTGTTTCTGCCAACTTTAATCTTAGTGGCAAATTTTATTTTTCCTTTTATTGGAACAGTGTTTATATCACATGATACGTGGCTGAGAATGGCATCCAAATTTTTATCCTTAATTATCATCATCTATGTCTTCATGATATTCTTCAGATTTCCTTTCTTAGTGTTGTTCTCACGTTTATCCTTTTCATTCATAACTAATCTATCAGTTTCTAATTTCCTGGTATCTGTAGCTGACAATTTAATTTCATTGTCCTCTTTACCTAGTGAAATACCAATATTTTCCATACTTGAAGGAATGCGAGAACTAGTAAAAGACAAAAAACAAACTTCTGTTACCTTTTAATTCCAGGTTTCGTTTCACCACCATTCTTTATGTCTTCTCTAAAGTGTGATCATCATTTGTATCATGGAGCGTTGACTGCGCCGCCTCAAGGAAGCATCACCTTTTGTTGCCGTTCCTGGCTTGTAAGTCATGCTGATCTTTTTCATTATCTTAGTTGCCTCCATTCCGGCCATGGGACACACCGTTACAGGCACAACCACCTCCGGAAATCAATCACTGTGGCATGAGCTTTCCGCTCCAGCATCAGCTTCTCAGCAGCCGTAGCAATGGTCTCTTGTATATGGACATCATCTAGAATGTTGTCAGCCTTTCCATGCAGCATCTCTTGCATTTTCTGTGGCGATAAGTTACAATCATCTTGCACCATATCCACTCTGGCCCTATACCCAACCTTCATATGATTAGAATAATTGTGATCCTCCTCAATAATGCTGCGTTCAGTGTCAGCAAACCTCCTGATATCAGTTACATTTGTTGGAGCAGCGGCACTGATTTTGCGATGATCTCTGAAGGCTGAACACGCCAGGATCTCGCCGTGGTCACCGTGCACTCCACCGATCGCAGAATGAAACAGATGTAGATCGTGAACGTTCAGAACATGAGAGAGAGAATGGTTATGGGCTCGGCACACACACCAACTCAGATTATTGTGCCTGATATATAGATCGCATTACAGTGATAACCCACGCACACTCTAACTAACATGCCGGTCTTCACGTTCCGCCGCTGCACACATTCTCCTCCTTTCTCAGTCAGACGTTATCCCTGGTTGAATGCAGTGTGATCCTACAGACTCGGTCGCCTTCAGACGTTGACGCTCCGGTCCATTATTTCTCTACCGTGCAACGTGCAACAGCAACAAGATTAGCCAACAACATTTGCAAACATATGGCCATTTCCATTTGACTGACCTGGTAACACCTCCAGCTGCGAAGCCTACAAGAATGCTTGATCAACACCAATCCGTTGTCCTCCCACGGTTTCTTGATCAGAACCGACAAATATAGCCCTGGTATGTGTCTCAGTACCATTCATCACCGTATCATTTTGCATCTCAGCAACACCAAGTGTCAAGGAATTCCGCACCTCAACCATGTCCATGTTTGCATCAGTGAGGTTCTGTATCGCATCATCAAATATAGCACCATTATCAGTCTGAGACATCATTTGCCCTTCGTCTTCATTCATTACTTTAGAACTCAATTCCACTAAAAGCATGTTGACAGCCGTATCTATGGCGCCCTAAACCAAAGCTGATTCTTCTGTGACAATATATTGTTTTTCACCTTGTCAGTCGGTAATTGGCTGTTGTTACTCCCTCCCTGAATTGCTCCTTTACCTGTCTTGTCCTGATGACTTGCATCATCCATTTCCTGATCTTCTGGCTGTTCATCATCAAAATAAGGTAGGTCTTCATCGTCATCTGCATCTGGGTCTTCATCTTCCCTTCTCACCACTTCATCCACCTTGAAGAATATTTCATACATTCGGTCATCAACCACAATTTCCATATCATCAGGTATTGCGTTTACATCAAGTACCATGACCATCAATCTTTTTTTAGAAAAACTCGGCTATTGGCCAATATATATTTAGCAAGATAAAGAAAGTTTTTTTACACAGGTGGAGCTCCTTTTAGAGCTCGTTACCCCATTACAATTGTGGCTTCAGACATGTTCGGGTGCCGCTTGTGTTATCAGGAGCCACTGGATAAGATCCTTTGCTCCGGCTCTGTTCCTTGATGTCTTGCACTATAGCTTCCTTCGTTTTCTCCTTGTTTTGGAAAATTCTTGCGTTCCTCTCTCAGCAAATTGTCTAACATGTTAGAATTGCCATTGAACACGCTGCTTTCTTGGTTACCTTTGGCCCTGCTGCAAGCCTCTTGAGCTCTTGTGTGGTTGCCCAACTTCTTGGATTGAAGGTGAGGAAACCCGTCCAGTTGGATATGTCATCCCAATGTGTTTTGCCAACCTGCTAACAAATGACCATCAATCTCACCGCACCTGTCTTCATTAGATATTTATGTCTATCTTTTGAATCGCCCCGAAAATAGAAACTACAACCTAAAGAGGCGAAATGATCTGATCTCATAAGGGACACCATAAACGTGTACTCATACCTTCTGCAGTCTTTGGTTTGATCTCCTGGTTCCATTCTTCAAACCTTCATAGTTCATTGTAGTGACACTACGAATATCTATCATCCTTTACAGCTCAATCTGGCATGGGAAAGGTACAGTATATACATTGCCATGCTTGCGAACTGTCCAATCCCACTTCACCGACAAAATGCGTGCAATTTATAATTTGAGGAGCTCAGCTGACAGCCTGACACTACCCCTCAACAATACGGATCAAAGCAGTAGAAGAAACATTTTCAGAAGGGGTAACAGATTTTGTACCGTCTGTTGGGATGTGGAAAAACCCAATATCTTCTCCTGCAAGTCCACAGAACGTGGCCGACGGTTTTGGCTCATGCAACGGCGGACATTGTGGAGTATAATGCTCCTACGAGCAGATGCAACACCGTAGTGAACTGGTCTTCTTGGCTGCTGGTTCATCTATGTAAGTCTACCCCTTCTGCTTGGAATTCTTCTCCTGCATGTTCTGTTGTCTTTGCGTTGCACGCCTTGGCTTGGTCCATCCACTTCAACGTGGCTACCACCCGCCATCTGACCATGTTGTTCATCAACACGACCGCGTCCACGGCCGCGTCCGTTGCCACGGTCCCCAGAGCCACAAGCTGTGTTGAACTGCCGCGCACCGTAGACACGTCATGGCTCTCCTCTGCTGTCTACACCAGTTTTCCAAAATCCCCTGTCGAACGCACCACCAGACACGCGTGAATTGCCTGCGACGCTAGAGAATTTCGGAGGAACACCACTAGCCATGTTTTGCTGCCAATCTGGAGAAGTAGTAATGTTGGCGGTGCAGGGTTTAAGAGCGGGAGAATTGCCGGTGGCGGTAGGGTATTTTGATCCAGATGGCAATCCCGTTTTCCTTCTCTGATGCGTTAACAACTGATGGACTCGGACCAGGCCTGGATTACGAGTACACCAGACCGTCCCAGAGCCCACTGTTGATCGAGGCCCACGCAGAACGAAGTTGGCATTTGACTTCGTATTTTAGAAATCCCCTGATTTCGCATCTGCCGGAGGAGGCGTCATCACCGTCGGCGGTTGGACACCCGGCGATTGTCCGGCAGCCTTTTTCCTTAGGAACGCAGGCATGAAGTAGTCTCCGAATGTTTGAACATAAGGATGGTGCTTAGGAAGAGGACCTTTCCACGGCTTCACCTTCCATGGCCACGGCTTCTTCCAATCCGGTGTTCTGCATTGAGTATGGATGACGTTCTACAATCATTCGAGGGCAAAGTTACCCAGCTGCCGTTCTCTTATTTAGGATTGCCTATCATGCTGGGTCTCCGCCGTCTAATCCATCTTCAGCATATCAAGGACAAGGACTTATTGAAACTCGCAGGTTGGCAAGGAAAATTACTTAGCATGGGGCAGAGGCGAGCTGGTGTTGCAATTCCGGCGCTGAAACTGTCCCTGTTCTTGCTGAATAAACCGATCTGCCCTAGCAGATCAATCTGTCTTCCCTGAAGACAGACCAGAAAAATTCTTCAGCCAACAACAGAGGAATAACAGCAAGGAGAAGAAAAGTTCTGGTGCAGAAAACTGAGCAGATTGATTCTGTTCTTGGGAGAACAGATCAGGGAAGAAATCAGGAGATGCCCGATCTGTTCTGGTGTTGAAGAGACGCAGAACAGAGGGAAAAACAGGGGCGGCGGCTGGTTCTAGCCCCTGGTGGCGGCTAGGGCTGCAGAGGAGGCGGCGGCTAGGGCAGGAGCTGGGCGGCGGCTAGGGCAGAGGCTACGCCGGCGGCTAGGGCAGGAGGAAGAGAGGTGGCTAGGGTTAGAAAAGTGGAGGAAAATTTTCTGTATTGATCTCTCTCACAATTTGGGGTGTTTTTGGCTTGTATATATAGCCCCCCTTACAAAAGTTCTAATCTGTTACAAAGGATCTTTTAATCTATCTCTAAGAAGATTAAACTCAAAAACCTTCTAGAAAGGGACTCCGGCCTGGGCCAGGGCTGACCAGCCACTTGGCCCAGTTCTGGCCGCCCTGGGCCAGGGAGGGGCCGGCCTGGGCCAGGGGCAGATCAGCCCACATTCTCCTCCTGATCCTGACACTGGCCCATGTCTAGAATCCCGATCCTTCTTCTCATCTCCACGAACTTCTGTCTTCCAAGAGCCTTGGTCAAGATGTCCGCCATCTGGTCTTGAGTGGAGATTTGCTCAAGCACAATAGTACCGCTGTCCACACACTCCCGTATGTAGTGGTACTTGACGTCGATGTGCTTGCTCCTGTCATGGTGTACCGGATTTTTGCTCAAGTCTATAGCTGACTTGTTATCAACCCGTAGCACCGGCGCCTTCGATTTTTCAGCTAAGTCCTCCATCAGCCGTGCCATCCATACACCTTGACATGCTCCTTGAGCTGCTGCGATATACTCTGCTTCACATGAGGACAAGGCCACCACCTTCTGCTTGCAGGACTGCCATGAAACGGGGCTGTTTCCAAGACAAAACAGCACCCCGCTTGTGCTCTTGCGGTCCTCCACGTCTCCCGCATAGTCACTATCCGAGTACCCAATAAGATCCATGTCTCCTCCTCTTGCATAGAAGACTCCATAGTTGATTGTACCCGCTATGTAGCGTACAATGCGTTTGACTGCAGCAAAGTGATCCTCCTTGGGCTCCTCCAGAAACCGACTCACGTACCCGACCGAGTAGGCAAGATCGGGACGTGTGTTCACCAAGTATCGCAGCCCTCCAACCAAGCTCCTATAGTCCGTTGCATGCACCAACGGGCTATCACTTGTCTTGCAAAGCTTGAGGCCTTGCTCCATGGGAAATGCACAGGGATTGCATCCTTTCAGGCCAGCTTTAGAGACAAGTTTGGAAGCGTAGGCCGCCTGCCCAACGCTTATCCCTGCATCAGTTTGTCGCACCTCCAGGCCAAGATAATATGACAAGAGACCCAAGTCGCTCATCTTGAACCTCTTCATCATCTCCCCTTTGAACTTCTTGAGATCGCCTTCTCCTGTGATCACGAGATCGTCGACGTACACGCTGACGATGAGCTTCTCATCTTCAGCCCCACGGAAATAAATACCGTGCTCGCTCGTACTCTTATGGAAACCAAGCGATAGCAAGCTATCGTTGAGCTTGGCATTCCAGGCCCTGGGCGCCTGACGAAGTCCATATAAAGCTTTCTTGAGCCGATACACCTTGTGTTCGGCTCCGTCGATGATGAAGCCAGCGGGTTGGGAGACGTACACCTCCTCCATCAAGTCGCCGTTCAAGAAGGCGCTCTTCACGTCCATGTGGTGTACCTCCCACCCCTTGTGTGCAGCAACTGCAAGGAGCAAGCGAATAGATTCGAGACGAGCTACAGGAGCAAATACCTCGTCAAAGTCTATTCCTTGCCGTTGGACATAGCCTTTTGCCACCAGTCGAGCCTTGTGCTTCACCACCTCCCCATGCTCGTCCTTCTTCACCTTAAACACCCATTTGAGGCCAATGGGCTTGTGTCCTGCAGGAAGATCAACAAGTTGCCAAGTCTTGTTTTCTTCTATGGACTCCATCTCCTCGAGCATGGCCCGTCTCCAGCACGGGTGTTCCTCAGCATCGGCGAAGGACGTGGGCTCCTCCGCGGTGATGAACATAAGCTCCCCGTCCTCCAAGCTTGGTGGGCGCTCAGCCTTACCAGGAGGGGTGAGGGTTCCCAGCACGTTGCGCATCGTGCGGAACCGAAGTGCAGCGTTGTCGTCGTGGTAGGCGTCGACGTTGCTGCCGACGTCCGTCGGCGGCGTGGCGAAGCGGATGGGCCGTGGAGGGTGCCGGGGCGTGACGAATGTGCTGGAATCTTCAAGTCCGGAACCCCCCACTGCTGCTGACCCCCGTGCAGGACTGTCCCAGCCCTGATTTGCGCTGGACAGCCCCTGCAGGGGCCCTTGGGGCGACGCTGCAGGTGCTGGACTCTTTCCAGCAGGTCTGGAGGCTGGCGCAGGAACTCCTAGGGTCTGTACAGACCCTTCTGTGCCCCTCCTGGGCACTGCAGGGGTGCTGTTCGGCCCCTCCGGACCCTGCAGCACCTCTCCGGGTGCTGAAACAGCAGGTCCAGCACCTGCTGGACCTAAGGAGTCGACGTGGAAGGCGGTGTAGTCCTCTTCTCCTGCTCCTTCTCCCCAGTCCCACTTGGCCGCCTCGTCGAATATCACGTCACGTGATATGTGTGTACGCCCATCAGCCGGATTATACATCCGATATCCCTTCGTCCCTGCAGCATAGCCAAGAAAAATCATCGGAGTACTCCGGTCTTCCAACTTTTTCAAGTGGGGGCGCGTGTTCTTGACATGTCCCACGCACCCAAAAGTTCGGAAATAATTGACGGCTGGTCGCTCTCCATGCCAAGCTTCATATGGCGTCTTCCCGTCGAGGCCGCGGGTAGGGGATCGATTAAGGATATAGACAGCCGTGATAACTGCCTCACCCCAAAATATCCCGGGCATACCCTTCGCCTTCAACATGCTCCTCGCCATGCCGACCACCGTCTGGTTGTGCCGCTCCACAACCCCGTTTTTCTGCGGCGTATACGGGGCTGTGAGCTGACGTTGTACTCCGTGCTGAGCGCAGTACTCGCCGAACTCCTGTGAGGTGAACTCCCCTCCGCGATCAGTACGGAGTAGCTTCAGCCTCCTCCCGGACTCTAATTCAGCTGTCGCCTTGAATTGCTGAATTAAGTCGAGCGCCTTGTCCTTGGTTGCTAGAAGATAGAGCCACATATAGCGGCTCATGTCATCCACAAGCAACAAGAACATCTTCTTGCCACCTGGAGTCGTCGGCGTGATAGGCCCGCAGATGTCGCCGTGGACAAGGTCGAGCGCGCCCTCCGCGCGCCGCCGAGCTTGCTTGGGGAAGCTGGAGCGCCTCTGCTTCCCGACCAAGCAAGCTTCGCACAATTGATCGACATGATCAATTTTTGGAAGCCCGAGCACCATCTCCTCTCGTGCCAACTTCCGAAGCGCCTGGAAGCCGACGTGTCCGTAGCGTTCGTGCCAACGCCACGCAACATCATCACGCCTCGCAGTTAGGCAAACCGGACGTGTGATGTTGAGCCTGATGGAGTACAGCTTGCTGTCGTCGCGCTGAACTCGTGTGAGGAGACGCTGCTGCTCATCCCGTATGTGCATCACTCCTCCTTGCACCGTGATGCTGTAGCCATCCTCATCCAGCTGGCCGACGCTGATGAGGTTGGTGGTGAGGCGTGGGATGAGGTAGATGCCGGTGAGCCTCCTGTGCTCACCCGTCTTGGCGGCGAATAGGATCGTACCCTTCCCCTGGATACGCACGACGGAATTATCGCCAAACTTGATGGTTCCGACGATGTTTTCGTCGAGCTCGGAGAAGACGGCGCGCGAACCCGTCATGTGGTTGGTCGCGCCCGTGTCGAGGTACCAACGAGTGTCGTCAAAGTCATCGTCGTTGCTGCAGTGAGCGAAGACACGTCCCTCCACTATCTCCAGTGGGCGCATAGGACGTTCCTGTACAGGCTCCTCCTGTACTGAGGCCACCCTTGTCATAAACAAGGCACCCTCCTCCTCCGCCTTTGCCACGAAAGCCTGCTGCTGCGGCTCCTCCTTAGGCTTCGACCGACACTCCCTGGCCCAGTGGCCCTTCTTCCCGCACTTCCTGCACTGGTCCCGCGGAATATCCTTTCCGGAACCTCCCTTCTTGCCTCCGTTCTTCTTGGGCGGGCCCTTTCGGCCGCCCCTCTTAGAAGAACCCGCGGACTGGGTAGACCGCTCCTCCTTCCGCTGTGCCTCCCACTCCTCCAGAGTGAGGTACAGCTGGCCGTTGTGTACTCCTCCCTTCCGCTGCGTCGAGTCGAAAGCGTTCTCAGCCGCCCTGAGACGCCCCGTCACCTCCGACAAGGTGAGGGTCGACACGTCCAG
Source organism: Neostapfia colusana (assembly GCA_030760725.1). Taxonomy (NCBI): domain Eukaryota; kingdom Viridiplantae; phylum Streptophyta; class Magnoliopsida; order Poales; family Poaceae; genus Neostapfia; species Neostapfia colusana. The sequence goes on along the minus strand of JASWHV010000019.1, from coordinate 23,901,525 downwards.
CAGTGTCGTGATCGCCACCACGATCTGTTGGAAGCGTTCTGGAACGCTTCACAGGAGCTTCTCCACGGCCCTCTCTTCTCCTATCTCCTCCCCTAGCGACGCAAGCCGTGATAGCATGCCGCTCAGGCGGAGGGAGAAGTCCTCCACGCTTTCGCCATCCTTGAAGACAGCGTCTTCAAACTCCTTCCGGAGTTGCTGCGCCGTCGTCTTCTTCACGCGGTCGGCCCCGACCCGCATGATGGCGATCGTGTCCCATGCCTCCTTCGCCGTCCTCTTTTCTCCGATCGTCGTGATCATCTCCGGCGGGACAACGCTGACCAAGATGTCAATCGCCATCATATCTTCCTGCTCGCTCACGTTCCCCTCCTCCACGGCCTTCCAAAGCAGCCGTGCCTTCAGCTTGATCTTCATCATGACAGCCCACTCCGCGTAGTTGGTCTTGGTGAGCACGGGGAACCCCGTCCCGGTGTTCACCTCACGAGCTGCCGGTGAGGGTGTGCCATGGCTGATGGCGGTGCCGCTGCTTGTAGGTGTAGACGACATCTTGCAGAATTCAGCCTAGGGTTGAAACCGGCTCTGATACCACGAATGTTGCAATTCCGGCGCTGAAACTGTCCCTGTTCTTGCTGAATAAACCGATCTGCCCTAGCAGATCAATCTGTCTTCCCTGAAGACAGACCAGAAAAATTCTTCAGCCAACAACAGAGGAATAACAGCAAGGAGAAGAACAGTTCTGGTGCAGAAAACTGAGCAGATCGATTCTGTTCTTGGGAGAACAGATCAGGGAAGAAATCAGGAGATGCCCGATCTGTTCAGGTGTTGAAGAGACGCAGAACAGAGGGAAAAACAGGGGCGGCGGCTGGTTCTAGCCCCTGGTGGCGGCTAGGGCTGCAGAGGAGGCGGCGGCTAGGGCAGGAGCTGGGCGGCGGCTAGGGCAGAGGCTAGGCCGGCGGCTAGGGCAGGAGGGAGAGAGGCGGCTAGGGTTAGAAAAGTGGAGGAAAATTTTCTGTATTGATCTCTCTCACAATTTGGGGTGTTTTTGGCTTGTATATATAGCCCCCCTTACAAGAGTACTAATCTGTTACAAAGGATCTTTTAATCTATCTCTAAGAAGATTAAACTCAAAAACCTTCTAGAAAGGGGCCCCGGCCTGGGCCAGGGCTGACCAGCCCACTTGGCCCAGTTCTGGCCGCCCTGGGCCAGGGAGGGGCCGGCCTGGGCCAGGGGAAGATCAGCCCACAGCTGGTACGGACAGTTCTTAGTTCTCTACCAGTTTATGATATAGCCTCTCTAAAACCGTCGAAGCAATTTCTAGCTGAGCTAGATAAAATCAGAAGGCATTTTTCTGAGTTGGCAGCCAAGAACTCTTGTAAGGTTAATTGGTCAAAGGTATGTCGCCCCTTGTACAAAGGCGGATTAGGAATTACAGAGGTGGAGCGCTTTGGACAGGTATTGAGACTTCGATGGATGTGGCTCCAATGGATAGCCCCACATAAGACGTGGATTGGTTCGGAACTGCCAGTGGACCAACAGGATGAAGCGTTGTTCAATGCTCTTTCATGAAAATTCGGAACGGGCGCAAAGCACTCTTCTAGAAGTCCTGTTGGATCCAAAACATGCCATTAGCTCAACGTTTCACAGGGCTTTTTAAACATAGCAAACGGAAGAATCGTACAGTAGCACAAGCAATGGAAAATAACACCTGGATCAGAGATATTTCCCATGATCTAACATTAGAGCACTTACAGGAATATGTGGAGCTATGGACAGTGATTCAGACAGCTGTTTTTGACCCGACAACTGAGCAAGAAGACAAAGTAGTCTGGAAGATGACAAACAATGGGAAGTACAGTGCAAAAGCGGCATACCAACTGCAGTTCCGTGGCAAATTGATTCTGGATTCCCTAGAGTTATTTGGAAGGTTTGGGCCCCCTCCAAATGCAAAGTTTTCCTATGGCTACTTCTACAGAATAGATTATGGACAGCGCGATGACAAAGCGAGAATGCATTGTGCCGTAAGAATCTGGAGACAACCTCCCACCTATTCACCGAGTGCCCCGTTGCTGAATTGATATGGGGCGGCATTGCTAATGCCCCGTTGCTAAATTGATATGGGGCGGAATTGCTAATTAGTGCGGAGTTCAGAACCTGCACCTCGCCCATTGGCACGAAGGTCTTAGGATCAATCAATGGTTTGCAAGACTCACGGAGACAGTTGACAAGCCAAGGGTCAGGGGTAGCAGAATTATAACAATTCTTGTTTGTTGGATGCTATGAAGAGAAAGGAATTCTCGTGTCTTTGAAGAACAGGAAAGAACAATTGCCCAATTATTGGAAGCGATCAAAGAAGAGGCAGCACGGTGGTGCTTGGCAGGGGCTGAAGACCTTGTGACTATTATATATATATAATAGTTTCTAGTGGTGGGTCCACCAGCCACTGTTTACGGTTGATTTTCACTGGCGAAGATATAATAACGGCCACAATGTCCGTACTACATAGCCCTATTGCTGTACTACATACCCTTATTGCTTACAATATAAACCCTTTTTACAGCAGTGCATATTTTTATTGGACCCAGCAGTACAAACCTGATGCAAATCAATGGCTACTTACGGTGGGAATTAATTTGGCTCTAGTACTAATAAGTCATTTATATTTAGAAAAAACATATGTAAGTGATATTATTATACCAAAACTATGACATCAAATCGAAGTTCCTGCTTTCATCCTTTGTCAACCTAAATACCTTTGCGTAGTGATATGTAATGTAGTGAGTTTTTACTTCATACGAGACATAATACCTCCATTATCACATTATTATCATTAAGACAAGAATTCTAGTTTAAAAATGAACTAGAGTTATTGTGCTACCGATAATAATTTGGGAACAGAGGATGTACATACTTAGCAGCATTTTAAACAATTTGTTAGCCCACAAACAAACATTCGACTAAATTAAGCTGTCAGTTTGATTGGACCAGTTTGTGCCATGATAGTTGTTGGGCATTGCTATAAAAGCAGGTGTGGGAAGAAGCGACTCGTCCCTCAGCGATTCGTCCCACGGCGACCATCCTCCCCCAGTCGCCGGAGACTCCCATCTACGGCAACCCCCATCTCCGTCGACCCTCGTCTTCGGAGACCCTCATCTCCAGCGACCAACCCCGAGCGATTCACCTGCCTGGTCGGAGCTGGAGAACGAGCGGAAGCCCTGATCTCACGCCGTCGAGTGAGGCCCCGGATCGGCGACAGGGGCATCGACATTGTGCTGTGGGAGGTCAAGATTAGGGGTGAACATTGGTGATCTGAAGACTACAGCAAAATAGGATTTGTTCTTGGCTAAGGTATGCATTTCCCCAACAATGCTTCTTCGGTGTAGTGGACATGAAGGACCGATTAAGAATTCACAGGCTCACCTTAGCACCATTACCGTCTAGTTCGGTTGGTGATGATATTGAATCGGAAAAGATTCTAGGATTTGAGGAGTTGGCAAGGGCCACAGAATTAGCCATTGCATCGGGAGGAAGACCTAAACACATCCATGGATGTGAGTATCAACAGAAATTAAATTGTGGTACATTGAGGACACTAATCAGTGATGGAGGAGAATATGAACAAAAGAAATCTATTGGTAGTCATGATGAATCCGTTAAAAGGTTACCTATGACTACATTTAGAACTCGATGTTCGCCGACATCGGAGAAGATGACATTCGGTGGGGGTATGACCAACCAATTAAGTGTGTATGGTGCGGTTTTTCAAGGAATTATGAATTCCAAATCGGATTGGAATTTGAAAGAGATACAAAAAAATAAGGAAGTAGCAGATCATAAATCAGATATCCTGAAAACCAGCCCAAAGAGGTTATGATTCGATCCAGCAATGCCATGTCGGCCTGTTTAGGGGTTGGTGGCGCTATTTCAGCGGATGAGTTCAGTTTCCTTCGGTAAACCTAGGGCACCGCACATATCATTGTGTTTCACCCAGGAAGGCTCATACGCCGACGTTGTTCGGGCTGCAATGGAGGGTGGCGGCGCAGGCAGAGGTGCATCAAGAAGCAGGGCTGCCAATCAAGGTACAGGTCGAGGTAGCGGATTGGGTGGTATGGTTGGCAGGGGAAGCTTCCACCCCCAATTCCATACGGGGTATGATGGTGGAGATTACAGGGGTAGAAGAGATGGCAGATTGTACAATTACCGGTGTTTTGGAGGAAGGTACATGCCTGGAAGGAGAGGAGGGAGTTACAGAGGTGGATTCACTAATCGGTTTGGCACAGGTGAAATGTTAGGGGATGACAGTAGATCAACCAACAATCGGTGAACCGCGGGATCAGAAGGGAAGAATGGAGGCGCAACAAGCAACCTGTCATTGAATCTGCCGGGACAGGCAGCTGCACTCTTGCAACAGACTATAGTTTCTGTGGCCTAGGCTTCAAAGGCGGCTAGTCAAGACAGGGTGCAACAGGAGGTTAAGGACATTGAGATCAATACTTCTTCAAAGACAGCCTATCAAGTCCTTCTTCAAAGCAACCGACACATAGGCAGCTGAATCATCCTTGAAGGTAACAAAAGAAAACTGGTAATAAACCATATTGTTAAAGATGCTACACAAAGGGACATACTATGCAGGAATGTTTCAAAGAGATGTATTGTGAGATTTGTGATTGCAAGGAGCGTGTGAAGGCTAGATGTCCTATTTACCGAGGGCCAAAGCAACAAGCTGCTATATGTGGATATGCAGTTGATGATTGGGATTCTTCCATATACCGACTTATGCACATCAAAAATTTAAGATTGGGATAAGAACCGGCCTGATCTGTATTGTAGAGGGAAATCTCACTATACCTAATGTGATAGCAGAGCTAGAAAGGTTGATCCAGGGAAGTGGACATGGAATGTGGAGAATATGGGGAAAACACTTTCAAGACAATCTTTCCTTCAAACATGGAATTTCAGTCGTATGGTGGAATGGGGTGTGGTACAATCGAAGGTTAAAAATGCTAAATTCAGAATTGAAGAAATAGGAGGAGGATCGGAGGCTAAAGCTGCTTTGCCTAAGGTGTGGGTGCAATTTACAGGGTTGCCTCAGGGATTAAGAGAATTTCCTATCATCTGGGCTGTTGGTTCATTATTGGGGGTGACAAAAAATGTGGATATGACCTTTACAAGGAAGCATGACATAGGAATATTGCAGATCCTAGTGTTGGACCCAAATGTAATACTGCAGTGTATTGATGTGGTGATAGGAGACTATTTATAGGAACTTAAATTCAAGGTTGATGAAAATATGGAGGATGAAAATCCAGAACCGATGGATATGGACTTTGATATAGATGAAGATGGTGAAAAGTATGAGGGGGATGGAACAGATCCAAAGAATTGTAAAGGAGCAGGGCAGGGGGATTCAAATATGAAGGATACAATGGCAAAAGATACTACGTTTACATCTCTGGATGGGTCAGCTGCTAATTCACAGCAGCGGGGTGCTCAGGAAAATAATGTGATAGGAGCTGTTTCAATGCCTGAACATGACAGTGTTCTGAAAATACATACTGAGGGGAATAAACAGGTGTTGAATTTGGAGGAGGTTCAGGACAGTGCATACACACACAAAAAAAGGAGTCCGAAACAATGATGAGGGATGAATATGTTGGCCACCATGTATATTGGGCTGCTAACAGCACAGAGGTAGATATTGAGGACAAAGGGGAGGATATAAAAAAAGAAAGGGCAGCCCGGTGCATGTAGCTCCCGCTTGCGCAGAGTCCAGGGAAGGGTCCAACCCACTTGGGTCTTTTATACGCAGCCTTTCCCTGCATTTCTACAAGAGGCTGTTTCCAGGACTCAAACTTGTGACCTCATGGTCACAAGGCAACAGCTTTACCGCTGCGCCAAGGCCCCCCTTCATGGAGACTATAGAATCGCAATTCATGGAGACTATGAAGAGGACCTGAATATGAATATTAACTCTGACTGAATCGGAAGGGAAGAGTACGGTGGCGACCACTGAGCTTTTAGCAGCCATTCCTGAAGCTTCACCAAAAGTAGCTTCTTCTCGCCGTAGCAAGAGGAGAGTCAATTCTATTGACGATTCATCACTTGAACGAGCTGAGAAATTGAAAGAAAGCAGGGAAGCAGGTCAGGATTCCATCTCCTTTTTAAGTTTTCCTGATAATGTGGTTAACGACAAACCGAATAGCATAGAAATAATACTAGGAGAGGATGATTCCCGTGTATTGTCCATAGTAAAGGAATTAAAGAGAGTTGAATCGAATAGGAAACAGGGATCAAATAGATAGGAAAACAGAGGTGTTAGACAAAGAAGAGAAAGAAATGGCACAAGAGGAAGAACTAGGTAAATTTATTCTCAACCATATATGCTCGGATATTATGGATGATGGAATGGATGTTGGCAATGATTGTGTTAATCATATTGCCGCATATAATCAACATATTTTATCTAGTTCTATCAGGAAAATAAAGGGAAAGGGAAAACAATCAACAATAGTTAAGTATGAGAGGAGTTATATGGAATAGCAATGGGTTTAAAGACCCAGGAAAACATAGGTTTATATCTGATCTTACAAAAGAAGAAGACCTGAGTTTTGTTGGAATTTCAGAAACAGGAGTAGGAGATTTCAGTTCTAGATTTCTAAAAAATTTGTGTGCGGGTAGAGACTTTATTTGGCATAGTAAAGAGCCGAGAAGTAGATATGGAGGGATATTGCTGGTTGTTGATTCTAATATTTTTCATGTTGGAATGATTGATGATGGCCATTACTATGTGAAGATCTATTTGTGCAATAAAATTGATTGCTTCAAATGGATTCTTATAGTAGTCTATGGTCCTGCACAGAATCAATATAAAGGAGAGTTCCTAACTGAAGTTGTGAGCTTATGTAGTCATGAAAACCTTCCAATTTTTATTGGTGGTGATTTTAATATTATGAGAAGACCCGAGGAGAAAAATAAAGGGTTTTACAGCGAACTTATCAAAAACTTGGTAGAATTTTAGCATCAACTGAATGGGAACAAAAATACCCTTTTTCTAAGGTAGTAGCTTTATCTAGACATATATCAGACCATACGCCATTACTGCTAAATATGGGTAACTCATCTTCAAGTAACTATATTCGCATGTTCAAATTTGAATTGGGGTGGTTACTACGGGATGGTTTTACAGCCATGGTAAAGGAAGTATAGTTATCGGAAAATGGTGGGCACACACCGATGGATAGATGGCAGGCTAGAATTAAAAGATTAAGACAATATCTTAGGGGATGGACTAAAAACATTAGCGGAAAGTATGAGAAAGAAAAGAAAGAGTTATTAGATGAAGTGGATGTTTTAGATAAGGAAGCAGAATCAGAAGCTCTCACAATGGAGAAAATTCATTAAAAAAGTCTGAATGGCATATTAGCACGATTATTAAGGGAGGAAGAAATGAAATGGTATCAGCAAGCAAAAACAAAAGACCTATCAGAGGGAGATTATAATACCAAATATTTTTATTTGGTAGCAAATGGGAAACATAGAAAATCAAGAATTAATTCGCTACGTGATGAAAACAAAGAAATAGGTGGAGATAAGGAGCTGATGGATTATATTACAGTGTATTACAAAAAACTCTTTGGCCCACTAGTGAACAATTTTGTTCATCTTGATTGGAGGCGGAGGGATGAATTACACAGGTTTCAAGCATAGAAAATCAGATTTTTGTCTGATGAATTTACGGTAGAGGAAGTGAGGAAGGCTGTATTTCAAATGGATCATAATAAAGCTCCTGGACCTAATGGGTTCCCTATAGAATTTTACCAGGTTTTTTGGGAACTAATCAAAGATGATTTAATGTCAATGTTTAATGAATTTCATAAGGGTGATTTACCTATTTATAGATTGAACTTTGGTACAATAATTTTGTTACCAAAATGTGTGGATGCAACTAAAATATAACAGTATAGACCAATATGTTTACTGAATGTTAGTTTCAGGACTTTCATAGAAGTTGTAACTAAAAGGCTATTATCAGTGGCGCAAAAAGTGATTAGCCCATCTCAAACTGCTTTTTGCAAGGTAGGAACATTATGGAAGGAGTAATCATTTTGTATAAAACTATTCATGAGTTACACTATAAAAAGCAGGGGGTTATATTTAAAATAGATTTGAGAAAGCATATGACAAGGTGAACTGGAAATTTGTGAGACAGGTGCTACAAATGAAAGATTTTTCAGCGAGGTGGTGTAATTGGATATATGCGATTATAAAAGGGGGACATGTTGGTATTAAAGTAAATGCCTTTGAGTGTTAACCTCCAGACCAAAAAAGGCTTAAGACAAGATGATCCCGTGTCTCCTATCTTGTTTAACATAGTGGCTGATATTCTAGCCATACTAATAAACAGGGCAAAGGAGAGTGGACGATGGATTATCCGTTTTGCAATATGCGTATGACACTACAATTTTTATAAAACATAATATTAAGCAACCAAAAAACCTGAAGATTATATTAAGTGCTTTTGAACTTCTATCTGGTTTAAAGATTAATTTCAACAAGAGTGAAATTTTCTGCTTTGGGGAAGCCCAATTGTCTGAATCAGAAAATTCACAATTATTTGGATGTCAATCGGGAAATTATTCATACAAGTATTTGGGCATTCCTATACATCATAGAAAACTAACGAACTCAGATTTAAGGATCATAGAGCAGAGGTTTGAGAAAAAGCTAAATAGCTGGAAGGGGAAACATCTTTCGACAGGAGGGAGATTACTGTTGATTAATTCAGTTCTGATAAGTTTAGTTATGTTTATGCTCTCTTTTTTTGAAATACCAAAAGGTTGCCTGGAAAAATTGAGCTACTATAGGTCTGGATTTTTCTGGCAAGCTGACAGACATAAGAAAAAATACAGACTTGCAAAAGTGGAGCATAGTATGTCAGCTTAAAGAACAAGAAGGATTGGGGATTCTGAATATTGATGTACAAAATCAATGTCTACTTAGCAAATGGTTATTTAAACTAATAATCAAGGATGGTGTATGGCACGGCATACTAAAAAGGAAATATTTATCAACGATATCTATTGGCAAGGTAAAGAAAAGGCCAGGTGATTCACACTTTTGGTCCAGTTTGATGAAAGTAAAAGATGTTTTCATTAGCCTTGGTATGTTTTAGGTGAATAATGGACAATCAATTAGATTTTGGGAGAATAAGTGGTCGGGAAATTTTGTGCTAAAAGGCAAATATCCGACATTATATAATATTGTTAGACAGAAACATGCCACTGTTGTGAGTGTATTCAGTTCTGTACCACTAAATATATCTTTTCGGCGTGGGTTAGTAGATTATAATTTGGTACGATGGAATGACTTGGTGGCATGTATTGCACTTATTCAGTTAAATGGTAGGAAAGAGACAGTTAGATGGTGTTTACATCAAAATGATATCTATTCAGTCAATTCTTCGTATGTACACATGATATTTAATAATAATGTTAGAGGTAACAACTGGGTATGGAAAACAAAAATTGCACTGAAAATTAAGATTTTTATGTGGTATTTAAATAAAGGAGTAGTGTTAACTAAAGATATCTTAGCTAGATGTAATTAGAAAAGGGATAAGAAATGTGTATTCTGTTCTCAGAATGAAACTATTCAACATCTCTTTTTTACTGTCACTATACTAGGTTCGTTTGGTGAGCTATCCAAATAACTTTTGGTTAACATACTCCTACAAGTATAAACAATTTTATTAATGAATGGTTGCCTCAATTAGATGTTAAGATCAGAGGAATGTTGACTGTAGGTGTTTCAACAGGGGCTATCTGGATAAATCGAAATGATATTGTATTTGATAAATGTTATATAAAAACATATATGCAGGTTTCATACAGAGGAACCCACTGGTCGTGCATGGGCGCAGCTACAAAAGTCTGAGGAGAAAACCAACATAATCCGGGCGGCATGCAGATTGTTGGAGTCTAAGGTGATGTGTGTGTTTGCTCATTTTGGATAGAGATTCAGTTAGACTTACTATTTAATATTGTCCCTAAACATATGGGGTTTTATGTGTTTCCTATGTCCTCTGTAACCTGATATTGCTGTGTTGATTTGTAATAATGTGGCCATAACCTCGATTGAGGGGAAGGCCAGGTATTTTCCCATTATCTAAAAAAATAAAAGCAGGTGTGCCCCCCAAAACAATATTTGGGAATTCTGATTCATTATAGAAAGTTAATCAACTCTAGTTGGAAACAAGTGGAAGAACAGTTAAAAAAGAAAGACTTGGTAGTTAAAAGGAAGACAACTTTCCACGAGAGCCACACTAACACTGATTAACTTGGTGCTAAATAGTCTTCCTTGTATATATTGTCTGTCTTTCAAATTCCAAGAGATGTGCTGAAAACATACATTATTTTCGATCATGATTCTTCTGACAACAAGAGGAAAATCTAAAATATCGGTTAGCAAAATGGAACATCCTATGTCATCCAAAGATAAAAGAGGATTAAGAATTCTTGATTTAGACATGCAAAACAGAGTATTACTCAGTAAATGGCTCTACAGACTACTAACAACGAAGGGCACATGGCAACAACCATTACATAACAATACTTGGGCTCAAGAACACTCTCTCAACCCTATTAAAAATCCGGGATTCCCACTTCTGGGCTGGCCTTATGAAGGTAAAGCAGGATTTTTTTCGATTTGGAACCTTCAAAATCAAGAATTACACGTAGAATAGATTTTAAGAAGATATATGATTAGGTAAATCCACTCTGAGAGAGCAATGTCCTTGTTTATATCATGTAGTTCATCATCAACGGGCTATGTGTCACACCCAGTTTTCCAAAAGAATAACCGAGCGTATCTCACATGTATGATAGGATCAGTTCTCATCATACATGTGGCGACAGAAGTAAAATATCATTATATAAACCATGTTTGGGTTCATAAAACACTACTCAAGGAACTTTATGGTCTACATAAAATTACATAGCAGCGGAAAGTATAGTCCTTCAACACAGACGTCGCCCGAGGAACAATAACCTAGAATCCTTCCTCTGGATCCGCATAGAAATTACCGTTTTCCACTTCATCTTCAGGGTCATAGGCCGAGAAAGGGGGAAAAAGAGGGAAACAAAAAAGTTTGAGTATCAAATGGTACTCAGTAGGTGTAAAAAGTAATGCACATGATGGCCACAATTAGAGAAGGCTTTAACGGTGTAAGCACTAAGCAATGTAACAGCCTACCTTAACAAGTTATTTAGCAACCTACCTCTATGAATGTGATCCCAAGACCGAAAATAGTAAACAAAGTCCCAACCAAACCATCCAAATCCCCAAAGTGTGGCTATCATAAAGTTGGTCCCAAGCCGCTCTTGACCGTGAGCACGGTTGTCTAGACAGTTAGTTAACTCTACAGAGTGTGTACCCTTTAACCACAAGCCGTGATTTTATCCCCTGTTGCCAGATGGACTAAATAAACCTCCCTGTCACCCGTGGCAGCCAACCACATTACACACTTCCTTAGATGTGTGGCCATAAGATCACAACAAGGTTTTTCCAATGATTTCTCTCAACTTGTATCGGCCCTCTGAGGTTTCACCGCTCCGGCACTTGAAGTCTATTTTCCCAGAGAAGCCCCCTCTTGAGCCTTGCGGTTCCCAAGGCAGTATCGCTGAACCAATTCTCTGCACAAGTCTATTACCAGTACTACACCGGGAAAGACCAAATTAATCAACCAAGTCGGACCATACCCGATCCTGTGGTGGTACTGTATAGCTTAGTGACTTCGCCACGAATCGATCCTTAGAACCCTTCTAGGCATCATACCCTAATACTGGGATTCTCGTGCACACATGCACCAGCCAATTCCAACCAGCCTATCGGGTTCCTATCAACTACATCAGCTCCAATATCATAGTTGTGTAATAATCCAACATGTGGTTCATCTTTCCATCCCCACAACTAAGAATGGCTAAGCAATTCTTATTCTAAAATAATTTCCCACCAAACCAACCACAGCGACAAGGAAATAGGTATGGAAACAGGGATAAAATAGGATTCATATTAATTAACATGCAACTAGCTAAAACTCTAAAAAGACAGGTGCAAAATGTTCAAGGACACTTGCCTACGTAATAACAGGTGGGGTCAACGGAGAACTATTGCTCTTGAAGATTTAACGACGAGTTAGGTCCCAATTTTACGATTCAATGACGCACGAACGAGAAAAAACAAACAACGATAAACAAAAGTCTAACTAACAACAGAATAGTTAAGAAAAACATATCTTACGCAAAATCATCTCATAGTTGAATTTCATTGGATTTGCTAGATTTTGCATAGTGAAGTGATCTTTGTGGATTTGTTATTTTTATAACACTTCTATATTTGTTTTGGGCTTGGAATGGTTTTACCTAAAATGAGTTCATGCACTCAAAATAAGTTAGAAGTTGAGTTAAGCCTAACAATGTGCATGAATTATTTTCCTAAGTAATTTTAAACTTATTACTATAACTATTTTAGTTTTAAGATCAAAAAGTATACTAACAATACATTTTCTACTAACTTTATTGATTAAAAATTATTGTTCAAAATTATTATAAAGCCAAAATATTATTCCTTATTTTTCCTAAGTCTATTTATATCATTTTTCATTAACTATGAATCTTCCACAACTTTTCTAGTGATTAAATGAATTCTTATACATCAAAAGTATTAATAAAATGCTAGAATTCTTTTTTATATTTTTCCTAACATTACCCGGGCCTAATTACAATTATTTATGTTCTGAACTAACTATTAAACAATTCATGGATCAATCTGTACTTCACCCGGACCTAAATCAAAATTTCTGTTAAATTTGAGGACAAGTATGAATTTTATAATAAACTTCATAATTACTACGAATTCCGGGGCCTCGGGGTGAAATTCTAGGGTCAGCGCACTATTTCTCAAAAATTCTAGGGAGCTCGTATAAATCCCACACATGATTTATCTAGTTTGAACGGTGGCCGGTTGATCTTAAGCGGATGGCTTAGATTCTAAAATCACGAAGGGGTGCGCACCCTTTTAAATCTTGGCCGCACGTTCATTATGAACGGCCTAATATTGGCCACGCTGCCTAGAGGGCCGAGGGCAGCGGCGCACGGCTGCTCTTGGCGGGCACGGCGGCGAGGCTCGCCGGTGTTTGCAGGAAATCGCCAGGAAGGACCTAATCTTCAATCCTAAAGGCGCAAAGTGAAATGGAGGGGACGGGGATCTCATGGGTGCACGCGCGAAGAGTTGGAGAAGCTCAGGAATGGGGTGGCGTCGACAGATGGCGGCGGGGGTCTTCGGTCATTGGTGAAATCGACGAAGCGGCTACGATTCCTCGGTTCCGTGATGTTCGACGGCTTCCTCGTCGACGACAAGAGTGAGAGCTCTGTGCGAGGTGAATTTGAGAACGGTACTCAGGTTTTTTAGAGTGGAAATAATGAGGGGGTAATGGTTGTCATTTTACACGGGGATTTAATGGATTGGTGGCCAAAACTGAAGAATTCATCGGCGGCAGTTTCAACGCGAGTGGCTGTTCGGCTGGAGGTAGAAGAAAGGTTGTGGGGCCCACTGGGCAGCTAGAGGAAGCGACTGACAGGCGAGGTCCACGGCAGGGAAGAAGGGGTGTGCGGTTGTTTTTTTAGGCTGAGGGATTGGGCGGGGGCAATGGGCCAGTTTAGGTTGGTTTAGGATACCTTCTGTTTCCATTTGGATTCAAATTTGAATTCCAAACTTTCTATCAAATTTAAAACTTTAAATTCCTTTCTTAATAATAGAGAAATGAATGCATGTTGGCCTAAATATATATTTTCTTTTCTTTTTTATTCCAAATTTTCTTTTTCTCACAATTTGGGGCGTTACAACTCTACCCCCTTAAAAAATATCTCACCCTCGAGATTCGGACATCCTAGGTGAAGAGATTGGGAAATTCTGCTTTGAGATCTTGTTCTCTTTACCATGTCGCTTCTTCTGAAAGATGCTGCCATTGCACCTCGCACATGCGGATAGCCTTGTTTTGGGTAACTCGTTCGGTTGTCTCAAGGATCTTTATGGGTTGTTCTGCACAAGAAAAATCCTCTTGCGCATATAGAGCTTCTATCGGAAGTTGTTCCTCTGGCACTCTCAGGCACTTCTTCAACTGTGACACATGGAACACATCGTGGATGTCTGAAAAGTGAGCCAGTATCTCAAGCCAATAGGCTACCTCTCCTCTTCTTTCCAATATCTTGAATGGCCTAATATATCGACGTGATAGTTTTCCCTTTACTTTAAACCGTCGGAAACCTCTCACGGGTGATACTTTCAAGTATACAAAGTCACCTATCTCAAACGTGAGATTACGTCGACAAGTATCTACATAACTCTTCTGTCTGGATTGGGCCGTCTTCAAATTTTTCCGAATCTCATGAACCTGTCTTTAAGCTTCTCTCAACACTTCATGACTGAACACTTGACCTTCTCCTGTCTCGTTCCAGAAGAGTGGTGGTCTACACTTTGGTCCATAAAATGCTTCAAACATAGACATTTTCAAACTAGCCTAATAGTTATTGTTGTAAGAAATTTCAGCGTAAGGCAGACTTTTGTCCCAACTCTTGCTATTTTTCAGTGCACATGCTCTCGACATGTCTTCCAAGATATGATTTGTACGCGCTGTCTGACCATCAGTCTGCGGGTGATATGCAGAACTGAAGTTCAGACGAGTGTCCAACGACTCATGAAGCTTCTGCCAAAATCTCGAGGTGAACTAAGTTCCTCGATCCCATATGATTCTTTTAGAAACACCATGCAAGCATACAATCCTTGACATATACAATTTTTCCAATCGAGAGCTATGATAATTTTTCTTGACCGGAATAAAGTGGGTGACCTTAGTTAAACGATCTACTATGACCAATATAGAGTCATATCCCGAATGAGTCCTTGGTAACCTCACAATGAAATCCATGCTTATTTCCTCCCATTTCCACTCGGGGACTTTGAGTGGTTGAAGTAACCCTGCTGACATTTGATGTTCTGCCTTGACTAATTGATAGGTGTCACAAAGAGCAACATATTCTTCCACATCACACTTCATTACGTGCCACTAGTAGCGATCCTTAATATCTTGGTACATCTTTGTACTTCCGTGGTGAATGGAATAAGAGGAGTCATGAGCTTCTCTGGGTATTATTTCACGAAACTCTTTGACATCGGGCATGCAGATTATCTTTTCCGAGCCATAGGGTTCCTTGTTCATCTTCTACATAATCTGGAGCCTTTCCTTCCTTCATCAATTGTTTGACCTCTTTTATCTTTTCTTCATTCTTTTGCCCTTCACGAATATCCTTTTCTAATGTTGACTCTATCTCCAAGGATACGGCCTCGGTGCTAGCCACTATGCATAAGTTCAATCTTTTAAATCCCTTACATAATTGTGATTGTTGGCTTTGCATAGACATAGCGTTGCATTGTGCCTTTTTACTCAGGGCATCAGTGACCACATTTGTTTTTTCGGGATGATAGTTGATACAAACGTCAAAGTCATTGATAAGTTCCAACCATCTACGTCGCTTGAGATTAAGATCAGGTTGGGTGAAGATGTACTTCAGACTCTTGTGGCCGGTGTATATTTCAGTTCTCTTACCCATGAGATAGTGCCTCCATAGCTTTAGAGTATGAACTACTACTGTCATCTCTAGGTCATGAGTTGGGTAATTCCTTTCATGCTTTGTGAGTTGACGTGAAGCGTAGGCAACTACATGTCCATCTTTCATGAGTACTGATAGGAGGATGAGTCCCGATCTTCCGAGAGGTAGGGTAAACTTGATTGAGTGGAGATCTCGACGTTGATGATCGAAGGCTCCGAACGAACGAAACCCCACAATCACTACACCACTGCTCCGTTGGTTATCACCCGTGTCACACGAATGACCTCGCCACAAAGGCTTATCCCTGCAAGCGCAATCAAGAACACAAGCAAGAACGGAGAAGTTGCAATCAAAACTGAATTGATCACGAATTTGGGGTCTCACAACCGATGATCGGCGACACTGTTCAATGACAGATTGTAACTAAGCAAAACCCAACCCTAATGTGGTGACGGCTGCTGTATAAAAAGGATTTTAGGGGCGTGCAAGACCCCTGGACGCAACCCTAATGGGCTTCCACACGATACACGGGCCAGCAGCCCAAAAGGCGGTGGCGCAGCACCGGACAGATTCTGGATGCCCACTTGTTTCGCTGATTCCCGCCAACTTAGAAGTAATTTTGAGGTGGGACTGGTTCCATTGGAAGCTTTATGAAATCCGGTTCCAACCAAATATAGAACGTCCAAATCTGACTCCGTATGTGTCCGGGACGTTAGTTTTGGTGAAGGCAGCTCCTGGAACCCGAGGTGGAGTCGAAGTCAAGTTGTACTTGAGCTCCTCCTTGGTGTGCACGTCCTATCTCCTCTTCCTTGACTCCTTGGACTCCTCCCAGCCCTTGCTGGTCCTCTCCATTGTTCCTAATCAATAAAATATGCATGGAAACAAGCGTAAGTTCTGAAAAACAATTGACAAGGTTAGAACGTACCTGGAGATCCAATTGTCATGCACGTGCTCTAGTAATCGGTCCTTGCATTGTATGCAAAGGAGAGATGTCCTCATCATCCTCCCCCTCTTGAATTGGAGTCGTCCTCGACTCAAGCTCATCTTAATCACCCAAGTATGGCTTCAAATCTGAAATGTTAAATGTGGGACTAACCCCAAACTCGGGAGGCAACTCAAGTTTATATGCATTGTCATTTATCTTCTTAAGAACCTTAAAAGGTCCAACAGCACGTGGCATGAGTTTGGACTTTCTCAAATCTGGGAACCTATCTTTTCTCAAATGAACCCACACCAAATCACTGGGTTCCAATTTTACCTCCTTCCTACCTTTACTAGCAGCAATGCGATACTTTTCATTCATTTTTTCAATTTGTAACATAGTAGTTTCATGCAACTTAAGAATAAATTCAGAACGTTGTGTAGCATCTAAGTTCACAATTTCAGTATATGGTATAGGTAGCAAATCAATTGGAGCACGAGGATTGAAACCATAGACTACCATAAACGGACTTAACTTGGTTGTGGAGTGAATAGACCTGTTATAAGCAAACTCAATATGTGGCAAACACTCCTCCCACAACCTCAAATTGTGTTTCAAAACAGCCCGCAACATAGTAGAGAAGGTACGATTAACTACCTCCTTTTGCCCATCAGTTTGTGGATGACAAGTAGTAGAAAACAGCAACTTTGTTCCCAATTTATACCATAAAGTTCTCTAAAAGTGACTCAAAAACTTAGCATCCCTATCAGAAATAATAGTATTGGGAACACCATACAAACGCACAACATCATTAAAGAACAAATCAGCAACATGTGAAGCATTATCGGTCTTGTGGCAGGGTATAAAATGAGTCATTTTAGAGAAACGATCAACAACCACAAAGACACTATCCCCCCCCTCTTTGTTCTAGGCAATCCTAAAACAAAGTCAATAGAAATATCCTCCCAAGGTGCACTAGGAACCGGAAGAGGCATATAAAGACCATGTGGGTTAAGTCGAGACTTAGCTTTGTTGCATGTCGTGCAACGTGAAACGTAGCGCTCCACATCACGCCTCATTCGTGGCCAAAAGAAGTGAGTGGCCAGCACATCCTCTGTCTTTTTAACACCAAAATGTCCCATCAAACCACCTCCATGCGCTTCCTGCAACAACAAAAGACGAACGAAGCTAGCTGGAACACACAACTTGTTAGCACGGCAGAGAAGGCCTTCACGCAGCAGGAATTTTTGCCACGTTCTTCACTTTCTACAATTTTCAAAGACATCTTTGAAGTCCAAATCAGTAGCATATAACCTCTTTATGGTTTCCAAACCAAAGATTTTATGAGAAAGTTGGAACAGCATGGTATAACGTCTAGATAAAGCATCGGCAATCACATTGCCTTTCCCTTTCTTATGTTTAATGATATAATGAAATAATTCTATGAACTCAATCCATTTAGCATGACGTTTGTTCAGATTAGCTTGTCCTTTAAGATACTTCAAAGACGCATGATCTGAATGTATGACAAATTCTTTAGACCATAGGTAATGTTGCCAAGTTTGCAAGACACGCACTAAAGCATAGAGTTCTTTGTCATATGTAGAATAATTCAGCGAAGGCCCATGCAATTTTTCACTAAAGAAGGCAACAGGTTTACCTCCTTGAATTAGCACTCCTCCAATGCTAATGCCGCTCGCGTCACATTCAAGCTCGAAGGTCTTCTCAAAATCAGGAAGTTGCAGCAATGGTGCTTGTGTGAGCTTCGACTTGAGAACATCAAAAGCTTGTTGTTGTGCTGGTCCCCATCGAAACGGCACTCCATGCTTTGTCAACTCGTGGAGAGGTATCGCAATGGTGCTGAAATCCCGCACGAAACGCCGGCAGAAACCTGCGAGACCAAGAAAACTCCGAACCTGTGTGACCGTAGTCGAAAGTGGCCAGCGTGTGATGGCAACAATCTTTGCCTCGTCCACCTCAATACCCTGCGAAGTAACAACATACCCAAGAAAAGACACACGATCGGTGCAAAAGGTGCACTTCTCAAGGTTACCATATAAACGTGCATCGCGCAAGACATTAAAAATAGCACGTAAATGTTCAAGATGCTCATCATATGACTTGCTGTAAATAAGGATATCATCAAAGTAAACCACCACAAATTTACCAAAGAAAGCACGTAAAACCTCATTCATCAACATCATGAAAGTGCTGGGCGCATTAGTTAAACCAAATGGCATGACTAACCATTCATAAAGTCCGAATTTAGTTTTAAAAGCAGTTTTCCATTCATCACCTAAAGCCATACGAATCTGATGATACCCACTACGGAAATCAATCTTGGAGAAAATAACAGAACCACTCAACTCATCAAGCATGTCATCCAATCTAGGAATAGGATAGCGATAACGAATGATAATGTTATTGATGGCTCTACAATCAACACACATGCGCCAAGTGCCATCTTTTTTTGGAACCAAAAGAACAGGAACAGAACAAGGACTAAGGCTCTCACGAGTGTACCCGCGGTCCAGAAGATCTTGGACTTGTCGCTGAATTTCCTTAGTCTCATCGGGGTTGGTCCTGTAGGCAGCACGATTTGGCAAGCTCGCCCCTGGAACCAAATCAATCTTGTGCTCAATGTCTCGCACAGGTGGTAATCCAGGGGGTATCTCTGATGGAAAAACATCCATATATTCCTGCAAAAGGTTAGCAACAGCAGGTGGCAAGACAATGGATGTATCCTCAATGGAATATAAAGCATGTTTGCACACTAAAGCATAACAAGTTCCATTGGAGGCATATAAATCATCAAGATCAGATTTAGTTGCAAGCAAAATAGGATTTTTCAACTTAATAGGTTGCTGAATTTCAGAATTGAAAATACCCTTTTGCTTAGCATTATTCTTTTTCTCCTGCTCAAATTGTACAATTTCAGTGGGACTCATAGGAAGTAACATAATTTTCTTGCCCTTATGCATGAGAGTATACTTATTCGATCGACCATGGTGAATAGCATCAGTATCAAACTCCCAAGGACGTCCCAACAAAAGAGAACAAGCATCCATAGGTACCACATCAAAATCAGCAAAATCATGATAAGAACCAATGGAAAAATGTATCCTTGCTGTTTGTGTTACCTTAACCTTACCATTGTTATTAAACCATTGAATGTGATAAGGGTGGGGATGCTCCCGTGTGGTCAAGCCAAGCTTCTTGACCACCTCAACATTCACCAAATTGTTGCAGCTACCACCATCAATGATGGTATGTACACGGCAGTCCTTGACGACGAGAAACATGTTGAAAAGGTTGTGACGTTGGCAGTTGTCATCCTCTCGAACCGTGGAACTCAAAGCTCGCTGCACAATCAAAGTACTATAGTTGTTCGTCGCAGATGTACCAAGAACCTCCTCAACACCATCATCCGAACCTGAAATGTTAGTTGCAATAATATTTTCATCTTCAATATCAGAAGCACTAACATACCCACCATCAGCAGTGGCAATGATTGCCCGTTTGCTAGGGCAATCTCGTTGCATATGGCCAAGTCCCTGGCAGCGGTGGCACTTGATGTCGGAGCTGCGACTTGTCGAAGTGTTGGGTGCAGCCGCCTTTGCTGCAACACCTGGAGGCATCTGGGACTTGCTGTTATCTTGTCCCCTTGATGTAGAAGGTGTGATGCTGCTGCGTACAACACCCGTGGAGGGTGGTGTAGAAGCACGTACGCTCGAGGAGGGCGCTACTTTGGATGGCACCGGAAATTGTCGTGACGTGAAGGTGTTGTTCTGCCGCTGCTGTTGGCGACCCTGCACTTCTTTTTCTGCTAACATAACAAGTTGAAATAAAAGTTGAATAGAATGATATTCCTTGTAGTCAACTATGTCCTGGATCTCACGCCGCAAGCCCCCATAAAACCTAACAATTTGGTCTTCCTGATCCTCAACTACCCCACAACGAAGCATATATTTCTGCAACTCTTGGTAGTACTCTTGGACAGTCATGTCACCCTGAACAAAGCGTTGCAATTTCTTAAGAAGATCACGTCTATATGAAGGAGGCACAAACCTAGCGCGCATCTCTTCTTTTAGCGCAGCCCATGTCTGTGGTGCATTACGTGTATTGACAAGTTCATTCCACTAAATTATAGCAAAATCTTTAAACTCACTAGTGGCTTGTCTAACTCTATGTCGCTCAGGAACAAGATGAGAGCTAAATTTTTGTTCTACCGTCATCTTCCAATCCAAGTAAGTCTCAGCATCATAAGATCCATAAAATGTTGGAATAGAAAACTTAATCTTAGCATAAGGATCATTATCTTGTTCAGGAGCATGAGGACGAGGTCTACCTCCCATACCTTGACGATTTCGTCGAGGGCGACGGCGCTGCTGTGCATCAACCTCATCGTTATTGAAGTCATCCTCTATGTCGTAGTAAGTATGTGCATCACCATCAAGGATGATAGAGGGTGTAGCTTGTTGGGGAAGACGAGTCTCCATCTCGTCCAACCGTGTGGTCAGACCAGCAACACTTGTATGGAGCCTCTGAAAGGTGGATGTTGTAGTGGTCTGGTAATTGTTGAAAGCTTCGTCATTACCCGCATCATGTCCCTTAGTTCCATATGAGACACACACTCATCATCATCCGGAGGTGTAGAACCAGAGGTCTTATCCATAGGCTTCTTTCCTGTCATTGTTAGTACAAAACATAAACGAAGACAAAAAGATCGTGAAGAACCCTATTACTACGCTCTCCGAAGTGGGTGAAAAATCGATCAGTAAGATGCGTCTTACCCTGCTCTTACAAGTTTCTTACCAGCACTGCAGGTGGCCAACGGTGACCGGTGTGAAGCAAGTAGAGAGTGGGTGTGATTGCAAAGGTTACCTGTTCTGCTCGAGAGAAGGTGGAGCTTGGAAGGCTCAAATGCAGTATATGTATGTGACACACAAGTTAGTAACAGATAGCAATGCTAAATAAGTGTCCAAAGAATTTCACCTAGTTGCTTGCCTAAGAATGTATTAGAACAGTTCTGGCAACAATCAAGGACAAGGATGAATGATGATGAACAACAAGGATAATATCAGCAAGTATCTAGCACTCACACAGAAATAGCACAACTAGAAAACCCCTTAGCCTCCTGTTTTTGTCTTGAAGCACTAGTAGAAATCAAAATCTTTTTTTTTCTATTTATTTTTTTGATATTTTTTCTCAACCAGGGGCACAAGAATAGAAACAACACCAAGTATTAGCTCAAACCGATGAAAGATGAGATCGATACAAATTCAGGAGCGATTGGAAAAACCGGTGCTGGAACTTCGGAGTTCGAAACGAGGGCCTTCTTAATTTTTTTTAATTTTTTTTTTTGAAAACGCCGTGACCAGCATAGCTGGTGTATCGTATGTGGACTTTTTCGAGACCTTTCTGGGAAAAAAATGCGGCTCCATCGGAGTTACGAGCGAAAAGTTATGCCCGTTTTAAGGAGGATACCCCGAATCAGGTTTTGGTGGTGGTGGAAACTACAACAGAAACGAATCGGTGGATGGAATTTTTTTTAGATTGGTTTTTTGTAGATGGCAGCGGATGGAAGAAACAAAACTGAACCAAAACAAATCTAAACCAGCAACCAGACTCAACCTAGAACACGAACTTAGAACTACGGACTCCGAAGCTAAATTGTGCAAAAGGTTGAGCGGGGGCTGTAGGTCAGGGAAACTAATTTTTTTTGTGGCCTTCTGTGGACGATAGGACTGAAACAAAATAAATATAAAGGGCACACAAGTATACCTCACGGTGAACCTGGAAATCTGATACCAATTGATAGGAGGATGAGTCCCGATCTTCCGAGAGGTAGGGTAAACTTGATTGGGTGGAGATCTCGACGTTGATGATCCAAGGCTCCGAACGAACGAAACCCCGCAATCACTACACCGCTGCTCCATTGGCTATCACCCGTGTCACACGAATGACCTCGCCACGAAGGCTTATCCCTGCAAGGGAAATCAAGAACACAAGCAAGACAGAGAAGTTGCAATCAAAACTGAATTGATCACGAATTTGGTGTCTCACAACCGATGATCAGCGACACTGTTCAATGACAGATTGTAACTAAGCAAAATCTAACCCTAATGTGGTGACGGCTGCTGTATAAAAAGGAGTTTAGGGGCGTGCAAGATCCCTGGACGCAACCCTAATGGGCTTCCACACGATACACGGGCCAGCAGCCCAAAAGGCGGTGGCGCAGCACCGGACAGATTCTGTATGCCCACTTGTTTCGCTGATTCCCGTCAACTTAGAACGAATTTTGAGGTGGGTCTGGTTCCATTGGAAGCTTTATGAAATCACGGTTCCAACCATATATAGAATGTCCAAATCCGACTCCGTATGTATCTGGGACGTCAGTTTTGGTGAAGGCAACTCCTGGAACCTGAGGTGGAGTCGAAGTCGAGTTGTACTTGGGCTCCTCCTTGGTGTGCACGTCCTATATCCTCTTCCTTGACTCCTTGGACTCCTCCCAGCCCTTGCTGGTCCTCTCCATTGTTCTTAATCAATAAAACATGCATGGAAGCAAGTGTAAGTTCTGAAAAACAATTGACAAGGTTAGAACGTACCTGGAGATCCAATTGTCGTGCACGTGCTCTAGTGATCGGTCCTTGCATTGTATGCAAAGGAGAGATGTCCTCATCAAGTACTTATCCCAATCCTTGTCCTGATGCATCACAATAAACAGAAAACTCCTTCTGCATATCAAGCATAACTAAAACTAGAGCAGTGGTCAACAGCTTCTTCGATTCATTAAAACTTGCTTCACATTCGGGGGTCCACTTGAATGCCACTCCTTTCTCAAGAAGCTTGGTGAGTGGACGAGAGAGTTTAGAGAATTCCTCGATGAACCGTCGATAATATCCAGCTAACCCCAAGAAACTTCTAATGTCCCTGACATTATTTGATGTCTTCCACTTCAAAACTGCCACTTTACTTAGATCTACGGATATTCCTCCTTTAGTTATTATGTGTCCTAAGAATAACACCTATTTAAGCCAAAACATGCACTCACTAAATATACAATTGATTATGCTGAAGCTTCTGTAAGATTAACTTTAAATGCTCCTCGTATTCTTCTTCATTCTTGGAGTATACCAGAATATGAACACGACCGCAAACTTGTCTAGATATTCCTTAAACACCTTGTTCATTAAGTACATGAAATAGGACGGAGCATTAGTCAGTCCAAATGACATGATGGTGTACTCGTATAGCCCATATCGAGTAACAAATGTTGTCTTAGGGATGTCTGATCCTGGATCTTCAGCTGTTGATAACCCGATCGAAGATCAAATTTGGAGAACACACTAGCTCTTCTGAGCTGATCAAACAAATCTTCAATCCGAGGTAGTGGGTACTTGTTTTTAATGGTACCGCATTGAGAGCGTGATAATCCACACAAAGCCTCTAAGTACCATCCTTCTTGGGCACAAATATAACAGGTGCTCCCCAAGGTGATGAACTGGGACAGATGTACCCTTTCTCGAGCAACTCTTCAATGTGCTTCTTCAATGATGAACTCTATCTCTCGGTCAGGAGGCATTCCCGGTAGCTCTTCACAAAATACATCGGGAAATCTGCTAACCACTCGTACCTCCTCTAGGCTTTCAACTTGATTAAGATGGATCATCAGAGTTGATTCTTGAACTGGATGAAGTTCTACCTTTGTGCTATCTGTATGAGTCAGGCACACTGTCCTTGTAGCACATTGTATCACTCCCTTGTACTTGGTCAGCCAGTCCATTCCAAGGATGATGTCTAACCCTTGTGACTCCAAGACGATAAGATTTGCTTGGAACGCTAACCCCCTTATGTCTATACTCACATTAGGGCATACTTGCCTGGTTAACATCTCTCCTCCGGGAGAGTTAACTATTAACACTCGATTCATCAATGTTACTTCCAATTTGTGTCTTCTTACGAATCCTTTGGCTATGAATGTGTGTGTAGCACCAGAATCAAATAAAATTGTAGAAGGGTGAGAATTGGCAGAGAACGTACCAATTAACACATCTGGAGCATTCTGAGCTTCCTCCAAGGCCACATGGTTGACACGGCCTCGAGAGCTTTGCTGTTGCTGCTTCTTCGAGCACCGGTTGGAATAGTAGCCTTTCTCACCACAGTTGTAGAAATTCCCAAAACTAGCAACTCCCTAGGGCTTGTTCCATTGCTGACCCTGCTATCCTTGACTTTTGGGTTGAGAGGATGTCCCCACATTCATCTGCTGCATTGGAGGGTGAGGAGGCTGCCCTAGCAGATGTTGTGGATGGTTGAACGACATTGGGGGTCTGAAACTGTTGTTGGGATACCTCTGGCCTTGATTTGGGTTCATTGGACGATTCATGTACCCCATCTGCTGTGGTACAAAATAGGGATGGCTGTTGTGTAAGACCTATGTGTGCTGAATACATTGGCAATTAGGATAAAAGATAGCATTAACATTCAAAGTTTTGAATATTGCCAAACATTCTTCTGTGGCAAGGTCCGACAAGTTCTTTGTTAGGTCCGCCAAGTGTTGGCAAGGTCCGACGTAAGGTCCGGAGCTTGTTTTTAGGGAGCAACCGTGAAGTTCAACTCGTAGAACTGCAGCGTCTTGTTTTTGCTTTTAACTCGCAATGTTTCAAACTTGCTTTATGGGAAGGTTTGCTTAGTATTAATTTGCTAAGTTTTTGGTGTGTTTTGGTGGTTATAGCTGTTATCATTTGATATGGTTTGCAACATGCTTATGTGACGTGCTCATGTAAGGTGTTGTGGTTTTCGAACTAACGTGAGTCAAGTCGAGCACTTGTGCTCGGAAGAATTGGTTGTTTATTCATGTGCAGGTGTTGCTTGAGTTCAAGACATGGCTGGTGACGGGATCCTTGGACTAGTCTCAGGGAGGAGATGAGGTTCCAACAACCAAGTTCGGGAGGAGCTGTGGTTGAGTTGATCGGGAGGTCGCGCAGCATGTTTGGATCAAGGGCAGTGCATATGAAGGTTGCGTGTACGTCGTTGGAAGGTGTTTGCATGTGTGCAAGGAGTGCATGGATGTGGCAACATTGTTCCAAGGCGTGATGAAGAGAAGTGGACGTAAAGAATTGGTCGGAAAGGTCCAACCGGCTGGATTGCGTACTCAGGCTGAGGCTGAGTCGGATATGGCTCAAATATGGAAGATTTGAGTTGGTTATGATAGGATTTCGTGCTAGGCACGAAGTTGAGTTGTTTTAGGAATGTTTAGGACGTTCCTAAGGTGTTTGGAAGTCTCACGATTGCTTCTATCTGCGAATAGGAGAGTCCTGAGCAGTTACGGTAAGTTAGGATACGAGTCCAATTAGGAGTAGGAGTCCTAGATTGGATTGATTAGCCTGAGGGCTGGCTATAAAAGCAAGGGAGGCCAGAGCTCTTGTAAGGGCCTCAGTTTTTGACACTCATTTGCAGTGTTCATCACCACACCACACACCTCATTTGAGGAAGAATGATGAACACAAATAAAGAGCAAGTAACAATTATCAACATGCTCATTAGGGAACAAACTCACACATTGCAAAAGTGGTACTTCCCACATGTGATATAGATGGGCTGGACATATGAAAACTCCTACACTTTGCTAAGGATGTCCATGCCAAGTTCCACCCAAATTCAAAACCTTTTTGAGGTCATTTTGGGTATAGTTAGGAAGAGGGCAGTTTGAAACCATATTCAAATTCAAACTGTTTTCACCCACTGAATTTAAAAGTGGAAGGCATATTCTTGCTCAGCACATTTTTGTGAGCTCACACACCAATTTTCACTCCATTTGGAGTTGATCTTGACATGAGCTAAGGGGGAGAAATTCAAACTTTATTTGAATTTCAAACTGCACTTGTGCTGAAATTCATTCAAACCAAACCTCATTTGAACTTTGATCAATTCAAATGGCTCTTGGGTGAATAATTTGAATTGCCAAGGGTAGAATAGGGTTCACTGTTTACCACAGCTGTTAGGAATAAATTTCAGAGGTTAAAAGAGAAGTGGGACCCACATGTCAGCCTCTGCCTCAAAGCAAACCGACTGAACCACAGTTCAGTCGGTTCCCGGCAGCTGTGCGCGCGCGCCACCGAAGGGGGCAGCCGGCGCCAGCTCCTGCTGCGTGCCCCAAGCCGAAGACCAGCCGGCCGGGCTATTTATTCCCTCCCCGGCGTGCTTCAGTCACCATTTCCTCGAGCTGCCGACGCACACGACTTGTTTTTCCACTGCCATCGCCGCCGCTCGAGTTCCTGCTTGATCAAGCCGATCGCAGCTCCCTCTTTCCATTCCAAGGTCCCAGCAAGGTACTAGCAACCATCCTCCATCCTTCCCATTGATAGAAATCGATTGAAACCGAGTGATATCGGCTGTGCCGAAAGATCAAACTCGGAACTGGAAACCGCCGCACCTCGGGCTCTCGTGGACAGCCCAACCTGGGCGTTGTCACGCCCGAGCCAAGGCACCCTTGGACGCGCAAGTGATCGGTGCTGCTCATCCCCGAGCCACAGCTCGAGTGGTTGCTCACCGGCGGCGAATTTCCACTTTTCCCCTTTCTGTGTGCAGAACGACCCTCGGGTACGATTCTGTTTAATTCGTGCTCTAGAAAGGATTAGAGGGCCTAAGGCCACTCCCACACGAACTAGACACGGTGACGCACAAGTTGCCTTCACAACTCTGGGCCGGAGAACTTCTGTGCCCGGCGTAATTCAAGGTCTACTAATGGCGGAACGCACGGGGGGTATCGGGCGCACGGTGAGGACCTATTTCGGGCCTTCCCCGAGCTGCCCCGAGTTCATGTCGACCTTCTCTGAGGTCCACTGATGCTCCCCGACCGGTTTCCCAAGTAGCTGAGGCACTAGGAGCATCAGCCGACATGGCCGAAGTCGTTCCGATATGGCGGCTCGTCGCCGACCATGCTCCGGCCGTTGTCATGAGCAGCTGGCCCTCGGATCATGTTCCCCAAGTAAAAGTAGGCAGGGGCGGCCAGAATCAAGAAGTTTGGAGCGGTACAGCAGCCAGCGGCGAGCTCTCCGGCGAGGTCCCTCGGCGGCGGAGCGCGGGTGTCGCGAGGTTGAAGAAGGGGGTGGACCCCAGCTGTCAGCGGCCGATATTTTGAATCGGGATCCAGCTGCGGCCGGGATCGGGTGTGCTGGCGCGCAAAAGCCTTGTGGGCCGCGGTGTGCTGTCGCTTCGGCGTGCGACGCGTGTCCCCTGGGCCCACGCGCGGGTTTAAACTTTTCCCCGATTTTCAGATTTCCTTCAAACTTCAAATCCTTATAACTTTGGCTAGAAAGCTCCAAATCGAGTGAACCAAATTTTGCTGGATTCAGCTCTCTGAGTAATTTCCAGAAAATCAAGTTTCACTTCATGAAATTCCCTAATTCTCCAGAATTAATTCCTTAATGTTTAAACTGTTAGGAATTTTAACTGGAGAATCCTTTGGAGGAAAATCCTGAAATTTTGCTGAGATGTTCACCAAAATATCATTGAGCTACCATAAAAATTTCAGATCCATTTGAGCTCATTTAGTCCACCTAATGGTGTGATTAGTAAAACTGTTCCAGAGAAAATAGAAAATGTTCAGAAACATTTTCAGGATTTTCTCTGAAATTGTTTAGCTCATATCTTTAGTTAGAGACTTCCAAATTAAGTGAGACCAACTCCATTAGAACCCTCTGAAAATCTAGTTTTCAGAAAGTCATAGTTTGTCTCATGAAAATCCCTAGAACACCCTAAGAGTTCCAATTAAGGTCAAGGACATAATTATTTGTGGAGGGCTCAAATGAGCTTTGCTGCAACAAAAACTTGACCAAGTCTTTGTTTAGGTTGTAACCAAGCCACAGTAAAAGTTTCACAGTCATTAGGTCTGTCTAGTAAGGGTTATAGGCTTCACAACTTCAAAGTTAATACAAAGGCATCTAAATTAATACATACATTGTTCTTATCATGTAGTCGCTAAGGTCGAGGAGGAACCCGAAGTCCTAGACTTCGTTACTCCGGAGGAACAGCTAGCCTACGACCAAGAGCAGCAAGGCAAGCCCCGGTTTGCATTAACCTTTTTATAAATTTTTATTGTTTTGAGCACATACTTGTTTCCCTTTGTTCGTTGCATTAGAGTCTTGATTGGAAATCCAACTGCACAGCCAAGAAAACCATGGGTTGGGTTTAGGATTGAAAACCTCGTTAGCCACTGCATTGCTAGGATAGAGTAGGATTCGGTACAAGTCGAGTAGTTGGAACTACTCGCGAGAATAGGCTAGAGGCACATTGCTCGGGTAGAGATAGCACATGATACACATGGCAAGAAAATGAGACCGAGCGGAGAGTAAGGGCAGCAGGACTTTGGGGCCTGTGTGCTGTAGCTCCGCTTGTGTCGATTGAGGACCGAGCCGTGTGCGGGCCTGTTGAACAAGCTAGAACAGTACCGAAGACCTACCGGCTATATGGGAACCGGGAAACTGATGTAACTCGGGTAGCTGGGTGTTGAGGCATTGCCCGTCGTTCAGAGGGTAGGTTGAGAGCTCGAGGTGTAAATCAGCTGGCGGCACAGAGATGCGCGTGCAGGGACCTCTTGCTCGGGACGATGGGACCGGTTCAATATTTGGCTAACGGGTGAAAGGTAGTCGCGTACGGCGTCCGTGATGGTTGTTGTAGGCAACATCGAGTACGGGCGTACGTGACGGGTTGTTCGGGTAACCCTGCAGGTGTAAATCGATTATAATCGCCGTCCCTCGCGGTCAGTGAGTACCACTTGTTCACTGTACCGTGACGTAGAAAGAACAGGCTAGTTACATGTTAAAATGTTGCTGATTGAAAGTTGGATATTGATTGTTAATGATATGTTGTAGCTTAGTGCTAACTAAAGTTCTTTTCAACTTTGGGCAAAGTACATGAGAGAAATGCGTTTCTTGTTTGATTGCGGCTCTCTCATGTGCCTTAGCATAAAGTTCTCCACAACCTGCTGCTAAAACTTGAAAGTAAGGTTCTACTAATTAGGCGAGTCCTTGCAAATGATTTTTACCTCATGCAACCCATTACCCTCATGTAGAAGTTCCATGTTTAGGTGAGACGGGTCAGACTTGCTGAGCCTTCGTGCTCACTGCTTGTGTTTGAAGCTTTTGCAGGGTTCTATGAGGAAGGGACTCCCGAAGAGGAGACGGAACCCCAGGAGGGGAACCCCGTCGAGTGGGAGTCGTGCACGCCGCAGAGTTAGTGTGCGTGTGTGCTAGCAAGGACACGTTCGAGGGCTGAACGTGCACTTGATGCTTAGTCTACGCCCGCGAGTGTGGACTAAACTTATTTTGATGTAAACATGTTAATAAACTTGTTTATGTAATTAAGCTTCCGCTTCCGCTTTGTACCTTTGACGTGTGTTATACGGTGCTGTGCAACGCAGCACCCCTCAGCGTGATCCTGGCTCGACAGGACCAGTGGGGTCGTGTCAGCGTGGTATCAGAGCTCGCTTGAGGTTTAACACAGTACAAAGGTCTTCTTTTTCAAAAATCCAGTGAGGAACGAGTTAGTAGCCCGTATAAGGATGTTATTAGTATATAGAAAGTGGCTTATTAACTTATTTGTTATGTCAGAAAATCGTGCATCTCGGGACGTTCATGTCTTGGGGGGTGCACGTAAGCGCTGTCCACCAGTGCGCACAAGCTGAAGGGTGGAGCCCCACGGGTGGCAGGTAACCCGACCCGCTTTGATATCCTCTACGACTCTTCATGTCGTTTGGGGTATTCGAGCAACGTCTGTCCCTGGCGTGCGTGGTGCAACATGGGAGACCCCGTCACGTGGTCTGAAACGTGAACACGTAACTCAAGGCGTGTTTGGCTTGAGAACATCCGGGCGAGTGATGACGGCCGGATGTACCAACTGTATGGATTCCGGGCTCGGTGTGCAGTCGAGTCTGATGATTGGTTGAATTTCTGCAGGTAGCCTTACCACGAAACGGTAGACGTGTAGTATCCGTGTGCGAGTGACGAGTAGTGCCACTGAACTAACGACGCCGGCTAAGTCCGGTATAGGTTTTTCCTTTGTGAGGACGTAGTACCGACATAATCTGGTGACGCCTCGACGTCACACCCAACAAAATGAACAACTTCATTTAAAATTTGATGGTTTTGATCCAAAGTAGTAAAACTTGATGTAACTCCTTCCCTTGAACAGGATATTCAAAGTTAACAAGCTTTCAACTTATAAGATGTTAAGGACAGAGCACTCTGTTTCCAGCTAAATTAAGGCTGAAGTTAATCAGAGGTTAGAGGTTGAGTTCTTTCGAGGTTGATGTCGTATGATACATCTCTGGAAAGCTTTGGAGGAGCTTTACAACTTTTCTGTTGAGTTCCAGAGGTGTTTCGTCCCTTAACCACTCGAAAAATGCAGCAGAGTTGAAACTGTCCAGAAAACAGGACGGAGCAAAGACTCTCTGTAAATTAAGCATAACTTCCTGCATAAAAATCCAAAAATAGAAAATGAGGTAGTTCTGGAAAGCTTATGAGATGGGTTACAACTTTGTAACAGAAAGTTTTGTCAGATTAGGAACAGAATTAACTGGGATTCTTGGATCAAATCAGTACCTAAGGCAGGGAGGTGCTGTCCAATTGTTTCCAGAAATTCTGTTAACTTTGACATCTCATAACTTTTGAACCAGAGCAGATCTTAGGCCAACCAAATACTTTCTGGAAAGCTATTGAAGTTAACTTTAACTTTGATGTTGAGCTCCAGGACTGGTTTTGCTTTTAACCTGGCCTAAATCAGATTGATATGGAAACTGGTCAGGGCTGTCATGGGAACAGCAGATCAGCAGTCAAATTTGTTTAAAAATTTGAATTATGTTTCCAAGTGTTAAGGGTTCAATGACATATCTTATGTTATAACTCAATGGTTTACTGTTTAAATAAATATTTGACATTTCTCAAATATATTTTTACAGATGGCAGCAGATAAACGGTTGGAGAACGGGTGGGTAGTTTCCCACTGCTCTGACCGTAGCGGCTACCCGGGAGCATTGTGGCTAATGCTCCAATATTTCGGGTACAACCAGATGCCGCAATACTTCGCCAAGGAAGAAGGCGAAGAGGGGAACAAGACGTGGACGATCCATGTCGAGGTTCCTGCAGGGCCTACGCCACCCGGTTGGGTGCCATTCACCGTCACGGTGAGAGGAAGACAACCGGAAGGGATGTGGCAAGTGGCAGCCCGTGACACTATGTCACGTTTCTGCCAACTACACGTGCAGGCTATGGAGGGAACTCCATACGCACTCGTTCCGGTGGAGGGACGAGCTCAGCATGTGTGGGAAGAGAGGTACCTAGAGGCAACAAACCCGAGTTGCCCAAGGTACAACCCCGCGGAGGCAAATCTCAGCCTCCAAATGAGGGCGGGAAACGCTGTGATGGACAGCCAAGCTGTTCATACGGAGCATCTCGCCACCAAGCTCAAGGAGAGCACAAGCCGTGGAGATCATTTTGAGAGTGCTCACAGTGCACTCCGCAATGTGCTCCTTCCGACGATCAAGCGACTGAATGAACAACACAATCAGTTGCGTCGTCTGAAGAAGGCAAAGAAGAAGAGCCGTGTTGACATTGCGGCGTTGCAAGAGCTGGTGCAGACCCTAACCCAGCAGAATGAGGACCTTGCTCAAGAGCGGGACGACGCTATTGAGGAAGGACAAGGCTGGGAAGAGGACTACAACCAGGCTATGGACGAGGTGCATGCATTGCAGGACCTCGTGCCCCCGGTATTGGGCGTACCGGTAGTCTTGGGTCTTCCAGCCATGGGAGAACCTGGAATGGGAGAAGAGGTGGTAGACCCCGAGCCACCAGCAGAGGTACCGGAGGAGGACGACCCACAGGAGGTCGAGTTCTACTCCGAGTAGGGGGTTACAGTTGCCAAGTAGGGCAGCTAGGGTAGCGTAACCCAACTTTTGTAATCGGTGACATGTCGTGTAGACAGTAGCGTATGTATAGGTAGTGACGACATGAGCACGACTTCTCGGAGATCCGAGAATAATGTATCTTGTATAAAGTTTATGCTTTATCAATATATGTGAATGTTGTGCAAGTTAATCATGCGTCGCTTCAATACTTACTCCTGTTTATGGAATTTTGAGTAAGACATGTGCTAATTGCTGCTGTGTTGAATTTCAGAATGACGCGTACTCGTGCCAACCCCGATGTTGGAGGTACTAGCCAAGGGGGAGAGACCTCCCAACCACCTCCCGAGGACTCCTCGGGACAGCAGCAGCAACAGCAACAGCAAACACCGCCACCGCCACTGCCAACGGTTACATTGGCCGACATTGTCGCGGCAATGGCGGGTTCACATCAGCAGCATACAGAGCTGCTGCAAACGTTAATTGCGAATACGTCTCGCCCGGAGAGACGTCAAGATCGCGAGGAGCGCCAACAGAGCTCCTACTCCGACTTCCTGGCGACTCATCCCCCTGTATTCTCAAGGGCGGATGAACCACTTGACGCGGACAACTGGCTCCGCGCCATAGAGATGAAGTTCGGGCTGCTCCAAATCAGCGAGCAGCGCAAGACTCAGTTCGCGGTCCAGCAGCTCCAAGGATCCGCGAGCGCGTGGTGGGCCAACTTTTGTGCTTCACAACCCACCGACCGAGTGATGACCTGGGCGGAGTTTCGGACGGCCTTCCGGGCCTATCATATACCGCCCGGTTTGATGAAGAGGAAGACGCAGGAATTCCTACACCTGCAACAAGGGAGCCGGAACGCGCTGGAGTACTCCAGAGCGTTCAACGATCTCGCACTCTACGCGTCGTATCACGCAGATACGGACGAGAAGCGGCGGGACCACTTTTACCAGGGGCTTAACCCGCTCCTGAAGGACAAGCTGGCGATGTTCAATCGCGGCAGCCTCAACGACATAATTGATGCTGCGATTGTTCAGGAAGACTCCGGCAAGGAGTTGGCGGCGGCAGAGCGAAAGCGAAGCGCGCCGCAGAGCAGCGGAGAAGGAGGCGGTCCTTCTCAGAAGTTTCGGATGGTGAATCGCCCACCATCAGGTCCGCGCTGGCAGCCACCACAGCGGTCGATGCCGTTCCGCGGTCGGCCGTATTCTTCACCGGCATTCCGGCCGGCACTGCCAGCACCACCGCAACAACAGCAGCAGCAGCGGGCGATGCCGCGTGCGTTTGCACCTCCGCAACGCATGCCGGGCTTTCGTCCACCAAGTACTCCACCAGCAGCGGCCACATGTTACAAGTGTGGTCGTCCAGGACACTTCGCGAGCAGTTGCCCGGAGAGGCAAGGCGGCGGAGTGGTACCACAGTTTCCGGGGAGGAATCAACCCCGGAACCCTACTAATGCGCGGCGGGCAAACCCTAGGCCCGGCACTGTCCACCAGCTTGCCATTGAGGACGTGCCGGAGGGCGAGCCAATCCTTGCGGGTATGTTCCAACTCCACCAGCATCCCGCTATAGTACTATTTGATTCAGGCGCCACGCATTATTTTATTAGCCAAGCTTTCATTGCTAAACACAGCTTGCCAATACTACCCACCGATAGTCCATATTTAATTTGTTCACCGGGTGGGAAGATTTCAGCAAGCGTAATGGTCTCCAAAGCACCATTATGCTTAGCGGGTAGAGTGTACCCCACGTCTCTCATTATCTTAGAGGGACAGAAGGTCGATGTCATCCTAGGGATGTCGTGGTTAACCCGCCACGGCGCTGTTTTAGACACCGTCCTCCGAGTCGTGCACTTAAACTCAGAAGTGCACGGTTCTCACTCATTATTTCTGGACAGTCCAAAAATAAAACTTCCAAGTGTCTATCAAGCCACAACCATCAGATTGGAAGACATTCCAGTGGTCCGAGAGTTCCCTGATGTATTCCCGGATGATTTGCCGGGGATGCCACCCGATAGAGAGGTGGAGTTCAAGATTGAACTTGCACCGGGAACCATGCCAATATCCCGAAGGCCGTACAAGATGGCGCCCAAGGAGTTGGCGGAACTGAAGATTCAGCTCACGGACCTTCTGGAGAAGGGTTTTATTAGGCCGAGCTCCTCGCCATGGGGTTGTTCGGCATTATTTGTCAAAAAGAAGGATGAAACGTTGCGGCTTTGCGTGGACTACCGTCCATTAAATGCCGTAACCATCAAGAACAAGTACCCGTTACCACGGATCGACTTGTTGTTTGATCAGTTGGTCGAAGCAAAGGTCTTTTCCAAGATGGATTTAAGATCCGGGTACCATCAGATTAAGATCAGGGCTGAGGACATTCCAAAGACAGCTTTTTTGACAAGGTACGGACTTTATGAGTACCTGGTCATGTCCTTTGGCCTCACCAATGCTCCAGCTCACTTCATGTATTTAATGAACTCGGTGTTCATGCCGGAGCTGGACAAGTTTGTCGTGGTCTTCATCGACGACATCCTGGTATACTCCAAGTCGGAGGAAGATCACAAGAAACATCTGCGTATAGTCTTGCAACGGCTGCGGGATCACAAGTTATACGCAAAGTTCAGCAAATGCGAGTTTTGGATATCGCAAGTGCCTTTCCTCGGGCATATCATCTCAGCGGAGGGTATCGCTGTGGACCCGAGCAAAATCACGCAAGTGCTGAATTGGAAATCCCCGAGAACTGTTCATGAGGTACGGAGTTTCCTCGGACTCGCGGGATATTATCGGAGGTTCATTCCGAACTTCTCGAAGATTGCCAAGCCAATGACAGAGCTGCTGAAGAAGGCTACCAAATATGTTTGGAGTCCAGCATGTGAAGCAGCATTCAAGGCTTTAGTCAAGCACCTGACATCAGCACCGGTTTTGGCGCAGCCAGACACAACAAAACCGTTCGAGGTGTACTGCGATGCATCCGGCATTGGGCTCGGATGTGTGCTGATGCAAGACCGAAGAGTGGTCGCGTATGGATCACGACAGCTTAGGAACCATGAGCAAAATTATCCAACTCACGATTTGGAGCTCGCTGCCGTGGTACTTGCACTGAAAATGTGGAGGCACTACCTACTCGGTAACCTCGTACATTTATATACCGACCACAAAAGCCTCAAGTACATCTTCACTCAGAAGGAGCTGAACATGAGGCAACGAAGATGGTTGGAACTGATAAAGGATTACGAGATAGAGATCCATTATCATCCGGGCAAGGCAAACGTTGTGGCAGACGCGCTAAGCCGCAAGTCACACGTCAATAATCTGACCATCACACCGTTGGAAGAGAGCGAACCACCACTACATGTGATTCCACATGGAGCTCTCTACAACCTAGCTTTGATCCCCACCATCCGTGAAGAGATAGCGGCAGCCCAGAAGAATGACAAGGGCATGTCACATTTGCGGAGACGTGTAGACAGTGGGGAGTTGAAATGTTTCCGGAAGGACGGAGACGGCGTCTTATGGTTCAAGGACCGGATCGTCGTACCCCGAAACCCGGAGTTAAGGAAGAGAATCTTTGATGAAGCTCACTTATCAAAGTTTTCTATTCACCCCGGCAGCAACAAGATGTATCAAGAACTCAGAAGCAAGTTTTGGTGGACACGGATGAAGCGAGAGACGGCAAAATACGTGTCCGAGTGTGATACATGTCGACGGGTGAAGGCAGACCACATGCGGAAACCGGGACTGCTGCAACCACTGGGCATTCCTGCCTGGAAGTGGGAGGACGTGAGCATGGATTTCGTCGTCGGTTTACCCACCACCTTACAGAAACATGATTCTGTGTGGGTGATCGTCGATCGGCTCACCAAAGTTGCCCATTTCATCCCGGTCAACACCAACTACAACGCCAAGAAGTACGCTGAACTGTACATCTCACGGATCCTATGCTTATACGGCGTACCCCGTACCATCGTATCGGACCGGGGCACTTTATTTGTGTCCCGTTTTTGGGAGCAGCTACACGCTGCCCTGGGGACGAAGCTGATCCGTAGTTCAGCCTACCACCCGCAGACGGATGGGCAAACGGAGCGGGTAAATCAAATCCTAGAAGACATGCTACGAGCTTGCGCTATCGACCACGGCAAGAATTGGGATGATCACTTGCCATTAGCCGAGTTCTCGTACAACAATGGGTACCAAGCCAGCATCAAGATGGCGCCCTACAAGGCGCTATACGGCAGGAAATGCCGCACACCACTGGACTGGTGTGAATCTGGCGAGAGGGTTACCTTCGGGATTGATCTTGTCAACAACGCGGAAGAAAAGGTTCGATTAATTCAAGCGAACCTAAAAGCCGCTCAATCCCGACAGAAACAGTATGCGGACCGGAGAAGGCGCCCATTACAATTCGAAGTTGGAGATCACGTATACCTACGAGTGTCTCCAATGAAGGGCGTAAACAGATTTGGGGTGAGAGGAAAGTTAGCACCCCGATTCATCGGTCCATTCCAGATTACCGAAAGATGTGGATCAGTGGCATACCGGCTGAAATTACCAGAAGCACTTTCCGGTGTGCACGACGTCTTTCACATTTCCCAGCTGAGGAAGTGTCTCAAGCTATCAACTACCGTTCAGCTGGAAGACATTGAAGAACTGCAACCGGATCTCACCTATCGGGAGGAACCGGTGCAGATTATTGATGAAAAGGCCCGAACCACACGCAACCGTACGTTGTGGTTCTACAAGGTTCTATGGAGTAATCACTCCATGGACGAAGCGACATGGGAGAGCGAAGAATTCCTTCGCACTAACTACCCCGACTTTTTCACGTCGCATATTCGGTAATTTTCCACCGTCCTCTCTCTCATTTCACCTTATAATCTCGGGACGAGATTCTTTTAAGGGGGGAGGAATGTAAGGGCCTCAGTTTTTGACACTCATTTGCAGTGTTCATCACCACACCACACACCTCATTTGAGGAAGAATGATGAACACAAATAAAGAGCAAGTAACAATTATCAACATGCTCATTAGGGAACAAACTCACACATTGCAAAAGTGGTACTTCCCACATGTGATATAGATGGGCTGGACATATGAAAACTCCTACACTTTGCTAAGGATGTCCATGCC
The DNA here is from genome assembly GCA_030760725.1 of Neostapfia colusana. NCBI lineage: Eukaryota > Viridiplantae > Streptophyta > Magnoliopsida > Poales > Poaceae > Neostapfia > Neostapfia colusana. The sequence goes on along the minus strand of JASWHV010000019.1, from coordinate 23,863,923 downwards.
AAGTTCCACCCAAATTCAAAACCTTTTTGAGGTCATTTTGGGTATAGTTAGGAAGAGGGCAGTTTGAAACCATATTCAAATTCAAACTGTTTTCACCCACTGAATTTAAAAGTGGAAGGCATATTCTTGCTCAGCACATTTTTGTGAGCTCACACACCAATTTTCACTCCATTTGGAGTTGATCTTGACATGAGCTAAGGGGGAGAAATTCAAACTTTATTTGAATTTCAAACTGCACTTGTGCTGAAATTCATTCAAACCAAACCTCATTTGAACTTTGATCAATTCAAATGGCTCTTGGGTGAATAATTTGAATTGCCAAGGGTAGAATAGGGTTCACTGTTTACCACAGCTGTTAGGAATAAATTTCAGAGGTTAAAAGAGAAGTGGGACCCACATGTCAGCCTCTGCCTCAAAGCAAACCGACTGAACCACAGTTCAGTCGGTTCCCGGCAGCTGTGCGCGCGCGCCACCGAAGGGGGCAGCCGGCGCCAGCTCCTGCTGCGTGCCTCAAGCCGAAGACCAGCCGGCCGGGCTATTTATTCCCTCCCCGGCGTGCTTCAGTCACCATTTCCTCGAGCTGCCGACGCACACGACTTGTTTTTCCACTGCCATCGCCGCCGCTCGAGTTCCTGCTTGATCAAGCCGATCGCAGCTCCCTCTTTCCATTCCAAGGTCCCAGCAAGGTACTAGCAACCATCCTCCATCCTTCCCATTGATAGAAATCGATTGAAACCGAGTGATATCGGCTGTGCCGAAAGATCAAACTCGGAACTGGAAACCGCCGCACCTCGGGCTCTCGTGGACAGCCCAACCTGGGCGTTGTCACGCCCGAGCCAAGGCACCCTTGGACGCGCAAGTGATCGGTGCTGCTCATCCCCGAGCCACAGCTCGAGTGGTTGCTCACCGGCGGCGAATTTCCACTTTTCCCCTTTCTGTGTACAGAACGACCCTCGGGTACGATTCTGTTTAATTCGTGCTCTAGAAAGGATTAGAGGGCCTAAGGCCACTCCCACACGAACTAGACACGGTGACGCACAAGTTGCCTTCACAACTCTGGGCCGGAGAACTTCTGTGCCCGGCGTAATTCAAGGTCTACTAATGGCGGAACGCACGGGGGGTATCGGGCGCACGGTGAGGACCTATTTCGGGCCTTCCCCGAGCTGCCCCGAGTTCATGTCGACCTTCTCTGAGGTCCACTGATGCTCCCCGACCGGTTTCCCAAGTAGCTGAGGCACTAGGAGCATCAGCCGACATGGCCGAAGTCGTTCCGATATGGCGGCTCGTCGCCGACCATGCTCCGGCCGTTGTCATGAGCAGCTGGCCCTCGGATCATGTTCCCCAAGTAAAAGTAGGCAGGGGCGGCCAGAATCAAGAAGTTTGGAGCGGTACAGCAGCCAGCGGCGAGCTCTCCGGCGAGGTCCCTCGGCGGCGGAGCGCGGGTGTCGCGAGGTTGAAGAAGGGGGTGGACCCCAGCTGTCAGCGGCCGATATTTTGAATCGGGATCCAGCTGCGGCCGGGATCGGGTGTGCTGGCGCGCAAAAGCCTTGTGGGCCGCGGTGTGCTGTCGCTTCGGCGTGCGACGCGTGTCCCCTGGGCCCACGCGCGGGTTTAAACTTTTCCCCGATTTTCAGATTTCCTTCAAACTTCAAATCCTTATAACTTTGGCTAGAAAGCTCCAAATCGAGTGAACCAAATTTTGCTGGATTCAGCTCTCTGAGTAATTTCCAGAAAATCAAGTTTCACTTCATGAAATTCCCTAATTCTCCAGAATTAATTCCTTAATGTTTAAACTGTTAGGAATTTTAACTGGAGAATCCTTTGGAGGAAAATCCTGAAATTTTGCTGAGATGTTCACCAAAATATCATTGAGCTACCATAAAAATTTCAGATCCATTTGAGCTCATTTAGTCCACCTAATGGTGTGATTAGTAAAACTGTTCCAGAGAAAATAGAAAATGTTCAGAAACATTTTCAGGATTTTCTCTGAAATTGTTTAGCTCATATCTTTAGTTAGAGACTTCCAAATTAAGTGAGACCAACTCCATTAGAACCCTCTGAAAATCTAGTTTTCAGAAAGTCATAGTTTGTCTCATGAAAATCCCTAGAACACCCTAAGAGTTCCAATTAAGGTCAAGGACATAATTATTTGTGGAGGGCTCAAATGAGCTTTGCTGCAACAAAAACTTGACCAAGTCTTTGTTTAGGTTGTAACCAAGCCACAGTAAAAGTTTCACAGTCATTAGGTCTGTCTAGTAAGGGTTATAGGCTTCACAACTTCAAAGTTAATACAAAGGCATCTAAATTAATACATACATTGTTCTTATCATGTAGTCGCTAAGGTCGAGGAGGAACCCGAAGTCCTAGACTTCGTTACTCCGGAGGAACAGCTAGCCTACGACCAAGAGCAGCAAGGCAAGCCCCGGTTTGCATTAACCTTTTTATAAATTTTTATTGTTTTGAGCACATACTTGTTTCCCTTTGTTCGTTGCATTAGAGTCTTGATTGGAAATCCAACTGCACAGCCAAGAAAACCATGGGTTGGGTTTAGGATTGAAAACCTCGTTAGCCACTGCATTGCTAGGATAGAGTAGGATTCGGTACAAGTCGAGTAGTTGGAACTACTCGCGAGAATAGGCTAGAGGCACATTGCTCGGGTAGAGATAGCACATGATACACATGGCAAGAAAATGAGACCGAGCGGAGAGTAAGGGCAGCAGGACTTTGGGGCCTGTGTGCTGTAGCTCCGCTTGTGTCGATTGAGGACCGAGCCGTGTGCGGGCCTGTTGAACAAGCTAGAACAGTACCGAAGACCTACCGGCTATATGGGAACCGGGAAACTGATGTAACTCGGGTAGCTGGGTGTTGAGGCATTGCCCGTCGTTCAGAGGGTAGGTTGAGAGCTCGAGGTGTAAATCAGCTGGCGGCACAGAGATGCGCGTGCAGGGACCTCTTGCTCGGGACGATGGGACCGGTTCAATATTTGGCTAACGGGTGAAAGGTAGTCGCGTACGGCGTCCGTGATGGTTGTTGTAGGCAACATCGAGTACGGGCGTACGTGACGGGTTGTTCGGGTAACCCTGCAGGTGTAAATCGATTATAATCGCCGTCCCTCGCGGTCAGTGAGTACCACTTGTTCACTGTACCGTGACGTAGAAAGAACAGGCTAGTTACATGTTAAAATGTTGCTGATTGAAAGTTGGATATTGATTGTTAATGATATGTTGTAGCTTAGTGCTAACTAAAGTTCTTTTCAACTTTGGGCAAAGTACATGAGAGAAATGCGTTTCTTGTTTGATTGCGGCTCTCTCATGTGCCTTAGCATAAAGTTCTCCACAACCTGCTGCTAAAACTTGAAAGTAAGGTTCTACTAATTAGGCGAGTCCTTGCAAATGATTTTTACCTCATGCAACCCATTACCCTCATGTAGAAGTTCCATGTTTAGGTGAGACGGGTCAGACTTGCTGAGCCTTCGTGCTCACTGCTTGTGTTTGAAGCTTTTGCAGGGTTCTATGAGGAAGGGACTCCCGAAGAGGAGACGGAACCCCAGGAGGGGAACCCCGTCGAGTGGGAGTCGTGCACGCCGCAGAGTTAGTGTGCGTGTGTGCTAGCAAGGACACGTTCGAGGGCTGAACGTGCACTTGATGCTTAGTCTACGCCCGCGAGTGTGGACTAAACTTATTTTGATGTAAACATGTTAATAAACTTGTTTATGTAATTAAGCTTCCGCTTCCGCTTTGTACCTTTGACGTGTGTTATACGGTGCTGTGCAACGCAGCACCCCTCAGCGTGATCCTGGCTCGACAGGACCAGTGGGGTCGTGTCAGCTCTCGTGGGGAGAGAACTTTGAGCTGTTCCTCTTGTATTTCTATTGAATAAAGTTCATAGTTTCGAGGAGCTTTTGTGCCTTGTTCATCCGATTTATTTTTCGTCAAGTCTTTCTCGCCGAGTTTCTGGACAGACCAACGTTGCTCCTGTGTTTCATTCATAACTCGAGTTTTACAGATCCGATTGACGTGATTCTTTTTGGGTTGTCTTCACAACTCAATTATCTATCATCTGTGAAATTTTCACGAGCTTCGGATCTGTAGTTTTTGAGATACACGAGTTTCTTTGCAGCGTTGCAGATCTGTTTTATATCGGGTAGAACAGATTGATCTTCGTTTAATGTTTTGATCGTATCTCAAGTTTTACTTCGTGTTTTCAAGTGATTCTTGTTGCATTAGATCCTTGACTTGATTCTCTACCTCTCTACTTGATTTGTCATGGTTGAACACGTTTGAAAACACTTGCACACACGGTTTCTTTAACCGATTGATTTTTTGCTGAGGGGTTTTTGTTGTTTCCGCTGCAAAAAGTTTTAATCTACCATTCACCCCCCCCCTCTGGTAGATTTTCACGTGCTCTTCGATCCTATAATTGGTATCAGAGCCAAGGTGCTCTAATCTTTGTGATTTGCACGTGTTTTGACTAACCATCATGGAGAAGTACTCCGCAAAACCTTGTGTGTTCAATGGCATCGATTTTCAAGTTTGGAAGGCGCGGATGGAGGCCTACATACAGGCGCAAGGCTTCGCCATATGGGAAAAGGTCTACCGGAACTTCGATGTACCACCCAACGATCAAGTTACGGCTGCGAACATGAGAGATGTTGACAACAACAACAAGGCTCGCAACTGGATCATCTAAGGATTGACTCAAAGCGACTTCGACCGTGTTGCACACCTCCGATCTGCATATGATGTTTGGAAAGCTCTTTGTGACTACCATGAAGGATCCAATACGATCAAGGAGGTAAGGCAAGATATGTTCAAGAAAGAATACATGCGTTTTGAGATGCAACCCGGTGAGTCAATTCACGACCTTTTTGCTCGCTTTAATAAAATTCTCAGCAACTTGCATAGTGTCAATGTTAACTTTTCAGATGCTGAAAATGCTAGACAATTGTTAGGAGCATTAGATATGTCAATTTGGGAGATGAAAGTTACATCTATTCGTGAATCTACTGTCATGAGTTCTCTTACTTTAGACGTGCTTTATTCTAAATTGAAAACTCATGAAATTGACATCATCTCACGTAAAAACCCCAACAAGTCTATTGCATTTGTTTCGCAGCGTGACATGTCTAGTTCTAGTCAATCATCATCTAGTGGTGCACTCTCTTTGCTGTCCTCTCTAACCCTTGAACAGATAGAAGAGTTTCCAGAGGAGGAGCTTGCACTCATCTCTACTCGGTTCTCAAAAGCATTGCAAAATGTGAGAACTAGAAGGAGAGGAAGCTCCGGACCTCAACGATGTTTTGAATGTGGTAAGACAGGACATTTTCGTACGGAGTGCCCTAACCTTTCAGGTCCGACTTCACGTGAAGAAAAGCAAACAAGGCCGAAGAAATCGTTTGCAAAGAATAAGAAGAAGAAAGATTTATCAATGCGCAACATAGTGCATAGTATGATCTCTGCACTTCAAGATTTCGGCTCAAGTGATGTGGACACCGGTAGTGATGAAGATGAAGAAGCTATGGCAAATATGTGCTGCATGGCGAGCAAGTCAAGTTCAAGCTCCGAGGAGGCAGAACACAACAACGACGATGAAGAGGTATGTCCCACTTGCGAAGAAATGTGTGATGCTATTTCTCGTGCCACTGTTATATTAAAGAAAAAGGATAAAAAACTTAGGAACAATGCTGTTAAAATTGAATCACTAGAATCTGAAATTAATCGTTTAAAAACTTTGATTCCTAGTGATGATTCTTGTTCCTCATGTGATTTAATTTATGAACAATTATCCTCTTTAAGAAGTGCACACGCATCTACACTTGATAAACTTGAAATTGAAAAGAACAAAGAGCTTGCTGCACTTAATGATAAAAATTTGAAAGATGCTTGTTGTTCTACAATTGATTTACATTGTTCTTCATGTGATGATCTGAATAAGAAACTAAATGATGCTATGAATGAGATTCTATTTTGAACAATGCTTTACGTGTGAATGAAGTTAAATATTGTTCAAATTGCAAACTAAAAGGAAAAACTTCATGTGAAAACTACTTTGATCTGTCCAATAAACTTGATGACATGCATAGGACACTAGATCGGTTTTCTAATGCAAATAAGAACCTAAACTTGCTGCTGAATTCTTCCAAGTCTTGTAATGATAAACCTGGTTTAGGTTTTAATTCTCATGCTCATGCTAAGGCACACCCACCTAAAGTTGTAAAGTCATTAGGAAGCGGTTTGATTCAAACAGCTCCTAGACAAAAAGAGGTGATTTTCAAATCTGCAGGAGTACTGTCCCATTCGGTTTCTAATAAACGTGTTGCTTGCTCATCTAGACATGATAATAAGGTTATTTTTCATTGTACCTACTGTGGTAGAGATGGTCATGTCATGGATTTTTGTTATAGACTAGTTAAACACGATAAGAAACAAAGAATACTTGCTAGATCACATAACAACCAAGCAAAATCTGCTAGACCGAATGTTCGGAGCTTGTAACCTGCTGTAATGAGTCAAAAACTTGCTCCCGGACCTACTGTTTTTTGTGCTACATATAACACATCTTCTAAGTCAGTAGCTGGGAACAAAAATTTTCGACGTTTGGCTCATAAACCTGATGTACCTTCTCAGCTTTCGCGTGTTATTCCTGCTGGACGTCGTGTGACTCAGTACTAGATTCCTAAAAGTCTTTTAACTAACCCCAGTATTGAGTCATCGACGTATTGTGTTGCTGTGTAGGTTTCACGTTTGAGGAAGGAGAACATTTGGATTGTGGATTCAGGTTGCTTACGCCACATGACCGGTAACAAAGAATTGTTCTCTTCTCTCTCTTTTGTGTCACGTGTAGAAAATGTTACTTTCGCCGATAACTCTTCTACTCCCATAGTTGCTAAAGGTTCGGTTAGAGTAAACAATCTCTACACTTTGAAAGATGTGGCACTTGTTAAAAATTTGAAATACAACTTGCTTTCGGTTTCACAATTGCTAGATGAAAATCTAGAGGTTAGCTTTGCTAAAAATTGCTGCAAGGTTGTAGATTCAAAAGGCGAGCTTTTGTTTAACATGTCTAGGTTTGGAAGAGTTTTTAAAGCTGATTTTGATTTGTCAACTTCTAAGCATCGGTGTCTAGTTGCTAATGATACAAGGGATCTATATTTTTGGCATCGTAGACTTAGTCACATAGGCTTTGATCATCTCACTCGTGTTAGTGCTCTCGATCGCATACGTGGGCTGCCGAAGCTTAAAAAGGACAATGATATTGTGTGCTCTTCTTGTAGACATGCTAAGTTTGTTGCAGGTTCACATGCTCCTCTCACAATGACCATGACAGCTGAACCGGGACAACTTTTACATCTTGACACAGTAGGTCCGGCACGTGTTCAATCCTTTGGAGGTAAATGGTATGTGCTTGTGATTGTTGATGATTATTCCAGATATTCTTGGGTTTATTTTATGGCATCTAAGAAGGAAGCTTTTAGTCATTTTAGAACTTTATTTCTTAGATTATCTATTGATCACCCAGGATCATTAAAAGCAATTAGAAGTGATAACGGAACTGAATTTAAAAACCAATCCTTTGATCACTTTTGTGCTGAAAATGGAATAGATCATCAATACTCTTCATTCTATGTACCACAATAAAATGGTGTCGTAGAAAGAAAGAACAAGACCTTAGTTGAGATGGCTAGGACTATGCTTGATGAATATCAAACTCCTAGGAAATTTTGGGCTGGTGCAATTGCAACCGCTTGTTATGTCTCAAATCATGTTTTCTTGCGTGCTAAGCTTGGAAAAACCCCATATGAGCTCCAGTTTGGACATAGGCCTAGTGTTACACACTTTAGGGTTTTTGGTTACAAATGCTTTGTTATGAAACATGGTAATCTTGATAAATTTGAAGCTAGATCTGTTGATGGCATGTTTCTTGGTTATCCATCTCATACTAGAGGCTACCGTGTGCTTTTACTTGACACTAACAAAATTGTGGAGACTTGCGAGGTTTCTTTTGATGAAGCTAGCCCAAGTACTAGCTTCGATATTGCAGGTCCGGATCCATATCCGCAGGGGGAGAGTATTTTTATTGAAGAAGATAAAGAAGTGGTGCTGCTGCCCGAAAACTCGGAAGTAAATAACGATCAAGCTGCTGATTTTGCACCACAACCAGCACCAACAGTCACTACTGCTGGTTTGGACCTTCCTCAATCAACAAGCTCTCCTAATCAAAGGTCCGAACATGGAGAAGAAGGTGCTTGTGAAGTGTCTACTCCCCTCCGAGTACTCAAAAGTCATCCTCCACAACAAATCATTGGAAGCTTGCATGAACGAGTCACTCGGTCCAGGTTTTGCGATCCAAACTCTCATGCTCATTCTGCTTTTGTTGCTTCTTTTGAACCCAAGGATATATCACACGCACTCACTAATGAATCTTAGATTAATGCCATGCAAGAAGAGTTAGAAAATTTTGAAAGAAATAATGTTTGGAAATTTGTACCTCCACCTCAAGGTCACACATTAATTGGAACTAAATGGGTATTTAAAAATAAGCAAAGTGAGGATGAGGTTGTGGTTAGGAATAAAGCTAGGTTGGTTGCTCAAGGTTTCACTCAAATTGAAGGTCTAGATTTTGATGAAACATTTGCTCCTGTTGCTAGATTAGAAGCTATAAGAATTTTATTAGCATATGCTGCATCTAAAGGTTTCAAGTTATATCAAATGGATGTTAAAAGTGCTTTTCTTAATGGCTACATAGAGGAGGAGGTTTATGTTAAGCAGCCACCGGGTTTTGAAAATCCAAATTTTCCTAATCATGTTTACAAACTGTCCAAAGCCTTGTACGGTCTAAAACAAGCCCCTAAAGCATGGTATGATAGGTTAAAAACATTCTTACTTGAAAAGGGGTTTACCATGGGCAAGGTTGATAAAACTCTTTTTGTACTTAAGCATGGCAATGACTCATTATTCGTTCAAGTGTATGTGGATGATATTATCTTTGGTTGTGCTTCTCATGATCTCGTGTCCAAGTTTTCAGCTATGATGAATTCAGAATTTGAGATGAGTATGATGGGAGAACTCACATACTTTTTGGGGCTGCAAATCAAGCAAACAAAAGAAGGAACTTTTATGCATCAAACTAAGTATACAAAGGACCTTCTTAAGGGCTTCAACATGGACAAATGCAAGCCTCTTCGGACACCAATGGGAACAGCAACAACACTTGAACTTGATGAAGATGGTGACCCGGTCGATAAAAGAGAATACAGAAGTATGATTGGATCACTTTTGTATCTCACGACGTCAAGACCGGATATACAATTCAGTGTATGTCTTTGTGCACGTTTTCAAGCTTCTCCACGTGCTTCACATCGCCAAGCCATCAAAAGGATTCTCAGGTACCTACATGGAACTCAAGAATTTGGCATTTTTCTTCCTTCTTCCTCAACCATTTCTTTGAAAGCTTTTTCGGATGCTGATTTTGGGGGTTGTAGGATTGATAGGAAAAGTACTTCGGGTACTTGTCATTTTCTTGGTAATTCACTTGTTGCTTGGTCCTCTAGCAAACAAAGTTCAGTTGCACAATCCATGGCCGAATCTGAATATGTAGCTGCGGCTAGCGCTTGCTCACAAATTCTTTGGATTGTTCAAACACTTAAGGACTATGGGGTTGATTTAGATACTGTTCCACTGTTTTGTGATAACACTAGTGCAATTTGTATTGCTAAAAACCCTGTGAAACACTCTAGAACTAAGCACATTGACATTAGGTATCACTTTCTTCGTGATAATATTGAAAAAGGAAACATTGTGCTTCACCATGTCGATACCGAACAACAATTGGCTGATATTTTTACAAAACCTTTGGATTTCACTCATTTTTGTTTCATTCGTAGTGAAATAGGGGTTATGCATCCTCATGGCTTAAATTGAGGGGGAGTTTTGAAACTTTGAAAGTCTATGTGTGAATCTGAAACTAAAATAATATGAGCATAGTATTTCATACATATATGACTTTGTGATTCCTTTTACTGGCTGAAAGTTCTTACTACATTACTCATGTTATACATTTTGTAGTTTTTGCCATGACTAGTAATTAGAATAATTACTTACACTAAATCTGGTCATGATCGAACTTTCTTGCTGTTTTGAACTTGTTGCGTGCTCACAAGTGCTTTTAATCATAAAAAATTAATCAAGTGATCAGCTCACATGTTGAGTTTTTAAATAAAAAATTGAGAAAAGATCAAGAGAATATGCATGCATCGCACTTCTTTTGAGATTGCTTATCATTGCACTAAGATATGAACTTGGAAGAAATTGTGTATGGCTAAAACCATGTCCTTAAGCTTCTGATTGTCAAATGACATAGGCTTGGCTTGGTTGGTTAGAATAGGGCTGATGCGGCATATAATCTCTTGCAAATATCATATGATCAACTTTGTGCCTTAAATGATTATGAATAATAAAAATGCAGCAACAAGTGTCATGTTTTCAGGTTTTGAAATAGTTGAGTAAGGGAGATCATGACTTGCTTAAACTGAAAAATACATTTGATCTCTAGCATGGCTTACACTACTTTATGTATCTCATTGATGTGATAGTGTAAGTAACCTGATAGTATGACTTGGATGAGCTTTGTTTTGTATGTATATGTTATAATATGCTAATAACATTTAAAAATTTCTCTTTTGAACCTTGCTGAATACATTGTCAAAGGGGGAGAAATATGTATAAGGAGAGATTTTTTTTACACTTTGCATATGTTATACACTTTCTTCCTTCTCTGATTTTAAAAAATGGGGAGAAATTAATAAAGGGGGAGAAATGAGTTTTCAAAGCTTTTCAAAACTTTTCATAAGCCAATGTTCGGATTTTAATTGGTGTTGCCAATGCATTCATCAAGGGGGAGATTATGAGACCTATATGTGCTGAATACATTGTCAATTAGGATAAAAGTTAGCATTAACATTCAAAGTTTTGAATATTGCCAAAACATTCTTCTGTGGCAAGGTTCGACAAGTTCTTTGTTAGGTCCGCCAAGTGTTGGCAAGGTCCGACGCAAGGTCCGGAGCTTGTTTTTAGGGAGCTCCCGTAAAGTTCAACTCGTAGAACTACAGCGTCTTGTTTTTGCTTTTAACTCGCAATGTTTCAAACTTGCTTTATGGGAAGGTTTGCTTAGTATTAATTTGCTAAGTTTTTGGTGTGTTTTTGTGGTTATGGCTGTTATCATTTGATATGGTTTGCAACATGCTTATGTGACGTGCTCATGTAAGGTGTTGTGGTTTTCGAACTAACGTGAGTCAAGTCGAGGACTTGTGCTCGGAAGAATTGGTTGTTTATTCATGTGCAGGTGTTGCTTGAGTTCAAGACATGGCTGGTGACGGGATCCTTGGACTAGTCTCAGGGAGGAGATGAGGTTCCAACAACCAAGTTCGGGAGGAGCTGTGGTTGAGTTGATCGGGAGGTCGCGCAGCATGTTTGGATCAAGGGCAGTGCATATGAAGGTTGCGTGTACGCCGTTGGAAGGTGTTTGCACGTGTTCAAGGAGTGCATGGATGTGGCAACATTGTTCCAAGGCGTGATGAAGAGAAGTGGACGTAAAGAATTGGTCGGAAAGGTCCAACCGGCTGGATTGCGTACTCAGGCTGATGCTGAGTCAGATATGGCTCAAATATGGAAGATTTGAGTTGGTTATGATAGGATTTCGTGCTAGGCACGAAGTTGAGTTGTTTTAGGAATGTTTAGGACGTTCCTAAGGTGTTTGGAAGTCTCACAATTGCTTCTATCTGCGAATAGGAGAGTCCTGAGCAGTTACGGTAAGTTAGGGTACGAGTCCAATTAGGAGAGTCCTAGATTGGATTGATTAGCCTGAGGGCTGGCTATAAAAGCAAGGGAGGCCAGAGCTCTCATGGGGAGAGAACTTTGGGCTGTTCCTCTTGTGTTTCTATTGAATAAAGTTCATAGTTTCGAGGAGCTTTTGTGCCTTGTTCGTCCGATTTGTTTTCCGTCAAGTCTTTCTCGCCGAGTTTCTGGACAGACCGACGTTGCTTCGGTGTTTCGTTCATAACTCGAGTTTTACAGATCCGATTGACGTGATTCTTTTTGAGTTGTCTTCACAACTCAATTATCTATCATCTGTGAAATTTTCACGAGCTTCGGATCTGTAGTTTTTGAGATACATGAGTTTCTTTGCAGCATTGCAGATCTGTTTTATATCGGGTAGAACAGATTGATCTTCATTTAATGTTTTGATCGTATCTCAAGTTTTACTTCGTGTTTTCAAGTGATTCTTGTTGCATTAGATTCGTGACTTGATTCTCTACCTCTCTACTTGATTTGTCACGGTTGAACACGTTTGAAAACACTTGCACACATGGTTTCTTTAACCGATTAATTTTTTGCTGAGGGGTTTTTGTTGTTTCCGTTGCGAAAAGTTTTAGTCTACCATTCACCCCCCTCTGGTAGCTTTTCACGTGCTCTTCGATCCTACATGTTGCTACCAGAAAACTGCCCCTGCACCATCTTCCTCTTCCGATTCTCATCATCTAATTCCTTCTTCTTCCTTTCAACTGTAAAAGCAATGTCCACTATGCTCTGAAAGTTAGCATAGATAGTAGATGACATAGCAAACTGTAGCTCCTTATCAAGTCCCTTCTTGAAACAATACTGTTTCTTGGCATCAGTATTCACATCCTTAGGAGTGTAGTGGGACAACTGAGTGAACTTGTTCAAGTAATTCCACACACTCATGATTCCCTGTTTCAATGCTAGGAATTCTTGGCGCTTGGCTTGCACTTCCCCTTCTAGTACATTTGGTCCACAGCTGGTGCTCCTCTTTCATGCCAGCTGGGTAGTGGGGCTCCTTCTTGTTCATTGTTGTCCTCAAGAGGTACACCAGGTTCACCGCTTCTGCCTCTGCCTCTACCTACCATATGAGATTTAAAAGGATTTATTTAGAATAGACTAATAGGTAAGGTAGGTAGGAATGATTCAAATGTATAAGAATCCCACTATATGCATCAAGGGAGCCAAAATAGATAAAAAGGATATTTTATTAATAGATGAACATTCAAACAAGCAGCCAACTAAAAGATACAACTTCATGACGCCTAGTTACAATCACTACACGCTCTTATTAAATAAAGGAGCTTAGTCATGTGTTGTTCACATGATCTCAATCTACTCCTGCTCCACGGGGGCATCCTGTGGGTCTTTATCGCTGCCTCCGCCATTGATGTAGCTCCCAACAAACTCAGATGCGGGTGGTGCGGCGTCCTCACGGTCCCGACAATCTGGCGAATCAGGACCACTGTATTGATGTCGGAGGCGTAGTCGGTAGGATCGTCCTCGGTGAACCTCTGATACCTTCGAAACATCTTCTCAAGAAATTGAGCAACATCGCGAAGGTCCTGGAGTTCCTGCTGGCACTCCTGTAGACGGGCGCTGAGCTCGACTCTGTCCTCCATGCTCTGTTCTGACTCGTTGATGTTTGAGGGGCCCAGCACTTCTCGTAGAGTGAAGTTTCCCGTGCCACTCGGTAGCTAAGGAACAAAAGTGTAAAAGCCCAAGATTTTACTTGCTAAAGTGTTCATCACATCACCACAAACCAGCTCATTTTGTGGATAACTCATGAACACATGTTAAGAGCAAGTAACCACCATCAATAGGTTAATTAGAGGAAGAACTCACAAATCCAAAAGTAGGGCTTCAAACATATAAACATGAGAGGCTGAGCTCACCATTAGGCCCTAAACCTTCTTAGGAGTGATCACGCCAAGTTTCATGCCAATCCAGACCTTTTTGAGGCATTTTTGGATCCAATTGAAAAAAAGGTTAATTTGAATGCAAATTCAAATTTAAGCTATTTTAATCATTTGAATTCAAAAGGTGGATTCATATTCACACTCAGCACATTTTTATGAGCTCACACACCAATTTCCACTCCATTTGGAGTTGATCCTGACATGAGCTATTTTGAGCAAATTCAAACCCAATTTGAATTTCAACCTCACATATGCTGTAAATTCATTCAAATCAAATCACAATTTGAATCATTCAAATTCAGAGGCCCAAAAATGTGGTTTAATCAAATTACCAAGGACAAGGTGGTCACATTATTTAAGAGCAGTAGGAATTCAATTTTTTGGGGACAATTTGGAGCTGTGGGGCCCTCCTATCAGCCACACAGGGCTCTAAACCGACTGAACCCCGTTTTCCTCTGTTTCTCTAGATGAAGCTGCGGTCGCCACCGAGAAAAACGCCGGCGCAACCTCCTGCTCCGATTGTTGTCATGCTGGAGACCAGCTCAGGCGCCTGCTTAGCCTTCAGCTCGATCTTTTGCTTGGACACCGACTCAATTCATCGTTCGTGTCCTCCTCGTGAGCAAGAACCGAGAACAGTCACCGCCACTTCGGTGATCGCCATGAGACGGCTAAACCTCGCATACATCCCCCCTCCAAGCCGCAAAATGGCACCGGTTGATCACTCCACTCCTCCTCAGCGTGAAAACCAGCAAGGTTCGGCCTTCCTCACCCGAGCGCACCGTATTCACACGTCGGCGGAAAACATTCGAGGAGAGGTGCTTCCGTGGACAGCTCAACCTAGAGTTTTTCATGGCAAAGAAATGACACCCTTGGCCACGCCAAGACCCCGTGCTGCTCTCCTCCAAGTCTTAACCCGAACCGTGGCTCGCCGATGACGAATTTTGGACTGTTTCTCCGACCGGTGCAAACCGAGTAACAGGCACGAAATTTCTAAATTCTCATTCAACTTTCATTCTTAGGTCACCAAATCTTGCACACAGGAGCTAGGGTAGTCGGCGATCAAATTCTATGTTCAAATCTAGCTTGAAACCAACTTTCGAGGTTTCCCGAGCTCAAATGCCACGGCACCTCTAGGGCGCACGGTGACAACCCATTTTGAGGCTTTCCCGATCTAGTTTGGGTATACGATGATCTTCCCCGAGGTTCACTGGTGCTGTAGTGCTGTTTAACTAAGATTTTGGACAGTTAGAACAATGGGCCAACATCACCGGAGGCTTCCCGAGGCCGCCGCACGCCGCCGACCTAGTTCCGGCCACCGATGGCTAGCACTCACCTCATAAACGGATTCCCCGACCCACAAAACCCCCGGCGGTGAGTCTCTGACAGGGAGACGGCCGGGAACGCCGTTCCGGCAGAACTCTCCGGCGTGCGCCGCCACCCGAGTTTTCTGGCGCGAGGTGGAAGATGACTGAGGGGTGAGGCCCACGGTCAGAGTTTTCAACTTTTCCAATATTTTTATAATTTAGTTCAAACTTCAAATCCCATAACTTTTGCTAGGATGGTCTAAATTTTGTTGGATTCATAACTCCGAGTACTTTTCAGCAAAAAAGTTTAATTCCATGAAATCCATTATTTTTCTAGAATTAAATCTCCAAAATTTAAAGTGTTGGGAATTTTATCTTTAGATTTCCTTTATGGAAAATTCTGAAATTTGGCCAGGAGGTTCATTTGAAAATCCTTATCACATGAAAAATTTCAGATCCATCCAAGTTAATTTAGTTCCCCTAATGGTGTGATTAAGTGATCTGCCCTGAGAAAATAGAAAAATGTATAGAAACATTTTTCAGAATTTTCTCAAATCTTTATTAGGGCATAACTTTCTCTAGGATTTTTCAAATTACATGAAACCAACTCAATTAGAACCATCTCAAACTCTAGTTTACAAAAAGTAATGGTTTGACCCATGAAAATCTCTGGGAATCCATAGAAGCTCTAGTAGTGACCATTTAGATATTTATTTGTGCAGAGCTCAAATGAGCTTTGTTTCAAATGAAATTTGGCAAAGTCTCTGGTCAGATTCTTACCAAGCACAGTAAACATCTGCAGAGTGTGTACCCTTTACCCACAAACCGTGATTTCATCCTCTGTTACCAGATGGACTGAATAAACCTCCCTGTCGCCCGTGGCATCCAACCACATTACATACTTCTTTAGGTGTGTGGTCAGGAAATCACTACAAGGTCCTCCAATGATTTCTCCCGACTTGTACCGGCCCTTTGAGGTTTCACCGCTCTGGCACCTGAAGTCTATTTTCCCTTCGCCAGGAGAAGCCCCCTCTTGAGCCTTGCGGTTCCCAAGGCAGTATCCCTGAACCAATTCCCCGCACAAGTCTATTATCAGTGATACACCGCGAGAGACATTTATTTGTGCAGGGCTCCAATGAGCTTTGTTTAAAATGAAATTTGGCCAAGTGTCTGGTTAGATTCTTACCAAGCCACATTAAAATTTTCAGAGCCAAAAGGGATGTTTAGCTAGAGTTATGGTCTTTATATGCTCAATCTAACACATTTGCATTTAATTTGACACATATTGTTAATTTGATTACGTGTAGTCGTTGAAGGCGAGGAGACTCCGGGGATCTTAGACTTCAACTCTAGAGGAACACCTAACTACTGACCCGCAGAAATAAGGCAAGCCCTGGTTTGCATTTAACAAAGTTTATCAAGTTTTGCTTTATATTCACTTAGTGTGAGGTATGTATGTGTATTAAGTTTAGGATGGATGAAACTCTAATTGCATAACCAGATTATTCCAAAAAGAGTGAGGGTAGTGTCTAAGGATTCGAGTAGTTCATGCTTTGCTTAATGCTTATAGACTTCGGTACAAGTCGAGTAGTTGGAATCAATTTGCGAGTATAGGATTCGCCACATACGGGATTAGTTCGAGATGTGAGACAACTATAGTAAGAAAATGAGACTAGGCAGGGGCTAGGACGCAGCAAGAAGAAGTCTTGTGTGTGTAGCCCTACCCGTGACGATTGAGGATCAATCCGTGTGCGACCTCGCTGAACAAGTTTGAATGTACCGAAGGCATATCGGATATATGGGGTCCGATAAACTGATATAACCTAAACCTCCAGGCGTTAAGGCAGAGCACACCGATTTATAGGTATAGGTTGAGGGGAGCAAGGTGGAAATCCGCTAGCGAGCATAGAGAGATGCTCCGTGTAGGGAACCTCCTGCTCGTTTCAGTGCGACCGGTTCGACGTTTGGGCTGTTGGGTGAAATGTTGTTCCGTACGACATCGGTTGAGTGTGCCGTTGCATCTTTGAGGATGGGCGTACGTGACGTGCTATTCGGGTATCCCTGCAGGTGTATAACGAGTTGATTCACCGTCCCTCGCGGTTATGAGTACCGCTTGTTCACTGTGTCGTGACGTAGATAAAAATATGGAATGTTGTGACACAATACTGCTGATATGAATAACTTGTATTGTTACATGTGTGCCACCAAATATTTCTTACTAAATTTCAGATTTGTGAACCGTTAACTTGTGGCTAAAAGATGAATTAAGGATGAACTTGTAGATGTGTCCTTTGCTGCAAACTGCCATCCAACCTTTGTTATGACTTGCATGTAGAGTTTCTTGTGTAGGAGAGTCGGTTAAGACATGTTGAGCCATCGTTGTCACACCCGGTTTTTCCGAAGAACAACCAAGTGAATATCACATGTATGCCAGGATCATTTTCTCATACATGTGATGACAAATAGTGAAGCATCATTTATTACAAGTCAGGTGTCGAATATAAATAAGTCTTACATAACAAATGTCTCGATGGACAATAATAAGTTTATCACAAGTAATAAACTAGCAGCGGAATATTATTCTTGTGGGCTCCATTACAGGCGTTGCCCGGGGGACTCCATGAACCTAGAAACCTTCTTCGGGTCCAAAGTCTTGATCATTATACACCACCTCATTATCTTGACCTGAGCAGTAATATAAACCAACAAATATGCAAGGTTGAGTACCGATGGTAATCAGCAAGTGTGGGAAAGTTATGTCATGCATGGCTAGAGCAAGGAGAGTTTGAACTCATGGTTAAAGCACTACGCAATCAATACCTATCACCTTAGCTTATTAAGCACCTACATTACTACAAAGGTGAAATGGTCCCAAACTCCCATCCCATCATCATAACCATAACATCATTTCCAATGTTAAGCTCCCCACTTAACATCCACAACCTCCAAGGTCATCATACTCTAATCATGAATAAGTCCAAGCCGCTCTTGACCGTGAGCACGGCTGTCATGACAGTTTTGACTCTGCAGAGTTTACACCACTGTACCCACATGTAGTGATTTCATCCCCCGTTGCCGGGTGGACTAAAAGAACCTCCATTATGCCAGTGGCTACGAACCACATTCACACTTCCCAGGTGTGTAGCCAGGAGATCACTACGAAGCCTTTACAAAGGGATTCCCGACGAGCGTGGGCCCACTGAGGTTTCACCCCTAACAGCATACAAGAGGCTCCAAACCCGCTGCAGTGGCCCCCTCTTGAGCCTTGCGGTTCATATGGTAGTCCAGCTGATACCTATTCCCCGCACCATCCAACACACCCATACTACGCCGGGGATACACCTAATTAATTGGCCAAGCTGCCCCATCTCAGCATGTGGTTGGCACGGTAAAGCCAGGTTACATGCTCCATGAACCGGTCCTTAGGATCTAGGCAAGTACTAAACACAAACCCGAGTCTCGTGCACCCATCACCAACCAAAACATCCAACTTTCCTTGATCCCTACCTCTACATACTCATAACATCTCATTCAAAAGTATGGTAAAATAAACTGATGATCTCATATCCCAAATATCCCATTCTAAGCATGGCTAAGCATATGCATAATAATAAATGACATGATAAGATGAATCCCAACCCAAGCTACAAGGAAACAAGGTAATGCAATTCTAGGGAAACATCCTAGCATGGGTTTCATATTTTCAATTGACAATGCAAATAATTCTATCTACACATCCTAGTATAGGATCAAAGTGGTCAAGGACACTTGCCTCCTTCCTGCTGCTCTTGGAATGGGTAGTCCTGATCTTGGAAAGGAAAAACTTGCTCTGGAGCAGGTTCTATTCATACCATCACACATAGCAAAAGAAAACAACAAGTCATAAGACATAGTTCACACTTCCACTTCATACAAACCACACATTCACATTTATGAAAGCCATTCACAATCCTATGTGTTGTGGTTACTCTATGTGTGTTGATTTTGGCTTACATGCACTTTTAAACATGTACATATGATTTATACTTTTGTATTCATATTCATGTTGGCATACTATATCTGAATTTCTAATTTAAATAAATCCCTTATATTTAATTGATACACATTTTTGCCACCAAGTATGCATAAAAGGTGTTTTCCTACTTCATATGTGTCTTCAAACCTTCTACCAACCCTAAACTGAATTCTTTAGATTTTGGAAACTTCATTTATCATTTTCTAGTTATTTATACCTAGTTTGATATATTTTCAGATTTATTTCCTATGCCTAAATGTGCACTTTATTATGAAAATAGTAAGACAGCTCATCTAAACAGAATAGGTTTTGGGTCTAAAATATTAAATAATATATTTTTGAACTTCTCTTCTGATGTAAACTATTTTACATTTATTTTACAAATTTTCAGAATTATTCTATACTTAAAAATGTGTCCCTATTACAAATAAATGTGAATAATCAATTAGACAGATTCATTTTAGCTAAAAATCTATTTTTAACTCACTCCAAAGTTTTCCAAGTGCTAGGAGAGTTTAAATTTGAATTTACAATGTGTTTGTCCCATCTTTTAAATTTTAAATACTAATCACATGTTCAAATTCCTAAATTTAAAATCATATAGGGTTAAAAGATAAAGTCACCCCACTACAGGGTCTATAATATTATTTTAAGAATTTTCAGGGGTCTAGCTACACATAACAGAGGGGGTTTTCCTAATTTTTATTAAATCCAGGTGTCAAAACTGATTTTTAAATGAATTTATATGATTTTCTGAACTTCCAGGGGCTAGATCAGAAGTTTTCGGGGCTAGCTCTTATTTTCCGAGAACCCCAGGGGGTAGCGCGTAAGAATTCCGGCCTTTATAACGCGGGGCTGACGTGGACCGTCCGATTTAAAACAGACGGCTGAGATTATAACGTCGAACCGGTACGCGGGGATTTAAATTCTACCGTGCGATTTAAAATAGACGGCGCACAAGCGGCCACGTCGCTCTGATCGAGCGCGGGCGGTGCTGCCCGGCGGCGCACGGCGGCAGGAGGTGGCGATCTCGCCGGAGAGTTTCGGATCTTCGTCAATTCTTCCTAGAACTGTGATTTTATGGCATAGATCGGTAGAGGGGAGGTCGGGGATCTCACCTCGGGGGTTTTCTTGAGCTCGGGGGTCCTGAAAAGCGATCGGCGACGAGGTCCGAGGTGAATTCACGGCAAGGCTCGTCGGCGCTATGTTTGAACCGCAAATCACCGAGTTTTCTGCACCTGCAAGGTTCCCCGGAGGCGGTGGATCAAGACCAGCGAGTTAGATCAGAATTCCCCAGCGTAGATCGAGCAGAATTCGCCGGAAAAGCTCGGTTTCTCACCGGAAGGAAAATCGGCGAATCGTGGGAAAAAACGGGACGATGCCGGGGTTTTTATAGACGGGGGAGGGCGGCGTTCGGTTGTGATCGAGTTTGCGTCGTTCACGAACGAAATTCGGCTGGGATACGCGAGGATCCGGGGCGGTTTCGATTCGGGGTGAGAAGAGTCCGGCCGAGCGCGGGCGCAAGCGCGAGGAGGAAGAAGGGTTGGTGGGCCCCGCGTGTCAGTGGGAAAGAGGGGGGGCGCGCGGCTGCGGGCTGGCGCGGGAACAAATGGGCCGGCTGGTGGGTTTCGGCCCACTGGGCGGGGTTTTTTTTCCTTTTCTTTTTCTTTTTCATTTCTGTTTTGAGTTTAATTTGAATGCTAGTTTGAATTTGAATTTTTGCAACACATGCAATACGTCCAAAAATTTTTAAATTCCCCTCTTAACAGGATTTTGGGGTGTTACAGCTCTACCCCCTTAAAAGAAATCTCATCCTCGAGATTGGTGGTTCTAAGAAAACAATTCCGGAAATTGTGCCTTAAGCTCATCTTCTCGCTCCCAGGTTGCTTCCTCTTCCGAGTGATGCTTCCACTGCACCTTGCACATCCGGATTCTTTTATTTCTTGTGAGGCGTTCCATTGTTTCCAAAATCTTGGATGGACAGATCCTCAGCTACGTCAACCTCATTCATGGGTAACACCTCTTCAGGCGTTCTCAGACATTTCTTGAGCTGTGACACATGGAATACATCGTGTACATCCGAAAGGCGAGCCGGTAATTCTAGTTGATACGCCACTTCGCCTTTCCTCTCCAGAACTTGAAAGGGTCCGATGTATCGAGGTGACAACTTCCCTTTCACCTTGAATCGACGAAGTCCTCGGATAGGGGACACCTTGAGATAGACATAGTCTCCCACGTTGAAAACGAGCTCTCTTCTCCGTACATCGGCATAGCTCTTTTGTCGTGTCTGTGCTATCCTCAAGTTGTTACGAATTTCCCTCACTTTCGCCTCGGCTTCTTGTAGTACTTTTCAGGACCAAACACTTTACTTTCCCCTGTTTGGTTCCAAAATAGGGGAATTCTGCACTTCCTCCCATACAAAGCTTCGAACTGTGACATCTTCATACTAGCTTGATAGCTGTTGTTATAGGAGAATTCCGCATACGGTAAGTTCTTGTCCCAACTCCGATTGTTTTTGAGTGCACACGCCCTCAGCATATCCTCAAGAATCTGATTGGTTCTTTCCGTCTGCCCGTCAGTTTGGGGATGATAGGCAGAACTAAAGTTCAGATGGGTTCCCATGGTTTTGTGCAACTTCTGCCAGAACCTCGAGGTGAATTGTGTCCCTCGATCCGACACTATCTTCTTCGGCACTCCATGGTAACACACGATCTTTGACATGTACAATTCTGCCAATTTGGATCCGCCGTAGCTTTCTTTCATGGGGATGAAATGAGCTACCTTGGTTAGCCTGTCGATGATGACCCATATTGAGTCATATCCTGATTGGGTCCTAGGCAGTCCCACTATGAAATCCATACCAATTTCTTCCCATTTCTATTCAGGCACTTTGAGTGGTTGCAATAATCCCGTGGGTCGTTGATGTTCTGCTTTCACCAACTGGCATGTGTCACATAGGGCAACATGTTCCGCGACATCTAGCTTCATGCCATACCACCAATACCTGCTCTTGAGGTCTTTGGTACATCTTCGTACTCCCAGGATGAATGGAATAGTCAGAATCGTGAGCCTCCTTCAAAATCAACTCACGGATCTTCTTTACTTCTGGCACACAGATTCTTTTCCCGTGCCACACCGTTCCTTGTTCATCTTCTTTGAAACCAGGGGCTTTATTTTCCTTGATGAGTTGCCTGATTTCTTGTATCTTCTCATCATTCTTTTGACCCTCGCGTATTTCTCGCTCTAGGGTGGAGTCCACTTCCATGGCGATGGCTTCACCACTATTCACAAGGCATAGATTGAGCCTTATAACCTCGTCCTTCAATTCTGCAGGCATGTCCTTCAAGCTCAACTAATTGACCTGCACTTTCCGACTTAAAGCATCTGCCACGACATTTGCTTTCCCAGGATGATAGTTGATGCCCACATCAAAGTCATTGATTAGCTCTAACCATCTCCTTTGTCTAAGGTTGAGATCTGGCTGTGTGAAAATGTACTTTAAACTCTTATGATCCGTATATATCTCTGTCCTCTTCCCCATCAAGTAGTGCCGCCAAATTTTCAACGCGTGTACCACTGCAGCTAGTTCTAGGTCATGTGTAGGATAGTTCTTCTCGTGCTTCTGGAGCTGCCGGGATGCATAAGCCATGACATGCCCTTCTTGCATGAGAACACATCCCAACCCGTTTCTAGAGGCATCGCAGTACACCGTAAAGTTCTTCTGCATATCTGGCATAACTAGCACTGGGGTTGTTGTCAATCTTTTCTTTAACTCCTGAAAACTCGTCTCGCACTGCGGCGTCCATGTGAATGTTATTCCCTTCTCCAACAGTTTGGTGAGGGGTCTCGAGATCTTAGAGAATCCCTCAATAAACCGTCGATAGTATCCTGCCAATCCCAAGAAGCTTCGAACTTCCCCGACATTTTCAGGGGTCTTCCACTTCTGTATATCCTCGATTTTGGTGGGATCCATGGAGATTCCTCCCTCCGAGATGATATGTCCTAAGAAGGGAACTCTCTTCAGCCAAAACTCACACTTGCTCAACTTGGCATATAGTTGGTGTTCTCTCAGCCTCTGCAACACCAACCTTAGATGTTTCTCATGTTCCTCTTCATCTTTGGAGAAAACGAGAATGTCATCTATGAAAACCACCACAAATTTGTCCAGATATTCCATGAATACCTTGTTCATGAGATACATGAAGTATGCCGGGGCATTCGTTAGCCCGAAAGGCATGACGGTGTATTCATACAATCCGTACCGAGATACGAAAGCTGTCTTTGGAATATCGGCTTGCCTTATCTTAAGTTGGTGGTATCCCGACCTGAGATCAATTTTCGAGAACACACAAGCTCCCCTCAACTGATCAAACAAGTCTTCAATGCGGGGTAATGGGTACTTGTTCTTGATGGTTACCTCATTCAAGGCACGGTAGTCCACGCATAACCTTTGGGTTCCGTCCTTCTTGGGCACAAATATCACTGGAGCTCCCCAAGGTGAGGAACTAGGACGAATATACCCCTTCTCCGTCAATTCTCTCAAATGATCCTTGAGTTCTCCTAGATGCTTGGAGTCCATCCGATAAGGTCTCTTGTATATCGGGGCTGTTCCAGGCACTAGCTCAATTGCGAATTCCACTTCACGATCAGGAGGCATACCTGGCAACTCCTCCGGAAAAACATCTGGATATTCCCTGATGGTCCGATCTCCTCCACTTTCACCTCAACTTGATTTAATTTAATGTCCCTCCTAGGCTCTTGTATTGTTATAAACTTTACTCTTGTGCCACTAGGGTGAGTTAGTTCCACCGTTCTGCTCGAACAATGGATGATTCCTTTATGTTTGGTCAACCAATCCATACCCAAGATAATATCTATCCCTTGTGAATCTATCACTATGAGGTTAGCAGTAAATACTACCCTATTAATGTCTAGGTTCACTTTGGGACACACTTGTCTTGTCCTTATTTCTCCACCTGGAGAGTTTACTGCTAGCATATGGTTCATTTGTGTTGTTGCTAGGTCATGCTTCTTAACAAACCAATGGGCAATGAACGAGTGGGTAGCACCAGAATCAAACAACAGGGTTAGAATGTGTAAATTGGCAGGAAACTTACCAACTACCACGTCGGGTGCCTCTTGCGCCTCCTCCGTGGTGACGTGGTTCACCCGTCCCTCTCATTACATTCTACTGTTGCGGCTGCGCGGGCTTCTTCTTTGGGCACTTATGGGCGTAGTGCCCCATTTCACCACAGTTAAAGCATTGCACCCCAACCTTAGGTGCCTGGCCTTTGTTGTCTTGGGGGTCCTTACACTGCTGGTCGAGGTTGATATGTAGGGCGAGGCTGCTGTACGAACTGACGTTGTGGCTGTATTGGTGCTGCCGGAGGTCTGTAGTTCGGGTTGTACCCTCTTGGTGCTGAGTAGGGTACCGCAGCACGGTTCGTCTGCCCTGCGGGTTGCTGCATCAGACGTGGGCGGGTGTTGCTCCCGGAGGCTTGGTGTGACCACCCGGCCTTCCTCTTGTTTTCATTTTCCAAGGCCTTCAGCTTCCTTTCTACCACAAATGCTCTGTCCACCGTCTTTTGGAAGCTCTCATACTCGTTGGAGGACATTGCACACTGCATTTCTGCGGTAAGTCCTTCCACAAAACAATCCTGTTTCTGCTCATCAGTATCTATGTCCCGTGGGGCATAACGGGAGAGTTGAGTAAATTTAGTGAGGTATTCCCTCACAATCATTTTTCCTTGCTGCAACCCCAAGAACTCCTTCCTCTTGTTTTTGAGTTCACCCCTTGGTATGTAATGGTTGTGGAAGCTACGCTTGAACTCTTCCCAAGTGATGTTCTCAGGGTCATGATGGGCGGCCACGTAGGCGGTCCACCAATCAGCAGCAGGTCCATGCAATTGATGAGAGGCAAACAGCACCCTTTCATACCCTTGGCACTGTATGATCCTCATCTTGCTCTCAATGGTCTTTAGCCAGTCATCTGCCTCTAGAGGTTCAGCAGCACTTGCAAACTTCGGAGGTTGAGTTCCTAGAAACTCACTCAACCTTGGTTGGCGTGGTGCAGCTTGTGGAGGTGGAACTTGATGCAAGTTGGCCACCACTTGAGTCAGGTTCTGGATGAGCTGATTTTGATTTTCAAGCATTTGGTGGATGGGATCAACTCCCTCACGGCGCCCACCCCTGTCTTGGCTCCCAGAAAGATGAGGGTTGCAGGCCTCATCGTTGTTGTTGGCGGCGTTGGCAGCACGACCCTTTCCTCTTCCGGCCATCTAGCATGATCAACCAAATGTTAATTTAAAGCATTACGTATTATCTTACTACTTTCACTTGTTTTTACTTTGAAGTGTTGAGGCTTTGTTATACTTTCTGAGGGTTCATGTCTCACACAAAAATAAATACACTATTATTTCATGTGGGTTCACACACCAAAGCAAAACAATCTGAAGACGAGGTTGTGGACAATTGCTCATGGCTTCCACAACTCACGTCACACACCAAGCATTAACACACCATTAACTAAGGTAACGACTCGACTATTCGACATCTTGCTAACTAAGGGAAAGACTCTACACTACTCGTATCCCTGAGCTGGCTCCTCGGGATCTTCCTCATTATTGCGGCTGCCTTCTGACTCTGCTTTGGGTGGGGAAGCTGCTGGTGGAGAAGTGCGACGATGCCTGATCGCCTGGCGATCTGGGGAGTCAGGAGTCCATGTATCATTCACGATGACACACAGTTCATTCCCATCTCCTCTTTCTCTCGCCCTCAAGCAGGCTCGAAGCAACGCCTCGGTTTCCTTCAGGGTGTCCCGAACATCCTGAAGCTCCTGCTGACACTCCTGCAGTCGAGTGCTGAGCATAGCAGCATCCTCCAAGCACAAGTCCATGTGCTCATGGGAAGTCCCTTGCTACACTGGCGGGTACTTATACTCCATTGTACCACTCTCGCGCTGGAGGACATACATGTACTCAGTTCTGTCCAGGTGTCGACGATAGATGTGACTCTGGCAGGTGATGGCCTCGCAGGTAACATCCTTCTCCACATCGACCTGTGTCGCTCGACAAGCTGGAGAGCGGTGGATCTTGAGCAGCTGATTTTCGTGGATAATCCTCATCTCTGAAGAACAACCAAGTGAATACCACATGTATGCCAGGATCATTTTTCTCATACATGTGATGACAAATAGTGAAGCATCATCTATTACAAGCCAGGTGTCGAATATAAATAAGTCTTACATAGCATATATATCGATGGACGATAATAAGTTCATAACAAGTAAATAAAATAGCAGCGGAAGATTATTCTTGTGGGCTCTGTTACAGGCGTTGCCCGAGGGACTCCATGAACCTAGAAACCTTCTTCGGGTCCAAAGTCTTGATCATTAAACACCACTTCATTATCTTGACCTGAGCAGCAATATAAAGCAACAAATATGCAAGGTTGAGTACCGATGGTACTCAGCAAGTGTGGGAAAGTTATGTCATGCATGACTAGAGCAAGGAGAGGTTGAACTCATGGTTAAAGCACTACGCAATTAATACCTATCACCTTAGCTTATTAAGCACCTACATTACTACACAGGTGAAATGGTCCCAATCTCCCATCCCATCATCATAATCAAATAACCATAGCATCATTTTCAAAGTTAAGCTCCCCGCTTAACATCCTTAACTTCCAAAACCATCACTCCTCTAATCATGAATAAGTCCAAGCCGCTCTTGACCGTGAGCACAGCTGTCATGACAGTTTTGACTCTGCAGAGTTTGCACCACTGTACCCACATGTAGTGATTTCATCCCCCGTTGTCGGGTGGACTAAAAGAACCTCCATTATGCCAGTGGCCACGAACCACATACACACTTCCCAGGTGTGTAGCCAGGAGATCACTACGAAGCCTTTACAAAGGGATTCCCGACGAGCGTGGGCCCACTGAGGTTTCACCCCTAACACATACAAGAGGCTCCAACCCCGCTGTAGTGGCCCCCTCTTGAGCCTTGCGGTTCATATGGTAGTCCAGCTGACACCTATTCCCCGCACCATCCAACACACCCATACTACGCCGGGGATACACCTAATTAATTGGCCAAGCTGCCCCATCTCAGCATGTGGTTGGCACGGTAAAGCTAGGTTACATGCTCCATGAACCAGTCCTTAGGATCCAGGCAAGTACTAAACACAAACCCGAGTCTCGTGCACCCAGCACCAACCAAATCATCCAACTTGCCTCGATCCCTACCTCTACATAACTTCACAATATCTCATTCAAGAGTAAGGTAAATAAATTGATGATCTCATATCCCACTTATCCCATTCTAAGCATGGCTAAGCATATGCATAATAATAAATGACATGATAAAATGAATCCCAACCCAAGCTACAAGGAAACAAGGTAGTGCAATTCTAGGGAAACATCCTAGCATGGGTTTCATATTTTCAATTGACAATGCAAATAATTCTATCTAAACATCCTAGTATAGGAACAAAGTGGTCAAGGACACTTGCCTTCTTCCTGCTGCTCTGGGAATGGATAGTCCTGATCTTGGAAAGGAAGAACTTGCTCTGGAGCAGGTTCTACTCATACCATCACATATAGCAAAAGAAAACAACAATCCATAAGACATAGTTCACACTTTCCACTTCATACAAACCACACATTCCCATTTATGAAAGCCATTCCCATTCCTATGTGTTGTGGTTACTCTATGTGTGTTGATTTTTGGGCTTACATGCACTTTTAAACATGTGCATATGATTTCTACTTTTGTATTCATATTTATGTTGCATACTATATATGAGTTTCCAATTTAAATAAGTTCCTTATATTCAATTGATACACCTTTTAGCTACCAAGTGTGCATAGAGGGTATTTTCGTACTCCAAATGTGTCTTCAGACCTTCTACCAACCCTAAACTGAATTCTTTGGATTTTGGAAACTTCATTTATCATTTTCTAGTTATTCATACCTAGCTTGCTATATTTTCAGATTTATTTCCTATGCCTAAATGTGAACTTTATTATGAAAATAGTAAGACACCTCATCTAAACAGAATAGGTTTTGGGTCTAAAATATTAAATAATATATTTTTGAACTTCTCCTCCAATGTGAACTATTTTACATTTATTTTACTAATTTGCAGAATTATTCTCTACTTAAAAATGTGTCCCTATAACTAATAAATGTGAATAATCAATTAGACAGATTCATTTCAGCCAAAAATCTATTTTTATCTCACTCCAAAGTTTTCCAAGTACTAGGAAAGTTTTTAATTTGAATTTACAATGTGTTTGTCCCATCTTTTAAATTTTAAATACTAAACACATATTCAAATTCCTAAATTTAATATCACATAGGGTTAAAAAGGTAAACTCACCCCACTACAGGGTCTATTATATTATTTTAAGAATTTCGAGGGGTCTAACTACACATAACAGAGGGGTTTTCCTAATTTTTATTAAGTCCAGGGGCTAAAACTGATTTTTAAATGAATTTACATTATTTTCTGAAGTTCCAGGGGCTAGATCAGAAGTTTTCGGGGCTAGCTCGTATTTTCTGAGCACCCCAGGGGGTAGCGCGTAAGAATTCCGGTCTTTATAACGCGGGGCTGACGTGGACCGTCCGATTTAAAACAGACGGCTGAGATTATAACGTCGAACCGGTACGCGGGGATTTAAATTCTACCGTGCGATTTAAAATAGACGACGCACATGCGGCCACGTCGCTCTGATCGAGCGCGGGCGGCGCTGCCTGGCGGCGCACGGCGGCGGGAGGCGGCGATCTCGCCGGAGAGTTTCGGATCTTCGTCAATTCTTCCTAGAACTGTGATTTTATGGCATAGATCGGTAGAGGGAAGGTCGGGGATCTCACCTCGGGGGGTTTTCTTGAGCTCGGAGGTCCTGGAAAGCGGTCGGCGACGAGGTCCGAGGTGAATTCACGGCGAGACTCGTCGGCGCTGTGTTTGAAGCGCAAACCACCGAGTTTTCTGCACCTGCGCGGTTCCCCGGAGGTGGTGGATCAAGATCAGCGCGTTAGATGAGAAATCCCGAGCGAAGATCAAGCGAAATTGGCCGGAGAAACTCGGGTTCTCACCGGGAAGAAAAACAGCCGATCGCGGGTGAAAATCGGGAA
This sequence comes from Neostapfia colusana, assembly GCA_030760725.1. NCBI lineage: Eukaryota > Viridiplantae > Streptophyta > Magnoliopsida > Poales > Poaceae > Neostapfia > Neostapfia colusana. The sequence continues at coordinate 23,834,715 of JASWHV010000019.1, read as the reverse complement.
GATGCCGGTGTTTATATAGCCGGGGGAGGGCGGCGTTCGGTTGTGATCGAGTTTGCGTCGTCCAGGAACAAAATTCGGCTGGGATACGCGAGGATCCGAGGCGGTTTCGATTCGGAGGTGAGAAGAGTCCGGCCGGCCGAGCACGGGCGCGAGGAGGAAGAAGGGTTGGCGGGCCCCGCGTGTCAGTGGGAAAGAGGGGAGGGTGCGCGGCTGCGGGCTGGCGCGGGAATAAATGGGCCGGCTGGTGGGTTTCGGCCCACTGGCCGGGGGTTTTATTTTTTTCCTTTTCTTTTTCTTTTTCATTTCTGTTTTGAGTTTAATTTGAATTCCAGTTTGAATTTGAATTTTTGCAACACATGCAATACGTCCAAAAAATTTTAAATTCCCCTCTTAACAGGATTTTGGGGGTGTTACATGCATCAAGAAAGGGGTCCTTGTGAGCCCCACATCACTACGTACTCGGATTTCATGAGTATGCATCCTCCGGTGTTCACCGAAGCGGCAAAACCACTGGAGGCCGACAACTGGCTGCGGACGATCGAGTCTAAGGTCGGGCTGCTCCAATGCACGGAGCGGCAGAAGACTCTCTTTGCGGCGCAGCAGCTTCACGGTGCCACGGGTGCGTGGTGGGCAAATTATCTTGCCTCACTACCTGCTGGCTACGCCGTGAAATGGGCAGAATTTCGGGAGGCGTTCCGCGCCTATCACATACCTACCGGGATGATGAAGAGGAAGTTTCAGGAATTCTTGGAAGTGAAGCAAGGCGGGAGGAGTGCCCATGACTACTCCCGCGTGTTCAACCATCTAGCGCAGTGCGCATCGGACTACATCTCCACCGAGGAGAGGAAGCACGAGCAGTTCTATCGGGGTTTAAATCCCAAGATGAAGACTCACCTCGGGCAATGCAATCGCGGCACTTTCAACGACCTCGTCACTGCCGCGATTCTGCAAGAGAATGCTCAGCGGGAATTTGCGGCTGAGCAACGAAAGCGCAGCGCTCCACCGAGCAGCAGGGGTGGAGCTCCTCAAAAATACCGAATAGTGTATCGGACACCATCCGGTCAACAGTGGCATCCACCGATACGACTTCAACAGTTTGGAGGTCGTCCTTATCAGTCATCCCCATTCTGACCGCCGATGCCACCACCGCGACCGCAACAGCAGCAGATGGTACCCTGGGCATTTCCACCGCCACAACGCGCCCCGGGCTTCCATCCACCAGTCAGCGGAGGACCGCTTCGCTACACATGCTATACGTGTGGCCAGGCCGGTCATTTCTCGAAGGACTGCCCACAGGGGCAGCAAAGCAGCGGGCAAGCCCAATATCAGGGCGGTGCTCGTGGCCGACCACCGGCTAAGAAGGGAGGTCAGCGACCCGGGGGCATTTGTTACCTCGACAATGAGGACACCCTGGAAATAGAGAATGTGTTGGTGGGTACGTTCACTCTCAACGACTGCGCAATCATCATCTTATTTGATTCGGGTGCAACCCACAGTTTCATAAGTGCATCATATGTGGCTAAGCATCAATTGCAAGTCTTCCCAACCGATTATTCATATATGATTTGCTCACCGGGAGGGAAGATTTCAGCGAATATGATGATTCCAAAAGCACCATTGCGCTTAGATGGGAAGATATATTCCACTACTTTGATTATTCTTACGGGACAAAAGATCGATGCAATCTTAGAAATGTCATGGTTACGCTACCATGGCGCTGTCCTGGAAACTCTGTCACGGATGATTCATCTGAATTCTCCACTCCACCATCCGCATTCAATTTTATTAGACAGTCCTGCCCTGGAAGTTTCAGCAGCCAATAATATTGAAGCTCCCAAGTTGGATGACATCCCCGTAGTCCGAGAATACCCCGGTGTGTTCCCGAATGATCTTCCGGGCATGCCACCTGAATGGGATGTTGAGTTAAAGATTGAACTTGCACCCAGGACTACACCAATATCGCGGAGACCGTATAAGATGGCTCCGAACGAGCTGGCTGAGTTGAAGGAATAGCTCAATGACTTGTTGAGCAAGGGTTTTATTAGACCGAGTTCCTCACCATGGGGATGCTCGGCGCTGTTCGTAAAGAAGGAAGATGAAACCTTGAGGTTGTGTGTGGATTACTGACCGCTCAATGCCGTCACCATCAAGAACAAATATCCACTGCCCCGCATTGATATCATGTTCGATCAACTTGTGGGGTGCAAGTGTGTTTTCAAAGATGGACCTTCACTCCGGGTGTCATCAAATAAAGATCCGTACGGAGGATATTCCGAAGATGACATTCTCGACGAGATATGGACTATATGAATATCTTGTCATGTATTTTGGTGTCACAAACGGTCCGGCACATTTCATGTACCTCAGGAACTTGGTATTCATGCCGGAGTTGGACAAGATCGTGGTGGTGTTCATTGATGACATCTTGGTTTACTCCAAGTCAGAAGAAGAACACGTCGAACATCTGCGTATCATCCTTCAATGATTGCAGGACCATAAGCTTTGTGCCAAGTTTAGCAAATGCGAGTTTTGGATCAGCCAAGTGCCAGTCTTGGGACATATCATCTCCGCGGAAGGCATTGCGGTTGATCCAAGCAAAATTGAACAGGTGCTGAAATGGAAAGCCCCCACTTTTGTCCATGAAGTCAGAAGCTTCCTCGGTTTAGCGGGGTATTACCAGAGGTTCATCCCGAGCTTCTCCAAGCTTGCTAAGCCGATGACTGAATTATTGAAGAAGGGGACGGAATATGTTTGGAACTCAGCATGTGAAGGAGTGTTTCAAGCATTGGTGAAGCATCTCACAACAGCCCCGGTCTTAGCTCAACCGGATACGACCAAGCCTTTCGACGTGTATTGTGATGTGTCCGGTACCGGGCTTGGCTGCGTATTGATGCAAGAAGGACGGGTGGTCGCATATGGCTCGCACCAACTTCGAAACCACGAGCAGCACTATCCGACTCATGATCTTGAGCTCGCTGTTGTGGTATTGGCGCTGAAAATGTGAAGACACTATCTTCTTGGAAATTTGGTGCATCTCTACACCGACCACAAGAGCTTAAAATACATCTTCACCTAGAAGGAGCTGAATATGAGACAAAGGAGGTGGTTATAATTAATCAAATACTATGAAATTGAGATTCATTACCACCCCAGCAAGGCAAATATGGTTGCCGATGCGCTGAGTCAGAAATCACATGTCTATAACCTCACTATTACACCGATAGAAGAGGAAGAACCGAGTTTATACTTGGTTCTATATGGATCACTCTACAACCTTGCACTCATCCCTACTATTAGGGAGGATATTATTGCAGCTCAGAAGATTGACAAAGGCATGGCACATCTCCAGAAACAGATAGCGATGATATCAAATGTTTCCGGAAGGATGAGGGGACGCTATGGTTTAACAACCGCATAGTCGTAACCCGGAATATGGAACCGAGAAAGAATATCCTTGATGAAGCTCACTTGTCTAAGTTCTCTATTCATCCGGCCAGCAACAAAATGTACCAAGATTTGAAGAGTAAATTTTGGTGGACATGCATGAAGCAGGAAATTGCAAAGTACGTATCCGAATGTGATTCGTGTAGACCAGTGAAGGATGATCATATGAGGAAATCAGGGCTGCTGCAACCCCTGAAAATTCCAGCAAGGAAATGGGAAGATGTGAGCATGGACTTCATTGTGGGGTTACCCATGACTTTTCACAAGCATGATTCCATTTGGGTAATCGTCGACCGGTTAACCAAGTCAGCTCATTTCATTCCAGTACATACAAATTACCATGCTAACAAGTATGTGGAGTTGTACATTGCAAAAATCTTATGCTTGCACGGAGTACCCAAGACTATAATCTCATATCGAGGTGCACTGTTCGTGGCCCGTTTCTGGGAGCAGTTGCACGCTGCGTTGGGTACCAAACTAATTAGAAGCTCCGCATATCACCCTCAGACAGATGGCCAAACTGAGAGGGTGAATCAAGTGTTAGAAGACATGCTGAGAGCGTGTGCCATCCACCATGGTAACAATTGGGATAATCATCTACCGTTGGCGGAATTTTCGTATAACAACGGCGATCAAGCGAGTATCAAGATGGCACCATATGAGGCTCTCTATGGTTGCAAATGCCACACCCCATTGAACTAGTGCGAATCCGGTGAAAGGGTTACGTTCGGGATTGATCTAGTGAAACACGCCAAAGAGCGAGTTCAGGTAATTCAAGCAAACTTGAAAGCCGCGCAATCCCAACAGAAGAATTACGCTGATAAGAGGCATAGACCGCTGCACTTCAATGTCAGAAACATGTTTATCTCCATGTGTCTCTGATGAAAGGCGTGCACCGATTCGGCGTGAAGGGGAAACTCGCTCCCTGATTTATTGGACCCTATGCCATCACCGAGAAGTGCGGACCAGTGGCGTATAGACTGGAACTACCGACATCTCTTGCTGGTGTTCATGACGTTTTCCATGTCTCACAACTCTGGAAATGTCTAAAGTATACCGTTGCTGCTCCCACTGAAGACATTGGCGAGTTGCAACCGGATTTAACCTACACTAAATATCCGGTGAAAATTATTGATGAGAAGGCTCGGACCACGCGTAAAAAAATGTTGTAGTTCTACAAGGTCTTGTGGAGCAACCACACCAATGAGGAAGCGACATGGGAGAGCGAAGATTTCCTTCGCTCAAACTACCCGGATTTTATGGCGTCTCATCATGGGTAATTCCTTTTACATCTTTGTCTCTTCTATTGTAATCTTGGGACGATATTCTTTTAAGACGGGAGAGATGTAAAAGCCCAAGATTTTACTTGCTAAAATGTTCATCACATCACCACAAACCAGCTCATTTTGTGGATTACTCATGAACACATGTTAAGAGCAAGTAACCACCATCAATAGGTTGATTAGAGGAAGAACTCACAAATCCAAAAGTAGGAATTCACACATATAAACATGAGAGACTGAGCTCACCATTAGGCCCTAAACCTTCTTAGGAGTGCTCATGCCAAGTTTCATGCCAATCCAAATCTTTTTGAGGCATTTTTGGATCTAATTGTAAAAAGGGTTAATTTGAATGTAAATTCAAATTTAAGCTACTTTCATCATCTGAATTCAAAAGGTGGATCATATTCACACTCAGAACATTTTTATGAGCTCACACACCAATTTTCACTCCATTTGGAGTTGATCCTGACATGAGCTATTTTGAGCAAATTCAAACCCAATTTGAATTTCAACCTCACATGTGCTGTAAATTCGTTCAAATCAAATCACAATTTTAATCATTCAAATTTAGAGGCCCAAAAATGTGGTTTGATCAAATTACCAAGGACAAGGTGGTCATATTTTTAAGAGCAGTAGGAGTTCAATTTTTGGGGACAATTTGGAGCTGTGGGGCCTTCTTGTCAGCCACACAGGGCTCTAAGCCGACTGAACCCCGTTTTCCTCTGTTTCTCGAGCCGAAGCTGCGGTCGCCACCGAGACACACGCCGGTGCCACCTCCTGCTCCAATCGTTGTCACGCTGGAGACCAGCTCAGGCGCCTGCTTAGCCTTTAGCTCGATCTTTTGCTTGGACACCGACTCAATTCGTCGTTTGTTTCCTCCTAGTGAGCAAGAGCCGAGAACAGTCGCCGCCACTTCGGTGATCGTCGGGAGACAGCTAAACCTCACACATAACCCCCCTCCAATCCGCAAAACGGCACCGGTTGATCACTCCACTCCTCCTCGATGCGAAAACCAGCAAGGTTCGTCCTTCCTCACCCGAGCGCACCGTATTCACACGTCGGCCGAAAACAATCAAGGAGAGGTGCTTCCGTGGACAGCTCAACCTAAAGTTTGTCGTGGCCAATCAACGGCACCCTTGGGCACGCCAAGACTCCGTGCTGCTCTCCTCCAAATCTTAACCCGAACCGTGGCTCACCGACGACGAATTTTGGATTCTTTCTCCAGCGGGTGCAAACCCAGTAACTGGCATGAAATTTCCAAATTCTCGTCCAACTTTCATTTTTAGGTCACCAAATCTTGCACACAGGAGCTAGGGTAGTCGGCCACCAAATTCTCTGTTCAAACCTAGCTTGAAACCGACTGTACTCGACCTAATTTGAGGTTTCCCGAGCTCAAATGCCCTGGCACCTCTAGGACGCACGGTGACAACCGATTTTGAGGCTTTCCCGAGCTAGTTTGGGTATATGACGATCTTCCCCAAGGTTCACTTGTGTTGTAGCGCCGTTTAACCGAGCTTTTGGACAGCTAGAACAACAGGCCGACGTCGCTGGAGGCTTCCCAAGGCCGCCGCACGCTGCCGACCTAGTTTCCGCCAACGATAGCTAGCGCTGACCTCATAAACGGATTCCCCGACCCTCAAAACCCCCGGGTGGTGAGCCTCCGGCCGGGGAAGCCATTCCGGCGGACCTCGCCGGCGTGCTGCCACCCGAGTGTTCTGGCGCAAGGTGGAAGATGACTGAGGGGTGGGGCCTGCGGTCAGAGTTTTAAACTTTTCATACATTTTCATAATTTAGTTTAAATTGCAAATGCCCATAACTTTTGCTAGGATGGTCCAAATCTAGTGAACAAAATTTTGTTGGATTCAGCTCTCCGAGTTCTTTCTAGCAAAATAAGTTTAATTTCATGAAATCCATTCTTTTTCCAGAATTAAATCTCCAAAATTTAAACTGTTGGGAACTTTATCTAGAGATTTCCTTTATGGAAAATTCTGAAATTTGGCCATGAGGTTCATTTGAAAATGCTTGAGTCACATGCAAAATTTCAGATCCATCTAAGTTTATTTAGTTCCTCTAATGGTGTGATTAAGTGAACTGCCCTGAGAAAATAGAAAAATGTACATAAACATTTTTCAGAATTTTCTCAACTCTTTATTAGGGCATAACTTTCTCTAGGATTTTTCAAATTACATGAAACCAACTCCATTAGAATCATCTCAAACTCTAGTTTACATAAAGTAGTAGTTTGACCCATGAAAATCTCTAGGGATCCATAGAAGCTCTAGTAATGGCCATTTAGACATTTATTTGTGCAGGGTTTAAATGAGCTTTGTTTCAAATGAAATTTGGCCAAGTCTCTGGTTAGATTCTTACCAAGCCACAGTAAACATCTGCAGAGTGTGTACCCTTTACCCACAAACCGTGATTTCATCCCCTGTTGCCAGATGGACTGAATAAACCTCCCTGTCGCCTGTGGCAGCCAACCACATTACACACTTCTTTAGGTGTGTGGTCAGGAGATCACTACAAGGTATTTCCAATGGTTCCTCCTGACTTGTACCGGCCCTTTGAGGTTTCACCGCTCCGACACCTAAAGTCCATTTTACCTTCGCCAGGAGAAGCCCCCTCTTGATCCTTGCGGTTCCAAGGCAGTATCACTGAACCAATTCACTGCACAAGTCTATTACTAGTAATACACCACGATAAACCAAATTAATCAACCAAGTCGGCCCATACTAGATCTTGTGGTGGTATTGTATAGCTTAGTGACTTCCTCCAAGAACCGGTCCTTAGAACCCTTCTAGGCATCATAACCCAATCCTGGGATTCTCGTGCACGCATGCACGAGCCAATTCCAACCAGCCTATCGGGTTCCTATCAACTACATCAGTTCCAATATCATAGTTGTGTAATAATCCAGCATGTGGTTCATCTTTCTATCCCCATAACTAAGCATGGCTAAGCAATTCTTATTCTAAAATGATTTCCCACCAAACCAACCACGGCGACAAGGAAACAGACATGGAAACAAGGATAAAATAGGATTCATATTAATTAACATGCAATTAGCTAAAATTCTAGAAAAACAGGTGCGAAATATTCAAGGACACTTGCCTCCGTAATAACAAGTGGGGTCGACGGGAAACTGTTGCTCTTGAAGATTGAATGACGAGTAAGGTCTAGATTCTACGATTCGATGACCCATGAATGAAAAAGAAGAAACAATGATAAACATAAGTCTAACTAACAACAAATAGTTAAGCAAAACATATTCTATGCAAAATCGCCTCATAGTTTAATTTCATTGGATTTGCTAGGTTTTGCATAGGTGAAGTGATCTTTGTGGATTTGTTATTTTTATAGCACATTTATATTTGTTTCGGGCTCCAAATGGTTTTTCCTAAAATTAGTTCATGCACTTAAAATAAAGTTACAAGTTGAGTTAAGCCTAACAATGTGCATGAATTATTTTCCTAAGTAATTTTTAAACTTATTACTATAACTATTTTAGTTTTAATATTAAGAAGTATACTAACAATACATTTTCTACTAACTTTATTGATTAAAAATAATTGTTCATAATTATTATAAAGCCAAAATATTATTTCCTATTTTTCCTAAGTCTGTTTCTATCATTTTTCATTAACTATGAATCTTCCACAACTTTTCTAGTGATTAAATGAATTTTTATACAACAAAAGTATTAATAAAATGCTAGGATTCATTTTTTTATATTTTTCCTAAAATTACCAGGGCTTAATTACAATTATTTATATTTTGAACTAACTATTTAATAATTCATGGGTCAATTTGTACTTTACCCAGACCTAAATCAAAATTTCTATTAAATTTTAGGGCAAGTATGGATTTTTATACTAAATTTGATAATTACTATGAATTCCAGGGGCCTCGGGGTGAAATTCTAGGGTTGTCGCGCTATTTCTCAAAAATTCCAGGAGGCTCGCACAAATCTCACACGCGGTTTAACTAGTTTGAACGGTGGTCGTTGGATCTTAAGCCGATGGCTCAGATTTTAAAATCACGAAGGGGTACGCGCTCTTTTAAATCTTGGCCGCATGTTCAAGATGAACAACCTAATATGGGCCACGTCGCCTAGAGGGCCGAGGGCGGCGGCACGCGGCTACGCTTGGCGGGCACGACGGCGAGGCACACCGACGTTCGTGGTAAATTGCCGCGAAGGCCCTAATCTTCAATCCTAAAGGTGCAAAATGAAGAGGAAGGGATGGGGATCTCACGGATGCACGCGCGAAGAGCCAGAGAAACTCGAGAACGGGGTGGCGTCGATGGATGGCGACGGGGGTCTTTGATCGTTGGTGAACTCGACGGAGCGGCGACGATTCCTCGGTTTCATGATGTTTGGCGGCTTCCTCGTCTACGGCGAGAGTGAGACCTCTGTGCGAGGTGAATTTTAGAACGGAACTCGGGTTCTATAGAGGGGATATGAGGAGGGGATAATGGATGTCATGATTGACGCGGTGATTTAATGGATTGGTGGCCGAAGTTGAAGAATTGATCGGCGGCAGTTTCAGCGCGAGTGGCTGTTCGGTTGGAGGTAGAAGAAAGGTTGCGGGGCCCACTCGGCAGCGAGACAAAACTGCTGACAAGCGGGGTCCATGGCAGGGAAGAAGGGGCGCGTGGTCGTTTTTCTAGGCTGAGGGGTTGGGCCGGGGTAATGGGCCAGTTTAGGTTGGTTTAGGATACCTTTTGTTTCTATTTGAATTCAAATTTTGGATTTCAAACTTTCTAGTGAATTTAAAACTTTATTTCTTTTAAAAAATAGAGACATGAATCCACGTTGGCCTAAATTTATATTTTTCTTTTTTTATTCCAAATTTTCTTTTTTCTCACAATTTAGGGTGTTACACTATGGCAGCTGATGTAATCACTACTCTACACTTCAAATTTTCATTGCTCAGAGATTATGATATGCGAACACACTTTGCTAATATAGTACTGACTCATGAACAAGATGAATTTCGATGGACTTTAGTCTCAAGTGGACGATTCTCGGGAGAATCATACTATTTGACACTAATACACTCATATGTACCAGAAGACAAAAAAAATTATGAAGCCTTAAACCCCTTCAAAATTAAGATCTTAATTTGGTATTTAAGAAGAGGTGTAGTTCTTATGAAGGATAACTTGGCTAAATGCAACTAGAAAGGAAATGTCTCATGCTGATGCTGCTTTTGTGTCAAAAATAAAACAATTAAGCATTTGTTCTTTGATTATCAGTTTGCACGGATAGTTTGGAATGTTGTTCGAGTGACAACATATTTTGCTACACCTCGTAGTGTTTCAAATATGTTTATTACTTGGCTATGGGAAATTAGTAAAGATATTAAACCACTTTCTTTGTTGGGCGTGGCGACTTTTTGTTGGGCGATTTGACATTATAGAAAAGGCATTATTTTTAATGAAGAAATATGTTTTTCTTTTCAGGTTATCTTTCATGGTGACACACTGGCTTCATACCTGGGTCGTATTTCAGAAACCTACATTGCAAGATATAGTCTTGGTTATATGTTGGCACTTAAGCAGGTGGTTAGGGACTACTTTTCCCAGGCACATGGGTGAGGATTTAGTTTCCGGATTGATTACCACTAGGATGGTTGGAGTTTCTTTTTGTTTTATTCAGTTTCTTAGGAATGATTACCGCTAAGATGCAGAAGTTAGAAGTGTTTTATCATGAAAGTTGTATCATTTTGATGTAACTGATATGAAAATACTATAATTTTTTATTAAAAAAAGTTGTGCATTGCTATTGCAAAATGTAAAAAACAAGAACTCAACTAGGGAACGACATCCAAACCGTTCATTTTGTATATCGTTTGCAGGAAGGTTTGATTTCCTTTCCCTTTCAATATTTTTTCCAATTTTTGGCACTTATTATGTGGCATGACATTTTTTTTGCTAAGTTTTAATAGTTTCTAGCAACTAAACAAAAAAATTATTGTAACAACAAAAACCTTTTCAATAATATATTATGTGACATTACATTCTTTTGGAGGATTTCTAATATGAGCTTATTCCTTTGCACCTTCTCTAATTTTAATGTTTCTCCTTTGCTCCTTCTAAACGGTCACTCCAATAGTTATCCTACGTTTTCTACTCCTAAAGATTCGAGTGCAGAACTCAGAAATCATTTAATTTTTGGTAGAAGAATTTTTAGCATTACCAAAAAAATTATTTGCCGCATCTTTGAACACATCTTTGAAGGGCAGGCCTGGCGCAGTGGTAGAGTCTCTCCACTTGTGTCCTAGATGTCCTGGGTTCGAATCAGCCTCCTTACAAAATAAGCAAGGGGAAGGCTGACTAGAAATCCCCTTCCCCAGACCCCACAAAGTGTGGGAGCTTTCAGCACTGGGTATGCCCTTTTTTATCTTTGAACACTTGTTATGGTACTACGCCGTTTTTGGCTAACCATATATTGTGATTAAAGCATCTTAACATCACTATATCTAATCTCTACTAACTCGTAACCATTTTATATAGGATCCGAAGAAAATACCTTTACCGATTGGACCATTTTTCCCCTCTAACTGTGATACTCCGTTCTGAAATAAATAATGTTTTAAAAAAGTCTAATTTAATTTACACTAAATTTACTGCACTAAACATCATTTATTTCAGAACAGAGGGAGTATTAAAAATACTCAGCTTTTGCAACAAATGGGAAAGTTCAAGGCCTAGGAGATTTAGGCCCTATTTGCTTTTTAAAAAAGGGCTGAAACCACTCCTTGCAGCAACCACTCAAAGAATACTACTGCAGTGTACCGTACTCGAGACAATTTATTGTTGTTTTTCCCGCCTATGGTTGATGAGTGTACAATCTCTGCCGCCCTGTCAAAAAAGAAGCTCTCTGGTGGGCTCTCACCAACTGTTCCGCCGCAAAATTGCCACGGCCCCCTCCAACAGCACAACATCGCCCGTAACATACCCCTCACCTTTTCTATAATATTAGCAGAAATGCTTATTTTTAATTAGCTAAAATTTGGGATACATTCATTCAAGAACGAGGCATCAGATCTATTTTAGAATTTATGCACTTCTTGTTAGTTAATTTTTCTTTTATATGATTATACATTGACTATTAAAAATTATTACTGTTAATTAAAAATTTAAAACAGCTGCTATGTCTAGATATAAGCGCTGTGGATGCTGAGTAAAAAGGACCCTATTTTAGTTGAATGAAGATTAGACTCTCCCTATATTATTATCAGCGTCGTACGGTAAAGCAAATAGTGGCGTTACTGATACCAGAGCATTCAGTCTTGGACAAGCAGCAGCCAGTCAACTCCTACCAAAGACCACCAAAAATAATACCGAAAATACAGTACTAGTGGTAACAGTGCTACTTTCGGAGAGAGAAAGATGGGCAAGTAGAGAGAAAAAAGAGAGAGTAGTTATGAGCTCGGGTCTTTAAAATCCAAGCTTGCCCTCTGGGCTCCGAGTTCCTGGCTGCCTCTCTCTCCTCTCTTTTGGGTTCGCGTTCTCTATCTACACGGTGTCAGCTCCCAAGACCAAGAGAGAGAAGGGAACAGAAACAGGAGAGGGTCTGGTTTTGGAGTCATTGCTGGCTCGCAGCTACATACACATACTACTCAGCGGCATTGCACATCAGCCAATAAAAATTGGGCGCCGAGAAAAGGGAAACAAAATTAGTGCAGCGAGAGTCGAGATAGGAGAGCCGCCGTCTCGTCTTCTCTTCGGTTTGGTTTGGTTTGCGACCCCCGCGAAAAAAGAGCCCAACCGACGTAACCGCGGACATGACGGCCGCGTGACGCCATGTCGGCCGACGAGGGCGGCTCGGCGTCGGGGCCTCCACCGCTGGAGGCTCCGGCACCTGGCGCAATGGGCGCGGAGGAGGCGGCTGCCAGGAAACGGTACGAGGCGCTGCTGCAGGTGCGCGCCAAGGCGGTCAAGGGGAAGGGTGCCTGGTACTGGGCGCACCTGGAGCCCGTTCTCGTGCCGCCGCCGGGCTCCGGGACGCCTCCCAAGGCGGCGCGCCTGCGGTGCGTGCTCTGCGCAGCCACCTTCTCGGCATCGAACCCGTCTCGCACCGGCTCGGAGCACCTCAGGCGCGGGGCCTGCCCCAACTTCGCCGCGCCGCTCGCAACCGCGCCTGCCTCGTCTCCACCGCAGCCGCAGGCCCTCAGCGTGGCAGCGGCGTCGTCCGTCGTGCCCATCTCGTCCTTCCCGCCGTCGACGCAGCGCCGGCACTCCACCGGTGGTGGTGGCGGGCGCAAGCGACACGCGCTGGCTGCGGCGTACGCCGCTGTAGAGGCCGCCACGGCGGCGTCCTCGCAGCACGTGGTGATGGGCGAGCCGGCCGCGTACTCGTCGACGCCGCTGACGCCACCGGCACTGCCCGCGCTGCGACAGGTGCTCTCGGGAGGCAGGGGCGACCTGGGCGCGCTGGCGCGGTTCGAGGACAGCGTCAAGCGGCTCAAGTCGCCGGGGCCGATGCTACCGCGACCGCAGGCGGAAGCGGCGCTATCGTTACTCACCGACTGGTTCATCGAGTCGTCCGGCAGCGTCTCCCTCGCCGCGGCCGAGCACCCGAAGTTCGGAGCTTTCTTGCGCCAGGTCGGCCTGCCGGAGCTGTCGCCGATCGAGGTCACCCGCGCCCGCCTCGACGAGCGATTCGCGGAGGCCCGTTCGGACGTCGCCGCGCGCATCCGAGACGCGCGCTTCTTCCAGCTCGCGGCGGACGGGTGGCGCGAACAGGTGGTCGCCCTCGCGGTCAACCTCCCTAATGGCACGTCCGTCTTCCACCGAGCCGTGCCCATGGCGGCGGCGCCGTCACCCGACTACGCCGAGGAGGTACTGATGGATGCCGTCTCATCCATCTCGCCCTCCGGCGACATCCAACATTGCGCCGGCGTCGTCGCCGACCGGTTCAGCTCCAAAGTTCTTCTTGATCTCGAGGGCAAGCACCCATGGATGGTGAACTTTTCTTGCCAAGCTCATGACTTGGCACGCTTGGCCAAGGACTTGGCGCACGAGCTCCCGCTCTTCCACTCCGCCGCCGCTAATTGCGCCAAGATCGCCGCGTACTTCAACACCACGCCCACTGTGCGCGCGCTGCTGCATAAGCATCAAATCCAGGAGCACGGCCACGCCATGCTACTCCGCGTCGCCGCTCCACCGTCAAATGGCAGCAGCGAATTCAGCGAGGCATTTGCGATGCTTGAAGACGTCATCACCTCGGCGCGACCGCTCCAGCTCGCTCTGCTCGAGGAGCCCTACAAACTCATGTGCGTTGACGACTCTGCTGCGAGGGAGATCGTTGGCATGGTCCAGAACACAGGATTCTGGACCGAGGTAGAGGCAGCCCATTCGCTCGTGAAGTTGATCGTGGACATTGTGAAGGAAATGGGGACTGAGAGGCCGCTCGTTGGGCAATGCATCCCTCTTTGGGAGGATCTGCGTAGCAAGGTCAGAGGCTGGTGCCACAAATTCAACGCCGACGAAGGCATGGCCATGAATGTGCTTGAGAACAGGTTCAGGAAGAGCTACCACCCGGCGTGGTCGGCAGCATTCATACTAGACCCGCTGTATCTGATCAAGGATGCCAGCGGGCGTTACCTCCCACCGTTCAAGTACTTGACGCCGGAGCAGGAGAGGGACGTGGACATGCTGATCAGGAGACTGGTGTCGCCGGAGGAGGCGCACCTCGCGACGATGGAGCTGATGAAATGGCGGTCTGAGGGGCTGGACCCGCTGTACGCACAGGCAGTGCAGGTCCGCCAGCCCGACCCTGCCACCGGGAAGATGAAGATTGCCAACAAGCAGAGCAGCCGGCTCGTTTGGGAGACGTGCCTCAGTGAGCTCAAGTCACTGGGCAAAGTAGCCGTGAGGCTCATCTTCCTCCACGCCACTGCCAAGAGCTTCCGATGCACGCCGACGATGGCGCGCTGGCTGACCGCTCCCGGGAGCTCGGCTGGCAGCATTTCCCGTGCGCAACGGCTAGCTTTCGTGGTGGCGAATTCGAAACTCGAGAGGAAGGATTTCTCCTACGACGACGACAGGGACATGGAGCTCCTTACAGAAGAAGACGACGACATGCTGACTGATCAGTCGGCCGGTCCCTCTTCGGTGTAATTTAATACCTCTGCTTAATTGTTTAATTCCTCGCTGCTGTTAGCACCTGTAGATTTTGTTCTTAGGTTAGATTCTTTTGATCCCTTCTTTTTTTTTCTTGTGCCCAATTGCCCATGATGCTGGTTTGTTCTTTCTCCCTCTTTTTTGGTGGGGTGGGGAGTAGGAGGGGCCATGAAATGGAGATCGAGATATGCACCTTGAATTTGCTTATCAAGTGTGGTTAATAAATGGGGTACTATCCTCTCTTGTCTTGCCATATTTGTGGTTCTTGGTGAACAGGCAAAAGAGCTCGGGGGAGTTTCTTGCCCTTATTTAGGGTCAACAAAAGTCAACACGAACAGGGGAACTTGTGGTTGTATTAACCTTTCTTGACATTTTTGTGACCATTTTGATATTTCTGCAAATTTGGCTTCTCTTAAGGTATGGTTGGTTGATCGAATTTTGAGTTGACTTTTTTCGTGCAGTAACTAGCAATCAGGTTACAACTTCTACTCAGGTTACTAGGTGTTGCTCCAGTTAGTTGGTCAGGCAATTGTACAACACTGACTTAACAATTCCCTGTCTCTCTCTTGTATTTCCAAGTATTTATGTACAAAGACTTGCATCTTTTATGTATTATAATTTAATCTGTAGGGGCTTTCCCTCCTGTTCTTTCCGCCCAAAAAAAGTTCTCTGTTTTCCGTGAAGGTTAGTCGTTCTACGGTTAGATCATCAAATGGTTAGTAAAAAATTTATAACTGCAGTACTTACAATTTGAGTTACTACTTCCCCTGTTGGCAGAAGGTACTTCTGCACCTCTGTTTATTTTTTTTACAAGCGTGTTGTTGCGTTGGTAGGGGTGCGTTCGAGTTTTACAATACCAGTCCCCATCATTGGGATGCTCGTGGGATTTCTGCCTTTGTGACAATGCTCACGTCGCAATAGTGCTCGGCAAGGTACATTTGTCTTCCGAAAATTCCTTGGCTCTACGCGGAGCTCTGCAGGTAGGGATGGCAATGGGTCGGGTTCGGGTCGGGTTGAGTAAAAACCCGCCCGAAACAAAATAGGTTGCGGGTGGAATTTGAGACCCGAACCCGCACCCGCGGGTAAAAATTCGCACCCGCACCCGCACCCGTCGGGTTTCGGGCGGGTTTCGGGTGCCCGTCGGGTTTGACTTTTTTATTAACATACTAGAATATTTAATAAAATAAGTCTAAAAAAATCATCCATTTTGAATGACAATACAACAAAAAATATTAAGTTGCTTATAAAGATTATAAATATAGGTCTTGATAAGTAATATCAAACAATTAAATAATATAACACAACAAATTTGACTTCAAAATTATAAACATAAATCATTTCGGGTGCCCGTCGGGTACCCGCGGGTGCAAAATAAAACCCGCACCCGCACCCGCGACAAGTCGGGTCGGGTGCGGGTTAGACCCGCGGGTGGAAAATCCCACCCGCACCCGCACCCGTCGGGTGCAAAACCCGTCGGGTACCCGCACCCGCGGGTGCGATTGCCATCCCTATCTGCAGGCACCTACGACCGTGGACCTTTCACAGTGGTAGCAGCAGTGGTGCAGCCTACTCGTTGAACCCCATGGCCTACTCCCTCTTGTAAGGATGATGGCCGAATGGCTCCTCTGACAGCCTTGCCATTGCTTCTTCGTAGTCTCTCTACCTTTACAACATATTTACTACCTTCCCTTGAATAGCCAGTGTGGAACTGAACATGTACCCCGATGGTGTGTGCTGTTTTACAATATTATTTTACTACTACTAGCATGGCATTGCAAGCCCTATTTTTCTCATCGTAATTGATGGACCCATGTGGGTGCTACAGCTAGTTTGCACTTGTTGCCGTGCGACTGCTACACGCTTGAAGCGTCGTTAAGCCTCTTCTCACGAACCCCAGAATGGAAGCCATGGCATGTCAGGCTAACCAAGCCAGAACTGTTGGAGCAACAAGGATGGGGCTTTCACCAGTTCTTCAAAGGTTTTAGTTCTTTCACCAGGGAGGGGACTGCTACTACAGGGCGCATTGCCACTTGAACGAAAAAGAAAAAACAATGCACTACTGACAGGGCAAGGCAAGACAATGCAAAGCAAAGGCATGGGCATCTGAGATCGTGATGTTTGCTTGCAGGATTGCTAGCGTAGCATAGCTCTGCAAGCTGTTGCGGTGCTGTGCTCGGTCCAGCTCGTTTTTTTCGATTTGGTTCCTCAGATTCTTTCGTTTTTGCAGTTTTCTCTTTCCAATGAAAAGGCAGTGTTGTTCCTTTGTTCCAGCTGCACCCCGTTGGTTGTCACTGTCACTCTTCACCCAATTGAATTAAACCAGTGGTCTGTTTAGCAGTTTGAAAGGAGAAAAAATTGAGCAGAAACAGTACAGTTCATGGTAAAGGTGCCTGTGTATGTACCTAATGGGACAGTTCTTCCCCATCCACTAGTGAGAAAAGCCTGCTTTGCACAGCCTGGTCATGGTTGATACGTCCGTCGGTGAGAGAACAACCAACACACATGGATATCCTCTCTCTCTCTCTCTCTCTCTGCTGGTTGTTGTTGGTGGTTGCTGCAGCCGCTTAGGGCTTAGCTTAGCTGAACAAACAACAGTATCATATGTAATGTGGTGCGTATTAGGAGCTGGGACAAGGATACGATTGAGAGTCCACTACCATCGCGCCGCTTTCCACGGAGCTCGCTCATGCTCAGTTTCAGGTCAGCCACCTTGTTTGCTTCGTTTCAGACTGGACGGCTGGCTGTCGTGCATGCCGGAGTCGATCGCCCGTTGTGTCCTGTCGAAGTTGACGTGTGAGACGAGACGGCCATGGCTGTTTCCAGCTTCCTGGCCGGGAGGGTACCGACGACCGGCTGACGCGGGAAAAGGCAAAAAACCAGCGTGTTGAGCTGGTACACAAAAGCTGACGAGGACCGTCGTTGAACTGGGACGAACGGGCCGGGGAGGAAACAAGTAGGTGAAAACTGTATGAAACGATCGGAAAAACAGTTAAATTATTTTTATTTTCGTATATAATTTTTGGAAACGGAATTGGAAACAGTATCATCGGAAACGGATATGATATTGGAACTTCTGAAAATATCGGAAACGGATATATCCGAACGGAAACATGTCGATATCGAAATGTTTTCGATTTTTTTTAAAACAACACCCTAAAGGCAAAAGTATTATCATCATTATTCAAAATGATATAAGCAAATAATGATAATAACTTCACACTAGCAAACGCGTCGGACGTTAGTAGCCTTGCCGCCTCGAGGTCGGGGTGACATGGCGATAGGGCTCAGGACGACACGAGCGCAATGATATTAGGGATATGGGGTTCGGTACTCCATTGCTTGGCTGACGGCTTCTTCTCACCTTTGGACATGTAACGCCTGATATAGGGTTGCTTCAGTTCGGGCTCTCGGTGTCTTGGACCGTTAAGCATTGGGCCAAAGCCCATTGCTGTTTCGAAAATGAAAACGGAAATTGTTCGGAAATCTCCAAATAAATACGGAATTTTGAGTATTGGGTCGGAAATATGCCCAAATCGTTTTTGTTTCGATTTCCAAATTTTCATTTTCTGTTTTCGGTCAATTTTTAGACAATTCCGTTAAAAATGGAAAACGGTTCGATAATTCCTAAAAACGGTATCGGATGATCCAGAATATTTCTGTCCATATTTCACTAACAAGAGCATCCGCCCTTGCAAATTCATAACCTTGCGTTATGGTGCTTGCAAGGACGATTGTTGACTGTTGGATCTTGGCTGGGAGGAGATCCGGACGCATGGATCGGTCGACGTGTGGCTATAGATGTTGCTTCCAGGATTTCGACTGAAATTTAACCCGAGACACGGAACAATACATATATGCACATGTGGGCGATTTCAGTGGTCAAAGTGCGTGCTCAATACGTTACGTGAGTGAGGCTAGCCCTCTCTAAGATCTGGGCACACGGTATGAGTATGCAAAACTGTGTCATGACATTCGTACTATTTGTACATAAAAGGCCAGTTTTGCATTTGATCACTTCGTTTCATGAGTGGTTTTATCTACCAACCTAGGTAGGTACTGGGCTCGAATAGTACATATAGAGCATAATTTAGCTATTGCGGATTCACCGAATCACGTCCAAACTCCCCTGCGTCTACTGGAGCAGACAGACGTATTATTGTAATGCAGCTTCCACGAGTGATACGGAATGTTAAACACACAATTACATGGCGCCCATGTGACAAGGCTGCGGTCCGTCCATTACGTCGTAAACAAAGCTAGCAAAATGATGTAAAAAGTGAACTGGTTAGGTATCGCACGGCAATGGATTTTTTTAGCCAACGATATTCATCATCCTCACATCTACAGCAGTTCTTTATTGCAGAGATTTTTTAGAAGAAAAATCGACATTATCCCAAATTTCAAACATGAATAACATGATTCAAGATCCAGCAAGATTATTGCACTAATGCTAGCTCATGTATGACAAAGTGTTACAATGCAGTTGTTTCTAAAAGATCCTTCTTTTTAAAAATAAGATGAAAGATTCTTCTTATGATTCAATCTCCGCAAACCGATCTAGTATTGTGACGGACCGAAATCCGTATATCCCAGGATCTCAGAGGGTGGTACCGCACGATGCGACACTCGACAGCACACATAATAAGGAAACCATAGTATTACATTGAAAACATACTGAATTTATACAAAGTAGTACAAACCACCTATTTACAGAGTTTACTACAGCGGAAGATAATTATACAACTCACGCCAACACCTAACTAGCAAAAGTTGGTTTTTCAGCCCTACGGACAACCCACACTAGCTGCACTCAACCTCAACGCGGCGTGTACTGACTCCCACTCAGCCGTAGTCCCCGACGGAGGTAGCCCCCTCGCCGGTGGACTCGTACTCCGAGTCCGTGGGGTACTCCTCACCTGCGAACACTCATAGCAGCAATGTGAGCATGATGACTCAGCAAGTCTTAACTGACTCACCTATACAGTAAACTCTACATGCAAGTTACAATAGAGATAGGGTGGCAACTTGCAGCAAATGACACGCCTACGAGTTCATCCTTAATTCATCTTTTAGTCACAAGTTAACGGTTCATGAATCTGAAATTTAATGAGCAATATTTTGTGGCACACATGTAGCGATACAATTTATACATATCAGCAGTATTGAATCACAATATTTCATAACTTATCTACGTCACGACATAGTGAACAAGCGGTACTCATAACCGCGAGGGTCGACTCGTTGTACACCTGCAGGGATACACGAATAGCACGTTACGTACGCCCACACGCGGAGTTGCACACATCACGCTCACCCCATGTCGTACGGGACAACCTTTCACCAAACAGCCCAAAAGTCGAACCGGTCGCACCCAAACGGACAGGAGGTTCCCTACACGAAGCATTCCTCTATGCCCGTTAGCGTATTTCCACCTTGCTGCCCTCAACCTACACCTATAAATCGGTGCGTTATGCATCGACGCCCGGAGGTATAGGTTACATAAGTTTATCAGGACCCATATATCCGATATGCCTTCGGTACATTCAAAACATGTTCAGCGGCGCCGCACACGGATCGGTCCTCAATCGACACGGACAGGGCTACGCACACAAGACTTACTCTTGCTGCGTCCTAGACCCTGCCTCGTCTCATTTTTCTTGCTAAAGTGGTCTCACATCTCGAACCATTCCCTTGTGTCCCGACCCTATACTCGCGAGTAGATTCCAACTACTCGACTTGTACCGAAGTCTATAAACATTAAACACATCATGAATGACTCGAGGACTTAGACACTACCCTCACTCTGGTTGGTATAATCTGGTTATGCATTTGGGGTTTCATCCATCTACACCTAATGCACATACATACCTCAAGCTAAGTGAATATAAAGCAAAACTATATCAAACTTGTTAAATGCAAACCGGGGCTAGCCTTATTGCTGCTGGTCAGGTGTTAGTGTCTCCTACGGAAGTAGGAAGTCCAAAACTTCCGGGATCTCCTCGCCTTCAACGACTACACGTGATCAATTTAACGATACGTCAATTTGAATGCAATGTTTTGAATTTAGTATATAAAGACCATAACTCTAGATAGACATCCCATTTGGCTCTGAAATTTTTATGGTGGCTTGGTAATAACCAAATTAGAGACTTGACCAAGTTTTATTTGAAACAAAGCCTAAGTGAGCTCTGCACAAATAAAAGTCTAAATAGTCATTACTAGAGCTTCTAAGGATTTCCAGGGATTTTCATGGATCAAAACATTACTTTATGGAAACTAGAGTTTTATATGGTTCTAATGGAGTTGGTTTCATGTCATTTTAAGAATCCTAGAGAAAGTTATGCCCTAATCAAGATTCGAGAAAATTCTGGAAAATGTTTCTGTATATTTTTCTATTTTCTCAGGGCAGTTCATTTAATCACACCATTAGGGGGTCTAAATCAAATTGGATGGATCTGAAATTTTTTCTATGACTCGAGGATTTTCAAATGAACCTCCTGGCCAAATTCCAGAATTTTCCAAAAAGGAATTCTCCAGATAAAATTCTTAAAAGTTTAAAATTTAGGGAATTAATTATGGAAAAGAACACGTTTCATGATCTGAAACTTGTTTTGATGGATAGTACTCGAAGAGCCGAATCCAACAAAATTTGGTTCACTAAATTTGGACAATTCTACACAAAGTTATGAATTTCTAAAGTTTGAGTTGATTCCTGAATTATTTTCCTAAAGGAAATCTCTTCCCGCGCCTTAACAGTGACTGACAGCGGGGCCCATGCATTTAATTTAATCTAACCGCACGCGCTTAGCATGGTTTCTGACATGTGGGACCCGTGCCCTTCGTCTACCTCGCAACGCCGTCGCCCCAAGCCGCCGGAGATCCGACGAGGTCCGCGTTTCCGGCGACCTAGCTCGCCGGCAATGGTAAAACTCGCCGCCACCATGTAACTTTGGATACTGAACACGCTGGACACCTTTCTGCCACCGGCTAACCACCGTAGCTCGCCGGCGACGAGCGCTATGCCACTATGCCCCTTCGGCAATGTGTTCCTGTCATTCTGACCACCCTTTTTGCGTGCTAATCACGTCACCACATCCAGGGCAGCCTAGAGAAACTCGGCATGACCTCGGTTGGGACCCAAACAGCCGGCAAACCGGACCTCACCGGCGACCCCTCTTCCGCCAAGCTGTTCCCGGGTGAAACTAGGGTTTCAGTGGGTCTTTCTTGCTGGTTCTTGCTCGAGGAGAAGCGCAAGGATATTTAGATCGTGTGTGAGCTGCAGCTCGACCGGCGGTTGCCTCTGTGCAATGAATTTCACCGTTGACCAATCGCTAACTCTAATGCATAGGAAACTAGAAATTCTTGCTCTACACCGCATAAAATGGCAAACGGTTTCCTCCTACAGCTTCCTCACAAGCAGGCACACCTTTTCTTCTCTGGTGGTGGTGCTTGAAGCAGCCGGGATCAGCCGGTCGCTAGTGATCAGAGAGCGGCGGCAAAAAGTTGGGTTGCGGAAGCCACGAGTGGGGTGCGTGAGCGTCGGTTCCGCTTGGGCACGACGAAAACGACCGAGCGGTGTGTCGTGCTGGTGTTGTGACTCACTGTTTTCACCGTGCGGTGGACTTTCCTTCGGCGAGCTTGGCTGCATGCGGCGCTGCTCCGTTTACTCGCAAGGCACTGAGTCGGTTCAGTGAAAACAATCTCTGTCAAGTGGGTCCCTTCCCCTCTAAATCTTTTTCATTTCTTGCTGCAAATATCCCAGCTACTCACACTTAAATGGGAGACTTCACTCCCAAGTCATGTGTTGAATTTGAATTCCTCAAATTGGAGCTGGGTTAGCTAAATTCAAATCACGCTTGAATTTGAAATTCAAATTCAGTTTTTGAATTAATCCAAATATAGCTCCCGACAAGATGAACTCCAATGAGTATGAAAATTGGTGGACTAACTCAGAAAAATGTGCTGAGTTTGAATATGAAGTCAACTTTTGAATCCAAGTGATGAAAGTAGCTGAAATTTGAATTTGCATTCAAATTAGCCCTTTTTGCAATTGTATCCAGAATTGCCTCAAAATGATTTGGATTTGCATGAAACTTGGCATGAGCACTCCTCAAAAAGTATAGGGCCTAATGGAGAGCTCAGCCCCTCATGTTTATAGGTTTGAGATCCTACTTTCGGATTTGTGAGTTCTTCCTCTAATTAACCTCTTGATGGTATTTACTTGCTCTTCACAAAAGTTCATGAGACTTCCACAAAATGAGATTGGTTCTTTTACATCCCTCCCCCCTTAAAAGAATCTCGTCCTGAGATTATAAAAGAAGAGATGAACATGTAAGAGGAATTACCCGTGATAAGATGCCATGAAGTCCGAGTAGTTTGAGCGAAGGAATTCTTCGCTTTCGCACGTTGCTTCCTCAGCAGTGTGGTTGCTCCACAATATTTTGTAGAACCACAGCGTTCGGTTACACGTGGTCCGAGCCTTCTCATCAATAATCTCCACCGGATACTCAGCATAAGTCAAATCCGGTTACAACTCGCCGATGTCGTCTGTGGGAACAGCAGCCGTATATTTCAGACATTTTCGGAGTTGGGAAACATGGAAAACGTCGTGAACATCAGCGAGAGATGCCGGTAGTTCCAGTCGATACGCCACTGGTCCGCACTTCTCGGTGATGGCATTGGGTCCAATAGGGGAGCGAGTTTCCCCTTCACACCGAATCGGTGCACGCCTTTCATTAGAGGCACACGAAGGTACACGCGTTCCCCGACGTCGAAGTGCAGCGGCCTACGCCTCTTATCAGCGTAACTCTTCTGTCGGGATTGGGCGGCCTTCAAGTTGGCTTGAATCATCCGAACGCGCTCTTCAGCGTCGTTCACTAAATCAATCCCGAACGTGACCCTTTCACTGGACTCACACTAGTTCAATAGGATGCGGCATTTGTGACCGTAGATTGCCTCATATGGTGCCATCTTGATACTCGGTTGGTAGCCATTGTTGTACGAGAATTCCGCTAATTGTAGATGATCATCCCAATTTCTACCGTGGTGGATGGCACACGCTCTCAACATGTCTTCTAATACTTGATTCACCGTCTCAATTTGCCCATCTGTCTGAGGGTGACAAGCGTAGCTTCTAATCAGTTTGGTACCCAATGCAGCATGCAACTGCTCCCAGAGACAAGCCACAAACAATGCCCCTCAATCTGAGATTATGGTCTTGGGTACTCCGTGCAAGCACAAGATTTTTACAATGTACAGCTCCACATACTTGTTAGCATGGTAGTTGGTATGCACGAGAATGAAGTGAGTCGACTTGGTTAATCGGTCAACGATTACCCAAATGGAATCATGCTTGTTAAAGGTCATGGGTAATCCCACAATGAAATCCATGCTCACATCTTCCCATTTTCATGCGGGAATTTTCAGGGGTTGCAACAGCCCTGATTTTTCATGTGATTCTCCTTCACTCGTCTACACGTATCACACTCGTATACGTACTTTGCAACTTCCTGCTTCATCCGTGTCCATAAAAATTTACTCTTCAAATCTTGGTACATTTCGTTGCTGCCCGGATGAATAGAGAACCTAGACAAGTGAGCTTCATCAAGGATCTTCTTTCTCAGCTCTATATTCCGGGGTACGACTATGCGGTCATTGAACCATAGCGTCCCCTTATCATCCTTCTAGAAACATTTGATATCTCCATTGTCTATCCGTCTCCGGAGATGTACCATGCCCTTGTCAACCTTCTGAGCTGCAATGATATCCTCCCTAATGGTAGGGATGAGAGCAAGGTTGTAGAGTGATCCATATGGAACCAAGTATAAACTCAACTCTTCCTCTTCCATCGGTGTAATGGTGAGGTTATGGACATGTGATTTTTGACTCAGCGCGTCGGCAACCACATTCGCCTTGCCGGGGTGGTAATGAATCTCAATTTCATAGTCTTTGATTAATTCTAACCACCTCCTTTGCCTCATATTCAGCACCTTCTAGGTTAAGATATATTTTAAGCTCTTGTGGTTGGTGTAGAGATGCACCAAATTCCCCATGAGATAGTGCCTCCACATTTTCAGCGCTAAAATCACAGCAGCGAGCTCAAGATCATGAGTTGGATAGTGCTGCTCGTGGTTCCACAGTTGGCGTGAGCCATACGCGACCACACGTCGTTCTTACATCAACACGCAGCCAAGCCCGATACCGGACGCATCACAATATACGTCAAAAGGCTTGGTCATATACGGTTGAGCTAAGACCGGGGCCGTTGTGAGATGCTTCACCAATGCTTGGAATGCTCCTTCACATGCTGAGTTCCAAACATATTTCGTCCCCTTCTTCAATAATTCAGTCATCGGCTTAGCAAGATTGGAGAAGTTCTGGTTGAATCTCCGGTAATATCCCGCTAAACTGAGGAAGCTTCTGACTTCATGGACAGAAGTGGGGGCTTTCCATTTCAGAACTTGTTCAATTTTGCTTGGATCAACCGCAATGCGTTCCGCTGAGATGATATGTCCCAATAATGGCACTTGGCTGATCCAAAACTCGCATTTGCTGAATTTGGTGTAGAGTTTATGGTCTCGCAATTGTTGAAGGACGATTCACAAGTGTTTGACCTGTTCTGCTTCTGACTTGGAGTAAATCAAGATATCATCAATGAACACCACCACGAACTTGCCCCACTCCGGCATGAACACCGAGTTCATGAGGTACAAGAAATGTGCCGGGGCGTTGGTGAGACCAAAAGACATGACGAGATATCCATATAGTCCATATCTCATCGAGAATGCCATCTTCGGGATATCCTCCGCCCGGATCTTTATTTGATAATACCTGGAACGAAGGTCCATCTTGGAAAACACACTTGCACCCACAAGTTGATCAAACAGGATGTCGATGCGAGGTAGTGGATATTTGTTCTTGATGGTGACGGCGTTGAGCGGTCGGTAATCCACACACAACCTTAAAGTTTCATCCTTCTTCTTGACAAACAGCGCCAAGCATCCCTAAGGCGAGGAACTCGGTCTAATGAAACCCTTGCTCAACAAGTCATTGAGCTGTTCTTTCAACTCAGCCAGCTCATTCGGAGCCATCTTGTATAGTCTCCGTGATATGGGAGTAGTCCTGGGTGCAAGCTCAATCTTGAACTCCACATACCGTTCAAGAGACGTGCCTGGAAGATCATCCGGAAACACGTCGGGGTATTCTCTGACTACGGGGATGTCCTTTAACTTGGAAGTTCAGTATGATAGGTGGATGAAACTTCTGGGACTGGATTGTCTAGTATGAGGGAATACAGACGGTGGAGTGGAGAGCTGAGATGAACCGTCCGTGCTAAAGTTTCTAGTAAAACGCCATGGTAACTTAGCCATGACATTTCTAAGATTTCATCAATCTTCTGCCCCTCAAGAATAATCATAGTAGTGGGATATATCTTCCCACCTAAGCACAGTGGTACTTTTGAAATCATCACATTTGCTAAAATCTTGTCTCTGGGTGAGCATATCATATATGAGCACTCGGTTGGAAAGACTTCCAGTTGATGCTTAACCACATATGATGCACTTATGAAGTTGTGGGTTGCACCATAATCAAATAAAATGCTGATTGCCCGATCCTTGAGAGTGAATGTACCCGCCAGCACGTTTTATTCTTCCGGGGCGTCCGCATTGTCGATGTAACGAATGCCCCCGGTTCGCTGACCTCCCTTCTTGACTGGTGGTCAGCCTCGAGCACTGCCCTGATATTGGGCTTGCCCGCTGCTTTGCTGCCCTTATGGACAATCCTTAGAGAAATGACCCGCCTGGCCACACATGCAGCATGTGTAGCGAGGCGGTACTCCGCTGACCGGCGGACAGAATCCCGGGGCGCGTTGTGGCGGTGGAAACGCCCGGGGTACCATCTGCTGCTGTTGCGGTCGCGGTGGTGGCATCGGCGGTCGGAATGGGGGTGGCTGAAAAGAACGACCCCCAAACTGCTAAGGTCGCGCTGGTGGATGCCACTGCTGACCGGATGGTGTCCGATACACCATGCGGTATTTTTGAGGAGCTCCACCCCCGCTGCTCGGTGGAGCGCTGCGCTTCCACTGCTCAGCTGCAAATTCTCGCTGAGCATCCTCTTGCATAATCGCGGCGTTGACGAGGTCATTGAACCTGCCGCGATTGCATTGCGCGAGATGCGTCTTCATCTCGGGATTTAACCCCCGATAGAACTGCTCTCGCTTCCTCTCCTCAGTGGAGATATAATCCGACGCATACTGCACCAGATGGTTGAACACGCGGGAGTAGTCATGGGCACTCCTCCTGCCTTGCTTCAGTGGCAAGAACTCTTGGAACTTCCTCTTCATCATCCCGGGAGGTATATGATAGGCACGGAACGCCTCTTGGAACTCCTGCCATTCGACGGCGTGGCCAGCAGGTAGTGAGGCGACATAATTCGCCCACCACGCACCGGCGACACCGTGAAGCTGCTGCACCACGAAGAAAGTCTTCTGCCGCTCTGTGCATTGGAGCAGCCCGAACTTGGACTCGATCGTCCGCAGCCAGTTATCGGCCTCCAGTGGTTCCGCCGCCTCGGTGAACACCGAAGGATGCGTACTCATGAAATCCGAGTACGTCGTGATGTGGGGCTCACGAGGCCCCCTCTCTTGACCCCCCTGCCTGGGACGTATTCTGCACGATTGTGCGGAGCAGGTCGGTCTGCTCCTCACGAGAGCCCACCAGCGCCGAAATCACGTCCGCTAGAGTAAGTGGAGGCGGCGGTGGTGGTTGTTGCTGCGGGGTGTTGTCGTAGGCAGGTGGCCGGGAGTCATCACCCTCCTGCTGACTAGAGCCTCCGACCTCATGCATGGTCCGGGTACAAACCATCTAACCATACGACAATGAAATCAGTCCCACGGCATACGTCATGCAGTCCATAAAATAGGAGTAAACCATAATGATGGTAAACATGCGATACATCTCGTACATGGATAATTTAATAACTTTACACAAGCTACACCATTATCGGACCAAATACCAATCAGTGAAATCCAAATTGACGGACTTCCTCTTTGGAAGTTCTTATCAACTAGATTCAGTCACTACGAGACGTTAATATCACTTTGTCATCACGTATACTCCCCTTTTTCTTCAATACGACACAAACATGGTCTCTAGCAAAAGAACTTGAGTAGGTCATATACTCAAATATTTCACTAGTTGAAGATAACCACTCATGAGTATGATCTACCCCATTGGAAGTAATCAAACCTCCCAAGGTACAAGAATCTCTCAAATGAGTTCAACTGTCCATCCCTCTGCCCATAATGACCAGTTTCTACATGTCCCAGATTTTGACCTGGTACCTGCCATTTTCATGACTCAAGTTGAATACTAAAATTAAAGTTAACTTCAGTAGGTTTCCAACGAGTATTTATTTTCCCCCAGATCAGCCCTGGTTAAAAAGTTATGATAATTCAAAGTTAACAGAATTTCTGGAAGAATTTCAACAGCACTTCCTTTGGAAATTGCTGTTTTCCACTCTAATTTCCACTGAATTCCGTGCTGCAACTGCAAAAACTTTGAATTACAAAGATGTAACACATCTCCTAACCTTTCCAAAAATATATCATATGATAATCTTTTATTTTTTTCTTCAGGAAGTTATGCTTGAAAAACAGCACAGTCCAGATAGTGTTTTACCTCTGTCCTGTTTCTGGATAGTTCACAATTCTCTGGAATTTCAACCAGTTTGATGTGTGATTCTGTTCTGGAAGTCTACAACAAAGTTGTAGAGCACTTGAACCTCTTTCCAGAACTATATCCCACACCTCCATTGGCTAAGTAACCTGTGAGTTATGCTCTGTTAAGGTTCAGCAAACTTGCTGCCAAAAACAGAGCACTCTATTTTTCAAGTCTTTTGAGATGAACTAATCAACTTTTTAATTCTTCTACAAACTCAGAGTCCTAAAGATTAACACTTGTTTATCTTAATTCCTCTTTATACATTGTTTTTAATGCAATCATGATCATTACATGCCGGTACTACGTTCCTCACAAAAAGGAAAATTCTAACCGGATTATACCGGCATATAGGTCTCAATTGTGGCACAAAAACGGCCTCTCGCAAACGTGTACTACACGGGATACGTACGTGCTTAGTACCTCCAGAAGAACACTCAATGGTGATGCACTCAAAGGTTGTTGTCATTTCAGCCAGGTCCATATTTGAAAGTAAATACATACGCCCGTATCATTGCCATACGGCCGTCATTGAGTTAAGCTACGTCTCAAGGTACGCGGTCGTGTTTTTACATCACACGACGGGGAATCCGAGTAGAACTGCGAATGGGTTGTCACGTTTAGAAATTTTATCAACCCAACAGATACCACCTACTGTCCTGCAGAGCATGCCGATGGCAAGCGCTGCGTATGTTCTCCTAGACTATTTCGAGAAGAACAAACTATCGCGTTACCGACCACATGATGCGGTTTCCACTTTCTTGCCTAATGCACGCCAGGGACCAGCGTTTCATATGAATTTAGGAACATGAAGAGTTCAAGAGTTTCATATTGACGTCTCACACCAAGCTGTGATACCTATCTCTGAACCACATTCCTCATCAGGGGAGCTAACCAAAATTAAACCGTTTTTGGTGGCGTTCCTTACCATGCTTACCTGAGCGTAGGTGCGTCGTTACATAATCAAAATTCAGAATTATAACTAGTAACACTACAGGAAAAAGACAAATTTACGACGGCCAAAGTTATTAACGATGGTACCGTCGTTAATTAAAATGTTCACGATGGTGTCCAACGGCCGTCGTAAATAAGCACATTATTCACGACGGTTGACCTACACCATCGTAAATAAGCACATTATTTACGACGGTAAGTCTTGACCATGGTGAATAAGTTTCTTATTCACGACAGGGTCTGTTCCCGTCATAAATAACACTTATCTACGACGGCCAGGTCCCTGGCCGTCGTAAATAAGGGGTATATACCCGCCCGGGCCAAGGTTGGCGTGGGCATTCACACCCGCGCCAACCCCGACATTCCGCCGCCGCCTCTCGCGCCACCGCCGCTGCCCTCACGCGCCGCCGCCGCACTCTCGAGCAGTCGTGCTGCCCTCGTTCGCTGCCACCCTCGCGCGCCGCTGCCCCGTCCTCCCAGCCCGCGCACCCCCGGCCCTGCGCGCCCCGGCCCATCCCAGCGTGCCCCCGGCCCCCGCGCCCCTGTGCGCCCCGGACGGCCACCCGCCGCCGGCTCCGCCCCGACCCGACGCCGCACCGCCCCAGCGCGCCCCGGCCGGCCACCCGCCGCCGTCTCCACCCTGACCCGGCGCCGCCCTGACCCGGTCGGCCCCGACCGCTCTGCCGCAGATCCGACGCCGCCCCACCGTGACCCGGCACCGCCCCGACTGAGTTTTTTAATTAGTTTTAATTCATTATCTTATTTTAGTTTAGTTTAGTTTACTAGTTGTAATTAGGTTATTTTAATTAGTTTAGTTTAGTTTGTAATTATGCTTTAATTAATTTAGTTTAGCTTAGTTTAATTACTTTAAATTAGTTTAGTTTAGCTTATTCAACCAGCCCGGGTCGGGGTCGTCGCGGGTATTCACGCTTGTGCCGTCCTCGACCGGTTCCGCCGCCGCCGCCGCCCACCCCGGCCTCCCTGCGCGCCGGCGTCCATCCCGGCCTACCCGCGCTTCTTTGCCGCTGGCCACCCCGGCCTCCACGCGCGCCTTTTCCACCGCCTACCCCGGCCTCCCCGCACGCCTTTGCTGCCACCTCCCCGGCCGGCCCTCCCGCCCCCGACCGCCCCACCCTGAGACGGTCGGCCCCGACCGCCCCGCCGCAGACCCGTCCCCGCCCTGACCCTCCAATGCCCCGCCCCGACCTGGCCCATTTAGGTTTTTTAATTAGTTTTAATTAATTAGCTTATTTTTAATTAGTTTTAATTAATTAGCTCCCTAGCCGTCGGGTCTTTGCCCGTCCCGCCCGTCAGATCCCTCCCCTACCTGCCCCGCCCGCCGTGTCCCTCCCCTGCCCGCCCCGCCCACCAGTCCTTGCCCGCCTTGCCCGCCAGCTTACTATTGTTTAAATTATTTAATTGTTTATTTTGTTTGAAATTCTCAATTAGATTATAATTAGTTAATTGATTCATTATGAGTGTGTACTATTTATACGTATACTAACGGGTTTTCGAGCCGGTACGACCCGGCATGGCCCAACCCGACCTGACTTGGCAAGGCCCAATCCGGCCCAACCCGGCACGACCCAACCCGTCGCGACCTGGCAAGGCCAAATTCGGCGCGACCCGCACGACCCAATCGCGACCCGTCCCGGCATGGCCCAACCCGGCCGGACCTGGCAAGGCCCAATCCGGCCTGACCCGACACGGCCCAATCCCACCCCGACCTGTCACGGCCCAGATGGTTTTAGTCAACTTATGTGTCGAGACGAGCACGAAGGCAAATGGCGACAATGACTTGTAACTTTCAACGGTTACGCGTCGCCCGTTTGAACTTTGAACTATGACCAACTTACCCCCTCTTTATCGTTCTTTCCTATCTTGTAAATGACTAAAAAATGAAAATGAGTAACATAACCTATAGAAATTTATTACCCGTTTTGAATTTGTACGTTTCACATGTGATAGGCATGTGAGGCGTGCAGGTTCGGAATTGTCTCTTTTTGGACAACCTGAGAGTGACCGAGGACGTGCTTTTGACGAGTTCGGTACGGGGTCTGGATCTGGATGTGATTTCGATAGCATAACTCTAATGTTCTCTGCTGCAGCATTTTTGAGCATGCAGTTGGAGAACAGTGGGGTTATGCTGCCGAAATTTCGTCCAAATTCGGACATCGTGTCTCGTCATAAGCACGTTCACTCGGTCACTCTTAGGTGGGTTTAGGACCTATCTGCCTAGTTGTAGTGGCCGGGACAAGACATAAAAATGTACAAATAATAATTTGTCCGCTTTGAAGGTATAACCTCAGACATGGTTGAAGACCGAACTTGCATGTATTCTGGTTGGAAAAAGAATGGGCATCACTCAGAAGAGTGGTTCACCAAGACAAATGCTTTTATATAATGAGCTTTTTCGTTGTGCAATAGCAGCAAGGTGCGGTGCCCATGTACCAAATGTCAGAATGCAAAATTTTTCGACAAGGTGACGCTACTTGTGTTGAAACAGTTTCATGCAAAAGTATGAGGTATGGTACTTTCACGGTAAGACACGTTCTGAAGCTGTAGAAGATGAAGTGCTGGATGATAGCATGGGACTCGATAGGATGGACGAGATGCTTGAAGACATAGATCCTGAGTTGACGGAGGATGCTCCTACAACGGAGGTCCAAACGTTCTTTGAGCTTCTCAAAGCTTCAGAAGAGCCAATGCATGAACTCACAAAAGTGACTCTTCTTAATTTCATCACCAGACTTATGGCTATTAATTCTAAGTATTTCTTCTCCAACAACTATTACAACGATCTCATCAAATTAATAAGTGATATCCTTTCTCAACCGCATAAAGTGCCGAAAGATATGTACCGGTCCAAGAAATTGATTTCTGGTCTTGGTACGAAATATGAGAAGATTGATGTCTGCCCAGACAACTGTATGCTTTTTTTGGAAAGAGCACGCCAACAAGAAGAAGTGCTTACAATGTGGAAAATCGAGGTTTGTCGAGGTTGATAATGATGAAGGAGCGTGTACAGACTGAAGTCACACATAAGAAGTTTCGTTACTTGCCTGTCACACCTCGGTTGAAGCGTTTGTTTCTCTCTAAAGAACTGTCAGACATATGAGATGGCACAAAGAAGGTGTACGAGAGAACCTCGGAGTCATGGTGCACCCGTCCGATAGTAAGGCATGGAAGGCGTTGGACCGCTTCGATCCAGATTTCACCAACGATGCAAGAAATGTTCACATCGGGTTAGCGACAGATGGTTTCTCGCTGTTCAGTACAAACACCACACCATACTCATGTTGGCCCGTGTTCACTATTCCATACAACTTACCGTCATCTCTTTGTATGAAGTATGAATTCATGTTCCTTTGCCTCATCGTTACTGGATCAGATCATCCTGGTTCACGACTCAACGTGATGTTGAAGCCGTTGATTGAAGAGTTGAAATTGTTATGGGCAGGAATTGAAGCGTACGATTGTCACAAAAAGCAGAAATTCAATCTTCGAGTTGCATACTTGTGGTCTGTTCATGATTTTCCAGCATACGGCATGTTTTCCGGCTGGAGTACTCATGGTCGTTTGACATGTCTGATATGTATTGCGGACACGAAATGTTTTTGTCTTAGTCATGGTGGCAAGATATGTCACTACAATTGTCATCGATGTTGGCTACCTCCGAAACATGTTCAAACAATAGAGGAATGCCTTTAGAATGAACACCATTGCCACAAAAGGACCACCTCAACGTTTAAATGGGTTAGAGATATTATCCATGTTGGACAAGCTAGTGCCAGATGTAAATCGTCCTGGATATTTTGTTGGTTACGAATAGGACCACAATTGGACTCATGTATGTGTATTATGGGAACTACCGTATGTGAAGTCCTTAATTCTAATGATAACATTGATGTCATGCACCAGGAGCGTAATATGAGCGAATGCACCGTAAGCACATGCTTGGATGTGATGGGCAAAACAAAACACAATATTAAGGCTCGAAAAGATTTGGCAGAGGTTTGTAACCATCCAACTCTTGAGCTCTTTGAAACTGGTGGCAAACCACGCGCTACTTTTTGTCTTAGACCTAAAGAAAAGAAAGAAGTGTTGCGGTGGTTGAAAAAATTGAAATTCCCTGATGGTTATGCTGCTAGCCTAAGACGGCTTTGAATGTTAAGATGGGAAAGCTCAGTGGGTTGAAAAGTCATGATTATCACATAATCATGGAAAGACTTTTTCCGGTTATGTTTCGGGGCTACTTTGACGATGCAGTGTGGAAGGTGTTAGCCGAGCTGAGCTATTTTTATAGACAATTTTATGCTAAAGAAATCACAAAGGAGATGATGGAGAAGTTGGAAAATGAGATACCAATTTTGGTATGTAAGATGGAAAAAGTTTTCCCTCCAAGGTTCTTCAACCCAATGCAACACCTCCTAATTCATCTTCCATATGAAGCTAAAATGAGCGACCCTATTCAATACAGGTGGATGTACTATATTGAAAGAGCACTCAGGTATCTTAAACTAATGATTCGCAATAGAGCAAGGGTTGAAGGATGCATCGCCGAAGCATTTACATTTCAGGAGATAGGCTTTTTCTCAAGTGTTTACTTTGCAGAAGAACACAATGTTAATGCTCCTACGTTGCGATACAATGTCGATGAAGCACCCCCTTGTAGCGACCTCTCTATATTTCAAACGAGAGGCACTACCGTTAGTTGTAGTATGATCTACAATGCCAAAACAGAAGAAAAGACGGCTGCTTTGCTCTATATGTACGCTAATATAGACGGGATGAATAAATATTTCAAGTAAGTGTTTGTTCACCAGCTATACTAATTGGTACAAATTTGCCATACATATATTGTAATCGTTATTTTTTATTATATATATACTGAGTTTGATCGCCAAA
This sequence comes from Neostapfia colusana, assembly GCA_030760725.1. NCBI lineage: Eukaryota > Viridiplantae > Streptophyta > Magnoliopsida > Poales > Poaceae > Neostapfia > Neostapfia colusana. The sequence continues at coordinate 23,800,277 of JASWHV010000019.1, read as the reverse complement.
ATTGGAAATCTAAGCATCAACCTACGAGCAAGCAAGTAGAAACGGTGCGACATTATGGACTAAATGGAGGGCCTAACTTTTAATCTTGATTTAGAGGTCATGTAATATTTTCTTGTCTTTATTCTAATATGACTTACAAGTATTGCTCGATTTAGTCTTCCAACATCTATATTTTGGACAGTGCAAAAAAGATGTCGGTGTCCATGAGGACTTGCGTCAGCTGTCATACGGATCCATTAAAGTTAGAAGCTATGGTTGATACGATGTCAATGATTTCTGATTCCGTTCAACTGAATTTAAAGCTGTTCGTCCACTTACGGCAACTTGTAATACCGGTGTTGTGACTACAGCTGTTGATGCCGAAGGACGGAAAACTAATTATTATAGGATCATTAAAAATATGCTTGAATTCAGTTTTGCCGGGAATAAAGAGCTTAAAGTAGTCTTGTTTGACTGCGAATGGTTTGACAACAATAACGGAACTCGACATAACCAATTTGGCATGATAGAAGTCAAACACAACAAACGTCTACGAGGCCACGACACCTTTGTCCTTTCTTATCAAGTCCAGCAAGTGTATTATTTATATTATTCATGCAAAAAACTACATGCTTGGTGGGTTGTACACAAGGCGAATCCTCGTGAGCAGTTATATACACCAGATAATGTTGGTTACCAAGATAGTTAGTTGAACATTGAGATTGATGAGGTTTACCAAGAACAAGAGTTACCGGACTCTTTTATCATTGAACCTGATGTAGGACTCGATGAGTTAGTTTGAGATGCTCAAGATTTAGAGACTCGTGAAATGCGAAAACGAAAAAGAAAAACAATCACGACAGAAGATCGGTGGTCCGGATTAAGGAGTAGATTTCATGGTCATGATACTGATGAATTTTGAAATAGATTTCGAGTAACGTCGTGTATATTTTCGAGTAACATCTTATATCTTTTCTTTCATGTTATATATTTTTCTTTACATTCATTACCAATTTTTCATTCAATAGGATGTCGTCGAGCAGTGGTAGAAGAAAGGGAAAGGCGAGGAGCCTAGCTAGAGGTTTCTTGCGTAGGGCATCTGACGTCTTTCATGGCAGTACGTCTAGCGGACTTTCTGCTAGACGGACTGCTTTGATGAGTCAGCTACCGGAGCTGAGAGGCGCAGCAGTTGCTTTACAGCGGTCAGACGAGGTAAATAACATTTCGTGAATCTTATAATGTCAATAATTACTTCATTCATCTATATTACAGTTCTTTTAAATTATCTAGGAGGACTCTAGGTCCGAGAACTCAAAGACAAGATGTCATCTGCAGCCAGCACAGGCTGACCACCCTTCGGGGTCGGGTAGCTAGATTTGGACCCACCTGTGGACTCTTCCGGTGACCACTCCTTCGGGTCACCTGACGTCGAGCCACCTCATAGGCGTCGGACTAGGAGGAGTCACTATGTGGTTTCTCCTCCGGCTCCTGCAAACCTAGATGACCGGATAGTTATTTGTCCGGTTGGCGATATGTAAGTAAATCTCTAGCTCTTCAATTTAGATTATTTTAGCGCTCTAGATCTATTGATTTATCATTCTTTATCAGGTCTTGGTACGATGACTCATTCACGGGTCAAGGACGCCACAAGCAAGTGAACACTATCCTCGGGCGGCTTATCCGTTTGCACTATCCAGGTGTAGTGAACGGTGTCCCCGGCGCGTCGTGGGACGATTACGCCACCGCCAACGTTGCTCACGGCAACCACCAGGAGGTTGTGTGGTCTGACTTTATGGTAAGCATGAATTATATATTTCTTAATACAAGTCTATAATATGGTTAATACCAATGATTTATAAATATGTTTTTTAGGCATGGTACCATTTGGAGGACGAGGCCGAGGTGGACTATGCCCGAGCCGTGTTCCAGAAGAACACGCTCGGAAGCTCGTCACGTAGTCGCTATCGAACGCAAGAATTCAAGCGATGAGAGCGTACATGAAGCTGCATCCGGAAGAGGGCGAGCTGGGGGCATTCAGAAACGTGGCTTCCAGGTACTTAACGGTGGAGCAGTACGCAGAGATTAATTAAAAAATATTTATTTTAAAATGGGGAAGAATCACAATAGGTAAATAGTCTATAACCTAATAATAAATGTATGCCGGTCGGTGTAGCGTGGTTAGACAGCCGTCCGGAGGACTCCCGTGCCTTGTGTGCCCTGTGGGTGAGTCAGGGGTTCAGTAAGTTTTTAGGACCTGTCGATAGAGTAGAGGGACGGATGGGAAGCACACGTTTAGTGCGGAAGTCTATTTACGTCTGGCTAAACGCATGGTAAGTGTTATTACTATTGTTTTGAAATATGTTAAAATTATTCATTGAACTAACACATATACATAGGAGCGCGAGAGCGGTCAGGAGCCGACTCCAATTCAGGTTTGGAAGAGGGGTTACAAGGGAAGTGACTCGTCACAGCCTTACCAGCTATGTTCTCAGGCGGCTTCGGACGCACTGGTGAGTTGTTTTGTATTTGTATTGAGTTTTCTTAAATAGTTTTGATGATATTATCTTTCCGTCTTTGTAGGCAAGGTATGCGCAGGAGGCGGAGCGGCTTCACGGTGAAGGCTTTGATTGGCAGAGCGCGCTAGATATCCTGAAAGCCGCGTATGCAACCGGAGGCGAGAAACCTCACGGACGGTAAGTTCTCTTTTTATTATTTAATGTTAATGAAATTGAGATTCAAAAATTAAATAATCTTTCTTCTTTTGTAGGTTAGCCATCTTCGATGGAGTTGTCGACTCGAGGGAGGCACGACCTTCCTCGAGTGGCTCTTCATCGTGGCAGGCGGGATTGAGACAGCCGAGCTCCCTAGAGCTCCAGAGTGTTCGGGACGAGCTCCACAGGACACAGGAGGAGCTCCGGAAATGGAGAAGCTCCGGCAAGAAAGGGAGCGTCAAGCCGCGACAAGCAGGGCTCGGGACGAGTATCAAGCCTCGTTCATGCTACAAATGCAAATGGCAATGCAGGTATTTAATGATTGTTTTAATTAATATTTCTAACATATCAATGATGGTTGTATGATAATATTTTCTGTTCACAGGCTATGGCGGCAGGGCAGCCGGTCATCTTTCCACAGTGGCAGCCCCCACAGGAGCCACAGACTCCGTTTACAGGAGCAGAGGTACAAACATAGCCATATTTGATGAAATTTAGCCAAATTTATTAGAATATTACCAAACTTAGTCAAACATAGCCAAAACTAGTTTAACTTGATCAATTCTAAGTTATAATAAGCTCACTTATGCAAATATGCATGCATTTTAAAAATTATAACTTGTCTAACTACACTTATACATAACAGGGCTCCGCGACCGAGGCTCACACGCCATCGCCGCAGCTACCGGGAGGACGAAGGCTGGAGGACTAGTTCACGGGTTCTAGAGGTAGCACACGTGGTAGTGTGGTGTGTGTGTCTAGCTACTGTAGATGTTTATAATATTTTTACTGCATATTGTTGTTGTTATTGTTGACTGCCTGTGTGAGCTGGCCGTCGAGCCAAGGCTGGCATCGAAGCCAGGAAAGTATTTTCTAATGTTAAAAAATTAACAAACTTATTTACGATGGTTTCCTGGTGCTGGCCGTCGCCATTACTATTTACGACGGCCAAGATCAGCTGTCGTAAATAAGCCACTAGTATTTACAACGGCTAGTGTCGGTCATCGTAAATAATGGGTCTATTCACGACGGCTAAGATCAGCCCGTCGTGAATAAATCCCTCCATCCACGTGGAAATCAGGGAGCTTATTTGCGACGGGATTATTTAGCCGTCGTAAATAATCTTATTTATGATGGGAGCCATCGTTAGCAACCTTATTTATGACTATTTATCGGTGACGTTCGAAGACCGTCGTGAATAAGGCTTCCCTGTCGTGAATAACTTATTTACGACGGTTTTCCCTTTATTAACGATAGTTTCCAGCCATTGTTAATTGTTCATATTCCTGTAGTGTAAGTTAGTCATGCCACTTTAAATAACTATACTACTATAGTCCTTATTTGGGCATACTAGCAATGTCTCACCGTAATCCTAAGTTTTCCTGTTACTGGCCTTATTTAGTGTGCTATCCCCTAAGCAGCTATGATACCAGCTTGTGACGGACCGAAATCCGTAATCCCAGGATCTTAGAGGGTGGTGCAGTACGATGCGACACCTGACAACACACATCATAAGGAAACCATAGTATTACATTGAAAACATACTGAATTTGTACAAAGTAGTACAAGCCTTCAGTTTACACCTATTTACAGAGTTTACTACAGGGGGAGATAATTATACAACTCACGCCAACACCTAACTAGCAAAAGTTAGTTATCCAGGCCAATGGACAACCCACACTAGCTGCACTCAACCTCAATGCGGCGTGTACGGCTCCCACTCAGCCGTAGTCCCTGACGGAGGGTAGCCCTCGCCGGTGGACTCGTACTCCGTGGGGTACTCCTCACCTGCAAACACTCATAGCAGCAACTGTGAGCATGATGGCTCAACAAGTCTTAACCGACTCACTTATACAGGAAACTCTACATGCAAGTTACAATAGAGATAGGGTGGCAACTTGCAGCAAAAAACACACATATGAGTCCATCCTTAATTTATCTTTTAGCCACAAGTTAACGGTTCATGAATATGAAACTTAATGAGCAATATTTGATGGCACACATGTAGCAATACAATTTATACATATCAGCAGTATTGAATCATAATATTCCATAACTTATCTACGTCACGACACAATGAACGAGCGGTACTCATAACCACGAAGGACGGTGAATCGACTCGTTGTACACCTGCAGGGATACCCGAATAGCACGTTACGTACGCCCACACGCGGAGCTGCACACAACACGCTCACCCCATGTCGTACGAGACAACCTTTCACCAAACAGCCCAAACGTCGAACAAATCGCATCCAAACAGACAGAAGGTTCCCTACACGGAGCATATCTCTATGCCCGTTAGCGCATTTCCACCTTGCTGCCCTCAACCTACACCTATAAATCGGTGCGTTATGCCTCGACGCCCGGAGGTATAGGTTACATCAGTTTATCGGGGTCCATATATCCAATATGCCTTCGCTACATTCAAAACTTGTTCAGCGGGGCCGCACACGGATCGATCCTCAATCGACACGGACAGGGTTACGCACACAAGACTTCCTCTTGATGCGTCCTAGCCCCTGCCTAGTATCATTTTTCTTTCTAAAGTGGTCTCACATCTCGAACCATTCCCGTATGTCCCGACCCTATACTCACGAGTAGATTCCAACTACTCGACTTGTACCGAAGTCTATAAACATTAAGCACAGCATGATAACTCGAGGACTTAGACACTACCCTCACTTTGGTTGGTATAATCTGATTATACATTTGGGGTTTCATCCATCCTACACCTAATGCACATACATACCTCAAGCTAAGTGAATATAAAGCAAAACTTTATAAAACTTCTTAAATGCAAATCGGGGCTTGCCTTGTTGCTGCTGGTCAGGTGTTAGTGTCTCCTCCAGAAGTAGGAAGTCTAAAACTTCTGGGGTCTCCTCGCCTCCAGCGACTACACGTGATCAATTTAATGATATGTCAATTTGAATGTAATGTTTTGAATTTAGTATATAAATACCATAACTCTAGCCAGACGCCCCGTTTTGCTCTGAAATTTGTATAGTGGCTTGGTAAGAACCTAATTAGATACTTGACCAAGTTTCATTTGAAACAAAGCCTAATTAAGCTCTGCCCAAATAAAAGTCTAAATGGTCATTACTAGAGCTTCTAAGGATTTCCAGGGATTTTCATGGATCAAAACATTACTTTCTGGAAACTAGAGTTTGAAATGGTTCTAATGGAGTTAGTTTCACGTCATTTGAAGAATCCTAGAGAAAGTTATGCCCTAATCAAGATTTGAGAAAATTCTGAAAAATGTTTCTGTATATTTTTCAATTTTCTAAGGGCAGCTCACTTAATCACACCATTAGGGGGACTAAATGAACTTGGATGGATCTGAAATTTTTCCTGTGACTCAAGGATTTTCAAATTAATCTCCTGGCCAAATTTCAGAATTTTCTATAAACGAATCCTCCAGATAAAATTTCCAACAGTTTAAATTTTAGATAATTACCTGGAAAAAAGAATAAGTTTCATGACCTGAAACTTGTTTTGCTGTATGTACTCGAAGAGCTGAATCCAAAAAAATTTTATTCACTAAGTTTGGACAATTCTACACAAAGTTATGAATTTCTAAAGTTTGGGTGGATTCCTAAATTATTTTCCTAAAGGAAATCTCTTCCCGCGCCTTAACAGTGACTGACAGCGGGGCCCGCGCATTTAATTTAAACTAACCGCTCGCACGCTTAGCATGGTGGCTGACACGTGGGACCCGTGCCCTTCGTCTACCTCGCGACGCCGCCGCCCCGAGCCGCCGGAGCTCCGGCGACGTCAACGTTCCCAGTGACCTAGCTCGCCGGCGATGGTAAAACTCGCCGCCCCCACGTTACTTTGGTCGCTGAACACGCTGGACACCTTGCTGCCACCGGCTAACCGCCATAGCTCGTCGGCGACGAGCGCTATGCCACTGTGCCCCTTCGGCAACGTGTTCCCGTCATTCTGACCATCCCTTTTGCACGCTAATCGCGTCAACACGTCCAGGGCAGCCTGGGGAAACTCGGCATGACCTCGGTTGGGACCCAAACAGCCGGCAAACCGGACCTCACTGGCGACCCCCTCTTCCGCCGAGCTGTTCCCCGGTGAAACTAGGGTTCCGGTGGGTCTTTCTTGCTGGTTCTTGCTCAAGGAGAAGCGCAAGGATGTCTAGAGCGTGCGTGGGCTGCAGCTCGGCCAACGGTTGCCTCTGTGCAATGAATTTCGCCGTCGACCGATCGCTAACCCTAATGCACACCGTGGAGGGAAACTAGGAATTCTTGCTCTACACCGCATGAAACGGCAAACGGTTTCCTCCTACAGCTTCCTTACAAGCAGGCGCACCTTTTCTTCTCTGGTGGCGGTGCTTGAAGTAGCCGGGATCAGCCAGTCGCCGGTGATCAGAGAGCGGCGAGCCACAAGTGGGGTGCGTGAGCGTCGGTTCTGCTTGGGCACGACGAAAACAACCGAGCGGTGTGTCGTGCTGGCGTTCTGACTCGCTGTTTTCACCGTGCGGTAGCCTTTCCTTTGGCGGGCTGTGCTGCACGCGGTGCTGCTGCGTTTACTCGCAAGGCACTGAGTCGGTTCAGTGAAAACAGTCTCTGTCAAGTGGGTCCCTTCCCCTCTAAATCTTTTTCATTTCTTGCTGTAAATATCCCAGCTACTCACACTTAAATGGAAGACTTCACTCCCAAGTCATGTGTTGAATTTGAATCTCAAATTGGAGCTGGGTTACCTAAATTCAAATCACACTTGAATTTGAAATTCAAAATCAGTTTTTGAATTAATCCAAATATAGCTCCTGACAAGATGAACCCCAATGAGTATGAAAATTGGTGGACTAACTCAGAAAAATGTGCTGAGTTTGAATATGAAGTCAACTTTTGAACCCAAGTGATGAAAGTAGCTTAAATTTGAATTTGGATTCAAATTAGCCCTTTTTTACAATTGTTCCGAAATTGCCTCAAAATGATTTGGATTTGCATGAAACTTGCCATGATCACTCCTCAAAAAGGTTAGGGCCTAATGGAGAGCTCAGCTCCTCATGTTTATAGGTGTGAGATCCTACTTTTGGATTTGTGAGTTCTTACTCTAATTAGCCTTTTGATGGTGTTTACTTGCTCTTCACAAAAGTTCATGAGACTCCCACAAAATGAGATGGGTTGTGGTGATGTGATGAACACTTTAGCAAGTAAATTCTTGGGCTTTTACAAGTATGTTGTAAACAGAACCTGCAAGGAAGAATAAACTTGTGCCTTGTCCAAAAAAAGGTAAAAAGGAAACGTTCCTACTTAGCTATAGATTGTCCAACAATGAGCTTTAGCCTTGACCACGGTTTATACTTATTCTCGTTCTTCTATCCGTTGAACCGGGTCTCCAAACATACTAACAACAGTAATTGATCTACGGGCGCCATGCTCCTTATCCAAGATCTATGGTAAACAAGTAGGCAGTTGAGAGTTATCAACGACCAATTGCTTTAATTCAGACATTGACATGATGCACACGCACATGCATGCTATTGTGTGACTTCGAGGCTCCAGCTTCTCAACAAACCAGACGCATACCGCCTGGACATGGACACAAACCCAAATTCAAGAAATGAAAACAGCTGGACGACTCGTAGATTTCCATGCGTCCTGACAGACCTTGTTAAAATTGTACTGAGTCTAGCCGATCATGATCCGTTTTTTACGTTGTGCATGGTTATCACTCCAGACGTGGTGGTTGTGCTGCGTATCGGATGAGACCGAGTACGATCGGAGTGGGCGCATAATTAGGGGGTCGTGAACAGTTCTGAACTCAATGTAATTCTCATGTATAAATAAGCAATGGAAGTGACGAACAGGCTGCATTGAGCCTAATACAAAACAATAGTTTATATGGTGTCAGAGCCAAGATCCGGCTAAATTATTGTCTCTGATCATCTAGCCATGTCGTTCGACTCCAACAGCCCGATGGCTAGCACTCAGACGAGCAACAACGCCACTGCCGGCAATAGAGGAGTGCCTACTCAAGGAAGTGTCTTCTCCACCACAGGCTTCAATCATCAGTCACTGTCAAACTCAACGGTGATAATTTTCTGTTGTGGACAACACAGTTGCTCCCTTATCTCAAGATCCAACGGCTCATGGGGTTCATCGACGGCACAAGTGTCTGCCCCAACTCAACAATTGTTGTCAAGGAAGATGGTAACAAGGTACGTGTTGTTACCAATCCAGAATATATACACTGGATGCAGCAGGATCAGGCCATCTTGAGAGGCATTCTCTCATCACTCTTCTGGCCCAAGTCGTGGGCTGCACCACTGCGCGTCAAGTTTGGTGTGAAATAGAGAAACACCATGCTTGCCCGCTCCAGGGCACAAATCATGCAACTTCGAATGAAGCTGTCAACAATTCAGAAGGGAGATCAGAACATCGCCACCTACTTCCGCAACGTCAAGAACATCGCTGACACGCTTGCTGTCACCGGCAAGCGTTTAGAAGACGATGAAATCATCTCCTACATGTTGTGTTGACTGGGGCCTGAGTATGATTCTCTGATCACCAGTATAACTACACGTACTGACTCCGTGTCGATCAGTGACGTGTATGCACACATGCTCAGCTATGAGCTGAGGATCGAAAACAACAATAATCATGTCCAAGCAAATCAAGTGAGTCGAAGCCAAGGACGCGGCAGCAACAATAGTAGTGGCCGCGGTTGTGTCAACTACAGAAATTTTGAAGGAACTAAAACTCCCTGTCAGATCTGCCACTTGACTAACCATGATGCATCTACATGTTATCACCGTTTTGATCAGATTTATCAGCCAAGAGACACTAGTCGTGTTGCAGCAGCAGCGGTCAACAACAGCAGCTACACAGTGGATCCCAACTGGTACACCGGCACCGAAGCGACCGATCATATCACAAATGATCTGGTGAGACTGACAATGAAGGAACAATACAATGGCAGCGATCATGTTCAAGTCGCCAACGGTGCAGGTCTGTCCATAACTCACGTAGGAAAAACATTTATCGCTGCTGTAACACGTGCATTATCTCTGAACTATGTTCTGCATGTCCCCAAAATTAATCGTCATCTTCTCTCTGCTCACAAACTTGCCCGTGACAACAATGCATATCTTGAATTTCACCCAACTTACTTTCTTGTCAAGGATCAAGCCACCAAGACAATACTGCTAAAAGGATCATGCAAAGGTGGTATTTATTATTTCCCAAATAAAACTCCCAAGCAAGCATACTCCTCTGCCAAGATCTCTGAAGAACTCTGGCACAGGCTTCTTGGACATCCATCCTCCTTGATCACTCGACAGATCCTTCAAGACAACAATTTTTCATGTAGTAGAAAATAATGAGCCTCATGTCTGTGATGCATGTCAACAGGAAAAAGCTCACCAATTGCCTTTTAGTTCTTCTCTGCATGTAGCCTCAAAATCTCTAGAGCTCATTCATATGGATGTTTGGGGCTCAGCCCGTACCTGTGTAATTGGGTTCAGATATTACTTAAGTATTGTTGATGATTTTAGCAGATTTGTGTGGATTTATTTTCTTAAAAACAAATTACAAGTCCAGCAAACTTTTCTTCAGTATCAGGCTCATGTTGAAAGGCTGACAGGAAACAAAATTGTTACTGTCCAGTCAGACTGGGAAGGTGGATTTCAGAGATTACATCATTTTTTTAAGCACATAGGAATCTCTAATCGCATCTCATGTCCCCATACTCATCAGCAAGGTGGCTTAGTGGAGAGAAAACACAGGCACATTGTAGAAACAGGGATCACCCTCTTAGCACAATCAGGGTTGCCAGTTCATTTTTGGGATGAGGCATTTCATTCTGCTTGATATCTCATTAACAGATTGCCAAGTAATTATCAATAATGATATACCAGTTTTTCGTCTCCTTGGTGCAAAACCCAATTACCAAATGCTCAAGGTTTTTGGCTGCGCTTGTTGGCCTAACTTGAGACCTTACAACCCAAGAAAGTTAGAATTCAGTTCTAGACAGTGCGTGTTCATTGGATATTCAGCAAATCACAAAGGGTATAAGTGCTTAGATCGTTAGACGGGGAGAGTTTTCATCTCGAGGGATGTTGTGTTTGATGAACAATCCTTTTCCTTCAAGAATGCCAAAGATCATTCCAACCAATCAGTTCAAACATCAAACCAGCCAACAGTCCTACCTTCCTTTACACCGATGTCACACACAATGAAGTATTCCTAACGGAACAAAATCCAGCAACACAAAATACATCTCATAATCTACCTAGAAACTCCAACCAAACCAGCACGCCAAGGAACACAGTAGTAAATGATTTTTCTACTGACATTGGGCAAATCAATATTGTTGATGAATCTCAAGTTGCAGGTGACAATGATACTGTAGATACACATGGCAGTTCAAGCTCAGACTCAGAAATTTCTAGTCCCGCTACTGAAGAAGTACAAGAAGCTGCACCAATAGGCCATTGAATGCAAACAAGGCTAAAGAACAATATTATCAAGCCCAAACAATTCAGTGATGGCACAGTCAAATATGGTAATGCTGCTGAAACTCAAGCTGTGCTAACAGATCCTATCTCTAATGCTGAAGTGTGTCAATACAGAGAATGGAAAGAGGCAATGGATATTGAATACAGTGCACTGATGAAAAATGAAACATGGACTCTAGTTCCAATTCAAAAGGCTATGAATCTGATTGATAGCAAGTGGGTTTTCAGGATAAAAAGAAAAGCAGATGGCTCGATAGAAAGATATAAAGCAAGACTAGTGGCAAAGGATTTCAAATCAAGACTTGGTATTGATTACTCGGATACATACTGTCCAGTGGTGAAGCACACAACTGCGAGATTAATCATATCCCTAGTTGTTGCTAAAGGGTGGACAATGAGGCAAGTTGACATCCAAAATGCGTTCTTGCACGGGATTCTTGAAGAAAAGGTCTACATGAAGCAGCCTACTGGATATGAAGACACAAAGGTATCCTCAAACTATGTTTGCAAACTTAATAAAGCATTATATGGGCTAAACCAGGTCCCAAGAGTCTGGCACTCTCGGTTGACACAAAAACTTCATAAGCTTGGGTTTAAACCTTCTCAGGCAGACACATCACTCTTCATACTCAGACAAGATGATCTCACAATGTATATGCTAGTTTATGTGGATGACATTATTATTGTGAGCTCACAAGCAAGTGCAATAGATAAGCTCATTCAAGAACTAAGTGAAGACTTTGGAGTGAATGACTTAGGAAAACTACAATACTTCCTGGGAATAGAAGTAAAGCCATATATGCATGGAGTAATTCTCAGTCAGCAAAGATATGCAAAAGATCTTCTCACAAAGACGAAAATGGAAAATTGCAGACCAATCTCAACTTCAATGGCAGCTAGTGATAAACTGATGAAGGACCTGGGCGCACCACTTTCAGAAGAAGGGCAATATCAATACCGAAGTACAGTTGGAGGTCTTCAGTATTTGACCCTCATAAGACCAGATTTATCTTTTGCTGTTAATCGTGTGTGTCAATACATGCAAAATCCAAGTGGTGTGCACTGGAGCGCTGTCAAAAGAATACTTAGATATGTAAAGAGAACAACCGACTTCGGACTGAACTTTCAGAGAAGAAAAACTAGAACTCTATCAGCGTTCTCTGATGCCGATTGGGGTGGCTGCCCTGATGATCGCAAATCAACTAGTGGCTTTGCAGTGATGATGGGGGCAAACTTGATCAGCTGAAGTTCCAAGAAACAGGCCAGTGTGTCAAGGTCCAACACGGAAGCAGAGTATAAGGCTATTGCTAATGTGTAATACCCGAGTTTTTCACCAAATGGGTAAACCCCCTCCCCCTTCATCGCCCCAGCCCGGCCGTCGGCCCTTTTCCCTCCAAAACCGCCGCCTCTCTTCCTCTCTCCCTCTCATTTCCGCTTTATTATCGCATGTGGAGGAAACTGCCGGCACATGTCCAATTTCGCGCGTCCCTTCGCCAACCGACGCCCCAGCAACCGCCGCCTCGCTTCCCCCTACAAATACCCCCTGACGCCGGCCATTTCCACCCTAAGAACTGCTCACCCTCACCCCGATCGGGAAAAACCACCCCTCCACCATTTCTTCAAAAACACGCTCTAATCTTCGGTTCTAAGGACCCCTACGTCGCTACAAGGACTCCAGAAGAGATTCCCGGCAAAAATTGTCGAAGGTCACTGCCTGGAGAGCCCCCCCGACGGAGATCGCCGGAGATCGTCACTGCTCGCCGTCGACATCCCTCTTCGGCCGTTTCTGACCCCCGAGAACCCCCTAGGTGAGTCTCCCATCGCGTCCTCTACGTTCTGGTGCAAAGAGCGCAAGAAACGGTGAAGAATCGGCGAGAACCGAGAGTTCCGGCGAGATCGCCGCCGCTCGCCGGCGCGCGCAGCCGCCGGCCGCGAAGGAGAAGGGGGGGGAGGCGACGTGGCCGCCTCTCAGCCCTCGGATCTGAATTAAACGGTTAAAATTAAAAGAATCGATACCGGTTCGATTCTTTTAATCTGGGCCGTTGATCTCAGATCCAACGGCCCACATTTAAAATAAACCGTAACCGTTGGAAATTTAACAGAGGGACCCCTGGGGATTCAAACAAATAGGAAATAGCCCCTGATTCTTGCAGAATTAACCCTAGGACTATCAGAAATTTGTAAATACAATTTAAAATAACTAACAGCCCCTGCATATTTTAGAAATTGATAATATAGTTCTGTAAAATTCAATTTGAACCCTAGGAAGTCTGAAAATATTACAAATTGGCCCAAAACAGTTTAAAAGTTGGTTTTAATTATGTAATTATTCAAATTAGGGCTAAATAGTTTCTGAAAAATGTTAGAAAACTATTAAAAACCATGTTTAAACATTCTGACCAGAATATTAAATCTGAAATTGAAAGTAAATAATTTCAAGGACTGAAGTTAATTATATAGTAACAAATAATTCTGAAAATTTAAATAAAAATAATATAAATATCAGAAAAATTGTAAGAATTTATTAAACAGCACAATAATATTCTGTTTTGTGTTTTTATACATTTTTAATTTTCTGTAGTCCAGAATAATTATTTAAATAACTGAAAATGTATTTTTAAGTATTAAATAAATACTGAAAAATAGATAAAAATAGTATATATTAAAGAAAAATTTTGGAAACTGTTCTAAATGCTTAAATAGGTTCTGAATTGCAGAAAAATAGAAATATGAGTTCTGAAAATTATAGTAATAATTTTAAATGATTTCTAGGATTTAATTAATTATAAGAATTCATATATATATATATATTTATAAAATTCTAAAATTTACTCAAATCATCTCACAAACTGAAAATGAGTGTTTAGATGTGGCAATAGTAAAATCAAAGGATATAAGTAGCCAATTGAAACATATTTTCATTCTAACTCACATAAAATGACAAGAAAACAATAGTTGCATGTGTGTAACTAAACCTATGTGATTGAAATGCTGTGATATGATTCTTATGGCATGTTTGTCACTGTTTTGTGGGTACAAATGCATGGATAGAACCAACTCAAGAACTATTCCATAACCTTCAAGATCAAGAGTTTGAAGTAAATCCCACTTCACTCAAAGGCAAGTGTTCCTTGATCACTTTGTTCCTATTCTAGGATGAATAGTTAGATTATTTGCATGATGTCTTTAATATGAAACCCAGTGTAGGATGTTTCCATAGTTTCATTGCTTTATCTTTCCTTGCAAAACCATGGGGGTAATTAGATAGGACTCGATGGTTATCATTTTATGTGCTTAGCCATGCTTAGAACTTTAGAGATGAATGAAACATAGTTGATACTAGTCTTGTGGATTATATGAAAGACACAAGTGTATGTGTCATGTGGTTATGAATCTAGACAGGCTAGTTGTTTGGTTGGTGCTTCGTGCACGAGACTCGGGAATGAGTTAGTGCCTGTCCTAGATTCTAAGGACCGGTTCATGGAACAGTTAACCCGGCTTTACAGTGCCACCACAAGACTGAGATGGGGCAGCTTGGCCAATTAATTAGGAGTTTGCCGGTATAGTATGAGTGTTTGGATGGTGCGGGGAATGGGAGTCCATTTTTGACTGCCCTGGGAACTGCAAGGCTCAAGAGGGGGCTTCTGTAGGGGAGGGTTACTCCCAGGAACTACAGCGGTGAAACCTCAGTGGGCTTGTACTTGCCGGTAGACCCTTTGTAAAGGCCATGTAGTGATCTCCTGATCGCACACCAAAGGAAGTGTGTAATGTGGCTTGCAACCACGGATATCAGGGAGGTTTCTTAGTCCACCTGGCAACAGGGGATGAAATCACTACTTGTGGGTAAAGTGGTACAATCTCTGCAGAGAACCAAACTGTCATGACAGCCGTGCTCACGGTCAAGAGCGGCTTGGACTTGTCCATGATTAGAGAAACATGGATGTGAGTCAAAAGAGGTTGTTGGGTGGTGTAACCTAACATTAGTGATTTAATTATGATAATGGTGGGATTATCACTTAGTAAGATAGGTTGCTAATCAAAGCTAAGGCTTAGGATTAATACGTAGTGCTTAACCATGTTAGCCTTCCCTTGCTATTGGCCTTCATAACATTCTTTCCTACACTTGCTGAGTACCTTCGGTACTCAAACTTGCTTTTGTTGGATATCATATGTTGGTTCAGGTGCAAATGAAGACGTAGACTTTGACGAGGAATACTTCGATCCCGAGGAGTTATTCTAGGTTGGCGAAACCCCCGGGCAACGCCTGTGGAGATGGAGCAACCATGACATAGTCTTCCGCTGTTGTGCTTAATGTATTGGTACTAATAGTTGATATTTTATGAACAATTATGTAATATTATTATGTACGTTAAACTTGGCTTGTAATATAATGATATTACACTCTTGTCGGCACATGTATGAATCAACTGATCCTGGCATACATGTTAGAATACGCTCGGTGTTTCTTATGGAAAACCGGGTGTGACATAATGTAGCAGCAGAGTTAGTGTGGCTCCAATCATTGATGAAAGAACTTGGAATCTATCGGGACAAAGCTCCAATCCTCTGGTGTGACAACGTAGGAGCAACATATATGACCTCTAATCCAATGTTTCACACCAGGACCAAGCACATAGAAATCGACTTTCACTTTGTTAGAGAACAAGTTGCACGAAAGGCTCTAGAAGTGCGTTTCATCTCGTCGAAGGATCAGCTGGCAGACATACTTACCAAAGCACTCTCAAAATCTTCTTTTAGTCGAGCATGTGACAATCTCAATCTTGTTAAACAGGGTTGTGATTGAGGGGGTGTGTTAAAATTGTATTGAGTCTAGCTGATCATGATCCGTTTTTTACGTTGTGCATGGTTATCACTCCAGACATGGTCGTTTGCTGCGTATCGGATGAGACCGAGTACGACGGGAGTGGGCGCATAATTAGGATCGTGAACAGTCCTGAACTCAATGTAATTCTCATGTATAAATAAGCGATGGAAGTGACCAACAGGCTGCATTGAGCCTAATACAAAACAATAGTTTATAGACGTCTCTCTCTACTATATCATATAATGCAGTGAGAAATTGCTATTATAGGATTCTTATTGAGCGAATTCGACGAAATAGGACTCTTACATGACCTTTGATAAAATAGGACCCTCAACGTTGACGCACCGTTAAAATATTATTAGGCCTAATTAAATCGTTTTTATTTTTTATTATTTTCAGGTCATATGAAATGATCAAATTGCCCTTTTCTTTGACCAATTTGCCCCTTTCCAGATAAAACATTGTGTGTTACTCTGAAACAGTCTCAAGAACTAACATACAAGTATAACAACTTGTGTTATTATGAAACAGCTTGTGTTACATTGAAACATTTTGTGCGCTCTACGGCCACATAGCCGACATCGAGAGCAGGTGCCAGGGCGGAAGGAGGAGCTAGGGACTGGAGCAGGCGAGGGCAGCGCGAGCAGTCATGTAGATACGGAGGAAATCGAATAGAAAAGGAAAATATCCATTATTAAGAGAGGAGGGTAATATGGTCACGCCAGCTGGTCTGAAAATAGAAAAAGAATTAAATATGAGTTTAATTAGGTCATAATCATATTTAAATGATGTGTAAATTTTGAAAGTCCTATTTTATTAAAATTCATCATAAAAGTTATATTCCATCGAACCCAAATAATAGGAGTTATACAATAGCTGATGCAGCTGATACCTGGCACCAGTCTCCGTCTTCTCAACCCCTGGCGACAGAGAGGGCGAGGTGAAGCTGAACGAAGGCTACTCGGCCGCCCTCACCGCGGAAGCAGTGGTCGTCAACCTCAGCCCCCCATCAATCGCGTGGTGGAATGGAAGACAAGGGCCCCTCTCCGATCTGGTCTTATGTTCGGCCAGGTCCTGTGCAATCGCTGCCTATTAGATTAGACGCTACCTGTGAAAGCACTGATCCAGCAGATGAGCAGCGCGGCAGACATGCACGCTGGTGGTGGTGATGCAACGCTGGTGGTGGTGATGCAAGAAGTCTGAAATTACCATGAAGGAATTGCCGCCTTTACACTATGGATAACCATAGCAAAATATACCGCTGCAATTTGAAGATGCAATACGATCAGCATCCACCATCATTATCTGAAAAGTTTGGCCACTATCAAGATACAATTTTTTTATTTGGCTATTGCTCCAGAAGACGTCTTATGCAAAGACAATGGCCAAATGAGTATTTTTGCATGCTATGTCGGCGTAATTTGGAAACTGCCCACTATCTGTTTTTAGAGTGTTCAGTGACCTGAGAGATCTGGTCAGCTATCGGTAGTTGGGTGACTTAATCGAGCTTACATCTAACACGTTGGATTACTGGTGACTCGGTAGAGGACTGATTCTCGAAGCTACCAGCTAATTCAAGCAGCAATAGAAAGAAAGGAATCAGCTCCCTTGCCATCGCAACTATATTGGCAATTTGGAGGGAACGTAATGCGCACGTTTTTGAAGCACGGGAATGTACACCTATGGAGATAGTGCAGTTGATAAAAGATAAGCTTCAGCTGAGGTTTGCCGGGATGCAAATATTTGTCCATCTTTGGGGCTCACAGGCAGGACAGCAGAGCATTTGCTTGTTAAGACCGGTTGCTCTTGGTTGTATTCCTTTTTTAGCAATTTTCTTCTCTGGCTTATTCTGCTAGCCATATACTGCTTATTTGTGTAAATCTCTTCTCTTATAATAGAAGCCAGAATCAGTGTTTCAAAAAAAATGAGCCTCTGTTTAACCCCAGTCCTGTGGTGTCGTCTTGGGGTGAGATAACCTTGACTTGTAGTATCGGCTTTATGCGTTGTGGAAGTGTCACAGACGTATCAGAAGCCTGCAGGGAGCCCCAGCCACACATCAGCCAGGATGTTTGAAGTTTCAGTAGAGAGCACTGTCATACAGCGCAATATGACACCTTTTTTAGAGGTGCAGGTGAAAGTGGTTCAGACAGAAACACATTAAGTAATCGTAAAGCCTGAGCGAACACAGTAAAAGGACATGGAATCCCACTACCTTTTTCTCTGTTGAAAAAAATTATGGCAGTAGCTACGGCTCATCCACTGTCTCCATTCCTGCTCAAACTCTCGCAATAAGTAACTACCACCTCAGTGGTAAAATCATTCCATAATGGGAACATGCATGTCGATCATGGCGCCGGATCTCACTATTTGAGCTTCTTGGTGAACAGCTTAGCTTTTTGGTGCCATCATTTGCGTATCTTAGAAATGGCTGCAGTGGAATCAGACTACAGAGTAATCAACGAGGGTATCGGATATATGGGCCTTTCGACACGCAGTCAAAAAAGTGCAGATTTTGGGGGCCCGGAGTTGGACAAATACATGGGCCCATAGACAGTGGCATCATCAAAAAAGCAACAAGAGAAGCGCGCACACACAAAAGTTAGGCCGATTGGGGTCATGAATACGTCGTGTACAAGCAAGAGGGATCACCTGCTTCGTGACAACGACCGAAATATTGGCCCCAGTGAAAATTGAAAAGAAAAATTCCCATGGAAACCGTAAGAAATCTAACCAGCGCTAACATACAAAAAGGTGAAACGTAGAAAAAGAATGAAGACGAGTCTTATAAATCATGTGTGCATGATTCAAAAGCTTGACATAAGGGTTGTTAGATTTTTCTTTTAAAAAATAATTTGGAGACAAAATAAGGAGGCGAGAGAGAGAAACGAATTGTGTTTATTGGATTCCTTAAAGCACATTATTAGTTTCCTCCTGCTCAGAGTAGTGTACAATAACCGTTCTATGAATTTCAGAGACCATATCATTTTCCAAAGGGTCACAAAAATCTCCATGAAAATCCCTGTAATTACAATGAAGCTCCAAAATATTTTTTTGTGACTAGGCAGGTGTTTGTGAGGTAAATATAGATAAGAGAAGGATAGCATACGACAAATTTGTGGATCAGGAAAAATAAACCTTAAATATATACGGATGATGAGGAGTTGAGAAAGATGTAAACTTAAAAAATGAAATATACCTAATTACTTTCATAGTCACTGCAAACTCTAAACATTTCTGTACAATTTATCTTTAGTGGCCAAAAATTTTCATATTCTTCAGTATTATGCATGGGTGGCCAATAATATTTTACTAAAAATTGCAATATTTCCCTACAGTTTTATCACATTATCAACAATACTATTCCCTACAAAGTAATTTCCCACAGCTACAACACTTAACACAATATACCACAAACCGTTGACCATTGTTCATAAACCGTGGGGAAAAATACAAATCTTGTAGCGAGTACACGAAAGTGATACTTGATAGACTTGCGAGACATGTACATATATAATACTGTCCCAAATACGAAAGCTCAACTGAAAGTGGCGTAGGGTATACGAGTTACTGCTCTACAAGTTTCTCTTCCTATTTGTGCATTTAACCCAAATATTCACTATGAAATGGCGTAAGCTTTGAATATGCAACAATGCTAGTCTCATATTGCGCCAAGTTGGTCCTCTAGACCATTTTATGACAGGTTCTAGGTTTGTATCAACAACAATAAAGTCTTTGTCTCAAGCACATTGGGGTAGACTAGATATGAAACCTAATAATTTATTTTTTATTAGGTTTCTGTCGAAGTATGAGCTGCGACACTTTCCCTGGTACCGCTACTGGAGCAGTCCGCGGAGGTTCGTTGTTTGGAGGGACTAACCACCTCCAGATCAAACAAAGCTGATGAACACAGGTGAACACGAGAATTTACGTGGTTCGGGACACCGGAGCGTAAAACCCTACGTCCACGGGAGTGTTGTGTCATATTGCTTGCGCGTATGAGTGAGTGAGTTGGCTGGGTTGCGAACCCTTTGCCCAGAGGCTGCCCCGGTCCTTTTATATCTCAAGGTTCGGACAATCACATTGTGGCCCGGGGCCCGATAGGTGGCCCCGTGGCTGTCCGTATCCTATACACGATCTAGGGTATTTACAGCTCCATGTGATGTCGCTATTGGTGGAGTTAAGGCATGCCGCCTGACGCGCCGGGTGCCTCTGACTGAGTAGCAAGTGATGATGAAGACGTCGTCTTGTCGTCGCGTCTTCTCGGTCTACTGGGTAGCATTGTGCCATTGGGCGGCACTGTGCTTCTAGCACGCCTCGACGTCTAGTCTTGTCACCGTAATGATGAATAGGAGTGGGCGGAGGCATGCACCTTGCGCCATGCTTTTGGGGAAGACGCGAGTCTTGAATGTGTCGCCTGACAACGCCCGTCTTTCTTAGCTCTAGAGTCTTACGGTCCACGACGGATCATGGGGCACGTGGCGACTCCAAAGCTCTCCTATGTGTGGTGGCCGGGCACGGAGCCTGGAGACACGTGGCAGTGCCGGACCCTGCCTCAGCGGGGAGGCCAGGTCTGGGGCCAACGACACATGGCGGCTCCGGAGCCCCCCTCACCAGGAAGGTCAGGCCCGGAGCCTCGGTACACGTGGCAGCGCTGAACTTTGCCTTAGCGGAGGCCTGGTCCGGGGCCAAGGACACGTGGAGGCTCCGGAGCCCTCCTCAGTGGGGAGGTCCTGCCCGGAGCCTGGGGACACGTGGCAGCGCCGACCCTGCCTCCGCAGGGAGGCCAGGTCTAGGGCCAAGGACACATGGCGGCTCCGGAGGCCTCCTCGGCGGGGAGGTCAGGTCCGGAGCCTGGGGACACGTGGCAGCGCCTGACGTTTCCTCAGCAGGGAGGCCAGGTCGGCCAAAGACACACGGCGGCTCCGGAGCCCTCCTCAGCAGGGAGGTCCGACCCGGAGCCTAGGCACACGTGGCAGCGCTGGACCCTACCTCAGAGGGGAGGCGTGGTCCGGGGCCAAGGACACTCAGCCAAGCCAGCGCCCGCCTCAACATGGAGGCGGGGTCTGGACTGTCTTGGACCCTCCACGCGGGGGGGGGGGGGGTACTCGGTCTACTGGGTACCGATAGTGGCCACAGGCCCACCTCAAGGGAGGCGACGATCCCGCAGGTGGGGCCTCCATATTTTCCTCCCGTGTGGCTACTTTGAACTTGCAGTTTGGAAGTTGAAGCGGCAGTGAGCTTCTGGTGTATTGGGTGAGTTGTTGTACCTGGCAGTGGAAAAGGCTGCATGCCCTTGGCGTAATGGGCGTGCTCGATAGTCGAAACTGCAGCACGTCCTTGGCGCAGTAGACACGTGTTCGCTCTTGACTGGAGGGTCATGGCGACGTGCTCGAGGAGCCATTCCCGGGCATTGATTGTGGCGGTTCTTGGGTCGACCACTGCAGTTCCACCGCGCCGCTTTCCTTGAGAACAACTGGAGCCTTGTTCTTGAAATACGGCCCGCTTAACCCCTAGTGTCTGACAGTCGGACCTGGGTACCACCCATCATTGACGGTGTGTGCAGCGCGCGGCAGCCTAGGCGTCACGCACAATGCCCTGCCAAAGGTTACAGGAGTAGTAAAGGAAACCTTTCGGCAAAGGTCGATTTCTTCCTTACTTGTCTCCTCGTGCCTTGTGATCTTCGCCTTCCACCTTTGCGCTCAAAGCTTTAGCTCCCATGCAAAGTCAGCCACTGCTTGCACCCATGGCGACCGGCCTCCGCTCCTCCCGACTCCGCACTGACAACAAACTCGGGCACGTGAAGCGCCTGCTCGGGTGGCAGTCAGCCGCGCACGACGGAAAGATCCGTCGTGGGAAGACGCCGCTCACCAGCATGCGGCTCGGCGTTGTCGCCCTCTTGAATAAAAAACTTGCTTGTTGAAGTCTTTTATGTCTTGAGTTGATGATGTTTATCTTTCGGTCCTTGGCAGCGCAAGGGTCTGGAATGACTTAGCCGAGGTAGGTAGCTTCTTTGCCGATGTAGTGAGCCTATCCCTCGGGGTCCTTAGCAGCGTAAGGACCAGAAGGGGCTCCGACAGTGTTGCTAGCTCGTCTCCCCCGGGTCCTTAGCAGCGCAAGGACCCGAGGGAGCCCCGGTGATGTAGCTAACTCATTGTAGTTGAAGCTCCAAGCTTTCTGCTTGTGGCCGTGGCGGTCCCGATGCCTTGCCTGCGTAGTTCACCGTGATGGCCCCAGATAGGTGTGGCCCTTAGGTTGGGGCGCACCTACCAAGCAGACTGGTAGAGGCAGGACGTCAGCGGCGGGCCCCCTGAGAGGTCCGAGAAGCTAGGACCTGTTCGGACCTGCATACATGGCATAGAAAAAGGAGTAATCGTGCTCTCTGGTCACCCTTTCCTGCTTCTGGTTTTGCTGTGGCTTACAGTCCTTAGCCGAGCTACGGGGCTTGGGCAATTTAGTGTGGTAGCATTCGGGCTATGGTTATAACTTTGCTCAGGGTTAAGAGCCGTCCGGTTCCCCGGTACTTAGTTGTAGTGCTGGAGAGGCAGAGTGTGCACGCTTAGGGCATGAAACCAGGCTAAGGAGGCTAGACACCCTGGACCTCCCGCTGGCGTTAACCTTTCAGGGGAGAGATCATTTGGCACCATAGGCCCCCCGAGCAATGAGATAACCGAAAGACCCCGGGTACACCACAGGTATTCCAAGCAGACCCGCCTGTAGAAGGATGGCAGAACTCCTACTATGGGTAAGACAGGAAAAGATAACTGGCCACACGGCCGGAGCGGTATGGAAAGAAAGCACGAAAAAGGAGGAGGCAATGCTCAAGGTCCGGTTACTCCCTTGTCCGTAGGTGTGTGCCCTCCGGCCCCCAAGTACTCAGCTGTAGCGTTGGGGAGGCAGAGCGGGCAGGCTTAGGGTATGGAACCAAGCTAAGCAAGTTGCACGCCCTGGACCTCCCACGGGCATTAACCTTTCAGCGAGGGACCTTCTGGCTCCACGAGACTTAGAACAAAATTGAAGGACGAACTCCGTACAAGCCATATACAGTTGATATGCATGAGTAACCGCTAACTGTAAAGATAGGGAGGGTGGGAGACGCAAGGTAAGATAATTTTTTTCTCATATCGGATTTATTCATAGGAGAAAACATGCTTTACAAGAAGGCAGCGACCCGCTCCGGATGACAAGAGTGGCAGGACTCCTCCAGAGTTTAGCTATTCTAAGCGCTGCTCCTAGACTCTATTACACCCTAACAGGGAAAAAAATCCTACCGCTGCACTCGGGATAGAACTTACGAAGGTGCTCTATGTTCCATGGATTTGGTAGAGGTACCCCATCCTCCGTGGCCAGGTGGACGCACCCGGGGCGGCATACTTGTATCACTCGGAAGGGACCCTCTCAGCAAGAGGGAGAGTTTGTTCGCCCCTTTACGAGAAAGTATTTGTCGAAGCACCAGGTCGCCCACCTCGAGCTGTCTACTCCGCATGAACTGTTGATGATAACACTGGAGCGCCTGGCGGTACCGTGCATTTCGAGCAGCTGCTTTCCACCTTCGCTCATCGACAAGGTCGATATCTTTACGCCAGGGCAGGTCCTGGTGATCTCCGGGGGGGGGGGGGGGGACGGTCTCAGCCCCATAAACCAGGAAGAAGGACGTTTCTCCTGTCGCCCGACTGAGGGACGTCTGGCTAGCCCATGGTGCACACGGAAGCACATCTGCCCAACTGGCACCATGCTTCTTCAAGCAGTCGTAGGTGCGCATCTTGAGTCCCCTGAGTATCTCGACGTTTGCTCTTTCGGCTTGACCGTTGTTCTCTAGGTGAGCAACGGAAGCGTAGCAAACTTGGATACCAAGGTCTTTGTAGTACTCTTGAAAAACTGCACTGGTGAACTAGGTCTCGTTGTCGGTGATGATCATGTTCGGGACCTCGAACCGGTAGACGATTGACTTCATGAACTTGACTGCTGACTTCTTGTTGATTGTTACTACAGGGGCAGCTTCCTACCACTTAGTGAACTTGTCTACGGTGAAGTAGAGGTACCGGTACCCTCCGACGGATCTAGGGAATGGCCCCAGGATGTCCAACCCACACACAGCAAAGGGCCATGAGGGTGGGATCATATGAAGCGTCTGCGCTAGTGTGTGGATCTTCTTGGCATGAAACTGGCACACCTTGCATCTCTTGACCAGCTCAACGGCATTTTGGAGAGCTGTCGGCCACTAAAAGCCATGCCAGAAGGCTTTACCGACCAACATCTGGGAAGATGCATACTTCCCCCACTCGCATCCATGGATCTCTACGAGCAAGTCGCAACCCTCCTCCCGGGTTATGCACCACATTAGGACGCCATTGGCGCCACGCCGGTAGAGATCCCCTTGTACCAATGCATATCTCTTAGCCAACCGGACGATCCGTTCAGCGGATACATGTTCATCTAGAAAGGTATTGTCTTTCAAGTAGTCTCGGACCTTCTTGATCCATGCGTTGGGACCTACTTGATCTTCTGGATCTTGAGCGCCAGGTTGCACGGAGTCCCCGGTGACGCTTACGATCCTTGGCGAGATCCATGGTAGCAGGGCCACCGGGACCACCAACTTCAAGGTGCTGATCTTGCCCCCATCGCCTGGTTTGGCAAGCCAGGTGATAGGTTGTAGCAACTTCCTTTCGAAGACCTCCCCAGGCATCGGAGCCCAGGTGGAAGCCTTCATTGATAGGTCGTCGGTGATTGTGTTGTTGGCGCGGGGAACATGACATAGATCCAAGACTTGGAAGTCCTTCTCCAACTTTTGCACTTGGAGGAGATAGGATGGAAGCTGAGGGTCGTTGCAACAGTATTCTCCCTTGACTTGCTTGATGATCAGCTAAGAATCACCCTTGACCAAGAACTGCTGGATGCCGAGGGACAACGCGATCTTTAACCCAAAGATGAGAGCCTCATACTCCGCCATGTTGTTGGTAGCCTTGAAGTCAAGGCGCACCATGTACTTGAACTACTGTCGGACTGAGGAGCAGAACCCCCGCTTTGGCACCTTTCTTGCGCGAGGAGTCATCGAAGAAGAGGATCCAGTGAGGCCTAGTGAAGGCTGGAGCTCTGGGCTCTGGTTAACCGATGTCTTGGCCCCCTGGGTGGCACGGTGGTGGTGTCCACTCTGCACCAAAGTCAGCTAGCGCGTGACTCTTCACTGCATGGCGCGGCAAAGAAGTCCAACTCAAACTCCGCCAGCTCCGCAGCAAACTTAGCCACGTTCCCGGTTGCGTTAGTGCTGTGGAGGATGGCTTTCAATGGGTATGAGGTGACCACTGAGATCTTGTGAGCTTGGAAGTAGTGACGCAACTTCCTTGATGCAACGAGGACTACGTAGACTAGCTTGTGCACCTCCGGATATCTTGTCTTGGCATCATGGAGGACCTCGCTGATGAAGTAGACTGGACGCTAGATGGTCCGGACCCCCCCGGAGGGGTCCGATGCGTTCTCTTGGTGAGGTCAGGGACTCTGGGGCCCCCGGCTCCCGGGTCCGGGACTGCACTACGGAAGCTGGGACCTGGATGTGCATTGGCAGTCAGGTCTAGCTAACTGGGACCTAACTAGCTCTCTGTCCCTTAGGCCTCCTACGGAGTACGAGTCCTAAGACTCTGGACCAGCAGCAGGAGCCTCGTCTAGGACTCAGGATCGCTGGAGTTCCGGTCGCTCCACGACCAGAACCATGCTCACGACTTCCGTTGTTGCGGCAATGTAGAGGAGTAGAGACTCGCCTTGTTCCGGAGCCACCAATATCGGCAGCGGCGTGAGGAACTTGTTCAGCTCCATGAACGCCTCGTCTGCCTCCTCGGTCTAGATGAATGGCCCGGACCTGCACAGAAGCTTGAAAAACGGGAGAGCACGCTCAGCTAGTCTAGAGATAAACTGACTGAGCACAGCCAAGCATCCCGTAAGCTTCTGCACGTCTTTGATGCAAGCAGGTGGCCGCATCAATTATATTGCCTAATCTTCTCTGGGTTAGCTTCAATTCCTTGGTGTGAGACCAGGAAACCGAGCATCATTCCGGCAAGGACCCCAAAGACACACTTGTCTGGGTTCAACTTCGTGTGTGTCGAACGCAGTTTGTCGAAGACTAGGGATAGGCTATCGAGCAAAGATGCTTGTGACTTAACCTTGACAACGATGTCATTGATATACACCTCTACTAGGTCACGAATGAGATTCCCAAATGTCTTATGCATAGCACGTACAAAAGTGGGAAGAGCATTCTTAAGACCATAAGGCATGGATATATAACAATATAGACCATCTACTGTTATGAAGGCAGTATGCTCTTCATCTTACCTAGACATAGATATTTGATGAAAACATGAGTAAGCGTCTAGGAAACACAGTAGATCACAGCTGGATGTAGAGTCCACTATTTGGTCTATAAAGGGAAGAGAAAATGGATCCTTTGGACATGCCTTATTGAGAGTGGTGTAGTTGATGCACATCCGAAGCTTCCCACCAGCCATGGGGACGACAACAGGGTTAGCCAACCATCGTGGATGGTGGACCTCTCGATTGAAGATGCATGGAGGGTTCAAGACAGTCCAGACTCCGCCTCCCTGTTGAGGCGGGCACTGGCTCAGTCGCGTGTCCTTGGCCCCGGACCAGGCCTCCCCACTGAGGCAGGGTCTGGTGCTGCCACGTGTGCCCAGGCTCTGGGCCGGACCTCACTGCTAAGAAGGGCTCTGGAGCCTTCACGTGTCTTTGGCCCCGGACCTGGTCTCCCCGATGAGGCAGGGTCCAACGCTGCCACATGTCCCCACGCTCCAGGTCTGACCTCCCTGCCGAGGAGGGATCCGGAGCCGCCACGTGTCCTTGGCGCTTGACCTAGCCTCCCCGCTGAGGCAGGGTCTGGCGCTGCCACGTGTCCCTAGGCTCTGGGGCGGACCTCCCCGATGAGGAGGGCTCCAAAGCCTCCACGTGTCCTTGGATCCGAACCTGGCCTCCCCGCTGAGGCAGAGTCCGGTGCTGCCACTTGTACCCAAGCTTCGGGCTTGGCGTGCCCACTGAGGAGGGCTCCGGAGCCGCCACGTGTCCTTGGCCCCGGACCTGGCCTCCCCGCTGAGGCAGGGTCTGACACTACAACATGTCTCCGGGCTCTGTACCCGGCCTCCCCGCAGAGGAGGGCTCTGGAGTCACAACATGTCCCACAATCCATCGTGGGTCGTAAGACTCTGGAGCTAAGGAAGATCTGCACTGTCAGGCAACGCATTCAAGACTTGCGCCTTCCCCAGAAGCATGGCGCAAGGCGCACGTGTCAGAACCATGCAAACCGGGTACCACCGCGTAGTGGATAAAAAGACAGCCTGGGCCCGCCTCCCTGCTGAGGCGGACCCCAGTGTAAGCCACATGCCCTAGACCCCATGGTCAGCCCTGGGGCTGACACGTGCACATGAGGAGCGGGGTAGACACGTGCCCTGGGCTCCAGCCCGAGCCTCCCCGTGGAGGTGAGTTTCGAAACCACCACTTGTCCTCTGAGACCAAGCCCGTCAATAAGAGCTCCAAATCCACCACGCGTCCCACGATTCATCGTGGGCCGTGGGTCGACGAAGTCAAGAAGGAAGAGCGCTGTCAGTCTTCGCATTCAAGGCTCGCATCTTCCCCAAAGAATTGCACACTTCACACGCCTCCGTCCCTTGCCCGTTCGTCATTATGGTGACAAGATGGGACGATAAGGCGTCACAACAGTAGAATGCCGCCCAACGGCACGAAGCTGCCCAAGCAGGGCGAGAAGACGCGGCGACAAGTTGGCGTCTTCATCATCACCTGACACGCAGTCAGGGGGGCTCAGCGCGCTGGACGGCGGGATTTAACTCTCCCGCCGCCCGCTCTACTCAGAGGACGAAGCCCTGGATTGTGTATAGGGTTTACTTAGCTCTGGGGCCATCTGTCAGGCCCCAGGTCCAACTGTAACCACCCCAGCCTTGAACTATAAAAGGACCGGGGTGACCACCCTGAAAGGGTTCAGCGATTTTGCATCCCATATCACACTACGCACAAGAACGTACGCTGAAGCAATAGAACAAGCACTCCCGTGGACGTAGGGTATTACGCTCTGGCGGCCCGAACCAAGTAAATCTTGGTGTCCATCAGCTCCCTCAAGCCCAAGTCATGTAGGGCGCCAAGCCCCCTCCAGAAAAAAGAACCTCGCGGGCTGCTTCCGAGCAGGCCGGGAGTAGTGTCGCAGCTCACACTCCGACATTTCGCGCGCCAGGTAGGGGGCTTTCCGCGCTCTCCACGTGACCATGGTGAACATCACCTCTCATGGTGAACGTTCTCGCCCAGCTCGCCATCGTCTCCAGGCGACAGACAACAAGGCTACCCCCACTACATGAAAAGCGACCATTGACGACGGGACCGTCGTATTTAAATTAATTGACGACGGCTAGATACAGTCATTGTCAATAATGTCGTAATTGATGATGGCTAACCTAGTACTGTCGTCAATGAACTAAAAGACGACAGTGGCCGTCATCTATAACCGTCATCGTCAAGTTTGGCCGAGATCCGGGCCCACCAGATTTCGCCAATGACGCGAGAAATATTCACTTCGGGTGGGCGACAAATGGCTTCTCACCGTTTAGTACAAACGCTACACCATACTCTTGTTGGCTCGTGTTCGCTATTCCGTACAACTTACCACCATCTCTTTGTATGAAGTATGAGTTCATATTCCTATGCCTTATTGTACCTGGACCGGATCATCCTGGGTCACGACTAAACGTGATGTTGCAGCCATTGATTGAAGAGTTGAAAATATTATGGACAGGAGTCAAAGCGTACGGCTGTTACAAAAAATAGAAGTTCAACCTTCGAGGTGCATACTTCTGGTCTGTTCATGATTTTCCAACTTTAATACGCTTACTTCGTTGTGTAGGTTGGCCATCTTCGATGGAGTAGTCGACTCGAGGGAGGCACGGTCTTCCTCGAGGGCCTCTTCATCCCAGGGTGGGTCCAGCAGGTGTATGAGCCGAGATAGCTCTAGAGTGTCCAGGAGGAGCTCTAGAGGACGCAGGAAGCGCTGCGACTGACGGACGAGAGGCAGGCAGCGGAGCTCAGGGCTAGGGACGAGTATCAACACTCGTACATGCTACAGTTGCAAGCTGCCATGCAGGTAAGTTCAGACCATTGTACTCAACATTTCTAATATATGATTGTATAAAATTTGCTTTATATTTGCAGACGATGGCCGCAGGACAGCAGACTATCTTTCCCCAGTGGGTGCCACCACCGATACAGCTGCCACAGGTGCCACAGGGGCCGATGACAGAAGCACAGGTACAAAATTGCTCAATAGCTGAACTTTCTCAATTCTAGGTAATTTCTAATTTGTTAACTTGCTCAATTCTAACTTGTAATGACTTTATTTAGTCAAATACGCATTTTTAAACTTCTAATTTGTCTAACTATACATGCACATCACAGGGATCGGCGACGCAGGCTCAACAAACTCCATCCCCCCAGCATCCGCGTTTGGACGACAGCGCGAGGACGACTTCCTGGACTCCAGTGGCAGCGGTCGGGGTAGCATTGGGTAGTGGCGTGCGTATAGTGTGTTGATGACTATGATATTTTTGTTTTGATGCCTGTGTGATCTGGCCATCGAGCTAGGGCTGGCCTCGAAGCCAGGGCAGCCTTTTCTATTTTTTTAAAAAAACTGCAATCCTTATGGACGACGGTTTCTAGTAATTAGCCGTCGTCAATAAGCCATAATAATTGACGACGGCCAGCACAGTCGTCGTCAGTAAGCCACAATAATTGATGACAACCAGCTGTACCATCGTCTATAAGCCACAACTATAGACGACGGCCCAGCGATGGCCAGCTGTACCGTCATCTATAATAAACCTTATTAACGACGGCCAACTATTGGCCGTCGTCTATAAGCTTCTTGAACAACCACATGGCTTGACAAACTTATAGACGACAGCTTGTTTTAGCCGTCATCAATAAGTTTATTGATGACTAATTATTGATGACGGCCAGAAACCGTCGTCTATAACCATATACCGTCGCTAATAAGTTATTGATGACGGTAGTAACATTATAGACAACGGTTTTTGGCCGTCGTCTATTTTTGCAATTCCTGTAGTGCCCCCGCTCCAGAGCGGGCAGGCCTAGCCAAGCCGGTAGCCAAGTGGCTAGCACACTCTGTGTGGTGTACGAGGGTTCTTATATCTCGTCCAGATGAGCTGTTAAGACCCTCCGTCGAGAAGTGGCAGCGGCCACCCTGGTCCCAAGGCCGGCGCCACATCGCAAATGAATGGAGACGCCGATTAGCTCCGATGCCTCCGACTGCCCCGAGAACATGGCGGGCACCAGGCAGCTGCCCCTTCTCGTTGCCCCAACCATCTCCAACGTGAAGCTCTACCATGTGCTGATTGATGGCGGGGCGGCCCTCAACATTATCAGCCTTGCAGCTTTCAAGAAGTTGGAAATACCTATGTCCCAGCTTACCCCCTCGAGACCATTCTCGGGGGTAGGTTGGGACCCAATCTTTCGGTACGGTAGTATCTCCCTCCTGGTGACATTCGGGACGCCTGAGAACTACCGTATGGAGAGCGTCGTCTTCGATGTGGCGGAGGTCAGCCTCCCCTTCAACGCCATTATCAGCAGACCGGCTCTGTACCGGTTCATGGTGGTAGCCCACTACGGCTACTTAGTTCTGAATATGCCAACCTCGAGTGGCGTCCTCAAGATCCGCGGTGACCACACCGCAGCTGTCTCGGCGCTGGAAAAGCTACAAGCGCTGGCAGCAGCACAGGAGTCCGCTTCCGGTCACGCTGAAGCTAGCCAGCCGCCTCCAAGAATGCGTCAGCGATGGGTGGCATCTGCACCTCATGTGCAGCCATCGGATGGAGAGGACGTACCAGTCAAGGTCGTCCAAATCGACCCTAATGTCGCCCAGAGCACCCGGATCGTCGGGGGCCTAGGAGGCAAATGGGAAGACGCGCTCGTCACTTTCCTTCGAGCGAATGCCGATGTATTTGACTGGAAACCGTCGGAAATATCCGGGATCCCTAGGGAGGTGATTGAGCACCAACTGAAGATCCATCCCGACGCCCGGCTGGTCCAACAGAAGCCTCGGAAGCAATCCATTGAGTGACAGAACTTCATCCGTGAAGAAATCAAGCTGGCTTCATCCGAGAGGTCCACCATCCATGATGGTTGGCCAACCCTGTTGTCGTTCCCGAGGATGGAGGGAAGCGACGCATGTACATCGACTACACCACCCTCAATAAGACATGTCCAAAGGATCCTTTCCCTCTCCCCCTTATAGATCAAATCGTCGATTCTACATCTGGCTGTGATCTACCGTGTTTCCTAGATGCATATTCAGGTTTCCACCAGATACCTATGTCTAGGGAAGACGAAGAACATACCGCCTTCATCACAGTAGATGGTCTATACTGCTATGTGTCCATGCCTTATGGTCTAAAGAATGCTCTTCCCACTTTCGTGCGTGCAATGCACAAGACGTTTGGGAACCTTATTCGGTACCTGGTCGAGGTTTATGTCGATGACATTGTAGTGAAGGTTAAGTCGCAAGCATATCTGCTCGACAACCTAGCCCTAGTCTTCGACACACTGTGTACCACACGCACGAAGTTGAACCCAAACAAATGTGTCTTCGGGGTCTCTGCCGGGAAGCTGCTCGGTTTCTTGGTCTCACACCGAGGGATCGAAGCTAACCCAGAGAAGATTAAGGAGATAGAACTGATGCGGCCCCCTGCCCACATCAAGGATGTGCAGAAGCTTACCGGATGCTTGGCTGCGCTTAGTCAGTTTATCTCGAGACTGACCGAGTGGGCTCTTCCGTTCTCCATGCTTCTACGCAAGTCTGGTCCATTCATATGGACCGAGGAAGCAGATGATGCATTCCAGGTGATAGGAGGATGAGTCTCGATCTTCCAAGAGGTAGGGTAAACTTGATTAGGTGGGGATCTCGACGTTGATGATCCAAGGCTCCGAAGGAACGAAACCCCGCAATCACTACACCACTGCTCCGTTGGTTATCACCCGTGTCACACGAATGACCTTGCCACGAAGGCTTATCCCTGCAAGCGCAATCAAGAACACAAGCAAGAACAGAGAAGTTGCAATCAAAACTGAATTGATCACGAATTTGGGGTCTCACAACCGATGATCGGCGACACTATTCAATGACAGATTGTAACTAAGCAAAACCCAGCTGTTTGTGACGGCGGCTAAGGGGTATGAAGGAGGTGGAGGATGACCATGGGGGTGATGGGGTCCTGACCTAACCCTAAGACACGTACATAATGGACTTGGACTCGATACAAGACCCAATGGCCCAACTAGGTGATGCAATACCCTGACAGACTCTAAACTTTATATTGTTTCGAAGTTTCCCGTCGACTCCAAGAGAATTTTGACGTGGGGCTAGATCCACTGGAAAGTTTATCCTCTCAGCTTTCCGTGCATATGTAGAACGTCAAAAACGGAGTCCGTATGCCTCCTGTGCATCCATTTTAAGGTGGACTGCTCCTGGGCCCGAGTTGGACTCGAGTTTGAGTTGGGCTCGGTCTCTAACTTCTTGCTGGCGTATTTTCTGGTCCTCCACGCCCCCAAACCCCTCTCCATGTATCTCCATGTCCTCTCCATGGTTGCTAATCATAATTAATCCATTAGGTAGCAACATACTCTCAAAATTCACATATAAAGAACTGTTCAGGAATGAGCTCACCTCTAAATTCAATTGCCGTGCTCGAGCTCTAGTAATTGGACCTCGCATGTCTACCATGTGAGTGTTGTGTATATCTGCAGGAGTGATGTCCACATCATCCTCCCCCTCTTGCATTGGAGTCGTCCTCGACTCAAACTCATCTTCTTCTCCCAAGTATGGCTTCAAATCTGAAATGTTAAATGTGGGACTAACCCCAAACTCGGGTGGCAACTCAAGTGTATATGCATTGTCATTTATCTTCTCAAGAATCTTAAAAGGTCCAGCAGCACGTGGCATGAGTTTGAACTTTCTCAAATCCGGAAACCTATCTTTTCTTAAATGAACCCACACCAAATCACCGGGTTCCAATTTTACCTCCTTCCTACCTTTACTAGCAGCAATGCGATACTTTTTATTCATTTTTCAATTTGTAACTTAGTAGTTTCATGCAACTTAAGAATAAATTCAGAACGTTGTGTAGCATCTAAGTTCACAATTTCAGTATGTGGTAAAGGTAGAAAATCAATTGGAGCATGAGGATTGAAACCATAGACTACCATAAACGGACTTAACTTGGTTGTGGAGTGAATAGACCTGTTATAAGCAAACTCAATATGTGGAAAACACTCCTCCCACAACCTCAAATTATCTTTCAAAACAGCCCGCAACATAGTAGATAAGGTACGATTAACTACCTCCGTTTGCCCATCAGTTTGTGGATGACAAGTAGTAGAAAACAGCAACTTTATTCCCAATTTATACCATAAAGTTCTCCAAAAGTGACTCAAAAACTTAGCATCCCTATCATAAACAGTAGTATTGGGAACACCATGCAAACGCACAACCTCATTAAAGAACAAATCAGCAACATGCGAAGCATTATCGGTCTTGTGGCAGGGTATAAAATGAGCCATTTTAGAGAAACGATCAACAACCACAAAGACACTATCCCTCCCCCTCTTTGTTCTAGGCAATCCTAAAACAAAGTCAATAGAAATATCCTCCCAAGGTGCACTAGGAACCGGAAGAGGCATATAAAGACCATGTGGGTTAAGTCGAGACTTAGCTTTGTTGCATGTTGTGCAACGTGAAACGTAGCGCTCCACATCACGCCTCATTCGTGGCCAAAAGAAGTGAGCGGCCAGCACATCCTCTGTCTTTTTAACACCAAAATGTCCCATCAAACCACCTCCTTGCGCTTCCTGCAACAACAAAAGACGAACGGAGCTAGCTGGAACACACAGCTTGTTAGCACGGTAGAGAAGGCCTTCACGCAGCAGGAATTTTTGCCACGTTCTTCCCTCTCTACAATTTTCATAGGCATCTTTGAAGTCCAAATCAGTAGCATATAACCTCTTTATGGTTTCCAAACCAAAGATTTTATGAGAAAGTTGGGATAGTATGGTATAACGTCTAGATAAAGCATCGGCAATCACATTGTCTTTCCCTTTCTTATGTTTAATGATGTAAGGAAATGATTCTATGAACTCAATCCATTTAGCATGACGTTTGTTCAGATTAGCTTGTCCTTTAAGATACTTCAAAGACTCATGATCTGAATGTATGACAAATTCTTTAGACCATAGGTAATGTTGCCAAGTTTGCAAGACACGCACTAAAGCATAAAGTTCTTTGTCATATGTAGAATAATTCAGCGAAGGCCCATGCAATTTTTTACTAAAGAAGGCAACAGGTTTACCTCCTTGAATTAGCACTCCTCCAATGCCAATGCCGCTCGCGTCACATTCAAGCTCGAAGGTTTTCTCAAAATCAGGAAGTTGCAACAATGGTGCCTGTGTGAGCTTCGACTTGAGAACATCAAAAGCTTGTTGTTGTGCTGGTCCCCATCGAAACGGCACTCCATGTTTTGTCAACTCATGGAGAGGTGCCGCAATGGTGCTGAAATCCCGCACGAAACGCCGGTAGAAACCTGCGAGATCAAGAAAACTCTGAACCTGTGTGACCGTAGTCGGAAGTGGCCAACTCGTGATGGCAACAATCTTTGCCTCGTCCACCTCAATGCCCTGCGAAGTAACAACATACCCAAGAAAAGACACACGATCGATGCAAAAGGTGCACTTCTCAAGGTTACCATATAAACGTGCATCGCGCAAGACATTAAAAACAGCATGCAAATGTTCAAGATGCTCATCATATGACTTGCTGTAAATAAGGATATCATCAAAGTAAGCCACCACAAATTTACCAATGAAATCATGTAAAACCTCATTCATCAACCTCATGAAAGTGCTGGGTGCATTAGTTAAACCAAATGGCATGACTAACCATTCATAAAGTCTGAATTTAGTTTTAAAAGCAGTTTTCCATTCATCACCTAAAGCCATACGAATCTGATGATACCCACTACGCAAATCAATCTTGGAGAAAATAATAGAACCACTCAACTCATCAAGCATGTCATCCAATCTAGGAATAGGATAGCGATAACGAATGGTAATGTTATTAATGGCTCTACAATCAACACACATGTGCCAAGTGTCATCTTTTTTTTTGGAACCAAAAGAACAGGAACAGAACAAGGACTAAGACTCTCACAAATGTACCCGCGGTCCAGAAAATCTTGGACTTGTCGCTGAATTTCCTTAGTCTCGTCGGGGTTGGTCCTGTAGACAGCACGGTTTGGCAAGCTCGCCCCTGGAACCAAATCAATCTTGTGCTCAATGCCTCGCATAGGTGGTAATCCGGGGGTTATCTCTGATGGAAAAAATCCGTATATTCCTGCAAAAGGTTAGCAACAGCAGGTGGCAAGACAATGGATGTATCCTCAATGGAATATAAAGCATGTTTGCACACTAAAGCATAGCAAGTTCCATTAGAGGCATATAAATCATCAAGATCAGATTTAGTTGCAAGCAAAATAGGATTTTTCAACTTAATAGGTTGCTGAATTTCAGAATTGAAAACACCCTTTTGCTTAGCATTATTCTTTTTCTCCTGCTAAAATTGTACAATTTCAGTGGGACTCATAGGGAGCAACACAATTTTCTTGCCCTTATGCATGAGAGTATACTTAATAGATCGACCATGGTGAATAGCATCAGTATCAAACTCCCAAGGACGTCCCAACAAAAGAGAACAAGCATCCATAGGTACCACATCAAAATCAGCAAAATCATGATAAGAACCAATGGAAAATATATCCTTGCTGTTTGTGTTACCTTAACCTTACCATGGTTGTTAAACCATTGAATGTGATAAGGGTGGGGATGCTCCCGTGTGGTCAAGGCAAGCTTCTTGACCACCTCAACATTCACCAAATTGTTGCAGCTACCACCATCAATGATGGTATGCACACGGCAGTCCTTGACGACGAGAAACATGTTGAAAAGGTTGTGACGTTGGCGGTTATCGTCCTCTCGAACTGTGGCACTCAAAGCTACCTGCACAATCAAAGTCCTATAGTTGTTTGTCGCAGATGTACCAAGAACCTCCTCAGCACCATCATCTGAACCTGAAATGTTAGTTGCAATAATATTTTCATCTTCAATATCAGAAGCACTAACATACCCACCATCAGCAGTGGCAATGATTGCCCGTTTGCTGGGGCAATCTCTTTGCATATGGCCAAGTCCCTGGCAGCGGGGGCACTTGATGTCGGAGCTGCGACTTGTCGAAGTGTTGGGTGCAGCCGCCTTTGCTGCAACACCTGGAGGCATCTGGGACTTGCTGTTATCTTGTCCCCGTGATGTAGAAGGTGCGATGCTGCTGCGTACAACACCCGTGGAGGGTGCTGTAGAAGCACGTACGCT
This sequence comes from Neostapfia colusana, assembly GCA_030760725.1. Lineage (NCBI taxonomy): Eukaryota > Viridiplantae > Streptophyta > Magnoliopsida > Poales > Poaceae > Neostapfia > Neostapfia colusana. The sequence continues at coordinate 23,763,805 of JASWHV010000019.1, read as the reverse complement.
CGAGGAGGGCGCTGCTTTGGATGGCACCAGAAATTGTCGTGGCGTGAAAGTGTTGTTCCGCCGCTGCTGTTGGCGACCCTGCACTTCTTTTTCTGCTAACATAGCAAGTTGAAATAAATGTTGAATAGAATGATATTCCTTGTAGTCAATTATGTCCTGGATCTCACGCCGCAAGCCCCCATAAAACCTAACAATTTGGTCTTCCTGATCCTCAACTACCCCACAACGAAGCATACCTTTTTGCAACTCTTGGTAGTACTCTTGGACAGTCATGTCACCCTGACCAAAGCGTTGCAATTTCCTAAGAAGATCACGTCTATATGAAGGAGGAACAAACCTAGCACGCATCTCTTCTTTTAACGCAGCCCATGTCTGTGGTGCATTACGCGTATTGACAAGTTCATTCCACCAAATTCTAGAAAAATCTTTAAACTCACTAGTGGCTTGTCTAACTCTATGTCCCTCAGGAACAAGATGAGAGCTAAATTTTTGTTCTACTGTCATCTCCCAATCCAAGTAAGTCTCAGCATCATAAGATCCATACAATGTTGGAATAGAAAACTTAATCTTAGCATAAGGATCATTATCTTGTTCAAGAGCATGAGGACGAGGTCTACCTCCCATACCTTGACGATTTCGTCGAGGGCGACGGCGCTGCTGTGCATCAACCTCATCGTTATTGAAGTCATCCTCTGTGTCGTAGTGAGCATGTGCATCACCATCAAGGATGATAGAGGGTGTTGCTTGTTGGGGAAGACGAGTCTCCATCTCGTCCAACCGTGTGGTCAGACCAGCAACACTTGTATGGAGCCTCTGAAAGGTGGCTGTTGTAGTGGTCTGGTAATTGTTGAAATCTTCGGTCATTGCCCGCATCATGTCCTTTAGTTCCATATGGGACACGCACTCATCATCATCCGGAGGTGTAGAGCCAGAGGTCTTACCCATAGTCTTCTTTCCTGTCACTGTTAGTACAAAACAGAAACGAAGACAAAAAGATCGTGAAGAACCCTATTACTACGCTCTCCGAAGTGGGTGGAAAATCGATCAGTAAGATGCGTCTTATCCCGCTCTTACAAGTTTCTTACCAGCACTGCAGGTGGCCAACGGTGACCGGTGTGAAGCAAGCAGAGAGTGGGTGTGATTGCAAAGGTTACCTGTTCTGCTTGAGAGAAGGTGGAGCTTGGAAGGCTCAACTGCAGTATATGTATGTGGCACACAAGTTAGTAACAGATAGCAATGCTGAATAAGTGTCCAAAGAATTTCACCTAGTTGCTGGCCTAAGAATGTATTAGAACAGTTGTGGCAACAAGCAAGGACAAGGATGAATGATGATGAACAACAAGGATAATATCAGCAAGTATCCAGCACTCACACAGAAATAGCACAACTAGAAAACCCCTTAGCCTCCTGTTTTTGTCTTGAAGCACTAGTAGAAATCAAAATCTTTTTTTTTTCTCTTTATTTTTTAATATTTTTTCTCAACCAGGGGCACAAGAATAGAAACAGCACCAAGTATTAGCTCAAACCGATGAAAGATGAGATCGGCACAAATTCAGGAGCGATTGGAAAAAAACTGGTGCTGGAACTTCAGAGTTTGAAACGAGGGACTTCTTAATTTTTTTATTTTTTTTGAAAATGCCGTATGTGGACTTTTTTGAGACCTTTCTGGGAAAAGAAATGCGCCTCAATCGGAGTTACGAGCGAAAAGTTATGCCCATTTTAAGGAGGATACCCCGAATCAGGTTTTGGTGGTGGTGGAAACTGCAACAAAAACGAATCGGTGGATGGAATTTTTTTGTAGATTGTTTTTTTAGATGGCAGCGGATGGAAGAAACAAAACTGAACCAAAACAAATCTAAACCAGCAACCAGACTCAACCTAGGACACGAACTCAGAACTACGGACTCCGAAACTAAATTGCGCAAAAGATTGAGCGGGGATTGTAGGTCAGGGAAACTAAAATTTTTTTTGTGGCTTTTTGTGGACGATAGGACTGAAACAAAATAAATCTAAAGGCACACAAGTATACCTCACGGTGAACCTGGAAATCTGATAGCAATTGATAGGAGGATGAGTCCCGATCTTCCGAGAGGTAGGGTAAACTTGATTGGGTGGAGATCTCGACGTTGATGATCCAAGGCTCCGAACGAACGAAACCCCGCAATCACTACACCACTGCTCCGTTGGTTATCACCCGTGTCACACGAATGACCTTGCCAAGAAGTCTTATCCCTGCAAGCGCAATCAAGAACACAAGCAAGAACAGAGAAGTTGCAATCAAAACTGAATTGATCACAAATTTGGGGGCTCACAACCGATGATCGGCGACACTGTTCAATGACAGATTGTAACTAAGCAAAACCCAGCTGTTTGTGATGGCGGCTAGGGGGTATAAAGGAGGTGGAGGACGACCAGGGGGGTGCTGGGGTCGTGACCTAACCCTAAGACACGTACATAATGGACTTGGACTCGATACAAGGCCCAATGGCCTAACTAGGTGATGCAACACCCTGACAGACTCTAAACTTTATATTGTTTCGAAGTTTCCTGTCGACTCCGAGGGAATTTTGACGTGGGGCTAGTTCCATTTGAAATTTTATCCTCTCAGATTTCCGTGCATATGTAGAACATCAAAAACGGAGTCCGTATGCCTCCTGTGCATCCATTTTAAGGTGGACTGCTCCTGGGCCCGAGTTGGACTCGAGTTTGAGTTGGGCTCGGTCTCTAACGTCTTGTTGGCGTATTTTCTGGTCCTCCATGCCTCCAAACCCCTCTCCATGTATCTCCATGTCCTCTCCATGGTTCCTAATCATAATTAATCCATTAGGTAGCAACATACTCTCAAAATTCACATATAAAGAACTGTTCAGGAATGAGCTCACCTCTAAATTCAATTGCCGTGCTCGAGCTCTAGTAATTGGACCTTGCATGTCTACCATGTGAGTGTTGTGTATATCTGCAGGAGTGATGTCCACATCACTAGGAGCTGAGGAAGTTCCTCACAACGCTACCAGTCATGGTGTCCCCTGAACAAGGCGAGCCACTACTCCTCTACATCGCTGCCACAACTGAGGTCGTGAGCATGGTTCTGGTCGCCGAGCGACCAGAGCTCTGTCGCCCCCAAGTTCTAGAAGAAGCCCTCGTTGCTGTTAGTCTAAATCCCCACGGCTCAGACTCTGCAGTAAATCCTTGTAAGGGGGAAGTAATAGGTCCCAAATGGGAGGACCTGATGATCGATGGATATCTGGGTCCGAGCTCCCAGAATGCAGTACCAGACCCGGGGGCTTGGGGACCCCGAGTTTCGGATCTCCCCAAGAAGAACCGGTCGGGTCTAAGCCGTCTAGACCCGACAAAAGGTATGCATTTGGGTCTGATCTCCCAGAGTGCAGTTTTGGACCAGGGGGCCCGGGGTCCCCGGGTCCCGGACCTCACCAAGAAGAGCTGGATGGGCCACAGACGCCTAGACCTGACAACTGGTGTGCACCTGGGTCCGAGCTCCCATAGTGCAGTCCCGGACCCGGGGACCTGGGCCCCCGAGCCCTGGACCTCTACGAGAAGACGCTTTGGACCCCTCCGGGAGGGTCCGAACCATCCAGCATCCGATCTACTTCATTAGTGAGGTCCTCCACGTGCCAAGACAAGATACCCCGAGGTGCACAAACTGCTCTATGCAGTCCTCGTTGCATCAAGGAAGGTGCGCCATTACTTCCAGGCTCACAAGATCTCGGTGGTTACCTCGTACCCACTGAGAACCGTCCTCCACAGCCCAAACGCCACTGGAAACATAGCTAAATGGGCTGCGGAGTTGGTGGAGTTCGAGCTGGACTTCTTACCGCGCCATGCGGTGAAAATCCAGGCGTTAGCTGACTTCGTGGCAGAGTGGACTCCACCACCATGCCAGCTAGTGGGCCAGGACATCGGTGAACCAGAGCCTAGAGCTCCGATCTTCACTAGGCCCTATTGGACTCTCTACTTTGACGGCTCCTCGTGGAAGCAGGGAGCCGGAGTGGCGGTTCTGCTCATTACACTAACCGGAGAGCAGTTCAAGTACAAGGTGCGACTTGACTTCAAGGCAACCAACAACATGGCGGAGTATGAGGCTCTCATCTTCGGGTTAAAGACTGCACTGTCCCTTGGCGTCCAATAGTTGCTGGTCAATGGTGATTCTCAATTGATCATCAAGCAAGTCAAGGGAGAGTGTTGCTGCAATGATCCACAGCTTGAGCCATATCTCCTCCAAGTTCAGAAGTTGGAGGACTTCTTATCCTTGGACTTGTGCCATGTTCCCCGTGCCAATAATACAATAGCCAACGACCTATCAACGAAGGCTTCCACTTGGGCTCCGGTACCTGATGGGGTATTTGAAAGGAAGTTGCTGCAACATACCGCCTGGCTGGCCGAACTAGGCGAAGGGGGCAGGACCAGCACCTCAAAGCTGGCGGTCACGGCGGCCATGTTACCATGGTGCCCGCCAAGGATCGTAAGCATCACCGAGGACTCCGTGCAACCTGGCGCTCAAGGTCCAAGTGCTCAAGTTAGTCCCGTTGCATGGATCACGGAGTTCCGGGACTACTTGAAAGACAATTTCCTTCCCTATGCAGCGGAAGGGATTTATTTTCTGTGAAAGGGTGTCATAGTGTCTAGGAGCAGTGCTTAGAACAGCTAAGTCACGGAGGAGACCTGTCACTTTCGACATCCGGGATGGCTCACTGCCTTCTAGTATGGCATGTTTCCTTGTATGAGAAAGAACCTGGAGTGAAAAAATTATGTCCTGTCTTGTGCATCCTCCTTTTACAGTTTGTGCTTCCTCAAGCATATCAACTGTAAACGGGCAATCCACGTGCCCTTGGACCTAAAGTCAGCTCTGGGGCTGACACGTGCACATGAATTTCGGAGTTGACACGTGCCTTGGGCTCCGGCCCAAGCCTCCCCGCTGAGGTGAGGTCCGGGGCTGCCACGTGTACCCTGGCTCCGAGCCGCCTCCCCGCTGAGGACGGCTGAGGAGCAGACACGTGCTCTGGGCTCCGGCCCGAGCCTCCCCACTAAGGTGAGGTTCGGAGCTGCCACGTGACCCTCTGGGACAAGATGATGACAAGGACCAATTTTCCCTTAGTCCTTATGCCGCTAAGGACCTGGAAGGAGTGGTAGCCGCACTGCCGGAGCCATCTGGGTCCTTACGCAGCTAAGGACCCGGAGGAACAAGCTCAAGACATCGGCAAGGAGCTATACATGTCGGTTAAAGTCAATCCGGACCCTTGCCCTGCCAAGGGCCCGAGGTCTACATCGACAATACAAGATAAAGAAAGACTTGAAATAAAGAAGCTTTCATTAATGACAGAGTTCTGGCATACAAAAGGGGATACAAGACGACTAAGGAACTCAGCAGCTACAAGTCAAGCTATCTCCTGCTCCGTGGCATACTTGGTTGTCCCCCAAGCTGATCTCTGCGCAGAGAGACGGTCACCTGCTGTAAGACCGAGGACGGCAGCAACGCATGCTGGACCGAGGCAACAGGTAACATCCAGTGTCGCATGGGCCAAACACCATCTATGGCGGATCTGGTTGTCCAAGACAGTACCTAGAGGAAGGCTTCATCACTCTGGACTTAACCTTCCTCCAGTGCCGGCAGGTAGCCCTTCTTCAGTGAGGCGCCTAGAGGACATGCCCCACACGACACTAGCATAGAGGCTCCCTACAAAGTCAAGGGTCCTGTCCCCGACGACCTCCCTTTCCATCGGAATGCCATCAGGATGGCTTGTGCTTCTAATCGGGACCGCCAAGAAGAGGGATGCCTTAGAGAGCCGCACTAAAGGCCTCAAACACACGAACATCTCACAGAAGTGGACGAGGATGGCTACTGGTTTGAGAGCATCTAGTAGGCTAGAGTGCTGAGGAGCGGAGGCTTCCAGCGCGCAAGAGGAGAACAAAGGCCACATGGTGAGGGGGGGGGTGCCATCCAACATCGGAAGACCTCCTTTTATACACACCCGTGACCATTGGCAGGGCAACAAGGGCGACGATTGGGCTTCCACCTCTGCACGCCGTGGGTTATTCCCCTCCCCCAACGATAGGATGGACTCGGGTCCACCTGTAAGGCACCAGGGGATGGACGGATAACCTCCCGAGAATGTCCGACAGTTCCCAAGAAGAGCAGTGCAACCAACCCATTGGTTGCCGTAGTAAGTGCCCCGAGGCAACCCCTCGGGCATGGCGCCACTCTCCTCCCCCCTTCGACAGGAATGATCCAGGTCCACCCGTCAGACACCGGGGGCCAGGCGAGTAACATCTCGAGAATGTCTGGCGGTTCCTGAGAAATACGACACGGTGAGGCTGTGACAATACACTCGTTGGTTGCTGCGGTAAATATCCCAAGGCATCCCCTTGAGTATGTCGCCTCGGCACTCGCCCCCCATGATGGGTAGGGCCCCGGCCCACAGGTCAGACACTAGGGGTCAAGCAAGTAACGTCTTGGGAATGCTCGGCGGTTCCCAAGGAGTGGGTTGCAGGCTACCACGAAGCAACCCCTCGGGTGCGTCGTCGTAGCCCATCTGTCAAGAGTGAACACGACGATCCGCTGCCATTTCGACTGGCAAATACGTCCTCTACGCCAAGAACGTGCAACCTTTTCATCTCCCAGGTACAACCACTCGTCCACTACGTAAAAATCTCACCACAGCTTCAATTTCCAAAGTACAAGCTCAAAACCACCACGCGAGAAAGATGGGGGCCCAACCTACGGGCTCGATGCCTCCCAAGAGATGGGCTCGGAGCCACTGTCGGAACCCTGCAAACCAGGTACCCCACGTAGTGGATAAAAGGTAGCCTGGGCCCCACCTCCCCGCTGAGGTGGGCCCCAGCGAAAGCCACGTGCCCTAGGCCCCATGGTCAGCCCTGGGGCTCACAGGTGCGCATGAGCACTGGGGCAGCCACGTGCCCTGGGCTACGGCCCGATCCTCGACGCTGAGGTAAGGTCCGGGGCTGACATGTGTCCCCTGGCTCTGAGCTGCCTCCCCGCTGAGGGCAGATCCGGTACAGACACGTGCCCTGGGTTCCAGCCCGAGCCTCCCCGCGGAGATGAGGACCGGAGCCGCTACGTGTCCTCTGAGACCAAACCCGTTGAGAAGAGCTCCAGAGCCGCCACACGCCCCACGATCCGTCTTTGGCCGTGGGTCAACGAAGTCAAGAAGAAAGTGCGCTGTCAAGCTTCGCATTCAAGGCTCGTGCCTTCCCCAGAAGCATGGCGCACTTCACACGCCTCCGTCCCTTGCCCGTTCACCATTACAGTGATAAGACAAGACAGTAAGGCATGACAACAGTACAGTGCCACCCAACGACACGAAACCGCCCAAGCAGGGCGAGAAGACGCGAAGACAAGATGGCGTCTTCCTCATCACCTGATACACGGTTAGGGGCACTCAGCGCGCCGGACGGCGGGACTTAACTCTCCCACCGCCCGCTCTACTCAGAGGACGAAACCATAGATTGTGCATAGGGTTTACTTAGCTCTAGGGCCACCTGTCGGGCCCCAGGCCCCATTGTAACCACCGCGACCTTGAACTATGAAAGGACCGGGGTGACCACCCTGCAAAGGGTTCGGCGATTTTGCATCCCAGATCACACTATGCACAAGCACACACGCTCAAGCAATAGAACAAGAACTCTTGTGGACGTAGGGTATTACGATCCGACGGCCCGAACCATGTAAATCTCGGTGTCCATCAGCTCCCTCGAGGCCAGGTCGTGTAGGGCGCCAAGTCCCCTCCGAAAAAAAAGAACCTCGCGGGCTGCTTCCGAGCAGGACGGGAGGAGTGTCGCAGCTCACACTCCGACAGCATGCCTCCGCGCACTCCCGTTCATCATTAGGGTGACAAGACTGGTCCGTGAACCGTGCTAGAAGCACTGTGCCACCCAACGGCACACCGCTACCCAGCAGACCGTGAAGACGCGACGACAAGACGATGTCTTCATCATCACCTGCTACTCATTCAAAGGTGCCCGACATGTCAGGCGGTGCGCCTTAACTCAACCGACAGATACATCACATGTAGCTATAAATACCCTAGATTGTGAATAGGGTACGGACAGCCATGGGCCCACCTGTCGGATCTCAGGCCACAATGTAATTGTCCAGGCCTTGAGCTATAAAAGGACCGGGCTAAACTTTGGGCAAAGGTTCGCAACCAAGCCAACTCACTCACTCATACGCGCAAGCAATACAACACAACACTCCCATGGACATAGGGTTTTACGCTCTGGTGGCCCAAACCACGTAAATCCTCATGTTCAGTTGTGTTCATCAGTCTCATTCGATCTAGACAGTTAACCTGAGGCGGCCCCACAGGACCTCGTTGGGTGGTGCCGTGTTATGCGGCACCCAACAGTACACGGGTTGCAGAAACACATCATATTACATAAATAGTTTAGCGGAAATGTACAAGAATGTTTTACAAATAAGTTATATCAGAGTAAACTACAGTGGAAGACTATCACTCTCACGTCTCATATCTAAACTAGCAACAAAGAAACGGTCCAGCCCGCGGACGTTTCTTACTAGCAACACAAAGACAATCTGCAGCGGCGAGGATGCTCTTAGAGTAAGCACTCAGAGGTTCCCGAGTCTCATCGGCATCCCTTCTCATAAGCATCGAGTCAATTACCTGCAAAACAACTCGGATAGCATCCGTGAGCATAACGCTCAGCAAGACTTAACCGTCACCCTAAACATGAAACTCTAAGTGAGGTTATGAACCTAACATAGGATGGCATAAGCATAATTAAACTCGCCTAAAAGTGAATCCTTACTTTCAGTATTAATTGCAGTATTTTAAGTAACCCTGGGCACGCCACATCGGGAGTCCACAATCAAACAAGAAACACTTTCCCCCGATGTAAATTTCTCATGGCATAAAAGAATCGAGTTTGCACTAGCCTATTCATCAAGATCCAATACAAAGGTAGTATAATACTTTACATCAAAATGATTAGTTCCTTTCTCATGCAAGTTCTTACTACGTCACGATTGTGAGAACAAGTATGCTCGGTCCATTCCGCGAGCGACGGTGATTCGAATCAATAACACCCGGACTACACGACACGTACGCCCATACTCGACGTTGCCTACAACAACCATCACTGACGTCGTACGTGGCAGCCTTTCCCCCGTTTCACCCCCGCTGAATCGATCAAGTCGCCCTGTACAGTAGCTACTCTCATGGTGCACCTTCTGACGTGAGATGTCATGAGAATATTCCCCACATACTGCACACTGGCCGCCCGCCTGAGGCGACCCGAAAAGTCCCAACGACAGCTTCCCGAGGTACATCGGTTTACTGGGTCCCATATAGCCAGCATGAGTCCGGTACACAACTCAAACTTGTTCAACAGGGCCGCATACGGATCGGTCCTTGACCGACACGGACAGGTCTATAGCACCCAGGCCCCTATGTCCTGCTGCCCCTACAACCTTCCGGTCTCAACTTCAACTTGCTACCTCATTTATGAACCAATCCCGTATGCCCCTGTTGTTCCTGAAACTGCGAGTAGCATCTCACTACTCGACTTCTACCGAACCGTACTTAAGCATGGCAGTTCTACACGGTGAAAGACACCTACCCAATACTCCATTGGTCATTTGGCTATGCAAGAGGAGTATCAAACACTAGACCTAATACATACTTCATATCCTGACCGAAAGTGAATACAAAAATAAAAACTTAATAGCTGTCAAATGCAAACCGGAGCTTGCCTGTTTTGCAGGGTATTCGTATATAACCAGTTAGTGTCCTTGCAGTTCCACCCTTGACTCTTCGGAGCTTGATCCACTTCGATGAATCACTCCTTTGAGTCCCCCTTCGTTGTGGTTCCTATTGAGTTGCATATGCACATATTTTATAGAATGTAATGGAAAGAAGTTATGGAATTAATTTCTTAGGACAGAGGTTGTGTGGAAAAGCCAAGAATGGCTTGGTTTGCCTCTGTTGTGCAAAGAACAGAAATAAACTAAATTGACCTTAAGGCCTTAGCTATACACTAACCCTTTTCTCTAATGAACATAATAGATAAGCTGAAAAGATTTGAGTGCAACTGAAGAACAAGAACTCCAATGGCCTCAAAACTTTTACAGAAGGTTCTATACTACCTAAGGATTTAGCTTGCCAAATTGCAGCTAATGTGGAGTCATATTGTGTCCCCCATAATTCTCACAACATCTCTTTTGTATTTTTCCCTTATACATAAGTATGGAGATTAAGAACAGGGAGTTCAAGGACTCATCCTGGGCTGATAATTTACATGTGAGTTCTTGATCACATGAGAGTCATCTGGTCCAAAATTCAGCCCTTTTACTTAAGTAGTTCTCCCAGAACAATTCTTTAAGCATTTGTACTCAAAAGAATTAATTCTGTAGAAATGTGCATTTTCATGCCCAATTAAGTGAACTACAATTCCAAGTATGTCTCATAGACCTTGACTAAATTTTCCTATGATTTTTGGAGCTACGGATTGCTTAGTACAGATTTTTGAAGTGGGAAACATTTTCTGAAAATGTTTCTGGACTCTTTTGAACACAGTAGTTTGCATTTAGCAAAATCCTACTCAAATGATCTTCAAATGAGCTGAAAATTTGCTAGTAGGTCCACAATATGGAAAGGAATATTCTGGCAAAGTTTGGGGATTTTTGGATAACCCAAACTCCCTCAATAATTCTTTTTCTGAAAATTTTCAAAGAATTTTCCAGAATATAATCTTGACTTTCATACAAAGCTGAGTTCATATTTGGATAGAACTCAGAGAGATGAATCTAACCCAATTGGAATCACTCAAATTGGAGTTTTCTACAGGGAGATATGAATTTCCATAGATTGAGCTAACCCTGGAATTATTTTCCTATTGAAAATCCGGCTGGACCCACAGTTTTGAATTCCAGCCAATAGAAACGAAGCCACACCGGGCCACAGCGTATCTGCGCGCCAACACACGGGATCCCGGCCACACCTGATCCCGGGTTTAAAATTTGGGCTGCTGACAGGCGGGGCCCACGCTTCTTCTTCTTCCTCCGGCTTCCTCGCTCGCGCCCGCGCTGCCCCTCGCCGGCCCGACGCCGGAGCTCGCCGTCTCGCCGTTTCCGGCCACCGCCTGAGCTGAAACTCGCCGCCAGGGAGTTTGTGACACCGAGGAACACGACTGTGGGGTCTGCTAGGGCTGCCGACGACCGGAACATGGCCGGCGACGTGCGACAGCTACTGTGAAGGTCCGGCGGCGTTGCCCAAGGTATCCAGCCCGCCAAAACCTGTGCCGACGAGCCCTACAGCACCAGTGGATGATTGCAAGGCTCGGCCTGGCCCCTAGATGGCTCGGGAAAAGCCGCAAATCGGTCGTCACCGTGCGCCCGATTCGGTCCGCTGGAGAAGTGATCGGTAGACCTCAAAATACATCGCCCCAAAGGGTTTTCATGCGACGGATGCTTAGGAGAATATGATCGCCGGCTAGTCCAGCTCCTTCGTGCAAAGTTTGACGAGATAAGAATGGATAGAAGTGGAGAATTTTGGATTTCCATACCGGATGCTCGGGTTGAAACCGCCGGAGCAAAACCTCGGAATTCGCCGGCGATGCTTCACGGTATGGCCTGAGCTTGGGCTGAGAGCAGCACCGCACCCGTGCGCGTCCGTAGCGGTGATCGCTCGGCAGTGAAACCCCCTGTGGAGGGCTGTCCACGAGCGCCCGATCACTTTCTCGGATTAGGTCGCCGCGGCGGCGGTCGTTCTCGGGCACCGGAGGCCGCAGCTCACTTGCTCGTGGGTCAGGGAGGTGGAGGTTGAGCTCATGGGAGTGTTTAGCAGCTCGGGGGAGAAGGAGGCGCGCCATTTCCGTGATTTCTCGAGCAGGCCGAAGCAGCGGCGGTGAGGCGCTCGGCTCTCGGTTTGTTTGCGAGGAGAAGAAAGCAACTGTGCTTTGCTTCGGCCGGGGGGCACGTGATCACGTTGGGGGCGCGGCCAGGACCGACCTCGGGGCGCCAGCGCGTGGAGACTGGCAGCAGGAGCTGGCGCGGCAAGCTCCTCTGTGGCGCTCGCGAGCTGCTCGGGAAAATTTCCCACCGAGAGCAAAACTTAGTGAGTAAGTCTCCTCCTTTAGCTCTGTGACATGTGGGTCCCACTCCACATGTACCTCCCAAATATCTGTTCAAGCTGATCTCTTTAATCCCAGAATTCTAAGTTTAAAAAGGTGGGCTAGAATTTGAATTCCTCAAATTCAGTTTGAATTTGCAAGACTAAATCTGATTTTGGTTTAGAATTCGCAATATCTTCTTTTTAGCTCTCTTTTGAGCCCACCCTACAAATGGAAAGTTGGTGAGCAAACTCCTCCCTATGATTCCACCTATATGGCTGCATTTTTATTCAAAGTCCTTGACCACCACATGTGTGAATCTTTGAATTTCAAATCTAAATTTTAAACTCACATGCAAAGAGGTATTTAACTCCTTATTGGTTCAACACTTTTAAATAAGAAGGTGAACCTCATGTTGGATGTTCATCCATGTATTACTTTGCATGAAGAAAAGTTTTAGCAAGTCCCATTTTTCATGTCATTGCCACACATATGAACTCAAACCATAGTTTTTATTCATACACATTTTTGGGACTTTTACATTCCTCCCCCCTTAAAAGAATCTCGTCCCGAGATTACAAAAGAGGAACGAGACGGGAGAGGTAATTACAAACTGTACAAAGCTAAAAATTCCGGATAGTTGGTGCGGAGGTAATCTTCACTTTCCCACGTCGCCTCTTCCGCGGTGTGATTACTCCATAGCACCTTGTAAAATTTGATCGTCCGGTTCCGAGTTACCCGGGTCTTTTCATCCAAAATCTGAACCGGTCGCTCGGTGTAGGTCAGGTCCGGTTTCAGTTCGTCGATGTCCTCAGTGCGAACAGCAGCAGTGAATTCGAGGCACTTCCGCAGCTGTGAAACATGAAATACATCATGAACACCCGCTAGACTTGCCGGTAATTCCAGCCGGTAGGCTACGGGTCCGCACTTCTCCTTGATAGCAAAAGGACCAATAAAACGGGGAGCGAGTTTTCCCTTTACACTGAACCGGTGAATTCCCTTCATCGGAGATACCCGAAGGTACACATGCTCTCCGACGTCAAAATGCAAAGGCCTACGCCATTGATCAGCGTAGCTCTTCCGTCGGGATTGTGCAACCTTTAAGTTCACTTGTATCAACCGAACTCGGTCTTCGGCTTCGTTGACAAGATCAATCCCAAACAGAACTCTTTCGCCGGACTCACACCAATTCAGTGATGTGCGACACTTCCGGCCGTAGAGAGCTTCATACGGTGCCATTTTAATACTCGCTTGATAACCGTTGTTATATGAAAACTCCGCCAGCGGTAGGTGATCGTCCCAATTCCTACCGTGGTGGATGGCACACGCTCTCAACATGTCCTCGAGCAATTGATTCACCCTCTCAGTTTGTCCATCGGTCTGAGGGTGATATGCGGAGCTTCTAATTAGCTTGGTGCCCAACGAGGCATGCAGCTGCTCCCAAAACCGAGCAACGAACAGCGCACCTCGATCTGAAATGATGGTCTTCGGGACACCATGTGAGCATATAATTCTAGAGATGAATAACTCCGCATATTGCCTTGCTCGATAATGAGTGTTCACCGGTATGAAATGAGCTGATTTCGTCAACCGGTCGACGATCACCCATATCGAGTCATGCTTCTTGGATGTGAGCGGTAATCCGACGATGAAATCCATACTCACATCCTCCCACTTTCATGCCAGTATCTTCAAAGGTTGTAGGGGTCCGGCTTTCCGCATATGATCAGCCTTGACCCGTCTACACGTATCGCATTCAGATACGTATTTAGCGATTTCCCTCTTCATCCTCGTCCACCAAAATTTCTGTTTCAAATCTTGGTACATCTTGTTACTTCCGGGATGAATGGAAAACTTAGACAGGTGGGCTTCATCCAAGATCTTCTTCCGGAGTTTCATATTGCACGGTACCACTATACGGTTGTTAAACCATATTGTACCATTCTCATCCTTCCGGAAGCATTTCACCTCTCCGTTGTCCAGTCTTCTCCGTATGTGAGACATACCTCTGTCTCTTTTTTGAGCCTCAACAATCTCTTCACGGATTGTTGGAATGAGCGCGAGATTATAAAGTGCGCCATATGGGATGACACGGAGGCTTGGTTCATCATCTTCCAACTCAGCAGCCGCTAAGTTGTGAACGTGAGCTTTCCGACTAAGCGCATCGCCAACCACGTTTTCTTTTCCTGGATGATGGTGGATCTCAATTTCATAATCTTTGATGAGCTCCAACCATCTCCATTGTCTCATATTCAGCTCCTTCTGCGTGAAGATATACTTCAAGCTTTTATGGTCGGTGTAGAGGTGAACAAGATTACCATGTAGGTAATGCCTCCACATTTTTAATGCCAACACCACAGCAGCAAGCTCAAGATCGTGAGTTGGATAATGCTGCTCGTGGTTTCACAGTTGACGAGACCCATAGGCGACTACATGCCCTTCTTGCATCAGAACGCAGCCGAGACCGATGCTGGATGCATCACAGTATACATCAAATGGCTTCGTCGTGTCCGGCTGAGCAAGAACTGGAGCTGTTGTGAGATGTTTCACCAAGGTTTTGAATGCGGCTTCACATGCTGCATTCCACATGTATTTAGTGCCCTTCTTCAGCAGCTCCGTCATTGGTTTAGCAATCTTTGAAAAGCTCGGAATAAACCTCCGATAATACCCCACTAAACCTAGGAAACTTCGGACCTCGTGGACTGACTTTGGAGATTCCCACTTCAGCACTTGTTCAATCTTGCTGGGGTCCACGGCAATGCCCTCTGCTGAAATAATATGGCCTAGGAAAGGCACTTGATCGATCGAGAACTCGCACTTGCTGAACTTGGCATATAACTGGTGCTCCCGCAACCGTTGTAGCACAATACGCAGATGTTCAGCGTGCTCTTCTTTAGATTTGGAGTAAACCAATATGTCGTCGATGAATACCACGACAAACTTGTCTAACTCCGGCATGAACACTGAATTCATCAAGTACATGAAGTGTGCCGGAGCGTTGGTTAACCCAAATGACATGACGAGGTACTCATAGAGTCCGTATCTCGTCGAGAAAGCTGTCTTCGGTATGTCCTCCGGTCGGATCTTGATTTGATGATAGCCCGACCGAAGATCCATCTTCGAAAATACCTTTTCACCCACAAGTTGATCGAACAGGATGTCGATGCGAGGCAAAGGATACTTGTTCTTGATCGTGACAGCATTGAGAGGACGGTAATCAACACATAGCCGTAGTGTTTCATCCTTCTTCTTAACGAACAGCGCAGAGCAACCCCAAGGTGAAGAACTTGGTCGTATGAAACCCTTGCTCATGAGTTCATTCAGTTGCTCTTTCAACTCCGCTAGCTCGTTAGGTGCCATTTTGTAAGGCCTTCGTGAGATAGGCGTCGTTCCCGGCGCCAGTTCAATCTTAAACTCGACGTCCCGTTCGGGCGGCATGCCCGGTAAGTCATCGGGAAAAACATTGGGATAATCACATACCACCGGAATATCTTCAAGCTTCAGCGCTTCCGTGTGGTAGACCTCTACCATATCCGGATCTTTGCTGTCTAAAAACAGTGTGTGCTGTCCGTGAATCAGCGAGTCAATCTGGACAGTCCGGTTACCGATATTGAGAACGGCACCATGATGATTTAACCAAGACATCCCCAATATAATGTCTATCTTCTGCCTATCCAACATAATCAGCGATGTTGGGTATATTTTTCCACCCAAACACAAAGCTGCTCGGGACACAATCTGATTGGCAGAGATATTTCCTCCCGGTGATCGTATAAGAAAACTCGTTGTGGGAGTATTGGTAGATAATTGGTGCTGATCCACGCATGTTTTGCTGATAAAATTGTGGGTTGCACCAGAATCAAAAAGTATGAGCACGGGCACGTCCTTGAGAGTGAACATGCCCGCTAACACCGGTGCTCCCTCCGGGACATCCTCAATAGCCAGATGTTGCACACTCCCGGATTGCAATGCTGTTATGTTGACTGGAGCAAGTAGCGGCATACCACCTGATAGTGATGGCTGTCTGGTGTTCAACAACTTCTCCCGGCATTCTTGCCTAAAATGCCCTGAACGGTGGCAATAAGAACACGGAGGTTTCCCCGGTTGTTCGTTGACTTGTGGTTGAGAAGTTGATGTACTTGGCTGCAGCAATGATGCCACAGGCGTCATTCGTTGCCGCGGCAAAGGTGTTGCTTCAAGACATGATTCTTGAGCAGGAAATCTGTACGGAGTTGATCTCACTGGCGCTTGCCATCTTTCATCGGATGGTGTGTGATACACCACACGGTATTTGCGAGGAACAATTGGCGTGTCTTCTAGCACATCCTCCCGGTCCCTCTTCTCTTCTTGACACTCAAGTGTCGCTTGTTCTTGTAGCAGAGCAGCACTGATCAACTCGGTGTAACTGCCTTGATTGAACAAAGCTAACTTCTCTTTTAGTATGGCACTCAAGCCATAGAAAAAGTAGTCACACATTGCAGCTTCGCTCGTTGCATAAGCAGGAGCATATTGTGCCAGAAGATTGAATCGTCTGACATAATCGAGGACACTCATGTCCCCCTGCTTCAAATTTCTGAATTCCTGCTGCTGGGCCTTGATAAAACCCATAGGAATGTGACGAGCCCGAAATGCTTCACGAAATTCTGTCCATTCCACTTGATGGCCTTCCGGAACGGTGGCGAGATAGGCAAACCACCAATTTCCGGCGGCTCCATGGAGCTGTTGAGCTGCAAATGATGTCTTCTGATATTCGTCGCACTCAAACACCCCAAACTTGGACTCCATAACTCGAAGTCACTGATCAGCTTCCACTGGTTCATTGGCTTCTGTGAAAATTGGCGGTTGTGTCGCCAAGAAGTCCAAATAGGCGTTCCGAGGTGGAACGTTCTGTTGTGCAGGTTGGAGTAAACCTTGTTGTACCAAGGCTTGGAGTAGTCTGGTGTTCTCTTGACTTGACTCGACCATCTGAGCCATGACATCCGCCCATACCGTTGATGGCGGTGCCCGTGGTGGAGTCGAGTCATCACCGTCTTGGCGAGAACTTTCAGCCCTACTCGGAGACTGAGTACGCACCATACTGCAACAGCATAATTTTTGAGGGGAGTCAAAACATGATCTCAGAAGTATGTGAAAATATGTAAAACATGAACATGCTAAAACTTTATGAAAGCATAACAAAATTTCATGTTTACACATCTTTCTAAAGCTAACAGAAAACCATCCCCATTTGCTGTACAGAACTGACCTTTCTGTACTTAACCCAGATTTGGATCCAGTTACCAGCATTTTCAGAACTCAAGTCGAACACCAAAGTTAAAGTTAACTTCAGTATCTTTCCATCGAGTACCCACATGCCTCTGGATCATCTCTGGAACAAAAGTTAGAATTGTTCAAAGTTGACAGAATTTTCTGGCTAAATTTTGCCAGCACCTCCTTTGTATGTGGCTGTTTTCATCACAGTTTTACATACAAATGGGGTACAATTCTGAACAAACTATGAACTACAAAATCGTTGCAAGTTTCATAAGCTTTCCAACAGTGTATCATATGACCCTTAGAAATTTCTCTACAGATTGTGATGGCTAATTTACAGCAACATCCCGAGAAGTTTGCAGCTGCTCTGTTTTCCGAACAGTTTGCATTCATCTGGACATTCGACCAAGTTGGTGTCGGATTTGGCTCTGGAGTTCTACATAAAAGTTGTAGAGCACTTAGTAACATTTCCAGAACGGTATCAAACACCTCCATTGGTTCAAGCTAATCAGAGTTACTCTCTGTTAAAGACCAGAAAAATTTCTGTCTGAACAGAGCACTCTGTCTTTGAGATCAAAAGAAGCCTAACAAGTCTCTTCTTTGAAACTTAGTTCAAATAAAGAGCTCAGTAACTAATATGTGCTTTATCACATCCATTTTTAGTTTGGAAGTTAGTCATGAATGATTTATTCATAGATAAGAATACTATCCAGTGTAGTACGGTGACGATGCACCGTAAGACATATGACGGTACTACGTTGCCTCCCCAAAGAAAAACCTAACCGGATTACACCGGCATACACGTATCATTAGGTGGCACTAAAACGGTCACTCGCAAATGTGTTCTACACGCACTAAGGTTTTCATGGTTAGCACCTACATAAGCCACACTCAATCATCAGGTTCGGCTGCACACCGAACCCGGTATCCATAACAGTTTGTCCCGGCCGTCATCACTCGCCCAGGTGTTCTCAAGCCAAACACGCCTTGAGCTACGTGTTCACGTTACTGACCACGTGAAGGGGTCTCCCAAATTGCACCACGCACGTTAGGGAATGGCGTTGCTCGAATACCCCAAACGACATGAAGAGTCGTAGAGGATACTAAAGCGAGTCGGGTTACCTGCCACCCGTGAGGCTCCACCCTTCAGCTTGTGCGCACTGGTGGACAGCGCATACGTGCACCCCCCAAGACATAGACGTCCCGAGATGCACGATTTTCCGACATAGCACATAAGTTAGGTTGCCACCTTCATAATATGCTAATAGTAGTCCTTATGTGGGCCAAGTACCGTTATCTCACCGTATCCTAAGTTTTTGACATAATATGATGCTTAATCTGTGCTCTGTTCCCAACGCAACTCTGATACCATGCTGAGGCGGCCCCACAGGACCTCGTCGGGTGGTGCCGTGTTATGCGGCACCCAACAATACACGGGTTGTAGAAACACATCATATTACATAAAATAGTTTAGCGGAAACGTACAAGAATGTTTTACAAATAAGTTATATCAGAGTAAACTACAGCAGAAGACTATCACTCTCACGTCTCATATCTAAACTAGCAACAAATGAACGGTCCAGCCCGCGGACGTTTCTTACTAGCAACACGAAGACAATCTGCAGCGGCGAGGATGCTCTTAGAGTAAGCACTCGGAGGTTCCCGAGTCTCATCGGCATCCCTTCTCATAAGCATCGAGTCAATTACCTGCAAAACAACTCGGATAGCATCCGTGAGCATAACGCTCAGCAAGACTTAACCGTCACCCTAAACATGAAACTCTAAGTGAGGTTATGAACCTAACATAGGATGGCATAAGCATAATTAAACTCGCTTAAAAGTGAATCCTTACTTTCATTATTAATTGCAGTATTTTAAGTAACCCTGGGCACGCCACATCGGGAGTCCACAATCAAACAAGAAACGCTTTCCCCCGATGTAAATTGCTCATGGCATAAAAGAATCAAGTTTGCACTAGCCTATTCATCAAGATCCAATACAAAGGTAGGATAATACTTCACATCAAAATGATTAGTTCCTTTCTCATGCAAGTTCTTACTACGTCACGACTGTGAGAACAAGTATGCTCGCTCCATTCCGCGAGCGACGGTGATTCGAATCAATAACACCCGGACTACACGACACGTACGCCCGTACTCGACGTTGCCTACAACAACCATCACTGACGTCGTACGTGGCAGCCTTTCCCCCGTTTCACCCCCGCTGAATCGATCAAGTCGCCCCGTACAGTAGCTACTCTCATGGTGCACCTTCCGACGTGAGATGTCATGAGAATATTCCCCACATACTGCACACCGGCCGCCCGCCTGAGGCGACCCGAAAAGTCCCAACGACAGCTTCCTGAGGTACATCGGTTTACTGGGTCCCATATAGCCAGCATGAGTCCGGTACACAACTCAAACTTGTTCAACAGGGCCGCATACGGATCGGTCCTTGACCGACACGGACAGGTCTATAGCACCCAGGCCCCTATGTCCTGCTGCCCCTACAACCTTCCGGTCTCAACTTCAACTTGCTACCTCATTTATGAACCAATCCCGTATGCCCCTGTTGTTCCTGAAACTGCGAGTAGCATCTCACTACTCGACTTCTACCGAACCGTACTTAAGCATGGCAGTTCTACACGGTGAAAGACACCTACCCAATACTCCATTGGTCATTTGGCTATGCAAGAGGAGTATCAAACACTAGACCTAATGCATACTTCATATCCTGACCGAAAGTGAATACAAAAATAAAAACTTAATAGCTGTCAAATGCAAACCGGAGCTTGCCTGTTTTGCAGGGTATTCGTATATAACCAGTTAGTGTCCTTGCAGTTCCACCCTTGACTCTTCGGAGCTTGATCCACTTCGATAAATCACTCCTTTGAGTCCCCCTTCGTTGTGGTTCCTATTGAGTTGCATATGCACATATTTTATAGAATGTAATGGAAACAAGTTATGGAATTAATTTCTTAGGACAGAGGTTGTGTGGAAAAGCCAAGCATGGCTTGGTTTGCCTCTGTTGTGCAAAGAACAGAAATAAACTAAATTGACCTTAAGGCCTTAGCTATACACTAACCCTTTTCTCTAATGAACATAATAGATAAGCTGAAAAGATTTGAGTGCAACTGAAGAACAAGAACTCCAATGGCCTCAAAACTTTACAGAAGGTTCTATACTACCTAAGGATTTAGCTTGCCAAATTGCAGCTAATGTGGAGTCATATTGTGTCCCCCATAATTCTCACAACATCTCTTTTGTATTTTTCCCTTATACATAAGTATGGAGATTAAGAACAGGGAGTTCAAGGACTCATCTTGAGCTGATAATTTACATGTGAATTCTTGATCACATGAGAGTCATCTGGTCCAAAATTCAGCCCTTTTACTTAAGTAGTTCTCCCAGAACAATTCTTTAAGCATTTGTACTCAAAAGAATTAATTCTGTAGAAATGTGCATTTTCATGCCAATTAAGTGAACTAAAATTCCAAGTATGTCTCAGAGACCTTGGCTAAATTTTCCTATGATTTTTGGAGCTATGGATTGCTTAGAACAGATTTTTGAAGTGGGAAACATTTTCTGAAAATGTTTCTGGACTCTTTTGAACACAGTAGTTTGCATTTAGCAAAATCCTACTCAAATGATCTTCAAATGAGCTGAAAATTTGCTAGTAGGTCAACAATATGCTAAAGAATATTCTGGCAAAGTTTGGGGATTTTTGGATAACCCAAACTCCCTCAATAATTCTTTTTCAGAAAACCTTCAAAGAATTTTCCAGAATATAATATTGACTTTCATACAAAGCTGAGTTCATATTTGGATAGAACTCAGAGAGATGAATCCAACCCAATTGGAATCACTCAAATTGGAGTTTTCTACAGGGAGATATGAATTTCCAAAGATTGAGCTAACCCTGGAATTATTTTCCTATTGAAAATCCGGCTGGACCGACAGTTTTGAATTCCAGCCAATAGAAACGAAGCCACACCGGGCCACAGCATGTCTACGTGCCAACACACGGGATCCCGGACACACCCGATCCCGGGTTTAAAATTTGAGCTGCTGACAGGCGGGGCCCACGCGTCTTCTTCTTCCTCCGGCTTCCTCGCTCGCGCCCGCGCTACCCCTCGCCGGCCCGACGCCGGAGCTCGCCGGCTCGCCGTTTCCGGCCACCGCCTGAGCTGAAACTCGCCGCCAGGGAGTTTGTGACACCGAGGAACACGACTGTGGGGTCTGCTAGGGCTGCCGACGACCGGAACATGGACGGCGACGTGCGACAGCTACTGTGAAGGTCCGGCGGCGTTGCCCAAGGTATCCAGCCCGCCAAAACCTGTGCCGACGAGCCCTACAGCACCAGTGGATGATCGCAAGGCTCGGCCTGGCCCCTAGATGGCTCGGGAAAAGCCGCAAATCGGTCGTCACCGTGCGCCCGATTAGGTCCGCTGGAGAAGTGATCGGTAGACCTCAAAATACGTCGCCCCAAAGGGTTTGCATGCGACGGATGCTTAGGAGAATATGATCGCCGGCTAGTCCAGCTCCTACGTGCAAAGTTTGACGAGCTAAGAACGGATAGAAGTGGAGAATTTTGGATTTCCATACCGGATGCTCGGGTTGAAGCCGCCGGAGCAAAACCTCGGAATTCGCCGGTGATGCTTCACGGTATGGCCTGAGCTTGGGCTGAGAGCACCACCGCACCCGTGCGCGTCTGTAGCGGTGATCGCTCGGCCGTGAAACCCCCTGTGGAGGGCTGTCCACGAGCGCCCGATCACTTTCTCGGATTAGGTCGCCGCGGCGGCGGTCGTTCTCGGGCACCGGAGGCCGCAGCTCACTTGCTCGTGGGTCAGAGAGGTGGAGGTTGAGCTCGTGGGAGTGTTTAGCAGCTCGGGGGAGAAGGAGGCGCGCCGTTTCCGTGATTTCTCGAGCAGGCCGAAGCAGCGGTGGTGAGGCGCTCGGCTCTCGGTTTGTTTGCGAGGAGAAGAAAGCAACTGTGCTTTGCTTCGGCCGGGGGGCACGTGATCACGTTGGGGGCGCGGCCAGGACCAACCTCGGGGCGCCAGCGTGTGGAGACCGGCAGCAGGAGCTGGCGCGGCAAGCTCCTCTGTGGCGCTCGCGAGCTGCTCGGGAAAATTTCCCACCGAGAGCAAAACTTAGTGAGTAAGTCTCCTCCTTTAGCTCTATGACATATGGGTCCCACTCCACATGTACCTCCCAAATATCTGTTCAAGCTGATCTCTTTAATCCCCGAATTCTAAGTTTAAAAAGGTGGGCTAGAATTTGAATTCCTCAAATTCAGTTTGAATTTGCAAGACTAAATCTGAATTTGGTTTAGAACTTGCAATATCTTCTTTTTAGCTCTCTTTTGAGCCCACCCTACAAATGGAAAGTTGGTGAGCAAACTCCTCCCTATGATTCCACCTATATGGCTGCATTTTTATTCAAAGTCCTTGACCACCACATGTGTGAATCTTTGAATTTCAAATCTAAATTTTAAACTCACATGCAAATAGGTATTTAACTCCTTATTGGTTCAACACTTTTAAATAAGAAGGTGAACCTCATGTTGGATGTTCATCCATGTATTACTTTGCATGAAGAAAAGTTTTAGCAAGTCCCATTTTTCATGTCATTGCCACACATATGAACTCAAATTATAGTTTTTATTCATACACATTTTTGGGACTTTTACATTCCTCCCCCTTAAAAGAATCTCGTCCCGAGATTACAAAAGAGGAACGAGACGGGAGAGGTAATTACAAACTGTACAATGCTAAAAATTCCGGATAGTTGGTGCAGAGGTAATCTTCACTTTCCCACGTCGCCTCTTCCGCGGTGTGATTACTCCATAGCACCTTGTAAAATTTGATCGTCCGGTTCCGAGTTACCCGGGTCTTTTCATCCAAAATCTGAACCGGTCGCTCGGTGTAGGTCAGGTCCGGTTTCAGTTCGTCGATGTCCTCAGTGCGAACAGCAGCAGTGAATTCGAGGCACTTCCGCAGCTGTGAAACATGAAATACATCATGAACACCCGCTAGACTTGCCGGTAATTCCAGCCGGTAGGCTACGGGTCCGCACTTCTCCTTGATAGCAAAAGGACCAATAAAACGGGGAGCTACATGTGATGTCACTGTCGGTGGAGTTAAGGCGCGCTGTCTGACGCGGTGGGCGCCTCTGACTGAGTAGCGAGTGATGATGAAGGCGTCGTCTTGTCACCGCGACTTCTCGATCTGCTGGGTAGCGTTGTGCCGTTGGGCGGTACAACGCTTCTGGCACGCCCCGCCTCCCAGTCTTGTCACGGTAATGATAAACGGGAGTGGGCGGAGGCGTGCGCCTCCCGCCATGCTTCTGGGGAAGGCGCGAGTCTTAAATGCGTCGCCTGACAACGCATGTCATCCTTAGCTCCAGAGTCTTACGGCCCACAACAGATCGTGGGGCACGTAGCGACTCTGGAGCCCTCCTCTGCGGGGATACCGAGTACGGAGCCAGGAGACACGTGGCAGTGTCGGACCCTGCCTCAGCGGGGAGTCCTGTCCGGGGCCAAGGACACATGGCGGCTCTGGAGCCCTCCTCAGCAGGGAAGTCAGGCTCAGAGCCTCGGTATACGTGGCAGCGCTAGACCCTGCCTCAATGGGGAGGCCAGGTCCGGGGCCAAGGACACGTGGAGGCTCCGGAGCCCTCCTCAGCGGGAGGTCCGGGCCGGAGCGTGGGGACACATGGCGGCGCCAGACCCCACCTCTGCTGGGAGGCCAGATCCGGGGCCAAGGACACGTCGTGGCTCCGGTACCCTTATCAGCGGGGAGGTCAGGCCTGGAGAATAGGACAGTGGCAGCACCGAACGCTGCCTCAGCAGGGAGGCCAGGTCTGAGACCAAGGACACATGGCGGCTCTGGAGCCCTCCTCAGCAGAGAAGTCTGGCCCGGAGCCTGGGCACACATGGTAGCGCCGGATCCTGTCTCAGCTGGGAGACTTGGTCCGGGGCCAAGGACACGTGGCCGAGCCAGCACCCGCCTCAACAGGGAGGCGGGGTCTGGATTGTCTTGACCCTCCACGCGTGGGTACCCATTCTGCAGGGTACCAACAATTTCATTTTCATAAAGTAGCTAATTGTAGTTGTTTACTCTCCAAGCCTATCACAACTACTTCTTCTTTATTTGGGTTTGAGACCAACTATGTTATTACAAGATAGGTTGAGTTAGGGTCTGCCGTGTTAAAAAAATCTATGGCTGCACCAAAAGGGCACGTTTGGATTAAGATAGGGTACACTGCAGCAAAATATATTATTTTCGTCGGCCTAAAGTAATTTCGTGGGCCCTCACAAAAATAAATATAGTTTCGCGAGCCTGTACCCTGCTCACGACAATAAACCTTATTTTCGTGGGCCAGGAGGAAATCACACGAAAATAGGACCTAATTTCGTAGGCCAGGAGGAAGCACACGAAAATATAGTCTAATTTCGTGGGCCGGGAGGAAGCACACGTGTCTCGGGGGCCATCTGCCCACTACAACACGAGACAGCTCTAGTAGAGACACGTGTCTCGGGGGCCATCCGCCCAAACTTCATCTCAGCAGGCAACGGGCAGATAGACTGGGAGTATTGAATGAGGTGCATTGTGAGGCCAATCATTCAAGGATCGCGCCTTCCCTAGAAGCATGGCGCACGACGCATGCCTCTGCTCCCCGTCTGCTCACCATTATGGTGAAAGACAGAGCGGCGAGGCGTGACGATGCAACAGTGCCGCTCAACGGTACAGAGCCGCCTAACAAGGCGAGGAGACGCGGTGACAAGACGGGGACTTCATCATCAGCTGCCACCCGGGCAGAGGCGCCCGGCGGGACAAGCGGCGCACCATAACTTCGTCGACAGTGACAATGCATGTATCTGTAAATACCCATAGTTTATGTATAGGAGATAGATAGCCACGGGGCCACATGTCGGGCCGTGGGCCACCTTGTAACTGCCCCGGCCTTGGGCTATAAAAGGACCGGGGCAGCCTCCGGGCAAGGGGGTCGCGACCCAACCTACTCATTCTCATACGCGAGCAAGCAATAAACCAAGCACCCCCATGGACTTAGGGTTTTACGCTCCGGTGGCCTGAACCACATAAATCCTCATGTCTCTCTCGACATTGTGTTTGGACCTTTGTGATCCACTAGCCCCACGAAAAAAGAACCTCTGCGGGCTGCTTCCGAGCAGACCGGGGGAAGTGTCGTAGCGAACAATTTGACAGCTGTAAATGCCTATAGCTTATGTATAGGATGCATATAGCCACGGGACCACCTGTCGGATCCTGGGCCACCTTGTAACTGCCCCGGCCTTGAAGCTATAAAAGGACCGGGGCAGCCTCCGGGCAGGGGGTTCGCAACCTAGCCAACTCATTCTCATACGCGAGCAAGCAATACATCAAGCACTCCCGTGGACATAGGGTTTTACGCTCTGGCGGCCTGAACCACGTAAATCCTCGTGCCTCTCTTGCCATTGTGCTCATACCTTTGAGATCTACTAGCCCCACCGAGAAAACAACCTCCGCGGGATGCTTCCGAGCAGACCGGGGGAAGTGTCGTAGCAAACACTTTGATATTTGGTGCGCCAGGTAGGGGGCTTTTGGTTCTTGAAGCTGTCCGTGACCCATAATGATGAACATCCAGTCTTTCGGAGGTTCTTCCCACCCCTCGCATCGCCGGCGGCAGAGTGAGCAGGAAGCGTCCTCTGGTCCCAGAGCGGGACCCTCTGCACCGGCGCCGGCTCCTACGGCGACGGTGCCCGTTGCCTCCTGGCAGCCCTCGGCAGCGATGGCGACAACGTCGCAAGTGCCGACCGAAGCCAGTCCGGAAAGCATGCTGTTGGCAGCCCGCGCGCTCCTGCACAACCCCTCGAGTGTGGGAGCTTCCTCATCCACTGCTAAACAATGGCGCAATGACATCGACCACTGGTCGTCGCCGCGCTCAACTCGCCGTGTCACCGGAGACGGTGGCCAGGGACGGGACAGCTGCCGCCCCGTAACCTAACAAGGGATTACACGACGACGACAACCCACTCGATAGCGACGTCCAGGCTCCCCACCACCGACCTCAGGGGCGAGCTGGACCGCCATCGTTGTCAGAAGGAAGATGGCCACGTCACCATCGAGCGACAGCGCGAGTAGCGTCGCAGCCTCGGGGAGGAGTATGGTACCCTTGGTACCATGCGCCCCGTTTACGTGGGCCAGAACCCTGTCTCCCCAGGCTCAGTGGGAGGCTGCATGGCTCTAGCCCCGCACCTTCGTATGGCGGTGTGGCCGTGCAAGTTCCGGCCACACTTGCCGGAGAAGTTCGCCGGGACGGTCAACCCCGTCGAGTTCCTGCAGATCTACTCCACTGCCATCCTAGCTGCTAGAGGGGATGAGGCCATCATGGCCCACTACTTCCCTTGTAGCCTTGATCGGGTCAGCCCAGTCATGGCTCATGAACTTGCCCCAGGAGTCTGTGACCTCCTGTGACGCCCGGTCCCGTGAAAACGGATCCGAACTAATGCATATGTGTGCCCAGGATGTTCATCACACATACACATGTAATCCATAAACTGAACTCAGAATATAACCACGAATAATAGGGTTCAAGTACTTTATTACATCAATCTCTAACTTATTCTTGCAGCGGAAGTCTTCTAGCTTATTCTAGCAGCAGAAGTCTCTAACGATAGCGGAAGCAAACTAAACAGCAGCAGCGGCTCCATCTCCAACTCCACAGGCAAGTTGACGGTAGATCACACACCTAGTACTCCACATGATCTTCGAAGTACACTTCTCCTGTTGCTGATGATGAAGTAATAATGCAAGTTTGAGTACATGACGTACTCAGCAGGTGCGGGAAAATATGATATGTAGCTTACAGCAAGGTAGGATTTAAAAAGGCTCATTAAAAAATCAAAGTTTGTTTCACTAAACATGACAAAAAAAACTATCTTTAAGTGAATTTAATCCCAGCATGTATCCAATTAAAACATCAACATACCGCCATCATGATTCTACACTTTTCATGTCTCATCCAGACATTTATCTTTCTCAACTCTTTCTCATGCTCATAATGACCATCTCATGATCATATCCATCTCATATCCGAAACCAAAGCTCATTGTTTCGACTCAACAGTCCAAAACCATTCACATTACCAGGACTAACAGTCCCAAAAACCAAATTCCAAAGACCAAACCATACCAATAACCAAACCGATGACCATACCAATGACCATCCCAAACCATACCATGACCAAACCAAACATCCATCCCCAAAACCATCCCATTTAATCATGTGAGTTGGCCAGGTGCTTGTGACCATAAGCACGGCTATCATGATAGTTTTACACTCTTAGGAGGTTGCACCGCTTTACCCACAAGTTTGTGATTTTGTCACCCGTCGGCAACTGCAGAACCTCCATTATACCAGTACACAACCGTCGGTGTATGGCCAAGAGATCACAAAATAGCCTTTACAAAGGGGCTACTAGATGTATGGACTCACTAAGGTTTCACCATCAGGCTCGAATCACCATTCTCCCACATACGGGTCCCCTCTTTTGCCATGCAGTTCCCAGGGCAGTCCTCTCTCGACTCCCGTTCCCCGCGCCTTCCACGATCCATAACAATCTAGCAGCTTACCTAATTAGTCAGCTAAGCCGCACCCATATTTGGCCTTGTGGTAGCACTGTTTTCCTGGCATGTGCTGGCATGAACCGGTCCTTAGATCTACGGCAAGTAAAAAACCATTTCATTCTACCACATCCACGAACCAAGCTTTCCTAGATCTCCCCCGATTCATGTACATTATCAACATCAAGTTCTCATTATCATTTTTCATATGAGTGCAGTAGCTAGACACATTCTATCTCGCTTCCCATACCCCGTGGACTCGGTGAAGCAAAAAGCGAAAACGACCATACCCGACTTATCAACTTTCCCGGCGACAAGGGTGGTTAACAAAACTAGTAAACTCCTATAAGAGGGTTTTCCCATCAAATTGACTCAAGCATACACAGTTTTCGCAAACAAAACAGTTTCAAAACATGGCATCAATATGGTCAAGGGGCACTTGCCTTGTTCCTGTGGCTTTTGTTGCTCTTGTGTCTCGAAGTCCGGGTGCTGTAGTCCTTCGTAGATAGCTCCCTGAGCTTGTCCTTCTACTCACGATCATACACATACAAGATTCACAGCAATCAATCATCATGCACAAACTTTACTCAAGATGCAATGGTGTAGATGCACGCTAACCTATGGTGCTGTTTCATTAGATCAGTTTGTACGTGTTCTTGCATGTTTTAATGGCTTTGCATGGGGTTTTATGATGAACAAGGGTGTAAGGATCTAGTGTGGTCGTGGTGATAATCTTGTATCAAGATCTAGATCAATTCCACCATAAAAAACCGATCAACACGTGATCTGTTCACATGAAACAGCTTCTATACAAAGAAAATCAGATGCGAAGAAAACCGCGATGATATCGTAAGGTGGTAATGAAGACCTACCTCACTTCTCCCTAGTGTCGGGGCCTTCCTCCTAGCGATGGCAGCAGCGGGGAGCTCGTCGGCGGCTTACCGGTGGGGCTCACCATCATCTGAACTCCAGCGAGGGTTGGAAAATCTAACTCAGCGAGCTGGGGCTAGGGCTTCCAAGTCGCTGACTTAGGGAGAGAAAATAAGAGTACGTGGTTGCGGCCATGGGTTTTCGGTTCTATTTATAAGGGGTCAAAAAGAGTGCTACTCTGATTGGAGTTCGAATAAGAGTCCTATTTGATTTGTTTTTTGGATCTTAACAACTTATCTCTAATCAATTTGGTTGCAGTATTCAACATGGAAGAATTCGTGTCGGTTTCCTCAGTATCGGGTACTCGCGTACAGGGGAAAAACCGCTTAGTGATCTCGTCCTTCCGCAGGGATAAGCTCTGGAGGCTCCACGTGTCCAGCGGGGGCCTGGCCTCCCTTTTCTGCAGAGGCGAGCTCCTGTTGTGCCTCGTGTCAGGCGGGCAGGACCTCCCCTCTCCTCAGAGGCGAGCTCCACGTGCGCCACGTGTCTTGGCGGGCGGGACCTCCCCTCTCCTCAGAGGCGAGCTCCACGTGCGCCATGTGTCAGTACCGGACCTCCCCTCTCCTCGGAGGTGGGCTCCGAGAATGCCACGTTTCCAGTGGCGCTGGACCTCCTTTTTCCTCAGAGATGAGCTCCGAGGTCGACACGTGTCCAGCAGGGCGAACCTCTCGGTGGCAAGCTCCGAGACCGACACGTGTCTAACAGCGTTGGACCTCCCTTCTCCTCGGAGGTGAGCTCCGAGGGTGACACGTGTCCAGCAGTGTCTTCTCCTCGCAGGTGAGCTCCGAAAATGACACGTGTCCCGTAGGACCGAACCTCACTCCCTCCGCAGGGGTGAGCTCCGAGAGCGACACGTGTGTGACACCCTCATTTTTGGGTTCTGCATATATTCATATTTTATATGTAGAAAACATTTTTAAAATAAGCTGAAATCGAGAAAGGATAAAAAAGTTAGCCAAAAAGAGCAAATTCCAGTTTACAGAAAGCGCCAAAGACAACTCCCGCAGCTCGCTGGCCACGTGGCGCGTTTGGAGCTCATCTCCGCAAATGGGGAGAGGTCCACCGTTAAACTGGCTACATGGCAGGCTTGGGGCTCATCCCCGCAAAGGGGAGAGGTCCGAACCTGTGGGACATGTGTTGCCCCAGAGCTAGACTCTGTGGATAAGCGAGGCCAGTCCCGCAGGACACGTGTCACCTTAGGAGCTATTCACCGCGGAGAACAGAGGACCAGTCGCGCGGGATACGTGTCAATCTCGGAGCTCATCTCCGAGGGGTCCGGTCCTATTGGACACGTGTCACCACTGGAGCTTATCTCCAGGAGGTCCATTACTGTTGGACACGTGTCAACCTCGGAGCTTGTCTCTGAGGAGAAAGGAGGTCTGGAGCAGCTAGGACATGTGGCAATATCAGAGCTCACCTCCGAAGAGAAGGGAGGTCCAGAAACTGACACGTGGCGTTCGCGGAGCTCGCCTCTGTTGAGAGGGGAGGTCCCGACCCACCAGACACGTGGTGCACGCGGAGCTCTCCTCTGAAGAAGAGGGAGGTCTCATCCGCCTGACATGCGGCACAACCGGAGCTCGTCTTTGCGGAAAGGGGAGACCAGGCCCCGATGGACACGTGGAGCTTCCGGAGCCCATCACCGCGGAGGAAATGAGTTCTGGAGTGGTTTTTGTTTCTGTACACGTGGGAATACCGGTACGGGAGGAAACCAACATGAATTCCACAATGTTACCGCACCAAATCAACTAAATATAAGTTGTTAAGATTCAAAAACAGTTTGAATGGGACTGTTATTCAAAGTCCAATCAGATTAGAACTCTTTCTTCCCGATTATAAATAGAACCCAGAACCTTTGGACGAAACCACAAACTTCTTTTCCACCTCCTGAGCTGACGACTTAGAGCCCTAGCCCCAACTCGCCGAGTAAACCCTTCGCCGGAGTTCGGTCGAGAGAGATCGCCGGAAGAGAGCCCCAACAATCTGTCTTGCTAGGAGAAGGACCCCGAGACTAAGAAGAACATAAGGTAGGTCTCCAATACCACCTCACGACATCGTCGCGTTTTCTTTGCATCTGTTCTTCGGTTCCTTTCGAACAGAAGCTTTTTCATGGACATATCACTTGTTGATCAGTTTGAGCTAAGTCAAGATCATCACCACATACACAATTGATCTCTACAACTCTGTTCATCATAAAACCCATGCAAACCATGCAAGAACACGTACAAACTGATCTAATAGAAACTGATCATAGGATAGCATGCATATGCATCATCGCATCTAGTTAAAGTCTTCTATGATATTGATTGTTGTAAATCTTGTATGTGCGCGATCATGTATAGAAGGACAAGCTCAGGGAACTACCTACGACGGGCTACAACAACAAGATTTTGAGCAACCGGAACAGCCAGAACAAGGCAAGTGCCCCTTGACCATATTGATCCTATGCTTTGGAAAAACTGTTTTGTTTGCGAAAAGGTGTGTGTGCTGAGTCAAACATGATGGGAAACCCTTTTATAGGAGTTTACTAGTTTTGGTTAAACCACCCTTGTCGCCAGGGAAGTTTACGAGTTGGGTATGATTTTTACTTTTATGCTTCGCAGAGTCCATGGGATTGGGAAGCGAGATAGATCTGTCTAGCTAACTGCACTCGTAACGATAAGAAACCGACCTGAATTCTGTACGCGTAGAAATATCGGTACGGAGAAGAAACCGACCTGAACTCCACAATGTTACCGCACCAAATCAACTAAAGATAAGTTGCTAAGATTCAACGACAATTTGAATAGGACTCTTATTCGAGATCCAATCATATTAGGACTCTTCTCTTCCCGATTATAAATAGAACCCATAACCCTTGGCCGCAACCACGAATTTCTTTTCCAACTCCTGAGCCGACGACTTAGAGCCCTAGCCCCAACTCGCCGAGTAAGCCCATCGCCGGAGTTCAGTCGAGGAAGATCGTCGTAAGAGATTCCCAACGATCTGTCTTGCTAAGAGAAGGACCTCGAGACCAACAAGAACGTAAGGTAGGTCTCCAATACCACCTTACGACGTCAACGTGTTTTCTTTACATCTGTTCTTCGATTTCCTTTCGAACAGAAGCTTTCTCGTGGATAGTTCACTTGTTGATCGGGTTGATCTAAAGACAAGATCATTGCCACATCCAAATTTGATCCGAACACCTCTGTTCATCATAAAATCCATGCAAGCCTTGCAAGAACCCGTACAAACTAAACTGCATCATAGGATTAACATGCATAAGCATCATCGCATCTAGTTAAATTTTGTGCATGATATTGATTGTTGTAAATCTTGTATGTGCGTGATCTTATATAGAAGGACAAGCTCAGGGAGCTGTCTACGACGAGCTGCAACAACAAGGTTTCGAGATTCAAGAGCAACCAAAACTGCAAGAACAAGGCAAGTGCCCCTTGACCATATTGATCCTATGTTTTGGGAAAACTGTTTTGTTTTGCGAAAAGGTGTGTGTACTGAGTCAAACATGATGGGAAACCCTTTTATAGAAGTTTACTAGTTTTGGTTAAACCACCCTTGTCGCCAGGGAAGTTTATGAGTCAGGTATGGTTTTTTGCTTTTATGCTTCGCTGAGTCCATGGGATTGGGAAGCGAGATAGATGTGTCTAGCTAACTGCACTGGTAACGATAATGAGAAACTGATGTTGTTAATGAACATGGATCGGAGGGAGATCTAGTCAAGACTGGTTTTGTGAATGAGATAGCGTGAGATGGTGGTTTACTTGCCATAGATCTAAAGACCGGTTCATGCGAGCACATGCCGGGATAACAGTGCCACCACAAGGCCAAGTATGGGTGCGGCTTAGCTGACTAATTAGGTAAGTTACTAGATTGTTATGGACCGTGGAAGGCGCGGGGAATGGGAGTCGAGTGAGGACTGCCCTGGGAACTGCATGGCACAAGAGGGGGCCCGTGGGTGGGAGAATTGGAGATTCTAGCCTGCCGGTGAAACCTTAATGAGTCCATACATCTAGTAGCCCCTTTGTAAAGGCTCTTTTGTGATCTCTTGGCCATACACCGACAGTTGTGTACTGGTATAATGGAGGTTCTGCAGTCGCCGACGGGTGACGAAATCACAAACTTGTGGGTAAAGAGGTGCAAACTCTGCAGAGTCTAAAACTATCATGATAGCCGAGCTTACGGTCACGAGCGCCTGGCCAACTTCCATGATTAGTTGGATGATTATTTTGGGATGGTTTTGGATGGTTTTGGTTATGTTTTGATTTTGGTTTGGTTTTCGGGACTGTTGAGTCCGGGTGATAAGATTTGGTTACATGACTGTTGAGTCGTGGCAACGAGATTGGTCTCGGTGTGAGACAGAAATGTTTATGAGATAAAATGGTAGCGAATACAAGATGGTATTCGTGAGATGGTAGCGAATACGAGAAGGTATTCGTGAGCAAGAATGAAGTTGATTAATGGCTGGATGGACATGTAAAGTGATGAACATAATAGAGGTATGATTGGTATTTTAATACATGTTAGGAATTACGTTCACTTAAGGTTAATTTGCTGTTTGTAGGATCGAAGTACACATGTAAAGCTACCAGAGGGGGGGGGGTGAATGGTAGATAAAAACTTTTCAGCGGAAGCAACAAAACACCCTCAGCAGAAAACCGATCTGTTAAAGAAACCATATGTGCGACTAATCTAAACGTGTTCAACTGTGACAAAACTAGTATAGATTGTAGAGAATCAAGTCATGAAGACGTCACAACAAGAATCATGAAAATCCGTTGAGAGAAACTCAAGTTACGATCGAAAGATCGAACAAAGGTCAATCTGTCCAACACGAGAAAAACAGTTCTGGAATACTGCAAAAAAACTCGTGTAGATCAGAAACCATAAATTCAATGACCGTGAAATTTTCACAGATGATAGAAAATCAAGTTGTGAAGACAACCAAAAAATAATCACATCAATTGGATCTGTAAAACTCTAGTTATGATAAAACCACCGAAGCAAGGTAGTGCTGAACAGAAACTCGACGAGAAAAACTTGTCTGAAACAAGTCGGACGAACAAGGCACAAAAGTTCCTTTAGAATACGAATTTTATTTATCAAAACACAAGAGTAACAGCCCCAAAGTTGTGTGCACACGAGCCTTGGCCTCCCTTGCTTATATAACCAGCCCTAAGGCCAACCCAATTAAAACTAGGACTCCTACTCCTACTTGGATTCAAACTGTAACTTTCCAATACTGCTCAAGACTCTTCTACACGCAGATAGAAGCAATCTTAAGACTCCCAAACACCTTAGGAACGTTCCAAACATTCCTAAAACAACTCTACTTCATGCCTAACACGAAATCCTGTTATAACCAACTCGAAACTTTCCATAAACAGACCATAACCGCCTCAGCCGCAGCCTGAGCGCAAAATCTAGCTGGTTGAACCTTTTCAACCATATCTCCACTTCCATATCTCTTCACCACGCCTTGGAACCATGTTGCCACGTCCATGCACTCCTTGCACACGTGCAAACACCTTCCAACAACGTCCACGATACATTCATATGCATTGTTCTTGATCCAAACATGCTGCGCGACCTCCCGATTAACTCAACCACAATTCCTCCCGAACTTAGATGTTGAACCTCATCTTCTCCCTAAGACTAGTTAAATGGATCCCGTCACCAGCCATGTCTTGAACTTAAGCAACACCTGCACATGAATAAACAACCAATACTTCCGAGCACAAGTCCTCAACTTGACTCTCGTTAGTTCCGAAACTACAACATCTTACGTGAGCACCTCACATAAACATGTTGTAAACCATAGCAAAATGATATCAGCCATAACCACTAAAGCACACCAAAAACTCAGTAAAATAATACTAAGCAAACTTTCCATAAGAGTAAAGCAAGTCCGAAATATTTCAAGTTAAAAGCAGAACCATTGCAATCAAGCTCCGAACCTTACCAAAGCTAACCGGACCTTGAACCGGAGCTTACCAAAGCTAGTCGGACCTAGCGCCGGAGCTTACTAAAGCTG
Organism: Neostapfia colusana; assembly: GCA_030760725.1. Taxonomy (NCBI): domain Eukaryota; kingdom Viridiplantae; phylum Streptophyta; class Magnoliopsida; order Poales; family Poaceae; genus Neostapfia; species Neostapfia colusana. Next base: position 23,728,866 of record JASWHV010000019.1, on the reverse strand, counting down.
ATGAGTTGTTTATGCTCGATCTTCTGAAAGGTAGGTCGATTGAAGTGGAGGTCTCGACGTTGATGATCCGAGGAACTCGAGCAGACCCGAACACCCCTGCAATTACTACACCACTGCTCCGTTGGTTATCATCCGTGCTTCACACGCTGGACCTCGCCAAGAAGGCTATCCCTGCAGGTGCAACCGAGGACACAAGCAAGAACGGCGAAGATGCAATCTGAAATTGCGAAATTGGGGTCTCACAAACCGTAGAACAGCGAAAGTGTTTAATCTAAGCAAAACCCACCAAATATGGCTGGCGGCTGCAGTATTTAAAGGCTAGGGTTCGACCATAAGACCCTTAGACGCGTCCCTAATGGACTCATACGGGATACAAGTCCCAAAAGCCCAATACGGTGGTGCAACACCGGACAGAACTCCGAATTCAACTTGTTTCGACAACTCCCAACGACTCACGGCGAATTTTAATGTGGAACCAGAACCATTGGAAAGTTTATCTTCTCATATTTCCATGCATATGTAGAATGTCAAAAACGGAGTCCGTATGCATCCTGGGCGTCCGTTTTAAGATGTACTGCTCCTGGACTCCGAGTTGAACTCGAGTCCGAGTTGGTGACTGTTTTCATCAACTTGTGGACGTCCCATCTGATTCTCCACGTCCCCAAATCCTCCTCCCTTTACTTCTTGATCATGTACATGGTTCCTAATGACAATTAAACCATTCAATAGCAATCCATTCTCAAAATCACATGGGTATGGAGTTAGGAACGAGTTCACCTGCTGATTTAGTAACCGTGCTCGTCCTCTTGTGATTGGCCCTTGTATATCAATGTGAGTATCCACTGTTGTGATGTCCTCATCATCCTCCCTCTCTTGAATCGGAGTCGTCCTCAACTCAAGATCATCTTCTTCCGCCAAGTATGGTCGTAAATCTGAAATGTTAAATGTGGGACTAACCCCAAAATCGGGAGGCAACTCAAGCTTATATGCATTGTCATTGATCTTTTCAACAATCTTAAAAGGGCCAGCAGCTCGTGGCATAAGTTTAGATTTTCTCAAGTGAGGGAATCGTTCTTTTCTCAAATGTAGCCATACCAAGTCCCCTGGTTCAAGTTTTACTTCTTTTCTACCTTTACTATCAGAAATTCTATACTTCTCATTCATCCTTTCAATATTTTTCTTTGTAGTTTCATGCATATTAAGAATGAATTCAGATCGTTGTGTAGCATCCAAATTTATAGTTTCAGAAGGAGGCAAAGGTAACAAATCAATAGGAGCACGGGGATTAAAACCATACAATACCTGGAATGGACTTACCTTTGTAGTAGAGTGAACTGACCTGTTGTAAGCAAATTCTATATGTGGTAAACAATCCTCCCAACCCTTTAAATTTGTTTTTAAAACAGCCCGCAACACAGTGGATAGAGCACGATTTACTACCTCAGTTTGTCTATCGGTTTGTGGGTGATATGTGGTTGAAAACAGCAGCTTGGTTCCCAATTTATACCACAAAGTCCTCCAAAAATGACTTAAAAATTTTGCATCACGATCAGAAACAATGGTATTTGGCACACCATGTAAACGAATAATTTCCGTCATACACAAATCTGCAATATGTGAGGCATTATCATTCTTATGACATGGTATGAAATGTGCCATTTTGGAGAAACGATCAATAACCACAAAAATACTATCCCTCCCCCTCTTAGTCCTAGGCAATCCCAAAACAAAATCCATGGAAATATCCTACCAAGGTACATTAGGAACAGGAAGAGGCATATAAAGACCATGTCGGTTAAGTCGAGACTTTTTATTGCAAGTAGTGCATCGTAACACATAGCGCTCGACATCACGTCTCATATTTGGCCAAAAGAAGTGTGTGGCCAGCAAGTCCTCCGTTTTCTTCACTCCAAAATGTCCCATCCAACCTCCTCCATGTGCTTCCTGCAGAAGTAATAGGCGAACGGAACTAGCAGGAACACATAGCTTGTTAGAACGATATAGGAGGCCCTCCCGTAGTACATATTTATTCCATGTTCTTCCTTCTCTACAATTTTCAAAGGTATCTTTGAAGTCCAAATCTGTAGGATATAATCCTTTTATTGTTTCTAAACCAAATATTTTATGATCAAGTTGGGACAGCATGGTGTAACGTCTAGATAATGCATCTGCAATAACATTCTCCTTCCCTTTCTTATGCTTAATGATGTACGGAAATGATTCTATGAACTCAATCCATTTAGCATGTCGTTTATTCAGATTGTTTTGACACTTAAGATACTTCAAAGATTCATGATCGGAATGTATGACGAACTCCTTAGACCACAGGTAATGTTGCCAAGTTTGTAGAACTCGCACTAAGGCATACAATTCCTTATCATAAGTAGAATAATTCAGAGAAGGACCATGCAATTTTTCACTAAAGAATGCAACGGGTTTACCTCCTTGTATGAGAACACCTCCAATACCAATGCCGCTTGCATCACATTCTAGCTCAAATGTCTTGTCAAAATCAGTAAGTTGTAGCAATGGTGCTTGTGTAAGCTTTGATTTGAGAACATCAAAAGCTTGTTGCTGCTGTTCGCCTCATCAAAACTGCACTCCCTTCTTTGTCAGTTGATGGAGAGGTGCTGCGATGATGCTGAAATCCCGCACAAAGCGTCGATAAAAACTGCAAGACCAAGAAAACTGCGCACCTGCGTGACGGTCGATGGAGTTGGCCAGCTAGTGATCGCCACAATTTTTGCCTCATCCATCTCAATTCACTGCGATGAAACGACATATCCAAGAAATGAAACTCGATTGGTGCAAAAGATGCACTTTTCGAGGTTACCAAACAAACGTGCATCTCTCAAGACACTGAAAACAGCACGTAAGTGATTAAGATGTTCATCATATGACTTGCTGTAAATGAGGATATCATCGAAGTAAACCACCACAAATTTTCCAATAAAAGGACATAAAACCTCGTTCATTAATCGCATAAAAGTGCTAGGTGCATTAGTTAAACCAAAAGGCATTACTAACCACTCATAAAGTCCAAACTTGGTTTTAAATGCAGTTTTCCATTCATGTCCTAGTGCCATTCTAATTTTGTGGTAACCACTACGCAAGTCAATTTTTGTGAAAATAATAGCACCACTCAATTCATCAAGCATGTCATCTAAGCGAGGAATAGGATAACGATATCAAATAGTGATGTTATTAATCGCTCTACAATCAACACACATGCGCCAGCTACCATCTTTCTTAGGAACCAAAAGAACAGGAATAGAACAAGGACTAAGGCTTTCACGAATATACCCACGGTTCAAAAGATCTTGAACTTATCGCTGAATTTCCCTTGTCTCTTTCGGATTCGCCCTGTACGCCGCACGATTTGGCAAACTTTCCCCTGGAATCAAGTCGATCTTATGTTCAATGCCCCTCATAGATGGTAATCCAGGGGGTATCTCGGGGGAAACACATCCGCAAAATCCTGCAAAAGGTTAGCAACAGCAGGGGGCAATGCAATGGACACTTCATGAATTGAAAACATGGCTTCTATGCATACTAAAGCGTAGTACATCCCCTTGGTATTAAATAAATCAGCAAGGTCAGATTTAGTTGTGAGCAACGAAGGTGATTTTAACTTAATTACTTGCTGTTTTTCAGAGTCTAGTGATTTTGTTTCCTTATCATCACGTGTTTTACTTTTCTCAAAATGTACAATTTCAGCAGGAGTCATAGGAAGCAAAGTGATTTTCTTTCCTTTATGCATCAGAGTATATTTATTAGTTCTACCATGATGAATAGCATCCGTATCAAATTCCCAAGGCCGTCCCAACAAAAGAGAACAAGCATCCATAGGTACGACATCAAAATCAGCAAAATCATAGTAAGAACCAATCGGAAAATGTACCCTCACTGTTTGTGTTACCCTAACCTTACCGCTGTTGTTGAACCACTGAATGTGGTATGGATGAGGGTGTGCTCTTGTTGTCAACCCAAGTTTCTTGACCACATCCGTGTTCACCAAGTTGTTGCGGCTGCCTCCATCAATTATAGTGTGCACGCGGCAGTCCTTGACGATGAGAAACATGTGACAAAGATGGTGTCGTTGTAGCTTGTCATCCGCCTCAACTTTGGAGCTCAAAGCACGCTGCACAATTATGCTTCTATAATTTTCCGTTGCTTCAGTACCAAGTACCTCTTCATCTGTGCTATAGTGGTCATCTTTTGGTCCTGCAACGTTAGTAGCAAAAGAATATTCATCTTCAACATCCGAAGTACTATCATACCCGCCATCATCTCGTGCTATGGATGCTCGTTTGCTAGGGCAATCTTTCATCACATGACCAACTCCCTGGCAGCGGTGACACTTAATGTTGGAAGTTCGACTTGTGGAAGGAGTGGAAGACGTAGGCTTGAATGATGTCGTCTTGCTGCCCTCCGGCGCACGAGAAAATGGAGCAGTAGATGAAGTTCGTTGGCCACCATTGGATGGTGTAGTGGCAGTAGTAAAACTCGAAGATGGTGCTGTTTTGGATGGTGTAGATGTCGAACGCGGTGTAAATGTGCTCCTCATGCGTTGGTGCTGCTGCTGTTGGCGGCCCTGCAATTCTTTTTCTGCCAACATAGCCAGCTGAAATAATCTGTTAACAGTATCATATTCCTTATAATCAACAATGTTCTGAATTTCACGCCTCAACCCTCCATAAAAACAAGCTATTTTATCATCCATGTCCTCTACTACCCCACAGCGCAACATACCCTTTTGTAACTCTTGATAATACTCCTCTACGGACATGTTACCTTGGTCTAAGCACTGCAATTTTTTGCGAAGGTCCCGCTGAAAAGAAGGAGAAACAAAACGAATACGCATAGCTTTCTTTAATCTATCCCATGTTGGAGGATCAGTTCTAGTTTTAACAAGTTCATTCCACCATATGATAGCAAAATCCTTAAACTCACTAGTGGCTTGACGAACTCTATGTTGTTCAGGAACAAGGTGGGCATTAAATTTCTGCTCTACTGTCATCTCCCAATCAAGATATGCCTCAGCATCATAAGCACCAGAAAAAGAGGGTATAGTAAATTTGACTTTAGCAAAAGGGTCATCAAGAGGGTAATTAAAATTGTTATGACGATCATTGTAATTATAATGATTATTCCCTCCCATACCTCGTATATAACGTGGAAGTCGTGGTTGATTGTTTTTATCTTCCATATTATAAGCATCGTCTTTACGATCTTTAGCGAGAGGCAGCCACGCCTCAAGAGTATCCATCCGAACAACAAGATCAGCATGTTGGCGATTCAAGGTCGTCAATGATGCCTCTGTTGATGCTTGGGTTTTGGTGAACATATCTATCATTTCCCTCATCATGTCACACAACTCAGCATGTTGATCACATTCATCATCCCTTTTATCTTCTGCCATTGTTAGTAGTAAACAAAAGACAACAAAAATATGTTATCCCTATCAACTACCAAGGATAGTGGCAATGTGAAAAGTGGAAGCAAGGAAACAATCTCTCTCTCTCTCTCTCAAGCGTCTTACCACGTTCTTACAAGTGTTCTTACCGACACAGTAGGTGGTAAACGGTGGACAGTGAGAACCAATGAAGTGTGGAGTGATTGCAAAGGTACCTGTTCTGCTCCAGAGGAAAAGTGGAGCTTGGATGGCACAATATACTGGCTAATAGGCAAAGAAAATCGTTAACAGCAAAACAAAGTTGAATAAGTATTCAATGTAGGAACTGTTGCTGGTTAACAAGTGTTCTAGGCCTAGCACAACACAAGGCGGTAGAGAGGCAAATAGAAGATCAGGAAGATATAAGCAACAAGTACAGCACAAGTGTATAGGCCAACTGTTTCAAGTGTGTGATGTCCATGCTTTAATATCTGTGCTCTCTTCACTATTTTTTTTCCTTTTTAATATTATTCTGATATTTTTTGTTTACTTGAGAGCACAAAAATAGGAAGCACACAACTTTGCAGCTCAATTGGATGTAAGATGTGGCCTATAGAAAATCAGGAAGATTCTTTAAAATTTGTGCTGAAACTTCGGAGGACGGATAATCTATCTTCCGAGGGGAATTTGGCCAAACAAATTTCGCTGAACACAGAAAAGCAGTGGAAAATCGGTTGCGAAATTTCGAGTAGATCAATTTGAATTTTTTTTGCCAATTTCGAATTCGTATGCAAAAGTTATGGCTGTTTTAAGGTAGGCTACCCGAGTTACTGTTTTTTATGTTGATTCAAACTCGGTTTTGAAAAAGATCTCGCAATAGGATGTGAAAAACAATCGGAATTTAGCAACGACGGCTGATGGGATGTTGTGTGATGAATAAAGGAGGACTGGCACAATGGTTTGTCACCTGTTCTAGGGCTGGCGATGCGGGAGTTCACGCAAGGCGGCTAGCTAGGGCAAACCGATGATCTTGGTGGCTCGGTTTGTTGTTTAGGGATTGTGGAATAGGTGAGCAGCAAGAAAAACAAGTAAGAAAAACGATAACTACGACCCAAAAACACAAAGCTAAACCAGCAACAAGACTCAACCACACGAATGCAAACTCAACAATGCAAACTGAAAAACGAAAACTTGCTGGCACTATAGTCTAGGAATCGGTAACACGATATGTGTTTTTTTGTGGCTTTTTCTGTGGACTCTAGGTATGAAAAACAAAAACTAATCTAGTGGTAAATCAAAGTACCTCACAGGCAAACTGAAATCTGATACCAAATGATGAGTTGTTTAGGCCCGATCTTCCGAAAGGTAGGTCGATTGAAGTGGAGATCTCGACGTTGATGATCCGAGGAACTCGAGCAGACCCGAACACCCCTGCAATCACTACACCACTGCTCCGTTGGTTATCAACCATGCTTCACACGCTTGACCTCTCCAAGAAGGCTATCCCTGCAGGTGCAACCGAGGACACAAGCAAGAACGACGAAGATGCAATATGAAATTACGAAATTGGGGTCTCACAAACCGTAGAATGGCGAAAGTGTTTAATCTAAGAAAAATCCACCAAAAATGGCCGGCGTCTGCAGTATTTAAAGGCTAGGGTTCGACCATAAGACCCTTAGACGCATCCCTAATGGACTCATACGGGATACAAGGCCCAAAAGGCCAATACGGTGGTGCAACACCGGACAGAACTCCAAAACTTGTTTCGACAACTCCCAACGACTCCCGGCAAATTTTAATATGGGACCAGAACCATTGGAAATTTTTTCTTCTCATCTTTCCATGCATATGTAGAATGTCAAAAACAGAGTCCGTATGCATCCTGGGCGTCCGTTTTAAGATGTACTGCTCCTGGACTCCGAGTTACACTCGAGTCCGAGTTGGTGACTGTTTCCATCAACTTGTGGACGTCCCATCTGATTCTCCACGTCCCCAAATCCTCCTCCCTTTACTTGTTGATCATGTCTATGGTTCCTAATAATAATAATTAAATCATTCAATAGCAATCCATTCTCAAAATCACATGGGTATGGAGTTAGGAACAAGTTCACCTGCTGATTTAGTAACCGTGCTCGTCCTCTTGTGATTGGCCCTTGTATATCAATGTGAGTATCCACTGTTGTGATGTCCTCATCAAATGCTTAGTCGGACCTAGCACGGAACTTACCAAAGCTAGTCGGACCTAGCACCGGAGATAGCAAAAAAAGTCGGACCTAGCCAAAATAAGTCAGACCTAGACAAAGCAAGTCGGACCTTGTTAAAAAGGTGTTTTGGTAGTATTCAAAACTTTTATCGTCAAAGCCAATGTATTCAGCACACATAGGTCTCACAATCTCCCCCTTGATGAATGCATTGGCAACACCACTTAAAATCCGAACATTGGCTTATTCACATGAAAAGTTTTGAAAACAATTTCTCCCCCTTTGTAAATCAGAAATAAAATGAGAAGAAAAACAAAAATACCAAAAATTCTTCCCCTGAGAAGAATCGTGCCAAAACACTTGTGAATGTGTGCAATGTGTGATCAATTTCTCCCCCTTTGACAATGTATTCAGCAAGGTACAAAAGAGAAATTTTAATTTGTTATGAGCACATTATAACATATACATATAAAACAAAGCTCATCCAAATCATACTATCAAGTAACTTACGCTAACACATCAATGAGATACATAAAGTAGTGTAAGCCATGCTAGAGATCAAGTGTAATTTTTAATTTAAGCAAGTCATGGTCTCACAAACTTAACTATTTCAAGACCTGAAAGCATGACACTTGTTGCTGCATTTTATTTATCATTTAAAGCACAAATTTTGATCTTATGACATTTGCAAGAGATTATATGCAGCATCAGCCTTATTCTAACCAACCAAGCCAAGACTATGTCATTTGACAGTCAGAAGCTTAAGGACATGGTTTTAGTCATACACAACTCCTTTCAAGTTCATATCTAAGTGCAATGATAAGCCATCTCAAAAGAAGAAGTGCGATGCATGCATATTCTCTTGATCTTTTCTCATTTTTTATTTGAACATAAAAACTCAACATGTGAGTTGACTATTTGATTAATTCTTTATGATTAAAAGCACTTGTGAGCATGCAACAAGTTCAAAACAGCAAGAAGGTTGGATCATGACCAGATTTAGTGTAAGTAATTATTCCAATTACTAGACATGGTAAAAACTACAAAATGTATAACAAGAGTAATGTAGTAAGAACCTTCAGCATGAAAAAGGAATCACAAAGTCATATATGCATGAAATACTATGCTCATATTATTTTGATTTCAGATTCACACATAGACTTCCCAAGTTTCAAAATTCTCCCTCAATTTAAGCCATGAGGATGCATAACCTCTATTTCACTATGAATGTAACAAAAACGAGTGAAATTCAAAGGTTTTGTAAAAATGTCAGCCAATTGTTGTTCGGTATCTACATGGTGAAGCACAATGTTCCCTTTTTGGACATTATCACGTAGAAAGTGATACCTAATGTCAATGTGCTTAGTTCTCGAATGTTGCATGGGGTTTTTAGCAATGCAAATGGCACTAGTGTTATCACAAAACAGTGGAACACTATCTAGATCAACCCCATAGTCCTTAAGTGTTTGAACAATCCAAAGAATTTGTGAGCAAGCACTAGCAGCAGCTACATATTCAGATTCGGCTGTGGATTGTGCAACTGAACTTTGTTTTCTAGAGGACCAGGCAACAAGTGAATTACCAAGAAAATAACAAGCACCAGAAGTACTTTTCCTATCAATCCTACAACCCCCAAAATCAGCATCGGAAAAAGCTTTCAAAGTAACGGTTGAGGAAGAAGAAAGAAAAATGCCAAATTCTTGAGTTCCATGTAAGTACCTGAGAATCCTTTTGATGGCTTGACGATGTGAAGCACGTGGGGAGGCTTGAAACCGTGCACAAAGACATACGCTGAATTGTATGTCTGGTCTTGATGCCGTGAGATACAAAAGTGATCCGATCATGCTTCTATATTCTTTTTGATCAACGAGATCACAATCTTCATCAAGTTCAAGTGTTGGTGCTGTTCCCATTGGTGTCCGAAGAGGCTTGCTTTTGTCCATGTTGAAGCGCCTTAGGAGATCTTTTGTATACTTTGTTTGATGCACAAAGGTACCCTCCTTGGTTTACTTGATTTGCAGACCCAAAAAGTACGTGAGTTCTCCCATCATACTCATCTCAAATTCTGGACTCATCATAGCTGAAAACATGGACACAAGATCATGAGAAGCACAACCAAAGATAATATCATCCACATACACCTGAACGAATAATGAGTCATTGCCATGCTCAAGCACAAAAAGAGTTTTATCAACCTTGCCCATGGTAAACCCCTTTTCAAGTAAGAATGTTTTTAACCTATCATACCATGCTCTAGAGGCTTGTTTGAGACCGTACAATGCTTTGGACAGTTTATAAACATGATTAGCAAAATTTGGATTTTCAAAACCAGGTGGTTGTTTGACATAAACCTCCTCATCTATGTAGCCATTAAGAAAAGCACTTTTAACATCCATTTGATATAGCTTAAAACCTTTAGATGCAGAAAAAGCTAACAAAATTCTTATGACTTCTAATCTAGCAACAGGAGCAAAAGTTTCATCAAAATATAGACCTTCAACTTGTGTGAAACCTTGAGCAACCAACCTAGCCTTATTCCTAACCACAACCCCATCCTCACTTTGTTTATTTTTAAACACCCATTTAGTTCCAATTAAAGTGTGACCTTGAGGTAGAGGTACAAGTTTCCAAACATTATTTCTTTCAAAATTTTCTAACTCTTCTTGCATGGCAATAATCCAAGATTCATTAGTGAGTGCGTGTGATATATCTTTGGGTTCAAAAGAAGCAACAAAAGCAGAATGAGCATGAGAATTGGGGTCGAAAAACCTGGATTTTGTAACCCGTTCATGCAAGCTTCCAATAATTTGTTGTGGAGGATGACTTTTGAGAATCCGGAGGGGAGTGGACACTTCACAAGCTTCTTCTTCTTCATGTTCATTACAAATAGATGAGCTTGTGACGTGAGGAGGATCTGGACCAGCAATGGTGGTCGTCGGTGCTGGCTGTGAATCAAGATCAGGAGCTGGAACAATGTCATTAGCTGCTGAATTTTCGGGCAGCAGCACCACTTCTTCCCCTTCTTCAACGAAAATACTCTACCCCTGTGGATATGGATCCGGACCTGCAATATTTGAACTAGTACCTGGGCTAGCTTCATAAAAAAGACCTCACAAGTCTCCACAATTTTGTTAGTATCAAGTAAAAGCACACGGTAGCCTCTAGTATGAGATGGATAATCAAGAAACATGCCATCAACAGATCTAGCTTCAAATTTATCAATATTACCATGTTTCCAAACAAAGCATTTGCAACCAAAGACCCTAAAGTGTGTGACACTAGGCCTATGTCCAAACCTGAGCTCATATGTTGTTTTACCTAGCTTAGCATTCAAGAAAACACGATTTGAAACGTAACAAGCGGTTGCAATTGCACCAGCCCAAAATTTCCTAGGAGTTTGATATTCATCAAGCATAGTCCTAGCCATCTCAACTAAGGTTCTGTTCTTTCTCTCTACAACACCGTTTTGTTGAGGTACATATGGTGAAGAAAATTGATGATCTATTGCATTTTCAGCACAAAAGTGATCAAACGATTGATTTTTAAATTCAGTTCCATTATCACTTCTAATTGCTCTTAAAGATCCTGGGTGATCAATCGATAATCTAAGAAATAAAGTTCTAAAGTGACTAAAAGCTTCATTCATAGATGCCATAAAGTAAACCCAAGAGTATCTAGAATAGTCATCAACAATCACAAGAACATACCATTTACCTCCGAAGGATTGAACCCTTGAAGGTCCTACGGTGTCAATGTGTAAAAGTTGACCCGATTCAGTTGTCATGGTCATTGTGAGAGAAGCATGTGAACCTGCAACCATCTTAGCATGTATACAAGAAGAGCACACAATTTCTTTGTCCTTTTTAAGCTTAGGCAGCCCACGTATGCGATCAAGAGCACTAACACGCGTGAGATGATCAAAGCCTACGTGACCAAGTCTACGATGCCAAAAATATAAATCTTTGGAATCATTTGCAACTAGACATCTATGCTTAGAGGAAGACATATCAAAATCAGCTTTAAAAACTCTTCCAAACTGAGACATGTTAAAAATAAGCTCACTATTTGAACCTACAACTTTGCAGCAGTTTTTATTGAAAATAATTTCCAGATTTTCATCTAGCAATTGTGAAACAGAAAGCAAGTTGTATTTCAAATTTTTGACAAGTGCCACATCCTTCAAAGTGTAGTGATCATTTACTCTAACCGAACCCTTAGCAATTATAGGAGTTGAAGAATTATCGGCAAAAGTAACATTCTCTACACGTGACACAAAAGAGAGAGAGGAGAACCATTCTTTGTTAACGGTCATGTGGCGTGAGCAACCTAAATCCACAATCCAAATGTTCTCCTTCCTCAAGCGTGTAACCTGCATAGGAGCACAATACGTCGATGACTCAATACTGGGGTTAGTTAAAAGGCATTTAGGAATCCAGTACTGAGTCACACGATGTCCAGCAGAAATAACATGCGAAAGCTGAGATAAAACAACAGGTTTATGAGTCAAAGTTTGAGATTTTTTGTTCTTAACTATTGACCTATGAGGTGTTACTTGTGTAGCACAAAAATCAGTAGCTCTGGAGGCAAAAACAGAAGGTCCGGAGGCAAAAACTGAAGCTCCCGAGGTAAACTTTGAATATTTCTGACTCATAATAGCAGGTTGCATGTTCCCGACATTCGGTTTAGTATGTGCAGCAAATTTTGCATGAGAGTTATAAGATCTAGCTTGCATTCTTTCCTTTTTATGTTGTTTAGCTAGTCTATAACAAAAATCTAGGACATGACCATCTCTACCACAATAGGTACAATGAAATTTAACTTTGTGTTCATGTCTAGATGAACATACAGTATGATTATTTGAACCCGAATGTGACAACACTCCTGCAGATTTAAAAACCACTTCTTTTTGTTTAGGAACTGTTTGAATCAAACCACTTCCTAATGATTTAACAATTTTAGGTGGATGTTCCTTAGCATGAGCATGTGAATCAAAACCTAAACAAGTTTTATCATTGCAAGACTTGGAAGAATTCAGCAGCAAGTCTAGGTTCTTATTCCCATTACAAAACCGATCTAATGTCCTATGCATGTTATCAAGTTTATTTGATAGATCAAGGCAATTTTTACATGAAGTTTTTCCTTTTAGTTTGCAATTGGAACAATATTTAACTTCATGAGAACGTAAATCATTGTTCAATATAGAAATTTCTTTCATAGCATCTTGTAGTTTCTTATCAAGATCATCGCAAGTAGAACAATGCAAATCAATTGTAGAACAACAAGCATCTTTCAAGTTTTTATCATTAAGTGCTGCAAGCTTTTTGTTCTTTTCGATTTCAAGTTCAAATTTATCAAGTGTGGAGGTGTGTGCACTTCTTAGAGAGGACAATTGTTCATATATTAAATCACATGAGGAACAAGAATCATCACTAGGAATCAAGGATTTTAAATGATTAATTTCAGATTCTAGTGATTCAATTTTAACAGCATTGTCCCTAAGCTTTTTGTCCTTTTTCTTAACAATAATAGTGGCACGAGGAATAGCATCACACATTTCTTCGCAAGTAGGACATATGTTTTCGTTGTCACTGTTGTGTTCGGCATCCTCCATACTTGATTTTGATTTGCCCGCCATGAAGCACAAGTTTGCCAGATCATCTTCATCTTCATCACTTCCAATGTCTACATAACTCGAGCCAAGTTCTTGAAGTGCGGTGATGAAACTGTTTATCAGTTTGCGTCCTGTAAAACCCTTCTTTTTCTTGTTGGTGTTGCCAAAAGAGGACTTGATTTTATTCTGCTTTTCATCACGGTTAGAAGGACCTGAAAGGTTCGGGCAATCTGTACGAAAGTGTCCTGTCTTACCACATTCAAAGCATCGTTGAGGTCCGGAGCTTCCTCTCCTTCTAGTTCTCACATTTTGCAATGCTTTTGAGAACCTAGTAGAAAGAAGTACTAGCTCCTCCTCTAGAAACTCCTCAACCTGTTCCAGGGTTAGTGAAGACTGCAAAGCAAGTGTATTGCTAGATGATTGGCCGGAGCTAGGCATATCACGTTGTGAGACAAATGCAATAGTCTTATTTGGGTTCTTGCATGATATAATGCCAATTTTATGAGTTTTTAGCTTAGAATAAAGCACATCTAATGTAAGAGTACTCATGACAGTGGATTCACGTATGGATGTTACTTTCATCTCCCAAATTGACATGTCTAATGCACTTAGTAATTTCCTAGCATTTTCAGCATCTGAAAAATTAACATTGACGCTACGCAAGTTGCTGAGAATTTTATTAAAGCGAGCAAAGAGGTCATCAATGGACTCACTGGGTTGCATCTCAAAGCGCATGTATTCTTTCTTGAACATATCCTGTCTTACCTCCTTGATCGTGTTGGATCCTTCGTGGTAGTCACAAAGTGCTTTCCACACATCGTACATCGATCGGAGGTGTGCAACACGGTCGAAGTCGCTCTGACTTAGTCCTTGTATGATCAAGTTCCGAGCCTTGTTGTTGTTGTCGACATCTCTCATGTTTGTAGCCGTGACTTGATCGTTTAAAGGCACATCGTAAGGCTTGTACACCTTTTCCCATATTGCAAAGCCTTGCGCCTGGATGAAAGCTTCCATGCGTGCCTTCCAAACCTAAAAATCATTACCACTAAACACACAAGGTTTGGCGGAGTATTTCTCCATGATGATTAGTCAAAACACGTGCAAATCACAAAGATTAGAGCAACCTGGCTCTGATACCAATTGTAGGATCGAAGTACACGTGTAAATCTACCAGAGGGGGGGGGGGGTGAATGGTATATAAAAACTTTTCAGCGGAAGCAACAAAACACCCCTCAGCAGAAAACCAATCTGTTAAAGAAACCGTGTGTGTGACTAATCTAAACGTGTTCAACTGTGACAAAACTAGTATATATTGTAGAGAACCAAGTCACGAAGACGTCACAACAAGAATTATGAAAATCCGTTGAGATAAACTCAAGTTACGATCGAAAGATCGAACAAAGGTCAATCTGTCCTACGCGAGAAAAACAGTTCTGGAATACTGCAAAGAAACTCGTGTAGATCATAAACCACAAATTAAATGACCGTGAAATTTTCACAGATGATAGATAATCAAGTTTTGAAGACAACCCAAAAAGAATCACATCAATTGGATCTGTAAAACTCGAGTTATGATAAAATCACCGAAGCAAGGTAGTGCTCAACAGAAACTCGACGAGGAAAACTTGTCTGAAACAAGTCGGACGAACAAGGCACAAAAGTTCCTTAAGAATACGAATTTTATTTATCAAAACACAAGAGTAACAGCCCCATAGTTGTGTGCACACGAGCCTTGGCCTCCCTTGCTTATATAACCAGCCCTAAGGCCAACCCAATTCAAACTAGGACTCCTACTCCTACTCCTACTTGGATTCAAACTGTAACTTTACAATACTGCTCAAGACTCTTCTACACACAGATAGAAGCAATCTTAAGACTTCCAAACACCTTAGGAACGTCCCAAACATTCCTAAAACAACTCTACTTCATGCCTAACACGAAATCCTGTTATAACCAACTCAAAACTTTCCATAAACAAACCATAACCGCCTCAGCCGCAGCCTGAGCGCAAAATCCAGCCGGTTGAATCTTTTCAACCATATCTCCACTTCCATATCTCTTCACCATGCCTTGGAACCATGTTGCCACGTCCATGCACTCCTTGCGCACGTGCAAACACCTTCCAACAACGTCCACGATACATTCATATGCATTATTCTTGATCCAAACATGCTGCGCGACCTCCCGATCAACTCAACCACAATTCCTCCCGAACTTGGTTGTTGAACCTCATCATCTCCCTAAGACTAGTTCAATGGATCCCGTCACCAGCCATGTCTTGAACTCAAGCAACACCTGCACATGAATAAACAACCAATACTTCCGAGCACAAGTGCTCGACTTGACTCTCGATAGTTCCGAAACTACAACATCTTACATGAGCACCTCACATAAGCATGTTGTAAACCATAGCAAAATGATATCAGCCATAACCACCAAAACACACTAAAAACTTTGTAAAATAATACTAGCAAACTTTCCATAAGAGTAAAGCAAGTTCGAAACCGTTGCAATCAAGCTCCGAACTTTACCAAAGCTAACCGGACCTTGAACCGGAGCTTACCAAAGCTAGTCGGACCTAGCGCCGGAGCTTACTAAAGCTTAGTCGGACCTAGCACGGAACTTACCAAAGCTAGTCGTACCATGCACCGGAGCTAGCAAAAACAAGTCGGACCTAGCCAAAATAAGTCAGACCTAGACAAAGCAAGTCGGACCTTCGTTGGACCTTGTTAAAAAGGTGTTTTGGTAGTATTCAAAACTTTTATCGTCAAAGTCAATGTATTCAGCACACATAGGTCTCACACTGTTTTATGGTGTCTTTGATAAATAACTTTGCTTTCTGCAATAAGCCTTTTTATACCTACCTTGATGTGAGCTACATATCATATTTTCCCGCACTTGCTGAGTACATCATTGTACTCAAACTTGCATTATTATTTCATCATCAGCAACAGGAGAAGATTACTATGAAGACCAGGTGGAGCATTAGGCGTGTAATCTGTCCTCAACCTTGCCTGTGGGAATGGAGCAGAGATGGAGCTGCTGCTGCTGCTTAGATTGCTTCCACACTAGTTAGAAGACTTCCGCTGCATAGAAATAAGACTTCCGTTGTTAGATTAAGACTTCCGCTGTTAGCATGAGTCCAAGACTCATGAAACATTGTAACAAACTCTGTTATTCATGGTTATATATTCTGAAATTCAGTTTGTGGATGATGTGTATATGTGTAATGTGACACCCTCAATTCTGTGGAAAACCACGGAACCGAGAACTAATGTATATGTGTGCCCAGGATGTTCATCACACATACACATATGTTCCACAAACTGATTTTCAGATTATATATTACCATGAATAATAGAGTTTGTTACAATATCTCATGAGTCTTGGACTCATGCTCACAGCGGAAGTCTTATTTCTATGCAGCGGAAGTCTTTATTCTAATGCGAAAGCAATTTAGATAATGCGGAATCAAATCTAAGCAGAAGTGGCTCCATCTCTACACCCTCCACAGGCAAGGTTGAGAACAGATTCACACGCCTTAACGTTCCACTTGATCTTCATAGTAGTCCTCTCCTGCTGCTGATGAGGAGATAATAATGCAAGTTTGAGTACAATGATGTACTCAGCAAGTGCGGGAAAAACATGATATGCAACTCATAACAAGGTAGGTATAAAAAAGGCTTATTTGCAGAAAAGCAGATTTATTAAACCATGATAAAACAGCAACTTATCTTTAGATGAATGTAATCCCAGCATGTATTAAATTACCAACATACCTCCATCGCTTTCTATGTTCCACCCGAACATTAACCAACCTCATTCTTACTCATGAATACCTCCTCATATTCGCTACCATCTCACGAATACCTTCACGTATTCGCTACCATCTTATCTCATAAACAACTTTGTCTCACACCGAGACCAGTTTCGTTGCCATGACTCAACAGTCATGCAACCATCTTATCACCCGGACTCAACAGTCCCAAAAACCAAACCATAACCAAACCATCCAAAACCATATCCAATAACCATCCCAATAACCATCCCAACTAATCATGGCAGTTTGGCCAGGCGCTCGTGACCGTAAGCTCGGCTATCATGATAGTTTTAGACTCTGCAGAGTTTGTACCTCTTTACCCACAAGTTTGTGATTTTGTCACCCGTCGATGATTGCAGAACCTCCATTATACCAGTACACAACCGTTGGTGTATGGTCAAGAGATCACAAAATAGCCTTTACAAAGGGGTTACTAGATGTATGGACTCACTAAGGTTTCACCGGCAGGCTAGAATCTCCAATTCTCCCACCCACGGGCCCCCTCTTGTGCCATGCAGTTCCCAGGGTAGTCCTCACTCGACTCCCATTCCCCGCGCCTTCCACAGTCCATAACACTCTAGCAACTTACCTAATTACTTAGCTAAGCCGCACCCATACTTGGCCTTGTGGTGGCACTGTTATCCTGGCATGTGCATGCATGAACCGGTCCTTAGATCTATGGCAAGTAAACCACCATCTCATGCTACCTCATTCACAAACCCAGTCTTGCCTAGATCTCCCTCCGATCCATGTTCATTAACCTCATCAGTTTCTTATATCATTACGAGTGCAGTTAGCTAGGCACATCTATCTCGCTTCCCAATCGCATAGACTCAGCGAAGCATAAAAGTAAAAACCATACCCGACTCATAAACTTCCCTGGCGACAAGGGTGGTTTAACCAAAGCTAGTAAACTCCTATAATAGGGTTTCCCATCATGTTTGACCCAGTATGCACACCTTTTCGCAAAACAGTTTCACCCAAAATATAGGATCAATATGGTCAAGGATCACTTGCCTTGTTCTTGCGGTTCCGGTTGTTCTTGGATCTCAAAACCTTGTTGCTGCAGCTTGTCGTAGACAGCTCCCTGAGCTTGTCCTGCTAGGTAGAATCACGCGCATACAAGATTCACAGCAATCAATATCATGCACAAACCTTAAACTAGATGCGATGATGCATATGCATGCCATCCTATGATTAGTTTTTTTTAGATTGGTCTGTACGTGTTCTTGCATGGCTTGCATGGATTTTATGATGAACAGGGGTGTTTGGATCAAGGGTGGACGTGGCGATGATCTTGTCTTTAGATCAACTTGATCATCAAATGATCTGTCCACGAGAAGGCTTCTGTTCGAAGGAATCAAAGAACAGATGCAAAAAGAACACAACGATGTCGTAAGGTGGTATTGGAGACCTACCTTATGTTCTTCTTGGCCTCGAGGTCCTCCTCAGATCGTTGGGTTTTCCTCCGGCATTCTTCCTTGCTGCACTCCGGCGATGGTCTACTTGGCGGGTTGGGACTTAGGGCTCTAAGTCGTCGGCTCAGGAGTTGGAAAAGAAGGTTGTGGTTTCGGCCAGAGGTTCTGGGTTCTATTTATAATCGGGAAGAGAAGAGTCCCAATCTGATTGTATCCCGAATAAGAGTCCTATTCAGATCGTCGTTAGATCTAACATCTTATCTTTGGTTGATTCGGTATGGTAACATTGTGGAGTTCAGGTCAGTTTCCTTTACGTACCGGTATTCTTACGCGTACAGATTCCAAAATCGCTTCAGAACCCGTCACCTTTGCGGTGATGAGCTCCGGAAGCTCCACGTGTCCACCGGGCCTGGTCTCTTCCTTTCAGCAGAGACGGGCTCTGGTTGTGCCACGTGTCAAACGAGCAAGACTTCCCTCTTCTTCGGAGGTGAGCTCCGCATGCGCCACGTATCCTGGCGGTCGGGACCTCCTTTCTTACTCGGAGGTGGCTCCGCGCACGCTACGTGTCAGTGCCGGACCTTTCCTCTCTTCTTTCCTCAGAGACGAGCTCCATCGGTTTGTGGGTGATAGGCGGAGCTAAATTCCAGTCGTGTACCCATGGCTTTCTGCAGCTTCCTCCAGAATCTAGAGGTAAACTGCGAACCTCGATCTGAGACTATCCTCCTCGGGACTCTGTGACGGCACACGATCTGCTCCATGTACAACTCTGCTAATTGTGCAACGTTGTAATTGGCCCTTACAGGGAGAAAATGGGCGGTTTTCGTCTATCGGTCCATGATGACCCAGATGGAGTCGTAACCCGACTGAGTACGTGGCAATCCGACGATGAAATCCATACTGATGTCCTCCCACTTCCATTCGGGTACCTTCAAAGGTTGCAACAATCCAGCGGGTTTTTGATGTTCGGCCTTCACCCGTTGGCATGTGTCGTATAGGGCAACGTATTCGGCTATATCCCTCTTCATACCATCTCACCAATAACAAGTTTTCAAGTCCTTGTACATTTTGGTGCTTCCGGGATGTATAGAATAGGGGGAATCATATGCCTCCTTCAATATCATGTCGCGGAGGTGTTTTATGTTAGGCACACAAATCCTTTTTCCTAGCCAAAGCGTACCCGTCTCATCTTCTTTGACATCCTTCTCTATTCCTTGTCGGATTCTTTCCTTGATCTCCTTGATCTCCTCATCCGTTGCTTGGCCATCTCTTATTTCTTGCTCCAATGAAGAGTGGATCTCCATTATTTCCATGTTGTTCAAGAATCCGAGGTGTAATCGTTCGAACTCCTTGCGTAGTTCGGGTGGTAGCTCCCGAAACATGAGTTGGTGACATGCTCCCTTTCGGCTCAATGCATCAGCTACTACATTGGCCTTCCCGGGGTGGTAGTTGATTTCAACATCGTAGTCCTTGATGAGTTCCAACCATCGACGTTGCCTCAAATTCAAGTCCGTTTGTGTAAATATGTACTTGAGGCTTTTATGATCCGTATCGATCTCACATCGATGACCAAGGATATAATGTCTCCAAATCTTTAATGCATGCCCTACTGCTGCTAGCTCCAAGTCATGTGTAGGATAATTAAGCTCGTGCTTCTTTAATTGTCGTGAGGCATAGGCTACCACTTGTCCTTCTTGCATGAGAACACATCCAAGCCCCTGCCTGGATGCGTCACAATATATGTCAAAGCTCTTGCTTACGTCTGGCAATACCAGAACCGGTGCTGTGGTTAGCCTTCTCTTGAGTTCCTCAAAACTTCCTTGGCAGGCTGGTGTCCATTGGAACACTTTTCCCTTCATTAGCAACTCCGTCATAGGCTTTGCTATTTTAGAGAAGTCTTTAATGAAGCGTCGATAGTATCCATCCATCCCAAGAAAACTCCGAATATCCCTCACGCTCTGCGGTTGGTCCCACTTCAGAACATTTCTTACTTTTCCGGGATCAACCGATACCCCTTCCTTGGAGATAATGTGGCCTAGGAAAGATATTTCCTTTAGCCAAAATTGACACTTGTTAAGCTTGGCATACAATTGATGCTCACACAATTTCTGCAAGGTCAATTTCAAATGTTCTTCATGCTCCTCACTTTTTGAATACACCATAATGTCGTCGATGAAAACCACGACAAAATTGTCCAAGTACTCCATGAAAACCTTGTTCATAAGGTACATGAAGTACGCGGGTGCATTGGTCAACCCAAAAGACATGACGGTATATTCATACGAACCATACCGTGTTCGAAAGGCTGTCTTGGGTATATCGGAGGGCTTAATCTTCAGCTGGAAGTATCCTGACCGAAGATCAATCTTGGAGAACACTCGGGCTCCTTTCATTTGGTCGAATAGGTCCTCTATACGAGGCAGAGGGTATTTGTTCTTGATTGTTACCTCATTGAGAGACCTATAGTCCACGCACATCCTTTGGGTTCCATCCTTCTTGTCCACGAAGAGCACAGGAGCTCCCCATGGTGATGAGCTTGGACGTATGAAACCCTTCTCCAACTGCTCTTGAATTTGCTTCTTGAGATCTACTAGTTCGTTGACGGGCATCCTATAGGGTCTCTTGGCTATGCGTGCAGTTCCAGGTACCAAATCGATGGAAAACTCAATGTCTCGGTCAGGGGGCATACCTGGAAGCTCTTCCGGGAACATGTCCAAAAATTCCTGAACCACCGGAATGCTGTCCAATGTTGCTCCTTCAACGTGGTTCAAATTTGCCCTTTCAGTGGTTTGTTGGGCTGACTCAAACTCGACACGGATGCCGTGCTCGTTTGTCAACTGCAAGCTTCTTTCAGCACATTGGATTACCCCGTTGTGCTTGCTTAACCAATCCATCCCGAGTATTATGTCAATCCCTTGGGAGTCCAAGACAATAAGGTTGGCAAGGAAGTCTACCCCCCTTATTTTAAGGCTTACTTTCGGACATACTATATTAGTCCTCATCTCTCCACCGGGAGAATTAACTAACATAGCACATTTCAAGTGGGTTATGGGTAGGTGATGTTTTGTAACATATTTGGATGATATGAAGGAATGTGATGCTCCAGAATCAAACAAGATGGTGACTGGGTTGGAGTTGGCAAGGAACATACCAATTACGACATCCTCAGCCTGTTGTGCTTCCTCAGCAGAGACATGGTTCACGTTGCCGCGAGCATAGTTCTGCTGTCCCCGATTTCCTTGATTGTCCCCTCCCTTCGGTCGCGGGTTCTGCTTGGACACGTTGCCTTGCTGTCTAGGGCCTCTCCTCGGGCACTGGTTCGCGAAGTGTCCTATCTCCCCGCATGCAAAGCATGCCCTGTTGCCTGCGGCAGCAGGTACGTTGGGGCGGGGGTTTTGAACAGGAGCGCCATTGTTAGGTTGGGGCGCAAGAGGCATGGGCACACGAGGTGCCAGTGCAACGAATTGTTGTTGTGGTGGCTGACCAGCGCGGTACGCAGGAGTGGTCGATCCATACTGCGGTGCAGGGGGCATGTACCGAGGTCGTACGTTGCTCCCTTGAGGCGGGTATGACATCTTCCTCTTGCACTCTTGCTCGATCTCTCGGATCTTGTCTTCAACCACTATGGCCTTGTCAACCAGCTTCTAGAAGCTCACATAGTCATTGTTGAGGAGTTAAACCTGAATCTCATTGTTCAATCCTCTCATGAACAGGTACTGCTTCCTCTGATCTGAGTTGACATCTTCGGGGGCATACCGGGACAGTTGCGTGAACTTGTTGAGGTACTCATTCACACTTTTCTGTCCTTGGCGGAGACCTTCGAACCCCTGCCTCTTGAGTATCATTACACCAGAAGGGATGTAATGAGAGCGGAAACTTTCCTTGAACTCAGTCCAAGTGATTGTCTCCGGGTTGATATGGGCGTTGCATAGGGCATCCCACCAGTCAGCAGCGGCTTCTGTACTATGGCAAGCTTCTTCTCCATGGATTTCAACCAGTCATCGGCTTCCATGGGATCACTAGCTTGAGCAAAGGTGGGTGGTCGAGTCCTCATGAACTCTCCTAGTCTGTTGTGATCCGGTGGTGGTGGTGGCGGTGGTGCCGGAACAGGGTTGTTGTTGACCTGCAACTGACCCAAAGTTTGGATCATGGTTTGGATAAGCTGGTTTTGCATGGCCATCAACCTTTCTAGGTTGTTCTCGCCAGTTCCGGGGTTAACAGGAACTTCCTTGTGATCATCCTCTTGGTTTTCACGGACGTTCCTTCGGCCGGCGTTTCCTCTCACCATCTGTGAGAGAGGTCAAAATAGAATAGAATGTTAGAAGGTTTAAGTAGGTCCCTTCAACTATATGCATCAAGGTGAGTTGGACTATATATATTAGCCCGTATGAGGATGTGAACAAGTGCCGAAGCATCTCACACCCCTTTCTACTTACGTGTGGATATGGACAACGTTTGGGGGACGTCCCACAACTCACACTAAGTACACAATCACAAACAATCATTGCAAGGGCTCATACAACTCCTATTCAAGGATGGTTCCCTAGGTCAAGGTGGTTTTAAAGCCAATCTAAGCGTCCTAGGGTGCTTCCTTTGGTCAGGGGTGGCTTAACTACCAATCTGTGTTTTAATACCGATCTATGATTCCTAGTTAGGGGTGTAACCTACGGCTAACCCGTGGCTCTAATGTCAATCTATGGTTTCTATCTAGGCGTGTAACCTACTGTCAATCCGTGGCTCTGATACCAATCTGTGACGCCCTCAATTCTGTGGAAAACCACGGAACTGAGAACTAATGTATATGTGTGCCCAGGATGTTCATCACACATACACATATGTTCCACAAACTGATTTTCAGATTATATATTACCACGAATAACAGAGTTTATTACAATATCTCATGAGTCTTGGACTCATGCTCACAGCGGAAGTCTTATTTCTATGCAGCGGAAGTCTTTATTCTAATGCTGAAGCAATTTAGCTAATGCGGAATCAAATCTAAGCAGAAGTGGCTCCATCTCTACACCCTCCACAGGCAAGGTTGAGAACAGATTCACACGCCTTAACGTTCCACTTGATCTTCATAGTAGTCCTCTCCTGCTGCTGATGAGGAGATAATAATGCAAGTTTGAGTACAATGATGTACTCAGCAAGTGCGGGAAAAACATGATATGCAACTCATAACAAGGTAGGTATAAAAAAGGCTTATTTGCAGAAAAGCAGATTTATTAAACCATGATAAAACAGCAACTTATCTTTAGATGAATGTAATCCCAGCATGTATTAAATTACCAACATACCTCCATCGCTTTCCATGTTCCACCCGAACATTAACCAACCTCATTCTTACTCATGAATACCTCCTCATATTCGCTACCATCTCACGAATACCTTCACGTATTCGCTACCATCTTATCTCATAAACAACTTTGTCTCACACTGAGACCAGTTTCGTTGCCATGACTCAACAGTCATGCAACCATCTTATCACCCGGACTCAACAGTCCCAAAAACCAAACCATAACCAAACCATCCAAAACCATAACCAATAACCATCCCAATAACCATCCCAACTAATCATGGCAGTTTGGCCAGGCGCTCGTGACCGTCGGCGACTGCAGAACCTCCATTATACCAGTACACAACCGTCGGTGTATGGTCAAGAGTCACAAAATAGCCTTTACAAAGGGGTTACTAGATGTATGGACTCACTAAGGTTTCACCTGCAGGCTAGAATCTCCAATTCTCCCACCCACGGGCCCCCTCTTGTGCCATGCAGTTCCCAGGGCAGTCCTCACTCGACTCCCATTCCCCGCACCTTCCACAGTCCATAACACTCTAGCAACTTACCAAATTACTCAGCTAAGCCGCACCCATACTTGGCCTTGTGGTGGCACTGTTATCCTGGCATGTGCATGCATGAACCGGTCCTTAGATCTATGGCAAGTAAACCACCATCTCATGCTACCTCATTCACAAACCCAGTCTTGCCTAGATCTCCCTCCGATCCATGTTCATTAACCTCATCAGTTTCTTATATCATTACGAGTGCAGTTAGCTAGACACATCTATCTCGCTTCCCAATCCCATAGACTCAGCGAAGCATAAAAGTAAAAACCATACCCGACTCATAAACTTCCCTGGCGACAAGGGTGGTTTAACCAAAGCTAGTAAACTCCTATAATAGGGTTTCCCATCATGTTTGACCCAGTATGCACACCTTTTCGCAAAACAGTTTCACCCAAAACATAGGATCAATATGGTCAAGGAGCACTTGCCTTGTTCTTGCGGTTCCGGTTGTTCTTGGATCTCAAAACCTTGTTGCTGCAGCTCGTCGTAGACAGCTCCCTGAGCTTGTCCTGCTAGGTAGGATCACACGCATACAAGATTCACAGCAATCAATATCATGCACAAACCTTAAACTAGATGCGATGATGCATATGCATGCCATCCTATGATTAGTTTTATTAGATTGGTCTGTACGTGTTCTTGCATGGCTTGCACGGATTTTATGATGAACAGGGGTGTTTGGATCAAGGGTGGACGTGGCGATGATCTTGTCTTTAGATCAACCTGATCATCAAATGATCTGTCCACGAGAAGGCTTCTGTTTGAAGGAATCAAAGAACAGATGCAAAAAGAACACAACGATGTCGTAAGGTGGTATTGGAGACCTACCTTACGTTCTTCTTGGCCTCGAGGTCCTCCTCAGATCGTTGGGCTTCCCTCCGGCGTTCTTCCTTGCTGCACTCCGGCGATGGTCTACTAGGCAGGTTGGGACTTAGGGCTCTAAGTCGTCGGCTCAGGAGTTGGAAAAGAAGGTTGTGGTTTCGGCCAGAGGTTCTGGGTTCTATTTATAATCGGGAAGAGAAGAGTCCCAATCTGATTGTATTCCGAATAAGATTCCTATTCAGATCGTCGTTAGATCTAACATCTTATCTTTGGTTGATTCGGTACGGTAACATTTGGAGTTCAGGTCGGTTTCCTTTACGTACTGGTATCTTACGCGTACTGATTCCAAAATCGCTTCAGAACCCGTCACCTTTGCGGTGATGAGCTCCGGAAGCTCCACGTGTCCACCGGGCCTGGTCTCTTCCTTTCCGCAAAGACGGGCTCCGGTTGTGCCGCGTGTCAAACGAGCAAGACTTCCCTCTTCTTCGGAGGTGAGCTCCGCGTGCTCCACGTATCCTGGCGGTCGGGACCTCCTTTCTTACTTGGAGGTGGCTCTGCGCACGCCACGTGTCTGTGCCGGACCTTTCCTCTCTTCTTTCCTCAGAGACGAGCTCCGAGGTTAACATGTGTCCAGCAGTGTCGGACCTCCCGGAGATAAGCTCCGGTGGCGACACGTGTTCGATAGCACCAGACCTCTCGAAGGTAAGCTCGGAGATCGACACGTATCCCGCGCGACCAGTCCTCTGATTTCCATGATGACTAGCTCCGGGGGCAACACGTGTCCCACAGGGTCGGACCTCTTCCCATTACGGAGATGAGCCCCGAGCCTGCCACATAGCCTACTTTAGCGGCGGACCTCTCCCCACTTCGCAGGGATGAGCTCCTAACACGCCACGTGGCCAGCGGGCCGCGAAAGTTATCTTTGGCGCTCTCTGAGAGCTGGATTCGGCACTTATTGGCTATAATTTTGATATTTTGTCTGTTCCTACTTTTCTTAAAATGTTTTCTCTTCATAAAACAAGAACATATGCTGACACCCGAGATGAGGGTGTCACATGTGATGAACATCCTAGGCACACATATGCATCAGTTCTCAGTTCCGTGGTTTTTCCACAGAATCGAGGGCGTCACAACGTGATGTGGACATCACTCCTGCAGATATACACAACACTCACATGGTAGACATGCAAGGTCCAATTACTAGAACTCGAGCACGACAATTGAATTTAGAGGTGAGCTCGTTCTTGAATAATTCTTTATATGTGAATTTTGAGAGTATGTTGCTACCTAATGGAGTAATTATGATTAGGAACCATTGAGAGGACATGGAGATACATGGAGAGGGGTTTGGAGGCGTGGAGGACCAGAAAATACGCCAACAAGAAGTTAGAGACCGAGCCCAACTCAAACTCGAGCACAACTCGGGCCCAGGAGCAGTTCACCTTAAAATGGATGCACAGGAGGCATACGGACTCCGTTTTTTACGTTCTACATAGGCACGGAAAGCTTAGAGGATAAAATTTCCAATTGAACTGGCCCCACGTCAAAATCCTGTCGGATTCGACGGGAAAATTTGAAACAATATGAAGTTTAGAGTCTGTCAGGGTGTTGCATCACCTAGTTGGGCCATTGGGCCTTGTATCGAGTCCAAGTCCATTATGTACGTGTCTTAGGGTTAGGTCACGACCCCAGCACCCCCCTGGTCGTCCTCCACCTCCTTTATACCCCTAGCCACCGTCACAAACAGCTGGGTTTTGCTTAGATTATTCTGTCAAGAACAGTTTCGCCGTTCATCGGTTTGTGAGACCCCAACTTGAGTGCTTCATATCTTTCAGCAATTTGGTTGCATTCTTTCTTGTTCTTGCTTGTGTTCTTCGATTCGCAGGCAAGGATTAGCCTTCTTGGCGAGGTCAACCGCGCAATATCGGTTGATAACCTGAGGAGACGCGGTGCTGCGATTGCTGGGTTCAGAACGTGTTGTTCGGAAGCCGGATCCATTTGTGTCAAGTCTCCACCAAATCGAGAGTTATCAGAACCTTTCGAAAGATCAGGACCCCTGTACACATCAAGTGGTATCAGAGCTTTAGGTGCACCGTCAGGTTTGCCTTCCCCTAGTTTTGTTTATCTTGAACTCGTCCTATCATCCACGAAAAAGCCCAAAAAATTATAGGTTTCCCATCCCAGACCAGGTTTAGCCTTTTGCACAATTCTGTTTTGGAGTCCGTAGTGTTGAATTTGTGTCCTAGTTCATGTTTTGTTGCTGGTTTAATCGTGTTTTGCTCCTACTTTATTATTCCATCCGCTGCATTCCATCAAAACCCTAGCTGCCACAATCGTTATTAAATCAATCACCATAACTATTCATTGTGCTAGGGTTATCCTTGTTCTTCAGTTTTCATCACATATTACGTGAGTTTATCCTCCTTGATATACGCACACCATCCCACACATTGTCACCATCATATCTAATTTTTTTCTTACCACCGTTTCCAATTCAGCTCCACCAAAAACAAAATCCTGTGGTGCTGTCTTAAAACAGCCATAACCTTGGCATTGGGTTAAATTACATTGCCCAGATTCACTTTGGAACATTGATTATTTGGCATCTAAAGGCTCAACAATAATCATAAAGAAACATATTGAATTTCTGTTGTCCACATCTTCTTTTTTCAAGTGAGCTGAAAATTTGTGCGACATGTATATTAGTGCTCCTGATTTCACGGCAGATATAAAAAAATCAAACAAAATATAGAAAAGAAAATTTGTGAAGAGGAGCACAAATATCAAAACTTGGGTGTGTTATTTTGCCTTGTGGTGCAATTGTTCCTGCTCAATTATTGTCCTTATCATTCATACTTCTTGTTGTCTTGTTCATAACATCCGGGATAAGACACGAGTAGGCCGGCAACTAGGACAAGTGTTTGGACATCTATTCAGTATTACTATCTGTTATTGAATTGTGTGCCATCCAAACTCCACATTCATCCTTTCGAACAGCACAAGTTTTTGACCCTTGCAACCGCTGAATCACGTCGTCTAGGTATCCTTTGCCTTGTTGTGGTAAGAAACTTGTAAGAGCTTGGTAAGATTCGACCCATTGCTTTGTGAGTTCCACCATCATTGCGTAGTAGTTGATAGTGATAATCTTGTTGTTTTCCATATTATTCTTGCTAACAATGTCAGATCATGTTGATCCTACGGAGTGTGTTTTGAAAAGTGAGATGAAGGGTTACATAGAACAAATGATGAAGTCTGTCAAGGAAGCAATCGCACAAGGGGTAAAATATTATCTTGCTGAATAGAGAATACCCCACACCCTTGAGAGGTTGGACAAATGCTTAAGCTCGCTAGTTGGAAGGATTGATGATATGGAGACCCACCTACCATTCAGCCATGATGCTACCCACCACAACAACCTTAAAGAAGAAGAAGACGTGTTGTGTGATGTCAATGGAGAGGTGGATACACGTGCTGCGCAGAATGTACATCTACGTCAGCGCCTTCGTCAAAACCCTCATGGTATGGTAGGAACCAACATGCGTGGTAACAATAACCGCCCTCTTGATGACCCTTTTGCTAAAGTTACATTTTCCATACCTTCATTTTCTGGTGCTTATGATGCTGAGGCATATCTTGATTGGGAAATGACGGTTGAGCAGAAATTTAATTCCCACATTGTTCCTGAACAACATAGAGTTCGACAAGCCACTAGTGAGTTTAAGGATTTTGCTATAATATGGTGGAATGAACTAGGTACCACACGCTTACAACCTGATACATGGGAACGTTTAAAAGAAGCTATGCGTAATCATTTTGTTCCTCCATCCTACCAACGCAATTTACGAAAGAATTTGCAGCGCTTAGAGCAGAGAAATAATTCTGTCCAAGATTATTATGCGGAGCTTCAAAAGGGTATGATACGATGTGGGGTAGTAGAGGACACTGAAGATAAAATTTGTCGTTTCTATGGGGGGTTGAGACGTGAGATACAGGATATTGTTGATTATAAGGAATTTAATACTGTCAACCAGTTGTTCCAGCTTGCTATGCTTGCAGAAAAGGAGTTACAGGGTCGTCAACAAAAGAACAAGAGCAGCAGCGGTGCCTCCTACACTCCACGCACGACAACTTCTTCGGGGGCGTCCAAGTCATTCCGTTTTGATGCCCTTTCACCAAAACCAGCAGTCAAGCTTCCTTCTGGCAGCAACAATGTTTCAGCAGCACTGAAACCACCACCTGCACGACCTGCGGATTCGGGTAAAAATTCCATGCAGGTACCCGCCAAAAGTGCTTCATCCGTTGCTTCAACAGGACGCACTTCCGGCATTCAGTGCCACCGCTGCCATGGTCTTGGTCATGTGCAAAAAGATTGTCCTAGTTAGCGGGCATACGTGGCTACAGAAGAGGGAGGATACATCAGCACCTCCGATGTCGAAGACAACAATGATGATGAAGCTGCCACGGACAATGATGAGGGACATGTTTTTGGGAGTGAAGACACATCAGCCTACATGAACATCATCATGCAGCGGGTGCTGAACACACAGGTACAACAACTTGATAGATTACAACGCCATAATTTGTTTCAGATTTTCCTTGTCATCAAGAACCGGCGAGCACGTGTCATCATTGATGGAGGAAGCTGCAACAACTTGATGAGTTCTGAATTGGTCAAGAAGCTTAGCTTGAATACACGACCACACCCACATCCGTACTATATTCAATGGTTGAATGATTCTGGAAGAGCTAAGGTAACACAAACTTGCAGAATTCCGTTTTCCATTGGTACATATGTTGATTCCGTTGATTGTGATGTGGTACACATGCAAGCGTGTTCACTTTTATTGGGTCGACCTTGGGAACATGATAAGGATGTTTTGCACCATGGTAGAAGTAATAAATATACTTTTATGCATAAAGGAAAGAAAATTACTTTGCTACCTTTGACTCCTGCTGAAATTGTACAAGCTGATAGGGAGAGAGCTGGAATTTCTAGTAGTTCTAAATCAGAAAATCAACAAGTTATTAATTCTGTGTTACCACCAAATAATGAGAGATCTACACCTAGTTCTAAGACTGAGGGAATTAAATTGAAGGGTCGTGTAATGCTTGCTACAAAATCAGACCTTGCTGAAATTTCTGATCATGATATTTGCTGTGCATTGGTGTGCAAACAAGTTTTGTTCTCCATTGATGATATTGCTAGGTCTTTGCCTCCAGCAGTTACTAACTTGTTGCAAGAGTATGAGGATATTTTTCCAGCTGAGATACCCCCGGGACTTCCACCTTTTTGAGGGATTGAACATCAAATTGATTTGATTCCAGGTGCAATTTTGCCAAACCGTGCTGCATATAGGACCAACCCCGAGGAGACTAAGGAAATTCAGCGGCAAGTCCAGGACCTTTTGGACCGTGGGTATGTACGTGAAAGCCTTAGTCCTTGTGCTGTTCCTGTACTTTTGGTTCCTAAGAAAGATGGTACTTGGCGTATGTGTGTTGATTGTAGAGCCATTAACAATATTACTATAAGGTATCGTCATCCTATTCCTAGGCTAGATGACATGCTTGATGAGTTGTGTGGTTCTATAATTTTCACTAAGATTGACTTACGTAGTGGTTACCACCAAATAAGAATGAAATTAGAAGATGAATGGAAAACAGATTTCAAAACCAAATTTGGGTTGTATGAGTGGTTAGTAATGCCTTTTGGTTTAACTAATGCACCAAGTACATTCAGCGTTTGATGAATGAGGTTTTGAGAGCTTTTATTGGAAAATTTGTGATGGTTTACTTTGATGATATCTTGATT
This sequence comes from Neostapfia colusana, assembly GCA_030760725.1. Classification (NCBI taxonomy): domain Eukaryota; kingdom Viridiplantae; phylum Streptophyta; class Magnoliopsida; order Poales; family Poaceae; genus Neostapfia; species Neostapfia colusana. The sequence goes on along the minus strand of JASWHV010000019.1, from coordinate 23,697,943 downwards.
TATAGCAAGTCATTAGATGAACATATGGATCATTTACGTGCTGTTTTTAATGCTTTGAGAGATGCACGTTTATTTGGTAACCTTGAGAAGTGCATCTTTTGTACGAATCGAGTTTCCTTTCTTGGCTATGTTGTGACTCCACAGGGAATTGAGGTGGATGAGATGAAAATTCAAGCGATCAAGAGCTGGCCAATACCTCAAGCCATCACACAGGTAAGGAGTTTTCTTGGTCTTGCAGGTTTCTACCGACGTTTCATCAAGGATTTTAGCACTATTGCTGCCCCATTGCATGAGTTGACTAAGAAAGGTGTGGTGTTCCATTGGGGGAAAGCACAAGAGGAGTCCTTTGACACCTTGAAGGACAAGCTTACACACGCACAATTGCTACACTTCCTGATTTTAGTAAGACTTTTGAACTTGAATGTGATGCTAGTGGAGTTGGCATTGGTGGTGTCTTACTGCAAGGTGGTAAACCGGTTGCATACTTTAGTGAAAAACTTAATGGTCCTGTCCTGAATTACTCCACATATGATAAAGAATTTTATGCTCTCGTACGATGCTTAGAGACATGGCGTCATTATTTATGGCCTAAAGAATTTGTTATTCATTCTGATCATGAATCCCTAAAGCATATTCGTTCTCAAAATAATCTGAATCGTAGACATGCAAAATGGATTGAATTTATTGAGTCTTTTCCTTATGTCATTAAATATAAGAAAGGGAAGGATAATTTGATCGCTGATGCATTGTCTAGACGATATAATATGCTGTCCCAACTTGATTGTCAAATTTTTGGACTTGAATCAATTAAAGAACAATATGCTCTTGATGCTGATTTTAAAGATGTGTTGCTGCATTGTAGAAAAGGTCATACCTGGAATAAATTTGTACTGGATGATGGATTCTTGTTTAGAGCTAACCGCCTATGCATTCCAGTTGGTTCCATTCGTCTTTTGTTATTACAGGAGGCACATGGTGGAGGTTTGATGGGCCATTTTGGCGCAAAGAAGACGGAGGATGTTCTGGCCACACATTTCTTTTGGCCAAAGATGAGGAGAGATGTAGAGCGGTTTGTGGCTCGCTGCACCACATGTCAGAAAGCTAAGTCCCGTTTGAATCAACATGGTTTATACATGCCTCTTCCCACTCTTTCCATTCCTTGGGCGGATATCTCTATGGACTTTCTTTTGGGATTGCCTAGGACTAAGAGGGGGAGGGACAACATTTTTGTTGTGGTGGACCATTTTTCAAAGATGGCACATTTTATACCGTGTCAGAAAAGTGATGATGTTGTACATATTGCCGACCTTTTTTTCAAAGAGATTGTTCGCTTGCATGGTATGCCTTCTACTATTGTTTCAGATTGTGATGCTAAATTTTTTAGTCACTTTTGGCGCACCCTATGGAACAAGTTGGGTATAAAACTGTTGTTCTCTACAACATGTCACCCACAAACTGATTAGTGAGCCGCACTTTGGGCACCATGTTGAGAGCTGTTTTGAAGAAAAAAATAAAGATGTGGGAAGAATGTTTGCCACATGTGGAGTTTGCATATAATCGGGCAACACATTCTACCACCAAGGTAAGTCCTTTTCGGGTAGTGTATGGATTCAATCCTCGTGCTCCTATTGATATCTTTCCTTTAACTACTAGTGAGAGAACTCATAATGATGCAAAGGAACGTGCTGATTTTATTTTGAAAATTCGTGAGACCACTAAACACAATATTGAAAGGATGAATGAAAAATATAGAATTGCTGGTAGTAAAGGTAGGCAGGAAGTTAGACTTGAACCGGGTGATTTAGTTTGGTTACACTTGAGAAAGGATAGATTTCCAGAACTGAGAAAGTCTAAATTGATGCCTAGAGATGATGGTCCTTTTAAAATACTTGAGAAGATTAATGATAATGCATATAAAGTTGAGTTGCCTCCCGAGTTTGGGATTAGTCCCACCTTTAACATTTCAGATTTGAGGCCATAATTGGGAGAAGAAGATGAGCTTGAGTCGAGGATGACTCCAATGCAAGAGGGGGAGGATGATGTGGACATCACTCCTGCAGATATACACAACACTCACATGGTAGACATGCAAGGTCCAATTACTAGAGCTCGAGCACGACAATTGAATTTAGAGGTGAGCTCGTTCCTGAACAGTTCTTTATATGTGAATTTTGAGAGTATGTTGCTACCTAATGGATTAATTATGATTATGAACCATGGAGAGGACATGGAGATACATGGAAAGGGGTTTGGAGGCGTGGAGGACCAGAAAATACGCCAACAATAAGTTAGAGACCGAGCCCAACTCAAACTCGAGTCCAACTCGGGCACAGGAGCAGTTCACCTTAAAATGAATGCACAGGAGGCATACGGACTCCGTTTTTGACGTTCTACATATGCACGGAAAGATGAGAGGATAAACTTTCCAATGGAACTGGCCCCACGTTAAAATTCCTATGATGCGACGGGAAACTTTGAAATAATATAAAGTTTAGAGTCTGTCAGGGTGTTGCATCACCTAGTTGGGCCATTGGGCCTTGTATCGAGTCCAAGTCCATTATGTACGTGTCTTAGGGTTAGGTAACGACCCCAGAACCCCCCTGGTCGTCCTCCACCTCCTTTATACCCCCTAGCCGCCATCACAAACAGCTGGGTTTTGCTTAGATTATTCTGTCAAGAACAGTTTCGCCGTTCATCGGTTTGTGAGACCCCAACTTGAGTGCTTCATATCTTTCAGCAATTTGGTTGCATTCTTTCTTGTTCTTGCTTGTGTTCTTCGATTCGCAGGCAAGGATTAGCCTTCTTGGCGAGGTCAACCGCACAATATCTGTTGATAACCTGAGGAGACGAGGTGCTGCGATTGCAGGGTTCAGAACGTGTTGTTCGGAAGCCGGATCGATTTGTGTCAAGTCTCCACCGAATCGAGTGTTATCAGAACATTTCGGAAGATCGGGACCCCTGTACACATCACAACGTGTCCCGTGGGGTTGGACCTCGCTTCTCTGCAGCGACTAGCTCCGAAGGTGCCACGTGTCCTACGGGGCTGTGCCTCGCTTCTCCGCAGAGGCTAGCTCCGGGGACAACACGTGTCCCACGGGGCCAGACCTCGCCCCTCCTGCAGAGGCAAGCTCCGAGCCTGCCACGTAGCCAGCAGTGCCGGACCTCACCCCTTTTGCAGGGATGAGCTCCGAAGGCGCCACGTGGCTGGCGGGCCGCGGGAAGTGTTGACGGCGCTCTCGGTTGATTGGAATTGGCTCTTTTAGCTATCTTTCACCTGTTCTACTTATTTTAAAATGTTTTCTCTATATGAAATATGTATGCATGCATGGATATGAAATTGAGGGTGTTACAAATCTACCCCCCTTAAACTGAATTTCGCCCTTGAGATTCGATAGAGTAGAGAATAGATGAGGGAATTCTGTCTTGAGGTCTTCCTCACGTTCCCATGTAGCTTCGGCTTCCGTGTGATGGCTCCATTGTACCTTCCACCAACGGATCACTTTGTTCCTCGTGACCCTTACCTTCACGTCCAAAATTCGGACAGGGTGCTCTACGTAGGTCAGATCCTCTTGAAGCTCGAGCTCATCCATCGGTATTTGATCTTCCGGTACTCTCAAGCATTTTTTGAGTTGGGATACGTGAAACACGTCATGCACGTCGGAGAGGTGCGTTGGGAGCTCTAATTGATAAGCTACCTCCCCTCGCTTGCCCAAAATCTTAAATGGCCCGATGTAATGAGTTGCTAACTTGCCTTTGACATTGAAACATCATTGGCCATGGATAGGCGATACCTTAAGGTACACGAAGTCTCCTACTTTGAAGGTCAACTTCTTCGCCTATTGTCCGCATAACCTTTTTTTTTGTGACCGAGCAGCCTTCAAGTTCTCCCGTATTGTTTGGACTCGCTTCTCGGCTTCTTGCAGCACTTCGGGTCCAAACAGTTGATTCTCTCCGGTCTCGTTCCAAAATAACGGAGTCCTACATCGTCTACCATACAATGCTTCGAAGGGTGACATCTTCAAGCTGGCTTGATAGCTGTTATTGTATGAGAAATCGGCATACAGCAAGCTCCTATCCCAACTACGCCCATGTTTCAAGGCGCAGGCTCTCAACATGTCCTCCAAAATTTGGTTTGTCCTTTCTGTTTGCCCGTCAGTCTGCGGGTGGTAAGCGGAGCTAAAATCCAGTCGTGTACCCATAGCCTCATGCAGCTTCTTCCAAAACCTGGAGGTAAATTGGGTACCCCGATCTGAAACTATCCTCTTCGGAACTCCATGACGGCACACGATTTGCTCCATGTACAGCTCGGCTAGATCTGCCATGCGGTACATGGTTTTAACAGGAAGAAAATGAGCGGTTTTCGTCAATCGGTCCATGATAACCCAGATGGAGTCGTAACCCGACCGAGTGCGTGGAATTCCGACAATAAAATCCATGCTGATGTCTTCCCACTTCCACTCGAGTACTTTTAATGGTTGCAACAGTCCAGCGGGTCTTTGATGTTCGGCCTTCACCCGTTGGTATGTGTCGCATAAGGCAACATACTCAGCTACGTCCCTTTTCATACCATCCCACCGATAACATGTTTTTAGGTCCTTGTACATCTTTGTACTGCCGGGATGTATGGAATAAGGTGAGTCATGTGCCTCCATTAATATCGTCTCGCGGATGTGCTTCACGTTAGGCACACAAATCCTTTTATCTAACCAAAGCGTACCCTTCTCGTCTTCCTTGAAGTCCTTTTCTATGCCTTGTTGGATTCTTTCCTTGATCTTTGTGACGCCCTCAATTCTGTGGAAAACCACGGAACCGAGAACTGATGCATATGTGTGCCCAGGATGTTTATCACACATACACATATGTTCCACAAACTGAATTCAGAATATATATAACCACGAATAACAGAGTTTATTACAATGTCTCATGATTCTTGGACTCATGCTCACAGCGGAAGTCTTAATCTAATAGCGGAAGTCTTTATTCTAGCAGCGGAAGTCTTTTAACTAATGCAGAAGCAAATTCTAAGCAGTAGTGGCTCCATCTCTACTCCATCCCCACAGGCAAGGTTGAGAACAGATCACACGCCTAATGCTCCACTTGGTCTTCATAGTAATCTTTCCCTGTTGCTGATGATGAAATAATAATGCAAGTTTGAGTACAATGATGTACTCAGCAAGTGCGGGAAAATATGATATGTAACCCACAACAAGGTAGGTATAAAAAAGCTCATTGCGGAAAGCAAAGTTATTTATCAAAAACCATTATAAAACAGCAACTTATATTTAAGTGAATGTAATCCCATCATGTATTAAAATACCGACATACCTCCATTATGTTTATCACCTTCCATGTTCCAACCAGTCATTAATCAAACTCATTCTTGCTCATGAATATCCTCTCGTATTCGCTACCATCTCACGAATACCATCTCGTATTCGCTACCATTTCATCTTATAAACAACTTCCATCTCACACCGAGACCAACCTTGTTGCCATGACTCAACAGTCATGCAACCCATCTTATCACCTGGACTCAACAGTCCCAAAAACCAAACCAAAACCAAATCATCCAAACCATAACCAATAACCATCCCATCTAATCATGGAAGTTGGCCAGGCGCTCGTGACCGTAAGCTCGGCTATCATGATAGTTTTAGACTCTGCAGAGTTTGCACCTCTTTACCCACAAGTTTGTGATTTTGTAACCCGTCGACGACTGCAGAACCTCCATTATACCAGTACACAACTGTCGGTGTATGGCCAAGAGATCACAAAATAGCCTTTACAAAGGGGATACTAGATGTATGGACTCACTAAGGTTTCACTGGCAGGCTAGAATCTCCAATTCTCCCACCCACGGGCCCCCTCTTGTGCCATGCAGTTCCCAGGGCAGTCCTCACTCGACTCCCATTCCCCGCGCCTTCCACGGTCCATAACAATCTAGCAACTTACCTAATTAGTCAGCTAAGCCGCACCCATACTTGGCCTTGTGGTGGCTCTGTTATCCTGACATGTGCTCGCATGAACCGGTCCTTAGATCTACGGCAAGTAAACCACCATCTCACGCTACCTCATTCACAAACCCAGTCTTGCCTAGATCTCCCTCCGATCCATGTTCATTAAAAACATCAGTTTCTCATTATCGTTACGAGTGCAGTTAGCTAGACACATCTATCTCGCTTCCCAATCCCATGGACTCAGCGAAGCATAAAAGCAAAAGACCATACCCGACTCATAAACTTCCCTGGCGACAAGGGTGGTTTAACCAAAACTAGTAAACTCCTATAAAAGGGTTTCCCATCATGTTTGAATCAGTACACACACCTTTTCGCAAAACAAAACAGTTTTCCCAAAACATAGGATCAATATGGTCAAGGGGCACTTGCCTTGTTCTTGCGGTTCCGGTTGCTCTTGAATCTCGAAACCTTGTTGTTGCAGCTCGTCGTAGACAGCTCTCTGAGCTTGTCTTTCTATACAAGATCACGCACATACAAGATTTACAACAATCAATATCATGCACAAACTTTAACTAGATGCGATGATGCTTATGCATGTTAATCCTATGATGCAGTTTAGTTTGTATGGGTTCTTGCATGGCTGGCGTGGATTTTATGATGAACAGAGGTGTTCGGATCAAATGTGGACGTGGCGATGATCTTGTCTTTAGATCAACCCAATCAACAAGTTATCTATCCACGAGAAAGCTTCTGTTTGAAAGGAAATCGAAGAACAGATGCAAAGAAAACACTATGACGTCGTAAGGTGGTATTAGAGACCTACCTTACGTTCTTCTTGGTCTTGAGGTCCTTCTCTTAGCAAGACAGATCGTTGGGACTCTCTTCCGACGATCTTCCTCGACTGAACTCTGGCGATGTGCTTACTCGGCGAGTTGGGGCTAGGGCTCTAAGTCGTCGGCTCAGGAGTTGGAAAAGAAATTTGTGGTTGCGGCCAAGGGTTCTGGGTTCTATTTATAAACGGGAAGAGAAGAGTCCTATTCTGATTGGATCTTGAATAAGAGTCCTACTCAAATTGTCGTTGAATCTTAACAACTTATCTTTAGTTGATTTGGTGCGGTAACATTGTGGAATTCAGGTCGGTTTCTTCTCCGTACCGATATTTCTATGCGTACAAAATCCAAAAACCGCTCCAGAACTCATTAGTTCTGTGGTGATGAGCTCCGGAAGCTCCACGTGTCCACTGGGGCCTGGTCTCCCCTTTTTCGCAGAGACGAGCTCCAGTTCTGTCGCGTGTCAAGCGAGCGAGATCTCCCTCTCCTTCGGAGGTGAGCTCCGCGTGCGCCACGTATCCTGGCGGTCGGGACCTCCTCTCTATTCCGAGGTGGCTCTGCATACGCCATGTGTCAATGCCGGACCTTCCTTCTCTCCGAAGGTGGCTCCGGGTGTGCCACGCGTCCTAACAGCGCCAGCCTCCTTTTTTGCTCATAGACGAGCTCTGAGGTTAACACGTGTCCAATAGTGTCGGACCTCCCAAAGGTGAGCTCCGGTGGCGAGACGTGTCCAATAGAACGGACCTCTTGGAGGTGAGCTCCGATATCGACACGTATCCCGCGCGACTGGTCCTCTGATTTCCGTGGTGACTAGCTCTGAAGGTGACACTGTCCTGCGGGACTGCCTTCGCTTCTCCGCAAAGGCTAGCTCCGGGGGCAACACGTGTCCCACAGGGTCGAACCTCTCCCCCTTTGCGGGGATGAGCCCCGAGCCTGCCACGTAGCCAGTTTAGTGGCGGACCTCTCCCCACTTCGCAGGGATGAGCTCCGAACACGCCACGTGGCCAGCGGGCCGCGGGAGATTCTTCGGCGCTCTCTGTGAACTGGATTCGGTTCTTTTTGGCTATCTCTTTGATATTTTCTCTGTTCCCACTTCTTTTAAAATGTTTTCTCTACATGAAACATGAATACATGCAGAAACCAGAAATGAGGGTGTCACAAATCTACCCCCCTTAAATTGAATCTCGCCCTCGAGATTCGTTAGTAGAGAACAGATGAAGGAATTCTGCCTTGATGTCTTCTTCACGCTCCCATGTTGCTTCAGCTTCGGTGTGATGGCTCCATTGTACCTTGCACCATCGGATTACTTTGTTCCTTGTGACCCATTCCCTTTTGTCCAAAATTCGGACAGGAAGTTCCGCATAAGTCAGGTCCTCTTGAAGTTGAAGCTCTTCCATTGGTACTTGCTCCTCTGGTACTCTCAAGCATTTCTTGAGCTGGGATACATGAAACACGTCATGTACATCGGAGAGATATGTTTGGAGCTCTAGTTGATAGGCTACTTCTCCTCGCTTGTCCAAAATCTTAAATGGTCCAATGTAGAGAGGTGCTAGCTTGCCTTTGACGTTCAAACGTCGTTGGCCACGGATAGGCGATACCTTAAGGTATATGAAGTCTCCTACTTCGAAAATGAACTTCCTTCGCCTATTGTCCGCATAGCCTTTCTGTCGTGACTGAGCATCCTTTAAGTTCTCCCGTATCGTTTGGACTTGCTTTTCAGCTTCTTGTAGCACTTCTGGTCCAAACACCTGGTTCTCTCCGGTTTCTTTCCAAAACAGCGGTGTTTTGCACCGTCTACCGTACAATGCTTCGAAAGGCGACATCTTCAAGCTAGCTTGATAGCTGTTGTTATAGGAGAATTCAGCGTACGGTAAACTCATATCCCAACTACGCCCACGTTTCAAGGCGCAAGCTCTCAACATGTCCTCCAAAATTTGGTTTGTCCTTTCGGTTTGTCCATCGGTTTGTGGGTGATAGGCGGAGCTAAAATCCAGTCGTGTACCCATGGCTTTCTGCAGCTTCCTCCAAAATCTAGAGGTAAACTGAGAATCTCGATCTGAGACTATCCTCTTCGGGACTCCATGACGGCACACGATCTGCTCCATGTACAACTCGGCTAATTGTGAAACGTTGTACTTGGCCCTTACAGGGAGAAAATGGGCTGTTTTCGTCAATCAGTCCATGATAACCCAGATGGAGTCATAACCCGACTAAGTACGTGGCAATCCGACGATAAAATCCATACTGATGTCCTCCCACTTCCACTCGGGTACCTTCAAGGGTTGCAACAATCCAGCGGGTCTTTGATGTTCGGCCTTCACCCGTTGGCATGTGTCACATAGGGCAATGTATTCGGCTATATCCCTTTTCATACGATCCCACCAATAACAAGTCTTCAAGTCCTTGTACATTTTGGTACTTCCGGGATGTATGGAATAGGGTGAATCATGTGCCTCTTTTAATATCATGTCGCGGATGTGCTTCATGTTAGGCACGCAAATCCTTTTTCCTAGCCAAAGCGCACCCTTCTCATCTTCTTTGAAATCCTTCTCTATTCCTTGTCGGATCCTTTCCTTGATCTCCTTAATCTCCTCATCCGTTGCTTGGCCATCTCTTATCTCTTGCTCCAATGAAGAGTGGATCTCCATCACTTCCATGTTGTTTAAGAATCCGAAGTGTAATCGTTCGAACTGCTTACGTAGTTCGGGTGGTAGCTCCCGAACTGTGAGTTGGTGACATGCCCCCTTCCGGCTCAATGCATCAGCTACTACATTGGCCTTCCCAAAGTGGTAGTTGATTCCAACATAGTAATCCTTGATGAGTTCCAACCATCGACGTTGCCTCAAATTCAGGTGTAGGATAAGTAAGCTCGTGCTTCTTTAATTGTCGCGAGGCATAGGCTACCACTTGTCCTTCTTGCTTGAGCACACATCCGAGCCCTTGTCTGGATGCGTCACAATATATGTCAAAGCTCTTGCTTATGTCTGGCAATACCAAAACCGGCGCTGTGGTTAGCCTTTTCTTGAGTTCCTCAAAACTTTCTTGGCATGCTGGTGTCCATTGGAAGGCTTTTCCCTTCGTTAGCAACTCCGTCATAGGCTTTGCTATCTTAGAGAAGTCCTTGATCAAGCGTCGGTAGTATCCAGCCATCCCAAGGAAACTCCGAATATCCCTCACGTTTTGCGGTTGGTTCCATTTCAGAACATCTCCCACTTTTCTGGAATCAGCCGATACTCCTTCCTCGAAGATAATGTGGCCTAGGAACGATATCTCCTTTAGCCAAAATTGACACTTGTTAAGCTTGGCATACAATTGATGCTGACGCATTTTCTGCAGGGTCAATTTCAAATGTTCTTCATGCTCCTCCTCGCTTTTTGAATACACCATAATGTCGTCGATGAAAACCACGACAAACTTATCCAAGTACTTTTGACACCCTCATTTTTGGTTTCTGCATGTATTCATGTTTCATGTAGAGAAAACATTTTAAGAGAACTGGGAACAAATACAATATCAAAAAGACAGTCAAAAAGAGTTGAATCTAGTTCACAGAGAGCGCCGAAAACAACTTCCGTGGCCCGCTGGCCACGTGGCATGTTCGGAGCTCATCCCTGCGAAGTGGGGAGAGGTCCACCGCTAAAAAGGCTACGTGGCAGGCTCAGGGCTCATCTCCGCAAAGGGGGAGAGGTCCGACCCTGTGGGACACGTGTTGTCCCGGAGCTAGCCTCTGCAGAAGAAGCAAAGGCAGTTCCAGAGGACACATGTCAGCTTCGGAGCTAGTCACCGCGGAAATCAAAGAACCTGTCGCGTGGGATACGTGTCGATCTTGGTGATCACCCCCGAGAAGTCCAGTTCTATTGGACACGTGTCATCACCGGAGCTTATCTCCGGGAGGTTTGACACTGTTGGACACGTGTCGACCTCGGAGCTCGTCCCTGAGAAAAGGGATGTTCGGAATGGATACGTGGCACACCCAGAGCTACCTCCGGAGAGAGGAAAGGTCCGGCACTGACACTTGGCGTGCGTGGAGCCACCTCCGAATAGAGAAGAGGTCCCGACCGCCAGGATACGTGGCGCACACGGATCTCACCTCCAAAAGAGAAGGGAGGTCTCGCTCGCTTGACACATGGCACAACCGGAGCTCGTCTCTGCGGGAAGGGAGATACCAGGCCCAGGGGACGCGTGTAGCTTCCGGAGCTCATCACCACGGAGGTAACGAGTTCTGGAGCGGGTTTTGGATTCTGTACGCGTAGAAATATTGGTACGGAGAAGAAACCGACCTGAATTCCACAATGTTACCGCACCAAATCAACTAAAGATAAGCTGTTAAGATTCAACAATAATTTGAATAGGACTCCGATTCGAAATACAATCAGATTAGGACTCTTCTTCTCCTGATTATAAATAGAACCCAGAACCTTTGACCGAAACCACGAACTTCTTTTCTCCTGAGCCGACAACTTAGAGCCCTAGCCCCAACTTGCCGAGTAAGCCATCGCCGGAGTTCAGCGAGGAAGATTGCCGGAAGAGAGCCCCAACGATCTGTCTGATCAGAGAAGGACGCCGATACCGAGAAGAACATAAGGTAGGTCTCCAATACCACCTTACGGCATCGTTGTGTTTTCTTTGCATCTGTTCTTCGATTTCTTTCAAACAGAAGCTTTCTCGTGGACAGATCACTTGTTGATCGGGTTGATCTAAAGACAAGGTCATCGCCACGTCCACATTTGATCCGAACACCTCTGTTCATCATAAAACCATGCAAGAACACGAACAAACCGATCTAATAAAACTGATTATAGGATAGCATGCATATGCATCATCGCACCTAGTTAAAGTTTGTGCATAATATTAATTGCTGTGGATCTTGTATGTGCGTGATCCTGTATAGCAGGACAAGCTCAGGGAGCTGTCTAAGACGAGCTGCAACAACAAGGTTTCGAGATCCAAGAGCCACCAGAACCGCAAGAACAAGGCAAGTGCCCCTTGACCATATTGATCCTATGTTTTGGGAAAAACTGTTTTCTTTTGCGAAAAGGTATGTGTGCTGAGTCAAACATGATGGGAAACCCTTTTATAGGAGTTTACTAGCTTTGGTTAAACCACCCTTGTCGCCAGGGAAGTCTATGAGTCGGGTATGGTTTTTGTTTTATGCTTCGCTGAGTCCATGGGATTGGGAAGCGAGATAGATGTGTCTAGCTAACTGCACTCATAACGATAATGAGAAACTGATGTTGTTAATGAACATGGATCGGAGGGAGATCTAGGCAAGACTGGATTTGTGAATGAGGTAGCATGAGATCGTGGTTTACTTGCCGTAGATCTAAGAACCGGTTCATGCGAGCACATGCCAGGATAACAGTGCCACCACAAGGCCAAGTATGGGTTCGGCTTAGCTGACTAATTAGGTAAGTTGCTAGATTGTTATGGACCGTGGAAAGCGTGGGGAATAAGAGTCGAGTGAGGACTGCCCTGGGAACTACATGGCACAAGAGGGGGCCCGTGGGTGGGAGAATTGGAGATTCTAGCCTGCCGGTGAAACCTTAGTGAGTCCATACATCTAGTAAATCCTTTGTGAAGGCTATTTTGTGATCTATTGACCATACACCGACGGTTGTGTACTGGTATAATGGAGGTTCTGCAGTCGCCGACGGGTGACAAAATCACAAACTTGAGGGTAAAGAGGTGCAAACTCTGCAGAGTTCTAAAACTCTCATGATAGTCGAGCTTACGGTCACGAGCGCCTGGCCAACTTCCATGATTAGTTGGGATGGTTATTGAATGTGGTTATTGGTTATGGTTTTGGATGGTTTGGTTTTCGGGACTGTTGAGTCCAGGTGATAAGATGGGTTGCATGACTGTTGAGTCATGGCAACAAGATTGGTCTCGGTGTGAGACGAAGTTGTTTATGAGATGAGACGGTAGCGAATACGAGATGGTATTCGTGAGATGGTAGCGAATACGAGGAGGTATTCGTGAACAAGAATGAGGTTGATTGATGATGGGTTGTGACATGGAAGGTAATGAACATAATGGAGGTATGATTGGTATTTTAATACATGTTGGGATTACATTCACTTAAATATGGGTTGCTGTTTTATCATGGTTTTGATAAATAACTTTGCTTTATGCAATGAGCCTTTTTATACCTACCTTGTTGTGAGCTACATATCATATTTTTCCCGCACTTGCTGAGTACATCATTGTACTCAAACTTGCATTATTATTTCATCATCAGCAACAGGAGAAGATTACTATTAAGACCAAGTGGAGCATTAGGCGTGTGATCTGTTCTCAACTTTGCCTGTGGGGATGGAGTAGAGATGGAGCCACTGCTGCTTAGAATTGCTTCCGCATTAGTTAGATTGCTTCCGCATTAGAATAAAGACTCCCGCTGCATAAAAATAAGACTTCCGCTGTTAGATTAAGACTTTCGCTGCAAACATGAGTCCAAGACTCATGGGACATTGTAATAAACTCTGTTATTCGTGGTTATTTATATTCTGAATTCAGTTTGTGGAACATATGTGTATGTGTGATGAACATCCTGGGCATACATATGCATCAGTTCTCGGTTCCGTGGTTTTCCACAGAATTGAGGGCGTCACAGATTGGTATGAGAGCCACGGTTGACAGTGGGTTACACGCCTAAATAGGAAACACATATCGGTATCAAAAGCCACGGATGAGGGTAGATTACACACCTAGATACGGTCACAGATTGGTATCCAACACATATTGGTAGCAAAGCCACGCTGACCATAGGGTGCAAGCCTAGGGTGCTTAGATTGGCCTTAAAACTACCATTGAGTTGTGTGAGCCCTTGTGATGATTGTTTATGATTGTGTGCTTAGTGTGAGTTGTGGCACATCTCAAAACGTTGTCCACATCCACACATAAGTAGAAAGGGGTGTGAGATGCTTCGGCACTTTTTTGCATCCTCACATGGGCTAATATATATAGTCCAACCCACCTTGATGCATATAGTTGAGGGAAATCTACCTAACCTTCTAACCTTCTATTCTATTTTGCTCTCTCTCACAGATGGTGAGAGGAAACGCCGGCCAAAGGAACGTCCGTAACAACCAAGAGGATGGCCACGATGAAGTTCCTGTTAACCACGGAGCTGGTGATAACCACCTGGAACGGTTGATGGCCATGCAGAACCAACTTATGCAAACCATGATCCAAACTTTAGGTCAGTTGTAGGCCAACAACAACAATCCTATTCCAGCACCACCGCCACCACCACCGCCGGCTCATAAAAGACTGGGTGAGTTCATGAGGACTCGACCACCCACCTTTGCTCAAGCTAACGACCCCATGGAGGCCGACAACTGGTTGAAATCCATGGAGAAGAAGCTTGCCATAGTGCAGTGCAATGACCGAGAGAAGGTTCTTTTTGCGTCGCACCAACTTATGGGAGCTGCCGCTGACTGGTGGGATGCCCTATGTAATGCTCATGTCGAACCGGAGACGATCACTTGGACTGAGTTCAAGGAAAGTTTTCGCTCTCATTACATCCCTGCTGGTGTAATGATGCTCAAAAGACAGGAGTGTGAAGGTCTCCGCCAAGGACAGAGAAGCGTGAATGAGTATCTCAACAAGTTCACACAGCTGTCCCGGTATGCCCCCGAAGATGTCAACTCAGACCAGAGGAAGCAATACCTGTTCATGAGAGGGTTGAACAATGAGATTCAGGTTCAGCTCCTCAACAGTGACTACGCAAGCTTTCAGAAGCTGGTTGACAAGGCTATAGTAGTCGAAAGCAAGATCCAAGAGATCGAGCGAGAGTGCAAGAGGAAGATGCCATACCAGCCTCAAGGAAGCAACGTACGACCTTGGTACATGCCCCCGACAGCACCACAGTATGGATCGACCGCTCCTGCATATCGCACTAGTCAGCCACCACAGCAACGACCCGTTGCACCAGCACCTCGTGTGCCCATACCTCCTGTGCCCCGACCTAACATGGGATCTCCTGTTCAAAACCCCCGCCCCAACGGACCTGCTGCCGTAGGCAACAGGGCATGCTTTGCATGTGGGGAAACATGACACTTTGAGAACCAGTGCCCGAGGAGAGGCCCTGGACAGCAAGGCAATGTGCCCAAACAGAACCTGCGACCGAACGGAGGGGACAATCAAGGAAACCGGGGACAGCAGAACTATGCTCGCGGCAACGTGAACCATGTCTCTGCTGTGGAAGCACAACAGGCTGAGGACGTCGTAATTGGTATGTTCCTTGCCAACTCCAACCCAGCCACCATCTTATTTGATTCTGGAGCATCACATTCCTTCATATCATCCAAGTATGTTGCCAAGCATAATTTACCCATATCCCACTTAAAATGTGCTATGTTAGTTAATTCTCCCAGTGGAGAAATGAGGACTAATATAGTATGTCCGAAAGTAAGCCTTAAAATAAGGGTGGTAGACTTCCTTGCCAACCTTATTGTCTTGGATTCCCAAGGGATTGACATAATACTCGGGATGGATTGGTTAAGCAAGCACAATGGGGTAATCCAATGTGCTGAAAGAAGCGTGCAGCTGACAAATGAGCACGGTATTCGTGTCGAGTTTGAGTCAGCCCAACAAACAACCGAAAAGGCAATCTTGAACCACGTTGAAGGAGCAACATTGGACAGCATTCCAATGGTTCAAGAATTCTCGGACATGTTTCCAGAGGAGCTTCCAGGTATGCCACCTGATCGGGACATTGAGTTTGCCATTGATTTGGTACCCGGAACTGCACCCATAGCAAAGAGACCCTATAGGATGCCCGTCAATGAACTAGTAGAACTCAAGAAGCAAATTCAAGAGCAGTTGGAGAAGGGTTTTATATGTCCAAGCTCATCACCGTGGGGAGCCCCCGTGCTCTTCGTAGACAAGAAGGATGGAACCCAAAGGATGTGCATGGACTATAGGTCTCTCAATGAGGTGACAATCAATAACAAATACCCTCTGCCCCGTATAGAGGACCTATTCGACCAGATGAAAGGAGCCCGAGCGTTCTCCAAGATTGATCTTCGGTCGGGATATTTCCAACTGAAGATAAAGCCCTCCGATATACCCAAGACTGCCTTTCGAACACGGTATGGTTCGTATGAATATACCGTCATGTCTTTTGGGGTTAACAAATGCACCTGCATACTTCATGTACCTCATGAACAAGGTTTTCATGGAGTACTTGGATAAGTTTGTCGTGGTTTTCATCGACGACATTATGGTGTATTCAAAAAGTAAGGAGGAGCATGAAGAACATTTGAAATTGACCTTGCAGAAAATGCGTGAGCATCAATTGTATGCCAAGCTTAACAAGTGTCAATTTTGGCTAAAGGAAATATCGTTCCTAGGCCACATATCTCCGAAGAAGGGGTATCGGTTGATCCCGGAAAAGTGAGAGATGTTCTGAAGTGGGACCAACCGCAAAACATGAGGGATATTCAGAGTTTTCTTGGGATAGCTGGATACTATCGACGCTTCATTAAAGACTTCTCTAAGATAGCAAAGCCTATGACGGAGTTGCTAACAAAGGGAAAAGCCTTTCGATGGACACCAGCATGCCAAGAAAGTTTTGAGAAACTCAAAAAAAGGCTAACCACAGCGCCGGTCTTGGTATTGCCGGACGTAAGCAAAATCTTTGACATATATTGTGACGCATCCAGACAGGGGCTCAGATGTGTGCTCATGCAAGAAGGACAAGTGGTAGCCTATGCCTCACGACAATTAAAGAAGCACGAGCTTAATTAGTCTACACATGACTTGGAGCTAGCAGCAGTAGTGCATGCATTGAAGATTTGGAGACATTATATCCTTGGTCATCGATGTGAGATCTATACGGATCATAAAAGCCTCAAGTACATATTTACACAAACGGACTTGAATTTGAGGCAACATCGATGGTTGGAACTCATCAAGGATTACGATGTTGGAATCAACTACCACTCTGGGAAGGCCAATGTAGTAGCTGATGCATTGAGCCGAAAGGGAGCATGTCACCAACTCACGGTTCGGAAGCTACCACCCGAACTACGAAAGGAGTTCAAACGGTTACACCTCGGATTCTTGAACAACATGGAAATGATGGAGATCCACTCTTCATTGGAGCAAGAGATAAGAGATGGCCAAGCAACGGATGAGTAGATCAAGGAGATCAAGGGAAGGATCCGACAAGGAATAGAGAAGGGTTTCAAAGAAGATGAGAAGGGTACGCTTTGGCTAGGAAAACGGATTTGTGTGCCTAACGTGAAGCACCTTCGCGACATGATATTGAAGGAGGCACATGATTCACCCTATTCCATACATCCCGGAAGTACCAAAATGTACAAGGACTTGAAAACTTGTTATTGGTGGGATGGTATGAAAAAGGATATAGTCAAAAACGTTGCCCTATGCGACACATGCCAACGGGTGAAGGCCGAACATCAAAGACCCGTTGGATTGTTGCAACCCTTGAAGGTACCCGAATGGAAGTGGGAGGACATCAGTATGGATTTCATCGTCGGATTGCCACGTACTCAGTCGGGTTATGACTCCATCTGGGTTATCGTGGACCGATTGACGAAAACAGCCCATTTTATCCCTATAAGGGCCATGTACAACGTTGCACAATTAGCCGAGTTGTACATGGAGCAGATTGTGTGCCGTCATGGAGTCCCGAGGAGGATAGTCTCAGATCGAGGTTCTCAGTTTACCTCTAGATTCTGGAGGAAGCTGCAGAAAGCCATGGGTACACGACTGGATTTTAGCTCCGCCTATCACCCACAAACCGATGGGCAAATTGAAAGGACAAACCAAATTCTAGAGGACATGTTGAGATCTTGCGCCTTGAAACGTGGGCGTAGTTGGGATAGGAGTTTACCGTACGCCGAATTCTCCTATAACAACAGCTATCAAGCTAGCTTAAAGATGTCACCTTTCGAAGCATTGTACGGTAGACGGTGTAGAACGCCGCTGTTTTGGAATGAAACCGGAGAGAACCAGGTGTTTGGACCCGAAGTGCTACAAGAAGCTGAAAAGCAAGTCCAAACGATACGGGAGAACTTAAAGGCTGCTCAATCACGACAGAAAGGCTATGCGGATAATAGTTGAAGGAAGTTGACCTTCAAAGTAGGAGACTTTGTATACCTTAAGGTATCGCATATCCGTGGCCAACGACGTTTCAACGTCAAAGGCAAACTAGCACCTCGCTACATCGGACCATTTAAGATTTTGAACGAGCGTGGAGAAGTAGCCTATCAACTAGAGCTCCCAACATATCTCTCCGATGTACATGACGTATTTCATGTATCCCAGCTCAAGAAGTGCTTGAGAGTACCGGAGGAGCGAGTACCAATGGAAGAGCTTGAACTTCAAGAGGACCTGATTTATACGGAGCACCTTGTCCAAATTTTGGACGTAAAGGAAAGGGTCACCAAGAACAAAGTGATCCGATGGTGCAAGGTACAATGGAGCCATCACACCGAAGCTGAAGCCACATGGGAGCGTGAAGAAGACATCAAGGCAGAATTTCCTCATCTATTCTTTACTAACGAATCTCGAGGGCGAGATTCAATTTAAGGGGGTAGATTTGTGACACCCTCATTTCTGGTTTCTGCATGTATTCATGTTTCATGTAGAGAAAAAATTTTAAGAGAACTGGGAAAAAAGAAAATATCAAAAAGATAGTAAAAAAGAGCCGAATCCAGTTCACAGAGAGCCCCGAAAACAACTTCCGCGGCCCGCTGGCCACGTGGCGTGTTCGGAGCTCATCCCTGCGAAGTGGGGAGAGGTCCGCCGCTAAAAAGGCTACGTGGCAGGCTCGGGGCTCATCTACGCAAAGGGGGAGAGGTCCGACCCTGTGGGACACGTGTTGCCCCAGGGCTAGCCTCTGCGGACGAAGCAAAAGCAGTTCCACAGGACCCATATCACATTCGGAGCTAGTCACCGTGGAAATCAAAGAACCCATCGCGTGGGATACATGTCGATCTCGGAGATCACCCCCGAAAAGTTCGGTTCTATTGGACACGTGTCGTCACCGGAGCTTATCTCTGGGATGTTTGACACTGTTGGACACGTGTCGACCTCGGAGCTCGTCCCTGAGAAAAGGGAGGTCTGGAATGGATACGTGGCACACCCGGAGCTACCTCCGGAGAGAGGAAAGGTCCGGCACTGAAACGTGGCGTGCGCGGAGCCACCTCCGAATATAGAGGAGGTCCCGACCGTCAGGATACGTGGCGCACGCGGAGCTCACCTCCAAAGGAGAAGGGAGGTCTCGCTCACTTGACACGCGGCACAACCGGAGCTCGTCTCTGCGGGAAGGGAGATACCAGGCCCAGGAGACGTGTGGAGCTTCTGGAGCTCATCACCGCGGAGGTAACGAGTTCTTGAGCGGTTTTTGGATTCTGTACGCGTAGAAATATCGGTACGGAGAAGAAACCGACCTGAATTCCACAATGTTACCGCACGAAATCAACTAAAGATATGTTGTTAAGATTCAACGATAATTTGAATAGGACTTCGATTTGAAATACAATCAGATTAGGACTCTTCTTCTCCTGATTATAAATAGAACCCAGAACCTTTGGCCGAAACCACAAACTTCTTTTCTCTTGAGCCGACGACTTAGAGCCCTAGCCCCAACTCGCCGAGTAAGGCATCGCCGGAGTTCAGCGAGGAAGATTGCCGGAAGAGAGCCCCAACGATCTGTCTGATCAGAGAAGGACCCCGATACCGAGAAGAACGTAAGGTAGGTCTCCAATACCACCTTACGACATCGTTGTGTTTTCTTTACATCTGTTCTTTGATTCCTTTCGAACAGAAGCTTTCTCGTGGACAAATCACTTGTTGATCGGGTTGATCTAAAGACAAGGTCATCGCCACATCCACATTTGATCCGACACCTCTGTTCATCATAAAACCATGCAAGAACACGAACAAACCGATCTAATAAAACTGATTATAGGATAGCATGCATATGCATCATCGCATCTAGTTAAAGTTTGTGCATAATATTGATTGCTGTGGATCTTGTATGTGCGTGATCCTATATAGCAGGACAAGCTCAGGGAGCTGTCTACGACGAGCTGCAACAACAAGGTTTCGAGATCCAAGAGCCACCAGAACCGCAAGAACAAGGCAAGTGCCCCTTGACCATATTGATCCTATGTTTTGGGAAAAACTGTTTTGTTTTGCGAAAAGGTATGTGTGCTGAGTCAAACATGATGGGAAACCCTTTTATAGGAGTTTACTAGCTTTGGTTAAACCATCCTTGTCGCCAGGGAAGTCTATGAGTCGGATATGGTTTTTGTTTTATGCTTCGCTGAGTCCATGGGATTGGGAAGCGAGATAGATGTGTCTAGCTAACTGCACTCGTAACGATAATGAGAAACTGATGTTGTTAATGAACATGGATCGGAGGGAGATCTAGGCAAGACTGGGTTTGTGAATGAGGTAACATGAGATGGTGGTTTACTTGCCGTAGATCTAAGGACCGGTTCATACGAGCACATGCCATGATAACAGTGCCACCACAATGCCAAGTATGGGTGCGGCTTAGCTGACTAATTAGGTACGTTGCTAGATTGTTATGGATCGTGGAAGGTGCGGGGAATGGGAGTCGAGTGAGGACTGCCCTGGGAACTGCATGGCACAAGAGGGGGCGTGTGGGTGGGAGAATTGGAGATTCTAGCCTGCCGGTGAAACCTTAGTGAGTCCATACATTTAGTAACCCCTTTGTAAAGGCTATTTTATGATCTCTTGACCATACACTGACGGTTGTGTACTGGTATAATGGAGGTTCTGCAGTCGCCGACGGGTGACGAAATCACAAACTTGTGGGTAAGGAGGTGCAAACTCTGCAGAGTTCTAAAACTCTCATGATAGCCGAGCTTACGATCACGAGCGCCTGGCCAACTTCCATGATTAGTTGGGATGGTTAGTGAATGTGATTATTGGTTATGGTTTTGGATGGTTTGGTTTTGGTTTGGTTTTCGGGACTGTTGAGTCCGGGTGATAAGATGGGTTGCATGACTGTTGAGTCATGGCAACAAGATTGGTCTCGGTGTGAGACGAAGTTGTTTATGAGATGGTAGCAAATACGATATGGTATTCATGAGATGGTAGTGAATACGAGGAGGTATTCGTGAACAAGAATGAGTTTGATTGATGACGGGTTGTGACATGGAAGGTAATGAACATAATGGAGGTATGATTGGTATTTTAATACATGTTGGGATTACATTCACTTAAATATGGGTTTCTATTTTATCATGGTTTTTATAAATAACTTTGCCTTTTTATACCTACCTTGTTGTTAGCTACATATCATATTTTTCCCGCACTTGCTGAGTACATCATTGTACTCAAACTTGCATTATTATTTCATCATCAGCAACAAGAGAAGATTACTATGAAGACCAAGTGGAGCATTAGGCGTGTGATCTGTTCTCAACTTTGCCTGTGGGGATGGAGTAGAGATGGAGCCACTGCTGCTTAGAATTGCTTCCACATTAGTTAGATTGCTTCCGCATTAGAATAAAGACTCCCGCTGCATAAAAATAAGACTTCCGCTGTTAGATTAAGACTTCCGCTGTGAACATGAGTCCAGGACTCATGGGACATTGTAATATACTCTGTTATTCGTGGTTATATATATTCTGAATTCAGTTTGTGGAACATATGTGTATGTGTGATGAACATCCTGGGCACACATATGCATCAGTTCTCGGTTCCGTGGTTTTCCACAGAATTGAGGGCGTCACAGTACTCCATGAAGACCTTGTTCATAAGGTACATGAAGTATGTGGGTGCATTTGTTAACCCAAAAGACATGACGGTATATTCATACGAACCATACTGTGTTCGAAAGGCAGTCTTGGGTATATCGGAGGGCTTTATCTTCAGTTGGAAATATCCCGACCGAAGATCAATCTTGGAGAACACTCGGACTCCTTTCATTTGGTCGAATAGGTCTTCTATACGGGGCAGAGGGTATTTGTTCTTGATTGTTACCTCATTGAGAGACCTATAGTCCACGCACATCCTTTGGGTCCCATCCTTCTTGTTCACGAAGAGCACAGGAGCTCCCCCTGGTGACGAGCTTAGACGTATAAAACCCTTCTCCAACTGCTTCTGAATTTGCTTCTTGAGTTCTACTAGTTCATTGACGGGCATCCTATAGGGTCTCTTTGCTATGGGTGCAGTTCCGGGTACCAAATCAATGGCAAACTCAATGTCCCGATCAGGGAGCATACCTAGAAGCTCCTCTGGAAACACGTCCGAGAATTCTTAAACCACTGGAATGCTGTCCAATGTTGCTCCTTTGACGTGGTTCAAAATTGCCTTTTCGGTTGTTTGTTGGGCTGACTCAAACTCGACGCGAATACCATGCTCATTTGTTAACTGCACGCTTCTTTCAGCACATTGGATTACCCCGTTGTGCTTGCTTAACCAATCCATCCCGAGTATTATGTCAAGCCCTTGGGAATCCAAGACAATGAGGTTGGCAATGAAGTCTACCCCCCTTATTTTAAGACTTACTTTCTGACATACTATTATAGTCCTCATCTCTCCACCGGGAGAATTAACTAACATAGCACATTTTAAGTGTGATATGGGTAGATTATGCTTGGCAACATACTTGGATGATATGAAGGAATGCGATGCTCCAGAATCAAATAAAATGGTGGCTGGGTTGGAATAGGCAAGGAACATACCAAGTACGACGTCCTCAGCCTGTTGTGCTTCCTCAGTAGAGACATGGTTCACGTTGCCGCGATCATTGTTCTGCTGTCCATGGTTTCCTTGATTGTCCCCTCCGTTCGGTCGCGGGTTCTGCTTGGGCACGTTGCCTTGCTGTCCAGGGCCTCTCCTCGGGCACTGGCTCGCGAAGTGTCCTGTTTCCCCGCATGCAAAGCATGCCCTGTTGCCTACGGCAGCAGGTACGTTGGGGCGGGGGTTTTGAACAGGAGCGCCCAAATTGGGTCGGGGCACAGGAGGCAAGAGCACACGAGGTTTTGGTGCAACGGGGCGTTGCTGTGGTGGCTGACTAGGGCGATATGCAGGAGCGGTGGATCCATACTGCGGTGCAGCTGGGGGCATGTACCGAGGTCGTACGTTGCTCCCTTGTGGCTGGTATGGCATCCTCCTCTTGCACTCTCGCTCGATCTCTCGGATCTTGCTTTCAACTACTATAGCCTTGTCAACCAGCTTCTGGAAGCTCGCGTAGTCATTGTTGAGGAGCTGAACCTGAATCTCATTGTTCAATCCCCTCATGAACAGGTATTGCTTCCTCTGGTCTGAGTTGACATCTTCGGGGGAATACCGGGACAGTTGTGTGAACTTGTTGAGATACTCATTCATGCTTCTCTGTCCTTGGCGGAGGCCTTCAAACTCCTGTGTACTGAGCATCATTACACCAGCAGGGATGTAATGAGAGCGAAAACTCTCCTTGAACTCAATCCAAGTGATCATCTCTGGGTCGACATGAGCGTTACATAGAGCATCCCACCAGTCAGCGGCAGCTCCCATGAGTTGGTGCGACGCAAAAAGAAGCTTCTCTCGGTCATTGCACTGCACTATGACAAGCTTCTTCTCCATGGATTTCAACCAATCGTCGGCCTCCATGGGATCATTAGCTTGAGCAAAGGTGGGTGGTCGAGTCCTCATGAACTCTCCCAGTCTGTTATGAGCCTGCGGTGGTGGTGGCGGTGGTGCCGGAATGGGGTTGTTGTTGTTGGCCTGCAACTGACCCAAAGTTTGGATCATGGTTTGCATAATTTAATTCTGCATAGCCATCAACCGTTCCAGGTTGTTCTCACCAGCTCCGGGGTTAACAGGAACTTCATCATGGCCATCCTCTTGGTTGTCACAGACGTTACTTCGGCCGACGTTTCCTCTCACCATCTGTGAGAGGGAACGAAATAGAATAGAAGGTTAGAAGGTTAGGTAGATCCCCTCAACTATATGCATCAAGGTGGATTGGACCATATATATTAGCCCATATGAGGATGTGAACAAGTGCCGAGGCATCTCACACCTTTTTCTACTTATGTGTGGATATGGACAACGCTTTGAGACGTCCCACAACTCACACTAAGCACAAAATCACAAACAATCATCACAAGGGCTCACACAACTCCTATTCAAGGCTGGTTTCCTTTGTCAAGGTAGTTTCAAGGCCAATCTATGCATCCTAGGCTTGCATCCTATGGTCAACGTGGCTTAGCTACCAATCTGTGATCTATCTAGGTTGTGTGATCTATCTGTGGCAGGTTGATACCAATCTGTGACCTCTATCTAAGCGTGTAACCTACCATCAACCCATGACTCTGATGCCAATCTGTGATTGTATCTAGGTGTGTAATCTACCCTTAACCGTGGCTCTGATACCAATCAGTGACGCCCTCAATTCTGTGGAAAACCACAGAACCGAGAACTGATGCATATGTGTGCCCAGGATGTTCATCAAACATACACATATGTTCCACAAACTGAATTCAGAATATATATAACCACGAATAACAGAGTTTATTACAATGTCTCATGAGTCTTGGACTCATGCTAACAGCGGAAGTCTTAATCTAACAGGGAAGTCTTTATTCTAGCAGCGGAAGTCTTTTAACTAATGCGGAAGCAAATTTAAGCAGGAGTGGCTCCATCTCTACTCCATCCCCACAGGCAAGGTTGAGAACAGATCACACGTCTAATGCTCCACTTGGTCTTCATAGTAATCTTCCCCTGTTGCTGATGATGAAATAATAATGCAAGTTTTAGTACAATGATGTACTCAGCAAGTGCAAGAAAATATGATATGTAGCCCACAACAAGGTAGGTATAAAAAGGCTCATTGCGGAAAGAAAAGTTATTTATCAAAAACCATGATAAAACAAACAACTTATCTTTAAGTGAATGTAATCCCATCATGTATTAAAATACCGACATACCTCCATTATGTTTATCACCTTCCATGTTCCAACCAGTCATTAATCAAACTCATTCTTGCTCACGAATACCCTCTCGTATTCGCTACCATCTCACGAATACCATCTCATATTCTCTACCATTTCATCTTATAAACAACTTCCGTCTCACACTGAGACCAACCTAGTTGCCATGACTCAACAGTCATGCAATCCATCTTATCACCCGGACTCAACAGTCCCAAAAACCAAACCGAAACCAAATCATCCAAACCATACCAAATAACTATAACCAATAACCATCCCAACTAATCATGGAAGTTGGCCAAGCACTCGTGACCGTAAGCTCGGCTATCATGATAGTTTTAGACTCTGCAGAGTTTGCACCTCTTTACCCACAAGTTTGTGATTTCGTGACCCATCGGCGACTGCAAAACCTCCATTATACCAGTACACAACCGTCGGTGTATGGCCAAGAGATCACAAAATAGCCTTTACAAAGGGGCTACTAGATGTATAGACTCACTAAGTTTTCACCGGCAGGCTAGAATCTCCAATTCTCCCACCCACGGGCCCCCTCTTGTGCCCTGCAGTTCCCAGGGCAGTCCTCACTCGACTCCCATTCCCCGCGCCTTCCACGGTCCATAACAATCTAGCAACTTACCTAATTAGTCAGCTAAGCCGCACCCATACTTGGCCTTGTGGTGGCACTGTTATCCTGGCTTGTGCTCGCATGAACCGGTCCTTAGATCTACGGCAAGTAAACCACCATCTCACGCTACCTCATTCACAAACCTAGTCTTGCCTAGATCTCCCTCCGATCCATGTTCATTAACAACATCAGTTTCTCATTATCGTTACGAGTGCAGTTAACTAGACACATCTATCTCGCTTCCCAATCCCATGGACTCAGCGAAGCATAAAAGCAAAAAACCATACCCGACTTATAAACTTCCCTGGTGACAAGGGTGGTTTAACCAAAACTAGTAAACTCCTATAAAAGGGTTTCTCATCATGTTTGACTCAGAACACACACCTTTTTGCAAAACAAAATAGTTTTCTCAAAACACAGGATCAATATGGTCAAGGGGCACTTGCCTTGTTCTTGCGGTTCCGGTTGCTCTTGAATATCGAAACCTTGTTGTTGCAGCTCATCGTAGACAGCTCCCTGAGCTTGTCCTTCTATACAAGATCACGCACATACAAGATTTACAACAATCAATATCATGCATAAACTTTAACTAGATGCGATGATGCTTATGCATGTTAATCCTATGATGCAGTTTAGTTTATACGGGTTCATGCATGGCTTGCGTGGATTTTATGATGAACAGAGGTGTTCGGATCAAATGTGGACGTGGCGATGATCTTGTCTTTAGATCAATCCAATCAACAAGTGATCTATCCACGAGAAAGCTTCTGTTCGAAAAGAAATCGAAGAACAGATGCAAAGAAAACACGATGACGTCGTAAGGTGGTATTGGAGACCTACCTTACGTTCTTCTTGGTCTCGGGGTCCTTCTCTTAGCAAGACAGATCGTTGGGACTCTCTTCCGGCGATCTTCCTCGACTGAACTCCGGCGATGGGCTTACTCGGCGAGTTGGGGCTAGGGCTCTAAGTCATCGGCTCAGGAGTTGGAAAAGAAATTCGTGGTTGCGGCAAAGGGTTCTGGGTTCTATTTATAATCGGGAAGAGAAGAGTCCTAATCTGATTGGATCTCGAATAAGAGTCCTATTCAAATTGTCGTTGAATCTTAACAACTTATCTTTAGTTGTTTTGGTGCGGTAACATTGTGGAATTCAGGTCGGTTTCTTCTCCGTACCGATATTTCTACACGTACAGAATCCAAAAACCGCTCCAGAACTCATTACTTCTGCGGTGATGAGCTCCGGAAGCTCCACGTGTCCACTGGGGCCTGGTCTCCCCTTTTCCGCAGACATGAGCTCCAGTTGTGTCGCATGTCAAGCGAGCGAGACCTCCCTCTCCTTCGGAGGTGAGCTCCGCATCCGCCACGTATCCTGGCGGTCGGGACCTCCTCTCTATTCTGAGGTGGCTCCGCGTACGCCACGTGTAAATGCCGGAGCTTCCCTCTCTCCGGAGGTGGATCCGGGTGTGCCACGCGTCCTAACAGCACCAGACTCCTTTTTTGCTCATAGACGAGCTCCGAGGTTAACACGTGTCCAACAGTGTCGGACCTCCCGAAGGTGAGCTCCGGTGGTGACACGTGTCCAACAGAACGGACCTCTCGGAGGTGAGATTCAAGATCGACACGTATCCTGCGCGACTGGTCCTCTGATTTCCGCGGTGACTAGCTCCGAAGGTGACACGTGTCCTACGGGACTGCCTTCGCTTCTCCGCAGAGGCTAGCTCTGGGGGCAACACGTGTCCCACAGGGTCGGACCTCTCCCATTTGCGGGGTTGAGCCCTGAGCCTGCCACGTAGCCATTTTAGTGGCGGACCTCTCGCCACTACGCAGGAATGAGCTCCGAACACGCCACGTGGCCAGCGGGCCGCGGGAGATGTCTTCGGCGCTCTCTGTGAACTGGATTTGGCTCTTTTTGGCTATCTTTTTGATATTTTCTCTGTTCCCACTTCTTTTAAAATGTTTTCTCTACACGAAACATGAATACATGCAGAAACCAGAAATGAGGGTGTCACGATCTCCTTGATTTCCTCATCCGTTGCTTGGCCATCTCATATCTCTTGTTCCAACGAAGAATGGAGTTCCATCACTTTCATCTCGTTCAAGAACCCGAGATGTAACCGTTCGAACTCCTTGCGCAGCTCGGGTGGTAGCTCCCGAACCGTGAGTTGGTGGCATGCTCCCTTTCGGCTCAATGCATCAGCTACTACATTGGCCTTTCCGGGGTGATAGTTGATTCCAACATCATAATCCTTGATGAGTTCCAACCATCGATGCTGCCTCAAATTAAAATCCATTTGGGTGAATATATACTTGAGGCTTTTGTGATCCGTATAGATCTCACATCGATGACCAAGGATATAGTGTCTCTAAATCTTTAATGCATGCACCACGGCAGCGAGTTCCAAATCATGTGTGGGGTAATTCAGTTTGTGTTTCTTTAGTTGCCTCGACGCATAGGCTACCACTTGTCCTTCTTGCATGAGCACACATCCAAGCCCTTGTCTTGATGCGTCACAATATATGTCAAAGCTCTTGCTTACATCCGGTAATACCAAAACCGGTGCTGTGGTTAGCCTTTTCTTGAGCTCCTCAAAGCTTTCTTGACACGCTTGTGTCCACTGAAATGCTTTTCCCTTCATTAGTAACTCCGTCATAGGCTTTGCTATCCTGGAGAAGTCCTTGATGAAAGTCGGTAGTATCCAGCCATCCCAAGGAAACTCCGAATGTCCCTCACGTTCTGCGGTTGGTTCCACTTCAGAACATCCCCCACTTTTCCGGGATCAGAGATGATGTGGCCTAGGAACGATATCTCCTTTAGCCAAAATTGACATTTGCTGAGCTTGGCATATAATTGATGCTCTCGCAGCTTTTGCAATGTCAATCTCAAATTTTATTCATGTTCTTCCTCACTTTTTGAATACACCATGATTTCATCGATGAAAACCACGACGAACTTCCAAGTACTCCATGAAGACCTTATTCATGAGGTACATGAAATATGCAGGTGCATTCGTTAACCCAAAATACATAACGGTATTATTCATACGAACCATACCATGTTTGAAAGGAAGTCTTGGGTATGTCGGAGGGCTTAATATTCAGCTGGAAGTATCCCGACCGAAGATCAATCTTAGGGAAAACTCAGGCACCTTTCATCTGGTCGAACAGGTCCTCTATACGGGGCAGAGGGTACTTATTCTTGATCGTCACCTCATTGAGAGACCTATAATCCACACACATCCTTTGGGTCCCATCCTTCTTGTCCACGAAGAGCACGGGGGCTCCCCACGATGATGAGCTTGGGCGTATGAAACCCTTCTCTAGCTGCTCCTGAATTTGCTTCTTGAGCTCCACTAGTTCATGAACGGGTATCCTATACGGTCTCTTTTCTATCGGTGCAGTTCCAGGTACCAGATCAGTGGCAAACTCAATGTCCCGGTAAGGTGGCATACCGGGAAGTTCTTCCAGAAACACGTCCAAAAATTCTTGAACCACCAGAATGCTTCTAATGCTGTTTCTTCGACGTGGTTCAACGTTGCCTTCTCGGTTGTTGGTTGGGCTGACTCGAACTCAATACGAGTACCGTGCTCATTCGTCAACTGCACGCTCCTCTCAGCACATTGGATTATTCTGTTGTGCTTAACCAATCCATTCCGAGTATTATGTCAAGCCCTTGGGAATCCAAGACAATGAGGCTGGCAAGGAAGTCTACCCCCTTATTTTAAGGTCTACTTTCGGACATACTATATTAGTCTTCATCTCTCCACCGGGAGAATTAACTAGCATAGTATATTTTATGTGTGATATGGGTAGATTATACTTGGCAACATACTTGGATGATATGAATGAATGTGATGCTCCGGAATCAAATAAAATGGTGGCCGGGTTGGAGTTGGCAAGGAACATACCAATCACGACGTCCTCAGCCTTTTGCGCTTCCTCAGTGGAGACATGATTCACGTTGCCACGAGCGTAGTTCTGCTGCCCACGGTTGACTTAATTAGCTCCTCCGTTCGGCCGTGGGTTCTGCTTGGGCACGTTGCTTGGTTGTCCAAGGCCTTTCCTCGGGCATTGACTCGCGAAGTGTCCCGTCTCTCCGCATGAAAAGCATGCCTTGTTGCCCAAGACAGCAGGTACGTTAGGGAGGGGGTGGTTTTGAGCATAGGCGCCCATGTTTGGACGGGGCGCAGAAGGCAAAGTCACATGAGGTGCTTGCATGACAGGACGTTGCTGCGGTGGTTGATTAGGCCGGAAAGTAGAAGTGGACGAGCCATACTGCGGTGCAGCTGGGGGCATGAAACGGGGACGTACATTGCTCCCTTGTGGCTGGTATGGCATCTTCCTCTTGCCCTCTTGCTCGATCTCTCGGATCTTGCTCTCAACCACTATAGCTTTGTCAACTAGCTTCTGGAAGTTCGCATAGTCGTTGTTGAGAAGCTGAACCTGGATCTCATTGTTCAACCCTCTCATGAACAAGTATTGCTTCCATTGATCCAAGTTGACATCTTTGGGGGCATACCGTGACAGTTGCGTGAACTTGTTGAAGTACTCATTCACGCTCTTCCTGCCTTGGCGGAGACCTTCGAACTCTTGCCTTTTGAGCATCATGACTCCAGCAGGGACGTAATGAGAGCGGAAACTCTCTTTGAACTCAGCCCAAGTGATAGTCTCCTGGTCGACATGAGCATTGCAAAGAGCGTCCCACCAGTCGGCGGGTGCTCCCATAAGTTGGTGCGATGCGAAGAGAACTTTCTCCCAATCATTGCACTGAACAATAGAAAGCTTCTTCTCCATGGACTTCAACCAATCATCGGCCTCCATGGGATCATTAGCTTGTGCAAAAGTAGGCGCTCGAGTCCTCATGAACTCTCCCAGTCGGTTGTGAGCCGGCGGTGGTGGTGGTGGTGGTGGTGCAGGAACGGGGTTAGGATGGTTGTTGTTGGCTTGCAGCTGACCCATAGTTTGGATCATAGTTTGCATGAGCTGGTTCTGCATAGCCATCAACCGTTCAAGGTTGTTTTCACCAGCCCCGGGGTTGTCATTTTGTGGAACTTCAACGTGGTCTTCCTCTTGTGGTTCTTGGTTGCCACGGACGTTCCTCCTTTGACGGCCGATGTTTTCTCTCACCATCTGTGAGAGGGAGTTGAGTAGAATAGAAGTTATAAGTTTTGATGGATCCCCCCTCAACTATATGCATCAAGGTGGCTGGACTAAATATATTTTCTTTTATATGAGGATGTGAACATATGCCGAAGCATCTCACATCTCCCTACTATATGTGGATATTGTAACATCCTCAATTTCATATTCATGCATGCATTCATATTTCATATAGAGAAAAATTTTAAAAGAAGTAGAAACGAAAAGAGAATAAAAAAGATAGCTAAAAAGAACCAGTTCCAGTTCGCCGAGGAGCGCTGTAGACACTTCCCGCAGCCGCTGGTCACGTGGCGCGTTTGGGGATCATCCCTGCGAAGTGGGGTGAGGTCCGGCACCACCAGACACGTGGCAGGCTTGGAGCTAGCCTCTGTGGAAGGGGCAAGGTCCGACCCCCTGGACGCGTGTCGCCTCCGGAGCTTGTCTCTGCGGAGAAGCGAGGTCCAGCCCCGCAGGACAAGGGTCCCCACCGGAGCTAGTCGCTGCAGAAAGGCAAGGCCCAACCCCAAGGGACACGTGTCACCCTTGGAGCTCGTCTCCGAGAGGTCCGGTCCTACTGGACACGTGTCGTCCTCAGAGCTTACCTCCGAGGAGAAGACACTGTTGGACACGTGTCACCCTCGGAGCTCGCCTCCGAGAGGTCCGACGCCAATGGACATGTGTCGATATCGGAGCTCGTCTCCGAGGAGAAAGGAAGTCCGGTGCTACTGGACACATGGCATTCTCGGAGCCCACCTTCGAAGAGAGGGGATGTCCGGCTCTGAGACGTGGCACTCTCGGAGCTCACCTCCGAAGAGAGGGGAGGTCTGGAACTGACACGTGGCGCACGCGGAGCTCGCCTCTGAGGTAGAGGGGAGGTCCCGCCCGCCAAGACACGTGGCGCACGTGGAGTTCGCCTCTGAGGAGAGGGGAGGTCCCACCCGCCTGACACGCGGCACATTCGGAGCTTGTCTCTGCGTGAAAGGGAGACCAGTCCACCCGCTGGACACGTGGAGCCTCCGGAGCTTATCCCTGCGGAAGGACGAGATCCTTAAAACGGTTTTCCCTGTACGTGAGTACCCGGTACTGAGGAAACCGACACAAATTCTTCCACGTTGAATATTGCAACCAAATCGATTGGAGATAAGTTGTTAAGATCCAAAACAATTTGAATAGGACTCTTATTTGAAATTCAATCGGAGTAGGACTCTTCTTTCACCCCTTATAAATAGAACCCAAAACCCCTGGCCACAACCACGTACTCTTATTTTCCACCTCCCGAGCCGACGAATTGGAGGCCCTAGCTTCCAACTCGCCGAGTTCCACCCCTTGCCGGAGTTCAGCCACCGTTGAGACCGCCGATGAGCGCCGACACGCTTGCCTTCGCCGGAAGAGAGCCGACGATCTGCCATTGCTAGGAGGAAGGCCCTGAAGTAAGTAAGGTAGGTCTCTATTACCACCTTACAACATCGTCGCGGTTTCTTTGCATCTGTTTCTTCAATCTCTTCGAACAGAAGCTTTTTCGTGTGGACAGATCACGTGTTGATCGGTTTGATCTAGATCTTGAAACAAGATCATCACCACGTCCACACTTGATCCTTACACCCTTGCTCATCGTAAAACCCCATGCAAGCCATTAAAACATGCAAGAACACGTACAAACTAAACTCCACCATAGGATCAGCATGCATCTACACCGTTGCGTCTTGAGTAAAGTTTGTGCATGATGATTGATTGCTGTGAATCTTGTATGTGCGTGACCGTGAGTAGAAGGACAAGCTCAGAGAACTATCTACGAAGGACTACAGCACCAAGACTTTGAATCGCCTGAGCAACAGAAGCCACAGGAACAAGGCAAGTGCCCTTTGACCATATTGATCTCATGTTTTGAAACTGTTTTGTTTGCAAAAAAACTGTGTATGCTTGAGTCAACTTGATGGGAAACCCTTTTATAGGAGTTTACTAGTTTTGTTTAAACCACCCCTGTCGCCAGGAAAGTTGATGAGTCGGGTATGGTCGTTTTTGCTTTTTGCTTCGCTAATCTACGGGATATGGGAAGCGATAGAATGTGTCTAGCTACTGCACTCATAATGAAAATGAAAACTTGATGAACATTAATTGGGGAAGATCTAGGCAAGCTTGGTTCGTGGAAGTGGTAGAATGAGATTGTGGTTTACTTGCCATAGATCTAAGGACTGGTTCATGCCAGCACATGCCACGAAAACAGTGCCACCACAAGGCCAAATATGGGTGCGGCTTAGCTGACTAATTAGGTAAGTTGCTAGATTGTTATGGACCGTGGAAGGCGCGGGGAATAGGAGTCAAGAGAGGACTGCCCTGGGAACTGCATGGCACAAGAGGGTGCCCGTAGGTGGGAGAATGATGATTCGAGCCTGCTGGTGAAACCTTAGTGAGTCCATACATCTAGTAGCCCCTTTGTAAAGGCTATTTTGTGATCTCTTGGCCATACACCGACAGTTGTGTACTGGTATAATGGAGGTTCTGCAGTCGCCGACGGGTGGCGAAATCACAAACTCGTGGGTAAAGTGGTGCCACCTCTGCAGAGTGTAAAACTATCATGACAGCCATGCTTATGGTCACAAGTGCCTGGCCAACTCACATGATTAGATGGGATGGTTCGGTTTTGGTTATTGGGATGTTATTGGGTTGTTTAGTTTGGTCATTGAGGTTTGGTTTCGAGACTGTTGAGTTTTGGTAATGAGATTGGACTGTTGAGTCGTGATAATGAGCTTTGATCTCGGTCATGAGATGGAATTGAATATGAGATGAGATGGTAATGAATACAAGATGGTATTCATGAGCATAAGAAAAAGTTGATAAAGATAAATGTTCGGATGAGATATGAAAAGTGGTGAGTCATGAAAGAGGTATGTTGATGTTTTAATTGGTCACATGTTGGGATTAAATTCATCTGAAGCTAGTTGCTATTTTTATCATGTTTTGTGAAATTAACTTTGCTTTCTGCAATGATCATTTTGTTCCTACCATGTTAAAAGCTACATATCATATTTTTCCGCACTTGCTGAGTACGTCATGTACTCAAACTTGCATTATCATACGATCATCAGCAACAGGAGAGGAGTACTTTGAAGAGCATGAGGAGTACTAGGCGTGCGATCTACCGTCAACTTGCCTGTGGAGTAGGAGATGGAACAGCTGCCGCTGTTTAGTTTGCTTCCGCTATCGTTTAGAAGACTTCTGCTGCTAGAATAAATGTAACACCCCAAAATCCTGTCAAGAGGGGAATTTAAAAATTTTTGGACGTATTGCATGTGTTGCAAAAATTCAAATTCAAACTGGAATTCAAATTAAACTCAAAACAGAAATGAAAAAGAAAAAGAAAAAGAAAAAAAAAACAAACCTTCCCGGCCAGTGGGCCGAAACCCACCAACCGGCCCACCCAGCCCCCGCGCCAGCCCGCAGCCGCGCGCCCGCGCCCCCTCTCGCAGACAGGTTGGACCCACCTGTCATCCCTAACCCCCGCTCGTCCGAACCCGGGACTGTTTCCCCCGCGCGTGTGCGATCGCAACCGACTAGAAAACCGCGCGTTCCCAGCCGATTCCCGGTCCCCGAAGACTCCAGCTCGATCTCAACCAACCCGCCGCCCTCCCCCGTCTATAAAAACCCCGGCATCGTCCCGTTTTCCCCCACGATCCGCCGTTTTTCTCTCCGGTGAGAACCCGAGCTTCTCCGGTGAATTCTGCTCGATCTACGCTCGGGAATTCTGATCTAACTCGCTGGTCTTGATCCACCGCCTACGGGAAACCTCGCAGGTGCAGAAAACTCGGTGATTTGCTGCTCAAACACAGCGCCGACGAGCCTCGCCGTGAATTCACCTCGGACCTCGTCGCCGACCGCCTTCCAGGACCTCCGAGCTCAAGAAAACCCCCGAGGTGATATCCCTGACCTCCCCTCTACCGATCTATGCCATAAAATCACAGTTCTAGGAAGAATTGACGAAGATCCGAAACTCTCCGGTGAGATCGCCACCTCCCGCCGCCGTGCGCCGCCGGGCAGTGCCGCCCGCGCTCGATCAGAGCGACGCGGCCGCTTGTGCGCCGTCTATTTTAAATCGCACGGTAGAGTTTAAATCCCCGCGTACTGGTTCGATGTTATAATCTCAGACGTCTGTTTTAAATCGGACGGTCCACGTCAGCCCCGCGTTATAAAGGCCGGGATTCTTACGTGCTACCCCCTGGGGTTCTCGGTAAATATGAGCTATCCCCGGAAACTTCTGATCTAGCCCCTGGAACTTCAGAAAATCATGTAAATTCATTTAAAAATCAGTTTTAGCCCCTGGACTTAATAAAAATTAGGAAAACCCCCTCTGTTATGTGTAGCTAGACCCCTGAAAATTATTAAAATAATATAATAGACCCTGTAGTGGGGTGAGTTTACCTTTTAACCCTATTTGATATTAAATTTAGGGAATTGAATATGTGGTTAGTTTTTAAAATTTAAAAGATGGGACAAAAATATTGTCAATTCAAATTAAAAACATTCCTAGTGCTTGGAAAACTTTGGAGTGAGATAAAAATAGATTTTTGGCTGAAATGAATCTGTTTAATTGATTATTCACATTTATTAGTAATAGGGACACATTTTTAAGTAGAGAATAATTCTGAAAATTAGGAAAATAAATGTAAAATAGTTCACATCAGAAGAGAAGTTCAAAAATATATTATTAAACATTTTAGACCCAAAACCTATTCTGTTTAGATGAGATGTCTTACTATTTTCATAATAAAGTGCACATTTAGGCATAGGAAATAAATCTGAAAATATAGCAAGTTAGGTATAAATAACTAGAAAATGATAAATGAAGTTTCCAAAATCCAAAGAATTCAGTTTAGAGTTGGTAGAAGGTCTGAAGACACATATGAAGTAGGAAAATATCTTTCTTGCATACTTGGTAGTTAAAATGTGTATCAATTAAAAATATGGGATTCATTTAAATTAGAAATTCATATATCGTATGCCAACATGAATATGAATACAAAAGTAGGAATCATATGTACATGTTTAAAAGTGCATGTAAGCCAAAATCAACACACATAGAGTAACCTCAACACATAGAAATGAGAATGGCTTTCATAAATGTGAATGTGTGTCTTGTATGAAGTGGAAGTGTGAACTATGTCTTATGACTTGTTGTTTTCTTTTGCTATGTGTGATGGTATGAGTAGAACCTGCTCCAGAGCAAGTTCTTCCTTTCCAAGATCAGGACTACCTATTCCAAGAGCAGCAGGAAGGAGGCAAGTGTCCTTGACCACTTTGATCCTATGCTAGGATATGTAGATAGAATTATTTGCATTGCCAATTGAAATATGAACCCATGCTAGGAAGTTTCCCTAGAATTGCATTATCTTGTTTCCTTGTAGCTTGGGATTGGGATTTATTTTATTTATTGACATGCTTATGCTTAGCCATGCTTAGAATGGGATAATTGGGATATAAGATCATCAGTTTATTTGCCATACTCTTGAGTGAGATATTATGAGTTATGTAGAGGTAGGGATCAAGGCAAGTTGGATGTTTTGGTTGGTGCTGGGTGCACGAGACTCGGGTTTGTGTTTAGTACTTGCCTGAATCCTAAGGACCGGTTCATGGAGCATGTAACCTGGCTTTACCATGCCAACCACATGCTGAGATGGGGCAGCTTGGCCAATTAATTAGGTGTATCCCCGGCGTAGTATGGGTGTGTTGGATGGTGCGGGGAATAGGTGTCAGCTGGACTACCGTATGAACCGCAAGGCTCAAGAGGGGGCCACTGCAGCGGAGTTGGAGCCTCTTGTATGCTGTTAGGGGTGAAACCTCAGTGGGCCCACGCTCATCGGGAATCCCTTTGTAAAGGCTTCGTAGTGATCTCCTGGCTACACACCTGGGAAGTGTGAATGTGGTTCGTAGCCACTGGCAAAATGGAGGTTCTTTTAGTCTACCCGGCAACGGGGGATGAAATCACTATATGTGGGTACAGTGGTACAAACTCTGCAGAGTCAAAACTGTCATGACAGCCGTGCTCACGGTCAGGAGCGGCTTGGACTATTCATGATTAGAGGAATGATGGCTTTGGAAGTTGTGGATGTTAAGCGGGGAGCTTAACATTGGAAACGATGTTATGGTTATTTGATTATGATGATGGGA
This sequence comes from Neostapfia colusana, assembly GCA_030760725.1. Classification (NCBI taxonomy): domain Eukaryota; kingdom Viridiplantae; phylum Streptophyta; class Magnoliopsida; order Poales; family Poaceae; genus Neostapfia; species Neostapfia colusana. The sequence continues at coordinate 23,661,308 of JASWHV010000019.1, read as the reverse complement.
TGGGAGATTGGGACCATTTCACCCATGTAGTATTGTAGGTGCTTAATAAGCTAAGGTGATAGGTACTAATTGCGTAGTGCTTTAACCATGAGTTCAACCTTTTCTTGTTCTAGCCATGCATGACATAACTTTCCCACACTTGCTGAGTACCATCGGTACTCAACCTTGCATATTTGTTGGTTTATATTGCTGCTCAGGTCAAGATAATGAGGTGGTGTATAATGATCAAGACTTTGGACCCGAAGAAGGTTTCTAGGTTCATGGAGTCCCCCGGGCAACGCCTGTGATGAAGCCCACAAGAATAATATTTCGCTGCTGGTTTATTTACTTGTGATGAACTTATTATCGTCCATCGAGACATTTGCTATGTAAGACTTATTTATATTCAACACCTGGCTTGTAATAAATGATGCTTCACTATTTGTCATCACATGTATGAGAAAATGATCCTGGCATACATGTGATATTCACTCGGTTGTTCTTCGGAAAAACCGGGTGTGATAATAAATTAGAGACTTGTGAATGAGACCTTGAGTCTTTGTAACAAAGTACTTGAACCCATTTATTCGTGGTTATATTCTGAATTCAGTTTGTGTATTACATGTATATGTGTGATGAACATCCTGGGCACACATATGCATCAGCTCGGTTCCGAGGTTTTCTCAGAATAGGGGCGTCACAGATTGGTATTAGAGCTGCCACGTTGACCGTAGGACGCAGGCCTAGTAACAGATTTGTATTAGAAGCCACACTGAACATAGGACGCAAGCCTAGGTAGAGGTCACAGATTGGCATTAGAACCCCATTGACCATAGGACGAAGTCATAGATTGGTATCACCCCAAACCACATAGGATTCCCATTGAATAAGCTTGAATAGGAGTGGTGTGAACTTTTGTGATGATTACTTGTGTTTGAGTGCTTAGTGTGAGTTATGGGACGTTTCAGCGTTGTCCATATCCACACATAATAGAGAGATGTGAGATGCTTCGGCATGTGTTCACATCCTCATATAAAAGAAGATATATAGTATATACACCTTGATGCATATAGTTGGGGGGATCCATCTAACCTTCTAACCTCTATTCTATCCAACTCTCACTCACAGATGGTGAGAGAAAACACCGGCCGACAAAGGAGAAACGTCCTTGGCAACCAAGAGGATGACCACGTTGAGGTTCTTCAAAATGACAACCCTGGGGCTGGTGCAAACAACTTGGAACGGTCGATGGCTATGCAGAACCAGCTTATGCAAACTATGATCCAAACTTTGGGTCAGCTGCAGGCCAACAACCATAACCACCCTAACCCCGTTCCTGCACCACCACCACCACTACCACCACCACCGCCAGCTCACAAACGACTGGGAGAGTTCATGAGGACTCGACCGCCTACTTTTGCACAAGCTAATGATCCCATGGAGGCTGACGATTGGTTGAAGTCCATGGAGAAGAAGCTTGCCATTGTTCAGTGCAATGATCAGGAGAAAGTTCTCTTCGCATCGCACCAACTCATGGGAGCAGCCGCTGACTGGTGGGATGCTCTTTGCAATACTCATGTCGACCAAGAGACTATCACTTGGGATGAGTTTAAGGAGAGTTTCCGCTCTCATTACGTCCCTGTTGGAGTCATGATGCTAAAAAGGCAAGAGCTTGAAGGTCTCCACCAAGGCAGGAAGAGCGTGAATTAGTACCTCAACAAGTTCACGCAGCTGTCAAGGTATGCCCCGAAGGATGTCAACTCGGATCAAAGGAAGCAATACTTGTTCATGAGAGAGTTGAACAATGAGATCCAAGTTCAACTGCTCAACAATGACTATGCAAACTTCCAGAAGCTAGTTGACAAAGCTATAGTGGTTGAGAGCAAGATCCGAGAGATCGAGCAAGAGGGCAAGAGAAAGATGCCATACCAGCCACAATGGAGCAATGTACGTCCCCGTTTCATGCCCCCAGCTGCACCATAGTATGGCTCGTCCACTTCTACTTTTCGCCCTAATCCACCACCGCAGCAACGTCCTGTCATGCAAGCACCTCGTGTGCCTTTGCCTCCTGCGCCCCGACCCAACATGGGCGCCTATGCTCAAAACCACCCCCGCCCTAACGTTCCTGCTGTCTTGGGCAACAAGGCATGCTTTGCATGCGGAGAAACAGGACACTTCACGAGTCAGTGCCCGAGGAAAGGTCCTGGACAGCTAAGCAACGTGCCAAAGCAGAACCCACGGCCGAACGGAGGAGCTATGCAAGGCAACCGTGGACAGCAGAGCTACTCTCGTGGCAACGTGAACCATGTCTCTGCTGAGGAAGCGCAATTGGCTGAGGATGTCGTGATTGGTATGTCCCTTGCCAACTCCAACCCAGCCACCATTTTATTTGATTCCAGAGCATCGCATTCATTCATATCATCCAAGTATGTTGCCAAGTATAATCTACCCATATCACACTTGAAATATACTATGTTGGTTAATTCTCCTGGTGGAGAGATGAGGACTAATATAGTATGTCCCAATGTAAACCTTAAAATAAGGGGGGTAGACTTCCTTGCCAACCTCGTTGTCTTGGATTCCCGAGGGCTTGATATAATAATTGAAATGGATTGGTTAAGCAAGCACAACAGAGTGATCCAATGAGCTGAGAGGTAGCTTATCAACTAGAGCTCTCAACACACCTCTCCGACATGCATGACGTGTTTCACGTATCCCAGCTCAGGAAGTGCTTGAGAGTACCAGAAGAACAAGTACCAATGGATGAGCTCGAGCTTCAAGAGGATCTAACCTATGTAGAGCACCTTGTCCGAATTTTGGACGTGAAGGAAAGGGTCACGAGGAACAAAGTGATCCATTGGTGCAAGGTACAATGGAGCCATCACAAGGAAGCCGAAGCTACATGGGAACGTGAGGAAGACCTCAAGGCAGAATTCCCCCATCTATTCTCCACTCTATCGAATCTTGAGGGCGAGATTCAGTTTAAGGGGGGTAGGTTTGTAACACCCTCAATTTCATATTCATGCATGCATTCATATTTCATATAGAGAAACATTTTAAAAGAAGTAAAAACGAAGAAAGAATAAAAAAGATAACTAAAAAGAACCAGTTACAGTTCACCGAGGAGCGCTGTGGACACTTCCCGCGGACGCTGGCCACGTGGCGCGTTTGGGGCTCATCCCTGCGAAGTGGGGTGAGGTCCGGCACCGCCCAGACACATGGCAGGCTCGGAGCTAGCCTCTGTGGAAGGGGCAAGGTCCGACCCGCTGGACGCATGTCGCCTCCGGGGCTTGTCTCTGCGGAGAAGCGAGGTCCAGCCCCGCAGGACACGTGTCCCCACTGGAGCTAGTCGCTGCAGAAAAGCAAGGCCCGACCCCACGGGACACGTTTCACCCTCGGAGCTCGTCTCCGAGAGGTCCGGTCCTACTGGACACTTGTCATCCTCGGAGCTTACCTCCGAGGAGAAGACACTGCTGGACACGTGTCACCCTTGGAGCTCGCCTCCGGGAGGTCCGACACCAATGGACACGTGTCGATCTCGGAGCTCGTCTCCGAGGAGAAAGGAAGTCCAGTGCTACTAGACACGTGGCATTCTCGAAGCCCACCTTCGAAGAGAGGGGAGATCCGGCTCTGACACGTGGCACTCTCGGAGCTCACCTCTGAAGAGAGGGGAGGTCCGGAACTGACATGTGGCGCACACGGAGCTCACCTCTGAGGGAGAGGGGAGGTCCCGCCCGCCAAGACATGTGGCGCACGCGGAGCTCGCCTCTGAGGAGAGGGGAGGTCCTTCCCGCCTCACACGCGCCACAACCGGATCTTGTCTCTGTGGGAAAGGGAGACCAGGCCGCCCGCTGGACACGTGGAGCCTTCAGAGCTTATCCTTGCGGAAGGACGAGATCCTTAAAATGGTTTTCCCCTGTACACAAGTACCCGGTACTGAGGAAACCGACACAAATTTTTCCACGTTGAATACTGCAACCAAATCGATTGGAGATAAGTTGTTAAGATCCAAAACAATTTGAATAAGACTCATATTTGAAATTCAATCGTAGTAGGACTCTTCTTATAAATAGAACCTGAAACCCCTGGCCGCAACCATGTACTCTTATTTTCCACCTCCCGAGCCGACGACTTGGAGGCCCTAGCTTCCAACTCGCTGAGTTCCACCCCTTGCCAGAGTTCAGCCACCGTTGAGACCGCCGACGAGCCCCGACACGCTCGCCGTCACTGGAAGAGAGCCGACGATCTGCCATTGCTAGGAGGAAGGCCCCGAAGGAAGTAAGGTAGGTCTCCATTACCACCTTACGACGTCGTCGCGGTTTCTTTGCATCTGTTTCTTCGATCTCTTCGAACAGAAGCTTTTTCGTGTGGACAGGTCACATGTTGGTCGGTTTGATCTAGATCTTGAAACAAGATCATCACCACATCCACGCTTGATCCTTACACTCCTGCTCATCGTAAAACCCCATGCAAGCCATTAAAACATGCAAGAACACGGACAAACTAAACTGCACCATAGGATCAGCATGCATCTACACCATTGCATCTTGAGTAAAGTTTGTGCATGATGATTGATTGCTGTGAATCTTGTATGTGCGTAATCGTGAGTAGAAGGACAAGCTTAAGGAACTATCTACGAAGGACTACAGCACCAAGACTTCAAAGCACCTGAGAAACAGAAGCCACAGGAACAAGGCAAGTGCCCCTTGACCATATTGATCCCATGGTTTGAAACTGTTTTGTTTGCGAAAAAGTGTGTATGCTTGAGTCAACTTGATGGGAAACCCTTTTATAGGAGTTTACTAGTTTTGTTTAAACCACCCTTGTCGCCGGGAAAGTTGATGAGTCGGGTATGGTCGTTTTTTTCTTTTTACTTCGCTAATCTACGGGATATGGGAAGTAATGTGTCTAGCTACTGCACTCATAATGAATATGAATCAGGGAAGATCTTGGCAAGCTTGGTTCGTGAAAGTGGTAGAATGAGATGGTGGTTTACTTGCCATAGATCTAAGGACCGGTTCATGCCGGCACATGCCAGGAAAACAGTGCCACCACAAGGCCAAATATGGGTGCGGCTTAACTGACTAATTAGGTAAGTTGCTAGATTGTTATGGACCGTGGAAGGCGCGGGGAATGGGAGTCGAGAGAGGACTGCCCTGGAAACTGCATGGCACAAGAGGGGGCCCGTAGGTGGGATAATGGTGATTCGAGCCTGCTGGTGAAACCTTAGTGAGTCCATACATCTAGTAGCCCCTTTGTAAAGGCTATTTTATGATCTTTTGGCCATACACCAACGGTCGTGTACTAGTATAATGGAGGTTCTGCAGTCGCCGACGGGTGACGAAATCACAAACTCATGGGTAAAGTGGTGCCACCTCTGCAGAGTGTAAAACTATCATGATAGCCGTGCTTACGGTCACAAGCGACTGGCCAACTCACATCCATCCCAAAAACCATCCCATCTAATCATGTGAGTTGGCCAGGTGCTTGTGACCGTAAGCACAGCTATCATGATAGTTTTACACTCTTAGGAGGTTGCACCGCTTTACCCACAAGTTTGTGATTTCGTCACCCGTTGGCGACTGCAGAACCTCCATTATACCAGTACACAACCGTCGGTGTATGGCCAAGAGATCACAAAATAGCCTTTACAAAGGGGCTACTAGATGTATGGACTCACTAAGGTTTCACCAGCAGGCTCGAATCACCATTCTCCCACCTACGGGCCCCCTCTTGTGCCATGCAGTTCCCAGGGCAGTCCTCTCTCGACCCCCATTCCCCGCGCCTTCCACGGTCCATAACAATCTAGCAACTTACCTAATTAGTCAGCTAAGCCGGACCCATATTTGGCCTTGTGGTGGCACTGTTTTCCTGGCATGTGCTGGCATGAACCGGTCCTTAGATCTACGGCAAGTAAAGCACCATCTGATTCTACCACATCCACGAACCAAGCTTGCCTAGATCTCCCCCGATTCATTTACATTATCAACATCAAGTTCTCATTATCATTATTTATATGAGTGCAGTAGCTAGACACATTCTATCTCGCTTCCCATATCCCGTGGACTCGGCGAAGCAAAAAGCGAAAACGACCATACCCGACTTATCAACTTTCCCGGCGACAAGGGTGGTTAACAAAACTAGTAAACTCCTATAAGAGGGTTTTCCCATCAAATTGACTCAAGCATAAACAGTTTTCACAAAAAACAGTTTCAAAACATGGGATCAATATGGCCAAGGGGCACTTGCCTTGTTCTTGTGGCTTTTGTCGATCTTGTGTCTCGAAGTCCGGGTGCTGTAGTCCTTCGTAGATAGCTCCCTGAGCTCGTCCTTCTACTCATGATCATGCACATACAAGATTCACAGCAATCAATCATCATGCACAAACTTTACTCAAGATGCAATGGTGTAGATGAACGCTAACCTATTGTGCTGTTTCATTCGATCAGTTTGTACGTGTTCTTGCATGTTTTAATGGCTTTGCATGGGGTTTTACGATGAACAAGGGTGTAAGGATCTAGTGTTGTCATGGTGATGATCTTGTATCAAGATGTAGATCAATTCCACCGTCAAAAACTGATCAACACGGGATCTGTCCACACGAAACAGCTTCTGTTTGAAGAAAAGCAGATGCTAAGAAAACCGCGATGATATCGTAAGGTGGTAACGAAGACCTACCTCACTTCTCCCTGGTGTAGGGGCCTTCCTCCTAGCGATGGCAGCAGCGGGGAGCTCGTCGGCGGCTCACCGGTGGGGCTCACCGTTGTCTGAACTCCGGCGAGGGGTGGAAAATCTAACTCGGCGAGCTGGGGCTAGGGCTTCCAAGTCGCCGACTTAGGGAGGGAAAATAAGAGTACGTGGTTGCGGCCAGGGATTTTCGGTTCTATTTATATGGGGTCAAAAAGAGTCCTACTCTGATTAGAGTTTGAATAAGAGTCCTATTTGATTTGTTTTTGGATCTTAACAACTTATTTCTAATTGATTTGGTTGCAGTATTCAACATGGAAGAATTTGTGTCGGTTTCCTCAGTATTGGGTACTCGCGTACAAGGGAAAAACCGCTTAGGGATCTCGTCCTTCCGCAGGGATAAGATCCAGAGGCTCCACGTGTCCAGCGGGGGCCAGACCTCCCTTTTCCGCAGAGGCGAGCTGCTGTTGTGCCTTGTGTTAGGTGGGCGGGACCTGCCCTCTCCTCAGAGGCGAGCTCCGCGTGCGCCACGTGTCTTGGCGGGCAGGACCTCCCCTCACCTACGAGGCGAGCTCCACGTGCGCCATGTGTCAGTACCGGACCTCCCCTCTCCTCGGAGGTGGGCTCCAAGAATGCCGCGTGTCCAGTGGCGCCGGACCTCCTTTCTCCTCAGAGATGAGCTCCTAGGTTGACACCTGTCCAGCGGGGCGGACCTCTAGGTGGCGAGCTCCGAGAGCGACACGTGTATAATTGCGTCGGACCTCCCTTCTCCTCCGAGGTGAGCTCCGAGGGTGACACGTGTCCAGTAGTGTCTTCTCCTCGGAGGTGAGCTCCGAGAATGACACGTGTCCCATAGGACCGAACCTCACTCCCTACGCAGGGGTAAGCTCCGAGAGCGACACGTGTCCCGTGGGGTTGGACCTCGCTTCTCCACAGCGACTAGCTCTGAAGGCGCCACGTGTCCTGCAGGGCTGTGCCTCACTTCTCTGCAGAGGCTAGCTCCGGGGGCAACACGTGTCCCACGGGGCCGGACCTCGCCCCTCCCGCAGAGGCAAGCTCCGAGCTTGCCACGTAGCCAGCAGTGCCGGACCTCACCCCTTTTGCAGGGATGAGCTCCGAAGGCGCCACGTGGCCAGCGGGCCGCGGGAAGTGTCGACGGCGCTCTCGGTGGATTGGAATTGACTCTTTTTAGCTATCTTTCACCTGTTATACTTCTTTTAAAATGTTTTCTCTTTATGAAATATATATGCATGCATGGTGTCGGTACCCTCTATATGGGGTACCCCCGCGCACAGGGGAAAATTATCTAAGGACTTTGCCCCTTCCGCAGGGGCAAACTCCTAGGGAATCCAAGCCGGACCTCCCCTCTCCACAGGGAGAGCTCCGAAGGCTCCACGAGTCCAGCGGGGCTAGACCTCCCTCTCCTCAGAGGAGAGCTCCGGGCCTGCCACGTGGCCAGAAGAGCCGGACCTCCCCCCTCCGCGGGGAGAGCTCCGAAGGCTCCGCGTGTCCAGCGGGGCCGGACCTCCCTCTCCTAAGAGGAGGGCTCCGGGCCCGCCACGTGGCCAGCAGAGCTGTACATCCCCCCTCCGCGGGGAGAGCTCTGAAGGCTCCACGTGTCCAGCAGGGCCGGACCTCCCTCTCCTCAGAGGAGGGCTCCAGGCCCGCCATGTGGCCAGCAGAGCAGGACCTCCCCCTCCGTGGGGAGAGCCCCGAAGGCTCCACGTGTCCAGCGGGGCCAGACCTCCCTCTCCTCAGAGGAGGGCTCCGGGCCCGCCACGTGGCAGCAAGGCAGCGATGTCTACCCGGCGCGGTAGGCAGCAGGAGTAAGGCTGCACCATGCCTTGTTCGTACAAGTTATTCAAGACCCGTGCCTTCCCAAGACACGGTAATGAAGACCCGCACCTTCCCAAGATGTGGAGACACGGAGCACGCCCCTGCCAGGAGGTGTTGCGCCCAGTCACATCACAGTGAAGACAGACACGCAATGTCAGAAGCTGTACACCAATAGACGCAGCGACAAGACATCCCCTGCCGCCCCTGCCATCATCAACCACTACGCCTATCTTACGGCGTGGGCAGGGCTGCAGGCCGGAGACCCAGAGGCCCTCGCCAGAGACAACTACCGACATTACTGCAAGATATGGTAGATGGCAAGAAATTGTCCCGGGACCACCTGTCGGGTCCCGGGCCCCCCCTTTGTAAGCCGCCGGAGCCTTGGACTGTAAAAGGCTCGGGTAGGCAACGTTGCAAAGGGTTCGGTTCGAACTTTGTTCGACTCTTTGCACTCTCACAACACTCTAGCACTTAGCTCATCCTCAAGCTCAGAACTCCGGTTCAGAGCACCAAGCAATACAACAAGCACCTCTGCTCACCGTGGGCGTAGGGTATTACGCTCCGGCGGCCCAAACCATGTAAAAAATCCTTGTGTTCATCTGTTTTCTTCGTCCAGAACAGCAAGACTCATGCAGGGGGACTAGCCCCTCCAAAAAAGAACCTCTGCGGGCTGCCCAGTGCAGGCCCGGGGGAAGTGTCGACATCTACAGTTCGACATTTGGCGCGCCAGGTAGGGGTCTTTTTCCCTCTCGCGTCGAGTCTTCACTCACGAAGATGACTGTCGAAGTGTGTGGTCGACACTTCCCCCGGACCTGCTATGGGCAGCCCGCGGAGGTTCTTTTTCGGAGGGGCTAGTCGCTTGCGGAGAGCTTAAGCGTTAGGGACGAGTGAGGGAGAAGCTTGACACGGTGAGTTTTACGTGGTTCAGGCCGCCGGAGCGTAAAACCCTACGTCCACGGTGAGCAGAGGTGCTCGCTGTATTGCTTGCTGCTCAGAACCGGAGTCCTGAGCTTGAGGGTGAGTGATGTCTAGGGTGCGAGTTCACAGAGTTCGAACCCTCGCTAACGTCACCTACCCGAGCCTTTTATAGTCCAAGGCTCGTGTGGCTTACAAGGGGGGCCCATGACCCAACAGGTGGTCCCGGGGAGATTGCCTGCCGACTATCGTATCTGCAGTTATGTCGGTAGTTGTCTCTGGCGAAGGCCTCCGAGTCTTCGTTCTGCCGCCCTGCCCATGCCGCAAGCTAGTCGTAGTGGTTGATGACGGCGGGGCGGCAGGGGATGTCTTGTCGATGTGTTTATTAGCGGGCAGGCTCTGACACGGCGCGCCAGTCTGCGATGTGACTGGGCGCAACGGTACCTGACAGAGGCGTGCTCTGCGTCTCCGCGCCTTGGGAAGGCGCGGGCCTTGAATACCTTGTACGGGCAAGGTATGGTGTGTCTTTACGCCTGCTGCCTACCACACGGGGGCAGGCAGCGCCGTCCTGCTGGCCACGTGGCGGGCCTGGAGCTCTCCTCTGAGGAGAGGGAGGTCAGGCCCCGCGGGACACGTGGAGCCTTCGGGGCTCTCCCCGCGGAGGGGGAGACCCGGCTTCCGCTAGCCACGTGGCGGGCCTGGAGCTCTCCTCAGAGGAGAGGGAGGTCCGGCCCTGCGGGACACGTGGAGCCTTCGGAGCTCCCCACACGGAGGGGGGAGGTCCGGCTCAGTTGGCCACGTGGTGAGTCCGAAGCTCTCCTATGAGAAGAGGGAGGTCCGGCCCCGCTAGACACGTGGCGCCTTCGGAGCTCTCCCTGCGGAGAAGGGCGAGGTCCTTAGGCATTTTCCCCTGTGCGCGGGGGTACCCCGTATCGAGGGTACCGACAGTGGCCCCCGGACCCATCTCGGGGGAGATAGCGAGCCCGAGGTGGGGCCTCCGTCTCTTCCGTTTCGCGCACTTTCTCTAAGTCCCGCATTGACCGTTGCCGGAGCGCGAGCAGTCGCGGGATCGTGGGAGCATGCACCCACTTGATGGTTGCTTTTACTGCGGCGGTTCCCAAGGCTGCCACTTCTGCATGTTGCGGCGCTTTCTTCGGGAACCGCCAAAGCGCCTTGCCGGCTCGTCTCCTTGGGAGACTGACTTCTTGCCCCACCGCTTCAGCTGGACGACCCGGGTCCACTTGTCATTGGTGCTTGATCTTGGAGCCGAAGTGGTTGCCCATGCGGTGTATTCGAAGAGTTTTGAATCGCTTTGAATCGTACATGGAAAGTTTTAAAAGGGGATCTTACCCGCATCGCGGCTTCCCTTCACACTTCCCAGCGATTGCACCTTCCTTGAACTCTTGCGGCTTTGTCTTCCTGTCCTTGAGCTCTCCCCCGCCATGGCTTCCAACCTGCTCCCGACGCGTCTCATTCATTCCGCCGAGCTTGGGCCAGTGCGCAGGCTGCTGGGCTGGCACACGGGGGAGCAGAAATGCCGGCTCCGCCAGGGATCTCTCCCCCTGCTCCTGGAAAAGGGGGAGATGGTATTCTTTACTGCCTACGCCCTGGCGGGGTTCGTCCCGCCAATTTCTTCCTTCTTCATCACATTGCTGGAGACGTATGGTCTCCAGCTCCACCACCTTTCTTCCAACTCCTTCGCAATGGCCGCTGTCTTCATCCACTTCTGCGAGATGTTTGTGGGGGTGCACGCTTCAGTGACGCTCTTCCGCTACTTCTTTGTGTTGCGGACGACCGGGCACGGCTCGAAGACCCAGATGGGGGCGTACTATTTCCAGCATCGCTGCAAGGACCCAAGGTCTCTGGGTACCTTCTACCTTTCAGTGTGTCGAGGTGGGAAAACTGGAGGGAGAGCTGGGTGATCGTGCAGACTGACGAGCACGACCGCCTGCAGCTCCCGACCGCCGGCCCAACCACCGAGCGTCGCTTCTGGGAGGAGGTCCCAGAGCTGGAGCAGGAGTACGCACCGGTCTTGGAGCGGATCTGGTTCTTAGCCAACGAGGGGCAAACGTCCCTGATGGTGCTAATGGATTTCATGTCACACTGTATTGCGCCCTTGCAGCAGCGCAATCGCCCGGAATGGTACTACACTGGTGAGCAGGACTGTGCCAGGTTGGAGAGGGGTCTCGGCTCTGATCCTTCCGATGAGGAGCTGTACAAGATGGTGGGCAAGGTGAGCGGTGACTTCATCCCCATTGGCGACCCCGCCTTCCCGTCCTCTGCCACTCCCCTCTTCTTAGAGCTGCAGAGGAGGTCAGAGCTACTGCGGAAGATGTCGAACCTCGACGACATCGGGATCGCCGTCCGTCAGGTTGGGGATACCTTCCGGGGCATCTCAATCCCGGGGACCGAGCGCTCCGGATCGGAGCGCGAGGCATCTGCCGCTGCCCAACCCGCCCCAAGGGCCGGCGGAACTCAAGCCGCCGACAAGGGGAAGGGGAAGGAGCCGGCCCCCGGGCAGCCGGAGAAGAAACGCGCCCGATCTCCACCGAGGACGTCGCCTGCGCCTAGTCAGGGGGCCGGTGCACCCTTGCACCCATCTCCCGGAGGCGCTGGTCCATCGAGTGGCGACCCAAAGAGACCCCGGGTGTCCCGTTCCAGCGGGTCTCTTCTCAGACAGCGGCAGTCTGAAGAACCCCAAGCATCCCGCCATCCTTCCTCAGGTGGAGGGGCTTCTAGGATGGACGCCGGTGGGTCGACGCCGGGGAGTGTGTCGGGGGTCCAGATGCCACAGCCCGTGACCGTCCTGGCCGCAAGTCCTGGCAGTTCAACTGCGGCCCAGAGGCCGGGGCTACAAGCCCATTGGAGCGCTCATGTCGCCCAGTAAGTGTTACTCTTTCTGGCTTGTAGGAGTAGCGTTCTCTTCTCCTCTCTTAGCCTGAGAGCTTTCTTTTCTTGAAGGGACCGACCGGCTGCCGGGGGCGGGCCTATTATGTAACATACAGGACCTCGTCGGGTGGTGCCGTGTTATGCGGCACCCAACAGCACACGTGTGGGAGCTGCTCGTGGCTCACGTGTTGTTCGGTGAATTTCCCCACTGGGCTGAGACTTAGGGTGCAAGGCTTCTTCCTTTAGCTCTATGACACGTGGGTCCCACTCCACATGTACCTCCCAAATATCTGTTCAAGCTGATCTCTTTAATTCCCAGCATTCTAAGTTTAAAAAGGTGGGCTAGAATTTGAATTCCTCAAATTCAGTTTGAATTTACAAGACTAAATCTGAATTTGGTTAGAATTTGCAAATGCTCCTCTTTAACTCCTTTTTGAGCCCACCCTACAAATGCAAAGTTGGTGATAAAACTTTTTCCTACAAATTCCAACTATATGGCTGCATGTTTATTCAAAGTTTTTGGTCGCCCCATGTGTGAACTTTGAATTTCAAATCTGAATTTTAAACTTACATGCAAAGAGGTATTTAACTCCTTATTGGTTCAACACTTTTAAATAAAAAGGTGAACCTCATGTTGGATGTTCATCCATGTATTACCTTGCATGAAGAAAAGTTTTAGCAAGTCCCATTTTTCATGCCTTTGCCACACATATGAATTCAAACCTTAGTTTTTATTCATACACATTTTTGGGACTTTTACATATTACCCGGCCATCTCCAGTTGGCGGAGGCACCGGGCCATAGCATCTGGGAACTGCGGTGGTTCCAACGGCCCCCAAGTCGGCGGGGGCTTCTTTTGTGCCGGCGGGTTCGCCCTCTGCGGTGGCTGCGGCAACACCTGTTTGCCCTCCTTCACCAGCCCGGAAGTCCGGTGCTGAGGCTGGAAGGGCCGCTGTAGGTGCAGTTGCTGGCTCCCTGGCTCCCTCAGGGCAGCGTCTTGCTCCGGTTGCTGAGGCACCAGCACCTCCGCCGGTCTTAGACGCGACAGGGGAGGTCAGGGGCACGACTCCTGTCCCTGCTGTCCCGGCGCCCATGTGGGATGCCCTGGGGCGTGTCCAGACCGGCGCCCGACAGTTCCAGGACGCCTTTGAGCGGGAGCGGGGGGCGCTGGCTGGAGAGAGGGAACGCCTTCTTAGCTGGGAGCACCTCATGCAGCAGCGGAACCAGGAGGCTAAGGCGGAGCTTGACTCGAGGCAGTCGAGACTTGAGGCCATGGGTGCTCTGCTCGACGCTCAGAAGAAAGCCGTCAGCCGCCTGGACTCAGAGACCCGGCGGCTCCGCGCTTCCTACCGCGAAGCCCTGGCCCAGGTCGAAGCCAAGGCCGAGGCGTGCTCTTCTGCCGCGGAGGAGTTGCAGCTGCAGGTGGTTCATCGAGAGTGCGCCGTCGCCGATCGGGAATGTGCTGCGGCGGCCGAGGAGGAGAAGATTGCCGCACGGCTGAAGGCCAGAGAGGGCGAGCTGAGGGCTCGGGCCGAGGAGCTGGAGCTCTGCAAGTCGGCTGTCGCTGAGAGGGAGGAGCAATCCTCCCGGGAGCGCCAGGCGGCGCTGGATCGCGAGCTGGTGGCTCACCAAGAGGTAGAGAGGCTCCAGTCTTCACGGTCTGCCGAGGCCCAGGCGGTCTGGGGCTTTATTACTGAGGCGGGGTCCACCTTGGTTCCTCTTGGTTTCAGCCCGTTGCGGACGGAGGCTCCAGCGCAGGAGGGGTCCGAGGCAATCCCGGCGCTTGAGTCCATCGGCGGCAAGCTGGGCCGGCTCGAAGCGGTGATCGCCGATGAGCTTGAGGTTGAGGGACGGGGCCTGGCGAAAGAGGTCGCTACGCATGTGCTAGCGTGCTTCCGGAGCCAAGACCCTTCCTTCTCTCTGGAGCCAGTCCATCTAGGGCCTGTCGCCTAGTGGGAGGAAGCTGCCAGGGCCGAGGTCGAGGACGTGGCCGCCCTTGTGGCCTCTAGGTTCCAACGGGAGTCCAGGGACTCTTAGGCATCCGCCCCCGTGGCTAAGAGGCCCTGTACCTCCTTCTCCTTCTTTTTTTTATTTTTGTTGAGTCTGTAGCCCAGCTCATGGAGCCTTGTGTGAATAGACTCTTGTTATCTTCTGCGTCTGTGTACTTTTAGTATTCTTCTTGGTTTTGCCTGGCCGAGCCCTTAGCTCCGCAAGGTACTCAGAGGCCTTGACCAATCTCGAAGCTCTGCACAGACACCTTCCCCGAGTCCTTACTGTATTAAGGGCCCCGGTGGTCTCCATGACCCGCCCCATGAGAATGGGGAGGTCCGGACCTGCTAGCCATGTGGCGGGCCCGGTTTCTACCGGCTACGTGGCGGACCCGGAGCACCGCCCTGAGGAGAGGGAGGTCCGGCCTCGCTGGACACGTGGGGCCATCGGGGCTCCCCCGTGCGGAGGTGGCGAGGTCCGGATTCTTCGGTCTTACCTTGGAGTTCCGGTCTTGCGCGATCCCGTAGCGGCCCCCTGGTAGGTGTGTCCCATTGGTTGGGTGCTCCTACCATACTCCTGCGGGGAGCTGAGGCCGAGAGGTCCTGCACACAAGTAAGGGAAACGTAATTCTCCTTGGGGGCTCCCCCTTTCCTATCTCATAGTCTTATTTGGCTTATGGTCCCCATCCACTTGTACGGTGCTTGGGGACTACCGTGCACGAAGAGCTGGGAGCTCGGGGCCCCCTGGCCATCGGCAGGTACCTCCAACGCAACCGCCTTCCGTAGGGCAGAAAATGCCGACTAGAGGTGAGAATGAGAAGAGGGAGCTGAGCGCATGGTGAGCATACGCCGGAAGTGCGGTCATAAAAATTTAATACGTAATTTAAATTGTAAGGGCCTCAGTTTTAGACACCCATTTGTAGTGTTCATCCCCACACCACACACCTCATTTGAGGAAGAATGATGAACACAAATGAAGAGCAAGTAACAATTATCAACATGCTCATTAGGGAACAAACTTACACATTGCAAAAGTGGTATTTCCCACATGTGATATAGATGGGCTGGACATAGAAAAACTCCTACACTTTGCTAAGGATGTCCATGCCAAATTTCACCCAAATTCAAAACCTTTTTGAGGTCATCTTGGGTATAGATAGGAAGGGGGCAGTTTGAAAACATATTCAAATTCAAACTGTTTTTATACCATGAATTTGAAAGTGGAAGGCATATTTTTACTCAGCACATTTTTGTGAGCTCACACACCAATTTTCACTCCATTTGGAGTTGAGCTTGACATGAGCCAAGGGGGAGAAATTCAAACTTTATTTGAATTTCAAACTGGACTTGTGCTGAAATTCATTCAAACCAAACCTCATTTGAACTTTGATCAATTCAAATGGCTCATGGGGGAATAAGTTGAATTGCCAAGGGTAGTATGGGGTTCACTGTTTACAACAGTGATTAGAAGTAAATTTCAGAGGTTAAAAGGAAGGGTGGGACCCACATGTCAGCCTCTACTTCAACACAAACCGACTGAGACTTTTCACTCGGGTCGCCGAGCCGCAGCGGTGATCGCCACCGAGGCCAGCCACCGCGCCACCAGCTGCTTGCCCACGCGCGGGCATGAGGCGGTGCAGAGCCTTCTTAAGGCGCCTGCCCCCTCCTCGGCCGAGGCACCACAGTTCTTCTCCGCAAGAACTCAGCGCCGGCCGAAAACTTCCGCAGCTCAGACTTGATCGGAGGACGCCGATCGCAGCTCCCTCCTTCCACTCCAGAGCCCCAGCAAGGTACTAGAGACCTTCCTCCATCCTCCCCATTGCTAGAATTCGGTTGAAACCGATTGATATCGGCTGTGCCGAAAGATCAAACTCGGAACTTGGAACCGCCGCACCTCGGGCTCTCGTGGACAGCCCAACCTGGGCGTTGTCACGCCCGGGCCAAGGCACCCTTGGACGCGCGGGTGACCGGTGCTGCTCATCCCCGAGCCACAGCTCGAGTGGTTGCTCACCGGCGGCGAATTTCCACTTTTCCCCTTTCTGTGTGCAGAACGACCTTCGGGTACGATTCTGTTTAATTCGTGCTCTAGAAAGGATTAGAGGGCCTCAGGCCACTCCCACACGAGCTAGACACGGTAACGCACAAGTTGCCTTCACGACTCTGGGCCGGAGAACCTCTGTGCCCAGCGTAATTTAAGGTCTACTAATGGCGGAACGAACGGGGGGTATCGGGCGCACGGTGAGGACCTATTTCGGGCCTTCCCCGAGCTGCCTCGAGCTCATGTCGACCTTCTCTGAGGTCCACTGATGCTCCCCGACCGATTTCCCAAGTAGCTGAGGTACTAGGGGAGTCAGCCGACACGGCCGAAGTCATTCCGATATGGCGGCTCGTCGCCGACCATGCTCCGGCCGTTGTCATGAGCAGCTGACCCTCGGATCCTGTTCCCCAAGTAAAAGTAGGCAGGGGCGGCCAGAATCAAGATGTTTGGAGCTGTACAGCAGCCGGCGGCGAGCTCTCCGGCGAGATCCCTCGGCGGCGGGGCGCGGGTGTCGCGAGGTTGAAGAAGGGGATGGACCCCAGCTGTCAGCGGCCGATATTTTGAATCGGGATCCGGCTGCGGCCGGGATCGGGTGTGCTGGCGCGCAAAATCCTTGTGGGCCGCGGTGTGCCATCGCCTAGGCGTGCGACGCGTGTCCCCTGGGCCCACGCGCGAGTTTAAACTTTTCCCCGATTTTCAGATTTCCTTCAAACTTCAAATCCTCATAACTTTGTCTAGAAAGCTCCAAATTGAGTGAACCAAATTTTTCTGGATTCAGCTCTCTGAGTACTTTCCAGAAAATCAAGTTTCACTTCATGAAATTCCTTAATTCTCCAGAATTAATTCCTTAAAGTTTAAACTGTTAGGAATTTTAACTGGAGAATCCTTTGGAGGAAAATCCTGAAATTTTGCTGAGATGTTCACCAAAATATCCTTGAACTACCATAAAAATTTCAGATCCATTTGAGCTCATTTAGTCCACCTAATGGTGTGATTAGCAAAACTGTTCCAGAGAAAATAGGAAATGTTCAGAAACATTTTCAGAATTTTCTCTGGAATTGTTTAGCTCATATCTTTAGTTAGAGACTTCCAAATTAAGTGAGACCAACTCCATTAGAACCCTCTGAAAATCTAGTTTTCAGAAAGTCATAGTTTGTCTCATGAAAATTCCTAGAACACCCTAAGAGTTCCAATTAAGGTCAAGGACATAATTATTTGTGGAGGGCTCAAATGAGCTTTGCTGCAACTAAAACTTGACCAAGTCTTTGTTTAGGTTGTAACCAAGCCACAGTAAAAGTTTCACAGTCATTAGGTCTATCTAGCAAAGGTTATAGACTTCACAACTTCAAACTTAATACAAATGCATTAAATTAATACATGTATTGCTTCTATCATGTAGTCGCTAAGGTCGAGGAGGAACCCGAAGTCCTAGACTTCGTTACTCCGGAGGAACAGCTAGCCTACGACCAAGAGCAGCAAGGCAAGCCCCGGTTTGCATTAACCTTTTTATAAATTTTTATTGTTTTGAGCACATACTTGTTTCCTTTATTCTGTGCATTAGAGTCTTGTTTGGAAGCCCCACTGCATAGCCAAGAGAACCATGGGTTGGGTTTAGGATTGCAAACCTCGTTAGCCACTGCATTGCTAGGATAGAGTAGGATTTGGTACAAGTCGAGTAGTTGGAACTACTCGTGAGAATAGGCTAGAGGCACATTGCTCGGGTAGAGATAGCACATGATACACATGGCAAGAAAATGAGACCGAGCGGAAAGTAAGGGCAGCAGGACTTTGGGGCCTGTGTGCTGTAGCTCCGCTTGTGTCGATTGAGGACCGAGCCGTGTGCGGGCCTGTTGAACAAGCTAGAACAGTACCGAAGACCTACCGGCTATATGGGAACCGGGAAACTGATGTAACTCGGGTAGCTGGGTATTGAGGCATTGCCCGTCGTTCAGAGGGTAGGTTGAGAGCTCGAGGTGTAAATCGGCTGGCGGCACAGAGATGCGCGTGCAGAGACCTCTTGCTCGGGACGATGGGACCGGTTCAATATTTGGCTAACGGGTGAAAGGTAGTCGCGTACGGCGTCCGTGATGGTTGTTGTAGGCAACATCGAGTACGGGCGTACGTGACGGGTTGTTCGGGTAACCCTGCAGGTGTAAATCGATTATAATCGCCGTCCCTCGTGGTCAGTGAGTACCACTTGTTCACTGTACCGTGACGTAGAAAGAACAGGCTAGTCACATGTTAAAATGTTGCGGATTGAAAGCTGGACATTGATTGTTAATGATATGCTGTAGCTTAGCGCTAACTAAAGTTCTTTTCAACTTTGGGCAAAGTACATGAGAGAAATGCGTTTCTTGTTTGATTGCGGCTCTCTCATGTGCCTTAGCGTAAGGTTCTCCACAACCTGCTGCTAAAACTTGAAAGTAAGGTTCTACTAATTAGGCGAGTCCTTGCAAATGATTTTTACCTCATGCAACCCATTACCCTCATGTAGAAGTTCCATGTTTAGGTGAGACGGGTCAGACTTGCTGAGCCTTCGTGCTCACTGCTTGTGTTTGAAGCTTTTGCAGGGTTCTATGAGGAAGGGACTCCCGAAGAGGAGACGGAACCCCAGGAGGGGAACCCCGTCGAGTGGGAGTCGTGCACGCCGCAGAGTTAGTGTGCGTGTGTGCTAGCAAGGACACGTTCGAGGGCTGAACGTGCACTTGATGCTTAGTCTACGCCCGCGAGTGTAGACTGAACTTATTTTGATGTAAACATGTTCATAAACCTGTTTATGTAATAAAACTTCCGCTTCCGCTTTGCACCTTTGACGTGTGTTATACGGTGCTGTGCAACGCAGCACCCCTCAGCGTGATCCTGGCTCGACAGGACCAATGGGGTCGTGTCAGCGTGGTATCAGAGCTCGCTTGAGGTTTAACAAAGTACAAAGGTCTTCTTTTTCAAAAATCCAGTGAGGAACGAGTTAGTAGCCCGTATAAGGATGTTATTAGTATATAGAAAGTGGCTTAGTAACCTATTTGTTATGTCGGAAAATCGTGCATCTCGGGACGTTCATGTCTTGGGGGGTGCACGTAAGCGCTGTCCACCAGTGCGCACAAGCTGAAGGGTGGAGCCCCACGGGTGGCAGGTAACCCGATCCGCTTTAGTATCCTCTACGACTCTTCATGTCGTTTGGGGTATTCGAGCAACGTCTGTCCCTGGCGTGCGTGGTGCAACATGGGAGACCCCGTCACGTGGTCTGAAACGTGAACCCGTAACTCAAGGCGTGTTTGGCTTGAGAACATCCGGGCGAGTGATGACGGCCGGATGTACCAACTGTATGGATTCTGGGCTCGGTGTGCAGCCGAGTCTGATGATTGGTTGAATTTATGCAGGTAGCCTTACCACGAAACGGTAGACGTGTAGCATCCGTGTGCGAGTGACGAGTAGTGCCACTGAACTAACGAAGCCGGCTAAGTCCGGTATAGGTTTTTTCTTTGTGAGGACGTAGTACCGACAAAATCTGGTGACGCATCAACGTCACACCCAACTAAATGAACAACTTCATTGAAAAACTTGAAGGTTTTGATCCAAAGTAGTAAAACTTGATGTAACTCCTTCCCTGGAACAGGATATTCAAAATTAACAAACTTTCAACTTATAGAATGTTAAGGACAGAGCACTCTGTTTTCAGCTGAATCAAGGCTGAGGTTAATCAGAGGTTAGAGGTTGAGTTCCTTCGAGGTTGGGGTCGTATGATACATTTCTGGAAAGCGTTGGAAGAGCTTTACAACTTTTCTGTTGAGTTCCAGAGGTGTTTCATCCCTTAACCACTCGAAAAAATGCAGTAGAGTTGAAACTGTCCAGAAAACAGGACAGAGCAAAGACTCTCTGTAAACTCTCTGTAAATTAAGCATAACTCCCTGCTTAAAAATTCCAAAAATAGGAAATGAGGTAGTTCTGGAAAGCTAATGAGATGGGTTACAACTTTGTAACAGAAAGTTTTGTCAGATTAGGAACATAATTAACTGGGATTCTTGGATCAAATCAGTACCTAAAGCAGGGAGGTGCTGTCCAATTGTTTCCAGAAATTCTGTTAACTTTGACATCTCATAACTTTTGAACCAGGACAGATCTTAGGCCAACAAATACTTTCTGGAAAGCTATTGAAGTTAACTTTAACTTTGATGTTGAGCTCCAGGACTGGTTTTGCTTTTAGCCTGGCCTAAATCAGGTTGATATTGAAACTGGTCAGGGCTGTCATGGTAACAGCAGATCAGCAGTCAAATTTGTTTAAAAATTTGAACTATGTTTCCAAGTGTTATAGGTTCAATGACATATCTTATGTTATAACTAAATGGTTTACTGTTCAAATAAATATTTGACATTTCTCAAATATATTTTTACAGATGGCAGCAGATAAACGGTTGGAGAACGGGTGGGTAGTTTCCCACTGCTCTGACCGTAGCGGCTACCCGGAAGCATTGCGGCAAATGCTCCAATATTTCGGGTACAATCAGATGCCGCAATACTTCGCCAAGGAAGAAGGCGAAGAGGGGAACAAGACGTGGACGATCCATATCGAAGTTTCCGCAGGACCTACGCCACCCGGTTGGGTGCCATTCACCGTCACGGTGAGAGGAAGACAACCGGAAGGGATGTGGCAAGTGGCAGCCCGTGACACTATGTCACGTTTCTGCCAACTACACGTGCAGGCTATGGAGGGCACACCATACGCACTCGTTCCGGTGGAGGGGCGAGCTCAGCATGTGTGGGAAGATTTCAGCAAGCGTAATGGTCTCCAAAGCACCATTATGCTTAGCGGGTAGAGTGTACCCCACGTCTCTCATTATCTTAGAGGGGCAGAAGGTCGATGTCATCCTAGGGATGTCGTGGTTAACCCGCCACGGCGCTATTTTAGACACCGTCCTCCGAGTCGTGCACTTAAACTCAGAAGTGCACGGTTCTCACTCATTATTTCTGGACAGTCCAGAAATAAAACTTCCAAGTGTCTATCAAGCCACAACCATCAGATTGGAAGACATTCCAGTGGTCCGAGAGTTCCCTGATGTATTCCCGGACGATTTGCCGGGGATGCCACCCGATAGAGAGGTGGAGTTCAAGATCGAACTCGCACCGGGAACCATGCCAATATCCCGAAGGCCGTACAAGATGGCGCCCAAGGAGTTGGCTGAACTGAAGACTCAGCTCACGGACCTTCTGGAGAAGGGTTTTATTAGGCCGAGCTCCTCCCCATGGGGCTGTTCGGCATTATTTGTCAAAAAGAAGGATGAGACGCTGCGGCTTTGCGTGGACTACCGTCCATTAAATGCCGTAACCATCAAGAACATGTACCCGTTGCCACGGATCGACATGTTGTTTGATCAGTTGGTCGAAGCAAAGATCTTTTCCAAGATGGATTTAAGATCCGGGTACCATCAGATTAAGATAAGGGCGGAGGACATTCCAAAGACAGCTTTCTCGACAAGGTATGGACTTTATGAGTACCTGGTCATGTCCTTTGGTCTCACCAATGCTCCAGCTCATTTCATGTACTTAATGAACTCGGTGTTCATGCCGGAGCTGGACAAGTTTGTCGTGGTCTTCATTGACGACATCCTAGTATACTCCAAGTCGGAGGAAGATCACAAGAAACATCTGCGTATAGTCTTGCAACGGCTGCGGGATCACAAGTTATACGCAAAATTCAGCAAATGCGAGTTTTGGATATCGCAAGTGCCTTTCCTCGGGCATATCATCTCAGCGGAGGGTATCGCTGTGGACCCGAGCAAGATCACGCAAGTGCTGAATTGGAAATCCCCGAGAACTGTTCATGAGGTACGGAGTTTCCTCGGACTCGCGGGATATTATCGGAGGTTCATTCCGAACTTCTCGAAGATTGCCAAGCCAATGACAGAGCTGCTGAAGAAGGCTACCAAATATGTTTGGAGTCCAGCATGTGAAGCAGCATTCAAGGCTTTAGTCAAGCACCTGACATCAGCACCGGTTTTGGCGCAGCCAGACACAACAAAACCGTTCGATGTGTACTGCGATGCATCCGGCATTGGGCTCGGATGTGTGCTGATGCAAGACCGAAGAGTGGTCGCGTATGGATCACGGCAGCTTAGGAACCATGAGCAAAATTATCCAACTCACGACTTGGAGCTCGCTGCCGTGGTACTTGCACTGAAGATGTGGAGGCACTACCTACTCGGTAACCTCGTACATTTATATACCGACCACAAAAGCCTCAAGTACATATTCACTCAGAAGGAGCTGAACATGAGGCAACGAAGATGGTTAGAACTGATAAAGGATTACGAGATAGAGATCCATTATCATCCGGGCAAGGCAAACGTTGTGGCGGACGCGCTAAGCCGCAAGTCACACGTCAATAATCTGACCATCACACCGTTGGAAGAGAGCGAACCACCACTACATGTGATTCCACACGGAGCTCTCTACAACCTAACTTTGATCCCCACCATCCGTGAAGAGGTAGCGGCAGCCCAGAAGAATGACAAGGGCATGTCACATTTGCGGAGACGTGTAGACAGTGGGGAGTTGAAATGTTTCTGGAAGGACGGAGACGGCGTCCTATGGTTCAAGGACCGGATTGTCGTACCCCGAAACCCGGAGCTACGGAAGAAAATCTTTGATGAGGCTCACTTATCAAAATTTTCTATTCACCCCGGCAGCAACAAAATGTATCAAGAACTCAGGAGAAAGTTTTGGTGGACACGGATGAAGCGAGAGACTGCAAAATACGTGTCCGAGTGTGATACATGTCGAAGGGTGAAGGCAGACCACATGCGGAAACCGGGACTGCTGCAACCACTGGGCATTCCTGCCTGGAAGTGGGAGGACGTGAGCATGGACTTCGTCGTCGGTTTACCCACCACCTTACAGAAACATGATTCTGTGTGGGTGATCGTCGATCGACTCACCAAAGTTGCCCATTTCATCCCGGTCAACACCAACTACAACGCCAAGAAGTACGCTGAACTGTACATCTCACGGATCCTATGCTTATACGGCGTACCCCGTACCATCATATCGGACCGGGGCACTTTATTTGTGTCCCGTTTTTGGGAGCAGCTACACGCTGCCTTGGGGACGAAGCTGATCCGTAGTTCAGCCTACCACCCGCAGACGGATGGGCAAACTGAGCGGGTAAATCAAATCCTAGAAGACATGCTACGAGCTTGCGCTATCGACCACGGCAAGAATTGGGATGATCACTTGCCGTTAGCCGAGTTCTCGTACAAAAATGGGTACCAAGCCAGCATCAAGATGGCGCCCTACGAGGCGCTATACGGCAGGAAATGCCGCACACCACTGAACTGGTGTGAGTCTGGCGAGAGGGTTACCTTCGGGATTGACCTTGTCAACGACGCGGAAGAAAAAGTTCGACTGATTCAAGCGAACCTAAGAGCCGCTCAATCCCGACAGAAACAGTATGCGGACCGGAGAAGGCGCCCATTACAATTCGAAGTTGGAGATCACGTATACCTACGAGTGTCTCCAATGAAGGGCGTAAACAGATTTGGGGTGAGAGGAAAGTTGGCACCCCGATTCATCGGTCCATTCCAGATTACCGAAAGATGTGGATCGGTAGCATACCGGCTGAAATTACCAGAAGCACTTTCCGGTGTGCACGACGTCTTTCACGTTTCCCAGCTGAGGAAGTGTCTCAAGCTATCAACTACCGTTCAGCTGGAAGACATTGAAGAACTGCAACCGGACCTCACCTATCGGGAGGAACCGGTGCAGATTATTGATGAAAGGGCCCGAACCACACGCAACCGTACGTTGTGGTTCTACAAGGTTCTATGGAGTAATCACTCCGTGGACGAAGCGACATGGGAGAGCGAAAAATTCCTTCGCACTAACTACCCCGACTTTCTCACGTCGCATATCCGGTAATTTTCCACCGTCCTCTCTCTCATTTTCACCTTATAATCTCGGGACGAGATTCTTTTAAGGGGGGAGGAATGTAAGGGCCTCAGTTTTAGACACCCATTTGTAGTGTTCATCCCCACACCACACACTTCATTTGAGGAAGAATGATGAACACAAATGAAGAGCAAGTAACAATTATCAACATGCTCATTAGGGAACAAACTTACACATTGCAAAAGTGGTATTTCCCACATGTGATATAGATGGGCTGGACATAGAAAAACTCCTACACTTTGCTAAGGATGTCCATGCCAAATTTCACCCAAATTCAAAACCTTTTTGAGGTCATCTTGGGTATAGATAGGAAGGAGGCAGTTTGAAAACATATTCAAATTCAAACTGTTTTTATACCATGAATTTGAAAGTGGAAGGCATATTTTTACTCAGCACATTTTTGTGAGCTCACACACCAATTTTCACTCCATTTGGAGTTGATCTTGACATGAGCTAAGGGGGAGAAATTCAAACTTTATTTGAATTTCAAACTGGACTTGTGCTGAAATTCATTCAAACCAAACCTCATTTGAACTTTGATCAATTCAAATGGCTCATGGGGGAATAAGTTGAATTGCCAAGGGTAGTATGGGGTTCACTGTTTACAACAGTGATTAGAAGTAAATTTCAGAGGTTAAAAGGAAGGGTGGGACCCACATGTCAGCCTCTACTTCAACACAAACCGACTGAGACTTTTCACTCGGGTCGCCGAGCCACAGCGGTGATCGCCACCGAGGCCAGCCACCGCGCCACCAGCTGCTTGCCCACGCGCGGGCATGAGGCGGTGCAGAGCCTTCTTAAGGCGCCTGCCCCCTCCTCGGCCGAGGCACCACAGTTCTTCTCCGCAAGAACTCAGCGCCGGCCGAAAACTTCCGCAGCTCAGACTTGATCGGAGGACGCCGATCGCAGCTCCCTCCTTCCACTCCAGAGCCCCAGCAAGGTACTAGAGACCTTCCTCCATCCTCCCCATTGCTAGAATTCGGTTGAAACCGATTGATATCGGCTGTGCCGAAAGATCAAACTCGGAACTTGGAACCGCCGCACCTCGGGCTCTCGTGGACAGCCCAACTTGGGCGTTGTCACGCCCGGGCCAAGGCACCCTTGGACGCGCGGGTGACCGGTGCTGCTCATCCCCGAGCCACAGCTCGAGTGGTTGCTCACCGGCGGTGAATTTCCACTTTTCCCCTTTCTGTGTGCAGAACGACCTTCGGGTACGATTCTGTTTAATTCGTGCTCTAGAAAGGATTAGAGGGCCTCAGGCCACTCCCACACGAGCTAGACACGGTAACGCACAAGTTGCCTTCACGACTCTGGGCCGGAGAACCTCTGTGCCCGGCGTAATTTAAGGTCTACTAATGGCGGAACGAACGGGGGGTATCTGGCGCACGGTGAGGACCTATTTCGGGCCTTCCCTGAGCTGCCTCGAGCTCATGTCGACCTTCTCTGAGGTCCACTGATGCTCCCCGACCGATTTCCCAAGTAGCTGAGGTACTAGGGGAGTCAGCCGACACGGCCGAAGTCATTCCGATATGGCGGCTCGTCGCCGACCATGCTCCGGCCGTTGTCATGAGCAGCTGACCCTCGGATCCTGTTCCTAAAGTAAAAGTAGGCAGGGGCGGCCAGAATCAAGAAGTTTGGAGCTGTACAGCAGCCGGCGGCGAGCTCTCCGGCGAGATCCCTCGGCGGCGGGGCGCGGGTGTCGCGAGGTTGAAGAAGGGGGTGGACCCCAGCTATCAGCGGCCGATATTTTGAATCGGGATCCGGCTGCGGCCGGGATCGGGTGTGCTGGCGCGCAAAATCCTTGTGGGCCGCGGTGTGCCATCGCCTAGGCGTGCGACGCGTGTCCCCTGGGCCCACGCGCGAGTTTAAACTTTTCCCCGATTTTCAGATTTCCTTCAAACTTCAAATCCTCATAACTTTGGCTAGAAAGCTCCAAATTGAGTGAACCAAATTTTGCTGGATTCAGCTCTCTGAGTACTTTCCAGAAAATCAAGTTTCACTTCATGAAATTCCTTAATTCTCCAGAATTAATTCCTTAAAGTTTAAACTGTTAGGAATTTTAACTGGAGAATCCTTCGGAGGAAAATCCTGAAATTTTGCTGAGATGTTCACCAAAATATCCTTGAACTACCATAAAAATTTCAGATCCATTTGAGCTCATTTAGTCCACCTAATGGTGTGATTAGCAAAACTGTTCCAGAGAAAATAGGAAATGTTCAGAAACATTTTCAGAATTTTCTCTGAAATTGTTTAGCTCATATCTTTAGTTAGAGACTTCCAAATTAAGTGAGACCAACTCCATTAGAACCCTCTGAAAATCTAGTTTTCAGAAAGTCATAGTTTGTCTCATGAAAATTCCTAGAACACCCTAAGAGTTCCAATTAAGGTCAAGGACATAATTATTTGTGGAGGGCTCAAATGAGCTTTGCTGCAACTAAAACTTGACCAAGTCTTTGTTTAGGTTGTAACCAAGCCACAGTAAAAGTTTCACAGTCATTATGTCTATATAGCAAAGGTTATAGACTTCACAACTTCAAACTTAATACAAATGCATTAAATTAATACATGTATTGCTTCTATCATGTAGTCGCTAAGGTCGAGGAGGAACCCGAAGTCCTAGACTTCGTTACTCCGGAGGAACAGCTAGCCTACGACCAAGAGCAGCAAGGCAAGCCCCGGTTTGCATTAACCTTTTTATAAATTTTTATTGTTTTGAGCACATACTTGTTTCCTTTATTCTGTGCATTAGAGTCTTGTTTGGAAGCCCCACTGCATAGCCAAGAGAACCATGGGTTGGGTTTAGGATTGCAAACCTCGTTAGCCACTGCATTGCTAGGATAGAGTAGGATTCGGTACAAGTCGAGTAGATGGAACTACTCGCGAGAATAGGCTAGAGGCACATTGCTCGGGTAGAGATAGCACATGATACACATGGCAAGAAAATGAGACCGAGCGGAGAGTAAGGGCAGCAGGACTTTGGGGCCTGTGTGCTGTAGCTCCGCTTGTGTCGATTGATGACCGAGCCGTGTGCGGGCCTGTTGAACAAGCTAGAACAGTACCGAAGACCTACCGGCTATATGGGAACCGGGAAACTGATGTAACTCGGGTAGCTGGGTATTGAGGCATTGCCCGTCGTTCAGAGGGTAGGTTGAGAGCTCGAGGTGTAAATCTGCTGGCGGCACAGAGATGCGCGTGCAGAGACCTCTTGCTCGGGACGATGGGACCGGTTCAATATTTGGCTAACGGGTGAAAGGTAGTCGCGTACGGCGTCCGTGATGGTTGTTGTAGGCAACATCGAGTACGGGCGTACGTGACGGGTTGTTCGGGTAACCCTGCAGGTGTAAATCGATTATAATCGCCGTCCCTCGCGGTCAGTGAGTACCACTTGTTCACTGTACCGTGACATAGAAAGAACAGGCTAGTCACATGTTCAAATGTTGCGGATTGAAAGCTGGACATTGATTGTTAATGATATGCTGTAGCTTAGCGCTAACTAAAGTTCTTTTCAACTTTGGGCAAAGTACATGAGAGAAATGTGTTTCTTGTTTGATTGCGGCTCTCTCATGTGCCTTAGCGTAAGGTTCTCCACAACCTGCTGCTAAAACTTGAAAGTAAGGTTCTACTAATTAGGCGAGTCCTTGCAAATGATTTTTACCTCATGCAACCCATTACCCTCATGTAGAAGTTCCATGTTTAGGTGAGACGGGTCAGACTTGCTGAGCCTTCGTGCTCACTGCTTGTGTTTGAAGCTTTTGCAGGGTTCTATGAGGAAGGGACTCCCGAAGAGGAGACGGAACCCCAGGAGGGGAACCCCGTCGAGTGGGAGTCGTGCACGCCGCAGAGTTAGTGTGCGTGTGTGCTAGCAAGGACACGTTCGAGGGCTGAACGTGCACTTGATGCTTAGTCTACGCCCGCGAGTGTAGACTGAACTTATTTTGATGTAAACATGTTCATAAACCTGTTTATGTAATAAAACTTCCGCTTCCGCTTTGCACCTTTGACGTGTGTTATACGGTGCTGTGCAACGCAGCACCCCTCAGCGTGATCCTGGCTCGACAGGACCAATGGGGTCGTGTCATAAATGAGCACAAGGGAAAGGCAAAGTAGGACAGGTTTCTTTTCATATAAACATCCATAGGAGGAAGGCAGGCTGAACATGGAGGCCACGACCCGTACCATTAAAAAGGGAAGCAAGACTCTACGCGCTTAGGGTCGGAACCAGGCAAAGCTGAACATAGTCCTGGACCGTCCCCTGAGACTTAGCGGCTCTGAGCGCTGTTCCTGGACTCTATGGAATCTATTACAAAAGGAAGAGGCTGTCCTACTATTGCCCTAGGGATAGAACTTATGGAGGTGCTCTATGTTCCGAGGGTGCGGGAGCGGGTCCCCGTCCTCGGTGGAAAGGCGTACGCACTCGGGACGGCACACTTTTGTGACTCGGAAGGGACCTTCCCATCTAGGGGAGAGTTTGTGGGTCCCTTCGCGGGAAAGTATGCGCCGCAACACCAGGTCGCCTTCCTGCAGCTCCCGGACGCGCACAGACCTCGGTGGTAGCGCCGGTGCGCTTGTCTGTACCGTGCGTTACGGAGTGCTGCATGCAATCAGGCCTCATCGACGAGGTCGATGTCTCCACGCCGGAGGTTGTCTTGTGCGGCTTCGTCGTAAGCTCGGACACGGTGAGACTTCATGGTGATCTCTAGGGGAAGCACAACTTCGGCCCCATACACCATGAAGAAGGGTGTCTCTCCGGTGGCCCGGCTCTGGGATGTCCGGTTAGCCCATAGTGTGCTCGGAAGCTCATCCACCCAATTGGCACCATGTCTCTTCAGGCTGGCATAAGTGCGAGTCTTGAGGCCCCGAAGAATCTCGGCATTGGCCCTCTCGACTTGCCCATTGCTCTTTGGGTGAGCAACAGAGGCATAGCACACCTGGATGCCGAGGTCTTCGCAGTAGTCTTGGAACGCTGCGCTGGTGAAGTGGGTCCCGTTGTCGGTGATGATTCTGTTCGGGACCCCGAACCGGCAGACAATCGACTTGATGAACTTTACTGCGGATTGCTTGTTGATGGTGACGACTGGTGTGGCTTCCGGCCACTTGTTGAACTTGTCGATGGCGACATAGAGGTACCGGAATCCCCCGACGGATCTGGGGAATGGTCCCAGGATGTCCAACCCCCATACGGCAAACGGCCATGACGGCGGGATCATCTGTACCGCCTGAGCCGGTGTACGGATCTGCTTGGCGTGGAACTAGCACGCCTTGCAGCTCTCGACAAGCTTGATGGCATCCTGGAGTGTTGTCGGCCAGTAGAAGCCATGCCGGAAGGCTTTACCGACAAGCGTGCGTGAGGAATAGTGACACCCACATTCGCCTCCATGGATCTCAGCGAGCAAGTCGCATCCTCCCCCCTGGTTTATGCACCGCAATAGGACGTGGTTGGCACCATGCCGGTAGAGATCCCCTTCTACCAGCGCGTATCTCTTAGCCATGCGTGCGATCCGTTCAGCGGATACACGTTCATCAGGGAGGATGTTATCTTTCAAGTAGTCCCGGATCTCCGTGATCCATGCATCGGGTCTAACTTGAGCTTCTGGATCTTGAGCGCTGGATTGCACGGAGTCCCCAGTGACGCTTACGATCCTTGGCGGCGTCCGTGGCTGCAGGGCCGCAGGGACCGCCAGCTTCGAGGTGCTGGTCCAGCCCCCTTCGTCCGGCTCGGCAGGCCGGGCTGTGGGCTGCAGCAACGTCCTCTCAAAGAATCCTTCGGGCACAGGGGCTCCGGTGGAGGCCTTCGTTGAGAGGTCGTCAGCTGCGGCATTGCCAGCGCGCGGTACGTGGCGCAGGTCCAAGGCGAGGAAGTCTTTCTCCAACATCTGCACGTGGAGCAGGTAAGCAGCTAGCTGTGGGTCATTGCAGGAGCATTCACCCTTAACTTGCTTGATAACTAGCTGAGAGTCGTCCTATGCCAAAGATGAGAACTTCATACTCTGCCATGTTGTTGGTTGCCTTGAAATTGAGATGCACCATATACCCAAACTGCTCCCCCGATGGCATGAGAAGCAGTACGCCGGCACCGGCCCCCTGCTTTCACGAGGAGCCGTCGAAGAAGAGCGTCCAGTGAGGCCCGGTGAAGACTGGAGCTCGGTGCTTTGGTTCACCGTCTCCGTGGCCCCCTAGGTCAGCCTCCGTTGGCGTCCACTCAGCCACGAAGTCAGCCAGTGCTTGGCTCTTGACTGCATGACGAGGAAGGAAGTCCAGCTCAAACTCCGCCAGCTCCGCTGCCCATTTAGCAACATTGCCAGTCGCGTGGTGGCTGTGAAGGATCGCCTTCAGCGGGTAGGAGGTGACCACCGAGATCTGGTGGGCTTGAAAGTAGTGGCGGAGCTTCCTGGATGCCACAAGCACTGCATACAGCAGCTTGTGGACCTCCAGGTACCTTGTCTTGGCGTCGTGGAGGACTTCGCTGATGTAGTAGACAGGCCTCTGGATGGTTCGGACCCTCCCTCCCGGGCCTGACATCCATTGGCTCAGGCCGACCGGAGGTAGGTGGGTCCGGGGGAGCCTCCGGGAGCTGGGACTCGAAGGCTCCTAGGCCGTCTTGGACCTCCGGGAGATCCCGCTGGTTTTCCAGGTGGCCATCCTGGACCCTCGGGAGGACGTCTTGTCTTCCTGGGAGGTTCCTTTTGGTCTCCGAGGGGTTACCCCGGAGCTCCGGGAGGTCCCGTTGGACCTCAGGGAGGTTGTCTTGGAGCTCCGGGAGGTCCCGTTGGGCCTCCGGGAGGTTGTCTTCGAGGTCTGAGAGGTCGTCTTGGACCTCCGGGGTCTCCTGGTGCTTGTCTTCTGCTATCGGAGCAGGCTGCGAGAGGTCCGGCCGCTCTGCGACGAGGACCATGCTCACCACTTCAGTTGTTTCCACGATGTAGAGCAACAAATGCTCTTCGAGCTCGGGGGCTATCATGATGGGTAGGGTTGTCAGGAGCTGCTTCAACTCCTGGAAAGCTTGTTCTGCTTCGTCGGTCCAAGCAAATGGACCGGATTTGCGCAGGAGCTTCAAGAAGGGGAGCGCTCGCTCTGCTAGCCTCGGTATGAACCGACTCAGCGCGGCTAGGCATCCCGTGAGTTTCTGGACTTCTTTGATGTGGGCGGGGGGCCACATCAGGTCGATGGCCTTGATCTTCTCTGGGTCAGCCTCAATTCCTCGGTGTGAGACCAGGAATCCTAGGAGCTTCCCAGAGGATGCGCTGGACACACACTTGTCGGGGTTCAGCTTGGTCCGCGTGGAGCGCAGTTTGTCAAAGACTAGGGCCAGGTTATCTAACAAGGATGAACTCTGCCTGACCTTGACAACGATGTCATCGACATACACCTCGACTAAGTCTCTTATTAGCTCTCCAAAGCTTTTGTGCATTTCACGTACAAAGGTGGGAAGAGCATTCTTTAAGCCATAAGGCATAGAGACATAACAATACAGGCCGTCTACTGCGATGAAGAAAGTGTGCTCTTCATCTTCTCTAGACATAGGGATCTGATGGGAACCCGAGTAGGCGTCTAGGAAGCATAGCATATCACAGCCTGATGTCGAGTCTACTATTTGATCTATTCTAGGGAGAGGGAATGGATCTTTGGGACATGCCTTATTGAGACTGGTGTAGTCAATGCACATCCGGAGCTTCCCGCCGGCCTTCGGGACGACGACGGGGTTCGCCAACCACCGGGGGTGGTGGACTTCCCGTATGAAGCCAACATCCAGCAGCTTCTTGATTTCTTCTCGAATGAAGTTCTGCCGCTCGATGGACTGCTTGCAAGGCTTCTGTTGGACTAGCCGGGCGTCGGGGAAGATCTTCAGGTGGTGCTCGATCACCTCCCTAGGATCCCCGGCATCTGCGACGGCTTCCATGCAAACACGTCGACGTTGTGCTGGAGGAAGGTGATGAGCGCGCCTTCCTATTTTCTGTCCAGGCCCCCGGCTACCCGGGTGGTCTGGGCAACATCGTCACCGACTTGGACGACCTTCAGGGGGACGTCGCCCTCGTCAAGGGGTTGCACGCGGGGTGCTGCGGTAGAGGCACGGTGGCGTGCACTCGGGTGGAGCCGGTCCGGTTCTGCACTGCCAGAGGCAGGTGTTCGAGCTGTTGCATGTGCCTGGAGCTTCTCCAAGGCTGACACTGCAGCAGTGCGGTCTCCACGAATCTTGAGGACGCTTGTTGGTGTAGGCATCTTCAAGACAAGGTAGCCGTAGTGGGCTACTGCCACGAATCGATACAGGGCTGGCCTGCCGATTATGGCGTTGAAGGGGAGGTCGATCTCCGCCACGTCAAACAGAATGTACTCTGTCCGATAGCTGTCTGGTGCCCTAAAGGTCACCAGAAGGCTGATGTTGCCGTAGGGAACGACTTGTCCTGGCCCTACCCCTGAGAACGAGCTCGATGGGGTGAGCTTGGCCATCGGGATCTGCAGCTTCTGGAATGCTGCGTGGCTGATGAGGTTCAGCCCAGCCCCGCCATCTACCAGAACGTGGTACATCCTCACGTTGGCGATGGTGAGTGCTACCAAGAGCGGTAGTTGGCCGGCCCCAGCCATGTTCCTGGGGCAGTCGGTGGCATCGAAGCTGATGGGGGTTCCCATCCACTTGAGGTGTGGCGTGGCACTTGGGAGAGGAGCCACCGACGCTACCGCTCGATGCAGAGTCTTAACCGCGCTTCAGGACGAGGGGTCAGCGGACCCGCCGTAGATGACGTAGAGCATCTTCCGGCGCTCGTAAACGCTGGAGCTAGAGTCCTCATGGTTGTGCACCGCCTTCACGGCACGCTGAGGCTCCTGGAACTCCACTTGGTGGTCGGCGTTGTCTTGAGTGTCGACCTTCTGCTTGCCCTCCCTTTGACGGAAGGGAGGGGCGTCAGCACGCGGTTGCTTCCCCTTGCGGAAGCACTCCGGAAGCTTCTGAATCTCCCGGCACTCAGCAGCAGTATGGCTGCTGGTTTTGTGCACGGGGGCACGGCTCGCCTTGGTCACCTTCTGGAGCTGGTGACTGTCGCTGCCTCTTGCCGGGGCGTGGCCCCCGAGCTCCACTGGGTGCTGCTGCTGCAGCAACGGGAGCTGCGGTCGGTGGCTTCATCTTGCCACCGCCCTGGTTCTTGATCTTATTGCCGCTTCCATGGGAAGCAGGGCGAGATCCGGGCTGTCCTCCTGACTCGGAGGCTGGCAATGAGTGCCAGTTCCGCCCTTCTGCTGCCCTGGCGCACTTGTCCGCCAGTCTGAAGAGCTCTGAGACGTCGCGAACCTCTCTGGTCGCGAGCTTCTCAAGCATCTTCTTGTCCCGTACACCCTGCCAGAACGCCACCACCACAGAAGCATTTTGAATATGCAGGATGGTGTTCCGCACATGGGAGAACCGCTGGATGAAGGAGCGCAGCGTCTCTCCAGGTTGTTGCTGGATGGCGTGGAGGTCGAGCTCTGTGCCAAGCTGGGTGTAGGAGCTGCCAAAGTTAGCAGTGAACTGCCGGCAGAGCTCTCCCCAGGAGGTTATGGAACCCTGGGGGAGATTCATGAGCCAAGACCGGGCTGGGCCGGTCAAGGCGACAGGGAAGTAGTTGGCCATGACGGCCTCGTCCCCTCCTGCAGCAAGGATGGCGGTGGAGTAGATCTGGAGGAACTCCGTCGGGTTGATGCTGCCATCGTACTTCTCGGGCAGGTGCGGCCGGAACTTGCGCGGCCACTTTGCGAAGCGAAGGTGTGGCGCCAGGGCCGCACATCCTGCTCCTGTTGCTGCAGGTGTTGGTGGCGCGAACGCTTGGTTCGCTGCTGGCACTGTGTACCCCGGTATGGGCAAGGCTGCGCCATAGACCGGGGGCACCATCTGCAGGGCATATGGCTGGGGCATATGCTGCGTGACGTATGCCTGGGGCAGAGATCGCGTGGCGAACGTCTGCGCCTAAGGCTGGGTCGAGGCGGTCGACATGCTGTCGCCGGCCTCTTGGTTGCGACGCCTTTCTCGTCGTCGCTCAATGAGCACTGGGCATCTTTGCCCAAGTGGCATCGTTCCAGCTCCGACCTCAGGTCCGCCGATGGGAGCCTGGTGGAGCGGGAATCTGCCGTCTGCCCGTCAACCGTTGGCGTGCGCGTCAGCGACACAGCCGGTTGACTGGGGCGTCATCCCCGCCGAAGTCGAGGGTTGGTGGCGGCGACGATGAGACGGTCTACGTCGCGAATCCACTGCTGGGTCGCTGACTGAGGCGTGTCCCTAGCAGGTGGATTGTGCAGTAGCGCTCGTGCTGCAGCTAGTGCGCCCCCGTGGGAGGCACTCAGCGCTGCAGTAGATCTCACACTCGCTGGAGTCGGCACTGCCGGAGTCGGCTGCTGGCTCCCAGCTTGCGCTGACACAATCCGTCCTGAGTGTGTCGAGACGTAGTCCCCGCTGGTCACCGTTCGCCGTGAACATGGGCGGGGAGAGCTTGCCGCTGAAGGAAGCTTCGTCATCATCGTCGGCAGAAGCTCGTCGCGCAAGGGAAAAGCCCCCTTCCTGGCTCGCCAAATGTCGAAGTGTGTAGCCGACACTTCCCCCGGGCCTGCTCTGAGGAGCCCGCGGAGGTTCTTTTTCGGAGGGGCTAGTCACTCACGGAGAGCTTCAGCGTTAGGGATGATTGAGGGAGAAGCTTGACACAGAGATTTTTACGTTGTTCAGGCCGCTGGAGCGTAATACCCTACGTCCATGGTGAGCAGAGGTGCTCGTTGTATTGCTTGTTGCTCAGAACCGGAGTCCTGAGCTTGAGGATGAGTCGAACCTAAGGATGCGAATGGCTGGAGTGCGAACCCTTGCTAACGTTGCCCACCCGAGCCTTTTATAGTCCAAGGCCCGAGGGGCTTACAAGGTGGGCCCGGGACCCGACAGGTGGTCCCGGGGAGATTGCCTGTCATCTACCGTATCTGCAGTTACGCCGGTAGTTGTCTCTGGCGAGGGCTTCCGAGTCTTCGTTCTGCCGCCCTGCCCACGCCGCAAGCTAGTCGTAGTGGTTGATGATGGCAGGGGCGGTAGGGGATGTCTTGTCGCTGTGTTTATTGGCGTGCAGGCTCTGACGCGGGGCGCCAGACTTCACTGCGATGTGATTGGGCGCAACGGCACCTGACAGAGGTGTGCTCCGCGTCTCCGCGCCTTGGGAAGGCGCGGGTCTTGAATACCTTGTACGGGCAAGGTACGGCGCGTCTTTACTCTCGCTGCCTACCACGCGGTGGTAGGTAGCGCTGTTCTGCTGGCCATGTGGCGGGCCTGGAGCTCTCCTCTGAGGAGAGGGAGGTCCGGCCCCACGGGTCACGTGGAGCTTTCGGAGCTCTCCCCACGGAGGGGGAAGGTCTGGCTTCTGCTGGCCACATGGCGGGCCCGGAGCTCTCCTATGAGGAGAGGGAGGTCCGGCCTCGCGGGACACATGGAGCCTCTGGAGCTCTCCCTGCGGAGGGGGGAGGTCTGGCTCAGTTTGCCACGTGGCGGGTCCGGAGCTCTCCTCTGAGGAGAGGGAGGTCCGGCTCCGCTGGACACATGGCGCCTTCGGAACTCTCCCTGCGTAGAAGAGCGAGGTCCTTAGGCATTTTCCCCTGTGCGCGGGGGTACCCCGTATTGAGGGTACAGACAACGCCCCAGTCAACCGGATGTGTCGCTGTCGCACACGCCAATGGTTGACGGGCAGACGGCAGACTCCCGCTCCACCAGGCTCCCATCTGCGGACCTGAGGTCGGAGCTGGAACAACATCACCTGGGCGAAGATGCCCGTGTGACCATCGAGCGACGCCGAGAAAGGCGTCGCAACCACGAGGTCGGTGACAGCATGTCGACCGCCTTGACGCAGCCTGGGCCGCAGCCATTCGCTACGCGATCTCTGCCCTAGGCATACGCCAGGCAGCATATGCCTCAGCGGGGTTATGGCGTGCCTTGGCCCATACCGGGGTACACTGTGCCAACAGAGGACCAAGCGCTCGCGGCACCAACACCTGCAGCAACAGGAGCAGGGTGTGCAGCCCTGGCACCACGCCTTCGCTTCGCAAAGTGGCCGCGCAAGTTCCGGCCACACCTGCCAGAGAAGTACGACGGCAGCGTCAACGCGGCAGAGTTCCTCCAGATCTACTCGACCACCATCCTTGCTGCAGGAGGGGATGAGGCCGTCATGGCCAACTACTTCCTAGTTGCCTTGACCAGCCCAGCACGGTCTTGGCTCATGAATCTCCCATAGGGTTCCATAACCTCCTGGGGAGAGCTCTGCCGACAGTTTACTGCGAACTTCGGCAGCTCCTACACCCGGCCTGGCACGGAACTCGACCTCCACGCCATCCAGCAACAACCTGGAGAGTCGCTGCGCTCCTTCATCCAGCGGTTCTCCCAGGTACGGAACACCATCCCCCATATCCAAAATGCTTCTTTTGTGGTGGCATTCCGACAGGGTGTAAGGGACAAGAAGATGCTCGAGAAGCTCGCCACCAGAGAAGTGTGCGACGTCTCAGAGCCCTTCAGCCTGGCGGACAAATGCGTCAGGGCAGCAGAAGGGCGCAACTGGCACTCACAACCAGCCTCCAAAGCCAGAGGACAGCCCAGACCAAGCGCTGCTCCCCATGGGAGCGGCAAGAAGGTCAAGAAGGCCAGTGGCAAGATCATGCTGCCGACCGAAGCTCCCGTTGCTGCAGCTGCAGCACCCACCGGAGCTCGGGGGCCGTGCCCTGACAAGAGGCCGTGACAGTAACCAGCCCCTAGCGGTGACCACAGCGAGCCGTGCCGCATGCACAACACCAGCAGCCATACTGCTGCTGAGTGCGGGAGATCCAGAAGCTCGCGGAACGCTTCCACAAGAGGAAGCAACCGCGCGCGGATGCCCCTCCCTTCCGTCAGAGGGAGGGCAAGCAGACGGTCGACACCTGGGACAACGTCAACCAGCAGATGGAGTTCTAGGAGCCCAGCGCGATCTAAGGACGGTCCACCACTGCGAGGGCTCCACCTCCAGCAACAACGAGCGCCGGAAGGGGCTCCACATCATCTACGGAGGGTCCTCGGACCCCTCGTCACGTAATGCAGTCAATACTCTGTGTCGAGGTGTGGCGTCAGTGGCCCCTACCCCGTGCGCAACACCGCACCTCATGTGGGTAGGGACTCCCATCACCTTCGACGCCATCGATTGCCCCAAGAACATGGCTAGGGCCGGGCAGCTACCGCTCCTGGTGGCACCCACCATCGCCAACGTGAAGATGTACCACGTCCTGGTGGATGGCGGGGTCGGCCTCAACCTCATCAGCCATGCAGCCTTCTAGAAGCTGCAGATCCCGATGGCCAAGCTCGCCCCCTCGAGCCCGTTCTCAAGCGTAGGGTCGGGACAAGTCGTCCCGTATGGCAACATCAGTCTGCCGGTGACCTTCGGGGCACCGGACAACTACCGAACAAAGTACGTTCTATTCGACGTGGCGGAGGTCGACCTCCCCTTCAACGCCATCATCGGCAGGCCATCCCTGTACCGGTTCATGGCAGTAGCCCACTACGTCTACCTCGTCTTGAAGATGCCTACACCAACAGGCGTCCTCAAGATCCGTGGAGAACGCGCTGCTGCAGTCTCAGACTTGGAGAAGCTCCAAGCACTTGCAGAAGCCCGAGCACCAGCCCCTGGCGGTGCAGAACCGGGCCAGCTCCACCCGAGTGCACACCACCGTGCCTCAACCTCTGCACCCCAAGTGCAGCCCCACGACGAGGACGACGTCCCCCTGAAGGTCATCCAAGTCGGCGCCGAAGCTGCCCAGACCACCCGGATTGCCGGGGGCCTGAACAGCAAATAGGAAGGCGTGCTCATCACCTTCCTGCGGCACAACGTTGACGTGTTTGCATGACAACCATCGCAGATGCCAGGGATCCCTAGGGAGGTGATCGAGCACAATCTGAAGATCTTCCCCGACGCCCGGCCAATCCAACAGAAGCCTCAGAAGCAGTCCATCGAGCGGCAGAACTCCATCCGTGAAGAAATCAAGGAGCTGCTGGACGCTGGCTTCATACGGGAAGTCCACCACCCCAAGTGGTTGGCCAACCCTGTCGTCGTCCCGAAGGCCGGCGGGAAGCTCCGGATGTGCATCGACTACACCAGTCTCAATAAGGAATGTCCCAAAGATCCATTCCCTCTCCCTAGAATAGATCAAATAGTAGACTCTACATCAGGCTGCGATATGTTATGCTTCCTAGATGCCTACTCAGGCTTCCAACAAATCCCTATGTCTAGAGAAGATGAAGAACATACTGCTTTTATCACCGTAGACGGCCTGTATTGCTATGTCTCTATGCCTTGTAGTTTAAAGAACGCTCTCCCCACCTTTGTTCGTGCTATGCACAAAATCCTTGGAGAGCTAATAAGAGACTTAGTCGAGGTGTATGTCAATGACATCGTTGTCAAAGTTAGACAGAGCACATCTGTCGAAGTGTTCGGTCAACACTTCCCCCGGGCCTGCACTGGGCAGCCCGCGGAGGTTCTTTTTTCGGTGGGGCTAGTCCCTTGCGGAGAGCTTGCGCGGATGGACGAGTTAGTAAGAGCTTGACACGGTGAGTTTTACGTGGTTCAGACCGCCGGAGCGTAAAACCCTACGTCCACGGCGAGCTATGGAGCTCGCTGTATTGCTTGCTGCTCGGAACCGGAGTCCCGAGCTTGTGGCTGAGTTACAGCTTGGGTGTGATGTAAGGGCCTCAGTTTTTGACACACATTTGCAGTGTTCATCACCACACCACACACCTCATTTGAGGAAGAATGATGAACACAAATGAAGAGCAAGTAACAATTATCAACATGCTCATTAGAGAACAAACTCACACATTGCAAAAGTGGTATTTCCCACATGTGATATAGATGGGCTGGACATATGAAAACTCCTACACTTTGCTAAGGATGTCCATGCCAAGTTTCACCTAAATTCAAAACCTTTTTGAGGTCAGTTTGGGTATAGTTAGGAAGAGGGCAGTTTGAAACCATATTCAAATTCAAACTGTTTTTATCCCATGAATTTAAAAGTAGAAGGCATATTTTTACTCAGCACATTTTTGTGAGCTCACAAACCAATTTTCACTCCATTTGGAGTTGATCTTGACATGAGCTAAGGGGGAGAAATTCAAACTTTATTTGAATTTCAAACTGAACTTGTGCTGAAATTCATTCAAACCAAACCTCATTTGAACTTTGATCAATTCAAATGGCTCATGGGTGAATAATTTGAATTGCCAAGGGTAGTGTGGGGTTCACTGTTTACAACAGTGATTAGGAGTAAATTTCAGAGGTTAAAACTGGAGGTGGGACCCACATGTCAGCCACTGCTCAGATCAAACCGACTGAGACTTTTTCACCCGGGTCGCCGAGCCGCAGCGGTGATCGCCACCGAGGCCAGCCGCCGCGCCACCAGCTGCTTGCCCACGCGCGGGCGTGAGGCGGTGCAGAGCCTTCTTAAGGCGCCTGCCCCCTCCTCGGCCGAGGTACCGCCGTTCTTCCCCGCAAGAACTCAGCGCCGGCCGAAAACTTCCGCAGCTCGGACTTGATCGGAGGACGCCGATCGCAGCTCCCTCCTTCCACTCCAGAGCCCCCGCAAGGTACTAGAGACCTTCCTCCGTCCTTCCCGTTGCTAGAATTCGGTTGAAACCGATTGATATCGGCTGTGCCGAAAGATCAAATTCGGGACTTGGAACCGCCGCACCTCAGGATCTCGTGGACAGCCCAACCAGGGCGTTGTCACGCCCGAGCCAAGGCACCCTTGGACGCGCGGGTGACCGGTGCTGCTCATCCCCGAGCCACAGCTCGAGTGGTTGCTCACCGGCGGCGAATTTCCACTTTTCCCCTTTCTGTGTGCAGAACGACCTTCGGGTACGATTCTGATTAATTCGTGCTCTAGAAAGGATTAGAGGGCCTCAGGCCGCTCTCACACGAGCTAGACACGGTAACGCACAAGTTTCCTTCACAACTCTGGGCCGGAGAACCTCTGTGCCCGGCGTAATTTGAGGTCTACTAATGGCGGAACGAAGGGGCGGCATCGGGCGCACGGTGAGGACCTATTTCGGGCCTTCCCCGAACTGCCTCGAGCTCATGTCGACCTTCTCTGAGGTCCACTGATGCTCCCCGACCGATTTCCCAAGTAGCTGAGGTGCTAGAGAAGTCAGCCGACATGGCCGAAGTCATTCCGAGGTGGCGGCTCGTCGCCGACCATGCTCCGGCCGTTGTCATGAGCAGCTGACCCTCGGATCCTGTTCCCCGAGTAAAAGTAGGCAGGGGCGGCCAGAATCGAGAAGTTTGGAGCTGTACAGCAGCCGGCGGCGAGCTCTCCGGCGAGATCCCTCGGCGGCGGGGCGCGGGTGTCGCGAGGTTGAAGAAGGGGGTGGACCCCAGCTGTCAGCAAAAGATATTTTGAATCGGGATCTGGCTGCGGCCGGGATCGGGTGTGCTGGCGCGTAAAATCATTGTGGGCCGCGGTGTGCTGTCGCCTTGGCGTGCGACGCGTGTCCCCTGGGCCCACGCGCAAGTTTAAACATTTCCCGATTTTCAGATTTCCTTCAAACTGAGTGAACCAAATTTTGCTGGATTCAGCTCTCTGAGCACTTTCCAGAAAATCAAGTTTCACTTCATGAAATTCCCTATTTCTCCAGAATTAATTCCTCAAAGTTTAAACTGTTAGGAATTTTAACTGGAAAATCCTTTGAGGGAAAATCCTGAAATTTTGCTGGGATGTTCACCAAAATGTCCCTGAACTACCATAAAAAATTTCAGATCCATTTGAGCTCATCTGATCCACCTAATGGTGTGATTAGCGAAACTGTTCCAGAGAAAATAGAAAATGTTCAGAAATATTTTCAGAATGTTCTCTGAAATTGTTTAGCTCATACCTTTAGTTAGGAACTTCCAAATTAAGTGATACCAAATCCATTAGAACCCTCTGAAAATCTAGTTTTCAGAAAGTCATAGTTTGTTTCATGAAAATTCCTAGAACACCCTAAGAGTTCCAATTAAGGTCAAGGACATAATTAATTGTGGAGGGCTCAAATGAGCTTTGCTGCAACTAAAACTTGACCAAGTCTCTGTTTAGGTTGTAACCAAGCCACAGTAAAAGTTTCACAGTCATTAGGTCTGTCTAGCAAGGGTTATAGACTTCACAACTTCAAAGTTAATACAAATGCATTTAAATTGATACATATATTGCTCTTATCATGTAGTCGCTAAGGTCGAGGAGGAACCCGAAGTCCTAGACTTCGTTACTCCGGAGGAACAGCTAGCCTACGACCAAGAGCAGCAAGGCAAGCCCTGGTTTGCATTAACCTTTTTACAAATGTTTATTGTTTTGAGCACATCTTTGAATATTGTTCTTTGCATTAGAGTCTTGATTGGAAACCCAACTGCATAGCCAAGAAAACCATGGGTTGGGTTTAGGATTGAAAACCTCGTTAGCCACTGCATTGCAAGGATAGAGTAGGATTCGGTACAAGTCGAGTAGTTAGAACTACTCGCGAGAATAGGCTAGAGGCACATTGCTCGGGTAGAGATAGCACATGATACACATGGCAAGAAAATGAGACCGAGCGGAGAGTAAGGGCAGCAGGACTTTGGGGCCTGTGTGCTGTAGCTCCGCTTGTGTCGATTGAGGACCGAGCCGTGTGCGGGCCTGTTGAACAAGCTAGAACAGTACCGAAGACCTACCGGCTATATGGGAACCGGGAAACTGATGTAACTCAGGTAGCTGGTTATTGAGGCATTGCCCGTCGTTCAGAGGGTAGGTTGAGAGCTTGAGGTGTAAATCGGCTGGCGGCACGGAGATGCGCGTGCAGAGACCTCTTGCTCGGGACGATGGGACCGGTTCAATATTTGGCTAACGGGTGAAAGGTAGTCGCGTACGGCGTCCGTGATGGTTGTTGTAGGCAGCATCGAGTACGGGCGTACGTGACGGGTTGTTCGGGTAACCCTGCAGGTGTAAATCGATTATAATCGCCGTCCCTCGTGGTCAATGAGTACCACTTGTTTACTGTACCGTGACGTAGAAAGAACAGGCTAGTTACATGTTAAAATGTTGCTGATTGAAAGCTGGACATTGATTGTTAATGATATGCTGTAGCTTAGAGCTAATTAAAGTTCTTTTCAACTTTGGGCAAAGTACATGAGAGAAATGCGTTTCTTGTTTGATTGCGGCTCTCTCATGTGCCTTAGCGTAAGGTTCTCCACAACCTTCTGCTAAAACTTGAAAGTAAGGTTCTACTAATTAGGCGAGTCCTTGCAAATGATTTTTACCTCATGCAACCCATTACCCTCATGTAGAAGTTCCATGTTTAGGTGAGACGGGTCAGACTTGCTGAGCCTTCGTGCTCACTGCTTGTGTTTGAAGCTTTTGCAGGGTTCTATGAGGAAGGGACTCCCGAAGAGGAGACGGGACCCCAGGAGGGGAACCCCGTCGAGTGGGAGTCGTGCACGCCGCAGAGTTAGTGTGTGTGTGTGCTAGCAAGGACACGTTCGAGGGCTGAACGTGCACTTGATGCTTAGTCTATGCCCGCGAGTGTAGACTGAACTTATTTTGATGTAAACATGTTCATAAACAAGTTTATGAAATAAAACTTCCGCTTCCGCTTTGCACCTTTGACTTGTGTTATACGGTGCTGTGCAACGCAGCACCCCTCAGCGTGATCCTGGCTCGACAGGACCAATGGGGTCGTGTCAGCGTTGGTATCAGAGCTCGCTTGAGGTTTAACACAGTACAAAGGTCTTCTTTTTCAAAAATCCAGTGAGGAACGAGTTAGTAGCCCGTATAAGGATGTTATTAGTATATAGAAAGTGGCTTATCAACCTATTTGTTATGTCGGAAAATCGTGCATCCCGGGACGTTCATGTCTTGGGGGGTGCACGTAAGCGCTGTCCACCAGTGCGCACAAGCTGAAGGGTGGAGCCCCACGGGTGGCAGGTAACCCGACCCGCTTTAGTATCCTCTACGACTCTTCATGTCGTTTGGGGTATTCGAGCAACGTCTGTCCCTGGTGTGCGTGGTGCAACATGGGAGACCCCGTCACGTGGTCTGAAACGTGAACACGTAACTCAAGGCGTGTTTGGCTTGAGAACATCCGGGCGAGTGATGACGGCCGGGTGTACCAACTGTATGGATTCCGGGCTCGGTGTGCAGCCGAGTCTGATGATTGTTTGAGTTTCTGCAGGTAGCCTGACCACGAAACGGTAGACGTGTAGCATCCGTGTGCGAGTGACGTTTAGTGCCACTGAAATAACGAAGCCGGCTAAGTCCGGTATAGGTTTTTCTTTGTAAGGACGTAGTACCGACAAAATCTGGTGACGCATCGACGTCACACCCAACTAAATAAAAAACTTCATTGTAAAAACTGGAAGGTTTTAATCCAAAGTAGTAAAACCTGATGTAACTCCTTCCCTTGAACAGGATATTCAAAGTTAACAAGCTTTCAACTTATAGGATGTTAAGGACAGAGCACTATGTTTTCAGCTGAATCAAGGCTGAAGTTAATCAGAGGTTAGAGGTTGAGTTCTTTCGAGGTTGGGGTCGTATGATACATTTCTGGAAAGCGTTGGAAGAGCTTTACAACTCTTCTGTTTGAGGTCCAGAGGTGTTTCATCCCTTAACTACTAGAAAAATGCAGTAGAGTTGAAACTGTCCAGAAAACAGGACAGAGCAAAGACTCTCTGTATA
This sequence comes from Neostapfia colusana, assembly GCA_030760725.1. Classification (NCBI taxonomy): domain Eukaryota; kingdom Viridiplantae; phylum Streptophyta; class Magnoliopsida; order Poales; family Poaceae; genus Neostapfia; species Neostapfia colusana. The sequence goes on along the minus strand of JASWHV010000019.1, from coordinate 23,617,364 downwards.
CTCTCTGTAAATTAAGCATAACTTCCTGCTTAAAAATCCAAAAATAGGAAATGAGGTACTTCTGGAAAGCTTATGAGATGGGTTACGACTTTGTAACAGAAAGTTTTGTCAGATTGGGAAGAGAATTAACTGGGATTCTTGGATCAATTCAGTACCTAAAGCAGGGAGGTGCTGTCCAATTGATTCCAGAAATTCTGTTAACTTTGACATCTCATAACTTTTGAACCAGGACAGATCTTAGGCCGACCAAATACTTTATGGAAAGCTATTGAAGTTAACTTTAACTTTGATGTTGAGCTCCAGAATTGGTTTTGCATTTAACATGGCCTAAATCAGGTTGATATGGAAACTGGTCAAGGCTGTCATGGGAACAGCAGATCAGCAGTCAAATTTGTTTAAAATTTGAACTATGTTTCCAAGTTTTATGGGTTCAATGACATGTTTTATGTTATAACTCAGGGGTTTACTGTTTAAATAAATATTTGACAATTCTCAAATATATTTTTACAGATGGCAGCAGATAAACAGTTGGAGAACGGGTGGGTGGCTTCCCACTGTTCTGACCGTAGCGGCTACCCGGAAGCATTGTGGCAAATGCTCCAATATTTCGGGTACAACCAGATGCCGCAATACTTCGCCAAGGAAGAAGGCGAAGAGGGGAACAAGGCGTGGACGATCCATGTCGAGGTTCCCGCAGGACCTACGCCACCCGGTTGGGTGCCATTCACCGTCACGGTGAGAGGAAGACAACCGGAAGGGATGTGGCAAGTGGCAGCCCGCGACACTATGTCACGTTTCTGCCAACTGCACGTGCAGGCTATGGAGGGCACTCCATACGGACTCGTTCCGGTGGAGGGACGAGATCAGCATGTGTGGGAAGAGAGGTACCTGGAGGCAACAGACCCGAGTTGCCCAAGGTACAACCCCGCGGAGGCAAATCTCAGCCTCCAAATGAGGGCGGGAAACACTGTGATGGACAGCCAAGCTGTTCATACGGAACATCTCGCCACCAAGCTCAAGGATAGCACAAGCCGTGGAGATCATTTCGAGAGTGCTCACAGCGCACTCCGAAATGTGCTCCTTCCGACGATCAAGCGACTGAATGAACAACACAATCAGTTGCGTCGTCTGAAGAAGGCAAAGAAGAAGAGCCGTGTTGACATCGCGGCGTTGCAAGAGCTGGTGCAGACCCTAACCCAGCAGAATGAGGACCTTGCTCAGGAGCGGGACGATGCTATCGAGGAAGGCCAAGGCTGGGAAGAGGACTACAACCAAGCTATGGACGAGGTGCATGCCGTGCAGGACCTCGTGCCCCCGGTATTGGGCGTACCGGTAGTCTTGGGTCTTCCAGCCATGGGAGAACCTGGAATGGGAGAAGAGGTGGTAGACCCCGAGCCACCAGCAGAGGTACCGGAGGAGGACGACCCACAGGAGGTCGAGTTCTACTCCGAGTAGGGGGTTACGGTTGCCAAGTAGGGCAGCTAGGGTAGCGTAACCCAACTTTTGTAATCGGTGACATGTCGTGTAGACAGTAGCGTATGTATAGGTAGTGACGACATGAGCACGACTTCTCGGAGATCCAAGAATAATGTATCTTGTATAAAGTTTATGCTTTATCAATATATGTGAATGTTGTGCAGATTAATCATGTGTCACTTCAATACCTACTGTTGCATATGGAATTTTAAGTAAGACATGTGCTAATTGCTGCTGTTTTGAATTTCATAATGACGCGTACTCGTGCCAACCCTGACGTTGGGGGTACTAGTCAAGGGGGAGAGATCTCCCAACCACCTCCCGAGGATTCCTCGGGACAGCAGCAGCAACAGCAACAGCAAACACCGCCACCGCCACTACCAACGGTTACATTGGCCGACATTGTCGCGGCAATGGCGGGCTCGCATCAGCAGCACACAGAGTTGCTGCAGACTCTCATCGCCAATACGTCTCGCCTAGAGAGACGTCAAGATCGTGAGGAGCGCCAACAGAGCTCCTACTCCGACTTCCTGGCGACTCATCCCCCTGTATTCTCAAGGGCGGATGAACCACTTGACGCGGACAACTGGCTCCGCGCCATAGAGATGAAGTTCGGGCTGCTCCAAATCAGCGAGCAGCGCAAGGCTCAGTTCGCGGTCCAGCAGCTCCAAGGATCCGCGAGCGCGTGTTGGGCCAACTTCTGTGCTTCACAGCCCACCGACCGAGTGATGACCTGGGCGGAGCTCCGGACGGCCTTCAGGGCCTATCATATACCGCCAGGTCTGATGAAGAGGAAGACACAAGAGTTCCTACACCTGCAACAAGGGAGCCGGAACGCGCTGGAATACTCCAGGGCGTTTAACGATCTCGCGCTATATGCGTCGTATCATGCCGATACCAACGAGAAGCGGCGGGACCATTTTTACCAGGGGCTTAACCCGCTCCTGAAGGACAAGTTGGCGATGTTCAATCGAGGCAGCCTCAACGACATCATTGATGCTTCGATTGTTCAGGAGGACTCCGGCAAGGAGTTGGCGGCGGCAGAGCGAAAGCGAAGCATGCCGCAGAGCAGCGGAGAAGGAGGCGGTCCTTCTCAGAAGTTTCGGATGGTGAATCGCCCACCATCAGGTCCACGCTGGCAGCCACCACAGCGGTCGATGCCGTTCTGCAGTTGGCCGTATTCTTCGCCGGCATTCCGGCCGGCACTGCCAGTACCACCGCAACAACAACAGCAGCAGCGGGCGATGCCGCGTGCATTTGCACCTCCGCAACGCATGCCGGGCTTTCGTCCACCGAGTACTCCACCAGCAGCAGCCACATGTTACAAGTGTGGTCGTCCAGGACACTTCGCGAGCAGTTGCCCGGAGAGGCAAGGCGGCGGAGTGGCACCACAGTTTCCGGGGAGGAATCAACCCCGGAACCCTACTAATGCGCGGCGGGCAAACCCTAGGCCCGGCACTGTCCACCAACTTGCCATTGAGGACGTGCCGGAGGGCGAGCCAGTCCTTGCGGGTATGTTCCAACTCCACCAGCATCCCGCTATAGTACTATTTGATTTAGGCGCCACGCATAATTTTATTAGCCAAGCTTTCATTGCTAAACACAGTTTGCCAATACTACCCACCGATAGTCCATATTTAATTTGTTCACCGGGTGGGAAGATTTCAGCAAGCGTAATGGTCTCCAAAGCACCATTATGCTTAGCGGGTAGAGTGTACCCCACGTCTCTCATTATCTTAGAGGGACAGAAGGTCGATGTCATCCTAGGGATGTCGTGGTTAACCCGCCACGGCGCTGTTTTAGACACCGTCCTTCGAGTCGTGCACTTAAACTCAGAGGTGCATGGTTCTCACTCATTATTTCTGGACAGTCCAGAAATAAAACTTTCAAGTGTCTATCAGTCCACAACTATCAGATTGGAAGACATTCCAGTGGTCCGGGAGTTTCCTGATGTATTCCCGGATGATTTACCGGGAATGCCACCCGATAGAGAGGTGGAGTTCAAGATTGAACTTACACCAGGAACCATGCCAATATCCCGAAGGCCGTACAAGATGGCGCCCAAGGAGTTGGCTGAACTGAAGACTCAGCTCAAGGACCTTCTGGAGAAGGGTTTTATTAGGCCGAGCTCCTCCCCATGGGGCTGTTCGGCATTATTTGTCAAGAAGAAGGATGAGACGTTGTGGCTTTGCGTGGACTACCGTCCAATAAATGCCGTAACCATCAAGAACAAGTACCCGTTGCCATGGATCGACATGTTGTTTGATCAGTTGGTCGAAGCAAGGATCTTTTCCAAGATGGATTTAAGATCCGGGTACCATCAGATTAAGATAAGGGCTGAGGACATTCCGAAGACGGCTTTCTCGACGAGGTACGGATTTTATGAGTACCTGGTCATGTCCTTCGGTCTCACCAATGCTCCAGCTCACTTCATGTACTTAATGAACTCGATATTCATGCCGGAGCTGGACAAGTTTGTCGTGGTCTTCATCGACGACATCCTGGTATATTCCAAGTCGGAGGAAGATCACAAGAAACATCTGCGTATAGTCTTGCAACGGCTGTGGGATCACAAGTTATACGCAAAATTCAGCAAATGCGAGTTTTGGATATCGCAAGTGCCTTTCCTCGGGCATATCATCTCAGCAGAGGGTATCGCTGTGGACCCGAGCAAGATCACGCAAGTGCTGAATTGGAAATCCCCGAGAACTGTTCATGAGGTACGGAGTTTCCTCGGACTCGCGGGATATTATCGGAGGTTCATTCCGAACTTCTCGAAGATTGCCAAGCCAATGACAGAGCTGCTGAAGAAGGCTACCAAATATGTTTGGAGTCCAGCATGTGAAGCAGCATTCAAGGCTTTAGTCAAGCACCTGACATCAGCACCGGTTTTGGCGGAGCCAGACACAACAAAACCGTTTGATGTGTACTGCGATGCATCCGGCATTGGGCTCGGGTGTGTGCTGATGCAAGACCGAAGAGTGGTCGCGTATGGATCACGGCAGCTTAGGAATCATGAGCAAAATTATCCAACTCACGACTTGGAGCTCGCTGCCGTGGTACTTGCACTAAAAATGTGGAGGCACTACCTACTCGGTAACCTCGTACATTTATATACCGACCACAAAAGCCTCAAGTACATATTCACTCAGAAGGAGCTGAACATGAGGCAACGAAGATGGTTAGAACTGATAAAGGATTACGAGATAGAGATCCATTATCATCCGGACAAGGCAAACATTGTGGCAGATGCGCTGAGCCGCAAGTCACATGTCAATAATCTGACCATCACACCATTGGAAGAGAGCGAACCACCACTCCATGTGATTCCACATGGAGCTCTCTACAACCTAGCTTTGATCCCCACCATCCGTGAAGAGATAGCGGCAGCCCAGAAGAATGACAAGGGCATGTCACATTTGCGGAGACGTGTAGATAGTGGGGAGCTGAAATGTTTCCGGAAAGACGGAGACGGCGTCCTATGGTTCAAGAACCGGATCGTCGTACCCCGAAACCCGGAGTTACGGAAGAAAATCTTTGATGAGGCTCACTTATCAAAATTTTCTATTCACCCCGGCAGCAACAAAATGTATCAAGAACTCAGAAGAAAGTTTTGGTGGACACGGATGAAGCGAGAGACTGCAAAATATGTGTCCGAGTGTGATACATGTCGAAGGGTGAAGGCAGACCACATGCGGAAACCGGGACTGCTGCAACCACTGGGCATTCCTGCCTGGAAGTGGGAGGACGTGAGCATGGATTTCGTCGTCGGTTTACCCACCACCTTACAGAAACATGATTCTGTGTGGGTGATCGTCGATCGGCTCACCAAAGTTGCCCATTTCATCCCGGTCAACACCAACTACAACGCCAAGAAGTACGTGGAACTGTACATCTCACGGATCCTATGCTTATACGGCGTACCCCGTACCATCATATCGGACAGGGGCACTTTATTTGTGTCCCGTTTTTTGGAGCAGCTACACGCTGCCTTGGGGACGAAGCTGATCCGTAGTTCAGCCTACCACCCGCAGACGGATGGACAAACCGAGCGGGTAAATCAGATTCTAGAAGACATGCTACGAGCTTGCGCTATCGACCACGGCAAGAATTGGGATGATCACTTGCCGTTAGCCGAGTTCTCGTACAACAATGGGTACCAAGCCAGCATCAAGATGGCGCCCTACGAGGCGCTATACGGGAGAAAATGCCGCACACCATTGAACTGGTGTGAGTCTGGCGAAAGGGTTACCTTCGGGATTGACCTTGTATACAACGCGGAAGAAAAGGTTCGACTAATTCAAGCGAACCTAAAAGCCGCTCAATCCCGTCAGAAACAGTATGCGGACCGGAGAAGGCGCCCATTACAATTCGAAGTTGGGGATCACGTATATCTACGGGTGTCTCCAATGAAGGGCGTAAACAGATTTGGGGTGGGGGGAAAGTTAGCATCCCGCTTCATCGGTCCATTCCAGATTACCGAAAGATGTGGATCGGTGGCATACCGGCTGAAATTACCAGAAGCACTTTCCGGTGTGCATGACGTCTTTCACATTTCCCAGCTGAGGAAGTGTCTCAAGCTATCAACTACCGTTCAGCTGGAAGACATTGAAGAACTGCAACCGGATCTCACCTATCGGGAGGAACCGGTGCAGATTATTGATGAAAAGGCCCGAACCACACGCAACCGTACGTTGTGGTTCTACAAGGTTCTATGGAGTAATCACTCCATGGACGAAGCGACATGGGAGAGCGAAGAATTCCTTCGCACTAACTACCCCGACTTTTTCACGTCGCATATCCGGTAATTTTCCACCGTCCTCTCTCTCATTTTCACCTTATAATCTCGGGACGAGATTCTTTTAAGGGGGGAGGAATGTAAGGGCCTCAGTTTTTGACACACATTTGCAGTGTTCATCACCACACCACACACCTCATTTGAGGAAGAATGATGAACACAAATGAAGAGCAAGTAACAATTATCAACATGCTCATTAGAGAACAAACTCACACATTGCAAAAGTGGTATTTCCCACATGTGATATAGATGGGCTGGACATATGAAAACTCCTACACTTTGCTAAGGATGTCCATGCCAAGTTTCACCCAAATTCAAAACCTTTTTGAGGTCAGTTTGGGTATAGTTAGGAAGAGGGCAGTTTGAAACCATATTCAAATTCAAACTGTTTTAATCCCATGAATTTAAAAGTAGAAGGCATATTCTTACTCAGCACATTTTTGTGAGCTCACACACCAATTTTCACTCCATTTGGAGTTGATCTTGACATGAGCTAAGGGGGAGAAATTCAAACTTTATTTGAATTTCAAACTGAACTTGTGCTGAAATTCATTCAAACCAAACCTCATTTGAACTTTGATCAATTCAAATGGCTCATGGGTGAATAATTTGAATTGCCAAGGGTAGTGTGGGGTTCACTGTTTACAACAGTGATTAGGAGTAAATTTCAGAGGTTAAAACTGGAGGTGGGACCCACATGTCAGCCACTGCTCAGATCAAACCGACTGAGACTTTTTCACCCGGGTCGCCGAGCCGCAACGGTGATCGCCACCGAGGCCAGCCGCCGCGCCACCAGCTGCTTGCCCACGCGCGGGCGTGAGGCGGTGCAGAGCCTTCTTAAGGCGCCTGCCCCCTCCTCGGACGAAGTACCGCCGTTCTTCCCCGCAAGAACTCAGCGCCGGCCGAAAACTTCCGCAGCTCGGACTTGATCGGAGGACGCCGATCGCAGCTCCCTCCTTCCACTCCAGAGCCCCCGCAAGGTACTAGAGACCTTCCTCCGTCCTTCCCGTTGCTAGAATTCGGTTGAAACCGATTGATATCGGCTGTGCCGAAAGATCAAATTCGGGACTTGGAACCGCCGCACCTCGGGATCTCGTGGACAGCCCAACCAGGGCGTTGTCACGCCCGAGCCAAGGAACTCTTGGACGCGCGGGTGACCGGTGCTGCTCATCCCCGAGCCACAGCTCGAGTGGTTGCTCACCGGCGGTGAATTTCCACTTTTCCCCTTTCTGTGTGCAGAACGACCTTCGGGTACGATTCTGATTAATTCGTGCTCTAGAAAGGATTAGAGGGCCTCAGGCCGCTCTCACACGAGCTAGACACGGTAACACACAAGTTGCCTTCACAACTCTGGGCCGGAGAACCTCTGTGCCCGGCGTAATTTGAGGTCTACTAATGGCGGAACGAACGGGCGGCATCGGGCGCACGGTGAGGACCTATTTCGGGCCTTCCCCGAACTGCCTCGAGCTCATGTCAACCTTCTCTGAGGTCCACTGATGCTCCCCGACAGATTTCCCAAGTAGCTGAGGTGCTAGAGAAGTCAGCCGACATGGCCGAAGTCATTCCGAGGTGGCGGCTCGTCGCCGACCATGCTCCGGCCGTTGTCATGAGCAGCTGACCCTCGGATCCTGTTCCCCAAGTAAAAGTAGGCAGGGGCGGCCAGAATCGAGAAGTTTGGAGCTGTACAGCAGCCGGCGGTGAGCTCTCCGGCGAGATCCCTCGGCGGCGGGGCGCGGGTGTCGCGAGGTTGAAGAAGGGGGTGGACCCCAGCTGTCAGCGGGAGATATTTTGAATCGGGATCCGGCTGCGGCCGGGATCGGGTGTGCTGGCGCGTAAAATCATTGTGGGCCGCGGTGTGCTGTCGCCTCGGCGTGCGACGCGTGTCCCCTAGGCCCACGCGCGAGTTTAAACTTTTCCCCGATTTTCAGATTTCCTTCAAACTTCAAATCCTCATAACTTCGGCTAGAAAGCTCCAAATTGAGTGAACCAAATTTTGCTGGATTCAGCTCTCTGAGCACTTTCCAGAAAATCAAGTTTCACTTCATGAAATTCCTTATTTCTCCAGAATTAATTCCTCAAAGTTTAAACTGTTAGGAATTTTAACTGGAACATCCTTTGAGGGAAAATCCTAAAATTTTGCTGGGATGTTCACCAAAATGTCGCTGAACTACCAAAAAAAATTTCAGATCCATTTGAGCTCATCTGATCCATCTAATGGTGTGATTAGTGAAACTGTTCCAGAGAAAATAGAAAATGTTCAGAAATATTTTCAGAATGTTCTCTGAAATTGTTTAGGTCATACCTTTAGTTAGGAACTTCCAAATTAAGTGAGACCAAATCCATTAGAACCCTCTGAAAATCTAGTTTTCAGAAAGTCATAGTTTGTTTCATGAAAATTCCTAGAACACCCTAAGAGTTCCAATTAAGGTCAAGGACATAATTAATTGTGGAGGGCTCAAATGAGCTTTGCTGCAACTAAAACTTGACCAAGTCTCTGTTTAGGTTGTAACCAAGCCACAGTAAAAGTTTCACAGTCATTAGGTCTGTCTAGCAAGGGTTATAGACTTTACAACTTCAAAGTTAATACAAATGCATTTAAATTGATACATATATTGCTCTTATCATGTAGTCGCTAAGGTCGAGGAGGAATCCGAAGTCCTAGACTTCGTTACTCCGGAGGAACAGCTAGCCTACGACCAAGAGCAGCAAGGCAAGCCCCGGTTTGCATTAACCTTTTTACAAATGTTTATTGTTTTGAGCACATCTTTGAATATTGTTCTTTGCATTAGAGTCTTGATTGGAAACCCAACTGCATAGCCAAGAAAACCATGGGTTGGGTTTAGGATTGAAAACCTCGTTAGCCACTGCATTGCTAGGATAGAGTAGGATTCGGTACAAGTCGAGTAGTTGGAACTACTCGCGAGAATAGGCTAGAGGCACATTGCTCGGGTAGAGATAGCACATGATACACATGGCGAGAAAATGAGACCGAGCGGAGAGTAAGGGCAGCAGGACTTTGGGGCCTGTGTGCTGTAGCTCTGCTTGTGTCGATTGAGGACCGAGCCGTGTGCGGGCCTGTTGAACAAGCTAGAACAGTACCGAAGACCTACCGGCTATATGGGAACCGGGAAACTGATGTAACTCGGGTAGCTGGTTATTGAGGCATTGCCCGTCGTTCAGAGGGTAGGTTGAGAGCTTGAGGTGTAAATCGGCTGGCGGCACGGAGATGCGCGTGCAGAGACCTCTTGCTCGGGACGATGGGACCGGTTCAATATTTGGCTAACGGGTGAAAGGTAGTCGCGTACGGCGTCCGTGATGGTTGTTGTAGGCAGCATCGAGTACGGGCGTACGTGACGGGTTGTTCGGGTAACCCTGCAGGTGTCAATCGATTATAATCGCCGTCCCTCGCGGTCAGTGAGTACCACTTGTTCACTGTACCGTGACATAGAAAGAACAGGCTAGTTACATGTTAAAATGTTGCTGATTGAAAGCTGGACATTGATTGTTAATGATATGCTGTAGCTTAGAGCTAATTAAAGTTCTTTTCAACTTTGGGCAAAGTACATGAGAGAAATGCGTTTCTTGTTTGATTGCGGCTCTCTCATGTGCCTTAGCGTAAGGTTCTCCACAACCTGCTGCTAAAACTTGAAAGTAAGGTTCTACTAATTAGGCGAGTCCTTGCAAATGATTTTTACCTCATGCAACCCATTACCCTCATGTAGAAGTTCCATGTTTAGGTGAGACGGGTCAGACTTGCTGAGCCTTCGTGCTCATTGCTTGTGTTTGAAGCTTTTGCAGGGTTCTATGAGGAAGGGACTCCCGAAGAGGAGACGGAACCCCAGGAGGGGAACCCCGTCGAGTGGGAGTCGTGCACGCCGCAGAGTTAGTGTGCGTGTGTGCTAGCAAGGACACGTTCGAGGGCTGAACGTGCACTTGATGCTTAGTCTACGCCCGCGAGTGTAGACTGAACTTATTTTGATGTAAACATGTTCATAAACTTGTTTATGTAATAAAACTTCCGCTTCCGCTTTGCACCTTTGACGTGTGTTATACGGTGTTGTGCAACGCAGCACCCCTCAGCGTGATCCTGGCTCGACAGGACCAATGGGGTCGTGTCATGTGAATGGCTAGCGTATGAATTGCAGAGGTGCGAACCCTTGCTATCGTCGCCTACCCGAGTCTTTTATAGTCCAAGACTCGGGTGGCTTACAAGGGGGCCCGGGACCCGACAGGTGGTCCCGGGGAGATTGTCTATCATCTACCGTATCTGCAGTTATGCCGGTAGTTGTCTCTGGCGAAGGCTTCTGGGTCTCCATCTGGCAGCCCTGCCCATGCCGCATGCTAGTGGTAGTGGTTGATGACGGCGTGGGCGGCATGGGATGTCTTGTCGCTGCGTTTATTGGCTGGCAGGCTCTGACACTGCGTGCCAGTCTGTGATGCGACTGGGCGCAACGGCACCTGACAGAGGTGTGCTCTGCGTCTCCGCATCTTGGGAAGACGCGGGCCTTGAATTCCTTGTACGGGCAAGGTATGGGGCGTCTTTACGCCCGTTGCCTATCGCTCGGGGGCAGGCAGCGCCGTTCCGCTGGCCACGTGGCGGGCTCGGAGCCCTTCTCAGAGGAGAGGAGGGTCCGTCCCCGTGGGGCACGTGGAGCCTTCGGACCTCTCCCCTCGGAGGGGGAGGTTCGGCTTCTGTCGGCCACGTGGCGGGCCCGGAGCTCCTCTCTGAGGAGAGGGAGGTCCGGCCCCGCCGGATACGTGGCACCTTCGGACCTCTCTCCCGCGGAGGGGGAGGTCCGGCCTCTGTATGCCACGTGGCGGGCTCGGAGCTCTCCTCTGAGGAGAGGGAGGTCCGGCCCCGCCAGACGCGTGGCGCCTTCGGAGCTCTCCCTGCAGAGAACGGCGAGTTCCTTAGGCATTTTTCCCTATGCGCGGGGGTACCCCATATCACAGGTACCGACAGTGGCCCCCGGGCCCATCTCGGGGGAGATAGCGAGCCCGAGGTGGGACCTCCATCTCTTCTGATCCGCGCACTTTCTCTAAGTCCCGCATCGACCGCTGCCGGAGCACGAACGTCCGCGGGATTATGGGAGCGTGCGCCCACTTGATGGTTGCTTTTACTGCGGCGGTTCCCAAGACTGCCACTTCTGCACGTTGCGGCGCTTTCTTCGGGAACCGCCAAAGTGCCTTGCCGGCCTGTCTTCTTAGGGGACTGACTCCTTGACCCACCGCTTCAGTCGAGCGGCTTGGGTCCACCTGTCATCGGCGCTCGGTCTAGGAGCCGAAGCGGTTGCCGATGCGGTGTATTCGAAGAGTTCCGAATCGCCTGGAATTGCATCTGGGAAGGTTTTTATAGGGGATCTTACCCGCATTGCGGCTTCCCTTCGCACCTCCCAGCGTTTCTTCTTGGACTCTTGTGCTTTTGCCCTCTTGCCCTCGAGTCCTCCCTCGCCATGGCCTCCAACCCGCCACCAGAGAAGAGGCGCACTCGATCTCCTCCAGCGGCGGCGTCTGTGCCAAGTCGGGAATCTGGGGTGCCTGGCACTCCTTCCGGTGGCGACTCGAAGAGACCCCGGGCTGATGCGTTGAGGGGAGCTTCTGGGGCGTCCCCCGCTCCGCCAGTTCAAGCGACTGCGGAGAGGCCGTCAGTGACGGCAGCGGGCTCTGGGCGTCCTACTCCGGCTCGGAAGTCGGGGTTCAGAGCCCGCTGGAGTGTCCGCGCTTCCCGGCTATCCCCGACTAGCGGGGAGTCTGTGCCGTTGCGCTCGGAACGCGGGACAACTGCCGCGGCCCCCAAGCCAGCGCGAGCTTCTCCTATTCCAGTGTACCCGGACTCCACGGCGGCGTCATCTCTTCCTACCGAGACGGCTGCCACGGCCCCCAAGCCAGCGCAGGTCGACCCTGCACCAGGTGGCCCGGCCTTTATTCCAGCGCCGCCTTCCCCGGCTCGCCCCTCTCCACAGGCCAAGAAGCCAGAAGCTAGAGAGGCCCCGGCAGGTCCGACTGCCAGAGCCCCGGCGCCAGCTTCTCCTGACCGGCGTCTCGTCTTGGTTGCTGGTGCATCGACTCCTCTTGAGGACGAGGTGATGGAGGAGGTCGGGGGAACTGCCCCAACCTCTGTTGCTCCATTGCCCCTGGCAGATGCCCTCGCGCTTGCCGAGACGAGCATCCGGCAGGTCTTGGCTGCACTAGGTCGCGAGCGGGAGGAGTATATAGTTGAACGGGATCGCCTCCTCACCTGGGGGAACCTTTTGCGGGAGCGGACCACGAAGGTCAAGAGCGAGCTCGACTTCAGGGAAGTGCTCCTCGACCGGCTGAAGCGGGCTGTCAACCGTATGGACGCCGAATCGCGGCGGATCAACAGGGAGGCCCTGGAGGCACACGCCCGGGCCGAGGAGAGCCTCTCTGCCGCTGAGGAGATACGGCAGCGGATGGAGCGCCGTAAACTCGCCGTTGAGGAACGGGAGCGCTCCACGGCAGCCGAGGCGGAAAGGGTCGCCGCGCAGCTGGCGGCGGGCGAGGATGACCTTCGAGCTCGGATCGAGGAGCTAGAGATTCTGAGGGCAGACCTCTACCTGAGGGAGGAACAGGTCTCCCGCGAATGCCGGGCGGTCTTGGAACGGGATTTGGCCGCCGACTTCAAGGCTTCTGAGTTGGAGCGGCTCGCCAAGACTCTCCACCTTCGGGAGAGTTCCCTGGCGGCCAAGGAGAAGGAATTCTCCGAGAGAAACCTAGAGGCCCTGCAGGCAGCCCGCCGCGAGGTGGAGGAGCTCTCGGCCTTGCGGTCCTCCGAGGCTCTTGCAGTCTCAAGCTTCGTTGATCGAGCGGGGTCCGCCCTGATCCCTCTTGGCTTCAGTCCGGTGAGGGCAGCGGCTCCTGCATTGAAGGTGGTGGAGGTGATCCCCACGCTGGAGTCGATCGGCGCCAAGCTGGACAGGCTAGACTCGGTGGTCGCCAGCGAGCTTGAGGCCGAGGGATGCGGCCTAGCCTTAGAGGTCGCCTCACATGTGCTGGCATGCTTCAAGAGCCGCGACCCCTCTTTCTCGCTGGAACCAGCGAGAGAGGGCCCAGCCGCGGAGCGGGAGGAAGCTGCCAGGGCTGAAGTCGAGGATGTGGCCGCCCTTGTAGCCGCAAGGTTCCGGCGGGAGCCGGGAGGTCCTTAGGACTTGTTTCTCCCTTTTTATCGAGTCTGTAGCCCAGCTCATGGAGCCTCGTATAGTTTGACTCTTTTAGATATTTGTGTCTATGATGCCTTTTCTCTCCTTCTTGGCTTTGCCTGACTGAATCCTTAGCTCCGCAAGGTACTCAGAGGCCTTCTCCAATCTCGGAGCTCTGCACAGACACCTTCCCCGGGTCCTAACCGTGTTAGGGGCCCCCGGGGGTCTCCGGATCTCGCCCTATGGGGGGCTCCAAATCTGCCTGCCACGTGGCGGGTCCGGAGCCCCTCCTTAGGAGGCGGGAGCTCTGGCCCTGCTGGACACGTAGGGCTTTCAAAGCCCTCCCACCGGGGGGGGGGGGAGGTCCGGTTTCCGCCTGCCACGTGGTGGGTCCGGAGCCCCCCTCAGGGGAGGCGGGAGCTTCGGGCCCGCTGGACACGTGGGGCCCTCGGGCCTCGCCCCTGCTGGAGGGGCGGGACCCGGTCCTTCCAGTCCTAGGCCGGAGTAGTTGATAGCTCCTTTCCCCCCGCTTCATGCAGTCCCCGTTGCCGTAACCTGGAGGTCCTGCACACAGGCAGAGGAAACGTAATTCTCCTCGGGGGGTCCTCCCCTCAGGTCTCCTAGTCTTATTCGTCTTACGATCCTGATCCGTTATACGGGGCTTGGGCAATTCTGTGCTCGAGGCGCCGGAGCTCCGGCTCCCTCCGAGGTCCGGGTATGGTCGTCCGATCCCTAGTACCGGGCCGTGCGCTGGGGAAGCAGAGTGCACGTGCTTTGGGTTCATGACCAGGCAAAGCGGTTGTACTCCCCTGTACCTCTAGAGGGCAGGATGCGCACGCTTTGGTCTCGTGGCCTGCTAAGCGGGATACGCACCCTAGACCCCCCCCCCCCATGCACAACGCAGGCCTTTCCTAGAGGTGACCAACTGGCACCGCAACACCTGACTGTGGGAGGCCCGAGAGACTCACTCGGCCATCGGCAGGTGCCTCAAGCGCGGCCACCTTCGGTAGGATAGGGAATGCTGACTATGGGTGAGCGCGGGAGAGGGGGAGCTAGATGTACGATGAACATACATAGATAGTGCGATCATAAAAATTAATGCATAATTTAAATGAGCGCATGAGAGAGAGCTAAGTAGAACAGGGTTCTGTGTTCATGCCCATAGGTGGAATTCTGGCTGTACATGGAGGCAATATTCCGCCTCGTCTACAAGGGAAGCAAGACTCTATGCGCTTAGGGTCGGAACCAGGCTAAACTGGACGTAGTCCTGTACCGTCCCTTGAGACTTAGCTGCCCCAAGCTCTGTTCCTAGATTCTATGGGATTCTTTACAGAAGGGAACAACCCTGTTCTACTGATGCTCGGGGAGGAGGACTTACAGTGTTGCTCTATGCCAAGGATTTTGGGAACGGATCCCACACTTGGTTGAAAGGCATGTGTACCTGGGGCGGCAGCTTTCATGATTCAGAAGGGACCTTCCTGCTGGGGGAGAGTTTACGGGTCCTTCTCAGGAAAGAGCGTGCCGCTACACCAGGTTGCCCTTCTGCAGGTCCCTGACGCGTTTGGTTCTTTGGCAGTAGTGCTTAGAGCATCAGCCGAGACCTTGCGTTGTGCGGTGTTACCTGCAGCCGAGTCCCGTCGACGAGGTTGTTATCTTCGCGCTGGATCAGGTCCTGCGCGGCTTCTCTTGGGGGGCCCCGGGGAGTTCTCCCATTCTGGCTAAGGCCTTCAAGGGGTAGGTGGACCCGGGCTCGTCTTGGATGACCTAAGGCGTCTTCCCCTTCTGGCAAGGCCTTCAAGGGGTTGACAGACCTTGGGCGGCCCCCGGGAGGTATGTCCGAGGCACGGAGGCGTGCTCTCGGTTGAGGCTGGCCCGACCTTGCACCATTGTGGTCGGTACTTGGGCTGCTGCAACTACTTGGGGCTTCTCCAAGGTTGACGCCGCAGCAGTGCAGCCTTCACTGACCCGGGACGGCAGCCGCAGTCGGCTACCGCCCTGGCCCGTCACCGTCGGAGCTGGAGTCCTCACCGTTATGCACTGTCTTTATGACATGCTGAGGCTCCTGAAACCCCACCTGATGGGCGGCGGTGACTGGGGCATCGACCTTCTGCTTGCCATCCCTCTGAGGGTAGGGCGGTGCTTCAGCTCTCTGCTGTCTTCCTTTGCGGAAGCGCTCTGCGAGCCTCTGCATATCCCAGCATTCGGCAGCAGTATGGTTGCCGGCGCCATGCACGGGGCATAGCCCGCCCTGGTCACTATCTGGGGCCGGTGACTGCCGCTGCCTTTTGTCGGGGTGTGGCCCCCGTGCTCCGCTAGTCGTCGCTGCTGCGGCGACGGGAGCCGTGAACGATGACTTCATCTTGCCACTCCCCCGGTTCTTGGGCTTCTTGCCACCCCCATAGGCAGCAGCGCCGGACCCGGGCTGTCCCCCTGACTCGGGAGTTGGCAGAGAGTGCCAGTTCCGCCCTTCAGCTGCTCTGGCGCATTTGTCCGCCAGGCTGAAGAGCTCAGAGACGTCGCGGACCTCTCTGGTCACGAGCTTCTCAAGCATTTTCTCGTCCCGGACACCCTGTCGGAACGCTACCACCACAGAAGCACTTTGAATATGCGGGATGGTGTTGCATACATGGGAGAACCGCTGGATGAAAGAGCGCAGCGACTCCCCAGGTTGCTGCTTGACGGCGTGGAGGTCAAGCTCCGTGCCGGGACAGGTGTAGGAGCTGCTGAAGTTGGCGACGAACTGCCGGCAGAGCTCTGCCCAGGAGTTTATGGACCCCTGAGGGAGATTCATGAGCCAATACCGAGCTGGGCCGGTCAAGGCGACGGGGAAGTAGTTGGCCATGACAGCCTCATCCCCTCCTGCGGCAAGTACGGCGGTGGAGTAGATCTGGAGGAACTCCGCCGGGTTAACGCTACCGTCGTACTTCTCGGACAGGTGCGGCTGAAACTTGCGCGGCCACCTCGCAAAGCGAAGGTGGGGTGCAAGGGCCGCACATCCTGCACCTGCTGCTGCAGGTATTGGCGCTGCGAACGCTTGGTTCGCACTTGGCACCGTGTACCCCGGCATGGGCAAGGCTGTACCGTAGACCGGGGGCGCTGCCTGCGGCGCATATGGTTGTGGCATATGCTGCGCGGCGTATGCCTGAGGCAGGACTCGCGTGGCGAAGATCTGCCCTCCAGATTGTGTCGAGGCCGACGTCATGCTGTCGCCGGCCTCATGGTTGCGACGCCTTTCTCGACGTCGCTCGAGGTACACCCAGGCATCCTGGCCCAAGTGGCACCGTTCCAGCTCCCTTCTCAGGTCTGTCGACGGGAGCCTGGAGGAGCTGGAATCCGCCGTTTGCCCGTCAACCGTGGGCGTGCGCGTCAGCGACACAGACGGTTGACCGGGGCGTCGCCCTCGCCGAAACCGAGGTTTCGCGGCGGCGACGACGAGGCGGTCCACCTCGCGGACCCATTGTTGGGTCGCTGAATGGGGCGCATCCCCAGCAGGTGGGTTGCGCAGCAGTGCTCTTGCTGCAGCTAGCGCACCCCATGGTGTACGCTCAGCGCTGCAGAAGATCTCACACTGGTCGGAGCCTGCATTGCCGGAGTCGGCGTTGCCGGAGTCGGCGTTGCCGGAGTCGGCTGCTGGCTACCAGCTTGTGCCGACACACTCCGTCCTGAGTGCGTCGACATGTACTCCCCACTGGTCACCGTTCGCCGTGAACGCGGAGGGGGAGAGTTTGCCGCTGAGGGAAGCTTGGTCATCTTCGTCGGCGGAAACTCGTCGCGCAAGGGGAAAAGCCCCCTACCTGGCGCGCCAAATGTCGAAGTGTTCGGTCGACACTTCCCCCGGGCCTGCACTGGGCAGCCCGCGGAGGTTCTTTTTTCGGTGGGGCTAGTCCCTTGCGGAGAGCTTGCGCGGATGGACGAGTTAGTAAGAGCTTGATACGGTGAGTTTTACGTGGTTCAGGCCGCCGAAGCGTAAAACCCTACGTCCACGGCGAGCTATGGAGCTCGCTGTATTGCTTGCTGCTCGGAACCGGAGTCCCGAGCTTGGGGCTGAGTTACAGCTTGGGTGTGAATGGCTAGCGTATGAGTTGCAGAGGTGCGAACCCTTGCTATCGTCGCCTACTAGAGTCTTTTATAGTCCAAGACTCGGGTTGCTTACAAGGGGGCCCGGGACCCGACAGGTGGTCCCGGGGAGATTGTATATCATCTACCATATCTGCAGTTATGCCGGTAGTTGTCTCTGGCGAAGGCTTCTGGGTCTCCGTCTTGCAGCCCTGCCCATGCCGCATGCTAGTCGTAGTGGTTGATGACGGTGCGGGCGGCAGGGGATGTCTTGTTGCTGCGTTTATTGGCTGGCAGGCTCTGACACTGCATGCCAGTCTGTGATGTGACTGGGCGCAACCGCACCTGACAGAGGCGTGCTCCGCGTCTCCGCATCTTGGGAAGACGCGGGCCTCGAATTCCTTGTACGGGCAAGGTATGGGGCGTCTTTACGCCCGCTGCCTATCGCTCGGGGGCAGGCAGCGCCGTTCTGCTGGCCACGTGGCAGGCTCGGAGCCCTTCTCAGAGGAGAGGAGGGCCCGGCCCCGTGGGGCACGTGGAGCCTTCGGACCTCTCCCCTCGGAGGGGGAGGTTCGGCTTCTGTCGGCCACGTGGCAGGCCCGGAGCTCCTCTCTGAGGAGAGGGAGGTCCGGCCCCGCCGGATACGTGGCACCTTCGGACCTCTCTCCCGTGGAGGGGGAGGTCCGGCCTCTGTATGCCACGTGGCGGGCTCGGAGCTCTCCTCTGAGGAGAGGGAGGTCCGGCCCCGCCGGACGCGTGGCGCCTTCGGAGTTCTCCCTGCGGAGAAGGGCGAGTTCCTTAGGCATTTTTCCCTGTGCGCGGGGGTACCCCATATCACAGGTACCGACAACATCCTTGTTAGACAATCTAGCTCTAGTCTTTGACAAACTGCGCTCCACGCGCACCAAGCTGAACCCAGACAAGTGTGTGTTCGACGTGTCCTCTGGAAAGCTCCTAGGGTTCCTGATCTCACACCGAGGGATCGAAGCCAACCCAGAGAAGATCAAGGCCATCGATCTGATGTGGCCCCCCGCCCGCATCAAGGATATCCAGAAACTCACGGGATGCCTAGCTGCGCTGAGTCGGTTTACACCGAGGCTAGCGGAGCGGGCACTTCCCTTCTTCAAGCTCCTGCACAAATCCGGTCCATTTGCTTGGACCGACGAAGCAGAAGAAGTATTCCAGGAGTTGAAGCAGCTCCTGATGACCCTACCCATCATGGTAGCCCCAGAGCCTGGAGAGCACCTGCTGCTCTACATCGCGGCGACAACAGAGGTGGTGAGCATGGTCCTCGTCACAGAGCGGCCAGACCCCTCATCACCGCAACCAGCTCCAGCAGCTGATGACAGCCTCAAGGCTGCCCGGGCCCCATGGGGGGCCCCAACAGCCAGGAGGTCTCGGGAGCCCAAGACGACCTCCCGACGCTCCAAGAAAACCTCCTGGAGGTCCAAGGGGACCTCCCGGAGGTCCAAGCCAGCTCCCCGGAGGTCCAAGGGGACCTCCCTGGAGTTCAAGAAAACCTCCCGGAGGTCCAGCAGGACCTCCCGGTGGTTCAAGACGACCTCCCGGAGGTCCAAGACAGCCTAGAAGCCCCCGGGTCCCAGCTCCCAAAGGCTCCCCTAGACCCGTCTACCCCCTGTCGGCCTGAGCCAATGGAGGAAGACATCTCAGGCCCCAGGGGGAGGGTCCGTACCATCCAGAGGCCAATCTACTACATCAGCGAAGTCCTCCACAATGCCAAGAAAAGGTACCTGGAGGTCCATAAACTGTTGTATGCAGTGCTCGTGGCGTCCAGGAAGCTTTGGCACTACTTCCAAGCCCACCGGATCTCGGTGATCACCTCCTACCCACTGAGGACCATCCTCCACAGCCTCAACGCGATCGGGAATGTCACCAAGTGGGCAGCGGAGGTATCAGAGTTCGAGCTGGACTTCCTCCCTCGCTACGCAATCAAAAGCCAAGCACTGGCTGACTTCGTGGCCGAGTGGACGCCATCGCCAACCAACCCAGGGGCCCCAAAGACGGTGAACCAAAGCCCCGAGCTCCGGTCTTCACCGAGCCCCACTAGATGATTTTCTTCGATGGCTCCTTGTGAAAGCAGGGGGCCGGAGCCGGTGTACTGCTTCTCATGCCATCGGGGGAGCAGTTCGGGTACATGGTGCATCTCAATTTCAAGGCAACCAACAACATGGCGGAGTATGAAGCCCTCATCTTCGGCCTGAAGACAGTGCTGTCTCTCGGCGCTCGCTAGTTGTTGGCACAGGGCGACTCCCAGCTAGTCATCAAGCAAGTCAAGGGTGAATGCTCCTGTAATGACCCGCAGCTAGCTGCCTATCTGCTCTATGTGCAGATGCTGGAGAAAGACTTCCTCGTCTTGGACCTGTGCCGTGTACCACGCGCCAGCAACGCCACAGCCGACGACCACTCAACAAAGGCTTCCACCGGCGCCCCGGCGCCCGAAGGAATCTTCGAGAGGATGTTGCTGCAGCCCACAGCCTGGCCCGCTGAGCCGGGCGAAGGGGGCGGGACCAGCACCTCGAAGCTGGCGGTCCCGGCGGCCCTGCTACCATGGATGCCGCCAAGGATCGTAAGCGTCACTGGGGACTCCGTGCTACCCAGTGCTCAAGATCCAGAAGCTCAAGTCAGACCCGATGCATGGATCACGGAGATCCGGGACTACTTGAAAGACAATATCCTTCCTGATGAACGTGTATCCGCTGAACGGATCGTGCGCATGGATAAATGATATGCGCTGGTAGAAGGGGATCTCTACCGGCGTGGCGCCAACCACGTCCTATTGCGGTGCATAACCCAGGAAAAAGGCTGCGACTTGCTCGCTGAGATCCATGGAGGCGAATGTGGGAGTCACGCCTCCTCACGCATGCTCGTCGGTAAAGCCTTCCGGCATGGCTTCTACTGGCTGACAGCACTCCAGGATGCCGTCAGGCTGGTCAAGAGCTGCAAGGCGTGCCAGTTTCATGCCAAGCAGATCCATACACCGGCCCAGACGCTGCAGATGATCCCGCCCTCGTGGCCGTTCGCGGTATGGGGGTTGGACATCCTGGGCCATTCCCCAAAGCCGTCGGGGGATTCTGGTACCTCTACGTCGCCATCGACAAGTTCACCAAGTGGCCGGAAGCTACACCATCATCACCATCAACAAGCAATCCGCAGTCAAGTTCATCAAGTCGATCGTCTGCAGGTTCGGGGTCCTGAACAGAATCATCACCAACAATGGGACCCAGTTCACCAGTGCAGCGTTCCAAGACTACTGCGAAGACCTTGGCATCCAGGTGTGCTATGCCTCCGTTGCTCATCCAAGGAGCAACGGGCAAGTCGAGAGGGCCAACGCCAAAATCCTTCGGGGCCTCATGACTCGCACCTATGCCAGCTTGAAGAAGCATGGCGCCAAATGGGTGGACGAGCTTCCGAGCACACTGTGGGCTAACTGGACATCCTAGGGCCGGGCCACCGGGGAGACACCCTTCTTCATGGTGTACGGGGCCGAAGCCGGGCTTCCCCCAGAGATCACCTTGGGGTCTCCCCGCGTCCGAGCTTACGACGAAGCCATGCAGGACCAGCTCCGGCGTGAAGACATCGACCTTGTCGACGAGGCTCGATTACAAGCAACGCTGCGCAACGCACTGTACCGGCAGGCGCTCCGGCGCTACCACCAAAGGACCGTGCGCGTCCGAGAGCTCAAAGAGGGCGACCTGGTGCTGCAGCATACATTCTCATGAAGGGACAAACAAACTCTCCCTTAGCTGGGAAGGTCCCTTCCGAGTCACAAAAGTGTGCCGCCCCGGGGTGCGTACGCCTTTCCACCGAGGATGGGGATCCGCTGCCAAACCCTTGGAACATAGAACACCTCCGTAAGTTCTATCCCTAGAGCATTGGTAGCACAGGTCTTTTCTTTCTGTAATAGATCCCATAGAGTCCAGGAACAGCGCTCGGAGCAACAAAGTCCCAGGGGACGGTCCAGGACTACGTTCAGCTTGGCCTTGTTCCGACCCTAAGCGCGTAGGATCTTGCTTCCCTTCTTAATGGGGCGGGTCGTTGCCTCCATGTTTAGCCTGCCTTCCTCCTATGGGTATTTATACAGAAAGAATCTTGTTCTACAATACTCTTACTTATGTGTTCATTTAAATTATGCATTAATTTTTATGATCACTTTCACATCAACCCAGTGTGCGTAGCCTGCCTTGCCTGGTTCCGACCCAAAGCATGCGCACCCTGCCCTTCGGAGGTCCAGGGGAGTACAACCTGCTTTGCCTAGTTCCGTCCCGAAAGCCTGTGCACTCTGCCTCCCTAGCGTTACGGTCTAGTACTAGGGGTCGGACGGTCGTACGCTGACCTCAGAGGGAGCCGTGTGACACCCTCATCTCTGGTTTCTGCATATTTCATGTAGAGAAAAACATTTTAAAAGAAGTGGGAACAGAGAAATTATCAAATAGATAGCCAGTAAGAGCCGAATCCAGTTCACAGAGAGCGTCGAAGACAACTTCCGCGGCCCGCTGGCCACGTGGCGTGTTCGGAGCTCATCCCTGCGAAGTGGGGAGAGGTCCGCCGCTAAGTTGGCTACATGGCAGGCTCGGGGCTCATCTCCGCAAAGGAGGAGAGGTCCGACCCTGTGGGACACGTGTTTCCCCTAGAGCTAGTCATCATGGAAATCAGAGGACTGGTTGCGCAGGATACTTGTCGATCTGGGAGCTCACCTCCGAGAAGTCCGGTTCCATTAAACACATATCGTCACCGGAGCTTATCTCCGGGAGGCCCGACACTGTTGGACACGTGTCAACCTTGGAGCACGTCTCTGACGAAAGAAGGAAAGACCGGCACTAACACGTGGCATGTGCGGAGCCATCTCCGAGTACGAGAGGAGGTCCCGACCGCCAGGATACGTGGCGCACGCGGAGCTCACCTCCGAAGGAAAAGGGAGGTCTCTCTCATTTGACACGCGGCACAAACGAAGCCCGTCTCTGCGGAAAGAGAGAGACCAGGCCCGGTGGACACGTGGAGCTTCCGGAGCTCATCACCGCGAAGGTGACGGCTTCTGAAGCGATTTTGGAATCTGTACGCGTAAGAATACCGGTACGTAAAGGAAACCGACCTGAATTCCACAATGTTACCACACCAAATCAACTAAAGATAAGATGTTAGGATCTAACAACGATCTGAATAGGACTCTTATTCGGGATACAATCAGATTAGGACTCTTCTCTTCCCGATTATAAATAGAACCCACAACCTCTGGCCGAAACCACAAACTTCTTTTCCAACTCCTGAGCCGACGACTTAGAGCCCTAGTCCCAAACCACCGAGTAAACCATCGCCGAAGCGCGGCAAGGAAGATCGCCGGAGGAAAGCCCAACGGTCTGAGGAGGACCTTGAGACCGAGAAGAACGTAAGGTAGGTCTCCAATACCACCTTACGACATCGTTGTGTTTTATTTGCATCTGTTCTTTGGTTCCTTCGAACAGAAGCCTTCTCGTGGACAGATCACTTGATGATCAGGTTGATCTAAAGACAAGATCATCGCCACGTCCACCTTTGAACCGAACACCTCTGTTGATCATAAGATCCATGCAAGCCATGCAAGACCACGTGCAAACCAATCTAATAAAACTAATCATAGGATAGCATGCATATGCATCATCGCATCTAGTTTAAGATTTGTGCATGATATTGATTGCTGCGAATCTTGTATGGACGTGATCCTACATAGCGAGAGAAGCTCAGGGAGCTGTCTACGACGAGCTGCAGCAACAAGGTTTTGAGATCCAAGAACCACCGGAACCGCAAGAACAAGGCAAGTGCTCCTTGACCATATTGATCCTATGTTTTGGGTAAAACTGATTTGTTTTGCAAAAGGGTGTATGTGCTGAGTCAAACACGATGGGAAACCCTTTTTATATAGGAGTTTACTAGCTTTGGTTAAACCACCCTTGTCGCCAGGGATGTTTATGAGTCGGGTATGGTTTTTACTTTTATGCTTCACTGAGTCCATGGGATTGGAAGCGAGATAGATGTGTCTAGCTAACTGCACTCGTAATGATAATGAGAAACTGATGTTGTTAATGAACATGGATCGGAGGGAGATCTAGGCAAGACTGGGTTTGTGAATGAGGTAGCATGAGATGGTGGTTTACTTGCCGTAGATCTAAGGACCGGTTCATGCATGCACATGCCAGGATAACAGTGCCACCACAAGGCCATGTATGGGTGTGGCTTAGCTCAGTAATTAGGTAAGTTGCTAGAGTGTTATGGACTGTGGAAGGCGCGGGGAATGGGGGTCAAGTGAGGACTGCCCTGGGAACTGCATGGCACAAGAGGGGGCTCGTGGGTGGGAGAATTGGAAATTCTAGCCTGCCGGTGAAACCTTAGTAAGTCCATACATCTAGTAGCCCCTTTGTAAAGGCTATTTTGTGATCTCTTGGCCATACACCGACGACTGTGTACTGGTATAATGGAGGTTCTGCAGTCGCCGACGGGTGACGAAATCACAAACTTGTGGGTAAAGAGGTGCAAACTCTGCAAAGTCTAAAACTATCATGATAGCCGAGCTTACGGTGACGAGCGCCTGGCCAACTGCCATGATTAGTTGGGATGGTTATTGGGATGGTTCTTGGTTATGGTTATTGATTTTGGTTATGGTTTGGTTTTGTGACTGTTGAGTCTGAGTAACAAGATGGTTGCATGACTGTTGAGTCATGACAACGAGATTGGTCTCGGTGTGAGGCAAAGTTGTTTATGAGATGAGATGGTAGCGAATACGAGAAGGTATTCGTGAGATGGTAGCAAATACGAGGAGGTATTTGTGAGCAAGAGTGAAGTTGGTTAATGTTCGGGTGGAACATGGAAAGCGATGGAGGTATGTTAGTAATTTAATACATGCTGGGATTACATTCACCTAAAGTAGGATGTTGTTTTATCGTGGTTTTGATAACTTTGCTTTTCTGCAAATGAGCCCTTTTTATACCTACCTTGTTATGAGCTACATATCGTGTTTTTCCCGCACTTGCTGAGTACATCATTGTACTCAAACTTGCATTATTATTTTATCATCAGCAGCAAGAGAAGACTACTATGAAGACCAAGTGGAGCATTAAGGCGTGTGATCTGTTCTCAACCTTGCCTGTGGAGGGAGTAGAGATGGAGCCACTTCTGCTTAGATTTGCTTCCGCATTAATTGCTTCTACATTAGAATAAAGACTTCCGCTGCATAGAAATAAAGACTTCCGCTGAAAGCATGAGTCCAAGACTCATGAGATATTGTAATAAACTCTGTTATTCGTGGAAATATATAATCTCAATTCAGTTTGTGGAACATATGTGTATGTGTGATGAACCTGCTAGGCACACATATGCATTAGTTCTCGGTTCCGTGGTTTTTACACAGAATTGAGGCCGTCACAGATTGGTATCAGAGCCACGGGTTGACAGTAGGTTACACGCCTAGATAGAAACCTCAGATTGATATTATAGCCACGGGTTAACAGTAGGTTACACACCTAAATAGGAATTATAGATTGGTATTAGACACAGATTGGTAGTTAAGCCACGCTGACCAAAGGAAGCACCCTAGGATGCTTAGATTGGCTTTAAAACTACCTTGGCATAGAAAACCAGCCTTGAATAGGAGTTGTATGAGCCCTTGCAATGATTGTTTGTGATTGTGTGCTTAGTGTGAGTTGTGGGACGTCCCCAAACGTTGTCCATATCCACACGTAAGTAGAAAGACGTGTGAGATGTTTCGGCACTTGTTCACATCCTCATATGGGCTAGTATATATATACAGTCCAACTCACCTTGATGCATATAGTTGAAGGGACCTACCCAACCTTCGAACCCTCTATTCTTTTTCGATCTCTCTCACAGATGGTGAGAGGAAATGCCGGCCGAAGGAACATCCGTGACAACCAAGAGGATGACCACGATGAAGTTCCTATTAACCCCGGAGCTGGTGAAAACCACCTGGAATGGTTGATGGCCATGCAGAACCAACTTATGCAAACCATGATCCAAACTTTGTGTCAGTTGCAGGCCAACAACAACAACCCTGTTCCGGCACCACCGCCACCACCACCGCCGGCTCATAACAGGCTGGGAGAGTTCATGAGGACTCAGCCACCCACCTTTGCTCAAGCTAGTGATCCCATGGAGGCCGATGATTGGTTGAAATCCATGGAGAAGAAGCTTGCCATTGTTCAGTGCAATGACCGAGAGAAGGTTCTCTTTGCGTCGCACCAACTTATGGGAGCTGCAGCTGACTGGTGGGATGCCCTATGCAACGCCCATGTCAACCCGGAGACAATCACTTGGACTGAGTTCAAGGAGAGTTTCCGCTCTCATTACATCCCTGCTGGTGTAATGATGCTCAAGAGACAGGAATTTGAAGGTCTCCGCCAAGGACAGAGAAGTGTGAATGAGTAGCTCAACAAGTTCACACAACTGTCCCGGTATGCCCCCGAGGATGTCAACTCAGACCAGAGGAAGCAGTACCTGTTTCTGAGAGGGTTGAACAATGAGATTCAGGTTCAGCTCCTCAACAATGACTACGTAAGCTTCCAGAAGCTGGTTGACAAGGCTATAGTGGTCGAAAGCAAGATCAAAGAGATTGAGCGAGAAGGCAAGAGGAAGATGCAATATCAGCCCAAAGGGAGCAACGTACGACCTCGGTACATGCCCCCAGCCACACCACAGTATAGGTCAACCACTCCTGCATACCGCCCTGGTCAGCCACCACAGCAACAACTCGTTGCACCAGCACCTCGCGTGCCCATACCTCCTGCGCCCCGACCTAACAATGGCGCTCTTGTTCAAAACCCCCGCCCCAACGTACCTGCTGCCGTAGGCAACAGGGCATGCTTTGCATGCGGAGAAATAGGACACTTCGCGAACCAGTGCCCGAGGAGAGGCCCTGGACAGCAAGGCAGCGTGCCCAAGCAGAACTCGCGACTAAACGGAGGGGACAATCAAGGAAACCGTGGACAGCAGAACTATGCTCGCGGCCACGTGAACCATGTCTCTGCTGAGGAAGCACAACAGGCTGAGGGCGTCGTAATTGGTATGTTCCTTGCCAACTCCAACCCGGCCACCATCTTATTTGATTCTGGAGCATCACATTCCTTCATATCATCCAAATATGTTGCCAAACAACATCTACCCGTATCCCACTTAGAATTGTGCTATGTTAGTAAATTCTCCCGGAAGAGAAACGAGGACTAATATAGTATGTCTGAAAGTAAGCCTTAAAATAAGGGGGGTAGACTTCCTTGCCAACCTTATTGTCTTGGACTCCCAAGGGATTGACATAATACTCGGGATGGATTGGTTAAGCAAGCACAACGGAGTAATCCAATGTGCTGAAAGGAGTGTGCAGTTGACATACAAGCACGGTATTCGTGTCGGGTTTGAGTCAGCCCAGCAAACAACCAAACGGGCAATTTTGAACCACGTCAAAGGAACAACATTGGACAGCATTCCAGTGGTTCAGAAATTTTCGGACGTGTTCGCGGAAGAGCTTCCAGGTATGCCACCGGACCGGGACATTGAGTTTGCAATAGATTTGGTACCTGGAACTGCACCCATAGCCAAGAGACCCTATAGGATGCCCGTCAGTGAACTAGTAGAACTCAAGAAGCAAATTCAAGAACAGTTGGGGAAGGGTTTTATACGTCCAAGCTCGTCACCATGGGGAGCTCCGGTGCTCTTCGTAGACAAGAAGGATGGAACCCAAAGGATGTGCGTGAACTATAGGTCTCTCAACGAGGTAACAATCAAGAACAAATACCCTCTGCCTCGTATAGAGGACCTATTCGAGCGAATGAAAGGAGCCCGAGTGTTCTCCAAGATTGATCTTCGGTCGGGATACTTCCAGCTGAAGATTAAGCCCTCCGATATACCCAAGACAGCCTTTTGAACACGGTATGGCTCGTATGAATATACCGTCATGTCTTTTGGGTTGAAAAATGCACCCGCATACTTCATGTACCTTATGAACAAGGTTTTCATGGAGTACTCGGACAAGTTCGTCGTGGTTTTCATCGACGACATTATGGTGTATTCAAAGAGTGAGGAGGAGCATGAAGAACATTTGAAATTGACCTTGCAGAAATTGCGTGAGCATCAATTGTATGCCAAGCTTAACAAGTGTCAATTTTGGATAAAGGAAATATTGTTCCTAGGCCACATTATCTCCGAAGAAGAGGTATCGGTTGACCCCGGTAAAGTGAGAGATGTTCTGAAGTGGGACCAACCGCAAAACATGAGGGATATTCGGAGTTTTCTTGGGATAGCTGGATACTACCGACGCTTCATCAAGGACTTCTCTAAGATAGCAAAGCCTATGACGGAGTTGCTAACGAAGGGAAAAGCCTTTCGATGGACACCAGCATGCCAAGAAAGGAGGAACTCAAGAAAAGGCTAACCACAGCACCGGTTCTGGTATTGCCAGACGAAAGCAAGAGCTTTGACATATATTGTGACGCATCCAGATAGGGGCTTGGATGTGTGCTCATGCAAGAAGGACAAATGGTAGCCTATGCCTCACGGCAATTAAAGAAGCACGAGCTTAATTATCCTACACATGACTTGGAGCTAGCAGCAGTAGTGCATGCATTGAAGATATAGAGACATTATATCCTTGGTCATCGATGTGAGATCTATACGGATCATAAAAGCCTCAAGTACATATTTACACAAAGGGCTTGAATTTGAGGCAACGTCAATGGTTGGAACTCATCAAGGATTACGATGTTGGAATTAACTACCACCCCGGGAAGGCCAATGTAGTAGCTGATGCATTGAGCCGAAAGGGAGCATGTCACCAACTCACGGTTCAGGAGCTACCACCCGAACTACGTAAGGAGTTCGAACGGTTACACCTCGGATTCTTGAACAACATGGAAATAATGGGTATCCACTCCTCATTGGAGCAAGAGATAAGAGATTGCAAAGCAACGGATGAGGAGATCAAGGAGATCAAGGAAAGAATCCGACATGGAATAGAGAAGGATTTCAAAGAAGATGAGAAGGGTACGCTTTGGCTAGGAAAAAGGATTTGTGTGCCTAACATAAAACACCTCCACGACATGATATTGAAGGAGGCACATGATTCACCCTATTCTATACATCCCGGAAGTACCAAAATGTACAAGGACTTGGAAACTTTTTATTGGTGGGATGGTATGAAGAGGGATAGAGCCGAATACGTTGCCCTATGCGACACATGCCAACGGGTGAAGGCCGAACATCAAAAACCCGCTGGATTGTTGCAACCTTTGAAGGTACCAGAGTGGAAGTGGGAAGACATCAGTATGGATTTCATCGTCGGATTGCCACGTACTCAGTCGGGTTATGACTCCATCTGGGTTATCGTGGACCGATTGACGAAAACCGCCCATTTTCTCCCTGTAAGGGTCAATTACAACGTTGTACAATTAGCCGAGTTGTACATGGAGCAGATCGTGTGCCGTCACGGAGTTCCGAGGAGGATAGTCTCAGATCGAGGTTCTCAGTTTACCTCTAGATTCTGGAGGAAGCTGCAGAAAGCCATGGGTACATGACTGGATTTTAGTTCCGCCTATCACCCACAAACTGATGGACAAACCGAAAGGACAAACCAAATTTTGGAGGACATGTTGAGAGCTTGCGCCTTGAAACGTGGGCGTAGTTGGGATACGAGTTTACCGTACGCCGAATTCTCCTATAACAACAGCTATCAATCTAGCTTGAAGATGTCACCTTTCGAAGCATTGTATGGTAGACGGTGTAGAACACCGCTGTTCTGGAATGAAACCAGAGAAAACTAGGTGTTTGGACCCAAAGTACTACAAGAAGCTGAAAAGAAAGTCCAAACGGTACGGGAGAACTTAAAGGCTGCTCAGTCACGACAGAAAGGCTATGCGGACAATCGGCGTAGGAAGTTGACCTTTGAAGTAGGAGACTTCGTATACCTTAAGGTATCGCCTATCCGAGGCCAACGACGTTTCAACGTCAAAGGCAAGCTAGCACCTTGCTACATCGGACCATTTATGATTTTGGACAAGCGAGGAGAAGTAGCCTATCAACTAGAGATCCCAACCCACGACGTACATGACGTGTTTCATGTATCCCAGCTCAAGAAGTGCTTGAGAGTACCAGAGGAGCAAGTATCAATGGGAGAGCTTGAACTTCAAGAGGACCTGACTTATGCGGAACACCCTGTCCGAATCTTGGACGTAAAGGAAAGGGTCACCCGGAACAAGGTGATTCGATGGTGCAAGGTACAAAAGAGCCATCACACCGAAGGTGAAGCCACATGGGAGCATGAAGAAGATGTCAAGGCAGAATTTCCCCATCTATTCTCTACTAAAAAATCTCGAGGGCGAGATTCAATTTAAGGGGGGTAGATTTGTGAGACCCTCATCTCTGGTTTCTGCATATTTCATGTAGAGAAAAACATTTTAAAAGAAGTGGGAACAGAGAAATTATCAAATAGATAGCCAGTAAGAGCCGAATCTAGTTCACAGATAGCACGGAAGACAACTTCCGCGGACCGCTGGCCACGTGGCGTGTTCAGAGCTCATCCCTGCGAAGTGGGGAGAGGTCCGCCGCTAAGCTGGCTACGTGGCAGGCTCGGGGCTCATCTCCGCAAAGGAGGAGAGGTCCGACCCTGTGGGACACATGTTGCCGCCGGAGCTAGTCATCATGGAAATCAGAGGACTGGTCGCGCGGGATACGTGTCAATCTGGGAGCTCACCTCCGAGAAGTCCGGTTCCATTAAACACATATCGTCACCGGAGCTTATCTCCGGGAGGCCCGACACTGTTGGCCACGTGTCAACCTTGGAGCACGTCTCTGAGGAAAGAAGGAAAGACCGGCACTAACACGTGGCATGCACGGAGCCACCACTGAGTAAGAGAGGAGGTCCCGACCGCCAGGATACGTGGTGCACGCGGAGCTCACTTCCGAAGAAAAAGGGAGGTCTCACTCGTTTGACACGCGGCACAACCGGAGCCCGTCTCTGCGGAAAGGGAGAGACCAGGTCCGGTGGACACGTGGAGCTTCCGGAGCTCATCACCACGAAGGTGACGGGTTCTGAAGCGATTTTGGAATCTGTACGTGTAAGAATACTGGTACGTAAAGGAAACCGACCTGAATTCCACAATGTTACCACACCAAATCAACTAAAGATAAGATGTTAGGATCTAACGACGATCTGAATAGGACTCTTATTCAGGATACAATAAGATTAGGACTCTTATCTTCCCGATTATAAATAGAACCCAGAACCTCTGGCCGAAACCACAAACTTCTTTTCCAACTCCTAAGTCGACGACTTAGAGCCCTAGTCCCAAACCGCCGAGTAAACCATCGCCGAAGCGCGGAAAGGAAGATCGCCGGAGGAAAGCCCAACGATCTGAGGAGGACCTCGAGACCGAGAAGAACGTAAGGTAGGTCTCCAATACCACCTTACGACATCGTTGTGTTTTCTTTGCATCTGTTCTTTGGTTCCTTCGAATAGAAGCCTTCTCGTGGACAGATCACTTGATGATCAGGTTGATCTAAAGACAAGATCATCGCCACGTCCACCTTTGATCCGAACACCTCTGTTCATCATAAGATCCATGCAAGCCATGCAAGACCACGTGCAAACCAATCTAATAAAACTATTCATAGGATAGCATGCATATGCATCATCGCATCTACTTTAAGGTTTGTGCATGATATTGATTGCTGCGAATCTTGTATGGACGTGATCCTACATAGCGGGAGAAGCTCAGGGAGCTGTCTACGACGAGCTGCAGCAACAAGGTTTTGAGATCCAAGAACCACCGGAACCGCAAGAACAAGGCAAGTGCTCCTTGACCATATTGATCCTATGTTTTGGGTAAAACTGATTTGTTTTGCAAAAGGGTGTATGTGCTGAGTCAAACACGATGGGAAACCCTTTTTATATAGGAGTTTACTAGCTTTGGTTAAACCACCCTTGTCGCCAGGGATGTTTATGAGTCGGGTATGGTTTTTACTTTTATGCTTCGCTGAGTCCATGGGATTGGAAGCGAGATAGATGTGTCTAGCTAACTGCACTCGTAATGATAATGAGAAACTGATGTTGTTAATGAACATGGATCGGAGGGAGATCTAGGCAAGACTGGGTTTGTGAATGAGGTAGCATGAGATGGTGGTTTACTTGCCGTAGATCTAAGGACCGGTTCATGCATGCACATGCCAGGATAACAGTGCCACCACAAGGCCATGTATGGGTGCGGCTTAGCTGAGTAATTAGGTAAGTTGCTAGAGTGTTATGGACTGTGGAAGGCGCGGGGAATGGGGGTCAAGTGAGGACTGCCCTGGGAACTGCATGGCACAAGAGGGGGCCCGTGGGTGGGAGAATTGGAGATTCTAGCCTGCCGGTGAAACCTTAGTGAGTCCATACATCTAGTAGCCCCTTTGTAAAGGCTATTTTGTGATCTCTTGGCCATACACCGACGGCTGTGTACTGGTATAATGGAGGTTCTGCAGTCGCCGACGGGTGACGAAATCACAAACTTGTGGGTAAAGAGGTGCAAACTCTGCAGAGTCTAAAACTATCATGATAGCCTAGCTTATGGTCACGAGCGCCTGGCCAACTGCCATGATTAGTTGGGATGGTTATTGGGATGGTTCTTGGTTATGGTTATTGATTTTGGTTATGGTTTGGTTTTGTGACTGTTGAGTCTGAGTAACAAGATGGTTGCATGACTGTTGAGTCATGACAACAAGATTGGTCTCGGTGTGAGGCAAAGTTGTTTATGAGATGAGTTGGTAGCGAATACGAGAAGGTATTCGTGAGATGGTAGCAAATACGAGGAGGTATTTGTGAGCAAGAGTGAAGTTGGTTAATGTTCGGGTGGAACATGGAAAGTGATGGAGGTATGTTGGTAATTTAATACATGCTGGGATTACATTCACCTAAAGTAGGATGTTGTTTTATCGTGGTTTTAATAACTTTGCTTTTCTGCAAATGAGCCCTTTTTATACCTACCTTGTTATGAGCTACATATCGTGTTTTTCCCGCACTTGCTGAGTACATCATTGTACTCAAACTTGCATTATTATTTCATCATCAGCAGCAAGAGAAGACTACTATGAAGACCAAGTGGAGCATTAAGGCGTGTGATCTGTTCTCAACCTTGCCTGTGGAGGGAGTAGAGATGGAGCCACTTCTGCTTAGATTTGCTTCCGCATTAATTGCTTCTGCATTAGAATAAAGACTTCCACTGCATAGAAATAAAGACTTCCGCTGAAAGCATGAGTCCAAGACTCATGAGATATTGTAATAAACTCTGTCATTCGTGGAAATATATAATCTAAATTCAGTTTGTGGAACATATGTGTATGTGTGATGAACCTCCTGGGCACACATATGCATTAGTTCTCGGTTCCGTGGTTTTTCCACAGATTTGAGGGCGTCACAGATTGGTATCAGAGCCACGGGTTGACAGTAGGTTACACGCCTAGATAGAAACCTCAGATTGATATTATAGCCACGGGTTAACAGTAGGTTACACACCTAAATAGGAATCATAGATTGGTATTAGACACAGATTGGTAGTTAAGCCACGCTGACCAAAGGAAGCACCCTAGGACGCTTAGATTGGCTTTAAAACTACCTTGGCATAGAAAACCAGCCTTGAATAGGAGTTGTATGAGCCCTTGCAATGATTGTTTGTGATTGTGTGCTTAGTGTGAGTTGTGGGATGTCCCCAATCTGCTTGGTGACCTGCTTCTCCTTGGCGGTCACGGCTCGCTCCCGATCTGCAATGGCGCACTCACGACGCGCCAACTGCAACCGCAGCTCCTCCATGGCATCGACAGCCGCTGACCTTCAAATAGGCGAAGGAGGAGGAGCGGGCTCCACCGCTGCCGTCACAGGAGCCAGTCCAGCCGGCACAGAAGGTGGAGGCACCCGCGCCAGCTCGGGGGCCGGAGAAGCCGCCGCAGCCGCTGGACCCTGCGGCCCAGGACCTCCGCTGACCGGAGAAGGCCGGGGAACAGATGTGTCCCCGGCAGCCGGTGAGTCCCTGCGAGCGTGGGGACCCCTCAAAACAAGAGAAAAAGAAGTAAGCAAGTGACAAGATCCGGTGAGTACGAGCTTACCGAGGAACTCGGACACTCCAGCGGGCATGGAGCCCCGGCTTCCAAGCTGGGGTAGGACCACCGGAGCCTGGCGCCGCCGACGGGACCTGCACCGAAGGTACCCAGGCCCGCGGAACAGGGGTTGCATCCGGAGCCCCCTGGGAGACGGGGCAGCAGGGCTCCTGCCAGCAGCGCCCCCGGCTCCACTCGCCGATCCAGCCCCTGAAGCCCGAGGAGCCAGCGTCCCCGGATAAATCCTGGCGCCGCTCCCTCCGGCGCCACCGCCTGCCGAGCCTGCGGCCGGGACGCTCGTCAGCCGAGGCGCCTGTACCCTCGGCTCGGCCCCAGACTGTAAAAGCCCAAGAAAAGGGACTTGCAAAAACTTTTCTTCACCTCACAACACCACAGTTTTTATTGTGGACACCTTAAGAAATGTTGTGAATAGCAAGTAACCTCCATCAAAAGAGTGATTAGAGGGGAAAGCCTTCATTTGCACAAAGTGGGATTTGGACACATGAACATGAGAGGTTGAGCTCACTCCTAGAATTTAAAAAGTCTTGGGAAGGTTCAGTCCAAAGCTCATGCAAATTCAACACTTTTTGAGGCACTTTTAGGTTATTTCAAAAAGAGGCCAATTTGAATGTAAATTCAAATTGCAGCAACTTTCATCACCCAAATTCAAAAGTTAGCTCCATATCTAAACTCAGCATATTTTCCTGAGTAGTCCCACCAATTTTCAGTCCCATTGGACTTCATCTCGTCGGGAGCCGAATTTTCAAATTTAAATATGAAGGGAAGGTGGCCAAACCAGTTTGAAGATTGATGAATTCAAATTCTACCTCTGAGTTGGTTGCTAAATTCCCTTTTCAAGTCTGAGTAGGTGGGATATTTGCACAACAGAGAAGATTAGGGGGGAGAAGAGGGCCCACCAGTCAGCTAGACTTCGGCCCTAAGTCAACACCGAGCGAACTCGGTTTACCGGGCCTCGGCAGAGCTCGACACCGAGCCGACCGAGCAGCCACCTCGTCCCCCCTCCACACGCGCTGGCGACCAGCTTGCCGGCTCCGCCGCCTCAACCCGATCGTTAACCCGGGAGCAAACAGCAGCACGCTGCCTTCTTCATTGATCGCATGCTCGCTGTTTCCCTCACCCCGCACTAAACCGGAGCTCACCCCGCGCTCTCCTTTCCCGATCGCCGGCAGCAACCGAGCCCCGGTTGCTCGTGCCAGCAGCACCAAAAAGCAGCGCCCGTGCGTGCTCTACCACGACAGCCCCGCAAATCCGAGACTCCTAGCCTGTGGCGCGTGCAATTCGGCAACGATCGCTGAGGAACAGAGCACCAGCGGAAAGCCGCGAACTGCTCCCCGTGGACAGCACGCCACGGCCAGTTTCACCGCCGGACTCCTACACGAAAAAGGTGCGCTGTGCTCTCTAGATCGTGTAGATGCAAGCCGAATAGCGGTTGAACCACCGGATGAAGAGTATTTCCAGTTATTCCGAAACGTAGTGCATTCGGGTATAGCGCGGTCTACCCCAAAATTCCTGCTACTTGTTTAGCTATTGGCCGCGCAGGCTGGCCAACACCTTCCTCACTCCCTAGCGGCCCTCCTCGACCAAGAATCAAGGGAAATGACCCAGAAATGGCCGGGTTTAGGTTGTTTTTCGGGCCGCCATAGAATAACAGCTCGGTTCACCGTGGAGCTCTAGGTTGCCGACCTTTTCATGGGGTTTGGCGGCCATTTCCATCACCCTCGAGCTCCCATGGTGCTCTCCGACCCTTTGCCAATCATTTTGATGCGTTGTAACGCATTCCCGACCACGCCGGAACCCAAACCGCCGCTGTCACCGTCGGGAGCCCTGTTCCGGTGAGCTACGGCCGCCGCCGACGCCACCGACGAGTTCAGCGACGTGAGTTAGGGCGGGGCGGCAAGTTTGGGGCCGGGAGACGGCCGGGAGAGCAGTTCCGGCGATGCTCGCCGGAGTGCGCCGCCGCGGGCCCCTGTTTGGCGCGAGGAAGGGGAAGACTGCCGGGTGGGACCCACCGGCAGGCATTTAAACATTTTGAAATGTCCAGTTTGTAGTTCAAACTTTGGAGGACCACAACTTGGGTTAGGAGAATCCAAAAATTATGAAACAAATTTTGTTGGATTCCCCTAACAGAGTACAATCCAAATCTGAAACCCAATTTTTATAAAACCCAATAATTAATTCTGGAAAATTCTTTAAAGCTTTTCAGCAAAAGAATTTTAGAGGGAGTTTGGTTCATCCAAAAATCCCCAAATTTTGCCAGAATGTTCTTTAGGACATTAGCGAACCCCTGTAAAAGTTTCAGACCATTTGGGGTTGACTGGTTCAGAGCAATTCAATTTGGAAGGTGCTGTGTTCATTTGAATACAGAAACATTTTCAGAGAATTTCCAAAACTTGGAAATTCAGTTCTGGGCAATTCTTAACTCCAAAAATGCTAGGAAAATTCATGCAAACTCTATGAGCTATAATTGAAATTGTAGTTCACTAAGTTGGGCATGAACAGGGGTATTACCTCAGAATAAATTCTTCCTTGCTGATTTGCCAAGAGAATTATTCTGAGCAAACCACTCCATGAAAAGTGCTAATGTTTGGTCCAGAGAGTTTTCTTGTGACAAGAAACTCACACAAAAATTATCAGCTCCATTGGAGCTCTAGATCACCCCTGTCCTGTTTAACCACTTAAGGAATTAATATAGAAAAGGGGGAAAACCACTTAGCATTTAACCATGTGATTAAGTCCAAGCCAAACCACCAACACCAGTTCATCTTTAAATTCTTAAACAAAGTTCCAGGTGTTAGAGGCTGGTTATTAGAACTAATAGTAGAAGTCTTATTCTAAAACTCACATTTGCATCTAAATTAACGTGTAGTATTTCATTAACGTGTAGCCGTTGAAGAAGAGACTCCGGAAGTGCTGGACTTCCTTCTTCCGGACGAGGAACTAACTACTGACCAGCAGCAACAAGGCAAGCCCCGGTTTGCATTAACCCTTTTATAAAGTCTTACTTTGTTTACATGTGTCATATGAAGTGTGTATGTGCATTAGGTATAGGATGAATGAAACCCCACTTGCATAACCAAAGGTTACTAAAAGAGTGAGGGTAGTGTCAAGGACCTCGAGTAGACAGGCTATGCTTAATGAGTCATAGGACTTCGGTACAAGTCGAGTAGTTGGAATCTACTCGCGAGATAGGCATTGGGGCATACGGGTTCGGTTGAGTGATGTGAGATCACTATAGTAATGAAAATGAGACTAGGCAGGGGCTAGGGCGCAGCAAGAGGAAGTCTTGTGTGCGCAGCCCTGTCCGTGTCGATTGAGGACCGAGCCGTGTGCGGCCCTGCTGAACAAGTATTGAACGTACCGAAGGCATATCAGATATATGGGCCCCGATAAACCAATGTAGCCTAAACCTCCGGGCGTCGAGGCATAGCACACCGATTTATAGGTGTAGGTTGAGGGCAGCAAGGTGGAAATCTGCCAACGGGCATAGAGAGATGCTCCGTGTGGGGAACCTCCTGCTCGTTTCGGTGCGACCGGTTCGATGTTTGGGCTGTTGGGTGAAAGGTTGTCCCGTACGACATCGAGTGAGCGTGCTGTGCAGCTCCACGGGTGGGCGTACATGACGTGCTCTTTGGGTTTTCCCTGCAGGTGTATATCGAGTCGATTCGCCGTCCCTCGCGGTGACGAGTACCGCTTGTTCACTGCGTCGTAACAAAGATTAATGGATGAAACATGTTGATTCAATATTGCTGGTTGATATAATTGTATTGCTACATGTGTGCCACCAAATACTGCTTACTAAATTTCAGATTTCATGAACTGTTAACTTGTTGCTAAAAGATGAACTAATGATGAACTTGTAGGCGTGTCGTTTTGCTGAAATGTTACTAACCGATGTCTTGGTATACCTCATGTAGAGTTTCATGCTTAGGTGAGTCGGTTAAGCCTTGCTGAGCCTTCGTGCTCATGGTTGCTGCTTAAGTGTTTTTCAGGTGAGGAGCCACCCACGGACTCGGAGTACGAGTCCACCGGCGAGGGTTACCCTCCGTCGGGGACCACGGCTGAGTGGGAGCCGTACACGCCGCGCTGAGCTGAGGAGTGCAGCTAGTGTGGGTTGCCCTAGGGCTGGGCAACCAACTTTTGCTAGATAGACGGGCGTGAGTTGTGTAGTATAGACTTCCGCTATGTAACATAAACAATAGTTGTAACTGAAGTTTGTACCTATTTGTACAGTTTCAGTTGTTTCCCATGTAATATATTATGTTCTTATGACGTGTGCTGTCGGGTATCGCATCACGCGACACCACCCTCTGCGATCCTGGATGAGCGGATTCCGGTCCGCCACAGCCTGGTATCAGAGCTGCAGTGGGGATAGCACAGCACTAAAGGACTGCATTATGGGAAAAACTTAGGTTTACGGTTAGGATTCGGTAGTTGCCCAAGTAAGGACTATATTAGCATAGTTACTTAAAGTGGCAAAGACTAACTTATGTGTTATAATTCTGAATTTCAATTATGTAACGACGCGCCTACGCTCTGATAAGTATGGTAAGGAATGCCACCGAAAGCGTTTCAATTTCGGTTAGCTCCCCCTGACGAGGAACGTGGCTCAGGGATAGAGTCTCACAGCTTGGTGTGAGATGTCAATA
Organism: Neostapfia colusana; assembly: GCA_030760725.1. NCBI lineage: Eukaryota > Viridiplantae > Streptophyta > Magnoliopsida > Poales > Poaceae > Neostapfia > Neostapfia colusana. The sequence continues at coordinate 23,579,094 of JASWHV010000019.1, read as the reverse complement.
TGAACCTCTTGGACTCTTCATGTCCCTGAGTTCATATAAACGCTGATCCCTAGCATGCATTAGGCAAGTAAGTGGAGACCCCATCGCGTGGTCAGTAACGCGAGAGTGTGTTCGTCTGGAAATAGCCCAGAAGGACATACGCAGCGCTTGCCATCGGCGTGCCCTGCAGGGCAGTAGGTGGTATCTGTTGGGTTGATAACATTCCCAACCGTGACGACCCGTTCATGACCTACTCGGGTTCCCCGTCGTGTGGTGTTGAAACACGATCACGTGCCTTGAGACGTGACTTAGCTCAAGGACGGCCGTATGACAATGATACGGGCGTTTGTATTTACTTTCCAATATGGAACTGCCTGGAATGAACAACCTTTGAGTGTACCATTATTGTGTGGTTTTCTGCAGGTACTAACCACGTATGTATCCGTGTAGTAAACGTGTGCAAGAGACCGTTTAGTGTCACACTTGAGACGTATATGCCGGTATGATCCGGTTAGGATTTTCTTTTGTGAGGAACGTAGTACCGAGATATTGTAGGCATATGCATGAAAATAATGGTAACAAGGAATTAAAATCTGTAGGTTCAACATTTAGGACCCTGGTTAGGTATAAGAATGGGATAGTGGTAAGTGTAGTTCCAAAAAGACTGAAAATCAGAGTGCTCTGTTTTGGACAGCAAGTTTGCTGATCTTCCACAGGGCATAACTCACAGGTCTTTTAGCACAGAGAGGTGTGCTATATAGTTCTGGAAAGGTATTTAAGTACTCTACAACTTTGTTGTAGACTCCCAGAGCTGAAACACACCTTAAGCTGGCTTAAATTCCAAAGGAATGTAAACTGTCCAGAACCCCGACAGAGTAAAACATTCTCTGATCTGTTCTGTTTTTCAAACATAACTCCCAGGTGAAAAATCAAAAATTAGTATATAATACATCCTTAGAAAGAGTAAAAGATGTGTGATATCTTTGCAATTCAAAGTTTCTGAAATTTCAGCACAGATTTCAGTGGAAACCAGGGTTGAAAACAGCCACTTCCAAGGGAGGTGCTGTTAAAATTCTCCCAGAAATTCTGTTGACTTTGAATTAGCATAACTTTTTAACCAAAGCTGATCTGAGGGCAAATGAGTACTCGTTGTAAAGATACTGAAGTTAAATTTAACTTTGGTATTCAACTTGAGTCATGAAAATGCCCAGAACCAGATCAAAACTTGGAATAGGTAGAAACTGGTCATTCTGACAGAAGAATGACAGTTGAACTCTTTGGAGAGGGTGTTGTACCCTAAGGGTGGTATACGTGATGACAACACGATAATAATGTCTCGTAGAGACCAAACCCAGTTATGGTGAGCTTCCAAAGTGGAGGTTCATCAAGTTGGATTAAACTAGCCTGTGTTTGGTCTGGTAATGGTGTAGCTTGTGCAAAGTTATTACATTATCTACTTACGAGATATATCGCATGTTTTTGTTGTCATAATGTTTTTACGCCCATTTCTATTGGACTGCATGCAAAATGTTGCGGGACTGATATTATTGTCGTATGGTTGCAGATGGTTCGCACTAGTACCACACACGAGGTAGGTGGCTCTAGCCAAGGGGGAGGCGATGACTCCCAGCCACCGGCCTACGACAGCACCCCGCAGCAGCAGCCACCACCGCCGCCTCCGCTTACTCTAGCGGATGTGATAGCCGCACTGGTGGGAGGTCGTGAGGAGCAGACCAACCTGCTCTGCAAGATCGTGCAGAATACGTCCCAGGCAGGGGGACGTCAAGAGCGAGGGACTCGTGAACCCCGTGAAGTGTCGTACTCGGATTTCATGAGTACGCACCCTCCAGTGTTCACCGAAGCCGAAGAACCACTGGAGGCGGACAACTGGCTGCGGACTATCGAGTCCAAGTTTGGGCTGCTCCAGTGTACGGAGCGACAGAAGACCCTGTTCGCAGCACAGCAGCTCCACGGTGCCGCTGGTGCGTGGTGGGCGAACTATGTCGCCTCACGTCCGGCTGGCCATGCTGTGGAATGGCAAGAGTTCCGGGAGGCGTTCCGCGCCTACCACATTCCTCCCGGAATAATGAAGTGGAAGTTCCAAGAATTCTTGGAGCTGAAGCAGGGCTGGAGGAGTGCCCACGACTACTCCCGTGCCTTCAACCATCTGGCGCAGTATGCGTCAGACTATATCTCCACGGAGGAGAAGAAGAGGGAGCATTTCTATCGGGGGTTACACCCCGAAATGAAGATGCACCTCGTTCAGTGGAATCGCGGCACATTCAACGACTTAGTCAATGCCGCGATCATGCAAGAGGACGCTCAGCGGGAGTTGGCAGCTGAGCAGAGGAAGCGCAGCGCTCCACCTAGCAGCGGTGGTGGCGCGCCTCAGAAGTACCGTATGGTGTATCGGACACCATCCGGGCAGCAGTGGCGTCCACCGGCGCGACCTCAACAGTTCGGGGGACGTTCGTTCCAAGCACCCCCGTTCCGTCCGCCGATGCCACCACCAAGACAGCAACAGAAACAGCAGCAGCAGACGGTACCCCGGGCGTTTCCACCGCCACAACGCGCCCCGGGTTTCCGTCCACCGATCAGCGGGGGACCGCCCCGTTTCACCTGCTTCACGTGTGGCCAGGCGGGCCACTTCGCGAAGGACTGTTCCCAGGGGCAGCAGAGCAGTGGGCAAGCCCAGTTCCAGGGCGGTGCTCGAGGCCGACCTCCGGTGATGAAGGTTGGTCAGCGGACTGGAGGCGTCCGCAACCTCGACAATGAGGACGCCCCAGAGGGAGACAACATGCTGGCGGGTACGTTTACTCTCAACAATCAAGCCATCGTCATATTATTTGATTCTGGTGCAACCCACAGCTTTATAAGTGCATCCTATGTGGCTAAACATCAATTGCAAGTCTTCCCAACTGACTGCACTTATATGATCTGCTCGCCGGGAGGGAAGATTTCAGCTAATATGATGATTCCAAAGGCACCTCTTTGCTTAGGTGGGAAACTATATCCCACCACCTTGATAATCCTTATGGGACAAAAGATTGATGCAATCTTAGGGATGTCATGGCTACAATACCATGGCGCTGTCCTAGAGACTCGGACACGGACGGTTCACTTAAATTCTCCATTCCACTGTCCGCATTCCATGGTGTTAGACACGCCAGTCCGGGAAGTTTTAGCGATTAATAACGCTGAAGCTCTCAAGTTAGAGGACATCCCCGTAGTCCGGGAGTACCCTGATGTGTTCCCGGATGATCTTCCGGGCATGCCACCTGAGCGGGATGTCGAGTTCAAGATTGAACTTGCACCCGGGACTACACCCATATCACAGAGACCATACAAAATGGCTCCCAATGAGCTGGCTGAACTGAAAGAACAGCTCAATGATCTGTTGAGCAAGGGTTTCATTAGGCCGAGTTCCTCGCCTTGGGGATGCTCGGCGCTGTTTGTAAAGAAGAAGGATGAAACCCTGAGGCTGTGTGTGGACTACCGGCCGCTCAACGCCGTCACCATCAAGAATAAGTACCCACTGCCCCGTATTGACATCTAGTTTGATCAACTTGTGGGGGCAAGTGTATTCTCAAAGATGGACCTTCGCTCTGGATATCACCAGATCAAAATCCGGGCGGAGGATATCCCGAAGACGGCGTTCTCAACGAGATACGGCTTATATGAATATCTCGTCATGTCCTTTGGTCTCACAAATGCTCCAGCCCATTTCATGTATCTCATGAACTCGGTGTTCATGCCGGAGCTGGACAAGTTCGTGGTAGTGTTCATCGACGATATCTTGGTTTACTCCAAGACAGAAGCCGAACATGCCGAACACTTGCGGATCGTTCTTCAACGATTGCGAGACCACAAGCTTTACGCCAAGTTCAGCAAATGCGAATTTTGGATCATCCAAGTGCCATTCTTGGGACATATCATCTCAGCTGAAGGCATTGCGGTTGACCCAAGTAAAATAGAGCAAGTGTTGAAATGGAAAGCTCCCACTTCAGTTCATGAAGTCAGAAGCTTCCTCGGGTTAGCGGGATACTACCGGAGATTCATTCCAAGCTTCTCCAAGCTCGCTAAGCCGATGACAGAGTTGCTGAAGAAAGGGAAGAAATATGTTTGGAACACGGCGTGTGAAGGAGCGTTCCGAACATTGGTGAAGCATCTCACAACAGCCCCGGTGTTAGCTCAGCCGGATACAACAAAGCCCTTCGACGTGTATTGTGACGCGTCCGGTATTGGGCTCGGCTGCGTGTTGATGCAGGAAGGACGTGTGGTCACTTATGGCTCACGCCAACTCCGGAACCATGAGCAGCATTATCCCACTCATGACCTTGAGCTTGCTGCAGTGGTTTTGGCGCTGAAAATGTGGAGGCACTATCTCCTGGGGAATTTGGTGCATCTCTACACCGACCACAAGAGCTTGAAATACATTTTCACCCAGAAGGAGCTGAATATGAGGCAAAGGAGGTGGTTAGAATTAATCAAGGACTATGAAATTGAGATTCACTACCACCCCGGCAAGGCGAACGTGGTTGCCGGCGCGCTGAGTCGGAAATCACATGTCCATCACCTCACCATTACACCGGTGGAGGAAGAAGAGCCAAGTTTATACTTGGTTCCTTATGGATCGCTGTACAACCTTGCCCTCATCCCTACTATTAGGGAGGACATCATTGCAGCTCAGAAGACGGATAAAGGCATGGCACATCTCCGGAGACGGATAGACAATGGAGAGATCAAGTGTTTCCGGAAGGATGATGAGGGACGCTATGGTTTAATGACCGCACAGTCGTGCCCCGAGATATAGAGTTGAGGAAAAAGATCCTCGATGAAGCTCACTTGTCTAAATACTCCATTCATCCGGGCAGCAACAAGATGTACCAAGATTTGAAACAGAAATTTTGGTGGACACGGATGAAGCGGGAGGTAGCGAAGTACGTATCCGAGTGTGATACGTGCCGACGAGTCAAGGCTGACCACATGAAGAAATCAGGGCTGTTGCAACCGCTGAAGATTCCGACATGGAAATGGGAAGATGTGAGCATGGATTTCATTGTGGTATTACCCCTAACATCCAACAAGCATGATTCCATATGGGTAATCGTTGATCGGTTAACCAAGACGGCTCACTTCATTCTGGTGAATACACGTTACAATGCCGGCAAATATGCGGAGCTATACATAGCGAAGATTCTATGCCTATACGGGGTACCCAAGACCATTATCTCAGATCGAGGTGCATTATTTGTATCTCGCTTTTGGGAGCAGCTACACGCTGCATTGGGTACTAGGTTGATCAGGAGCTCCGCCTATCACCCTAAGACAGATGACCAGACAGAGAGGGTGAATCAAGTTCTGGAAGACATGTTGAGAGCATGTGCCATCCACCATGGTAGGAACTGGGATAATCACCTACCATTGGCGGAATTCTCGTACAACAATGGCTATCAGGCGAGCATCAAGATGGCACCCCACGAAGCTCTCTACGGTCGTAAATGCCGCACCCCACTAAATTGGTGCGAGTCCGGTGAAAGGGTCACATTCGGGGTTGATGTGGTGAGCGACGCCGAAGAGCGCGTTCGGACAATTCAAGCCAATTTGAAGGCCGCTCAATCCCGACAGAAGAGCTACGCTGATAAGAGGCGTAGACCGTTGCACTTTGACGTCGGGAACACGTGTACCTCCACGTGTCTCCAATGAAGGGCGTGCACCGGTTCGGTGTGAAGGGGAAGCTCGCTCCCCGTTTTATTGGACCCTACGCTATCACCGATAAGTGTGGACCAGCGGCGTATCGATTGGAACTACCGGCATCTCTTGCTGGTGTCCATGATGTTTTCCATGTTTCGCAACTGCGAAAATGTTTGAAGCATACAGCTGCTGTTCCTACCGAAGACATCGGCGAGTTGAAACTGGATTTAACATATGATGAGTATCCGGTGGCCATTCTTGATGAGAAAGCCCAAACCACGCGTAGCAGAACGTTGTGGTTCTACAAAATCCTCTGGAGCAACCACACCGCTGATGAAGCGACGTGGGAGAGCGAGGAGTTCCTTCGCTCAAATTACCCAGAGTTCATGGCTTCTCAACACGGGTAAGTCCCTACTACATCGCTATCTCTTCTTTTGTAATCTCGGGACGAGATTCTTTTAAGGGGGGAGGGATGTAAAAGCCCAAGAAAAGGGACTTGCAAAAACTTTTCTTCACCTCACAACACCACAGTTTTTATTGTGGACACCTTAGGAAATGTTGTGAAGAGCAAGTAACCTCCATCAAAAGAGTGATTAGAGGGGAAAGCCTTCATTTGCACAAAGTGGGATTTGGACACATGAACATGAGAGGTTGAGCTCACCCCTAGAATTTAAAAAGTCTTGGGAAGGTTCAGTCCAAAGCTCATGCAAATTCAACACTTTTTGAGGCACTTTTGGGTTATTTCAAAAAGAGGCCAATTTGAATGTAAATTCAAATTGCAGCAACTTTCATCACCCAAATTCAAAAGTTAGCTCCATATCTATACTCAGCACATTTTTCTGAGTAAACCCACCAATTTTCATCTCCATTGGAGCTCATCTTGTCAAGAGCTAAATTTGCAAGAATTCAAAACTGAATTTGAATTTCAGTTTAAATATGAAGCAAATTTAACCAAACAAAGTTTGAATTTGAGAACTCAAATTCAAACCAATACTTGGAGGCTAAGTCTCTCATTAAATGGAGAGTAGCTGAGATATTTGCAGCAGAATTTGGAAAAAGAGATTAGGTGGAGAGGGGGCCCACAAGTCAGTGGGAGGACTGTTCTCCAAACCGAGCGTGGCCTGTTCTCGCCGACGCCGGTCGAACACAGGCCGCCAGCTCCTGCTCCCGCGCCCGAGAGGGAGGGACACCGCACGAGCCAGCGCGCCGTGGAGGACCGACTGCAGCGGCGGTAACACGCGCGGCCACGTGAAGATCATCACTGCTCCCGTGCCTCGCGCTGACCGACCCAACTGCCGCCGATCGACTTCCGGTGAGGATTCGGCCGAGCTCTCGCGTGCAGCACCCCCCCCCAGCCAAAAACCACACCAGCTACTCGCCCTCTACCTCCTCCGGCCGAAGACAATCGAGTTTAGCTGCCCAGAACCTAGCCCGGAGACTATCGGCGGTGACCGAGAAGAACAGCCCGCACGGGCTCACCGTGGGCAGCTCGAACCCGAGGCTTTCCTGGCCGAGCTAGGACACTCGGAGATGCGCCGGATAGTCTCGCTGCTACTAGCCAAGCCACAGCCCTGACGGTGGACCATCGAGCGTCAATTAGACGTTTTTCTCCTGGCACATCCACTCGGACCTCCGGGTAAGAATCCATCGAATTCATCCTTAATCATCGTTCTTAGGCCACCAAATTGTAAGGGCCTCAGTTTTTGACACACATTTACAGTGTTCATCACCACACCACACACCTCATTTGAGGAAGAATGATGAACACAAATGAAGAGCAAGTAACAATTATCAACATGCTCATTAGAGAACAAACTTACACATTGCAAAAGTGGTATTTCCCACATGTGATATAGATGGGCTGGACATATGAAAACTCCTACACTTTGCTAAGGATGTCCATGCCAAGTTTCACCCAAATTCAAAACCTTTTTGAGGTCAGTTTGGGTATAGTTAGGAACAGGGCAGTTTGAAACCATATTCAAATTCAAACTGTTTTTATCCCATGAATTTAAAAGTGGAAGGCATATTCTTACTCAGCACATTTTTGTGAGCTCACACACCAATTTTCACTCCATTTGGAGTTGATCTTGACATGAGCTAAGGGGGAGAAATTCAAACTTTATTTGAATTTCAAACTGAACTTGTGCTGAAATTCATTCAAACCAAACCTCATTTGAACTTGGATCAATTCAAATGGATCATGGGTGAATCATTTGAATTGCCAAGGGTAGTATGGGGTTCACTGTTTACAACAGTGATTAGGAGTAAATTTCAGAGGTTAAAATGGGGGGTGGGACCCACATGTCAGCCTCTACTTCAACACAAACCGACTGAAACACAGCTCAATCGGTTCCCGGGTGCAGTGTGCGCGCGCCACCGAGGGGGGCAGCCGGCGCCAGCTCCTGCTGCGCGCCCCAAGCCGGAGACCAGTCGCCGGGCTACTTATTCCCTCCCCGGCGTGCTTCAGTCGCCCATTCCCCGAGCTGCCGACGTGCACGACCTGTTCTTCCACTGCCATCGCCGCCGCCCAAGCTCACGTTTGATCAAGCCCGATCACTCGCGAGCACCGCCTCCTCCACAGCAAAACGGCACCAAGAGATCGTGAGCAACCTCCTAGACCCCGTGTTGTCCAGTGAGCAAGCGTCCTCGAGCTGTACGAGCCATTTCTCCGGCGAGCCGAACATCGCCGCCGATCGGGCTCTCGTGGACAGCACAACCCAGCCGCTGTCACGTCCTCTTCTCTACACAAGAAAGGTGCGTGATTGTATGTAGATGGAGTAGCCGAAAGCCGTTTGGCGATTGATCAAACCTCAGCCGAGAATTTCCAAGTTTACTCGTGATCAGTTCATAAGGACCGAGCTCACCTTCGGGTGAAATTCGTGCTCTATACACCAGGGATGGGCAAGCTCGTTCTCTAGTAGCGTCTACGCACGATAGCGCCCATGCCCGAACTGGAATCATAGGAAACCGTCGAGAATCGGCCATGATATGGCCGTTTTCCCCGCCGCCATGGCTGAACACCTCGGCTCACCGTCGAGAGCCTAGTTGCCGGTATTTCTAGCTTCCACCCAGCCCTGATTCGTGTTTCCCATGCTCTACTGATGCTCCCCGACCGATTCCCGGTCGATTTGGTGCACGGGAGAGCGGGACCGACCTCACCGGAACCCTAGCAGGTGCTGTCACCGGTGCGCACGGGTTTCCGGTCATCGCCGGCGGCCGGCGACCCCACCAGCGAGTCCAGGGGGTCAGTAAAGGGGCAGGCGCCGAGTTTCGGGCCGGGGGGTGGCCGGGAACTCAGTTCCGGCGAGGGTCGCCGGAGATCGCCGCCGCCGCGCAGTTGGCGCGAGGAGGGAGACGACGCACTGTGTGCGGGGCCCACAAGCCAGAGTTTAAACTTTTTCCCTGAATTTCAGTTTCAGTTCAAACTTCAAAGCCTTATAACTTTGGCTAGAAAGCTCCAAATTGAGTGAACCAAATTTTGCTGGATTCAGCTCTCTGAGTACTTTCCGGAAAATCAAGTTTCACTTCATGAAATTCCTTATTTCCCCAGAATTAATTCCTCAAAGTTTAAACTGTTAGGAATTTTAACTAGAGAATCCTTTGGAGAAAAATCCTGAAATTTTGCTGAGATGTTCACCAAAATGTCCTTGAACTACCATAAAAATTTCAGATCCATTTGAGCTCATTTAATCCACCTAATGGTGTGATTAGTGAAACTGTTCCAGAGAAAATAGAAAATGTTCAGAAACATTTTCAGAATTTTCTCTGAAATTGTTTAGCTCATATCTTTTGTTAGAGACTTCCAAATTAAGTGAGACCAACTCCATTAGAACCCTCTGAAAATCTAGTTTTCAGAAAGTCATAGTTTGTTTCATGAAAATTTCTAGAACACCCTAAGAGTTCCAATTAATGTCAAGGACATAATTAATTGTGGAGGGCTCAAATGAGCTTTGCTGCGATTAAAACTTGACCAAGTCTCTGTTTAGGTTGTATCCAAGCCACAGTAAAAGTTTCACAGTCATTAGGTCTGTCTAGCAAGGGTTATAGACTTCACAACTTCAAAGTTAATACAAATGTATTTAAATTGATACATATATTGCTCTTATCATGTAGTCGCTAAGGTCGAGGAGGAACCCGACGTCCTAGACTTCGTAACTCCGGAGGAGCAGCTAGCCTACGACCAAGAGCAGCAAGGCAAGCTCCGGTTTGCATTAACCTTTTTACAAATGTTTATTGTTTTGAGCACATCTTTGAATATTGTTCTGTGCATTAGAGTCTTGATTGGAAACCCAACTGCATAGCCAAGAAAACCATGGGTTGGGTTTAGGATTGCAAACCCCGTTAGCTACTGCATTGCAAGGATAGAGTAGGATTCGGTATAAGTCGAGTAGTTGGAACTACTCGCGAGAATAGGCTAGAGGCACATTGCTCGGGTAGAGATAGCACATGATACATATGGCAAGAAAATGAGACCGAGCGGAGAGTAAGGGCAGCAGGACTTTGGGGCCTGTGTGCTGTAGCTCCGCTTGTGTCGATTGAGGACCGAGCCGTGTGCGGGCCTGTTGAACAAGCTAGAACAGTACCGAAGACCTACCGGCTATATGGGAACCGGGAAACTGATGTAACTCGGGTAGCTGGTTATTGAGGCATTGCCCGTCGTTCAGAGGGTAGGTTGAGAGCTTGAGGTGTAAATCGGCTGGCGGCACGGAGATGCGCGTGCAGAGACCTCTTGCTCGGGACGATGGGACCGGTTCAATATTTGGCTAACGCGTGAAAGGTAGTCACGTACGGCGTCCGTGATGGTTGTTGTAGGCAACATCGAGTACGGGCGTACGTGACGGGTTGTTCGGGTAACCCTGCAGGTGTAAATCGATTATAATCACCGTCCCTCGCGGTCAGTGAGTACCACTTGTTCACTGTACCGTGACGTAGAAAGAACAGGCTAGTTACATGTTAAAATGCTGCTGATTGAAAGATGGACTTTGCTCGTTAATGGTTTGTTGTAGTTTAGAGCTAACTAAAGTTCCTTTCAACTTTGGGCAAAGTACATGAGAGAAATGCGTTTCTTGTTTGATTGCGGCCCTCTCATGTGCCTTAGCGTAAGGTTCTCCACAACCTGCTGCTAAAACTTGAAAGTAAGGTTCTACTAATTAGGCGAGTCCTTGCAAATGATGTTTACCTCATGGAACCCATTACCCTCATGTAGAAGTTCCATGTTTAGGTGAGATGGGTCAGACTTGCTGAGCCTTCGTGCTCACTGCTTGTGTTTGAAGCTTTTGCAGGGTTCTATGAGGAAGGGACTCCCGAAGAGGAGACGGAACCCCAGGAGGGGAACCCCGTCAAGTGGGAGTCGTGCACGCCGCAGAGTTAGTGTGCGTGGGTGTGCTAGCAAGGACACGTTCGAGGGCTGAACGTGACTTGATGCGTAGTCTACGCCCGCGAGTGTGGACTAAACGTATTTTGATGTAAACACGTTCATAAAACTGTTTATGTAATAAACTTCCGCTTCCGCTTTGTACCTTTGACGTGTGTTATTCGGTGCTGTGCAACGCAGCACCCCTCAGCGTGATCCTGGCTCGACAGGACCAAATGGGGTCGTGTCAGCGTGGTATCAGAGCTCGCTTGAGGTTTAACATAGTACAAAGGTCTTCTTTTTCAAAAATCCAGTGAGGAACGAGTTAGTAGCCCGTATAAGGATGTTATTAGCATATAGAAAGTGGCATATTAACCTATTTGTTATGTCGGAAAATCGTGCTTCTCGGGACGTTCATGTCTTGTGGGGTGCACGTAAGCGCTGTCCACCAGTGCGCACAAGCTGAAGGGTGGAGCCCCACGGGTGGCAGGTAACCCGACCCACTTTAGTATCCTCTACGACTCTTCATGTCGTTTGGGGTATTCGAGCAACGTCTGTCCCTGGCGTGCGTGGTGCAATTTGGGAGACGCCGTCACGTGGTCTGAAACGTGAACACGTAACTCAAGGCGTGTTTGGCTTGAGAACATCCGGGCGAGTGATGACGGCCGGGTGTACGAACTGTATGGATTCCGGGCTCGGTGTGCAGCCGAGTCTGATGATTGTTTGAGTTTCTGCAGGTAGCCTGACCACGAAACGGTAGACGTGTAGCATCCGTGTGCGAGTGACGAGTAGTGCCACGGAACTAACGGAGCCGGCTAAGTCCGGTGTAGGTTTTTCCTTTGTGAGGACGTAGTACCGACATAATCTGGTGACGCATCGACGTCACACCCAACTAAATGAACAACTTTATTTAAAAACTTGAAGGTTTTGATCCAAATTAGTAAAACTTGATGTAACTCCTTCCCTTGAACAGGATATTCAAAGTTAACCAGTTTTCAACTTATAGGATGTTAAGGACAGAGCACTCTGTTTTCAGCTGAATCAATGCTGAAGTTAATCAGAGGTTAGAGGTTGAGTTCTTTCAAGGTTGGGGTGGTATGATACATTTCTGGAAAGCGTTGGAAGAGATTTACAACTCTTCTGTTGAGGTCCAGAGGTGTTTCATCCCTTAACCACTCGAAAAATGCAGTAGAGTTGAAACTGTCCAGAAAACAGGACAGAGCAAAGACTCTCTGTAAACTCTCTGTAAATTAAGCATAACTTCCTGCTTAAAAATCCAAAAATAGGAAATGAGGTACTTATGGAAATCTTATGAGATGGGTTACGACTTTGTAACAGAAAGTTTTGTCAGATTGGGAACAGAATTAACTGGGATTCTTGGATCAATTCAGTACCTAAAGCAGGGAGGTGCTGTCCAATTGATTCCAGAAATTCTGTTAACTTTGACATCTCATAACTTTTGAACCAGGACAGATATTAGGCCAAGCAAACACTTTCTGGAAAGCTATTGAAGTTAGATTTAACTTTGATGTTGAGCTCCAGAATTGGTTTTGCATTTAAACTGGCCTAAATCAGGTTGAAATGGAAACTGGTCGGAGCTGTCATGGTAACAGCAGATCAGCAGTCAAATTTGTTTAAAAATTTGAACTATGTTTCCAAGTTTTATGGGTTCAATGACATGTTTTATGTTATAACTCAGGGGTTTACTGTTGAAATAAATATTTGACAATTCTCAAATATATTTTTACAGATGGCAGCAGATAAACAGTTGGAGAACGGGTGGGTGGCTTCCCACTGTTCTGACCGTAGCGGCTACCCGGAAGCATTGTGGCAAATGCTCCAATATTTCGGGTACAACCAGATGCCGCAATACTTCACCAAGGAAGAAGGCGAAGAGGGGAACAAGACGTGGACGATCCATGTCGAAGTTCCTGCAGGACCTACGCCACCCGGTTGGGTGCCATTCACCGTCACGGTGAGGGGAAGACAACCGGAAGGGATGTGGCAAGTGGCAGCCCGTGACACTATGTCACATTTCTGCCAACTACACGTGCAGGCTATGGAGGGCACTCCATACGCCCTCGTTCCGGTGGAGGGACGAGCTCAGCATGTGTGGGAAGAGAGGTACCTGGAGGCAACAGACCCGAGTTGCCCAAGGTACAACCCCGAGGAGGCAAATCTCAGCCTCCAGATGAGGGCGGGAAACGCCGTGATGGACAGCCAAGCGGTTCATACAGAGCATCTCGCCACAAAGCTCAAGGATAGCACAAGCCGTGGAGATCATTTCGAGAGTGCTCACAGCGCACTCCGCAATGTGCTCCTTCCGACGATCAAGCGACTGAATGAACAACACAATCAGTCGCGTCGTCTGAAGAAGGCAAAGAAGAAGAGCCGTGTTGACATCGCGGCGTTGCAAGAGCTGGTGCAGACCCTAACCCAGCAGAATGAGGACCTTGCTCAAGAGCGGGACGATGCTATTGAGGAAGGACAAGGCTGGGAAGAGGACTACAACCAAGCTATGGACGAGGTGCATGCTTTGCAGGACCTCGTGCCCCCGGTGTTAGGCGTACCGGTAGTCTTGGGTCTTCCAGCCATGGGAGAACCCGGAATGGGAGAAGAGGTGCTAGACCCCGAGCCACCAGCAGAGGTACCGGAGGAGGACGACCCACAGGAGGTCGAGTTCTACTCCGAGTAGGGGGGTTACGGTTGCCAAGTAGGGCAGCTAGGGTAGCGTAACCCAACTTTTGTAATCGGTGACATGTCGGGTAAACAGTAGCGTATGTATAGGTAGTGACGACATGAGCACGACTTCTCGGAGATCCGAGAATAATGTATCTTGTATAAAGTTTCTGCTTTATCAATATATGTGAATGTTGTGCAAATTAATCATGTGTCACTTCAATACCTACTGTTGCGTATGGAATTTTAAGTAAGACATGTGCTGATCGCTGCTATTTTGAATTTCAGAATGACGCGTACTCGTGCCAACCCTGACCTTGGGGGTACCAGTCAAGGGGGAGAGACCTCCCAACCACCTCCCGAGGATTCCTCGGGACAGCAGCAGCAACAGCAACAGCAAACACCGCCACCGACACTGCCAATGGTTACATTGGCCGACATTGTCGCGGCAATGGCGGACTCGCATCAGCAGCACACAGAGTTGCTGCAGACTCTCATCGCCAATACGTCTCGTCCAGAGAGACGTCAAGATCGTGAGGAGCGCCAACAGAGCTCCTACTCCGACTTCCTGGCGACTCATCCCCCTGTATTCTCAAGGGCGGAGAACCACTTGACGCGGACAACTGGCTCCGCGCCATAGAAATGAAGTTCGGGCTGCTCCAGATCAGCGAGCAGCGCAAGACTCAGTTCGCTGTCCAGCAGCTCCAAGGATCTGCGAGCGCGTGGTGGGCCAACTTCTGTGCTTCACAGCCCACCGACCGAGTGATGACCTGGGAGGAGTTCCGGACGGCCTTCAAGGCCTATCATATACTGCCAGGTCTGATGAAGAGGAAGACGCAGGAGTTCCTACACCTGCAACAAGGGAGCCGGAACGCGCTGGAATACTCTAGAGCGTTCAACGATCTCGCGCTCTACGCGTCGTATCATGCCGATACCGACGAGAAGCGGCGAGACCATTTTTACCAGGGGCTTAACCCGCTCCTGAAGGACAAGTTGGCGATGTTCAATCACGGCAGCCTCAACGACATCATTGATGCTGCGATTGTTCAGGAGGACTCCGGCAAGGAGTTGGCGGCGGCAGAGCGAAAGCGAAGCGCGCCGCAGAGCAGCGGAGAAGGAGGCGGTCCTTCTCAGAAGTTTCGGATGGTGAATCGCCCACCATCAGGTCCACGCTGGCAGCCACCACAGCGGTCGATGCCGTTCCGCAGTCGGCCGTACTCTTCACTGGCATTCCGGCCGGCACTGCCAGTACCACCGCAACAACAACAGCAGCAGCGGGCGATGCCGCGTGCGTTTGCACCTCCGCAACGCATGCCGGGCTTTCATCCACCGAGTACTCCACCAGCAGCGGCCACATGTTACAAGTGTGGTCGTCCAGGACACTTCGTGAGCAGTTGCCCGGAGAGGCAAGGCGGCGGAGTGGCACCACAGTTTCCGGGGAGGAATCAACCCCAGAACCCTACTAATGCGCGGCGGGCAAACCCTAGGCCCGGCACTGTCCACCAACTTGCCATTGAGGACGTGCCGGAGGGCGAGCCAATCCTTGCGGGTATGTTCCAACTCCACCAGCATCCCGCTATAGTACTGTTTGATTCAGGCGCCACGCATAATTTTATTAGCCAAGCTTTCATTGCTAAACACAGTTTGCCAATACTACCCACCGATAGTCCATATTTAATTTGTTCACCGGGGGGGGGGGGGGGGGGAGATTTCAGCAAGCGTAATGGTCTCCAAAGCACCATTATGCTTAGCGGGTAGAGTGTACCCCACGTCTCTCATTATCTTAGAGGGACAGAAGGTCGATGTCATCCTAGGGATGTCGTGGTTAACCCGCCACGGCGCTGTTTTAGACACCGTCCTTCGAGTCGTACAATTAAACTCAGAGGTGCATGGTTCTCACTCATTATTTCTGGACAGTCCAGAAATAAAACTTTCAAGTGTCTATCAGTCCACAACTATCAGATTGGAAGACATTCCAGTGGTCCGAGAGTTCCCTGATGTATTCCCGGATGATTTACCGGGAATGCCACCCAATAGAGAGGTGGAGTTCAAGATTGAACTCGCACCAGGAACCATGCCAATATCCCGAAGGCCGTACAAGATGGCACCCAAGGAGTTGGCTGAACTGAAGACTCAGCTCACGGACCTTCTGGAGAAGGGTTTTATTAGGCCGAGCTCCTCCCCATGGGGCTGTTCGGCATTATTTGTCAAGAAGAAGGATGAGACGTTGCGGCTTTGCGTGGACTACCGTCCATTAAATGCCGTAACCATCAAGAACAAGTACCTGTTGGCACGGATCGACATGCTGTTTGATCAGTTGGTCGAAGCAAAGATCTTTTCCAAGATGGATTTAAGATCCGGGTACCATCAGATTAAGATAAGGGCTGAGGACATTCCGAAGACGGCTTTCTCGACGAGGTACGGACTTTATGAGTACCTGGTCATGTCCTTCGGCCTCACCAATGCTCCAGCTCACTTCATGTACTTAATGAACTCGGTGTTCATGCCGGAGCTGGACAAGTTTGTCGTGGTCTTCATCAACGACATCCTGGTATATTCCTAGTCGGAGGAAGATCACAAGAAACATCTGCGTATAGTCTTGCAACGGCTGCGGGATCACAAGTTATATGCAAAATTCAGCAAATGCGAGTTTTGGATATCGCAAGTGCCTTTCCTCGGGCATATCATCTCAGCGGAGGGTATCACTGTGGACCCGAGCAAGATCACGCAAGTGCTGAATTGGAAATCCCCGAGGACTGTTCATGAGGTACGGAGTTTCCTCGGACTCGCGGGATATTATCGTAGGTTCATTCCGAACTTCTCGAAGATTGCCAAGCCAATGACAGAGCTGCTGAAGAAGGCTACCAAATATGTTTGGAGTCCAGCATGTGAAGCAGCATTCAAGGCTTTAGTCAAGCACCTGACATCAGCACCGGTTTTGGCGCAGCCAGACACAACAAAACCGTTCGATGTGTACTGCGATTCATCCGGCATTGGGCTTGGGTGTGTGCTGATGCAAGACCGAAGGGTGGTCGCGTATGGATCACGGCAGCTTAGGAACCATGAGCAAAATTATCCAACTCACGACTTGGAGCTCGCTGCCGTGGTACTTGCACTGAAGATGTGGAGGCACTACCTACTCGGTAACCTCGTACACTTATATACCGACCACAAAAGCCTCAAGTACATATTCACTCAGAAGGAGCTGAACATGAGGCAACGAAGATGGTTAGAACTGATAAAGGATTACGAGATAGAGATCCATTATCATCCGGGCAAAGCAAACGTAGTGGCAGATGTGCTGAGCCGCAAGTCACACGTCAATAATCTGACCATCACACCGTTGGAAGAGAGCGAACCACCACTCCATGTGATTCCACACAGAGCTCTCTACAACCTAGCTTTGATCCC
This sequence comes from Neostapfia colusana, assembly GCA_030760725.1. Taxonomy (NCBI): domain Eukaryota; kingdom Viridiplantae; phylum Streptophyta; class Magnoliopsida; order Poales; family Poaceae; genus Neostapfia; species Neostapfia colusana. The sequence goes on along the minus strand of JASWHV010000019.1, from coordinate 23,561,975 downwards.
CACCATCTGTGAAGAGATAGCGGCAGCCCAGAAGAAAGACAAGGGCATGTCACATTTGCGGAGACGTATAGACAGGGGGGAGTTGAAATGTTTCCGGAAGGACGGAGACGGGGTCCTATGGTTCAAGGACTGGATTGTCGTACCCCGAAACCCGGAACTACGGAAGAAGATCTTTGATGAGGCTCACTTATCAAAGTTTTCTATTCACCCCGGCAGCAACAAAATGTATCAAGAACTCAGAAGAAAGTTTTGGTGGACACGGATGAAGCGCGAGGTTGCAAAATACGTGTCCGAGTATGATACATGTCGAAGGGTGAAGGCAGATCATATGCGGAAACCGGGACTGCTACAACCACTGGGCATTCCTGCCTGGAAGTGGGAGGACGTGAGCATGGACTTCATCGTCGGTTTACCCACCACCTTGCAGAAACATGATTCTGTGTGGGTGATCGTCGATCGGCTCACCAAAGTTGCCCATTTCATCCTGGTCAACACCAACTACAATGCCAAGAAGTACGCTGAACTGTACATCTCACGGATCCTATGCTTGTACGGCGTACCCCATACTATCATTTCGGATCGGGGCACTTTATTTGTGTCCCGTTTTTGGGAGCAGCTGCACGCTGCCTTGGGGACGAAGCTGATCCGTAGTTCAGCCTACCACCCGTAGACGGATGGGCAAACGGAGCGGGTAAATCAAATCCTAGAAGATATGCTGCAAGCTTGCGCTATCAACCACGGCAAGAATTGGGATGATCACTTGCCGTTAGCTGAGTTCTCGTACAACAATGGGTACCAAGCCAGCATCAAGATGGCGCCCTACGAGGCGCTATACGGAAGAAAATGCCGCACACCATTGAACTGGTGTGAGTCTGGCGAAAGGGTTACCTTCGGGATTGACCTTGTCAACAACGCGGAAGAAAAGGTTCGACTGATTCAAGCGAACCTAAAAGCCGCTCAATCCCGTCAGAAACAGTATGCGGACCGGAGAAGGCGCCCATTACAATTCGAAGTTGGAGATCACGTATATCTACGGGTGTCTCCAATGAAGGGCGTAAACAGATTTGGGGTAAGAGGAAAGTTGGCACCCCGATTCATCGGTCCATTCCAGATTACCGAAAGATGTGGATCAGTGGCATACCGGCTGAAGTTACCAGAAGCACTTTCCGGTGTGCACGACGTCTTTCACGTTTCCCAGCTGAGGAAGTGTCTTAAGCTATCAACTACCGTTCAGCTGGAAGACATTGAAGAACTGCAACCGGATCTCACCTATCGGGAGGAACCGGTGCAGATTATTGATGAAAAGGCCCGAACCACACACAACCGTACGTTGTGGTTCTACAAGGTTCTATGGAGTGATCACTCCATGGACGAAGCGACATGGGAGAGCGAAGAATTCCTTCGCACTAACTACCCCGACTTTTTCACGTCGCATATCCTGTAATTTTCCACCGTCCTCTCTCTCATTTTCACCTTATAATCTCGGGACGAGATTCTTTTAAGGGGGGGGGGAATGTAAGGGCCTCAGTTTTTGACACACATTTGCAGTGTTCATCACCACACCATACACCACATTTGAGGAAGAATGATGAACACAAATGAAGAGCAAGTAACAATTATCAACATGCTCATTAGAGAACAAGCTTACACATTGCAAAAGTGGTATTTCCCACATGTGATATAGATGGGCTGGACATATGAAAACTCCTACACTTTGCTAAGGATGTCCATGCCAAGTTTCACCCAAATTCAAAACCTTTTTGAGGTCAGTTTGGGTATAGTTAGGAAGAGGGCAGTTTGAAACCATATTCAAATTCAAACTGTTTTTATCCCATGAATTTAAAAGTGGAAGGCATATTCTTACTCAGCACATTTTTGTGAGCTCACACACCAATTTTCACTCCATTTGGAGTTGATCTTGACATGAGCTAAGGGGGAGAAATTCAAACTTTATTTGAATTTCAAACTGAACTTGTGCTGAAATTCATTCAAACCAAACCTCATTTGAACTTGGATCAATTCAAATGGCTCATGGGTGAATAATTTGAATTGCCACGGGTAGTATGGGGTTCACTGTTTACAACAGTGATTAGGAGTAAATTTCAGAGGTTAAAATGGGGGTGGGACCCACATGTCAGCCTCTACTTCAACACAAACCGACTGAAACACAGCTCAATCGGTTCCCGGGTGCAGTGTGCACGCGCCACCGAGGGGGGCAGCCGGTGCCAGCTCCTGCTGTGCGCCCCAAGCCGGAGACCAGTCGCTGGGCTACTTATTCCCTCCCCGGCGTGCTTCAGTCGCCCATTCCCCGAGCTGCCGACGTGCACGACCTGTTCTTCCACTGCCATCGCCGCCGCCCGAGCTCACGTTTGATCAAGCCCGATCACTCGCGAGCACCGCCTCCTCCACAGCAAAACGGCACCAAGAGATCGTGAGCAAACTCCTAGACCCCGTGTTGTCCAGTGAGCAAGCGTCCTCGAGCTGTACGAGCCATTTCTCCGGCGAGCCGAACATCGCCGCCGATCGGGCTCTCGTGAACAGCACAACCCAGCCGCTGTCACGTCCTCTTCTCTACACAAGAAAGGTGCGTGATTGTATGTAGATGGAGTAGCCGAAAGCCGTTTGGCGATTGATCAAACCTCGGCCAAGAATTTCCAAGTTTACTCGTGATCAGTTCATAAGGACCGAGCTCACCTTCAGGTGAAATTCGTGCTCTATACACGAGGGTTGGGCAAGCTCGTTCTCTAGTAGCGTCTACGCGCGATAGCGCCCATGCCCGAACTGGAATCAGAGGAAACCGTCGAGAATCGGCCATGATATGGCCGTTTTCCCCGCCGCCATGGCTGAACACCTCGTCTCACCGTCGAGAGCCTAGTTGCCGGTATTTCTAGCTTCCACCCAGCCCTGGTTCGTGTTTCCCATGCTCTACTGATGCTCTCCGACCGATTCCCGGTCGATTTGGAGCACGGGGGAGCGGGACCGACCTCACCGGAACCCTAGCAGGTGCTGTCACCGGTGCGCACGGGTTTCCGGTCATCGCCGGCGGCCGGCGACCCCACCAGCGAGTCCAGGGGGTCAGTAAAGGGGCAGGCGGCGAGTTTCGGGCGGGGGGTGGGCGGGAACTCAGTTCCGGCGAGGGTCGCCGGAGATCGCCGCCGCCGCGCAGTTGGCGCGAGGAGGGAGACGACGCACTGTGTGCGGGGCCCACAAGCCAGAGTTTAAACTTTTTCCCCGAATTTCAGTTTCAGTTCAAACTTCAAAGCCTTATAACTTTGGCTAGAAAGCTCCAAATTGAGTGAACCAAATTTTGCTGGATTCAGCTCTCTGAGTACTTTCCGGAAAATCAAGTTTCACTTCATGAAATTTCTTATTTCCCCAGAATTAATTCCTCAAAGTTTAAACTGTTAGGAATTTTAACTGGAGAATCTTTTGGAGGAAAATCCTGAAATTTTGCTGAGATGTTCACCAAAATGTCCTTGAACTACCATAAAAATTTCAGATCCATTTGAGCTCATTTAATCCACCTAATGGTGTGATTAGTGAAACTGTTCCAGAGAAAATAGAAAATGTTCAGAAACATTTTCAGAATTTTCTCTGAAATTGTTTAGCTCATATCTTTAGTTAGAGACTTCCAAATTAAGTGAGACCAACTCCATTATAAACCTCTGAAAATCTAGTTTTCAGAAAGTCATAGTTTGTTTCATGAAAATTCCTAGAACACCCTAAGAGTTCCAATTAAGGTCAAGGACATAATTAATTGTGGAGGGCTCAAATGAGCTTTGCTGCGATTAAAACTTGACCAAGTCTCTGTTTAGGTTGTAACCAAGCCACAGTAAAAGTTTCACAGTCATTAGGTCTGTCTAGCAAGGGTTATAGACTTCACAACTTCAAAGTTAATACAAATGCATTTAAATTGATACATATATTGCTCTTATCATGTAGTCGCTAAGGTCGAGGAGGAACCCGACGTCCTAGACTTCGTAACTCCGGAAGAGCAGCTAGCCTACGACCAAGAGCAGCAAGGCAAGCTCCGGTTTGCATTAACCTTTTTACAAATGTTTATTGTTTTGAGCACATCTTTGAATATTGTTCTGTGCATTAGAGTCTTGATTGGAAGCCCAACTGCATAGCCAAGAAAACCATGGGTTGGGTTTAGGATTGCAAACCCCGTTAGCTACTGCATTGCTAGGATAGAGTAGGATTCGGTACAAGTCGAGTAGTTGGAACTACTCGCGAGAATAGGCTAGAGGCACATTGCTCGGGTAGAGATAGCACATGATACATATGGCAAGAAAATGAGACCGAGCGTACAGTAAGGGCAGCAGGACTTTGGGGCCTGTGTGCTGTAGCTCCGCTTGTGTCGATTGAGGACCGTGCCATGTGCGGGCCTGTTGAACAAGCTAGAACAGTACCGAATACCTACCGGCTATATGGGAACCGGGAAACTGATGTAACTCGGGTAGCTGGTTATTGAGGCATTGCCCGTCGTTCAGAGGGTAGGTTGAGAGCTTGAGGTGTAAATCGGCTGGCGGCACGGAGATGCGCGTGCAGAGACCTCTTGCTCGGGACGATGGGACCGGTTCAATATTTGGCTAACGGGTGAAAGGTAGTCACGTACGGCGTCCGTGATGGTTGTTGTAGGCAACATCGAGTACGGGCGTACGTGACGGGTTGTTCGGGTAACCCTGCAGGTGTAAATCGATTATAATCGCCGTCCCTCGCGGTCAGTGAGTACCACTTGTTCACTGTACCGTGACGTAGAAAGAACAGGCTAGTTACATGTTAAAATGCTGCTGATTGAAAGATGGACTTTGCTCGTTAATGGTTTGTTGTAGTTTAGAGATAACTAAAGTTCCTTTCAACTTTGGGAAAAGTACATGAGAGAAATGCGTTTCTTGTTTGATTGCGGCCCTCTCATGTGCCTTAGCGTAAGGTTTTCCACAACCTGCTGCTAAAACTTGAAAGTAAGGTTCTACTAATTAGGCGAGTCCTTGCAAATGATGTTTACCTCATGTAACCCATTACCCTCATGTAGAAGTTCCATGTTTAGGTGAGATGGGTCAGACTTGCTGAGCCTTCATGCTCACTGCTTGTGTTTGAAGCTTTTGCAGGGTTCTATGAGGAAGGGACTCCCGAAGAGGAGACGGAACCCCAGGAGGGGAACCCCGTCGAGTGGGAGTCGTGCACGCCGCAGAGTTAGTGTGCGTGTGTGTGCTAGCAAGGACACGTTCGAGGGCTGAACGTGACTTGATGCGTAGTCTACGCCCGCGAGTGTGGACTAAACGTATTTTGATGTAAACACGTTCATAAAACTGTTTATGTAATAAACTTCCGCTTCCGCTTTGTACCTTTGACGTGTGTTATACGGTGCTGTGCAACGCAGCACCCCTCAGCGTGATCCTGGCTCGACAGGACCAAATGGGGTCGTGTCACAAATCGTGCACACAGGACCTAGACTGGCTAGCGGTCAATTTCTCTTCGCAACCCTAGCTAGAAAACTGACACAGTGCGGGGTATTTCATGTCGTTCCACGCTCAAACACGCGGCAGGAGTCGGGCGCACGGTGAGAACTCCTCTGGAGGTGTTTCCATATGCTGGCCTTTACTTGCCGGGTTTCCCTAGCACCCACTGATGCTCTAGAACGGGTGGGCTGAGTCGTTGGCAGGCTAGGACCACCGGGCGATGATTCCTATCATTCTCTGAGGCCGCCGCACGCTGCCGGCACCGTTCCGATCCTCTAGCGCCTAAACCGAGCCCACAAACATGTTTCCCGACCCCATAAACCCCCAGGCGGCGAGCCCCCGGCCGGGAGACTGCCGGAGACACTCAGCCGGTGAGGCGCCGCCTCGGTCCGGCGAGGTTAGCGCGCGCGGGAAGGAGGGCTCGGAGGAAGAAGAAGGGTGGGGCAGGCCCACCAGTCAGTGAGGGCGAGTTTAAAACGGGATCGAATATGGCCAGGATTCCGTGTGGCTGTGTACAGGAAAACCCAGTAACCCTGTGTGTTCTCGCTTCTCACTGGCTGCGATTTAAAGAGTGGGCCCAGGTTCTTTTCCAATAGTAAAACAATTCCAGTTTCCACTCAAACTTTAGAAATCCATAACCTTTGCTAGGAAGCTCCAAATTTAGTGATTCAAATTGGGTTGGATTCATCTTGCCTAGCTCTGTTCAAATATACAACCCAATTTGTATGAAACCCATTAATTAATTCTGGAAAATTCTTTAAAGCTTTTCAGCAAAAGAATTTTAGAGGGAGTTTGGTTCATCCAAAAGTCCCCAAATTTTGCCAGAATGTTCTTTAGGACATTAGTAAACCCCTGTAAAAGTTTCAGACCATTTGGGGTTGATTTGGTCAGAGCAATTCAATTTGGAAGGTGCTGTGTTCATTTGAATACAGAAACATTTTCAGAGAATTTCCAAAACTTGGAAATTCAGTTCTGGGAAATTCTTAACTCCAAAAATGCTAGGAAAATTCATGCAAACTCTATGAGCTATAATTGAAATTGTAGTTCACTAAGTTGGGCATGAACAGGGGTATGACCTCAGGATTAATTCTTCATTGCTTATTTGCTAAAAGAATTATTCTGAGCAAACCACTCAGTGAAAAGTGCTAATATTTGGTCCAGAGGGTTTCCTTGTGACAAGGAACTCACACAATAATTCTCAGCTCCATTGGAGCTCTGGATCACCCCTGTCCTGTTTAACCACTTGAGGGATTAATATGGAAAAGGGGGAAGACCACTTAGCATTTAACCAGGGGGATTAAGTCTAAACCAAACCACCAACACTCAGCTCACCTTTAAATTCTTAAACAAGGTTCCAGATGTTAGAGGCTGGTTATTAGGACTAATAGTAGAAGTCTTACCCTAAACTCACATTTGCATCTAAATTAACATGTAGTGTTTCATTAACGTGTAGCCGTTGAAGAAGAGACTCCGGAAGTGCTGTACTTCCTTCTTCCGGACAAAGAACTAACTCCTGACCAGCAGCAACAAGGCAAGCCCCGGTTTGCATTAACCTTTTATAAGTCTTACTTTGTTTATACGTGTCATATGAAGTATGTATGTGCATTAGGTATAGGATGAATGAAACCCCACTTGCATAACCAAAGATTCCTAAAAGAGTGAGGGTAGTGTCAAGGACCTCGAGTAGACAGGCTATGCTTAATGAGTCATAGGACTTCGGTACAAGTCGAGTAGTCGGAATCTACTCGCGAGATAGGCATTGGGACACACGGGTTCGGTTGAGTGATGTGAGATCGCTATAGTAATGAAAATAAGACTAGGCAGGGGCTAGGGCGCAGCAAGAAGAAGTCTTGTGTGCGCAGCCCTGCCCGTGTCGATTGAGGACCAATCCGTGTGCGTCCCTGCTGAACAAGTATTGAACGTACCGAAGGTATATCGGATATATGGGCCCCGATAAACCGATGTAGCCTAAACCTCCGGGCGTCGAGGCATAGCACACCGATTTATAGGTGTAGGTTGAGGGCAGCAAGGTGGAAATCTTCCAACGGGCATAGAGAGATGCTCCGTGTGGGGAACCTCCTGCTCGTTTCGGTGCGACCGGTTCGACGTTTGGGCTGTTGGATGAAAGGTTGTCCCGTACGACATCGAGTGAGCGTGCTGTGCAGCTCCACGGGTGGGCGTACTTGACGTGCTCTTTGGGTTTCCCTGCAGGTGTATATCGAGTCGATTCGCCGTCTCTCGCGGTGACGAGTACCGCTTGTTCACTGCGTCGTAACGTAGATTAATGAAGGAAATGTTATGATTCAATATTGCTGTTATGATATAATTGTATTGTTACATGTGTGCCACCAAATATTGCTCACTAAATTTCAGCTTTATGAACCGCTAAACTTGTTGCTAAAAGATGAACTAAGGATGAACGTGTAGGCGTGTCCATTTGCTGCAACATTGCTATCCTATGTCTTGGTATACCTCATGTAGAGTTTCATGCTTAGGTGAGTCGGTTAAGCCTTGTTGAGCCTTTGTGCTCACGGTTGCTGCTTAAGTGTTTTTCAGGTGAAGAGCTACCCACGGACTCGGAGTACGAGTCCACCGGCGAGGGTTACCCTCCGTCGGGGACCACGGCTGAGTGGGAGCCGTACACGCCGCGCTGAGCTGAGGAGTGCAGCTAGTGTGGTTTTCCCTAGGGCGGGGCAACCACTTTTGCTAGATAGGCGGGCGTGAGTTGTATAAAAGAAACTTCCGCTGTGTAATAAATACCCTAGTTTGTAACTGAGAAGTGTACTACTTTGTACATTCAGTTTGTTTTTCCCATGTAATATAATGTGTTCTTATGACGTGTGCTGTCAGGTGTCCTATCGCGCGGCACCACCCTCTGCGATCCTGGATGAGCGGATTCCGGTCCGCCACAGCCTGGTATCAGAGCCGCAGTGAGGACAGCACAGTACTAAAGGACTGCATTGTGGGAAAAACTTAGGTATACGGTGTGGATTCGGTAGTTGCCCAAGTAAGGACTATATTAGCATAGTTACCTAAAGTGGCAAGGACTAACTTATGTGTTATAATTCTGAATTTCAATTATGTAACAACGCACCTACGCTCTGGTAAGTATGGTAAGGAACGCCACCGAAAGCGGGTCAATTTCGGTTAGCTCCCCCTGACGAGGAACGGGGTTCAGGGATTGATCTCACAGCTTGGTGTGAGACGTCAAATATTAAACTCTTGGACTCTTCATGTTCCTGAGTTCATATGAAACACTGATCCCTAGCGTGCTTTAGGCAAGTAAGTGGAGACCCCATCGCGTGGTCAGTAACGCGAGAGTGTGTTCGTCTGGAAATAGCCCAGGAGGACATACGCAGCGCTTGCCATCGGCGTGCCCTGCAGGGCAGTAGGTGGTATCTGTTGGGTTGATAACATTCCCAACCGTGACGACCCGTTCATGACCTACTCGGGTTCCCCGTCGTGTGGTGTTGAAACACGATCACGTGCCTTGAGACGTGACTTAGCTCAAGGACGGCCGTATGACAATGATACGGGCGTTTGTATTTACTTTCCAATATGGAACTGCCTGGAATGAACAACCTTTGAGTGTACCATTATTGTGTGGTTTTCTGCAGGTACTAACCACGTATGTATCCGTGTAGTAAACGTGTGCAAGAGACCGTTTAGTGTCACACTTGAGACGTATATGCCGGTATGATCCGGTTAGGATTTTCTTTTGTGAGGAACGTAGTACCGAGATATTGTAGGCATATGCATGAAAATAATGGTAACAAGGAATTAAAATCTGTAGGTTCAACATTTAGGACCCTGGTTAGGTATAAGAATGGGATAGTGGTAAGTGTAGTTCCAAAAAGACTGAAAATCAGAGTGCTCTGTTTTGGACAGCAAGTTTGCTGATCTTCCACAGGGCATAACTCACAGGTCTTTTAGCACAGAGAGGTGTGCTATATAGTTCTGGAAAGGTATTTAAGTACTCTACAACTTTGTTGTAGACTCCCAGAGCTGAAACACACCTTAAGCTGGCTTAAATTCCAAAGGAATGTAAACTGTCCAGAACCCCGACAGAGTAAAACATTCTCTGATCTGTTCTGTTTTTCAAACATAACTCCCAGGTGAAAAATCAAAAATTAGTATATAATACATCCTTAGAAAGAGTAAAAGATGTGTGATATCTTTGCAATTCAAAGTTTCTGAAATTTCAGCACAGATTTCAGTGGAAACCAGGGTTGAAAACAGCCACTTCCAAGGGAGGTGCTGTTAAAATTCTCCCAGAAATTCTGTTGACTTTGAATTAGCATAACTTTTTAACCAAAGCTGATCTGAGGGCAAATGAGTACTCGTTGTAAAGATACTGAAGTTAAATTTAACTTTGGTATTCAACTTGAGTCATGAAAATGCCCAGAACCAGATCAAAACTTGGAATAGGTAGAAACTGGTCATTCTGACAGAAGAATGACAGTTGAACTCTTTGGAGAGGGTGTTGTACCCTAAGGGTGGTATACGTGATGACAACACGATAATAATGTCTCGTAGAGACCAAACCCAGTTATGGTGAGCTTCCAAAGTGGAGGTTCATCAAGTTGGATTAAACTAGCCTGTGTTTGGTCTGGTAATGGTGTAGCTTGTGCAAAGTTATTACATTATCTACTTACGAGATATATCGCATGTTTTTGTTGTCATAATGTTTTTACGCCCATTTCTATTGGACTGCATGCAAAATGTTGCGGGACTGATATTATTGTCGTATGGTTGCAGATGGTTCGCACTAGTACCACACACGAGGTAGGTGGCTCTAGCCAAGGGGGAGGCGATGACTCCCAGCCACCGGCCTACGACAGCACCCCGCAGCAGCAGCCACCACCGCCGCCTCCGCTCACTCTAGCGGATGTGATAGCCGCACTGGTGGGAGGTCGTGAGGAGCAGACCAACCTGCTCTGCAAGATCGTGCAGAATACGTCCCAGGCAGGGGGACGTCAAGAGCGAGGGACTCGTGAACCCCGTGAAGTGTCGTACTCGGATTTCATGAGTACGCACCCTCCAGTGTTCACCGAAGCCGAAGAACCACTGGAGGCGGACAACTGGCTGCGGACTATCGAGTCCAAGTTTGGGCTGCTCCAGTGTACGGAGCGACAGAAGACCCTGTTCGCAGCACAGCAGCTCCACGGTGCCGCTGGTGCGTGGTGGGCGAACTATGTCGCCTCACGTCCGGCTGGCCATGCTGTGGAATGGCAAGAGTTCCGGGAGGCGTTCCGCGCCTACCACATTCCTCCCGGAATAATGAAGTGGAAGTTCCAAGAATTCTTGGAGCTGAAGCAGGGCTGGAGGAGTGCCCACGACTACTCCCGTGCCTTCAACCATCTGGCGCAGTATGCGTCAGACTATATCTCCACGGAGGAGAAGAAGAGGGAGCATTTCTATCGGGGGTTACACCCCGAAATGAAGATGCACCTCGTTCAGTGGAATCGCGGCACATTCAACGACTTAGTCAATGCCGCGATCATGCAAGAGGACGCTCAGCGGGAGTTGGCAGCTGAGCAGAGGAAGCGCAGCGCTCCACCTAGCAGCGGTGGTGGCGCGCCTCAGAAGTACCGTATGGTGTATCGGACACCATCCGGGCAGCAGTGGCGTCCACCGGCGCGACCTCAACAGTTCGGGGGACGTTCGTTCCAAGCACCCCCGTTCCGTCCGCCGATGCCACCACCAAGACAGCAACAGAAACAGCAGCAGCAGACGGTACCCCGGGCGTTTCCACCGCCACAACGCGCCCCGGGTTTCCGTCCACCGATCAGCGGGGGACCGCCCCGTTTCACCTGCTTCACGTGTGGCCAGGCGGGCCACTTCGCGAAGGACTGTTCCCAGGGGCAGCAGAGCAGTGGGCAAGCCCAGTTCCAGGGCGGTGCTCGAGGCCGACCTCCGGTGATGAAGGTTGGTCAGCGGACTGGAGGCGTCCGCAACCTCGACAATGAGGACGCCCCAGAGGGAGACAACATGCTGGCGGGTACGTTTACTCTCAACAATCAAGCCATCGTCATATTATTTGATTCTGGTGCAACCCACAGCTTTATAAGTGCATCCTATGTGGCTAAACATCAATTGCAAGTCTTCCCAACTGACTGCACTTATATGATCTGCTCGCCGGGAGGGAAGATTTCAGCTAATATGATGATTCCAAAGGCACCTCTTTGCTTAGGTGGGAAACTATATCCCACCACCTTGATAATCCTTATGGGACAAAAGATTGATGCAATCTTAGGGATGTCATGGCTACAATACCATGGCGCTGTCCTAGAGACTCGGACACGGACGGTTCACTTAAATTCTCCATTCCACTGTCCGCATTCCATGGTGTTAGACACGCCAGTCCGGGAAGTTTTAGCGATTAATAACGCTGAAGCTCTCAAGTTAGAGGACATCCCCGTAGTCCGGGAGTACCCTGATGTGTTCCCGGATGATCTTCCGGGCATGCCACCTGAGCGGGATGTCGAGTTCAAGATTGAACTTGCACCCGGGACTACACCCATATCACAGAGACCATACAAAATGGCTCCCAATGAGCTGGCTGAACTGAAAGAACAGCTCAATGATCTGTTGAGCAAGGGTTTCATTAGGCCGAGTTCCTCGCCTTGGGGATGCTCGGCGCTGTTTGTAAAGAAGAAGGATGAAACCCTGAGGCTGTGTGTGGACTACCGGCCGCTCAACGCCGTCACCATCAAGAATAAGTACCCACTGCCCCGTATTGACATCTAGTTTGATCAACTTGTGGGGGCAAGTGTATTCTCAAAGATGGACCTTCGCTCTGGATATCACCAGATCAAAATCCGGGCGGAGGATATCCCGAAGACGGCGTTCTCAACGAGATACGGCTTATATGAATATCTCGTCATGTCCTTTGGTCTCACAAATGCTCCAGCCCATTTCATGTATCTCATGAACTCGGTGTTCATGCCGGAGCTGGACAAGTTCGTGGTAGTGTTCATCGACGATATCTTGGTTTACTCCAAGACAGAAGCCGAACATGCCGAACACTTGCGGATCGTTCTTCAACGATTGCGAGACCACAAGCTTTACGCCAAGTTCAGCAAATGCGAATTTTGGATCATCCAAGTGCCATTCTTGGGACATATCATCTCAGCTGAAGGCATTGCGGTTGACCCAAGTAAAATAGAGCAAGTGTTGAAATGGAAAGCTCCCACTTCAGTTCATGAAGTCAGAAGCTTCCTCGGGTTAGCGGGATACTACCGGAGATTCATTCCAAGCTTCTCCAAGCTCGCTAAGCCGATGACAGAGTTGCTGAAGAAAGGGAAGAAATATGTTTGGAACACGGCGTGTGAAGGAGCGTTCCGAACATTGGTGAAGCATCTCACAACAGCCCCGGTGTTAGCTCAGCCGGATACAACAAAGCCCTTCGACGTGTATTGTGACGCGTCCGGTATTGGGCTCGGCTGCGTGTTGATGCAGGAAGGACGTGTGGTCACTTATGGCTCACGCCAACTCCGGAACCATGAGCAGCATTATCCCACTCATGACCTTGAGCTTGCTGCAGTGGTTTTGGCGCTGAAAATGTGGAGGCACTATCTCCTGGGGAATTTGGTGCATCTCTACACCGACCACAAGAGCTTGAAATACATTTTCACCCAGAAGGAGCTGAATATGAGGCAAAGGAGGTGGTTAGAATTAATCAAGGACTATGAAATTGAGATTCACTACCACCCCGGCAAGGCGAACGTGGTTGCCGGCGCGCTGAGTCGGAAATCACATGTCCATCACCTCACCATTACACCGGTGGAGGAAGAAGAGCCAAGTTTATACTTGGTTCCTTATGGATCGCTGTACAACCTTGCCCTCATCCCTACTATTAGGGAGGACATCATTGCAGCTCAGAAGACGGATAAAGGCATGGCACATCTCCGGAGACGGATAGACAATGGAGAGATCAAGTGTTTCCGGAAGGATGATGAGGGACGCTATGGTTTAATGACCGCACAGTCGTGCCCCGAGATATAGAGTTGAGGAAAAATATCCTCGATGAAGCTCACTTGTCTAAATACTCCATTCATCCGGGCAGCAACAAGATGTACCAAGATTTGAAACAGAAATTTTGGTGGACACGGATGAAGCGGGAGGTAGCGAAGTACGTATCCGAGTGTGATACGTGCCGACGAGTGAAGGCTGACCACATGAAGAAATCAGGGCTGTTGCAACCGCTGAAGATTCCGACATGGAAATGGGAAGATGTGAGCATGGATTTCATTGTGGTATTACCCCTAACATCCAACAAGCATGATTCCATATGGGTAATCGTTGATCGGTTAACCAAGACGGCTCACTTCATTCTGGTGAATACACGTTACAATGCCGGCAAATATGCGGAGCTATACATAGCGAAGATTCTATGCCTATACGGGGTACCCAAGACCATTATCTCAGATCGAGGTGCATTATTTGTATCTCGCTTTTGGGAGCAGCTACACGCTGCATTGGGTACTAGGTTGATCAGGAGCTCCGCCTATCACCCTAAGACAGATGGCCAGACAGAGAGGGTGAATCAAGTTCTGGAAGACATGTTGAGAGCATGTGCCATCCACCATGGTAGGAACTGGGATGATCACCTACCATTGGCGGAATTCTCGTACAACAATGGCTATCAGGCGAGCATCAAGATGGCACCCTACGAAGCTCTCTACGGTCGTAAATGCCGCACCCCACTAAATTGGTGCGAGTCCGGTGAAAGGGTCACATTCGGGGTTGATGTGGTGAGCGACGCCGAAGAGCGCGTTCGGACAATTCAAGCCAATTTGAAGGCCGCTCAATCCCGACAGAAGAGCTACGCTGATAAGAGGCGTAGACCGTTGCACTTTGACGTCGGGAACACGTGTACCTCCGCGTGTCTCCAATGAAGGGAGTGCACCGGTTCGGTGTGAAGGGGAAGCTCGCTCCCCGTTTTATTGGACCCTACGCTATCACCGATAAGTGTGGACCAGCGGCGTATCGATTGGAACTACCGGCATCTCTTGCTGGTGTCCATGATGTTTTCCATGTTTCGCAACTGCGAAAATGTTTGAAGCATACAGCTGCTGTTCCTACCGAAGACATCGGCGAGTTGAAACTGGATTTAACATATGATGAGTATCCGGTGGCCATTCTTGATGAGAAAGCCCAAACCACGCGTAGCAGAACGTTGTGGTTCTACAAAATCCTCTGGAGCAACCACACCGCTGATGAAGCGACGTGGGAGAGCGAGGAGTTCCTTCGCTCAAATTACCCAGAGTTCATGGCTTCTCAACACGGGTAAGTCCCTACTACATCGCTATCTCTTCTTTTGTAATCTCGGGACGAGATTCTTTTAAGGGGGGAGGGATGTAAAAGCCCAAGAAAAGGGACTTGCAAAAACTTTTCTTCACCTCACAACACCACAGTTTTTATTGTGGACACCTTAGGAAATGTTGTGAAGAGCAAGTAACCTCCATCAAAAGAGTGATTAGAGGGGAAAGCCTTCATTTGCACAAAGTGGGATTTGGACACATGAACATGAGAGGTTGAGCTCACCCCTAGAATTTAAAAAGTCTTGGGAAGGTTCAGTCCAAAGCTCATGCAAATTCAACACTTTTTGAGGCACTTTTGGGTTATTTCAAAAAGAGGCCAATTTGAATGTAAATTCAAATTGCAGCAACTTTCATCACCCAAATTCAAAAGTTAGCTCCATATCTATACTCAGCACATTTTTCTGAGTAAACCCACCAATTTTCATCTCCATTGGAGCTCATCTTGTCAAGAGCTAAATTTGCAAGAATTCAAAACTGAATTTGAATTTCAGTTTAAATATGAAGCAACTTTAACCAAACAAAGTTTGAATTTGAGAACTCAAATTCAAACCAATACTTGGAGGCTAAGTCTCTCATTAACTGGAGAGTAGCTTTTATTTGCAGCAGAATTTGGAAAAAGAGATTAGGGGGAGAGGGGGCCCACAAGTCAGTGGGAGGACTGTTCTCCAAACCGAGTGTGGCCTGTTCTCCCCGACGCCGGTCGAACACAGGCCGCCAGCTCCTGCTCCCGCGCCCGAGAGGGAGGGACACCGCACGAGCCAGCGCGCCGTGGAGGACCGACTGCAGCGGCGGTAACACGCGCGGCCACGTGAAGATCATCACTGCTCCCGTGCCTCTCGCTGACCGACCCAACTGCCGCCGATCGACTTCCCGTGAGGATTCGGCCGAGCTCTCGCGTGCAGCACCCCCCAACCAAAAACCACACCAGCTACTCGCCCTCTACCTCCTCCAGCCGAAGACAATCGAGTTTAGCTGCCCAGAACCTAGCCCGGAGACTATCGGCGGTGACCGAGAAGAACAGCCTGCACGGGCTCACCGTGGGCAGCTCGAACCCAAGGCTTTCCTGGCCGAGCTAGGCCACTCGGAGATGCGCCGGATAGTCACGCTGCTACTAGCCAAGCCACAGCCCCGACGGTGGACCATCGAGCGTCAATTTGACGTTTTTCTCCTGGCACATCCACTCGGACCTCCGGGTAAGAATCCATCGAATTCATCCTTAATCTTCGTTCTTAGGCCACCAAATCATGCACACAGGACCTAGACTGGCTATCGGTCAATTTCTCTTCGCAACCCTAGCTAGAAAACTGACACAGTGTGGGGTATTTCATGTCGTTCCACGCTCAAACGCGCGGCAGGAGTCGGGCGCACGGTGAGAACTCCTCTGGAGGTGTTGCCATGCGCTGGCCTTTACTTGCCGGGTTTCCCTAGCACCCACTGGTGCTCTAGAACGGGTGGGCTGAGTCGTTGGCAGGCTAGGACCACCGGGCGACGATGCCGATCATTCTCCGAGGCCGCCGCACGCTGCCGGCACCGTTCCGATCCTCTAGCGCCGAAACCGAGCCCACAAACATGTTTCCCGACCCCATAAACCCCCAGGCGGCGAGCCTCCGGACGGGAGACGGCGGGAGACACTCAGCCGGTGAGGCGCCGCCTCGGTCCGGCGAGGTTAGCTCGCGCGCGGGAAGGAGGGCTCGGAGGAAGAAGAAGGGTGGGGCAGGCCCACCAGTCAGTGAGGGCGAGTTTAAAACGGGATCGAATATGGCCAGGATTCCGTGTGGCTGTGTACAGGAAAACCCAGTAACCCTGTGTGTTCTCGCTTCTCACTGGCTGCGATTTAAAGAGTGGGCCCAGGTTCTTATCCAATAGTAAAACAATTCCAGTTTCCACTCAAACTTTAGAAATCCATAACCTTTGCTAGGAAGCTCCAAATTTAGTGATTCAAATTGGGTTGGATTCATCTTGCCTAGCTCTGTTCAAATATACAACCCAATTTGTACTAAACCCATTAATTAATTCTGGAAAATTATTTAAAATCTTTTCAGCAAAAGGATTTTAGAGGGAGTTTGGTTCATCCAAAAGTCCCCAAATTTTGCCAGAATGTTCTTTAGGACATTAGTAAACCCCTGTAAAAGTTTCAGACCATTTGGGGTTGATTTGGTCAGAGCAATTCAATTTGGAAGGTGCTGTGTTCATTTGAATACAGAAACATTTTCAGAGAATTTCCAAAACTTGGAAATTCAGTTCTGGGAAATTCTTAACTCCAAAAATGCTAGGAAAATTAATGCAAACTCTATGAGCTATAATTGAAATTGTAGTTCACTAAGTTGGGCATGAACAGGGGTATGACCTCAGGATTAATTCTTCTTTGCTTATTTGCTAAAAGAATTATTCTGAGCAAACCACTCAGTGAAAAGTGCTAATATTTGGTCAGAGGGTTTCCTTGTGACAAGGAACTCACACAAAAATTCTCAGCTCCATTGGAGCTCTGGATCACCCCTGTCCTGTTTAACCACTTGAGGGATTAATATGGAAAAGGGGGAAGACCACTTAGCATTTAACCAGGGGGATTAAGTCTAAACCAAACCACCAACACTCAGCTCACCTTTAAATTCTTAAACAAGGTTCCAGATGTTAGAGGCTGGTTATTAGGACTAATAGTAGAAGTCTTACCCTAAACTCACATTTGCATCTAAATTAACATGTAGTGTTTCATTAACGTGTAGCCGTTGAAGAAGAGACTCCGGAAGTGCTGGACTTCCTTCTTCCGGATGAAGAACTAACTCCTGACCAGCAGCAACAAGGCAAGCCCCGGTTTGCATTAACCTTTTATAAGTCTTACTTTGTTTATACGTGTCATATGAAGTATGTATGTGCATTAGGTATAGGATGAATAAAACCCCACTTGCATAACCAAAGATTCCTAAAAGAGTGAGGGTAGTGTCAAGGACCTCGAGTAGACAGGCTATGCTTAATGAGTCATAGGACTTCGGTACAAGTTGAGTAGTTGGAATCTACTCGCGAGATAGGCATTGGGACACACGGGTTCGGTTGAGTGATGTGAGATCACTATAGTAATGAAAATGAGACTAGGCAGGGGCTAGGGCGCAGCAAGAAGAAGTCTTGTGTGCGCAGCCCTGCCCGTATCGATTGAGGACCGATCCGTGTGCGGCCCTGCTGAATAAGTATTGAACGTACCAGAGGCATATCGGATATATGGGCCCCGATAAACCGATGTAGCCTAAACCTCCGGGCGTCGAGGCATAGCACACCGATTTATAGGTGTAGGTTGAGGGCAGCAAGGTGGAAATCTGCCAATGGGCATAGAGAGATGCTCCGTGTGGGGAACCTCCTGCTCGTTTCGGTGCGACCGGTTCGACGTTTGGGCTGTTGGGTGAAAGGTTGTCCCGTACGACATCGAGTGAGCGTGCTGTGCAGCTCCACGGGTGGGCGTACGTGACGTGCTCTTTGGGTTTCCCTGCAGGTGTATATCGAGTCGATTCGCCGTCCCTCGCGGTGACGAGTACCGCTTGTTCACTGCGTCGTAACGTAGATTAATGAAGGAAATGTTATGATTCAATATTGCTGTTATGATATAATTGTATTGTTACATGTGTGCCACCAAATATTGCTCACTAAATTTCAGCTTTATGAACCGCTAAACTTATTGCTAAAAGATGAACTAAGGATGAACGTGTAGGCGTGTCCATTTGCTGCAACATTGCTATCCTATGTCTTGGTATACCTCATGTAGAGTTTCATGCTTAGGTGAGTCGGTTAAGCCTTGTTGAGCCTTTGTGCTCACGGTTGCTGCTTAAGTGTTTTTCAGGTGAAGAGCCACCCACGGACTCGGAGTACGAGTCCACCGGCAAGGGTTACCCTCCGTCGGGGACCACGGCTGAGTGGGAGCCGTACACGCCACGCTGAGCTGAGGAGTGCAGCTAGTGTGGTTTGCCCTAGGGCGGGGCGACCACTTTTGCTAGATAGGCGGGCGCGAGTTGTATAAAAGAAACTTCCGCTGTGTAATAAATACCCTAGTTTGTAACTGAGAAGTGTACTACTTTGTACATTCAGTTTGTTTTTTCCATGTAATATAATGTGTTCTTATGACGTGTGCTGTCGGGTGTCGCATCGCGCGGCACCACCCTCTGCGATCCTGGATGAGCGGATTCCGGTCCGCCACAAATGAATCTTGGATTAATGCCATGCAAGAAGAGTTAGAAAATTTTGAAAGAAATAATGTTTGGAAACTTGTACCTCCACCTCAAGGTCACACATTAATTGGAACTAAATGGGTATTTAAAAATAAGCAAAGTGAGGATGGGGTTGTGGTTAGGAATAAAGCTAGGTTGGTTGCTCAAGGTTTCACTCAAATTGAAGGTCTAGATTTTGATGAAACATTTGCTCCTGTTGCTAGATTAGAAGCTATAAGAACTTTATTTGCATTTGCTGCATCTAAAGGTTTCAAGTTATATCAAATGGATGTTAAAAGTGCTTTTCTTAATGGCTACATAGAGGAGGAGGTTTATGTTAAGCAACCACCGGGTTTTGAAAATCCAAATTTTCCTAATCATGTTTACAAACTGTCCAAAGCCTTGTACGGTCTAAAACAAGCGCCTAGAGCATGGTATGATAGGTTAAAAACATTCTTACTTGAAAAGGGGCTTACCATGAGCAAGGATGATAAAACTCTTTTTGTACTTAAGCATGGCAATGACTCATTATTCGTTCAAGTGTATGTGGATGATATTATCTTTGGTTGTGCTTCTCATGATCCCGTGTCCAAGTTTTCAGCTATGATGAGTTCAGAATTTGAGATGAGTATGATGGGAGAACTCACATACTTTTTGGGGCTGCAAATCAAGCAAACAAAAGAAGGAACTTTTGTGCATCAAACTAAGTATACAAAGGACCTTCTTAAGCGCTTCAACATGGACAAATGCAAGCCTCTTCGGACACCAATGGGAACAGCAACAACACTTGAACTTGACGAAGATGGTGACCCGGTCGATAAAAAAGAATACAGAAGTATGATTGGATCACTTTTGTATCTCACGGCGTCAAGACCGGACATACAATTCAGCGTATGTCTTTGTGCACGTTTTCAAGCTTCTCCACGTGCTTCACATCGCCAAGCCATCAAAAGGATTCTCAGGTACCTACATGGAACTCAAGAATTTGGCATTTTTCTTCCTTCTTCCTCAACCGTTTCTTTGAAAGCTTTTTCGGATGCTGATTTTGGGGGTTGTAGGATTGATAGGAAAAGTACTTCGGGTGCTTGTCATTTTCTTGGTAATTCACTTGTTGCTTGGTCCTCTAGAAAACAAAGTTCAGTTGCACAATTCACGGCCGAATCTGAATATGTAGCTGCGGCTAGCGCTTGCTCACAAATTCTTTGGATTGTTCAAACACTTAAGGACTATGGGGTTGATTTAGATAGTGTTCCACTGTTTTGTGATAACACTAGTGCAATTTGTATTGCTAAAAACCCCGTGAAACACTCTAGAACTAAGCACATTGACATTAGGTATCACTTTCTTCGTGATAATGTTGAAAAAGGAAACATTGTGCTTCACCATGTCGATACCGAACAACAATTGGCTGATATTTTTACAAAGCCTTTGGATTTCACTCGTTTTTGTTTCATTCGTAGTGAAATAGGGGTTATGCATCCTCATGGCTTAAATTGAGGGGGAGTTTTTGAAACTTTGAAAGTCTACGTGTGAATCTGAAACTAAAATAATATGAGCATAGTATTTCATACATATATGACTTTGTGATTCCTTTTACAGGCTGAAAGTTCTTACTACATTACTCATGTTATACATTTTGTAGTTTTTGCCATGACTAGTAATTGGAATAATTACTTACACTAAATCTAGTCATGATCGAACTTTCTTGCTGTTTTGAACTTGTTGCGTGCTCACAAGTACTTTCAATCATAAAAAATTAATCAAGTGATCAGCTCACATGTTGAGTTTTCAAATAAAAAATTGAGAAAAGATCAAGAGAATATGCATGCATCGCACTTCTTCTTTTGAGATTGCTTATCATTGCACTAAGATATGAACTTGGAAGGAATTGTGTATGACTAAAACCATGTCCTTAAGCTTCTGATTGTCAAATGACATAGGCTTGGCTTGGTTGGTTAGAATAAGGCTGATGCGGCATATAATCTCTTGCAAATATCATATGATCAACTTTGTGCCTTACATGATTATGAATAATAAAAATGCAGCAACAAGTGTCATGTTTTCAGGTTTTGAAATAGTTGAGTAAGGGAGATCATGACTTGCTTAAACTAAAAAATACATTTGATCTCTAGCATGGCTTACACTATTTTATGTATATCATTGATGTGATAGTGTAAGTAACCTGATAGTATGACTTGGATGAGCTTTGTTTTGTATGTATATGTTACAATATGCTCATAACATTTAAAAATTTCTCTTTTGAACCTTGCTGAATACATTGTCGAAGGGGGAGAAATGTGTATAAGGAGAGATTTTTTTTACACTTTGCATATGTTATACACTTTCTTCCTTCTCTGATTTTAAAAAATGGGGAGAAATTAATAAAGGGGGAGAAATGAGTTTTCAAAGCTTTTCAAAACTTTTCATAAGCCAATGTTCGGATTTTAATTGGTGTTGCCAATGCATTCATCAAGGGGGAGATTGTGAGACCTATGTGTGCTGAATACATTGGCAATTAGGATAAAAGTTAGCATTAACATTCAAAGTTTTGAATATTGCCAAAACATTCTTCTGTGGCAAGGTCCAACAAGTTCTTTGTTAGGTCCGCTAAGTGTTGACAAGGTCCGACGCAAGGTCCGGAGAGCTTCTGTGAGGTCCGGAGCTTGTTTTTAGGGAGCTCCCGTGAAGTTCAACTCGTAGAACTGCAGCGTCTTGTTTTTGCTTTTAACTCGCAATGTTTCAAACTTGCTTTATGGGAAGGTTTGCTTAGTATTAATTTGCTAAGTTTTTGGTGTGTTTTGGTGGTTATGGCTGTTATCATTTGATATGGTTTGCAACATGCTTATGTGACGTGCTCATGTAAGGTGTTGTGGTTTTCGAACTAACGTGAGTCAAGTCGAGGACTTGTGCTTGGAAGAATTGGTTGTTTATTCATGTGCAGGTGTTGTTTGAGTTCAAGACATGGCTGGTGACAGGATCCTTGGACTAGTCTCAGGGAGGAGATAAGGTTCCAATAACCAAGTTCGGGAGGAGCTGTGGTTGAGTTGATCGGGAGGTCGCGCAGCATGTTTGGATCAAGGGCAGTGCATATGAAGGTTGCGTGTACGTCGTTGGAAGGTGTTTGCACGTGTGCAAGGAGTGCATGGACGTGGCAACATTGTTCCAAGGCGTGATGAAGAGAAGTGGACGTAAAGAATTGGTCGGAAAGGTCCAACCGGCTGGATTGCGTACTCAGGCTGAGGCTGAGTCGGATATGGCTCAAATATGGAAGATTTGAGTTGGTTATGATAGGATTTCGTGCTAGGCACGAAGTTGAGTTGTTTTAGGAATATTTAGGACGTTCCTAAGGTGTTTGGAAGCCTCACGATTGCTTCAATCTGCGAATAGGAGAGTCCTGAGCAGTTACGGTAAGTTAGGATACGAGTCCAATTAGAAGTAGGAGTTCTAGATTGGATTGTTTAGCCTGAGAGCTGGCTATAAAAGCAAGGGAGGCCAGAGGTCTCGTGGGTAGAGAACTTTGGGCTGTTCCTCTTGTGTTTCTAATGAATAAAGTTCATAGTTTCGAGGAGCTTTTGTGCCTTGTTGGTCCGATTTGTTTTTCGTCAAGTCTTTCTCGCCGAGTTTCTGGACAGACCGACGTTGCTTCGGTGTTTCGTTCATAACTCGAGTTTTACAGATCCGATTGACATGATTCTTTTTGGGTTGTCTTCACAACTCAATTATCTATCATCTGTGAAATTTTCACGAGCTTCGGATCTGTAGTTTTTGAGATACACGAGCTTATTTGCAGCGTTGCAGATCTGTTTTATATCGGGTAGAACAGATTGATGTTTGTTTAATGTTTTGATCGTATCTCAAGTTTTCCTTCGTGTTTTCAAGTGATTCTTGTTGCATTAGATCCGTGACTTGATTATCTACCTCTCTACTTGATTTTTCACGGTTGAACACGTTTGAAAACACTTGCACACACGGTTTCTTTAACCGATTGATTTTTTGCTGAGGGGTTTTTGTTGTTTCCGCTGCGAAAAGTTCTAATCTACCATTCACCCCCCTCTGGTAGCTTTTCACGTGCTCTTCGATCCTACAGTTCTTCACGCCCGAGACGTGTTGCGGTGCATGGCGAAGACGTTAGCATCGTCAGGGGCTAGGAGAGACGAATGAAACGAGACGACGTTGGCAAGGGCGGAGAAACTCACCGGCGATTGGCGAAGACGGGGTTGGGGTGTCGATCTGTGGCAGGGAGCTTCCAAGAGAGCTTTCTGAAAACCAGCATCTGACACTGCATTTTTCCAATTCTTGGCCTCTTAAAGCTTCCTCCTCCTTTTACGAAAAATCTTCCTGCTTATCTTCCAGGATGCAATCATGCCACAGGTTAAGAACTAAAACAGTCCCACTAGTGGAAAGCATTCCAGTTTTCCTGCCGGAAAACAGTGCCAAAACCTTCCCATCATGCTTGTCATAAGTAGCGATGCATTCATTCGTTCGGATTGTCCATAGCATCACTAGAACATCACTTCTGCACGAAACAAATTGAGATCCACGTGGAAGGAAACAACTCGCAGGACTCTAGATGTATGTACCTCAAATGTCTTCAAGCATGAGCTATCAGCAAGGTATTGTTCATCAGTTCTCGCGGGGCAGTAGAACAGAAACTGCTGATCAACAGGAACACAGAGCAATCCTTTTTGACAACATGATAGCAGATGTAAACCCCCTTCTAGGTTCCTCATTCTCCGAGTTAACGGTTACATCAGATGACTGCTGCTCAAATATGCAAACAGCACTTTCTAAGCTACATATGCGCACAACCCCACGTTCACCAACTGTAATTAAATAGGCATCTGCCTTCTTCTTCTTCTTTTTTTGCTGGTTCTACACCAAAACATGCCAAGAACCAACTTCTCAATCCAATGAAGAAAACAGCTTCTACCATTTCATAGGTAGGTATTGTCTTCTTTGAGCTATACTTACGCATATCCAACACATTAACAACCTTGTCCCTGCCAGCGCTAAGCAATGTTTGTCCATCTTCAGACAATGTCAATGAAGTTACCGCTGAAAAATACTCCTCGAGCACAGCAACACACTTTTTGTTTTCAAGATTCCATACTCGCACCGTGCCGTCTTCACTTCCTGAGAATAACAGAAGGTGTTTTGGGTCCTTGTGAAACATAACTGACGTCACAACACCTGCGTGGCCTCTAAATCAATGTGTGCAAAATCCACCATCCACATCCCATACGCACACCTTCTTGTCTGCTCCTGCAGTTGCAACCGAGCCACCATAAGCACGGCCGCATCATGTCCCTTCCAGCTGCGTATGCAAGCGCGGGAGCGGTTACCCGCGCCGGTAAGGGCTCGGGAGAGCTTGCCGGTGACCTGACTGGAGCGGCGGGGTAGCGCTCGGCGGTGGCCGTTCTTGCGCTTGAGCCATGGCTCGACACTCTTAAGTGGGCAACATTTGCTTGCAGTTCCTTCGACACCAGCCGCTTCTCCCAGTCTGAACCATAAAGACCAGTAAGAATGTGTGTAGCCTTCATGCAAAACTGTGGCATGCCCTTAAAAAAACCTCTTAAACTCAGCTTAGATGTCCTCAAGATCTGGCACAACGAGATAACACCATCTTCCTTTGACCTTTGACCTCCCTGCTTTGCTAAGCCTTGATACACAGTAAAGAACACATGAGGACCAGAACCTCTCGATCTCCTCAAGCGATCCACTGACCGATGACGACATGCTGGACATGACGATGCTCTTGGTCTCCTTGAACAGCTGAATTGCTTGCCTCGTCAAGCTCTCATCAAGTCCCAGCTTGCTCTTGCACAGATCTGCGAACCTTCCCTCCATCATCTCAGCGGCGGCGCCGATGCTGACGAAGGGCAATGGTGAGCTGAGGCGAGGTGGGGAAGGAGGCGACAAGGTGGAGCGCGCGGCGCACAGCAAAGGAGCTCGAGAAGCTTGATGGCGGCCGCCTCAGTGGCGCGATGGGCACGGGGGCGAGCGACCCACGGCTAAGCCTTGGCGCCCAAGTAGGGCGGGACGAGCCCGAAGTCGGCGAAGGGGGTTGGCGACGGAGAGGCCACGTCGGGAGCTCAGGCCCGAGCAAGCGGTGGGCGGCGTCCACGAAGGAGAAGGCGGTGAGGTGGGCATTGTGCCAGAGGCAGGGTAGCGACGTCCCTCAGAGAGGAAGCGGCGCTCGGCGGTTGGGGCGAGGTCAAGAAGGAGGTGGCGGTTGGGGCACGGTTCGAAGAAGGAGGAAAATGTAAGCGGAGACCGGCGGGGGCGAGGGCTCGAGCGGCAGATGGGGCAAGATGAGCGGGAGGAGGCGCGCAGGTCGAGGGTGTGAGTTGCGATGGCTGTGGGGCAGAGGTGGGTGGCGGGGAAGGGGGCGCCGGCGACATCAGGGCGGTGGCACTGAGGAGGAGGTGGGGTGAGCGGGCAGGTCGAGAGGCGGCTTCATGGGGGCGCACTAGCGGGGGCGCGTGGTGCAGAGGCACTCGTGGGCGGGCGCACTGGCAGAGACGAGCGGCGGGGTCCCGGAGGGAGTAGGCGGAGGGTGGGGGCGCTAAGGAGGAGAAGGTGGCACTGTGGGGAGATGAAGGAGGAAGGGGTGGAGGTGAGGAGGAGGTGGCATCGTGGGGATATGAAAGGAGGAAAAAAATGTTGTGCCTGCCATGTGGGTCCTACGTGTCATAGAGGG
The DNA here is from genome assembly GCA_030760725.1 of Neostapfia colusana. NCBI lineage: Eukaryota > Viridiplantae > Streptophyta > Magnoliopsida > Poales > Poaceae > Neostapfia > Neostapfia colusana. Next base: position 23,536,297 of record JASWHV010000019.1, on the reverse strand, counting down.
TAGAGAGGGAACCCTATGGCGCAGTTGGGCTGGGCTAACTATGAAATCAGATGGGTTTTGGCCCAATTGCCAGGGTTTACATTTTTTATTTTCAGTTTGATTTTTCTTTATTTCACATTTTAAATCTGAATTTAAACAAGTCTAACGTGATTTTTGAAATTCTTCAATCAATATGGGGCTAAGTGGGGTGTTACAACACTACCCCTCTTAAATGGAATCTCGCCCCGAGATTCTAGTGAGCTAGGCTTCGGGAGTTTCATTGACGGGAGAAGTTTTGCGATTGACAATATAGAGAGGCTCGTTTTGTCGGGAAGAAGTCCTATACGAGGTTATACGCGCTGTCGAAGTGTTCCGTTGACACTTCCCCCAGGCCTGCTTCAGGGCAGCCCGCGGAGGTTCTTTTTTGGAGGGGCTAGTTCCCTCGGAAGGTCACGCGTTGGACGTAAGAGGACTGACATGAGGATTTTTACGTGGTTTGGGCCGCCGGAGTGTAAAACCCTACGTCCACGGGAGTAGTGTTGCTCGATGTATTGCTTGGAGCTTAGAACCAGAGTTCTAAGCTTGGTGATGAGTTGAATGCCTAACTGGGGTCGAATGCTGAGGGATCCGAACTCTTTGTAACGTTGCCTACCCGAGCCTTTTATACTCCAATGCTTGGGCGGCTTACAAAGGGGGGCCTCGGAGCCCGACAGGTGGCCCCGGGGTGATTTCCTGCCATCTACCGTATCTTGCAGTGAATGCTGGTAGTTGTCTCTGGCGAGGGCTTCATAGTCGTCGTCCTGCCGCCCTGCCGGAGCCGCAAGCTAGGTGTAGCGGTTGATGATGGCAGGGATGGCAGGGCATGTCTTGTCGCTGTGATTATTGGTCCACAGCCTCTGGCATGGTGTCTTAACTGTGACGCAACTGGCCACCGCGCCACCTGATAGGGGCGTGCTCCGCGTCTCCGCGTCTTGGGAAGGCACGGGTCTTGAATGTCTTGTACGGTAACGGCATGGCACACCTTTACTCCTGCTGCCTACCGAGCAGGGGTGGGCAGCGCGGCTCTTCTGTCCACGTGGCAGGCCCGGAGCTCACCGCTGAGGAGTGGGGAGGTCCGGCCCCGCTGGACACGTGGCACCTTCAGAGCTCACCCCTGCGGAGGGGGCGAGGTCCGGCCTTCTGACCACGTGGCAGGCCCAGAGCTCACCTCTGAGGAGAGGGGAGGTCCGGCCCAGCTTTACACGTGGCGCCTTCGGAGCTCACCCCCGCAGAGGGGGGAGGTCCGGCTCTGCCGGCCACGTGGCGGTCCCGGAGCTCACCTCTGAGGAGAGGGGAGGTCCGGCCCTGCTGGACACGTGGCACCTTCGGAGCTCACCCCCACGGAGGGGGGAAGTCCGGCTCTGCCAGCCACATGGCGGGCCCGGAGCTCTCCTCCGAGGAGAGGGGGAGCTACAGCCCTGCTGGACACGTGGCACCCTCGGAGCTCACCCCTGCGGAAGGGGCGAGGTCTTTAGGCGGTTTTGTCCTGTGCGCAGGGGTACCCGGTATTGAGGGTCCCGACAGTGGCCCTCGGGCCCATCTCGGGGGAGATGACGATCCCGAGGTGGAGCCTTCACCTCTTCCACGCTGTGCACCTTCTCGGAGACTCATTTTGACCGTTGCAAGAGCACGACCGGTCGTGGGGGCGTGAGCCCTGCTTGATGGCTGCTTTAACTGTGGCGGTTCCCAAGGCTGCCACTACTGCACGCGCAGCGCCTTGTCAGGAACCTCCGGGTTATCCGCTTGGGGGACTGACTTCTTGGTCCACCGATTCTGCAGGATGGCTTGGGCCCCCTTGTCGCTCTCGCCGGGGCTTCGACCTGGGTTGTCAGTCCCTACATCTGAGCCTTCCGGATTCTTCCGTGCGCCCAAGCCTTCTCTACCTTCGAAGTTCTTGCTCCTTCGTCTTCAATGGCTTCCAGCCTGCCTTCGCCGCGCATCGCCCGGACGAAGGACCTTGGGCCGGTGCGCCGGCTGCTGGGATGGCATTCCGAGGAGCAGAGGCGTTGTCTTCGGCGGGGATCTCTCCCCCTGCGTCTGGAGAGAGGGGAGACTGTCCTCTTCGTCGCCTACGCCTTGGCTGGGTTTGTCCCGCCGATTTCTTCCTTCTTCATGACTCTTCTGGAGACTTATGGTCTCCAGCTTCATCACCTCTCCCCGAACTCCTTCGCTCTAGCTGCCGTCTTCGTGCACTTCGGGGGTGAGCGCTTCTGTGACGCTCTTCCGTCACTTCTTCTTGCTGCGGACGACCGAGCGCGGCTCGAAGAATCAGCTGGGAGCCTACTACTTCCAGCACCGATATAAGGATCCAAAGGTCTCCAAGTACCTTCTGCCCTTCAGTGCCTCGAGGTGGGAAGGCTGGAGGGATGACTGGGTGATCGTGAAGACCGATGAGCACGATCGACTCCAGTTGCCGACTGAGGACCCATCCACCGGGCGCTGCTTCTGGGAGGAGAGCCCGGAGCTGGAGCCGGAGTACGCGCCAGTCCTGGAGCGGATCCAGTTCCTGACGGAGCAGGGGCTGACGTCCCTGATGGTGCTGGCGGACTTCTTGACGCGCCGTCTTGCGCCGCTGCAGCAGCGCAATCGTCCAGCGTGGTACTACACCAGCATACATGACTACACCAGGCTGGAGACGGGCTTAGGCTCTGACCCGTCCGTCAAATTGCTGAGGGAGATGGTGATGAGGGTAAGCAGTGACTTCCTCGATGACCACTCCCTGACAGTTCCAGTTTCCTGCCTCCCCCTCTTCATGGAGCCGACGCAGAGGTCGAAGCTGCTGCGGGAGCTGCCGACCTTGGACGATACCGGTATCGCCGTGCGCCAGGTCAGTGATGCTTCTCGGGGGATCTCGATCTCCGAGGTTGACCGCTCCAGTGAGCAGCACGAGGCGTCGGCCGATTGTCACACCCGGTTTTTCCGAAGAAACGACCAAGTGAATATCACATGTATGCCAGGATCATTTTCTCATACATGTGATGACAAATAGTGAAGCATCATTTATTACAAGCCAGGTGTCGAATATAAATAAGTCTTACATCGCAAATGTCTCAATGGACACTAATGCTTCATCACAAGTAAGTAAACTAGCAGCGGAATATTATTCTTTAGGGCTCCATCACAGGCGTTGCCCGGGGGTCTTCATGAACCTAAAATCCTTCCTCGGGTCCAAAATCTTGATCATTATATACCACCTCATTATCTTGACCTGAGCAGCAATATAAACCAACAAATATGCAAGGTTGAGTACCAATGGTACTCAGCAAGTGTGGGAAAATTATATCATGCATGGCTAGAACAAGGAGAGGTTGAACTCATGGTTAAAGCACTACGCAATTAATACCTATCACCTTAGCTTATTAAGCACCTACATTACTACACAGGTGAAATGGTCCCAATCTCCCATCCCATTATCATAACCCAATAACCATAACATCATTACCAATGTTAAGCTCCCCGCTTAACATCCACAACTTCCAAAAACCTTCACTCCTCTAATCATGAATAAGTCCATGCCGCTCTTAACCGTGAGCACGGCTGTCAAGACAGTTTTGACTCTGCAGAGTTTGTACCACTGTACCCACAAGTAGTGATTTCATCCCCCGTTGCCGGGTGGACTAAAAGAACCTCCATTATGCCAGTGGCTACGATCCACATTCACACTTCCCAGGTGTGCAGCCAGGAGATCACTACGAAGCCTTTACAAAGGGATTCCCAACGAGCGTGGGCCCACTGAGGTTTCACCCCTAACAGCATACAAGAGGCTCCAACCCCGCTGCAGTGGCCCCCTCTTGAGCCTTGCGGTTCATATGGTAGTCCAGCTGACACCTACTCCCCGCACCATCCAACACACCCATACTACGCCGGGGATACACCTAATTAATTGGCCAAGCTGCCCCATCTCAGCATGTGGTTGGCACTGTAAAGCCGGGTTACATGCTCCATGAACCGGTCCTTAGGATCCAGGCAAGTACTAAACACAAACCCAAGTCTCGTGCACCCAGCACACAACCAAAACATCCAACTTGCCTCGATCCCTACCTCTACATAACTCACAATATCTCATTCAAGAGTATGGTAAAATAAACTGATGATCTCATATCCCAAATATCCCATTCTAAGCATGGCTAAGCATATGCATGTATATAAATGACATGACAAAATAAATCCCAACCCAATCTTCAAGGAAACAAGGTAATGCAATTCTAGGGAAACTTCCTAGCAGGGGTTTCATATTTAACTTGACAATGCAAATAATTCTATCTACACATCCTAGCATGGGATCAAAGTGGTCAAGGACACTTGCCTCCTTCTTGCTGCTCTTGAAATGGGTATTCCTGGTCTTGGAAATGAATAACTTGTTCTTGAACAGGTTCTACTTCATACCATCACACATAGCAAAAGAAAAACAACAATCCATAAGACATAGTTCACACCTCTACTTCATACAAACCACACATTCATATTTATGAAATTCATTCACCATTATATGTGTTGTGTTTCAGTTTTAAATAAATTCCTTACATTAAACTACCAAGTATGTATGGAAAGTATTTTTCTTCTCCATATGTGCCTTTACAACTTCTATCAACCCTAAACTGAACTCTTTGGATTTTAGAAACTCCATTTATCATTTACTAGTTGCTATATTTTCAGATTTATATTCCTATGCATAATTGTGTATTTTATTATTAAATTAGTAATACACATCACCTAAACAGAATAGGTTCTGGTCCTAAATAATTTAAAATCATATTTTGACCTTGGCTTCTGATGTAGACCATTTCATAATTATTTTCCTTATTTTTCTATAACTATTCTTTACTTAAAAATGTGTCCCTATACTAATAAATGTGAATAATAGATGAAACAGATTTATTTCAACCCAAAAATATATTTTTATCTTACTCCAAAGTTTTCTAAGTACTGAGAAAGTTTTTAATTAATTTTGACAATTATGTTTGTCCTCCTTTTTAATTTTTAAACACTAGTTACATATTCAATTTCCTAAATTACATACTAAACAAGGCTAAAATAATGAATTCACCCCATTACAGGGTCTATAATATTATTTTCATAATTTCCAGGGGTCTAGCTACACTTATCAGAGGTGTTTTTCCTAATTTCTATTAAGTCCAGGGGCTAAAACTGATTTTTAAATGAATTTACATGATTTTCTGGAGTTCCAGGGGCTAGATCTGAAGTTTCCGGGGCTAGCTCTCAATTCCAGAGAACCCCAGGGGGTAGCACGTAAGAACTCCAGTCTTTATAATGCGGGGTTGACGTGGACCGTCCGATTTTAAACCGACGGCTGAGATTATAACATCGAACCGGTACGCGGGGATTTAAAGTCTACCGTGCGATTTAAAATAAACGGCGCACAAGCGGCCACGTCGCTCTGATCGAGCGCGGGCGGCGCTGCCGGCGGCGCACGACGGCGGGAAGCGGCGATCTCGCCGGAAAGTTTCGGATCCTCGAGAATTCTGTCTAAAACTGTGATCTTATGGCCTAGATCGGTAGAGGGGAGGTCAGGGATCTCACCTCGGGGGTTTTCTCGAGCTCGGGGGTCCTGGAAAGTGATCGGCGGCGAGGTCCGAGGCAAAACCACGGCGAAGCTCGTCGGCGCTGGGTTTACACCGTAAGTCTTCGGGTTTTCTGCACCTGCAAAGTTCCCCGGAGGTGGTGGATCAAGACCAGCGAGTTAGATCAGAGTTTCCGAGCTTAGATCGGCCAGAATTCACCGGCGAAGTCTCGGTGCTCACCGGAGTAAAAATCGGCGATCGCGTGGGAAAAACTGATCGGATCGGGGGTTTTTATAGCCGGGGGAGGGCGGTGGGTCTGTTGTGATCGAGTTGGAGTCCTCAGGGACCAGAATTCGGGCGGCGGGACGCGGTTTCCGGTCGGTTGCGATCGCGCGCGCTCGGGGGAAAAGTCCGGGGTCGCGGGGGCTCAGGGTTAGGGATGACATGTGGGTCCCACCCGTCGGTGAGAGGCAGCGCGGCGCGCGCGGGGAAAGCTGGGCCGGCTGGCGGGTTTCGGCCCACTGGCCGGGTTTTTTTCCCGTTTCTCTTTTTTCTTTTTCCATTTCTTTTCTATTTTGGGTATAATTTGAATTCCAGTTTGAATTTGAATTTTTGCAAAACATGCAACACGTCCAAAAATTTTTAAATTCCCCTCTGAACATGGTTTAGAGATTTGAATCAAAATTTGGGGTGTTACAGCTCTACCCCCTTAAAAGAAATCTCGTCCTCGAGATTGGTGTTTCTAAGAAAACAATTCCGGAAATTGTGCCTTAAGCTCATCTTCCCGTTCCCAGGTGGCTTCCTCTTCTGAGTGATGCTTCCACTGCACCTTGCACATCCGGATTCTTTTATTTCTGGTGAGGCGTTCCATTGTCTCCAAAATCTTGTATGGTTGCTCGGCATAAGACAAATCTTCAGCTACATCCACTTCATTCATAGGTAACACCTCTTCAGGCGTCCTCAGGCATTTCTTGAGTTGTGACACATGAAATACATCGTGCACGTCCGATAGATGAACCGGTAACTCTAGTTGGTACGCCACTTCGCCTTTCCTTTCCAAAACCTGAAAGGGTCCGATGTATCGAGGTGACAACTTCCCTTTCACCTTGAACCGACGAAGTCCTCTGATAGGGGACACCTTGAGATAAACATAGTCTCCCACGTTGAAAACGAGTTCTCTTCTTCGTACATCAGCATAACTCTTCTGGCGTGTTTGTGCTATCCTCAAGTTGTTGCGAATCTCCCTCACCTTCGCTTCGGCTTCTTGCAGCACTTCTGGACCAAACACTTTGCTTTCTCCTGTTTGGTTCCAAAATAGGGGAGTTCTGCACTTCCTTCCATACAAAGCTTCAAACGGTGACATCTTCATACTAGCTTGATAACTGTTGTTATAGGAAAACTCCGCATACGGTAGGTTCTTGTCCCAACTCCTATTGTTTTTGAGTGCACATGCCCTTAACATATCTTCAAGGATCTGATTGGTTCTTTCCGTCTGCCCGTCAGTTTGGGGATGATAGGCAGAGCTGAAATTCAGATGGGTTCCCATGGTTTCATGCAACTTTTGCCAAAACCTCGAGGTGAACTGTGTCCCTCGATCCGACACAATCTTCTTTGGCACTCCAATGGTAACACACAATCCTTGACATGTACAATTCTGCCAATTTGAATCCGCTGTAGCTTTCTTTCACAGGAATGAAATGAGCTACCTTGGTTAGCCTATCAATGATGACCCATATTGAATCATACCCTGATTGGGTCCTAGGCAATCCCACGACGAAATCCATGCTGATTTCTTCCCATTTCCATTCAGGCACTTTGAGTGGTTGCAATAATCCCGCGGGTCGTTGATGTTCTGCTTTCACCAACTGACATGTGTCACATAGGGCAACATGTTCCGCGACATCTCGCTTCATGCCATACCACCAATACCTGCTTTTGAGGTCCTGGTACATCTTCGTACTCCCAGGATGAATGGAATAGTCAGAATCATGAGCCTCCTTTAAAATCAATTCACGGATCTCCTTTACTTCTGGCACACAGATTCTTTTCCCGTGCCACACCGTTCCTTGTTCATCCTCTCTAAAACCAGGCGCTTTATTTTCCTTGATAAGCTGTCTGATCTCTTGTATCTTCTCATCATTCTTTTGGCCCTCGCGTATATCTCGCTCGAGTGTGGAGTCCACTTCCATGGCGATGGCTTCACCACTATTTACTAGACATAGATTGAGTCTTATAACCTCGTCCTTCAATTCTGCAGGCATGTCCTTCAAACTCAACTTATTGACCTGCACTTTCCGACTCAAAGCATCGGCCACGACGTTTGCTTTCCCGGGATGATAGTTGATGCCCACATCAAAGTCATTGATTAGCTCTAACCATCTCCTTTGTCTGAGGTTGAGATCTGGCTGTGTGAATATGTACTTCAAACTCTTATGATCCGTATATATCTCTGTCCTCTTCCCCATCAAATAGTGCCGCCAAATTTTCAACGCGTGTACCACTGCAGCTAGTTCTAGGTCATGTGTAGGATAGTTCTTCTCGTGCTTCCGAAGCTGTCGGGATGCATATGCCACGACATGTCCTTCTTGCATGAGAACACATCCCAAACCATTCCTAGAGGCATCGCAGTACACTGTGAAATTCTTCTGCATATCTGGCATAACCAACACTGGGGCTGTTGTCAATCTCTTCTTTAGCTCCTGAAAGCTCGTCTCGCACGGTGGCGTCCAGGTGAATGTGATTCCCTTCTCCAACAGTTTGGTGAGAGGTCTCGAGATCTTGGAGAATCCCTCAATAAACCGTCGATAGTATCCAGCCAATCACAAAAAGCTTCGAACTTCCCCGACATTTTCAGGGGTCTTCCACTTCTGGATATCCTCGATTTTGGCGGGATCTACGGAGATTCCTCCCTCCGAGATGATATGTCCTAAAAAGGGAACTCTCTTCAGACAAAACTCACACTTGCTCAACTTGGCATATAGTTGGTGTTCTCTCAGCCTCTGTAACACCAACCTTAGATGTTTCTCATGTTCTTCTTCATTTTTGGAGAAGACGAGAATATCATCTATAAAAACTACCACAAATTTGTCCAGATATTCCATGAATACCTTGTTCATGAGGTACATGAAATATGCCGGGGCATTGGTTAGCCCAAAAGGCATGATAGTGTATTCATACAGTCCGTACCGAGATACGAAAGCTATCTTGGGAATATCTGATTGCCTTATCTTGAGTTGGTGGTACCTCGACCTGAGATCAATTTTCGAGAACACACAAGCTCCCCTCAACTGATCAAACAAGTCTTCAATGCGGGGTAATGGGTACTTGTTTTTGATGGTTACCTCGTTCAAAGCACGGTAATCCACGCATAACCTTTGGGTTCCGTCCTTCTTGGGCACAAATATCACCGGAGCTCCCCATGGTGAGGAACTAGGGCGAATATACCCCTTCTCCGTCAATTCTCTCAAATGATCCTTGAGCTCTTCTAGCTGCTTGGAGTCCATTCAATAAGGTCTCTTGTATATCGGGGCTGTTCCCGGTACTAGCTCAATTGCGAATTCCACGTCACGGTCGGGGGGCATACCTGGCAACTCCTCCGGAAAAACATCTGGGTATTCCCTGATAGTCCTAATTTCCTCAACTTTCACCTCCACTTGATTTAATTTAATGTCCCTCCTAGGCTCGTGTATCGTAATGAACTTTACTATTGTGCCACTGGGGTGAGTTAGTTCCACCGTTCTGGTCGAACAATGGATGATTCCTTTATGTTTGGTCAACCAATCCATACCCAAAATAATATCTATCCCTTGTGAATCTATCACTATGAGGTTAGCCGTAAATACTACCCCATTAATGTCTAGGTTCACTTTGGGACACACTTGTCTTGTCCTTATTTCTCCACCTGGAGAGTTTACGGCTAGCATATGGTTCATTTGTGTGGTTGCTAGGTCATACTTCTTAACAAACCCTTGAGCAATGAACGAGTGGGTAGCACCAGAATCAAACAGAAGAGTTGCAAGGTGTAAATTGGCAGGAAACTTACCAACTACCACGTCGGGTGCCTCTTGTGCTTCCTCCATAGTGACGTGGTTCACCCGTCCTCTCATTACATTCTGCTGTTGTGACGGCGCAGGCTTCTTCTTCGGGCATTTATGGGCGTAGTGCCCCACTTCACCACAGCTGAAACATTGCACCCCAATCTTAGATGCCTGGCCTTTGTTGTCTTGGGGTTGGTTTGGGGGTCCTTGCACTGCTGGTCGAGGTGGATATGCGGGGCGAGGCTGCTGCACAAACTGACGTGGCGGCTGTGCTGGTGTTGCGGGTGGCCTGTAGTTTGGGTTGTACCCTCTTGGTGCTGAATAGGGTACCGCAGCATGGCTCGTCTGCCCCGTAGGTTGCTGCATCATACGTGGGCGGGTGTTGCTCCCTGAGGCTTGATGTGACCATCCCGCCTTCCTCTTATTCTCATTTTCCAGGGCCTTTAGCTTCCTTTCCACCACAAACGCTTTGTCCACCATCTTTTGAAAACTTTCATACTCATTGGAGGACATGGCACATTGCATCTCTGCGGTAAGTCCTTCCACGAAACAATCTTGTTTCTGCTCATCAGTCTCTATGTCTCGTGGAGCATAACGGGATAGTTGAGTAAATTTAGTGAGGTATTCCCTCACCGTCATGTTTCCCTGCTGCAGTCCCAGAAACTCTTTCCTCTTGTTTTTGAGTTCACCTCTTGGGATGTAGTGGTTGCGGAAGCTATGCTTGAACTCTTCCCAAGTGATGTTCTCAGGGTCATGATGGGCGGCCACGTAAGCGGTCCACCAATCAGCAGCAGGTCCATGCAATTGATGAGAGGCAAACAGCACCCTCTCATACCCTTGGCATTGTATTATCCTCATCTTACTTTCAATGGTCTTCAGCCAATCATCTGCCTCCAGAGGTTCAGCAGCACTTGCAAACTTTGGAGGTTGAGTTCCTAGAAACTCACTCAACCTTGGTTGGCGTGGTGCAGCTTGTGGAGGTGGAAGTTGATGCAAGTTGGCCACCACTTGAGTCAAGTTCTGGATAAGCTGATTTTGATTCTCCAGCATTTGGTGGAGAGGATCAACTTCTTCACGGCGACCACCCCGGTCCTGGTCTCCAGAAAGATGAGGGTTACATGCCTCATCATTGTTGTTGGCGGGGTTGGCAGCACGTCCTTTTCCTCTTCCGGCCATCTGGCAGGATCAACAAATGTTAATTTGATACCATTTAGTATCATCTTACTACTTTCATTTGTTGGTACTTTGAGGTGTTGAGGCTTTGTTAAAATTTTACGAGGGTTCATATCTCACACCAAATAAATGCACTATTATTTCCGGTGGGTTCACACACCAAAGCAAAACAATCTGAAGACGAGGCTGTGGACAATTGCTCATGGCTTCCACAAATCACGTCACACACCAGGCATCATCACACCATTAACAACGTAACGACTCGACTACTCGGCCTCTTGCTAGCTAGGGGAAAGACTCTACACTACTCGTCCTCTTGAGCTGGCTACTCGGGATCTTCCTCCTCATTTCGGCTACCTTCTGACTCTACTTTGGGTGGGGAGGCTGCTGGTGGAGAAGTGCGACGACGCCTGATCGCTCGGCGATCCGGGGAGTCAGGAGTCCATGGATCACTCACGGTGACACACAGTTCATTCCCATCTCCTCTTTCTCTCGCCTTTAAGCAAGCTCGCAGCAACGCCTCCGTTTCCTTCAGGGTGTCTCGGACGTCCTGAAGCTCTTGTTGACACTCCTGCAGTCGAGTGCTGAGCATAGCAGCATCCTCCAAGCACAAGTCCATGTGCTCATGGGAAGTCCCTTGCTGCACTGGTGGGTACTTGTACTCCGTGGTACCACTCTCACGTTGGAGGACATACATGTACTCAGTTTTGTCCAAGTGGCGACGATAGATGTGACTCTGGCAGGTGATGGCCTCCCAGGTGACATCTTTCTCCGCGTCAACTTGTGTTGCTCGGCAAGCTGGAGAGTGGTGAATCTTAAGCAGCTGATTCTCGTGTATAATCCTCATCTCTGAACTCCATTCTTCCCTCTTCTCACGGATGGTCCTGGTGGAGTTATAGTGGATGATTAGCTTGCCCGTATTGCCGGCGGCTTCGAGCATACGTCGAAGACGGCGCAACAAATCTCCTACTGCCAATCCGTAGGAAAGGTACGTCACTGGACGACTCTCCTCTCTTTCGGCAAGGGCAACTACGGGAACTCTCCCTCCTGTGGACTTACGAGCGGTGCGAATCATGCGAACCATCTAAAACAAAAGAATTTAAAATTAGGTTAGATAAATTCTCAAACAAAAATCCTATTTTGAATGAAAGTTGGGGTAAGATGAAGAAAATGACTCCTTTAATAACACTTTTCCACCCACACCTTGGAAAATAGTTTTTAAGAAAATAGGGCCCTTAACTACGTCCATTTCTACCTAGGTCCACGTTCCTACGGGCAACCTTGGCTCTGATACCACCTCTGTCACACCCGGTTTTTCCGAAGAAACGACCAAGTGAATATCACATGTATGCCAGGATCATTTTCTCATACATGTGATGACAAATAGTGAAGCATCATTTATTACAAGCCAGGTGTCGAATATAAATAAGTCTTACATCGCAAATGTCTCAATGGACACTAATGCTTCATCACAAGTAAGTAAACTAGCAGCGGAATATTATTCTTTAGGGCTCCATCACAGGCGTTGCCCGGGGGTCTTCATGAACCTAAAATCCTTCCTCGGGTCCAAAATCTTGATCATTATATACCACCTCATTATCTTGACCTGAGCAGCAATATAAACCAACAAATATGCAAGGTTGAGTACCAATGGTACTCAGCAAGTGTGGGAAAATTATATCATGCATGGCTAGAACAAGGAGAGGTTGAACTCATGGTTAAAGCACTACGCAATTAATACCTATCGCCTTAGCTTATTAAGCACCTACATTACTACACAGGTGAAATGGTCCCAATCTCCCATCCCATTATCATAACCCAATAACCATAACATCATTACCAATGTTAAGCTCCCCGCTTAACATCCAGAACTTCCAAAAACCTTCACTCCTCTAATCATGAATAAGTCCAGGCCGCTCTTAACCGTGAGCACGGCTGTCAAGACAGTTTTGACTCTGCAGAGTTTGTACCACTGTACCCACAAGTAGTGATTTCATCCCCCATTGCCGGGTGGACTAAAAGAACCTCCATTATGCCAGTGGCTACGATCCACATTCACACTTCCCAGGTGTGCAGCCAGGAGATCACTACGAAGCCTTTACAAAGAGATTCCCGACGAGCGTGGGCCCACTGAGGTTTCACCCCTAACAGCATACAAGAGGCTCCAACCCCGCTGCAGTGGCCCCCTCTTGAGCCTTGCGGTTCATATGGTAGTCCAGCTGACACCTACTCCCCGCACCATCCAACACACCCATACTACGCCGGGGATACACCTAATTAATTGGCCAAGCTGCCCCATCTCAGCATGTGGTTGGCACTGTAAAGCCGGGTTACATGCTCCATGAACCGGTCCTTAGGATCCAGGCAAGTACTAAACACAAACCCAAGTCTCGTGCACCCAGCACACAACCAAAACATCCAACTTGCCTCGATCCCTACCTCTACATAACTCACAATATCTCATTCAAGAGTATGGTAAAATAAACTGATGATCTCATATCCCAAATATCCCATTCTAAGCATGGCTAAGCATATGCATGTATATAAATGACATGACAAAATAAATCCCAACCCAAGCTTCAAGGAAACAAGGTAATGCAATTCTAGGGAAACTTCCTAGCAGGGGTTTCATATTTAACTTGACAATGCAAATAATTCTATGTACACATCCTAGCATGGGATCAAAGTGGTCAAGGACACTTGCCTCCTTCTTGCTGCTCTTGAAATGGGTATTCCTGGTCTTGGAAATGAATAACTTGTTCTTGAACAGGTTCTACTTCATACCATCACACATAGCAAAAGAAAAACAACAATCCATAAGACATAGTTCACACCTCTACTTCATACAAACCACACATTCATATTTATGAAATTCATTCACCATTATATGTGTTGTGTTTCAGTTTTAAATAAATTCCTTACATTAAACTACCAAGTATGTATGGAAAGTATTTTTCTTCTCCATATGTGCCTTTACAACTTCTATCAACCCTAAACTGAACTCTTTGGATTTTAGAAACTCCATTTATCATTTACTAGTTGCTATATTTTCAGATTTATATTCCTATGCATAATTGTGTATTTTATTATTAAATTAGTAATACACATCACCTAAACAGAATAGGTTCTGGTCCTAAATAATTTAAAATCATATTTTGACCTTGGCTTCTGATGTAGACCATTTCATAATTATTTTCCTTATTTTTCTATAACTATTCTTTACTTAAAAATGTGTCCCTATACTAATAAATGTGAATAATAGATGAAACAGATTTATTTCAACCCAAAAATATATTTTTATCTTACTCCAAAGTTTTCTAAGTACTGAGAAAGTTTTTAATTAATTTTGACAATTATGTTTGTCCTCCTTTTTAATTTTTAAACACTAGTTACATATTCAATTTCCTAAATTACATACTAAACAAGGCTAAAATAATGAATTCACCCCATTACAGGGTCTATAATATTATTGTCATAATTTCCAGGGGTCTAGCTACACTTATCAGAGGTGTTTTTCCTAATTTCTATTAAGTCCAGGGGCTAAAACTGATTTTTAAATGAATTTACATGATTTTCTGGAGTTCCAGGGGCTAGATCTGAAGTTTCCGGGGCTAGCTCTCAATTCCAGAGAACCCCAGGGGGTAGCACGTAAGAACTCCAGTCTTTATAATGCGGGGTTGACGTGGACCGTCCGATTTTAAACCAACGGCTGAGATTATAACATCGAACCGGTACGCGGGGATTTAAAGTCTACCGTGCGATTTAAAATAAACGGCGCACAAGCGGCCACGTCGCTCTGATCGAGCGCGGGTGGCGCTGCCGGCGGCGCACGGCGGCGGGAAGCGGCGATCTCGCCGGAAAGTTTCGGATCCTCGAGAATTCTGTCTAAAACTGTGATCTTATGGCCTAGATCGGTAGAGGGGAGGTCAGGGATCTCACCTCGGGGGTTTTCTCGAGCTCGGGGGTCCTGGAAAGTGATCGGCGGCGAGGTCCGAGGCAAAACCACGGCGAAGCTCGTCGGCGCTGGGTTTACACCGTAAGTCTTCGGGTTTTCTGCACCTGCAAAGTTCCCCGGAGGCGGTGGATCAAGACCAGCGAGTTAGATCAGAGTTTCCGAGCTTAGATCGGCCAGAATTCACCGGCGAAGTCTCGGTGCTCACCGGAGTAAAAATCGGCGATCGCGTGGGAAAAACTGATCGGATCGGGGGTTTTTATAGCCGGGGGAGGGCGGTGGGTCTGTTGTGATCGAGTTGGAGTCCTCAGGGACCAGAATTCGGGCGGCGGGACGCGGTTTCCGGTCGGTTGCGATCGCGCGCGCTCGGGGGAAAAGTCCGGGGTTGCGGGGGCTCAGGGTTAGGGATGACATGTGGGTCCCACCCGTCGGTGAGAGGCAACGCGGCGCGCGCGGGGCGGGCTGGCGCGGGGAAAGCTGGGCCGGCTGGCGGGTTTCGGCCCACTGGCCGGTTTTTTTTCCTGTTTCTCTTTTTTCTTTTTCCATTTCTTTTCTGTTTTGGGTATAATTTGAATTCCAGTTTGAATTTGAATTTTTGCAAAACATGCAACACGTCCAAAAATTTTTAAATTCCCCTCTGAACATGGTTTAGAGATTTGAATCAAAATTTGGGGTGTTACACCGATGCCCATCACGCGCCGGGGGACGACAGAGCTCGGACTGTCAACAAGGGGAAGGGCAAGGCACCCGCCTCCAGTTCGCCGAAGAGGAAGCGCTCTCGGTCTCCACCAAGGGCGTCGTTCGCGCCGAGTCAGGGGACCAGAGTCCCCCCACGCTCTTCATCAGGAGGCGTCGGCTCGTCGAGCAGCGAACCAAAGAGGCCATGGGTCTTCCGCACCGACGGAACTCCTCTTGGACAGCGGCGGTCAGAAGAGCCCCAGGCGTCCCAGCCTCCTTCCACAGGTGGAGCTCCGAGGAGGGATGCCGGTGCCGTGGTGTCCGGAACTCAGCTGGGGGCGCAGGCGCCCCGGCCTTCAGGTGCTTCAGGGGCTGGTGCGGTGAGTGGCGCTAGAGGTGCTCCCAGTGGGAGCTCCGCTGCTCCATCTCCCGGGGGGCTCCGGGTGCACCTCCTGTTCTGCCAGTCCAGGTGCCTTCAGCGCAGGCCCCGGTGGCGACGGTAAGCTCTGGCAGCCCTGCCCCGGCTCGGAAGACGATGCTCTATGCCTGCTGGAATGTTCGTGTCCCTCGGTAAGTTATACTTACCGGATCTTAGTACTTGCGTACTTCAATCCTTCTTTTCTTGTCTTGAGTGTTCCCTGTGCTTGTAGGGACTCGTCGGCTGTCAGGGACGCGTCTGTTCCCCAGCCAACCTCGGATGGTAGGGGTCCAGTGCCGCTGCATGCGGATGTCACGGCAGCTTCACCGGCCCCGGTGCAGGTCCAGACGCCTTCTTCTGGCCCGGCAGGACCGGCTCCTGTGACGACGGTGGCGCCTGCTCCTCCTCCTTCGCCAGCTCGGGAGCTGGCTGCTGATGAAGACCCGACGGAGCAGGCTGGCGGCATCCAGCCTTCGGGTGCTGGTGCACGAGGAGCTGATGCAGGTCCTCAGGTGGGTGATGAGCAGGGGCACGTCGGGCCTGGCCCTGCCTCAGCGCCGTCTTCTCCTGAGCGACGCATCGTCGTGGCTCCACCAGAAGTTGCGGCGCCGACGTATCCTCTGTCGGATGACGACGCCATGGAGGAGGATCGCCGGCACACCTTCGGCTTCTTCTGCTCCACTGTCCCTGCCGGACGCCATGGAGCTGGCCCAGACCAGCGTCCGGCAGGTCCAGGCTGCGCTCGAGCGCGAGCCGGAGGTCTTGGCGGATGAGAGGGACCGCCTCTGTGGCTGGGGGCGGCTCTTGAAGCTGCGGACCCGGGAGGTCGAGGAGGATCTCGATGCTAAGAGGGCGAGGCTCGACGCTGAGGAGGAGCTCCTCGATGTGCAGAAGGGAGCCATCGACCGCCTGGACACCGAGACCCAGAGGATCATGCAGGAGGCCCAAGGCCTATGACAGTGTCCAGGCCCGCTCCGCCACCAACGAGGAGATACGGTTGCGGCTGGCACGGCGCGATTGTGCCGTTACGGAGCGGGAGCGCACTGTGGCGGCCAAAGAGAAGGAGGTCGCCGAGCAGCTGGAGGCGGGCGAAGGCGACCTTAAGGCCAGGACCGGAGAGCTGGAACTCCGGGAGGCAGCCTTGGCCGAAAGGGAGGAGCAGGCCGCCCAGGACCGCTAGGCGGTGCTGAACCGGGAGCTTGCTGCCGACTTCCGGACGTTGGAGTTGGAGAAGCTCACTCGGGACCTCCAGCTCCGGGAGAACACTCTGGCGGCCAAGTAGGGGAGGTTCGCCGAGGAAGGACCCGACGCCCTGCTGGCGGGTCGCCAGGAGGTGGAGCAGCTCCGAGCTTCACGGACCGTCGAGGCCCAAGGAGTCTGGAACTTCGTCTGCCAGGCGGAGTCTGCTCAAGTGCCTCTTGGCTTCAGTCCCGTGAGGACGGACGCACCGGCGCAAGAGGTGGTCCAGGTGCTCCCGGCACTTGAGTCCATCGGCGCCAAGCTGGAGAGGCTGGAGGCCATGATTGCCAATGAGCTCGAGGCCGAGGGGAGGGGCTTGGCGAAGGAGGTCACCGCGCACGTGCTGACGTGCTTCCGGAGCTGGGACTCCTCCGTATCTCTGGAGCCGGTGATGCAGGGCCCTATCGCCGAGCGGGAGGAGGTCGCCAGGGCCAGATTCGGAGACGTCGCCGCCCTTGTCGCGTCTAGGTTCCAGCGGGAGTCCGGGGACTCCTAGATGTTTGCCCTTGTAGCTGAGGGCTTTTGTATTTAGTCTTCTGTCTGTAGACCAGCTCGTGGAGCTTTCAATGAATAGACTTGCTGTCTTGTGTGACTGTGCTTGCTTTCTTTTCTTGGCTTGCCCTTCCCGAGCCCTCAGCTCCATAAGGGCCCCGGGAGGTCTCCACCAATCTCAAAGCTTGCACAGACACCTCCCTTGGGCCCTTGGTGACATAAGGACCCAAGGGGTCTTGAGTTGGAGCTTGGGGCTCCGGTCTTGAGAAGCCCTGGGACTTCAGTACCGCCAGGTGCTCCGGCCTGCCCTTGTGCAGTCCCCGTAGTGGCTCCCTAGTAGGTGTGGCCAGTGCTTTGGGCACACCTACCACATTCCTGCAGGGGAGCTAAAGCCAGGGTCCCCCCTGACCGTCCGGAGCACACCGGTGTTGGAGCTCTGGCGCCGGAGGTCCGGGGGGGGCTCTCAGGAGGTCCTGCACACAAGTAGGGGACAGTAATTCTGCTCGGGGGCTCTCCCTTCCCTGTCTCATAGTCTTATTTGGCTTACAGTCCTGGGCCGGTACACGGAGCTTGGGCAATTCAGTGCGCCCGGCACCGGAGCTCCGGCTCCCTCCTTGGTCAGGGTGCAACCGTCCGGCCCCTAGTACTAGACCGTAGCGTTGGGGAGGCAGAGTGCACACGCTTTTGGTACGGAACCAGGCAAAGCAGGCTGCACATCCTGGACCTCCCGGAAGGCAGAGTGCGCACTCTTTGGGTATGGAACCAGGCAAAGCAGGCTACGCACCCTTGACCCCCTGGTCTGGCGTAGGTTTTTCCTGGAGGTGACCAACTGGTGTCACAGTACACAACTGGGGGAGGTCCGAGAGGCCCCCTGGCCTTCGACAGGTACCTCAAGCACGACTGTCTTCGGCAGGATAGCAAATGCCAACTAGGGATGAGAGTGGGAAAGGAGAGCCAAGTATACGATGGGCGTACACTGTCTTTGAGCATGGAGGGGTGATCATAAAAATTAATGCATAATTTAAATGAACACATGAGAGAGCGAGGTAGGACAGGGTTCTCTTCATTCATATACATCCATAGGAGGAGGACAAGTTGTACATGGAGGCAACGACCCACCCCATTGTGAAGGGGGCAGGGCCTACGCGCTTAGGGTACAGAACCAGGCTAAGCTGGACGTAGTCCTGGACCGCCCCCTAGGGCTTAGTTGCTCCAAGCGCTGCTCCTGGGCTCTATGAGATCTTACAGAAAAAAGAAAAACCCAGTTCTACTACTGCTCTAAGGATAGAACTTACGGAGGTGTTCTATGTTCCAAGTGTCTGGGAGCGGGACCCGTCCTCGTTAAAAAGGCGTACGCACCCGGGGCGGCAAACTTTCATAACTTGAAAGGGACCTTCCCAGCTGGGGGAGAGTTTGTTGGTCCCTTCTCGAGAAAGTATGCGCCGCAGCACCAGGTCACCTTCCTTGAGCTCCCGAGCTTGCACGGACCTCTAGTGGTAGCGCCGGAGCGCCTGCCGAAGCGTTGCGGAGAGTTGCTTGCCATCTTGCCTCGTCGATGAGGTCGATGTTCTCACGCCGGAGCTGGTCCTGCACGGCTTCGTCGTAAGCTCGGACACGGGGGGACCCCATGGTGACCTCCGGGGGAAGCACGGCTTCGGCCCCGTAGACCATGAAGAAAGGTGTTTCCACTGTGGCCTGGCTCTGGGATGTCCGGCTAGCTCACAGTGCGCAAGGAAGCTCGTCCACCCACTTGGCACCATGCTTCTCCATGCTGGCATAGGTGCGAGTCTTGAGGCCCCAAAGGATCTTGGCGTTGGCCCTCTTGACTTTCCTGTTGCTCTTTGGATGAGCAACGGAGGCATAGCACACCTGGATGCCAAGGTCTTCACAGTACTCTTGGAATGCTGCACTGGTGAACTGGGTCCCGTTGTTGGTAATGATTCTATTCAGGACCCCGAGCCTGCAGACGATCGACTTGATGAACTTGACTGCGGATTGCTTGTTGATGGTGATGACTGGTGCATCTTCCGGCCACTTGGTGAACTTGTCGATGGCGACGTAGAGGTACTGGTATCCCCCGACGGCTCTGGGGAAGGGCCTCAGGATGTCCAACCCCCCATACCGCGAACGGCCATGAGGGTGGGATCATCTGTAGCGTCTGCGCCGGTGTGTGGATCTTCTTGGCATGGAACTGGCATTCCTTGCATATCTTGACCAGATTGAGGGCATCCAAGAAGGCTGTCGGCCAGTAGAAGCCATGCCGGAAGGCTTTACCGACCAGCGTGCGTGAGGAAGTGTGGTTTCCGCACTCGCTTGGATCTCTGCGAGCAGGTCGCAGCTTTTCTCCTAGGTTATGCACCGCAATAGGATGCCACTGGCGCCACGTCGGTAGAGATCCCCTTCTACCAGCAAGTATCTCTTAGCCATCCACACAATCCATTCAGCGGATGCATGTTCATCAGGAAGGATGTTGTCTTTCAAGTAGTCCCGGATCTCCGTGATCCATGCATCAGGGCTGACTTGAGCTTCTGGATCTTGGGCGCTGAGTAGCACGGAGTCCCTAGTGGAGCATACGATCCTTGGCAGGCACCATGGTTGCAGGGCCGCCGGGACCGCCAGCTTCGAGGTGCTGGTCTCGCCCCCTTCGCCCGGCTCGGCAGGCCAGGCTGTGGGTCGCGGCAACGTCATTTCGAAGGCTCCTTCGGGCACCGGGGCTCCGGTGGAGGCCTTCGTTGACAGGTCATCGGCCACGGTGTTGTCGACGTGCGGTACATGGAACAGGTCCAAGGCTTCAAAGTCCTTCTCCAGCATCTGCATGTAGAGCAGATAAGCAGCTAATTGTGGGTCGTTGCAGGAGCATTCACCCTTGACTTGATTGATGATTAGCTGGGAGTCGCCCTTGACCAACAACTGGCGGATGCCGAGGGACAGCGCCGTCTTCAGGCCGAAGACGAGAGCTTTATACTCGGCCATGTTGTTGGTTGCCTTGAGGTTGAGGCGCACCATGTACTTGATATGCTCCCCCGATGGCATGAGGAGCTGCACGCCGGCTCCGGCCCCCTGCTTCCACGAGGAGTCGTCGAAGTAGAGCGTCCAGTGGGGCTTGGTGAAGACCGGTGCTCGGGGCTCCGGTTCTCCGCCTTTAGGGCCCCCTGGGTTGGTTGGTCTTGGCGTCCACTCGGCCACGAAGTCAGCCAGTGCTTGGCTCTTGACTACATGATGTGGTAGGAAGTCCAGCTCGAACTCCGCCAGCTCCGCTGCCCACTTGGCGACGTTGCCGGTCACGTTGGGGCTGTGGAGGATGGTCCTCAGCGGGTAGGAGGTGACCACCGAGATCTGATGGGCTTGGAAGTAGTGCCGGAGCTTCCTGGACGCCACGAGCACTGCATATAGCAGTTTATGTACCTCCAGGTACCTAGTCTTGGCGTTGTGGAGGACTTCGCTGATGTAGTAGACGGGCCTCTGGATGTTCCGGACCCTCCCCGGGGGACCCGGGACGTCTTCCTCCATTGCCACCGGACCCTGGGACCTCCTGTCCCCGAGGTCCGGGGCAACCTCCGGAGGCGGGGACCCAGACACTTCTTGGCCGTCTTGGACCTCCGGGAGGTCTCCTTGGACCTCCGGGAGGTCGTCTTGGACCTTCAGGAGGTCATCTTGGACCTTTGGGAGGTCGTCCTGGACCTTCGGAAGGACGTCTTGGACCTTCAGGAGGGCGTCCTGAACCTCCGGGAGGTCGTCTTTGGTCTCTAGAGCCTGGGCTTCAGAGATCTTCTGACTGTCGGGGCCCCCATGGGGCCCAGGCAGCCTTGGCGCTTGTCTTCTGCTACAGGAGCAGGTTGTAGTGGTGAGGGGTCCGGCCGCTCTGTGACAAGGACCATGCTCACCGCCTCTGTCGTCGCCGCGATGTAGAGAAGTAGATGCTCACCGGGCTCAGGAGCTACCATGATGGGCAGCGTCGTCAGGTGTTGCTTCAACTCCTGGAATGCTTCTTCTGCTTCTTCGGTCCAAACAAATGGACCGGCTTTGTGCAGGAGCTTGAAGAAGGGAAGAGCCCGCTCAGCTAGCCTAGGTATGAACCGGCTGAGCACAGCTAGACATCCCGTGAGCTTCTCGACATCCTTGATGCGAGCCGGGGGTCACATCAGATCGATGGCCTTGATCTTCTCTGGGTTGGCCTTGTTCCCGTGGTGTGAGACCAGGAATCCAAGGAGCTTTCCAGAGGAGACACCGAACACACAGTTGTCCGGGTTTAGCTTGGCGCGCGTGGAGCGCAGCTTGTCAAATACTAGAGCTAGGTTATCTAACAAGGATGCGCTCTGTCTGACTTTGACAATGATATCATCAACGTACACCTCTACTAAGTCTCGGATTAGCTCTCCAAATGTTTTATGCATAGCGCGTACAAAAGTAGGAGAGCATTTTTCAGACCATAAGGCATGGAGACATAACAATACAGGCCGTCTACTGTTATAAAAGCAGTGTGTTCTTCATCTTATCTAGACATTGGTATTTGGTGGAAGCCTGAGTAGGCGTCTAGGAAGCACAACATATCACAGCCAGATGTAGAGTCTACAATTTGATCTATTCTAGGGATAGGTATTGGATCTTTGGGGCATACCTTATTGAGACTGGTGTAGTCGATGCACATCCTGTAAAAGCCCAAGAAAAGGGACTTGCAAAAATTTTTCATCACCTCACAACACCACAGCTTTTATTGTGGATATCTTGTGATTACTTGTGAAGAGCAAGTAACCACCATCAAAAGGGTGATTATAGGGGAAAGCCCTAACTTTCACAAAGTGGGATTTCTACACATGAACATGAGAGGTTGAGCTCACCCCTAGGACTTAAAAAGTCTCGGGAAGGTTCAGGCCAAATTTCATGCAAATCCCGCACTTTTTGAGGCACTTTTGTAGGCATTTGAAAAAGAGGCCAATTTGAATGTAAATTCAAATTGCAGCAACTTTCATCACTTAAATTCAAAAGTTGGCTTCATATTCAAACTCAGCACATTTTTCTGAGTTAGTCCACCAATTTTCACCTCCATTGGAATTCATCTTGACGGGAGCTAAATTTGCAATAATTCAAAACTGAATTTGAATTTCAGTTCAAATGTGAAGCAAATTTAGCCAAACCCAAATTCCAATTGAGGGAACAAAATTCAAAATGTAGCTTGGTGCTTAAGTCTATCATTCAATGTTTAGTAGCTGGGATATTTGCAGCAGAAGGGGGTGAAAGAATTAGAGGGGAGAAGAGGACCCACTGGTCAGACACACAGAGACTGAACCGACTCAGTCCCTCGGTCGAACACCTCTGCGGTCGCCAGCACACGGGAGCAACCCCGCCCCAACGCGGTCGCCATGCCACCTCCTTCTCGGGGGATGAGGACGCCGGGTACAAAACACTGGGTTGCACCCCTGGTCTGCGTGAATCCCCTCCTCATTCTCTCTGTTCCACTCTCACACATCCGAAGCGGCGTGCCCTGAGTTCACTGCTCTCTGGTCGCTGGCGTCCGGGCAACACAGGCTCCCTCGTGCCCGACGATCAACACAAGAAATAACCACCCTAAGGTGCTGGTCCTTATAGTCCAAACCATTCGTCGTTTCGTGCACTGTCGGGGGGGAGAATTTCTCCGGGGATGTTTAGGAGGTCTTAAGACCGAGCCACCCCCAAATCCTAAAATTTGCGGGTATTGGCTCATCAACGGGTATACCGAGCTACAAGCATGATCTACACCCTGCCACGACCATCTACGATCAA
This sequence comes from Neostapfia colusana, assembly GCA_030760725.1. Lineage (NCBI taxonomy): Eukaryota > Viridiplantae > Streptophyta > Magnoliopsida > Poales > Poaceae > Neostapfia > Neostapfia colusana. The sequence continues at coordinate 23,513,008 of JASWHV010000019.1, read as the reverse complement.
AAAGTACGAAGAACCGTTGAGTATAGACTCTGGTTATCGAGTTTTTCCTGTCACAACCGATATCGGGCCGAGGTCGACGGTGAGCATGTAGCTCCGGCCGTTTCCATGGCCAACCGAGCTCATATTCGTGCTCAGCATGCCACAGCGGAGCTGTAGGAGCAAACCGTTTGAAGAATAAGTCCCTGAGTAGCCCGGGCGACATCGCCGGAGTAGAGAGAGCCACTGTCACCGTCGCGGGCGTGGTTCCGGCCATCGCCGAGCTTCGGTGAGGGCACCAGCGTGTTCCTCGAGCCAAGTTGGGCCCAGGCGGCGAGACCCATCAAAGTTCGGGCAGCGAAACGGCCGGCGGCGAGAACTACGGTGAGGCACCGCCGCGGGAGTCGCGGGATGGCGCGAGGTAGACGAAGGGGCGCCGGGTCCACCGGTCAGCCTCTATTCTCGCGCGGGGATCCAGTTGCGGCCTGGATTCAGTGCGTCAGCGCAGGTAAAACCCCGTGGGCCACGGTGTGGCCGTGTTCTCAGTGGGCCGATTTGAGGAGTGGGCCCCACCCGCAGAGTTCAAACATTTTGGGGGATTTTCCAGTTTTAGTGCAAACTTCAAATGCATAGAACTTTTGCTAGGAAGCTCCAAATGCAGTGAACCAAATTTCGCTGAACTCAGAATTTTTAGTCCTTTTCAACACTACCGATTTCAGCTCATGAAACTTAATAGTTTTCCAGAATTAAATCGCTAAAGTTTGAACTGTCAGGAATTTTATCTGGAGGATTACTTCATGAAAAATTCTGAAATTTGGCTTAGAGGTTCAATGGAAAGTCCTTGAGTCACAGTAAAATTTTCAGACTCATCCAAGTTCATTTATTTCCCCTAATGGGGTGATTAAGTGAACTGCCCTGAGAAAATAGAAAAATATACAGAAACATTTTTCAGATTTTCTCAAATCTTGTTTAGGGCATAACTTCCTCTAGAATTCTTCAAAGGACATGAAACCAATTCCATTAAAACCATATAAAATTCTAGTTTCCAGAGAGTAATGGTAGGAGCCATGAAAACCCATGTAATTACTTAGAGGCTCAAATATTTACCAAATAGGCTTTTATTTGTACAAGGCTCAAATGAACTTTGTTTCAAATGAAACTTGGTCAAGACTCTGGTTAGGACCCTACCAAGCCACCATGAAAATTTCAGAACCAAAGGGGGGGTCTAGCTAAAGTTATAGGAACTATTTATTCAATTTTACACATTGCATTTGAAATGACATGTAGTATCTCATTAACGTGTAGTCGCTGAAGGCGAGGAGACTCCGGAAGTGCTCGACTTCCTCCTGCCGGACGAAGACCTAACCACTGACCAGCAGAAACAACGCAAGCCCCGATTTGCATTAAACCCTTTTGTAAAATTTTGCTTTGTTCACATGGTTAGTATGAGGTATGAATGTGCATTAGGTGTAGGATGGATGGAACCCCACTTGCATAACCAGAATTTTCCTATAAGAGTGAGGGTATTGTATAAGTCCTCGAGTAGGCAGGCTATGCGTAATGAATCAGAAGACTTCGGTACAAGTCGAGTAGTTGGAATCTACTCGCGAGTTTAGGCTTGGGACACACGGGATTGGTTCGAGTGATGTGAGATCACATTAGTAATGAAAATGAGACTAGGCAGGGGCTAGGGAACAGCAAGAGGGAGTCTTGTTGCGCAGCCCTGTCCGTGTCGATTGAGGACCGATCCGTGTGTGGCCCACGCTGATCAAATTTCAACGTACTGAAGGAATATCGGATATATGGGCCCCGATAAACTGATGTAACCTAAACCTCCGGGCGTCGAGGCATAACGCACCGATTTATAGGTGTAGGCTGAGGGCAGCAAGGTGGAAATCTGCTAACGGGCATAGAGAGATGCTCCGTTTAGGGAACCTCCTGCTCATTTCGGTGCGACCGATTCGACGTTTGGGCTGTTGGGCGAAAGGTTGTCCCGTACGGCATCGAGTGAGCGTGCTGTGCAGCTCCACGGGTGGGCGTACGTGACGTGCTCTTTGGGTCTCCCTGCAGGTGTATATCGAGTCGATTCGCCATCCCTCGCGGTGATAAGTACCGCTTGTTCACTGCGTCGTAACATAGATAATTTATGGAATGTTCTGATTCAATTCTGCTGTATGATATAATTGTATTGTTACATGTGTGCCACCAAATATTGCTTACTAAATTTCAGATTCATGAACTGTTAACTTGTGGCTAAAAGATGAACTAAGGATAAACTATAGGCGTGTCCGTTTGCTGAAATTTTACCATCCCATGTTCATTGTACCCTACATGTAGAGTTTCATGCCTAGGTGAGTCGGTTAAGTCTTGTTGAGCCATCATGCTCACGGTTGCTGCTTAAGTGTTTTTCAGGTGAGGAGCCACCCACGGACTCGGGTTACGAGTCCACCGGCGAGGGTTACCCTCCGTCGGGGACCACGGCTGAGTGGGAGCCGTACACGCCGCGCTGAGCTGAGGAGTGCAGCTAGTGTGGGTTGCCCTAGGGCTGGCAACCGACTTTTGCTAGATAGGCGGGCGCGAGTTGTGCAAATTAAAACTTCCGCTGTGTAATGTATACCTTAGTTTGTAACTGAACAAGTGTACTACTTTGTACATCTCAGTTTGTTTTCTATGTAATACAATGTATCCTTATGATGTGTGCTGTCGGGTGTCGCATCGCGCGGCACCACCCTCTGCGATCCTGGATGAGCGGATTCCGGTCCGCCACAGCCTGGTATCAGAGCCGCATTGGGGATAGCACAGTACTTAGGGACTGTATTAAGGGAAAACTTAGGTTTACGGTGAGGATTCAGTAGTTTGCCCAAGTAAGGACTATATTAGCATAGTTACTTAAAGTGGCAAGACTAACATATGTGTTATAATTCTCAATTTTAATTATGTAACGACGCACCTATGCTCTGGTAAGAATGGTAAGGAACGCCACCAAAAGCGGTTCAATTTCGGTTAGCTCCCCTGACGAGGAACGTGGTTCAGGGATAGTTCTCACAGCTTGGTGTGAGACGTCAATATGAAACTCTTGGACTCTTCATGTTCCTGAGTTCATATGAAACGCTGATCCCTAGCGTGCATTAGGCAAGTAAGTGGAGACCCCATCGCGTGGTCAGTAACGCGAGAGTGTGTTCATCTGGAAATAGCCCAGGAGGACATACGCAGCGCTTGCCATCGGCGTGTCCTGCAGGGCAGTAGGTGGTATCCGTTGGGTTGATAACATTCCCAACCATGACGACCCGTTCATGATATACTCGGGTTCCCTGTCGTGTGGTGTTGAAACACGATCACGCACCTTGAGACGTGGCTTAACTCAAGGACGGCCGTATGGCAATGATACGGGCATTTGTATTTACATTCAAATATGGAACTGTCTGAAATGAAAATAACTTTTAGTGCATCATTATTGTGTGGTCTTCTGCAGGTACTAACCACGTATTTATCCGGTGTAGTAAATGTGTGTGAGAGACCGTTTAGTGCCACACTTGTGACGTATATGCCGGTATAATCCGGTTAGGATTTTCTTTTTGTGAGGAACGTAGTACCAACATATCATAGGTGTGTGCATGGAAAATAATGATAACAAGGAAACTAAATCACTAAGTTTCAACATTTAGGGCCCTGGTGGGGTAGAAAAATTTGATAGTTGATCAGTGTAGCTCTAAAGGATTGAAAAACAGAGTGCCCTGTTTTAGGCAACAAGTTTGCTGAACCTTAACAGAGCATAACCCACAGATCATGTGGCCAAGGGAGGTATGGGATATAGTTCTGTAAAGGTGTGTAAGTAACCTACAACTTTTTTGTAGACTCCCAGAGCTGAATCACACCTTAATATGGCTTAAATCCCAGAGGATTGTAAACTGTCCAGAACCAGGACAGATTTAAAACACTCTCTGGACTGTTCTGTTTTTCAAGTATAACTTCCTGTAGAAAAATCTAAAATTATCATATGACACATTTTTGGAAAGTTTACAAAAGGTGTTGCATCTTTGTAATTCAAAGTTTCTGAAATTTCAGCACAGAACTCAGTGGAAACCAGAGTTGAAAACAGCAACTTCCAACGGAGATGCTGTCGAAATTCTTCCAGAAATTCTGTTGACTTTGAATTACCATAACTTTTGAACCAGAGCTGATCTGAGGGCAAAAAAATACTCGTTGCGAAGATACTGAAGTTAACTTTAACTTTGGTATTCAACTTGAGTCATGAAAATGCCAGAACCAGATCAAAATCGTGGATATGTAGAAACTGGTCATTCTGACAGAGGAGTGACAGTTGAACTCATTTGAGAGATTGTTGTACCCTAGGGGGTTTAAGTACTTCCAATGGGGTAGAACATACTCATGAGTGGTTATCATCAACTAGTGAAAGATTGAATATATGCTTTACTCAAGTTTATTTTTCTAGAGACCATGTTTGTGTCGTATTGAAGATAAAAGGTTGGTATACGTGATGACCAAGCGATAGTAACGTCTCGTAGTGACCAAACCTAGTTGTGGTGAGCTTCCAAAAAGGAGGTTCATTAAGTTGGATTTAACTAGCTTGTATTTCGTCTGGTAATGGTGTAGCTTGTGCAAAGTTATTACATTATCCGTATATGAGATGTATCGCATGTTTTAATGTCATTATGTTTTACACCTATTTTATTGGACTGCATGCAATATGTTGCGGGATTGATGTTTATTGTCGTATGGTTGCAGATGATTCGCACTCGGACCACACACGAGATTGGTGGCTCTAGCCAGCAGGGAGGCGATGACTCCCAGCCACCTGCCTACGACAGCACCCCGCAGCAGCAACCACTGGACGCCGACAACTGGCTGCGGAAAATCGAGTCCGAATTCGGGCTGCTCCAATGTGCGGAGCGGCAAAAGACTCTGTTCGCGGCGCAGCAGCTTCACGGTGCCGCTGGTGCATGGTGGGCGAACTATGTCGCCTCACGTCCTGCTGGCCATGCCGTGGAGTGGGAGGAATTCCGGGAGGCGTTCCGCGCCTATCATATCCCTCCCGGGATAATGAAGAGGAAATTCCAAGAATTCTTTGAACTGAAGCAGGGCGGGAGGAGTGCCCATGACTACTCCCCTGCCTTCAACCATCTGGCGCAATATGCGTCAGACTACATCTCCACCGAGGAGAAGAAGCGGGAGCACTTCTATCGGGGGTTACACCCTGAGATGAAGACGCATCTCGTTCAATGGAATCGCGGCAGCTTCAATGACCTCGTCAATTCCGCGATTATGCAAGAGGACGCTCAGCGGGAGTTGGCAGCTGAGCAGTGGAAGCGCAGCACTCCACCCAGCAGTGGGGGTGGCGCTCCACAGAAGTACCACATGGTGTATCGGACACCATCCGGACAGCAGTGGCATCCATCGGCACGACCTCAACAGTTCGGGGGTCGTTCTTTCCAGGCACCCCCGTTCCGACCGCCGATGCCACCACCGCGACCTCAACAACAGCAGCCGCAGCAGATGGCACCCCGGGCGTTTCCACCGCCACAACGCGCCCCGGGTTTCCGTCCGTCGATCAGCGGAGGACCGCCCCGCTATACTTGTTTCACGTGTGGCCAGGCGGGCCATTTCGCGAAGGACTGTCCCCAGGGGCAGCAGAGCAGCGGGCAATCCCAGTTTCTGGGCGGTGCTCGAGGCCGGCCTCCCGTCAAGAAGGTTGGTCAGCGGACTGGGGGCATTTGCAACCTCGACAATGAGGACGCCCCAGAGGGAGACAATGTGCTGGTGGGTACGTGCACTCTCAACGATCAAGCCATCATAATATTATTCGATTCGGGTGCAACCCACAGTTTTTTAAGTGCATCCTATGTGGCTAAGCATCAAATGCAAGTCTTCCCAACCGACAGCACATATATGATCTGATCACCGGGAGGGAAGATTTCAGCAAATATGATGATTCCAAAAGCACCTCTGTGCTTAGGTGGGAAGCTATATCCCACCACCTTGATAATCCTCACGGGGCAAAAGATTGATGCAATCTTAGGGATGTCATGGCTACACTACCATGGCGCTGTCCTGAACACTCGGACACGGACGGTTCATTTGAATTCTCCATTCCACCGTCCGCACTCCATGGTGTTAGACAATCCTGTCCAGGAGGTTTCAGCAATAAATAATACTGAAGCTCTCAAGTTAGAGGACATCCCCGTAGTCCGGGAGTACCCCGACGTGTTAAAGGATGATCTTCCAGGCATGCCACCTGAGCGGGATGTCGAGTTCAAGATTGAACTTGCACCCGGGACTACGCCCATATCACGGAGGCCATATAAAATGGCTCCGAACGAGCTGGCTGAACTAAAAGAGCAGCTCAATGATCTGTTGATCAAAGGTTTCATTAGGCCGAGTTCCTCGCCTTGGGGATGCTCGGTGCTGTTCGTAAAGAAGAAGGATGAAACCCTGAGGCTGTGTGTGGACTACCGGCCGCTCAACGCCGTCACCATCAAGAATAAGTACCTACTGCCCCGCATTGACATTTTGTTTGATCAACTTGTGGGTGCAAGCGTGTTCTCTAAGATGGACCTTCGCTCTGGATATCATCAGATAAAGATCCGGGCGGAGGATATCCCGAATACGGCCTTCTAAACGAGATATGGCTTATATGAATATCTCGTCATGGCTTTTGGTCTCACTAATGCTCCGGCACATTTCATGTATCTCATGAACTCGGTGTTCATGCCAGAGCTGGATAAGTTCGTGGTGGTGTTCATTGATGATATCTTGGTTTACTCCAAGATAGAAGAACACGCCGAACACTTGAGGATAGTTCTTCAACGCCTATGGGACCATAAGCTATAGCCAAGTTCAGCAAATGTGAGTTTTGGATCAGCCAAGTGCCATTTCTGGGACATATCATCTCAGCGGAAGGCATTGTGGTTGACCCACGAAAAATCGAGCAAGTGCTGAAATGGAAAGCTCCCACTTCAGTCCATGAAGTCAGAAGCTTCCTCGGCTTAGCGGGATACTATCGGAGATTCATTCCAAGCTTTTCCAAGCTTGCTAAGCCGATGACAGAGTTGCTGAAAAAGAGAACAAAATATGTTTGGAACACGGCGTGTGAAGGAGCATTCCAAGCATTAGTGAAGCATCTCACAACAGCCCCGGTCTTAGCTCAACCGGATACAACCAAGCCCTTCGACGTGTATTGTGATGCGTCTGGTATCGGGCTCGGCTGCATGTTGATGCAGGAAGGACGTGTGGTCGCATATGGCTCACGCCAACTTCGGAACCATGAGCAGCACTATCCGACTCATGATCTGGAGCTTGCTGCTGTGGTTTTGGCGCTAAAAATGTGGAGGCACTATCTCCTGGGAAATTTGGTGCATCTCTACACCGACCACAAGAGCTTGAAGTACATTTTCACCCAGAAGGAGCTGAATATGAGGCAAAGGAGGTGGTTAGAACTAATCAAAGACTATGAGATTGAGATTCACTACCACCCCGGCAAGGCGAATGTGGTTGCCGACGCGCTGAGTTGGAAGTCACATGTCCATAACCTCACCATTACCCCGGTGGAGGAGGAAGAGACGAGTTTATACTTGGTTCCTTATGGATCGCTCTACAACCTTGCCCTCATCCCTACTATTAGGGAGGACTTCATTACAGCTCAGAAGACTCATAAGGGTATGGCACATCTCCAGAGACGGATAGACAACGGGGAGATCAAATGTTTCCGGAAAGATGATGAGGGGACGCTATGGTTCAATGACCGTCTAGTCGTACCCCGGGATATGGAGCTGAGGAAAAAGATCCTTGATGAAGCTCACTTGTCTAAATACTCCATTCATCCGGGCAGCAACAAAATGTACCAAGATTTGAAAAAGAAATTTTGGTGGACACGGATGAAGTGGGAAGTAGCTAAGTACGTATCCGAGTGTGATACGTGTAGACGAGTGAAAGCTGATCATATGAGGAAATCAGGGCTGCTGCAACCCCTGAAAATCCCGGCATGGAAATGGGAAGCTGTGAGCATGGATTTCATTGTGGGATTACCCCTGACGTCCATCAAGCATGATTCCATTTGGGTAATCGTTGATCGGTTAACCAAGACGGCTCACTTTATCCCGGTGCATATACGTTACAATGCCGGTAAATATGTGGAGCAATACATAGCGAAAATTCTATGCTTATATGGGGTACCCAAGACCATAGTCTCAGACCGAGGTGCATTATTTGTATCTCGCTTTTGGGAGCAGTTGCACGCTGCTTTTGGTACTAAGTTGATTAGAAGCTCTGCTTATCACCCTCAGACAGATGGCCAAACAGAAAAGGTGAACCAAGTACTGAAAGACATGTTGAGGACATGTGCCATCCACCACGGTAGGAACTGGGATAATCACTTACCATTGGCAGAATTCTCGTACAATAACGGCTATCAGGCAAGTATCAAGATGGCACCCTATGAAGCTCTCTATGGTCGCAAATGCCGCACCCCATTAAACTGGTGCGAGTCCGGTGAAAGGGTCACATTCGGGGTTGATGTGGTGAACGACGCCGAAGAGCGCGTTCGGATGATTCAAGCCAACTTGAAGGCCGCTCAATCCCGGCAGAAAAGCTACGCTGATAAGAGGCGTAGACCGCTGCACTTTGACGTCGGGGAACACGTGTACCTCCGTGTGTCTCCGATGAAAGGTGTGCACCGGTTCGGCGTGAAGGGGAAACTCGCTCCCCGTTCCATTGGACCCTATGCTATCACCGAGAAGTGTGGACCAGCGGCGTATAGACTGGAGCTACCGGCATCTCTTGCTGGTGTTAACGACGTTTTCCATGTTTCACAACTGCGAAAATGTCTGAAGTATACGACTGCTATCCCCACTGAAGACATCAGCGAGCTGCAACCGGATTTGACATATGATGAATATCCGGTGGCAATTATTGATGAGAAAGCTTGGACCACGCGTAGATGAACGTTGTGGTTCTACAATATACTCTGGAGTAACCACACCGCTGAAGAAGCGACGTGGGAGAGTGAGGAATTCCTTCGCTCAAATTACCCGGAGTTCATGGCGTCTCAGCACGGGTGAGTTCCTATTACATCGCTGTCTCTTCTTTTATAATCTCGGGACGAGATTCTTTTAAGGGGGAGGGATGTAAAAGCCCAAGAAAAGGGACTTGCAAAATTTTTTTGTCACCTCACAACACCACTGCTTTTATTGTGGATATCTTGTGATGACTTGTGAGGAGCAAGTAACCACCATCAAAAGGGTGATTAGAGGAGAAAGCCCTAACTTTCACGAAGTGGGATTTCTACACATTAACATGAGAGGTTGAGCTCACCCCTAGGACTTAAAAAGTCTTGGGAAGGTTCAGGCCAAATTTCATGCAAATCCCGCACTTTTTGAGGCACTTTTGGAGGCATTTGAATAAGAGGCCAATTTGAATGTAAATTCAAATTGCAGCAACTTTCATCACTTAAATTCAAAAGTTGGCTTAATATTCAAACTCAGCACATTTTTTTGAGTTAGTCCACCAATTTTCACCCCCATTGGAATTCATCTTGTCGGGAGCTAAATTTGCAATAATTCAAAACTGAATTTGAATTTAAGTTCAAATGTGAAGCAAATTTAGCCAAACCAAATTCCAATTGAGGGAACCAAATTCAAAATGTAGCTTGGTGCTTAATTCTATCATTCAATGTTTAGTAGCTGAGATATTTGCAGCAGAAGGGGGAGAAAGAATTAGAGGGGAGAAGAGGACCCACTGGTCAGACACACAGAGACTGAACCGACTCAGTCCCTCGGTCGAACACCTCTGCGGTCGCCAGCGCACGGGAGTAACCCCGCCCCAACGCGGTCGCCACGCCACCTCCGGCTCGGGGATGAGGACGCCGGGTACAAAACACTCGGTTGCACCCCTGGTCTGCGTGAATCCCCTCCTCATTCTCTCTGTTCCACCCGCACACATCCGAAGCGGCACGCCCTGAGTTCACCGCTCTCTGGTCGCCGGCGTCCGGGCAACACAGGCTCCCTCGTGTCCGATGATCAACACAAGAAACAACCGCCCTAAGGTGCTGGTCCTTCTAGTCCAAACCGTTCGTCGTTTCGTGCACTGTCGGGGGGGGGGGAGAATTTCCCCGGGGATGTTTCGGTGGTCTTAAGACCGAGCCACCCCTAAATCCTAAAATTCACGGGTATTGGCTCATCACCGGGTATACCGAGCTACAACCATGATCTACACCCTGCCACGACCATCTAGGATCAAAAAGTACGAAGAACCGTTGAGTATAGACTCTGGTTATCGAGTTTTTCCGGTCACAGCAGATATCGGGCCTAGGTCGACAGTGAGCACATAGCTCCGGCCGTTTCCATGGCCAACCGAGCTCATATTCGTGATCAGCATGTCACAGCGGAGTTGTAGGAGCAAACCATTTGAAGAATAAGGCCCTGAGTAGCCCGGGCGACATCGCCGGAGTAGAGAGAGCCACTGTCACCGTCGTGGGCGTGGTTCCGGCCATCGCCGAGCTTCGGTGAGGGCACCAGCGTGTTCCTCAAGCCAAGTTGGGCCCAGGCGGCGAGACCCATTGAAGGTCGGGCAGCGAAACGGCCGGCAGCGAGAACTCCGGCGAGGCACCGCCGCGGGAGTCGCGGGATGGCGCGAGGTAGACGAAGGGGAGCCAGGTCCACCGGTCAGCCTCTATTCTCGCGCGGGGATCCAGTTGCGGCCTGGATTCAGTGCGGCAGCACGGGTAAAACCCCGTGGGACGTGGTGTGGCTGCGTTCTCAGTGGGCCGATTTGAGGAGTGAGCCCCACCCGCAGAGTTTAAACATTTTGGGGGGATTTTCCAGTTTTAGTGCAAACTTCAAATGCATAGAACTTTTGCTAGGAAGCTCCAAATGCAGTGAACCAAATTTTGCTGAACTCAGAATTTTGAGTACTTTTCAGCAATACCGATTTCAGCTCATGAAATTTAATAGTTTTCCAGAATTAAATCCCTAAATTTAAACTGTCAGGAATTTTATCTGGAGGATTACTTCATGAAAAATTCTGAAATTTGGCCGAGAGGTTCAATGGAAAATCCTTGAGTCACAGTAAAATTTTCAGACTCATCCAAGTTAATTTAATTCCCCGAATGGGGTGTTTAAGTGAACTGCCCTGAGAAAATAGAAAAATGTACAGAAACATTTTTCAGATTTTCTCAAATCTTGTTTAGGGCATAACTTCCTCTAGAATTCTTCAAAGGACATGAAACCAATTCCATTAGAACCATCTCAAATTCTAGTTTCCATAGAGTAATGGTTGGAGCCATGAAAACCCCTGGAATTACTTAGAGGCTCAAATATTGACCAAATAGGCTTTTATTTGTACAAGGCTCAAATGAACTTTGTTTCAAATGAAACTTGGTTAAGACTCTGGTTAGGACCCTACCAAGCCACCATGAAAATTTCATAACCAAAGGGGGGGTCTAGCTAAAGTTATAGGAATTACTTATTCAAGTTTACACATTGCATTTGAAATGATATGTAGTATCTCATTAACATGTAGTCGCTGAAGGCGAGGAGACTCCGGAAGTGCTTGACTTCCTCCTGCCGGACGAAGACCTAACCACTGACCAGCAGCAACAAGGCAAGCCCCGGTTTGCATTAAATCCTTTTGTAAAATTTTGCTTTGTTCACATGGTTAGTATGAGGTATGAATGTGCATTAGGTGTAGGATGGATGGAACCCCACTTGCATAACCAGAATTTTCCTATAAGAGTGATGGTAGTGTCTAAGTCCTCGAGTAGACAGGCTACACGTAATGAATCAGAGGACTTCGGTACAAGTCGAGTAGTTGGAATCTACTCGCGAGTTTAGTCTTGGGACACACGGGATTGGTTCGAGTGATGTGAGATCACTTTAGTAATGAAAATGAGACTAGGCAGGGCCTAGGGCGCAGCAAGAGGGAGTCTTGTGTGCGCAGCCCTGTCCGTGTCGATTGAGGACTGATCTGTGTGTGGCCCACGCTGATCAAGTTTGAACGTACCGATGGCATATCGGATATATGGGCCCCGATAAACCGATGTAACCTAAACCTCCGGGCGTCGAGGCATGCACACCGATTTATAGGTGTAGGCTGAGGGCAGCAAGGTGGAAATCTGCTAACGGGCATAGAGAGATGCTCCGTGAAGGGAACCTCCTGCTCGTTTCGGTGCGACCGGTTCGACGTTTGGGCTGTTGGGCGAAAGGTTGTCCCGTATGGCATCGAGTGAGCGTGCTGTGCAGCTCCACGGGTGGGCGTACGTGACGTGCTCTTTGGGTCTCGCTGCAGGTGTATATCAAGTCGATTCACCGTCCCTCACGGTGATGAGTACTGCTTGTTCACTGAGTCGTAACATAGATAATTTATGGAATGTTCTGATTCAATTCTGCTGTATGATATAATTGTATTGTTACATGTGTGCCACCAAATATTGCTTACTAAATTTCAGATGCATGAACTGTTAACTTGTGGCTAAAAGATGAACTAAGGATAAACTATAGGTGTGTCCGTTTGCTGAAATTTTACCATCCCATGTTCATTGTACCCTACATGTAGAGTTTCATGCCTAGGTGAGTCGGTTAAGTCTTGTTGAGCCATCATGCTTACGGTTGCTGCTTAAGTGTTTTTCAGGTGAGGAGCCACCCACGGACTCGGGTTACGAGTCCACCGGCGAGGGATACCCTCCATCAGGGACCACGGCTGAGTGGGAGCCGTACACGCCATGCTGAGCTGAGGAGTGCAGCTAGTGTGGGTTGCCCTAGGGCTTGCAACCGACTTTTGCTAGATAGGCGGGCGCGAGTTGTACAAATTAAAACTTCCGCTGTGTAATGTATACCTTAGTTTGTAACTTAACAAGTGTACTACTTTGTACATCTCAGTTTGTTTTCTATGTAATACCATGTATCCTTATGATGTGTGCTGTCGGGTCTCACATCGCGCGGCACCACCCTCTGCGATCCTGGATGAGCGGATTCCGGTCCGCCACACATCCGGAGCTTCCCGCCGGCCTTCGGGACGACAACAGGATTGTCCAACCACCGGGGGTGGTGGACCTCCCGTATGAAGCCAGAATCAAGCAGCTTCTAGATCTGTTCACGGATGAAGTTTTGCCGCTCGATGGACTGCTTCTGGGGCTTCTGCTGGATCGTCCGAGCATCGGGGAAGATCTTTAGATGGTGCTCGATCACCTTCCTAGGGATCCCGGGCATCTGTGACGGTTGCCATGCAAACACGTCGACGTTGTCCCGGAGAAAGGTGATGAGCGCGCCTTCCTATTTGCTGTCCGGACCCCTGGCTATCCGGGTGGTCTGGGCAGCTTCGGCACCGACTTGGACGACCTTCAGGGGGACGTCACCTTCGTCAGAGGGTTGCACTCGGGGTGCAGAGGTCGAACCACAGTGGCGTGCACTCGGGTGGAGCTGGCCCGGTTCTGCACCGCCAAGGGCAGGTGCTCGGGCTGCCGCAAGCGCTTGGAGCTTCTCCAAGGCTGACACTGTGGCAGTGCGGTCTCCACGGATCCTGAGGACGCCGGTGGGTGTAGGCATCTTCAGGATGAGGTAGCCGTAGTGGGCTACCACCATAAACCGGTACAGGGCCGGTCTGCCGATGATGGCGTTGAAGGGGAGGTCGACCTCCGCCACGTCGAACAGAACGTATTCTGTCTGATAGTTGTACGGTGCTCCGAAGGTCACCGGAAGGCTGATATTCCCGTATGGGACAACTTGTCCCGGCCCTACCCCTGAGAACGGGCTCGACTGGGTGAGCATGGCCATGGGAATCTGCAGCTTTTGGAAAGCTGCATGGCTGATAAGGTTGAGGCCGGCCCCGCCATCCACCAGTATGTGGTACATCTTTACGTTGGCGATGGTTGGAGCTACCAAGAGTGGTAGCTGTCCAGATCCAGCCATGTTCTTGGGGCAGTCGGAGGCATCGAAGCTGTTGGGGTTCCCTACCCACTTGAGGAGTGGCGCTGCGCTTGGGATAGGAGCCACCGATGCCACTGCTCGGCGCAGGATCTTGACTGCGTTCCGGGACGAGGGGTCCGAGGACCCTCTGTAGATGACGTGGAGCACCTTCTGGTGCTCGTCTTCTCCAGAGCCGGAGTCCCCACGGTTGTGGACCGTCTTCACGGCGTGTTGGGGCTCCTGGTACCCCCATCTCTTGGTCGCCGTTGTCCCAGGGGTCGACCTTCTGCTTACCCTCCCTCTGGCGGAAGGGTGCTACATCTGCGCGTGGCTGCTTCCCCTTGCGGAAGCGCTCCGTGAGCTTCTTGATCTCCCGGCACTCACCAGCAATGTGGCTCCTGGTGTTGTGTACCGGACACGGCTCTCCACGGTTGCCACCATCGGGTGACTGCCGTGGTCTCTTGTCGGGGCGTGGCCCCGAGCTCCGCCAGGTGCTGCAGTTGCAGCAACGGGAACTCCGGCCGGTGGCTTGATCTTGCCACCACCTTTCTTCTTGGTCTTCTTACTGCTCCCCTGGGGGGCAGCGCTAGCTCCGGGCGGCCCTCTGTAACACCCCAAAATCCTGTCAAGAGGGGAATTTAAAATTTTTTGGACGTATTGCATGTGTTGCAAAAATTCAAATTCAAACTGGAATTCAAATTAAACTCAAAAAAGAAATGAAAAAGAAAAAGAAAAAGAAAAAAACAAACCTTCCGGCCAGTGGGCCGAAACCCACCAGCCGGCCCACCCAGCCCCCGCGCCAGCCCGCAGCCGCGCGCCCGCGCTCCCTCTCGCAGACAGGTGGGACCCACCTGTCATCCCTAACCCCCGATCGTCCGAAACCCGGACTGTTCCCCGCGCGCGCGCGATCGCAACCGACCGGAAAATCCCACGTTCCCAGCCGACTTCTGGACCCCGAAGACTCCAGCTCGATCTAAACCAACCCGCCGCCCTCCCCCGTCTATAAAAACCCCGGCATCGTCCCGTTTTTTCCCCACGATCCGCCGACTTTCCTTCTGGTGAGAACCCGAGCTTCTCCGGCGAATTCTGCTCGATCTACGCTCGGGAATTCTGATCTAACTCGCTGGTCTTGATCCACCGCCTCCGGGGAACTTCGCAGGTGCAGAAAACTCGGTGGTTTGCGGTTCAAACACAGCGCCGACGAGCCTCGCCGTGAATTCACCTCGGACCTCGTCGCCGATCGCTTTCCAGAACCTCTGAGCTCAAGAAAACCCCCGAGGTGAGATCCCCGACCTCCCCTCCGACGATCTATGCCATAAAATCACAGTTTTAGGAAGAATTGACGAAGATCCGAAACTCTCCGGCGAGATCACCGCCTCCCGCCGCCGTGCGCCGCTAGGCAGCGCCGCCCGCACTCGATCAGAGCGACGTGGCCACTTGTGCGCCGTGTATTTTAAATCGCACGGTAGAGTTTAAATCCCCGCGTACCGGTTCGATGTTATAATCTCAGCCGTCTGTTTTAAATCGGACGGTCCACGTCAGCCCCGCGTTATAAAGACTGGAATTCTTACGCGCTACCCCCTGGGGTTCTCGGAAAATAAGAGCTAGCCCCGGAAACTTCTGATCTAGCCCCTGGAACTTCAGAAAAATCATGTAAATTCATTTAAAAATCAGTTTTAGCCCCTGGACTTAATAAAAATTAGGAAAAACCCATCTGTTAAGTGTAGTTAGACCCCTGAAAGTTATTAAAATAATATAATGGACCCTGTAGTGGGGTGAGTTTACCTTTTTAACCTTATTTGATATTAAAGTTAGGAATTTGAATATGTGGCTAGTATTTAAAATTTAAAAGGTGGGACAAACATATTGTCAAATTCAAATTAAAAACTTTCCCAGTACTTAGAAAACCTTGGAGTGAGAGAAAAATAGATTTTGGCTGAAATGAATCTGTTTATTTGATTATTCACATTTATTAATTATAGGGACACATTTTTAAGTAGAAAATAATTCTGAAAATTAGTAAAATAAATGTAAAATAGTTTACATCAGAGGAGAAGTTTAAAAATATATTACTACATATTTTAGACCCAAAACCTATTCTGTTGAGATGAGGTGTCTTACTATTTTTATAATAAAGTCCACATTTAGGCATAGGAAATAAATCTGAAAATATAACAAACTAGGTATGAATAACTAGAAAATGATAAATGAAGTTTCCAAAATCCAAAGAATTCAGTTTAGGGTTGGTAGAAGGATGAAGACACATATGGAGTAGGAAAATACCTTTCATGCATACTTGGTAGCTAAAAGGTGTAGTAATTGAATATAAGGAATTTATTTAAATTGGAAACTCATATATATAGTATGCAAACATAAATGTGAGTACAAAAGTAGAAATCATATACACATGATCAAAAGTGCATGTAAGCCAAAAATCAACCCACATAGAGTAACCACAACACATATAATTGTGAATGACTTTCATAAATGTGAATGTGTGGTTTGTATGAAGTGGAAGTGTGAACTATGTCTTATGTCTTGTTGTTTTCTTTTGCTATAAGTGACGGTATGAGTAGAACTTGCTCCAGAGCAAGTTCTTCCTTTCCAAGATCAGGACTACCTATTCCAAGAGCAGCAGGAAGGAGGCAAGTGTCCTTGACCACTTTGATCCTATGCTAGGATGTGTAGATAGAATTATTTGCATTGTCAATTGAAATATGAAACCCATGCTAGGAAGTTTCCCTAGAAATTGCATTATCTTGTTTCCTTGTAGCTTGGGATTGGGATTTATTTTATCATATCATTTATTTACATGCTTATGCTTAGCCATGCTTAGAATGGGATAATTGGGATATGAGATCATCATTTTATTTACCATACTCTTGAATGAGATGTTATGAGATATGTAGAGGTAGGGATCAAGGCAAGTTGGATGGTTTGGTTGGTGCTGGGTGCACGAGACTCGGGTTTGTGTTTAGTACTTGCATGGATCCTAAGGACCGGTTCATGGAGCATGTAACTTGGCTTTACCGTGCCAACCACATGCTGAGATGGGGCAGCTTGGCCAATTAATTAGGTGTATCCCCGGCGTAGTATGGGTGTGTTGGATGGTGCGGGGAATAGGTGTCAGCTGGACTACCATAAGAACCGCAAGGCTCAAGAGGGGGCCACTGCAGCGGGGTTGGAGCCTCTTGTATGCTGTTAGGGGTGAAACCTCAGTGGGCCCATGCTCGTCGGGAATCCCTTTGTAAAGGCTTCGTAGTGATCTCCTGGCTACACACCTGGGAAGTGTGAATGTGGTTCATAGCCACTAGCATAATGGAGGTTCTTTTAGTCCACCCGGCAACGGAGGATGAAATCACTACATGTGGGTACAGTGGTGCAAACTCTGCAGAGTCAAAACTGTCATGACAGTCGTGCTCACGGTCAAGAGCGGCTTGGACTTATTCATGATTAGAGGATGAGGACCTTGGAGGTTGTGGATGTTAAGTGGGGAGCTTAACATTGGAAATGATGTTATGGTTATTTGATTATGATGATAGGATGGGAAATTGGGACCATTTCACCTGTGTAGTAATGTAGGTGCTTAATAAGGTAAGGTGATAGGTATTAATTGCGTAGTGCTTTAACCCTAAGTTCAATCTCCCCTTGTTCTAGCCATGCATGACATAACTTTCCTACACTTGCTGAGTACCATCGGTACTCAACCTTGCATATTTGTTGGTTTATATTGCTGCTCAAGTCAAGATAATGAAGTGGTGTTTAATGATCAAGACTTCGGACCCGAAGAAGGATTCTAGGTTCAAGGAGTCCCCCAGGCAACGCCTGTGACGGAGCCCACGAGAATAATTATTCCGCTGCTAGTTTATTTACTTGTGATGAACTTACTATTGTCCATCGAGACATTTGCTATGTAAGACTTATTTATATTCGACACCTGGCTTGTAATAAATGATGCTTCACTATTTGTCATCACATGTATGAGAAAATGATCCTGGCATACATGTGATATTCACTTGGTTGTTCTTCGGAAAAACCGGGTGTGACAGAAGTGGTATCAGAGCCAAGGTTGCCCGTAGGAACGTGGACCTAGGTAGAAATGGACGTATTTAAGGGCCCTATTTTCTTAAAAACTATTTTACAAGGTGTGTGTTGAAAAGTGTTATTTAATGGAGCCACTTTCTTCATCTTACCCCAACTTTCATTCAAAATATGACTTTTGTTTAAAAGTTTATCTAACCTAAGTTTAAATGCTTTCTGTTTTAGATGGTTCGCATGATTCGCACCGCTCGCAAGTCCACAGGAGGGAGAGTTCCCGTAGTTGCCCTTGCCCAAAGAGAGGAGAGCTGTCCGGTGACATACCTTTCCTACGGATTGGCAGTAGGAGGCTTGTTGCGCCGTCTTCGACGTATGCTCCAAGCCTCCGGCAATACGGGCAAGCTAATCATACACTATAGCTCCACCAGGACCATCTGTGAGAAGAGGGAAGAATGGAGTTCAGAGATTAGGATTATCCACGAAAATCAGCTGCTCAAAATCCACCGCTCTACAGCTTGTCGAGCGACACAGGTCGATGCAGATAAGGATGTCACCTGGGAGGCAATCACCTGCCAGAGTCACATCTATCGTCGACACCTGGACAGGACTGAGTACATGTATGTCCTCCAGCGCGAGAGTGGTACAACGGAGTATAAGTACCCGTCAGTGCAGCAAGGGACTTCCCATGAGCACATGGACTTGTGCTTGGAGGATGCTGCTATGCTCAGCACTCGACTGCAGGAGTGTCGGCAGGAGCTTCAGGATGTTCGGGACACCCTGATGGAAACCGAGGCGTTGCTTCGAGCCTGCTTGAGGGCGAGAGAAAGAGGAGATGGGAATGAACTGTGTGTCACCGTGAATGATACATGGACTCCTGACTCCCCAGATCGCCGTGCGATCAGGCGTCGTCGCACTTCTCCACCAGCAGCTTCCGCACCCAAAGCGGAGTTAGAAGGCAGCCGTAATAATGAGGAAGATCCCGAGGAGCCAGCTCAGTGATACGAGTAGTGTAGAGTCCTTCCTTTCGTTTAGCAGGATGCCGAATAGTCGAGTCGTTACCTTAGTTAATGGTGTGTTAATGCTTGGTGTGTGACGTGAGTTGTGGAAGCCATGAGCAATTGTCCACAGCCTAGTCTTCAGATTGTTTTGCTTTGGTGTGTGAACCCATATGAAATAATAGTTCATTTATTTTTGTGTGAGACATGAACCCTTAGAAAGTATAACAAAGCCTCAACACTTCAAAGTAAAAACAAGTGAAAGTAGTAAGATAATACGTAATGATTTAAATTGACATTTGGTTAATCATGCTAGATGGCCGGAAGAGGAAAGGGTCGTGCTGCCAACCCCGCCAACAACAACGATGAGGCCTGCAACCCTCATCTTTCTGGGAGCCAAGACAGGGGTGGAAGCCGTGAGGGAGTTGATCCCATCCACCAAATGCTTGAGAATCAAAATCAGCTCATCCAGAACTTGACTCAAGTGGTGGCCAACTTGCATCAAGTTCCACCTCCACAAGCTGCACCACGCCATCCACGGTTGAGTGACTTTCTAGGAACTCAACCTCCGAAGTTTGCAAGTGCTGCTGAACCTCTGGAGACAGATGACTGGCTAAAGACCATTGAGAGCAAGATGAGGATCATACAGTGCCAAGGGTATGAGAGGGTGCTGTTTGCCTCTCATCAATTGCATGGACCTGCTGCTGATTGGTGGACCGCTTACGTGGCCGCTCATCATGACCCTGAGAACATCACTTGGGAAGAGTTCAAGCGTAGCTTCCGCAACCATTACATACCAAGGGGTGAACTCAAAAACAAGAGGAAGGAGTTCTTGGGGTTGCAGTAAGGTAACATGACTGTGAGCTAATACCTCACTAAATTTACTCAACTCTCCCGTTATGCCCCACGGGACATAGAGACTGATGAGCAGAAACAGGATTGTTTCGTGGAAGGACTTACCGCAGAAATGCAGTGTGCAATGTCCTCCAACGAGTATGAAAGCTTCCAAAAGATGGTGGACAGAGCGTTTGTGGTAGAAAGGAAGCTGAAGGCCTTGGAAAATGAGAACAAGAGGAAGGCCGGGTGGTCACATCAAGCCTTAGGGAGCAACACCCGCCCACGTCTGATGCAGCAACCCGCAGGGCAGACGAACCGTGCTGCGGTACCCTACTCAGCACCAAGAGGGTACAACCCGAACTACAGGCCTCCGGCAGCACCAATACAGCCACAACGTCAGTTCGTACAGCAGCCTCGCCCTACGTATCAACCTCGACCAGCAGTACAAGGACCTCCAAACCAACCCCAAGACAACAAAGGCCAGGCACCTAAGGTTGGGGTGCAATGTTTTAGCTGTGGTGAAGTGGGGCACTACGCCCATAAGTGCCCAAAGAAGAAGCCCACGCAGCCACAACAGCAGAATGTAATGAGAGGACAGGTGAACCACATGACCATGGAGGAAGCGCAAGAGGCACCTGACGTGGTAGTTGGTAAGTTTCCTGCCAATTTACACATTGCAACCCTGTTGTTTGATTCTGGTGCTACCCACTCGTTCATTGCCCAAGGGTTTGTTAAGAAACATGATCTAGCAACAACACAAATGAACCATATGCTAGCAGTAAACTCTCCAGGTGGAGAAATAAGGTCAAGACAAGTGTGTCCCAAGGTGAACCTAGAAATTAATGGGGTAGTATTTACTGCTAACCTCATAGTGATAGATTCACAGGGGATAGATATTATTTTGGGTATGGATTGGTTGACCAAACATAAGGGAATCATCAATTGTTTGACCAGAACGGTGGAACTAACTCACCCTAGTGGCACAAGAGTAAAGTTCATAACAATACAAGAGCCTAGGAGGGACATTAAATTAAATCAAGTGGAGGTGAAAGTGGAGGAGATCAGGACCATCAGGGAATATCCAGATGTTTTTCTGGAGGAGTTGCCAGGTATGCCTCCCGATCGTGAAGTGGAATTCGCAATTGAGCTAGTGCCGGGAACAGCCCCGATATACAAGAGACCTTATCGGATGGACTCCAAGCAGCTGGGAGAACTCAAGGATCATTTGAGAGAATTGACAGAGAAGGGAATCAAATTCACATGGACGCCGCAGTGCGAGATGAGTTTTTAGGAGTTAAAGGAGAGATTGACAACAGCCCCAGTGCTAGTTATGCCAGATATGCAGAAGAACTTTATGGTGTACTGCGATGCCTCTGGAAACGGGTTTGGATGTGTTCTCATGCAAGAAGGGCATGTCGTGGCTTATGCATCCCGGCAGCTTCGGAGGCATGAGAAGAACTATCCTACACATGACCTAGAACTAGCCGCAGTGGTACACACGTTGAAAATTTGGCGGCACTACTTGATGGGGAAGAGGACAGAGATATATACGGATCATAAGAGTTTGAAGTACATTTTCACATAGCCAGATCTCAACCTCAGACAAAGGAGATGGTTAGAGCTAATCAATGACTTTGATGTGGGCATCAACTATCATCCTGGGAAAGCAAACGTCGTAGCAGATGCTTTAAGTCGGAAAGTGCAGGTCAATAAGTTGAGCTTGAAGGACATGCCTGCAGAATTGAAGGACGAGGTTATGAGGCTCAATCTATGCCTTGTGAATAGTGGTAAAGCCATTGCCATGGAAGTGGACTCCACACTAGAGCAAGAAATACACGAAGGTCAAAAGGATGACGAGAAGATACAAGAAATCAGGCAACTCATCAAGGAAAATAAAGCCCCTGGTTTCAGAGAGGATGAACAAGGAACGGTGTGGCACGGGAAAAGAATATGTGTGCCAGAAGTAAAGAAGATCCGTGAATTGATTTTGAAGGAGGCTCACGATTCTGACTATTCCATTCATCCTGGGAGTACGAAGATGTACCAGGACATCAAGAGCAGGTATTGGTGGTATGGCATGAAGCGAGATGTCGCGGAATATGTTGCCCTATGTGACGCATGTCAGTTGGTGAAAGCAGAACATCAACGACCTGCGGGATTATTGCAACCACTCAAAGTGCCTGAATGGAAATGGGAAGAAATCGGTATGGATTTCATAGTGGGATTGCCTAGGACCCAATCAGGATATGATTCGATATGGGTCATCATCAACAGGCTAACCAAGGTAGCTCATTTAATTCCCGTGAAAGAAAGCTACAGCGAATCCAAATTGGCAGAGTTGTACATGTCAACGATCGTGTGTTACCATGGAGTGCCGAAGAAGATAGTGTCGGATCGAGGGACACGGTTCACCTCGAGGTTCTGGCAGAAGTTGCACGAAACCATGGGAACCCATCTGAACTTTAGTTCTGCCTATCATCCCCAAACTGATAGGCAGACGGAAAGAACCAATCAGATTCTGGAGGATATGCTGAGGGCATGTGCACTCAAAAACAATCGGAGTTGGGAAAAGAACTTACCGTGTGCGGAATTCTCCTATAACAACAGCTATCAGGCTAGTATGAAGATGTCACCGTTCGAAGCTTTGTATGGGAGGAAGTGCAGAACTCCCCTATTTTGGAACCAAACGGGGGAAAGTAAAGTGTTCGGTCCCGAAGTACTACAAGAAGCCGAGGCGAAAGTGAGGGAAGTTGGCAACAACTTGAGGATAGCACAGACACGACAAAAGAGCTATGCAGATGTTCGGAGAAGAGAGCTCGTTTTCAACGTGGGGGACTATGTCTATCTCAAGGTGTCCCCTATCCGAGGACTTCGTCGGTTCAAGGTGAAAGGGAAGCTGTCACCTCGATACATCGGACCCTTTCATGTTCTGGAGAGGAAAGGCGAAGTGGCGTATCAACTAGAATTACCGGCTCGCCTATCAGATGTGCACGATGTATTCCATGTGTCATAGCTCAAGAAATGTCTGAGAACGCCTGAAGAGGTGTTACCCATGAATGAGGTTGACGTAGCTTAGAATTTGTCTTATGCCGAGCAACCATCCAAGATTTTGGAGACAATGGAATGCCTCACAAGAAATTAAAGAATCCGGATGTGCAAGGTGCAGTGGAAGCATCACTCGGAAAAGGAAGCCACCTGGGAGCGAGAAGATGAGCTTAAGGCACAATTTCCGGAATTGTTTTAGAAACACCAATCTCGAGGACGAGATTTCTTTTAAGGGGGTAGAGCTGTAACACCCCAAAATCCTGTCAAGAGGGGAATTTAAAATTTTTTGGACGTATTGCATGTGTTGCAAAAATTCAAATTCAAACTGGAATTAAAATTAAACTCAAAACGGAAATGAAAAAGAAAAAGAAAAAGAAAAAAACAAACCTTCCGGCCAGTGGGCAGAAACCCACCAGCCGGCCCACCCAGCCCCCGCGCCAGCCCGCAGCCGCGCGCCCGAGCTCCCTCTCGCAAACAGGTGGGACCCACCTGTCATCCCTAACCCCCGATCGTCCAAAACCCAGACTGTTCCCCGCGCGCGCGCGATCGCAACCGACCGGAAAATCCCACGTTCCCAGCCGACTTCCGGACCCCGAAGAATCCAGCCCGATCTAAACCAACCCGCCGCCCTCCCCGTCTATAAAAACCCCGGCATCGTCCCGTTTTTTCCCCATGATCCGCCGACTTTCCTTCCGGTGAGAACCCGAGCTTCTCCGGCGAATTCTGCTCGATCTACGCTCGGGAATTCTGATCTAACTCGCTGGTCTTGATCCACCGCCTCGGGGGAACCTCGCAGGTGCAGAAAACTCGGTGGTTTGCGGTTCAAACACAGCGCCGACGAGCCTCGCCGTGAATTCACCTCGGACCTCGTCGCCGATCGCTTTCCAGGACCTCCGATCTCAAGAAAACCCCCGAGGTGAGATCCCCAACCTCCCCTCCACCGATCTATGCCATAAAATCACAGTTTTAGGAAGAATTGACGAAGATCCGAAACTCTCCGGCGAGATCGCCGCCTCTCGCCGCCGTGCGCCGCCGGGCAGCGCCGCCCGCACTCGATCAGAACGACGTGGCCGCTTGTGCGCCGTCTATTTTAAATCGCACGGTAGAGTTTAAATCCCCGCGTACCGGTTCGATGTTATAATCTCAGCCGTCTATTTTAAATCGGACGGTCCACGTCAGCCCCGCGTTATAAAGACTGGAATTCTTACGCGCTACCCCCTGGGGTTCTCGGAAAATAAGAGCTAGCCCCGGAAACTTCTGATCTAGCCCATGGAACTTCAGAAAAATCATGTAAATTCATTTAAAAATCAGTTTTAGCCCCTGGACTTAATAAAAATTAGGAAAAACCCCTCTGTTAAGTGTAGTTAGACCCCTGAAAGTTATTAAAATAATATAATGGACCCTGTAGTGGGGTGAGTTTACCTTTTTAACCCTATTTGATATTAAAGTTAGGAATTTGAATATGTGGCTAGTATTTAAAATTTAAAAGGTGGGACAAACATATTGTCAAATTCAAATTAAAAACTTTCCCAATACTTAGAAAAGCTTGGAGTGAGAGAAAAATAGATTTTGGCTGAAATGAATCTGTTTAATTGATTATTCACATTTATTAGTTATAGGGACACATTTTTAAGTAGAAAATAATTCTGAAAATTAGTAAAATAAATGTAAAATAGTTTACATCAGAGGAGAAGTTTAAAAATATATTATTACATATTTTAGACCCAAAACCTATTCTGTTGAGATGAGGTGTCTTACTATTTTTATAATAAAGTCCACATTTAGGCATAGGAAATAAATCTGAAAATATAACAAACTAGGTATGAATAACTAGAAAATGATAAATGAAGTTTCCAAAATCCAAAGAATTCAGTCTAGTGTTGGTAGAAGGATGAAGACACATATGGAGTAGGAAAATACCTTTCATGCATACTTGGTAGCTAAAAGGTGTAGTAATTGAATATAAGGAATTTATTTAAATTAGTAACTCATATATATAGTATGCAAACATAAATGTGAATACAAAAGTAGAAATCATATACACATGATCAAAAGTGCATGTAAGCCCAAAATCAACCCAGATAGAGTAACCACAACACATATAATTGTGAATGACTTTCATAAATGTGAATGTGTGGTTTGTATGAAGTGGAAGTGTGAACTATGTCTTATGACTTGTTGTTTTCTTTTGCTATAGGTGACGGTATGAGTAGAACCTGCTCCAGAGCAAGTTCTTCCTGTCCAAGATCAGGACTACCTATTCCAAGAGCAGCAGGAAGGAGGCAAGTGTCCTTGACCACTTTGATCCTATGCTAGGATGTGTAGATAGAATTATTTGCATTGTCAATTGAAATATGAAACCCATGCTAGGAAGTTTCCCTAGAAATTGCATTATCTTGTTTCCTTGTAGCTTGGGATTGGGATTTATTTTATCATATCATTTACTTACATGCTTATGCTTAGCCATGCTTAGAATGGGATAATTGGGATATGAGATCATCATTTTATTTACCATACTCTTGAATGAGATGTTATGAGATATGTAGAGGTAGGGATCAAGGCAAGTTGGATGGTTTGGTTGGTGCTGGGTGCACGAGACTCGGGTTTATTTTTAGTACTTGCCTGGATCCTAAGGACCGGTTCATGGAGCATGTAACCTGGCTTTACCGTGCCAACCACATGCTGAGATGGGGCAGCTTGGCCAATTAATTAGGTGTATCCCCGGCGTAGTATGGATGTGTTGGATGGTGCGGGGAATAGGTGTCAGCTGGACTACCATATGAACCGCAAGGCTCAAGAGGGGGCCACTGCAGCGGGGTTGGAGCCTCTTGTATGCTATTAGGGGTGAAACCTCAGTGGGCCCATGCTCATCGGGAATCCCTTTGTAAAGGCTTGGTAGTGATCTCCTGGCTACACACCTGGGAAGTGTGAATGTGGTTCGTAGCCACTGGCATCATGGAGGTTCTTTTAGTCCACCCGGCAACGGGGGATGAAATCACTACATGTGGGTACAGTGGTTCAAACTCTGCAGAGTCAAAACAGTCATGACAGCTGTGCTCACGGTCAAGAGCGGCTTGGACTTATTCATGATTAGAGGATGAGGACCTTGGAGGTTGTGGATGTTAAGTGGGGAGCTTAACATTGGAAATGATGTTATGGTTATTTGATTATCATGATAGGATGGGAAATTGGGACCATTTCACCTGTGTAGTAATGTAGGTGCTTAATAAGCTAAGGTGATAGGTATTAATTGCGTAGTGCTTTAACCCTGAGGTCAATCTCCCCTAGTTCTAGCCATGCATGACATAACTTTCCCACACTTGCTGAGTACCATCGGTACTCAACCTTGCATATTTGTTGGTTTATATTGCTGCTCAGGTCAAGATAATGAAGTGGTGTTTAATGATCAAGACTTCGGACCCGAAGAAGGATCTAGGTTCATGGAGTCCCCGGGGCAACGCCTGTTACGGAGCCCACAAGAATAATTATTCCGCTGCTAGTTTATTTACTTGTGATGAACTTATTATTGTCCATCGAGACATTTGCTATGTAAGACTTATTTATATTCGACACCTGGCTTGTAATAAATGATGCTTCACTATTTGTCATCACATGTATGAGAAAATGATCCTGGCATACATGTGATATTCACTTGGTTGTTCTTCGGAAAAACCGGGTGTGACACCCTCCTGCTTCGGAGGCTGGTTGTGAGTGCCAGTTGCGCCCTTCTGCTGCTCTGGCGCACTTGTCCGCAACCGCAAGGCTGAAGAGCTCTAAGACATCGCACACCTCCCTGGTGGCCAACTTCTCGAGCATCTTCTCGTCCCTCACACCCTGTCGGAATGCAACCACAACTAGTGCATT
Organism: Neostapfia colusana; assembly: GCA_030760725.1. Taxonomy (NCBI): domain Eukaryota; kingdom Viridiplantae; phylum Streptophyta; class Magnoliopsida; order Poales; family Poaceae; genus Neostapfia; species Neostapfia colusana. Next base: position 23,486,340 of record JASWHV010000019.1, on the reverse strand, counting down.
CTGGATGTGGGGGATGGTGTTGCGCACCTAGGAGAATCGTTGGATGAAGGAGCGCAGAGATTCTCCTGGTTGCTGTCGGATGGCGTGGAGGTCGAGCTCCGTGCCGGGACGCGTGTAGGAGCTGCCGAAGTTCGCCGTGAACTGTTGGCATAGCTCTCCCCAGGAGGTTATGGAACCCTGGGGTAGGTTCATGAGCCATGATCGGGCCGGGCCAGTCAGGGCGACGGAGAAGTAGTTGGCCATGACGGCCTCATCCCCTCCTGCCGTGAGGATGGCAGTGGAGTAGATCTGCAGGAACTCCGCCGGGTTGACGCTCCCGTTGTACTTCTCCGGCAGGTGTGGCCAGAACTTGCGTGGCCACACTGCGAAGCAGACGTGGGGCGCCAGGGCCGCACACCCCGCCCCTGGTGTTGCAGATCCTTGTGCCGCAAACCCTTGGTCCGCTGCTGGCACGGTGTACCCCGGCATGGTCAATGGTGCACCATATACCGGGGGTGCCACCTGCAAGGCATATGGCTGCTGCATATGCTGCGTGGTGTATGCCTGGGGCAGAGGTCGCATGGCAAACGTCTGTGGCCCAGGCTGAGTCGAGGCGGTCAACATGCTGTAGTCAGCCTCGTGGTTGCGATGCCTCTCCCGCCGCCGCTCGATGGTCACACGGGCATCCTTGCTCAAGTGACGTCGCTCCAGCTCTGACCTCAGGTCTGCCGTTGGGAGCCTGGTAGAGCGGGAGTCTGCCGTCTCCCGTCAACCATTGGCGTGCGTGACAGCAACACATTCGGTTGACCGGGACGTCTTCCCCGCCACAGCGGAGGGTTGACGGCAGCGACGACGAGGTGGTCGACGTCGCGGATCCACTGCTGGGTGGCCCCCTAGGGAGCGTCCACAGCAGGTGGATTATGCAGGAGCGCTCGGGCTGCAGCTAGCGCACTCACTTGAGTAGCACTCGGCGCTGCAGCAGATCTTGAGGTTGTAGGAGTCCTTGTTGCTGGAGTCGGACGCGGGCTCCCAACCTGTCCCGACACACTCCTCCCTGAGTGCGTCGAGACATAAGCCTCGCTGGTCATTGTTCACCGGGAACAAGGGTGAGGAGAGCTTGCCGCCGAAGGAAGCTTGGTCACCTTCGTTGGCGCAGACTTGACGCAGACCTGTCGCGAGAGGAAAAAGCCCCCTTCCTGGCGCGCCAAATGTCGAAGTGTTCGTCGACATTTCCCCCGGGCCTGCTTCAGGACAGCCCGCGGAGGTTCTTTTTTGGAGGGGCTAGTTCTCTCGGAAGGTCGTGCATTGGATGTAAGAGGATTGACACGAGGATTTTTACGTGGTTCAGGCCGCCGGAGCATAAAACCCTACGTCCACGGGAGCAGTGTTGCTCGATGTATTGCTTGGAGCTTAGAACCAGAGTTCTAAGCTTGGTGATGACTTGAATGCCTAACTGGGGTCGAATGCTGAGGGATCCGAACCCTTTGTAACGTTGCCTACCCGAGCCTTTTATACTCTAAGACTTGGGGCTTATAAAGGGGGGCCCCAGAGCCCGACAGGTGGCCCCGGGGTGATTTCCTGCCATCTACCGTATCTTGCAGTGAATGCTGGTAGTTGTCTCTAGCGAGGGCTTCATAGTCGTCGTTCTGCCACCCTGCCGGAGCCGCAAGCTAGGCGTAGCTGTTGATGATGGAAGGGATGGTAGGGCATGTCTTGTCGTTGTGTTTATTAGTCCACAGCCTCTGGCATGGCACGCCTGTCTTAACTATGACGTGACCGGCCACAGCGCCACATGACAGGGGTGTGCTCCGCGTCTTGGGAAGGCGCGAGTATTGAATGTCTTGTACGGTAAAGGCATGGCGCGCCTTTACTCCTGTTTCCTACCGAGCCGGGGTGGGCAGCGCGGCTCTTCTGGCCACGTGGCGGGCCTGGAGCTCACCGCTGAGGAGTGGAGAGGTCCAGCCCCGCTGGACACATGGCGCCCTCAGAGCTAACCCCTGCAGAGGGGGCGAGGTCCGGCCTTCTGGCCACGTGGCGGGCCCGGAGCTCACCTCTGAGGAGAGGGGAGGTCCGGCCCCGCTGGACACGTGGCGCCTTCGGAGCTCACCCCCGTGGAGGGGGGAGGTCCGGCTCTGCCGGCCACATGGCGGGCCCGGAGCTCACCTCTGAGGAGAGGGGAGGTACGGCCTCGCTGGACACGTGGCACCTTCGGAGCTCACCCCTACGGAGGGGGAGGTCCGGCTCTGCTGGCCATGTGGCGCGCCCGGAGCTCTCCTCTGAGGAAAGGGGGAGCTCCGGCCCCGGTGGACACATGGCGCCCTCGGAGCTCACCCCTACGGAAGGGTCGAGGTCCTTAGGCGGTTTTTTCCTGTGCGTGGGGGTACCCGGTATTGAGGGTACCGACACGCGCCTATGGTAATAGGCAAGTCAAACGATGATCTAGATGCGATTAAGGAAGTTTTGATTCAAGTAACCTAGAGTGCACCCTTCCCAAAGTTGTTGGCTCCATGAACATCCTCAAAGCTTTGCCGTTTTATTGGTCGAGCATCTTCTTAGTAATTCTTCTTTCTTCACTGACTTTGTCGACCTGGTGTTTATCGAACCCAATCCTAACGGAGGTGTTGGAACATGATGTGCTACCCCCCTTAAATAGAAAATTCTTATCATATTCTTTTTTTGGACAACCCGTTTCTAATCCGTTATGAGCCAAGGCATGGGCTTCTGTTGCTGAACAATCTGGAACCTAAGTGAGTGTCATATACTAATCTTCAAGCAATCTTCTTTTCACTTCGAGTTATCTTCCTACACTGATCTTGAAGCTCTCGTCGGCTTAATTGAGTCTTCGTCTTCATAAGCGAGGTTAAAAGAATGTCTTACATGTTAATTCTAACTAAGGTCACGTGCTTAGAGTCGATATATAGCTCTGATACCACTCTGTCACACCCAATTTTATATAAAGTAAAACCGGGCGAAATTTACATGTATGCCAGGATCGGTTTAATCATACAAGTAGGACAAATAGTGATAAACAGTTCTATATCGAATATAAACAACATTTATACCTTAAATGAGTTTCGAATTGTAGCGAAAGAGGAAAATCTTGTAAGGTCGTCCACAGGACAAATCGACTGGCAGCAACATGACCTTCACACCGTCTTCATCTGATCTTATTTTTACTGAGCAATGTTTATGATAAAAGAAAAAAGAAAGCACATTAGTACATAAAGTACTCAGCAAGTGTGGGAAATTAATGACATGCAAGCTAGAACAAGGAAAGGCTTAACTCATAGTTAAAGCACTACGCAATTAATTCCTATCACCTTAGCTTATTGAGCACCTATATTACTACATGAGTGAAGTAGTCCCAATCCATAACCCTTCATCAATGTCAAGTTACCATAACTTTATTTTCATTGTTAGGCTCCCCACTTAACATCCTCAACTTCTCAATTCATCATCCTCTAATAATGAATAAGTCCAAGCCGCTCTTGACCATGAGCACGGCTGTCATGACAGTTTTGACTCTGCAGAGTTTGCACCACTATACCCACATGTAGTGATTCCATCCCCCGTTGCCGGATGGACTAAGAACCTCCATTATGCCTGTGGCCGTGAACCGCGTCCACACTTCCTAGGTGTGTAGCCAGGAGATCACCACAAGGCCTTTACAAAGGGATTCCCGATGAGTATGAGCCCACTGAGGTTTCACCCCTAACAGCATCTAGGAGGCTCCAACCCTCGCTGCAGTGGCCCCCTCTTGAGCCTTGTGGTTCCTATGGTAGTCCAGCTGACACCTATTACCCACACCATCCAAACACCCACACTACGTCGGAAATACACCTAATTAATTGGCCAAGCTGCCCCATATTAGCTTGTGGTTGGCACGGTAAAGCCAGGTTACATGCTCCATGAACCGGTCCTTAGAACCCAAGCAAGCACTAAACACGAACCCAAGTCTCGTGCACGCAGCACCAACCAAAATATCCAACTTGCCTAGATTCCTATCTCTACCACAATTCATCACATATCATCAATAGTAAATAATCGAGGTTTCCAATTCATGTCCCATCCCAATTTCTATGCATGGCTAAGCATAAATGAATATCCATAATAATACATACTAAGTAATTCCCAACCCAGGATACAAGGAAATAAGATAATGAAAATCTAGGGAAACTTCCTAGCATGGGTTTCATAGTTCATTTGACAATGCAAGTAAGTCTAACTACACAACCTAGCTTAGGTGCAAAGTGGTCAAGGACACTTGCCCTTTTCTTACATCGTTGCTCAGTCCAGTGGTCGAACTCTTGATCTTCAAAGTCTTCGCGTTGTTTCTTGATCATCACGTGTACACGTATACTCTAGAGGGTTTGTGCGGCTCGGGGAGGAGAGGAAAATGGCTCGCGGCGTGGAGGAGTGGCGACGTTCTTCGGGACCGAGACGTGTTTCTGTGCATAGCGAAGACGTTAGCGTCGTTAGGGGATAGGAGAGACGAATGAAACAACATGACATCGGCAAGGGCGGAGAAACTCACTGGCGATCGGCAAAGATGGGGTTGGGTTGTCGATACGTGCCAGGGAGCTTCCAAGAGAGTTTTCTTACGACCAACAGCTGACACTGCATTTTTCCAATTCTTGACCTCTTAAAGCTTCCTCCTCCTTTTACGAAAAATCTTCCTGCGTATCTTCCAGGATGCAATCATGCCACAGGTTAAGAACTAAACCAGTTCCACTAGTGGCAAGCATTCCAGTTTTCCTGCCGGAAAACAGTGCCCAAACCTTCCCATCATGCTTGTCATAAGTAGCGATGCATTCATTCGTTCGGATTGTCCATAGCTTCACTAGACCATCACTTCCGCACGAAACAAATTGAGCTCCACGTGAAAGGAAACAACTCGTAGGACACTAGATGTGTGTCCCTCAAATGTCTTCAAGCACGAGCTATCAGCAAGGTATTGTTCATCAGTTCTTGCGGGGCAATAGAACAGAAACTGCTGATCAACAGGAACACAGAGCAATCCTTTTTGACAACATGATAGCAGATGTAAACCCCCTTCTAGATTCCTCATTCTCCGAGTTAACAATTACATCAGATGACTGCTGATCAAATATGCAAACAGAACTTTCTAAGCTCCATATGCGCACAACCCCACGTTCACCAACTGTAATAAAATAGCTGTCGGTACCCTCGATAAGGGGTACCCCCGCGCACAGGGGAAAATGCCTAAGGACCTCGCCCTTCTCCGCAGGGAGAAGGCCCAAGGCGCCACGTGTCCAGCGGGGCTGGACCTCCCTCTCCTCAGGGGAGAGCTCCGGACCCGCCACGTGGCCAGCAGCAGCCGGACCTCCCCCTACCGTGGGGAGAGCTCCGAAGGCTCCACGTGTTTCGCGGGGCCGGACCTCCCTCTCCTCGGAGGAGAGCTCCGGGCCCGCCACGTGGCCAGCAGCAGCCGGACCACCCCCCTCCGCGGGGAGAGCTCCGAAGGCTCCACGTGTCCCGCGGGGCCGGACCTCCCTCTCCTCGGAGGAGAGCTCCGGACTCGCCACGTGGCGGGCAGAGCAACGCTGCCTGCCCCCGCGCGGTAGGCAGCAGGCATAAAGACGCGCCATACCTTGCCAGTACAAGGTATTCAAGGCCTGCGCCTTCCCAAGACGCGGAGACGCGGAGCACGCCTCTGTCAGGTGCCGTTGCGCCCAGTCACATCGCAGACTGGCGCGCCGTGTCAGAGCCTGCCCGCCAATAAACACAGCAACAAGACATCCCCTGCCGCCCCTGCCATCATCAACCACTACGACTAGCTTGCGGCATGGGCAGGGCGGCAGAACGAAGACTCGGAAGCCTTCGCCAGAGACAACTACCAGCATAACTGCAGATACGGCAGTCGGCAAGCAATCTCCCTGGGACCACCTGTTGGGTCCCGGGCCCACCTTGTAAGCCACTCGAGCCTTGGACTATAATAGGCTCGGGTAGGCAACGTTAGCAAGGGTTCAAACCCTGTGAACTCGCTTCTAGACATCACTCACCCTCAAGCTCAGGACTCTGGTTCTGAGCAGCAAGCAATACAGCGAGCACCTCTGCTCACCGTGGACGTAGGGTTTTACGCTCCGGCGGCCTGAACCACGTAAAACTCCCTGTGTCAAGCTTCTCCCTCACTCGTCCCTAACGCTGAATCTCTCCGCAAGTGTCTAGCCCCTCCGAAAAAGAACCTCCGCAGGCTGCCCAGAGCAGGTTCGGGGGAAGTGTCGACTACACACTTCGACATTTGGCGCGCCAGGAAGGGGGCTTTTCCCTTGCACGACGTGTTTTTGCCGGGGAAGATGACCAAGCTTCCTTCAGCGGCAAGCTCCCCTCCCCCGTGTTCACGACGGACCATGACTAGCGGGGACTACGTCTCGACACACTCTGGACGGAGTGTGTCCGCGCAAGCTGGAAGCCAGCAGCCGACTCCGGCAGCGCCGACTCTGGCAACGCAGGCTCCAGCGAGTGTGAGATCCTCTGCAGCGTTGAGCGTCCCCCACGGGGGCGCGCTAGCTGCAGCAAGAGCGCAACTGCGCCATCCACCTGCTGGGGACGCGCCTCAGTCAGCGACCCAGCAGTGGATTCGCGAGGTAGACCGTCTCGTCGTCGCCACCGCAAACCCTCGACTTCAATGGGGCCGACGTTCCGGCCAACCGGCTTTGTCGCTGACGCACACGCCAACGGTTGATGGGCAGGCGGCAGATTCCAGCTCCACCAGGCTCCCATCGACAGACCTGAGGACAGAGCTGGAACGATGCCACTTGGGCCAAGATGCCCGAGTGTTCCTCGAGCAACGACGAGAAAGGCGTCGCAACCAAGAGGCCGGCGACAGCATGACGTCTGCCTCGACCCTGCCTGAGGCGCAGACTTTCGCCACGCGATCTCTGCCTCAGGCATACGCCACGCAGCATATGCCGCAGCCATATGCCCTGCAAACGGCGCCCCCGGTCTATGGCGCAACCTTGCCCATACCGGGGTACACTGCCAGCACCGAACCAAGCGTTCGCGGCACCAACGCCTGCAGCAACAGGAGCAGGATGTGCGACCCTGGCGCCACACCTTCGCTTCGCGAGGTGGCCGCGCAAGTTTCGGCTGCACCTGCCTGAGAAGTACGACGGCAGCGTCAACCCGGCGGAGTTCCTCCAGATCTACTCCACCGCCGTCCTTGCTGCAGGAGGGGACGAGGCCGTCATGGCCAACTACTTCCCCGTCGCCCTGACCGGCCCAGCCCGGTCTTGGCTCATGAACCTCCCCAGGGTTCCATAACCTCCTGGGGAGAGCTCTGCCGGCAGTTTACTGCTAACTTCGGTAGCTCCTACACCTGGCCTGGCACGGAGCTCGACCTCCACGCCGTCCAGCAACAACCTGGAGAATTGCTGCGCTCCTTCATCCAGCGGTTCTCTCAGGTACGAAACACCATTCCACATATACAAAATGCTTCTGTGGTGGTGGCGTTCCGGCAGGGCGTCCGGGACAAGAAGATGCTTGAGAAGCTCGCGACCAGAGAGGTCCGCAACGTCTCAGAGCTCTTCAGCCTGGCGACAAGTGTGCCAGAGCAGCAGAAGGGTGGAACTTGCACTCTCTGCCAGCCTCCGAGTCAGGAGGACAGCCCGGATCTGGCGCTGCTTCCTATGGAAGCGGCAAGAAGATCAAGAACCGGGGTGGTGGCAAGATGAAGCCACCGGCCACGGCTCCCGTTGCCGCAGCAGCGACACCCAGTGGAGCTCAGGGGCAACGCCCCGACAAAAGGCAGCGACAGTCACCAGCTCCAGATGGTGACCAAGGCGAGCTATGCCCCGTGCATGACACCAGCCACCATACTGCTGCTGACTGCCGGGACATCCAGAGGCTCACGGAGTGCTTCCGCAAAGGGAGGCAGCTATGAGCTGATGCTCCGCCCTTCCGTCAAAGGGAGGGCAAGCAGAAGGTCGACGCCTTAGTCAGCGTCGGCCACCAGGTAAGGTTTCAGGAGCCTCAGCGCGCCATAAAGACTCCAGCTCCAGTGACGACGAGCTAGGGCAGTAGCCGACTACGACTGCCCCGAAAAATCAGTGGAGACTGCACTGCTGCGATATCAACCTTGGAGAAGCTCCAAGCAGTTGCAGCAGCCCAAGCACCAGCCCCGACGGTGCAAAACCGGGCCAGCTCCACCCGAGTGCACGTCTCCGTGCCTTGGCCTTACCTCCTGGGGGCCGCCCAGGGTCTGTAAACCTCTTGACGGCCTTAGCCAGAAGGGGAAAGACGTATTGGGTCTCCCGAGATAAGTCCGGGTCCTCCTACCTCTTAACGGCCTTAGCCAGAAGGGGAAGGTACCCCGGGGCTCCCGGGAGAAGCCGCGCAGGACCCGCTCCAGCGTGAAGATATCGACGTCGTCGACGAGGCACGACAGCAGGTGACACCCCACAATGCACGGCCCCGGCTGGTGCTCTAGCACTACCGCCAAAGGACCAAGCGCGTCAAGGACCTGCAAAAAGGCAACCTAGTGCCGCGGCATGCACTTTCCCGCGAAGGACCTATAAACTCTCCCCTAGCCGGGAAGGTCCCTTCCGAGTCACGAAAGTTGCCGTCCCAGGTACACATGCCTTTCAACCAAGGATGGGATCCGTTCCCGAACCCTTGGAGCATGGAACATCACAGTAAGTTCTACCTCCTGAGCATTAGTAGAACAGGGCCATACCCTTCTGTAATAAATCCCATAGAGTCCAGGAACAGCGCTCGGAGCAGCTAAGTCTCAGGGGACGGTCCAGGACTACGTCCAGCTTGGCCTGGTTCCGACCCCAAGCGCGTAGAGTCTTGCTTCCCTTCTTAATGGGGCGGGTCGTTGCCTCCATGTACAGCATGCTTTCCTCCTATGGGCATTTACACAGAAACCTGTTCTACCTCGCTCTCACTCATGTTCTCATTTAAATTATGCATTAATTTTTATGACCGCACTTTCTATGTATGCTCACCGTACATTTAGCTCCCCTTTCCCGCGCTCATCCATAGTCAGCATTTGCTATCCTACCGAAGGCGGTTGCGCTTGAGGCACCTACCGATGGCCAGGGGGCCTCCGGGCCTCCCCCAGTCAGGTGTTGCGATGCCAGTTGGTCACCTCCAGGAAAGGCCTGCGCCGTGCATGGGGGGTCCAGGGTGCGTATCCCGCTCAGCCGGCTCTGTATCCAAAGCGTGTGCACCCTGCCCTCCGGAGGTCCAGGGGAGTACAACCGCTTTGCCTGGTTCCGTATCCAAAGCCTGTGCACTCTTCTTCCCTGGCGTACGGTCCGGTACTAGGGGCCGGACGATCGTACCCCGACCTTGGAGGGAGCCGGAGCCCCGGTGCCTCGCGCACAGATTTGCCCAAGCCCCGTATACCGGACTAGGACCGTAAGCCGAATAAGACTAAGAGACGGGGAGAGGAGAACCCCCCGAGGAGAATTACGCTTCCTCTACCTGTGTGCAGGACCTCCAGGTTATAGCTACGGGGGCTGCATGAAGAGGGGGGGCAAGGAGCTATCAACTACTCCAGCGCAAGACCGGAGGAACCGGGTTTTGCCCCTTCTGCAGGGACAAGACCCGAAGGCCCCTCGTGTCCAGTGGGGCCGGAGCTCCCCACTCCTCAGGAGAAGCTCCGGGCCCGCCACGTGGCCGGCAGAAGCTGGACCTCCCCTGCCGAGCGGAGGGCTCCAAAGGCCCCACGTGTCCAGCGGGGCCGGAGCTCCCGTCTCCCCAGGAGGAGCTCTGGACCCGCCACATGGCCGGCAGAAGCCGTACCTTCCCCTCTGAGGGGAGAGCTTCGAAGGCTCCACGTGTCCCACGGGGCCGGACCTCCCTCTCCTCAGAGGGGAGCTCTGGGCCCGCCACATGGCCGGCAGATCCGGACCTCCCCATTCTCATGGGGCGAGCTCCGGAGACCTCCGGGGACCTTGATACAATAAGGACCCGGGGAAGGTGTCTGTGCAGAGCTCCGAGATTGGTGAAGGCCTCTGAGTACCTTGCGGAGCTAAGGGCTCGGCCAGGCGAAACCAAGAAGAAGACAAAAGCATAACAGGCACAAAAGGTCACAAGAGTCTATTTATTCATGGCTCCATGAGCTGGACTACAAACTCAATAAAAAGAAAAAGAGGGAGATACAAGCCCTAGGGTCCCCCTGGCTCGCGCCGGAACCTAGAGGCTACAAGGGCGGCCACATCCCCGACTTAAGCCATGGCGGTCTCCTCCCGCTCCGTGGCAGGGCCCTGTCTCGCTGGCTCCAGTGAGAAAGAAGGGTCCCGACTCCTGAAGCATGCCAACACATGCGTGGCAACCTCCACGGCCAGGCCCCGTCCCTCTGCCTCGAGCTCGCCGGCGACCACAGCGTCTAGCCTGCTCAGCTTGGCGCCGATTGACTCCAACGCGGGGATCACTTCAGCCACCTTCAGCGCAGGGGTCGCCGTCTTCACCGGGCTCAAGCCAAGGGGGACCGAGGAGGACCCTGCCTGGTCAACGAAGCTCGAGACCACACGGGCCTCGCGAGACCGCTAGGCCAAGAGCTCCTCTACCTCGCGGCGGGCTGCCCTCAGGGCGTCGTGGCTTCCCTCAGAGAATTCCTTCTCCTTGGCTGCCAAGGAGCTTTCCTGAAGGCGGAGAGTCTGGGCAAGCCGTTCCAACTCTAAAGCCTGGAGGTCGGCAGCCAACTCCCAATCCAGGATCGCCTGGCGCTCCCGGGAGACCTGCTCTTCCCTCGTGGTAAGGTCTGCCTTCCGGGCCTCTAGCTCCGTGGCCCGACCTCGCAGGTCGCCCTCGCCCGCCGCCAGCCGCGCAGCGACCCTCTCCGCCTCGGCTGCCACAGAGTGCTCCTGGTCCTCAACGGCGAGCTTACGGCGCGCCAGCCTCTGCCATACCTCCTCCAGGGTAGAGAGGTTCTCCTCGGCCCGGGCATGCGCCTCAAGGGCCTCCATGTGGAGCCGCCGCGTCTCGGAGACCAAACGGTCGACAGCCTGCTTCTGCCGGTCGAGGAGCGCCTCCATGATGTCAAGCGACTCCCGCCTGGAGTCGAGCTCGCCCTTGACCTTCGCGGTCCGCTCCCGCAAAAGGTTCCCCTAGTTGAGGAGGCGATCCCTATCAACCACCTGCTCCTCTCGCTCACGACCGAGCGCGGCCAAGACCTGTCGGACGCTCGTCTGGGCGAGTGCGAGAGCATCTACCAGGGGCAGGGGGGCAGCAGAGGCTGGAGCGGCGCCACCGACTTCCTCCATCATGTAGTCTTCAAGAGAAAATGACGCACCGGTGACCGGGATGAGACGTCGGTCATGAGAAGCCAGCGTCGGGACTTCGACAGCCGGACCCGCCGAACCTCCACCGACAGCGGGCTCCTGAGCCGGTGGAGAGGGATGAGAGGAGGGAATTGACGCTGCCATAGAAGCCGAGCCGCCTGGTACGGGAGGAACCTGCGCTGGCTTGGGCGCCGCGACAGCCTTCTCGGCTTCCGAGCGCTGTGGCGCGGACTCCCCATCAGTCAGGGATGGCCGAGACACGCGAGCACTCCAACGGGCTCTGAACCCCGGCTTCCGAGCCGGGATAGGACCACTAGAGCCCGCCGTCGCCGCCGACGGCTGCTCCGCAGTCGCTTAGACTGACAGAGCAGGGGATGCTACTGAAGCTCCCCCGACACATCAGCAGTCTCCTTGGAGACTCCACCGCCTGAAGCCCTCCTCGGCGCGTCAGCAGTTTCCTTGGAGACTCCGCTGCCTGAAGCCTTCATCAATGCATCAGCAATTTCCTTGGAGACTCCACCGCCAGAGGAGGGAGGGCGCGACGCCCGGGAACCTTCAGCCTGTCGTCGCTCAAGAGGAGTCCCGTCGGGATGATGAGCCCGAGACCTCTTGGGGTCGCCACCGGATGGGGCGCCATCTCCAGATGCAGGGCGTGCAGGCGCCCTAGATCCCTGGCTCGGCGCAGACGCCGCCACCGGAGGAGATCGAGCGCGTTTCTTCTCTGCAGGCGGGTTGGAAGCCATGGCAGAAGACAAAGGCGTAAGAACTCACGGAAGGTGCAAAGCGCTGGGGAGTGCGAAGGGAAGCCGCAATGCGGGTAAGATCCCCTTTTAAAACTTCCCAGGTGCGATTCAAAGCGATTCGAAACTCTTTGAATACGCTGCTTGGGCAACCGCTTCGGCTCCAAGACCAAGCGTCGATGGCAAGTGGACCCAAGTTGTCTAGCTGGAGCGGTGGGCCAAGAAGTCAGTCTCCCAAGGAGATGAGCCGGCAAGGCGCTTTGGCGGTTCCCGAAAAAGGTGCCGCGACGTGCAGAAGTGGCAGCCTTGGGAACCGCCGCAGTAAAAGCAACCATCAAGTGGGCTCACGCTCCCACGATACCGCGACTGTTCGTGCTCCGGCAACGGTCAATGCGGGACTTAGAGAAGGTGCGCGGAATGGAAGAGACGGAGGCCCCACCTCGGGCTCGCTATCTCCGCCGAGATGGGCCCGGGGGCCACTGTCGATACCCTCGATATGGGGTACCCCCGCGCACACGGGAAAATGCCTAAGGACCTCGCCCTTCTCCGCAGGGAGAGCTCCGAAGGCGCCATGTGTCCAGCGGGTCGGACCTCCCTCTCATCAGAGGAGAGCTCCGGAACCGCCACGTGGCCAGCAGCAGCCGGACCTCCCCCTACCGCGGGGAGAGCTCCGAAGGCTCCACTGTTCTGCGGGGCCGGACCTCCCTCTCCTCGGAGGAGAGCTCCAGGCCCGCCACGTAGCCAGCAGCAGCCGGACCTCCCCCCTCCGCGGGGAGAACTCCGAAGGCTCCACGTGTCCCGCAGGGCCGGACCTCCCTCTCCTCACAGGAGAGCTCCGGACTCGCCACGTGGCATGCAGAGCAACGCTGCCTGCCCCCGCGCGGTAGGCAGCAGGCGTAAAGACGCGCCATACCTTGCTCGTACACGGTATTCAAGGCCCGCGCCTTCCCAAGACGTGGAGACACGGAGCACGCCTCTGTCAGGTGCCGTTGCGCCCAGTCACATCGCAGACTGGCGCGCCGTGTCAGAGCCTGCCCGCCAATAAACACAGCAACAAGACATCCCCTGCCGCCCCTGCCATCATCAACCACTACGACTAGCTTGCGGCATGGGCAGGGCAGCAGAACGAAGACTTGGAAGCCTTCGCCAGAGACAACTACCGGCATAACTGCAGATACGGCAGTCGGCAAGCAATCTCCTCGGGACCACCTGTCGGGTCCCGAGCCCACCTTGTAAGCCACTCGAGCCTCGGACTATAAAAGGCTCGGGTAGGTAATGTTAGCAAGGGTTCGAACCATGTGAACTCGCATCTAGACATCACTCACCCTCAAGCTCAGGACTATGGTTCTGAGCAGCAAGCAATACAGCGAGCACCTCTGCTCACCGTGGACGTAGGGTTTTACGCTCCGGCAGCCTGAACCACGTAAAACTCCCCGTGTCAAGCTTTTCCCTCACTCGTCCCTAACGCTGAAGCTCTCCGCAAGTGTCTAGCCCCTCCGAAAAAGAACCTCCGCGGGCTGCCCAGAGCAGGTACGGGGGAAGTGTCGACTACACACTTCGACAATAGCCATCTGCCTTCTTCATTTTTTTGCTGGTTCTACACCCAAACATGCCAAAAACCCACTTCTCAATCCAATGAAGAAAACAGCTCCTACCATTTCATAGGTAGGTATTGTCTTCTTTGAGCTGTACTTACACATATCCCACACATTAACAACCATGTCCCTGCCAGCGCTAAGAAATGTTTGTCCATCTTCAGACAATGTCAATGAAGTTATCGCTGAAAAATACTCCTTGAGCACAGCAACACACTTTTTGTTTTCAAAATTCCATACTCGCACTGCGCCGTGTTCACTTCCTGAGAATAACAGAAGGTGTTTTGGATCCTTGTGAAACATAACTGACGTCACAACACCTGCGTGGTCTCTAAAGCAATGTGTGCAAAATCCACCATGTACATCCCATACGCACACCTTCTTGTCTGCTCCTGCAATTGCAAGCGAGCCACCAGAAGCATGGCCGCATCATGTCCCTTCCAGCTGCGTACGCAAGCGCGGGAGCAGTGATCCGCGCCGGTAAGGGCTCAGGAGAGCTTGCCAGCGACCCGGTTGGAGCGGCGGGGTAGCACTCGAAGGTGGCCGTTCTTGCGCTTGAGCCACGGCTCGACACTCTTAAGTGGGCAACATTTGCTTGCAGTTCCTTCGACTCCAGCCGCTTCTCCCAGTCTGAACCATAAAGACCAGTATGAATGTGTGCAGCCTTCATGCAAAACTGTGGCATGTCCTTACAAAAATCTCTAACACTCAGCTTAGATGTCCTCGAGATATGGCTCAACGAGATAACACCATCTTCCATTGACCTACCTGCTTTGCTAAGCCTTGATAGACAGTAAAGAACACATGAGGACCATAACCTCTCGATCTCCTCAAGCGATCCACTGACCGATGAAAATATGCTGGACATGACGATGCTCTTGGTCTCCTTGAACAGCTGAATTACTTGCCTCGTCAAGCTCTCATCAAGTCCCAGCTTGCTCTTGCAAAGATCCGCAAACCTTCCCTCCATCATCTCAGCGGCGGCGTCGATGCTAACAAAGGGCGATGGTGAGCTGAGGCAAGGCGGGGAAGGAGGCGACAAGGTGGAGCGTGCGGCGCACAGCGAAGGAGCTCGAGCAGCTTGATGGCGGCCGCCTCGGTGACGCGACGGGCACGGGGGCGAGCGACCCACGGCTCGGCCTTGGCGCCCAAGTCGGGCGGGATGAGCCCAAAGTCGGCAAAGGGGGTTGGCGACGGAGAGGCCACGTTGGGAGCTCGGGCCCGAGCAGGCAGTCAGGGGCGCGCGCGCGAAGGAGAAGGCAGCGGGGTGGGCGTTGGTCCACAGGCGCGGGGCGCGACATCACTGAGGGAGGAGGCGGCGCTCGGCAGTCGGGGCAAGGTCAGGAAGGAGGTGGCGGTTGGGGCACGGTTCGGAGAAGGAGGAAAATGCAAGCGGAGACTGACGGGGGCGATGGCTCGGGTGATAGGCGGGGCAAGACGAGCGGGAGGAGGCGCGCAGGTCAAGGGTGCGAGTTGCGACGGCTGTGGGGCAGAGGTGGGCAGTGGGGAAGCGGGCGGCGGCGCTGAGGAGGAGACGGGGAGGGCGGACAGGTCGAGAGGTGGTGCCATGGGGGCACACTGGCCGGGGCGCGGAGGTGCTCGTGGGCGGGCGCGCTGGCAGATACGAGCGGCGGGGTCCCGGAGGGAGTATGTGGAGGGTGGGGGCGCTGAGGAGGAGGAGGTGGCGCCGTGGGAAGATGAAGGAGGAAGGGGTGGAGGTGAGGAGGAGGTGGCGTCGTGGGGAGATGGAAGGAGAAAAAAATGTTGTGTCTGCCATGCGGGTCCTACGTGTCATAGGGGATAGAGAGGGGACCCTGGGGCACAGTTGGGCTGGGCTAACTAGGAAATCAGATGGGTTTTGGCCCAATTGCCTGGGTTTCCATTTTTTATTTTCAGTTTGATTTTTCTTTATTTCACATTTTAAATCTGAATTTAAACAAGTTCTAACGTGATTTAAATTTTAAATTCTTCAATCAATATGGGGATAAGCGGGGTGTTACAGTATGCGAGATAGATCTCTTTTTATTTTTGATAAAGGACCCATATATATTAGTCATGTAAAACAGAATGCACGATTGGGGAACTTCTTCACCATATTGCACTGGTGTATAGCTGATTAGCTACTAGGACCGAGCCAATAACATGACTCAAGGGTGTTGATATTAATCCTAGATACTGCATTGGGTTCAGATGTTTTGTCAAGTAAATAGTTTCACATGTTTTAATTTGTCAAATATAGAATATAACTGATTTTGAGACCAACTGCATAAAGTCGCCTTTCACCATATATATGAACAAATCCACCTTTTAGCTTTCACCAGAATATATCCTTGTTTTTGCAGCAGACTGTATTTCTTTACAAGTACCGTTATATATGTTTGTAACAACACAAATTAAAAAGTTGGTTGCAAATTGCTAGATCAAGGCACGCTATCTAGTGCTTGCGATGCTACTTGCATGAAACAAGGACTTAATATACTATTTTTAAGAGCAGGGACTGAAGAACTGAAGAGCAAACTGTACAGACACTGAAACTAGGGAAAAAATCCGTATATAAAATAAATCGGGGGTAACTGAAAAAGATGAAACTCCACTGAACAAGCTTGAATCTTTAAAAATAATTGCATGATTTCACAAGAAGTTGTGTTCAATGAATGCAACACTATGGTTGCATATACAAAGAAAACAATTTAAATTGATAAAAGATAGTCAATGATGACATTGAATTCATCTCAATTTCTTCACACCCCAACGGAAAAGGCGATAGTTTGGTGAAATTTTGCTGACATTTTTCCCTAGCACTGAAGAGCAAACTTGACGAGAAAAAGAATAAATACCTCCGCTCCACAAAGAAAACGTAAATAAGTTCGGTCTACACTACAGGTCTTTGAACTACTTAATACAGTGTACATAATTATGGAGTACCCATGCATCAAAAGGTAAATGCAAATAAGGCCGCACCCAACGAGTTAAATGTTTCTCCTTTTTGTCAAGGTAAACAGAGAGAGAGAGTGGGGGGGGGGGGGGGGGGGCGAGACTCTTGTGCTACTATTATTGTCCAATCCAATCCCTTTTGGATCCATCTACGTCATGTCCGCCGCCGACCAATTTCGAAATCATTATTAGATCCACTAGCAAACTAATGCTCCCGGTGCAATCTCCTCCCGTCTGCTCAAACTAAGATAAAAAACAATAAAAGTTGTTTCTGTCATCTCGGATAGTGAACAAGTTTATTAATAAATGAACCCCCAGGGATAGAATTAGGTAACCTGTCCGAAAGGACGTTTGGTAGATTCGTTATCCTTGGCGTCCGGTTTGGTTGGTGCGGTGTGGTTCACCGGCCATGCACATAGTTTTAGCTTGATTGGACGCCTGAAGTGTCGTAGGGTCAATACTCATTATACGTGCATAATGGTTCCATTTCGTGAGACACTTGTAACCCATGATTTTTTTATATTATTCTGTCACATTTTAAATCAATATCGATATAATAATAATTTTTAATTTTTTTAAAATAAGAATTATTATTCTAACAGGTAACAATTTAAAAACAGAGTATAATAAACCGTTAAAGAATCCCTGCATTTGTTTACTAATGAAATTAAATGTTGTTAGTTACGCCATGAGTCCTATGTATGAAAAGACCGTAACATGGTGGGTTATGAGAGACATATATACAATAGTCATTGGCTTTAAATCTATCAAAGATTCTCAAAGGATAGGATTTGATGTCTAGATGAAAGGACCTGACGTGGGTCCGTCAAATGATGACCAAGATGAGACCAGAATCTCTCAACTTTAGGCGCGGAGCAAGGGGACAAATCCATTCACCAAACCCAGATCGAACAACTGCAATCGAGTGACGGCTGGCTGCTCTTGGTATTCATCCATCCAAACCAAGTTATTAGCTCTCTCAGCGACAAAGCATACGCGTTGCCGTGCTTATAGTAATGTAGCTGTAGAGGCTATGTTTTGATTAACGGAGAAAGAAAAATTAAGGGCTGAGTTTTCTCATGATGTAGCATCAAAAATATATGATGGACCAAAACAAATTGGCTTGTACTACTATTTATGGGTGGATTACTTTTAATTATACTTAAGCGATCGAGACCTTTCATGGAAAATACTGACTAGAGAACCTAATTAAACAACATCTGTTTGGGATAAAAAAGTTTGTAAAATAACCATCTAATAAACAAGTTTGTAAAAAGAAAGGACGAGTCGTACACACTTAGAAGTAGCTTAATTCTTTTCACGCAAAACCATATAAAACAAGGCTTTATACAACAACATCCATGTATGGGCACATACAACTTGACCGGCCTACCCTCTCACTTTTCACATGCGGCATGAGCTAGCTACCTAGTGCGTGTCTAATGTCTTTTAGGCAAAAGGGTTGGGACGACGCGCTCAGACCCCACCTTAATTCATCTTTTAGCTCGGTTGCATCCCACCGCAGCACTCGCGGCGCGGCGCCGTACGGAGCTGGCCGCAACGGCGAACTGCCTGCTTGGCCGGTGGCTTGCTGACCTCGTAGTAGTAGTAGGCCCGGGTAGTAGAGCAGCTTGTCGCTATCGTGCCTTTCGCTAATTTCATTGCCAGACACCGGGCGTCATGGGCAGAGCATATCGGCGTTGGTTCAGAGAAATCTAGCTCTCCGGCGTTGTGTCGGTATAGGATATTAGTTGATCTTTGATTCTCGATCGGGTCTTTCTTTGATGTAGACCCACTGCCACATTATATTGCTTGATGAGGAAACTAAATTTTGTGTGAACCTGCGAGAGGGCGGAAAAGTTGATGCTGTACCCACTATCTCTGGTATGCCTTGCATGCATCAATTGTCCTTAGAGATGCCTATTAGTGGAATATTCAGCATGTACAGAAGTGAATTATGCGTATCCTTACCCATGGGCAACTTTATGAACTTTAGTAATCGCCGCTTACTCGATGAGGAAGTAGCAACTAACAAAGCTTTATTTTATTTTATTTTTGGGAAAAGTAACTTATTACCTCTTGATGGCGCGCGAGAGCTTGGTTCTAAGCAAGGAGAAAATAGTAGCCAACTGAAAGGCACGAATCTTTGGCCGTAATTAACGATTACGACACCATGAATAAAATTATGAACCCCAATTTTAAAAGACAGCTCTTATTTTTTTTCCAAGAACCACGTCGACGCCTCACAAAGTCTTTAAGCTTCTAATAAGTAGCTAGGAACATCTATGGTCGGCACAAATTGTTTGTAAGTCTTATAGAGATTTGCTACTATTAATATTGTTAAATCCTATTGCAATATGTGGAGCTGAGCTATTTCTTAAATCCTATTACTAAATCCTATTAAAGAAAGAACGTGGCAAATTCTTTTTCAATTTTTTCTTTAGTCCTACATCTATTATGGGGATAAAACTACAAACATATGCTCTATACTCTGCCACTTCATCCAAGAATTGTATCGTCACACACATTTAACCAACTATCTTCAGCTTCTAATATTGTTTTATGCCCAATTTAATTCACTACGACAGAACAAAATTAGTCCATAACAGACGGATTGGTACCACCAGAGTTGACTGCAAAACAATACAGTCGATTGCTAACAGTTCCTGACACTTACAACGAGATTGCTCCCTCAGTCTACAAGATCATGTCGGTTTCAAACAAGAGCTAACTGTACTGCATATTGGTTGAAGACACGGCGCTGCCAGTTCTCCATGATAACTGATTGCAATTTAGTGCCCTTATGTAGTTAGGTTATATTGTGCAGGTAATTAGTTAAAAAATATACTTCCCCCGTCTCAAAATATTTGACGCTGGCTAGTTCAATTTTAAATAGCATCAAATAATTCGTAACAGAGAAAGTATCAAGGTTCAATGGTAGCCATCAATGACTTTTAAATAGCACCCCTCTAATTTCTTATTTAGCCTTCGACGGGATCACAATTTGGTTTCCCACTCTTACAAAGAAAAGTGGAATGAGTAGAAGTAGGAGCTGTGGACGATGAAGCACTCATCGATTCTAATGTTTATAAAGCAACATATAAATATTTACAGACAAATTTCTCTTTTTATTGCATCCATAATAAGATGCTAGATGATATACACTATAGGAAAAGACAAATTTACGATGGCCAAAGTTATTAACGACGGTACCGTCGTTAATTAAAATGTTCACGACGGTGTCCAACGGCCGTCGTAAGTAAGAAAATTATTCACGACGGTTGACCTAGACCGTCGTAAATAAGCACATTATTTACGACTGTAAGTCTTGACCGTCGTAAATAAGTTCCTTATTCACGACAAGGCCGATTCCCGTCGTAAATAACACTTATTTACGACGGCCATGTCCCTAGCCGTCGTAAATAAGGGGTATATACCCGCTCGGGCCGAGGTCGTCGCGGGCATTCACGCCTGCGCCAATACCGACAGTTCTGCCGCCACCGCCTCTCGCGCGCCGCCGCCGCCTCGTCCTCCGCGGCCCGCGCGCCCTCGGCCCCCCGCGCCCTTGCGCGCCACCGGCCGGCCACCCGCCGCCGGCTCCGCCCCAACCCGGCGCCGCACCGCCCCTGCGCGCCCGGACCGGCCACCCGCCGCCGGCTCCGCCCCGACCCGGCGCCGCTCCGCCTTGACCCGGTCGGCCCCGCCGCAAACCCGGTGCCGCCCCGCTCCGACCCGAGGTTTTTTTAATTAGTTTTAATTAATTAGCTTAGTTTAGTTTGTAATTATGCTTTAATTAGTTTAGTTTAGTTTATTTCCTTTAAATTAGTTTAGTTTAGCTTATTCAACCTGCCCGGGTCGAGGTCGGCGCGGGCATTCACACCCGCGTTGTCCGCGACCGGTTCCACCGCCACCGCCACCCACCCCGGCCCCCCTACGCACCGTCGCCCACCCTGGCTTACCCCGCACGCCGCCGCCTCCACCCACTCGGGCCTCCCCGCGCACCTTTGCCGCCGGCCACCCCGGCCTCCCCACGCGCCTTTGCTGCCGCTGCCCCGATCGGCCCTCCCGCCCCCGACCGCCCTGTCCCGACACTGTCGGCTCTGACCCCCCCCCCCCCCCCCCCCCCCGCCGCCGCAGACCCAGCCCCGCCCCGACCCGCCACCGCCCCAGCCCGGCCCATCCCATTGAGGTTTTTAATTAGTTTTAATTAATTGGCTTATTTTTTAATTAGTTTTATTTAATTAGCTCCCTAGCCGCCGGGTCCTTGCCCTTCCCACCCAGCCCGTCGGGTCCCTCTCCTACCCGCCCCACCCGCCGGCTCTTTGCCCGCGAGCTAACTATTTTTTAAATTATTTAATTATTTATTTGGTTTCAAATTCTCAATTATATTATAATTAGTTAATTGATTGATTATGAATGTGTACTATTTATACATATATTAACGGATTTTGAGCCGGTCTGACCCGACACGAGCCAATTCGGCCCGACCCGGCAGGGCCCGACCCGGCAAGGCCCAATCTAGTCCGACCCAGCACGGCCCAACCCAACCCGACCCGGCAAGGCCCAATCCGGCGTGACCCGGCACGACCCAATCGCGCCCCGACCTGGCACGACCCAACCCGGCTCGACCTGGCAAGGCCCAATCCGGCCCGACCCGGCACGGCCTAATCTCGCCCCGACCCGTCATGGCCTAGATGGTTTTAGTCGCAACTTATGTGTCGAGACAAGCACGAAGGCGAACGGCGACAATGACTTGTAACTTTCAACAGTTACGCATCGCCCCTTTGAACTTTCAACTCTGACCAACTTACCCCCTCTTTCTCGTTCTTTCCTATCTTGTAAATGACTGAAAAATAAAAATGAGTAACATAACCTGTAGAAATATATTACCCGTTTTGAATCTGTACATCTCACATGCGATAGGCATGTGAGGCGTGCAGGTTCGGAATTGTCCTTTTTTGAACAGCCTGAGAGTGACCGGTGTCCTCGCCACGTCGTGGGACGATTACGCCACCGCCCAGCACGTTGCTCACAGCAATCACCAGGAGGCTGTGTGGTCCGACTTTATGGTAAGCATGAATTATGTATTTCTATAATACAAGTCTATAATATGGTTAATACCAATGATGTATAAATATGTTTTTTAGACATGATACCGTTTGGAGGACGAGGCTGAGGTGG
The DNA here is from genome assembly GCA_030760725.1 of Neostapfia colusana. Classification (NCBI taxonomy): domain Eukaryota; kingdom Viridiplantae; phylum Streptophyta; class Magnoliopsida; order Poales; family Poaceae; genus Neostapfia; species Neostapfia colusana. The sequence continues at coordinate 23,464,659 of JASWHV010000019.1, read as the reverse complement.
ACTACGTCCGAGCCGTGTTCCAGAAGAACGCTCGGAAGCTCATTACGCAGTCGCTATCGAACGCAAGAATTCAAGCGACGAGAGCGTACATGAAGCTGCATCTGGAAGCGGGCGAGCTGGGGGCATTCAGAAACGTGGCTTCCAGGTACTTGACGGCAGAGCAGTACGTAGAGGTAAAATTGTAAAATATTTATTTTAAAATATGAAAGAATCACAATAGGTAAATAGTCTATAACCTAATAATGAATGTATGCAGGTTGGTGTACCGTGGTTAAACGGCCGTCCGGAGGACTATTGTTCCCTGTGTGCTTTGTGGGCGAGTCAGGGGCTACAGGAAGTTTCTAGGACCAGTCGACAGAGCAGAGGGACGCATGGGAAGCACACGTTTGGTGCGGACGGCTACTTACGTCTGGCTAAACGCATGGTAAGTGTGATTACTATTTTTTTAAAATATGTTAAAATTATTCATTGAACTAACACATATACATAGGAGCGTGAGAGCGGTCAGGACCGACTCCGATTCAGGTCTGGAAGAGGGGTCACAGGGGAAGTGATCCGTCACAGCCTGACCAGCTATGTTCTCAGGCGGCGTCGGACGCACTGGTGAGTTGTTTTGTATTTGTATTGAGTTTTCTTAAATAGTTTTGATGATATTATCTTTCCATCTTTGTAGGCAAGCTATGGGTAGGAGGCGGAGCGACTTCACGGTGAAGGCTTCGATTGGAAGAGCGCGCCAATTATCACAGAAGCCGCGTATGCAACTTGAGGCGGGAAGCCTCACGGATGTTAAGTTCTCTTTTTTATTATTTAATGTTAATGAATTTGAGATTTGAATATTTAACAATCTTTCTTCTTTTGTAGGTTCGCCCTCTTCGATGGAGTTGTCGACTCGAGGGAGGCATGACCTTCCTCGAGTGACTCTTTATCGCGGCAGGCAGGATCGAGACAGCCAAGCTCCCTGGAGCTCTGGAGTTTTTGGGACGAGCTCCGCAGGACACAGGAGGAGCTCCAGCTAGAAAGGGAGAAGCTCCGGTAAGATAGGGACCGTCAAGCCACGGCAAGCAGGGCTCGGGACGAGTATCAAGCCTCGTTCATGCTACAGATGCAAACGGCACTGCATGTATGCAACAGTCGTTTTAATTAATATTTCTAACATATCAATGATGGTTGTAGGATAATGTTTTCTGTTCACAGGCTATGGCGGCAGGGCAGCCAGTCGTCTTTCCACTGTGGCAGCCCCCACAGGAGCCATTGGCCCCGTTTACAGGAGCAAAGGTACAAACATACCAATATTTGATAAAATTTAACCAAAATTTATTAGAATATCACTAAACTTAGTCAAACATAGCCAAAACTAGTTTAACTTGATCAATTCTAAGTTATAATAAGCTCACTTATGTAAATATACATGCATTTTAAAACTTATAACTTGTCTAACTACACTTATACATAACAGGGCTCCGCGACCGAGGCTCACACGCCATTGCCGCAACTACTGGGAGGATGAAGGCTGGAGGATGAGTTCCCGGGTTCTGGAGGTAGCGGACGTGGTAGTGCGTAGTGTGGTGTGTGTGTCTAGCTACTGTAGATGTTTATAATATTTTTACTGCATATTGTTATTGTTATTGTTGACTGCCTGCGTGAGCTGGCCATCGGGCCAGGGCTGGCCTCGAAGCCAGGGCAGTATTTTCTAATTTAGAAAAATTACCAAACTTATTTACGATAATTTTCTGGTGCTGGCCGTCTTAAATAAGCCCTTACTATTTACGACGGCTGATCTTAGCCGTCGTAAATAAGCCATTAGTATTTACGACGGCTGGTGTCGGCCGTCATAAATAATGGGTTCACGACGGCCAAGATCATCCCGTCGTGAATAAATCCCCCCAGCCACGTGGCAGTCGGGGAGCTTATTCGCGACAGAATTATTTAGCCGTCGTAAATAATCTTATTTTCGACGGGAGTCGTCGTTAACGACCTTATTTACGACTATTTATCGGTGAAGGCCAAAAATCGTCGTGAATAAGGCTTCCCCGTCGTGAATAACTTATTTACGACGGTTTTCTCTTTATTAATGACGGTTTCTAGCCGTCACTAATTGTTCATATTCCTGTAGTGATAAGCTACATATGTCTATATTTCTGTTTGATTTTTTGTGTATGCTGACAACCTATATGTTCCATCCAATAGCAAAATTGCAATTTACCATCGATTTTCACACAAGATCCGATGATATATTTTTCTTGCTTGTTTTGATATGCCTTTTTTAATTGGTAGCACAGTAACATAATACATTGTGGGTTGGTGTCACACCCAGTTTAAGGACCGAACTAAATACATATGTATGCGTGATCATGATCAAAATTTCAAACACACATGACATCATATGTGATAAAATGGAGGAAATATCCATATTAAATTGAATAATCTGTCATAAGGTGTCACACCCGGTTTCTCCAAAGAGCAACGGAGTGAGTATCACATGTATGCCAGGATCATTTTCTCATACATGTGATGACAAATAGTGAAGCATCATTATATTACAAGCCAAGTGTTCGAATATACATAAATCTTACATAGCATACGTCTCGATGGACAATAATATATTCATAACATGTAAATAAAACAGCAGCGGAATATAAATCTTGTGGGCTCCGTCACAGGTGTTCCGCGGGGGACTCCGTGAACCTAGAATCCTTTTTCGGGTCCGAAGTCTTGGTCATTGAATCCCACATCATCCCCTTGACCTGAGCAGCAATTTAAACCAACAGAAAAGCAAGCTTGAGTACCGTTGGTACTCAGCAAGTGTGGGAAAGTTATGTCATGCATGGCTAGAGCAAGGAGAGGTTGAACTCATGGTTAAAGCACTACGCAATTAATACCTATCACCTTAGCTTATTAAGCACCTACATTACTACATAGGTGAAATGGTCCCAATATCCCAACCCATCATCAAAATCAAGTAACCATAACATAACTTCCAATGTTAAGCTCCCCACTTAACATCCTCAACCTTCCCATTCATCATCCTCTAATCATGAATAAGTCCAAGCCGCTCTTGACCGTGAGCACGACTGTCATGACAGTTTTGACTCTACAGAGTTTGCACCACTGTACCCACATGTAGTGATTTCATCCTCCGTTGCCGGATGGACTACAAGAACCTCCATTATGCCAGTGGCCACGAACCACGTTCACACTTCCCAGGTGTGTAGCCAGGAGATCACTATGAGGCCTTTACAAAGAGATTTCCGATGAGCGTGGGCCCACTGAGGTTTCACCCCCAACAACATACAAGAGGCTCAACCCCGCTGCAGTGGCCCCCTCTTGAGCCTTGCGGTTCATATGGTAGTCCAACTGACACCTACTCCCGGCACCATCCAAACACCCATACTACGCCGAAGATACACCTAATTAATTGGCCAAGCTGCCCCATCTCAGCATGTGGTTGGCACGGTAAAGCCAGGTTACATGTTCCATGAACCGGTCCTAAACACAAACCCGAGTCTCGTGCACACAGCACGAACCAAATCATCCAACTTGCCTCGATCCCTACCTCTACATAACTCGTAATATCTCATTCAAGAGTAAGGTAAATAAGTTGATGATCTCATATCCCACATATTCCATTCTAAGCATGGCTAAACATAAGTAATATGAATGAATGACATAATAAAATAAATCCCAACCCAGGCTACAAGGAAGTAAGATAATGAAAATCTAGGGAAACTTCCTAGCTTAGGTACCATATTCCAAATTGACAATGCAATTAATTAAATTCTAACTATACATCCTAGTATAGGATCAACGTGGTCAAGGACACTTGCCTTCTTCCTGCTGCTCTGGGAATGGAAAGTCTTGGTCTTGAAAGGTGAGAACCTGCTCTGGGGCTGGTTCTACTCATGCCAATACACATAGCAAAAGAAAACAACAATCCATAAGCCATACTCCACACTTTCACTCATGCAAACCACACATACATACATATGAAAGTCATTCACATTTTTAAGTGTTGTGGTTACCCTAGATGCGTTGATTTTAGGCCTACATATATATATATATATATATATTATTTCTAATTTTTGTATTCAGATTTCTATTTGCACACTATATATGAACTTCCAATTCAAACAAATTCTCTATATTTAATTAATACACTTCTTAGCCACAAAGTTTGCATGAAAGATAATTTCCTACTCCAAATAGGTTTTTAGATATTCTACAAAATCCTAAATTGAACTTTTTGGATTTGGAGACCTCATTTATCATTTTCAAATTATGCATACCTATTTTCCTATATTTTTTATGATTTATTTTCTATGCCTAAAAGTGAACTTTAATATTAAAGTAGTAAGACATATCACCTAAACAGAACAGGTTCTGATCTAAAATGTTCAATAAAATATTTTTGAACTTCCTCTCTGATGGGAGCCAATTTAAATTTATTTTACCCATTTTCAGAATTATTTCCTAGCCTAAAAATGTATTTCCAGAAATAATAAAAGTAAGCAGCACTTGGTCAGATCTCATGTCAGCCTAAAATAAGTTTTTCACTCATTCTAAAGGTTTTCCAAGTGCTAGGAAAATTTAAATTTATATTTGCACATGTGTTTGCATCACCATTTGAATTTAAATCCTAATCACATATTCAATTTCCTGAAATTAATAACCCTCAGGGGCTGATGTGCAAATCTTCACTACTGTGGGGCCCCATTTCTCATTTTCTAAATTTTCAGGGGTCTAAGTGTGCAAAACAGGGAGGTCTTCCTAATTCTTATTAAGTCCAGGGGATAAAATTGATTTTTAAATGAATTTACATGAATTTCTAAATGTCCAGGGGCTAGATCAGAAGGTTTCAGGGGCTAGCTATTCTTTTCTAACAAGTCCAGGGGGTAGCGCGCAAGATTTTCAGCCTTTATAATGCGGGGCTGACATGGACCGTCCGATTTTAAATGGAGGGTCAAGATTAGATTGCGAAGGGGTACGCCGGGTTCCTATTATGTGCCACACGATTTAAAATAGACGGCCCACAAGAGGCCACGTCGATCCTGGCCGCGCCCGCGCGCGCGGCGGCGCACGGCGGCAGCGGTGCGATCTCGCCGGCGAGGTCGCGGATCTTCATCTACAGACGCTAGCACCGGCCCTTTTTGGTAGCAAACGGCAGAGGGGAGGTAGGGGGCCTCACCTCAGTGGTTCTCTTGATCCCTACGTGGCTAGATGGGGTCGGCAGCGAGTTTCAACGGCGATGGCCTTCGGTGCTCGTCGAAGCAGTGGCTGGGGCGCAAACTCCCGGAACTTCCATCACCTGCGAGCTCCCCGGCGGCGGTGGAACACTATACACGCATTAGATCAGAGAAAACGGGCGAGGGTTGAGAGAAAACGGCGGAGGGGATCTCGGTCTCACCGGGCACTGAAACGAGTTGATCGGGGAGGAAAAAGGGGTGGATTTCAGCGTTTAAATGGGCGAGGGAGGGCGGCGGAGGGTTGGTTTGGATATGCAGTAGCGTCCTGCCGAAGATCGGGCGTGGAAACCGGTTGGAGCAGTCGCGATCGGCGCGGGAAGATCGGGGTAGTTGGGGCTCGGGGGGAGGGGGGAAAGAAGATGACAAGCGGGTCCCGCACGTCAGAGAGAGAGAGGGAGGGGGAAGGGAAGCGGCCGTGGATTTTGGGCCAGCTGAGATGGGTTTCGGCCCACGGGTTGTTTTTCTTTTTTTCTTTTCTTTTTCTGTTTTGATTTAAATTTGAATTCCAGTTTGAATTTGAATTGATTCACCACATGCATTACGTCCAAAAATTTTAAATTCCCCTCTTTAGCAGGTTTTGGGGTGTTACAACTCTACCCCCCTTGAAAGAAATCTCGTCCTCGAGATTGGTGATTCTAGGAAAACAAATCCGGAAACTGTTCCTTAAGCTCGTCTTCTTGCTCCCATGTGGCTTCTGCTTCCGAGTGATGCTTCCACTGCACCTTGCACATTCGGATTCTTTTATTTCTTGTGAGGCGTTCCATTGTCTCCAAAGTCTTGACCGGTTGCTCGGCATAAGAAAGATCCTCTCGTACGTCCACCTCATTCATGGGTAACATCTCTTCGGGTGTTCTTAAACATTTCTTGAGTTGGGACACATGGAATACATCGTGCACATCTGATAGGCGAGCCGGTAGTTCTAGTTGATATGCCACTTCACCTTTCCTCTCCAGAATCTGGAAGGGTCCGATGTATCGCGGTGATAATTTCCCTTTCACCTTGAACCGACGAAGTCCTCAGATAGGGGACACCTTGAGATAAACATAGTCCCCCATGTTGAAAATGAGCTCTCTTCTCCATACATCAGCATAGCTCTTTTGTCGGGTCTGGGCTATCCTCAAATTGTTGCGGATTTCCCTCACTTTCGCCTCGACTTCTTGTAGTACTTCAGGCCCTGTCGAAGTGTTCGGTCGACACTTCCCCCGGACCTGCACTGGGCAGCCCGCGGAGGTTCTTTTTTCGGTGGGGCTAGACCCTTGCGGAGAGCTTGAGCGTATGGACGAGTTAGTAAGAGCTTGACACGGCGAGTTTTACGTGGTTCAGGCCGCCGGAGCGTAAAACCCTACGTCCACGGCAAGCTATGGAGCTCGCTGTATTGCTTGCTGCTCAGAACCGGAGTCCTGAGCTTGAGGATGAGTTACAGCTTGGGGGTGAATGGCTAGCGTATGAGTTGCGGGAGTGCGAACCCTTGCTAACGTTGCCTACCCGAGCCTTTTATAGCCCAAGACTCAGGTGGCTTAAAAGGGGGGCCCGGGACCCGACAGGTGGTCCCGGGGAGATTGACTGTGATCTACCGTATCTGCAGTTATGGCGGTAGTTGTCTCTGGCGAAGGCCTCTGAGTCTTCGTCTTGCAGCCCTGCCCATGCCGCATGCTAGTCGTAGTGGTTGATGACGGCGCGGGTGGCATGGGATGTCTTGTCGCTGCGTTTATTGGCTAGCAGGCTCTGACACCGCGCGCCAGTTTGTGATGCGACTGGGTGCAACGGCACCTGACAGAGGCGTGCTCCGCGTCTCCGCGTCTTGGGAAGACGCGGGCCTTGAATACCTTGTACGGGCAAGGTATGGGGCGTCTTTACGCCCGCTGCCTATCGCTCGGGGGTAGGCAGCGCCGTTCTGCTGGCCACGTGGCGGGCCCGGAGCCCTCCTCAGAGGAGAGGAGGGGTCCGGCCCCGCGGGACACGTGGAGCCTTCGGACCTCTCCCCGCCGCGGGGGAGGTCCGGCTTCTGTCGGCCACGTGGCGAGCCCGGGGCTCCTCTCTGAGGAGTGGGAGGTCCGGCCCCGCTGGACACGTGGCGCCTTCGGACCTCTCTCCCGCGGAGGGGGAGGTCCGGCTTCTGTATGCCACGTGGCGGGCCCGGAGCTCTCATCTGAGGAGAGGGAGGTCCGGTCCCGCCGGACGTGTTGCGCCTTCGGAGCTCTCCCTGCGGAGAAGGGCGAGTTCCTTAGGCATTTTCCTCTGTGCGCGGGGGTACCCCATATCGCAGGTACCGACAGTGGCCCCCGGGCCCATCTCAGGGGAGATAGTGAGCCCGAGGTGGGACCTCCGTCTCTTCTGATCCGCACACTTTCTCTAAGTCCCACATTGACCGCTGCCGGAGCACGAACGGGCGCGGGATCGTGGGAGCGTGCGCCCACTTGATGGTTGCTTTTACTGCGGCGGTTCCCAAGACTGCCACTTCTGCACGTTGCGGCGCTTTCTTCGGGAACCGCCGAAGTGCCTTGCCGGCTTGTCTTCTTAGGAGACTGACTCCTTGACCACCGCTTCAGTTGGGCGGCTTGGGTCCACCTGTCATCGGCGCTCGGTCTTGGAGCCAAAGCGGTTGCCGATGCGGCATATTCGAAGAGTTCCGAATCGCTTGGAATTGCACCCGAGAAGTTTTTAGGGGGGATCTTACCCACATTGCGGCTTCCCTTCGCACTTCCCAGCGCTTCTTCTTGGACTCTTGTGCCTTTGCCCTCTTGCCCTTGAGTCCTCCCTCGTCATGGCCTCCAACCCGCCACCAGAGAAGAAGCGCGCTCGATCTCCTCCAGTGGCGGCGTCCGTACCAAGTCAAGAACCTGGGGTGTCTGCCCCTCCTGTTTCTGGAGATGGCACTCCCTCCGGTGGCGACTCAAAGAGGCCCCGGGCTGATGCGTTTGGGGGAGCTTCTGGGGCGTCCCCCGCTCTGCCAGTTCAAGCAACTGCGGAGCGACCGTCAGCGACGGCGGCGGGCTCTGGGAGTCCTACCCTGACTCGGAAGTCAGGGTTCAGAGCCCGCTGGAGTGTCCGCGCTTCCCGGCCATCCCCGACTGGCGGGGAGTCTGTGCCGTTGCGCTCGAAACCCAGGACAGCTGCCGCGGCCCCCAAGCCAGCGCGAGCTTCTCCTGTTCCAGTGTGCCCGGACTCCGCGGCAGCGTCATCTCTTCCTGCCGAGACGGCCACCGCGGCCCCCAGGCCAGCGCAGGTCGACCCTGCACCAGGCGGCCCGGCCTTTATTCCAGCACCGCCTTCCCCGGCTCGCCCCTCTCCACAGGTCAAGAAGCCAGAAGCTAAAGAGGGCCCCGCAGGTCCGGCTGCCAGAGCCCCGGCGCCAGCTTCTCCTGACCGGCGTCTCGTCTCGGTCGCTGGTGCATCGACTCCTCTTGAGGACGAGGTGATGGAGGAGGCCGGGGGAACTGCCCCGGTGTAAAAGCCCAAGAAAAGGGACTTGCAAAAACTTTTCTTCACCTCACCACACCACAGTTTTTATTGTGGACACCTTAGGAAATGTTGTGAAGAGCATGTAACCTCCATCAAAAGAGTGATTAGAGGGGAGAGTCTTCACTTTCACAAAGTAGGGTTTATACACATATGATCACACAATGAGGAATTCAAAACTGTTGTGTCCAAACTATTGTTTGCAGCAGCTAACACAAGGATCAAGTGGCATATTTGGATTCCTTAGGTCCAAATTAGTGGGGAGGCAAAGTTTCATTAATTTTTGAAAAGTCTTGCTGCCCATTTTTTCCAAAGGAAGTCAAATGTGCAAAGAATTCAATGAATATTTGAATTTGCATGGAATTTGTCCAAACATGCAAATGTGGCTCAGTTTGAGACTTCCAACTTTTGAATTACTCATTTGCCAAAAAAAATTTGGAGATATTTTGGGGCAGAGGGGAGCTGTGGGCCCCACTGGTCAGTGAGAAGAGAGGGGAGAAGCTTACTGCCTAAGTTAATCGGTTCCACAGTTCACACTCGAGCGAGTTGCGCTCTCCCACCGGCTGCCACCGCACGGTCGACCGACGACCGAAGCACCTCCCGAGCTGCTTCAAGCATCGGTTCCCCCGCACCCTTATCTCCCCTACGCCGTGCTCAGTCGGCCACAGCCCTCCCACGAGCCCTGTTATCTTTCCTCCCGAGCAAACCAGCCGCCGGCGCCGCGCCAGTTCGTCCCGATCCTAAGCCGGCATCGCATCCTGACTGCTCAAGCGATCAACACGAAAAAGGAGCGCCAGCGCGTGCACAAGAGTTCCCTCAGCTCAGCTCCGGCGTTCGGGGTTCCTGTCGGCCGTATTTTGAGCATCAGCACCGAAGCCGAGGTGCAACCGGTGGAAACCGACGTCGGGCTCCCGTGGGCAGCTCACACCAACCAGTTTCACGACTGAGCGAGAGCACCCCAAGGTGCGCCAAATCCCTGCGCTGCTCCTCTCCAAATTCCAGAGCAATCCGTGCGACGTAGCTTCGGAATTTCAAGTTTTCCCCTCGGACGAGGAAAACCGAACCGCGGGTAAGAACTGTGGAAATTTACTCTTAATTCTCAGTTAAAGTTGTTCATTTTGCTCACACCAGAACTAGAGAGGATAGGGAACCTTTTCCCTCCACAACCCTAGCTAGAAACGCCGTGGTTACAGCTAATTTCGAGCTTTTCGGTCGGCGGCCATGGCGGGAACACGCGGGCGCACGGTGACAACCGGGTTGCCGTCGTTCCGAGCCAGGTTGAGGCCACGCCGAGATTTCCTGACCTCCACTGATGCTTTAGAGCGGATCCGCCGAGCTTTTGGCGGGCTAATGTGCTCGGGCGACGGTGCCGATCATCCCCGAAGGCCGCGGCTCGTCGCCAGCCTACTTCCGGCCACCGGCAGCCCGAGCCAACCCCATAGACTTGTTCCCCGACCCTGAAAACCCCCAGGCGGCGAGTCTCCGGCCGAGAGGTGGCCGGGAAGCTGGGTCCGGCGAGCTCCAGTACCGCGCCGGCGAGGGGGAGGCGCGGGAGCGAGAGGAGGAAGAAGACCCGCCGGGCCCACATGTCAGCAGCTGAAGATTAAAACTCCAGATCAGCTGTGGCGTGTGATCCCGTGTGGTGGCGCGGGAAAAGGTCTATGGCCCCGTGTGGCGTGATTCCGGCGGTTGACACGTGTAGGGTGGACCCACAGGCAGAGTTTGAACTTTTCCCGAATTAATTTGAATTCCAGAATTGGTTCAAACTTTGGAACTGCATAACTTTTGCTAGGAAGCTCCAAATTTAGTGATTCAAATTGGGTTGGATTCATCTTGCCTAGCTCTGTCCAGATATACAACCCAATTTGTATGAAACCCATTAATTAATTCTGGAAAATTCTTTAAAGCTTTTCAGCAAAAGAATTTTAGAGGGAGTTTGGTCCATCCAAAAATCCCCAAATTTTGCCAGAATGTTCTTTAGGACATTAGTAAAACCCGGTAAACGTTTGAGACCATTTGGAGTTGATTTGGTCAGAGCAATTCAAATTGGAAGGTGCTGTGTTCATTTGAATACAGAAACATTTTCAGAGAATTTCCAAAACTTGGAAATTCAATTCTGGGCAAACCTTGACTCCAAAAATGCTAGGAAAATTCATGCAAACTCTAGGAACTATAATTGAAATGGTAGTTCACTAAGTTGGGTATGAACAGGGGTATTATCTCAGAATAAATTCTTCCTTGCTGATCTGCCAAGAGAATTATTCTGAGCAAACCACTCCATGAAAAGTGCTAATGTTTGGTCCAGAGAGTTTTCTTGTGACAAGGAACTCACACAAAAATTCTCAGCTCCATTGGAGCTCTAGATCACCCCTGTCCTGTTTAACCAATTAAGGGATTAATATGGAAAAGGGGGAAAACCACTTAGCATTTAACCATGTGATTAAGTTCAAGCCAAACCACCAACACCAGTTCATATTTAAATTCTTAAACAAAGTTCCAGGTGTTAGAGGCTGGTTATTAGAACTAATAGTAGAAGTCTTACTCTAAAACCCACATTTGCATCTAAATTAACATGTAGTATTTTATTAACGTGTAGCCGTTGAAGAAGAGACTCCGGAAGTGTTGGACTTCCTTCTTCCGGACGAAGAACTAACTCCGGACCAGCAGCAACAAGGCAAGCCCCGGTTTGCATTAACCCTTTTTAAAAGTTTTACTTTGTATACATGTGTCATATGAAGTATGTATGTGCATTAGGTATAGGATGAATGAAACCCCACTTGCATAACCAAAGGTTCCAAAAAGAGTGAGGGTAGTGTCAAGGACCTCGAGTAGACAGGCTATGCTTAATGAGTCATAGGACTTCGGTACAAGCCGAGTAGTTGGAATCTACTCGCGAGATAGGCTTGGGACACACGGGTTCGGTTGAGTGATGTGAGATCACTTTAGTAATGAAAATGAGACTAGGCAGGGGCTAGGGCGCAGCAAGAGAGAGTCTTGTGTGCGCAGCCCTGTCCGTGTCGATTGAGGACCGATCCGTGTGCGGCCCTGCTGAACAAGTATTGAACGTACCGAAGGCATATCGGATATACGGGCCCCGATAAACCGATGTAGCCTAAACCTCCGGGCGTCGAGGCATAGCACACCGATTTATAGGTGTAGGTTGAGGGCAGCAAGGTGGAAATCTGCCAACGGGCATAGAGAGATGCTCCGTGTGGGGAACCTCCTGCTCGTTTCGGTGCGACCGGTTCGACGTTTGGGCTGTTGGGTGAAAGGTTGTCCCGTACGACATCGAGTGAGCGTGCTGTGCAGCTCCACGGGTGGGCGTACGTGACGTGCTCTTTGGTTTTCCCTGCAGGTGTATATCGAGTCGATTCGCCGTCCCTCGCGGTGACGAGTACTGCTTGTTCACTGCGTCGTAACGTAGACTAATGGATGAAATATGTTGATTCAATGATGCTGATTGATATAATTGTATTGCTACATGTGTGCCACCAAATACTGCTTACTAAATTTCAGATTTCATGAACTGTTAACTTGTTGCTAAAAGATGAACTAAGGATGAACTTGTAGGCGTGTCGTTTTGCTGAAATGTTACTATCCTATGTCCATTGTACACCTCATGTAGAGTTTCATGCTTAGGTGAGTCGGTTAAGCCTTGCTGAGCCTTCGTGCTCACTGTTGCTGCTTAAGTGTTTTTCAGGTGAGGAGCCACCCACGGACTCGGAGTACGAGTCCACCGGCGAGGGTTACCCTCCGTCGGGGACCACGGCTGAGTGGGAGCCGTACACGCCGCGCTGAGCTGAGACGTGCAGCTAGTGTGGGTTGCCCTAGGGCTGGGCAACCGACTTTTGCTAAATAGGCGGGCGTGAGTTGTATAGTGTAGTCTTCCGCTGTGTAATAGAACAATAATTGTAACTGAAGTTTGTACTTGTTTGTACAGTTTCAGCTGTTTTTCCCATGTAATATATTGTGTTCTTATGACGTGTGCTGTCGGGTGTCGCATCGCGCGGCACCACCCTCTGCGATCCTGGATGAGCGGATTCCGGTCCGCCAAAGCCTGGTATCAGAGCTGCAGTGGGGATAGCACAGTACTTAAGGACTGCATTATGGGAAAAACTTAGGTATACGGAGAGGAATCGGTAGTTGCCCAAGTAAGGACTATATTAGCATAGTTACTTAAAGTGGCAAAGACTAACTTATGTGTTATAATTCTGAATTTCAATTATGTAACGACGCACCTACGCTCTGGTAAGTATGGTAAGGAACGCCACCGAAAACGGTTCAATTTCGGTTAGCTCTCCCTGACGAGGAACGTGGTTCAGGGATTGATCTCACAGCTTGGTGTGAGATGTCAATATGAACCTCTTGGACTCTTCTTGTCCCTGAGTTCATATGAAACGCTGATCCCTAGCGTGCATTAGGCAAGTAAGTGGAGACCCCATCGCGTGGTCAGTAACGCGAGAGTGTGTTCGTCTGGAAATAGCCCAGGAGGACATACGCAGCGCTTGCCATCGGCGTGCCCTGCAGGGCAGTAGGTGGTATCTGTTGGGTTGATAACATTCCCAACCGTGACGACCCGTTCATGACATACTCGGGTTCCCCGTCGTGTGGTGTTGAAACACGATCACGTGCCTTGAGACGTGACTTAGCTCAAGGACGGCCGTATGGAAATGATACGGGCGTTTGTATTTACTTTCAAATATGGTACTGCCTGAAATGAAAACAAAACCTTGAGTGCGCCATTATTGTGTGGTCTTCTGCAGGTACTAACCACGTATGTATCCGTGTAGAGAACGTGTGCGAGGGACCGTTTAGTGCCACACTTGAGACGTATATGCCGGTATGATCCGGTTAGGATTTTCTTTGGTGAGGAACGTAGTACCGAGGTATTGTAGGCATATGCATGAAAATATTGAGAACAAGGAATTAAAATCTATAGGTTCCACATTTAGGACCCTGGTTGGGTATAAGAGTGGGATAGTGATGGAGTGTAGTTCCCAAAAAGACTGAAAAACAGAGTGCTCTGTTTTGGGACAGCAAGTTTGCTGATCTTCAACAGGGCATAACTCACAGGTATTTAGCCGAGAGAGGTGTGCCATATAGTTCTGGAAAGGTATTTAAGTATTCTACAACTTTATTGTAGACTTCCAGAGCTGAAACTCACCTTAAGATGGCTTAAATCCCAGAGACATGTAACTGTCCAGAACTAGGACAGTGTTAAAACATCCTCTGGACTGTTCTGTTTTTCAAGGATAAACTCCCAGTAGAAAAATCTAAAATTGTCATATAATACATCCTTAGAAAGAGTAGAAGATGTGTGACATCTTTGCAATTCAAAGTTTCTGAAGTTTCAGCACAGAATTTAGTGGAAATCAGGGTTGAAAACAGCCACCTCCAAGGGAGGTGCTGTTAAAATTCTTCCAGAAATTCTGCTAACTTTGAATTAGCATAACTTTTTAATCAAAGCTAATCTGGGGGCAAATGAGTACTCGTTGGAAAGATACTGAAGTTAACTTTAACTTTGGTATTCAACTTGAGTCATGAAAATGCCCAGAACCAGATCAAAACTTGGAATAGGTAGCAACTGGTCATTCTGACAGAAGAATGACGGTTGAACTCATTGAAAAGGGTGTTGTACCCTAAGGGTGTTATACGTGATGACAACGCAATAATAATGTCTCGTAGAGACCAAACCCAGTTATGGTGAGCTTCCAAAGAGGGGGTTCATCAAGTTGGATTAAGCTAACTTGTGTTTGGTCTGGTAATGGGGTAGCTTGTGCAAAGTTATTACATTATCTACTTACGAGATATTTTGCATGTTTTGGTTGTCATAATGTTTTTACGCCCAGTTCTATTGGACTGCATGCAAAATGTTGCGGGACTGATGTTTAATGTCGTATGGTTGCAGATGGTTCGTACTAGGACCACGCACGAGGTTGGTGGCTCTAGCCAAGGTGGAGGCGATGACTCCCAGCCACCGGCCTACGACAGCACCCCGCAGCAGCAGCCACCACCGCCGCCTCCGCTTACTCTAGCGGATGTGATAGCGGCATTGGTGGGAGGTCGTGAGGAGCAGACCGACCTGCTCCGCACGATCGTGCAGAATACGTCCCAGGCGGGAGGACGTCAAGAGCGAGGGCCTCGCGAGCCCCGCGAAGTGTCGTACTCGGATTTCATGAGTACGCACCCTCCAGTGTTCACCGAAGCTGAAGAACCACTGGAGGCGGACAACTGGCTGCGGACTATCGAGTCCAAGTTCGGGCTGCTCCAGTGTACGGAGCGGCAGAAGACACTGTTCGCAGCACAGCAGCTCCACGGTGCCGCTGGTGCGTGGTGGGCGAATTATGTCGCCTCACGTCCGGCTGGCCATGCCGTGGAATGGCAAGAGTTCCGGGAGGCGTTCCGCGCCTATTACATTCCTCCCGGAATAATGAAGAGAAAGTTCCAAGAATTTTTGGAACTGAAGCAGGGCGGGAGGAGTGCCCACGACTACTCCCGTGCCTTCAACCATCTGGCGCAGTATGCGTCAGACTACATCTCCACGGAGGAGAGGAAGAGGGAGCACTTCTATCGGGGGTTACACCCCGAAATGAAGACCCACCTCGTACAATGGAACCGCGGCACATTCAACGACCTAGTCAATGCCGCCATCATGCAAGAGGACGCTCAGCGGGAGTTAGCAGCTGAGCAGAGGAAGCGCAGCGCTCCGCCTAGCAGCGGTGGGAGTGGCGCTCCCCAGAAGTACCGTATGGTGTATCGGACACCATCCGGGCAGCAGTGGCAACCACCGGCGCGACCGCAACGGTTCGGGGGACGTCCCTTTCAGGCACCTCCGTTCCGTCCGCCGATGCCACCACCAAGACAGCAGCAGCAGCAGACGGTACCCCGGGCGTTTCCACCGCCACAACGCGCCCCGGGATTCCGTCCACCGATCAGCGGGGGACCGCCCCGTTTCACCTGCTTCACGTGTGGCCAGGCGGGCCACTTTGCGAAGGACTGTCCCCAGGGGCAGCAGAGCAGCGGGCAAGCCCAGCTCCAGGGCGGTGCTCGAGGCCGACCTCCGGTGAAGAAGGTTGGCCAGCGGACTGGAGGCGTCCGCAACCTCGACAATGAGGACGCCCCCGAGGGAGACAACGTGCTGGCGGGTACGTTCACTCTCAACAATCAAGCCATCGTCATATTATTTGATTCTGGTGCAACCCACAGCTTTATAAGTGCATCCTATGTGGCTAAACATCAATTGCAAGTCTTCCCAACCGACTGCACTTATATGATATGCTCACCGGGAGGGAAGATTTCAGCTAATATGATGATTCCAAAGGCACCTCTGTGCTTAGGTGGGAAGCTATATCCCACCACCTTGATAATCCTTATGGGACAAAAGATTGATGCAATCTTAGGGATGTCATGGCTGCAATACCATTGCGCTGTCCTAGAGACTCGGACACGGACGGTTCACTTAAATTCTCCATTTCACCGTCCGCATTCCATGGTGTTAGACACACCAGTCCGGGAAGTTCTAGCAATTAATAATGCTGAAGTTCTCAAGTTAGAAGACATCCCCGTAGTCCGGGAGTATCCCGACGTGTTCCCGGACGATCTTCCGGGCATGCCACCTGAGCGGGATGTCGAGTTCAAGATTGAACTTGCACCCGGGACTACGCCCATTTCACGGAGACCATACAAGATGGCTCCAAATGAGCTGGCGGAACTGAAAGAACAGCTCAATGATCTGTTGAGCAAGGGTTTCATTAGGCCGAGTTCCTCGCCTTGGGGATGCTCGGCGCTATTTGTAAAGAAGAAGGATGAAACCCTGAGGCTGTGTGTGGATTACCGGCCGCTCAACGCCGTCACCATCAAGAATAAGTACCCACTGCCCCGTATTGACATCTTGTTTGATCAACTGGTGGGGGCAAGTGTATTCTCAAAGATGGACCTTCGCTCTGGATATCACCAGATCAAGATCCGGGCGGAGGATGTCCCGAAGACGGCGTTCTCGACGAGATACGGCTTATACGAATATCTCGTCATGTCCTTTGGTCTCACAAATGCTCCAGCCCATTTCATGTATCTCATGAACTCGGTGTTCATGCCAGAGCTGGACAAGTTCGTGGTAGTGTTCATCGACGATATCTTGGGTTACTCCAAGACAGAAGCCGAGCATGCCGAACACTTACGGATCGTTCTTCAACGATTGCGAGACCACAAGCTCTACGCCAAGTTCAGCAAATGCGAATTTTGGATCAGCCAAGTGCCATTCTTGGGACATATCATCTCAGCTGAAGGCATTGCGGTTGACCCAAGTAAAATCGAGCAAGTGTTGAAATGGAAAGCTCCCACTTCAGTTCATGAAGTCAGAAGCTTCCTCGGGTTAGCGGGATACTACCGGAGATTCATTCCAAGTTTCTCCAAGCTCGCTAAGCCAATGACAGAGTTGCTGAAAAAAGGGAAGAAATATGTTTGGAACACGGCGTGTGAAGGAGCGTTCCAAACATTGGTGAAGCATCTCACCACAGCCCCGGTCTTAGCTCAACCGGATACAACAAAGCCCTTCGACGTGTATTGTGACGCGTCCTGTATTGGGCTCGGCTGCGTGTTGATGCAGGAGGGACGTGTGGTCGCTTATGGCTCACGCCAACTTCGGAACCATGAGCAGCACTACCCGACTCACGATCTTGAACTTGCTGCCGTGGTGTTGGCGCTGAAAATGTGGAGGCACTATCTCCTAGGGAACTTGGTGCATCTCTACACCGACCACAAGAGCTTGAAATACATTTTCACCCAGAAGGAACTGAACATGAGGCAGAGGAGGTGGTTAGAACTGATCAAAGATTATGAGATTGAAATCCATTACCACCCCGGCAAGGCGAATGTGGTTGCCGACGCGCTGAGTCGGAAATCACATGTCCATCACCTCACCATTACACCGGTGGAGGAGGAAGAGCCATGTTTATACTTGGTTCCTTATGGATCGCTGTACAACCTTGCCCTCATCCCTACTATTAGGGAGGACATCATTGCAGCTCAGAAAACGGATAAAGGCATGGCACATCTCCGGAGACGGATAGACAATGGAGAAATTAAATGTTTCCGGAAAGATGATGAGGGGACGCTGTGGTTCAATGACCGCATAGTCGTACCCCGAGATATGGAGTTAAGGAAA
Source organism: Neostapfia colusana (assembly GCA_030760725.1). NCBI lineage: Eukaryota > Viridiplantae > Streptophyta > Magnoliopsida > Poales > Poaceae > Neostapfia > Neostapfia colusana. The sequence continues at coordinate 23,446,797 of JASWHV010000019.1, read as the reverse complement.
AAGATCCTCGATGAAGCTCACTTGTCCAAATACTCCATTCATCCGGGCAGCAACAAAATGTACCAAGATTTGAAAAAGAAATTTTGGTGGACACGGATGAAGCGGGGGGTAGCTAAGTATGTATCCGAGTGCGATACGTGTAGACGAGTGAAAGCTGATCACGTGAAGAAATCAGGGCTGCTGCAACCCCTGAAGATCCCGGCATGGAAATGGGAAGATGTGAGCATGGATTTTATTGTGGGATTACCCCTAACAGCCAACAAGCATGATTCCATATGGGTAATCGTTGATCGGTTAACCAAGATGGCTCACTTCATTCCGGTGAATACACGTTACAATGCCGGCAAATATGCGGAGCTATACATAGCGAAGATTCTATGCCTATACGGGGTACCCAAGACCATCGTCTCAGACCGAGGTGCATTATTTGTATCTCGCTTTTGGGAGCAGCTACACGCTGCATTGGGTACTAAGTTGATCAGGAGCTCCGCCTATCACCCTCAGACAGATGGCCAGACAGAGAGGGTGAATCAAGTTCTGGAAGACATGTTGAGAGCATGTGCCATCCACCATGGTAGGAACTGGGATGATCACCTACCATTGGCGGAATTCTCGTACAACAACGGTTATCAGGCGAGTATCAAAATGGCACCTTACGAAGCTCTCTATGGTCGTAAATGCCGCACCCCATTAAATTGGTGCGAGTCCGGTGAAAGGGTCACATTCGGGGTTGATGTGGTGAACGACGCCGAGGAGCGCGTTCAGACAATTCAAGCCAATTTGAAGGCCGCTCAATCCCGACAAAAAAGCTACGCTGATAAGAGGCGTAGGCCGTTGCACTTTGACGTTGGGGGACACGTGTACCTCCGCGTGTCTCCAATGAAGGGCGTGCACCGATTCGGTGTGAAGGGGAAGCTCGCTCCCCGTTTCATTGGACCCTACGCTATCACCGAGAAGTGTGGACCAGCAGCGTATCGATTGGAGCTACCGGCATCTCTGACTGGTGTCCATGATATTTTCCATGTTTCGCAACTGCGAAAATGCTTAAAGCATACATCTGCTGTTCCTACCGAAGACATCGGCGAGCTGAAACCGGATTTAACATATGATGAATATCCGGTGGGAATTCTTGATGAGAAAGCCAGGACCACACGCAGCAGAACGTTGTGGTTCTACAAAATACTCTGGAGCAACCACACCGCCGAAGAAGCGACGTGGGAGAGCGAGGAGTTCCTTCGCTCAAATTACCCGGAGTTCATGGCTTCTCAACACGGGTAAGTCCCTATTACATCGCTATCTCTTCTTTTATAATCTCGGGACGAGATTCCTTTAAGGGGGGAGGGATGTAAAAGCCCAAGAAAAGGGACTTGCAAAAACTTTTCTTCACCTCACCACACCACAGTTTTTATTGTGGACACCTTAGGAAATGTTGTGAAGAGCATGTAACCTCCATCAAAAGAGTGATTAGAGGGGAGAGTCTTCACTTTCACAAAGTAGGGTTTATACACATATGATCACACAATGAGGAATTCAAAACTGTTGTGTCCAAACTATTGTTTGCAGCAGCTAACACAAGGATCAAGTGGCATATTTGGATTCCTTAGGTCCAAATTAGTGGGGAGGCAAAGTTTCATTAATTTTTGAAAAGTCTTGCTGCCCATTTTTTCCAAAGGAAGTCAAATGTGCAAAGAATTCAATGAATATTTGAATTTGCATGGAATTTGTCCAAACATGCAAATGTGGCTCAGTTTGAGACTTCCAACTTTTGAATTACTCATTTGCCAAAAAAATTTGGAGATATTTTGGGGCAGAGGGGAGCTGTGGGCCCCACTGGTCAGTGAGAAGAGAGGGGAGAAGCTTGCTACCTAAGTTAATCGGTTCCACAGTTCACACTCGAGCGAGTTGCGCTCTCCCACCGGCTGCCACTGCACGGTCGACCGACGACCGAAGCACCTCCCGAGCTGCTTCAAGCATCGGTTCCCCCGCGCCCTTATCTCCCCTACGCCGTGCTCAGTCGGCCACAGCCCTCCCACGAGCCCTGTTATCTTTCCTCCCGAGCAAACCAGCCGCCGGCGCCGCGCCTGTTCGTGCCGATCCTAAGCCGGCATCTTATCCCGACTGCTCAAGCGATCAACACGAAAAAGGAGCGCCAGCGCGTGCACAAGAGTTCCCTCAGCTCAGCTCCGGCGTTCGGGGTTCCTGTCGGCCGTATTTTGAGCATCAGCACCGAAGCCGAGGTGCAACCGGTGGAAACCGACGTCGGGCTCCCGTGGGCAGCTCACACCAACCAGTTTCACGACTGAGCGAGAGCACCCCAAGGTGCGCCAAATCCCTGCGCTGCTCCTCTCCAAATTCCAGAGCAATCCATGCGACGTAGCTTCGGAATTTCAAGTTTTCCCCTCGGACGAGGAAAACCGGACCGCGGGTAAGAACTGTGGAAATTTACTCTTAATTCTCAGTTAAAGTTGTTCATTTTGCTCACACCCGAACTAGAGAGGATAGGGAACCTTTTCCCTCCACAACCCTAGCTAGAAACGCCGTGGTTACAGCTAATTTCGAGCTTTTCGGTCGGCGGCCATGGCAGGAACACGCGGGCGCACGGTGACAACCGGGTTGCCGTCGTTCCGAGCCAGGTTGAGGCCACGCCGAGATTTCCTGACCTCCACTGATGCTTTAGAGCGGATCCGCCGAGCTTTTGGCGGGCTAATGTGCTCGGGCGACGGTGCCGATCATCCCCGAAGGCCGCGGCTCGTCGCCAGCCTACTTCCGGCCACCGGCAGCCCGAGCCAACCCCATAGACTTGTTCCCCGACCCTGAAAACCCCCAGGCGGCGAGTCTCCGGCCGAGAGGTGGCCGGGAAGCTGGGTCCGGCGAGCTCCAGTACCGCGCCGGCGAGGGGGAGGCGCGGGAGCGAGAGGAGGAAGAAGACCCGCCGGGCCCACATGTCAGCAGCTGAAGATTAAAACTCCAGATCAGCTGTGGCGTGTGATCCCGTGTGGTGGCGCGGGAAAAGGTCTATGGCCCCGTGTGGCGTGATTCCGGCGGTTGACACGTGTAGGGTGGACCCACAGGCAGAGTTTGAACTTTTCCCGAATTAATTTGAATTCCAGAATTGGTTCAAACTTTGGAACTGCATAACTTTTGCTAGGAAGCTCCAAATTTAGTGATTCAAATTGGGTTGGATTCATCTTGCCTATCTCTGTCCAGATATACAACCCAATTTGTATGAAACCCATTAATTAATTCTGGAAAATTCTTTAAAGCTTTTCAGCAAAAGAATTTTAGAGGGAGTTTGGTCCATCCAAAAATCCCCAAATTTTGCCAGAATGTTCTTTAGGACATTAGTAAACCCCGGTAAAAGTTTCAGACCATTTGGAGTTGATTTGGTCAGAGCAATTCAAATTGGAAGGTGCTGTGTTCATTTGAATACAGAAACATTTTCAGAGAATTTCCAAAACTTGGAAATTCAATTCTGGGCAAACCTTGACTCCAAAAATGCTAGGACAATTCATGCAAACTCTAGGAACTATAATTGAAATGGTAGTTCACTAAGTTGGGTATGAACAGGGGTATTACCTCAGAATAAATTCTTCCTTGCTGATCTGCCAAGAGAATTATTCTGAGCAAACCACTCCATGAAAAGTGCTAATGTTTGGTCCAGAGAGTTTTCTTGTGACAAGGAACTCACACAAAAATTCTCAGCTCCATTGGAGCTCTAGATCACCCCTGTCCTGTTTAACCAATTAAGGGATTAATATGGAAAAGGGGGAAAACCACTTAGCATTTAACCATGTGATTAAGTTCAAGCCAAACCACCAACACCAGTTCATATTTAAATTCTTAAACAAAGTTCCAGGTGTTAGAGGCTGGTTATTAGAACTAATAGTAGAAAACTTACTCTAAAACCCACATTTGCATCTAAATTAACATGTAGTATTTTATTAACGTGTAGCCGTTGAAGAAGAGACTCCGGAAGTGTTGGACTTCCTTCTTCCGGACGAAGAACTAACTCCGGACCAGCAGCAACAAGGCAAGCCCCGGTTTGCATTAACCCTTTTTAAAAGTTTTACTTTGTATACATGTGTCATATGAAGTATGTATGTGCATTAGGTATAGGATGAATGAAACCCCACTTGCATAACCAAAGGTTCCTAAAAGAGTGAGGGTAGTGTCAAGGACCTCGAGTAGACAGGCTATGCTTAATGAGTCATAGGACTTCGGTACAAGCCGAGTAGTTGGAATCTACTCGCGAGATAGGCTTGGGACACACGGGTTCGGTTGAGTGATGTGAGATCACTTTAGTAATGAAAATGAGACTAGGCAGGGGCTAGGGCGCAGCAAGAGAGAGTCTTGTGTGCGCAGCCCTGTCCGTGTCGATTGAGGACCGATCCGTGTGCGGCCCTGCTGAACAAGTATTGAACGTACCGAAGGCATATCGGATATATGGGCCCCGATAAACCGATGTAGCCTAAACCTCCGGGCGTCGAGGCATAGCACACCGATTTATAGGTGTAGGTTGAGGGCAGCAAGGTGGAAATCTGCCAACGGGCATAGAGAGATGCTCCGTGTGGGGAACCTCCTGCTCGTTTCGGTGCGACCGGTTCGACGTTTGGGCTGTTGGGTGAAAGGTTGTCCCGTACGACATCGAGTGAGCGTGCTGTGCAGCTCCACGGGTGGGCGTACGTGACGTGCTCTTTGGGTTTTCCCTGCAGGTGTATATCGAGTCGATTCGCCGTCCCTCGCGGTGACGAGTACTGCTTGTTCACTGCGTCGTAACGTAGACTAATGGATGAAATATGTTGATTCAATGATGCTGATTGATATAATTGTATTGCTACATGTGTGCCACCAAATACTGCTTACTAAATTTCAGATTTCATGAACTGTTAACTTGTTGCTAAAAGATGAACTTGTAGGCGTGTCGTTTTGCTGAAATGTTACTATCCTATGTCCATTGTACACCTCATGTAGAGTTTCATGCTTAGGTGAGTCGGTTAAGCCTTGCTGAGCCTTCGTGCTCACTGTTGCTGCTTAAGTGTTTTTCAGGTGAGGAGCCACCCACGGACTCGGAGTACGAGTCCACCGGCGAGGGTTACCCTCCGTCGGGGACCACGGCTGAGTGGGAGCCGTACACGCCGCTCTGAGCTGAGACGTGCAGCTAGTGTGGGTTGCCCTAGGGCTGGGCAACCGACTTTTGCTAAATAGGCGGGCGTGAGTTGTATAGTGTAGTCTTCCGCTGTGTAATAGAACAATAATTGTAACTGAAGTTTGTACTTGTTTGTACAGTTTCAGCTGTTTTTCCCATGTAATATATTGTGTTCTTATGACGTGTGCTGTCGGGTGTCGCATCGCGCGGCACCACCCTCTGCGATCCTGGATGAGCGGATTCCGGTCCGCCAAACCCGGCCTCTGTTGCTCCATTGCCCCTGGCAGATGCCTTCACGCTTGCCGAGATGAGCGTCCGGCAGGTCTTGGCTGCACTAGGTCGCGAGCGGGAGGAGTATACAGTTGAACGGGATCGCCTCCTCACCTGGGAGAACCTTTTGCGGGAGCGGACCGCGAAGGTCAAGAGCGAGCTCGACTCCATGCAGGAGTTGCCCGACTTTAGGGAAGTGCTCCTCGACCGGCTGAAGCGGGCTGTCAACCGCATGGACGCCGAATCGCGGCGGATCAACAGGGAGGCCCTGGAGGCACACGCCCAGGCCGAGGAGAGCCTCTCTGCCGCTGAGGAGATACGGCAGCGGTTGGAGCGCCGTAAACTCGTCGTTGAGGAACCGGAGCGTTCCACGGCAGCCGAAGCGGAGAGGGTCGCCGCGCAGCTGGCGGTGGGCGAGGATGACCTTCGAGCTCGGATCGAGGAGCTAGAGATTCTGAAGGCAGACCTCGACTTGAGGGAGGAACAGGTCTCCCGCGAACGCCGGGCAGTCTTGGATCGAGAGTTGGCCACCGACTTCAAGGCTTCTGAGCTGGAGCGGCTCGCCAAGACTCTCCACCTTCGGGAGAGCTCCCTGGCAGCCAAGGAGAAGGAATTCTCTGAGAGAAACCTAGAGGCCCTGCAGGCAGCCCGTCGCGAGGTGGAGGAGCTCTCGGCCTTGCGGTCCTACGAGGCTCATGCGGTCTCAAGCTTCGTTGATCGAGCGGGGTCCGCGCTGATCCCTCTTGGCTTCAGTCCGGTGAGGGCAGCGGCTCCTGCGTCGAAGGTGGCGGAGGTGATCCCCGCGATGGAGTCGATCGGTGCCAAACTGGACAGGCTAGACTCGATGGTCGCCAGCGAGTTTGAGGCCGAGGGACGCGGCCTGGCCTTAGAGGTCGCCTCACATGTGCTGGCATGCTTCAAGAGCCGCGACCCTTCTTTCTCCCTGGAACCAGCGAGAGAGAGCCCAGCCGCGGAGCGGGAGGAAGCTGCCAGGGCTGAAGTCGAGGATGTGGCCGCCCTTGTAGCCGCTAGGTTCCGGCGTGAGCCGGGAGGTCCTTAGGACTTGTTTCTCCCTTTTTATCGAGTCTGTAGTCCATCTCGTGGAGCCTCGCATAAATAGACTCTTTTCGATATTTGTGTGTGTGATGCTTTTTCTCTCCTTCTTGGCTTTGCCTGGATGAGTCCTTAGCTCCGCAAGGTACTCAGAGGCCTTCTCCAATCTCGGAGCTCTGCACAGACACCTTCCCCAGGTCCTAACTATGTTAGGGCCCCCCTGGGTGTCTCCGGATCTCGCCCTATGGGGAGGTCCAGATCTGCCGGCCACGTGGCGGGTCCGGAGCCCCTCCTGAGGAGGCGGGAGCTCTGGACCTGCTGGACACGTAGGGCTTCTGGAGCCCCTCCCCCCCCCCCCCCCCCCACCGAGGGGGAGGTCCGGTTTCCGCCTGCCACATGGCGAGTCCGGAGCCCCCCTTAGGGGAGGCGGGAGCTCCGAGCCCGCTGGACACGTGGGGCCTTCGGGCCTCGCCCCTGCTGAAGGGGCGGGACCCGGTCCTTCCAGTCCTAGGCCGGAGTAGTTGGTAGCTCCTTTCACCCCGCTTCGTGCAGTCCCCGTTGCTGTAACCTGGAGGTCCTGCACACAGGCAGAGGAAACGTAATTCTCCTCGGGGGGTCCTCCCCTCCCGTCTCCTAGTCTTATTTGGCTTACGATCCTGATCCGTTATACGGGGCTTGGGCAATTCTGTGCTCGAGGCGCCGGAGCTCCGGCTCCCTCCGAGGTCCGGGTACGGTCATCCGATCCCTAGTACTGGGCCGTGCGCTGGGGAAGCAGAGTGCACGTGCTTTGGGTTCATGATCAGGCAAAGCGGTTGTACTCCCCTGTACCTACGGAGGGCAGGATGCGCACGCTTTGGGCTCGGGGCCTGCTAAGCGGGATACGCACCCTGGACCCCCCATGCACAACACAGGCCTTTCCTGGAGGTGACCAACTGGCACCGCAACACCTGACTGGGGGAGGCCCGAGAGACTCACTCGGCCATCGGAAGGTGCCTCAAGAGCGGCCGCCCTCGGTAGGATAGCGAATGCTGACTATGGATGAGCACGGGAGAGAGGGAGCTAGATGTACGATGAACATACATAGATAGTGCGATCATAAAAATTAATGCATAATTTAAATGAGCGCATGAGAGAGAGCTAAGTAGAACAAGTTTCTGTGTTCATGCCCGTAGGTGGAATTCTGGCTGTACATGGAGGCAATGATCCGCCTCGTCTACAAGGGAACCAAGACTCTACGCGCTTAGGGTCGGAATCAGGCTAAACTGGACGTAGTCCTGTACCGTCCCTTGAGACTTAGCTGCCCCAAGCACTGTTCCTAAATTCTATGGGATTCATTACAGAAGGGAATTTCCCTGTTCTACTAATGCTCGGGGAGTAGGACTTACAGTGTTGCTCCATGCCAAGGGTTTTGGGAACGGATCCCACACTCGGTTGAAAGGCATGTGTACCTGGGGCGGCAGCTTTCGTGATTCAGAAGGGACCTTCCCTGCTGGGGGAGAGTTTATAGGTCCTTCTCGGGAAAGAGTGTGCCGTGACACCAGGTTGCCCTTCTGCAAGTCCCTGACGCGTTTGGTTCTTTGGCGGTAGTGCTTAGAGCATCAGCCGAGACCGTGCGTTGTGGGGTGTTACCTGCAGCCGAGTCTCGTCGACGAGGTTGTCATCTTCACGCTGGATCAGGTCCTGCGCGGGTTCTCCTGGGGGCCCCCGGGGAGTTCTCCCCTTCTGGCTAAGGCCTTCAAGGGGAAGGTGGACCCGGGCTCGTCTTGGAAGACCTAAGGCGTCTTCCCCTTCTGGCAAGGCCTTCAAGGGGTTGACAGACCTTGGGCGGCCCCCGGGAGGTAGGTCCGAGGCACGGAGGCGTGCTCTCGGGTGAGGCTGGCCCGACCTTGCGCCATTGTGATCGGTGCTTGGGCTGCTGCGACTACTTGGAGCTTCTCCAAGGTTGATGCCGCAGCAGTGCAGCCTCCACTGACCTGGGACGGCAGCCACAGCCGGCTACCGCCCCGACCCATCACCATCCGAGCTGGAGTCCTCACCGTTATGCACTGTCTTTATGACACGCTGAGGCTCCTGAAACCCCACCTGGTGGGCGGCGCTGACTGGAGCGTCGACTTTCTGCTTGCCATCCCTCTGAGGGTAGGGCGGTGCTTCAGCTCTCTGCTGTCTTCCTTCGCGGAAGCGCTCTGCGAGCCTCTGGATATCCCAGCACTCGGCAGCAGTATGGTTGCCAGCGCCATGCACGGGGCATAGCCCGCCCTGGTCACTATCTGGGGCCGGTGACTGCCGCTGCCTTTTGTCGGGGCGTGGCCCCCGAGCTCCACTAGTCGTCGCTGCTGCGGCGACGGGAGCCGTGAACGATGACTTCATCTTGCCACTCCCTCGGTTCTTGGCCTTCTTGCCACCCCCATAGGCAGCAGCACCGGACCTGGGCTGTCCCCTTGACTCGAAGGTTGGCAGAGAGTGCCAGTTCCGCCCTTCAGCTGCTCTGATGCATTTGTCCGCCAGGCTGAAGAGCTCAGAGACGTCGCGGACCTCTCTGGTCGCGAGCTTCTCAAGCATTTTCTCGTCCCGGACACCCTGCCGGAACGCCACCACCACAGAAGCACTTTGAATATGCGGGATGGTGTTGCGTACCTGGGAGAACCGCTGGATGAAAGAGCGCAGCGACTCCCCAGGTTGTTGCTTGACGGCGTGGAGGTCAAGCTCCGTGCCGGGACGGGTGTAGGAGCTGCCGAAGTTGGCGACGAACTGCTGGCAGAGCTCTCCCCAGGAAGTTATGGACCCCTGAGGGAGATTCATGAGCCAAGACCGAGCTGGGCCGGTCAAGGCGACGGGGAAGTAGTTGGCCATGACAGCCTCATCCCCTCCTGCGGCAAGTACGGCGGTGGAGTAGATCTGGAGGAACTCCGCCGGGTTGACGCTACCGTCGTACTTCTTGGGCAGGTGCGGCCGAAACTTGCGCGGCCACCTCGCGAAGCGAAGGTGGGGTGCAAGGGCCGCACATCCTGCTCCTGTTGCCGCAGGTATTGGCGCTGCGAACGCTTGGTTCGCACTTGGCACCGTGTACCCCGGCATGGGCAAGGCTGCACCATAGACCGGGGGCGCTGCTTGCAGCGCATATGGTTGTGGCATATGCTGTGCGGCGTATGCCTGAGGCAGGACTCGCGTGGCGAAGATCTGCCCTCCAGGCTGTGTCGAGGCCGATGTCATGCTGTCGCCAGCCTCCTGGATGCGACGCCTCTCTCAACGTCGCTTGAGGAACACTCGAGCATCTTGGCCCAAGTGGCATCGCTCCAGCTCTGCCCTCAGGTCCATCGTCGGAGGCCTGGTGGAGCTGGAGTCCGCTGTCTGCCCGTCAACCGTGGGCGTGCGCGTCAGCGACACTGCCGGTTGACTGGAGCGTCGTCCCCGCCGAAGTCGAGGGTTTGCGGCGGCGACGACGAGACGGTTTACCTCGCGAATCCACTGCTGGGTCGCTGCCTGAGGCGCGTCCCCAGCAGGCGGATTGTGCAGTAGCGCTCTTGCTGCGGCTAGCGCACCCCCACCGGGTACGCCCAGCGCTACTGAAGACCTGACGCTGGTTGGAGCCTGCATTGCCGGGGTCGGCGCTGCCAGAGCCGGTTGCTGGCTCCCAGCTTGTTCCGACACACTCCGTCCTGTGTGTGTCGACATGTACTCCCCCCTGGTCGCGGTTCGCCACGGACGCGGGGGGGGGGGGGGGGGGGAGTTTTCCGCTGGAGGAAGCTTTGTCATCTTCGTCGGCGGAAACTCGTCGCGCAAGGGAAAAGCCACCTACCTGGCGCGCCAAATGTCGAAGTGTTCGGTCGACACTTCCCCCGGGCCTGCACTGGGCAGCCCGCGGAGGTTCTTTTTTCGGTGGGGCTAGACCCTTGCGGAGAGCTTGAGCGTATGCACGAGTTAGTAAGAGCTTGACACGGTGAGTTTTACGTGGTTCAGGCCGCCGGAGCGTAAAACCGTACGTCCACGGCGAGCTATGGAGCTCGCTGTATTGCTTGCTGTTCAGAACCGGAGTCCTGAGCTTGAGGATGAGTTACAGCTTGGGGGTGAATGGCTAGCGTATGAGATGCGGGAGTGCGAACCCTTGCTAACGTTGCCTACCCGAGCCTTTTATAGCCCAAGACTCAGGTGGCTTACAAGGGGGGCCCGGGACCCGACAGGTGGTCCCGGGGAGATTGACTGTGATCTACCGTATCTGCAGTTATGCTGGTAGTTTTCTCTGGCGAAGGCCTCTGAGTCTTCGTCTTGCAGCCCTGCCCATGCCGCATGCTAGTCGTAGTGGTTGATGACGGCGCGGGCGGCATGGGATGTCTTGTCGCTGCGTTTATTGGCTGGCAGGCTCTGACACCGCGCGCCAGTCTGTGATGCGACTAGGCGCAATGGCACCTGACAGAGGCGTGCTCCGCGTCTCCGCGTCTTGGGAAGATGCGGGCCTTGAATACCTTGTACGGGCAGGGTATGGGGCGTCTTTACGCCTGCTGTCTATCGCTCGGGGGCAGGCAGCGCCGTTCTGCTGGCCACGTGGCGGGCCCGGAGCCCTCCTCAGAGGAGAGGAGGGGTCCGGCCCCGCGGAACATGTGGAGCCTTCGGACCTCTCCCCGCGGAGGGGGAGGTCCGGCTTCTGTCGGCCACGTGGCGAGCCCGGGGCTCCTCTCTGAGGAGTGGGAGGTCCGGCCCCGCTGGACACGTGGCGCCTTCGGACCTCTCTCCCGCGGAGGGGGAGGTCCGGCTTCTGTATGCCACGTGGCGGGCCCGAAGCTCTCCTCTGAGGAGAGGGAGGTCCGGCCCCGCCGGACGTGTTGCACCTTCGGAGCTCTCCCTGCGGAGAAGGGCGAGTTCCTTAGGCATTTTCCCCTGTGCGCGTGGGTACCCCATATCGCAGGTACCGACAGGACCAAACACTTTACTTTCCCCAGTTTGGTTCCAAAATAGTGGAGTTCGGCACTTCCTCCCGTACAACGCCTCAAATGGTGACATCTTCATACTAGCCTGATAACTGTTGTTGTAGGATAACTCTGCATACGGTAAGTTCTTATCCCAACTCCTATTGTTCTTGATTGCACAAGCTCTCAGCATATACTCAAGGATTTGATTGGTTCTTTCCGTCTGCCCGTCAGTCTGGGGGTGATAGGCAGAACTAAAATTCAGATGAGTTCCCATGGGTTCATGTAACTTCTGCCAGAACCTTGAGGTGAACTGTGTCCCTCGATCTAACACTATCTTCTTTGGCACTCCATGAAAACATACGATTCTTGACATGTACAATTCTGCCAATTTGGATCCACTGTAGCTTTCTTTCACGGGGATGAAATGAGTTACCTTAGTTAGCCTGTCGATGATGACCCATATTGAATCATATCCCGATTGGGTCCTAGGTAGTCTCACTATGAAATCCATACCGATTTCTTCCCATTTCCATTCAGGCACTTTGAGTGGTTGCAACAGTCCCGCGGGTCGTTGATGTTCTGCTTTCACCAACTGACATGTGTCACATAGGGGCAACACATTTCGCGACATCTCGCTTCATGCCATACCACCAATATCTACTCTTGAGGTCATGATACATCTTCGTACCCCCAGGATGAATGGAATAGTCGGAATCATGAGCCTCCTTCAAAATCAATTCACGGATCTCCTTCACCTCAGGCACACAGATTCTTTTCCCATGCCACACCGTACCTTGTTCATCCTCTCCGAACCCAGGGGCTTTATTTTCTTTGATGAGTTCTCTAATTTCTTGTATCTTCTCGTCATTCTTCTGACCGTTGCGTATGTCTTGTTCCAATGTGGAATCCACTTCCATGGCGATGGCCTCACCACTATTCACTAGACATAAATTGAGTTTTGCAATCTCTTCCTTCAATTCTGTAGGCATGTCCTTTGAACTCAACATGTTGACCTGCACCTTCCGGCTTAAAGCATCAGCCATGACGTTGGCTTTCCCAGGATGATAGTTGATGCCCACATCAAAGTCGTTGATTAGCTCTAACCATCTCCTTTGTCTGAGGTTGAGATCTGGCTGTGTGAAAATGTACTTTAAGCTCTTATGATCCGTATATATCTCTGTCCTCTTTCCCATCAAGTAATGCCGCCAAATCTTCAATGTGTGGACCACTGCGGCTAGTTCTAGGTCATGAGTAGGATAGTTCTTCTCGTGTTTTCAGAGCTGCCGGGACGCATAGGCAACGACATGCCCCTCTTGCATGAGAACACATCCCAACCCGTGTCTAGATGCATTGCAGTACACCGAAAATTTGTTCTGCATATCTGGCATAACTAGCACCGGGGCTGTTGTCAATCTTTTCTTCAGTTCATGGAAACTCGTCTCACACTCCGGTGTCCATGTGAATGTGATTCCCTTCTCTAACAATTTGGTGAGGGGTCTCGAGATCTTGGAGAAACCCTCAATGAACCGCCGATAATACCCAGCCAATCCTAAGAAGCTTCGAATTTCCCCGACATTTTCAGGGGTCTTCCACTTCTGCACATCCTCGATCTTGGCGGGATCTACGGAGATTCCTCCCTCCGAGATTATATGTCCTAAGAAGGGAGCTCTCTTCAGCCAAAACTCACACTTGCTCAACTTGGCATATAGTTGGTGTTCTCTCAGCTTTTGTAACACCAATCTTAAATGTTCCTCATGTTCTTCTTCATCTTTGGAGAAGACAAGAATGTCATCAATAAAAACCACCATGAATTTGTCCAGGTATTCCATGAATACGTTGTTCATGAGATACATGAAATACACCGGGGCATTAGTTAGCCCGAACGGCATGACGGTGTATTCGTACAGCCCGTACCGAGATACGAATGCTGTCTTTGGAATGTCAGTTTGCCTTATGTTCAGTTGATGGTATCCCGACCTGAGATCAATTTTTGAGAACACACAAGCTCCCCTCAACTGATCAAATAAGTCTTCAATGCGGGGTAATGGGTTCTTGTTCTTGATGGTTACTTCATTAAACGCACGGTAGTCTACGCATAACCTTTGGGTTCCGTCCTTCTTGGGCACAAATATCACTGGAGCTCCCCATGGTGAGGAACTAGGATGAATATACCCCTTCTCTGTCAATTCTCCTATATGTTCTTTGAGTTCTTCCAGCTGTTTGGAGTCCATCCGATAAGGCCTCTTGTATATTGGGGTTGTTCCAGGTACCAGTTCAATCGCGAATTCCAGTTCACGATCTGGAGGCATACCTGGCAACTCCTCCAGAAAAACATCTGGATATTCCCTGATAATCCTTATCTCTTCCACTTCCACCTCAACTTGATTGAGTTTAATGTCCCTCCTAGGTTCTTGCACGGCTACGAACTTCACTTTTGTGCCACTATTGTGAGTTAGTTCCACCGTTCTTGTCGAACAGTGGATGATACCTTTATGTTTGGTCAACCAATCCATGCCCAAAATAATATCTATCCCTTGGGAGTCTATCACTATGAGGTTTGCAGTAAATACTACGCCATTAATGTCTAGATTCACCTTGGGACACACTTGTCTTGTTCTTATTTCTCCTCCTGGAGAGTTCACTGCTAACATATGGTTCATTTGTGTTGTTGCTAGATCATGCTTCTTAACAAACCCTTGAGCAATGATGAGTGGGTAGCACCAAAATCGAACAATAGGGTTGCAATGTGTAAATTTGCTGGAAACTTACCAATTACCACGTCAGGTGCCTCTTGCGCTTCCTCCATGGTCACGTGGTTCACCCGTCCTCGCATCACATTCTGCTGCTGTGGCTGCATGGGCTTCTTCTTTGGGCACATATGAGCGTAGTGGCCCACTTCACCACAATTGAAACATTGCACCCCAACTTTAGGTATCTGGCCTTTGTTATCTTGGGGTTGGTTCTGTGGCCCTTGTCCTGCTGGTCGAGGTTGATAAGTGGTCCATGGCTGCTGCACAAACTGACGCTGCGGCTGTACTGGTGCTGATGGAGGTCTGAAGTTCGGGTTGTACCCTCTTGTTGTCGGGTAGGGTACCATAGCACGGCTCGTCTGCCCTGCCGGTTGCTGCATCAGACGTGGACGTGTGTTGCTGCTTGATGCTTGGTGTGACCATCCCATCTTCCTCTTGTTCTCATTCTCCAAGGCCTTCAGCTTCCTCTCCACGACAAACACTCTGTCTACCATCTTTTGGAAGCTTTCATACTCGTTGGAGGAAATTGCACATTGCATCTCCATGGTAAGTCCCTCCACAAAACAGTCCTATTTCTGCTCATCAGTTTCGATGTCCCGTGGTGCATAACGGGATAGTTGGGTGAACTTGGTGAGGTATTCCCTCACAGTCATGTTGCCTTGCTTCAGTCCCAAGAACTCCTTTCTCTTGTTCTTGAGTTCACCCCTGGGTATGTAGTGGTTGCGGAAACTGCGCTTGAACTCTTCCCAAGTGATGTTCTCGGGGTCGTGATGGGCTGCCACGTAAGCGGTCCACCAATCAGCAGCAGTTCCATGCAACTGGTGAGAGGCAAACAGCACCCTCTCATACCCTTGGCATTGTATGATCCTCATCTTGCTCTCTATGGTCTTTAACCAGTCATCTGCCTCCAGAGGTTCAGCAACACTTGCAAACTTTGGGGGTTGAGTTCCCAGAAACTCACTCAACCTTGGTTGACGTGGTGCAGCTTGTGGGGGTGGAGCTTGGTGCAAGTTGGCCACCACTTGAGTTAGACTCTGGATGAGCTGATTCTGATTTTCGAGCATTTGGTGGATAGGATCAGCTACTTCAATGCGATCACCCCTGTCTTGCCCTCTAGGAAGGTGAGGATTGGCGGCCTCATCGTTGTTGTTGTTGGGGTTGGCACCATGACCTTTTCCTCTTCCAGCCATCTATCATGATCAACCAAATGTTAACTTAAAGCATTATGTGTTAACTTCACGAATTGTTTGTTTAAACTTAAACTTTTGAGGCCTTAATATTTAGACAATTTCCAAGATTTCACATAGATCTTTGGGCATCACATCTCACGCGAAAATAAATGCACTATTGATTCATAGGGGTTCACACACCAAAGCAAAACAGCCTAAAGACGAGGTTGTGGACAAAGGCCCATGGCTTCCACAACTCACGTCACACACCAAACATTAACACACAAATAAATAGGGTATTGACTCGACTACTCGATAACCTGGTGAAATAGGGGAAATGACTCTAAACAACTCGTATCACTGAGCTGGCTCGTCGGGGTCTTCCTCATCATTGCGGCTGCCCTCTGATTCTTCTTTAGGTGGGGAAGCTGCTGGTGTAGGAGTGTGGCGACGCTTGCTCGCCCGGCGGTCTAGGGAGTTAGGAGTCCATGTGTCATTTACGGTGACACACGGTTCATTCCCATCTCCTCTTTCTCTCGCCCTCAAGCTAGCGCGAAGCAACGCCTCAGTCTCCTTCAGGGTGTCACGAACATCCTGAAGCTCCTGCTTGCACTCCTGCAGTCGAGTGCTGAGTATAGCTGCATCGTCCAGGCACAGGTCCATGTGCTCGTGGGAAGTCCCCTGCTGCACTGGCGGGTACTTGTACTCCGCGGTGCCACTCTCACGTTGGAGGACATACATGTACTCGGTCCTGTCTAGGTGGTGATGGTTGATGTAACTCTGGCAGGTGATGGCCTCCCAGGTGACATCCTTCTCAGCATCGGCCTGAGTCGCCCGACAAGCTGGAGAGCGGTGGATCTTGAGCAGCTGGTTTTCATGGATAATCCTCATCTCTGAGCTCCATTCTTCACGCTTCTCACGGAGCGTCATGGTGGAGCTGTAGTGTATGATCAGCTTGCCAACATTGCCGGCGGCGTGGAGCATACGCCGAAGACGGCGCAACAAGCCTCCTACTGCCAACCCGTAGAAGTGGTACGTCACCGAACGGTTCTCCTCTCTCAAGGCAAGGGCAGCTACAGGAACTCTCCCTCCGGTGGACTTGCGGGCGGTGCGGATCATGCGAACCATCTAAAACATAAAGCATTTAAAATCAAGTTAGATAAGAATTAAATAAGGATTGTATTTTGAATAAAAGTTGGGACAAGGTGAATAACGTGACCCCATTAAATAACTCTTTCAACCCACACCTTTGTGAAATAGTTTTTTAAGAAAAATAGGGTCCTTAAATACGTCCATTTCTACCTTGGTCCATGTTCCTACGGGCAACCTTGGCTCTGATACCACTTCTGTCACACCCGGTTTCTCCAAAGAGCAACCACGTGAGTATCACATGTATGCAAGGATCATTTTCTCATACATGTGACGACAAATAGTGAAGCATCATTATATTACAAGCCAAGTGTTCGTATATAAATAAATCTTACATAGCATACGTCTCGATGGACAATAATATGTTCATAACATGTAAATAAAACAGCGGCGGAATATAAATCTTGTGGGCTCCGTCACAGGTGTTGCCCGGGGGACTCCGTGAACCTAGAATCATTTTTCGGGTTTGAAGTTTTGGTCATTGAATCCCACATCATCCCCTTGACCTGAGCAGCAATTTAAACCAACAGAAAAGCAAGCTTGAGTACCGTTGGTACTCAGCAAGTGTGGGAAAGTTATGTCATGCATGGCTAGAGCAAGGAGAGGTTGAACTCATGCTTAAAGCACTACGCAATTAATACCTATCACCTTAGCTTATTAAGCACCTACATTACTACATAGGTGAAATGGTCCCAATCTCCCAACCCATCATCAAAATCAAGTAACCATAACATAACTTCCAATGTTAAGCTCCCCGCTTAACATCCTCAACCTTCCCATTCATCATCCTCTAATCATGAATAAGTCCAAGCCGCTCTTGACCATTAGCATGGCTATCATGACAGTTTTGACTCTGCAGAGTTTGCACCACTGTACCCACATGTAGTGATTTCATCCCCCGTTGCCGGGTGGACTACAAGAACCTCCATTATGCCAGTGACCACGAACCACGTTCACACTTCCCAGGTGTGTAGCCAGGAGATCACTATGAGGCCTTTACAAAGGGATTTCCGACAAGCATGGGCCCACTGAGGTTTCACCCCTAACAGCATACAAGAGGCTCCAACCCCGCTGCAGTGGCCCCCTCTTGAGCCTTGCGGTTCATATGGTAGTCCAGCTGACATCCTAGTATAGGATCAAAGTGGTCAAGGACACTTGCCTTCTTCCTGCTGGTCTGGGAATGAAAAGTCTTGGTCTTGAAAGGTGAGAACCTGCTCTAGGGCTGGTTCTACTCATGCCAATACACATAGAAAAAGAAAACAACAATTCATAAGCCATAGTCCACACTTTCACTCATGCAAACCACACATACATACATATGAAAGTCATTCACATTTCTAAGTGTTGTGGTTACCCTAGATTTGTTGATTTTAGGCCTACATGCACTTTTAAACATATATATATTATTTCTATTTTTTATTCAGATTTCTATTTGCACACTATATATGAACTTCCAATTCAAACAAATTCTCTATATTTAATTAATACACTTCTTAGCCACAAAGTTTGCATGAAAGATGATTTTCTACTCCAAATAGGTTTTCAGATCTTCTACAAAATCCTAAATTGAAGTTTTTGGATTTGGAGACCTCATTTATCATTTTCTAATTATGCATACCTATTTTTCTATATTTTCAGATTTATTTTCTATGCCTAAAAGTGAACTTTAATATTAAAGTAGTAAGACATATCACCTAAACAGAATAGGTTCTGATCTAAAATGTTCATTAAAATAGTTTTGAACTTCCTCTCTGATGGGAACCAATTTAAATCTATTTTACCCATTTTCAGAATTATTTCCTAGCCTAAAATTATATTTCCAGAAATAATAAAAGTAAGCAGCACTTAGTCAGATCTCATTTCAGCCTAAAATCAGTTTTTAACTCATTCTAAAGGTTTTCCAAGTGCTAGGAAAATTTAAATTTGTATTTGCACATGTGTTTGCATCACCATTTGAATTTAAATCCTAATCACATATTCAATTTCCTGAAATTAATAACCCTCAGGGGCTGATGTGCAAATCCACACTACTGTGGGGCCCCATTTCTCATTTTATAAATTTTCAGGGGTCTAAGTGTGCAAAACAGGGAGGTCTTCCTAATTCTTATTAAGTCCAGGGGCTAAAATTGATTTTTAAATGAATTTACATGAATTTCTAAAGGTCCAGGGGCTAGATCAGAAGGTTTCAGGGGCTAGCTATTCTTTTCTAACAAGTCCAGGGGGTAGCGCGTAAGATTTCCAGCCTTTATAATGCGGGGCTGACGTGGACCGTCCGATTTTAAATGGAGGGTCAAGATTAGATTGCGAAGGGGTATGCCGGGTTCCTATTATGTGCCACACGATTTAAAATAGACGACCCATAAGAGGCCACGTCGCTCCTGGCTGGAGTTCGCCTGCGCGCGCGGCGGCGCACGGCGGCAGCAATGCGATCTCGCCGGCGAGGTCGCGAATCTTCATTTACAGATGCTAACACCCGCCCTTTTTGGTAGCAAACGGCAGAGGGGAGGTAGGGGGCCTCACCTCAATGGTTCTCTTGATCCCTACGTGGCTAGATGGGGTCGGCGGCGAGCTTCAACGGCGATGGCCTTCGGTGCTCGTCGAAGCAGTGGCTGGGGCGCAAACTCCCGGATCTTCCGTCACCTACGAGCTCCCCGGCGGCGGTGGAACACCATACACGTGTTAGATCAGAGAAAACGGTCGAGGGTTGAGAGAAAACGGCGGAGGGGGTCTCTGTCTCACCGGGAACTGAAACGAGTTGATCGGGGAGGAAAAAGGGGCGGATTTCAGCATTTAATGGGCGAGGGAGGGCGGCGGAGGGTTGGTTTGGATATGCAGTAGCGTCCTACCGAAGATCGGGCGTGGAAACCGGTTGGAGCAGCCGCAATCGGCGCGGGAAGATCAGGGTAGTTGGGGCTCGCGGGGGAGGGGGGATAGAAGATGATAAGCTGGCCCCGCGCATCAGAGAGAGAGAGAGGGAGGGGGAAGGGAAGCGGGCGCGGATTTTGGGCCGGCTGAGATGGGTTTCGGCCCACTGGCCGTTTTTCTTTTTCTTTTTCCTTTTCTTTTTCTGTTTTGATTTAAATTTGAATTCCAGTTTGAATTTGAATTGCTTCACCACATGCATTACGTCCAAAAGTTTTAAATTCCCCTTTTAGCAGGTTTTGGGGTGTTACATAAGGATGACTTGTAGGTCAAAAAAATATTACATTACAGTGGAAGAATAACTATGTGCTAGTGTCCTTGAAGTTCACAGATGGTCGACCGACAGAAAACATGCCTAGTTCTTTGGTCCTCCAACTTTGGGAAAGTCATGATATCTTTATTTACTGAGCGATAAATAAAAGTGGTATGTGGTACGTGTGTGAGACCTATGTGTGCTGAATACATTGGCAATTAGGATAAAAGTTAGCATTAACATTCAAAGTTTTGAATATTGCCAAAACATTCTTCTGTGGCTAGGTCCGAGAAGTTCTTTGTTAGGTCCGCCAAGTGTTGGCAAGGTCCGACGCAAGGTCCGGAGAGCTTCTGTGAGGTCCGGAGCTTGTTTTTAGTGAGCTCCCGTGAAGTTCAATTCGTAGAACTGCAGCATCTTGTTTTTACTTTTAACTCGCAATGTTTCAAACTTGCTTTATTGGAAGGTTTTCTTAGTATTAATTTGCTAAGTTTTTGGTGTGTTTTGGTGGTTATGGCTGTTATCATTTGATATGGTTTGCAACATGCTTATGTGACGTGCTCATGTAAGGTGTTGTGGTTTTCGAACTAAAGTGAGTCAAGTCGAGGACTTGTGCTCGGAAGAATTGGTTGTTTATTCATGTGCAGGTGTTTCTTGAGTTCAAGACATGGCCGGTGAGGGGATCCTTGGACTAGTCTCAGGGAGGAGATGAGGTTCCAACAACCAAGTTCGGGAGGAGCTGTGGTTGAGTTGATCGGGAGGTTGCGCAGCATGTTTGGATCAAGGGAAGTGCATATGAAGGTTGCGTGTACGTCGTTGGAAGGTGTTTGCACGTGTGCAAGGAGTGCATGGACGTGGCAACATTGTTCCAAGGCGTGATGAAGAGAAGTGGATGTAAAGAATTGGTCGGAAAGGTCCAACCGGCTGGATTGCGTACTCAGGCTGAGGCTGAGTCGGATATGGCTCAAATATGGAAGATTTGAGTTGGTTATGATAGGATTTCGTGCTAGGCACGAAATTGAGTTGTTTTAGGAATGTTTAGGACGTTCCTAATGTGTTTGGAAGTCTCACGATTGCTTCTATCTGCGAATAGGAGAGTCCTGAGCAGTTATGGTAAGTTAGGATACGAGTCCAATTAGGAGTAGGAGTCCTAGATTGGATTGTTTAGCCTGAGGGCTGGCTATAAAAGCAAGGGAGGCCAGAGCTCTCGTGGGGAGAGAACTTTGGGCTGTTCCTCTTGTGTTTCTATTGAATAAAGTTCATAGTTTTGAGGAGCTTTTGTGACTTGTTCGTCCGATTTGTTTTTCGTCAAGTCTTTCTTGCGGAGTTTCTGGACAGACCGACGTTGCTTCGGTGTTTCGTTCATAACTCGAGTTTTACAGATCCGATTGATGTGATTCTTTTTGGGTTGTCTTCACAACTCAATTATCTATCATCTGTGAAATTTTCACGAGCTTCGGATCAGTAGTTTTTGAGATACCCGAGTTTCTTTGCAGCGTTGCAGATCTGTTTTATATCGGGTAGAACAGATTGATCTTCGTTTAATGTTTTGATCGTATCTCAAGTTTTACTTCGTGTTTTCAAGTGATTCTTGTTGCATTAGATCCGTGACTTGATTCTCTTCCTCTCTACTTGATTTGTCATGGTTGAACACGTTTGAAAACACTTGCACACACGGTTTCTTTAACCGATTGATTTTTTGCTGAGGGGTTTTTGTTGTTTCCGCTGCGAAAAGTTTTTATCTACCATTCACCCCCCTCTGGTAGCTTTTCACGTGCTCTTCGATCCTACAATTGGTATCAGAGCCAAGGTCCTCTAATATTTGTGATTTGCACGTGTTTTGACTAACCATCATGGAGAAGTACTCCGCAAAACCTTGTGTGTTCAATGGCATCGATTTTCAGGTTTGGAAGGCGCGGATGGAGGCCTACATACAGGCGCAAGGATTCGCCATATGGGCAAAGGTCTACCGGAACTTTGATGTACCACCCAACGATCAAGTTACGGTTCTGAACATGAGAGATGTTGATAACAACAACAAGGCTCGCAACTTGATCATCCAAGGATTGACTCAAAGCGACTTCGACCGTGTTGCACACCTCCGATCTGCATATGATGTTTGGAAAGCTCTTTGTGACTACCATGAAGGATCCAATACGATCAAGGAGGTAAGGCAAGATATGTTCAAGAAAGAATACATGCATTTTGAGATGCAACCCGGTGAGTCAATTGACGACCTTTTTGCTCGCATTAATAAAATTCTCAGCAACTTGCATAGTGTCAATGTTAACTTTTCAGATGCTGAAAATGCTAGACAATTGTTAGGAGCATTAGATATGTCAATTTGGGAGATGAAAGTTACATCTATTCGTGAATCTACTGTCACGAGTTCTCTTACTTTAGATGTGCTTTATTCTAAATTGAAAACTCATGAAATTGACATCATCTCACGTAAAAACCCCAACAAGTCTATTGCATTTGTTTTGCAACGTGAAATGTCTAGTTCTAGTCAATCATCATCTAGTGGTGCACTCTCTTTGCTGTCCTCTCTAACCCTTGAACAGATTGAAGAGTTTCCAGAGGAGGAGCTTGCACTCATCTCTACTCGGTTCTCAAAAGCATTGCAAAATGTGAGAACTAGAAGGAGAGGAAGTTCCGGACCTCAACGATGTTTTGAATGTGGTAAGACAGGACATTTTCGTACGGAGTGCCCTAACCTTTCAGGTCCGACTTCACGTGAAGAAAAGCAAACAAGGCCAAAGAAATCGTTTGCAAAGAATAAGAAGAAGAAAGATTTATCAATGCGCAACATAGTGCATAGTATGATCTCTGCACTTCAAGATTTCAGCTCAAGTGATGTGGACACCAGTAGTGATGAAGATGAAGAAGCTATGGCAAATATGTGCTGCATGGCGAGCAAGTCAAGTTCAAGCTCCGAGGAGGCAGAACACAACAGCGACGATAAAGAGGTATGCCCCACTTGCGAAGAAATGTGTGATGCTATTTCTCGTGCCACTGTTATATTAAAGAAAAAGGATAAAAAACTTAGGAACAATGCTGTTAAAATTGAATCACTAGAATCTGAAATTAATCGTTTAAAAACTTTCATTCCTAGTGATGATTCTTGTTCCTCATGTGATTTAATTTATGAACAAGTATCCTCTTTAAGAAGTGCACACGAATCTACACTTGATAAACTTGAACTTGAAATTGAAAAGAACAAAGAGCTTGCTGCACTTAATGATAAAAATTTGAAAGATGCTTTTTGTTATACAATTGATTTGCATTGTTATTCATGTGATGATCTGAATAAGAAACTAAATGATGCTATGAATGAGATTTCTATTTTGAACAATGCTTTACGTGTGCATGAAGTTAAATATTGTTCAAATTGCAAACTAAAATGAAAAACTTCATGTGAAAACTGCTTTAATCTGTCCAATAAACTTCATGACATGCATAGGACACTAGATCGGTTTTCTAATGCAAATAAGAACCTAAACTTGCTGCTGAATTCTTCCAAGTCTTGTAATGATAAAACTGGTTTAGGTTTTAATTCTCATGCTCATGCTAAGGCACACCCACCTAAAGTTGTAAAGTCATTAGGAAGCGGTTTGATTCAAACAGCTCCTAGACAAAAAGAGGTGATTTTCAAATCTGCAGGAGTACTGTCCCATTTGGGTTCTAATAAACGTGTTGCTTGCTCATCTAGACATGATAATAAGGTTATTTTTCATTGTACCTACTGTGGTAGAGATGGTCATGTCATGGATTTTTGTTATAGACTAGCTAAACACGATAAGAAACAAAGAATACTTGCTAGATCACATAACAACCAAGCAAAATCTGCTAGACCGAATGTTCGGAGCTTGCAACCTACTGTAATGAGTCAAAAACTTGCTCCCGGACCTACTGTTTTTTGTGCTACATATAACACATCTTCTAAGTCAGTAGTTGGGAACAAAAAATTTTGATGTTTGGCTCATAAACCTGTTGTACCTTCTCAGCTTTCGCGTGTTATTCCTGATGGACGTCGTGTGACTCAGTACTGGATTCCAAGAAGTCTTTTAACTAACCACAGTATTGAGTCATCGACGTATTGTGCTGCTGTGTAGGTTTCACGTTTGAGGAAGGGGAACATTTGGATTGTGGATTCAGGTTGCTCATGCCACATGACCGGTAACAAAGAATGGTTCTCCTCTCTCTCTTTTGTGTCACGTGTAGAAAATGTTACTTTCACCGATAACTCTTCTACTCCCATAATTGCTAAAGGTTCGGTTAGAGTAAACAATCTCTACACTTTGAAAGATGTGGCACTTGTTAAAAATTTGAAATACAACTTGCTTTCGGTTTCACAATTGCTAGATGAAAATCTAGAGGTTAGCTTTGCTAAAAATTGCTGCAAGGTTGTAGATTCAAAAGGTGAGCTTTTGTTTAACATGTCTAGGTTTGGAAGAGTTTTTAAAGCTGATTTTGATTTGTCAACTTCTAAGCATCGGTGTCTAGTTGCTAATGATACAAAGGATCTATATTTTTGGCATCGTAGACTTGGTCACATAGGCCTTGATCATCTCACTCGTGTTAGTGCTCTCGATCGCATACGTGGGCTGCCGAAGCTTAAAAAGGACAATGATATTGTGTGCTCTTCTTGTAGACATGCTAAGTTTGTTGCAGGTTCACATGCTCCTCTCACAATGACCATGACAGCTGAACCGGGACAACTTTTACATCTTGACACAGTAGGTCCAGCACGTCTTCAATCCTTCGGAGGTAAATGGTATGTGCTTGTGATTGTTGATGATTATTCCAGATATTCTTGGGTTTATTTTATGGCATCTAAGAATGAAGCTTTTAGTCATTTTAGAACTTTATTTCTTAGATTATATATTGATCACCCAGGATCACTAAAAGCAATTAGAAGTGATAACGGAACTGAATTTAAAAACCAATCCTTTGATCACTTTTGTGCTGAAAATGGAATAGATCATCAATACTCTTCACCCTATGTACCACAACAAAATGGTGTCGTAAAAAGAAAGAACAGGACCTTAGTTGAGATGGCTAGGACTATGCTTGATGAATATCAAACTCCTAGGAAATTTTGGGCTGATGCAATTGCAACCGCTTGTTATGTCTCAAATCGTGTTTTCTTGCGTGCTAAGCTTGGAAAAGCCCCATATGAGCTCCGGTTTGGACATAGGCCTAGTGTTACGCACTTTAGGGTTTTTGGTTGCAAATGCTTTGTTAAGAAACATGGTAATCTTGATAAATTTGAAGCTAGATCTTTTGATGGCATGTTTCTTGGTTATCCATCTCATACTAGAGGCTACCGTGTGCTTTTACTTGACATTAACAAAATTGTGGAGACTTGCGAGGTTTCTTTTGATGAAGCTAGCCCAAGTACTAGCTCCGATATTGCAGGTCCGGATCCATATCCACAGAGGGAGAGTTTTTTTATTGAAGAAGATGAAGAAGTGGTGCTGCTGCCCGAAAACTCGGAAGTAAATAACGATCAAGCTGCTGATTTTGCACCACAACCAGCACCAACAGTCACTACTGCTGGTTCGGACCTTACTCAATCAACAAGCTCTCCTAATCAAAGGTCCGAACATGAAGAAGAAGGTGCTTGTGAAGTGTCTACTCCCCTCCGAGTACTCAAAAGTCATCCTCCACAACAAATCATTGGAAGCTTGCATGAATGAGTCACTCGGTCCAGGTTTTGCGATCCAAACTCTCATGCTCATTCTGCTTTTGTTGCTTCTTTTGAACCCAAGGATATATCACACGCACTCACTAATGAATCTTGGATTAATGCCATGCAAGAAGAGTTAGAAAATTTTGAAAGAAATAATGTTTGGAAACTTGTACCTCCAACTCAAGGTCACACATTAATTGGAACTAAATGGGTATTTAAAAATAAGCAAAGTGAGGATGGGGTTGTGGTTAGGAATAAAGCTAGGTTGGATGCTCAAGGTTTACTCAAATTGAAGGTCTAGATTTTGATGAAACATTTGCTCCTGTTGCTAGATTAGAAGCTATAAGAATTTTATTAGCATTTGCTGCATCTAATGGTTTCAAGTTATATCAAATGGATGTTAAAAGTGCTTTTGCTAATGGCTACATAGAGGAGGAGATTTATGTTAAGCAGCCACCGGGTTTTGAAAATCCAAATTTTCCTAATCATGTTTACAAACTGTCCAAAGCCTTGTACGGTCTAAAACAAGCCCCTAGAGCATGGTATGATAGGTTAAAAACATTCTTACTTGAAAAGGGGTTTACCATGGGCAAGGTTGATAAAACTCTTTTTGTACTTAAGCATGGCAATGACTCATTATTCGTTCAAGTGTATGTAGATGATATTATCTTTGGTTGTGTTTCTCATGATCTCGTGTCCAAGTTTTCAGCTATGATGAGTTCAGAATTTGAGATGAGTATGATGGGAGAACTCACATACTTTTTGGGGCTGCAAATCAAGCAAACAAAAGAAGGACCTTTTGTGCATCAAACTAAGTATATAAAGGACCTTCTTAAGCGCTTCAACATGGACAAATGCAAGCCTCTTTGGACACCAATGGGAACAGCAACAACACTTGAACTTGACGAAGATGGTGACCCGGTCGATAAAAAAGAATACAGAAGTATGATTGGATCACTTTTGTATCTCACGGCGTCAAGACCGGACATAGAATTCAGCGTATGTCTTTGTGCACGTTTTCAAGCTTCTCCACGTGCTTCACATCGCCAAGCCATCAAAAGGATTCTCAGGTACCTACATGGAACTCAAGAATTTGGCATTTTTCTTACTTCTTCCTCAACCATTTCTTTGAAAGCTTTTTCGGATGCTGATTTTGGGAGTTGTAGGATTGATAGGAAAAGTACTTCGGGTGCTTGTCATTTTCTTGGTAATTCACTTGTTGCTTGGTCCTCTAGAAAACAAAGTTAAGTTGCACAATCCACGGCCGAATCTGAATATGTAGCTGCGGCTAGCGCTTGCTCACAAATTCTTTGGATTGTTCAAACACTTAAGGACTATGGGGTTGATTTAGATAGTGTTCCACTGTTTTGTGATAACACTAGTGCAATTTGTATTGCTAAAACCTCGTGAAACACTCTAGAACTAAGCACATTGACATTAGGTATCACTTTCTTCGTGATAATGTTGAAAAAGGTAACATTGTGCTTCACCATGTCGATACCGAACAACAATTGGCTGATATTTTTACAAAACCTTTGGATTTCACTCGTTTTTGTTTCATTCGTAGTGAAATTGGGGTTATGCATCCTCATAGCTTAAATTTAGGGGGAGTTTTTGAAACTTTGAAAGTATATGTGTGAATCTGAAACTAAAATAATACGAGCATAGTATTTCATACATATATGACTTTGTGATTCCTTTTACAGGCTGAAAGTTCCTACTACATTACTCATGTTATACATTTTGTAGTTTTTGCCATGACTAGTAATTGGATTAATTACTTACACTAAATCTGGTCATGATTGAACTTTCTTGCTGTTTTGAACTTGTTGCATGCTCACAAGTGCTTTTAATCATAAAAAATTAATCAAGTGATCAGCTCACATGTTCAGTTTTCAAATAAAAAATTGAGAAAAGATCAAGAGAATATGCATGCATCACACTTCTTCTTTTGAGATTGCTTATCATTGTACTAAGATATGAACTTGGAAGGAATTGTGTATGACTAAAACCATGTCCTTAAGCTTCTGATTGTCAAATGACATAGGCTTGGCTTGGTTGGTTAGAATAAGGCTGATGCGGCATATAATCTCTTGCAAATATCATATGATCAACTTTGTGCCTTAAATGATTATGAATAATAAAAATGCAGCAACAAGTGTCATATTTTCAGGTTTTGAAATAGTTGAGTAAGGGAGATCATGACTTGCTTAAACTGAAAAATACATTTGATCTCTAGCATGGCTTACACTACTTTATGTATCTCATTGATGTGATAGTGTAAGTAACCTGATAGTATGACTTGGATGAGCTTTGTTTTGTATGTATATGTTATAATATGCTCATAACATTTAAAAATTTCTCTTTTGAACCTTGCTGAATACATTGTCAAAGTGGGAGAAATATGTATAAGGAGAGATTTTTTTTACACTTTTTACACTTTGCATATGTTATACACTTTCTTCCTTCTCTGATTTTAAAAAATGGGGAGAAATTAATAAAGGGGGAGAAATGAGTTTTCAAAGCTTTTCAAAACTTTTCATAAGCCAATGTTCGGATTTTAATTGGTGTTGCCAATGCATTCATCAAGGGGGAGATTGTGAGACCTATGTGTGCTGAATACATTGGCAATTAGGATAAAAGTTAGCATTAACATTCAAAGTTTTGAATATTGCCAAAACATTCTTCTGTGGCAAGGTCCGACAAGTTCTTTGTTAGGTCTGCCAAGTGTTGGCAAGGTCCGACGCAAGGTCCGGAGAGCTCCTGCAAGGTCCGGAGAGCTTCTGTGAGGTCCGGAGCTTGTTTTTAGGGAGCTCCCGTGAAGTTCAACTCGTAGAACTGCAGCGTCTTGTTTTTACTTTTAACTCGCAATGTTTCAAACTTGCTTTATGGGAAGGTTTTCTTAGTATTAATTTGCTACGTTTTTGGTGTGTTTTGGTGGTTATGGCTGTTATCATTTGATATGGTTTGCAACATGCTTATGTGACGTGCTCATGTAAGGTGTTGTGGTTTTCGAACTAGAGTGAGTCAAGTCGAGGACTTGTGCTCGGAAGAATTGGTTGTTTATTCATGTGCAGGTGTTGCTTGAGTTCAAGACATGGCTGGTGACGGGATCCTTGGACTAGTCTGAGGGAGGAGATGAGGTTCCAACAACCAAGTTCGGGAGGAGCTGTGGTTGAGTTGATCGGGAGGTCGCGCAGCATGTTTGGATCAAGAGCAGTGCATATGAAGGTTGTGTGTACGTCATTGGAAGGTGTTTGCACGTGTGCAAGGAGTGCATGGACGTGGCAACATTGTTCCAAGGCATGATGAGGAGAAGTGGACGTAAAGAATTGGTCGGAAAGGTCCAACTGGCTGGATTGCGTACTCAGGCTGAGGCTGAGTCGGATATGGCTCAAATATGGAAGATTTGAGTTGGTTATGATAGGATTTCGTGCTAGGCACGAAATTGAGTTGTTTTAGGAATGTTTAGAACGTTCCTAAGGTGTTTGGAAGTCTCACGATTGCTTCTATCTGCGAATAGGAGAATCCTGAGCAGTTATGGTAAGTTAGGGTACGAGTCCAATTAGGAGTAGGAGTCCTAGATTGGATTGTTTAGCCTGAGGGCTGGCTATAAAAGCAAGGGAGGCCAGAGCTCTCGTGGGGAGAGAACTTTGGGCTGTTCCTCTTGTGTTTCTATTGAATAAAGTTCATAGTTTTGAGGAGCTTTTGTGACTTGTTCGTCCGATTTGTTTTTCGTCAAGTCTTTTGCGCGGAGTTTCTGGACAAACCGGTGTTGCTTCGGTGTTTTGTTCATAACTCGAGTTTTACAGATCCGATTGACGTGATTCTTTTTGGGTTGTCTTCACAACTCAATTATCTATCATATGTGAAATTTTCAAGAGCTTCGGATCTGTAGTTTTTGAGATACACGAGTTTCTTTGCAGCGTTGCAGATCTGTTTTATATCGGGTAGAACAGATTGATCTTCGTTTAATGTTTTGATCGTATCTCAAGTTTTACTTCGTGTTTTCAAGTGATTCTTGTTGCATTAGATCCGTGACTTGATTCTCTACCTCTCTACTTGATTTGTCATAGTTGAACACGTTTGAAAACACTTGCACACATGGTTTCTTTAACCGATTGATTTTTTGCTGAGGGGTTTTTGTTGTTTCCGCTGCGAAAAGTTTTAATCTACCATTCACCCCCCTCTGGTATCTTTTCACGTGCTCTTCGATCCTACAACGTGTGAGTACATTACGCACTGAACATGTGTGGAAAATATGACATCTTTGCTAAAGTTAACAAAGGCTATATTTGTTTTGTTTGACTAAATGTTATTTTATTTGCAAGGGTTTAGAAATCAACCTAATTTACTATGTGTGAGGTTAACTGACAAAATGATACAATCCAAAAACTTGGTTCTATCTGAACCATAATCAAACATATCAAAACAAACCATTCGCTCCTACCTGAAAAACCATCCAAACCAAACTAGTTCACTATTCCTAACCAACGATGAGCCCTCTTACCTGCACCGCTTTTAACCATGAATACAACTGTCAAGACAGTTTTATACCATGCAAAGTTGCATTATTTTATCCATACGTTATGATTTCGTCCTCTCTTGCTAGGATATCACATCATAAAATTTTTACTTTGGAATGTAATCCGTTTTCCAATAAGAAACCCTAAACTTGAAAGGCTTGTAGGTATTTTTTTTTAAAAATAACTTTAATTGTAATTAAAATGCATGACTTTAAAATTGAAAATACTTATATAAATTGTTTTCCAAAACAAATTATTTATCATGGCTTATCTACTTAAAAATCAATATATTTGCTTAAAAATGTTTGTATTTTATTTTAACTAACCTACTAATTTTTTAGTATAAACAAATATGTTTATACAATAAAAAGGATTCTTTTAGTTGCAAATATCTTTGAAATTTTTTGGTTTGGTTTATGAAAATGATTTAGATAAAATATTAGGCATTTTTTACTATCACATAATTCGTCCAAAAGGTTTATCAAATTATAAATTTAATGTTAATTATGAATTCCATTTCCAATTTATTTCACTTTTAATAAATTTACAAAACTAAAGTAATTCTAAAAATGAAAATAAAAAGGTAACCCCAAAGAAAACCACGGTCGAAACCCATCTCAATTGACCTAGAGCCCTTTCCTCTCCAAGTTACCACAAAGGACAACTTGGTTCTTCAATATCACAAGGGGTAACTACAAAGTTCTTGGGGCTTTCTCATGTAAAGGTCCCAAAAGTATGAGTACAAAGAAAACATTAGTTTGCACAAAGGTTGGAGTCATGTGTATGAAAAAGGGGATTACTTGAAACTTTTTCCACATATGATAACACATGTGAGATTCTTCTAAACAAACTTAGGGTTACTGCATGGGTGGACCTCATGTGGATTGAAACCACAGAAGTGAAGAACTCAAGTGCAAAGGGAGGGTTTAAAAATCAGAGTTTGAACTAAATGTCCAACTCAAATTTCAAATGAGGGGGGGGACACAATGGTAATTCAAACTGTTGTGTTCAAATCTTGTTTGCAGCAGCTAACACCAGAATCAAATTGCATATTTGGATTCCTTAGGTCCAAATTAGTGGGTAGGCAAAGTTTCATTAATTTTTGAAAAGATTTGATACCCATTTTTCCAAAAGGACTTAAATTTGCAATGAATTCAAACAGACATTTGAGTTTGGATGGAATTTGTCCAACTATCCAAATACAGCTCAGTTTTCAACTTTAAAACATTTGGATTGATTATTTGCCAAACTGTGGAGATCTTTTTGGAGGAAATATTGAGTGGACCCCACATGTCATTGGGAGGAGCAGTGTGCAAAAGATCATCAGTCAGGGCAGTCCACAGTCGCTGTTTTTCATCCTCCCCGCGAAGTAACCGCGCCACCGCGACACCCGGGCTGTTCTCACCGCGCGACACAGGGGCCAACCAGAGCCACCTCCCCCCCTCACGATCGTCGAGCTGGCGACCTGTTTTCCCCGCGCTTATCACCGCAGCTCGCGCGTCGTCTCTGTTCCCACTCTCGCGCACAACAGAGACCTGCCGGTGCCGCTTCCCGTTTGGCCTGTTGCAAACCGGCGTTGTCCCTCCGCTGCGCAAGTGATCCACGGCAAAAGTGAGCGCCAACATGTGATGCCCTCAATTTTGTGGAAAACCACGGAACCGAGAACTAATGCATATGTGTGCCCAGGATGTTCATCACACATACACATATATTCCACAAACTGAATTCAGAATATATATAACCACGAATAACAGAGTTTATTGCAATGTCTCATGAGTCTTGGACTCATGTTCACAGTGGAAGTCTTATTTCTATGCAGCGGAAGTCTTTATTCTAATGTGGAAGCAATTTAACTAATGCGGAAGCAATTCTAAGCAGAAGTGGCTCCATCTCTACTCCCTCCACAGGCAAAGTTGAGAATAGATCACACGTCTTAACGTTCCACTTGGTCTTCATAGTAGTTCTCTCCTGCTGCTGATGAGGAGATAATAATGCAAGTTTGAGTACAATGATTTACTCAGCAAGTGTGGGAAACACTGATATATATCTCATAACAAGGTAGGTATAAAAAGGCTCATTTGCAGAAAAACAGATTTATAAACCATGATAAAATAGCAACTTAACTTTAGATGAATGTAATCCCAGCATGTATTAAATTACCAACATACCTCCATTACTTTCCGTGTTCCACCTGAACATTAATCAACTTCTTTCTTACTCACGAATACCTTCCGTATTTGCTACCATCTCATCTCATAAACAACTTTCGTCTCACACCGAGACCAATCTCGTTGCCATGACTCAACAGTCATGCAACCATCTTATCACCCGGACTCAACAGTCCCAAAAACCAAACCATAACCAAAACCAATAACCATAACCGATAACCATCCTAATAACCATCCCAACTAATCATGACAGTTTAGCTAGGCGCTCGTGACCGGAAGCTCGGCTATCATGATAGTTTTAGACTCTGCAGAATTTGCACCTCTTTACCCACAAGTTTGTGATTTTGTCACCTGTCGGCGACTGCAGAATCTCCATTATACCAGTACACAACCGTCGGTGTATGGTCAAGAGATCACAAAATAGCCTTTACAAAGGGGTTACTAGATGTATGGACTCACTAAGGTTTCACCGACAGGCTAGAATCTCCAATTCTCCCACCCACTGGCCCCCTCTTGTGCCATGCAGTTCCCAGGGCAGTCCTCACTCAACTCCCATTCCCCGTGCCTTTCACAGTCCATAACACTCTAGCAACTTACTTAATTACTCAGCTAAGCCGGACCCATACTTGGCCTTGTGGTGGCACTGTTATCCTGGCATGTGCATGCATGAACCGGTCCTTAGATCTACGGCAAGTAAACCACTATCCCATGCTACCTCATTCACAAACTCAGTCTTTCCTAGATCTCCCTCCGATCCATGTTCATTAACATCATCAGTTTCTCATATCATTACGAGTGCAGTTAGCTAGACACATCTATCTCGCTCCCCAATCCCATGGACTCAGCGAAGCATAAAGCAAAAACCATACCCGACCCATAAACTTCCCTGGCGACAAGGGTGGTTTAACCAAAACTAGTAAACTCCTATAAAAAGGGTTTCCCATCATGTTTGACTCAGCACACACACCTTTTCGCAAAACAAAACAGTTTTACCCAAAACATAGGATCAATATGGTCAAGGAGCACTTGCCTCGTTCTTGCGGTTCCGGTTGTCCTTGGATCTCAAAACCTTGTTGCTGCAGTTCGTCGTAGACAGCTCCCTGAGCTTGTCCTGCTAAGTAGGATTACGTGCATACAAGATTCACAGCAATCAATATCATGCACAAACCTTAAACTAGATGCGATGATGCACATGCATGCTATCCTATGATTAGTTTTATTGGTTTGCACGTGTTCTTGCATGGCTTGCATGGACAGAGGTGTTCGGATCAAAGGTGGACGTGGCAATGATCTTGTCTTTTAGATCAACCAGATCATCAAGTGATCTGTCCACGAGAAGTCTTCTGTTCAAAAGGAATCAAAGAACAGATGCAGAAAGAACACAACGATGTCGTAAGGTGGTATTGGAGACCTACCTTACATTCCTCTCGGTCTCGAGGTCCTCCTCAGATCGTTGGGCTTTCTCCGGTGATCTTCCTTGCCGCGCTCCGGCGATGGTTTACTCGGTGGGTTTGGGAATTAGGGCTCTAAGTTGTCGGCTCAGGAGTTGGAAAAGAAGTTTGTGGTTTCAGCCAGGGGTTCTGGGTTCTATTTATAATCGGGAAGAGAAGAGTCCTAATCTGATTGCATCCCGAATAAGAGTCCTATTCAGATCGTCGTTAGATCCTAACATATTATCTTTAATTGATTTGATGTGGAATTCAGGTAGGTTTCTGCTCCGGTATTTCTACGCGTACAGAATCCAAAAACCGTTCCTAGAACTCGTTACCTCCTCGGTGATGAGCTCCGAAGGCTCCACGTGTCCACCGGGCCTGGTCTCTCCCTTTACGCAGAGACGGGCTCCGGTTGTGCCGCGTGTCAAACGAGCAAGACTTCCCTCTTCTTCGGAGGTGAGCTCCGCGTGCGCCACGTATCCTGGTGGTCGGGACCTCCTCTCTTACTCGGAGGTGGCTCCGCGCATGCCACGTGTTAGTGCCGGTCTTTCCTTCTTCCCTCAGAGACATGCTCCATGGTTGACACGTGTTCAACAGTGTTGGACCTCCCGGAGATAAGCTCCGGTGGTGACACGTGTTTGATAGAACCGGTCCTCTCAGAGTTGAGCTCCGAGATCGACACGTATCCCGCGCGACT
Source organism: Neostapfia colusana (assembly GCA_030760725.1). NCBI lineage: Eukaryota > Viridiplantae > Streptophyta > Magnoliopsida > Poales > Poaceae > Neostapfia > Neostapfia colusana. Next base: position 23,412,665 of record JASWHV010000019.1, on the reverse strand, counting down.
GGTCTCTGATTTCAGCGGTGACTAGCTCCGAAGGTGACATGTGTCCTGCGGAAATGCCTTTGCTTCTTCCGCAGAGGCTAGCTCCGAGGGCAACACGTGTCCCACAGGGTCGGACCTCTCCCCTTTTGCGGAGATGAGCCCCGAACCTGCCATGTAGCCATTTTAGCGGTGGACCTCTCCCCACTTCGCAGGGACGATCTCCGAACACGCCACGTGGCCATCTGGCCGCGGTAAGTTGTCTTCGGCGCTCTCGGTGAACTGGATTCGGCTCTTATTGGCTATCCTTTTGATATTTTTCTCTGTTACTACTTTTCTTAAAATGTTTTCTCTTCATAAAACATGAACATATGCTGACACCCGAGATGAGGGTGTCACAAATCTACCCCCCTTAAATTGAATCTCGCCCTCGAGATTCGTCAATAGAGAATAGATGGGGAAATTCTGCCTTGATATCCTCTTCACGCTCCCATGTGGCTTCAGCTTCTGTGTGATGGCTCCGTTGTACCTTGCACCATCTAATCACCTTGTTCCGGGTGACCCTTTCCTTTACGTCCAAGATTCGGACAGGGTGTTCCGCATAAGTCAGATCCTCTTGAAGTTCAAGTTCTCGCATTGATACTTGCTCCTCTGGTGCTCTTAAGCACTTGTTGAGCTGGGATACATGAAATACGTCATGTACGTTGGAGATGTGGGTTGGGAGCTCTAGTTGATAGGCTACTTCTCCTCGCTTGTCCAAAATCTTAAATGGTCCGATGTAGCGAGGTGCTAGCTTTCCTTTGACGTTGAAACGTTGTTGGCCTCGGATAGGCGATACCTTAAGGTATATGAAATCTCCTACTTCAAAGGTCAACTTCCTACGCCTATTGTCCGCATAGCCTTTCTGTCGTGACTGAGCAGCCTTTAAGTTCTCCCGTATCGTTTGGACTTGCTTTTCAGCTTCTTGTAGTACTTCGGGTCCAAACACCTGGTTTTCTCCGGTCTCGTTCAAAAACAGCGGCGTTCTACACCGTCTACCATATAATGCTTCGAAAGGCGACATTTTCAAGCTAGCTTGATAGCTGTTGTTATAGGAGAATTTAGAATACGGTAAACTCCTATCCCAACTACGCCCACGTTTCAAGGCGCAAGCTCTCAACACGTCCTCCAGAATTTCGTTTGTCCTTTCGGTTTGCCCATCAGTTTGTGGGTGATAGGCGGAACTAAAATCCAGTCGTGTACCCATGGCTTTCTGCAGCTGCCTCCAGAATCTAGTGGTAAACTGAGAATCTCGATCTGAGACTATCCTCCTCGGGACTCCATGACGACACACGATCTGCTCCATGTACAACTCGGCTAATTGTGCAACATTGTAATTGGCCCTTACAGGGAGAAAATGGGCGGTTTTCGTCAATCGGTCAACGATAACCCAGATGGAGTCGTAACCCGATTGAGTACGTGGCAGTCGGACGATGAAATCCATACTGATGTCTTCCCACTTCCACTCTGGTACCTTCAAGGGTTGCAACAATCCAGCGGGTCTTTGATATTCGGCCTTCACCCGTTGGCATGTGTCGCATAGGGCAACGTATTCAGTTATATCCCTTTTCATACCATCCCACCAAAAACAAGTCTTCAAGTCCTTGTACATTTTGGTACTTCCGGGATGTATAGAATAGGGTGAATCATGTGCCTCCTTCAATATCATGTCGCGGAGGTGTTTCACGTTAGGCACACAAATCCTTTTTCCTAGCCAAAGCGTACCCTTCTCATCCTCCTTGAAATATTTCTCTATTCCTTGTCGGATTCTTTCCTTGATCTCCTTGATCTCCTCATCCGTTGCTTGGCCATCTCTTATTTCTTGCTCCAATGAAGAGTGGATCTCCATTATTTTCATGTTGTTCAAGAATCCGAGGTGCAACCGTTTGAACTCCTTGCGTAGTTTGGGTGGTAGCTCCCGAATCGTGAGTTGGTGACATGCTCCCTTTCGGCTCAATGCATCAGCTACTACATCGGCCTTCCCGGGGTGGTAGTTGATTCCAACATCGTAATCCTTGATGAGTTCCAACCATCGACGTTTCCTCAAATTCAAGTCAGTTTGTGTAAATATGTACTTGAGGCTTTTATGATCCGTATAGATCTCACATCGATGACCAAGGATATAATGTCTCCAAATCTTCAATGCATGCACCACTGCTGCTAGGTCCAAGTCATGTGTAGGATAATTAAGCTCGTGCTTCTTTAATTATCATGAGGCATAGGCTACCACTTGTCCTTTTTTACATGAGCATACATCCAAGCCCCTGTCTGGATGCGTCACAACATATGTCAAAGCTCTTGCTTACGTCTGGCAATATCAGAACCGGTGTTGTGGTTAGCCTTTTCTTGAGTTCCTCAAAACTTCCTTGGCAGGCTGGTGTCCATTGGAAGGCTTTTCCCTTCATTAGCAACTCCGTCATAGGCTTTGCTATTTTAGAGAAGTCTTTAATGAAGCGTCGATAGTATCCAGCCATCCCAAGAAAACTCCGAATATCCCTCACGCTCTGCAGTTGGTCCCACTTCAGAACATCTCTTACTTCTTCGGGATCAACGGATACCCCTTCCTTGGAGATAATGTGGCCTAGGAAAGATATTTCCTTTAGCCAAAATTGACACTTGTTAAGCTTGGCATACATTTGATGCTCACGCAATTTTTGCAAGGTCAATTTCAAATGTTCTTCATGCTCCTCCTCACTTTTTGAATACACCATAATGTCATCAATGAAAACCATGATGAACTTGTCCAAGTACTCCATGAAAACCTTGTTCATAAGGTACATGAAGTATGCGGGTGCATTTGTCAATCCAAAAGACATGACGGTATATTCGTACGAACCATACCGTGTTCGAAAGACTGTCTTGGGTATATCGGAGGGCTTAATCTTCAGCTGGAAGTATCCCGACCGAAGATCAATCTTGGAGAACACTCGGGCTCCTTTCATTTGGTCGAATAGGTCCTCTATACGGGGCAGAGGGTACTTGTTCTTGATTGTTACCTCGTTGAGAGACCTATAGTCCACACACATCCTTTGGGTTCCATCCTTCTTGTCTATGAAGAGCACCGGGGCTCCCCATGGTGACGAGCTTGGACGTATAAAACCCTTCTCCAACTGTTCTTGAATTTGTTTCTTGAGTTCTACTGGTTCATTGACGGGCATCTTATAGGGTCTCTTGGCTATGGGTGCAGTTCTGGGTACCAAATCAATGGCAATCTCAATGTCCCGGTCAGGGGGGCATACCTGGAAGCTCTTCCGGGAACACGTCCGAAAATTCCTGAACCACCGGAATGCTGTCCAATGTTGCTCCTTCAACGTGGTTCAAATTTGCCCTTTCAGTGGTTTGTTGGGCTGACTCAAACTCGACACGGATGCCGTGCTCATTTGTCAACTTCATGCTTCTTTCAGCACATTGGATTACCCCGTTGTGCTTGCTTAACAAATCCATCCCGAGTATTATGTCAATCCCTTGGGAGTCCAAGACAATAAGGTTGGCAAGGAAGTCTACCCCCCTTATTTTAAGGCTTACTTTCGGACATACTATATTAGTCCTCATTTCTCCTCCGGGAGAATTTACTAACATAGCACATTCTAAGTGGGATACGGTTAGATGATGTTTGGCAACATATTTGGATGATATGAAGGAATGTGATGCTCCAGAATCAAATAAGATGGTGGCTGGGTTGGAGTTGGCAAGGAACATACCAATTACGACGTCTTCAGCCTGTTGTGCTTCCTCAGCAGACACATGGTTCACGTTGCCACGAGCATAGTTGTGCTGTCCCCGGTTTCCTTGATTGTCCCCTCCGTTCAGTCACGGGTTCTGCTTGGGCACGTTGCCTTGCTGTCCAGGGCCTCTCCTCGGGCACTGGTTCACAAAGTTTCCTATTTCTCCGCATGCAAAGCATGCCCTGTTGCCTACGGCAGCAGGCACGTTGGGGCGGGGGTTTTGAGCAGGAGCGCCAGTGTTAAGTCGGGGCGCAGGAGGCATGGGCACACGAGGTGCTGGTGCAACGGGTCGTTGCTGTGGTGTCTGACCAGGGCAGTATGCAGGAGTGGTCGATCCATACTGCGGTGCAGGGGGCATGTACCGAGGTCGTACGTTGCTCCCTTGAGGCTGGCATGGCATCTTCCTCTGGCACTCTCGCTCGATCTTGGATCTTGTTTTCAACCACTATGGCCTTGTCAACCAGCTTCTGGAAGCTTACGTAGTCATTGTTGAGGAGCTGAACCTGGATCTCATTGTTCAACCCTCTCATGAACAGGTACTGCTTCCTCTGGTCTGAGTTGACATCTTTGGGAGCATACCGGGATAGTTGTATGAACTTGTTGAGGTACTCATTCACGCTTTTCTGTCCTTGGCGGAGACTGTCAAATTCTTGTCTCTTGAGCATCATTACACCAGCAGGGATATAATGAGAGCGGAAACTCTCCTTGAACTCAGTCCAAGTGATTGTCTCCGGGTTGACATGTGCTTTGCATAGGGCATCCCACCAGTCAGAGGCAGCTCCCATAAGTTGGTGCGACGCAAAGAGAACCTTCTCTCGGTCATTGCACTGTACAATGGCAAGCTTCTTCTCCATGGATTTCAACCAATCATCGGCCTTCATGGGATCACTAGCTTGAGCAAAGGTGGGTGGCCGAGTCCTCATGAACTCTCCTAGTCTGTTGTGAGCCGGCGGTGGTGGTGGCAGTGGTGCCGGAACGGGGTTGTGGTTGGCTTGCAACTGACCCAAAGTTTGGATCATGGTTTGCATAAGCTGGTTTTGCATGCCCATCAAACTTTCTAGGTTGTTCTCGCCAGCTTCGGGGTTAACAGGAACTTCCTCGTGATCATCCTCTTGGTTGTCACGGATGTTCCTTCGGCCGGCGTTTCCTCTCACCATCTGTGAGAGACATCGAAATAGAATAGAATGTCAGGAGGTTAGGTAGATTCACTCAACTATATGCATCAAGGTGAGTTGGACTATATATATTAGCCCATATGAGGATGTGAACAAGTGCTGAGGCATCTTACACCTCTTTCTACATATGTGTGGATATGAACAACGTTTTGGAGGACGTCCCACAACTCACACTAAGCACACAATCACAAACAATCATTGCAAGGGCTCATACAACTCCTATTCAAGGCTGGTTTCCTATGCCAAGGTAGTTTTAAAGCCAATCTAAGCGTCCTAGGGTGCTTCCTTTGGTCAGAGTGGCTTAACTACCAATCTGTGTCCAACACTAATCTGTGACTCCTATTTAGGGGTGTAACCTACTATTAACCCGTGGTTCTAATATCAATATGAGGTTTCTATCTAGGCGTGTAACCTACTGTCAACCCGTGGCTCTGATACCAATCTGTGACGCCCTCAATTCTGTGGAAAACCACGGAACCGAGAATTAATGCATATGTGTGCCCAGGATGTTCATCACACATACACATATGTTCCACAAACTGAATTCAGAATATATATAACCACGAATAACAGAGTTTATTACAATGTCTCATGAGTCTTGGACTCATGTTCACAGAGGAAGTCTTATTTCTATGCAGCGGAAGTCTTTATTCTAATGCGGAAGCAATTCTAAGCAGAAGTGGCTCCATCTCCACTCCCTCCACAGGCAAGGTTGAGAATAGATCACACGTCTTAATGTTCCACTTGGTCTTCATAGTAGTCTTATCCTGCTGCTGATGAGGAGATAATAATGCAAGTTTGAGTACAATGATGTACTCAGCAAGTGCGGGAAACACATGATATGTAGCTCATAACAAGGTAGGTATAAAAAGGCTCATTTGCAGAAAAACAGATTTATAAACCATGATAAAACAGCAACTTAACTTTAGATGAATGTAATCCCAGCATGTATTAAATTACCAACATACCTCCATTACTTTCCGTGTTCCACCCGAACATTAATCAACTTCTTTCTTACTCACGAATACCTCCTCGTATTCGCTACCATCTCACGAATACCTTCCGTATTCGCTACCATCTCATCTCATAAACAACTTTCGTCTCACACCGAGACCAATCTTGTTGCCATCACTCAACAGTCATGCAACCATCTTATCACCCAGACTCAACAGTCCCAAAAACCAAACCATAACCAAAACCAATAACCATAACCGATAACCATCCCAATAACCATCCCAACTAATCATGGCAGTTTAGCCAAACGCTCATGACCGTAAGCTCGGCTATCATGATAGTTTTAGACTCTGCAGAGCTCGCACCTCTTTACCAACAAGTTTGTGATTTCGTCACCCGTCGGCGACTGCAGAATCTCCATTATACCAGTACACAACCGTCGGTGTATGGTCAAGAGATCACAAAATAGCCTTTACAAAGGGGTTACTAGATGTATGGACTCACTAAGGTTTCACCGGCAGGCTAGAATCTCCAATTCTCCCACCCAAGGACCCCTCTTGTGCCATGCAGTTCCTAGGGCAGTCCTCACTCGACTCCCATTCCCCGCGCCTTCCACAGTCCATAACACTCTAGCAACTTACCTAATTATTCAGCTAAGCCGCACCCATACTTGGCCTTGTGGTGGCACTGTTATCCTGGCATGTGCATGCATGAACCGGTCCTTAGATCTACGGAAAGTAAACCACCATCCCATGCTACCTCATTCACAAACCCAGTCTTGCCTAGATCTCCCTCCGATCCATGTTTATTAACATCATCAGTTTCTCATATCATTACGAGTGCAGTTAGCTAGACACATCTATCTCGCTTCCCAATCCCATGGACTCAGCGAAGCATAAAGCAAAAATCATACCCGACCCATAAACTTCCCTGGCGACAAGGGTGGTTTAACCAAAACTAGTAAACTCCTATAAAAACGGTTTCCCATCATGTTTGACTCAGCACACACACCTTTTCGCAAAACAAAACAGTTTTACCCAAAACATAGGATCAATATGGTCAAGGAGCACTTGCCTTGTTCTTGCGGTTCCGGTTGTCCTTGGATCTCAAAACCTTGTTGCTGCAGTTCGTCGTAGACAGCTCCCTGAGCTTGTCCTGCTAAGTAGGATTACGTGCATAGAAGATTCACAACAATCAATATCATGCACAAACCTTAAACTAGATGCGATGATTCACATGCATGCTATCCTATGATTAGTTTTATTGGTTTGCACGTGTTCTTGCATGGCTTGCATGGACAGAGGTGTTCAGATCAAAGGTGTACGTGGCGATGATCTTGTCTTTTAGATCAACCTGATCATCAAGTGATCTGTCCACGAGAAGCCTTCTGTTCGAAAGGAATCAAAGAACGGATGCAGAAAGAATACAACGATGTCGTAAGGTGGTATTGGAGACCTACCTTACGTTCCTCTCGGTCTCGAGGTCCTCCTCAGATCGTTGGGCTTTCTCCGGTGATCTTCTTTGCCGTGCTTCGGCGACGGTTTACTCGGCGGGTTGGGACTTAGGACTCTAAGTTGTCGGCTCAGGAGATGGAAAAGAAGTTTGTGGTTTCGGCCAGGGGTTCTAGGTTCTATTTATAATCGGGAAGAGAAGAGTCCTAATCTGATTGCATCCCGAATAAGAGTCCTATTCAGATCGTCGTTAGATCCTAACATCTTATCTTTAATTGATTCGATGTGGAATTCAGGTCGGTTTCTGCTCCGGTATTTCTACGCGTACAGAATCTAAAAACCGTTCCTAGAACTCGTTACCTCCTAGGTTATGAGCTCCGGAGGCTCCACGTGTCCACCAGGCCCGGTCTCTCCCTTTCTGCAGAGACGGGCTCCGGTTGTGCCGCGTGTCAAACGAGCAAGACTTCCCTCTTCTTCGGAGGTGAGCTCCGCGTGCGCCACGTATCCTGGTGGTCGGGACCTCCTCTCTTACTCGGAGGTGGCTCCGCGCACGCCACGTGTTAGTGCCGGTCTTTCCTTCTTCCCTCAGAGACATGCTCCATGGTTGACACGTGTTCAACAGTGTTGGACCTCCCGGAGATAAGCTCCGGTGGTGACACGTGTTCGATAGAACCGGTCCTCTCAGAGTTGAGCTCCGAGATCGACACGTATCCCGCGCGACTGGTCTCTGATTTCCGCAGTGACTAGCTCCGAAGGTGACATGTGTCCTGCGGAAATGCCTTTGCTTCTTCAGGCTAGCTCCGAGGGCAACACGTGTCCCACATGGTCGGACCTCTCCCCTTTTGTGGAGATGAGCCCCGAACCTGCCACGTAGCCATTTTAGCGGCGGACCTCTCCCCACTTTGCAGGGACGAGCTCCGAACACGCCACGTGGCCAACTGGCCGCGGTAAGTTGTCTTCGGCGCTCTCGGTGAACTGGATTCGGCTCTTATTGGCTATTTTTTTGATATTTTTCTCTGTTCCTACTTTTCTTAAAATGTTTTCTCTTCATAAAACATGAACATATGCAGACACCCGAGATGAGGGTGTCACACAACACGTTCCCCAGCTAACCACCTTACCACTCCGCTGTATTGTCGCTTCGTTTGGTCACAATTTGACGAATTCCGCCGAGCACCGAGGCTCACCAGCGGGAAACCGAAGTGGTCTCACGTGGACAGCCCTACCGAAAGCTTCTCAGGCCCGAGCAAGAGCACCCTCGGATGCGCTAGGACCCCCTGATGCTCATCCCCGAAGCTCAAGCCATGATATGATCTACCGGACTCGAATTTGAGAAAAGTTCTCGGACGGGCACAATCCGACCTTCCGGTACGGAAATCCCAAATTCGATCTCCTTTCTCGTTCTTAGCTCATCAATTCTTGCACACGGGACCACCACTAGTCGGCGATGATTATCCCTTCACAACCCTAGCTGGAAAAACACACGTAGACCGCATGAATTCCAGGATTTCCGAGCTCAAACGCGGAGGTGGTCTCGGGTGCACGGTGAGACACCATTAGCCGCCGGTGCCGAGCAGTTTTGAGGCTAGGCCGAGCATCCTCAGGGTTCACTGGTTCCGTGGCATCATTTCACCAAGCTTCTAGCAGTCTAGGCTAGCTGGCCGACGCTGCCGAAGGTGAGCCGAGACGTAGCACCGTCGCCGGCGGGGTTCAAGCCACCCCCGGTCAAGGAAAGTTGTTCCAGCGTGTTCAGCATGTGGCTTTAGACCCTAGCGGCGAGGAAGGGCTCGGGGGATGGCCGGGAGACCGGAATCCATCAAACTCCAGTGAGCCCAGCGGCGCACGGGCGCGGGTGGCCTAAGGTTGAAGATGACCGGCGGGTCCCGCTCGTCAGTGACAGTGATTTAAATCTCTGATCGGCTGCGGCACTGGGATCTCTTGTGGCTGCGCGGGAAATGTCCAGTAGCCCCGTGTGGCTCGTCCCAGCGTGTGACACATGTCCCCTGGACCCACAGTCAGCTTTTGAACATTTTAGGATTTTCAGATTTCAGTTCAAAGTTTAAATAGCCACAACATTGGGTAGAAGAATCCAAAAATTGTGAAACATATTTTGTTGGATTCCTATAATAGAGTAATATCAAAATATGAAACCCAATTTGTATGAAACTCATTATTTAATTCTGGAAAATTCTTTAAAGCTTTTCAGAAAAAGAATTTTAGAGGGAGTTTGGTTCATCCAAAAATACTCAAATTTTGCCAGAATATTCTCTAGGATATTTGTGAACTCCTGTAAAAGTTTCAGATCATTTGGAGTTGATGTGCTCAGGGCAATTTAGATTTGAATTTGCTGTGTTCAATTTGAATACAGAAACATTTTCAGAGAAGTTCCTGAATTTGGAAATTCAGTTCTGGGTAAATCTTAGCTCCAAAAATACTAGGAAAATTCATGCAAGCTATATGAACTATAATTGAAATTGTAGTTCGCTCATCTTGGCATGAACATGGATGTGATCTCAGAATTAATTCTTCTTTGCTTAATTGCTTAGAAAATTGTTCTGAACAAACCACTCAATGAAAAGTGCTAATTTTTGGTCCAGAGGACTTTCATGTGACAAGGAACTCACATGAAAATTCTCAGCTACATTGGAGCTCTGGATCACCCCTGTTCTGTTTAACCACTTAAGATGATCAATATAGAAGAGGGGGAAAACCACTTAACACTTAATCATGTGCTTAGATCCAAACCCAAACCACTAGCACCAGTGTCATTTTAAATTCTTAAACAGAGTTCCAGTTTTTTTTTGAAAACTTGTTATTAGGACTTGTAGCAAAGTCTTTAAAATTAAACAATTGTGCATATGCATTACGTGTAGCATCTACGTGAAGGACTTCAAGTCATTGGAATGGAGATCGAAGGAGGGAGGCAAGAGATCAAGCCAAGTGGTCTTCACTAACTGAGATATATATATTAGTCCCCTGCAAAACAAAGGCAAGCGCCGGTTTGCATCTAAATTTACAAGCTTTTATTTGTATTCACTTTACTTGGTCTAGTAATTTGTTTAGTAAATTAAGTCTAGATGGTATGAAGCCTCAAATGCATGACCCAGAAAACCATGGAGTTTAAATGTAGAATAGGTTATCATTGATTATAACTGCTGATCTCAAATTAACAAAAGTGGATTAAAAGAAGCAAAACTCGAGTGGGCAGTTTCCTACTCGTGAAACGGGGTTAAGGGGGATCAATCGGAAGAGTTGGGAATTGATCCTCATAGTTCGGGATGGAGACCGGGCAGTGGATGGAAGGATCAAGGACGTGGTCCTGTGAACCTAGTCTATGTCCAAGTCGATTAAGGTCCGTTCTCGTGTGCGGCCCCGCTGGACAAGTTTGAGATGTGTACCGGATGCATACTGGCTATATGGGACCCAGGAAACCGATGTAACATGTTAACCTGGGTGTCGAGGCATACCTCACCGTCTGATGCCGATGCTGAAAGGATAGAGAAGTCGGCTCTATGAGGGTTTGTCGTAGGGAGACTTAATCCCAGTCGATGGGACCGGTTCGACACTTGGGCGTCGTGTGAAAGGTTTCCACGTACGACGTCAGTGACGGTTGCTGTGTGCAACGTCGAGTACGAGCGTACGTGTCGTGTCAGCCGGGTGTTTTTGATTGCAATCACCGTCGCTCACGGTAGTGAGCATACTTGTACACTGAGTCGTGACGTAGTAATAAACTGGGAGGTCATTTAATATGCTTTGCGAGTAATCCTCATAATGGAGATGAGGAATGATCAACACTTTCACTAAATTTAATTTCCACCTTGGGCTAGTAGCATCGAGGCAAAGCGTTTCTTGTTTGATTGTGGAGTCTCGACGTTGATGGCGCAATGTCCGTATGAGTCTAGGGTAGCTCACTAAAGTTACTTTCACCTCGGGCAAGTGACATCGAGATAAAGCGTTTCTTGTTTGATTGTGGAGTATCGATGTAAATTGCGCGAGGGCTATAAAAGTGCTTAAAACTTGAAGTAAGGACTCTCATTTAGCTCAAGTTCATCGTTTGTGCAAACTTCTATAAGCAGCCCTCTATTTTCATCATGTAGAGTTTCATGACTAGGGTGACGGGTCAGTCTTGCTGAGCTTCTTGCTCACAGATACTGCATAAGTTGTTTTGCAGGTAATAACTGTACGCTGATATGTACGGGTGTCCGATGAGACTCGGAGCTCTCCGAGTGATGAACTCATGGCAACCCTTGCCGCGGCTATTGTGATAGTGTTGCTAGCGATAAGGGTCCGTGGGCCGGACACCTTCTCTGTTGCTTAGCATAGGTATGAGACGTGACTTGTAATAGTCTTCCGCTGTAGAATAATTTGAGAAGTATTTGTAAAATTTACACTTGTAAGCTTCTGCTTGATTTATGTAATATGATGCTTTGTTATGTGTGCTGTTGGGTGTCGCATCGCACGACACCACCCAATGCGATTCCCTGGCGAGGTGGCCTGTTTCCGTGAACCGGGACGGCGGGCCCTCACAGCGTGGTATCAGATCCGCATTGGTAATAGCACACGGAATAAGGATCGTATTACGACAAAAACTTAGGGTACGGTGAGGAAACGGTATTAGGCCCACATAAGGACTATAGTAGTATAGTTACTTAAAGTGGCAACACTAACATACGTGTTATAATTCTGAATTTTGATTATGTAACGATGCACCTACATTCAGGTAGGAATGGTAAGGAACACCACCGAAAGCGGTTCAATTTCGGTTAGCTCCCTTGACGAGGAAAGTGGTTCAGGGATAGGTCTCACTTGGTGTGAGACGTTAATATGAACCTCTTGGACTCTTCATGTTCCTGAGTTCATATGAAATGCTGATCCCTAGCGTGCATTAGGCAAGCAAGTGGAGACCCCATCATGTGCTCAGTAACACGATAGTGTGTTCGTCTGGAAATAGCCCAGGAGTACATACGCAGCGCTTGCCATCGGCGTGCGCTGCAGGGCAGTAGGTGGTATCTGTTGGGTTGATAACATTCCCAACCGTGACGACCCGTTCATGATATACTCGGGTTCCCCATCGTGTGGTGTTGAAACACGATCATGTACCTTGAGACGTGACTTAACTCAAGGACGGCCGTATGGCAATGATACGGGCGTTTGTATTTACTTTCTAATATGGAATTGCCTGAAATGAAACAACCTTTCAGTGCACCACTATTGAGTGTTCTTCTGCAGGTACTAACCATGTACGTATCCCGTGTAGTACACGTGTGCGAGAGAACGTTTAGTGCCACTGATAAACCGGATATGCCGGTATAATCCGGTTTAGGATTTTCATTTGGAGAGGCAACGTAGTACCGACATGGTTCTTACGGTGCATCGACACCGTACTAAACTTAATAACCTCTTCCCTATGAAGAATCAATTCATGAACTAACTTTCAACTAAAAATGGAAGTTTGAAATAAGTATTAGTTATTGAACTCTTATTTTGAGCTAAGATTCAAATGAGAGAAGGTTTAGGTTTCAAAGATTTCAAAAACAGAGTGATCTGTTTCTGGCAGGAATTCTTGCTGGACTTTAACAGAGCATAACTCTGAGTAGCTTGATCAAATTAAGGTGTATGATACAGTTATGGAAAGATTTTCAAGTTCTCTACAACCTGTATTATAGACCTCCAGAGCAAAATCATATCTTAAGTTGGTGAAAAGTCCAGTTGAAGGCAAACTGTCCAGAACCAGGACAGCAGCAAAACCTCTCTGGACCTTTCTGTTTTTAAGCTCTAACCTGTTGTAGAAAAATCCCTAAGGATCGTGTGACACACCTTTGGAAAGGTTATGAGATATACAACATTGTTGTAGTTCAAAGATTGTTCAGATTCTTGTTGTATTTTCATATACAACTGTGATAAAGTCAGCCACATACAAAGGAGATGCTGGCAAATTTTATCCAGAAAGTCTGTCAACTTTGCGAAATCATAACTTTTGATCCAGAATTGATATGGAGGCATTTGGATACTCGTTGGAAAGATACTAAATTTAAATTTAACTTTGGTATTCAACATGAGTTATGAAAATGCTTTTAACTGGATCGAAATCTGGTTTGTTTAAGGACCGGTCAATCTGCTTTTAAAATCCTTGCTGTTAGCTACACCAGCTTGCGCTTAAATCATTTTGCTTACAAGTTAAGATTTCATTATCAGTGTTGCACTACTTTGTTTATTCAATAAATCAAGTGATAGTGTTGAACTGATAATGAACTCGTGCAATTGCAGAATAGTGCGAACTCGTTCCATGAGTGAGGTGGGTGGTTCCAGTGGCGGTGGTGGTGATAACTCCCCACAGCGGGAGCAGCGAGCTCCACAACCGCAGCCGCCACCAGGACCTTCACCCACGGTCACAATGGCGGACATTCTGGCCACCATGACGGGTGCAAGCAATGAGCGAACCGACTTTCTCCGCACCCTGTTGATGAATACATCCTGTCAAGGGGGATGTCAAGACGAAGACTTGCGCCAACCTCAACTGAATTCCTATGTTGAGTTCTTGGCAACTCAACCACCGGTTTTCATTGAAGCTGAGGATCCTCTGGTGGCGGATAGCTGGATCCGTACCATTGAGTCTAAGTTCAGGTTGCTTCAAAGCACCGAACATCAGAAGGTTTTATACGCACGCAACAACTTCACGGGTCCGCCAGTGCATGGTGGGCAAATCAACTCGCCTCCTTACCAGCTGGACATGACTTTACATGGGCAGAATTCGGGAAGGCGTTTCTCGCATATCATGTTCCTTCCAGAATAATTCAGCGGAAACTCGAGGAGGGAGGGGTGCATACGAGCGTTCGCCAGTGTTCAACAAGCTGGCACAGTATGCGCCTCAACATGTGAACACCAAAGCACAAAAGTGTGAATGGTTCTTCCGCAGCCTCAATCCCAAGCTAAAGGAGAGACTCGTTTTAGCTGATCGAAAGAACTTCAACGAATTGATGAGTGCTGCCATCATGGTTGAAGATGCTCAGCGAGAAGTTCAGGCTGAGAAAAGAAAGAACCAGATACCACCGGAGAGTAGCAGTAGTGCTCCGCAGAAATACAGGGTGGTAGACAGTACCTTGAACTGTCAGCTGATGCAGCCGGCTCGACGACTCCAGCAACATTCGGGTCGTTCAGCTCAATACTCTGAAGTCGGACAGCTGCAATAACGGTATATGCAGCCACGTTATTCTGTTCCTCAAGTGTTCTTGCCGCAGCAGAATACAACTAGTGTCCGTACACAGAGCAACCAGGAACCGTCTGAGAAACCGTGCTTCACGTGCGGGTACTTGGGTCACATCAGAAGGAAGTGTCCAGAAAGGATACACCACAGAGAAACTATACCGGGGCGGGGTATAAATCAACCCCGTGCTCAGCTTCAAGGAACAGCACCAAAATCCGGGTGCATTTATCATACAGCTCTAGAGGATGTGCCAGATGGGGCACCTGTGCTAGCGGGAATGTTCACCCTCAATGGACTGCCCGTGTTAATTTTATTTGACTATGGAGCTACACACAATTTCATCAGCGGGTTGTTTGTGTGCAAACCTGAGCTCTCCACCTCTACACCGAAGGATCACTACCTTATCCGCTCACCTGGTGGAAATATAGCTGCTAATGAAGTAGTGATCAAAGCACCCTTGTGCTTAGGTGGGAACATATACCCCACAACTCTCATTGTGTTAGAGGGGGAAAAAGATCGACGTGATTTTAGGAATGGCGTGGATGAACTACCACGGGGCTGTTCTTGACATTGGTCCACGGATTGTTAGTTTGGACTCTCCAATCTACGGTCTCCAAACGCTCATACTTGAAGCCGTGGATTCTAAAAATCCAGTGGTGTACCACAGTGTGACCACAAAACTGGAGGATATTCCAGTGGTCCGTGAGTATCCAGATGTGTTTCCCAATGATCTTCCAGGGATGCCGCCTGAGAGGGATGTGGTATTCAAGATCAAGTTAGCACCGGGAACCACACCAATATCTCGGAGGCCGTACAAAATGTCTCCGAAGGAATTAGCTGAATTGAAAGAACAGTTAAAGGACTTAATGGATAAAGGATTCATCCGACCAAGCTTATCGCCATGGGGCTGTTCAGCCCTCTTTGTGAAGAAAAAGGATGAGTCACTTCGGTTATGTGTGGATTATCGGGCGCTGAATGCAGTGACGATCAAAAATAAATACCCACTGCCGCGGATCGATATATTGTTTGATCAGTTGGTGGGTGCCAAGGTATTCTCCAAGATGGACTTACGGTCCGGTTATCATCAGATAAAGATCAGAGCGGAGGATATACCGAAGATGGCTTTCTCGACTAGATACGGGCTCTATGAGTATCTAGTCATGTCTTTCGGGCTAACAAATGCACCCGCGCACTTCATGTATCTCATGAATTCTGTATTCATGCCAGAGTTGGATAAGTTCGTAGTGGTTTTCATCGACGACATTCTCGTATACTCCAAATTGGAGGAGGAGCACACCAAACATCTTCATATTGTGCTCCAACGCTTACGGGAACATAAGCTGTATGCCAAATTCAGCAAATGTGAATTCTGGATCAGAAAAGTATCCTTCTTAGGCCACATTATTTCAGCGGAGGGTGTGGCCGTGGATCCAACTAAAATTGAGCAAGTCTTGAAGTGGGAGTCTCCAACATCTGTTCATCAAATCCGTAGTTTTCTGGGGCTAGCGGGTTACTATCGAAGATTTATTCCCAGCTTCTCGAAGGTGGCTAAACCAATGACAGAATTATTGAAGAAGAGCAGCAAGTATGTATGGACAGAGGCCTGTGAAGAGGGATTTCAAACTTGAAGAAACATCTCACAACGGCACCGGTGTTAGCCCAACCGGATACAACAAAGCCATTTGATGTTTATTGTGATGCCTCAGGCATTGGACTTGGCTGCGTCTTAATGCGAGATAGACACGTGATCACGTATGGGTCTCGTCAACTCTGCAACCACGAGCAGCCCTACCCCACTCATGACTTAGAGCTTGCTGCAGTGGTGCTTGCGTTGAAGATGTGGAGGCACTACTTACTTGGAAATTTAGTGCACCTCTACACCGACCATAAGAGCCTCAAATATATATTCACTCAGAAGGATATCAACATGAGGCAGTGGAGATGGTTGTAATTAATCAAATATTATGAGCTCGAGATCCATTACCATCCGGGCAAAGCTAACATGGTGGCTGATGCACTCAGTCGTAAGTCCCATGTTAATAATTTGTCCGTTGTTCCGGAGGAGGATGAAGAACCAAGCTTGCAGGTGATTCCGTATGGGGCGTTGTATAATCTTGCTCTTGTGCCTACCATTATAGAGGAGATTGTACAACCCCAGAAGAGGGATAAAGGAATGCGGAAAATCCGGGCAAGAATCAATGAGGATAAAATGAAGTGTTTCCGGGAAGATGAACAAGGTGTGTTATGGTTTAACAACCGTATCGTGGTACCTTGGAACCTGAAGCTAAGGAAGAAAATCCTCGATGAAGCTCATATGTCCAAGTACTTGATACATCCAGGGAGCAATAAGATGTATCAAGACCTGAAAACAAAATTTTGGTGGACTCGGATGAAGCGAGAAATTGCCAAGTATGTATCCGAGTGTGATACATGTCGGCGAGTCAAAGCTGATCACATAAAGAAAGCGGGAATGCTACAACCATTACGTATTCCGGCATGGAAGTGGGAGGACATCAGCATGGACTTTATTGTTGGACTACCTCTCACGTCCAGAAAGCATGACTCCATTTGGGGGATTGTTGATCGCTTAACAAAATCAGCCCACTTCATCCCAGTGAGTACAAGATTTTCAACTAAGCAATATGCAGAGTTGTATCTTTCAGGGATTGTGTGCTTACATGGAGTCCCTAAAACCATTATCTCAGACCGAGGTTCAATATTTGTTGCTCATATCTGGGAGCAACTACATGAATCTCTGGGAACAAAGTTAATCAGAAGCTCAGCATACCATCCTCAGACTGACGGTCAAACGGAGAGGGTGAATCTAATTTTAGAAGATATGCTGAGATCATGTGCCATAGATCATGGAAAGAATTGGGATAAACATTTGCCCTTAGTGGAGTTCTCTTACAACAATGGTTACCAATCCAGTATTAAAATGGCACCATACGAAGCACTTTATGGCAGGAAGTGCCGCACACCACTCAATTGGTGTGAATCTGGCGAAAGGGTGATTTTCGGCATTGATCTTGTAAAAGATGCCGAAGAGCGAGTCCAGCTGATTCCAGAAAACCTCAGAGCCGCTCAATCTCGCCAGAAGAGTTATGCGGACCAGCGACGCCGACCCTTGTGTTTTGAAGTCGGAGATCACGTCTATCTCCGAGTATCCCCGATGAAGGGAATTCATTGATTCAGGGTCAAGGGAAAGCTAGCTCCTCGCTTTGTGGGTCCGTTCATTTTACAGAACTGTGTGGGCCAGTAGCCTACCGTTTGGAGCTGCCACCTTCTTTATCGGGCATCCACGACATCTTCCATGTCTCACAGTTGAGAAAGTGTTTGAAGAGGCCAACGGACATCCTTTCGGAAGACATGGAGATATTGCAGCCGGATCTCACCTACGCCGAGCAGCCCATCAAGATTATCGACGAGAAGAGCCAGATCACTCGAAATCGGACTTTGAAATTTTACAAAGTTATGTGGAGTAATCACACACCAGAAGAAGTGACTTGGGAGAGTGAAGATTACATCCACAAGAACTATCCGGAACTTTTGTCGTAACTTTTGTAATTTCCTTCTGCCTCATTTTTCTTTTGTAATCTCGGGACGAGATTCCCTTTTAAGGGGGGAGGAATGTAAAGGTCCCAAATGTATGAGTACAAAGAAAACATGAGTTTGCACAAAGGTTGGAGTCATGTGTATGAAAAAGGGGATTACTTGAAACTTTTTCCACATATGATAACACATGTGAGATTCTTCTAAACAAACTTAGGGTTACTGCATGGGTGGACCTCATGTGGATTAAAACCACAGAAGTGAAGAACTCAAGTGCAATGGGAGGGTTTAAAAATCAGAGTTTGAACTAAATGTCCAACTCAAATTTCAAATGAGGGGGGGGGGACACAATGGTAATTCAAACTGTTGTGTTCAAAATATTCTTTGCAGCAGCTAAAACCAGAATCAAATTGCATATTTGGATTCCTTAGGTCCAAATTAGTGGGTAGGCAAAGTTTCATTAATTTTTGAAAAGATTTGCTACACATTTTTCCAAAAAGGACTTAAATTTGCAATGAATTCAAACAGACATTTGAGTTTGGATGGAATTTGTCCAACTATCCGAAAACAGCTCAGTTTTCAACTTTAAAACATTTGGATTGATTATTTGCCAAACTGTGGAGATCTTTTTGGAGGAATGATTGAGTGGACCCCACGTGTCATTGGGAGGAGTTCAGTGTGCAAAAGATCTTCAGTCAGGGCAGTCCACAGTCGTTGTTTTTCATCCTCCCCGCGAAGTAACCGCGCCACCGCGACACCCGGGCTGTTCTCATTGCGTGACACAGGGGCCAACCAGAGCCACCTCCCCCCCTCATGATCGTCGAGCTGGCGACCTGTTTTCCCCGCGCTTATCACCGCAGCTCGCGCGTCGTCTCTGTTCCCACTCTCGCGCACAACAGAGACCTGCCGGTGCCGCTTCCCATTTGGCCTGTTGCAAACCGGCGTTGTCCCTCCGCTAGGCGAGTGATCCACGGCAAAAGTGAGCGCCAACACGTTCCCCAGCTAACCAACTTACCACTCCGCTGTATTGTCGCTTCGTTTGGTCACAATTTGACGAATTCCGCCGAGCACCGAGGCTCACCGGCGGAAAACCGAAGTGGTCTCACGTGGACAGTCCTACCGAAAGATTCTCAGGCCCGAGCAAGAGCACCCTCGGACACGCTAGGACCCCCTGATGCTCGTCCCCGAGGCTCAAGCCATGATATGATCTACCGGACTCGAATTTGAGAAAAGTTCTCCGGCGGGCACAATCCGACCTTCTGGTACGGAAATCCCAAATTCGATCTCCTTTCTCGTTCTTAGCTCGTCAATTCTTGCACACGGGACCGCCACTAGTCGGCGATCATTATGCCTTCACAACCCTAGCTGGAAAAACGCACGTAGACGGCATGAATTCCAGGATTTCCGAGCTCAAACGCGGAGGAGGTCTCGGGTGCACGGTGAGACACCATTAGCCGCCGGTCCTGAGCAGGTTTGAGGCTAGGACGAGCATCCTCAGGGTTCACGGGTGCCGTGGCGCCATTTCACCTAGCTTCTAGCAGTCTAGGCTAGCTGGCCGACGCTGCCGAAGGTGAGCCGAGATGTTGCACCGTCACCGGCGGGGTTCGAGCCACCCCCGGTCGGGGGAAGTTGTTCCAGCGTGTTCAGCATGTGAATTTAGGCTCTAGCAGAGAGGAAGGGCTGGGGGGATGGCCGGGAGACCGGAATCCGTCAAACTCCGGCGAGCCCGGCGGCGCACGGGCGCGGGTGGCCTGAGGTTGAAGCTGACCGGCGGGTCCCGCTCGTCAGTGACAGTGATTTAAATCTATGATCGGCTGCGGCGCTGGGATCTCTTGTGCCTGCGCGGGAAATGTCCAGTAGCCCCGTGTGGCTCGTCCCAGCGAGTGACACATGTCCCTTGGACCCACAGTCAGCATTTGAACATTTTAGGATTTTAAGATTTCAGTTCAAAGTTTAAATAGCCACAACTTTGGGTAGGGGAATTCAAAAATTGTGAAACAAATTTTGTTGGATTCCTCTAATAGATTAATATCAAAATATGAAACCCAATTTGTATGAAACTCATTATTGAATTCTGGAAAATTCTTTAAAAATGTTCGGAAAAAGAATTTTAGAGGGAGTTTGGTTCATCCAAAAATCCTCAAATTTTGCCAGAACATTTTCTAGGGTATTAGTGAACTCCTGTAAAAGTTTCAGACCATTTGGAGTTGATTTGCTCAGGGCAATTTAGATTTGAAGTTGCTGTGTTCAATTTGAATACAGAAACATTTTCAGAGAAGTTCCTGAATTTGGAAATTCAGTTCTGGGTAAATCTTAGCTCCAAAAAATGCTAGGAAAATTCATGCAAGCTATATGAACTATAATTGAAATTTTAGTTCACTCATCTTGGCATGAACATGGATGTGATCTCAGAATTAATTCTTCTTTGCTTAATTGCTTAGAAAATTGTTCTGAACAAACCACTCAATGAAAAGTGCTAATTTTTGGTACAGAGGACTTTCTTGTGACAAGGAACTCACATGAAAATTCTCAGCTACATTGGAGCTCTGGATCACCCCTGTTCTGTTTAACCACTTAAGGTTATCAATATAGAAGAGGGGGAAAACCACTTAACACTTAATCATGTGCTTAGATCCAAACCTAAACCACTAGCACCAGTGTCATTTTAAATTCTTAAACAGAGTTCCAGTTTTTTTTTTGAAAACTTATTATTAGGACTTGTAGCAAAGTCTTTAAAATTAAACAATTGTGCATATGCATTACGTGTAGCATCTACGTGATGGACTTCAAGTCATTGGAGTAGAGATCAAAGGAGGGAGGCAAGAGATCAAGCCAGGTGATCTTCACTAACTGAGATATATATATTAGTCCCCTGCAAAACAAAGGCAAGCCCCGGTTTGCATCTAAATTTACAAGGTTTTATTTGTATTCACTTTACTTGGTCTAGTAATTTGTTTAGTACATTAAGTCTAGATGGTATGAAGCCCCAAATGCATGACCCAGAAAACCATGAAGTTTAAATGTAGAATAGGTTATCATTGATTATAACTGCTGATCTCAAATTAACCAAAGTGGATTAAAAGAGGCAAAACTCGAGTGGGCAGTTTCCTACTCGTGAAACGGAGTTAGGGGGGATCAATCAGAAGAGTTGGGAATTGATCCTCATAGTTGGGTATGGAGACCGGGCAGTGGATGGAAGGATCAAGGACGTGGTCCTGTGAACCTAGTCTATGTCCGAGTCGATTGAGGCCCGTTCTCGTGTGCGGCCCCGCTGGACAAGTTTGAGATGTGTACCGGATGCATACTGGCTATATGGGACCCAGGAAACCGATGTAACATGTTAACCTGGGTGTCGAGGCATGCCTCACCGTCTGATTACGATGCTGAAAGGATAGAGAAGTCAGCTCTACGAGGGTTTGCCGTAGAGACTTAATCCCAGTCGGTGGGACCGGTTCGACACTTGGGTGTCGTGTGAAAGGTTGCCACGTACGACGTCAGTGACGGTTGCTGTGTGCAACGTCGAGTACGGGTGTACGTGTCATGTCAGCCGGGTGTTTTTTATTGCAATCACTGTCGCTCGCGGTAGTGAGCATACTTGTACACTGAGTCGTGACGTAGTAATAAACTGGGAGGTATTTAATATGCTTTGCGAGTAATCCTCATAATGGAGATGAGGAATGATCAACACTTTCATTAAATTTAATTTCCACCTTGGGCTAGTAGCGTCGAGGCAAAGCGTTTCTTGTTTGATTGTGGAGTCTCAACGTTGATGGCGCAATGTCCGTATGAGTCTAGGGTAGCTCACTAAATTTACTTTCACCTCGGGCAAGTGACATCGAGATAAAACGTTTCTTGTTTGATTGTGGAGTCTCGATGTAAATTGCGCGAGGGCTATAAAAGTGCTTAAAACTGGAAGTAAGGACTCTCCTTTAGCTCAAGTTCATCGTTTGTGCAAACTTCTATAAGCAGCTCTCTATTTTCATCATGTAGAGTTTCATGACTAGGGTGATGGGTCAGTCTTGCTGAGCTTCTTGCTCACAGATACTGCATAAGTTGTTTTGCAGGTAATAACTGTACGCTGATATGTACCGGTGTCCGATGAGACTCGGAGCTCTCCGAGTGGTGAACTCATGGCAACCCTTGCCGCGGCTATTGTGATAGTGTTGCTAGCGAGAAGGGTTCGCGGGCTGGACACCTTCTGTGTTGCTTAGCATAGGTATGAGACGTGAGTTGTAATAGTCTTCCGCTGTAGAATAATTTGAGAAGTATCTGTAAAATTTACACTTTGTAAGCTTCCGCTTGATTTATGTAATATGATGCTTTGTTATGTGTGCTGTTGGGTGCCGCATCGCACGGCACCACCCAATGTGATTCCCGGACGAGGTGCCCCGTCTCCGTGAACCGGGACGGTGGGCCCTCACATCTCACATGTTGAGGGCTTCCAAATGTTACAAACAAAACTAAAATAATCTAACACGAAGAATGACACAAATAGTAGCAAGAGTGTGTGAGAGATCAAACCAAGAGCTCATGGCGATGAGAACGTCCCCCTCCCTTTCCCAATCCCCCAAATCCTCAAGAATTTGATCTTTGGGCTTTAGATTGTGTGGAGAGGAGTGTTTTCGAGCTCTTGGAGACAGTGGCGACACTAGGGTTCGAGAGTCTTTTAAAATAAGTCGGGGATCTCCTTTTCATAGAACCCCTGACATGTTACCATTGGGATCTCAGGTGTCCGGACTAGTTCTTGGTCGACACCAGACTAGTCCGTGGTCAACACCGGACTAGTTTGGTGTTCTGTTCTAAGTTGTGTCCTGCCGCTGTTTATGTTTTGAATGAACTAAACCCTAATATAACAGATTAGTCTGTATGACATCAGACAAGTCCGGTATTATACAGAGAAGGCTTGTCTGTGGGAAAACGGACTAGTCCGAGAATGACGGACTAGTCCTGTATGACATCGGATTAGTCTGATGTCACACAAAGGAGGTCTTCTTGTGGTATATCGGAAATGTCTGTGGTTACCAGACTAGTCCGATGTTGTCCGGACTAGTCCGTTGTTTGGGACTTTGTGCTTTTCACTCATCCTCTCTGCACACCATTGAGCTCTTAGAGGTGTATCTCTGTGAGACCTATGTGTTTAATATATTGGCAATTATGTTAAAAGGGAGTGTTTACATGCAAAGTTTTGAATATATCTGAGATCTCACTTCGTATTGTACAAACTTACGGGAACTTATTTTGAAATGTCCGAACTTGTCAAACACATGAGCTGCACGTGTTTTTCACTTTGGACTGTCTGAACTTTTCTTTGTGTAATGCGTAGTGGCTGTTTTGGACTGTCCGAACTTTCTATGTGCTGAAAAAATTGTGCGACTGTTATGTTTTTAACTTGCAATGTTTCAAACTTGCCTTTTGTCTTATGGAAAATTTGCTTAGTATTCATTTACTAAGTTTTTGATGCATTTTTGCTGATCATGGTGGATATTATCTTGCTATGTTTGCAACATGCTTATGTGAGGTGCTCACATAAGGTGTTGTGGTTTTCGGACTAATGTGAGTCAAGTCGAGGACTTGTGCTCAGAAGATTTGCTTGCTTATTCATGTGCAGGTGTTGCTTGAGGCCAAGGCATGGCTGGTGACGGTGATCCAATGAACTAGTCTTAGGGAGGAGATGAGGTTCAACAACCAAGTCCGGGAGAAATTGTGGTTGAGTTGATCGGGAGGTCACGCAACATGTTTGGGTCACGAACATGTTTGGGTCACGAACAATGCAAGGTATTCTGGATATTTTGGAATGTGTTTGCACATGTGCAAGGGTGCATGGACGTGGAAACATTATTCCAAGGTGTGGTGAAGAGATATGGACGTGAAGATATGGCTGGAGAGGTCCAACCGGCTATATTATGCCTCAGTTTACGGCTGAGGTGGTCATCGTGTGTTTATGGAAGGTTTCGAGTTTGGTTTGGTTAGATTTCATGGTAGGCATGAAGTTGAGTTGATTTAGAAATGTTTGGGACGTTCCTAAGGTGTTTGGAAGTCTTAAGATTGCTTTTATCTGTGTATGGAATAGTCTTGAGCAGTTATGGAAAATTTCGGTTGAAACTGAGTAGGAGTAGGAGTACTAGTTTGGATTGGGTTGGCCTAAGGGCTGGCCAGAACTCATGGTGCACGACTTTGTTCTGTTCCTCTTGTGTTTTTTATCAATAAAGTTCGTAGTTTAGAGGAGCTTTTGTGTCTTGTTCACCCGATTTGTTTTTGGTAAGTTTTTCTCATCATGTTTCTGGACAGCCAAACGTTGCTTCTGTGTTTCAATATTAACTCGCATTTTACTTATCCTGATCCAATTGCCGTGATTCTTTTTTTATTGTATTCACAAGTTGATGCTCTATAGTTTGTGAAAATTTTACGGTCATTGGATTTTTTATTTCTTGAGTTACACGAGTTTCTTTGAAGCATTGCAGGTCTGTTTTTTTACTCGGGTAAAACAGATTGACGCTTGTTCCATCTTTTGATCATAACTTGAGTTTTACTCGATAAATTTTCATGATTCTTGTTGTGGGTGTCTCCGTGACTTGTTTATATATAATCTTTACTAGTTTTTTCATGGTTGAACACGTTTAGGTCGATCGCACACACTTGTTTCTTTAACAGATTAGTTTCTGCCGAGGGGTTTGTAGCTTCCGCTGAAAGGGATTTAATCTACCATTCACCCCCTCTGGTAGATTTTCACGTGCTCTCCAATCCTAAAATTAGTATCAGATCCACGGTGCTCTAATTTTTATGATTTGCACGTGTTTTTACTAATCAATGGAGAAATACTCCGCAGAATCACGTGTTCTCGATGCCGTTG
Source organism: Neostapfia colusana (assembly GCA_030760725.1). Lineage (NCBI taxonomy): Eukaryota > Viridiplantae > Streptophyta > Magnoliopsida > Poales > Poaceae > Neostapfia > Neostapfia colusana. The sequence continues at coordinate 23,387,739 of JASWHV010000019.1, read as the reverse complement.
ATTTTCAGATTTGGAAGGCTCGCATGCAGGCTTACATACAGGCTCAAGGTTTTGCAATATAGGAAAAGGTCTTCAAGCGCTTTGTCATGCCTTCAAACGATAAAGTTATGACTGCCAACATGAGATACGTCGATAACAATAACAAGGCGCGCAACTTGATTATTCAAGGATTGACTCAAAGCGTCTTCGACCGTGTTGCACACCTTCGATCTGCGTATGACGTGTGGAAAGCATTATGCGACTACCACGAAGGCTCCAACACGATCAAGGAGGTAAGACAAGATATGTTCAATAAAGAACCCATGCATTTTGAGATGCAACCCGTGAGTCGATCGATGACTTCTTCGCTCGCTTTAAAAAACTCTCAGCAACTTGCGTAGCGTCAATGTTAATTCTTCAGATGTTGAAAATGCCAGGCAATTGTTAGGTGCATTAGATATGTCAACTTAGGAGATAAAAGTTACATCTATTCGTGAATCCACTGCCATAAGTACACTTACTTTAGATGTGCTATATTCTAAGTTGAAAACTCATGAACTTGACATAATTTCACGTAAAAACTCCAATAAGTCTCTTGCATTTGTCTCACAACGTGACATGCCTTGTTCTAGTCCATCTTCATCTTGTGAAACACTTGCTTTGCTGTCCTCTCTAACACTTGAACAAATTGAAGAGTTTCCAGAGGAGGAGCTAGCACTTCTCTCTACTCGGTTCTCAAAAGCATTGCAAAATATGAGAACTTGTAGGATTGAAGTACATGTGTAAAGCTACCAGAGGGGGTGAATGGTATATAAAAACTTTCCAGCGGAAGCAACAAAACACCCCTCAGCAGAAAACCGATCTGTTAAAGAAACCCTGTGTGCGACTAATCTAAATGTGTTCAACTGTGACAAAACTAGTATAAATTGTAGAGAATCAAGTCACGAAGACGTCACAACAGGAATCATGAAAATCTGTTGAGAGAAACTCAAGTTACGATCGAAAGATCAAACAAAGGTCAATCTGTCCTACGCGAGAAAAACAGTTCTGGAATACTGCAAAGAAACTCGTGTAGATCAGAAACCACAAATTCAATGACTGTGAAATTTTCACAGATGATAGATAATCAAGTTGTGAAGACAACCCAAAAAGAATCACATCAATTATATCTGTAAAACTCGAGTTATGATAAAACCACCGAAGCAAGGTAGTGCTGAACAGAAACTCGACGAAAAAAACTTGTCTGAAACAAGTTGGAGGAACAAGGCACAAAAGTTCCTTTAGAATACGAATTTTATTTATCAAAACACAAGAGGAACAGCCCCAAAGTTGTGCACCCACGAGCCATGGCTTCCCTTGCTTATATAACCAGCTCTATAGCCAATCCAATTCAAACTAGGACTCCTACTCCTACTTGGATTCAAACTGTAACTTTCCAATACTGCTCAAGACTCTTCTATACGCAGATAGAACCAATCTTAAGACTTCCAAACACCTTAGGAACGTCCCAAAAATTCCTAAAACAACTCTACTTCATGCCTAACATGAAATCCTGTTATAACCAACTCGAAACTTTCCATAAACAAACCATAACCGCCTCAGCCGCAGCCTGAGCGCAAAATCCAGCCGGTTGAACCTTTTCAACCATATCTCCACTTCCATATCTCTTCACCACGCCTTGGAACCATGTTGCCACGTCCATACACTCCTTGCACATGTGCAAACACTTTCCAACAATGTCCACGATACCTTCATATGTATTGTTCTTGATCCAAACATGCTGCGCGACCTCCCGATCAACTCAACCACAATTCCTCCTGAACTTGGTTGTTGAACCTCATCTTCTCCCTAAGACTAGTTCAATGGATCCCGTCACAAGCCATGTCTTGAACTCAAGCAACACCTGCACATGAATAAACAACCAATACTTCCGAGCACAAGTCCTCGACTTGACTCTCGTTAGTTCTGAAACTACAACATCTTACGTGAGCACCTCACATAAGCATGTTGTAAACCATAGCAAAATGATATCAGCCATAACCACCAAAACACACCAAAAACTTAGTAAAATAATACTAAGCAAACTTTCCATAAGAGTAAAGCAAGTTCGAAACATTGCAAGTTAAAAGCAGAACCATTGCAATCAAGCTCCGAACCTTACCAAAGCTAACCGGACCTTGAACTGGAGCTTACCAAAGCTAGTCGGACCCAGCGCCGGAGCTTACTAAAGCTTAGTCGGACCTAGCACGGAACTTACCAAAGCTAGTCGGACCTAGCACCGGAGCTAGCAAAAACAAGTCGGACCTAGCCAAAATAAGTGAGACCTAGACAAAGCAAGTCGGACCTTACGTCGGACCTTGCCGGAGCTACCCAAAACAAGTCGGACCTATCGTCGGATCTTGCAGGAGCTCGGACCTAGAGTCGGACCTTGTTAAAAAGGTGTTTTCATAGTATTCAAAACTTTTATCGTCAAAGCCAATGTATTCAGCACACATAGGTCTCACAATCTCCCCCTTGATGAATGCATTGGCAACACCACTTAAAATTCGAACATTGGCTTATTCACATGAAAAGTTTTGAAAACAATTTCTCCCCCTTTGTAAATCAGAAATAAAATGAGGAGAAAAACAAAAATACCAAAAATTCTCCCGCTGAGAAGAATTGTGCCAAAACACTTGTGAATGTGTGCAATGTGTGATCAATTTCTCCCCTTTTGACAATGTATTCAGCAAGGTACAAAAGAGAAATTTTAATTTGTTATGAGAACATTATAACATATACATATAAAACAAAGCTCATCCAAATCATACTATCAAGTAACTTACACTATCACATCAATGAGATACATAAAGTAGTGTAAGCCATGCTAGAGATCAAGTGAATTTTAAATTTAAACAAGTCATGATCTCAGAAACTTAACTATTTCAAGACCTGAAAGCATGACACTTGTTGCTGCATTTTATTTATCATTTAAAGCACAAATTTTGATCTTATGACATTTGCAAGAGATTATATGCAGCATCAGCCTTATTGTAACCAACCAAGCTGTAAGGGCCTCAGTTTTTGACACATATTTGAGGTGTTCATCACCATAGACACACACCTCATTTGAGGAAAGTTGATGAACACAAATAAAGAGAAAGTAACCACCATCAACATGCTCATTAGAGAACAAACTCACATATTGCAAAAGTGGTATTTCCCACATGTGATATAGAGGGGCTGGGCATATGAAAACTCCTACACATTGCTAAGGATGTCCATGCCAAATTTCACCCAAATTCAAAACCTTTTTGAGGTCATTTGGGTATAGCTAGAAAGAGGGCAGTTTGAAACCATATTCAAATTCAAACTGTTTTTATCCCATGAATTCAAAAGGGGGAGGCATATTCTCATTCAGCACATTTTTGTGAGCTCACACACCAATTTTCACTCCATTTGGAGTTGATCTTGACATGAGCTAAGTGGGACAAATTCAAACTTTATTTGAATTCAAAACTGATCTTGTGCTGAAATTCATTCAAACCAAACCCAATTTGAATTCTAATAAATTCAAATGTCTCATGGGTGAATAATTTGAATCACCAAGGGTATTTTGGGGCTCACTGTTTACAACGGTGATTAGGAGTAAATTTCAGAGGTTAAAACCCCGGGTGGGACCCACATGTCATAGAGAGAAGAGGGGAGACTTGCACCCAAAGTCAGAGTCTCGGTGGGAATTTCCACCGAGCAGCTGCCGACTCCACGCTCGGGAGCAGCTGCGCTCGCCACCGAGGAGCAGCAGCGCCACCAGCTGCTTCCCGCGCCCACACATGAGCCCAAGGGCGGTTCCAGGGCCCTCTTAAGGCGCTCCACCGAGGCAGGCGTCGATCATTTCCTCCTCTCCCGTGATCACCGAGCCACCGACCTGCCGCCTCTCTGCTCGATCGGAGAACCGCGAAACCAGCTCGCCTTCTCCTTCCCCGAGCTGCTAGACGGCCACCTGAGATCGCACTCCATCTCCCCAACGCCAAAAACCCTGAGCTCCGACCTCCCTTGCCCAAGAACGATCGCCACAGCGGCGACCAAAACTCAGCCGAAGGTCAGGCGCTCGTGGAAAGCGCTCCACAGGCTTTTTCACGGTCCAGAAAGGGTAGCAACAGGAGCACGTGACCACCGTGCTGCTCTCCTCCATGTTTGGAAGCAAACCGTGAAGAATCCACGTAGAATTTCTAGTTTTTGCTCCGGCGACCGTAAACCGAGTTTCCGGTACGGATTCTTCAAATTCTCGCTCTAAGATCCTTCTCTAGCTATCAAATCTTGCACATAGACGCTGGACTAGCCGGCGATCAAGTTCTCACTGTATAGGAGGGATGAATTTCGAGCTCGATCAAGGGCAGTCATGGCGGGCACGATCGGTCACACGGTGCCGACCGACTTGCCGCCATCTTTGAACCCTTTTGACACCTTGTCGAGCTTCCTAGAGGTACACTGATGCTGTAGGACCTTTTGTTCGAGGTGTTGGCAGGTTAGAACCCACGGTCGACGGCGCCGAACCTCAACTGAGGCCGCGGCACATCGCCGGGCTATTTCCGGTCACCGCCAGCCCGAACTGACACCACCGACGTGTTCCTCGACGTCGACAACCCCCTGGCGGCGAGATTCAGGCCATGGGATGGCCGGCAGAGGCGAACCGGCGAGCTCCGGGTCTGCTCCGGGGAGGGGCGGCGCGGGCGCGTCGAGAGGTAGACGAAGCCGGCTGGCCCACGCGTCAGCGTCTGAAAAATTTAAATCGGGATCGGGTGTGGCCGGGATCGGCTATGCTGGCGCGCAGGAACCCCGCAGACCACGGTGTGCCGTCGCCTCGGCGTGCGACGCGTGTCCCCGGGGCCCACCCGCAAGTTTAAACTTTTCCCCCGATTTTCAGATTTCCTTCAAAGTTCAAATCCTCATAACTTGAGCTAGAAAACTCCCAATCGAGTGAACCAAATTTTGTTTGATTCAGCTCTCTGAGCACTTTCCAGCAAATCAAGTTTCACGTCATGAAAACCCTTATTTCTCTAGAATTAATCCCTCAAAGTTTAAACTGTTTGGAATTTGAACTGGAGAATCCTTTGGAGGAAAATCCTGAAATTTTGCTGGAATGTTCACCAAAATGTCCCTGAACTAACATGAAAATTTCAGATCCATTTGAGCTTATTTGATCTACCTAATGGTGTGATTAGTGAAACTGTTCCAGAGAAAATAGAAAATGTTCAGAAACATTTTCATAACTTTCTCTGAAATTGTTTAGCTCATATCTTTAGTTAGGAACCTTCAAATTAAGTGAGACCAACTACATTAGAACCCTCTGAAAATCTAGTTTTTAGAAAGTCATAGTTTGTTTCATGAAAATCCTTAGAACACCCTAAAAGCCTTCAATTAAGGTCAAGTACATGATTAATTGTAGAGGGCTCAAATGAGCTTTACTGCAATTAAAACTTGACCAAGTCTCTGTTTAGGTTGTAACCAAGCCACAGCAAAAGTTTCACAGTCATTGGGTCTGTCTAGTGAGAGTTATAGACTTCACAACTTCAAACTTAATACAAATGCATTTAAATTGATACATGTACCTCTTCTATCATGTAGTCGAAAAGGTCGAGGAGGAACCCGACGTCCTAGACTTCGTTACTCCGGAGGAGCAGCTAGCCTACGACCAAGAGCAGCAAGGCAAGCTCCGGTTTTCATTAACCTTCTTACAAATTTTTATTGTATTGAGCACTTACTTGAGTATTATGATTCCTTGCATTAGAGTCTTGTTTGGAAACCCAAATGCATAGCCCAGAAAACCATGGGTTGGGTTTAGGATTGCAAACCCCGTTAGCTACTGCAATGCTAAGATAGAGTAGGATTCGGTACAAGTCGAGTAGTTGGAACTACTCGCGAGAATAGGCTAGAGGCACATCACTCGGGTAGAGATAGCACATGACACACATGGCAAGAAAGATGAGACCGAGCGGAGAGTAAGGGCAGCAGGACTTTGGGGCCTGGGTTCTGTAGCTCCGCTTGTGTCGATTGAGGACCGAGCCGTGTGCGGGCCTGTTGAACAAGCTAGAACAGTACCGAAGACCTACCGGCTATATGAGAACCGGGAAACCGATGTAACTCGGGTAGCTGGGTGTTGAGGCATAGCTGGTCGTTCAGAGGGTAGGTTGAGAGCTCGAGGTGTAAATCGGCTGGCGGCACTGAGATGCGCGTGCAGAGACCTCTTGCTCGGGACGATTGGAGCGGTTCATCATTCGGCTAACGGGTGAAAGGTAGTTGCATACGGCGTCCGTGATGGTTGTTGTAGGCAACATCGAGTACGGGCGTACGTGACGGGTTGTTCGGGTAACCCTGCAGGTGTAAATCGATTATAATCGCCGTCCCTCGCGGTCAGTGAGTACCACTTGTTCACCGTACCGTGACATAGAAAGAACAGGCTAGTTGCATGTTAAAATGTTGCTGATTGAAAGATGGACTTGATTGTTAATGATTTGCTGTAGTTTAGAGCTAAGTAAAGTTCCTTTCAACTTTGGGCAAAGTACATGAGAGAAATGTGTTTCTTGTCTGATTGCGGCTTTCTCATGTGCCTTAGCGTAAGGTTCTCCACCATCTGCTGCTAAAACTTGAAAGTAAGGTTCTACTAAATAGGCGAGTCCCTGCAAATGTTTTTTACCTCATGTAACCCATCACCCCTCATGTAGAAGTTCCATGTTTAGGTGAGACGGGTCAGACTTGCTGAGCCTTCGTGCTCACTGCTTGTGTTTGAAGCTTTTGCAGGGTTCTATGAGGAAGGGACTCCCGAAGAGGAGACGGAACCCCAGGAGGGGAACCCCGTCGAGTGGGAGTCGTGCACGCCGCAGAGTTAGTGTGCGTGTGTGCTAGCAAGGACACGTTCAAGGGCTGAACAAGGACTTGATGCATAGTCTACGCCCGGGAGTGTAGACTGGACTTATTTTGATGTAAACTTGTTCATAAACTTGTTTATGTAATAAAATTTCGCTTCCGCCTTGTACCTTTGACGTGTGTTATCCGGTGCTGTGCAACGCAGCACCCCTCAGCGTGATCCTGGCTCGACAAGAACATGGGGTCGTGTCACAAGCCAAGCCTATGTCATTTTTGATGAGTTGTTTAGGCCCAATCTTCCGAAAGGTAGGTCGATTGAAGTGGAGATCTCGACGTTGATGGTCCGAGGAACTCGAGCAGACCCGAACACCCCTACAATCACTACACCACTGCTCCGTTGGTTATCAACCGTGCTTCACACGCTTGACCTCGCCAAGAAGGCTATCCCTGCAGGTGCAACCGAGAACACAAGCAAGAACGACGAAGATGCAACCTGAAATTGCAAAATTGGGGTCTCACAAACCGTAGAATGGCGAAAGTGTATAATCTAAGCAAAACCCACCAAATAAGGCTAGCGGCTGCAGTATTCAAAGGCTAGGGTTCGACCATAAGACCCTTAGACGCGTCCCTAATGGACTCATACGGGATACAAGGCCCAAAAGCCCAATACGGTGGTGCAACACCGGACAGAACTCTGAATTCAACTTGTTTCGACAACTCCCAATGACTCCCGGCGAATTTTAATGTGGGACCAGAACCATTGGAAAGTTTATCTTCTCATATTTCCATGCATATGTAGAACGTCAAAAACGGAGTCCGTATGTATCCTGGGCGTCCGTTTTAAGATGTACTGCTCCTGGACTCCGAGTTGAACACGAGTCCGAGTTGGTGACTGTTTCCATCAACTTGTGGACGTCCCATCTGATTCTCCACGCCCCCAAATCCTCCCCCGTTTACTTGTTGATCATGTCCATGGTTCCTAATAACAATTAAATCATTCAATAGCAATCCATTCTCAAAATCACATGGGTAGGAAGTTAGGAACGAGTTCACCTGCTGATTTAGTAACCGTGCTCGTCCTCTTGTGATTGGTCCTTGTATATCAATGTGAGTATCCACTGTTGTGATGTCCTCATCATCCTCCCCCTCTTGAATCGGAGTCGTCCTCGACTCAAGATCATCTTCTTCCCCCATGTATGGTCGTAAATCTGAAATGTTAAATGTGGGACTAACCCCAAAATCGGGAGGCAACTCAAGCTTATATGCATTGTCATTGATCTTTTCAACAATCTTAAAAGGACCAGCAGCTCGTGGCATAAGTTTAGATTTTCTCAAGTGAGGGAATCATTCTTTTCTCAAATGTAGCCATACCAAGTCCCCTGGTTCAAGTTTTACTTCTTTTCTACTTTTACTACCAGAAATTCTCTACTTCTCATTCATCCTTTTAATATTTTTTTGTAGTTTCATGCATCTTAAGAATGAATTCAGATCGTTGTGTAGCATCCAAATTTATAGTTTCAGAAGGAGGCAAAGGTAATAAATCAATAGAAGCACGGGGATTGAAACCATACACTAACTGGAATGGGCTTACCTTTGTAGTAGAGTGAACTAACCTGTTGTAAGCAAATTATATATGTGGTAAACAATCCTCCTAACCCTTTAAATTTGTTTTTAAAACAGCCCGCGACATAGTGGATAGAGTACGATTTACTACCTCAGTTTATGGGTGACATGTGGTTGAAAACAGCAGCTTGGTTCCCAATTTATACCACAAAGTTCTCCAAAAATGACTTAAAATTTTTGCATCACGATCAGAAACAATGGTATTTGGCACACCATGTAAACGAATAATTTCCGTCATAAACAAATCAACAATGTGTGAGGCATTATCATTCTTATGACAAGGTATTAAATGTGCCATTTTGGAGAAACGATCAACAACCACAAAAATACTATCCCTCCCCCTCTTAGTCCTAGGCAATCTCAAAACAAAATCCATGGAAATATCCTGCCAAGGTACACTAGGAACAGGAAGAGGCATATAAAGATCATGTGGGTTAAGTCGAGACTTAGCTTTATTGCAAGTAGTGCATCGTGACACGTAGCGCTCGACATCGCGTCTCATCTTTGGCCAAAAGAAGTGTGTGGCCAGCACGTCCTCAGTTTTCTTTACTCCAAAATGTCCCATCAAACCTCCTCCATGTGCTTCCTGCAAAAGTAATAGGCGAACGGAACTAGCAGGAACACATAGCTTGTTAGCACGATAGAGGAGGTCCTCCCGTAGTACATATTTATTCCCAGTTTTTCCTTCTCTACAATTTTCAAAGGCATATTTGAAGTCCAAATCAGTAGGATATAATCCTTTTATTGTTTCCAAACCAAATATTTTCTGATCAAGTTGGGACGGCATGGTGTAACGTCTAGATAATGCATCTGGAATAACATTCCCCTTCCTCTTTTTATGCTTAATGATGTACGGAAATGATTCTATGAACACAATCCATTTAGCATGTCGTTTATTCAGATTGGTTTGACACTTAAGATACTTCAAAGATTCATGATCGGAATGTATGACGAACTCCTTAGACCACAGGTAATGTTGCCAAGTTTGTAGAACTCGCACTAAGGCATACAATTCCTTATCATAAGTAGAATAATTCAGAGAAGGACCATGCAATTTTTCACTAAAGAATGCAACGGGTTTACCTCCTTGTATGAGAACACCTCCAATACCAATGCCGCTTGCATCACATTCTAGCTCAAATGTCTTGACAAAATCAGGAAGTTGTAGCAATGGTGCTTGTGTAAGTTTTGATTTGAGAACATCAAAAGCTTGTTGCTGCTGTTCGCCCCATCGAAACTGCACTCCCTTCTTCATCAGTTCATGGAGAGGTGCTGCAATGGTGCTGAAATCCCGCACAAAGCATCGATAAAAACCTGCAAGACTAAGAAAACTACGCACCTGCATGACGGTCGATGGAGATGGACAGCTAGTGATCGCCACAATTTTTGCCTCATCCATCTCAATTCCCTGCGATGAAACGACATATCCAAGAAACGAAACTCGATTGTTGCAAAAGACGCAGTTTTCGAGGTTACCAAACAAACGTGCATCTCTCAAGACACTGAAAACAGCACGCAAGTGATTAAGATGTTCGTCATATGACTTGCTGTAAATAAGGATATCATCAAAGTAAACCACCACAAATTTTCCAATAAAAGGACGTAAAACCTCGTTCATTAATCGCATAAAAGTGCTAGGTGCATTAGTTAAACCAAAAGGCATTACTAACCACTCATAAAGTCCAAACTTGGTTTTAAATGCAGTTTTCCATTCATCTCCTAGTGCCATTCTAATTTGGTGGTAACCACTACGCAAGTCAATTTTTGTGAAAATAATAGCACCACTCAATTCATCAATCATGCCATCTAAGCGAGGAATAGGATAACGATATCGAATAGTGATGTTATTAATCGCTCTACAATCAACACACATGCGCCAGCTACAATCTTTCTTAGGAACCAAAAGAACAGGAACAGAACAAGGACTAACGCTTTCACGAATATACCCACGGTGCAAAAGATCTTGAACTTGTCGCTGAATTTCCCTTGTCTCTTCCGGATTCGCCCTGTGCGCCGCACGATTTGGCAAACTTGCCCCTGGAATCAAGTCGATCTTATGTTCAATGCCCCTCATAGGTGGTAATCCAGGGGTATCTCGGGGGAAACACATCCGCAAAATCCTGCAAAAGGTTAGCAACAGCAGGGGGCAATGCAATGGACACTTCATGAATTGAAAACATGGCTTCTTTGCATACTAAAGCGTAGTACATCCCCTTGGTATTAAATAAATCAGCAAGGTCAGATTTAGTTGTGAGCAACAAAGGTGATTTTAACTTAATTACTTGTTGTTTTTCAGAGTCTAGTGATTTTGTTGCCTTATCATCACGTGTTTTAATTTTCTCAAAATGTACAATTTCAGCAGGAGTCATAGGAAGCAAAGTGATTTTCTTTCCTTTATGCATCAGAGTATATTTATTAGTTCTACCATGATGAATAGCATCCGTATCAAATTCCCAAGGATGTCCCAACAAAAGAGAACAAGCATCCATAGGTACGACATCAGAATCAGCAAAATCATGGTAAGAACCAATCGAAAAATGTACCCTCGCTGTTTGTGTTACCCTAACCTTACCTCTGTTGTTGAACCACTTAATGTGGTATGGATGAGGGTGTGCTCTTGTTGTCAACCAAAGTTTCTTGACCACATCCGTGTTCACCAAGTTGTTGCAGCTGCCTCCATCAATTATAGTGTGCACGTGGCAGTCCTTGACGATGAGAAACATATAAAAAAGATTGTGTCGTTGTAGCTTGTCATCCGCCTCAAATTTGAAGCTCAAAGCACGCTGCACAATTATGCTTCTATAATTTTCCGTTGCTGCAGTACCAAGTACCTCTTCACTTTTGCTATAGTGGTCATCTTTTGGTCCTGCAACGTTAGTAGCAAGAGAATATTCATCTTCAACATCTGAAGTACAATCATACCCGCCATAAAAACGAGCTATTTTATCATCCATGTCCTCTACTACCCCACAGCGCAACATACCCTTTTATAACTCTTGATAATACTCCTCTACGGACATGTTACCTTGGTCTAAGCGCTGTAATTTTTTGCGAAGGTCCCGCTGAAAATAAGGAGGAACAAAACGAACACGCATAGCTTCCTTTAATCTATCCCATGTTGGAGGATCAGTTCTAGTTTAACAAGTTCATTCCACCATATGATAGCAAAATGATTAAACTCACTAGTGGCTTGACGAACTCTATGTTGTTCAGGAACAAGGTGGATATTAAATTTCTGCTCTACTGTCATCTCCCAATAATGATATGCCTCAGCATCATAAGCACCATAAAAAGAGGGTATAGTAAATTTGACTTTAGCAAAAGGATCATCAAGAGGGCGATTAAAATTGTTATGACAATCATTGTAATTATAACGATTATTACCTCCCATACCTCATAGATAACGTGGAAGTCATGGTTGATTGTTATGATCTTCCATATTATAAGCATCGTCTTCACGATCTTCAGCAAGAGGCAGCCGCGCCTCAAGAGTATCCATCCGAACAACAAGATCAGCAAGTTGGCGATTCAAGGTCGTCAATGACGCCTCTGTCGATGCTTGGGTTTTGGTGAACATATCTGTCATATCCCTCATCATGTCACGCAACTCAGCATGTTGAACACATTCATCATCCCTTTTATCTTCTGCCATTGTTAGTAGCAAACAAAAGACAACAAAAATATGTTATCCCTATCAACTACAAAGGATAGTGGCAATGTGAAAAGTGGAAGGAAGGGAACAATCTCTCTCTCTCTCAAGCGTCTTACCACGTTCTTACAAGTGTTCTTACCGACACAGCAGATGGTAAACGGTGGACGGTGAGAACCAATGGAGCGTGGAGTGATTGCAAAGGTATCTGTTCTGCTCAAGAGGAAATGTGGAGCTTGGATGGCACAATATAGTGGCTAATAAGCAAAGAAAATCGTTAACAGCAAAACAAAGTTGAATAAGTATTCAATGTAGGAGCTGTTTAACAAGTGTTCTAGGCCTAGCACAACACAAGGCGGTAGAGAGGCAAATAGAATATCAGGAAGATATAAGCAATAAGTACAACACAAGTGTATAGGCCAACTGTTTCAAGTGTGTGTTGTCAATGCTTTAATATCTGTGCTCTCTTCACTATTTTTTCTTTTTTTAATATTTTTCTGTTATTTTTTGTTTACTTGAGAGCAAAAAAATAGGAAGCACACAACTTTGCAGCTCAATTGGATGTAAGATGTGGCCTATAGAAAATCAGGAAGATTCTTTAAAATTTGTGATGAAACTTCGGAGGCCGGATAGTCTATCTTCCGAGGGGAATTCGGAAAAACAAATTTCGCCGAACCCAGCAAAGCAGTGGAGAATAGGTTGCGAAATTCGAGTAGATTAATTTGAAAAAAAAATCGCTCAATTTCGAGTTTGTATGCAAAAGTTATGGTCGTTTTAAGGTAGGCTACCCGAGTTACTGTTTTTTATGTTGATTCAAACTCGGTTTTGAAAAAGGTCTCGCAATAGGATGTGAAAAAACAATCGGAATTTAGCAATGACGGCTGATGGGATGTTGTGTGATGAATCAAGGAGGACTGGAACAATGGTTTGTCACCTGTTCTAGGGCTGGCGATGCAGGAGTTCACGCAAGGCGGCTAGCTAGGTCAAACCGATGATCTTGGTGGCTCGGTTTGTTGTTTAGGGATTGTGGAATAGATGAGCAGCAAGAAAAACAAGGAAGAAAAACGATAACTACGACCCAAAAACACAAAGCTAAACCAGCAACAAGACTCAACCACACGAATGCAAACTCAACAATGCAAACTGAAAAACGAAAACTTGCAGTCACTATAGTCTAGGAATCGGTAACACGATATGTTTTTTTTGTGGCTTTTTCTGTGGACTCTAGGTATGAAAAACAAAAACTAATCTAGTGGGAAATCAAAGTACCTCACGGGCAACCTTAAATCTGATACCAAATGATGAGTTGTTTAGGCCCGATCTTCCGAAAGGTAGGTCGATTGAAGTGGAGATCTCGACGTTGATGATCCGAGGAACTCGAGCATACCCGAACACCCCTGCAATCACTACACCACTGCTCCGTTGGTTATCAACCATGCTTCACACGCTTGACCTCGCCAAGAAGGCTATCCCTGCAGGTGCAACCGAGAACACAAGCAAGAACGACGAAGATGCAATCTGAAATTGCGAAATTGCGGTCTCACAAACCGTAGAACGGCGAAAGTGTTTAATCTAAGCAAAACCCACCAAATATGGCCGGCGGCTGCAGTATTTGAAGGCTAGGGTTCGACAATAAGACCCTTAGACGCATCCCTAATAGACTCATACGGGATACAAGGCCCAAAAGCCCAATACGGTGGTGCAACACCGGACAGAACTCTGAATTCAACTTGTTTCGACAACTCCCAACGAATCCTGACGAAATTGAATGTAGGACCAGAACCATTGGAAAGTTTATCTTCTCATTTTTTGATGCATATGTAGAACGCCAAAACGGAGTCCGTATGTATCCTGGCGTCCGTTTTAAGATGTACTGCTCCTGGACTCCAAGTTGGTGACTGTTTCCATCAACTTGTGGACGTCCCATCTGATTCTCCACATCCCCAAATCTTGCTCCCTTTACTTGTTGATCATGTCCATGGTTCCTAATAACAATTAAATCATTCAATAGCAATCCATTCTCAAAATCACATGGGTAGAAAGTTAGAAACGAGTACACCTGCTGATTTAGTAACCGTGCTCGTCCTCTTATGTTTGGTCCTTGTATATCAATGTGAGTATCCACTGTTGTGATGTCCTCATCAATTTGACAGTCAAAAGCTTAAGGAAATGGTTTTAGTCATACACAACTCCTTTCATGTTCATATCTAAGTGCAATGATAAGCCATCTCAAAAGAAGTAGTGCGATGCATGCATATTCTCTTGATCTTTTCTCATTTTTTTATTTGAACATAAAAACTCAACATGTGAGTTGATTACTTAATTAATTCTTTATGATTAAAAGCACTTGTGAGCATGCAACAAGTTCAAAACAGCAAGAAAGTTTTACCATGACCAGATTTAGTATAAGTAATTATTCCAATTACTAGACATGGTAAAAACTACAAAATGTATAACACGAGTAATAATGTAAGAACTTTCAGCAAGAAAAAGGAAACACAAAGTCATATATGTATGAAATACTATGCTCGTATTATTTTAGTTTCAGATTCATACATAGACTTCCCAAGTTTCAAAATTCTCCCTCAATTTAAGCCATGAGGATGCATAACCCCTATTTCACTACGAATGTAACAAAAAACGAGTGAAATCCAAAGGTTTTGTAAAAATGTCAGCCAATTGTTGTTCGGTATCTACATGGTGAAGCACAATGTTCCCTTTTTTGACATTATCATGGAGAAAGTGATACCTAATGTCAATGTGCTTAGTTCTCGAATGTTGCTTGGGGTTTAGCAATGCAAATGGCACTAGTGTTATCACAAAACAGTGGAACACTATCTAGATCAACCCCATAGTCCTTAAGTGTTTGAACAATCCAAAGAATTTGTGAGCAAGCAGTAGTAGCAGCTACATATTCAGATTCGGCTATGGATTGTGCATCTGAACTTTGTTTTTTAGAGGACCAGGCAACAAGTGAATTACCAAGAAAATGACAAGCACCAAAAGTACTTTTCCTATCAATCCTACAACACCCAAAATCAGCATCAGAAAAATCTTTCAAAGTAACGGTTGAGGAAGAAGAAAGAAATAATGCCAAATTCTTGAGTTCCATGTAAGTACCTGAGAATCCTTTTGACATCTTGACGATGTGAAGCACGTGGGGAGGCTTGAAACCATGCACAAAGACATATGCTGAATTGTATGTCCGGTCTTGATTCCGTGAGATACAAAAGTGATCCGATCATGCTTCTATATTCTTTTTGATCAACGGGATCACAATCTTCATCAAGTTCAAGTGTTGTTGCTGTTCCCATTGGTGTCCGAAGAGGCTTGCTTTTGTCCATGTTGAAGCGCCTTAGGAGATCTTTTGTATACTTTGTTTGATGCACAAAGGTACCCTCCTTGGTTTGCTTGATTTGCAGCCCCAAAAAGTACGTGAGTTCTCCCATCATACTTATCTCAAATTCTGAACCCATCATAGCTGAAAACTTGGACACAAGATCATGAGAAGCACAACCAAAGATAATATCATCCACATACACTTAACGAATAATGAGTCATTGCCATGCTTAAGCACAATAAGAGTTTTATCAACCTTGCCCATGGTAAACCCCTTTTCAAGTAAGAATGTTTTTAACCTATCATACCATGCTCTAGGGGCTTGTTTGAGACCGTACAAGGCTTTGGACAGTTTGTAAACATGATTAGGAAAATTTGGATTTTCAAAACCAGGTGGTTGTTTGACACAAACCTCCTCATCTATGTAGCCATTAAGAAAAGCACTTTTAACATCCATTTGATATAGCTTAAAACCTTTAGATGCATCAAAAGCTAACAAAATTCTTATGGCTTCTAATCTAGCCGAGTTCTCGTACAACAATGGCAAGAATTCGGATGATCACTTGCCTTTAGCCGAGTTCTCATACAACAACGGGTACCAAGCCAGCATCAAGATGGCGCCCTACGAGGCGCTATACGGGCGGAAATGCCGCACACCACTGAATTGGTGTGAATCTGGCGAAAGGGTTACCTTCGGGATTGACCTCGTCAACAACGCGGAAGAAAAGGTTCGACTGATTCAAGCGAACATAAAAGCCGCTCAATCCCGTCAGAAACAGTATGCGGACCGGAGAAGGCGCCCATTACAATTCAAAGTTGGAGATCACGTATATCTACGGGTGTCTCCAATGAAGGGCGTAACCAGATTTGGGGTGAGAGGAAAGTTGGCACCGCGATTCATCGGTCCATTTCAGATTACCGAAAGATGTGGATCAGTGGCATACCGGCTACAATTACCAGAAGCACTTTCCGGTGTGCACGACGTCTTTCACATTTCCCAGCTGAGGAAGTGTCTCAAGCTATCAACTACCGTTCAGCTGGAAGATATTGAAGAATTGCAACCGGATCTCAGCTATCGAGAGGAACCGGTGCAGATTATTGATGAAAAGGCCCGAACCACACGCCACCGTACGTTGTGGTTCTACAAGGTTCTATGGAGTAATCACTCCATGGACGAAGCGACATGGGAGAGTGAAGGATTTCTTCGCACCAACTACCCCAACTTTTTCACGTCGCATATCCGGTAATTTTCCACCGTCCTCTCTCTCATTTTCACCTTATAATCTCGGGACGAGATTCTTTGAAGGGTGGAGGAATGTAAGGGCCTCAGTTTTTGACACCTATTTGAAGTGTTCATCACCACACCACACACCTCATTTGAAGTAAGTTGATGAACACAAATGAAGAGCAAGTAACCACCATCAACATGCTCATTAGAGAACAAACTCACATATTGCAAAAGTGGTATTTCCCACATGTGATATAGGTGGGTTGGACATATGAAAACTCCTACACATTGCTAAGGATGTCCATGCCAAGTTTCACCCAAATTCGAAACCTTTTTGAGGTCATTTTGGGTATAGTTAGAAAGAGGGCAGTTTGAAACCATATTCAAATTCAAACTGTTTTTATCCCATGAATTTAAAAGTGGGGGGCATATTCTTATTCAACACATTTTTGTGAGCTCACACACCAATTTTCACTCCATTTGGAGTTGATCTTGACATGAGCTAAGTGGGACAAATTCAAACTTTATTTGAATTCAAAACTGAAGTTGTGCTGAAATTCATTCAAACCAAACCCAATTTGAATTCTGATCAATTCAAATGGCTCATGGGTGAATAATTTGAATCACCATGGGTATTTTGGGGCTCACTGTTTACAACAGTGATTAGGAGTAAATTTCAGAGGTTAAAATTGGAAGTGAGACCCACATGTCAGCCACTACTCCAACTCAAACCGACTGAAAACCCAGCTCGGATTCTTGCGCCGGACTAAGCAGCCGCCACGGTGAAGAGGCGACCGGGACACCACCTGCTTGCCGCCCCGACGTGCTGAACCGCCTCACAGCCCCCTTATCTACGCCACCGCCCTGATCGAAGCGATCACCGCACACTTTGTTGCTTCCTCGCATCAGAACCGCGCCACCGCTGCCGAGCACTCGGAGCTGATCAGGGAAGCTTGATCACCGCCTCTCCGTCCCCTCCAGAGCCACGGCAAGGTACTAGAAACCTTCCTCCGTCTTCCCCGCTGCTAGAATTCAGCTGAAACCGGTCGATCTCAGCTATACCGAGAGTTCAATCCGGTTACCTAATGCCGCCGCACTTCGGGCTCCCGTGGACAGCCCAACCGGGGCGTTGTCACGCCTGAGCCAAGGCACCCTTGGACGCGCTGGTGACCGGTGCTGCTCACCCCCGAGCCACAGCCCGAGTGGTTGCTCACCGGCGGCGAATTTCCAGTTTTCCCCTTTCTGTGTGCAGAACGACCTTCGGGTGCGGTTCTGGCGAATTCGTACTCTAGAAAGGATTAGAGGGCCTCAATCCGCTCTCACACAAACTAGACACGGTAACGCACAAGTTGCCTTCACAACCTTTGGCCGGAGGACCTCTGTACCCGGCGTAATTTGAAGTTTACCGACGGCGGAACAAACGGGAGGCATCGGGCGCACGGTGAGGACCTACTTTGGGCCTCCCCCAAGCTGCCTCAAGCTCAAGTAGACCTTCCCTGAGGTCCACTGATGCTTCCCGACCGGTTCCTCGAGTAGTTGAGATGCTAGGGGAGTCAGCCGACACGGCCGAAGTTTTTCCGAGGCGGCGGCTCGTCGCCGACCATGTACCGGCCGTTGTCATGACGAGCTGACCCCAGAATCCTGTTCCCCAAGTGAAAGTAGGCAGGGGCGGCCAAGATCGTGAAGTTTGGAGCTTTACAGAAGCTGCCGGCGAGCTCTCCGGCGAGGTCCCTCGGCGGCGGAGCGCGGGCGGCGAGAGGTTGACGAAGGGGGTGGACCCCAGCTGTCAGCGGGAGATATTTTGAATCAGGATCGGGCTGCGGCCGGGATCGGGTGTGCTGGCGCGCAAAAACCTTGTGGGCTGCCGTGTGCTGTCGCCTGGGCGCTCAACACGTGTCCCTGCGGGCCCCGGCAGATTTAAACTTTTCCCCCGATTTTCAGATTCCATTCAAACTTCAAATCCTCATAACTTTGGCTAGGAAGCTCCAAATCGAGTGAACCAAATTTTGTTGGATTCAGCTCTCTGAGCACTTTCCAGCAAATCAAGTTTCACTTCATGAAAACCCTTATTTCTCCAGAATTAATTCCTCAAAGTTTAAACTGTTAGGAATTTTAACTGGAGAATCCTTTGGAGGAAAATCCTGAAATTTTGCTGGGATGTTCACCAAAATATCCCTGAATTACCATAAAGTTTTCAGACCCATTTGAGCTCATTTGATCCACCTAATTGTGTGATTAGTGAAACTGTTCCAGAGAAAATTGAAAAATGTTCAGAAACATTTTCAGAATTTTCTCTGAAATTGTTTAGCTCATATCTTTAGTTAGGAACCTTCAAATTAAGTGAGACCAACTCTATTAGAACCCTCTGAAAATCTAGTTTTCAGGAAGTCATAGTTTGTTTCATGAAAATCCTTAGAACATCCTAAAAGCCTTCAATTAAGGTCAAGTACATGATTAGTTGTGGAGGGCTCAAATGAGCTTTGCTACAACTAAAACTTGACCAAGTCTCTGTTTAGGTTGTAACCAAGCCACAGTAAAAATTTCACAGTCATTGGGCTTGTCTAGTAAGAGTTATAGACTTCACAAGTTTAAAAGTCAATACAACTACATTTAAATTAATACATGTATTGCTTCTATCATGTAGTCGCTAAGGTCGAGGAGGAACCCGAAGTCCTAGACTTCGTTACTCCGGAGGACCAGCTATCCTACGACCAAGAGCAGCAAGGAAAGCTCCGGTTTGCATTAACCTTTTTACAATTGTTTATTGTTTTGAGCACATCTTTGAATACTATTATTCTTTGCATTAGAGTCTTGTTTGGAAACCCAAATGCATAGCCAAGAAAACCATGGGTTGGGTTTAGGATTGCAAACCTTGTTAGCTACCGCAAAGCTAAGTTAGGGTAGGATTCGGTACAAGTCGAGTAGTTGGAACTACTCGCGAGCATAGGGTAGAGGCACTCGACTCGGGTAGTGATAGCACATGAAACACATGGCAAGAAAATGAGACCAAGCGGAGGGTAAGGGCAACAGGACTTTGGGGCCTGTGTGCTGTAGCTCCGCTTGTGTCGATTGAGGACCGAGCCGTGTGCGGGCCTGTTGAACAAGCTAGAACAGTACCGAAGACCTACCGGCTATATGGGAACCGAGAAACCGATGTAACTCGGGTAGCTGGGTGTTGAGGCATAGCTGGTCGTTCAGAGGGTAGGTTGAGAGCTCAAGGTGTAAATCGGCTGGCGGCACTGAGATGCGCGTGCAGAGACCTCTTGCTCGGGACGATTGGACCGGTTCAACATTTGGTTCGGGTAAGAGGTAGTCGCGTACGGCGTCCGTGATGGTTGTTGTAGGCAACATCGAGTACGGGCGTACGTGACGGGTTGTTCGGGTAACCCTGCAGGTGTAAATCGATTATAATCGTCGTCCCTCGCGGTCAGTGAGTAGCACTTGTTCACTGTACCGTGACGTAGAAGGAACAGGCTAGTTACATGTTAAAATGTTGCTGATTGAAAGATGGACTTGATTGCTAATGACTTGCTGTAGTTTAGAGCTAACTAAAGTTCATTTCAACTTTGGGCAACGTACATGAGAGAAATGTGTTCTTGTTTGATTGCGGCTCTCTCATGTACCTTAGCGTAAGGTTCTCCACAACCTGCTGCTAACACTTGAAAGTAAGGTTCTACTAATTAGGCGAGTCCTTGCAAATGATTTTTACCTCATGTAACCCACCACCCCTCATTTAGAAGTTCCATGTTTAGGTGAGACGGGTCAGACTTGCTGAGCCTTCGTGCTCACTGCTTGTGTTTGAAGCTTTTGCAGGGTTCTATGAGGAAGGGACTCCCGAAGAGGAGGCGGAACCCCAGGAGGGGAACCCCGTCGAGTGGGAGTCGTGCACGCCGCAGAGTTAGTGTGTGTGTGTGCTAGCAAGGACGCGTTCAAGGGCTGAACGTGGACTTGATGCGTAGTCTACGCCCGTGAGTGTAGACTGGAACTATCTTGATGTAAGCATGTTCATAAACTTGTTTATGTAATAAAATTTCGCTTCCGCTTTGTACCTTTGACGTGTGTTATCCGGTGCTGTGCAACGCAGCACCCCTCAGCATGATCCTGGCTCGACAAGACCGTGGGGTCGTGTCAACCTGCAACCATCTTAGCATGTCTACAAGAAGAGCACACAATTTCTTTGTCCCCTTTAAGCTTAGGCAGCCCACGTATGCGATCAAGAGCACTAACACGCGTGAAATGATCAAAGCCTACGTGACCAAGTCTACGATGCCAAAAATATAAATATTTGGAATCATTTGCAACTAGACATCTATGCTTAGAGGAAGACATATCAAAATCAGCTTTAAAAACTTTTCCAAACCGAGACATGTTAAAAATAAGCTCACTATTTGAACCTACAACTTTGCAGCAGTTTTTATTGAAAATAATTTCCAGATTTTCATCTAGCAATTGCGAAACGGAAAGGAAGTTGTATTTCAAATTTTTGACAAGTGCCACATCCTTCAAAGTGTAGTGATCATTTACTCTAACCGAACCCTTAGCAATTATAGGAGTTGAAGAATTATCGGCAAAAGTAACATTCTCTACACGTGACACAAAAGAGAGAGAGGAGAACCATTCTTTGTTACCGGTCATGTGGCGTGAGCAACCTGAATCAACAATCCAAATGTTCTCCTTCCTCAAGCGTGTAACCTACATAGAAGCATAATGCGTCGATGACTCAATACTGGGGTTAGTTAAAAGGTATTTAGGAATCCAGTACTGAGTCACACGACGTCCAGCAGGAATAACATGCGAAAGCTGAGATAAAACAACAGGTTTATGAGTCAAAGTTCAAGATTTTTTGTTCTTAACTACTGACCTATGAGGTGTTACTTGTGTAGCACGAAAATCAGTAGCTCCGGAGGCAAAAACTGAAGCTCCGGAGGCAAAAACTGAAGCTCCGGAGGTAAACTTTGAATATTTCTGACTCATAACAGCAGGTTGCATGTTCATGACATTCGGTTTAGTATGTGCAGCAAATTTTGCATGAGAGTTATAAAATCTAGCTTGCATTCTTTGCTTTTTATGTTGTTTAGCTAGTCTATAACAAAAATCTATGACATGACCATCTCTACCACAATAGATACAATGAAATTTAACTTTGTGTTCATGTCTAGATGAGCATGCAGTATGCTTATTTGAACCTGAATGTGACAACACTCCTGCAGATTTAAAAACCACTTCTTTTTGTTTAGGAACTGTTTGAATCAAACCACTTCCTAATGATTTTACAATTTTAGGTGGATGTTCCTTAGCATGAGCATGTGAATCAAAACCTAAACCAGTTTTATCATTGCAAGACTTGAAAGAATTCAGCAGCAAGTTTAGGTTCTTATTCCCATTACAAAACCAATCTAATGTCCTATGCATGTTATCAAGTTTATTTGATAGATCAAGACAATTTTCACATGAAGTTTTTCCTTTTAATTTGCAATTGGAACAATATTTAACTTCATGAGAACGTAAAGCATTGTTCAATATATAAATTTCTTTCATAGCATCTTGTAGTTTCTTATCAAGATCATCGCAAGTAGAACAATGCAAATCAATTGTAGAACAACAAGCATCTTTCAAGTTTTTATCATTAAGTGCAGCAAGCTTTTTGTTCTTTTATTTCAAGTTCAAGTTTATCAAGTGTGGAGGTGTGTGCACTTCTTAGAGAGGACAATTGTTTATATATTAAATCACATGAGGAACAAGAATTATCACTAGGAATCAAAGATTTTAAACGATTAATTTCAGATTCTAGTGACTCAATTTTAACAGTATTTCCCTAAGCTTTTTGTCCTTTTTCTTAACAATAATAGTGGCATGAGAAATAGCATCACACATATTTCTTCGCAAGTATAACATACCTCTTCGTTGTCACTGTTGTGTTCTGCATCCTGCATACTTGATTTTGATTTGCCCGCCATGAAGCACAAGTTTGCTAGATCATCTTCATCTTCATCACTTCCAATGTCTACATCACTCGAGCCAAGTTCTTGAAGTGCGGTGATGAAACTGTTTAACAGTATGTGTCCTGTAAAACCCTTCTTTTTCTTGTTGGTGTTGCCAAAAAAGGACTTGACTTTATTCTGCTTTTCGTCACGGTTAGAAGGACCTGAAAGGTTAGGACAATCTGTACGAAAGTGTCCTGTCTTACCACATTCAAAGCATCGTTGAGGTCCGGAGCTTCCTCTCCTTCTAGTTCTCACACTGCATTGCTTTTGAGAACCTAGTAGAAAGAAGTACTAGCTCCTACTCTGGAAACTCCTCAATTTGTTCCAGGGTTAGTGAAGGCAGCAAAGCAAGTGTATTGCTAGATGATTGGCCAGAGCTAGGCATATCACGTTTTGAGACAAATGCAATAATCTTATTTGGGTTCTTATGTGATATAATGTCAATTTCATGAGTTTTTAGCTTAGAATAAAGCACATCTAATGTAAGAGTACTCATTACAATGGATTCACGTATGGATGTTACTTTCATATCCCAAATTGACATGTCTAATGCACTTAGTAATTGCCTAGCATTTTCAGCATCCGAAAAATTAACATTGATGCTACGCAAGTTGCTGAAGCGAGCAAAGAGGTCATCAAAGGACTCACCGGGTTGCATCTCAAAGCGCATGTATTCTTTCTTGAACATATCCTGTCTTACCTCCTTGATCGTGTTGGATCCTTCGTGGTAGTCACAAAGTGTTCTCCACACATCGTACGCCGATCAGAGGTGTGCAACGCGGTCGAAGTCGCTCTGAGTTAGTCCTTGTATGATCAAGTTCCGACCTTGTTGTTGTTGTTGTCGACATCTCTAAGGTTTGTAGACGTGACTTGATCGTTTGAAGGCACATCATAAGGCTTGTACACCTTTTCCCATATTGCAAAGACTTGCGCCTGGATGAAAGCTTTCATGCGTGCCTTCCAAACCTGAAAATCAATAACACTAAACACACAAGGTTTGGCGGAGTATTTCTCCATGATGATTAGTCAAAACACATGCAAATCACAAAGATTAGAGCAACATAGCTCTGATACCAATTGTAGGATTGTAGTACGCGTGTAAAGCTACCAGAGGGGCTGAATGGTAGATAAAAACTTTTCAGTGGAGGCAACAAAACACCCCTTAGCAGAAAATCGATATGTTAAAGAAACCGTGTGTGCGACTAATCTAAACGTGTTAAACTGTGAAAAAACTAGTATAGATTGTAGAGAACCAAGTCACAAAGACGTCACAACAAGAATCATGAAAATCCGTTGAGATAAACTCAAGTTACGATCAAAAGATCGAACAAAGGTCAATCTGTCCTACGCGAGAAAAATAGTTCTGTAATACTGCAAAGAAACTCGTGTAGATCATCAACCACAAATTAAATGACCGTGAAATTTTCACAGATTATAGATAATGAAGGTGCGAAGACAACCCAAAAAGAATCACGTCAATTGGATCTGTAAAACTCGAGTTATGATAAAACCACCGAAGCAAGGTAGTGCTGAACAGAAACTCGACGAGAAAAACTTGTCTGAAACAAGTCGGACGAACAAGACACAAAGTTCCTTTACATTACGAATTTTATTTATCAAAACACAAGAGGAACAGCCCCAAAGTCGTGCAACCATGAGCCTTGGTCTCACTTGCTTATATAACCAGCTCTATGGCCAATCCAATTCAAACTAGGACTCCTACTCCTACTTGGATTCAAACTGTAACTTTCCAATACTGCTCAAGACTCTTCTATACGCAGATAGAAGCAATCTTAAGACTTCCAAACACATTAGGAACGTCCCAAACATTCCTAAAACAACTCTACTCCATGCCTAACACGAAATTCTGTTATAACCAACTCGAAACTTTCCATAAACAAACCATAACCGCCTCAGCCGCAGCCTGAGCGCAAAATCCAGCCGGTTGAACCTTTTCAAACATATCTCCACTTTCATATCTCTTCACCACGCCTTGGAACCATGTTGCCACGTCCATGCACTCCTTGCACACGTGCAAACACCTTCCAGCAACGTCCACGATACCTTCATATGCATTGTTCTTGATCCAAACATGTTGCGCGACCTCCCGATCAACTCAACCACAATTCCTCCCGAGCTTGGTTGTTGAACCTCATCTTCTCCCTAAGACTAGTTCAATGGATCCCGTCACCAGCCATGTCTTGAACTCAAGCAACACCTGCACATGAATGAACAACCAATACTTCCGAGCACAAGTCCTCGACTTGACTCTCGTTAGTTCTGAAACTACAACATCTTACGTGAGCACCTCACATAAGCATGTTGTAAACCATAGCAACATGATATCAGCCATAACCACCAAAACACACCAGAAACTTAGTAAAATAATACTAAGCAAACTTTCCATAAAAGTAAAGCAAGTTCGAAACATTGCAAGTTAAAAGCAGAATCATTGTAATCAAGCTCCGAACCTTACCAAAGCTAACCGGACCTTGAACCGGAGCTTACCAAAGCTAGTCGGACCCAGCGCCGGAGCTTACTAAAGCTTAGTCGGACCTAGCATGGAACTTACCAAAGCTAGTCGGACCTAGCACTGGAGCTAGCAAAAACAAGTCGGACCTAGTCAAAATAAGTCAGACCTAGACAAAAGCAAGTCGGACCTTACATCGGACCTTGCCGGAGCTACCCAAAACAAGTCGGACCTATCATCGGACCTTGCAGGAGCTCGGACCTAGAGTTGGACCATGTTAAAAAGTTGTTTTGGTAGTATTCAAAACTTTTATCATCAAAGCTAATGTATTCAGCACACATAGGTCTCACAGAACTAGAAGGAAAGGAAGTGTTGGTCCACAATGATGCTTTGAATGTGGTAAGATAGGACATTTTTGTACAGATTGCCCTAATCTTTCAGGTACTACTTCCCTTGACGAAAAGCAAACCAAGTTCAAGTCCTCTACTGGCAACAACAACAAGGAAAAGAAGACTTTCACAAAACGGCAAATGATGGAACACATTCTCTCCACACTCCTAGCTAACAACTCGAGTGTTGTGGACTCTAGGAGTGATGAAGATGAAGACAACGTGGCTATGATGTGCTTCATGGCGGGCAACTCAAGATCAAGTATGGAGGAAGCAGAACATAACAGCGACGATGAAGAGGTATGTCCCACTTGCGAAGAAATGTGTGATGCTACTTCTCGTGCCACTGTTGTACTTAATAAAAAGGATAAAAAACTTGGGGACAATGCTGTTAAAATTGAATCACTAGAATCTGAAATTAATTGGTTAAAATCTTTGATTCCTAGTTATGATTCTTGTTCCTCATGTAAATTAATATCTGAATGATTGTCCTCTGTAAGAAGTGTGCACACCTCCACACTTAATAAACTTGAACTTGAAATTAAAAAAACAAAAAAATTGCTGCACTTAACGATATAAATATGAAAGATGCTAGCTGTTCTATAATTGACTTGCATTGTTCCAGTTGTGATGATCTTGATAAGAAACTACATGATGTTATGAATGAGATTTTTATTTTGAACAATGCTTTACGTTCTCATGAAACTAAATATTGTTCTAATTGCAAACTAACAGGAAAAACTTCATGTGACAGCTGCCTAGACTTGTCTATTAAACTTGATGACATGCATAATGTAAAAGCCCAAGAAAAGGGACTTGCAAAAACTTTTCTTCACTTCACAACACCACAGTTCTTGTTGTGGATAGCTGGTAAAAAAAGTGGGAAGAGCAAGTAACCTCCATCAAAGGAGTGGTTAGAAGGGAAACTTACACTTTCACAACATGGGAAAATTCTACACATATGATCACACATGGGAGGGAAATTTCAAACTGTTGCATTCAAATTCATGATTGCAGCAGCTAAAACAAGGAGCAAAGGGCATAATTGGATTCCTTGGGTTCAATTTTGTGGGGAGACAAAGTTTCAATAATTTTTGAAAAGATTTGCTACCCATTTTTCCAAAAAGGATCCAAATATGCCAAGAATTCAAATATACATTTGAATTTGAGGGAGATTTGCCAAACCATACCAATTTAGCTCAGATTGAGATTTCCAACATTTGAATTCATCATTTATCAAGTTTTGGAGATCTTTTGAGAAGTGGTAGAGAACTTGCCAGTGGGGCCCACATGTCAGGACTTAGTTGGCTTAATCCCTAAGCAATGTGATCGGGTTGCACCCCACCAGGAGATGCACCGAGCGACACCGCGGGAGGGGAGCCGGACGCCACCTCCTGCTGGATTTCATGCGCTGGCGAGCTCCTCGTGGGGGTGCCTTAACTCCCAGCCGCGCTCAGTGAGCCACGGCACCGAGAGACGCCGGCCCCTTCCCTCTCATCGCCAGAGAACCGAGACGCCGCCGCCATCGCAAAAATACTCGCTCGGAGCGATCGCAGCTCGCGCGAAAGCATCGGCAGCGCAGCAAACCAGAATTCCCAGATCTCCCACGCACTCCCCGCATCATTTCCGGTCGAGTTGAGCCACTACAAACCGAGCAAAACAACGTTTTCGTGGCCGCCAGGAAGAACCGAGCAAAGGTGCTCCCGTGGGCAGCTCGGCAGAAGACTTGTCACGACCAAGAAGGAGCAGTTTTGGACGCGCCTAGGCTCCACGCTACTCAACCCCAAAGCCTAGAACCAGTGACCGATCATCGCTGGCGAATTTCGCAAAACATCTCCAACCGGTGCAGAACTACCCTCGGGTAAGAAACCCACAAATTCCCGACGTATGATTGCTTAGAGTTTATCAAACTGCACACACAGGAGCTAGACTTGATGGCGCCCAAGTTTGCTCCGCAACCCTAGCTTAATTTTGGCTGTAGCCGGCGTATTTCCCGTTTTTCCAGCCGCGGTTATGGCGGGAAAGGTCGGGCTCACGGTGACGACTAGGTTAGAGCTCTCCCCGAGCCCTAGCATGGCCTTGTCGACCTTCCATGAGATCCCCCGGTGCTGTAGAGCCTTTCCACCGAGGTTTTGGTAGGATACGATGGCCGGGCGCCATAACTGAAGGGAGTCCGAGCCGCTGCACCGTCGCCAGCTAGGTTAGGGCCATCGCCGGCCGAAGCAGGAGGTACCAGCGTGTTCAGCGCGCGAAAGTAGGCCCAGGCGGCGAGTTTCCGGCCGGGAGGCGGTCGGGAGACCAAGTCCGGCGAGCTTCAGAAGTGTGCCGGCGAGGGGGCGGCGCGGGAAAAAAGGCGGGCGCGAGGAAGAAGACGAGCCGGCCGGGCCCGCTCGTCAGTCCCTCGCGGCACAGTGTGGGGATCTTCTGTTACACCAGATCGGCTGTGAGCACGCAGAAAACAACCCTGTGGCCCCGTGTGGCGCAGCCGAGGTGATGACACGTGGGAGCCGGGCCCGCTGTCAGAAATTTGAACTTTTCCCGGTTAATTCGAATTCCAGAAATTCCCCAAACTTTAGAGCTCCATAACTTTTGCTAGGAAGCTCCAAATTTAGTGATTTAAATTGGGTTGGATTCATCTTGCCTAGCTCTGTCCATATATAGAACTCAATTTGTATGAAACCCATTAATTAATTCTGGAAAATTCTTTAAATCTTTTCAGCAAAAGAATTTTAGGGGGAGTTTGGTTTATCCAAAAATCCCCAAATTTTGCCAGAATGTTCTTTAGGGCATTAGTGAACCCCTGTAAAAGTTTAAGACCATTTGGAGTTGATTTGGTCAGAGCAATTCAAATTGGAAGGTGCTGTGTTCATTTGAATACAGAAACATTTTCAGAGAATTTCCAAAAAATGAAAATTCAGTTCTGGGCCAATCTTAACTCCAAAAATGTTAGGAAAATTCATGCAAACTCTATGAGCTATAATTGAAATTGTAGTTCACTAAATTTGGCATGAACAGGGGTATTACCTCAGAATTAATTCTTCTTTGCTTATTTGCTAAGAGAATTATTCTGAGCAAACCACTCCATGAAAAGTGCTAGTGTTTGGTCCAGAGAGTTTTCTTGTGACAAGAGACTCACACAAAAATTCTCAGCTCCATTGGAGCTCTGGATCACCCCTGTCCTGTTTAACCACTTGAGGGATTAATTTGGAAAAGGGGGCAAACCACTTAACACTTAACCATGTGATTAAGTCTAAGCCAAACCACCAACACCAGTTCATCTTTAAATTCTTAAACAGAGTTCCAGGTGTTAGAGACTGGTTATTAGCACTAATAGCAGTAGTATTACAACAAACTTGTTTGCATATTCATTAACATGTAGTATTTCAATAACGTGTAGTCGCTGAAGGCGAGGAAGCTCCGGAGGTTCTGGACTTCCTTCTTCCGGACGAGGAACTAACTACTGACCAGCAGCAACAAGGCAAGCCCCGGTTTGCATTAACCTTTTTTTAAGTTTTATTTTGTTTACATGTGTCATATAAGGTATGATTGTGCATTAGGTGTAGGATGGATGGAACCCCACTTGCATAACAAGAATTTTTCCCTAAGAGTGAGGGTAGTGTCTAAGACCTCGAGTAGATAGGCTATGCTTAAAGATTCATAGGGCTTCGGTACAAGTCGAGTAGATGGAATCTACTCGCGAGATAGGCTTGGGACGTACGGGTTCGGTTGAGTGATGTGAGGTCACATTAGTAATGAAAATGAGACTGGGCAGGGGCTAGGGCGCAGCAAGAGGGAGTCTTGTGTACGCAGCCCTGTCCGTGTCGATTGAGGACCGAGCCGTGTGCGGACCACGCTGATCAAGTTTGAACGTACCGAAGGCATATCGGATATATGGGCCCCGATAAACCGATGTAGCCTAAACCTCCGGGCGTCGAGGCATAACGCACCGATTTATAGGTGTAGGCTGAGGGCAGCAAGGTGGAAATCTGCCAATGGGCATAGAGAGATGCTCCGTGTGGGGAACCTCCTGCTCGTTTCGGTGCGACCGGTTCGACGTTTGGGCGGTTGGGTGAAAGGTTGTCCCGTACGACATCGAGTGAGCGTGCTGTGCAGCTCCGCGGGTGGGCGTACGTGACGTGCTCTTTGGGTTTTCCTGCAGGTGTATATCGAGTCGATTCGCCGTCCCTCGCGGTGAAGAGTACCACTTGGTCACTGAGTCGTGACGTAGATTAATGGATGAAACCTGTTGATTCAATATTTCTGGTTGATATAATTGTATTGCTACATGTGTGCCACCAAATACTGCTTACTAAATTTCAGATTTCATGAACTGTTAACTTGTTGCTAAAAGATGAACTAAGGATGAACTTGTAGGCGTGTCCTTTTGCTGAAATGTTACTATCCTATGTCCATTGTACCCCTCATGTAGAGTTTCATGCTTAGGTGAGTCGGTTAAGCCTTGCTGAGCCTTCGTGCTCACGGTTGCTGCTTGAGTGTTTTTCAGGTGAGGAGCCACCCACGGACTCGGAGTACGAGTCCACCGGCGAGGGTTACCCTCCGTCGGGGACCACGGCTGAGTGGGAGCCGTACACGCCGCGCTGAGCTGAGGAGTGCAGCTAGTGTGGGTTGCCCTAGGGCTGGGAGACCACTTTTGCTAGATAGGCGGGCGTGAGTTGTATAAAAGAAACTTCCGTTGTGTAATAAAGACCCTAGTTTGTAACTGAGAAGTGTACTACTTTGTACATTCAGTTTGTTTTCCCCATGTAATATAATGTGTTCTTATGACGTGTGCTGTCGGGTTTCGCATCGCGCGGCACCACCCTCTGCGATCCTGGATGAGCGGATTCCGGTCCGCCACAGCCTGGTATCAGAGCTGCATTGGGGATGGCACAGTACTTAAGGACTGTATTATGGGAAAACTTATGTTACGGTGAGGAATCGGTAATTGACCAAGTAAGGACTATATTAGCATA
The DNA here is from genome assembly GCA_030760725.1 of Neostapfia colusana. Classification (NCBI taxonomy): domain Eukaryota; kingdom Viridiplantae; phylum Streptophyta; class Magnoliopsida; order Poales; family Poaceae; genus Neostapfia; species Neostapfia colusana. The sequence goes on along the minus strand of JASWHV010000019.1, from coordinate 23,357,259 downwards.
GTTACTTAAAGTGGCAAAGACTAACCTATGTGTTAAAATTCTGAATTTCAATTATTATAACGATGCACCTACGCTCTGGTAAGTATGGTAAGGAACGCCACCGAAAGCGGTTCAATTTCGGTTAGCTCCCCCCGACGAGGAACGTGGTTCAGGGATTGATCTCACAGCTTGGTGTGAGGCGTTAATATGAACCTCTTGGACTCTTCATGTCCCTGAGTTCATATGAAACGCTGATCCCTAGCGTTCATTAGGCAAGTAAGTGGAGACCCCATCGCGTGGTCAGTAACACGAGAGTGTGTTCGTCTGGAAATAGCCCAGGAGGACATACGCAGCGCTTGCCATCGGCGTGCCCTGCAGGGCAGTAGGTGGTATCTATTGGGTTGATAACATTCCCAACCGTGACGACCCGTTCATGACCTACTCAGGTTCCCCGTCGTGTGGTGTTGAAACACGATCACGTGCCTTGAGACGTGACTTAGCTCAAGGACGGCCGTATGACAATGATACGGGCGTTTGTATTTACTTTCAAATATGGAACTGCCTGAATTGAATAACCATTGAGTGCACCATTATTGTGTGGTCTTCTGCAGGTACTAACCACGTATGTATCCGTGTAGAAAACGTGTGCGAGAGACAGTTTAGTGCCACACTTGAGACATATATGCCGGTATGATCCGGTTAGGATCTTCTTTTGTGAGGAACGTAGTACCGAGATATTGTAGTCATTTGCATGATAATAATAATAACAAGGAATTAAAATCTATAGGTTCAACATTTAGGACCCTGGTTGGGTATAAGAATGGGATAGTGGAGCAGTATAGCCAAAAGACTGAAAAACAGAGTGCTCTGTTTTGGGCAGCACGTTTGCTGATCTTCAACAGGGCATAACTCACCGGTCTTTTAGCCCAGAGAGGTGTGCTATATAGCTCTGGAAATATATTTAAGTACTCTACAACTTTGTTGTAGACTTCCAGAGCTGAAACTCACCTTAAGATGGCAAAAATCTCAGAGGAATGTGAACTGTCCAGAACCAGGACAGAGTAGAACATTCTCTGAACTGTTTTGTTTTTCAATGATAACTCCCAGTAGCAAAACCCAAAAATTTCATATGACACCTCCTTAGATAGAGTAGAAGATGTGTGATATCTTTGCAATTCAAAGTTTCTGAAGTTTCAGAGCACAGATTTCAGTGGAAACTCGAATGGAAAACAGCAACTTCCAAGGGAGGTGCTGTTAAAAATTCTTCCAGAAATTCTGCTGACTTTGAATTAGCATAACTTTTTAACCAAGGCTGATATGGGGGAAATTGAATACTCGTTGGAAAGATACTGAAGTTAGCTTTAACTTTGGTATTCAACTTGAGTCATGAAAATGCCCAGAACCAGATCAAAACTTGGAATAGGTAGAAACTGGTCATTCTGACAGAAGAATGACAGTTGAACTCATTGGAGAGGGTGTTGTACCCTAAGGGTGGTATACGTGATGACAACGCGGTAGTAATGTCTCGTGGTGGCCAAACCTAGTTATGGTGAGCTTCCAAAGTGGAGGTTCATCAAGTTGGATTAAACTAGCTTGTGTTTGGTCTGGTAATGGTGTAGCTTGTGCAAAGTTATTACACTATCTACTTACGAGATGTATCGCATGTTTTTATTGTCATTATGTTTTACACCTATTTCATTTGGACTGCATGCACTCTCTTGCGGGACTGATGTTATTGTCGTATGGTTGCAGATGGTTCGCACTAGGACCACACACGAGGTTGGTGGCTCTAGCCAAGGGGGAGGCGATGACTCCCAGCCACCGGCCTACGACAGCACCCCGCAGCAGCAGCCACCACCGCCGCCTCCGCTTACTCTAGCGGATGTGATAGAGGCACTGGTGGGAGGTCGTGAGGAGCAGACCGTCCTGCTCCACACGATCGTGCAGAATACGTCCCAGGCGGGGGGACGTCAAGAGCGAGGGCCTCGTGAGCCCCGCGAAGTGTCGTACTCGGATTTCATGAGTACGCACCCTCCAGTGTTCACCGAAGCTGAAGAACCACTGGAGGCTGACAACTGGCTGCGGACCATCGAGTCCAAGTTTGGGCTGCTCCAGTGTACGGAGCGGCAGAAGACCCTGTTCGCAGCACAGCAGCTCCACGGTGCCGCTGGTGCGTGGTGGGCGAATTATGTCGCCTCACATCGGGCTGGCCATGCCGTGGAATGGCAAGAGTTCCGGGAGGCGTTCCGCGCCTATCACATTCCTCCCGGAATCATGAAGAGGAAGTTCCAAGAATTCTTGGAGCTGAAGCAGGGCGGGAGGAGTGCCCACGACTACTCCCGTGCCTTCAACCATCTGGTGCAGTACGCGTCAGACTATATCTCCACTAAGGAGAAGAAGAGGGAGCACTTCTATCGGGGGTTACACCCTGAAATGAAGACCCACCTCGTACAGTGGAACCACGGCACATTCAACGACCTAGTCAATGCCGCAATCATGCAAGAGGACGCTCAGCGGGAGTTAGCAGCTGAGCAGAGGAAGCGCAGCGCTCCACCTAGCAGCGGTGGTGGCGCGCCCCAGAAGTACCGTATGGTGTATCGGACACCATCTGGGCAGCAGTGGCATCCACCGGCGCGACCCCAACGATTCGGGGGACGTCCGTTCCAGTCACCTTTGTTCCATCCGCCGATGCCACCACCAAGAATGCAGCGGCAACAGCAGCAGCAGACGGTACCCCGGGCGTTACCACCGCCACAACGCGCCCCGGGATTCCGTCCACCGATCAGCGGGGGACCGCCCCATTTCATCTGCTTCACGTGTGGCCAGGCGGGCCACTTCGCGAAGGACTGTCCCCAAGGGCAGCAGAGCAGCGGGCAAGCCCAGCTCCAGGGCGGTGCTCGAGGCCGACCTCCGGTGAAGAAGTTTGGTCAGCGGACTGGAGGCGTCCGCAACCTCGACAATGAGGACGCCCCGGAGGGAGAAAACATTCTGGCGGGTACGTTCACTCTGAACCATCAAGCCATCATAATATTGTTCAATTCTGGTGCAACCCACAACTTCATTAGTGCATCATATGTGGCTCAGCATCAGCTGGAAGCCTTTCCAACCGAGTGTTCTTATATGATCCGCTCACCGGGAGGAAAGATTTCAGCAACTATGATGGTTCCAAAAGCACCATTGTGCTTAGGTGGGAAGATATATCCCACCACTATGATTATCCTAGGGGGGCAGAAGATTGATGCAATCTTGGGGATGTCATGGCTAAGTTACCATGGCGCTGTCCTGGAAACTTTAACACGGACGGTTCACCTCAACTCCCCATTACACCGTCCGCAGTCCCTCCTATTAGATAATCCAGTCAGAGAGGTTTCAGCGATCAATAGTGCTGAGGCTCTCAAGTTAGAAGACATCCCCGTAGTCCGGGAGTATCCTGACATGTTCCCGGAGGATCTTCCAGGCATGCCACCTGAGCGGGACGTTGAGTTCAAGATCGAGCTCGCACCCGGGACTACACCCATATCACGGAGACCATACAAAATGGCTCCAAATGAGCTGGCGGAACTGAAAGAACAGCTCAATGATCTGTTGAGCAAGGGTTTCATTAGGCCGAGTTCCTCACCTTGGGGATGCTCGGCGTTGTTTGTGAAGAAGAAGGATGAAACCCTGAGGCTGTGTGTGGATTACCGGCCGCTCAACGCCGTCACCATCAAAAATAAGTACCCACTGCCCCGCATCGACATATTGTTTGATCAACTTGTGGGTGCAAGTGTGTTCCCCAAGATGGACCTTCGCTCTGGAAATCACAAGATAAAGATCCGGGCGGAGGATATCCCGAAGACGGCCTTCTCGACGAGATATGGGTTATATGAATATCTCGTCATGTCCTTTGGTCTCACAAATGGTCCAGCCCATTTCATGTATCTCATGAACTCGGTGTTCATGCCGGAGCTGGACAAGTTCGTGGTAGTGTTCATCGATGATATTTTGGTTTACTCCAAGACAGAAGCTGAACATGCCGAACACTTGCGGATCGTTCTTCAACGATTACGAGACCACAAGCTCTACGCCATGTTCAGCAAATGCGAGTTTTGGATCAGCCAAGTGCCATTCTTGGGACATATCATCTCCGCAAAAGGCATTGCGGTTGACCCAAGTAAAATAGAGCAAGTGCTGAAATGGAAAGCTCCCACTTGAGTTCATGGAGTCAGAAGCTTCCTCGGGTTAGCGGGATACTATCGGAGATTTATTCCAAGTTTCTCCAAGCTCGCCAAGCCAATGACGGAATTGCTGAAGAAAGGGACGAAATATGTTTGGAACACGGCGTGTGAAGGAGCATTCCAAACATTGGTGAAGCATCTCACCACAGCCCCGGTCTTAGCTCAGCCGGATACAACAAAGCCCTTCGACGTGTATTGTGACGCGTCCGGTATTGGGCTTGGCTGCGTGTTGATGCAGGAAGGACGTGTGGTCGCCTATGGCTCACGCCAACTTCGGAACCATGAGCAGCACTATCCCACTCATGACCTTGAGCTTGCTGCAGTGGTTTTGGTGCTGAAAATGTGGAGGCACTATCTCCTGGGGAATTTGGTGCATCTCTACACCGACCACAAGAGCTTGAAATACATTTTCACCAAGAAGGAGCTGAATATGAGGCAAAGGAGGTGGTTAGAGCTGATGAAAGATTATGAGATTGAGATCCATTACCACCCTGGCAAGGCGAATGTGGTTGCCGACGCGCTAAGTCGGAAATCACATGTCCATCACCTCACCATTACACCGGTGGAGGAGGAAGAGCCAAGTTTATACTTGGTTCCTTATGGATCGCTGTACAACCTTGCCCTCATCCCTACCATCAGGGACGACATCATTGCAGCTCAGGAGACGGATAAAGGCATGGCACATCTCCGGAGACGGATAGACAACGGGGAATCAAATGTTTCCGGAAGGATGATGAGGGGACGCTGTGGTTCAATGACCGCGTAATCGTACCCCGGGATATGGAGTTGAGAAAGAAGATCCTCGATGAAGCTCACTTGTCCAAGTACTCCATTCATCCGGGCAGCAACAAAATATACCAAGATTTGAAAAAGAAATTTTGGTGGACACGGATGAAGCGGGAGGTAGCTAAGTACGTATCCGAATGCGATACGTGCCGACGAGTGAAAGCTGATCACATGAAGAAATCAGGGCTGCTGCAACCCCTGAAGATCCCGGCATGGAAATGGGAAGATGTGAGCATGGATTTCATTGTGGGATTACCCCTAACAGCCAACAAGCATGATTCCATATGGGTGATCGTTGACCGACTGACCAAGTCAGCTCACTTCATTCCCGTGCATACACATTTCCATGCCAACCGATATGCGGAGTTATACATTGCCAGGATTCTATGCCTGCATGGTGTACCCAAGACCATAGTATAATACCGAGGTGCATTGTTTGTATCTCGCTTTTGGGAGCAGTTGCACGCTGCTTTGGGTACTAAACTGATTAGGAGCTCCGCCTACCACCCTCAGACAGATGGCCAGACAGAGAGGGTGAATCAAGTTCTGGAGGACATGTTGAGAGCATGTGCCATCGACCATGGTAGGAACTGGGATAATCACCTACCATTGGCGGAATTCTCGTACAACAACGGCTATCAGGCGAGTATCAAGATGGCACCCTACGAAGCTCTCTACGGTCGCAAGTGCCGCACCCCATTAAATTGGTGCGAGTCCGGTGAAAGGGTCACATTCGGGGTTGATGTGGTGAATGACGCCGAAGAGCGCGTTCGGACAATTCAAGCCAATTTAAAAGCCGCTCAATCCCGGCAGAAGAGCTACGCTGATAAGAGGCGTAAGCCGTTGCACTTTGACGTTGGGGAACACGTGTACCTACGCGTGTCTCCGATGAAGGGCGTGCACCGGTTCAGTGTGAAGGGGAAGCTCGCTCCCCGTTTCATTGGACTCTATGCTATCACCGAGAAGTGCGGAACAGCGGCGTATCGATTGGAGTTACCGGCATCTCTTGCTGGTGTCCATGATGTTTTTCATGTTTCGCAACTGCGAAAATGTTTGAAGCATACGGCTGCTGTTCCTACCAAAGACATCGGCGAGCTGAAACCGGATTTAACATATGATGAGTATCCGGTGGGAATTCTTGATGAGAAAGCCAGGACCACGCAGCAGAACGTTGTGGTTCTACAAAATACTCTGGAGCAACCACACCGCCGAAGAAGCGACGTGGGAGAGCGAGGAGTTCCTTCGCTCAAATTACCCAGAGTTCATGGTTTCTCAACACGGGTAAGTCCCTATTACATCGCCATCTCTTCTTTTGTAATCTCGGGACGAGATTCTTTTAAGGGGGGAGGGATGTAAAAGCCCAAGAAAAGGGACTTGCAAAAACTTTTCTTCACTTCACAACACCACAGTTCTTGTTGTGGATAGCTGGTAAAAAAGTGGGAAGAGCAAGTAACCTCCATCAAAGGAGTGGTTAGAAGGGAAACTTACACTTTCACAACATGGGAAAATTCTACACATATGATCACACATTGGAGGGAAATTTCAAACTGTTGCATTCAAATTCATGATTGCAGCAGCTAAAACAAGGAGCAAAGGGCATAATTGGATTCCTTGGGTTCAATTTAGTGGGGAGACAAAGTTTCAATAATTTTTGAAAAGATTTGCTACCCATTTTTCAAAAAAGGATCCAAATATGCCAAGAATTCAAATATACATTTGAATTTGAGGGAGATTTGCCAAACCATACCAATTTAGCTCAGATTGAGATTTCCAACATTTGAATTCATCCAAGTTTTGGAGATCTTTTGAGAAGTGATAGAGCACTGGCCAGTGGGGCCCACATGTCATAGGACTTAGTTGGCTTAATCCCTAAGCAATGTGATCGGGTTGCACTCCACCGGGAGAAGCACCGAGCGACACCGCGGGAGGGGAGCCGGACGCCACCTCCTGCTGGATTTCATGCGCTGGCGAGCTCCTCGTGGGGGTGCCTTAACTCCCAGCCGCGCTCAGCGAGCCACGGCACCGAGAGACGCCGGCCCCTTCCCTCTCATCGCCAGAGAACCGAGACGCCGCCGCCATCGCAAAAAACTCGCTCGGAGCGATCGCAGCTCGCGCGAAAGCATCGGCAGCGCAGCAAACCAGAATTCCCAGACCTCCCACGCACTCCCCGCACCATTTCCGGTCGAGTTGAGCCCCTACAAACCGAGCAAAACAACATTTTCGTGGCCGCCGGGAAGAACCGAGCAAAGGTGCTCCCGTGGGAAGCTCGGCAGAAGACTTGTCACGACCAAGAAGGAGCAGTTTTGGACGCGCCTAGGCTCCACGCTGCTCAACCCCAAAGCCTAGAACCAGTGACCGATCATCACCGGCGAATTTCGCAAAACATCTCCAACCAGTGCAGAACTACCCTCGGGTAAGAAACCCACAAATTCCCGACGTATGATTGCTTAGAGTTTATCAAACTGCACACACAGGAGCTAGACTTGATGGCGCCCAAGTTTGCTCCGCAACCCTAGCTTAATTTTGGCTGTAGCCGGCGTATTTCCCGGTTTTCCAACCGCGGTTATGGCAGGAAAGGTCGGGCTCACGGTGACGACTAGGTTAGAGCTCTCCCCGAGCCCTAGCATGGCCTTCTCGACCTTCCATGAGATCGTCTGGTGCTGTAGAGCCTTTCCACCGAGGTTTTGGTGGGCTACGATGGCCGGGCGCCATAACTGAAGGGAGTCCGAGCCGCTGCACCGTCGCCAGCTAGGTTAGGGCCATCGCCGGCCGAAGCAGGAGGTACCAGCGTGTTCAGCGCGCGAAAGTAGGCCCAGGCGGCGAGTTTCCGGCCGGGAGGCGGTCGGGAGACCAAGTCCGGCGAGCTTCAGAAGTGTGCCGGCGAGGGGGCGGCACGGGAAAAAGGGCGGGCGCGAGGAAGAAGACGAGCCGGCCGGGCCCGCTCGTCAGTCCCTCACGGCACAGTGTGGGGATCTTCTGTTACACCGGATCGGCTGTGAACACGCGGAAAACAATCCTGTGGCCCCGTGTGGCGCAGCCGAGGTGATGACACGTGGGACCCGGGCCCGCTGTCAGAAATTTGAACTTTTCCCGGTTAATTCGAATTCCAGAAATTCCCTAAACTTTAGAGCTCCATAACTTTTGCTTGGAAGCTCCAAATTTAGTGATTCAAATTGGGTTGGATTCATCTTGCCTAGCTCTGTCCAGATAGACTACTCAATTTGTACGAAACCCATTAATTAATTCTGGAAAATTCTTTAAAGCTTTTCAGAAAAAGAATTTTAGGGGGAGTTTGGTTTATCCAAAAATCCCCAAATTTTGCCAGAATGTTCTTTAGGGCATTAGTGAACCCCTGTAAAAGTTTCAGACCATTTGGAGTTGATTTGGTCAGAGCAATTCAAATTGGAAGGTGCTGTGCTCATTTGAATACAGAAACATTTTCAGGAATTTCCAAAACTTGAAAATTCAGTTCTGGGCAAATCTTAACTCCAAAAATGTTAGGAAAATTCATGCAAACTCTATGAGCTATAATTGAAATTTTAGTTCACTAAGTTGGGCATGAACAGGGGTATTACCTCAGAATTAATTCTTCTTTGCTTATTTGCTAAGAGAATTATTCTGCGCAAACCACTCCATGAAAAGTGCTAGTGTTTGGTCCAGAGAGTTTTCTTGTGACAAGGGACTCACACAAAAATTCTCAGCTCCATTGGAGCTCTGGATCACCCCTGTCCTGTTTAACCACTTGAGGGATTAATTTGGAAAAGGGGGCAAACCACATAACACTTAACCATGTGATTAAGTCTAAGCCAAACCAGCAACACCAGTTCATCTTTAAATTCTTAAACAGAGTTCCAGGTGTTAGAGACTGGTTATTAGCACTAATAGCAGTAGTATTACAACAAACTTGTTTGCGTATTCATTAACATGTAGTATTTCAATAACGTGTAGTCGCTGAAGGCGAGGAAGCTCCGGAGGTTCTGGACTTCCTTCTTCCGGACGGGGAACTAACTACTGACCAGCAGCAACAAGGCAAGCCCCGGTTTGCATTAACCTTTTTATAAGTTTTATTTTGTTTACATGTGTCATATAAGGTATGATTGTGCATTAGGTGTAGGATGGATGGAACCCCACTTGCATAACCAGAATTTTTCCCTAAGAGTGAGGGTAGTGTCTAAGACCTCGAGTAGATAGGCTATGCTTAAAGATTCATAGGGCTTCGGTACAAGTCGAGTAGTTGGAATCTACTCGCGAGATAGGCTTGGGACGTACGGGTTTGGTTGAGTGATGTGAGGTCACATTAGTAATGAAAATGAGACTGGGCCGGGGCTAGGGCGCAGCAAAAGGGAGTCTTGTGTGCGCAGCCCTGTCCGTGTCAATTGAGGACCGAGCCGTGTGTGGCCCACGCTGGTCAAGTTTGAACGTACCGAAGGCATATCGGATATATGGGCCCCGATAAACCGATGTAGCCTAAACCTCCGGGCGTCGAGGCATAACGCACCGATTTATAGGTGTAGGCTGAGGGCAGCAAGGTGGAAATCTGCCAACGGGCATAGAGAGATGCTCCGTGTGGGGAACCTCCTGCTCATTTCGGTGCGACCGGTTCGACGTTTGGGCTGTTGGGTGAAAGTTTGTCCCGTACGACATCGAGTGAGCGTGCTGTGCAGCTCCGCGGATGGGCGTACGTGACGTGCTCTTTGGGTTTCCCTGCAGGTGTATATCGAGTCGATTCGCCGTCCCTCGCGGTGAAGAGTACCACTTGGTCACTGAGTCGTGACGTAGATTAATGGATGAAACCTGTTGATTCAATATTGCTGGTTGATATAATTGTATTGCTACATGTGTGCCACCAAATACTGCTTACTAAATTTCAGATTTCATGAACTGTTAACTTGTTGCTAAAAGAGGAACTAAGGATGAACTTGTAGGCGTGTCCTTTTGCTGAAATGTTACTATCCTATGTCCATTGTACCCCTCATGTAGAGTTTCATGCTTAGGTGAGTCGGTTAAGCCTTGCTGAGCCTTCGTGCTCACGGTTGCTGCTTGAGTGTTTTTCAGGTGAGGAGCCACCCACGGACTCGGAGTACGAGTCCACCGGCGAGGGTTACCCTCCATCGGGGACCACGGCTGAGTGGGAGCTGTACACGCCGCGCTGAGCTGAGGAGTGCAGCTAGTGTGGGTTGCCCTAGGGATGGGCCACCGCTTTTGCTAGATAGGCGGGCGTGAGTTGTATAAAAGAAACTTCCGATGTGTAATAAAGACCCTAGTTTGTAACTGAGAAGTGTACTACTTTGTACATTCAGTTTGTTTTTCCCATGTAATATAATGTGTTCTTATGACGTGTGCTGTCGGGTGTCGCATCGCGCGGCACCACCCTCTGCGATCCTGGATGAGCGGATTTCGGTCCGCCACACATAAGACACTAGAGCAGTTTTTTAGTGGGAGTAAAAATCTAAACTTGCTGCTGAAGTCTTCTAATACTTGCAATGATAAAACTGGTTTAGGTCTTGATTCTCATGCTCATGCTAAGACACATCCACCTAAGGTTGTAAAGCCATTAGGAAATGGTTTTATTAAAGCAGTTCCTAAACAAAAAGAGGTGGTTTTTAGGTCAGCAGCGATGTTATCTCATTCGGTTGCTAAAACACACGTTGCTTGCTCTTCTACACATGAACATAAGGTTAAATTTCATTGTACTTACTGTGGTAGAGATGGTCATGTCAGAGATTTTTGTTATAGACTAGCTAAAAAGGAAAAGAATCAAAGATTGCTAGCTAGATCACGTAAACAATGAAGCAAAACATGCTGCACGTGCTAAACTGAATGTTAAGACACTTGCAACCTGCTGTAATAAGTCAAAAACATAGAAAATTTGCTCCCAAACCTACTGTTTTTCATGCTATACAAGATACACCTCGTAGGTCAGTAGTTGGGTGCAAGAATTCTCAAATTTTGGCTCATGAACCTGCGGTTTTATCTCAGCTTTCACGTGTTATTCCTGCTGGACGTCGTGTGACTCAGTACTGGATTCCTAAATGCCTTTTGACTAGCCTCAGTATCGAGTCATCGACGCATTGTGCTTCTATGTAGGTTACATGCTTGAGAAAGGAGAACATTTGGCTTGTGGATTTAGGTTGCTCACGCCACATGACTGGTAACAAAGAATGGTCCTCCCCTCTCTCTTTTGTGTCACGTGTAGAGAATGTTAGTTTTGTCGATAATTCTTCAACTCCTATAATTGTAAGGGTTCAGTTAGAGTTAATAGTCACTACACTTTGAAAGATGTGACACTTGTTAAAAATCTAAAATACAACTTGCTTTCTGTTTCACAATTGCTAAATAAAAATCTTGAAATTGTTTTCACTAAAATATGCTGCAAGGTTCTAGATTCAAATGGTGAGCTTATATTTAACATGTCTTGATTTGGAAGAGTTTTTAACGCTGATTTTGACATATTATCCTCTAAGCATAGGTGTCTACTTGCTAATGATTCAAAAGACTTATATTTTTGGCGTTGTAGACTTGGTCACGTAGGCTTTGATCATCTTACACGTGTTAGTGGTCTTGTTCGCATACGTGGGTTACCTAAGCTTAAAGGGGATAAGGAAATTGTTTATTCTTCTTGTAGATATGCTAAGATGGTTGTAGGTTCACATGCTCCATTCACAATGACCATGACAACATCATCGGCATAACTTTTACACCTTGACACCATAGGTCCCTCACGTGTTCAATCCTTTGGAGAAAAATGGTATGTGCTTGTAATTGTTGATGGCTATTCTAGATATTATTAGGTTTACTTTATGACATCTAAGAATGAAGCTTTTAGTCACTTTATAAGTTTGGTTCTTAGACTCGCTTGATCAACCAGGATCTTCAAAAGCAATAAGAAGCGGAACCAAAATAAAAACCAATCATTTGATCACTTTTGTGCTGAAAATGGAATGGATCATCAATTTTCTTCACCATATGTACCTCAACGAAATGGTTTCGTAGAGACAAAGAACAGAACCTTAGTTGAGATGGCTAGGACTATGCTTGATGAATATCAAACTCCTAGGAAATTTTGGGCAGATGCAATTGCAACATCTTGTTATGTCTCAAATCGAGTTTTCTTGCGAGCTAAGCTAGGAAAAACCCCATGAGCTTCGGTTTGGACATAGGCTTAGTTTCACACGCTTTAGGGTCTTTGGTTGCAAATGCTTTGTTAAGAAACATAGTAATCGTAATAAATTTAAACCTAGATCTGTTGATGGCATGTTTCTTGGTTATCCATCTCATACTAGAGGCTACCGTGTGCTTTTACTTGACACTAACAAAATTGTGGTGACTTGTAAGGTCTATTTTGATGAAGCTAGCCCAGGTACTATCTCTAATATTGCAGGTCAAGATGCATATCCGCAGGGGGATAGTATTTTCCTTGAAGATGAGGAAGAAGTGGTGCTGCTGCCCGAAATTCAGAAGCTAATAACGCTGTTCCTGCTCCTGATTTTTGATCTACAACCAGCACCAACAACTACTGCTACTGGTCCAAATCATCCTCAAGCTACAAGTTCTTCAATTGTTGATGAACATGAATAAGAAGGAAATTTTGAAGTGTCTACTATCCTCCGCGTCCTCAAAAGTCATCCTACGCAATAGATTATCGGAAGCTTTCACGAATGAGTCACACGGTCCAGGTTTTTTAATCTAAACTCTCATGCTCATTCTACATTTTTGCTTCTTTTGAACCCAAAGATAATATCACACGCACTTACTAATGAATCTTGGATCATTTCCATGCAATAAGAGTTAGAAAGTTTTGAAAGAAATAATGCTTGAAAACTATGTGGGGACCACCCTGTGGTTCACCCACTCCAGGATCGCATAGGGTGGTGCCGTGCGATGCGGCACCCAACAGCACACACGAAAAGAATAAAGAACAACATACAAACTTTTATTTGATATAAAACAGCGGAAGTCTTTTTACAAACCTATTCATACAGCAGAAGTAATATACATATATGGCCTCTCATCCTAGCTATGCAAAAGTGCAGCTGTCCAGCCCGGGGACACTACACGCTAGCAGCATGGAACCGGAGAATCACGGCGGCGTGCAGGGCTCCAGCTCAGCCGTGTACCCCGACGGGGGCATGGCCTCGTCCTCGGAACCTTCCTCATAACTCTCACCTGCATACAGCTCAAATATTGCAACCGTGAGCACGAAGGCTCAGCAAGTCTTAACCGTCAACCCTAGGCATGGAACTCTACGTGCAAGGATGTGTAAGGTAGGAAAGGACTTTGCAATAAAGACACACCTATAAGTTGATCCTTACTTTCAGTTTTATAGCAGCAGTTTAATGAGCCTTAGGAAGCCCTCACATCGGAAGTCCACAATCAAACAAGAAATGCTTTCCTCCAATGTGGTGATGCCAAAAGTGGAATATAAACTTAATTAGCTCTATAACTACAGCATACAAGGTTTCAAGATATTAATAGTTCAATACAGCATATTCAGTTGGCTTATTTCACTTCTTACTACGTCACAGCATAGTGAACAAGCGGGTACTCAAATAACCGCAAGGGACGGTGATTGCAATCAAGACACACCCGGATAACACGTTGCATACACCCACTTTCAGAAGCGTGATTCCACACCACTTCCTACTCTGTTGTATGCAACAACCTTTCAAAGGCAACCCAATTGCCGAACCGGTCTATCCGTAACAGGTAGGAGGTCCCCGCGTGGAGCGTGACTGTGCCCACCGGCAGATTTACACCTTGCTACCCTCAACCCACTCCTATTTACGGTTGGGTAAGCCTCGACACCCAGGTTAACCAATTACATCGGTTTCCTGGTTCCCATATGCCAGTATGCATCCGGTACTGTTCGATACTTGTCCAGCAGGGCCGCACACGGACGGTCCTCAACCGGCACCAACAGGGCTACGCACGTGAGACCTCTTCTCACTGCATCCTATCCCCCCTGCTGGGTCTCATTTTCACAACTTAAGCAATTATCCACCTCTTTTCTTCCCATGTGATAAGTACTATTTCGCGAGTAGCTTCCAACTACTCGACTTCTACCGAGATCCTAACCATTAGCATGGCATTCTCTACTCGTCGGTTTGTAAACTACCCAACCCTTTATAGGATTTAAAAAGATTATGCAAGTGGGGTTTCAATCACCCTAACTCTAATGCATACATTTCAACCTAGACATAAGTGATACAAATGAAAAACTTCATAAAAGGTACTTAAGTGCAAACCGGGGCTTGCCTGGTTGCGAGTTAAAGGGGAAGTCAGCTTCTGGTGGGAGGACGTCCAAAGGCTCCGGTGTGTCCTCAACTTCGGTCACTAAATGAAATGTAACAAAATATGTATAAATATTTAAGAAATTATAAGAATTAAACTTCTATTCATAGCTACTGCTATTTAGGATCCTTATGTGGCTTTGGGATTTTTACAGTTGATACTAGACTCTCTAAGGATGACTTGAGCCAAATTTGGAGACATGTCATTGCACAATGTAGCCTTTAAAATTCCTACAAGTACAATGCTTCTTTGAATTTTTGAGCCCAAATCAGAAGCTTTGACATAGCTAATAACGGAAGATCTGATTAGGGTAAGTCTCCATGGTTCTAAAAAAAATTGTTTCACCATTTTTGGAGCTACCATCAGAGAGATATGAATTATTGAAGTTTGGACAGGAGTGCTGAACAGTTTCTGTTTAAATTTGAATTTCCAAATAAAGGCTGAACCTGGGAAGGTAATTTGACCTAGCAAATGAACTCCAATTAAGCCCAAACTTTTACTGGAGATCAGTATGTATGAAGAGGATTTGCAGCCCAAATTTGGGAATATTTCACAAAGAATTGCTCCTGTAATAAATCCCTAAAGGATTTACTAAAAACAATTCCACAGAAATTCCTGGGCATTTTCATAGCCTAAAATTGGTTTCTCTGTGAAGTACTCCTCATGAGGATTCCAACAAAATTGGTTTCACTCTTTTTGGAGTTTTCTACACAAAGTTATGGCCTTGTAAAGATCAGCTAATTCCTGAAATTATTTCTCTAATAGAAACTTCAAATAATTGGGCTGGGCCCACTGTTTTAAATCGGACCAGTGAGATTTCGGCAACACTGGGGGCTACGGAGTTAACCCGAGCCACAATTCGATCCGGCGCCTACCCGGTGCCACTGACAGGTGGGGCAGGCCCCCACCTTCTTCTACCTCGCGCCAACAGAGGATTCCGCGGTGGTTGCTCCGGCGAGGGTGGCGGGAACGGCTCTCCCGGCCATCTCCCGGGCCTAAACTCACCGCTCCCCCGTATTCAACCGTGCTGAACACTGTGGGAGGGTCGCCGGTGGCCGTGGCTCACCGGAAACCATCGCGCACCGGTGGCAGCAAAGTTTTGAACTCCGGCGAGGTGGGGAACCCTTATTCCTCCATCATAAGATCGATTCTCGGGCTCTAGAGCATCAGTGAATGATGTAGGAGCCCATAAGGGTCCTGGCCGCCGGTGAAACAGCCGGCAACCGAGGGCTCCACGGTGACCTGAGGTGCTTTTGCACCGGCGACTAAGAAAACAGCTAGAGCTCCCTCGTTTCTTTATGTTTTTGCTTGGTTCTTCGTCGAGGAGAGGCGCTAATAAGTAGAGAAGCTCTGTGCAAGCTTACTCGAGGTCTAAAGGATTGTGCACCACAAATTTTTGGCTAGACTGAGCACTACCCGTCGGTGTACCGTTCGGGGAAACGGTGAAATTCTCGCCACCGGTTCTAGCAATCGCTAAACGGCTTCCGGCTACACGATCAGGACATGTAAACGCACCTTTCTTGGGTAGGGAAGGGGCGGTGACACTGGCCGTAGCGTGCTGTCCACAGCAACCTCCCTCGGTTCTCCCACGTTCACCCGAGGATCGTGGTTATTTTGCCAATATCCGGAGCAATTACGTTCGGTACAGGAAAGGAGAGGTGCTGGATGGCTAGAGCACTGGTGGGCGCAGCTCTTCGCTGTTGGGTGCTCGAGCAACCGAGCTCAGTAGATGCGGCGTGATCGGGAGGAACGTCGGCGGTGTTCTGGGCGAAAGAAACGGCTGAGGCGCGAGTTATAGCAGGGGAAGAAGTGAAACAGCTCCGGCGCACCCCTTGCCGTGATCCAACTGAGCCACCGAGGCAGCAGGAGGTGGCGCGGGCTCTCCCTCGGGCGCGGGTTCAACCGGGAGCTGGCGCGCTCCCGCTGTTTGACCGCCGTCGGCTGAGGCGGTAGCTCCAGTGGGTGGCTGACAAATGGGCCCCACCTCCCCTTTGTTTAATCAAATTTTCCTGATATTTTCTATCCAGCAACTCAACATTAAAGGCTTTACTTCACCCCAAAGTTAAGTTTGAATTTGCTGAATTCAAATGGTTTGAATTTGCTGAATTCAAATGGTTTGAATTCTGGGGTGAAATTTGGATGTGGTTTGATTATTTGAATTTGAAAAAGAGTTTGAATTCTCCACTTTGTATTGCCCCAAAAACATAGCAAACCAGCTCCAAAGTTTCCAATTTTTGGCATGGCTGCCCATTCAAATGTGGAGAACACATTTGTGGAACCAAATTTGCAAACTGAGGGAGTTGGAATTTTAAACTGAATTTGAAATTCAGATTAGAGGGCTTCTCCTTTTAATCCCAAACAAATATTGAAACTCCCCCAAATGAGCTGAAATTTGGAAGGGTGAATATTTGGACTATGAAGATCCAAGCTGTGCATTTAGATCTCCATGTTTGGAAGTTTCTGTGAAGTTTGATTCACAACTTTGAACTCACACCGTTATAATTCAAAGTTTAAATTCCCCCTCATTTTTCCTAAGTGTACATGAGCTGAAAATTCTTGCTACTACTTTTTGGGGATTTTACATCCCTCCCCCCTTAAAAAGAATCTCGTCCCGAGATTCCAAAGGAAAAGCAAAGTTGGGAATCTTTACCGGTTATATGATGATAGCCAGTCCGGATAATTCGTTCGTAGATATTCCTCGCTTTCCCATGTCGCCTCGTCAGCCGTATGGTTACTCCACAAGACCTTGTAGAACCATAAGGTCCGGTTTCTTGTGGCGAGTCTTTTCATCGATAATACGGATCGGATACTCCGTTTACGTGAGGTCCGGTTGAAGAACTTCTATGTCTTCTGTGCAGATTTCAGCAGAGGGTTTGAGGCACTTCCTCAGCTGAGAGATGTGGAAGACATTGTGAATCCCTGCGAGCGATGCTGGTAAATCCAAGCGATAGGCCACAGTTCTGCATCTTTCAATGACGGCGAACGGACCAATGAACCGCGGCGCAAGTTTACCCTTCACTCCAAAACGGTGAACTCCCTTCATCAGAGACACACGGACATAAACATGGTCCCCGATGTCGAAGTGGAGAGGGCGGCGTATTTTATCCGCATAGCTCTTCTGACGAGATTGAGCAGCCTTGAGATTGGCTTGTATTACTCGCACTCATTCTTCAGCCTCATTCACAAGTTCAATGCCGTAGATAACCCGCTCGCCGGACTCGCACCAGTTGAGAGGTGTGCGACATTTCCGGCCGTAGAGAGCTTCATACGGCGCCATCTTAATGCTAGCTTGATAGCCATTGTTGTAAGAAAACTCCGCCAACAGCAAATGATCATCCCAATTCTTTCCGTGGTGGATGGCACAAGCGCGTAGCATGTCTTCAAGCACTTGATTCACCCGTTCAGTTTGACCATCTGTCTGCGGGTGATACGCGGAGCTTCGGATCAGTTTGGTCCCCAACGATGTGTGCAGCTGTTCCCAAAACCGAGAGACGAACAGCGCACCGCGATCTGAAATGATGGAGCGGGGAACACCGTGCAAACATAAGATCTTTGCAATGTACAGCTCCGCATATTGCTTGGCCACGTACTTTGTATGTACGGGGATAAAATGAGCCGACTTGGTTAGTCGATCGACTATTATCCACATCGAGTCATGTTTGTGAGACGTGAGAGGTAAACCAACAATGAAGTCCATGCTGATATCCTCCCACTTCCACGCCGGAATGTTCAATGGTTGCAGCTGTCCGGCTTTACGCATATGGTCGGCTTTCACCCGCCGACACGTATCACATTCGGATACGTATTTTGTGATCTCTCTCGTCATCCGTGTCCACCAAAACCTGGTTTTCAGATCTTGGTACATCTTGTTGCTGCCTGGATGAATAGAATACTTGGACAAATGAGCCTCGTCCAAGATTTTCTTCCGAAGCTTCATGTCACGGGGTACCACTATACGGTCTTTAAACCATAGCGTGTCGTGTTCATCTCTTCGGAAGCATTTCATTTCGCCATTCTCCATCCTTCTCCGAATGTGCGACGTTCCCATGTCCTTCCTCTGAGCTTCCATAATCTCCTCTCTTATGGTTGGGATGAGAGCAAGATTATATAATGCCCCATATGGAACCAAGTACAGACTCGGCTCCTCCTTTTCAAGTGGGGTGATGGACAGACTGTTGACATGGGATTTGCGGCTTAAGGCATCGGCAACCACATTTGCCTTCCCGGGATGGTAGTGAATCTCGATCTCATAGTCTTTGATCAGTTCTAGCCATCTCCGTTGCCGCATATTCAACTCCTTTTGAGTGAATATATATTTCAGACTTTTGTGGTCGGTGTAGAGGTGCACTAAGTTCCCAAGCAAATAGTGCCTCCACATATTCAAGGCCAATACCACAGCAGCAAGCTCGAGATCATGAGTCGGATAGTGCTGCTCGTGGTTACGGAGTTGACGTGAGCCATAGGCAACCACTCTTCCTCCTTGCATCAATACACAGCCAAGCCCGATACTGGACGCATCACAATATACGTCGAATGGCTTGGTTGTATCCGGTTGAGCTAACACCGGGGCTGTTGTAAGATGCTTCACTAATGCCTGGAAAGATTCTTCACAAGCTGAGCTCCATACATATTTGATCCCCTTCTTCAACAGTTCAGTCATCGGCTTAGCAAGCTTGGAGAAATTTGGTATGAATCTCCGATAATATCCTGCTAACCCGAGGAAACTCCTGACTTCATGGACTGATGTGGGGGACTTCCATTTCAGCACTTGTTTGATCTTGCTTGGATCAACTGCAATGCCTTCTGCAGAAATGATATGACCAAGGAATGGCACTTGGCTGATCCAAAACTCGCACTTGCTGGACTTGGCATAAAGTTTATGGTCTCTTAATTGTTGAAGTACGATATGCAAGTGTTTGGCGTGTTCTTCTTCAGACTTGGAGTAGACCAAGATGTCGTCTATGAACACCACCACAAACTTGTCCAACTCTGGCATGAACACTGAGTTCATAAGATACATGAAGTGTGCCGGGGCGTTGGTGTGACCAAAGGACATGACGAGGTATTCATACAACCCATATCTCGTCGAGAAGGCCGTCTTTGGAATATCTTCTGCTCGGATCTTGATTTGATGATACCCTGAGCGAAGATCCATCTTTGAAAACACACTTGCACCCACAAGTTGATCGAATAATATATCGATGTGGGGCAGTGGATATTTATTCTTGATGGTGACGGCGTTGAGAGGTCGGTAGTCCACACACAACCTCAAAGTTTCATCCTTCTTCTTCACAAACAGCGCCGAGCATCCCCATGGCGAGGAACTCGGTCGAATGAAACCTTTCTTCATTAGATCGTTGAGCTGCTCCTTTAGTTTAGCCAGCTCGTTTGGAGCCATCTTGTATGGTCTCCGTGATATCGGTGTCGTCCCAGGTACGAGTTCAATCTTGAACTCGACATCTCTTTCGGGTGGCATGCCCGGAAGATCATCCGGAAAGACATCCGGTATTCACGGACCACACGAATATCCTCAAGTTTTGTGGCTTCCATGTTATAGGTGGCTGGAGCTTCTTGAACCGAGCGGTCAAGAATAAGAACATGTGGTTCATGAAGTGGAGAGTTTAGACGAACCACACGTGGAATGATGTCAAGAACAGCACCATGGCGATGTAGCCATGACATTCCTAAAATGACATCAATTTTTTGACTCTCTAATATGATTAGAAAAGTCGGGTATAGATCCCCACCCAACTGTAATGGTGCTCTATAGACCATTCTATCAGCTGTTATTTTCCCGCCCGGAGAACATATCAAATATGAATTATTTGTGGGAATGATAGGCAGTTGATATTTAATAACATAAGACTGATTTATGAAATTATGGGTGGCACCGGAGTCAAAAAGTATGACTACGGGATGATTTAGGTAAGAGAACGTACCCGCGAGGACGGGTTCGCCTTCTGGCACGTCTTCGATAGCTAAGTGGTGGACATTGCCGGGTTTTGGTGCTGGTTTCTTGGGCTGATTACGGGGCTGATTAGCACCCTGATACAGTGCTGCGCCCCTGCCCTGTCGCGGCTCGGGGCAGTCCCTCGAAATGTGCCCGACACGACCACACGTGTAGCACGTGTAAGGTTTCGGGGTCCCGCCGACTTGAGGACGGAATCCCGGTGCACGCTGCTGAAACTGAGGTGCACGCGGGACCATCCTTTGCTGCTGCTGCTGCTGCTGTGGTGGATACGTCGGTCGGAAGCCCGGCACATTATATTGTCGACCGTGGAACTGAGGCGGTCGCGCCGGTGGCTGCCATCTCTGACCGGATGGTGAGCGATACACCACTCGGTATTTCTGTGGTGTCCCACCACTGCTGCTCGTCAGCGTGCTGCGTTTCCTCTTGTCAGAACCTCGCTCGCGCTGCGCATTCTCCTGTAGAATCGCGGCATTAACTAGGTCGTTGAATGTGCCGCGATTGCTCTGGTCGAGATGGAACTTCATCTTGGAGTTCAGGCCCCGGAAGAACGCATTGCGCTTGTTGTCTTCCGTCCCCACAAATCCTGGCGCATACTGCACCAGCCGGTTGAATAACCTGGAGTACTCATGAGCACTCCTCTCGCCTTGTCGTAACGCCAGGAACTCCTGGAGCTTCATTTCCATCACACCGGGAGGTATGTGATAGGCGCGAAACGCCTTCCAGAACTCCGTCCACGTGATGGCATGGCCAGCCGGTAAGGAGGCGGTGTAGTTCGTCCACCAGGTACCGGCTTCTCCTTGAAGCTGTTGCGCTGCGTACAGCGCCTTCTGATGTTCGGTGCATTGTAGCAGCCCGAACTTTGCCTCCAGAGTGCGGATAAAGCTGTCCGCCTCCAAAGGTTCTTCGGCCTCCGTGAAGACCGGTGGATGGGTCGCCATGAATTCTGAATACGAGCTTTGTTGGGGCTGGCGTTGCCCATTGTCTTGGCGTCCTCCCTGATGGGACGCATTCTGCTGCACTAGCATCTGCAGCAACTCGGTTTGCTCGTCGCGCGAGCCGAGCACTGCGGCGAGAACCTCCGCAAGATTCCTTGGAAGTTCTGGCGGTGGAGGAGGTTGTTGCTGCTGCGTCGTGGTCTGCTCCGGAAGTGGAGACTCATCACCACGAACTTGACTCGGACCCTCCTCCTCTTGTGTTGAACGTGTCCGCACCATTCTGCATTCATACCATTCAAACGATCAGCACATGTGGGTTTAGCTCATCCAGGTGATACAATGGTAATGCGAGAATGGAATAAATAATTTCGCATAACAATTACACATATGGATAAAGTATAAACTTTATGCGACATATACATCCCTGGACCGGGTCACACGATCGAGTTCCAAAGTATTGAACTTTATGGGTTAAAAGTTCATTTCGATCATCGGGGTCACCACGGGATGTTAAGTATGTTAGCATGCATAATTCCTCGCTATTGTACTGGACACAAACATGTACTCGCTCGAAATGATATGTCAAATGCATAAACCCTTCGACTCCAACTCGCTGTTTTACAACAGCCACTGGACGTCAAACGGTGAAACCAAGTGTTTTGGTTGAAATACAGAAAATTTCAGAGAGCATTTGGCCTGCCCTGTTTCGGGACAGTACCTACTCATCTGAGATTTTCATCCCTTTGGAGGGAGATTTTGTTCTGGAGCTCTACAGAAAAGTTGTAGAGGACTTCTAAATCTTTCCAGAATGGTATCCCACACCTCCATTGGTTCAACCAATCTTAAGTTATGCCCTGTTCAAGTTCAGAAAAATTTCTGCCAAAAACAGGGGAGATTGTTCCTAAGCTTTTGAGATTGAACCTATACTCCCAATTGACTCTTAGTTCAATATAGGAGTTTACTAACCCCTAAATCGATTCCTAAACTTCATTTGGACACTTTTCTTTGAAAATGAACTTTTATGCAGTCGGTACTACGTTTCCTCACCAAAGAAAAATCCTAAACCGGTATTCCGGCTTATACGTGTCAAATGGTGGAACTAAGGACGTACTCACAAACGATTTATACACGTCATGCGCTAACGTGGTTAATGTACCTGCAGAAGAACACACAATAATTGTGCACACAAGGGTTTTTGACATTTCAGGCAGTTCCATATCATAATAAAGACATACGGTCCGTATCATTGCCATACGGATCGTCCTTGAGTCAAGCCACGTCTCAAGGTACATGGTCGTGTTTTCACACCACACGACGGGGAACCCGAGTAGAGCGTGAACGGGTCTTCACGGTTGGGAATTTTATCAACCCAACGGATACCACCTACTGCCTCATGACCGTTGCGGCACGCCGATGGCGAGCGCTGCGTATGGCCCTTTGAACATTGAACATTCAAGAGTTGCATACTATCGTGTTGCTTACCACACGATGGGGTATTCTCACTTTTGCCTAAAGCACGCTGGAGATCAGCGTTTTCATATGCTCTCAGAACCATTGAAGAGGTTCAGAGACTCATTTTCACTACCGTGCCAAGCCACGGTATACCATTCCATACTATTGCTCGTATGGCGAGTTACCGCAATTGATCCGCCTGCGGTGGCGTACCTTACCTCTTACCTGACGTCAGAGCGTCGTTACAGAATGTATAACACATAAGTTAGCTTTTCCACCTTAGTATCTACTACTATCATAGACCTTATTGGGCTTAATGACTAATCCTCACTCGACTACTGTGAGGACCCCGCCGTCCCGATCATTCACGGGGACGGGGCACCTCGCCCGGGAATCGCATTGGATGGTGCCGTGCGATGCGGCACCCAACAGCACACATAATAAAGCATCATATTACATACATCAGGCGGAAGCTTACAAAGTGTAACTTTTACCCATACTTCTCAACATGAACTACAGCGGAAGACTATTACAACTCACGTCTCATACCTATGCTAAGCAATAGAGAAGGTGTCCAGCCCGCGGACCCTTCTCGCTAGCAACACTGTCATAATAGCAGCGGCAGGGGTTACCCTGAGTTCATCCCTCGGAGAGCTCCGAGTCTCATCAGGTACCCGTACATCTCAGCGTACAGTTATTACCTGCAAAACAACTTATGCAGTATCTGTGAGCACGAAGCTCAGCAAGACTGACCCGTCACCCTAGTCATGAAACTCTACATGATGGAAATAGAGGGCTGATTATAGCATTTTGCATAAACGATGAACTTGAGCTAAAGGAGAGTCCTTACTTCAAGTTTTAAGCAACTTTTATAGCCCTCGCGCAACTTACATCGAGACTCCACAATCAAACAAGAAACGCTTCATCTCGATGTCACTTGCTCGAGGTGAAAGTAACTTTAGTGAGCTATCCTAGACTCAAACTGACCTTGCGCCATTACCGTCGAGACTCCACAATCAAACAAGAAATGCTTTGCCTCGACGCTACTAGCCCAAGGTGGAAATTAAATTTAGTGAAGTGTTGATCGTTCCTCATCTCCATTATGAGGATTACCCACGAAGCATATTAAATATTTCCCGGTTTATTACTACGTCACGACGCAGAGAACAAGTATGCTCACTACCGCGAGCGACGGTGATTGCAATCAAAAACACCCGGCTGACACGACACGTACGCCCGTACTCGACGTTGCACACAGCAACCGTCACTGACGTCGTACGTGGCCACCTTTCACACGACACCCAAATGTCAAACCGGTCCCACCGACTGGGATTAAGTCTCTCTACGGCAAACCCTCGTAGAGCAGACTTCTCTATCCTTTCAGCATCGGCATCAGACGGTGAGGTATGCCTCGACACCCAGGTTAACATGTTACATCGGTTTCCTGGGTCCCATATAGCCAGTATGCATCCGGTACACAACTCAAACTTGCCCAACGGGCCGCACACGAGAACGGGCCTTAATTGACTCAGACATAGACTAGGCTCACAGGACCACGTCCTTGACCTTCCATCCACTGCCCGGTCTCCATTCCCAACTATGAGGATCAATTCCCAACTCTTCCGATTGATCCCCCTAAATCCCTGTTCACGAGTAGGAATCTGCCCACTCGAGTTTTGCTTCTTTTAATCCACTTTTGTTGAGATCAGCAGTTATAATTAATTGATAACATATCCTACGTTAAACTCCTGGGTTTTCTGGGTCATGCATTTGGAGTTTCATACCATCTAGACGTAATGCAATAAATAAAATGCTAGACGTATGAAGTGAATACAAATAAAAACTTGTAATTTGATGCAAATCGGGGCTTGCCTTTGTTTTGCAGGTGACTTATATATATATGCAGTTAGTGGAGATCACTTGGTGCTTGATCAACCTCTTTCCTCCTTGATTTCTACTCCGATGATTTCAACTCCTCCACGTAGATACTACACGTGAAGAATATGCATATTGTTTAATTGTAAAGACTTTGCTACAAGGTCTAACAACAAGTTTCAAAACTGGAACTCTGTTTAAGAATTTAAAATGACACTGGTGCTAGTGGTTTAGGTTTGGATCTAAACACATGATTAAATGCTAAGTGGTTTTCCCCCTCTTTTATATTGATCACCTAAAGAGGTTAAAAAGAACAGGGGTGATCCAAGGCTCCAATGGAGCTGAGAATTTTCATGTGAGTTCCTTGTCACAAGAACATCCTCTGGACCAAAAATTGGCACTTTTCATTGAGTGGTTTGTTCAGAATAATTTTTCTAAGCAATTGAGCAAAGAAAAATAAATTCTGAGATCACACCCATGTTCATGCCAAACTTAGAAAACTACAATTTCAATTATAGCTCATAGAGTTTGCATGAACTGTCCTAGCATTTTTGGAGCTAAGATCTGCCCAGAACTGAATTTCCAAGTTTTGGAAATTCTCTGAAATTGTTTCTGTATTCAATTGAACACAGCATCTTCAAAACTGAATTTGCCTGAACAAATCAACTCCAATTGAGCTGAAACTTTTACAAGGGTTCACTAACACCCTAAAGACTCTGCTGGCAAAATTTGAGGATTTTTGGATTAACCAAACTCCCTCTAAAATTCTTTTGCTGAGAAGCTTTAAAGAATTTTCCAGAATTAAATAATGGGTTTCATACAAATTGGGTTTCATATTTGGATATAGCTATTCAATATGAATCCAACCCAATTTGAATCACTAAAATTTGGGCTTCCTAACAATAGTTATGAGGTTCTAAAGTTTCGGGAAAAATTCTGAAATTGAACTCTGTTTATTTTTCCAATTTTCAGAGACATAAAGAATTAACACCACATTTGGCCAAGCAAATGAGGTCCAATGCTTCTGAAAATTTTACTGGAGTTCAGATATTTTTGGAGGAATCCCCTGCCCAAATTTGGGGATTTTCAAATACACAGAACTCCTGGAAGAATTCCCACAAGAGTTTTCTTATATGAATTAATGAGCACAAACCAGGGATTTTCATAAATATTGGGCTGTACCCGTGGATAGTACTCTCTTAGAGGAATCTAACAAAATTTATCTCACTATTTTTGGAGCTTCCTACACCAAGTTATGCATTTTACGAGTTTGCACAACTCTCTGTTTGATTTTAAACAGCACAGTCACACGTGGGGCCCACGGGTCAGGTGCTTCTTCAACCTCCCGCCAGAGCCCGCGGGTGCACACCGGCAGAAAACTTGGCATGGATTGTTCTCTCTCATTTCTCCACCAAATGAGGTCCGGTTTCGCCCTACATGCTCCTGAGAACGTGGCGCAGCTGCCGGGCAAGGTTTCCCCGCGTGAAAACGGCTGTAGGTGAGTCGGCACCGGCGGGGCGGCTCGGGAGCTCGACATGGATGCGTTCCCGCGTGTCCAAGGCATCTCCCGGCGAGCTATTATGTCCTACAGCATCCTTATGGTCCTAGGAACATGGAACGGGGATCAAATCGTGCAGAAAATGGCTGCAACCTAGTCGTCACCGTGGACCGTGGCAGTTTTGCCCACCGCCGGCGATTTCTCGTCGCCCGGGGCATAGGAGGGTCGGTTTTCTTTGGTTCTTGGCATGGGAGGGCGCTAGGGCATCTAGTTGCTGTGGTTTGAATTGTAGGAGGGATGATCAATCGGTTTGGGCGAATTTCAAGATTTACCAATGGTCTGTTTTATACGTACGCC
The DNA here is from genome assembly GCA_030760725.1 of Neostapfia colusana. Taxonomy (NCBI): domain Eukaryota; kingdom Viridiplantae; phylum Streptophyta; class Magnoliopsida; order Poales; family Poaceae; genus Neostapfia; species Neostapfia colusana. The sequence goes on along the minus strand of JASWHV010000019.1, from coordinate 23,330,898 downwards.
GGTGCCAAAATTCAAATTCCGGCGAGCCGGCGTCGGGGGAGAGCAGGGGGACGACGGGAGGAGTACCTAGACTGCTTGGCGCACCTCTCTGAGCTTTGGAGCACGTCGGGGAGGCTTGGAGACGGCCGGGCGACGTGGAGGCGCCATGGCTCTGTTTTGTCGGGAAAACATGGCTCAGATTCCCAGGGGACGAGCTGAGACCTGTTGAGGATGTCAGGGACTCATCGGCGCAGCCTCTGAGGTTCTCAGCCGGGCGCCCAACTGGTGGGAACGTGATCAACCGAGGGCAGCAGCGCTTTTGTCGGGTGAGCGCGTGAGGAACGAAGGCTGTGGCTGTGTTCGTATGAGGCAGAGAAGGAAAAGCAATTGGCTTTGTGCAGCCACGATATGCAAGCACGCAGGCAGCTCGCTGGAGCTCCTTCTCCCCCTCGGTGTCGCACTGCAGGCCCTCTCGGTGGAGTGAAAACAACACAGCAAACTTAGTGTGCAAGTCACAATTGACCTATGACATGTGGGTCCCACTGCCCCTTCTTATCCCCTCTCATTTTTCTCACAAATATCTCCATACTTTGGCAATTATCCAACCCAAATGTTTGAAAGTTGGAAACTGAGCTCATTTGAATAGTTTAGACAAATTCCATCCAAATTCAAATGTTTATTTGAATTCTTTGCACATTTGACTCCATTTGTAAAAATGGGTAGCAAACCTTTTCAAAAATTAATGAAACTTTGCCTCCCCACTAATTTGGACCTAAGGAATCTAAATATGAGCTCTGATCATTGATTTTGCTGCTGCAAAAGAGGTTTTTTAATACAACAGTTTGAAAACTTGTGTTACTCTCATTTGCATTTTTGAATGGCACCATTGGTTCTCAAAATCTGACTTTGGCTTCCTCACACTTATGGAAAAACTTCCCAACTTGGTTTTAGATCCCACTTGGGTTCCAAGTCTTCAAACAAATGTTTGCGCTTGTGTGAAGAAGGCTTTCATGTGTATTATCACATGTGGAAAAAGTTTTAATAAGTCCCATTTTTCATACATGTGAAACCAACTTTGTACACACAAGAGTTTCTTTGTATGCATATTTTGGGACCTTTACAACTACTTCTAAGTTTTCAAAATAAGCTCTTTTCGAGCGTGCTATTCCCAATGCGGCTCTGATACCACGTCTGTGGGGACCACCCCGTGGTTCACCCACTCCAGGATCGCATAGGGTGGTGCCGTGCGATGTGGCACCCAACAGCAAACACGAAAAGAATAAAGAACAACATACAAACTTTTATTTGATATAAAACAGCAGAAGTCTTTTTACAAACCTATTCATACAGCGAAAGTAATATACATATATGGCCTCTCATCCTAGCTATGCAAAAGTGCAGCTGTCCAGCCCGGGGACGCTACACGCTAGCAGCATGGAACCGGAGAATCACGGCGGCGTGCAGGGCTCCAGCTCAGCCGTGTACCCCGACGGGTGCATCGCCTCGTCCTCGGAACCTTCCTCATAACTCTCACCTGCATACAGCTCAAATATTGCAACCGTGAGCACGAAGGCTCAGCAAGTCTTAACCGTCAACCCTAGGCATGGAACTCTACGTGCAAGGATGTGTAAGGTAGGAAAGGACTTTGCAATAAAGACACGCCTATAAGTTGATCCTTACTTTCAGTTTTATAGCAGCAGTTAAATGAGTCTTAGGCAGCCCTCACATCGGATGTCCACAATCAAACAAGAAACGCTTTCCTCCGATGTGCTGATGCCCAAAGTGGAATATAAACTTAATTAGCTCTATAACTACAGCATACAAGGTTTCAAGACATTAATAGTTCAATACAGCATATTCAGTTGGCTTATTCACTTCTTACTACTTCACAGCGCAGTGAACAAGCGGGTACTCAAATAACCGCGAGGGACGGTGATTGCAATCAAGACACACCCGGATAACACGTTGCATACACCCACTTTCAAGAACGTGATTCCACACCACTTCCTACTCTGTTGTATGCAACAACCTTTCAAAGGCAACCCAATTGCCGAACCGGTCCATCCGTAACGGGTAGGAGGTCCCCGCGTGGAGCATGACTGTGCCCACTGGCAGATTTACACCTTGCTACCCTCAACCCACTCCTATTTACGGTTGGTTAAGCCTCGACACCCAGGTTAACCAATTACATCGGTTTCCTGGTTCCCATATGCCAGTATGCATCTAGTACTGTTCGATACTTGTCCAGCAGGGCCGCACACGGACGGTCCTCAACCGGCACCAACAGGGCTATGCATGTGAGACCTCTGCTCACTGCATCCTATCCCCCCTGCTGGGTCTCATTTTCACAACTTAAGCCATTATCTACCTCTTTTCTTCCCATGTGATAAGTACTATCTCGCGAGTCGCTTCCTACTACTCGACTTCTACCGAGATCCTAACCATTAGCATGGCATTCTCTACTCGTCGGTTTGTAAACTACCCAACCCTTTATAGGAGTTAAAAAGGCTATGCAAGTGGGGTATCAATCACCCTAACTCTAATGCATACATTTCAACCTAGACATAAGTGATACAAATGAAAAACTTTATAAAAGGTACTTAAGTGCAAACCGGGGCTTGCCTGGTTGCGAGTTAAAGGGGAAGTCAGCTTCTGGTGGGAGGACGTCGAAAGGCTCCGATGCGTCCTCAACTTCGGTCACTAAATGAAATGGAACAAAATATGTATAAATATTTAAGGAATTATAAGAATTAAACTTATATTCATAGCTACTTCTATTTAGGATCATTATTTGGCTTTAGGATTTTTACAGTGGATACTAGACTCTCTAAGGATGACTTGAGCCAAATTTGGAGACATGTCATTGCACAATATAGCCTTTAAAATTCCTACAAGTACAATGCTTCTTTGAATTTTTGAGCCCAAATCAGGAGCTTTGACATAGCTAATAGCGCAAGATCTGATTAGGGTAAGTTTCCATGGTTCTAACAAAATTTGTTTCACCATTTTTGGAGCTACCATCAGAGAGATATGAATTTTTGAAGTTTGGACAGGAGTGCTGAACAGTTTCTGTTTAAATTTGAATTTCCAAATAAAGGCTGAACTTGGGAAGATAATTTGACCTAGCAAATGAACTCCAATGAAGCCCAAACTTTTACTGGAGATCAGTATGTATGAAGAGGATTTGCTGCCCAAATTTGGGAATATTTCATAAAGAATTGCTCCTGTAATAAATCCCTAAAGGATTTATTAAAAACAATTCTACAGAAATTCCTGGGCATTTTCATAGCCTAAAATTGGTTTCTATCTGAAGTACTCCTCATGAGGATTCCAACAAAATTGGTTTCACTCTTTTTAGAGTTTTCTACACAAAGTTATAGCCTTGTAAAGATCAGCAAATTCCTGAAATTATTTCTCTAATAGAAACTTCAAATAATTGGGCTGGGCCCACTGTTTTAAATCGGACCAGTGAGATTTCGGCAACACTGGGGGCTACGGAGTTAACCCGTGCAGCCACAGCCGATCCTGAGCCACAATTCGATCCGGCGCCTACCCGGTGCCACTGACAGGTGGGGCAGAACCCCACATTCTTCTACCTCGCGCCAACAGAGGATTCCGCAGCGGTTGCTCCGGTGAGGGTGGCGGGAACGGCTCTCCCGGCCATCTCCCGGGCCTAAACTCACCGCTCCCCCGTATTCAACCGTGCTGAACACTGTGGGAGGGTCGCCGGCGGCCGTGGCTCACCGGAAACCATCGCGCACCGGTGGCAGCAAAGTTTTGAACTCCGGCGAGGTCGGGAACCCTTATTCCTCCATCATACGATCGATTCTCGGGCTCTGGAGCATCTGTGAATGATGTAGTAGCCCATAAGGGTCCTGGCCACCGGTGAAACAGCCGGCAACCGAGGGCTCCACGGCGACCTGAGGTGCTTTTGCACCGGCGACTAAGGAAACAGCTAGGGCTCCCTCGTTTCTTTATGTTTTTGCTTGGTTCTTCGTCGAGGAGAGGCGCTAAGAAGTAGAGAAGCTCTGTGCAAGCTTACTCGAGGTCTAAAGGATTGTGCACCACGAATTTTTGGCTAGACTGAGCACTACCCGTCGGTGTACCGTTTGGGGAAACGGTGAAATTCTCGCCACCGGTTCTAGCAATCGCTAAACGGCTTCCGGCTACACGATCAGGACATGTAAACGCACCTTTCGTGTGTAGGGAAGGGGCGGTGACACCGGCCGTAGCGCGCTGTCCACGGCGACCTCCCTCGGTTCTCCCACGTTCACCCGAGGATCGTGGTTATTTTGCCAATATCCGGAGCAATCACGTTCGGGACAGGAAAGGAGAGGTGCTGGATGGCTAGAGCACTGGTGGGCGCAGCTCTTCGCTGTTGGGCGCTCGAGCAACCGAGCTCAGTAGCTGCGGCGTGATCGGGAGGAACTGCGGCGGTGTTCTGGGCGAAAGAAACGGCTGAGGCGCGAGTTATAACTGGGGAAGAAGTGAAACAGCTCCGGCGCACCCCTTGCCGTGATCCAACCAAGCCACCGAGGCAGCAGGAGGTGGCACGGGCTCTCCCTCGGGCGCGGGTTCAACCGGGAGCTGGCGCGCTCCCGCTGTTCGACCGCCGTCGGCTGAGGCGGTAGCTCCTGTGGGTGGCTGACAAATGGGCCCCACCTACCCCCTTTGTTTAATCAAATTTTCCTGATATTTTCTATCCAGCAACTCAACATTAAAGGCTTTACCTCACCCCAAAGTTAAGTTTGAATTTGCTGAATTCAAATGGTTTGAATTCAGGGGTGAAATTTGGATGTGGTTTGATCATTTGAATTTGAAAAAGAGTTTGAATTCTCCACTTTGTATTGCCCCAAAAACATAGCAAACCAGCTCCAAAGTTTCCAATTTTTTGCATGGCTGCCCATTCAAATGTGGAGAACACATTTGTGGAACCAAATTTGCAAACTGAGGGAGTTGGAATTTGAAACTGAATTTGAAATTCAGATTAGAGGGCTTCTCCTTTTAATCTCAAACAAATATTGAAACTCCTCCAAATGACCTGAAATTTGGAAGGATGAATATTTGGACTATGAAGATCCAAGCTGTGCATTTAGATCTCCATGTTTGGTAGTTTTTGGGAAGTTTGATTCACAACTTTGAACTCACACCGTTATAATTCAAAGTTTTAATTCCCCCTCATTTTTCCTAAGTGTACATGAGCTGAAAATTCTTGCTACCACTTTTTGGTGATTTTACAAACTTGTTCCTCCACCTAACGATCACACGTTGATAGGAACTAAATGGGTGTTTAAAGATAAACAAAGTGAGGATTGGGTTGCTGTTAGGAATAAAGCTAGGTTGGTTGCTCAAGGTTTCACACAAGTTGAAGGTCTAGATTTTGATGAAACTTTTGCTCCTGTTGCTAGATTAGAAGCCATAAGAATTTTATTAGCATTTGCTGCATCTAAAGGTTTTAAGCCATATCAAATGGATGTTAAAAGTGCTTTTCTTAATGGCTACATAGATGAGGAGGTTTATGTCAAACAACCACCTGGTTTTGAAAATCCATGTTTTCCTAATCATGTTTACAAACTGTCCAAAGCCTTGTACGGTCTCAAACAAGCCCCTAGAGCATGGTATGATAGGTTAAAAACATTCTTACTTTAAAAGGGGTTTACCATGGGCAAGGTTGATAAAACTCTTTTTGTGCTTAAGCATGGCAATGACTCATTATTCGTTCAAGTGTAAAAAAAGGGCATACCCAGTGCTGAAAGCTCCCACACGTTGTGGGGTCTGGGGAAGGGAATTTCTAGGCAGCCTTCCCCTTGCTTATTTTGCAAGGAGGCTGATTTGAACCCAGGACCTCCAGGACACAAGTGGAGAGACTCTACCACTGCGCCAGGCCTGCCCTTCAGAAGTGTATGTGGATGATATTATCTTTGGTTGTGCTTCTCATGATCTTGTGTCCAAGTTTTCAGCTATGATGAGTTCAGAACTTGAGATGAGTATGATGGGAGAACTCATATACTTTTTGGGGCTGCAAATCAAGCAAACCAAGGACAAAAGTATACAAAAGATCTCCTAAGGCGCTTCAACATGGACAAAAGCAAGCCTCTTCGGACACCAATGGGAACAGCAGCAACACTTGAACTTGATGAAAATTGTGATCCCGTTGATAAAAAATAATATAGAAGCATGATCGGATCACTTTTGTATCTCATGGCATCAAGACCGGACATACAATTCAGCGTATGTCTTTGTGCACGGTTTCAAGCCTCCCCACGTGCTTCACATCGTCAAGCCGTCAAAAGGATTCTCAGGTACTTACATGGAACTCAAGAATTTGGCATTTTTCTTCCTTGTTCCTCAACCGTTACTTTGAAAGCTTTTTCCGATGCTGATTTTGGGGGTTGTAGGATTGATAGGAAAAGTACTTCTGGTGCTTGTCATTTTCTTGGTAATTCACTTGTTGCCTGGTCCTCTAGAAAACAAAGTTCAGTTGCACAATCCATAGCCGAATCTGAATATGTAGCTGCTGCTAGTGCTTGCTCACAAATCCTTTGGATTGTTCAAACACTTAAGGACTATGGGGTTGATCTAGATAGTGTTCCACTGTTTTGTGATAACACTAGTGCCATTTGCATTGCTAAAAACCCCGTGCAACATTCGAGAACTAAGCACATCGACATTAGGTATCACTTTCTCCGTGATAATGTTGAAAAAGGGAACATTGTGCTTCACCATGTAGATACCGAACAATAATTGGCTGACATTTTTACAAAACCTTTGGATTTCACTCGTTTTTGTTACATTCGTAGTGAAATAGGGGTTATGCATCCTCATGGCTTAAATTGAGGGAGAATTATGAAACTTGGGAAGTCTATGTGTGAATCTGAAATTAAAATAATATGAGCATAGTATTTCATGCATATATGACTTTGTGATTCCTTTTTCATGCTGAAAGTTCTTACTATATTACTCGTGTTATACATTTTGTAGTTTTTACCATGTCTAGTAATTGGAATAATTACTTACACTAAATCTTGTCATGGTCGAACTTTCTTTCTGTTTTGAACTTGTTGCATGCTCACAAGTGCTTTTAATCATAAAGAGTTAATCAAGTAATCAACTCACATGTTGAGTTTTTATGTTCAAATAAAAAATGAGAAAAGATCAAGAGAATATGCATGCATCACACTTCTTCTTTTGAGATGGCTTATCATTGCACTTAGATATGAACTTGAAAGGAGTTGTGTATGACTAAAACCATGTCCTTAAACTTCTGATTGTCAAATGACATAGGCCTGGCTTGGTTGGTTAGAATAAGGCTGGTGCAGTATATAATCTCTTGCAAATGTCGTATGATCAAAATTTGTGCTTCAAATAATAATTAAAAATAAAAAATGCAGGAATATGTGTCACGCTTTCAGGTTTTTGAAATAGCTGAGACAGAGAGATCATGACTCAAATTAAAATTACACTTGAACTCTAGCATGGCTTACACTACGTTATGTATCTTATTGATGTGATAGTGTAAGTTACTTGATAGTATGGCTTGGATGAGCATTGTTTTATATGTATATGTCATATTATGCTCATAACAAATTAAAATTTCTCTTTTGAACCTTGTTGAATACATTATCAAAGGAGGAGAAATATGTCACACATTGCACATTCACAACTGTTTTTGCATTGCACATTCACAAGTGTTTTTGCACGATTCTTTTTAGGGGAGTGAACATCCTTAGGGAGAGAATTTTTGGGTTTCTTAACATTTGATTTTTGATTTCCAAAACAGGGGAGAAATTTTTGTTTTGTCAAAATTTTTCATGAAACGTGAATGAGCCAATGTTCGGTTTTGTAGTGGTGTGGCCAATGCATTCATCAAAGGGGAGATTGTGAGACCTATGTATTGAATACATTGGCAATTATGTTAAAAGTGAGTGTTTGCATGCAAAGTTTTGAATATATATGGGAAACTCACATTGGATTGTCCAAACTTACGGAAACTTGTTTCGGAATGTCCGAACTTGTCGCAGACATGAGATGCACGTGTTTTTCACTTTGGACTGTCTGAAGTTTTCTTTGTGTAATGCATAGTGGCTATTTTGGACTGTCCGAACTTTCTACATGCTGAAACAATTATGCGGCTGTTATGTTTTTAACTTGCAATTTTCCAACTTGCTTTTTGGCTTATGGGAGTTTGCTTAGTATCCATTTACTAAGTTTTTGATGCGTTTTGGCTGATCATGGTGGGTATTATCTTGCTATGTTTGCAACATGATTATGTGAGGTGCTCACATAAGGTGTTGTGGTTCTCGGACTAATGTGAGTCAAGTCGAGGACTTGTGCTCGGAAGATTTTCTTGCTTATTCATGTGCAGGTATTGCTTGAGGTCAATACATGACTGGTTACAGTGATCCATTAAACTAGTCTTAGGGAGGAGATGAGGTTCACTAACCAAGTTCCGGAGGAATTGTGGTTGAGTTGATCGGGAGGTCACGCAGCATGTTTGGGTCAAGAACAATGCATATGAAGGTATCGTGGATGTTTTGGAAAGTGTTTGCACGTGTGCAATGGTTGCATTGGACGTGGCAACATTGTTCCAAGGCGTGGTGAAGAGATATGGACATGAAGACATGGCCAGAGAGGTCCAACTGGCTAGATTATGCCTCAGGCTGCGGCTGAGGTGGTTATCGTGTGTTTATGGAAGGTTTTGAGTTTGGTTTGGTTAGATTTAATGGTAGGCACGAAGTTGAGTTGATTTATAAATATTTGGGACGTTCCTAAGGTGTTTGGAAGTTTTAAGATTGCTTTTATCTGCGTATGGAAGAGTCTTGAGCAGTTATGGGAAGTTTCAGTTGAAACTGAGTAGGAGTAGGAGTCCTAGTCTGGATTGGGTTGGCCTAAGAGCTGGTTATATAAGCAAGGGAGGCCAGAGCTCATGGTGGACGACTTTGGGCTATTCCTGTTGTGTTTTTGATCAATAAAATTAGTAGTTTAGAGGAGCTTTTTGTCACACCCGGTTATTCCGCGGAACACCCGAGTGAATATCACATGCATGCCAGGATCATTTTCTCATACATGTGATGACAAAGAGTGAAATATCATTAGATTACAGCCAAGTGTTCGAATATAAATAAGTCTTACATAACGTCTCGAAGGACGATATTATGTTCACAATAATGTAGATAGACAAACAGCGGAAGATAAGTCTTTTGGGCTCCATCACAGGCGTTACCCGGGGGACTCCGTGAGCCTAGAATCCTTCTTCGGGTCCGAAGTCTTGATCGTTGTACACCACGTCATTCCCTTGGCCTGAGCAGCAATTTGAAACCAACAGAAAAGCATGTTTGAGTACCGTAGGTACTCAGGAAGTGTGGGAAAGTTATGTCATGCATGGCTAGAACAAAGTGAGGTTGAGCTCATAGTTGAAGCACTACGCAATTAATACCCTATACCTTAGCTTTATTAAGCACCTACATTACTACATTAGTGAAACGGTCCCAATCTCCTAACCCATCATCAATATCATGTAATCATAACTTCATTTCCAATGTTAAGCTCCCCGCTTAACATCTTCTACTTCCCAATTCATCGTCATCTAATCATGAATAAGTCCAAGCCGCTCTTGACCGTGAGCACGGCTGTCATGACAGTTTTGACTCTGCAGAGTTTGCACCACTGTACCCACATGTAGTGATTTCATCCCCCATTGCCAGGTGGACTAGAAAAACCACCATTATGCCAGTGGCCGTGAACCACGTTCACACTTCCGAGGTGTGTAGCCAGGATATCACTACGAGGCCTTTACAAAGGGATTCCCAACAAGTGTGGGCCCACTGAGGTTTCACCTCTAACAGCATCCAGGAGGCTCCAACCCCCGCTGCAGTGGCCCCCTCTTGAGCCTTGCGGTTCCTATGGTAGTCCAGCTGACACCCATTCCCCGCGCCATCCAAACACCCATACCACGCCGGGGATACACCTAATTAATTGGCCAAGCTGCCCCATCTCAGCATGTGGTTGGCAAGGGAAAGCAAGGTTACATGCTCCATGAACCGGTCCTTAGGATCCAGGCAAGCACTAAACAGAAACCCGTGTCTCGTGCACACAGCACCAACCAAAGCATCCAACTTGCCTAGATCCCTACCTCTACATAATTCATAACAATCCATTCAAAGATAAAGTAGCCAAGGTGATGATCTCATATCCCATTCTAAGCATGGCTAAGCATGAGTAGTATAAATGAATGACATAAGAAAATAACTCCCAACCCAGGCTACAAGGAAGTAAGATAATGGAAATCTAAAGAAACTTCCTAGCATGGGTATCATATTCCAAATTGACAATGCAATTAACCTCTAACTATACATCCTAGTATAGGATCAAAGTGGTCAAGGACACTTGCCTTCTTCCTGCTGCTCGGGGAATGAAAAGTCTTGGTCTTGGAAGGTGAGAGCCGACTCTGGGGCTGGTTCTAATCATGCCATCATACACATAACAAAAGAAAGCACATCCCATAAGCAATAGTCCACATTTCCACTCATGCAAACACCACATCCATACATATGAAAGTAATACACACATTTAAGTTTTGTTTTTACCCTAGATATGTTGATTCTAGGCATACATGTACTTTAAACATATACATCTTTCCTAACTTTTATATTCAGACTTCTAAGTGTCCCCTAATCGTGAATTTCAAATTTCAACAAATTTTCTGTATTACATAATACACTTCTTAGTCTCAATATTTGAATAAAATGTAATTTCCAACTTCAAATGGGTTTTCAGATCTCCTACAGAATTTCAGACTTGAAGTTTTGGACTTAGGGACCGCATTTGACCTTTACTAATTATGTCTACCTATTTTCTACATTTTCAAATTTATTTCCTATGCTTAAAAGTAAATTTTCAGCCCTAAAACAGCAAAATATATCACCTACCCAGAATATAATTTGCTTAAAATTCCCAACAAAGTATCTATTGACTTCCTAATCGTTTGGATCAATTTTAGACATTTTTTTACGCACATTTCAGAATTATTTTAAACCTAAAAATAAGTTTTTCAGCAAAATATAATTTAATTTCCCCTTTTCAGATTTCCTTTGCAGCCTAAAATCAATTCTCAAATCATTCTAAACGTTTTCCATGTGCTAGAAAAATTTAACTTGTATTTGCACATGTATTTGCATCACCATTTAAATTTAAATCCATTCCTATGTACAAATTTCTTAACTAGAGGCTCTGCAGGGACTGAAGTGTAAATTTACCCCACTGTAAAGTCCAAAACCTTATTTCCTAAATTTTCAGGGGTCTAACTATGCAAAACAGGGAGGTTTCTCCAAATTTCCAATTTATCCAGGGGCTAGAATTGGTATTTATACGTGTTTGCCTAATTTACTGAGAGCTCACGGGGTAGAACAGAAAATCCGGGGGCTACCTCTTCTTTTCCCACAACCCCAGAGGGTAGCCCGTAAATTTCTCGGGCGGGAAACGGTGGGTTCAATCTGGACCGTAGGATTTATAGAGTGCGGCCCAGATTAAAATATTGAAGGGGTACGGGGGTCTTGATTGCTAGCCACACGATTTAAAATGGACGGGCCACAGAGGGCCACGTCGCCTTGGCCGAGCGCGGGCGGCGCTGCCCGGCGGCGCACGGCAGCGGGAGGCGGCGAACTCTCCGGACTTTCACAGAAACCCATCTACCGGTCCCGAACCTTCGTTTTCTTTGCACAATTTGAAGGAGGGGGAGTAGGGGGCCTCACCTCGGTGGTTTTCTTGAGCTCGGAGGCCCTGGAAGTCGGTCGGTGACGAGGTCCGAGGGGGAAGCTCGGCGGTGCTCACCGGACCTGTGGCTAGAGCGCAAAACACGGTGCCTTCTTCACCTGCAAGACTCCCCGGTTGCGGTGGAACACACTACACACGTTAGATCGGGGAAAATGGAGGAAATCCGAAAGAAAACGGCGATGGGAGCTTTGGTCCTCACTGGGAAGGAAGTTGGGTCGCGCGGGGAGGAAAGGGGGCGGACTTCAGCGTTTAAATGGACGAGGCGCTGCGGAGTTGGTTGAGATCATGCTGGAGTGCCCAGGGCCAGAGATAGTGGGTGTGCGAGCGCGAGGTTCGGAGACGGCGTGCGCGGGAGGAGCGGTGGCGGTTGGGAGATATGGAGCTGACGGTTGGGTCCCGCGCGGCAGAGAGAGGAGGAGGAGGGGAATAGGCTGCGGTTGTTGGGCCGGCTGGTGGGTTTCGGCCCAGTGGCAATTTTTCTTTTTCCTTTCCTTTTTCTTTTTCTGTTTTTGCTTCAAATTTATATTCCGGTTTGAATTTGAAATTTCCTTCAACATGCATCGCGTCCATAAATTTTGAATTCACATTTTGACACCATTTTGGGGTGTTACAACTCTACCCTCCTTGAAAGAAATCTCGTCCTCGAGATTGGTAATTCTAGGGAAACAGATCTGGAAATTGTGCCTTGAGCTCGTCTTCTCGCTCCCATGTGGCTTCTGCTTCCGAGTGGTGCTTCCGCTGCACTTTGCACATTCGGATTCTATTGTTCCTTGTGATGTGTTCCATCGTCTCTAGAATCTTGACCGGTTGTTCGGCATACGAAAGGTCTTCTTGGACGTCCACCTCATTCATGGGTAACCTCTCCTTGGGTGTTCTTAAGCATTTCTTGAGTTGTGACACATTGAACACATCGTGCACATCTGATAGGCGGGCCGGTAACTCCAACTGATATGCAACTTCACCTTTCCTCTCTAGAATCTGCAAAGGTCCAATATACCGAGGTGATAGCTTCCCTTTCACTTTGAACCGACGAAGTCCTCTGATAGGAGACACCTTGAGATAGACATAGTCCCCTACGTTGAAAATGAGCTCTCTTCTTCATATATCGGCATAGCTCTTTTGCCGGGTCTGGGCTATTCTCAAGTTGTTGCGGATTTCCCTCACTTTCGCCTCGGCTTCTTGTAGTACCTCTAGCCCGAACACTTTGCTCTCCCCAGTTTGGTTCCAAAAGAACGGAGTCCTGCACTTCCTCCCATACAACGCCTCAAAGGGTGACATCTTCATACTAGCCTGATAGCTGTTGTTATATGAGAACTCCGCATATGGTAAGTTTTTATCCCAACTCCTATTGTTCTTGAGTGCACAAGCTCTCAACATATCCTCAAGGATTTGATTGGTCCTTTCGGTCTGCCCGTCAGTCTGTGGGTGGTATGCAGAACTAAAATTCAGATGAGTCCCCATGGTTTCTTGTAACTTCTGCCAAAACCTTGAGGTGGACTGTGTCCCTCGATCTGACACTATCTTCTTCGGCACTCCATGAAAACACACAATTCTTGACATGTACAATTTTGCCAATTTGGATCCGTTGTAGCTTTCTTTCATGGGGATGAAATGAGCTACCTTAGTCAGCCTATCGATTATGACCCATATCGAATCATATCCCGATTGGGTCCTAGGCAGTCCCACTATGAAGTCAATACCTATTTCTTCCCATTTACATTCGGGCACTTTGAGTGGTTACAACAGTCCGGCGGGTCGTTGGTGTTCTGCTTTCACCAACTGACATGTGTCACAAAGGGCAACATGTTCCGCGACATCTCGCTTCATTCCATACCACCAATATCTGCTCTTGAGGTCATGATACATCTTCTTACTCCCAGGATGGATGGAATAGTCGGAATCATGAGCCTCCCTCAGAATTAGTTCACGGATCTCCTTTACCTCAGGCACACATATCCTTTTCCCATGCCACACCATACCTTGTTCATCTTCTCTAAACCCAGGAGCTTTATTCTCCTTGATGAGTCTTCTGATTTCTTGTATTTTCTCATCATCCCTCTGACCATTGCATATGTCTTGCTCCAATGTGGAGTTCACTTCGATGGCGATGGCCTCACCATTATTCACCAGGCATAGATTGAGTTTTGCAAATTCCTCCCTCAATTCCGTAGGCGTGTCATTTAAGCTCAACATGTTGACGTGTACTTTCCGGCTTAAAGCATCTGCCACAATGTTCGCCTTCCCAGGATGATAGTTGATACCCACATCAAAGTCGTTGATTAGCTCTAACCATCTTCTTTGTCTGAGGTTGAGGTCTGGCTGTGTGAAAATGTACTTTAAGCTCTTATGATCTGTATATATCTCTGTCCTCTTTCCCATCAAGTAGTGCCGCCAAAGCTTCAATGCGTGGACCACTGCGGCGAGCTCTAGGTCGTGTGTAGGATAGTTCTTCTCGTGTTTTCGAAGCTGTCGGGACTCATAGGCAACGACATGCCCCTCTTGCATAAGAACACATCCCAACCCGTGTCCAGAAGCATCACAATGTACCAAAAAATTCTTCTGCATGTCTGGCATAACTAGCACTGGGGCTGTTGTCAATCTTTTCTTCAGCTCTTGGAAACTTGCCTCACAATCCGTAGTCCACGTGAATGTTATTCTCTTCTCTAGCAATTTGGTGAGGGGTCTTGAGATCTTGGAGAAGCACTCAATGAACCGTCGATAGTACCCAGCCAATCCTAAGAAGCTTCGAATCTCCCCGACATTTTAGGGGTCTTCCACTTCTGCACATCCGCGATCTTGGTGGGATCTACGGATATTCCTCCTTCCGAGATTATATGTCCTAAGAAGGGAACTCTCTTTAGCCAAAACTCACATTTGCTTAGCTTGGCATATAGTTGGTGTTCTCTCAACTTTTGCAACACCAGTCTTAGATGTTTCTCATGTTCTTCTTCATCTTTGGAGAAGATGAGAATGTCATCAATGAAAACCACCACAAATTTGTCCAAATATTCCATGAATACCTTGTTCATGAGATACATGAAGTACGCCGGGGCATTAGTTAGCCCGAACGGCATGACGGTGTATTCATACAACCCGTACCGAGATACGAAGGCTGTCTTAGGAATGTCGGTTGGCCTTATCTTCAGTTGGTGATATCCCGACCTGAGATTGATTTTTGAGAATACGCAAGCCCCTCTCAACTGATCAAATAGGTCTTTAGTGCGAGGTAATGGATACTTGTTCTTGATGGTTACCTCACTCAACGCACGGTAGTCTACGCATAGCCTTTGGGTTCCATCCTTCTTGGGCACAAATATCACTGGAGCTCCACATGGCGAGGAACTAGGGCGAATAAACCCTTTCTCTGTCAATTCCCGAATGTATTCTTTGATTTCTTCTAGTTGTTTAGAATCCATCCGGTAAGGCCTCTTGTATATCGGGGCGGTTCTAGGCATTAGTTCAATCGTGAACTCCACTTCACGTTCTGGGGGGCATACCTGGCAACTCCTCTGGAAAAACGTCCGGATATTCCTTGATCATCCTTATATCTTCCACCTCCACTTCCACTTGATTGAGTTAAAGTCCCTCTTAGGTTCTTGTATGGCTATGAACTTCACTTTGGTGCCACTAATGTGAGTTAGTTCCACCGTTCTAGTCGAACAATGGATGATGCCTTTATGTTCGATCAACCAATCCATACCCAAAATAATATATATCCCTTGTGAGTTTATCACTATAAGGTTTGCAGTAAATACTACCCCATTAATGTCTAGATTCACTTTGGGGCACACTTGTCTTGTTCTTATTTCTCCCCCTGGAGGGTTCACTGCTAATATATGATTCATTGGTATTGTTGCTAGATCATGCTTCTTAACAATTCCTTGGGCAATGAACCAGTGGGTAGCACCAGAATCGAACAAAATGGTTGCAATGTGTAAATTTGCAGGAAACTTACCAATTACCATATCAGATGCCTCCTGTGCTTCTTCCATGGTCATGTGGTTCACCCGTCCTCACATCACATTCTGCTGCTGTGGCTGCATAGGCTTCTTCTTTGGGCACTTATGCGCGTAGTGCCCCACTTCACCACAGTTGAAGCGTTGCACCCCAACTTTAGGTGCCTGGCCTTTGTTGTCTTGGGGTGGGTTCTGTGGCCCTTACCCTGCTGGTCGAGGTTGATAAGTGGGGTGTGGCTGCTGCACAAACTGACGCTGCGGCGGTACTGCTGCTGATGGAGGCCTGAAGTTCGGGTTGTAACCTCTCGGTGCTGAGTAGGGTACCACAGCACGGCTCATATGCCCTGCAGGTTGCTGCATTATACATGGGCGTGTGTTGCTGCTTGACGCTTGGTGTGACCATCCCATCTTCCTCGTGTGTTCATTTTCCAAGGCCTTCATCTTCCTCTCCGCAACAAACACCGTGTCCACCATCTTTTGGAAACTTTCATATTTGTTGGAGGACATTGCACATTGCATTTCCATGGTGAGCCCTTCCACAAAGCAGTCCTGTTTCTGCTCATCAGTTTCAATGTCCCGTGGCGCATAGCGGGACAGTTGGGTGAACTTGGTGAGGTACTCCCTCACCGTCATGTTGCCTTGTTGCAGCCCAAGAAACTCCTTCCTCTTGTTCTTGAGTTCTCCCCATGGTATGTAGTGGTTTCGGAAGCTGCGCTTGAACTCCTCCCAAGTTATGTTCTCGGGGCCGTGGTGGGCTGCCACGTAAGCGGTCCACCAATCAGCAGCGGTTCCATGCAATTGATGAGAGGCAAACAGCACCCTCTCATATCCCTGGCACTGTATGATCCTCATCTTGTTCTCAATGGTCTTGAGCCAATCATCCGCCTCCAGGGGTTCAGCAGCACTTGCAAACTTCGGGGGTTGAGTTCCTAGGAACTCACTCAACCCTGGTTGACGTGGTGCAGCCTGTGGGGGTGGAGCTTGGTGCAAGTTGGCCACCACTTGAGTCAAATTTGGATGAGCTGATTTTGATTGTCGATCATTTGGTAGATAAGATCAGCTCCTCCTCGGCGACCACCCCTGCCTTGCCATCCAGGAAGGTGAGGATTGGCAGCCTCATTGTTGTTGTTGTTGTTGTTGGGGTTGGCACCACGACCTCTTCCTCTTCCGGCCATCTATTATGATTAACCAAATGTCAACTTAATCATTATGCATTAATTTCCCACATTGCTTGTATAAACTTAAACTTTTGAGACATTAAAATTTAGACAATTTCTGAAAATCCCGCATAGATTCTTAGGCACCATGTCTCATATGAAAACAAATGCAACTATTGATTCATAAGGTTTCACACACAAAAGCAAATACAATCATAAAGACGAGGTTGTGGACAAGTGCCCATGGCTCCCACAACTCACGTCACACACCAAACATTAACAAGCAAATAGATAGGTTATTGACTCGACTACTCGATATCATGCTGAAATAAGGGAAATGACTCTAAACGACTCGTATCACTGAGCTGGCTCGCCGGGGTCTTCCTTATCATTGCAGCTGCCCTCGGACTCCGCTCTAGGTGGGTAAGCTGCTGGTGGAGAAGTGCGGCGACGCTTGTTCGCCCTGCGGTCTGGGGAGTCAGGAGTCCATGTGTCATTCTCCGTGACACAAAGTTCGTTCCTATCTCCTCTCTGCGTCGCCCTCAAGGTGGTGCGAAGTAACACCTTAGTCTCCTTCAGGGTGTCACGAACATCCTGAAGCTCCTGTTGGCACTCCTGCAGTCGAGTGCTGAGCATAGCGGCATTCTCCAAGCACAAGTCCATGTGATCATGGGAGGTCCCTATTGCACCGGTGGGTACTTGTACTCCGTGATGCCACTCTCACGCTGGAGGACATACATGTACTCAGTCCTGTCCAGGTGGCCACGGTTGATGTAACTCTAGCAGGTGATGGCCTCCCAGGTGACATCCTTCTAAGTGTCGGCCTAAGTCGCCCGACAAGCTGGAGAGCGGTGAATCTTGAGCAGCTTGTTGTCGTGGATGATCCTCATCTCTGAGCTCCATTCTTCCCGCTTTTCACGGATGGTCTTGGTGGAGCTATAGTGGATGATTAGCTTGCCCACGTTGCCGGCGGTGTGGAACATACACCGAAGGATGCGCAACAAGCCTCCTACTGCCAACCAGTAGGAGTGGTAAGTCACCGGGCGATTCTCCTCTCTCAAGGCAAGGGCAGCTATAGGAACTCTCCCTCCGGTGGACTTGTGAGCGGTGTGGACCATGCGAACCATCTAAAACATAAAATATTAAAAATTAAGTTAGACAATAATTAAATAAATATTGTATTTTGAATAAAGGTTAAGGCAAGGTGAACAAATAAAATAAGGAAACAACATTAATTAACACTTTTACCCCACACCTTTTGTAAAATAGTTTTAAATAACATAGAGTCCTTAAATACGTCCATTTCTACCTAGGACCACATTCCTACGGGCAACCTGGCTCTGATACCACTTCTGTCACACCCAGTTATTCCGCGGAACACCCGAGTGAATATCACATGCATGCCAGGATCCTTTTCTCATACATGTGATGACAAATAGTGAAATATAATTAGATTACAGCCAAGTGTTCGAATATAAATAAGTCTTACATAATGCCTCGAATGACGATAATATGTTCACAATAATGTAGATAGACAAACAGCGGAAGGTAAGTCTTTTGGGCTCCATCACAGGCGTTGCCCGGGGGACTCCGTGAGCCTAGAATCCTTCTTCAGGTCCGAAGTCTTGATCGTTGTACACCACGTCATTCCCTTGGCCTGAGCAGCAATTTGAAACCAATAGAAAAGCAAATTTGAGTACCATAGGTACTCAGCAAGTGTGGGAAAGTTATGTCATGCATGGCAAGAACAAGGAGAGGTTGAGCTCATAGTTGAAGCACTACACAATTAATACCCTATACCTTAGCTTTATTAAGCACCTACATTATTACATTAGTGAAACGGTCCCAATCCCCTAATCCATCATCAATATCATGTAATCATAACTTCATTTCCAATGTTAAGCTCCCCGCTTAACATCTTCCACTTCCCAATTCATCATCATCTAATCATGAATAAGTCCAAGCTGCTCTTGACTTTGAGCACGGCTGTCATGACAGTTTTGACTCTGCAGAGTTTGCACCACTGTACCCACATGTAGTGATTTCATCCCCCGTTGCCGGATGGACTAGAAAAACCTCCATTATGCCAGTGGCTGCAAACCATGTTCACACTTCCGAGGTGTGTAGCCAGGAGATCACTACGAGGTCTTTACAAAGGGATTCCCGACGAATGTGGGCCCACTAAGGTTTCACCCCTAACAGCATCGAAGAGGCTCCAACCCCCGCTACAGTGGCCCCCTCTTGAGCCTTGCGGTTCCTATGGTAGTCCAGCTGACACTCATTCCCCGCGCCATACAAACACCCATACCTAGCCGGGGATACACCTAATTAATTGGCCAAGCTGCCCCATCTCAGCATGTGGTTGGCACTGGAAAGCTAGGTTACATGCTCCATGAACCGGTCCTTAGGATCCAGGCAAGCACTAAACACAAACCCGTGTCTCATGCACACAACACCAACCAAAGCATCCAACTTGCCTAGATCCCTACCTCTACATAACTCATAATAATCCATTCAGTAGCCAAGGTGATGATCTCATATCCCATTTATCCCATTCTAAGCATGGCTAAGCATGAGTAGTATAAATGAATGACATAAGAAAATAACTCCCAACCCAGGCTACAAGGAAGTAAGATAATGGAAATCTAGGGAAGCTTCCTAGCATGGGTATCATATTCCAAATTGACAATGCAATTAACCTCTAACTATACATCCTAGTATAGGATCAAAGTGGTAAAGGACACTTGCCTTCTTCCTGCTACTCCGGGAATGGAAAGTCTTGGTCTTGGAAGGTGAGAGCCGACTCTGGGGCTGGTTCTAATCATGCCATCATACACATAACAAAAGAAAGCACATCCCATAAGCAATAGTCCACATTTCCACTCATGCAAACCACACATATATACATATGAAAGTCATAAACATATTTAAGTTTTGTGTGTACCCTAGATATGTTGATTCTAGGCATACATGCACTTTAAACATATACATCCTTCCTAACTTTGATATTCAGACTTCTAAGTGTCCACTAATTGTGAATTTCAAATTTCAACAAATTTTCTGTATTACATAATACACTTCTTAGTCCCAATATTTGAATAAAATGTAATTTCCAACTTCAAATGGGTTTTCAGATCTCCTACAGAATTTCAGACTTGAAGTTTTGGATTTAGGGACAGCATTTGACCTTTACTAATTATGTCTACCTATTTTCTACATTTTCAAATTTATTTCCTATGCTTAAAAGTAAATTTTCAGCCCTAAAACAGCAAAATATATCACCTACCCAGAATATAATTTGCTTAAAATTCCCAACAAAGTATCTATTGACTTCCTAATCGTTTGGATCAATTTTAGACATATTTTTACCCACATTTCAGAATTATTTTAAACCTAAAAATAAGTTTTTCAGCAAAACAGAATTTAATTTCTCCTTTTCAGATTTCCTTTGCAGCCTAAAATCAGTTCTCAAATCATTCTAAACGTTTTCCAAGTGCTAGAAAAATTTAACTTGTATTTGCACATGTATTTGCATCACCATTTGAATTTAAATCCCATTCCTATGTTCAAATTCCTTAATTAGAGGCCCTGCAGGGACTGAAGTGCAAATTTACCCAACTGTAAAATTCAAAACCTTATTTCCTAAATTTTCAGGGGTCTAACTATGCAAAACAGGGAGGTTTCCCAAATTTCCAATTTATCCAGGGGCTAGAATTGGTATTTATACGTGTTTGCCTAATTTACCGAGAGCTCAGGTGGTAGAACAGAAAATCCGGGGGCTAGCTCTTCTTTTCCCACAACCCCAGGGGGTAGCCCGTAAATTTCTCGGGCGGGTAACGGTGAGTTCAATCTGGATCGTAGGATTTAAAGAGTGTGGCCCAGATTAAAACATCGAAGGGGTACGGGGGTCTTGATTGCTAGCCACACGATTTAAAATGGACGGGCCACAGAGGGCCACGTCGCCCTGGCCGAGCGCGGGCGGCGCTGCCCGGCGGCGCACGGCGGCGGGAGGCGGCGAACTTGCCGGACTTTCACAGAACCCGTCTACCGGTCCCGAACCTTCGTTTTCTTTGCACAGTTTGAAGGAGGGGGTGTAGGGGGCCTCACCTCGGTGGTTTTCTTGAGCTCGGAGGCCCTGGAAGTCGGTCGGCGACGAGGTCCGAGGGGGAAGCTCGGTGGTGCTCACCGGAGCTGTGGCTAGAGTGCAAAACATGGCGCCTTCTTCACCTGCAAGACTCCCCGGTGGCGGTGGATCACACTACACACGTTAGATCGGGAAAAACAGAGGAAATCCAAGAGAAAACGGCGATGGGAGCTTCGGTCCTCACCGGGAATGAAGTTGGGTCGCGCGGGGAGGAAAGGGGGTGGACTTCAGCGTTTAAATGGACGAGGCGCTGCGGAGTTGGTTGAGATCGTGCTGGAGTGCCCGGGGCCGGAGATCGTGGGTGTGCGAGCGCGAGGTTCGGAGACAGCGGGCGCGATCTAGCGTAGGAGGAGCGGTGGCGGTTGGGAGAGATGGAGCTGAAGGCTGGGTCCCACGCGGCAGAGAGAGGAGGAGGAGGGGAATAGGCCGCGGTTGCTGGGCTGGCTGGTGGGTTTCGGCCCAGTGGCCATTTTTCTTTTTCCTTTCCTTTTTCTTTTTTCTGTTTTTTCTTCAAATTTGTATTCCGGTTTGAATTTGAAATTTCCTTCAACATGCATCACGTCCTTTTTGGGGTGTTACACTTTTGTGCCTTGTTCGTCTGACTTGTTTTGGCATGTTTTTCTCGTCGAGTTTCTGGACAGCCAAACGTTGCTTCGGTATTTCAATCTTAACTCACGTTTTACTCATCCAATTGCGGTGGTTCTTTTTGCATTGTCTTCCAACTTGATTCTATATCATCTGTGGAAATTCCACGGTCATTGGATTTGTGATTTTTGAGTTACACGAGCTTCTTTGCAGCATTGCAGATTTGTTTTTTCGGGTAGAACAGATTGACCCTTGTTCAATCTTTTGATCATAACTTGAGTTTTACTCGACGAATTTTCGTTATTCTCGTTGTGGTGTCTCCGTGACTTGATTCTCTATAATCTATACTACTTTTGTCATGGTTGAACATATTTAGGTTGATCGCACACACTTATTTCTTTAACGAATTGGTTTCTACTGAGGGTTTTGTAGTTTTCGCTGAAAAAGATTTAATCTACCATTGACCCCCCTCTAGTAGCTTTTCTTGTGGTCTTTGATCCTACAATCACACACAATCTAAACTTGAACAATTAGACTAAGCATCCTTCTTCAACCGAGTCTTTTCAATCAATATTCATCTTTTTCCCTTTTTGTTTTTTCACCTTTTGCATTGATTCCTGCCTTCAACTCAAACAATTTCATTAGGACTTTACTTTTTTGTCATCAGTCATCCAAAACCCACATGGGGTGCCTAGATGCACTTACAATCTCCCCCTTTTTGGTGATTGATGACAACCAACTAAAGACTATACATAAATGAGCAAATGAGTTGGATTTTCATAAAGTATGCACATATGAGAGTGGATACATGAACTTGACAACCTTCTCATATATGCTCTTTATGGTGGAGTGCCTATGAAATAATGTGTGTGTGAACAAGTAATGTGATGAGCAAGATTAATTATATGAGATGAACATAAAGAGTACACGCATCATGACACTTAAACATAGACATAAGGATAAATATAGCATAAGTCATTAAATAGCCTTAACAATAACATACGATGTTCGAATATTAATACATGTCCATGACTAACATAAGCAAGGTCTAATAGAAATGACTAAGACACGACACGACCTACTCCCCCTTACTCTTTCCCCCTTTGGCATCAAGACACCACAAAGGGAAAATAGAGGAGGACTACTCATCGTCTCCATCGCTTTGCTCGCTAGCTTCACCCTGAGTCTTCTCACTATACTTCTCCTCACCATCATCGTCATATCTAGCTTGGTGAGGAGCTCGAGGGCGAGTAAAGGAGACGATACCAAAATAAGCATGCTCATCGTTGGTCAATTGAGGAACCTCCGTGTATTCCTCATCAGAGTCCTCACAGATCTCAGGACAGCCAACGGGATATATCTCTAGATTCTGACATATAGCAGTGACATTTTCTTTCATGAAGCGGGCATGACACTTTCGAGCAAGACTCTCCTCGTGCTTCTTTACTTTCACATTGTGGCAAGAGGCAAAAATGGATTGGAGAATCTTTAGGATCCCCCCAGTGGAGCTTCTATAAGAGGATGGAGCCTCCATGTCTCCATGAGCTCGAGAAGATCGCTGTTTCATAGTGGAAGAAGGTGGAGGTGGAGCTGAGGGCACCTGAGGTTGAAGCCTCAGATGTTTGACATCTTTGTCGAATACCAAACCCGTGACTTGCTCAATCATACACGTGATATACGGATCATAGCCACAAGAGTGGTTTGGAGTTTGAGAGATGTTGTATATATAATTGTAGATATAGTCAAATATGTTTAATTTCTCCATCCCGCTTGTTGGTGAACAGATCGTGGAGTTGCCTGTTTTGTTATGAATCTCGGTGTTAGTCACCAGAATTTAGATGGATTTAGGGTTCCTAAGGAAGGAACGTGGTAAATGTCACTTATGTGGAGGGAACCAGATGCTTTACTAGAGAAAACAACAAAGAATACAAGCTAAGCCTAAGAACTATGGAGAACAAGTAAAGGAACAAGTAAAAAATGAAAGTAGTTGATCGAAATTGGATTGTGGCTAACTTCTCGACAGATGGCTGCCCTTATATAGACTTGGTACAAACTCGACGACTCTATCAAGCTGAGACTCTATCTTATCTCTAAGGCACGTACAATGTTGTGCCAACTCTTCTGGACCTTTGACACAATGAAGTCATATGACTTCACACGGTTTGAATCCACTGGAGAGCCCCCAAGTCTTGCCTCGGCCTTGATTGCTCGTGTCTTGGCTTGTTTGTATCCCGGCCGTGATGAAAACTTGTTGTTCCCAAGCTGGATTCTTCCTTGTGAGACACACAACCACTCTTCACTCCCAACACCCCTGATAATCTACATCAAGTTGCGGAGAAATCCTTGAATGCTACCCGCATCACTATCCTTAGGAGAAATAGTCTTCCTGAGCACACGGTTTAACACCACAAAGAATGGCTTTATGTTGTTGGTTGATGGGGGCATGTAGGGATAATAGCATATAATCTTATTCTTGTGTAGTTCTTAGAATTATGAACGGTGAGCTCATTCTCCAAAGAGTATTCCAAATCCACACACTTGGCAAAGTCCACATAGGAAATTGTATACTATATGACATGTGTCATCCAAGTAATGTTCGTGGCATTCTACTGTGAGAAGTAGCATGTGGAGTAGAATTAAGCAATAACTTTATTGTTCCAATCATATTTGAAGGCCATGAGATCCTTCAAACCATGCTCCACAGCAGCTAAAACCTGATCAAAAGCTTCAATGGGCTTTCCTTCCATGTAATACCAATCAATCAATTGGTTCTTTGCCACATGAGTCTTCATGTGGAGATACACGGTCCTGTAGTAATCACAGCGAAAATAACTCAACCGTGGATCTCCCGCCATCTTCTAATATTTTTACACATTCTCACTTCGGTACCTCTTTGTCTTGTCACTCCCTTTTCCTTTGAATGGGTTGACTGAGGGGTGTCGGTTTCGGTCCGGGAGTGAAGCCATCTCTAATGGACCAATCGGTCCAGAGGTTCCGACAAGCTCTTTCCCTTTCCCTTTCCTTTTCTTGCTAGGGACAGCCTTTTCCTTGCCCTTGTGCTAGCGCCGGCTTTCTCTTTGCCCTTGCTGCTTGATGGCTGTTTAGCAAGGACTTTGCGTCTAGAGACAGCAGAGGCTTCATTTGCATCACGATCATGACTTTTCTTAGATCTCATTTGTTGGGCTCTTTCCGCCTCTTGATACACAGCGTGACACGCCGCCTCAAGTTACAGCTCACTAAAAACGCTGTCCTCGAAGTCCGACATGATTCTGATACAAATGATGTTTAATGAGAACAGGAATATTAGAAAAGATTCAAGGGATTTAGTGAAGTTGGCAATTGTGGTTAAACACTGTCTAATACCGAACTTGTCCGAGATTTATCCGGACTAGTCTAGTGTAACACCCCAAAATCGCTAAAGAGGGGAATTTAAAAATTTTTGGACGTATTGCATGTGGTGCAGAAATCAAATTCAAACTGGAATTCAAATTCAAATCAAAACAGAAAAAGAAAAGAAAAAAGAAAAAGAAAACCGAAACCGGCCAGTGGGTCGAAACCCGCCAGCCGACCCAAGACCCTCCACGCCAGCCCAAACCTGCGCCCTCTCTCTCTCCCTCTCACTGACACCTGCGCCCTCTCTCGCACCCGAATCAAAACCGACCTCTGGAAACCCGCGCCCCCAGCCCGATCTTCGGCCCCAGTTGCTGCTACTTATCCAAACCGATCCTCCGCTGCCTCTCCTCGTGCAATTCACGCAAGGAAACTCGCCGAATTCCCCAGCGCCGCTCCACCTTTCTCTCCGGTGAGAACCGAAGCTTCTATCACCGTTTTCCTTCGATCCTTGCTCGGATTTCCTGATCTAACGCGCTGATCATGTTCCACTGCCTCCGGGGAGTCACGCAGGTGAAGAAAACCCGGTGTTTTGCGCTCTAGACGCAGCTCCGGCGAGCACCGCCCTGTTTTCATCTCGGACCTCGAAGCCGACCACCTTCCAGGGCCTCCGAGCTCAAGAAAAACCCCGAGGTGAGATCCCCGACCTCCCCTCTACCATTTTATGCCAAGAAATCCAAGTTTTAGGTAGTATAGACGAAAATCCAAAGTTCTCCGGCGAGATCGCCGCCCCCTGCCGCCGAGCAGCGCCGCCCGCACACGGCCAGGGCGACGTGGCCCCCTGAGGCCCGTCCATTTTAAATCGTGCGGTTCCTATTGGATCTAACCCGTACCGCTTCGCGTTATAATCACAGCCGTCTGTTTTAAATCGGACGGTCCAGGTCGGCCCCGCATTATAAAGGCTGGGATTCTTACGCGCTACCCCCTAGGGATCTCAGAAAACATGAGCTAGCCCCGGAAACTTCTGATCTAGCCCCTGGACCTTCAGAAATTCATGTAAATTCATTTAAAAATAAGTTTTAACCCCTGGACTTAATAAAAATTAGGAAAACCCCTCTGTTATGTGTAGTTAGACCCCTGGAAATTTAGGAAATAGTAAATTAAACCCTGCAGTAAGGTGGATTTACCTTTTTGACCCTATAGGATATTAAATTCAGAAATTTAAATATGTGACTAGGATTTAAATTTAAAAGGTATGGCAAACACATGTGCAAATTCAAGTTTAAACTCTCTAGCACTTGGAAAACTTTAGAATGAGTTAAAAATAGATTTTTAGGCTGAAATGAAATCTGCCTAAGTGTTGCTCAATTTTATTTTCTCTAGAGACACATTTTAGTCTAGGAAATAATTCTAAAAACTAGTAAAATAAATTTAAATTGTTTCACATCAGAGAGGAAGTTCAAAAATATTTTATTGAACATTTTAGATGAGAACCTATTCCGTTTAAGTGATATGTCTAACTATTTTAATAGTAAAGATTTACTTTTAGGCATATAAAATAAATCTGAAAGTATAAGAAAATAAGCATACAAAACTTGAAAATATTAAATGAGGTCTCCAAATCCAAAAACTTCAGTTTAGGATTTTGTAAAAGATCTGAAAACCTAATTGAAATAGAAATTATCTTTCATGCAAACTTGTGGCTAAAAAGTGTATTAATTAAATATAGCGAATTTGTTCAAATTGGAAATTCGTATATAGTGTACAAATAAAAATCTGAATACAAAAGTTAGAAATAATATATAAATGTTTAAAAGTATATGTGGGCCTAAAATCAACACATCTAGGGTAACCACAACACTTAGAAATGTGAATGATTTTCATATGTATGTATGTGTGGTTTGCATGAGTGAAAGTGTGGACTATGGCTTATGGATTGCTGTTTTCTTTTGTTATGTGTATTGGCATGAGTAGAACCTGCCCCAGAGCAAGTTCTCCCTTCCAAGACCAAGACTTTCCGTTCCCAAAGCAGCAGGAAGAAGGCAAGTGTCCTTGACCACTTTGATCCTATAATAGGATGTGTAGATAGAATTATTTGCATTGTCAATTGAAATATGAAACAAATGCTAGGAAGTTTCCCCTAGAATTGCATTATCTCGTTTCCTTGTAGCTTGGGTTGGGATTCGTTTTATTATGTCATTCATTCATATTACTTATGCTTAGCCATGCTTAGAATGGTATAAGTGGGATATGAGATCATCAACTTGTTTACCTTACTCTTGAATGAGACATTATGAGTCATGTAGACGTAGGGATCGAGGCAAGTTGGATGATTTGGTTGGTGCTGGGTACACGAGACTCGGGTTTGTGTTTAGTACTTGCCTGGATCCTAAGGACCGGTTCATGGAGTATGTAACCTGGCTTTACCGTGCCAACCACATGCTGAGATGGGGCAGCTTGGCCAATTAATTAGGTATATCCCCGGCGTAGTATGGGTGTTTGGATGGTGCGGGGAATAGGTGTCAGCTGGACTACCATATGAACCGCAAGGCTCAAGAGGGGGCCACTGCAGCAGGGTTGGAGCCTCTTGTATGCTGTTAGGGGTGAAACCTCAGTGGGCCCACGCTCGTCGGGAATCCCTTTGTAAAGGCCTCGTAGTGATCTCTTGGCTACATACCTGGGAAGTGTGAACGTGGTTCGTGGCCACTGGCATAATGGAGGTTCTTTTAGTCCATCCGACAACGTGGGATGAAATCACTACATGTGGGTACAGTGGTGCAAACTCTATAGAGTCAAAACTGTCATGACAGCCGTGCTCACGGTCAAGAGCGGCTTGGACTTATTCATGATTAGAGGATGATGAATTGGGAAGTTGTGGATGTTAAGCGGGAAGCTTAACATTGGAGATGAGACTATGTTCACTTGATAATGATGATGGGTTGAGGGATCGGGGCCATTTCACTTGTGTAGTATTGTAGGTGCTTAATAAGCTAAGGTGATAGGTAATAATTGCGTAGTGCTTTAACCATGAGTTCAACCTCTCCTTGCTCTAGCCATGCATGGTACAACTTTCCCACACTTGCTGAGTACCCACGGTACTCAAACTTGCTTTTCTGTTGGTTTATATTGCTTCTGAGGTCAAGAGAATGATGTGGTGTTTAATGACCAAGACTTTGGTCCCGAGGAAGGATTCTAGGTTCACGGAGTCCCCAGGGCAACGCCTGTGATGGAGCCCACAAGATTTATATTCCGCTGCTGTTTCATTTACATGTTATGAACTTATTATCGTCCATCGAGACGTATGCTATGTAAGAATTATTTAAATTCGAACACCTGGCTTGTAATATGATGATGCTTCACTATTTGTCGTCACATGTATGAGAAAATGATCCTGGCATACATGTGATAGTCACTCGGTTGTTCTTCGGAGAAACCGGGTGTGACGAAATGGTATCAGAGCCAAGGTTGCCCGTAGCAACGTGGACCTAGGTAGAAATGGACGTATTTAAGGACCCTATTTTCTTAAAACTATTTTACAGAGGTGTGGGTGGAAGGTGTTATTTAATGGGGCCACTTTATTCATCTTACCCCAACTTTTATTCAAAATACAATTTTTGTTTAACTCTTATCTAACTTAATTTTAAATGCTTTATGTTTTAGATGGTTCACATGATCCGCACCGCCCGCAAGTCCACCGGAGGGAGAGTTCCGGTAGTTGCCCTTGCCTTGAGAGAGGAGAACCGTCCGGTGACGTACCACTCCTACGGGTTGGCAGTAGGAGGCTTGTTGCGCCGTCTTCGGCGTATGCTCCACGCCGCCGGCAATGTTGGCAAGCTGATCATACACTACAGCTCCACCAGGACCATCCGAGAGAAGCGGGAAGAATGGAGCTCAGAGATGAGGATTATCCATGAAAATCAGCTGCTCAAGATCCACCGCTCTCCAACTTGTCGGGCGACACAGGTCGATGCTGAGAAGGATGTCACCTGGGAGGCCATCACCTGCCAGAGTTACATCAACCGTCGCCACCTGGACAGGACTGAGTACATGTATGTCCTCCAGCGTGAGAGTGGCACCACGGAGTATAAGTACCCGCCAGTGCAGCAAGGGACTTCCCATGAGCACATGGACCTGTGCTTGGAGGATGCTGCTATGCTCAGCACTCGACTACAGGAGTGCCAGCAGGAGCTTCAGGATGTTCGTGACACCCTGAAGGAGACTGAAGCATTGCTTCGCGCCAGCCTGAGGGCGAGAGAAAGAGGAGATGGGAATGAACTGTGTGTCACCGTGAATGACACATGGATTCCTGACTCTCCAGACCGCCGGGCGAGCAGGCTTCACCGCACTTCTCCACCAGCAGTTTCCCCACCCAAAGTGGAATCAGAGGGCAGCCGCAATAATGAGGAAGACCCCGAAGAGCCAGCTAAGTAATACGAGTCGTTTAGAGTTACTTCCCTTATTTCAGCAGGTTATCGAGTAGTCGAGCCAATACCTTAGTTATTTCTGTGTTAATGTTTGGTGTGTGACGTGAGTTGTGGAAGCCATGGGCATTTATCCACAACCTCTTCTTTAGGTTGCTTTGCTTTGATGTGTGAACCCCTATGAATTAAGAGTGCATTTATTTTCACGTGAGACGTGACTCCCAAAAATCTACGTGAAACCCTCAGCAAATGTTTAATATATATTAAGGCCTCAAAAGTTTAAGTTTAAACAAGCAATTTGGGAAGTTAATACGTGATGTTTTAAGTTAACACTTGGTTGATCATGATAGATGGCCGGAAGAGGAAAGGGTCGTGGTGCCAACCCCACCAACAACAACGATGAGGCCGACAACCCTCATCTTTCTGGAGGACAAGACTAGGGTGGTCGTCGTGAAGGAGCTGACCCTATCCACCAAATGCTTGAAAATCAGAATCAGCTCATCCAGAGTTTAACTCAAGTGGTGGCCAACTTGCACCAAGCTCCACCCCCACAAGCTGCACCACGCCAACCAAGGTTGAGTGAGTTTCTGGGAACTCAACCTCCAAAGTTTGCAAGTGCTGCTGAACCTCTGGAGGTAGATGACTGGTTAAAGACCATAGAGAGCAAGATGAGGATCATACAATGCCAAGGGTATGAGAGGGTGCTGTTTGCCTCTCACCAATTGCATGGACCTGCTGCTGATTGGTGGACCGCTTACGTGGCAGCCCATCATGACCCCGAGAACATCACTTGGGAGGAGTTCAAGCGCAGTTTCCGCAACCACTACATACCAAGGGGTGAACTCAAAAACAAGAGAAAGGAGTTCTTGGGACTGCAGCAAGGAAACATAACTGTGAGGGAATACCTCACTAAGTTCACCCAACTATCCCGTTATGCACCACGGGACATCGAAACTGATGAGCAAAAACAGGACTGTTTTGTGGAAGGACTTACTATGGAAATGCAATGTGCAATGTCCTCCAACGAGTATGAAAGCTTCCAAAAGATGGTAGACAGAGCATTTGTCATGGAGAGGAAGCTGAAGGCCTTGGAGAATGAAAACAAGAGGAAGGCGGGATGGTCACACCAAGCATCAGGTAGCTACACACGCCCACGTCTGATGCAGCAACCCGCAGGGCAGACGCGTCGTGCTGTGGTACCCTACTCAGCACCTAGAGGGTACAACCCGAATTTCAAGCCTCCGTCAGCACCAGCACAGCCGTAGCGTCAGTTTGTACAGCAGCCTCGCCCAACATATCAACCTCGACCGGCAGGACAAGGACCACCGAACCAACCCCAAGACAACAAAGGCCAGACCCCTAATGTTGGGGTACAATGCTTCAACTGTGGTGAAGTGGGGCACTACGCCCATAAGTGCCCAAAGAAGAAGCCCATGCAGCCACAACAGCAGAATGTGATGCAAGGACGGGTGAACCATGTGACCATGGAGGAAGCGCAAGAGGCACCTGACGTGGTAATTGGTAAGTTTCCTGCCAATTTACACATTGCAACACTGTTGTTTGATTCTGGTGCTACCCACTCGTTCATTGCTCAAGGGTTTGTTAAGAAGCATGATCTAGCAACAACACAAATAAACCATATGCTAGCAGTGAACTCTCCAGGGGGACAAATAAGGACAAGACAAGTGTGTCCCAAGGTGAATCTAGACATTAATGGGGTAGTATTTACTGCAAACCTCATAGTGATAGACTCACAAGGGATAGATATTATTTTGGGTATGGATTGGTTGACCAAGCATAAAGGAATCATCCATTGTTCGACAAGAACGGTGGAACTAACTCACCCTAGTGGCACAAGAGTGAAGTACATAACTGTACAAGAACCTAGGAGGGACCTTAAACTCAATCACATTGAGGTGGAAGTGGAAGAGATCAGGATTATCCGGGAATATCCAGACGTTTTTCCGGAGGAGTTGCCAGGTATGCCCCCCGATCGTGAAGTAGAATTCGCGATTGAACTAGTGCCTAGAACCGCCCCGATATACAAGAGGCCTTATCAGATGGACTCCAAACAGCTGGAAGAACTCAAGGAACATTTACGAGAATTGGTGGAGAAGGGGTACATTCGTCCTAGTTCCTCACCATGGAGAGCTCCAGTGATATTTGTGCCCAAGAAGGACGGAACCCAAAGGTTATGCGTAGACTACCGTGCTTTGAATGAAGTAACCATCAAGAATAAGTACCCATTACCCCGCATTGAAGACTTATTTGATCAGTTGAGGGGAGCTTGTGTGTTCTCAAAAATTGATCTCAGGTTGGGATACCACCAACTTAAGATAAGGCAAACCGACATTCCAAAGACAGCTTTCGTATCTCGGTACGGGTTGTATGAATATACCGTCATGCCGTTCAGGCTAACTAATGACCCGGCATACTTCATGTATCTCATGAACAAGGTATTCATGTAATATCTGGACAAATTTGTTGTGGTTTTCATTGATGACATTCTCGTCTTTTCCAAAGATGAAGAAGAACATGAGAGAATTTTAAGGTTGGTGTTGCAAAAACTGAGACAACACCAACTATATGCCAAGCTGAGCAAGTGTGAATTTTGGCTGAAGAGAGTTCCCTTCTTAGGACATATAATGTCGGAGGGAGGAATCTCGATAGATCCCGCCAAGATCGAGGATGTGCAGAAGTGGAAGACCCCTGAAAATGTCGGGGAAGTTTGAAGCTTCTTAGGATTGGCTGGGTATTATCGACGGTTTATCGAGGGTTTCTCCAAGATTTCGAGACCCCTCACCAAATTGTTAGAGAAGGGAATCACATTCACATGGACACCACAGTGTGAGACGAGTTTTCAAGACCTGAAGAAAAGATTGACAACAGCCCCAGTGCTAGTTATGCCAGATATGCAGAAGAATTTTTTGGTGTACTACGATGCCTCTGGACACGGGTTGGGATGTGTTCTCATGCAAGAGGGGCATGTCGTGGCGTATGCGTCCCGTCAGCTCCGAAAACACGAGAAGAACTATCCTACACATGACCTCGAGCTAGCCGCAGTGGTACACGCATTGAAGATTTGGCGACATTACTTGATGGGAAAGAGGACAGAGATATACACGGATCATAAGAGCTTAAAGTATATTTTCACACAGCCAGATCTCAACCTCAGACAAAGGAGATGGTTAGAGCTAATTAACGACTTCGA
This sequence comes from Neostapfia colusana, assembly GCA_030760725.1. NCBI lineage: Eukaryota > Viridiplantae > Streptophyta > Magnoliopsida > Poales > Poaceae > Neostapfia > Neostapfia colusana. The sequence continues at coordinate 23,298,343 of JASWHV010000019.1, read as the reverse complement.
TGTGGGCAGCAACTATCATCCTGGGAAAGCGAACGTCGTAGCAGATGCTTTAAGCCGGAAAGTGCAGGTCAACATGTTGAGTTCGAAGGATATGCCTACAGAATTGAAGGAAGATATTGCAAAACTCAATCTATGTCTGGTGAATAATGGTGAGGCCATCGCCATGGAAGTGGACTCCACATTAGAGTAGGACATACGCAACGGTCAGAAGAATGACGAGACGATACAAGAGATTACAGAACTCATCAAAGAAAATAAAGCCCCTGGATTCAGAGAGGATGAACAAGGTACGGTGTGGCATGGGAAAAGAATCTGTGTGCCTGAAGTAAAGGAGATCCGTGAATTGATTTTGAAGGAAGCTCATGATTCCGACTATTCCATTCATCCGGGGAGTACAAAGATGTATCATGACCTCAAGAGCAGATATTGGTGGTATGGCATGAAGCGAGATGTCGTGGAACATGTTGCCCTATGTGACGCATGTCAGTTGGTGAAAGCAGAACATCAACGACCCGCGGGACTATTGCAACCACTCAAAGTGCCTGAACGGAAATGGGAAGAAATAGGTATGGACTTCATAGTGGGACTACCCAGGAACCAATCTGGATATGATTCGATATGGGTCATCATCGATAGGCTAACCAAAGTAGCTCATTTCATCCCCGTGAAAAAAAGCTACAACGGATCCAAATTGGAGGAATTGTACATGTCAAGAATCATGTGTTTCCATGGAGTGCCAAAGAAGATAGTGTCGGACCGAGGGACACAGTTCACCTCAAGGTTCTGGCAGAAGTTACATGAAACCATGGGAAATCATCTAAATTTTAGTTCTGCCTATCACCCCCAGACTGACGGGCAGACGGAAAGAACCAATCAGATCCTTGAGGATCTGCTGAGAGCGTGTGCGCTCAAGAAAAGTAGGAGTTGGGATAAAAACTTACCGTATGCGGAGTTCTCCTATAACAACAACTATCAGGCTAGTATGAAGATGTCACCATTTGAGGCGTTGTATGGTAGGAAGTGTAGAACTCCACTATTTTGGAACCAAACCGGGGAAAGTAAAGTGTTTGGGCCCGAAGTAATACAAGAAGCCAAGACGAAAGTGAGGGAAATCCGCAACAACTTGAGGATAGCACAGACCCGACAAAAGAGCTATGCCGATGTACGGAGAAGAGAGCTCGTTTTCAACGTGGGGGACTATGTCTATCTCAAGGTGTCCCCTATCCGAGGACTTCGTCGGTTCAAGGTGAAAAGGAAGTTATCACCTCGATACATCGGACCCTTTCAGATTCCGGAGAGGAAAGGCGAAGTGGCATATCAACTAGAACTACCGGCTCGCCTATCGGATGTGCACGATGTATTCCATGTGTCTCAGCTCAAGAAATGTCTAAGGACGCCTGGAGAGATGTTACCCATGAATGAGGTTGACGTAAGAGAGGATCTGTCTTATGCTGAGCAACCGGTCAAGGTTTTGCAGACAATGGAACGCCTCACAAGAAATAAAAGAATCCGGATGTGCAAGGTGCAGTGGAAGCATCACTCGGAAGAGGAAGCCACATGGGAGCGAGAAGACGAGCTTAAGGCACAGTTTCCGGAATTGTTTTCCTAGAACCACCAATCTCGAGGACGAGATTTCTTTTAAGGGGGGTAGAGCTGTAACACCCCAAAACCGCTAAACAGGGGAATTTAAAAAAATTGGGACAGATTGCATGTGGTGCAGAAATTCAAATTCAAACTGGAATTAAAATTCAAATCAAAACAAAAAAAGAAAAGGAAAAAGAAAAAGAAAACCGAAACCGGCCAGTGGGCCGAAACCCGCCAACCGGCCCAAGACCTTCCGCGCCAGCCTAAACCCGCGCCCTCTCTCTCTCCCTCTCACTGACATGCAGGGCCCGCGTGTCATCCCTCTCCTCCCGCGCGCCCCAACCGACCCCGGCCCTCTCTCGCACCCGAATCAAAAACCGACCTCCGGAAACCCACGCCCCCAGCCTGATCTTCGGCCTCGGACGCTGCTACTTATCCAAACCGATCCTCCGCCGCCTCTCCTCATGCAATTCACGCAAGGAAACTCGCCCAATTCCCCAGCGCTGCTCCACCTTTCTCTCCGGTGAGAACCGAAGCTTCTATCACCGTTTTCCTTCGATCCTTGCTCGGACTTCCTGATCTAACGCGCTGATCATGTTCCACCACCTCTGGGGAGTCACGCAGGTGAAGAAAACCCGGTGTTTTGCGCTCTAGACGCAGCTCCGGCGAGCACCGCCGCGTTTTCATCTCGGACCTCGCCGTCGACCACCTTCCAGGGCCTCCGAGCTCAAGAAAAACCCCGAGGTGAGATCCCCGACCTCCCCTCTACTGTTTTATGCCAAGAAATCCAAGTTTTAGGTAGTATAGACGAAAATCCGAAGATCTCCGGCGAGATCGCAGCCCCCCGCCGCCGCACGCCGCCGGGCAGCGCCGCCCGCACACGGCCAGGGCGACGTGGCCCCCTGAGGCCCATCCATTTTAAATCGTGTGGTTCCTATTAGATCTAACCCATACCTCTTCGCATTATAATCTCAGCCGTCTGTTTTAAATTGGACGGTCCACGTCGGCCCCACATTATAAAGGCTGGGATTCTTACGCGCTACCCCCTGGGGATATCGGAAAACATGAGCTAGCCACGGAAACTTCTGATCTAGCCCCTGGACCTTTAAAAATTCATGTAAATTCATTTAAAAATCAGTTTTAACCCTGGACTTAATAAAAATTAGGAAAACCCCTCTGTTATGTGTAGTTAGACCCCTGGAAATTTAGGAAATAGTAAATTAAACCCTGCAGTAAGGTGGATTTACCTTTTTGACCCTATAGGATATTAAATTCAGAAATTTGAATATGTGACTAGGATTTAAATTTAAAAGGTAGGGCAAACACATGTGCAAATTCAAGTTTAAACTCTCTAGCACTTGGAAAATTTTAGAATGAGTTAAAAATAGATTTTTTAGCTGAAATGAAATCTGCCTAAGTGTTGCTCAATTTTATTTTCTCTAGAGACACATTTTAGTCTAGGAAATAATTCTAAAAACTAGTAAAATAAATTTAAATTGTTTCACATCAGAGAGGAAGTTCAAAAATATTTTATTGAACATTTTAGATCAGAAACTATTCTGTTTAAGTGATATGTCTAACTATTTTAATAGTAAAGATTTACTTTTAGGCATAGAAAATAAATCTGAAAGTATAGGAAAATAAGCATACAAAACTTGAAAATATTAAATGAGGTCTCCAAATCAAAAAACTTTAGTTTAGGATTTTGTAAAATATCTGAAAACCTAATTGAAATAGGAAATTATCTTTCATGCAAACTTGTGGCTAAAAAGTGTATTAATTAAATATAGAGAATTTGTTCAAATTGGAAATTCATATATTGTGTACAAATAAAAATCTGAATACAAAAGTTAGAAATAATATATAAATGTTTAAAAGTGTATGTGGGCCTAAAATCAACACATTTAGGGTAACCACAACACTTAGAAATGTGAATGATTTTCATATGTATGTATGTTTGGTTTGCATGAGTGAAAGTGTGGACTATGGCTTATGGATTGTTGTTTTCTTTTGTTATGTGTATTGGCATGAGTAGAACCTGCCCCAGAGCAAGTTCTCCCCTTCCAAGACCAAGACTTTCCATTCCCAGTGCAGCAGGAAGAAGGCAAGTGTCCTTGACCACTTTGATCCTATACTAGGATGTGTAGATAGAATTATATGCATTGTCAATTGAAATATGAAACCAATGCTAGGAAGTTTCCCCTAGAATTGCATTATCTTGTTTCCTTGTAGCTTGGGTTGGGATTTGTTTTATTATGTCATTCATTCATATTACTTATGCTTAGCCATGCTTAGAACGGGATAAGTGGGATATGAGATCATCAACTTGTTTACCTTACTCTAGAATGAGACATTATGAGTTATGTAGAGGTAGGGATCGAGGCAAGTTGGATGATTTGGTTGGTGCTGGGTGCATGAGACTCGGGTTTGTGTTTAGTACTTGCCTGGATCCTAAAGACCGGTTCATGGAGCATGTAACCTGGCTTTACCGTGCCAACCACATGCTGAGATGGGGCAGCTTGGCCAATTAATTAGGTGTATCCCCGGCGTAGTATGGGTGTTTGGATGGTGCGGGGAATAGGTGTCAGCTGGACTACCATATGAACCGCAAGGCTCAAGAGGGGGCCACTGCAGCGGGGTTGGAGCCTCTTGTATGCTGTTAGGGGTGAAACCTTAGTGGGCCCATGCTCGTCGGGAATCCCTTTGCAAAGGCCTCGTAGTGATCTCCTGGCTACACACCTGGCAAGTGTGAACATGGTTCGCGGCCACTGGCATAATGGAGGTTCTTTTAGTCCACCCGACAACGGGGGATGAAATCACTACATGTGGGTACAGTGGTGCAAACTCTGCAGAGTCAAAACTGTCATGACAGCCGTGCTCACAATCAAGAGCGGCTTGGACTTATTCATGATTAGAGGATGATGAATTGGGAAGTTGTGGATGTTAAGAGGGAAGCTTAACATTGGAGATGAGACTATGTTCACTTGATAATGATGATGGGTTGAGGGATCGGGACCATTTCACCTGTGTAGTAATGTAGGTGCTTAATAAGCTAAGGTGATAGGTAATAATTGCGTAGTGCTTTAACCATGAGTTCAACCTCTCCTTGCTCCAGCCATGCATGACATAACTTTCTCACACTTGCTGAGTACCCACGGTACTCAAACTTTCTTTTCTGTTTGTTTATATTGCTGCTCAGGTCGAGAGAATGACGTGGTGTTTAATGACCAAGACTTTGGTCCCGAGGAAGGATTCTAGGTTCACAGAGTCCCCCGGGCAATGCCTGTGACGGAGCCCACAAGATTTGTATTCCGCTTCTGTTTCATTTACATGTTATTAACTTATTATCGTCCGTCGAGACGTATGCTATGTAACTTATTAAATTCGAACACCTGGCTTGTAATATGATGATGCTTCACTATTTGTCGTCACATGTATGAGAAAATGATCCTGGCATACATGTGATAGTCACTCGGTTGTTCTTCAGAGAAACCGGGTGTGACATCTAGTGTACCGGACTTGTCCACATAGCACTCCGAACTAGTCCGGTGTTCAACAGTTTTTAACCTGAAATCTCGAAGTTCATCGAATCTTAGACAAAGGTGGTCCAAGTTTTAGGGGAATGAGAATGTAGATGCTACAAGATGATACAGAATCCCTATGGTGCGCAAGATTTGACCAAAACCTTAGAAAAGAGAGGAGGCTAGGGTTAGATAAAAAATTACCAAGTGATTGCTTGATTCGTCAAGGAATTGAGTTTCCAAGTGCGGAAATGTCCGGGGTGGACATCCCTTTGACGATGGAAACTTGAAACTCCGAGAAATTTGAGGTTTTGGTGGAGGATCTGCGAAATTTCCTTGGGAGCTTGAGTTTGAGGACAGAGAACGTTGGTGATCAAGTGAGTAGGAAAGAGGGAGACTCAGGGTCGACTGGAAGGTTAAGTCTCTAGACACCGGACTTGTCCGCTGTATACCGGACTAGTCCGGTGCTGCGGACTAAAGCCGGACTAGTCTGCACCACGGATTTGTTCGTGGTGTGAAAAAATATTCCTTAGAATCCTTGTATATAGGGGATTTAGACTATTGTTGATTATTTGGACATATTTTTAGAAAAATATTCCTAGTGATCATGATTAGTAAGCAATTAACAATCAAACTATGACCATGATTTACCAAGAACTATAGTTTCAATTAATTTTTGGAGAAAATGGGCACAAGCGGTAATTTTTAGCAAAACAACGAAATCTTGAAGAGTCTACTCTACTAGCAGTCAGATATGCAATGTTTCAAGCCACATTTGGAGAATCAAGGATATTTAATTCATTTCTATATTCGCAAAAACATTTCTCGTCTAATGGCTTGGTGAAAATATCAGCTAATTTTTTCTCGGTTCTAACATGTAAAATAACAATATCTACCTTGATTGAGTGGTGTCTTCAGAAATGGTGTCGGATGTCGATGTGTTTGGTTCTAGAGTGCTCAATGGGGTTATGGGAGATCTTTATGGCACTCTCATTGTCACATAGGAGTGTAATATGGTTCATATTGTAACCATAATCCCTTAGAGTTTGTCGCATCCAAAGAAGTTGTGCACAAAAACTTCCGGCCAAAACATACTCCGCTTCGGCTGTGGATAGGGTAATAGAATTTTGCTTTTTGGATGACCACAAAGGGATCTGCTCAAGAACTTACAAGTCCCGGAGGTATTTTTCTGTCCACTTTACATCTAACATAATTTGCATTGGAGTATCTGATGAGGTAAAACTTAGACCCTTTAGGATACCAAAGCACTAGGTTAGGTGTATGAACTAGATATCACAGAATTCTCTTTACGGCGGTTAAGTGACACTCCTTTGGAGCAGCTTGAAACCTTGCACACATGCATACACTCAACATAATGTCGGGCCTAAATGCATAAAGATATAATAGAGACCCAGTCATAGAACGGTATACCATTTGATCTACACTTGGACCATCTTCATTGAGGTCGAGATGTCCATTGGTTCCCATTGGATTTTTGATGGGCTTGGCATTACCCATATTGAACTTTTTGAGGATGTCTTGCATGTACTTCATTTAGCAAATGAATGTGCCCTATTTAAGTTTCTTTGCTTGAAAACCTAAAAAGAACTTCAATTCACCCATCGTGGACATCTCAAATCTGCCCGTCATGATTTTACTAAAGTCATGACAAAACAACTTGTTAGTAGAACAAAATAATAATGTCACCGACATATATTTGCCAAATAAATAAGTCATCATCGAAGTGCTTTGTGAATAATATGTAATCAAATTTTCCTACCCTAAAACCGTTTTCAATGAGAAAATCTCTAAGGCACTCATACCAAGCTCTAGGAGCTTGTTTGAGTCCACAAAGAGCCTTACATAGCTTGTACACATGGTTTGGAATCTCTTGGTGTTCGAACCCGGGTAGTTGCTCCATGTATACCTCCTCGTTTATTGGACCATTTAGGAATGCATTTTTTACATCCATTTGGTACAACTTGAAATTATGGTGAGTAGCATAGGCTTATAATATCCGAATTGATTCAAGCCGAGCTACGGGAGCAAAAGTCTCATCGAAATCCAAACCTTCGACTTATGTGCACCCCTTGGCCACAATTAGCACTTTATTTCTTGTCACCACCCCATGCTCATATTGTTTCTTGAGGAACACCCATTTGGTGCCTACAACATTTGTATCTGGTTACTCCACAAGTTCCCATACTTGATTCCTCTTAAAATTGTTGAGTTCCTCTTGCATATTGATCACTCAATCTGGATCTCGTAGTGCATCTTCAACCCTAAATGGTTCCAAGGAAGAGACAAACAAGTAATGTTTACAAAAATTAGCATGCGAAATCGAGTACTTACCCCCTTGGAGTGATGTTGTCGACGGTAGGATCCTGTCGGACGCTTTGGCGCACTCTTGGGTGGGGAACTTGGGGTATTGTGTCAACTTCTTCCTCTTATTCATCTTATTCACCCCCCCCTTGATCGTTGCCTCCATTTTGATTTTGATCACCTTGATCTTGTTGATGTTGATCTTGCAAGTCTTGTGCTGTATCTTGTGCGGATGTCTCTGGTTCCGGTGATGTTGGTTCACTATGATCTTGAGGTTGCTCTTAAGATCGAATATCCCCAAGTGCCATTCTTCTTAAAGCTTGCCATGGAGCTTCTTCATCTAGCACATGACGATTAACTTGCTCCACTTGTGCGCCATTATCTCATCAAACACTACGTCACGCACAAATTCAACAATCCCGGATGTTTTGTTGAGGACATGGCAAGCTTAATTGTTTGAGTCATAACCAAGTAAAAAACCTTCATCGGATTTTGAAGCGGACATTGATGTCCTAGGCTTCTTGTTCAGAATATAGCATCTGCTTCCAAAAACTCTAAAGTAAGAAATATTTTGCTTGGTACAAGTAAGAAGCGCATATGGAGTCTTCTTTAGGAGTCGATGAAGATATAAATGGTTTGTGGCGTGGACAGCAGTGTCGACCACTTCGGCCCAAAATCTGTCCAAAGTCTTGTACTCATCGAGCATAGTCCTTGCCATCTCAATGTCACACCCGGTTATTCCGCAGAACACCCGAGTGGCTCCCACATGTATGCCAATATCAATTTATCATACATGTGATGACAAATAGTGAAGTATCATTATATTACAAGCCAAGTGTTCGAATGTAAATAAGTCTTACATAGCGTCTCGAAGGACGATAATATGTTCACCATAATGTAAATAAACAAACAGCGGAAGATAAGTCTTTTGGGCTCCATCACAGGCGTTGCCCGGGGGACTCCGTGAACCTAAAAGCCTTCTTCTGGTCCGAAGTCTTGGCCGTTGTACACCACGTCATTCCCTTGGCCTGAGAAGCAATTTAAAACCAACAGAAAAGTAAGCTTGAGTACCATTGGTACTCAGGAAGTGTGGGAAAGTTATGTCATGCATGGCTAGAGCAAGGAAAGGATTGAACTCATGGTTAAAGCACTGCACAATTACTCCCTATCACCTTAGCTTATTATGCACCTGCATTACTACATAAGTGAAATGGTACCAATCCCCTAACCCATCATCGATATAAAGTAACCATAACTTCATTTCCATTGTTAAGCTTCCCGCTTAACAACCTCCACTTCCCAATTCATCATCCTCTAATCATGAATAAATCCAAGCCGCTCCTGACCGTGAGCACGGCTGTCATGAGAGTTTTGACTCTGCAGAGTTTGCACCACTGTACCCACATGTAGTTATTTCATCCCCCGTTGCCGGGTGGACTAGAAAAAACCTCCATTATGCCATTGGCCGCGAACCACGTTCACACTTCCGAGGTGTGTAGCCAGGAGATCACTACGAGGCCTTTACAAAGGGATTCCCGACGAGTGTGGGCCCACTGAGGTTTCACCCCTAACAGCATCCAGGAGGCTCCAACCCCTGCTGCAGTGGCCCCCTCTTGAGCCTTGCGGTTCATATGGTAGTCCAGCTGACACCTATTCCCCGCACCATCCAAACACCCACGCTACGCCGGAGATACACCTAATTAATTGGCCAAGCTGCCCCATCTCAGCATGTGGTTGGCACGGTAAAGCCAGGTTACATGCTCCATGAACCGGTCCTTAGGATCCCGGCAAGCACTAAACACAAACCCGTGTCTCGTGCACACAACACCAACCAAAGCATCCAACTTGCCTAGATCCTAAGGACCGGTTCATGGAGCATGTAACCTGGCTTTACCGTGCCAACCACATGCTGAGATGGGGTAGCTTGGCCAATTAATTAGGTGTATCCCCGGCGTAGTATGGGTGTGTTGGATGGTGCGGGGAGTAGGTGTCAGCTGGACTACCATATGAACCGCAAGGCTCAAGAGGGGGCCACTGCAGCGGGGTTGGAGCCTCTTGTATGCTGTTAGGGGTGAAACCTCAGTGGGCCCACGCTCATCGGAAATCCCTTTGTTAAGGCTTCGTAGTGATCTCCTAGCTACACACCTGGTAAGTGTGAATGTGGTTCGTAGCCACTGGCATAATGGAGGTTCTTTTAGTCCACCCAGCAACGGGGGATGAAATCACGACATGTGGGTACAGTGGTGCAAACTCTGCAGAGTCAAAACTGTCATGACAGCCGTGCTCACGGTCAAGAGCGGCTTGGACTTATTCATGATTAGAGGATGATGGCTTTGGAAGTTGAGGATGTTAAGCGGGGAGCTTAACATTAGAAATAATGTTATGGTTATTTGATTATGATTATGGGATGGGAGATTTGGGACCATTTCACCTGTGTAGTAATGTAGGTGCTTAATAAGCTAAGGTGGTAGGCAATAATTGCGTAGTGCTTCAACCATGAGTTCAACCTCTCCTTGTTCTAGCCATGCATGACATAACTTTCCCACACTTGCTGAGTACCAACGGTACTCAACCTTGCACATTTGTTGGTTTAAATTGCTGCTCAGGTCAAGGGGATGATGTGGTGTTCAATGACCAAGACTTCGGACCCGAAGAAGGATTCTAGGTTCATGGAGTCCCCCGGGCAACGCCTGTGACGGAGCCCACAAGAATAATATTCCGCTGCTATTTTATTTACTTGTTATGAATTTATTATCGTCCATCGAGACATATACTATGTAAGACTTATTTATATTCGACACCTGGCTTGTAATAAATGATGCTTCACTATTTTTCATCACATGTATGAGAAAATGATCCTGGCATACATGTGATATTCACTCGATTGTTCTTCGGAGAAACCGGGTGTGACAAAAGTGGTATCAGAGCTAAGGTTGCCCGTAGGAACGTGGACCTAGGTAGAAATGGACGTATTTAAGGACCCTATTTTCTTAAAAACTATTTTACAAGGTGTGGGTTGAAAAGTGTTATTTAATGGGGTCACTTTCTTCATCTTACCCAACTTTTATTCAAAATAGGATTTTTGTTTAAAACCTTATCTAACTTAAGTTTAAATGCTTTATGTTTTAGATGGTTTGCATGATCCGCACCGCTCGCAAGTCCACCGGAGGGAGAGTTCCTGTAGTTGCCCTTGCCCTGAGAGAGGAGAGCCGTCCAGTGACGTATCTCTCCTACGGATTGGCAGTAGGAGGCTTGTTGCGCCGTCTTCGACGCATGCTCCAAGCCGCCGGCAACACGGGCAAGCTAATCATACACTATAGCTCCACCCGGACCATCCGGGAGAAGCGGGAAGAATGGATTTCGGAAATGAGGATTATCCATGAAAATCAGCTGCTTAAGATCCACCGCTCACCAGCTTGTCGAGCGACACAGGTCGATGCGGAGAAGGATGTTACCTGGGAAGCCATCACCTGCCAGAGTCACATCTACCGTCGCCACCTGGACAGGACTGAGTACATGTATGTTCTCCAGCGTGAGAGTGGTACGACGGAGTACAAGTACCCGCCAGTGCAGCAAGGGACTTCCCATGAGCACATGGACTTGTGCTTGGAGGATGCTGCTATGCTCAGCACTCGACTGCAGGAGTGTCAATAGGAGCTGCAGGATGTACGTGACACCCTGAAGGAGACTGAGGCGTTGCTTCGAGCCAGCTTGAGGGCGAGAGAAAGAGGAGATGGGAATGCACTGTGTGTCACCGTGAATGACACATGGACTCCCGACTCCCCAGATCGCCGGGCAATCAGGCGTCGTCGCAGTTCTCCACCAGCAGCCTCCCCACCCAAAGCGGAGTCAGAAGGCAGCCGCAATAATGAGGAAGATCCCGAGGAGCCAGCTCAGTGATACGAGTCATGTAGAGTCCTTACCCATAGTTCAGCAGGTTATCGAGTAGACGAGTCAATACCTTAGTTAATAGTGTGTTAATGTGTGGTGTGTGACGTGAGTTGTTGAAGCCATGAGCAATTATCCACAACCTCGTCTTTAGGTTGCTTTGCTTTGATGTGTGAACCCCTATGAAATTAATAGTGCATTTATTTTTGCGTGAGACATGATCCCTTAGAAAAATATAAATACAACAAGGCCTCAACATTACAAAGTGTAAACAAGTAAAATTGGTAAGATAATGCGTAATGCTTTAAATTGACATTTGGTTGATCATGATAGATGGACGGAAGAGGAAAGGGTCGTGGTGCCAACCCCACCAACAACAACGATGAGGTCGGCAACCCTCATCTTTCTGGAGGCCAAGACAGGGGTGGACGCCGTGAAGGAGTTGATCCCATCCACCAAATGCTTGAGAATTAAAATCAGCTCATCCAGAACCTGACTCAAGTGGTGGCTAACTTGCACCAAGCTGCACCACGCCAACATAGGTTGAGCGAGTTTCTAGGGACTCAACCTCCAAAGTTTGCAAGTGCTGCTGAACCTCTGGAGACAGATTGATTGGCTAAAGACCATTGAGAGAAAGATGAGGATCATACAATGCCAAGGGTATGAGAGGGTGTTGTTTGCCTCTCACCAATTGCATGGACCTGCTGCTGATTGGTGGACCGCTTACGTGGCCGCCCATCATGACCCCGAGAACATCACATGGGAAGAGTTCAAGCGTAGCTTCCGCAACCATTACATACCAAGGGGTGAACTCAAAAACAAGAGGAAGGAGTTCTTGGGATTGCAGCAAGGAAACATGACTGTGATGGAATACCTCACTAAACTCACTCAACTATCCCGTTATGCCCCACGGGACATAGAGACTGATGAGCAGAAACAGGATTGCTTCGTGGAAGGACTCACAGCAGAAATGCAGTGTGCAATGTCCTCCAACGAGTATGAAAGCTTCCAAAAGATGGTGGATAGAGCATTTGTTGTAGAAAGGAAGCTGAAGGCCTTGGAAAATGAAAACAAGAGGAAGGCAGAATGGTCACACCAAGCATCGGGTAGCAACACACGCCCACGTCTGATGCAGCAACCCGCAGGGCAGATGGGCCGTGCTGCGGTACCCTACGCAGCACCCAGAGGGTACAACCCGAACTTCAGGCTTCCGTCAGCACCAACACAGCCACAACGTCAGTTTGTACAGTAGCCTCGACCCACATATCAACCCCGACCAGCAGTACAAGGACCCCCAAATCAACCCCAAGACAACAAAGGCCAGGCACCTAAGGTTGGGGTGCAATGCTTTAAATGTGGTGAAGTGGGGCACTACGCCCATAAGTGCCCAAAGAAGAAGCCCGTGCAGCCACAACAGCAGAATGTGATGCGAGGACGGGTGAACCACGTGACCATTGAGGAAGCGCAAGAGGCACCCGACGTGGTAGTTGGTAAGTTCCCTGCCAATTTACACATTGCAACCCAGTTGTTCGATTCTGGTGCTACCCACTCATTCATTGCCCAAGGGTTTGTTAAGAAGCATGATCTAGAAACAACACAAATGAACCATATGCTAGCAGTAAACTCTCCAGGTGGAGAAATAAGGACACGACAAGTGTGACCCACGGTGAATCTAAACATTAATGGGGTAGTATTTACTGCCAACCTCATAGTGATAGATTCACAGGGGATAGATATTATTTTGGGCATGGATTGGTTGACCAAACATAAGGGAATCATCCATTGTTCGACCAGAACGGTGGAACTAACTCACCCTAGTGGCACAAGAGTATAGTTTATAACAATACAAGAGCCTAGGAGGGACATTAAATTAAATCAAGATGAGGTGAAAGTGGAGGAGATCAGGATTATCAGGGAGTATCCAGACGTTTTTCTAGAGGAGTTGCCAGGTATGCCTCCCGATCGTGAAGTGGAATTCGCGATTGAGCTAGTGCCTCGAACAGCTCCGATATACAAGAGACCTTATCGGATGGACTCCAAGCAGCTGGGAGAACTCAAGGATCATTTGAGAGAGTTGACAGAGAAGGGGTACGTTCGTCCTAGTTCCTCACCATGGGGAGCTCCAGTGATATTTGTGCCCAAGAAGGACGGGACCCAAAGGTTATGCGTAGACTACCGTGCTTTGAATGAAGTAACCATCAAGAACAAGTACCCATTACCCCGCATTGAAGACTTGTTTGATCAGTTGAGGGGAGCTTGTGTGTTCTCGAAAATTGATCTCAGGTCGGGGTACCACCAACTTAAGATAAGGCAAACTGATATTTCCAAGACAGCATTCGTATCTCGGTACGGACTGTATGAATACACCGTCATGCCTTTCGGGCTAACTAATGCCCTGGCATACTTCATGTATCTCATGAACAAGGTATTCATGGAATAGCTGGACAAATTTGTGGTGGTTTTCATAGATGACATTCTCGTCTTCTCCAAAGATGAAGAAGAACATGAGAAACATCTAAGGTTGGTGTTGCAAAAGCTGAGAGAACACCAACTATATGCCAAGTTGCGCAAGTGTGAGTTTTGGCTGAAGAGAGTTCCCTTCTTAGGACATATAATCTCAGAGGGAGGAATCTCCGTAGATCCCGCCAAAATCAAGGATGTACAGAAGTGGAAGACCCTTGAGAATGTCGGGAAAGTTCGAAGCTTCTTAGGATTGGCTGGATACTATTGACGGTTTATCGAGGGTTTCTCCAAGATTTCGAGACCCCTCACCAAACTGTTGGAGAAGGGAATCACATTCACATGGACGCCGCAGTGCGAGACGAGTTTTCAAGAGCTAAAGAAAAGATTGACAACAGCCCCAGTGCAAGTTATGCCAGATATGCAGATGAACTTTTCGGTGTACTGCGATGCCTTTGGAAACGGGATGGGATGTGTTCTCATGCAAGAAGGGCATGTCGTGGCTTATGCATCCCTACAGCTCCGGAAACATGAGAAGAACTATCTTACACATGACCTAGAACTAGCCGCAGTGGTACACACGTTGAAAATTTGGCGGCACTACTTGATGGGGAAGAGGACAAAGATATATACGGATCATAAGAGTTTAAAGTACATTTTCACAGCCAGATCTCAACCTCAGACAAAGGAGATGGTTAGAGCTAATCAATGACTTTGATGTGGGCATCAACTATCATCCTGGGAAAGCAAACATCGTGGCAGATGCTTTAAGCCGGAGAGTGCAGGTCAATAGGTTGAGCTTGAAGGACATGCCTGCAGAATTGAAGGATGATGTTATAAGACTGAATCTATGCCTGGTGAATAGTGCTGAAGCCATCGCCATAGAAGTGGACTCCACACTAGAGCAAGACATACGCGAGGGTCAAAAGAATGACGAGAAGATACAAGAAATCAGATAACTCCTCAAGGAAAATAAAGCCCCTGGTTTCAGAGAGGATGAACAAGGTACGATGTGGCACGGGAAAAGAATCTGTGTGCCTGAAGTAAAGGAGATCCGTGAATTGATTTTGAAGGAGGCTCACGATTCTGACTATTCCATTCATCCTGGGAGTACGAAGATGTACCAGGACCTCAAGAGCAGGTATTGGTGGTATGGCATGAAGCGAGATGTCACGGAACATGTTGCCCTATGTGACGCATGTCAGTTGGTGAAAGCGGAACATCAACGACTCGCGGGATTATTGCAACCACTCAAAGTGCCTGAATGGAAATGGGAAGAAATCGGTATGGATTTCATAATGGGATTGCCTAGGACCCAATCAGGATATGATTCGATATGGGTCATCATCGACAGGCTAACCAAGGTAGCTCATTTCATCGCCGTAAAAGAAAGCTACAACGGATCCAAATTGGCAGAGTTGTACATGTCAAGGATCGTGTGTTACAATGGAGTGCCAAAGAAGATAGTGTCGGATCGAGTGACGCAGTTCACCTCAAGGTTTTTGCAGAAGTTGCATGAAACCATGGGAACCCATCTGAATTTTAGTTCTGCCTATCATCCCCAAACTGACGGGCAGACGGAAAGAACCAATCAGATCCTTGAGGATATGCTGAGAGCGTGCACACTCAAAAACAATCGGAGTTGGGATAAGAACTTACTGTATACGGAGTTCTCCTATAACAACAGCTATCAGGCTAGTATGAAGATGTCACCGTTTGAAGCTTTGTATGGGAGGAAGTGCAGAACTCCCCTATTTTGGAACCAAATGGGGGAAAGTAAATTGTTTGGGCCCGAGGTATTACAAGAAGCTGAGGCGAAAGTGAGGGAAATCCGCAACAACTTGAGGATAGCACAGACACGACAAAAGAGCTATGCTGATGTACGGAGAAGAGAGCTCGTTTTCAACGTGGGGGACTATGTCTACCTCAAGGTGTCCCCTATCCGAGGACTTCATCGGTTCAAGGTGAAAGGGAAGTTATCACCTCGATACATCGGACCCTTTCAAGTTCTGGAGAGGAAAGGCGAAGTGGCGTATCAACTAGAATTACCGGCTTGCCTATCAGATGTGCATGACGTATTTCATGTGTCACAGCTCAAGAAATGTCTGAGAACACCTGAAGAGATGTTACCCATGAATGAGGTTGACGTAGCTGAGGATCTGTCTTATGCCGAGCAACCATACAAGATTTTGGAGACAATGGAACGCCTCACAAGAAATAAAGGAATCCGGATGTGCAAGGTGCAGTGGAAGCATCATTTGGAAGAGGAAGCCACATGGGAGCGACAAGACGAAATTAAGGCACAGTTTCCGGAATTGTTTTCCTAGAACCACCAATCTCGAGGACGAGATTTCTTTTAAGGGGGGTAGAGCTGTAACACCCCAAAACTTGTTAAGAGGGGAATTTAAAAATTTTTGGACGTATTGCATGTGGTGCAGAAATTCAAATTCAAATTGGAATTCAAATTAAACTCAAAACAGAAAACAAAAAGAAAAAGAAAAAAAACCCCGGTCAGTGGGCCGAAACCCACCAGCCGGCCCACCTCACCCCCGCGACAGCCCACAGCCGCGCGCCCCGTTTTCTTCTCACTGACGTGTGGGGCCCGCCATCTTCTTCCTCCTCGCGCGTGCGCTCGGCCGACCGGGACTCCTCTCTCCCCCCGAATCGAAACCGCCCCGGATACCCGCGTATCCCAGCTGAATTTCGGTTCTGGACGACTCCAGCTCGATCACAACCGAACGCCGCCCTCCCCCGGCTATATAAACACCGGCATCGTCCCGATTTTCACCCGCGATCGGCTGTTTTTCCTCCCAGTGAGAACCGAAGCTCCGATCACCGTTTTCTCTCGATCTTTGCTCGGGTTCTCTGATCTAACGCGCCGATCGTGTTCCACCGCCTCCGGGGAATCACGCAGGTGCAGAAAACTCGGGGGTTTGCGCCTCAAACACAGCGCCGACGAGCATCGCCGTGAATTCACCTCGGACCTCATCGCCGACCGCCTTCCAGGACCTCCGAGCTCAAGAAAAACCCCGAGGTGAGATCCCCGACCTCCCCTCTACCGATCTATGCTATGAAATCCCAGTTTTAGGAAGAATTGATGAAGATCCGAAGTTCTCCGGCGAGATCGGCGCCTCCCGCCGCCGCGCGCCGCCGGGCAGCGCCGCCCGCGCTCGGTCAGAGCGACGTGGCCGCTTGTGCGCCATCTATTTTAAATCGCACGGTAGAATTGAAATACCCGTGTACCGGTTCGACGTTATAATCTCAGCCGTCTGTTTTAAATCGGACCGTCCACGTCAGCCCCGCGTTATAAAGGCCGGGATTCTTACGCGCTACCCCCTGGGGATCTCGGAAAATACGAGCTAGCCCCAGAAACTTCTGATCTAGCCCCTGGAACTTCAGAAATTCATGTAAATTCAATTAAAAATCAGTTTTAGCCCCTGGACTTAATAAAAATTAGCAAAACCTCTCTGTTATGCATAGTTAGGCCCCTAGAAATTCTTAAAATAATAAATTAGACCCTGTAGTAGGGTGAACTTAACTTTTTAACCCTATATGATATTTAATTTAGAAATTTGAATGTGTGACTAGGATTAAATTTAAAAGGAAATACAAACACATTGTAAATTCAAGTTTAAACTCTACTAACACTTGGAAAACTTTAGAATGAACTAAAAAATAAATTTTAGGCTGAAACGAAATCTGTTTGGGTGTGTTCATGTTTATTAGTTCTAGGAACACATTTTTAGGATTATAAATAATTTTGAAAATGGGTAAAATAGATTTAAATTAGTTCACATCAGAGGAGAAGTTCAAAAATATATTATTTAATATTTTATATCAGAACCTATTCTGTTTAGATGAGGTGCCTTACTATTTTCATAATAAAATTCACATTTAGGCATAGAAAATAAATCTAAAAATATAGCAACTAGGTATGCATAACTAGAAAATGATAAATGAAGTTTCCAAATCCAAATATTTCAGTTTAGGATTTGATAGAGGATCTGAAAACCCATTTGAAGTAGGAAAATACCTTTCATGCATAATTGGTAGCTAAGATGTGTATCAATTGAATATAAGGAATTTGTTCAAATTTGAAATTCATATATAGTGTCAAACATAAATCTGAATACCAAAAGTTAGAAATCATATGCACATGTTTAAAAGTGCATGTAAGCCAAAAATCAACACATAGAGTAACCACAACACTTAGAAATGTGAATGACTTACATAGATGTGAATGTGTGGTTGTATGAAGTGAAAGTGTGAACTATGTATTATGCATTGTTGTTTTCTTTTGTTATGTGTGTTGGCATGAATAGAACCTGCCCCAGAGCAAGTTCTTCCCTTCCAAGAACAAGACTTTCCATTCCCAGAGCAGCAGGAAGAAGGCAAGTGTCCTTGACCACTTTGATCCTATACTAGGATGTGTAGATAGAATTATTTGCATTGTCAATTGAAATATGAAACCCATGCTAGGAAGTTTCCCTAGAATTGCATTACCTTGTTTCCTTGTAGCTTGGGTTGGGATTTATTTTATCATGTCATTTATTGTTATGCTTAGCCATGCTTAGAATGGGATAATTGGGATATAAGATCATCAATTTATTTACCTTACTCTTGAATGAGATGTTATGAGTTATGTAGAGGTAGGGATCAAGGCAAGTTGGATGATTTGGTTGGTGCTGGGTGCACGAGACTCGGGTTTGTGTTTAGTACTTGCCTGGATCCTAAGGACCGGTTCATGGAGCATGTAACCTGGCTTTACCGTGCCAACCACATGCTGAGATGGGGCAGCTTGGACAATTAATTAGGTGTATCCCTGGCGTAGTATGGGTGTGTTGGATGGTGCGGGGAGTAGGTGTCAGCTGGACTACCATATGAACCGCAAGGCTCAAGAGGGGGCCACTGCAGCGGGGTTGGAGCCTCTTGTATGCTGTTAGGGGTGAAACCTCAGTGGGCCCACGCTCATCGGGAATCCCTTTGTAAAGGCTTCGTAGTGATCTCCCGGCTACACACCTGGGAAGTGTGAATGTGGTTCGTAGCCACTGGCATAATGGAGGTTCTTTTAGTCCACCCGGCAACGGGGGATGAAATCACTACATGTGGGTACAGTGGTGCAAACTCTGCAGAGTCAAAACTGTCATGACAGCCGTGCTCACGGTCAAGAGCGGCTTGGACTTATTCATGATTAGAGGATGATGGCTTTGGAAGTTGAGGATGTTAAGCGGGGAGCTTAACATTGGAAATAATGTTATGGTTATTTGATTATGATGATGGGATGGGAGATTTGGGACCATTTCACCTGTGTAGTAATGTAGGTGCTTAATAAGCTAAGGTGGTAGGCAATAATTGCGTAGTGCTTCAACCATGAGTTCAACCTCTCCTTGTTCTAGCCATGCATGACATAACTTTCCCACACTTGCTGAGTACCAACGGTACTCAACCTTGCACATTTGTTGGTTTAAATTTCTGCTCAGGTCAAGGGGATGATGTGGTGTTCAATGACCAAGACTTCGGACCCGAAGAAGGATTCTAGGTTCATGGAGTCCCCCGGGCAACGCCTGTGACGGAGCCCACAAGAATAATATTCCGCTACTATTTTATTTACTTGTTATGAATTTATTATCGTCCATCGAGACATATACTATGTAAGACTTATTTATATTCGATACCTGGCTTGTAATAAATGATGCTTCACTATTTGTCATCACATGTATGAGAAAATGATCCTGGCATACATGTGATATTCACTCGATTGTTCTTCGGAGAAACCGAGTGTGACACTGCTGCTCCGGGAATGGAAAGTCTTGATCTTGAAAGGTGAGAACCGACTCTGGGGCTGGTTCTACTCATGCCAACACACACATAGCAAAAGAAAACAACATTCCATAAGCAATAGTCCACACATACATACACATGGAAGTCATACACATATTTAAGTTTGGTGTTTACCCTAGATATGTTGATTCTATGCATACATGCACTTTAAACATATATTTTACTTCTAACTTTAATATTCAGATTACTAAGTGCACATTATATATAAATTTCCAATTTGAACAAATTTTCTATATTAGATAATACACTTCTTAACCACAAAATTTGCATGAAAGATAATTTCCTACTCCAAATAGGTTTCAGATCTTCTACACAATTCTTAACTTGAAGTTTTGAATTTTGGGACCTCATTTGACATTTTCCAATTATGTATACCTATTTTCCTATATTTTCAGATTTATTTTCCATACCTAAAAGTGAACTTCAATACTAAAATAGCAAAATATATCATCTACACAGAATATATTTTAATCTAAAATGTCCAATAAAATATCTTTTGACTTCCTCTCTGATGGGATCAATTTATATTTATTTTTACCTATTTTTCAGAATTATTTCTAGCCTAGAAATGAATTTCCAGCAATAATAAAAGTAAATAATCCTTAGTCAGATTTCATTGCAGCCTAAAATCAGTCCTCAATTTGTTCTAACTCTTTTCCAGGTGCAAAAAGGATCTGAATTATAATTACATAAATGTTTGAATTACTTATTTGAATTTAAATTCTATTCACATGTTAAATTTCCTGAAATTGGTAATCCTCAGGGGCTGATGTGCAAATCCACACTGCAGTGGGGTCCCATTTCTTATTTTATAAATTTTCAGGGGTCTAAGTGTGCAAAACAGAGGGGTTTTCTTAATTTTTATTAAGTCCAAGGGCTAAAACTGATTTTTAAATGCCTTTACATGAATTCCAGAGAGCCCAGGGGTTAGATCAGAAGGTTTCAGGGGCTAGCTATTCTTTTCCAACAAATCCAGGGGGTAGCGCGTAACTTTCCCGGCGGGAATCGGCGCTTTAAGCATGGGCCGTCGGATTTTAAATGGATGGCCAAGATTATAACGTGAAGGGGTATGGGGGAATCTAACTGTGGCCGCACCATTTAAAATAGACGGGCCGCAATGGGCCACGTCGCCCCGACCGGTTGCGAACGGTGCTGCCCGGCGGCGGGCTCGCCAGATTTTCACGAAAACCTATCTACCGACCCTAGATCTTCGTTCTCTTTGCACAACTCGAAGGAGGGGGAGTGGGGGACCTCACCTAGAGGGTTGTCTTTGATCCGAAGGGGTCTAGGAAGGCTCCGCGACGGCGTCAGACAGTGGAGCTCGGTGGTGATCGTCGGTGGCGCGTTCTGGTTCCGTTCTTCCTCGGGTTGCTGGTGCTCAGGGTTAGCTGCGGTCCGGAGATGACGCTCCAATGGTCAGAACAGACTCAAACCGAGGAATTCAAAGCCTTTACCGGCGAATGGCGGCGGCCTCTTACCGGAACTCGCCGGCGTCGGCTCTCTCGTCGCGGACTCGTTTCGGGGCACAGGTCCATGGGCTGTGCGAGCAGTAGCGGGGACACAAGGTCGGTTAGGAGGAAAGAAACGGTGCAGTACGGAGAGAATTTCTTCGGGGCGATGGAGGTGCTCACCGGCGATCCGAAAACGCGATCGGGGTGGGTAGCAGAGGCGGTTTGCGGGTGTTTAAATCGGCCTGGAGCCCGGAGTGGGTGCGTGCGAGTGGAACGGGAGCGAGTGGGACAGCGTCGTGCGGGTGCCTGCGGTGAATTCGGAGGCGGTGGGCACGCGGGCTCAGCGCGGGAAGGGCAGGCAACGGTTGAAGAAGGCGCTGACAAGCGGGACCCGCACAGCGGTGAGAGGGGAAGGGGGCGGGGGGAAACAGCGTGGGCCGGCTGGGATGCTGAGGTGAGTTTCGGCCCAGTGGCCAATTTCCTTTTTCTTTTCCTTTTTCTTTTCTATTTTTGCTTCAGTTTGAATTCCAGTTTGATTTTGAATTTCTCTCCAACATGCATTTCATTCACTTAAATTGAATTCACATTTGTCACATTTTGGGGGTGTTACACTCAATGAGTGTTTCATTCTTTTTTTCGGCTACCCCATTTTATTCGGGGGAGTAGGGAGCCGAAATTCATGCTTGATTCTGTTTTCCTCCAAGAACACTTCAACTTCGGTATTCTTGAATTTTTTGCCGTTGTCACTGCTTATCTTCTTAATTCTCAAAGAGAACTCATTTTGAGCTCTTCTCAAAATTTTATTGCGGACACCTTGTGTTTCTCCCTTATCATGCAAGAAAAATACTCAAGTGAATCTAGAAAAATCATATATAACTTCTAAATCGTATTTGTTATCGTCAATGCTTATGTGACGATTGGACCAAAGAGGTCCATATGTAGTATCTCCAATGGTCTTGTAGTTGTCATCACGTTCTTGGCGGGATGTGGTGCTCCAACTTGCTTCTCGGCTTGACATGCGCTACATGGTCCATCCTTCTCAAATACAACATTCTTCAAACCTCGGATGTGATCCCCTTTTAGAAGTTTTTGTAGATTTCTCATACCAACATGAGCTAGCCGTCTATGCCACAGCCACCCCATGTTGGTCTTTGCAATCAAGCATGTGTTAAGTTGGGTTTTATCCATAGTGAAATCCACAAGGTAAAGCATGCTCTTTAACATACTACCCTTGAAAGCAACCGAGTCATCGCTTCTTCTAAAAACGGTCATACCCTCATTAGTGAACAAACAATTATAAACTTTGTCACATAACTGAGATATGGACAAAAGGTTACAATCTAAGGAATCAACATGCAAAACTTGAGAAAGAGTGTTTAGAGGATATCGCTATTTTTCCGGCTCCAAGCACTCTTAGTTGGCTATTGTCTACAAAATAAATTCCTTCACTTGAATCCTCATTAGCTTCATATTCTACAAACATTTTCCTCTCTCTGGTCATGTGGTTGGTGCATCCACTATCAAGCACCCATTTGGATCCGGCGGAGAAGTATGCCTACAAAACAGAGTTATGCCTTGGTTTTAGGTACCCAAGCTTGCTTGGGTCCTTTGATGTTAGTTACAAGACACTTGGCACTCACACACAAGATTTTGACTCTTGTTGAGTGGCCCAACATACTTAGCATAAATATAGCCAAACTTGTTTTTCATGAGTACATACGAAGCATTAAAATCATGAAACATAATGTTTGATCCATTTTTAGCTTTTCATGTGAAGAAGGAACATGTTTGTTCTTCTCAACCTGATGTGAGCCTTCTTTGATAAAAACAATCCATTCCTTGTTATTCTTGAGGTTACTAGCGTTTTGCTTTTCACCATTAGAATATCCAAGTCCATCCTTGACATTTGGAGATCTTGTGGCCAAATATGCACTACGTACATACTTTATTTTCTCCTTGTCAAAGATGCCACCTGGGTGAATTTTTGCTTTGTATCACTTTAAGTTCACTTTTCAAGTCAAGAATCAAATTAGCACAATTGCATTTTTAGTTTGGATGGACTCAACATTTGACGAAGGAGAGCTCTTACAGGAGGAAGGAGCACTTAGCTTGAGTGATTCAATTTGCACTTCAAGGGTCTTGTTAACTTTAGTCAAGTTTACAAGTTCACATTTGAGTACAATATTTAAATCTTCAAGATTTGATCAAGTTTCCTTGCTCAAAGCAAGCTCAAGATCAAGTGCCTCTCTCTTCTCCTTTTCAATCTTAAGAAGCTTTTCAACATCAAGATTTCTCTCCATTTTAAGTATGATCATATCTTCTTGTTGGTTAATAATTTCTTTGTCAAATTTCTCGTCCGAAAAGTTTTTCATTTTAGCTAGTGCACTTTTACTTATGTCCTTAAGCATGTGTTTATTTTCACTACCACTATCGAAGTCATCATCTATTGAGGAATGTAAAGAGGAGGATCTTGATTTAACCTTTTTCTTTGCCTTCCTTGGCCATAAGACATGTGTGGTTTCATTCCTTCCATCCTCCCATGTTTGTAAAGAGAGAGGCCTTCATTGATGGCTTCTTGATGGCAATAGTTGCCACCCCATCTTCATCTTCGGAGGAGGACTCGCCGTTTGAGTCCCACTCCTGGCCATGGTATGACTGGCCAACTTGTTTCTTCTTCTTGAACATCTTCTTTTGTTGTGGATTTGCTTCCTTCTTCTTCTTCTTGTTCTCTTTGTATGGACAATAAACCATGAAGTGCCCATACTCACCACAGTTGTAGCAAGATAGTCTGGCCTTGGGTTTTATTTTATCCTTCTTCTTGCCCTCATTGTAACTATTGCCTCTTCTCGTCCTCCTCCTCATTCTTTTTACCTTTTTGATGATGAGGACCATTTCTTCCTCATTCATGTCGGTGCTCACATCATCACTATATTCTTCTTCTTGCACCAAATGAACTTCTTTTCCTCTTGGCTTGCAAGTCGCATTGAGATCGACCTCCTTCTTCTTGGATGATGTAAACTCAGCAAGATTCTTCACATATTGTGCTTCCTTCTCCATCATCTAATGGTTAATTATTTTCCCTAGAAGCTCATCCAGAGTCATTTTGTGAAACCCTGGGCTTTCTCAGATCATGGAACACAAGGTGACATTGTGGGGCATAAATGCCCTTATCATTCTCTTGACTACATTATGGTCAGTCCACCTCTTGCTTTCATATGCTCTACTTTTGTTGATGAGAACCTTAATCCAATTGTACATCTCTTGAGGGGTTTCACCATCCTCAATGGCAAGCCTCCCTAGCTCCCCCTCAATCATCTCAATTTTGGCTTCTCGGACTAGGCGGTTTCCTTCATGCGCTGTCTTGAGGGTGTCCCATATGTCTTTAGCAACATCCAGTCCATCGACCTTGTTGAACTCTTCCCGGCTCAAATATGAGGTGATCACCGCGACAACATGTCCATTGCGGTGGATTTCTTGTGCTTGCTCCGGAGTGAGTTCCTCTTTGGTGTCCGGGATATCTAGGCCTATGCATACAATATGCCAAAGACTTGGGTTTAAGGAGAAGAGATGTATTTTCATATTATGCTTCCACGTGGTATATTCATTTCCATCAAAATATGAAGGCTTCCCCATAGGAATAGAAAGGTACTGATCATTGGAATTGAGACTTTCATAATTAAAAGGATATCTGGAGTAGTCTTGATGACCTATCCCCGTTGGCCTGTCTTCACCCTTCTTCTTGTCCTTTTGATTCACAATCTTCATCCTAAGCAATGCCTTGATTGGCAAACTTCTTTATCATCATCTTCATATTCTCTCAACACATCGAGCACTTTGGTTGTGTCTTGAGATCCATCGTCGGTTGGCTTCATTGGAATTTGAGTTTCCTTCTCGTCGGCCATCGTCTCTCTGAGCGGTTAGTCTCTCGCTGGAAAGTTTGGCTATCATACCAATTGAATGTATCCTAGAGGAGGTGAATAGACTTTTTGAATTTTTGCAAAACTTAATTTAAACTCATTAACTCTAGAGACCCGACTAGTCTGGTGTGAGTGCGGACTAGTCTGGGGTTAGTCAGAAACCTTGCAAGAATAAGCATTTTTGATCTGTTTCTTTGTTTTTGTTTTAGCGGAAGAGGATAAACTATGCTAATGACTTAAGCACGTATAAAGAAACACAAATTGACAAGTATATCACAAGACTAGCGTGGATTGCAACTATGAGTAATGTAATGTCCCAACTTGCAATTATAATGAACAACTTGAAGAGAAGCACACTGGTTTATCCTGAGGTTCAATCCCACAAAGGGATCTACGTCCTTGTTGAGGAGCCCACAAATGGTCGGCTCTTCTCCAACCCTTTCCTCTCCAAGTTACCACAAATGCGAACTTGGTTCTTTACTATCACAAGGGGTAACTACAAAGTTATTGGGGCTTTCTCACTGATTGAGGGATCCCGCAATGTTACAAACGAAACTGAGATCAACTCACACGAAGAATTACTCAAATTGTAGCAAGAGTGTGTGAGAGATCAAACCAAGAGCTCAATGGCGATGAGAACGTCTCTCTCCCTTTCCAAACCCCCCAAATCCCCAAGAGTTCGATCTTAGGGCTTTAGATTGTGTGGAGAGGAGTGTTTTAAAGCTCTTGGAGTCAGTGTCGGCGCTAGGGTTTGAGTCTTCTAAATTGAGTCAGTGATCTTCTTTTTATAGAAGTCCTGACATGTTACCGTTGGGATCTCAGGTGTCCGGACTAGTCTGTGTGTTTTGTTCTAAGTTGTGTACCGCCGCTGTTTATGTTCTGAATGAACTAAAACCTAATATGACGGATTAGTCCGTATGACATACACTACAGGAAACAGGGCAACATACGATAGCCAGTATAACATACAACGGCTAGCTGTCGTATATAAACTTACATACGACGGTCAGCCGAGGCTGTCGTATATAAGTTTACAAACGACAGTACAACCGTCGTTTAGTACGTGGCTGTCGTATATAAGTGTTATATACGACAGCCAACCCTAGGCTGTCGTATATAGCAGTTATATACTACAGCCAACCCTAGGCTGTCGTATATAGCAGTTATATACGACTGCCACACCGAGGCTGTCGTAAATAAGTCTTATTTACGACGGCCCATGGTGTGGCCGTCGTAAATAAGGCTTATATACCCGCGGGGGCTCAGGTCGGCGCGGGCATTCACGCCCGCGCCGACCCGAGCCCGAGCCGCCCGCCGCTGCCGCCAGCCGCCGCCCGCCCGCGCCCAGCCGCCGCCCGCCCGCCGCCTCCAGCCGCCGCCCTGGCCACCCCCCCCCCACCCCCGGCCGCCGCCCCGGCCTGCCACCCGGCCCCGGCCGCCGCCCCGGCCGCCCCCCACCCGCCAGCCGGCGCCTCGGCCGCCACCCGCCGCCCACCCGCCGCCGCAAGCCGCCGACCCGGCCGCCCCCGACAGCCGGCGCCCCGGCCGCCACCCCGCCTGACAGCCGCCGCCGCTGCCCCGGAGGTCCCCGCCCCAGCCTCCACCCCGCGCTGTGCGCCGCCGCACCGTGTCAGTCCGCCTCCACACGCCGTCAGCCGCACCGTGCCGTGCCACCTCCACCGTGAGGTAAATCGCCCGCCTCCCTCCCCATATAGATAGTTTGGTTTTTTAATTACCAATTGTTTATATTATGCTTGTTTGTTTTTTATTGTTTAGTGGATAATTTCTTAGATTTAGATGAATTGATATGCTTAGGTTTAATTATTGCCCATGTTTATTTGAGTTGCTAGCTAGGTGTTTTTTTAATTGCTTAGAATTGATAAGCTTGTTAACTACGGTAATTATGTTTGTTTAGATGAGTTGTTAATTGCTTAGATGATTAATGCATATGAGTTAATAGTTTAATTGATTATTGTTTTGATTGTTTGAGTGTTTAAAAGTACTATATGTACATAAATGGGCTTAGGGCCCGATACTACCCATTTAGTGGTAACGTATACGTCTACAAAAGCACGATGTGAACAACCTAGGCCGCCTCGCCCTACCCCCCACCCCCTCCCCCCTCCCCCCCCCCCCCCCCCCCCCGCGTGGCGTTCGGCCTCCGATCCCCCATCCCCCTCCCCCCCCCCCCCCACGGCTTAGCCAGCGCTCGGCCTCCGACACTCTGCCGCGGAACTGCCAATCCTTCGGCGCTCGGCCTCCTCCGCCGCGGGACTGTCGATCTGCCGGCACTCGTCGGCCTCCATTGACCGGCTATCGCGGATCTGCCGGCGCTCAACCTCATACAAACGCAAGATCCTGTGCGCGGGCGCCGGCGCCGCCTCCCTTGTGTGCAAGCGCCGCCGCCGTATTCACCTGCCTTACGCCAGGATCTAAGGCGATGGGACGCCTTACGATCCCCAGGCGCCTTACCGCTTAAGTGACGCTTAAGCGATGCCTTAACAACTATGGTTCTTTCCTTCTCTCTATTGTTCTTTCCTCTCTCTCTTTGAAATCACTAAAAATGAAAGATTGACGTAAACCTTTACAATATGCGTCACCCGTTTCGAACCAGCCCGTCTCACACGTGTTACGCATGTGAGGCGTGTAGGTTCGGAATTGTCCCTTTTGGACAGCCTAGGAGAGACCGAGAGGGCCTGCTTATAATGAGACGCGGGGTTTAGATTTGGACGTAGTTTTGACAGCGTAACCCTAATGTTCTCCGCTGCTCCATTTTTGGACGTGCAGTTGGAGAACAGCGGGGTTATGCTGCCGAAATTTCGTCTGAATCTAGACCTCGTGTCTTGTTATAAGCATGTTCGTCTCGGTCACTCTTGAGTGGGTTTAGGACCTATCGTTTCCAATAGATATAGGTCTGTAATATAAATAAATAATAAACTAACTATAAATTCTTTGACTTCAAACTGCAGAGTTAAACATGAGTGAAGACCGTAGTTGGATGTATACCGGTCGGAACAAGGCAACTGGTCACTCAGATGAGTGGTATGCCGGGACAGACGACTTTATTGATCGAGTGTTCTCGTTGTCTACGACCGATAAAGTTCGTTGTCCATGTGCGAAATGCCGGAATACTAAGTTTTTGGACAAAACGACATTGTCATTACACTTGTGCAAAAACGGTTACATGCCATATTATGAGGTCTGGAGTTTCCACGGCGAGTCTGCTCCTCGAGCCGTTCATGTAGATGATGATGATTGTCCGGGTGTTGACAGGATCGATGAGATGTTACAAGATATACAAACGGAGGATCCGCCCACAAATGAGGCAGACACATTCTTTAATCTCTTAAAGCTTCTGAAGAGGTGTTGCATGATCATACTGAAATGACTCTTCTTACTTTCATGACCAGATTTATGGCAATCAAATCTAAGTATTTCTTCTCTAATAATTGCTACAATGATATGATGAAACTTATCAGCGATGATCTTCCACAACCTCATAAACTGCCCAAAGATATGTATCACCTCAAAGAAATTACTATCTGGACTGGGTATGAAATATGAAAAAATTGACGTGTGTCCAGATAACTGCATGCTATTTTGGAAAGAGCATGACAAAGAGAAGAATTGTTTAAGGTGTGGAAAATCGAGGTTTGTCAAAGTTGTCAATGACGATGGTGATAAAGTAATGACAGAAGTTGCACATAAGCAATTGCGTTACTTGCCTGTGACACCTCGGTTGAAGCGGCTGTTTCTTTCTAAAAGATCTGCCAGACACATGAGATGGCACAAAGAAGGTGTGCGTGAGAACAAAGATGTGTTGACTCATCCGTCGGACGGTGATGCATGGAAGTCTTTGGACTCTTTTGATCCTACTTTTGCTAGTGATGCGAGAAATGTTCGCATCGGGTTAGCGACGGATGATTTTTCACCTTTCAGTACAAATGCCACACCATACTCCTGTTGCCCTGTCTTTGTTATTCCGTACAACCTACCACCTTCTCTTTGTATGAAGTACGAGTTTATGTTTCTTAGCCTCATTATACCAGGACCAGATCATCCGGGATCACGTATCAATGTGATGTTGAAACCATTGATTGAAGAATTGAAAACGTTGTGGATTGGAGTTGAAGCGTATGACTGTTACAAGAAGCAGAAATTCAACCTTCGAGCTGCTTATTTGTGGTCTGTCCATGATTTCCCTGCGTACGACATGTTTTCTGGATGGAGCACACATGGTCGTTTGTCGTGTCCCATATGTGCGTCTGACACAGAGTGTTTTCGACTTACATACGGTGGCAAGATAAGCTACTTTGATTGTCATAGGCGTTGGCTTCCTCGAAACCACCCATTCAGGCAATAGAGGAATGTCTTCAGAAAAGATACTGTTGTCACTAAGGAACCACCTAAACGCCTAAGCGGGTGTGAAGTATCCGATGTGTTGGACTCACTAGTCCCTGATGAAGCTCGCCCTGGATTCTTTGTAGGTTACGGAAATGTTCACAACTGGACTCATGTATGTGGAGTTTGGGAGCTACCATATGTGAAGTCATTGATACTGATGCATAATATTGATGTAATGCATCAGGAGCGTAACATGGCCGAATGTATCATATGCACGTGCATGGATATCACGGGCAAAACGAAAGACAACTTAAAGGCTCGAAAGGATTTGGCCGAGATTTGTAATCGACCTACTCTTGAGCTCTCTAAAAGCGGTGGTAAGCCACGTGCTTCTTTCGTGCTTCGACCTAATGAAAAGAAACAAGTTATGGAATGGTTGAAAACTTTGAAATTCCCAGATGGTTATGCTGCTAGTCTGAGACGAGCCGTGAATGTTAAAACGGGAAAGCTCACTGGGTTGAAGAGTCATGACTATCATATAATAATGGAAAGACTCTTACCTGTTATGTTTCGGAGATATCTGGATGATGCGGTGTGGAAGGTGTAGGCTGAGCTATCATTATTCTATAGGCAGTTATGTGCCAAAGAAATAACGAAAGACATGATGGAGAAGTTAGAGAAGGAGATACTTGTACTTTTATGTAAGATGGAAAAAATATTTCCTCCTAGTTTCTTCAATCCAATGCAGCATCTTCTTATACATCTTCCATTCGAAGCAAAAGTTGGTGGTCCTGTGCAATATAGATGGATGTACCATATTGAAAGAGCATTGAGATATTTGAAAACTATGGTTGGCAACAGAGCAAGGGTTGAAGGGTGCATTGCCGAAGCATTTACTCTAAAGGAAGTAGGTTACTTTTCTAGTTTCTACTTTGCAGAGGAAAACAATGTCAATACTTCGGCAATGCGATACAATATAGATGACGAACCACCAGTTAGTGATCTCTCTATTTTTGAATCGAGGGGAACTACTGTTGGCAGCAGCACATCATACGATTTTACTGAAGGAGAAAGGACTGCTGCTTTACTCTACATGTATGCTAATATCGATGGCATGGAGAAATATTTCGAGTAAGTGTTTCTCTTACATTTATGATGATTATTGTATTTACCAATACATGTATGCTAATGTCGATGGCATGTGTTTTGTGTCTACAGTGAGTTCCACAACCAAAACTGGAAACATAAGCATCAACCAACGAGAAAGCAAGTAGAAACGATGCGACGGGCTGGAATTAATGGAGGGCCTAATTTCTTATCCTGGTTTCGAGCTTATGTATTAGCGAACACAGACATCCATCAAGATTTACGACAACTATCTTATGGATTAGTGAAAGTTAGAAGCAATGGTCGATATGACATAAATGGCTTCCGATTCCGTACAACTCAATTCGAAACTCTTCGTCCTCTCGCAGCAACATCAAATTGCGGAGTTGTGACGAGAGCAATCGACTCACAAGGGAAAGAAACAAATTACTATGGAATCATTAACAAAATTCTGGAATTTACTTTCGCTGGCAATAAAGAACTTCGAGTGGTGTTTTTTGATTGTGATTGGTTTTATAACAATCATGGAACTCGAGAAAATCAATTTGGCATGGTGGAAGTGAATCACAACGAACGCTTACGAGGTTTAGATACATACGTTCTTGCACATCAAGTGGAACAAGTGTATTATCTACCTTATCCATGTAAGAAGCTTAGCACTTGATGGGTGGTATATAAAGTGAATCCTCGTGAGCGCGTGTATACTCCTGGAGATGATGGTTATCATGATAGTGGAGACACTGAAGAAGTTTACCAAGACGAATAGTTGCCAGACTCTTTTATCGTCGAGTCTGGTGCAGGACTCGATAACTTAGTAGGAGACGTTGCAGATGTAGAGACATCTACAATGCGAAAGCGGAAACATAAACAGCTCAAGACGACAGATCGCGATATTGATGATCATGATGTTGATGATCATGATGTTGATGAATTTTAAAACTGATTACGAGTAATGTTCTTTTAAATGAAAGTGACATTAATTATCGCTTACATTACTTTTGAAACTGATTAGGAGTAATTACTTTTTAAACTGATTAGGATGTCATCAAGCAAGGGTTCAAAGGGTTCAAAGGGGAAGAAGGCGCCGAGTGTGAGGGGTTTCCTCCCCTCGCAGGAGAGAGACGACTACTTCTACGGTTCCACTTACAGCGGGAGCAGACGCACTCAGCTGTTAAGTGCGTGTCCAGAGTTGCGGGACAAGGTTGTCAGTTTGCAGCGTACAGAGGTAAATTTTTCTACAATGCACAAAATTATTAAAATCACCTTTTCAATTTAGCTTACTTACTTTACCATTGTAGTCTGATTCAGACTATGAGTCCGAGGCCAGAGCGGCACCTCAGGAGACGGGTACGCAGCGCAACGTGCCCTCGGGCAGCGAGCCCTCTGGTAGCCAGCCCTCTGGTAGCCAGCCCTCCGGCAGCCACCCCCAGGGTAGTCTGCCCAGCGAGCCCGAGGGCACCCAGCCTGAGGACACGTCCGGTGACCAGCCTTCTGGGTCACCAGACGTGGTGCCGCAGCGGAGGAGACGCACGAGGAGGAGTAACTTTGTTGGTCGTCCACCTATTCCTAGAGAGCCGGTAATTATTCGTCCGGTTGGAGACAGGTAACACATTAATAAAGTATTTATTTTTATTTGTTCTCAAAGACTATGATCTTACTTAATGACTTAACAAACGACTTTTTAGTTCTTGGGAGGACCTCTCGTACGACGGGCAGAAACACCACACGACGGTGAACGGTTGCATCGGGAACTTAGTGCGTCTGCACTACCCCGGTGCGATTGATGGGCGTGCATCTACGTCGTGGGATGACTACGCGCGCGTTCCTCACCCGGAGAACGACAACCTACAGGGAGTCGTGCAGGCAGATTTTTGGGTAAGTAACTTTCATAAATATTTGAAGTTTCAATTCTTTATGTTCCTTTAAATATTAATGTGCGTATATGTCGAACTGTGTTGGCTTCCTACAGCTCAGGTACCGCCTTGAGGACCCGGCTGAGCAGATGGATCACGCCCGCTCCGTGTTCGAAGTGAACGCTCGGAAGCTTGTTATGCAAATGCTTTCGAACGCTCAGAGTCAAGTAGTTAACGACTACTTAAAGCTCCACGACCACGAGGTTGGGTCGTTCAGAGACGCCTCCGACACGTACTTGACGGAGGAGCAATACGCAGAGGTAGGTTGCGTAATCTTCAAATTGTTCATATTAATATTGCTAAGTAACACCTAATGAACTACGCATGTGTGCAGGTTAGTGTCCCTTGGTTACAGGGATGAACTGAAGATTACCGAGCCCTTTGCAGGTATTGGGCTAGCGATGAGTTCATCGCTAAGTCCAAGAAGGCTCGAGATGCCAGAGGGAGCTCAGGGAA
The DNA here is from genome assembly GCA_030760725.1 of Neostapfia colusana. Classification (NCBI taxonomy): domain Eukaryota; kingdom Viridiplantae; phylum Streptophyta; class Magnoliopsida; order Poales; family Poaceae; genus Neostapfia; species Neostapfia colusana. The sequence continues at coordinate 23,265,539 of JASWHV010000019.1, read as the reverse complement.
GCACGGTATGGGCGTCCAAGGTTTTTTGTGAATGGCTAAACGGATGGTAAGTTTCTTGGTAGTTTTTATTATATTCATAATGTTGTATTGTTCGTACTAACATATGTTCACAGGAAAAGGAGACCGGCGTGCGACCGAGTGCTACTGCGGTCTATAGGAGAGGTCACGCTGACCCTTCTCAGCCGGAGCAGTGTAGTCAGTACGCAGCGGAGTGCCTGGTAAGTTTCATGACCTCTGAAATTATTTGACACTATATATATTGTTGAACTTACACAATTTAATTGTTTTTCAGACTAGGTATGGGCAAGAGGCTGTGAGGATACACGGCGAAGGGTTCGATTGGGAAAACTCCCCGAACATCGACCCTCAAGCCGCGTATGCAAGCGAAGGTGGAAAAGCACACGAAAGGTGAATTCATTTACTTTCATTGTTTTCAATTCAAGATTATTTAATTTTACCTTGAATTGATTCGTTTTTTTAGGCTTGCCATATTCTCTGGAGTCGTCAACTCTAGGGAGGCACGACTTGCGAGAGGCAGCTCCTCGCAGTCTTCGGCTGCAGGCTCCTCTAGCCGCCGTGTCACCGAGAGAGATCTTGAAGTCATGGCGCTTCGGGAGAGCTTGGCTCGGCAGGAGGAGGCCTTGGCGAGAGAGCGAGAGAACAACAGGGCTGCCATGGGGTACCATGCGTCCTATATGGCACAGATGCAAGCGGCAATAGAAGTAAGAAACATACAATTATAGTTTAATTACATTGCATTTCAATTAGTTTTGTAAATTGTAATGTTTGAAATGGCAGGCGCTAGATCGACAGCAAGGGCAGCAAATCCAGATACCGTTGTGGCAGCCACCTCCGTTCGTGCTGGAGCCGTCGCCGCCACAGAAGCAGTTTCCTGGAGTACAGGTATAAAAAGAAAGTTACATTAAGTGGAAGTCCCAACCGCTAAGAATCCTAATGAACCTAGAAAAACAATTGTAAACTTGTACATATGTCACTTTGTTTGGCAGGGATCAGGGACGGAGGCTCAGACTCCATCGCCACAGCTAAGGGCGCCAGGTTCGCCGCGGCAGGATGACTTCTTCGCTCCCATAGGTAGTGGAGGGGCTAGTAATCAATAGATTTGTGATTTTGTTTTTATTTGTGTGGATGTCAGACTTTGTGATTGTCGATGTGTACTATTGCACTTTGTTGTGAATTTATATATCAAACTGTTTTGTTGTTGTCTTTGGATGTGTAGCTGGCCATCGAGCCAGGTTAGCCATTTTCTATTTTTTTTAAAAAAATGGAAAAGCTTATATACGACGGCTTGTATAGTTTATATACAATGACCGCTATACAGGGCCGTCGTAAATAAGCCTAAATTATATATGACGGCTGGGCCAGGCTGTCGTATATAAGGGCTTATATACGACAGCCACGATCCAGCGGCTGTCGTATATAAGCCCTTATATACGACAGCCAGGGCCCAGCGGCTGTCGTATATAAGGCCTTATATACGACAGCCAGGGCCCAGCCGTCGTATATAAAGGCCCTGGCCCACTGGGAGAAGTCCACGAAATGGGCCGTTGTATATAAGCGGCCGTCGTATATATACTGTTATATACGACGGCGCCGTCGTATATAACTATATATACGACAAAATATATACGACGGCCACAAACCGTCGTATATAAACAACTGTCGTCGTATATAAACTATATACGACGGCTTCTGCTTTATATACGACGGTTTTAGCCGTCGTATGTTGACGGGAATCCTGTAGTGATAAGACAAGTCTGATGTTATACAGAGAAGGCTTGTCTGTGGGAAAACGGACTAGTGTGAGGAGGACAGATTAGTCCGGTATTCCGATGTCACACAGAGGAGGATAGTCTGGAGAAAATGGACTAGTGTGGCAAGGGTGGACTAGTCCGATATGACATCAGACTAGTCGGATGTCATACAGAGAGGTCTTCGTCGTGGGATATCGGACATGTCTTTGGTTACCGGACTAGTCCGATGTTGTTCGGACTAGTCTGTTGTTTGGGACTTTGTGCTTTTCTCTCATCCTCCCTGCAGAACCATTGAGCTCTTAGAGGTGTATCTCACACACACTCTAAGCTTGAACAATTAGACTAACCATACTTCTTCAACCGGGTCATTTCAATCAAAATTCATCTTTTTCCCTTTTTATGGTTTTCACCATTTTGCATTGATTACTGCCTTCAACTCAAACAGTTTCATTAGAACTTTACTTGTTTGTAATCAATCATCCAAAACCCACATGGGGTGCCTAGATGCACTTACAAATCCACAAATGTTGTTTCAACTATAGGAAATGATCCAATCGGTTCCTAATCTTGATCAACTGGTACTACCTTTTTCACATGAGGAAATCAATCTAAAGATCAAGGAAATGCCATGTGAAAAAGCACCAGGACCGGACTGTTTCAATGCGAAATTCCAGAAGAAGTGTTGGCCCATCATTAAGGAAAATTGTTATTAACTATGTGACAACTTCTACAACTGCACAACCAATTTGCAAGTAATTAACAGGTCATTGATAACCTTCACCCCGAATACTAACAACCTTGAGTCAGAAAATATTTTAGACCAATATTTTTGATGAATTCGCTATTAAATCTCATCACCAAGATATTGTCAAGAAGGTTATAGGAAGTTATTAGATTGTGCACAAGAATCAATATGGCTTAACCAAAACAAGGACAATACAAGAATGCTTAGCTTGGAGGTATGAATACCTATATCAGTGTCATCATTCTAAAGAAAGAATTAGTCATGCTGAAACTCGACTTTGAAAAAACCTTCAATAAAATTGAGCATAGCACCATCATTAGCATTTTTCACTCTCAGCTTCCCACAGAGGTGGATACAATGGATAAAAATATCTTCTCATCAGCAACCTCTTCAATCGCATTAAATGAAGTGTCACGCAGGAGATTTCATTACAAAAATGGTGTAAGGCAAGTTGACCCGTTTGTTTTGGTGTGGAGCTTCTACAATAATTCATTAACAAAGCAACAGCTGATGGGATCATCATCCATCCTCTACAAAGCGATGATCAGGAAGACTTACCAATAGTCCAATATGCGGATGACACCATTATGTTTATGAAAGCTTCATAGATGCGGTTGTTCTTCCTCAAAGGTATCCTGCACACCATCACGTGATCCTCATCCCTAAGAGTCAACATCCACAAGTCTTGTCTACTTCAACTAACATCTCTATCGATAAAGCTCAATTACTGGCAGGGTATTTGGTTGTCAAATTGGTTACTGTTTACTAATCTAGGTGTGGCGATGAGTGTTTTCAATCCAAGAGAGGAGCATTATGCTCCCTTCGTCGGGAGAATTGAAAGAAGCATTTCTACAGAAGCAACATGGCTCTTAATGGCGGGTATATGCACATATGCAAACATTATGGTGCCTCAATACCTATCTATGTCACGTGCACAGTTAAATTACCGGCGCCTGTCATAAAAAAGATTGAGATAGCCAGAAGAAATTGCCTTTAGAGACGATTGGATGTCAACGGCAAAGGATCAACCCTACTAGCATGGATCAAAGTAACAATACCTAAGGAAAAGGCGGCTTGGGCCTCAGAAACTTGAAGATAATGAATAAAACTCTGCTGCTAAAGCGTCCGCACAAGTTATTTAATGGATCCAATATTTTGTAGGTGAAATCAATCTGGCAAAAATAATACACCAACAGAAGAGCATCGCATACCACAAGGCCAAAAGGGTCATTTTGGTGGAGGGATGTCCTTAACTGTACAAAGAATACAATAAATTTGCTATAGCTGAAACTGGGATCAGACATACAGTCAGATTGTGGGATCTCATGGAACAAACAGTTTTTCAGGATGGGGCTGCCAAGCTTTATCTCCAGAGTAAAAAATCAGCACTTGAACTTGACGAAGATGGTGAACCCATGGATCAAAAAGAATATAGAAGCATGATCCGGTCACTTTATACCTCATGGCATCAAGACCGGACATACAATTCAGTGTATGTCTTTGTGCATGATTTCAAACTTCCCCACGTGCTTCACATCGTCAAGCCATCAAAAGGATTCTCAAGTACTTACACGGAACTCAAGAATTTGGCATTTTTCTTCCTTCATCCTCAACCATTACATTTAAAGCTTTTTTGGATGCTGATTTTGGGGGTTGTAGGATTGATAGGAAAAGTACTTCGGATGCTTGTCATTTTCTTGTTAATTCACTTGTTGCTTGGTATTTTAGAAAACAAAATTCAGTTGCACAATCCACGGACGAATCTGAATATGTAGCTGCTGCTAGCGCTTGCTCACAAATTCTTTGGATTTTCGAACACTTAAGGACTATGGGGTTGATCTAGATAGTATTCCACTGTTTGTGATAACACTAGTGCCATTTGCATTGCTAAAAATACCGTGCAACATCCTAGAACAAAGCACATTGACATTAGGTATCACTTTCTCCATAATAATGTTGAAAAAGGAAACATTGTGCTTCACCATGTAGATACCGAACAACAATTGGCTGACATTTTGTAACACCCTCAATTTCATATTCACGCATGCATGCATATTTTATATAAAGAAACATTTTAAAAGAAGTAGAAATGGGGAAAGAATCAGAAATATAGCCGAATAGAGCCAATTCCAGTTCACCGAGGAGCACTGATGACAATTCCCACGGCCTGCTTGCCACGTGGCGTTTTCGGAGCTCATCCCTGCGGAATGGGTGGGGTCCGGCATCGCCAGACACGTGGCAGGCTCGGAGCTAGCCTCTGTGGAAGGGGCAAGGTCCGACCCGCTGAACACGTGTTGCCTCCGGGGCTTGTCTCTGCGGAGAAGCGAGGTCCAGCCTCGCAGGACACGTGTTCCCACCGGAGCTAGTCACTGAGGAAAAGCAAGGCCCAACCCCGCGGGACACGTGTCGCTCTCAGTGCTCACCTACGATAGGTCCGCCCCACCGGACACGTGTCGCCCTCAGAGCTCGCCTCCGAGAGGTCCAACCCTGCTGGACACGTGTCACCTCCGGAGCTCGCCTCCGAGAGGTCCGACGCTGTTGGACACGTGTCATCCTCGGAGCTCACCTCCGAGGAGAAGGGAAGTCCGATACTACGGGACACGTGTCATCCTCAGAGCACATCTCCGAAGGGAAGGGAGGTCCGACACCAATGGACACTTGTCACCCTCGGAGCCCGTCTCTGAGGAGAAAGGAAGTCCAGTGCTACTTGACACGTGGCATTCTCGGAGCCCACCTTCGAAGAGAGGGGAGGTCCGGCTCTGACACGTGGCACTCTCGGAGCTCACCTCCGAAGAGAGGGGAGGTCCGGAACTGACACGTAGCGCACGCAGAGCTCGCCTCTGAGGAAGAGGGGAGATCCCGCCCGCAAAGACACGTGGCACACGCGGAGCTCGCCTCTGAGGAGAGGGGAGGTCCCGCCCGCCTGACACGCAGAACAACCGGAGCTTGTCTCTGTGGGAAAGGGAGACCAGGCTGCCCACTGAACACGTGGAGCCTCCGGAGCTTCTCCCCGCGGAAAGACGATATCCTTAAGTGGTTTTCCCCTGTACGTGAGTACCCAGTACTGAGGAAACCGACACAAATTCTTCCACGTTGAATACTGCAACCAAATCGATTGGAGATAAGTTGTTAAGATCCAAAACAATTTGAACAGGACTCTTATTTGAAATTCAATCGGAGTAGGACTCTTCTTTCACCCCTTATAAATAGAACCCGAAACCCTTGGCCGCAACCACGTACTCTTATTTTCCCACATTCCGAGCCGACGACTTGGAGGCCTTAGCTGCCAACTCGCCGAGTTCCACCCCTTGCCAGAGTTCAGCCACCGTTGAGACCGCCGATGAGCCCGACACGCTCGCCGTCGCTGGAAGAGAGCCGACAATCTGCCATTGCTAGGAAGAAGGCCCCGAAGGAAGTAAGGTAGGTCTCCATTACCACCTTACGACGTTGTCGCGGTTTCTTTGCATCTGTTTCTTTGATCTCTTCGAACAGAAGCTTTTTCGTGTGGACAGATCACGTGTTGATCGGTTTGGTATAAATCTTGAAACAAGATCATCACCACGTCCACACTTGATCCTTACACCCTTGCTCATTGTAAAACCCCATGCAAGCCCATTAAAACATGCAAGAACACGTACAAACTGATCTAATGAAACAGCATCATAGGTTAGCATGCATATGCGCCATTGCATCTTAAATAAAGTTTGTGCACGATGATTGATTGCTGTGAATCTTGTATGTGCGTGATTGTTAGTAGAAGGACAAGCTCAGGGAGCTACCTATGAAGGGCTACATCACCAAGATTTTGAGACGCCTGAGCAACAGAAGCCACAGGAACAAGGCAAGTGCCCCTTGACCATATTGATCCCATGTTTTAGAAACTGTTTTGTTTGTGAAAAACTGTGTATGCTTGAGTCAACTTGATGGGAAACCCTTTTATAGGAGTTTACTAGTTTTGTTTAAACCACCCATGTCACCGGGAAAGTTGATGAGTCAGGTATGGTCATTTTTTGCTTTTTGCTTCGCTAATCTACGGGATATGGGAAGCGATAGAATGTGTCTAGCTACTGCACTCATAACGATAATGAAAACTTGATGAACAAGAATCAGGGGAGATCTAGGCAAGCTTGGTTCGTGGAAGTGGTAGAATGAGATGGTGGTTTACTTGCCGTAGATCTAAGGACCGGTTCATGCCAGCACATGCGAGGAATACAGTGCCACCACAAGGCCAAATATGGGTGTGGCTTAGCTGACTAATTAGGTAAGTTGCTAGATTGTTATGGACCGTGGAAGGAGCGGGGAATGGGAGTCGAGAGAGGACTGCCCTGGGAACTGCATGGCACAAGAGGTGGCCCGTAGGTGGGAGAATGGTGATTCGAGCCTGCTGGTGAAACCTTAGTGAGTCCATACATCTAGTAGCCCCTTTGTAAAGGCTATTTTGTGATCTCTTGAACATACATCGATGATTGTGTACTGATATAATGGAGGTTCTGTAGTCGCCGATGGGTGATGAAATCACAAACTTGTGGGTAAAGTGGTGCCACCTCTGCAGAGTGTAAAACTATCATGATAGCCGTGCTTACGGTCACAAGAGCCTAGCCAACTCACATGATTAGATGGGATGGTTCGGTATTGGTTATTGGGATGTCATTGGTTGGTTTGGTTTGGTCATTGAGGTTTGGTTTCGAGACTGTTGAGTCTTGGTAATGAGATTGGACTGTTGAGTCGTGATAATGAGCTTTGGTCTCGGTCATGAGATGGAATTGAATATGAGATGAGATGGTAATGAATACGAGATGGTATTCTTGAGCATAAAAAAAGTTGTGAAAGTAAATGTTCGGGTGAGATATGAAAAGTGGTGAGTCATGAAGAGGTATGTTGATGTTTTAATTGGTCACATGTTGGGATTAAATTCATCTGAAGCTAGTTGCTGTTTTTATCATGTTTTGTGAAATAAACTTTGCTTTCTGCAATGAGCCTTTTGTTCCTACCTTGTTAAAAGATACATATCATATTTTTCCGCACTTGCTGAGTACGTCATGTACTCAACCTTGCATTATTACTCAATCATCAGCAACAGGAGAGGAGTACTTCGAAGATCATGGGGAGTAGTAGGCATGTGATCTACCGTCAACTTGCCTGTGGAGATGGAGTTGAAGATGGAGCCGCTGCCGTGCTTAGTTTGCTTTCGCTATCGTGTAGAAGACTTCCGCTGCTAGAATAAGTTAGAGACTTCCGCTGCAAGAATGAGATATGGATTGATGTAATGAAGCACTTAAACCCATTTGTTCGTGGTATTCTTCTGAATTCAGTTTGTGGATTACATGTGTATGTGTGATGAACATCCCGGGCACACATATGCATCAGCTGGGTTCCGAGGTTTTCTTGGAACAGGGTAGTCACAGATTGGTATCAGAGCCACGATTGATCGTAGGACGCAGGCCTAGCCACAGATTAGCATTAGAGCCACATTGACCGTAGGGTGCAAGCCTAGATAGAAGTCACAGATTCATCACAAATTGGTATCACCCCAAACCACATAGGACCCCCATTGAATAAGCTTGAATAGGAGTGGCGTGAACTTTTGTGATGATTGCTTGTGTTTATGTGCTTAGTGTGAGTTGTGGGACGCTTCAGCGTTGTCCATATCCACACATAGTAGAGAGATGTGAGATGCTTCGGCATGTGTTCACATCCTCATATAGGTTGATATATAGTTCATACCCTTGATGCATATAGTTGGGGGATCAATCTAAACTTCTAACTTCTATTCTACCCAACTCTCACTCACAGATGGTGAGAGAGAACGCCGGCTGTCAAAGGAGGAACGTACGTGGCAACCAGGAACCACAAGAGGAAGACCACGTTGAAGTTCCTCAAAATGACAACCCCGGGGCTGGTGCAAACAACATGGAACGGTTGATGGCTATGCAGAACCAGCTTATGCAAACTATGATCCAAACTTTGGGTCAGCTGCAGGCCAACAACCATAACCACCCTAACCCCGTTCCTGCACCACCACCACCACCACCGCCGGCTCACAACCGACTGGGAGAGTTCATGAGGACTCGACCACCTACTTTTGCACAAGCTAATGACCCCATGGAGGCCGACGATTGGTTGAAGTCCATGGAGAAGAAGCTTGCCAATGTTCAGTGCAATGTTCGGGAGAAAGTTCTCTTCGCATCGCACCAACTCATGGGAGCAGCCGCTGACTGGTGGAACGCTCTTTGCAACGCTCATGTCGACCAGGAGACTATCACTTGGGCTGAGTTCAAAGAGAGTTTCCGCTCTCATTACGTCCGTGTTGGAGTCATGATGCTCAAAAGGCAATAGTTTGAAGGTCTCCGCCAAGGACGGAAGAGCGTGAATGAGTACCTCAAAAAGTTCACGTAGCTGTCAAGGTATGCCCCCGAGGATGTCAACTCGGACCAAAGGAAGCAGTACTTGTTCATGAGAGGGTTGAACAATGAGATCCAAGTTCAGCTTCTCAACAATGACTATGCAAACTTCCAGAAGCTAGTTGACAAAGCTATAGTGGTTGAGAACAAGATCCATGAGATCGAGCAAGAGGGCAAGAGAAAGATGCCATACCAGCCACATGGGAGCAATGTACGTCCCTGTTTTATGCCCCCAGCTGCACCACCGTATGGCTCGTCCGCTTCTACTTTTCACCGTAATCAACCACCGAAGCAACGACCCGTGGTGCAAGCACCCCGTATGCCTATGCCTCCTGCGCCTCGTCAACGTGGGCGCCCCTGTTCAAAACCACCCCCGCCCTAATGTACCTGCTGTATTGGGCAACAAGGCATGCTTTTCATGCGGAGAGACGGGACACTTCGGAGTCAATGCCCGAGGAAAGGCCTTGGACAACCAAGAAACGTGCCCAAGCAGAACCCACGGCCGAACGGAGGAGCTAATCAAGTTAGCCGTGGGCAGCAGAACTACGCTCGTGGCAACGTGAATCATGTCTCCGCTGAGGAGGCGAAACAGGCTGAGGACGTCGTGATTGGTATGTTCCTTGCCAACTCTAACCCAACTACTGTTTTATTTTATTCCGGAGCATCACATTCATTCATATCATCCAAGTACGTTGCCAAGTATAATCTACCCATATCACACTTGAAATATACTATGTTGGTTAATTCTCCCGGTGGAGAGATGAGGACTAATATAATATGTCTGAAAATAAACCTTAAAATAAGGGGGGTAGACTTCCTTGCCAACCTCATTGTCTTGGATTCCCAAGGGCTTGACATAATACTCGGAATGGATTGGTTAAGCAAGCAAAACGGAGTGATCCAATGTGCTAAGAGGAGCGTGCAGTTGACAAATGAGCACGGAACTCGTATTGAGTTCGAGTCAGCCCAACCAACAACCGAGAAGGAAACGTTGAACCACGTCGAAGAAACAACATTGGAAAGCATTCCGGTGGTTCAAAAATTTTTGGACGTGTTCTCAGAAGAACTTCCAGGTATGCCACTGTGGCGGACCGGGATCCGCTCATCCAGGATCGCAGAGGGTGGTGCCGCACGATGCGACACCCGACAGCACACGTCATAAGAACACAATATATTACATGGGAAAACAACTGAATTGTACAAACGGTACAATACTCAGTTACAAACTATTGTCTTTATTACACAGCGGAAGTCTACTTTTCTACAACTCACGCCTGCCTATCTAGCAAAAGTCGGTTGCCCAGCCCTAGGGCAACCCACACTAGCTGCACTCCTCAGCTCAGCACGGCGTGTACGGCTCCCACTCAGCCGTGGTCCCCGATAGAGGGCAACCCTTGCCGGTGCACTCGTACTCCGAGTCCATGGGTGGCTCCTCACCTGAAAAACACTTAAGCAGCAACCGTGAGCACGATGGCTCAACAAGACTTAACCGACTCACCTAAGCATGGAACTCTACATGAGGGGTACAATGGACATAGGACAGTAACAATGCATCAATGGACACACCTACAAGTTCATCCTTAGTTCGTCTTTTAGCCACAAGTTAACAGTTCGGAAATCTGAAATTTAGTAAGCAATATTTGGTGGCACACATGTAGCAATACAATTATATCATAACAGCAATATTGAATCATAACATTTCATACATTAGTCTACGTTACGATGCAGTGAACAAGAGGTACTCGTCACCGCGAGGGACGGTGAATCGACTCGATATACACCTGCAGGGAAACCGCACGTCACGTGCGCCCACCCGTGGAGCTGCACAGCACGCTGACTCGACGTCATACGGGACAACCTTTCACCCAACAGCCGAAACGTCGAACCGGTCGCACCGAAACGAGCAGGAGGTTCCCCACACGGAGCATCTCTCTATGCCCGTTGGCAGATTTCCACCTTGCTGCCCTCAGCCTACACCTATAAATCGGTGCGTTATGCCTCGATGCCCGGAGGTTTAGGCTACATCGGTTTATTGGGGCCCATATATCCGATATGTCTTCGGTACGTTCAATACTTGTTCAGCAGGGCCGCACATGGATCGGTCCTCAATCGACACGGACAGGGCTGCGCACACAAGACTTCCTCTTGATGTGCCCTAGCCCCTGCCTGGTCTCATTTTCACTACTAAAGTGATCTCACATCACTCGAACCAAACCTGTGTGTCCCAAACCTAACTCACGAGTAGATTCCAACTACTCGACTTGTACCGAAGTCCTATGAATCATTAAGCATATCCCGTCTACTCGAGGTCTTAGACACTACCCTCACTCTTATAAAAAAATTCTGGTCATGCAAGTGGGGTTCCATTCATCCTACACCTAATGCACATCCATACTTCATACTAAGTGTTTATAAAGCAAAATAAGAAAAATAGTTTAATGCAAACCGGGGCTTGCCTTGTTGTTGCTGGTCAGTAGTTAGTTCTTCTTCCGGAAGGAGGAAGTCCAGCACTTCCGGAGTCTCTTCGCCTTCAGCGACTACACGTTAATGAAATACTACATGTCAATTTAAATGCAATGTGTAACTTGAATACATAATACTAATAACTCTAGCTAGCCCTCCCCTTTGGTCCTGAAATTTTTATGGTGCCTTGGTAGGGTCCTAACCAGAGTCTTGACCAAGTTTCATTTGGAACAAAGTTCATTTGAACCTTGTACAAATAAAAGACTATGTGGTCATTATTTGAGCCTCTAAGTAATTCCAGGGGTTTTCATGGCTCCAACCATTACTTTCTGGAAACTAGAATTTAAGATGGTTCTAGTGGAATTGGTCTCATGTCATTTGAAGAATTCTACTGAGTGTTATGCCCTAATTAAGATTTGAGAAAATCTGAAAAATGTTTCTGTACATTTTTCTATTTTCTCAGGGCAGTTCACTTAATCACCCCATTACGGGGACTAAATGAACTTGGATGAGTCTGAAAATTTTACTGTGACTCCAGGATTTTCCAATGACCCTCTCAGCCAAATTTCAGCATTTTTCATAAAGTAATTCTCCAGATAAAATTCCCAAAAGTTTAGATTTTAGGGAATTAATTCCGGAAAACTATTAGTTTTCATGGGCTGAAATTGGTATTGCTGGAAAGTACTCAGAATTCTGAGTTCGGAAAATTTTGGTTCATTGAATTTGGAGCTTCCTACACATAGTTATGAATTTCTAAAGTTTGAGTTGAAACTCGAATTGTTTTGCTATTGGAAAAGAACCTGAGCCCACTCTTTAAATCTCAGCCAGTGAAAACCGAGAACACACAGGGTTACTGAGTTCCCACGGTGTAGCCACAAAAGATCAGCAGCCACAGAGCATCTCATCTCGACCGCCGAGTGGCTGACAGGTGGGGCCGGCATCTCGTCTTCAACCTCCCACTAACTTCTTCCCGCGCGCGGGTCTTCCTCGCCGGTCGTTTCTCCTCCCCCTCGGTCCCTCGCTTCCAAGCCATCTCCCGGCCTGGCTTTCGCCGCCTAGGGGTTTTGAGGGTCGGGGAAACCGTTTCCGGGACCGTTGGGAGCTCTAAAGGTCCCCAGAGGTCGGACGACGGGCGGTGGCTTCGGGTCGAGTTCGGCAATGTCGGCCGTCCTCTTTGCCGGCTCAACCTCACGTCTCCTTCGCTCCAGAGCATCAGTGGCCCATGGCAAAGGACGTCCCGTACGCCAAAGAGCTCAGAAACGCTTCCAAACCCCATGTCCCCGTGCGCCATAGGTTGAAAACCGGCTGCAGAGGGCAAAACCTGAAGAACACCGTGGTGGCTCCACAATTCTCAGTTCTTTTCAGCCTCGGCGACTCGCGCAGAGGTCTGTAGCCTACCATATGACTAGAATGGCCAGAGAACACATTTGGATCATGAATTTTGGAAAATCTACCTTCCCTGGCCTATGGACAAGTCCTCGGTATTCTGCAAATTCCGGCAACTCCCATGGAGGAATAGGCTAGGGCTTTCGGCAGCGTGAAGAGAAGGAGTAGGCGCACCTTTTTGCTATTCAACGCGGGGTGTGACGTGCTCTGTATCGCCGGGACGTCGAGGAGGCCCGGCGGCGGCACAAACTGAAATTTCCGACGACGGTTGTTGCTGTGCGCCACACACAGAGGGTGAGGGACTGGCTTGGCAGCTCGGTGAGGTCCAGCAGAGTCCTGCGCACGCTCTCACGATCACCGGTGGTTGCTGGAGGTCCTAGGGGTGCTGAGCGACGTGCGGGCGCGAAGAGTGATCGGCGGCAAGAAATATCCGGCCGGGTGCGGCTGCTCTCGGGGGAAAACGGGGAGAAGCCGAAGTGGAGTATTCGGTTTGTTTGACTGAGGTGTTACACGCGAGAATCATCGAGCGTAGGGGGTGGCACGTCGATGCCTCGGTGGCTCGCCGCCTCTCCCGTGCCTTGCGCGCGAGGCAGAGACCGGCTGCAGCAAACCGACTGAAACACTCGTATGTGCAGCTGACATGTGGGCCTCCCCTTTAATCCTTTTTTTTCAATTTTTCTTTTCTGTTTTTTCTGAGTATCTCCCCAGCTACTCACAATTTAATGTGAGACTTAGCCCCCAAGTTTTTGTTTGAACTTGAGTTCTCCCATTTGAAATTTTGTTTGGCTGAATTTGCCTCATGTTTGAACTGAAATTCAAATTCAGTTTTTGAATTCTTGCAAATTTAGCTCTTGACAAAATGAACTCCAATGGGGGTGAAACTTGGTGGGCTTACTCAGAAAAATGTGCTGAGTTTGAATATGAAGCTAACTTTTGAATTTGAGTGATGAAAGTTGCTGCAATTTGAATTTACATTCAAATTTGCCTCTTTTTCAAATACCTCTAAAAGTGCCTCAAAAAGTGTTGGATTTACATGAACTTTGTCCTGAACTTTCCCAAGACTCTAAGTTCTAGGGGTGAGCTCAACCTCTCATGTTCATGTGTAAAAATCCCACTTTGTGAAAGTGTAGGCTTTCCCTTCTAATCACTCTTTTGATGGAGGTTACTTGATCTTCACCATTTTTCACAAGATGTCCACAACAAAAGTGTGGTGTTGTGAGGTGATGAAAAGTTTTCGCAGGTCCCTTTTCCTAGGCTTTTACAGCCACTTGACCGGGACATTGAGTTTTCCATTGATCTGGTACCCGGAACTGCACCTATAGCAAAGAGACCATATAGGATGCCCGTTAATGAACTAGTGAAACTTAAGAAGCAAATCCAGGAGCAGCTAGAGAAGGGTTTTATACACCTGAGCTCGTCATCATGGGGAGCCCCCATGCTCTTCGTAGACAAGAAGGATGGGACCCAAAGGATGTGTGTGGATTATAGGTCTCTCAATGAGGTGACGATCAAGAATAAATACCCTCTGCCCCGTATAGAGGACCTATTTGACCAAATGAAAGGTGCCTGAGTGTTCTCCAAGATCGATCTTCGGTCGGGATACTTCCAGCTGAAGATTAAGCCCTCCGACATACCCATGACTGCCTTTTGAACAGGGTATGGTTCATATGAATACACCGTTATGTCTTTTGGGTTAACGAATGCAACCGCATATTTCATGTACCTCATGAACAAGGTCTTCATGGAGTACTTGGACAAGTTCGTCGTGGTTTTCATCGATGATATCATGGTGTATTCAAAAGGTGAGGGGGAACATGAAGAACATTTAAGATTGACATTGCAGAAGCTGCGAGAGCATCAATTGTATGCCAAGCTCAGCAAGTGTCAATTTTGGCTAAAGGAGATATCGTTCCTAGGCCACATCATCTCCAAGGAAGGAGTATCGGTTGATCCCGGAAAAGTGGGAGATGTTCTGAAAGGGAACCAACCGCAGAACGTGAGAGACATTCAGAGTTTTCTTGGGATGGCTGGATACTACCGACGTTTCATCAAGGACTTCCCCAAGATAGCAAAGCCTATGACGGAGTTACTAATGAAGGGAAAAGTATTTCAGTGGACACAAGCGTGTCAAGAAAGCTTTGAGGAGCTCAAGAAAAGGCTAACCACAACACCGGTTTTGGTATTACCGGACGTAAGCAAGAGCTTCGACATATATTGTGACGCATCAAGACAAGGGCTTGGATGTGTGCTCATGCAAGAAGGACAAGTGGTAGTCTATGCGTCGAGACAACTAAAGAAACACGAGCTTAATTACCCCACACATGACTTGGAACTTGCAGCCATGGTGCATGCATTAAAGATTTGGAGACGTTATATCCTTGGCCACCAATGTGAGATCTATACAGATCACAAAAGCCTCAAGTACATATTCACCTAAACGGATTTGAATTTGAGGCAACGTCGATGGTTGGAACTCATCAAGGATTATGATGTTGGAATCAACTATCACCCCAGAAAGGCCAATGTATTAGCTGATGCATTGAGCCGAAAGGGAGCATGTCACCAACTCATGGTTCGGGAGCTACCGCCCGAGCTGCGTAAGGAGTTCGAACGGTTACATCTCGGTTTCTTGAATGGGATGGAAGTGATGGAACTCCAGTATTTGCTGGAACAAGAGATACGAGATGGCCAAGCAACGGATGAGGAAATCAAGGAGATCAAGGAAAGAATCCGACAAGGCATAGAAAAAAGACTTCAAGGAAGAAGAGAAGGGTACACTTTGGCTAGGGAACAGGATTTGTGTGCCTAACGTGAAGCATATCCGCGACACGATATTAAAAGAGGCACATGACTCACCTTATTCCATACATCCCAGCAGTACAAAGATGTACAAGGACCTGAAAACTTATTATTGGTGGGATGGTATGAAAAGGGACATAGCTGAATATGTTGCCTTATGCGACACGTGCCAACGGGTGAAGGCTGAACATCAAAGACCCGCTGTACTGTTGCAACCATTGAGAGTACCCGAGTGGAAGTGGGAAGACATCAGCATGGATTTCATCATCGGATTACCACGTACTCGGTCGGGTTACGACTCCATCTGGGTTATCGTGGATCGATTGATGAAAACCGCTCATTTTCTTACTGTTAAAACCACTTACCGCGTGGCAGATCTAGCCGAGCTGTATATGGAGCAAATCGTGTGTCGCCATGGAGTCCCGAAGAGGATAGTTTCAGATCGGGGTTCTCTCTTTACCTCTAGGTTCTGGAGGAAGCTGCATGAAGCCATGGGTACATTGCTAAATTTCAGCTCCGCTTATCACCCGCAGACCGATGGGCAAACAGAAAGGACAAACCAAATTTTGGAAGACATGTTGAGATCCTGCGCCTTGAAACATGGGCGTAGTTGGGATAGGAGCTTGCCGTATGCCGAATTCTCCTATAACAACAGCTATCAAGCTAGCTTGAAGATGTCACCCTTCGAAGCATTGTATGGTAGACGATGTAGCACGCCACTGTTTTGGAACGAGACCGGAGAGAACCAAATGTTTGGACCCGAAGTGCTGCAAGAAGCTGAGAAGCAAGTCTAAACAATACGGGAGAACTTGAAGGCCGCTCAGTCACGACAAAAAGGTTATGCAGACAATAGGCGAAGAAAGTTGACCTTTGAAGTAGGAGACTTCGTGTACCTTAAGGTATCACCTATCCGAGGCCAACGACGTTTCAACGTCAAAGGCAAGCTAGCACCTCGCTACATCGGACCATTCAAGATTTTGGGCAAGCGAGGAGAGGTAGCAATAGAGCTCCCGATGCACCTCTCCGACGTGCATGACGTGTTTCACGTATCCCAACTTAAAAAGTGCTTGAGAGTACCGGAGGCACAAGTACCGATGGATGATATCGAGCTTCAAGAGGATCTAACCCATGTAGAGCACCCTGTCCAAATTTTGGACGTGAAGGAAAGGGTCACGAGGAACAAAGTGATCCGTTGGTGCAAGGTACAATGGAGCCATCACACGGAAGCCAAAGCTACATTGGAACGTGAGGAAGACCTCAAGGCAGAATTCCCCCATCTATTCTCCACTCTATCGAATCTTGAGGGCGAGATTCAGTTTAAGGGGGGTAGGTTTGTAACACCCTCAATTTCATATTCACGCATGCACGCATATTTCATATAAAGAAACATTTTAAAAGACGTAGAAACGGGGAAAGAATCAGAAATATAGCTGAATAGAGCCAATTCCAGTTCGTCGAGGAGCACTGATGACAATTCCAGCGGCCTGCTGGCCACGTGGCGTTTTCGGAGCTCATCCCTACGGAATGCGAGGGGTCCAGCATCGCCAGACACGTGGCAGGCTCGTAGCTAGCCTCTGTTGAAGGGGCGAGGTCCGACCCGTTGAACATGTGTTGCCTCCAGGGCTTGTCTCTGCGGAGAAGTGAGGTCCAGCCCCGCAGGACACGTGTTCCCACCGGAGCTAGTCACTACGGAAAAGCAGGGCCCAACCCCGTGGGACACGTGTCGCTCTCAGAGCTCACCTCCGAGAGGTCCGCCCCACGGGACACATGTCACCCTCGGAGCTCGCCTCCGAGAGGTCTGACCCTGCTGGACCGGTGTCACCTCCGGAGCTCGCCTCCGGGAGGTCCGACGCTGTTGGACACGTGTCATCCTCGGAGCTCACCTCCGAGGACAAGGGAGGTCCGACACTACGGGACACGTGTCATCCTCGAAGCACATCTCCGAAGGGAAGGGAGGTCCGACACAAATGGACACGTGTCACCCTCGGAGCCCGTCTCTAAGGAGAAAGGAAGTCCGGTGCTACTGGACATGTTGCATTCTCGGAGACCACCTTCGAAGAGAGGGAGGTCCGGCTCTGACAAATATAAGCGCAATTGAAATTCCTGGGGAGTTATACATTTGTGTATTGATAAGACCATTCACAATTTCTTGAAGCTCGATCTCCCCCCCAGATGAACCATATAGCCAAGAGAAACGTGGCACTCTCGAAGATCACCTCCGAAGAGAGGGGAGGTCCGAAACTGGCACGTGGCGCACGCGGAGCTCGCCTCTGAGGGAGAGGGGAGGTCCCACCCGCCAGGACACGTGGCGCACGCGGAGATCGCTTCTTAGGAGAGGGGAGGTCCCACCCGCTTGACACGCGGCACAACCGGAGCTTGTTTCTGCGGGAAAGGGAGACCAGGCCGTCCGATGGACACGTGGAGCCTCCGGAGCTTATCCCTGCGGAAGGACGAGATCCTTAAGTGGTTTTCCCCTATACGCGAGTACCCGGTACTGAGGAAACCGACACAAATTCTTCCATGTTGAATACTGCAACAAATCGATTGGAGATAAAGCATTAAGATCCAAAACAATTTGAATAGGACTCTTATTTAAAATTCAATCAGAGTAGGACTCTTCTTTCACCCCTTATAAATAGAACCCGAAACCCCTGGCCACAGCCACATACTCTTATTTTCCCACCTTCCGAGCCGACGACTTGGAGGCCTTAGCTTCCAACTCGCCGAGTTCCACCCCTTGCCGGAGTTCAGCTACCGTTGAGACCGCCGACAAGCCCGACACGCTCGCCATCGCCGGAAGAGAGCCAACGATCTGCCATTGCTATGAGGAAGGCCCCGAAGGAAGTAAGGTAGGTATCCATTACCACCTTATGACGTCTTCGCGGTTTCTTTGCATCTGTTTCTTTGATCTCTTCGAACATAAGATTTTTCGTGTGGACAGATCACGTGTTGATCGGTTTGATCTAGATCTTGAAACAGGATCATCACCACGTCCACATTGATCCTTACACCCTTGCTCATCGTAAAACCCCATGCAAGCCCATTAAAACATGCAAGAACACGTACAAGCTGATCTAATGAAACAGCATCATAGGTTAGCATGCATATGCACCATTGCATCTTAAATAAAGTTTGTGCATGATGATTGATTGCTGTGAATCTTATATGTGCGTGATTGTAAGTAGAAGGACAAGCTCAGGGAGCTACCTACGAAGGGCTACAACACCATGATTTCGAGACGCCTGAGCAACAGAAGCCACAGGAACAAGGCAAGTGCCCTTTACCATATTGATCCCATGTTTTGGAAACTGTTTTGTTTGCAAAAAACTGTGTATGCTTGAGTCAACTTGATGGGAAACCCTTTTATAGGAGTTTACTAGTTTTGTTTAAACCACCCTTGTCACCGGGAAAGTTGATGAGTCGGGTATGGTCGTTTTTTGCTTTTTGCTTCGCTAATCTACGGGATGTGGGAATCGATAGAATGTGTCTAGCTACTGCACTCATAATGATAGCGAAAACTTGTTAAACATGAATCGGGGGAGATCTAGGAAAGCTTGGTTCGTGGAAGTGGTAGAATGAGATGGTGGTTTACTTGTCGTAGATCTGAGGACCGGTTCATGCCAGCACATGCCAGGAATACAGTGCCACCACAAGGCCAAATATGGGTGCGGCTTAGCCGACTAATTAGGTAAGTTGCTAGATTGTTATGGACCGTGGAAGGCGCGAGGAATGGGAGTCGAGAGAGGACTGCCCTGGGAACTGCATGGCACAAGAGGGGGCCCGTAGGTGGGAGAATGGTGATTCAAGCCTGCTGGTGAAACCTTAGTGAGTCCATACTTCTAGTAGCCCCTTTGTAAAGGCTATTTTGTGATCTCTTGACCATACACCGACGGTTGTGTACTGGTATAATGGAGGTTCTGCAGTCGCCAACGGGTGATGAAATCACAAACTTGTGGGTAAAGTGGTGCCACCTCTACAGAGTGTAAAACTATCATGATAGTCGTGCTTACGGTGACAAGCGCCTGGCCAACTCACATGATAGATGGGATGGTTCGATTTTGGCTATTGGGATGTCATTGGTTGGTTTGGTCATTGAGGTTTGGTTTCGAGACTGTTGAGTCTTGGTAATGAGATTGGACTGTTGAATCATGATAATGACATTTGGTCTCGGTCATGAGATGGAATTTAATATGAGATGAGATGGTAATGAATACGAGATGGTATTAATGAGCATAAGAAAAAGTTGAGAAAGATAAATGTTCGGGTGAGATATGAAAAGTGGTGAGTCATCTTAAATTCATCTGAAGCTAGTTGCTGTTTTTATCATGTTTTGTGAAATAAACTTTGCTTTCTGCAATGAGCCTTTTGTTCCTACCCTGTTAAAAGCTACATATCATATTTTTCCGCACTTGATGAGTACGTCATATACTCAACCTTGCATTATTACTCAATCATCAGCAACAGGAGAGGAGTACATCAAAATCATGGGGAGTACTAGGCGTGTGATCTACCGTCAACTTGCCTGTGGGGATGGAGTTTAAGATGGAGCCGCTGCCGTGCTTAGTTTGCTTCCGCTATCGTATAGAAGACTTCCACTGCTAGAATAAGTTAGAGACTTCCGCTGCAAGAATGAGATAGGGATTGATGTAATGAAGTACTTAAACCCATTTGTTCGTGGTATTATTCTGAATTCAGTTTGTGGATTACATGTGTATGTGTGATGAACATCCTGGGCACACATATACATCAGCTCGGTTCCGAGGTTTTCTCGGAACTGGGGCGTCACACATTTTTACAGAACTCTTGGATTTCACTCATTTTTATTTCATTCGTAGTAAAATAGGGGTTATGCATCCTCATGGCTTAAATTGAGTGGGAGTTTTGAAACTTAGGAAGTCTATGTGTGAATCTGATTTTAAAATAATATGAGCAAAGTATTTCATACATATATGACTTTGTGATTCCCTTTACATGCTGAAAGTTCTTAATACATTACTCGTGTTATACATTTTGTAGTTTTTGCCATGACTAGTAATTGGAATAATTACTTACACTAAATCTAGTCATGATTGAACTTTCTTGATATTTTGAACTTGTTGCATGCTCACAAGTGCTTTTAATAATAAAAAATTAATCAATCAATTAGCCACATATTAAGGTTTTATGATCAAATGCAAAAATGAGATAAGATCAAGAGAATATGCATGCATCGCACTTCTTGTTTTGAGATGGCTTATCATTGCACTTAGATATGAACTTGAAACAAGTTGTGTATGACTAAAACCATGTCCTTAAGCTTCTGATTGTCAAATGACATAGGATTGGCTTGGTTGGTGTAAAGGTCCCAAAATTATGAATACAAAGAAACACTTATTTGCAAAAGTTGGTTTCATATGTTTGAAATTTGGGACTTGTTAAAACTTTTCCACATGTGATGACACACATGAGGGTTTTTCTTCACACAAGTCAAATGTTTATTTGAGAACTTGGAACCTTAGAGGGGTCTAAAACAAGGATGGGAAGTTCCCATATGTGTGAAAAAAACAAAAATCAGATTTGGAACAATGTGTTCAAAATAAAAATTCAAATGAGAGCAACACTAGGAATTTCCAAACTGTTGTGCTACAAATCTCATTTGCAACAGCCAAATTAAAAATCAGGTTTCATATTTGAATTCCTTGGGTCCAAATTAGGGGGTGTGCAAAGTTTCATGATTTATGGAAATGATTTGCAACCCATTTTCAAATGGACTTTAAATGACAAAGAATTCAAATGCATATTTGAATTTGGATAAAACTTGCCCAATTATCCAAATGCCTCTCAGATTTAAACTTACACAATTGAATTCCATCAATATTCAAATTGGGGAGATATTTTAGAGGGTATAAGGAGGACTGACATGTGGGACCCACATGTCATTGGGAGCACTGAAATTGCAAAAGATCTGCAGTCCACAGTCTCTGATTGATTTCCTCCCACGCGAAGCAACGGCCGAAGCCGCCTTCCCTCCGCTCGACACCGAGGGCCAGCCGGCGGCCAGCTCCTGCTGGGTTTTATCGTGCTGGAGAGCAGCCTGGGTGCCCTTAAACGCTGCCGTGCTCCCTTTCTCCCTCATCCCCGAACCCTCAGCCTGTTCTTCCTCCTCGCGCAAGAAAAACCGACCGAGCGCTGCCGCCGAGCTCACAGCCGATCGACCAGCACATACACCGCGTGAGGACTTCAGCTGAGCAGCAAAATCACACAACAGAACCTTCCCCGACCTCCTCACGCCATCACTGAATGAGTTCGTGCTCTCCACACCGAGTTCAACCAGTTTCCGCAGCGGCCGTCACCCAACAGCGACGGGGTGCTCTCGTGGGCAGCACCACAGAGCGGGTTTCAAGACCAAACGGGGCCACCGGGGGACGCGCAAGGTCTCTGTGCAGCTTCCACCCGAAGCACAGAGCCTGTCTCGGCCTTTCGACAACGAATTTCGAAGATCCTCTTTGGCAGGTGAAAACTGACCCGCGGGTATGAATCCATGAAATTCTCGAGTTATATTCGTTTTCCACGTCGATGATCCCTAGCGTCCGCCGGTGCTCTAGAGCTTGGAAACCAAAGCCTAGAAGGCTTAGAGCGCCAGGGCGACGTCGCCGGACTTCATCCGAGCCGGTGCGCCGTCGTGGGCTAGTTTAGGGGCCCTGACAGCTTGAGAAAACCCCACCAGCGTGTTCCTCGCGTGGAATTAGGGGCTGACGGCGAGTTTCAGCGGCAGGGGTGGCCGGACGACCGATCCCGGAGCTACTCCGGCGAGGCCGGCGGCGGAATCGCGCGGGAGCGAGAGGTGGAAGACGACCTCCCCGGGCCCGTGTGCCAGTGACTCAGGATAGAAGAGCTAGATCCTCTGTGGCGCCGGATCAGCTGTGACAGCGCGGGAAACAACCCTGTGACCCCGTGCGGCACGCTCCCAGCAGCAGACACGTGTCCCTAGTCCCACAGTCAGGTTTAAACATTTCTCGGATTTATTCAAATCCCAGATTTTTCCCCAAACTTTAGAAGAGCATAACTTTTGCTAGGAACCTCCAAATTTAGTGATTCAAATTGGGTTAGATTCAGATTGACAAACGCTATCCAAATATGCAACCAATTTGTACGAAAGTATTTATTTAATTCTAGAAAATTCTTTAAAGCTTTTCAGCAAAAGAATTTTAGAGGGAGTTTGGTTTCTCCAAAAATCCCCAAATTTTTCCAGAACATTCTTTAGGGTATTCTTAGAATCCTGTAAAAGTTTCAGCTCATTTGAAGTTGATTGTTCAGGAGAATTCAGATTGTAAGTTACTGTGTTCAAATGAATACAGAAACATTTGCAGAGAATTTCCAAAACTTGTAAATTCAGTTCTGGGAAATTCTTAGCTCCAAAAATCCTTGTAACATCCATGTAGACTCTATGAACTATAATTGAAATTGTGGTTCACTGAGTTTGACATGAAAATGGGTGTTACCTCAGAATTAATTCATCTTTGACTAAACACTTAGAGAATTATTCTGAATAAACCACTCCATAAAAAGTGCTAAATTTTGGTCCAGAGGACTTTCTTGTGACAACGAACTCACATGAAAATTTTCAGCTCCATTAGAGCTCTGGATCACCACTGTCATGTGTAATCTCTTAATGTGATCAACACTTAAGTGGGAAAAGCACTTAACATTTGATCTTAGTGTTTAAGCCCAACCCAAACCACTAGCACCAGTGTCATTTTAAATTCTTAAACAGAGTTCCAGTTTTAGAACTGTCATTAGATCTTATTAGCAAAAGCTTTTCAATTAAATACATATGCATGATCATATCGTGTAGCATATACGTGAAGAAGGTGAGAAGAACTTGAGGTGAAGATCAAGGAGGGAGGAAAACAAGTGATCAAGCTCCAAGTGATCGTCACAAACTGATTGTAACCTTAGTCACCTGCAAAACAGGCAAGCCCCGGTTTGCATTTGAACCGTTTTATAAAGCATTTTTATTTGTAGAGATCATAGCTTTGCATCGTTGATTGCATTACGTCTAGATGATATTGAAAACCCCACTTGCATGACCAGAAACACCTAAGAGAGAAAGGGTAGAATAGCAACTCCTCGAAGGAATTTGGCTACGCTAATGTTAGTAGGAAAGGTCCGGTAGAAGACGAGTAGTTGGAATCTACTCGCGAGTTTAGGGCTGGTGTACTTGGAACGGGTCCAATTTAGAGAAGATGAGGAAAGTTCACACATAAGAAATGGAGACCGGGCAGGGAGGTTTAGATGCAGCAGGTTGCAGGCCGTGCGTGCATAGCCCTGCCTGTGTCGGTTAAGGCCCGTCCGTGCTTGGCCCTGTTGGACAAGTTTGAGTTGTGTACCGGGCACATACTAGCTATATGGGACCCAGGAAACCGATGTACCTTGGGAGATCCATAGTGGAACTTTTCCAACTGCCTTAGGCTTTCGGCGTCAGGGTAGCAGGTGGTACCTCGCTTAAGAACATACCACTTCAGCTGAGCAGCAAAATCACACAACAGAACCTTCCCCGACCTCCTCACGCCATCACTGAAGGAGTTCGTGCTCTCCACACCGAGTTCAACCAGTTTCCGCAGCGGCCGTCACCCAACAGCGACGGGGTGCTCTCGTGGGCAGCACCACAGAGCGGGTTTCACGACCAAACGAGGCCACCGGGGACGCGCAAGGTCTCCGTGCAGCTTCCACCCGAAGCACAGAGCCTGTCTCGGCCTCTCGACAACGAATTTCGAAGATCCTCTTCGGCCGGTGAAAACTGACCCGCGGATATAAATCCATGAAATTCTCGAGTTATATTCGTTTTGAGCATTTCAAATTGCAGACACGGGACGTAGACTTGCTTAGCAACAACTTTCCTTTTGGAACCTAGCTAGAAACCCGCTCTGCACGACGTGATTTCGATCTTTCTAACGGCGGTTGTGGTAGAGACCGTCGGGTGCACGGTGAACCCTAAGTCAGAGCCCTCTCCGAGCCATTTCTTTTCCACGTCGATGATCCCTAGCGTCCGCCGGTGCTCCAGAGCTTGGAAACCGAAGCCTAGAAGGCTTAGTGCGCCAGGGCGACGTCGCCGGACTTCATCCGAGCCGGTGCGCCGTCGCGGGCTAGTTTAGGGGCCCTGCCAGCTCGAGAAAACCCCACCAGCGTGTTCCTCGTGTGGAATTAGGGGCTGGCGGCGAGTTTCAGCGGCAGGGGTGGCCGGACGACCGATCCCGGAGCTACTCCGGCGAGGCCGGGCGGAATCGCGCGGGAGCGAGAGGTGGAAGACGACCTCCCCGGGCCCGCGTGGCAGTGACTCGGGATAGAAGAGCTAGATCCTCTGTGGCGCCGTATCGGCTGTGACAGCACGGGAAACAACCCTGTGACCCCGTGCGGCACGCTTCGGGCAGCAGACACGTGTCCCTGGTCCCACAGTCAGGTTTAAATATTTCTCGGATTTATTCAAATCCCAGATTTTTCCCCAAACTTTAGAAGAGCATAACTTTTGCTAGGAACCTCCAAATTTAGTGATTCAAATTGGGTTAGATTAAGATTGACAAACTCTATCCAATTATGCAAGCCAATTTGTATGAAAGTCTATATTTAATTCTAGAAAATTCTTTAAAACTTTTCAGCAAAAGAATTTTAGAGGGAGTTTGGTTTATCCAAAAATCCCCAAATTATTCCAGAACATTCTTTTGGGTGTTCTTAGACTCCTGTAAAAGTTTAAGCTCATTTGAAGTTGATTTGGTCAGGAGAATTCAGATTGTAATTTACTGTGTTCAATCGAATACAGAAACATTTGCAGAGAATTTCCAAAACTTGTAAATTCAGTTCTAGGAAATTCTTAGCTCCAAAAATCCTAGGAAACTCCATGTAGACTCTGTGAACTATAATTGAAATTGTGGTTCACTGAGTTTTACATGAACATGGGTGTTACCTCAGAATTAATTCATCTTTGACTAAACACTTAGAGAATTATTCTGAATAAACCACTCCATGAAAAGTGCTAAATTTTGGTCCAGAGGACTTTCTTGTGACAAGGAACTCACATGAAAATTTTCATCTCCATTAGAGCTCTGGATCACCACTGTCATTTGTAATCTCTTAAGGTAATCAACACTTAAGTGGGAAAAGCACTTAACATTTGATCTTAGTGTTTAAGCCCAAACCAAACCACTAGCACCAGTGTCATTTTAAATTCTTAAACAGAGTTCCAGTTTTAAAACTGTAATTAGATCTTATAAGCAAAAGCGTTTCAATTAAATACATATGCATGATCATATCGTGTAGCATATACGTGAAGAAGGTGAGAAGAACTTGAGGTGAAGATCAAGGAGGGAGGAAAACAAGTGATCAAGCTCCAAGTGATCGTCACTAACTGATTGTAACCTTAGTCACCTGCAAAACAGGCAAGCCCTGTTTGCATTTGAACCGTTTTATAAAGCATTTTCATTTGTAGATATCATAGCTTTGCATCGTAGATTGCATTACGTCTAGATGATATTGAAAACCCCACTTGCATGACCAGAAACACCTAAGAGAAAAAGGGTAGAATAGCAACTCCTCGAAGGAATTTGGCTACGCTAATGTTAGTAGGAAAGGTCCGGTAGAAGACGAGTAGTTGGAATCTACTCGGGAGTTTAGGGCTGGTGTACTTGGAACGGGTCCAATTTAGAGAAGATGAGGAAAGTTCACACATAAGAAATGGAGACCGGGCATGGAGGTTTAGATGCAGCAGGTTGCAGGCCGTGCGTGATAGCCCTGCCTGTGTCGGTTAAGGCCCGTCCGTGCTTGGCCCTGTTGGACAAGTTTGAGTTGTGTACCGGGCACATACTGGCTATATGGGACCCAGGAAACCGATGTACCTTGGGAGATCCATAGTGGAACTTTTCCAACTGCCTTAGGCTTTCGGCGTCAGGGTAGCAGGAGGTACCTCGCTTAAGAACATACCACTGCAGGTATGTACCTTGAGGAAGCTTGCGTACTCAGGGCAATTGGACTGCGTCCAATGTGGAAGATCTTTGGAAAGGTGGCTGCATACAATGTTAGTCGAGGTTGCTGCCGGCAACTCAGAGTACGGGTGTACGTGTCGTGTAGTCCGGGCGTGTACTGATTTGAATCACCGTCGCTCGCGGTTATATGAGCATACTTGCCCACTGCGTCTTGACGTAGTAACAACTGGAATTGTTTATCTTTGAACTTGATAAGGCTGTACTATAACTTGTATTGCAACCATGATTGAATTAGAGATAGGCTCATTAAAGTTTACTTTCACTTTGTGCAAGGAGCATCGCAACAAAGCGTTTCTTGTTTGATTGTGGAGTTGTGATGCTTTTCGGCTCAAGGTTTGCACAATGAGGCTTAAAATCTGAAAGTTAAGGATCGACTTTAGGCGAGTCCTTTATGCAAATCTAGCCAACCTAATTGCAACCGTCGTACATGTAGAGTTTCTTATTTAGGAGAGACGGGTCAGACTTGCTGAGCCTATGTGCTCACACTTGCTATATGAGTGGTTTTGCAGGTTAACATCGATGCTGAAAAGAAGGTTGTCCAGTGAGACTCGGAGACTTCCGAGTCGTTTGACACAAGGAGAACCCAGCCGCTGCTGTTTTCTTCGTGTTGCTAGCGAGAGGAGTCCGCGGGCTGGACTTCATCTCGAGTGCTCTTAGTTACTCGACGTGAGTTGATATAGACTTCCGCTGTAGTTACTTGATGTAAAGTATTTACAAAGAAAAACTTGTAAGTTTCCGCTATTGTTTTATGTAATACATTGTTCCTCATATGTGTGCTGTTGGGTGCCGCACAACACGGCACCACCCAATGCGATTCCCGGGCGAGTGGCCTGTCTCGGTTGAGCGGGTCGAGTCAGCGGGGTATCAGAGCTGAGCCCTGTCTCAGTCGGTACCGCTCCCGCCTCAGTTGGTATCAGAGCCGCATTGGTAATAGCACACGGAGTAAGGAAGGTATTACGACAAAAATTTAGGTTACGGTGAGGATACGGTACTAGGCCCACATAAGGATTACTATTAGCTTAATATGAAGGTGGCAACCTAACTTATTTGTTATGTCAGAAAATTGTGCATCTCGGAACGATTTATGTCTTGAGGGGTGCACGTAAGCGCTGTCCACCAGTGCGCACAAGCTAAAGGGTGGAGCCTCACGGGTGGCAGGTAACCCGACCCGCTTTAGTATCCTCTATGACTCCTCATGTCGTTTGGGGTACTCAAGCAACGTCTGCCCCAGGCGTGCGTGGTGCAATTTGGGAAATCCTGTCACGTGGTTAGTAACGTGAACACGTAGCTCAAGGCGTGTTTGGCTTGAGAACACCTGTGCGAGTGATGACGGACAGGTGTAAGAACTGTATGGATACCGGGTTCGGTGTGCAGCCGGACCTGACAATTGAGTGTGACTTGTGCAGGATTAACCACGAAATCGTAGTACGAATAGTACACGCTTGCTAGTAACCATTTTAGTGCCACCTAAGATATGTTATGCCGGTATAATCCGGTTAGGATTTTCTTTTGGTGAGGCTACGTAATACCGACATGCTTCTTACGGTGCATCGACGCCGTACTAAACTTAATAACCCCTTTCCTTAAAAGAAATGACTCATGAACTAACTTTCAACTAAAAACGAAAGTTTGAAACAAATATTAGTTACTGAACTCTTATTTTGAGCTAAGATTCAAATGAGAGGAAGACTAGGCTTCAAAGATTTCAAAAACAGAGTGCTTTGTTTTCGGCAAGAATTCTTGCTGGACTTTAACAGAGCATAACTCTGGGTAGCTTGACCCAATTGAGGTGTATGATACGGTTCTGGAAATATTTTCAAGTGAATTACAACTTCTTTGTAGACCTCCAGAGCTAAATCACATGCTAAATGGGTAGAAAGTTCAGAGGAAGGTAAACTGTCCAGAACCAGGACAGCAACAAAACCTCACTGGACCTTTCTGTTTTTAAGCCATAACTTTCTATAGAGAAACCCTTAAGAAGCCAATGATACACCATTGGATAGGTTATGAAATGTGCAACATTGTTGTAGTTCAAAGTTTGTTCAGGTTCTTATTGTATTTACATATACAACTGTGATAAAATCAGCCACGTACAAAGGAGGTGCTGGCAAATTTTATCCAGGAATTCTGTCAACTTTGGAAAATCATAACTTTAAATCCGGAGATGATCAGGAGGCATATGAATACTCGTTGGAAAAATAATGAAGCTAACTTTAACTTTTGTATTCAACTCGAGATATGAAAATGCTTTTAACTAGATCAAAATCTGGAGATAGTGCATAAAGGCCTGTCCTGTACAGATAGGCTGAATAGCTATGCCTACTAAGGAGTTGTGTAAACATGAATTTTGTTACTGCTTTCGTGAAGTTTTGACATAATCATGTTTCCATTAGTCTCACATACTACTGAGTTCGTGCTTAACTCATCTCAACTACATTTTGCAGTATGGTTCGTACTCGCTCTAGGAGTAGGGCCAGAAGTTCTCGTCGAGGCAGTGATGCTTCTATTCCACCGCTGGGACCACCATCCACAGGATGGATGGATCTTATGACTCGAGTCGTCGAGTCTAACCAAGAGAACGCTAGGCTACTGCAAGAAGCAATGCAAGAACACACACGCTTACTCCAAGCTTTGGTACAGCAAGGCGTACTCCAAAACACGCAACAAGTCGTTCCACCTCGGAACGCTTATCTGGATTTCTTGGCGACTCAACCGCCATTTTTTACTGAAGCCACCGAACCTGTGGAAGTAGATCAATGGCTTCGTGTCATGGAGTCCAAATTTGGAGTATTCAAGTGTGATGAATACCAGAAGACAAAGTTTGCCGTTCAGCAACTCCATGGAGCCACCGGAAACTGTTGGGTGGATCATCTTGCCACCATTCCGGAGGACCATCAAGTAGCATGGAGTGAATTTTGTGAAGCCTTTCGTACACGTTAGATACCACTAGGTATTGTCAAGGCAAAGCGGGAGGAATTTTTGGGCTTGAAGCAAGGGTACATGAGTGTCCTCAAGTATGTCAGAAGATTTAATCTTTTGGCCCAATATGCTCCCGAATATGTGGCGAAAGAAGAAGCACGGTGTGATCTATTCTTCCATGGCCTGAGTGCCATATTACAGGATAAGTTGGCCGTACACAATAACGGCAGTTACACCGACATGGTCGATGCGGCTTTCATTCAAGAGAAGCCGACACTTGAGTGGCAAGCGGAGAAAATAAAGATGAGTGAGATCGAGCAGGCTAGCACAAGTTATGTGCCTCAGAAGTATCGTTTGGTGTATCAAACGCGACCTGGTGAAAGATGGAGGCCACCTGTACGATCAACTCCTAAGAAATTGATTGCTGGTCAAGTTCTACAACTTGCGCCACCTCCACAGCCGCAATATCAGACGGTGGTTTGTGCTCCATCGCTGCAGCCATATGTACCTAGCAGTCCACCGCAAGTCAACGAAGAACCGGAGAGGCATCCGTGTTTCACTTGTGGGCGCATGGGCCATTATGCTAGGCAATGTCCGGAGGGAATTCAAGGATGCGGGTCATCATATTTACAACAATACGACCTGTATCTTAATCTGCAGATAGGAGGGCAGATAAGGGGCAATATTCACTATACGGTGATTGATGATGTTCCGGAGGGAGAAGCCGCTTTAGCAGGGATGTTTTCTCTGAATCAGCTACCGGTTTTAGTTCTCTTTGATTCCGGTGCCACACACAACTTCATTAGCCAATCCTTTGTGGCTCAACATCAGCTCCAAACAGTTTATACAAAGAGGCAATATCTCATATCTTCGCTCGGGGGCAGCAGTACCGCAAGCGAGGTTGTCTCCCGAGCACCTCTTTGTTTGGGGGGGTAAAATATACCCTACGACCCTGATTAGTCTTGAAGGTCTGAAGATCGACATCATTTTGGGGATGTCGTGGTTGAATTACCACAGAGCGGTTCTTGACATCAGCTCCAGGACCGTTGAGCTCAACTCCCCACAGCACGGTCTTCATATATGAATTCTGTGCGCCAGACGGCAACAGATTGCAACGGTAAACCACACGGAAGCTGTTAAGATAGAGGACATTCCGGTGGTACGTGAGTATCCGGATGTATTTCCCGAGGATTTACAGGGCATGCCGCCCGAATGAGACGTTGAGTTCAAGATCGAACTTATACTGGCAACCACACCGATATCACGAAGGCCGTACAAGATGGCACCCAATGAACTGGCAGAATTGAAGACCCAGCTGAATGGCCTAATGAGCAAGGGATTTATACGACCAAGTTCGTCACCTTGGGGTTGTTTAGCGTTGTTTGTCAAGAAAAAGGACGAAACACTACTGCTTTGTGTTGATTATCGTCCTTTGAACGCCGTTACCATCAAGAACAAGTATCCATTACCTCGCATTGATATGCTCTTCGATCAATTAGTGGGTGCGAAGGTATTTTCGAAGATGGATCTTCGGTCCGGATATCACCAGATTAAAATCCGGGCAGAAGATATTCCGAAGACGGCATTCTCAACGAGATACGGGCTGTATGAGTATCTCGTTATGTATTTTGGTTTGACCAACGCCCCGGCACACTTTATGTACCTGATGAATTCAGTGTTCACGCCGGAGTTGGATAAATTCGTCGTTGTCTTCATCGACGGTATCTTGGTGTACTCCAAGTCAGAGGAAGAACATGCTGAACATCTGCATATTGTGCTACAAAGATTGCGAGATCATCAGCTCTATGCAATATTCAGGAAGTGTAAATTCTGGATTAATCATGTACCTTTTCTCGGACACATCATTTCAGCGGAGGGCATCGCTGTAGATCCGAGTAAGATTATCCAAGTGCAGAAATGGGAGTCACCAAAGTCAGTACATGAAATCCGAAGCTTCCTTGGTTTAGCGGGTTACTACCGGAGGTTTATTCTGAGTTTTTCAAAGATTGCTAAACCGATGACGAAATTATTAAAGAAGAATACCGGATTTGTGTGGGGTGCTGCGTGTGAACAAGCTTTCAAGACCTTAGTGAAGCATCTCACAACAGCCTCAGTTCTTGCTCAGCCGGATACAACGAAGCCATTCGACGTTTATTGCGATGCATCTGGCATCGGTCTTGGCTGCGTGCTGATGCAAGAAAGACGAGTGGTCGCTTATGGATCTCGTCAACTCAGAACTCACGAGCAGCATTATCCAACTCATGATCTTGAGTTAGCTGCCGTGGTCCTTGCTTTGAAGATGTGGAGGCATTACTTGCTCGGAAATCTTGTACACCTCTACACCGACCACAAGAGCTTGAAGTACATCTTCACTCAGAAAGAATTGAACATGAGGCAACGAAGATGGCTAGAGCTCATTAAAGACTATGAACTGGAGATTCATTATCATCCAGGAAAGGCGAATGTGGTCGCCGATGCGCTCAGTCGTAAGGCGCATATCCATCACTTAAGTATCGCTGAAATGGATGATGACGAACCAAGCCTCCGTGTCGTCCCGTATGGAGCTCTCTATAATCTCTCTCTCATTCCTACTATCCGAGAGGAGATCATGGAAGCTCAACAAAAAGACAAGGGTATGTTCCACATACGGCGAAGGATAGACAACGGAGAAATGGAGTGCTTCCGGAAGGACGATGAAGGTACTTTGTGGTTCAACGACCGGATCGTAGTGCCCCGGGATATGGGACTACGGAAGAAAATTTTGGATGAAGCTCATTTGTCCAAGTTTTCCATTCATCCGGGCAGTAATAAAATGTATCAAGATCTCCGGAAGAATTTTTGGTGGACACGTATGAAACGTGAAGTTGCAAAATACGTTTCAGAGTGTGATACGTGTCGAAGAGTCAAGGCCGACCATATGAAGAAGTCAGGCCTGTTGCAGCCATTGCAAGTACCGGCATGGAAGTGGGAAGACTTGAGTATGGACTTCATCGTCGGGTTGCCGATGACCTCCCACAACCATGATTTGATTTGGGTAATTGTGGACCGATTAACCAAATCAGAGCATTTCATCCCTGTGCATACTAGGTACACGCAAAGCAGTGTGCGGAGCTGTACATAGCACGGATCTTGTGCTTACATGGAGTTCCCCGCACCATTGTGTCAGATAGAGGATCGCTGTTCGTAGCCCGTTTCTGGGAACAGCTACACGCCTCCTTGGGGACAAAGTTGATTAGAAGCTCTGCATATCACCCTCAAACCGATGGGCAAATGGAGAGGGTGAATCAAATACTGGAAGATATGCTAAGGGCATGTGCCATCCACCACGGTAAGAGTTGGGATGATCACTTACCGTTGGCGGAGTTCTCATACAACAACAGATATTAGACGAGCATCAAAATGGCACCATATGAAGCTCTATACGGCCGGAAGTGCCATACACCATTGAACTGATGTGAATCCGGTGAACGAGTAACATTCGGGGTTGATCTTGTCAATGAAGCCGAAGAGAAAGTTCGGATAATACAAGAGAACCTCAAAGCTGCCCAATCTCATCAAAAGAGCTACGCGGACCAGAGACGTCGACCGCTGCATTTCGAAGTCAGAGAGCACGTGTATCTTCGTGTGTCTCGGATGAAGGGGATTCATTGGTTCGGTGTCAAGGGGAAACTTGCTCCCCGATTCATCGGTCCATTTACTATCACGGAGAAGTGCGGAACTGTAGCCTACCGGCTGGAACTACTGGCAAGCCTTGCCGGTATTCACGACATATTTCACGTGTCCCAGCTGCGAAAGTGTCTCAAGTTTACAGCTGCCATCCACACCGAAGACATCGACGAGTTGAAGTCGGATCTCACCTACGTCGAGCAACCTATTCAGATTATCGACGAAAAGACCCGGATCGCCCGGAACCGGACTTTGAAATTTTACAAAGTCCTGTGGAGTAATCATACCCCGGAAGAGGCGACGTGGGAATCCGAAGATTACATCCACAAGAACTACCCGGAACTTCTGTCATAAACCTTGTAATTACCTCCCACCTCGTTCTTCTTTTGAATCTTGGGACCAGATTCCTTTTAAGGTGGGAGGAATGTAAAGGTCCAAAAATTATGAATACAAAGAAACACTTATTTGCAAAAGTTGGTTTCATATGTATGAAATTTGGGACTTGTTAAAACTTTTCCACATGTGATGACACACATGAGGGTTTTTCTTCACACAAGTCAAATGTTTATTTGAGAACTTGGAACCTTAGAGGGGTCTAAAACAAGGATGGGAAGTTCCCTATGTGTGAAAAAAACAAAAATCAGATTTGGAACAATGTGTTCAAAATAAAAATTCAAATGAGAGCAACACTAGGAATTTCCAAACTGTTGTGCTACAAATCTCATTTGCAACAGCCAAATTAAAAATCAGGTTTCATATTTGAATTCCTTGGGTCCAAATTAGGGGGTGTGCAAAGTTTCATGATTTATGGAAATGATTTGCAACCCATTTTTCAAATGGACTTTAAATGACAAAGAATTCAAATGCATATTTGAATTTGGATAAAACTTGCCCAATTATCCAAATGCCTCTCAGATTTAAACTTCCACAATTGAATTCCATCAATATTCAAATTGGGGAGATATTTTAGAGGAGATAAGGACGACTGACATGTGGGACCCACATGTCATTGGGAGCACTGAAATTGCAAAAGATCTGCAGTCCACAGTCTCTGTTTGATTTCCTCCCACGTGAAGCAACGGCCGAAGCCGCCTTCCCTCCGCTCGACACCGAGGGCCAGCCGGCGGCCAGCTCCTGCTGGGTTTTATCGTGCTGGAGAGCAGCCTGGGTGCCCCTAAATGCTGCCGTGCTCCCTTCATCCTCATCCCCGAACCCTCGGCCTGTTCTTCCTCCTCGCGCAAGAAAAACCGACCGAGCGCTGCCGCCGAGCTCTCGGCCGATCGGCCAGCACATACACCGCGTGAGGACTTCAGCTGAGCAGCAAAATCACACAACAGAACCTTCCCCGACCTCCTCACGCCATCACTGAAGGAGTTCGTGCTCTCCACACCGAGTTCAACCAGTTTCCGCAGCGGCCGTCACCCAACAGCGACGGGGTGCTCTCGTGGGCAGCACCACAGAGCGGGTTTCAAGATCAAACGAGGCCACCGGGGGACGCGCAAGGTCTCTGTGCAGCTTCCACCCGAAGCACAGAGCCTGTCTCGGCCTTTCGACAACGAATTTCGAAGATCCTATTCGGCCGGTGAAAACTGACCCGCGGGTATGAATCCATGAAATTCTCGAGTTATATTCGTTTTCCACGTCGATGATCCCTAGCGTCCGCCGGTGCTCTAGAGCTTGGAAACCGAAGCCTAGAAGGCTTAGAGCGCCAGGGCGACGTCGCCGGACTTCATCCGAGCCGGTGCGCCGTCGCGGGCTAGTTTACGGGCCCTGACAGCTCGAGAAAACCCCACCAGCGTGTTCCTCGCGTGGAATTAGGGGCTGGCGGCGAGTTTCAGCGGCAGGGGTGGCCGGACGACCGATCCCGGAGCTACTCCGGCGAGGCCAGCGGCGGAATCACGCGGGAGCGAGAGGTGGAAGACGACCTCCCCGGGCCCGCGTGCCAGTGACTTGGGATAGAAGAGCTAGATCCTCTGTGGCGCCGGATCGGCTGTGACAGCGCGGGAAACAACCCTGTGACCCCGTGCGGCACGCTCCCGGCAGCAGACATGTGTCCCTGGTCCCACAGTCAGGTTTAAACATTTCTCGGATTTATTCAAATCCCAGATTTTTCCCCAAACTTTAGAAGAGCATAACTTTTGCTAGGAACCTCCAAATTTAGTGATTCAAATTGGGTTAGATTCATATTGACAAACGCTATCCAAATATGCAACCCAATTTGTACGAAAGTCTTTATTTAATTCTAGAAAATTCTTTAAAGCTTTTCAGCAAAAGAATTTTAGAGGGAGTTTGGTTTCTCCAAAAATCCCCAAATTTTTCCAGAACATTCTTTAGGGTGTTCTTAGACTCCTATAAAAGTTTCAGCTCATTTGAAGTTGATTTGGTCAGGAGAATTCAGATTGTAAGTTACTGTGTTCAAATGAATACAGAAACATTTGCAGAGAATTTCCAAAACTTGTAAATTCAGTTCTGGGAAATTCTTAGCTCCAAAAATCCTAGTAAAATCCATGTAGACTCTATGAACTATAATTGAAATTGTGGTTCACTGAGTTTGACATGAAAATGGGTGTTACCTCAGAATTAATTCATCTTAGACTAAACACTTAGAGAATTATTCTGAATAAACCACTCCATGAAAAGTGCTAAATTTTGGTCCAGAGGACTTTCTTGTGACAAGGAACTCACATGAAAATTTTCAGCTCCATTAGAGCTCTGGATCACCACTGTCATGTGTAATCTCTTAATGTGATCAACACTTAAGTGGGAAAAGCACTTAACATTTGATCTTAGTGTTTAAGCCCAACCCAAACCACTAGCACCAGTGTCATTTTAAATTCTTAAACAGAGTTCCAGTTTTAAAACTGTCATTAGATCTTACTAGCAAAAGCTTTTCAATTAAATACATATGCATGATCATATCGTGTAGCATATACGTGAAGAAGGTGAGAAGAACATGAGGTGAAGATCAAGGAGGGAGGAAAACAAGTGATCAAGCTCCAAGTGATCGTCACTAACTGATTGTAACCTTAGTCACCTGCAAAACAGGCAAGCCCCGGTTTGCATTTGAACCGTTTTATAAAGCATTTTTATTTGTAGAGATCATAGCTTTGCATCGTTGATTGCATTACGTCTAGATGATATTGAAAACCCCACTTGCATGACCAGAAACACCTAAGAGAGAAAGGGTAGAATAGCAACTCCTCGAAGGGATTTGGCTACGCTAATGTTAGTAGGAAAGGTCCGGTAGAAGACGAGTAGTTGGAATCTACTCGCGAGTTTAGGGCTGGTGTACTTGGAACGGGTCCAATTTAGAGAAGATGAGGAAAGTTCACACATAAGAAATGGAGACCGGGCAGGGAGGTTTAGGTGCAGCAGGTTGCAGGCCGTGCGTGCATAGCCCTGCCTGTGTCGGTTAAGGCCCGTCCGTGCTTGGCCCTGTTGGACAAGTTTGAGTTGTGTACCGGGCACATACTAGCTATATGGGACCCAGGAAACCGATGTACCTTGGGAGATCCATAGTGGAACTTTTCCAACTGCCTTAGGCTTTCGGCGTCAGGGTAGCAGGTGGTACCTCGCTTAAGAACATACCACTGCGGGTATGTACCTTGAGGGAGCTTGTGTACTCGGGGCAGTTGGACTGCGTCCAATGTTGAAGATCTTGGGAAAGGTGGCCGCGTACAACGTCAGTCGAGGTTGCTGCCGGGAACTCGGAGTACGGGTATACGTGTCGTGTCGTCCGGGCGTGTACTGATTCGAGTCACCGTCGCTCGCGGTTATATGAGCATACTTGCCCACTGCGTCTTGACGTAGTAGCAACTGGAATTGTTAATCTTTGAACTTGATAAGGATGTACTATTACTTGTATTGCAACCATGATTGGATTAGAGATAGGCTCATTAAAGTTTACTTTCACTTTGTGCAAGGAGCATTGCAACAAAGCGTTTCTTGTTTGATTGTGGAGTTGCGATGCTTTTCAGCTCAAGGTTTGCACAATGAGGCTTAAAATCTGAAAGTTAAGGATCGACTTTAGGCGAGTCCTTTATGCAAATCTAGCCAACCTAATTGCAGCCGTTGTACATGTAGAGTTTCTTGTTTAGGAGAGACGGGTCAGACTTGCTGAGCCTATGTGCTCACGCTTGCTATATGAGTGGTTTTGCAGGTTAACATCCCTGCTGAAAAGAAGGTTGTCCGGTGAGACTCGGAGACTTCCGAGTCGTTTGACACAGGGAGAACCCAGCCGCTGCTGTTTTCTTCGTGTTGCTAGCGAGAGGAGTCCGCGGGCTGGACTTCATCTCGAGTGCTATTAGTTATTCAACGTGAGTTGATATAGACTTCCGCTGTAGTTACTTGATGTAAAATATTTACAAATAAAAAATTGTAAGCTTCCGCTATTGTTTTATGTAATACATTGTTCCTCATATGTGTGCTGTTGGGTGCCGCACAACACGGCACCACCCAATGCGATTCCCGGCGAGTGGCCTGTCTCGGTTGAGCGGGTCGCGTCAGCGGGGTATCAGAGCTGAGCCCTGTCTCAGTCGGTACCGCGCCCGCCTCAGTTGCAAGTTTCCTAACCTTTCCAACGGTGTATCATATGACCCTTATAATGTTTTCTACAGAATGTTATGGCTAATTTACAGAGACATCCAGAGAAGTTTGCAGCTGCTCTGTTTTCTGAACAGTTTGCCTTCATCTGGAGATTCAACCAAGTTGGCTTCTGATTTTGCTCTGGAGGTCCTCAGAAAAATTGTAGAGCAC
This sequence comes from Neostapfia colusana, assembly GCA_030760725.1. Lineage (NCBI taxonomy): Eukaryota > Viridiplantae > Streptophyta > Magnoliopsida > Poales > Poaceae > Neostapfia > Neostapfia colusana. Next base: position 23,227,618 of record JASWHV010000019.1, on the reverse strand, counting down.
TGAAAAACCTTTCCAGAACTGTATCATACACCTTCATTGGGTCAATATTCACAGAGTTATGCTCTGTTAAAATCCAGCAAAATCTTCTGCCAGAACAGAGCACTCTGTTCTCGGATCAAAAGAAGCCTAGCAATTCTCTCCTTCGAAACTTAGGCCAAAAGAAGAGTTCAGTAGCTATTATGTGCTTTCCAACATCCATTTTTAGTTTGAAAGTTAGTCATGAATGATTTCTTCATAGGAAAGAATACTATTAAGTGTAGTATGGTGACGATGCACCGTAAGACATATGACGGTACTACGTTGCCTCACCAAAGAAAAACCTAACCGGGTTACACCGGCATATACGTATCCTTAGGTGGCACTAAAATGATCACTCGCAAACGTGTTCTACATGCACTAAGGTTTTCGTGGTTAGTTCCTGCATAAATCACACTCAATCATCAGTCCCGGCTGCACACCGAACCCGGCATCCATACAGTTCGTACACCCGGCCGTCATCACTCGCCCAGGTGTTCTCAAGCCAAACACGCCTTGAGCTACATGTTCACGTTACTGACCACGTGACAGGGTCTCTCAAATTGCACCACGCACGCCAGGGAAGACGTTGCTCGACTACCCCAAACGACATGAAGAGTCGTAGAGGATACTAAAGCGGGTCGGGTTACCTGCCACCCGTGGGGCTCCACCCTTCAGCTTATGCGCACTGGTGGACAGCGCATACGTACAACCCCAAGACATAGACGTCCCGAGATGCACGATTTTCCGGCATAAAAAATAAGTTAGCTTGCCACCTTCATAATATACTAATAATAGTCCTTATGTGGGCCTAGTACCTTTATCTCACCGTATCCTAATTTTTTGACATAATATGATGTTCAATCCATGCTCCGTTCCCAATGTAGCTCTGATACCACGCTGTGAGGGACCACAGGACCTCGTTGGGTGGTGCCGTGATATGCGGCACCCAACAGCACACGGGTCGATGACAACACATCATATTACATATAAAGTTTGCGGAAGCGTACAGGAAAGTTTTACAAATAAGAATATCAGAGTAAACTAAAGCGGAAGACTATCCCTCTCACGACTCATATCTAAACTAGCAACAAAGAAACGGTCCAGCCCGCGGACGTTTCTTACTAGCAACACGAAGACAATCTGCAGCGGCGAGGATGCTTTTTGAGTAAGCACTCGGAGGTTCCGGAGTCTCATCGGCACCACTTCACATAAGCATCGAGTCAATTACCTGCAAAACAACTCGGATGGCATCCGTGAGCATAACGCTCAGCAAGACTTAACCGTCACCCTAAACATGAAACTCTAAGTGAGGTTATGAACCTAACATAGGATGGCATAAGCATAATTAAACTCGCCTAAAAGTGAATCCTTACTTTCAGACATTACTTGCAGCATTTTAAGTAACCATGGGCACGCCACATCGGGAGTCCAAAATCAAACAAGAAACACTTTCCCCCAATGTAAATTGCTCATGGCATAAAAGAATCGAGTTTGCACTAGCCTATTCATCAAGATCCAATACAAAGGTATGATAATACTTCACATCAAAATGATTAGTTCCTTTCTCATGCAAGTTCCTACTACGTCACGACTGTGAGAGAAGTATGCTCGGTCCATTCCGGGAGCGACGGTGATTCGAATCAATAACACCCGGACTACACGACACGTATGCCCGTACTCGACGTTGCCTACAACAACCATCACTGACGTCGTACGTGGCAGCCTTTCCCCCGTTTCACCCCCGCTGAATCGATCAAGTCGCCCCGTACAGTAGCTACTCTCATGGTGCACCTTCCGACATGAGATGTCATGAGAATATTCCCCACATACTGCACACTGGCCGTCCGCCTGAGGCGACCCGAAAAGTCCCAACGACAGCTTCCCGAGGTACATCGGTTTACTGGGTCCCGTATAGCCAGCATGAGTCCGGTACACAACTCAAACTGGTTCAACAGGGCCGCATACGGATCGGTCCATGACCGACACGGAAAGGTCTATAGCACCCAGGCCCCTATGTCCTGCTGCCCCTACAACCTTCCGGTCTCAACTTTAACTTGCTAATTCAATTATGAACCAATCCCGTATGCCCCTGTTGTTCCTGAAACTGCGAGTAGCATCTCACCACTCGACTTCTACCGAACCGTACTTAAGCATGGCAGTTCTACACGGTGAAAGACACCTACCCAATACTCCATGGGTCATTTGGTTATGTAAGAGGAGTATCAAACACTAGACCTAATGCACAGTTCAATTCTTAACCGAAAGTGAATACAAAACAAAAAATTAACAGCTGTTAAATGCAAACCGGAGCTTGCCTGTTTTGCAGGGTAGTCGTATATAAACAGTTAGTGTCCTTGTTGATCCACCCTTGATTCTCCGGAGCTTGATCCACTTCAATGAATCACTCCTTTGAATCTCCTTCGTTGTGGTTCCTATTGAAATGCATATGCACATGTTTTATAGGATGTAATGGAAAGAAGTTATAGAATTAATCTCTTAGGAACAGAGGTTGTGTGGAAAAGCCAAGCATGGCTTGGTTTGCCTCTGTTGTGCAAAGAACCGAAATAAACTAAATTGACCTTAAGGCCTTAGCTGTACACTAATCATTTTCCCTAATGAACATAATAGATAAGCTTAAAAGGTTTGAGTGCAACTGAAGAATAAGAACTCCAATGGCCTCAAAACTTTTACAGCAGGTTCTATACTACCTAAGGATTTAGCTTGCCAAATTGCAGCTAATGTGGAGTCATATTGTGTCCCCCATAATTCTTACCATATCTCTTATGTATTTTCCCCTATACATAAGTATGGAGAATAAGAACAGGGAGTTCAAGGACTCAACTTGGGCTGATAATTTCCATGTGAGTTCCTGGCCACATGAAAGTAATCTGGTCCAAATTTCAGCCCTTCTGTTGGAGTAGTTCTCTCAGAACAATTCTTTAAGCATTTGTACTCAAAAGAATTAATTCTGAAGTAATGTGCATTTTCATGCCCAATTAAGTGAACCACAATTCCAAGTATGTCTCAGAGAGCTTGCCTAAATTTTCCTATAATTTTTGGAGCTATGGATTGCCCAGAATAGATTTTTGAAGTGGGAAACATTTTCTGAAAATGTTTCTGGACTCTTTTGAGCACAGTAGTTTGCATTTAGCAAATTCCTACCCAATGATCTTCAAATGAGCTGAACATTGTCTAGAAGGTCAACAATATGCTAAAGAATACTCTGGTAAAATTTGGGGATTTTTGGATAACCCAAACTCCCTCAGTAATTCTTTTTCAGAATACCTTCAAAGAATTTTCCAGAATATAGTATTAACTTTCATACAAATCTGAGTTCATATTTGGATAGAACTCAGAGGGATGACTCCAGCCCAAGTGGAATCACTCAAATTGGAGGTTTCTACCAGGAGCTATGAATTTCCAAAGATTTAGCCAACTCTGGAATTGTTTTCCTACAGAAAATCCGGCTGGACCCACTGTTTTGAATCCCAGCCAATAGAAACGAAGCCACACCGGTGCCACGGGGTTTTGCGCGCCAGCACACAGGATCCAGCCACACCCGATCCCGGGTTTAAATATTCTTCTGCTGACAGATGGGACCCACCCGTCTTCTTCTTCCTTCGGCTCCCTCCCCACGCCCGCGCTCTCCCCCTCGCCGGAGCTCGCCGGCCGGCCGTTTCCGGACACCATCCGAATCCGGACTCACCGCCAGGGAATTTTGGGCATCGAGGAATACGGCTGTGAGGTTTGCTTGGTCTGCCGACGACCGGAACATGGCCGGCGACGTGCGACAGCTGCTGTGGAGGTTCGGCGGCGTTGCCTAAGGTATCCAGCCCGCCAAAACCTGTGCCGACGAGCCCTACGGCACCAGCGTACCTCTAGGAAGATCGGCACGGCCTCAAACTAGCTCGGAAATGGCTGGAACTAGGTTGTCATCGTGCGACCGAATGGGTTCGCCGCGATCACGCTTGGTAGAGCTCAAAATTCGTGGTTCCCCGTTAGTTTCATGCCACGGATGCTAAAGAGGGCATGACCTCCGGCTAGTACAGCTTCTCTGTGCCAAATTTGATGACTTAAGGAGAATCAGAGGGCAAGAATTTGAAAGAATCGTACCGGAAGCTTGGAATGAGGTCGCCGGAGCAAAACCTCGAAATTCGCCGTCGATGGCTCGCGGTACGGCCTGAGCTTGGGCTGAGAGCAGCACCGCACCCGTGCGCGTCCGTAGCTGTGATCGCTCGGCCATGAAACCCCCTGTGGAGGGCTGTCCACGAGCGCCCGATCACCTTCTTGAACTCGGTCGCCGCGGCGGCAGTCGTTCTCGGGCACTGGGGGCCGCAGCTCGCTTGCTTGCGGGTCAGGGAGGTGGAGGCCGAGCTCGCGGTGATGTTTAGCAGCTCAGGAGAGGAAGAGGCGCGCCGTTTCCGTGATTTCTCGAGCAAGCCGAGGCAGCAGCGGTGAGGCGCTCGGTTCTTGGTTTGTTTGCGAGGAGAAGAAGGCAGCTCCGTCTTTACTCTGCTCAGGGGGGGGGTTAACATGCCGAGAGAACTGCCTCTGGATGCCCGCGTGTGGGGGAGGGCAGCAGGAGGTGGCGCCAGTAAGCACCTCGGTGGCTCCCGTGAGCTGTTCGGGGAAATCTCCCACTGAGGCTAAGACTTAGGGTGCAAGGCTCCTCCTTTAGCTCTATGACATGTGGGTCCCACTCCACATGTACCTCTCAAATATCCTCTCAAGATGATCCTCACAATTCCCATGATGCTGAGTTTTAAAAGGTGCCTTGAATTCGAATTCTTCAACTTCAGTTTGAATTTGTTTGCCAAACTTGAATTTGGTTGAAGTTTGCAAATTCTTCTCTTTAACTCCCTTTTGAGCCCACCCTACACATGAAAGTTGGTGATCAAACTCCTCCCTATAATTCCAACTATGTGGATGCATTTTTAATCAAAGTCCTTGGGCACCCTATGTGTGAACTTTGACTTCAAATCTGAATTTTAAACTATCATGCAAATAGGTATTTAACTCCTTATTGGTTCAACACTTTTAAATAAAAAGGTGAGCCACATTTTGGATGGTCATCCATGTATTACTTTGCATAAAGAAAAGTTTTTGCAAGTCCCATTTTCATGTCTTTGCCACACATATAAACTCAAACCTTGGTTTTTATTCATACACATTTTTGGGACTTTTACATTCCTCCCCCCTTAAAAGAATCTCGTCCCGAGATTACAGAAGAGGAACAAGACGGGAGAGGTAATTACAAACTGTACAAAGCTAAAAATTCTGGATAGTTGGTGCAGAGGTAATCTTCACTTTGCCACGTCGCCTCTTCCGCGGTGTGATTACTCCACAGCACCTTGAAGAATCTGATCGTCCGGTTCCGGGTTACCCGGGTCTTTTCATCTAAAATCTGGACCGGTCGCTCGGTGTAGGTCAGGTCCGGTTTCAATTCGTCGATTTCCTCGGTGCGGACAGCAGCGGTGAATTTGAGGCACTTCCGCAGATGTGACACATGAAACACATCATGGACACCCGCTACACTCACCGGTAATTCTAGCCGGTAGGCTATGGGTCCGCACTTCTCCGTGATAGCAAAAGGACCAATAAAATGGGGAGCGAGTTTCCCCTATACACCGAACCACTGAATTCCCTTCATCGGGGATAAACGAAGATACACGTGCTCTCTGACATCAAAATGCAAAGGCCTACGCCGTTGATCAGCGTAGCTCTTCTGTCGGGATTGTGCAGCCTTCAAATTCTGTTGTATCAACCGAACTCGGTCTTCGGCTTCGTTCACAAGATCAATCCCAAACAGAACTCTTTCGCCGGATTCACACCAATTCAGCAGGGTGCGACATTTCCGGCCGTAGAGAGCTTCATATGGTGCCATTTTAATACTCGCTTGATAACCGTTGTTGTATGAAAACTCCGCCAATGGTAGGTGATCGTCCCAATTCCTACCGTGGTGGATGGCACACGCTCTCAACATGTCCTCGAGCACTTGATTCACCCTCTCAGTTTGTCCATCGGTTTGAGGGTGATATGCGGAGCTTCTAATCAGCTTGGTGCCCAACGATGCATGCAGCTACTCCCAAAATCGAGCAACAAACAGCACACCTCGATCTGAAATTGTGGTCTTCGGAACACCATGTGAGCATATAATTCTGGAGATGAATAACTCCACATATTGCCTTGCTCGATAACGAGTGTTCACCGGTATGAAATGAGCTGACTTTGTTAACCGGTCGACGATCACCCATATCGAGTCATGCTTCCTGGATGTGAGCGGCAATCCGACGATGAAGTCCATACTCACATCCTCCCATTTCCATGCCGGTATCTTCAAAGGTTGTAGCGGTCCGGCTTTCCGCATATGATCAGCCTTGACCCGTCTACACGTATCGCACTCAGATACGTATTTAGCAATCTCCCACTTCATCCTCGTCCACCAGAATTTCTGTTTCAAATCTTGGTACATCTTGTTACTTCCGGGGTGAATGGAAAACTTAGACAGGTGGGCTTCATCCAAGATCTTCTTCCGGAGTTTCATATTACGCGGTACCACTATACGGTCATTGAACCATATTGTACCGTTCTCATCCTTCCGGAAACATTTCACTTCTCTGTTGTCTAGTCTTCTCCGTATGTGAGACATACCCCTGTCTCTTCTTTGAGCCTCAACAATCTCTTAACAGATTGTTGGAATGAGCGCGAGATTATAAAGCGCGCCATACGGAATGACACGGAGGCTTGGTTCTTCAGCTTCCAACTCAGCAGCCGCTAATTTGTGAACGTGGCCTTTCCGACTAAGCGCGTCGGCAACCACGTTTGCTTTTTCTGGATGATAGTGGATCTCAAGTTCATAATCTTTGATGAGCTCCAACCATCTCCGTTGCCTCATATTCAGCTCCTTCTGCGTGAAGATATACTTCAAGCTTTTATGGTCGGTGTAGAGGTGAACAAGATTACCATGTAGGTAATGCCTCCACATCTTTAACGCCAACACCACAGAAGCAAGCTCGAGATCGTGAGTTGGATAATGCTGCTCGTGGTTTTGCAGTTGACGAGACCCATAGGCGACTACACGCCCTTCTTGCATCAGAACGCAGCCGAGACCGATGCCGGATGCATCACAGTATACATCAAATGGCTTCGTCATGTCCGGCTGAGCAAGAACTAGAGCTGTTGTGAGATGTTTCACCAAAGTTTTGAATGCGGCTTCACATGCTGCATTCCACATGTATTTAGTGCCCTTCTTCAGCAGCTCCGTCATTGGTTTAGCAATTTTTGAGAAGCTCGGAATGAACCTCCGATAGTACCCCGCTAAACCTAGGAAACTTCGGACCTCGTGGACAGATTTGGGAGATTCCCACTTCAGCACTTGTTCAATTTTGCTGGGGTCCTCTGCAATGCCCTCTGCTGAAATAATATGGCCTAGGAAAGGCACTTGATCGATCCAGAACTCGCACTTGCTGAAATTGGCATATAATTTGTGCTCCCTCAACCGTTGTAGCACGATGCGCAGATGTTCAGCGTGTTCTTCTTTGGATTTAGAGTAAACCAATATGTCATCGATGAATACCACGATGAACTTGTCTGACTCCGGCATGCATACAGAATTCATCAAGTACATGAAATGTGCCGGAGCGTTGGTTAATCCAAATGACATGATGAGGTACTCATAGAGTCCGTATTTCGTCGAGAAAGCTGTCTTTGGTACGTCCTCCGGTCGGATCTTGATTTGATGATACTCCGACTGAAGATCCATCTTCGAAAATACCTTTGCACCCACAAGTTGATCGAACAAGATGCCGATGCGGGGCAAAGGAAACTTGTTCTTGATCGTGACAGTATTTAGAGGACGGTAATCAACACATAGCCGTAGTGTTTCGTCCTTTTTCTTAACGAACAGCGCTGAGCAACCCCAAGGTGAAGAACTTGGTCGTATGAAACCCTTGCTCATTAGTTCATTCAGTTGCTCCTTCAAATCCGCTAGCTCGTTAGGTGCAATCTTGTAAGGCCTTCGTGACATAGGCGTCGTTCCCGGCGCCAGTTCAATCTTGAACTCGACGTCCCGTTCGGGTGGCATACCCGGTAAATCATCGGGAAATACGTCGGGATAATCACGTACCACCGGAATCTCTTCAAGCTTCAGTGCTTCCGTGTGGTAGGCCTCTACCATGTATGGGTCTTCGCTGTCTAAAAACAGCGTGTGCTGTCCGTGAATCGGCGAGTCAATCTGGACAGTCCGGTTACCGATATTGAGAACGGCACCGTGACGATTTAACCAAGACATCCCCAATATAATGTCTATCTTCTGCCTATCCAACATAATCAGCGATGTTGGGTATATTTTTGCGCCCAAACACAAAGCTGCTCGGGACACAATCTGATTGGCAGAGATATTTCCTCCCGGTGATCGTATAAGGAAACTCGCTGTAGGAGTATTGGTGGATAGTTGGTGCTGATCCACGCATGATTTGCTGATAAAATTGTGGGTGGCACCGGAATCAAAAAGTACAAGCACGTCTTTGAGAGTAAACATGCCTGCTAACACCGGTGCTCCCTCCGGGACATCCTCAATAGCAAAATGTTGCACACTCCCGGATTGCAATGCTGTTATGTTGACTGGAGCAGGTGGTGGCATACCACCTGACAATGATGGCTGTCTGGTGTTCAACAACTTCTCCCGGCATTCTTGCCTAAAATGCCCTGAACGGTGGCAATAAGAACATGGGGGTTTCCCTGGTTTTTCGTTGACTTGAAGTTGAGAAGTTGATGTACATGGTTGCAGCAATGATGTGACAGGTGTCCTCCGTTGCTGCGGCAAAGGTGTTGCTTCAAGACATGATCCTTGAGCAGGAAATCTGTACGGAGTTGATCTCACTGGTGATTGCCGTATTCCCTCGGATGGTGTGTGATATACCACACGGTATTTGCGGAGAATGACTGGTGTGTCTTCTTGCACATCCTCCCGGTCCCTCTTCTCTGCTTGACACTCAAGTGTCGCTTGTTCTTGCAGCAGAGCAGCACTGATCAACTCGGTGTAACTGCCTTGATTGAACAAAGCTAACTTCTCTTTTAGTATGGCACTCAAGCCATAGAAAAAGTAGTCACACATTGCAGCTTCGCTCGTCGCATAAGAAGGAGCATATTGTGCCAGAAGGTTGAATCGTCTGACATAATCAAGAACATTCATGTCCCCCTGCTTCAAGTTTCTGAATTCTTGCTGTTGGGCCTTGATAAAACCTATAGGAATGTGACGAGCACGGAATGCTTCACGAAATTCCGTCCACTCCACTTGATGGCCTTCCGGAACGGTGGTGAGATAAGCAAACCACCAATTTCTGGCGGCTCCATGGAGCTGTTGAGCTGCAAATAATGTCTTCTGATATTCGTCGCACTCAAACACTCCAAACTTGGACTCCATAACTCGAAGCCACTGATCAGCTTCCACTGGTTCGTTGGCTTCCGTGAAAATTGGCGGTTGTGTCGCCAGGAAGTCCAAATAGGCGTTCCGAGGTGGAACGTCCTGTTGTGCACGTTGGAGTAAGCCCTGTTGTACCAAGGCTTGGAGTAGTCTTGTGTTCTCTTGACTTGACTCGACAATCTGAGCCATGACATCTGCCCATACCGTTGATGGAGGTGCCCGTGGTGGAGTCGAGTCATCACCGTCTCGATGAGAACCTTCAGTCCTACTCGGAGAATGAGTACGCACCATACTGCAAAAGCATAATATTGAGGGGAGTCAAAACTTGATCTAGCAGTATGTGAAAGTATGTAAACCATGAACATGCTAAAACTTTATGAAAGCATAACAATACTTCATGTTTACACATCCTTCTAAAGCCAACAGAAACAATCCCCATTTTCTGTACAGAACCAACCTTTCTGTACTTAACCCAGGTTTGGATCCATTTACCAGCATTTTCGTAACTCCAGTTGAATACCAAAGTTAAATTTAACTTCCGTATCTTTCCAACGAGTACTCACATGCCTCCGGATCATCCCTTAACCAGAAGTTATGATCGTTCAAAGTTGACAGAATTTCTGGGTAAATTTTGCCAGCACCTCCTTTGTATGTGGCTGTTTTCATCACAGTTTTACATACAATTGAAGTACAATTCCGAACACACTATGAACTACAAAATTGTTGCAAGTTTCCTAACCTTTCCAACGGTGTATCATATGACCCTTAGAAAGTTTTCTACAGAATGTTATGGCTAATTTACAGAGACATCCAGAGAAGTTTGCAGCTGCTCTGTTTTCTGAACAGTTTGCCTTCATCTGGAGATTCAACCAAGTTGGCGTCTGATTTTGCTCTGGAGGTCCTCAGAAAAATTGTAGAGCACTGAAAAACCTTTCCAGAACTGTATCATACACCTTCATTGCGTCAATATACACAGAGTTATGCTCTGTCAAAATCCAGCAAAATCTTCTGCCAGAACAGAGCACTCTGTTCTCGGATCAAAAGAAGCCTAGCAATTCTCTCCTTCGAAACTTAGGCAAAAAGAAGAGTTCAGTAACTATTATGTGCTTTCCAACATCCATTTTTAGTTTGAATGTTAGTCATGAATGATTTCTTCATAGGAAAGAATACTATTAAGTGTAGTACGGTGACGATGCACCGTAAGACATATGACGGTACTACGTTGCCTCACCAAACAAAAACCTAACCGGGTTACACCGGCATATACGTATCCTTAGGTGGCACTAAAATGATCACTCGCAAACGTGTTCTACATGCACTAAGGTTTTCGTGGTTAGTTCCTGCATAAATCACACTCAATCATCAGGCCCGGCTGCACACCGAACCCGGCATCCATACAGTTCGTACACCCGGCCGTCATCACTCGCCCAGGTGTTCTCAAGCAAAACACGCCTTGAGCTACATGTTCACGTTACTGACCACGTGACAGGGTCTCCCAAATTGCACCACGCACGCCAGGGAAGACGTTTCTCGACTACCCCAAACGACATGAAGAGTCGTAGAGGATACTAAAGCGGGTCGGGTTACCTGCCACCCGTGGGGCTCCACCCTTCAGCTTATGCGCACTGGTGGACAGCGCATACGTACACCCCCCAAGACATATACGTCCCGAGATGCACGATTTTCCGGCATAAAAAATAAGTTAGCTTGCCACCTTCATAATATGCTAATAATAGTCCTTATGTGGGCCTAGTACCTTTATCTCACCGTATCCTAAGTTTTTGACATAATATGATGCTCAATCCATGCTCCGTTCCCAACACAGCTCTGATACCACACTGTGAGGGACCACAGGACCTTGTTGGGTGGTGCCGTGATATGCGGCACCCAACAGCATACGGGTCGATGACAACACATCATATTACATATAAAGTTTGCGGAAGCGTACAGGAAAGTTTTACAAATAAGAATATCAGAGTAAACTAAAGCGGAAGACTATCCCTCTCACGACTCATATCTAAACTAGCAACAAAGAAACGGTCCAGCCCGCGGACGTTTCTTACTAGCAACACGAAGACAATCTGCAGCGGCGAGGATGCTTTTTGAGTAAGCACTCGGAGGTTCCCGAGTCTCATCGGCACCCCTTCTCATAAGCATCGAGTCAATTACCTGCAAAACAACTCGGATAGCATCCGTGAGCATAACGCTCAGCAAGACTTAACCGTCAGCCTAAACATGAAACTCTAAGTGAGGTTATGAACCTAACATAGGATGGCATAAGCATAATTAAACTCGCCTAAAAGTGAATCCTTACTTTCAGGCATTACTTGCAGCATTTTAAGTAACCCTGGGCACGCCACATCGGGAGTCCAAAATCAAACAAGAAACGCTTTCCCCCGATGTAAATTGCTCATGGCATAAAAGAATCGAGTTTGCACTAGCCTATTCATCAAGATCCAATACAAAGGTATGATAATACTTCACATCAAAATGATTAGTTCCTTTCTCATGCAAGTTCTTACTACGTCACGACTATGAGAACAAGTATGCTCAGTCCATTCCGGAGCGACGGTGATTCGAATCAATAACACCCGGACTACACGACACGTACGCCCGTACTCGACGTTGCCTACAACAACCATCACTGACGTCGTACGTGGCAGCCATCCCCCGTTTCACCCCCGCTGAATCGATCAAGTCGCCCCGTACAGTAGCTACTCTCATGGTGCACCTTCGGACATGAGATGTCATGAGTATATTCCCCACATACTGCACACCGGCCGTCCGACTGAGGCGACCCGAAAAGTCCCAACGACAGCTTCCCGAGGTACAACAGTTTACTGGGTCCCGTATAGCCAGCATGAGTCCGGTACACAACTCAAACTTGTTCAACAGGGCCACATACGGATCGGTCCTTGACCGACACGGAAAGGTCTATAGCACCCAGGCCCCTATGTCCTGCTGCCCCTACAACCTTCCGGTCTCAACTTTAACTTGCTAATTCAATTATGAACCAATCCCGTATGCCCCTGTTGTTCCTGAAACTGCGAGTAGCATCTCACCACTCGACTTCTACCGAACCGTACTTAAGCATGGCAGTTCTACACGGTGAAAGACACCTACCCAATACTCCATTGGTCATTTGGTTATGTAAGAGGAGTATCAAACACTAGACCTAATGCACAGTTCAATTCTTAACCGAAAGTGAATACAAAACAAAAAATTAACAGCTGTTAAATGCAAACCAGAGCTTGCCTGTTTTGCAGGGTAGTCGTATATAAACAGTTAGTGTCCTTGTTGATCCACCCTTGATTCTCCGGAGCTTGATCCACTTCAATGAATCACTCCTTTGAATCCCCTTCGTTGTGGTTCCTATTGAAATGCATATGCACATGTTTTATAGGATGTAATGGAAAGAAGTTATAGAATTAATCTCTTAGGAACAGAGGTTGTGTGGAAAAGACAAGCATGGAATGGTTTGCCTCTGTTGTGCAAAGAACCGAAATAAACTAAATTGACCTTAAGGCCTTAGCTGTACACTAATCATTTTCCCTAATGAACATAATAGATAAGCTGAAAAGGTTTGAGTGCAACTGAAGAACAAGAACTCCAATGGCCTCAAAACTTGTACAGCAGGTTCTATACTGCCTAAGGATTTATCTTGCCAAATTGCAGCTAATGTGGAGTCATATTGTGTCCCCCATAATTCTTACCATATCTCTTATGTATTTTCCCCTATACAGAAGTATGGAGAACAAGAACAGGGAGTTCAAGGACTCAACTTGGGCTGATAATTTCCATGTGAGTTCCTGGCCACATGAAAGTAATCTGGTCCAAATTTCAGCCCTTCTGTTGGAGTAGTTCTCTCAGAACAATTCTTTAAGCATTTGTACTCAAAAGAATTAATTCTGAAGTAATGTGCATTTTCATGCCCAATTAAGTGAACCACAATTCCAAGTATGTCTCAGAGAGCTTGCCTAAATTTTCCTATGATTTTTGGAGCTATGGATTGCCCAGAATAGAATTTTGAAGTGGGAAACATTTTCTGAAAATGTTTCTGGACTCTTTTGAGCACAGTAGTTTGCATTTAGCAAATTCCTACTCAAATGATCTTCAAATGAGCTGAATATTGGCTAGAAGGTCAACAATATGCTAAAGAATACTCTGGTAAAATTTGGGGATTTTTGGATAACCCAAACTCCCTCAGTAATTCTTTTTCAGAATACCTTCAAAGAATTTTCCAGAATATAATATTAACTTTCATACAAATCTGAGTTCATATTTGGATAGAACTCAGAGGGATGACTCCAGCCCAAGTGGAATCACTCAAATTGGAGGTTTCTACCAGGAGCTATGAATTTCCAAAGATTTAGCCAACTCTGGAATTGTTTTCCTACAGAAAATCCGGCTGGACCCACTGTTTTGAATCCCAGCCAATAGAAATGAAGCCACACCGCGGCCACGGGGTTTTGCGCGCCAGCACACAGGATCCAGCCACACCCGATCCCGGGTTTAAATTTTCTGCTGCTGACAGACGGGACCCACCCGTCTTCTTCTTCCTTCGGCTCCCTCCCCGCGCCCGCGCTCTCCCCCTCGCCGGAGCTCGCCGGTGCTCGCCGGCCGTCCGTTTCCGGCCACCATCCGAACCCGGACTCGCTGCCAGGGGGTTTTGGGCATCGAGGAAGATGGGCTGTGAGGTTTGCTTGGGCTGCCGACGACCGGAACATGGCCGGCGACGTGCGACAGCTGCTGTGGAGGTTCGGCGGTGTTGCCTAAGGTACCCAGCCCGCCAAAACCTGTGCCGACGAGCCCTACGGCACCAGCGTACCTCTAGGAAGATCGGCACGGCCTCAAACTAGCTCAGAAATGGCTGGAACTAGGTTGTCATCGTGCGACCGAATGGGTTCGCCGTGATTACGCTCGGTAGAGCTCAAAATTCGTGGTTCCCCGTTAGTTTCATGCCACGGATGCTAAAGAGGATATGACCGCCGGCTAGTCCAGCTTCTCTGTGCCAAATTTGATGACTTAAGGAGAATCAGAGGGCAAGAATTCGAAAGAATCGTACCGGAAGCTCGGAATGAGGTCGTCGGAGCGAAACCTCGAAATTCACCGTTGATGGCTCGCGGCACGGCCTGAGCTTGGGCTGAGAGCAGCACCGCACCCGTGTGTGTCCGTAGCTGTGATCGCTCGGCCGTGAAACCCCCTGTGGAGGGATGTCCACGAGCGCCCGATCACCTTCTTGAACTCGGTCGCCGCGGCGGCGGTCGTTCTCGGGCACTAGGAGCCGCAGCTCGCTTGCTTGCGGGTCAGGGAGGTGGAGGCCGAGCTCGCGGCGATGTTTAGCAGCTCAGGAGAGGAAGAGGCGCGCCGTTTCCGTGATTTCTTGAGCAAGCCGAGGCAGCAGCGGTGAGGCGCTCGGTTCTCGGTTTGTTTGCGAGGAGAAGAAGGCAGCTCCGTCTTTGCTCTGCTCAGGGGGGATTAACATGCCGAGAGAACCGCCTCTGGACGCCCGCATGATGGGGAGGGCAGCAGGAGGTGGCGCCGGTAAGCACCTCGGTGGCTCCCGTGAGCTGTTCGGGGAAATCTCCCACTGAGGCTAAGACTTAGGGTGCAAGGCTCCTCCTTTAGCTCTATGACATGTGGGTCCCACTCCACATGTATCTCTCAAATATCCTCTCAAGCTGATCCTCACAATTCCCATGATGCTGAGTTTTAAAAGGTGGCTTGAATTCGAATTCTTCAACTTCAGTTTGAATTTGTTTGCCAAACTTGAATTTGGTTGAAGTTTGCAAATTCTTCTCTTTAACTCCCTTTTGAGCCCACCCTACACATGAAAGTTGGTGATCAAACTCCTCCCTATAATTCCAACTATGTGGCTGCATTTTTAATCAAAGTCCTTGGGCACCCTATGTGTGATCTTTGAAATTCAAATCTGAATTTTAAACTTACATGCAAAGAGGTATTTAACTCCTTGTTGGTTCAACACTTTTAAATAAAAAGGTGAGCCTCATTTTGGATGGTCATCCATGTATTACTTTGCATGAAGAAAAGTTTTTGCAAGTCCAATTTTCATGTCTTTGCCACACATATGAACTCAAACCTTGGTTTTCATTCATACACATTTTTGGGTCTTTTACAGTTATGATAATTATGCAAATAATTATAGCTAACATCCTAGAATAGGAGCAACGTGATCAAGTACACTTGCCTTCAAATGCTGCTCGGAAATATCAAATTCTTGCTCTTGAAGATTGATTGGTTTTAGAGCAGACTCTATTCCATGTAGATGTACACATAAAATACAAAAACACACAATAAGAATCATGGCAATCATTGCAAAGTTGCAATTATAGTTCTATATTAATTTATCATTCATAAATTTCTATGTATTTAGATTATTTTCATATGATTATACATTATTTCATTTGTTATTGAGAATAAAATGATTAATAACATAATATGTATCTTCATATTTAGTTCTTGTTATGACAAAACATTTAATTCTAACTTTATAGCAATTTATACCAATTTTTGGAGTGTATATATGCATATATACAAATTTTATTATAATTTCAGACTTAAATATTGTTCTAAAGTTTTATTATAACTATTTTCTAGAGTATATATTGCTTTTATTGCATTTTCAGAATTTATCTATATATTTTCAAGAATTTTCTGCAATATATGTTGTTTCTATTTTGGTTTCAGCAATTATATATTACTTATAATATATTTCTAGTCCTAAAAGATATTTATTTATAATTTCAGAATGTATATATGTGTTAAAATGTGAAAACATAAAATTTTTATGCATTTCAGAATGCATTTTAGTTAATTACATAATTAAATATGAAATTATAAACTATTCTGGGCCAAAATGTGATTGTTACAGTTTTTCTAGATGTTAAAATGAATTTAAAGAACCATTTTCCTAATAATTTGTAAGTACAGGGGCTTTTAGACTAAATAAAGTGTATTTCCTATTTTCAGTAAAGTCTAGGCTTCATTTTGTAAAGTTTAGGTCTTATATTGATTACTTAGAAAACTACAGGGGGTTATACCCTAACATTTCCAATGTTTATAACTAAATTGAATTTGGGCCGTTGGATCCGAGATGATCGGCTCAGATTTTAAATAGCAAAAGGGGTATCCTCTTTCTAATCCTAGCCGTTCATTGGAAATCAAGGCTCCAGATTGAGCCACATCGCCCCAAATTCCTTTTACCCCTGTGCGCGGCGGCGCTCGCCGGAAACCGGCGGAGATCTCTCTTGAGATTCTCGAATTTCGCAGATACTTCCATATTTCTTGCGCTTTCTACTCAGAAACGTAGAGGGGACGATGGAGAACTCACCTAGGGAGTTCTTTTCAACCCGAAACGGCCGGAAGTAGGTCGTCGACGTTGTTTGGCGGTGAACTCCAGCGATCTTCGTCGGGAGAGTGCTCCAGCTGCGCTTCTTCGATGTTTTTCGTTGAGAAAGTCTCCTTGTGAACTTGTGATGATGTAGCATTTGTTAGAGCCAAAGAAAATAGAATAATTTTGAAGAATCCTTGATGGAGGCGACGGTTCTTACCGAGATAAACTGAGCACGATCGATGGGGAAATGGTGGGGGTTCCGGGTTGCTTTTATAGAGGAGGGAGAGGAGGCGGTTTGTGGCACGTCAGTTTTGAAAAAGGCGCAGATTTTGATTGTGGCCGAGTGGGTTTTTTCACATGCGATAATAGAAGAGAGAGGAGAAGGGGGCTGTGGTTAGAAGAGGAAGAAGGTGCTGACTTGTGGGGTCCACACGTGAGTGGGAGGAAGGGGCTGGCTACCGTGGGAGATTTTGGCCCAAAAGATTATAGTTTGTTTTTCTTTTCTTTTTCTTGCTGAATTCAATTTAGAATTTGTCTTTGTTTTGAATCTGCACTTCCTATTGCGTTTTCATGTTTAAATTCTAAACACAAGTGCTCATACGATGATGCAAAACCCTATTTGGTTTTATTTGAAAATCTGGGTGTTACACCGCTCGACGACCCGCCCAACGCCCGAGCACCGTGTAACACCCCAAAACCTGTTAAGAGGGGAATTTAAAAAATTTTGGACGTATTGCATGTGGTGCAGAAATTCAAATTCAAATTGGAATTCAAATTCAACTCAAAACTGAAAAGAAAAAGAAAAAGAAAAAAACAAAAACCCCGGCCAGTGGGCCGAAACCCAGCAGCCGGCCCACCCGCCCCCGCGCGAGCCCGCAGCCGCGCGCTCCCCTCTCCCTCTCAATGACACGTGGGGCCCGCGTGTCATCTCTCACCTCCCGCTCGCGCCAACAGCCGGACTATTCTGCGTGCGCCCGATCGCAACCGACTCCGGAATTCCCCGTCCCCAGCCCGACATCCGGTCCCGGACGACTCCGGCTCTTTCTAAACAAACACGCCTCCCTCCCTCGTCTATAAAAATGCCGGCATCGCCCCGTTTTTTCCCCACGATCGGCTGGTTTTCCTCCCGGTGAGAACCGAAGCTCCGATCACCGATTTCTCTCGATCTCTGCTCGGATTTTCCGATCTAACGCGCCGATCGTGTTCCACCGCCTCCGGGGAATCACGCAGGTGCAGAAAACTCGGTGGTTTGCGCTCTAGGCACAGCTCCGACGAGCACCGCAGCGGTTCCACCTCGGACCTCGACGCTGACCGCCATCCAGGACCTCCGAGCTCAAGAAAAATCCCGAGGTGAGATCCCCGACCTCCCCTCTACCGATCTATGCCATGAAATCCCAGTTTTAGGAAGAATAGACGATGATCCGAAGTATTCCGGTGAGATCGCCGCCTCCTGCCGCCGCGCGCCGCCGGGCAGCGCCGCCCACGCACGGTCAGAGCGACGTGGCCGCTTGTGCGCCGTCTATTTTAAATTGCACGGTAGAATTAAAACCCGTGCGTACCGGTTCGGCGATCTAATCTGAGCCGACTGTTTTAAATCGGACGGTCCACGTCGGCCCCGCATTATAAAGGCCGGGATTCTTACGTGCTACCCCCTGGAGATCTCGGAAAATACGAGCTAGCCCCGAAAACTTCTGATCTAGCCCCTGGAACTTCAGAAATTCATGTAAATTCATTTAAAATCAGTTTTAGTCCCTGGACTTAATAAAAAATAGGAAAACCCCTCTGTTATGTGTAGCTAGACCACTGGAAATTTATGAAATAATATAATAGACCCTGTAGTGGGGTGAGTTTACCTTTTTAACCCTATTTGACATTAAATTTAGAAATTTGGATATGTAATTAAGATTTAAATTTAAAAGGGTGAGACAAACACATGGTAAATTCAAATTTAAACTCTCCTAGCACTTGGAAAACTTTAGAATGAGTGAAAAATAGATTTTAAGCTGAAATGAATCTGACTAGTTGATTGTTCATATTTATTAGTTATAGAAACATATTTTAGGCTAGGAAATAATTCTGAAAATTGGTAAAATAAATTTAAATTAGTTCACATCAGAGGAGAAGTTCAAAAATATATTATTTAATATTTTAGATCAGAACCTATTCTGTTTAGATGATGTGTCTTACTATTTTCATAATAAAGTTCACATTTAGGCATAGAAAATAAATCTGAAAATATAGGAAAATAAGTATGCATAACTAGAAAATGATAAATGAAGTTTCCAAATCCAAAGATTTCAGTTTAGGATTTGGTAGAAGATCTGAAAGCCCATTTGGATTAGGAAAGTACCTTCCATGCAAACTTGATAGTTAAGAAGTATATTAATTTAATATAAAGAATTTATTCAAATTGAAAATTAATATATAGTGTGCAAACAGAAATCTGAAATACAAAAGTTAGAAATCATATACATATGTTTAAAAGTGCATGAAGGTTAAAAATCAACACAGCTGGGGTAAACACAACACTTAGAAATGTGAATGATTATCATATGTAGGTATGTGTGGAGTGAAAGTGTGAACTATGTCTTATGGATTGTTGTCTTCTTTTGCTATGTGTGTTGGCATGAGTAGAACCTGCCCCAGAGCAAGTTCTTCCCTTCCAAGATCAAGACTTTCCATTCCCAGAGCAGCAGGAAGAAGGCAAGTGTCCTTGACCACTTTGATCCTATACTAGGATGTGTAGATAGAATTATTTGCATTGTCAATTGAAATATGACACCCATGCTAGGAAGTTTCCCTAGAATTGCATTACCTTTTTCCTTGTAGCTTGGGTTGGAAATTATTCTATTATGTCATTCATTCATATTACTTATGCTTAGCTATGCTTAGAATGGGATAAGTGGGATATGAGATCATCAACTTATTTACCTTACTCTTGAATGAGATATTATGAGTTATGTAGAGGTAGGGATTGAGGCAAGTTAGATGATTTGGTTGGCGCTGGGTGCACGAGACTCGGGTTTGTGTTTAGTACTTGCCTAGATCCTAAGGACCGGTTCATGGAGCATGTAACCTGGCTTTACCGTGCCAACCACAAGCTGAGATGGGGCATCTTGGCCAATTAATTAGGTGTATCCCCGGCGTAGTATGGGTGTGTTGGATGGTGCGGGGAATAGGTGTCAGCTGGACTACCATATGAACAGCAAGGCTCAAGAGGGGGCCACTGCAGCGGGGTTGGAGCCTCTTGTATGCCGTTAGGGGTGAAACCTCAGTGGGCCCATGCTCGTCGGGAATCCCTTTGTAAAGGCTTCGTAGTGATCTCCTGGCTACACACCTGGGAAGTGTGAATGTGGTTCGTAGCCACTGGCATGATGGAGGTTCTTTTAGTCCACCCGGCAACGGGGGATGAAATCACTACATGTGGGTACAGTGGTGCAAACTCTGCAGAGTCAAAACTGTCATGACAGTCGTGCTCACGGTCAAGAGCGGCTTGGACTTATTCATGATTAGAGGATGATGACCTTGGAGGTTGTGGATGTTAAGCGGGGAGCTTAACATTGGAAATGATGTTATGGTTATTCGATTATGATGATGGGATGGGAGATTGGGACCATTTCACCTGTGTAGTAATGTAGGTGCTTAATAAGCTAAGGTGGTAGGTAATAATTGCGTAGTGCTTTAACCATGAGTTCAACCTCTCCTTGCTCTAGCCATGCATGACATAACCTTTCCCCACTTGCTGAGTACCAACGGTACTCAACCTTGCATATTTGTTGGTTAAAATTGCTGCTCAGGTCAAGGGGATGATGTGGTGTTCAATGACCAAGACTTCGGACCCAAAGAAGGATTTTAGGTTCATGGAGTCCCCCGGGCAACGCCTGTGACGGAGCCCACAAGAATAATATTCCACTGCTATTTTATTTACATGTTATGAACTTATTATCGTCCATCGAGACATATGCCATGTAAGACTTATTTATATTCGACACCTGGCTTGTTATAAATGATGCTTCACTATTTGTCATCACATGTATGAGAAAATGATCCTGGCATACATGTGATATTCACTCGGTTGTTCTTCGGAGAAACCGGGTGTGACACACCGCCGGCCGCCAGACGTCCCGCCCTGCCACCGTTGACGCCCTGCCCTGGGCCGCCCTCGCATGCTCGCCCGCCCGACGCCCCGGCCAGCGCGCCTGCCCAGCGCCCCGCCGAGTGCCGCCAACCAACCGACGCCTGACGCCCCACCCGCAGCAGCTTTCGCGCGTCCGCCTGCACCGGCCTGCACGCCCGTCCAAGGTCCCCGGACCCTGTTGCCCCGCTGACGCCGCCACGCCATCGCAGCCCCGGCCCATGCACCGCCGCCCTTCTGCCTCGCCACCCTGCCGCCCCACTGCCGCAGCCCCAGCCCACGCGCATGCCGTCCCGCTGCCGCGCGACCGCCACCCCGCAGCCGCGCGCCCACCCTCCGCCGCCCCACTTTGTCCGCCCCGACACCTGCCCGCCTGAGTGCCCGCCGCGCCAATTCAAAGTACGCTCAAAGCTCCTGCCTTTAAATTCACGTCTCCACAACTAAAGTACATAACTTGCATGCATTGAATCACATTGAGATTACTTAGATAAATTAGAACTACATACTTTTATTGAGTTTCAGCTGTCCTGCAACCCACAAACATGAAATTGTAGGGACTCGGCTGCACCATTTTGTTTAATCTATTTAAACCGTTTAAACAGCCGCTGACCTGTTTAAACCGGTCAGTTGTTGAAATGGCCATTTAGGGCCTAAACTACACCAAAAAAGTGTATGTCTACCATTTAAACACGTTTAAACGGTCGTTTAATACCGTTTAGGATAACACTGCATTTACATTATGTTTACTGCTTTGCAATGTATAATGTCATTTACATTATGTTACATTAGTTTGCAATGTCGTATCACTACCAGCTTCATTCGTGCAATTTGTTGTAGTTTTGAAAATGGGTGACGACCATAGGGTGATGTATAATGGATGGAGTTCAACTGATGCGCACACTATGGAATGGGCTCATATCGCAAATGTTTTTGTGAACCAAGCCCTTGGTAGTGGTGCTCGTATTGCAAAGTGTCCATATAACAAGTGCCGGAATCGTCGACGTCTCTATAGGTCTGAAATGGAGCCGCACCTTTGCGAGCACGAATTTATGCCTGACTACTCGGGAGCATAAGGATATGGAGCACCCCGGTGAGGCGGTCAGAAACGAGGATGAAGATCGTATGGATAAGATGATAGCGAATGTTGGTAGATTATACAAAAAGAAGTCACCGCCGGAGGAGGTGCAGAAGTTTTACATGCTCCTTGCCACCTCAAATGAAAAAAGTGCATGAGGGCACCAGTGTGACTGGTCTGCAGACGGTCACACGACTAATGGGGATGAAGTCCAAGTACAATTTTGCGAACAATTACTACAATGGTATCTTGAAGCTGATCAGTGATCTTCTTTCGTCAAATCATAAGATGTCGAAAGACCTATACCAATCTAAGAAGCTTTTGGCCGGTCTGAGCATTAATTATGAGAAGATTTATGCGTGCGAGAATAATTGCGTGCTGTTTTGGAAGGAACACAAGAACAATACTCATTGTATGCACATATCTATCTATGTGGAGGTTCTAAGCGATGATGGATAGGAAATAACTACAAAAGTATCGATCAAACAACTTCAATACATGCTTATCACGTCAAGGCTTAAACGGTTATTTTTGTCCCAAGAAACAACGAAGCAGATGAGGTGGCAATCTGAAGGGATACGTGAGAGCGATGACAAATATGTTATGGCACATCCTTCAGAAGGTGCGGCTTGGCAAGCTCTAGACCGTTTTGGTCTGGAGTTTGCGAGAGATCCTAGAAATGTTCATCTTGGGTTGTCAACAGATGGTTTCACTCCTTTCAGCACCAGTAACAGATCATACTCTTGTTGGCTAGTTTTTACCATGCCCTACAATCTCCCTCCCAACGTGTCTGAAAGAAGGATACATATTTCTCACGGCCATCATTCTTGGTCATAAACATCTAGGGAAGAAAATCAATGTGTTTATGCAACTGTTGATTGAAGAGCTGAAAGAGCTGTGGCAAGGGCTAAAGGCATATGACAGTCACCTGAAATGTTAATTTACCTTACGTGTCGCTTATATATGGTCAATCCATGATTTGTTGGCATATGGGATTTGGGTTGGTTGGTGTGTCCACGTACAGTTGTGTTGCCCCATATGTATGGCTGACACTGATGCCATCAGGCTGAAAAATGGAAAAAAGTTTAATTTCTTTGATTGTCATCGACAATTCCATCCTTCAAACCATGGTTTAAGGAGCGATACACAATCATTCCTGAAAGGCAGAACAGTTACAAAAGGTCCACCTTGTCGATTGATAGGCGAACAAAAAATGGCATGGCATGCAAAGCTAAAAGAGCCTGCAGAAGGTGGGTTCGAAGGCTATGGTTAAGAACACAACTGAACTCATATTTCTTTTTTTGGGAGCTACCATACGCAAAGGCGCTGCTTTTACCATACAACATAGACTTTATGCACCGGGAGCGTAATGTCGTTAAAAGCATAATAATCATGTGTTTTGATTTTACCGATAAAAGCAAAGATAATTTGAATGCGATGAAAGAATTAGCTTATCTTTGTGATCCTTCTAGCCTTGAGAATAGAACAAATGTAAGTGGAAATGAATGTAGGCCACGAGCTCCATACCGTGTCAAGCCAGAAGAAAGAAAGAGAATACTTAGATGGTTGAGAACATTGAAGTTTCCAGACCGCTATGCAACTAACATAAGACGATGTGTTAATCTCAGCACCGGTAAACTCAACGGGTTGAAGAGTCATGATTACCATATTATCATGGAAAGACTTTTTCACACCCGGTTTCTCCGAAGAACAACCGAGTGAATATCACATGTATGCCAGGATCATTTTCTCATACATGTGATGACAAATAGTGAAGCATCATTTATTACAAGCCAGGTGTCGAATATAAATATGTCTTACAAAGCATACGTCTCGATGGACGATAATAAGTTCATAACATGTAAATAAACTAGCAGCGGAATATTATTGTTGTGGGCTCCGTCACAGGCGTTGCCCGGGGGACTCCATGAACCTAGAATCCTTCTTCGGATCCGAAGTCTTGATCATTAAACACCACATCATCCCCTTGACCTGAGCAGCAATTTAAACCAACAAATATGCAAGGTTGAGTACCCTTGGTACTCAGCAAGTGTGGGAAAGTTATGTCATGCATGGCTAGAGCAAGGAGAGGCTGAACTCATGGTTAAAGCACTACGCAATTATTACCTACCACCTTAGCTTATTAAGCACCTACATTACTACACAGGTGAAATGGTCCCAATCTCCCATCCCATCATCATAATCAAATAACCATAACATCATTTCCAATGTTAAGCTCCCCGCTTAACATCCACAACTTCCAAAGTCATCATCCTCTAATCATGAATAAGTCCAAGCCGCTCTTGACCGTGAGCACGGCTGTCATGATAGTTTTGACTCTGCAGAGTTTGCACCACTGTACCCACATGTAGTGATTTCAACCCCCGTTGTCGGGTGGACTAAAAGAACCTCCATTATGCCAGTGGCTACGGACCACATTCACACTTCCCAGGTGTGTAGCCAGAAGATCACTACGAAGCCTTTACAAAGGGATTCCCGACGAGAGTGGGCCCACTGATTTCATCTCTAACAGCATACAAGAGGCTCCAACCCCGCTGTAGTGGCCCCCTCTTGAGCCTTGCGGTTCATATGGTAGTCCAGCTGACATCTACTCCCCGCACCATTCAACACACCCATACTACGCCGGGGATACACCTAATTAATTGGCCAAGCTGCCCGATCTCAGCATGTGGATGGCACGGTAAAGCCAGGTTACATGCTCCATGAACCGGTCCTTAGGATCTAGACAAGTACTAAACACAAACCCGAGTCTCGTGCACCCAGCACCAACCAAATCATCCAACTTGCCTCGATCCCTACCTCTACATAACTCATAATGTCTCATTCAAGAGTAAGGTAAATAAATTGATGATCTCATATCCCAATTATCCCATTCTAAGCATGGCTAAGCATAAGCATGTAAATAAATGATATGATAAAATAAATCCCAACCCAAGCTACAAGTAAACAATATAATGCAATTCTAGGGAAACTTCCTAGCATGGGTTTCATATTTCAATTGACAATGCAAATAATTCTATCTACACATCCTAGCATAGGATCAAAGTGGTCAAGGACACTTGCCTTCTTCCTGCTGCTCTGTGAATAGGAAGTCTTGATCTTGGAAGGGAAGAACTTGCTCTGGGGCAGGTTCGACTCATGCCAACACACATAGCAAAAGAAAACAACAATCCATAAGACATAGTTCACACTTTCACTCCACACATACATACATATGATAGTCATTCACATTTCTAAGTGTTGTGGTTACTCTAGATGTGTTGATTTTTAGCCTACATGCACTTTTAAACATATGTATATGATTTCTAACTTTTGTATTCAGATTTCTGTTTGCACACTATATATGAATTTCCAATTTAAATAAATTCTTTAATACACTCTTTAGCTACCAAGTTTGCATGGAAGGTAATTTCCTACTCCCAAATGGGTTTTCAGATCTTCTACCAAATCCTAAACTGAAGTCTTTGGATTTGGAGACTTCATTTATCATGTTCTAGTTATGCATTCCTATTTTCCTATATTTTCCAGATTTATTTTCTATGCCTAGAAGTGAGTTTTAATATTAAATAGTAGGGCATATCATCTAAACAGAATAGGTTCTGATCTAAAATATTAAATAATATATTTTGGAACTTCTCCTCTGATGTGAACTAATTTAAATTTATTTTACCAATTTTCAGAATTATTTCCTAGCCTAAAATATGTTTCTATAACTAATAAATATGAACAATCAACTAGACAGATTCATTTCAGCTTAAAATCTATTTTTAACTCATTCTAAAGTTTTCCAAGTGCTAGGAGAGTTTAAATTTGAATTTACAATGTGTTTGCCTCACCTTTTAAATTTTAAATCCTAATCACATATTCTAAATCCTAAATTTAATATCATATAGGGTTAAAAAGGTAAACTCACCCCACTACAGGGTCTATTATATTATTCCATAAATTTCCAGGGGTCTAACTACACATAACAGAGGAGTTTTCCTAATTTTTACTAAGTCCAGGGGCTAAAACTGAATTTTAAATGAATTTACATGAATTTCTGAAGTTCCAGGGGCTAGATCAGAAGTTTCTGGGGCTAGCTCGTGTTTTCCGAGATCCCCAGGGGGTAGCGCGTAAGAATCCCGGCCTTTATAATGCGGGGCTGATGTGGACCGTCCGATTTAAAGTGGACAGCTCAGATTACATCATCAAACCGGTACGCGTGGATTTTAATTCTACCGTGCGATTTAAAATAGACGGTGCATAAGCGGCCACGTCGCTCTGACCGTGCGCGGGCGGCGCTGCCCGGCGGCGCGCGGCGGCAATCTCGCCGGAAAACTTCGGATCTTCGTCTATTCTTCCTAAAACTGGGATTTCATGGCATAGATCGGTAGAGGGGAGGTCGGGGATCTCACCTCGGGGTTTTTCTTGAGCTCGGAGGTCGTGGAAGGCGGTCGGCGACGAGGTCCGAGATGGAATCGCTGCGGTGCTCGTCGGAGCTGTGCCTAGAGCGCAAACCACCGAGTCTTCTGCACCTGCATGATTCCCCGGAGGCGGTGGAACACGATCGGCACGTTAGATCAGAAAACCCGAGCAGAGATCGAGAGAAAACGGTGATCGGAGCTTCGGTTCTCACCGGGAGGAAAAACAGCCGATCGTGTGGGAAAAACGGGGCAATGCCGGCGTTTTATAGACGAGGGAGGGTGGCGTGTCTGTTCGGATCGAGCCGGAGTCGTCCGGGACCGGGAGTCGGGCAGGGGACGCGGATTTTCGGAGTCGGTTGCGATCGGGCGCGGGGAAGAGTCCGGCTGTTGGCGCGAGCCGGAGGTGAGGGATGACAAGCGGGCCCCGCGTGTCAGTGAGGAAGAGAGAGAGGAGCGCGTGGCTGCGGGCTGGCGCGGGGGCGGGTGGGCCGGCTGGTGGGTTTCGGCCCACTGGCCGGGGGTTTTGTTTTTTCTTTTTCTTTTTCTTTTCTGTTTTGAGTTGAATTTGAATTCCAATTTGAATTTGAATTTCTGCACCACATGCAGTACGTCCAAAAATTTTTAAATTCCCCTCTTAATAGGTTTTGGGGTGTTACAGACTTGTACAGGTAATGTTCCATGGCTACTTCTAACCTGATTTATGGAAGATATTTGTTGTAACACCCTCAATTTCACTACCAAGCATTGCATACATTTTTCATATAGGAAAGCATTTAAAAAGATGAAGAAATAAAGACAGGGATATAGAAGCAAATAAAATAGAAAAAGGGAATAGAAATGGGAAATAATGAAAATAACTAGGAAAGGAAAAGAAATAAAAAGAAAAATAAAAATAAATAAAATAACCAAATTGGGCCACCCAAATTTTTTCCAAAATTTCCCCCTTCCCCAATTTTTCCAAATTTTTCTCAATTTGCCTGATTTTCCCCAATTCCCCCAAAATTCCCCTAGGGGGAATTTCCCCCACATTGGGGGGGGGGGGGGGTTCCCCCAAATTGTCCGCACCAAATTAGGGGGGCTAATTGGGCCCTACCCCCTTGGCCGCCACCCATTTGGGGGGGGGGGGGGGGAACCCTAGTCCCCCACCTCTAGGACTCTTTTGTTCCCCCCACCTCTAGGACTGTTTTGTTCTCCTACCTCTAGGACTCTTGTTCCCCCACCTTTAGGACTCTTTTGGGCTTTTATCTTCTAATTAAATCCTAGCCATTGGATGCAAATAAATAATAAAATCCTAGCCATCCTAGCTCTTTTCCCCCTTGTAAATATAACTCCCCCCTAGACGCCCACCCCTTTGCCGCTTTTGGCCGCTGCCCCCCTTGCTGCCAAGTCACCAACCCC
Organism: Neostapfia colusana; assembly: GCA_030760725.1. Classification (NCBI taxonomy): domain Eukaryota; kingdom Viridiplantae; phylum Streptophyta; class Magnoliopsida; order Poales; family Poaceae; genus Neostapfia; species Neostapfia colusana. The sequence continues at coordinate 23,199,787 of JASWHV010000019.1, read as the reverse complement.
GGCCCCCCCTGCAGGAATTTGGCCACCGTCGAGCCCTGTCACGCCTCGCCGTCGCCAGAAAAGAAGCCCCGACGTGCTGCCCTACCCGCAGCCCCATAATTCTCCACAGAAAATCCTCCGCTGATGTCATTGCTAGGAGGGAGGCCCTGCCGCAAGGAAGAAGTGAGGTAGGTCTTCGTTACCCCTCTTACAACGTCGCCGCTGTTTCTACGCACCCGTTTTCTTCGCCCCCTTCGAGCAGAAACTTCTGCGTGTGGACAGACCATGTTTTGGTCAATTTTGACAGTGGAATTGATCTACACCATGTGTCAAGATCATCACCACGTCCACACTTGATCCAAGCAACCTTGATCACCATAAAACCCCATGGAAGCCTACTAAAACATGCAAGAACACGTACAAACTGGTTTCATAAAACTGCACCATAGGAATTGCATTCATTCACCTCATTGCATCTTGAGTAAAGTTTGTGCATGATAATTGATTGCTGTAAATTTTGTATGTGCGTGGTCGTGAGTAGAAGGACAAGCTCAAGAGGCCGTCTACAAGGAGCTACAGCACCAAGACATCGAGACACTTGAGCAACACGAACCATGGAAGCAAGGTAAGTGTCCCTTGACCATATTGATCCCATGTTTTTGAAACTGTTTTGCTTGCGAAAACTTGTATGCTTGTGTCAACTTGACGGGAGACCCATTTATAGGAGTTTACTAGTTTTGTTAAGCCATCCTTATCGCCGGGAAAGTTGATGAGTCGGGTATGGTTATTTTTCCTTTTTGCTTCGATCAACTTACGGGATACGGGAAGCTGAAATAAAACTTGTTAGCTACTGCACTCATATGAATAAAGATGATAAGAACTTGATGATGTTAATGAGAATGGAATCGGGGAGATCTAGGCGAGCTTGGTTCGTGGATGTCGCTGTATGAGATGGTGATTTGCTCGCCATAGATCTATGGACAGATTCATGCGAGCACATGCCAAGAAAACAGTGCCACCACGAGGCCAAATATGGGTGCGGCTTAGCTGACTAATTAGGTGTGTTGCTAGCTTGTTATGGACCATTGGATGGCGTGGGGAATGGGAGTCGAGGAGAACTGCCCTAGGAACTGCATGGCACACGAGAGGTCCGTGGGTGGGAGAATGGAGATTCGAGCCTACCGTTGAAACCTCAGTGGGTCCTTACATCCTAGTAGCCCCTTTGTAAAGGCTATTTTGTGATCTCTTGGCCATACACCGACGGTTGTGTACTGGTATAATGGAGGTTCTCTCTATTCACCGACGGGTGATGAAATGACAAACTTGTGGGTGAAGTGGTGCCACGTCTGTAGAGTGTAAAACTATCACGATAGCCGTGCTTCCGGTCACAACCACCTGGCCAACTTCCATGATTAGAGGCAAAAACTTGGGATGTTTATTTGGGTATGGTCATTGGGATTGGTTTTGGGACTGTTTTGGGTCATGACAATGAGTTTGGTTTTGGTTATATGAAAATGAGATGGTTACTAATATTTATGAGTATGAGATGAACTTCAGAATGAGTAATGGCTGGTTGAGACTTGGTAAATGTTGAAATATGGTGAAGGAATATTGCTGAATTACTTGGTTATGATGGGATTTAACTCACCAAGAAATAGTTACTGTTTTTACCATGTTTGTGAAATAAAATTGGCTTGCTGCAATGAACCTTTTTATTGCCTACCTTTTTGTAAGTTACATGCCATACTTTTCCTGCACTTACTGAGTACGACATGTACTCACCCTTGCATTCCCACATATACATCAGCTACAGGAGAAGAATACTTTGAAGAACAAGTGGAGTACTAGGCGTGCGCACTACCGTCAACCAGTGTTTAAAAAAGCGGTAGAAAAAAGTGAGCGGAGGAGCTCCGCCTAGCGCCTAGGCGGTTCGCAAAAAGCAGTGTTAAATCTATATAATATATAATATATATGTATATTTTTAAATTTAAAAATATTCAATAAATAAAATAAGATGAGATAGAGTGTGACACTATATTGTGTAGGCAGCCAGACACTAAGACATGGCACTACTACCTTGCTAATAGCAACCGCCACCGATAGGGATGAAAAAAATTAGACTTAGTTGTTCTTTTTATATGGACACACAAAGCGGTGGAAAGCGGAAGAAAGCGGACCGAAGCAGAAAAAAGCAGCCCGACCACTTAATACCGCCGCCTAGGGAAAAGCGAAGCGGTCCGGTGTCACTCAGCGCCTAGGCAGGGCTTAAGCGGCCTAAGCGACCGCTTTTTTAAACAGAGCCGTCAACATGCCTATGGAGTTGAAGTTGGAGCCTGCTATCTTAGTCATTTTCCGCTGTCGTTTAGAGTATTTCGCTGCAAGAATAAGTTATATATTCATGATTGAGACAATGAGTCAATGTAATAAAGTACTTAAACACTATTCGTACGTGGTTATATTCTGAATTTCAGTTTGTGAAGTAGACGTGTATGTGTGATGAACATCCTGGGCACACATGCGAATTCACTTGGTTCATTTTCGGAACCGGGTATCACAAATTGGTACCAGAGCCACGTTGACCGTAGAAGGCAAGACTAGGTAGAATGGACACTCTAAAACACATAGGAACACCCCTCTAAACTGTTATTTTCGAAAATTGCTTGCTGCTGCACTTTACTTGTCAATCCAGCCACCGCAAAGTGCTATTTTCAGCCCCTCTTTTTCTCTTCTTTTGGTCAGCAACACTTTTGTTTTCGTGCTTCATAGCTTCTGAAGTTTTTGAGTTATTTTATTCTTCTCTAAAGTTTCTCATTCTTATTTATAGATGCCGGTGAATAGGAACACATCACGCATGAGAACTCGTCCACCACCACTTGGGAGTGCACTTAACCCCATTGAGGTGTCCGATGGACCATATTGGGAGGAGGTGAAGATGGAACCTCATGATGAAGATGAAATCAGTAGCTCTATGCACGAGGAAGAGGATCTGGAAGAGGTAGAACCAATCAAAGATGACATGGAAGATGATCCACAAGAACAGTAGCGTTGGTACGCACCTCAGGAGGAATTTCACGCGGGCTTACAAACAGCGGAGCCTCATGAAGCTATGTCGGAAGGAGATGGATCCCAAGAGGAGCCACCACATGCTGAGGCCTAGAATGAAGGTTATGAATGGGCCAACCGTTCAGTTCAAGAATTCCGGTCTGACGGGATGGAGGGAGGGCACATATCCTGGGAGCTTAAAGAGTTCCTGGATTGCTGGAGCCTATACCTGGAATATCTTCTCATGAAAGTCCCTCGTGTCGGACATGAAGAGTGGAAGGCTGAGATAACCATCCTTTCTAACGGTAGGGTTGTCACCCGGCACTTCGCACCCACATGGAGAGCTACAAGGGCAGAAGCTATTGATGATGCCGCATGGGATGCACTCACAAGACTGTGCTACGCTTTCCGTGAGCAGCTTGAGAACACTACTTTTGGGCTGCACCCATATCGGAAGAGTGGTACAAGGGAGATCATTGGACCCCATGGAGGATCTCTTTCCAACCCACAAGCTGATGATAAGTCTAAGAGGTTGCTCGTGGAGTTAGGAAACCGCTATGCAAGCGCATAAGAAGAGATCCATTACCTCCGCAAGAAGCTGTATTTGCTGGAGAAACAAGAGGAGACTCGTGCCAACGCGGGAACAAATGGATCATCAGCGTCATCTATCCCTACATGGACTGCCGACTCCCCATGGTGTGTGCCCATGTATGGACCACCCTCGTCACACGGCGAGAACAGCACCGGTTCTCATGATTAAGTTAGGTTTCCATTGAATAAAGCTGTAATAGGAATGTTTAGATCATAGTAAGTCAAATAATTGTGGTGTGCAGAAATTTTTATGATGATTACGTGTGATTGTGTGCTGGTGTGAGTTGTGGGACACTTCGGTGAATGTACACATCCACACATAGTGGAGAGATGAGAGATGCTTCTGCACTTGTTCACATCCTCATATAGGCTCAAATTAATAAAAGAAGATTACTTAGTTCATACACCTTGATGCATATAGTTAGGGATCATTCTAAATCTTTCGTTCCTACTCTACTCTCTCTCTCCCAGATGGTGAGGGAAAACTCCAACCGTCAACAATGGAACGCTCAACCACAGGAGGATGGCAATGTTGAAGTTCCTGAAAATGCCAACCCCGGGGCTGATGCAAGCAACCTTGAACAGTTGATGGCTATGCAGAACCAGCTCATGCAAACTATGATACAAACGTTGGGACAGCTGCAGGCCAACAACAACAACAATCCTAACCCCGTTCCTGCACCCCCACCACCACCACCGTCGGCTCACAACAGATTGGGAGAGTTCATCAGGACTAGGCCACCTACTTTTGCACAAGCTAATGATCCTATGGAGGCTGATGATTGGCTGAAGTCTATGGAAAAGAAGCTTGCTATTGTTCAGTGCAATGATCGGGAGAAAGTTCTCTTCGCATCGCACCAACTTATGGGAGCAGCCGCTGATTGGTGGGACGCTCTTTGCAATGTTCATGTCAACCAGGAGACTATCACTTGGGCTGAATTCAAGGAGAGTTCGCTCTCACTATATCCCTGCAGGAGTCATGATGCTTAAAAGGTAAGAGTTTGAAGGTCTCCGTCAAGGAAGGAAGATCACGAATGAGTACCTCAACAAGTTCACGCATCTGTCAAGGTATGCTCCAGAAGATGTCAACTTGGATCGCAGAAAACAGTACTTGTTCATGAGGGGATTGAACAATGAGATTCAAGTTTAGCTGCTCAACAATGACTATGCAAACTTCCAAAGGCTCGTAGACAAATCTATCATGGTGGAGAGCAAGATCCGCAGGATTGAACAAGAGGGCAAGAGGAAGATGCCATATCAAGGACAGCCACAAGGGAGCAATGTACGTCCCCATTTCATGCCACAAGCTGCACCATACTATGGCTCGTCCGCTTCTACTTTCCGCCCTGCAAATCCACCTCGCTCCAATTAGCCACCGCAGCAACGTCCTGTTATGCAAGCATCTCGTATGCCTATGCATCCTCCGCCCCATCCCAACATGGGCGCCTATGCTCAAAACCAGCCTCACCCCAACACTCCTGCTGTTGTGGGAAACAAGGCATGTTTTTCATGCGGAGATGCGGGACACTTTGCAAGTCAGTGCCCGAAAAAAAGTCTTGGACAGCCGAGCAATGCACCTAAGCAGAACCCACGGCCAAATGGAGGAGCTATGTACGGTAACCGTGGAGAGCAGAACTATGCTCGTGGCAATATGAATCACGTCTCCGCTGAGGAAGCACAACAAGCTCAGGACATCGTGATTGGTATGTTTCTCACCAACTCCAACCCAGCCACTGTCTTATTTGATTCCAGAGCGTCGCATTCATTTATATCATCCAAGTATGTTGCCAAGTATAACCTGCCCATATCCCACATGAAACAAACTATGTTGGTTAATTCTCCCAGTGGAGAGATGAGGACTAATATAGTATGTCCAAAAGTAAGCCTTAAAATAAGGGGGGTAGACTTCCTTGCCAACCTTATTGTCTTGGATTCCCAAGGGATTGACATAATACTTGGAATGGATTGGTTAAGCAAGCACAACGGAGTGATTCAATGTGCTCAGAGGATCGTGCAGTTGACGAGTGAGCATGGTACTCATATTAAGTTTAAAGCAGCACAACCTACAATGGAGAAGCCAGTGCTGAACCACATCGAAAAAGTGACAATGGAAAGCATTCCGGTGGTTCAAGAATATTCAGATGTGTTCCCAGAAGGACTTCTAGGTATGCCACCTGACCGGGACATTTAATTTTCCATTGATTTAGTACCTGGAACTGCACCTATAGCAAAGAGGCCATATAGGATGCTTGCTAATGAATTAGTGGAGCTCAAGAAGCAAATTCAGGAGCAGCTAGAAAAGGGTTTTATACGCCCAGGCTCATAACCGTGGGGAGCCTCCATGCTCTTCGTAGACAAGAAAGTTGGGACCCAAAGGATGTGTGTGGACTATAAGTCTCTCAACGAAGTGACGATCAAGAATAAATACCCGCTGCCCCGCATAGAGGACCTATTCGATCAAATGAAAGGTGCCCGGATTTTCTCCAAGATTGATCTTCGGTCGGGATACTTCCAGCTGAAGATTAAGCCCTCCAACATACCCAAGACTGCATTTGGAACACGGTATGGTTCGTATGAATATACTGTTATGTCATTTGGGTTGACGAATGCACCCGCATACTCTATATACCTCATGAATAAGGTCTTCATGGAGTACTTGGATAAGTTCGTCGTGGTTTTCATCGACGACATCATGGTGTATTCGAAAAGCGAGGAAGAACATGAAGAACACTTGAGATTGACATTGCAGAAACTGCAAGAGCATCAATTGGATCCTAAGTTCAGCAAGTGTTAGTTTTGGCTAAAGGAGATATCGTTCCTAGGCCACATCATCTCCGAAGGAGGAGCATCGGTTGATCCCGGAAAACTGAGAGATGTTTTGAAGTGGAACCAACCGCAGAATGTGACGGATATTCAGAGTTTCCTTGGGATGGCTGGATACTACCGCCGGTTCATCAAGGATTTCTCCAAAATAGCGAAGCCTATCACTGAATTGCTGATGAAAGGGAAAGCATTTCAGTGGACACAAGCATGTCAAGACAGCTTTGAGGAGCTAAAGAAGAGATTAACAACAGAGCCAGTTTTGGTATTGCCAGACGTTAGCAAGAGTTTCGATATATATATATTGTGATGCATCAAGACAAGGGATTGGATGTGTGCTCATGAAAGGAGGCTAAGTGGTAGCCTATGCATCGAGGCAATTAAAGAAACATGAGCTGAATTACCCCACACATGACCTGGAACTTGCAGCCGTGGTACATGCCTTGAAGATTTGGAGGCATTACATCCTTGGTCACCGATGTGAGATATACACGGATCACAAAAGCCTCAAGTATATATCCACGCAAACGGATCTGAATTCGAGGTAATGTCGATGGTTGGAACTCATCAAGGATTATGATGTTGGAATCAACTATCACCCCGGAAAGGCCAATATAGTACCTGATGCGCTGAGCCAAAAGGGAGCATGTCACCAACTCAGGGTTCAGGAACTGCCACTCGAGTTGCGTAAGGAGTTTGAACAGTTACATCTCGGGTTCTTGAACGAGATGGAGGTGGCAGAACTGAATCAACATTAGAACAAGAGATACGAGATGACCAAGCAACATATGAAGAAATAAAGGAAATCAAGGAAAGAATCCAACAAGGGATAGTAAAGGATTTCAAGGAAGACGAGAATGGCACGCTTTGATTAGGGAAAAGGATTTGTGTGCCTAACGTGAAGCACATCTGCAACACGATACTAAAGGAGGCGAATGACTCGCCTTATTCCATACACCCCGGCTGTACAAAGATGTACAAGGACCTGAAAACATGCTATTGGTGGGATGGTATGAAAAGTGATATCGCTGAATATGTTGCCCTATGCGACACGTGCAAACGAGTGAAGGCCGAACACCAAAGACCCGCTGGTTTATTGCAGCTACTGAAAGTACCCGAGTGGAAGTGGGAAGACATCAGCATGAATTTCATAGTCAGATTGCCATGTACTAAGTCGAGCTACAACTTCATTTGGGTTATAGTGGACCGATTGACGAAATCAGCCCACTGTATCCATGTTAGGACCAAGGACACCGTCACGCAATTAGCCGATCTGTATATGGAGCAAATCGTGTGTCGTCATGAAGTTCTGAAGAGGATAGTTTCAGATCCAGGTTCACTATTTACCTCTAGTTTCTGGAAGAAGCTGCATGAAGCCATGGGTACGCGGTTGAATTTCAGCTCCGCATATCACCCGCAAACCGACGGACAAACCGAGAGGACAAATCAGATTTTGGAAGACATGTTGAGAGCTTGCACCTTGAAACATGGGCGTAGTTGGGATAAGAGTTTGCCGTATGCTGAATTCTTGTACAACAACAGTTATCAAGCCAGCTTGAAGATGTCACCTTTCGATGCATTGTATGTTAGACGGTGCAGAATGCCGCTGTTCTGGAATGAAACCGGAGAAAGCCAAGTATTCGGACCCGAAGTGCTGCAAGACGCCGAAAAGCAAGTCCAAACGATACGTGAAAACTTGAAGGCCGCTCAGTCGCGACAAAAGGGTTATGCGGATAATAGGTGAAGAAGATTGACCTTCGAAGTTGGAGACTTCGTGTCCCTTAAGGTGTCGCCTATCCGAGGCCAACAACGGTTCAACGTTAAAGGAAAATTAGCACCTCGCTACATCGAGCCATTCAAGATTTTGGGCAAGCGAGGAGAGGTAGCCTATCAACTAGAGCTGCCAACGCACCTCTCCAATGTGCACGACGCGTTTCACGTATCCCAACTCAAGAAGTGCTTAAGAGTATCAAAAGAACTGGTATTAATGGATGAGCTAGAGCTTCAAAAGGATCTGACCTACGCGGAACACCCCGTCAAAATCTTGGAAGTAAAGGAATGGGTCATGAGGAATATAAGTGATTCGTTGGTGCAAGGTACAATGGAACCATCATACAGAAGCCGAAACTACATGGGAACGTGAGGAAGATCTCAAGGCGGAATTCCCTCATCTTTTTTCCACTCTATCGAATCTCGAGGGCGAGTTTCATTTTAAGGGGGGTAGGTTGTAACACCCTCAATTTCACTACCATGCATTGCATACATTTTTCATATCGGATAGCATTTAACAAGACGAAGAAATAAAGAGGGGAATATAGAAGCAAATATAATAATAAAAGGGAATAGAAATGGAAAATAATGAAAAAATAGGAAAGGAAAAGAAATAAGAATAAGAAGAAAAATAAATAAAATAGCCAAATTGGGCCACCCCAAATTTTCCCCAAAGTTCCCCTTTCCTAATTTTTCCAATTTTTTCCCAATTTTCCTGATTTTCCCCAAATTCCCCAAAATTCCCCTAGGGCGAATTTCCCCCACATTTGGGGGATTTTCCCCCAAATTGTCCGCACCAAATTTGGGGGGAACCCTAATTGGGCCCACCCCCTTGGCCGCAGCCCATTAGGGGGAACCCTAGTCCCCCTCCTCAAGGACTCTTTTGTTTGTTAGATAAGCCTTGTACGTGTGAGTGTGTTTATTTGTTTGTTTGATCTGATGTGTGAGTGTGGGTGCGTGTCGCACGGCGACCAGTAGAAGAAAGAGCTCGTTCATGGCTTTGCATGGCGAGCTCGTCGTGTGCGACGAGGTTGCGGGCGAGTGCGTCCGAGTGCTGGAGCGGGCGATCTCCTCGTTCAGTTAGATCGTGAGCGTTTGTCTCATAGGATTTAGCTCCTCCACGTCCGTTTCTTGTTTTTCCGTTGAGTACAACTGGCCGGGCGACTGGAGCTCATCAGCGCCGCCGCAACTCCTCGAGTCATCTACTACTCGTATCAACAACCAAAACAACTCACCACACCCGATCTTGGAGCTGACAATTGGCATCAGAGCCAGCGAGGGAGATGGCTGGAGATGGATCGTGATCACCGGCTGCTGACGGACGTCGGGGACGTTCCCTCTCGCGCAGGCCGAGAGGATCACATGTCGGTGGCGAGCGAGTAGTGGAGAGGATCGTCGAGAAGATGGTGCCGGCGGGGCCGGCGAACTATCCCATCCTGACGAAGACCAACTACAATGAATGGTCCCTGCTCATGAAGATCAAACTTAAGGCTCGGTCACTGTGGGAGGCAGTGAACAAAGGCGACGTTGATTTCCAGCAGGACCGGGTGGCATTGGATACCATTTGCAGCGTGGTGCCGGCTGACATGATCTCAACACTGGCGGTCAAGCCCACGGCGAAGGAGGCATGGGACTGCATCAAGACCATGCGCATCGGCAATGATCGCGTGCGCAAAGCAACTCTGCAGAAGGCCCGTCGTGAGTATGATTTACTCGCATTCCGGGAGGAGTCCATCGAAGATTTTGCGATGCTTCTGAATGGCCTCACAAACCAGCTCGCAACGCTCGGTGATCCGGAGCCTGAAGAAAAGGTTGTCGACAAATACCTACGCATCGCACGGACAAGGTATAAAAAACCGGTAATCTCTATTGAGACCCTGCTAGATTCTGCCAGTTTATCCATTGAGGAGATTACAGGGCGTCTGAGGGCAGCCAAGGATGACTGTGATGCCAGTGAGGCACGAGAAGAGGGAAAACTATATCTCACCGAAGAACAGTGGTTTGAGAGGTACAAACAGAAGGAGAGTACCGGTTCAAAATGGTCTGGAAATTCAGGGAAGCGAGGAAGGAGTAGCCAGAACGGGTGATCCAACCGGAGTTCTGGGTGGTCCGGCCAAGGTGACGGTACATCCAAGCAAAATCACAACAAAGATAAGTGCCACAACTGTGGTAAAATCGGCCACTGGGCAGGGGACTGTCGCAGCAAGCCAAAGAGGGAACAAGTGAAAGAACAAGTCTATCTTGCACAAGATGAAGAATCGAGTCTTCTACTGATGGAAGGAACGGTGACCACGCCGAGACAGGCATTGTCGCCAGCAGTTGTGAGCCCAGCAACACAAACTGACACATTATTTGTTTCCTCGCGGGCGAAGTCTGTCAAGGCAGTTGAACTCGTAGAAGAGACCGTGTTCAATGTCGTCGACAATGTGGAAGACCGGAGTGCCCGACGGTAGATTTTTGATACCGGTGCATCGAACCAAATGACCGCGGCACGCGGTGCATTCAGCACTCTGGACACCAGTGTGACAGGGAGGGTGAAGTTCGGTGACTGGTCGGTTGTGCAAATTGAAGGCTGCGGAGTCGTCCTCTTCAATGGAAAGAATGGAGCACACCATCCTCTGCCTAAGGTGTATTTCATACCTAGGCTCACTGCAAACATAATCAGCTGTGGACAACTAGATGAAGCAGGCTATCAGATCTTGGTGCATGGAGGCATCATGCAGGTACGAGACGACAATCTGCAACTGATAGCCAAAGTGCAGCGAACACCAGGAAGATTGTATGCACTTGATGTGGAGCTGGCCCGTCCGGTGTGTGTAAGGGCCTCAGTTTTGACACCTACTTGAAGTGTTCATCACCACACCACACACTTCATTTGAAGTAAGTTGATGAACACAAATGAAGAGCAAGTAACCACCATCAACATGCTCATTAGAGAACAAACTCACATATTGCAAAAGTGGTATTTCCCACATGTGATATAGGTGGGCTGGACATATGAAAACTCCTACACATTGCTAAGGATGTCCATGCCAAGTTTCACCCAAATTCGAAACCTTTTTGAGGTCATTTTGGGAATAGTTAGAAAGAGGCCAGTTTGAAACAACATTCAAATTCAAACTGTTTTTATCCCATGAATTTAAAAGTGGGAGGCATATTCTTATTCAACATATTTTTGTGAGCTCACACACCAATTTTCACTCCATTTGGAGTTGATCTTGACATGAGCTAAGTGGGACAAATTCAAACTTTATTTGAATTCAAAACTGAACTTGTGCTGAAATTCATTCAAACCAAACCCAATTTGAATTCTACTCAATTCAAATGGCTCATGGGTGAATAATTTGAATCACCAGGGGTATTTTGGGGCTCACTGTTTACAACAGTGATTAGGAGTAAATTTTAGAGGTTAAAACCCCGGGTGGGACCCACATGTCATAGAGAGAAGGAGGCAAAACTTGCACACAAAGTCACAGCCTCGGTGGGAAATTCCACCGAGCAGCTGTCGGCTGTGCCACCGAGCAGCTACCGGCGCCACCAGCTGCTTCCCCTCTCCGCGTGCTGGCGCCCAGGGCGGCTTGCTCGCGCCCCCACGCGACCGGCACCGCCTCCGCCGAGCAGGAGTCGGCCGGCTTTATCTTCTCGCGGGCAAACCCAAGCAGCGGCATTGTTTCTCGCCGCAGCTCTCTGCTCAATCGGGAAAACCAGCAAAACAATCTCCTCCTTCGTTCCTGAGCTTCTAGAAAGCAACCTGAGGTCGCACTCCACCTCCCCAACGCCAGAAACCCCGAGCTCCGACCTCCTTTGCCCGAAAACGATCGCCACTGCGGCGACCTAGCCTCAGCCGAGAGTCAGGCTCCCGTGGACAGCGTTGCATAGGTGTTTTCACGGTCCAGCAAGAGAGGCAACAGGAGCGCGCGATCACCGTGCTGCTCTCCTCCAGTTTTTGCTCCGGCGACCGTAAACCGAGCTTCCGGTACGGATTCTTCAAATTCTCGCTCTATGATCATTCGGTGGTTATCAAATCTTGCACATAGACGCTGGACTAGCCGGCGATCAAGTTCTTTTCTGCATCCGTGGCGTGAAACTGTCTAGGAGTGATGAATTTTGAGCTCGATCAAGGGCGGTCATGGCGGGCACGATCGGTCACACGGTGCCGACCGACTTGCCGCCATCCCTGAACCCTTTTGACACCTTGTCGAGCTTCCTAGAGGTACACTGATGCTGTAGGACCGTTTGTTCGAGGTGTTGGCGGGTTAGAACCCACGGTCGACGGCGCCGAACCTCAACCGAGACCGCGGCACGTCGCCGAGCTATTTCCGGTCACCCCCAGCCCGACCTGACACCACCGACGTGTTCCTCGATGTTGACAACCCCCTGGCGGCGATTTTCAGACCATGTGAGGTCCGGCAGCGGCGAGCCGGCGAGGTCGGCGGCGCGGGCGCGAGAGAACGGCGGGAGGAAGACGAAGCCGGTGTCACACCCGGTTTTTCCGAAGAAACAACCAAGTGAATATCACATGTATGCCAGGATCATTTTCTCATACATGTGATGACAAATAGTGAAACATCATTTATTACAAGCCAGATGTCGAATATAATTAAGTCTTACATCGCAAATGTCTCAATGGACACTAATGCTTCATCACAAGTAAATAAACTAGCAGCGGAATATTATTCTTTTAGGGCTCCATCACAGGCGTTGCCCGGGGGTCTTCATGAACCTAAAATCCTTCCTCGGGTCCAAAATCTTGGTCATTATACACCACCTCATTATCTTGACCTGAGCAGCAATATAAACCAACAAATATGCAAGGTTGAGTACCAATGGTACTCAGCAAGTGCGGGAAATTTATATCATGCATGGCTAGAACAAGGAGAGATTGAACTCATGGTTAAAGCACTACGCAATTAATACCTATCACCTTAGCTTATTAAGCACCTACATTACTACACAGGTGAAATGGTCCCAATCTCCCATCCCATCATCATAATCCAATAACCATAACATCATTTCCAATGTTAAGCTCCCCGCTTAACTTCCAAAACCATCATTCCTCTAATCATGAATAAGTCCAGGCCGCTCTTAACCGTGAGCACGGCTGTCAAGACAGTTTTGACTCTGCAGAGTTTGTACCACTGTACCCACATGTAGTGATTTCATCCCCCGTTGCCGGGTGGACTAAAAGAACCTCCATTATGCCAGTGGCTACGATCCACATTCACACTTCCCAGGTGTGCAGCCAGGAGATCACTACAAAGCCTTTACAAGGGATTCCCGACGAGCGTGGGCCCACTGAGGTTTCACCCCTAACAGCATACAAGAGGCTCCAACCCCGCTGCAGTGGCCCCCTCTTGAGCCTTGCGGTTCATATGGTAGTCCAGCTGACACCCACTCCCCGCACCATCCAACACACCCATACTACGCCGGGGATACACCTAATTAATTGGCCAAGCTGCCCCATCTCAGCATGTGGTTGGCACTGTAAAGCCGGGTTACATGCTCCATGAACCGGTCCTTAGGATCCAGGCAAGTACTAAACACAAACCCAAGTCTCGTGCACCCAGCACACAACCAAAACATCCAACTTGCCTTGATCCCTACCTCTACATAACTCACAATGTATCATTCAAGAGTATGGTAATATAAACTGATGATTCTCATGTCCCAAATATCCCATTCTAAGCATGGCTAAGCATATGCATGGAAATAAATGACATGACAAAATAATATCCCAACCCAAGCTACAAGGAAACAAGGTAATGCAATTCTAGGGAAACATTCCTAGCATGGGTTTCATATTTCATTTGACAATGCAAATAATTCTATCTACACATCCTAGCATAGGATCAAAGTGGTCAAGGACACTTGCCTCCTTCTTGCTGCTCTTGAAATGGGTAGTCCTGGTCTTGGAAAGGAATAACTTGCTCTTGAACAGGTTCTACATCACACCATCACACATAGCAAAAGAAAAACAACAATCCATAAGACATAGTTCACACTTCTTACTTCATACAAACCACACATTCACATTTATAAAAGTTCTTTACCATTATATGTGTTGTGGTTACTTTATGTGTGTTGAGTTGTGGCTTGCATGCACTTTTAACCATGTATATATGATTCCTACTTTTATGTCCACATTTATACTTACATACTATTTATATGGGTTTCCAATAAATTTCTTATATTCAACTACTACACCTTTTCACTACCAAGTGTGTATGAAAAGTATTTTTCTTCCCCATATGTGCCTTCATAATTTCTACCAACCCTAAACTGAACTCTTTGGATTTTTAAAAACTCCATTTATCATTTACTAGTTGCTATATTCTCAGATTTATATTCCTATGCATAATTGTGTATTTTATTATGAAACTAGTAATACACATCATCTAAACAGTATAGGTTTTGGTCCTAAATAATTTAATAACATATTTTGACCTTGGCCTCTGATGTAAACTATTTCATAATTATTTTCCCTATTTTTCTATAGCTATTCTTTACTTAAAAATGTGTCCCTATGCTAAATAATGTGAATAATAAATGAAACAGATTCATTTCAGCCCAAAATATATTTTTATCTCACTCCAAAGTTTCCTAAGTACTGAGAAAGTTTTTAATTAATTTTGACAATTATGTTTGTCCCACTTTTAAATTTTTAAACACTAGTTACATATTCAATTTTTCTAAATTAAATACTAAACAGGGCTAAAATAATGAACTCACCCCATTACAGGGTTTATAATATTATTTTCATAATTCCCAGGGGTCTAGCTACACTTATCAGAGGTGTTTTTCCTAATTTTTATTAAGTCCAGGGGCTAAAACTGATTTTTAAATGAATTTACATGATTTTCTGGAGTTCCAGGGGCTAGATCTGAAGTTTCCGGGGCTAGCTCTCAATTCCAGAGAACCCCAGGGGGTAGCACGTAAGAATTCCAGTCTTTATAATGCGGGGCTGACGTGGACCGTTCGATTTTAAACCGACGGCTGAGTTTATAACATCGAACCGGTACGCGGGGTTTTAAAGTCTACCGTGCGATTTAAAATAAACGGCGCACAAGCGGCCACGTCGCTCCGATCGAGCGCGGGCGGCGCTGCCGGCGGCGCACGGCGGCGGGAAGCGGCGATCTCGCCGGAAAGTTTCGGATCCTCGAGAATTCTGCCTAAAACTGTGATCTTATGGCATAGATCGGTAGAGGGGAGGTCAGGGATCTCACCTCGGGGGTTTTCTCGAGCTCGGTGGTCCTGGAAAGTGATCGGCGGCGAGGTCCGAGGCAAAACCACGGCGAAGCTCGTCGGCGCTGTGTTTACACCGTAACACTCCGAGTTTTCTGCACCTGCAAAGTTCCCCGGAGGCGGTGGATCAAGACCAGCGAGTTAGATCAGAGTTTCCGAGCTTAGATCGGCCAGAATTCACCGGCGAAGTCTCGGTGCTCACCGGAGTAAAAATCGGCGATCGCGTGGGAAAAACCGATCGGGGCTGGGGTTTTTATAGCCGGGGGAGGGCGGTGGGTCTGTTGCGATCGAGTTTGAGTCGTTTGGGACCAGAATTCGGGCTGCGGGACGCGGAAATCCGGTCGGTTGCGATCGCGCGCGCGGGAGAGAGTCCGGGGTCGCGGGGTTAGGGATAACAGGCGGGTCCCACCCGTCTGTGAGAGACGGCGCGGCGCGCGCGGGGGCGGGCTGTCGCGGGGGAGACTGGGCCGGCTGACGGGTTTCGGCCCACTGGCCGGTTTTTTTCCCGTTTCTCTTTTTCTTTTTCCATTTCTTTTCTGTTTTGAGTATGATTTGAATTCCAGTTTGAATTTGAATTTTTGCAAAACATGCAACACGTCCAAAAATTTTTAAATTCCCCTCTGAACATGGTTTAGGGTTTTGAATCAAAATTTGGGGTGTTACAGCCGGCTGGCCCACGTGTCAGCGGCTGAAGAATTTAAATCGGGATCGGGTGTGGTCGGGATCGGCTGTGTTGGCGTGCAAATACCCTGTGGGCCTCAGTGTGCCGGACACTTCCGCGCTCAACACGTGTCTCCGCGGGCCCCCGAGAGTTTAAACTTTTTCCCTGATTTTCAGAATTCTTCCAAACTTCAAATCCTCATAACTTTGGCTAGAAAGCTCCAAATCGAGTGAACCAAATTTTGTTGGATTCAGCTCTCCGAGCACTTTCCAGCAAATAATGTTTCACTTCATGAAAATCCTTAATTCTCCAGAATTAATTCCTCAAAGTTTAAACTGTTTGGAATTTTAACTGGAGAATCCTTTGGAGGAAGATCCTTAGATTTTGCTGGCATATTCACCAAAATATCCCTGAACTACCATTGAAATTTCAGATCCATTTGATCTCATTTGATCCACCTAATGGTGTGATTAGTGAAACTGTTCCAGAGAAAATAGAAAATGTTCAGAAACATTTTCAGAATTTTCTCTGAAATTGTTTAGCTCATATCTTTAGCTAGGAACCTTCAAATTAAGTGAGACTAACTCCATTAGAACCCTCTGAAAATCTAGTTTTCAGAAAGTCATAGTTTGTTTCATGAAAATCCTTAGAACACCCTAAAAGCCTTCAATTAAGGTCAAGTACATGATTAACTGTGGAGGGCTCAAATTAGCTTTGCTGCAACTAAAACTTGACCGAGTCTCTATTTAGGTTGTAACCAAGCCACAGTAAAAGTTTCACAGTCATTGGGTTTGTCTAGTAAGAGTTATAGACTTCACAAGTTTAAAAGTTAATACAACTGAATTTAAATTAATACATGTATTGCTTCTATCATGTAGTCGCTAAGGTCGAGGAGGAGCCCGAAGTCCTAGGCTTCGTTACACCGGAGGAACAGCTAGCCTACGACCAAGAGCAGCAAGGCAAGCTCCGGTTTGCATTAACCTATTTACAAATTTTTATTGTTTTGAGCACATACTTGAATACTATTGTTCCTTGCATTAGAGTCTTGTTTGGAAACCCAAGTGCATAGCCAAGAAAGCCATGGGTTGGGATTAGGATTGAAAACCTCGTTAGCCACTGCATTGCTAAGATAGAGTAGGATTCGGTACAAGTCGAGTAGTTGGAACTACTCGCGAGCATAGGCTAGAGGCACTCGACTCGGGTAGTGATAGCACATGAAACACATGGCAAGAAAAAGAGACCAAGCGGAGAGTAAGGGCAGCAGGACTTTGGGCCTGTGTGCTATAGCTCCGCTTGTGTCGATTAAGGACCGAGCCCTGTGCGGGCCTGTTGAACAAGCTAGAACAGTACCGAAGACCTACCGGCTATATGGGAACCGGGAAACCGATGTAACTCGGGTAGCTAGGTGTTGAGGCATAGTTGGTCGTTCAGAGGGTAGGTTGAGAGATCGAGGTGTAAATCAGCTGGCGGCACTGAGATGCGCATGCAGAGACCTCTTGCTCGGGAAAATTGGACCGGTTCAACATTTGGCTAACGGGTGAAAGGTAGTCGCGTACGGCGTCTGTGATGGTTGTTGTAGGCAACATCGAGTACGGGCGTACGTGACGGGTTGTTCGAGTAACCCTGCAGGTGTAAATCGATTGTAATCGCCGTCCCTCGCGGTCAGTGAGTACCACTTGTTCACTGTACCGTGACATAGAAATAACAGGCTTGTTGCATGTTAAAATGTTGCTGATTGAAAGATGGACTCTGATTGCTAATGATTTGCTGTAGTTTAGCGCTAACTAAAGTTCATTTCAACTTTGGGCAAAG
The DNA here is from genome assembly GCA_030760725.1 of Neostapfia colusana. Classification (NCBI taxonomy): domain Eukaryota; kingdom Viridiplantae; phylum Streptophyta; class Magnoliopsida; order Poales; family Poaceae; genus Neostapfia; species Neostapfia colusana. The sequence continues at coordinate 23,181,870 of JASWHV010000019.1, read as the reverse complement.
TACATGAGAGAAATCCGTTTCTTGTTTGATTGCGGCTCTCTCATGTGCCTTCGCGTAAGGTTCTCCACAACCTGCTGCTAAATCTTCAAAATAAGGTTCTACTAATTAGGCGAGTCCTTGCAAATGATTTTTACCTCATGTAACCCATTACCCCTCATGTAGAAGTTCCATGTTTAGGTGAGACGGGTCAGACTTGCTGAGCCTTTATGCTCACTGCTTGTGTTTGAAGCTTTTGCAGGGTTCTATGAGGAAGGGACTCCCGAAGAGGAGACGGAACCCCAGGAGGGGAACCCCGTCGAGTGGGAGTCGTGCACACCACAGAGTTAGTGTGCGTGTGTGCTAGCAAGGACACGTTCAAGGGCTGAACTTGCACTTGATGCGTAGTGTACGCCCGTGAGTGTAGACTGAACTTATTTTGATGTAAACATGTTCAGAAACTTGTTTATGTAATAAAATTTCGCTTCCGCTTTGTACCTTTGACGTGTGTTATACGGTGCTGTGCAACGCAGCACCCCTCAGCGTGATCCTGGCTCGACAAGACCGTGGGGTCGTGTCAGCGTTGGTATCAGAGCTCGCTTTGGGTTTAACGCACTACAAAGGTCATCTTTTTCAAAAATCCAGTGAGGAACGAGTTAGTAGCCCGTATAAGGATGTTATTAGCATATAGAAAGTGGCATACTAACCTATTTGTCTATGTCGGAAAATCGTGTATCTCGGGACGTTTATGTCCTGGGGGGTGCACGTAAGCGCTGTCCACCAGTGCGCACAAGCTGAAGGGTGGAACCCCACGGGTGGCAGGTAACCCGACTCGCTTAAATATCCTCTATGACTCTTCATGTCGTTCGGGGTATTCGAGCAACGTATATCCCTGGCGTGCGTGGTGCAATTTGGGAGACCCCGTCACGTGGTCTGAAACGTGAACACGTAACTCAAGGCGTGTTTGGCTTGAGAACATCCGGGCGAGTGATGACGGCCGGATGTACGAACTGTATGGATTCCGGGCTCGGTGTGCAGCCGAGTCTGATGATTGTTTGAGTTTCTGCAGGTAGCCTGACCACGAAACGGTAGATGTGTAGCATCTGTGTGCGAGCGACGTTTAGTGCCACTGAAATAACGAAGCCGGCTAAGTCCGGTATAGGTTTTGTTTGTGAGGACGTAGTACCGACATAATCTGGTGACGCATCAACGTCACACCCCATTAAATGAACAACTTCATTTAAAACTTGAAGGTTTTGATCTAAAGTAGTAAAATTTGATGTAACTCCTTCCCTTGAACAGGATATTCGAAGTTAACAAGTTTTCAACTTATAGGTTGTTATGGACAGAGCACTCTGTTTTCAGCTGAATTAAGGCTGGAGTTAATCAGAGGTTAGAGGTTGAGTTCTTTCGAGGTTGGGTTCATATGATACATTTCTAGAAAGCTTTGGAAGGGCTTTACAACTTTTCTGTTGAGGTCCAGAGGTGTTTCATTCCTTAACCAATCGAAAAATGCAGTAGAGTTGAAACTGTCCAGAAAACAGGGCAGAGCAAAGACTCTCTGTAAACTCTCTGTAAAATTGAGCATAACTTCCTGCATAAAAATCCAAAAATAGAAAATGAGTTAGTTCTGGAAAGCTTATGAGATGGGTTACAACTTTGTAACAGAAAGTTTTGTCGGATTAGGAACAGAATTAACTGGAATTCTTGGATCAAATCAGTACCTATAGCAGGGAGGTGCTGTCCAATTGTTTCCAGAAATTCTGCTAACTTTGACGTCTCATAACTTTTGAACCAGGACAGATCTTAGGCCAAGCAAATACTTTATGGAAAGCTACTGAAGTTAACTTTAACTTTGATGTTGAGCTCCAGAATTGGCTGCTTTTAACATGGCCTAACTCAGGTTGATATGGGAACTGATCAGGGCTGTCATGGGAACAGCAGATCAGCAGTCAAATTTGTTTAAAATTTGAACTATGTTTCCAAGTTTCATGGGTTCAATGACATGTCTTATGTTATAACTCAGTGGTTTACTGTTTAAATAAATATTTGACATTTATCAAATATATTTTTACAGATGACAGCAGACAAACAGTTGGAGAACGGGTGGGTGGTATCCCACTGTTCTCACCGTAGCGGCTATCCAGAAGCATTGAGGCGTATGCTTCAATATTTCGGGTACAACCAGATGCCGCAGTACTTCGCCAACGAAGAAGGCGAAGAGGGGAACAAGACGTGGACAATCCATGTCGAAGTCCCTGCAGGACCTACACCACCCGGTTGGGTGCCGTTCACCATCACGGTGAGAGGAAGACAACCGGAAGGGATGTGGCAAGTGGCAGCCCGTGACACCATGTCACGTTTCTGCCAACTACACGTGCAGGCTATGGAGAACACTCCATACGCGCTCGTTCCGGTGGAGGGACGGGCTCAGCATGTATGCGAAGAGAGGTACCTGCAGGCAACGGACCCAAGTTGCCCAAGGTACTACCCCGCGAAGGCAAACCTTAGCCTCCAGATGAGGGCGGGAAACGCCGTGATGGACAGCCAAACTGTTCATACGGAGCATCTCGCCACAAAGCTCAAGGAGAGCATGAGCCGTGGAGACCATTTTGAGAGTGCTCACAGCGCACTCCGCAATGTGCTCCTTCCGACGATCAAGCGACTGAATGAACAACATAATCAGTTGTGTCGTCTGAAGAAGGCGAAGAAGAAGAGCCGTGTTGACATCGTGGCGTTGCAAGAACTGGTACAGAATCTGATCCAGCAGAACGAGGACCTTGCTCAAGAGCGAGACGACGCTATTGTGGAAGGCCAAGGCTGGGAAGAAGATTATAACCAAGCCATGGACGAGGTGCATGCATTGCAGGACCTCGTACCTCCGGTGTTAGGCGTACCGGTGGTCTTGGGCCTTCCAGCAATGGGAGAACCCGGGATGGGAGAAGAGGTGGTAGATCCGGAGCCACCAGCAGAGGTACCGGAGGAGGACGAGCTGCAGGAGGTCGAGTTCTACTCCGAGTAGGGGGTTACAGTTTCCATGTAGGGCAGCTAGGGTAGTGTAGCCCAAATTTTGTAATCGGTGACATGTCGTGTAGACAGTAGCATATGTATAGGTAGTGACGACATGAGCACGACTTCTCGGAGACCCGAGAATAATGTATCTTGTATAAAGTTTATGCTTTATCAATATATGTGAATGTTGTGCAAATTAATCATGTGTCACTTCAATACCTACTGTTACATATGGAATTTTAAGTGAGACATGTGCTAATCGCTGCTGTTTTGAATTTCAGAATGACGCGTACTCGTGCCAACCCTGATGTTGGGGGTACTAGCTAAGGGGGAGAGACCTCCCAACAGCCTCCCGAGGACTCCTCGGGACAACAGAAGCAGCAACAGCAGCAGCAAACACCGCCACCACCACTGCCAACGGTTACATTGGCCAACATCGTCGCGGCAATGGCGGGTTCACATCAGCAGCACACGGAGTTGATGGAAACACTTATCGCCAATACGTCTCGCCCAGAGAGACGTCAAGACCGTGAGGAGCGTCAACAGAGCTCCTACTCTGACTTCCGGCCTACTCATCCCCCGGTATTCTCAAGGGCGGATGAACCTCTTGACGCGGACAACTGGCTCCGCGCCATAGAGATGAAGTTCGGGCTGCTCCAGATAAGTGAGCAGCGCAAGACTCAGTTCGCGGTCCAGCAGCTCCAAGGATCCGCGAGCGCGTGGTGGGCCAACTTCTGTGCTTCACAGCCCACCGACCGAATGATGACCTGGACGGAGTTCCGGATGGCCTTCAGGGCCTATCACATACCGCCAGGTCTGATAAAGAGGAAGACGCAGGAGTTCCTGCAACTGCAGCAAGGGAGCCGGAACGCGCTGGAATACTCCAGGGCGTTCAACGATCTCGCGCTTTATGCGTCGTAGCATGCCAATACCGACGAGAAGCGGCGGGACCATTTTTACCAGGGGCTTAACCCGCTCCTGAAGGACAAGTTGGCGATGTTCAATCGTGGCAGCCTCAACGACATCATTGATGCTGCGATTGTTCAGGAGGACTCCGGCAAGGAGTTAGCGGCGCCGGAGAGAAAGCGAAGTGCGCCGCAGAGCAGCGGAGAAGGAGGCGGTCCTTCTCAGATGTTTCGGATGGTGAATCGCCCACCATCAGGTCCACGCTGGCAGCCACCACAGCGGTCGATGCCGTTCAGCAGTCGGCCGTACTCCTCACCGGCATTCAGGCCGGCACTGCCAGTACCACCACCGCAACAACAACAGCAGCAGCGGGCGATGCCACGTGCGTATGCACCTCAGCAACGCATGCCGGGCTTTCGTCCCCCGAGCACTACACCAGCAGCGGTCACATGTTACAAGTGTGGTCGTCTATGACACTTCGTGAGCAGTTGCCCAGAGAGGCAAGGCGGCGGAGTGGCACTGCAGTTTCCGGGGAGGAATCAACCCCGGAACCCTACTAATGCGCGGCGGGCAAACCCTAGGCCCGGCACCATCCACCATCTTGCCATAGAGGACGTGCCGGAGGGCGAGCCAATCCTTGCGGGTATGTTCCAACTCCACCAGCACCCCGCTATAGTATTGTTTGATTCAGGCACCACGCATAGCTTTATTAGCCAAGCTTTCATTGATAAATATAGCTTGCAAATACTACCCACCGATAGTCCTTATGTGATCCATGATGGTCCCAAAAGCGCCATTGTGCTTAGAGGGTAGAGTTTACCCTACGTCTCTCATAATTTTAGAGGGACAAAAGGTCGATGTCATCTTATGGATGTCGTGGTTAACCCGCCACGGCGCTGTTTTAGACGCCGTCCTCCGAGTTGTGCACTTGAACTCAGGAGTGCACGAGTCTCACTCATTATTTCTGGACAGTCCAGAAATAAAACTTCCAAGTGTCTATCAAGACACAACCATCAGATTGGAAGATATTCCAGTGGTCCGAGAGTTCCTTGATGTATTCCTGGACGATTTGCCGGGGATGCCACCCGATAGAGAGGTGGAGTTCAAGATTGAGCTGGCACCGGGAACCGTGCCAATATCCCGAAGGCCGTACAAGATGGCGCCCAAGGAGTTGTCTGAACTGAAGACTCAGCTCACGGACCTTCTGGAGAAGGGTTTTATTAGGCCGAGCTCCTCGCCATGGGGCTGTTCGGCATTATTTGTCAAGAAGAAGGATGAGATGTTGCGGCTTTGCATGGACTATCGTCCATTAAAGGCCTAACCATCAAGAACAAGTACCCATTGCCACGGATCGACATGTTGTTTGATCAGTTGGTCGAAGCAAAGATCTTTTCCAAGATGGATTCAAGATCCGGGTACCATCAGATTAAGATAAGGGCTGAGGACATTCCAAAGACAGCTTTCTCGACAAGGTACGGACTTTATGAGTACCTGGTCATGTCCTTCGGCCTCACCAATGCTCCAGCTCACTTCATGTACTTGATGAACTCGGTATTCATGCCAGAGCTGGACAAGTTTGTCGTGGTCTTCATCGACGACATCCTAGTATATTCCAAGTCGGAGGAAGATCACAAGAAGCATTTGTGTATAGTCTTGCAACGGCTGCGGGATCACAAGCTATACGCGAAATTCAGCAAATGCGAGTTCTGGATATCGCAAGTGCCTTTCCTCGGGCATATCATCTCAGCGGAGGGTATCGCTGTAGACCCGAGCAACATCACTCAAGTGCTGAATTGGAAATCCCCGAGAACTGTTCACGAGGTACGGAGTTTCCTCGGACTCGTGGGATATTATCGGAGGTTCATTCCGAACTTCTCGAAGATTGCCAAGTCAATGACAGAGCTGCTGAAGAAGGCTACCAAATATGTTTGGAGTCCAGCATGTGAAGCAGCATTCAAGGCTTTAGTTAAGCACCTGACATCAGCACCGGTTTTGGTGCAGCCAGACACAACAAAACCGTTCGATGTGTACTGCAATGCATCCGGCATTTGGCTCGGATGTGTGCTGATGCAAGACCAAAGAGTGGTCGCGTATGGATCACGGCAGCTTAGAAACCATGAGCAGAATTATCCAACCCACGACTTGGAGCTCGCTGCCGTGGTACTTGCACTGAAAATGTGGAGGCACTACCTACTCGGTAACCTTGTACATCTATATACCGACCACAAAAGCCTCAAGTACATATTCACTCAGAAGGAGCTGAACATGAGGAAACGAAGATGGTTAGAACTGATAAAGGATTACGAAATAGAGATCCATTATCATCCGGGCAAGGCAAACATAGTGGCAGATGCGCTGAGCCGCAAGTCACACGTCAACAATCTGACCATCACACCGTTGGAAGAGAGCGAACCACCACTACATGTGATTCCACACGGAGCTCTCTACAACCTAGCTTTGATCCCCACCATCCGTGAAGAGATAGCGGTAGCTCAGAAACATGACAAGGGCATGTCGCATTTGCGGAGACGTGTAGATTGTGGGGAGCTGAAATGTTTCTGGAAGGACGGAGACGGTGTCCTATGGTTCAAGGACCGGATCATCGTACACCGTAACCCGGAATTACGGAAGAAAATTTTTGATGAGGCTCACTTATCAAAATTTTCTATTCACCCCGGCAGCAACAAGATGTATCAAGAACTCAGAAGCAAGTTTTGGTGGACACGGATGAAACAGGAGACTGCAAAACACGTGTCCGAGTGTGATACATGTCGAAGAGTGAAGGCAGACCATATGCGGAAACCGGGACTGCTGCAACCACGGGGCATTCCTGCCTGGAAATGGGAGGATGTGAGCATGGATTTCATCGTCGGTTTACCCACCACCTTGCAAAAACATGATTCTGTGTGGGTGATCATCGATCGGCTCACCAAAGTTGCCCATTTCATCCCGGTCAACACCAACTACAACGCCAAGAAGTACGCTGAACTGTACATCTCACGGATCCTATGCTTCTACGGCGTACCCCGTACCATTATATCGGATCGGGCACTTTATTTGTGTCCCCTTTTTGGGAGCAGCTGCACGCTGCCTTGGGGACGAAGTTGATCCGTAGTTCAGCATACCACCCGCAGACCGATGGGCAAACGGAGCGGGTAAATCAGATCTTAGAAGACATGCTACGAGCTTGCGCTATCAACCACGGCAAGAATTGGGATGATCACTTGCCGTTAGCCGAGTTCTCGTACAACAATGGGTACCAAGCCAGCATCAAGATGGCGCCCTACGAGGCGCTATACGGGCGGAAATGCCGCACACCACTGAATTGGTGTGAATCTGGCGAAAGGGTTACCTTCGGGATTGACCTCGTCAACAACCCGGAAGAAAAGGTTCGACTGATTCAGGTGAACCTAAAAGCCGCTTAATCCAGTCAGAAACAGTATGAGGACCGGAGAAGACGCCCACTACAATTTGATGTTGGAGATCACGTATATCTACGGGTGTCTCCAATGAAGGGCGTAAACAGATTCGGGGTGAGGGGAAAGTTAGCACCCCGATTCATCGGTCCATTTCAGATTACCGAAAGATGTGGATCAGTGGCATACCGGCTACAATTACCAGAAGCACTTTCCGGTGTGCAGGACGTCTTTCACATTTCCCAGCTGAGGAAGTGTCTCAAGCTATCAACTACCGTTCAGCTGGAAGATATTGAAGAACTGCAACCGGATCTCAGCTATCGAGAGGAACCGGTGCAGATTATTGATGAAAAGGCCCGAACCACACGCCACCGTATGATGTGGTTCTACAAGGTTCTATGGAGTAATCAATCCATGGACAAAGCGACATGGGAGAGCGAAGGATTCCTTCGCGCTAACTACCCCGACTTTTTTACGTCGCATATCCGGTAATTTTCCACCGTCCTCTCTCTCATTTTCACCTTATAATCTCGGGACGAGATTCTTTTAAGGGGGGGGAGGAATGTAAGGGCCTCAGTTTTGACACCTACTTGAAGTGTTCATCACCACACCACACACTTCATTTGAAGTAAGTTGATGAACACAAATGAAGAGCAAGTAACCACCATCAACATGCTCATTAGAGAACAAACTCACATATTGCAAAAGTGGTATTTCGCACATGTGATATAGGTGGGCTGGACATATGAAAACTCCTACACATTGCTAAGGATGTCCATGCCAAGTTTCACCCAAATTTGAAACCTTTTTGAGGTCATTTTGGGTATAGTTAGAAAGAGGCCAGTTTGAAACAACATTCAAATTCAAACTGTTTTTATCCCATGAATTTAAAAGTGGGAGACATATTCTTATTCAACACATTTTTGTGAGCTCACACACCAATTTTCACTCCATTTGGAGTTGATCTTGACATGAGCTAAGTGGGACAAATTCAAACTTTATTTGAATTCAAAACTGAACTTGTGCTGAAATTCATTCAAACCAAACCCAATTTGAATTCAACTCAATTCAAATGGCTCATGGGTGAATAATTTGAATCACCAGGGGTATTTTGGGGCTCACTGTTTACAACAGTGATTAGGAGTAAATTTCAGAGATTAAAACCCCGGATGGGACCCACATGTCATAGAGAGAAGGAAGCAAAACTTGCACACAAAGTCACAGCCTCGGTGGGAAATTCCACCGAGCAGCTGTCGGCTGTGCCACCGAGCAGCTACCGGCGCCACCACCTACTTCCCCTCTCCGCGCGCTGGCGCCCAGGGCGGCTTGCTCGCGCCCCCATGCGACCGGCACCGCCTCCGCCGAGCAGGAGTCGGCCGACTTTATCTTCTTGCGGGCAAACCCGAGCAGCGGCATTGTTTCTCGCTGCAGCTCTCTGCTCAATCGGGAAAACAAGCAAAACAATCTCCTCCTTCGTTCCGGAGCTGCTAGACAGCAACCTGAGGTTGCACTCCACCTCCCCAACGCCAGAAACCCCGAGCTCCGACCTCCTTGCCCGAAAACGATCGCCACCGCGGCGACCTAGCCTCAGCCGAGAGTCAGGCGCCCGTGGACAGTGTTCCACAGGCGTTTTCAGAGTCCAGCAAGAGAGGCAACAGGAGCGCGCGATCACCGTGCTGCTCTCCTCCAAGTTTGTAAGCAAACCGTGAAGAATCCACAGAGAATTTCCAGTTTTTGCTCCGACGACCGTAAACCGAGCTTCCGGTACGGATTCTTCAAATTCTCGCTCTATGATCTTTCGGTGGTTATCAAATCTTGCACATAGACGCTGGACTAGCCGGCGATCAAGTTCTTTTCTGCATCCGTGGCGTGAAACTGTCTAGGAGTGATGAATTTCGAGCTCGATCAAGGGCGGTCATGGCGGGCACGATCGGTCACACGGTGCCGACCGACTTGCCACCATCCCTGAACCCTTTTGACACCTTGTCGATCTTCCTAGAGGTACACTGATGCTGTAGGACCGTTTGTTCGAGGTGTTTGTTCGAGGTACACTAACGTGCAGGTAACACAAACTTGCAGAATTCCGTTTTCCATTGGTACATATGTTGATTCCGTTGATTGTGATGTGGTACACATGCAAGCGTGTTCACTTTTATTGGGTCGACCTTGGGAACATGATAAGGATGTTTTGCACCATTGTAGAAGTAATAAATATACTTTTATGCATAAAGGAAAGAAAATTACTTTGCTACCTTTGACTCCTGCTGAAATTGTACAAGCTGATAAGGAGAGAGCTGGAATTTCTAGTAGTTCTAAATCAGAAAATCAACAAGTCATTAATTCTGTGTTACCACCAAATAATGAGAGATCTACACCTAGTTCTAAGACTGAGGGAATTAAATTGAAGGGTCGTGTAATGCTTGCTACAAAATCAGACCTTGCTGAAATTTCTGATCATGATATTTGCTGTGCATTGGTGTGCAAACAAGTTTTGTTCTCCATTGATGATATTGCTAGGTCTTTGCCTCCAGCAGTTACTAACTTGTTGCAAGAGTATGATGATATTTTTCCAGCTGAGATACACCCGGGTCTTCCACCTTTGAGAGGTATTGAACATCAAATTGATTTGATTCCAGGTGCAATTTTGCCAAACCGTGCTGCATATAGGACCAACCCCGAGGAGACTAAGGAAATTCAGCGGCAAGTCCAAGACCTTTTGGACCGTGGGTATGTACGTGAAAGCCTTAGTCCTTGTGTTGTTCCTGTACTTTTGGTTCCTAAGAAAGATGGTACTTGACGTATGTGTGTTGATTGTAAAGCCATTAACAATATTACTATAAGTTATCGTCATCCTATTTCTAGGCTAGACGACATGCTTGATGAGTTGTGTGGTTCTATAATTTTCACTAAGATTGACTTGCGTAGTGGTTACCACCAAATAAGAATGAAATTGGGAGATGATTGGAAAATAGCTTTCAAAACCAAATTTGGGTTGTATGAGTGGTTAGTAATGCCTTTTGGTTTAACTAATGCACCAAGTACATTCATGCGTTTGATGAATGAGGTTTTGAGAGCTTTTATTGGAAAATTTGTGGTGGTTTACTTTGATGATATCTTGATTTATAGCAAGTCATTGGATGAACATATGGATCATTTACGTGTTGTTTTTAATGCTTTGAGAGATGCACGTTTATTTGGTAACCTTGAGAAGTGCATCTTTTGTACGAATCGAGTTTCCTTTCTTGGCTATGTTGTGACTCCACAGGGAATTGAGGTGGATGAGATGAAAATTCAAGCGATCAAGAGCTGGCCAATACCTCAAGCCATCACACAGGTAAGGAGTTTTCTTGGTCTTGCAGGTTTCTACCGACGTTTTGTCAAGGATTTTAGAACTATTGCTGCCCCATTGCATGAGTTTACTAAGAAAGGTGTGGTGTTCCATTGTGGAAAAGCACAAGAGGAGTCCTTTGACACCTTGAAGGACAAGCTTACACACGCACCATTGCTGCAACTTCCTGATTTTAGTAAGACTTTTGAACTTGAATGTGATGCTAGTGGAGTTGGCATTGGTGGTGTCTTACTGCAAGGTGGTAAACTGGTTGCATACTTTAGTGAAAAACTTAATGGTCCTGTCTTGAATTACTCCACATATGATAAAGAATTTTATGCTCTCGTATGATGCTTAGAGACATGGCGTCATTATTTATGGCCTAAAGAATTTGTTATTCATTCTGATCATGAATCGCTAAAGCACATTCGCTCTCGAAATAATCTGAATCATAGACATGCAAAATGGATTGAATTTATTGAGTCTTTTCCTTATGTCATTAAACATAAGAAAGGGAAGGATAATTTGATCGCTGATGCATTGTCTCGACGATATAATATGCTGTCCCAACTTGATTGTCGAATTTTTGGACTTGAATCAATTAAAGAACAATATGCTCTTGATGCTGATTTTAAAGATGTGTTGCTGCATTGTAGAAAAGGTCATACCTGGAATAAATTTGTACTGTATGATGGATTCTTGTTTAGAGCTAACCGCCTATGCATTCCAGTTGGTTCCATTTGTCTTTTGTTATTACAGGAGGCACATGGTGGAGGTTTGATGGGCCATTTTGGCGCAAAGAAGACGGAGGATGTTCTGGCCACACATTTCTTTTGGCCAAAGATGAGGAGAGATGTAGAGCGGTTTGTGGCTCACTGCACCACATGTCAGAAAGCTAAGTCCCGTTTGAATCCACATGATTTATACATGCCTCTTCCCACTCCTTCCATTCCTTGGGCGGATATCTCTATGTACTTTGTTTTGGGATTGCCTAGGACTAAGAGGGAGAGGGACAACATTTTTGTTGTGGTGGATCGTTTTTCTAATATGACACATTTTATACCGTGTCAGAAAAGTGATGATGTTGTACATATTGCTGACCTTTTTTTCAAAGAGTTTGTTCGCTTGCATGGTATGTCTTCTACTATTGTTTCAGATCATGATGCTAAATTTTTGAGTCACTTTTGGCGCACCCTATGGAACAAGTTGGGTACAAAACTGTTGTTCTCTACAACATGTCACCCACAAACTGATGGGCAAACAGAAGTAGTGAACCGCACTTTGGGAACCATGTTGAGAGCTGTTTTGAAGAAAAATTTAAAGATGTGGGAAGAATGTTTGCCACATGTGGAGTTTGCATATAATCGGGCAACACATTCTACCACCAAGGTAAGTCCTTTTTGGGTAGTGTATGGATTCAATCCTCGTGCTCCTATTGATATCTTGCCTTTACCTACTAGTGAGAGAACACATAATGATGCAAAGGAACGTGCTGATTTTATTTTGAAAATTCATGAGACCACTAAACACAATATTGAAAGGATGAATGAAAATATAGAATTGCTGGTAGTAAAGGTAGGCAGGAAGTTAGACTTGAACTGGGTGATTTAGTTTGGTTATACTTGAGAAAGGATAGATTTCCAGAACTGAGAAAGTCTAAATTGGTGCCTAGAGCTGATGGTCCTTTTAAAATACTTGTGAAGATTAATAATAATGCATATAAACTTGAGTTGCCTCCCGAGTTTGGGGTTAGTCCCACCTTTAACATTTCAGATTTGAGGCCATATTTATGATAAGAAGATGAGCTTGAGTCGAGGACGACTCCAATGCAAGAGGGGGAGGATGATGTGGACATCACTCCTGCAGATATACACAACACTCACATGGTAGACATGCAAGGTCCAATTACTAGAGCTCGAGCACGACAATTGAATTTAGAGGTGAGCTCGTTCCTGAACAATTCTTTATATGTGAATTTTGAGAGTATGTTGCTACCTAATGGATTAATTATGATTAGGAACCATGGAGAGGACATGGAGATACATGGAGAGGGGATTGGAGGCGTGGAGGACCAGAAAATACGCCAAGAAGAAGTTAGAGACCGAGCCCAACTCAAACTCGAGTCCAACTCGGGCCTAGGAGCAGTCCACCTTAAAATAGATGCACAGGAGGCATACGAACACTGTTTTTGATGTTCTACATATGCACGGAAAGCTGAGAGGATAAACTTTCAAATGGAACTGGCACCACATAAAAATTCCCTCGGAGTCCACGGGAAACTTTGAGACAATATAAATTTTAGAGTCTGTCAGGGTGTTGCATCACCTAGTTGGGCCATTGGGCCTTGTATCGAGTCCAAGTCTATTATGTACGTGTCTTAGGGTTAGGTCACGACCCCAGCACCCCCTGGTCGTCCTCCACCTCCTTTATACCTCTAGCCGCCGTCACAAACAGCTGGGTTTTGCTTAGATTATTCTGTCAAGAACAGTTTCGCCGTTCATCGGTTTGTGAGACCCCAACTTGAGTGCTTCATATCTTTCAGCAATTTGGTTGCATTCTTTCCTGTTCTTGCTTGTGTTCTTCGATTCGCAGGCAAGGATTAGCCTTCTTGGTGAGGTCAACCGCGCAATATCGATTGATAACCTGAGGAGACGTGGTGCTGCGATTGCAGGGTTCAGAACGTGTTGTTCGGAAGCCGGATCGATTTGTGTCAAGTCTCCAGCAAATCGAGAGTTATCAGAACCTTTCGGAAGATCGGGACCCCTGTACACATCACTAGGTTGGTCAGACGACGCCGTCGAAGGTGTACCGAAGCCGCCGCACGCCGCCGACGGTGTTCCGGCCGCCGGTAGCCCTAGCTCGTGTGATAGGCGGGTTCCTCGCCCTCCCAAACTCACAGGCGGCGAGAATTAGACCGAGAGGTGGCCGGAGTAGTGAGATTTTCCGATCTCCAGCAAGATGGTGGCGCGGGCGCGAGCGCTGGCGTGAGAGGTTGAAGAAGAACTGTGCGTGGGACCCACGGGCAGTCTTTTAAACTTTTCCCCGATTTTTAGATTCAGTTCAAATTCAAACACCCATAACTTTGGCTAGAAAGCTCCAAATTGAGTGAACCAAATTATGTTGGATTCAGATATTTGAGTACTTTCCAAAAAATCAAGTTTCACCTCATGAAAACCTTTATTTCTCCAGAATTAATTCTTCAAATTTAAACTGTTTAGAATTTTAACTGGAGAATCCTTTAGTGGAAAATTCTGAAATTTGGCCTGGATTTTCACTATAATATCCCTGAGCTACCATAAAAATTTCTTGATCTTATTTGATCAACCTAATGGTGTGATTAATAAAACTGTTCCAGAGAAAATGAAAAATGTCCAGAAACATTTTTCAGATTTTCTCTGAACTTGTTTAGATCATATATTTTGCTAGGACTATTTAAATTAGATGAAACCAGTTCCATGAGAATCCTATGAAAATCTAGTTTCCAGAAAGCCATGGATTGCCCCATTAAAATCCTTAGAACACCCTAAGAGCTCTAATTAAAGCCAAATACACATTTATTTGTGCGGGGCTCAAATGAGCTTTGTTTCAAATGAAATTTGGCTAAATCACTGTTTAGGTGTTATGCAAACCACAGTAAAAATTTCAGAGTCATTAGGTCTGTCTAGATATACTTATAGACTTCACAATATCAACTTCAAATTCATATGTATTTAAATTGACACACATATATGATTATCTCATGTAGTCGCTAAGGTTGAAGAGGAGCCGGAAGTGTTGGATTTCATCACTCCGGAAGAACAAATAGCTTACGACCAGCAGCAAGGCAAGCTCCGTTTGCATTAGCCGTTTCATAAACTTTATTGTTTTGAGAACTTACATTAATTATGAATTTCAATTGTGCATTAGAGTCTTGTTTGAAAACCCAATTGCATAGCCAAGAGAACCAGGGTTTTGGGCTTAGGTTTTAAACCTTGAGTCATCACTGCAATGCTAAATTAGTGTAGGATTCGGTACAAGTCGAGTAGTTGGAACTGCTCGTGAGAATAGGCAAGAGGCACACCACTCGGTTAGAGATAGCAAATGGAACACATGGCAAGAAAAATGAGACCGAGCGGAGAGTAAGGGCAGCAGGACTTTGGGGCCTGGGTGCCATAGCTCCGCTTGTGTATATTGTGGACCGAGCCGTGTGCAATCCAGTTGAACAATCTAGAACAGTACCGAAGACCTATCGGATATATGGGAACCGGGAAACCGATGTAATTCGGGTAGCGATCTGTTGAGGCATTGCTTGTCGTCCAGAAGTTAGGTTGAGAGCATGAGGTGTAAATCGGCTGGCGGCACTGCGGATGCACGCGTAGAGACCTCTTGCTCGGGACGATAGGACTAGTTCAACACTTGGCTGATGGATGAAAGGTGGTTGCGTACAACGTCTGTGGTGATTGCTGTAGGCAACATCGAGTACGGGCATACGTGACGGGTTATTCGGGTAACCCTGCAGGTGTAAAATGATTATAATCACCGTCCCTCGTGGACAGTGAGTACCACTTGTTCACTGTAACATGACGTAGAAAAAACAGGTTAGTGTCATGTTAAAAAGTTACTAATTGAAAGATGTAATTTGGTTGCCAATGATTTCTTGTAGTTTAAACCTAATTAAAGTTCTTTTCAACCTTGGGCAAAGCACATGAGATAAATGTGTTTCTTGTTTGATTGCGGCTCTCTTATGTGTATTAGCACGAGGTTCTCCACAACTTGTTGCTAAAACTTGAAAGTAAGGTTCAACTACTTAGGCGTGTCCTTTGCAACTTACATTCCATTATACACTGCAAACCCAGCATGTAGAGTTTCATGTGTAGGTAAGACGGGTTAGTCTTGCTGAGCCATCATGCTCACTGCTTGTGTTTGAACCGTTTGCAGGGTGTTATGAGGAGGAGGCTCCAGAGGAGGAGACGGACCCTAAAGAGGGAAACACCGTCAAGTGGGAGCCGTGCACGCCACCGTGTTAGTGTGTGTGTGTGTGTGTGTGTGTGTGTGTGTGTGTGTGTGTGTGTGTGTGTGTGTGTGTGTGTGTGTGTGTGTGTGTGTGTGTGTGTGTGTGTGTGTGTGTGTGCTAGTGGGAACAGGTTCACGGGCTGAACGTGAACTCTTATGTCTTAGTCTACGCCCGTGAGTGTAGACTTCACATATTTTGTTGTAAACATATTCATAAACGCTTTTACGTAATAAAACTTTTGCTTCCGTTTTGTACCATTTTGTGTGTTATCCAGTGATGTGCAATGCAGCACCCCTCCGCGTGATCCGGGCTAGTCGAGACCGTCGGGTCCTCACAGCGTGGTATCATAGCTTCATTGAGGTCTAACACACTTAAAAAGGTTATTTTTTAAAAACTCAGTGAGGAACGAGTTAGTAGCCCATATAAGGATGTTATTAGTGTATAGAAAGTGGCATTACTAACCTAATTTCTTATGTCGGAAAATCATGCATCTCAGGACTTCATATGTCTTGGGGGGTGCATGTAAGCGCTGTCCACCAGTGCGCACAAGCTTAAGGGTGGAGCCTTAAGGGTGGTAGGTAACCTGGCCAGCTTTAGTATCCTCTACGACTCTTCATGTCGTTTGGGCTATTAGAGCAACGCCCTTCCCTGGCGTGCTACGGGCAAGTATGGGAGACCTTGTCACGTGGTTAGTAATGTGAACACGTAGCTCATGGCGTGATTGGCTTGAGAACAACCGTGCGAGTGATGACGGACGGTTGTATGAACTGTATTGGGACCGGGTTCGGTGTGCAGCCGAGCCTGATGATTGTGTGGTTTAATTGCATGTAGTCTAACCACAGATCGGTAGATGAGTAGAACAAGTGTGAGAAAGATGTTTAGTGCCACTGAATTAACGAAGCCGGGTAAGTCCGGTATAGGTTTTCTTTGTGAGGAACGTAGTACCGGCATGAACTGGGTGACGCATCGACATCACACTCCACTAAATGATCAACACCATTGTAAAACTTGAAGGTTTTGATCCAGAGCACTAGAACTTTGCTTTAACTCCTTTCCTTAATCAGGATGTTCAAAGTAAACAAGTTTTCAACTTATAGGATACTAAGGACAGTGTTCCCGGTGTTTCAGCTGAAATAATGCTGAAGTTACACAGAGGATAGAGGTCGAGTTCTTTCGAGGTTGGGGTCATATGATACATTTCTGGAAAGCTTTGGGGAAGATTTACAACTTTTATATTGATGGACAGAGGTGTTTCATCCCTTAACCAGTTGAAAAATGCAGTAGCGTTGAAACTGTCCAGGAAACAGGGCAGAGCAAATATTCTTTGTAACTCTGTAAAATGACCGTAACTTCCTGCATAAAAATCCAAAAATAGAAAATGAGGTGTTTATGAAAATTTCATGAGATAAGTCACAACTTTGTAACAGAAAGTTTGTCAAATTCGAGGTGGAATTAACTGGAATTCTTGGATCAAATCAGTACCTCAAGCTGGGAGGTGCTGTCCAATTTTCTCCAGAAATTCTGTCGACTTTGACATCTCATAACTTTTGAACTAGGAAAGAGTTGAGTCCAATCAAATACATTCTGGAAAGCTATTGAAGTTATCTTTAACTTTTATGTTGAGCTCCAGAACTTGTTTTGCTTTAGCAGGGTCTAAATCAGATTAAAAGGCAAACTGGTCAGGGCTGTCAGGTTGGGCAGCAGACCAGCAATCAAATTTGTTCTAAGTTTGATTTGTGTTTCCAGGTTTTATGAGTTCAATGACATGCTTTATGTTATAACTCAATGATTTACTGTTGAAATAAATATTTTACCTTTTTTAAATATGTTTCTACATATGGCAGAGGATAAACAACTGGTGAACGGGTGGGTGATATCCCACTGTTCTCAACGCAGCGGTAATCCAAAACTGTTGAAGCTAATGCTTCAATATTTTTGATATGAGGAGACGCTGAGTTACCTCACCAAGGAAGAAGGCGAGGAGGGTAACAAGACATGGACCATCCTTGTCAAAGTTCCAGCAGGACCTACGCCACCCGGTTGGGCACCGTTCACTGTCACGGTGAAAGGTAGACAACCGGAGGAGATGTGGCAGGTGGCAGCCCGCGACAGCCAGCTACACGTGAGAGCTATGGAGGGCACTCCAGACACGCTTGTCCTGGTGGAGGGGCGAGCTAATCACGTGTGGAGGGAGAGGTACTTTGAGGCAATGGATCCGAGTTGCCCAAGGCACAATCCAGCGGAGGCGAACCTCAGCTGCCATTTGGCGACAGGAAAGACAGTGATGGACCGCCAAGCTGTCCATACAGCTCGACTTGCCATGAAGCTCAAGGAGAGCACCAGCCGCTGAGACCATTTTGAGAGTGCTCACAGCGCACTCCGTAATGTGCTCCTTCCGACGATCAAGCGACTGAATGAACAACACAATCAGTTGCGTCGTCTGAAGAAGGCGAAGAAGAAAAGCCGTGTCGACATCACGGCTTTGCAGCAGAAGATACAGGTCTTGACCCAGCAGAACGAGGTCCTTACTCAAGAGTGTGATGACGCTATTGAGGAGGGGCAGGGCTGGGAAGAAGACTACAACCAGGCCATGGACGAGGTGCATGCTTTGCAAGACCTCGTACCTCCGGTAGTGGGCCTACCGATGGTAGGTGCAGTACCCGTTGCCACGGATCGACATGTTTTTTAAGCAGTTGGTCGAAGCAAAGATATTTTCCAAGATGGACTTAAGATCAGGGCACCATCAGATTAAGATACGAGGTACGAGCTTTATGAGTACCTGGTCATGTCCTTTGGCCTCACCAACGCTTCAGCTCATTTCATGTACTTGATGAACTCGGTATTCATGCTGGAGCTGGACAACTTTTTCGTGGTCTTCACCGGCGACATATTGGTATATTCCAAGTTGGAGGAAGAACACGTGAAGCACCTGCGTATAGTATTGCAACGGCAGCAGGATCACAAGCTATACGCGAAATTCAGCAAATGCGAATTCTGGATATCGCAAGTGCCTTTTCTCGGGCATATTATCTCAGCGGAGGGCACTGCTGTAGACCCGAGCAAGATCACACAAGTGCTGAATCGGAAGTCCCCGAGGTCTGTCCACGAGGTACGGAGTTTCCTTAGACTCGTGGGATATTATCGGAGGTTCATTCCAAATGCCAAGTCTATGACCGAGCTGCTGAAGAAGGCTACCAAATATATTTGGAGTCCAGCATGTGAAGCAGCGTTCAAGGCATTAGTAAAGCACCTAACATCAGCACCGGTTTTGGCGCAGCCAGAGACAACAAAACCGTTTCGATGTATACTGCGATGCATCCGGCATTGGGCTCGGATGTGTGCTGATGCAAGACCGAAGGGTGGTCGCATATGGATCACGACAACTCAGGAACCATGAGAAAAATTATCCGACTCATGACTTAGAGCTCGCTGCCATGGTACTCGCACTCAAAATGTGGAGGCACTGCCTACTCGGTAACCTCGTACATTTATATACCAACCACAAGAGCCTCAAGTACATATTCACTCGGAAGGAGTTGAACATGAGGTAGCGAAGATGGTTGGAGTTGATAAAGGATTACGAAATAGAGATCCATTATCACCCCGGAAAGGCAAACGTGGTGGCGGATGCACTGAGTTGCAAGTCACACGTTCATAATCTGACCATCACCCCGTTGGAAGAGAGTGAACCACCGTTGTATGTGGTTCCCCATGGAGCTCTCTACAACTTAGCTCTTATCCCCACCATCCGTGAAGAGATAGCGGCAGCTCAGAAACATGACAAGGGCATGTCACGTTTGCGGAGACGTGTAGACAGTGGGGAGTTGAAGTGTTTCCGGAAAGATGAAGATGGTGTCCTGTGGTTCAAGGGCAGGATCGTCGTACCCCGTAACCCGGAGTTACAGAAGAAAATTTTTGACGAGGCTCACTTGTCAAAATTTTCTATTCACCCCGGCAGCAACAAGATGTATCAAGAACACAGAAGCAAGTTTTGGTGGACATGGATGAAGCGGGAGATTACTAAGTACGTGTCCGAGTGTGGTACATGCCGAAGGATGAAGACTGACTATATGAGGAAACCGTGATTGTTACAACCGCTTGGCGTGGGAGGTTGAAGAAGAACTGTGTGTGGGACCCATGGGCAGTCTTTTAAACTTTTCCCAATTTTCAGATTAAGTTCAAATTCAAACACCCATAACTTTGGCTAGGAAGCTCCAAATTGAGTTAACCAAATTTTGTTTGATTCAGCTATTTGAGTACTTTCCAACAAAATAAGTTTCACCTCATGGAAACCTTTATTTCTCCATAATTAATTCTTCAAATTTTAAAATCTTTAGAATTTTAACTGGAGAATACTTTAGTGGAAAATTCTGAAATTTGGCCAGGTTGTTCATTATGATATCCCTTAGTTACCATAAAAATTTCAGATCCATTTGATCGTATGTGATCCACCTAATGGTGTGATTAATAAAACTGTTCCAGAGAAAATGAAAAATGTCCAGAAACATTTTTCAGATTTTTTCTGAACTTGATTAGCTCATATCTTTTGCTAGGAATATTCAAATTAGATGAAACCAATTCCATTAGAACCATCTGGAAATATAATTTCCAGAAAGTCATGGCTTTCCCCATGAAAATCCTTAGAACACCCTAAGAGCTTTAATTAAGGCCAAATACACATTTATTTGTTCAGGGCTCAAATGAGATTTGCTTCAAATGAAATTTCTGAGTCGTTAGGCCTGTCTAGATATACTTATAGACTTCACAATATCAACTTCAAATTCATATGCATTTAAATTGACACGCATATATGATTATCTCATGTAGTCGCTAAGGTTGAAGAGGAGTCAGAAGTGTTGGATTTCATCACTACGGAAGAACAGCAATCTTACGACCAGCAGCAAGGCAAGCTCCGGTTTGCATTAGCCGTTTCATAAACTTTATTGTTTTGAAAACTTACATTGAGTATCCATTTCAATTGTGCATTAGAGTCTTGCTTGGTTCCCTACGGGTCATTGTTTAACCTTGCCCTTATTCCTACAATTCGTGATGAAATTGTAGAGGCTCAAAAGAAAGATAAGGGCACGGCACATATCCGGAAGAGAATAGACAAAGGAGAGGTAAAGTGCTTCCAGAAAGATGAGAACGGTACATTATGGTTCATGAACCGTATAGTCGTACCGTGGGACATGAAGCTTCGTAAGAAGATATTAGATGACACTCATTTATCAAAATTTTCCATTCATCCGGGCAGCAACAAGATGTACCAGGACTTGAAATCTAAGTTCTGGTGGACACGGATGAAAAGAGAGATTGCAAAGTACGTATCCGAGTGTGATACGTGTCGGCGGGTTAAAGCCGACCATATGAGGAAAGCCGTACCACTTCAACAGCTGAAGGTTCCAGCATGGAAGTGGGAAGATATAAGTATGGACTTCATCGTCGGTTTACCCATGACCAGCAACAAGCATGATTCTATTTAGGTAATCGTCGATCGTTTGACCAATACCGCTCATTTTATTGCAGCCCATTCTAAATATGTGGCAAAGAAGTATGCGGAGCTGTTCATCTCAAGAATCATGTGTTTACACGGGGTTCCCCGCACCATCGTTTCTGATCGAGGTGCGTTATTCGTATCCAGATTTTGGGAGCAACTGCATGCTTCCTTGGGAACCAAACTTATTCGGAGTTCAGCGTATCATCCACAAACTGATGGTCAAACGGAGAGAGTAAATCAGATTCTGGAGGATATGCTACGGGCATGTGTCATCAATCATGGGAAGAATTTGGATGACCATCTACCGTTAGCGGAATTCTCATATAATAACGGTTATCAATCCAGCGTCCAGATGGCCACGTATGAAGCTCTTTATGGCCGGAAGTACCGCACACTGCTGAATTGGTGTGAATCCGGAGAGAGAGTGGTCTACGGGATTGATCTTTTGAATGACGCTGAGGAACAAATGCGAGTGATTCAAGCCAATTTAAAGGCTGCTCAATCTCGGCAGAAGAGCTATGCAGATAAACGACGTCGACCTCTTCACTTTAACATCGGGGACTATGTGTACCTCCGTGTCTCTCCGATGAAAGGGATTCATCGTTTCGGGGTGAAGGGAAAACTTGCTTCGTGATTCATCGGGCCGTTTGCCATTGTTGAAATATGAGGACACGTAGCTTATCGGCTGGAGTTACCGACGTCACTTTCGGGTATTCACAATGTTTTTCACGTCTCGCAGCTGTGGAAATGTCTTAAGTACCCAACTGCAGTTCATATGGAGAACATTTAGGATCTTCAACCGGATCTCACTTATTCTGAATACCCGATACAGATTATCGATGAGAAGACTCGCGCCACAAGAAATCGGACATTGCGATTTTACAAAGTCTTGTGGAGCAACCACACCGCTGACGAAGCCACGTGGGAAAGCGAGGATTTTCTCCGTTTAAATTTTCCAGACTTGTTTGTACCATATGACCAGTAGTTTTTCTTCCTTCCTCTTTCTTTTCATAATCTCGGGACGAGATTCTTTTAAGGAGGGGGAGGAATGTAACAGCCCTAACTTTTGTAAAGTTTTATTTCACACGGTGAAACAAAGTGAGGCAAAGAAAGACTATAATCGTGTCACATGAAATGATGAACCCAAAAATGGACATGTGGGGGAGTTAAACATTTTCTTCGACTCAGGATTAACACAAGTTAACCTGAGCAGGGAACTTCACTTCCTAAGTTGAAATCATGTTAACCCCCACTATGGAGAGGATGGCGGGAAATTTAAACACCATTTTGAATCTTTTAAAAGGATTCCTATTCAGATTGTCCAAATGACTATATGTGAGATCACCGCTGCATTTCTCATGTATTCAAGAGCCTAAGTTTCAAATTTGGAGAAGTTTAGGTTTCATATACTATTTATTCCATGGATTAAGTGAGGGCACGTTCAAATTCAAACTTGAATTTGAATTTTGAACAAAAAAACTCAATTTCAAAATCTGATTCCAGATTTGAGTTCCTAATGATTCTTTTGACCTATCCTCTAAGTTTGATCAAATTTGGAGCTCGTTTGCTATTTTAACCACATGTCAGTAGAAATGGGGCCCACATGTCAGTAGACTTCAACCCGAAGTCTTCTCTGTTTACACTCGGACAGCAGCGCGCGCTACCTCCCGCAACTCGGCGCCATCCGACGTTCCACCATGCCACCTCCTGCTTGCTATATGAGGACACCAAGTGAAGCAACACCGAGTTTCTGCCGTGAACCAGTTCCCTCCCTCGCTCCCACTCTCCACAGCCTTGTACAGCACCGAGACAAAAACAACCGGCCAACGACCTTCTCTTTTCCCTGGCGCCCGAGATCCATGAGCTTCCTCGTGCCCTACGTTCTACACAAAAAAGGAGCGCCCTCAGGTGTGTAAACCGACCGTGCAAACAGTTCCTCTTCTCATGCATCGCCGGTGGAGAATTTCCCTGTTCTTTGCTGCGGTATGCCTAGAACCGAGCCACACAAACTTTCAAAATTGGTAGTAATCACTCAACCATATCTTGTGCCGAGCTATAAACATGTTCTAGACTTTCCCACGCTCCACTACGATCAAAAACCATCAAGATTTGGTGCTGTTCTTCGAGAAATTCGAGCCGCCGCCGGTTTTGGGCCCTAGGTCGCCGATGAACTCTTGTTTGCAGTCATTTTTGAGATGATTTGGGCGCATGACGAGGCTTAGGGTTCCACAACGGTGCTGTAGGAAGAAAAACCATGTTGTTTGAGCCATTTTCGTGCGAGCTAGAGGTCGCCGGAGTCATGGCCGCCGCTGCTGTCGTGGGGGGCGCCATTCCAGTCACCATCGGCGGGATTTGACACCACCATCAGGTTTCCCATCTCTCAAAACCCCCAGGCGGCCAGTATGGGACCAGGAGTCGGCCGGGAAGGGCCTTCTAGCGACCCTCGCCGGAGGGAGCCGCCACTGGCCCTGTCTGGCGCGAGGTTGAAGATGAGGGATGACAGGTGGGGCCCACAGGCAGTGTTTAAACTTTTCCAGATTTTCTTAATCGGTTCAAACTTTGGAGAGCCATAACATTGTGTAGGAATGTCCAAAAATTGTCAAATAAATTTTGTTGGATTCCTCTCAAAGAGTAATATCCACGGGTGCAGCCTAATATTTATGAAAATCCCTGTATTTGGCTCATTAATTCATTTAATTGAAAGCTTGTAGGAATTTTTACAGGAGTTCTGTTTATTGTAAAATTCCCAAATTTGGGCAGGACATTCTCCCAACAATCCTTGAACTCCAGTAAAATTGTCAGAGGCATTGGACTTCATTTTCTTGGCCAAATGTTGATCCAATATTGTATGTCTCTGAAAATTAGGAAAAATGATAGAAAGATTTTTAGCTTTTTGCTCCAACTTCTAAATTCCATATCTCTTTGTAGGAAGCTCCAAAAATGGTGAAACCAAGTCCTATGGACTAATAAGACTCTCAAGTTTATGAAAAACCAAATTTGGTTTCTTTTATCAAGGGTTCTAGCAATTGATATCCTTTCGCAAATAATTGAAATGCAATCTGATTCCTCTTCAAATGGTATACATCCTACATGTACCATATACGTGATGCAAACAGCAAATAATAGTTTCAGTCCAATAAAGCAATCTACAGGATTATCGTACATAATTGAGTCTTCATTAATAGCAAATCCAAGTGATGTACGAGATGTATCGCATGTTTATTGTCATTATGTCTTTATGCTTATTTTATTGGACTGCATGAAGTATGTTGCAGGACTGATTTTATTGTCGCATGGTTGCAGATGGTTCGTACACGGGCCACGCATGAGGTCGGTGGCTCTAGCCACTACAGGAGTCGTTTAATAGGCCGTCAGCCATATGGCCGTCGGTTGCCCACAGTAGCCGACACATATAATTTAAAAACATCGGGGAACCGACGGTCTTACCCGACGGTCTTTATTTGACGTATTTACCAACTAGAGCCGTCGGGTCCGACGGCTCTAAATGTTAAAACCGTTGGTCCGACCGCACCGTTGCTCGTACTCCATTTTCGCAATTATGACCATCGGCTGCCACCCCGTCGCATTTACCTGAATAGAGCCGTCGGGTCCCACGGAACCCAACGATCACAACTCTTATGACCGTCGGTTTCAGGAGGTAACCGACAGCTTTACGGCCAGTACGACCATCGGCTTCAGGGACGAACATGTCGGTTCTACCTTTTTAGCTGTCGGATGTTGTTTACACCAACGGCCTATTCCCTGTTTCTTGTAGTGAGCCAGCAGGGGGGTGATGACTCCCAGCCACCTGCCTACGACAGTACCCTGCAGCAACAACCACCACCGCCGCCTCCGCTTACACTAGCGGATGTGATCGCAGCGCTGGTGGGCAATCGCGAGGAGCAGACCGATATCATGCAGAATACGTCCCAGGCGGGGGGGGGGGGGGGGAGGTTGTCAAGAGAGGGGGCCTCGTGAACCCCACATTGTGACGTACTCGGATTTCATGAGTATGCATCCTCCGGTGTTCACCGAAGCGGCAGAACCACTGGAGGCCGACAACTGGCTGCGGATGATCGAATCCAATTCGGGCTGCTTCAATGCACGGAGCGGCAGAAGACTCTCTTCACGGCGCAGCAGCTTCACGGTGACGCTGGTGCATGGTGGGCGAACTATGTCACCTCGCTACCTGCTGGCCAAACCGTGGATTGGGCAGAATTCTGGGAGGCGTTCCATGATGAGGACATCATAACAGTGGATACTCACATTGATATACAAGGACCAATCACAAGAGCACGAGCACGGTTACTAAATCAGTAGGTGAACTCGTTCCTAACTTCCTACCCATGTGATTTTGAGAATGGATTGCTATTTAATGATTTAATTGTTATTAGGAACCATGGACATGATCAACAAGTAAAGGGAGGAGGATTTGGGGACGTGGAGAACCAGATGGGACGTCCACAAGTTGATGGAAACAGTCGCCAACTCGGACTCGAGTTCAACTCGGAGTCCAGGAGCAGTCCATCTTAAAACGAACGCCCAGGATGCAAACGGACTCCGTTTTTGACGTTCTACATATGCACGGAAATATGAGAAGATAAACTTTCCAATGGTTCTGGTCCCACCTTAAAATTCTCCAGGAGTCATTAGGAGTTGTTGAAACAAGTCGAATTCATAGTTCTGTCCGGTGCTGCACCACCGTATTGGGTTTTTGGGCCTTGTATCCCGTATGAGTCCATTAGGGACGCGTCTAAGGGTCTTATGGCTGAACCCTAGCCTTTAAATACTGTAGCCGCCGGCCAAATTCGTGGGTTTTTCTTAGATTTGTGACACCCAGTTCCGAAAACAGAACAAGTTAATGCATATGTGTGCCCAGGATGTTCATCACACATACACATGTAATCCACAATCTGAATTCAGAATATAACCACGAATAAATAGGGTTTAAGTACTTTATTACATCGACTCATTGTCTCACTCATGATTGTCTATCTTATTCTTGCAGCGGAAGTCTCTAAACGATAGCGGAAACAACTAAACAGCAGCGGGTTCCATCTTCACTCCACAGGCATGTTGACGGTAGTTCACACGCCTAGTACTCCACATGATTCTCGAAGTACTCTTCTCATGTTGCTGATGTTTATGTGATAATGCAAGGGTGAGTACATGTCATACTCAGCATGTGCGGGAAAAGTATGACATGTAGCTTACAACAAGGTATGGAATAAAAAGGCTCATTGCAGTAAGCAAATTTTATTTCCAAAAAACATGGTAAAAACAGCAACTATTTCTAGATGAGTTTGATCCCAATATAACCAAGTAAAAGGCAATATACCTTCACCATAATTCACCATTTATCAAGTCTCAACCAGCCATTAATATTCCTCAAGTTCATCACATGCTCATAATATTCATAACCATCTCATGTTCATATAACCAAAGCCAAACTCATTGTCATGACTCAACAGTCACGAAATCAATCCCAATGACCATACAATAACCATACCGAACATCCATCCCAAGTTTTCCCTCTAATCATGTGAGTTGGCCAGGTGCTTGTGACCGGAAGCACGGATATAATGATAGTTTTACACTCTGCAGTGGTGGCCCCACTTTACCCACAAGTTTGTGATTTCATCACCTGTCGGCGACTGCAGAACCTCCATTATACCAGTACACAACCGTCAGTGTATGGCCAAGAGATCACAAAATAGCCTTTACAAAGGGGCTACTAGATGTATGGACTCACTGAGGTTTCACCGGCAGGCTCAAATCACCATTCTCCCACCAAGGGGCCCCCTCTTGTGCCATGCAGTTCCCAGGGTAGTCCCTCTCGACTCCCATTCCCCGCGCCATCCACGGTCCATAACAAGCTAGCAACACACCTAATTAGTCAGCTAAGCCACACCCATATTTGGCGTTGTGGTGGCACTGTTTTCCTAGCATGTGCTGGCATGAACCGGTCCTTAGATCTACGGCAAGTAAACCACCATCTCATTCAGCAACATCCACGAACCAAACTTGCCTAGATCTCCCCCGATTCCATGCTCATTATCATCATCTAGTTCTCATTATCATTATTCATATGAGTGCAGTAGCTAGACATGTTTTAATTCAGCTTCCCGTATCCCGTGGATTAAGCGAAGCAAAAAGGAAAAACGACCATACCTGACTCATCAACTTTCCCAGCGACAAGGATGGTTAACAAAACTAGTAAACTCCTATAAAAGGGTTTCCCATCAAGTTGACTCAAGAATACACGTTTTCACAAACAAAACAGTTTCAAAACATGGGATCAATATGGTCAAGGGGCACTTGCCTTGCTCCCTTGGCTCTTGTTGCTCAAGCATCTCGAAGTCTTGGTGCTGTAGTTCTTCGTAGATGACTTCCTGAGCTTGTCCTTCTACTCACGACCATGCACCTACAAAATTTACAGCAATCAAACATCATGCACAAATTTTACTCAAGATGCAATGGAGTAGATGGATGCAAATCCTATGGTGCTGTTTTATTAGCCCAGTTTGTACGTGTTCTTGCATGTTTTAATGGGCTTTCATGGGGTTTTATGGTGAACAAGGGTGTAGGGATCAAGTGTGGACGTGGTGATGATCTTGACTCAATATCTAGATTAATTCCACCGTCAAAAACCAATCAAAACATGGTCTGTCCACACGTAAAAGTTTCTTCTCGAAGGGGGCAAAGAAAACGTATGCGTAGAAACAGCGACGATGTCGTAAGATGGGCAACGAAGACCTACCTCGCTTCCCTTTGATGACAGGGCCTTCCAACTAGCAATGGCAGCAGCGGAGGCTCACCGGCGACTGAACTCCGGTGAGGGGGTCTAACTCGGCGAGTTGGGGGCTAGGGCCTCTAAGTCGTCGACTTGGGAGGGGGAAAAAGGGAAAGAGGTTGCGGCCAGGGGGGTTTTGGGTTCTATTTATAAGGGGAAAAAGAGGAGTCCTACTCAAATTGGAGTTCAAATAAGAGTCAACTCACCTTTGGATCTCAACAAACTTATCTCCAATTGATTTGATGCGGCAGCAATATGGGAAATTTAGAAAAAAATTTTGGAGATTGTGTCGGTACCCTCAGTACCGGGTATCCCCGCGCACAGGAGAAAAATCCGCCTAAGGGCCTCGCCTCCTTCGCAGGGGCAAGCTCCGAGGGCGCCGCGTGTCTAGTACGGCCGGGCTTCCCCTCTCCTCAGAGGCGAGCTCCGAGGGTGCCACGTGTCCCGCGAGGCGGACCTCCCTTCTCCTCAAATGAGAGCTCCTAGCGTGCCACGTGTCCAGCGGGGCCGGACTTCCCTTCTCCTCAGAGGGGAGCTCCGAGGGTGCCACGTGTCTAGCGGGGCCGGACCTCCCTTCTCCTCAGAGGCGAGCTCTGAGGGCAACACGTGTCCAGTGGCCGGACCTCCCTTCTCCTCAGAGGCGATCTCTGAGGGCGACACGTGTTCAGCGGGGCCGAGCCTCCATTCTCCTCAGAGGCGAGCTCCGAGGGCAACACGTGTCCATCGGCCGGACCTCACCCCTTCCGCAGGGATGAGCTCCGAAGGCGCCACGTGCCCATCGTCCGGACCTCACCCCTTCCGTAGGGATGAGCTCCGAAGGCGCCACGTGTCCTTCGGTCGGACCTCACCCCTTCCGCAGGGATGAGCTCCGAAGGCGCCACGTGTCCCATGAGGCCAGACCTCATCCCTTCTGCCGGGATGAGCTTCGAAGGCGCCACGTGTCCCGTGAGGCCGGACCTCATCCCTTCCGCAGGGATGAGCTCCGAAGGCGCCAGCCAGGGGACGGGTCGACAGTGCACTTCGACAAATTGGGATTGGCTCATTTCAGCTATCTTTTTCCCATTCCCCATCATTTTTATGATTCTTTCTCCATTTATACTTCTTTTATAATGTTTCTCTGTATGAAAAATGTATGCAATGCATGGAGATGAATTTGAGGGTGTTACAAACCTACCCCCCTTATACTGAATCTCGCCCTCGAGATTCGATAGAGTAGAGAATAGATGAGAGAATTCTGCCTTGAGGTCTTCCTCATGCTCCCATGTAGTTTCAGCTTCTGTGTGATGGCTCCACTGTACCTTGCACCAACGGAACACTTTGTTCCTCGTGACCCTTTCCTTCACATCCAAAATTTGGATGGGGTGCTCCACATAGGTCAGATCCTCTTGAATCTCAATCTCATCCATCGGTACTTGTTCTTCCGGTACTCTTAAGCACTTCTTGAGTTGGTATACGTGAAACACGTCGTGTATGTCGGAGAGGTGCGTTGGCAGCTCTAGTTGATAGGCTACTTCTCCTCGCTTGCCCAAAATCTTAAATGGCCTGATGTAGCGAGGTGCTAATTTGCCCTTGACGTTGAACCGTCGTTGGCCTCGGATAGGAAATACCTTAAGGTACATGAAGTCTCCTACTTCTAAGGTCAATCTTCTTCGCCTATTTGCATAACCTTTTTGTCATGACTGAGCAGCCTTCAAAATTTCTCGTATCGTTTGGACTTGCTTTTCGGCATCTTGCAGCACTTCAGGTCCAAACACTTGGTTCTCTCTGCTCTCATTCCAGAACAGCGGCATTCTACACCGTCTACCATACAATGCTTCGGAAGGTGACATCTTCAAGCTGGCTTGATAGCTGTTGTTGTAAGAGAATTCAGTGTACGGCAAGCTCCTATCCCAACTATGCCCATGTTTCAAGGCGCAAGCTCTCAACATGTCTTCCAAAATTTGATTTGTCCTCTCAGTTTGTTCGTCAGTTTGCGGGTGATAAGCGGAGCTGAAATTCAGCCGTGTACCCATGGCTTCATGCAGCTTCTTCCAGGACCTAGAGGTAAATTGAGAACCCCGATCTGAAACTATCCTCTTTGGAACTCCATGGCGACACACGATTTGCTCCATATACAGCTCTGCTAGTTCTGCGACGCGGTACGTGGTTCTAACAGGAAGGAAATGGGTTGTTTTCTCCAATCGGTCCACAATAACCCAAATGGAGTCGTAACCCGACCGAGTACGTGGCAGTCCGACAATGAAATCCATGCTGATGTCTTCCCACTTCCATTCGGGCACTTTCAATGGCTGCAACAGTCCAGCGGGTCTTTAATGTTCGGCCTTCACCCGTTGGCACGTGTCGCATAAGGCAACACATTCAGCTATGACCCTTTTCATACTATCCCACCAATAGCAAGTTTTCAGGTCCTTGTACATCTTTGTACAGCCGGGATGTATGGAATAAGGTGAGTCATGTGCCTCCTTTAAAATCATGTCACGGATGTGCTTCACGTTAGGCACACAAATCCTTTTCCCTAACCAAAGCGTGCCCTTCTCGTCTTCCTTGAAATCCTTTTCTATGCCTTGTCCGATTCTTTCCTTGATTTCCTCATCAGTTGTTTGGCCATCTCGTATCTCTTGTTCCAGCGAAGAGTTGAGTTCTATCACTTCTATCTCGTTCAAGAACCCGAGATGTAACCGTTCGAACTCCTTGCGCAGCTCGGGCGGTAGCTCCCGAACCGTGAGTTGGTGACATGCTCCCTTTCGGCTCAACGCATCAGCTACTACGTTGGTCTTTCCGGGGTGATAATTGATTCCAACATCATAATCCTTGATGAGTTCCGACCATCGACGTTGCCTCAAATTCAGATCCATTTGCGTGAATATATACTTGAGGCTTTTGTGATCCGTATAGATCTCACATCGGTGGCCAAGGATATAATGCCTCCAAATCTTCAAGGCATGTACCATGGCTGCAACTTCCAAGTCATGCGTGGGGTAATTCAGCTCGTGTTTCCTTAGTTGTCTCGACGCATAGGCTACCACTTGTCCTTCTTGCATGAGCACGCATCCAAGCCCTTGTCTTGATGCGTCACAATATATATCGAAACTCTTGCTCACGTTCGGCAATACCAAAACCGGCGCTGTGGTCAGTCTTTTCTTGAGCTCCTCAAAGCTTTCTTGGCACACTGGTGTCCACTGAAATGCTTTTCCCTTCATTAGCAATTCAGTTATAGGCTTCGCTATTTTGGAGAAATTCTTGATGAACCATCGGTAGTATCCAGCCATCCCAAGGAAACTCCGAATATCTCTCACATTCTGCGGTTGGTTCCACTTTAGAACATCTCCCAATTTTCCGGGATCAACCGATACTCCTCTCTCGGAGATGATGTGGCCTAGGAACGATATCTCCTTTAGCCAAAATTGGCACTTGCTGAACTTGGCATACAATTGATGATCTCGCAGTTTCTGCAATGTCAATCTCAAATGTTCTTCATTTTCTTCCTAGCTTTTTGAATATACCATGATATCGTCGATGAAAACCACGACGAACTTGTCCAAGTACTCCATGAAGACCTTATTCATGAGGTACATAAAATATGCGGGTGCATTCGTTAACCCAAAAGACATAACGGTATATTCATACGAATCATACCGTGTTTGAAATGCAGTCTCGGGTATGTCGGAGGGCTTAATCTTCAGCTGGAAGTATCCCGACCAAAGATCAATCTTGGAAAAAATTCGGGCACCTTTCATTTGGTCGAACAGGTCCTCTATACGGGGCAGCGGGTATTTATTCTTGATCGTCACCTCATTGAGAGACCTATAATCCACACACATACTTTGGGTTCCATCCTTCTTGTCTATGAAGAGCACGGTGGCTCCCCCAAGGCGACGAGCTTGGGCGTATAAAACCCTTTTCTAGCTGCTCCTGAATTTGCTTCTTAAGTTCCACTAGTTCATTAGCGGGCATCCTATATGGCCTTTTCGCTATAGGTGCAGTTCTAGGTACTAAATCAATGGCAAATTCAATGTCCCGGTCAGGTGACATACCAGGAAGTTCTTCCGGGAACACATCTGAAAATTCTTGAACCACCGGAATGTTTTCCAATGTTGCTTCTTCGACGTGGTTCAACGCTGCCTTCTCGGTTGCCGGTTGGGCTGACTCGAACACAATACGAGTACCGTGCTCATTTGTCAACTGCGCGCAACTCTCAGCACATTGGATTACTCCGTTGTGCTTGCTTCACCAATCCATTCCAAGTATTATATCAAACCCTTGGGAATCCAAGACAATAAGGTTGACAAGAAAGTCTACCCCCTTATTTTAAGGTTTACTTTCGGACATACTATATTAGTCCTCATCTCTCCACCGGGAGAATTAACCAACATAGTGTGTTTCATGTGTGATATGGGCAGATTATACTTGGCAACATACTTGGATGATATGAATGAATGTGATGCTCTGGAATCAAATAAAACAATGGCTGGGTTGGAGTTGGCAAGGAACATACCAATCACGACGTCCTCAGCTTGTTGCGCTTCCTCGGCGGAGACATGATTCACGTTGCAACGAGCGTAGTTCTGCTGCCCACGGTTACCTTGCGTAGCTCCTCCACTCGGTCGTGGGTTCTGTTTTGGTGCATTGGTCGGCTGTCCAAGGCCTTTCTTCGGGCATTGACTTGCAAAGTGTCCCTCCTCTCCGCATGAAAATCATGCTTTGTTGCTCAAAACAGCAGGAACGTTGGGGCGAGGCTGGTTTTGAGCATAGGCGCTCATGTTAGGACTGGGTGCAGGAGGCAAAGGCATACGAGGGGCTTGCATAACAGGACGTTGCTGCGGTGGTTTATTAGGGTGAGGTGGGTTTGCAGGGCGGAAAGTAGAAGCGGACGAGCCATACTGTGGTGCAGCTGGTGCATAAAACGGGGACGTACATTGATCTCCTGTGGCTGGTATGGCATCTTCCTCTTGCCCTCTTGCTCGATCTCACGGATCTTGCTCTCAACCACTATAGGTTTATCAACGAGCTTATGGAAGCTTGCATAATCATTGTTGAGCAGTTGTACTTGGATCTCATTGTTCAATCCTCTCATGAACAAGTAGTGCTTCCTTTGATCCGAGTTGACGTCTTCGGGAGCATACCTTGACAGCTGCGTGAACTTGTTGAGGTACTCATTCACGCTCTTTCTTTCTTGGCGGAGATATTTGAACTCTTGCCTTTTAAGCATCATGACTCTGGCAGGGACGTAATGAGAGCAGAGACTCTCCTTGAATTCAACCCAAGTGATAGTCTCCTAGTTGTCATGAGCATTGCAAAGAGCGTCCCACCAGTCAGCAGCTGCTCCCATAAGTTGGTGCGATGCAAAGAGAACTTTCTCCCGATCATTGCACTAAACAATAGCAAGCTTCTTTTCCATGGATTTCAACCAATCATCAGCCTCCATGGGATCATTAGCTTGTGCAAAAGTAGGCGGTCGAGTCCTCATGAACTCTCCCAATCTATTGTGAGCCAGCGGTGGTGGCGGTGGTGGTGGTGGGGGTGCAGGAACGGGGTTAGGATTGTTGTTATTGTTGGCTTGCAGCTGTCCCAAAGTTTGTATCATAGTTTGCATGAGCTGGTTCTGCATAGCCATCAACCGTGGTTGGCATTTTCAGGAACTTCAACGTTGCCATCCTCTTGTGGTTCATGGTTGCCATGAACATTCCTCCTTTGACGGCTGGCATTTTCCCTCACCATGTGTGAGAGAGAGTTGGGTAGAATAGAGAAGAGAAGTTTAGATTGATCCCCCCAACTATATGCATCAAGGTATATGAACTAAATATCTTCTTTCATTAATTTCAGCCTATGTGAGGATGTGAACACATGCCGAAGCACCTCACATCTCTCTACTATGTGTGGATGTGGATATTCGCCGAAGCGTCCCACAACTCAAGCATACATGTTTTCGCAAACAAAACAGTTTCAAAACATGGAATCAATGTGGTCAAGGGGCACTTGCCTTGCTCTCGTGGCTCTTGTTTCTCAAGCGTCTCGAAGTCTTGGTGCGGTAGTTCTTCGTAGATGGCTTCCTGAGCTTGTCCTTCTACTCACGACCACGCACATACAAAATTTACAGCAATCAAACATCATGCACAAACTTTACTCAAGATGCAATGGAGTAGATGGATGCAAATCCTATGGTGCTGCTTTATTAACCCAGTTTGTACGTGTTCTTGCATGTTTTAATGAGCTTTCATGGGGTTTTATAATGAACAAGGGTGTAGGGATCAAGTGTGGACGTGGTGATGATCTTGACTCAAGATCTAGACTAATTCCACCGTCAAAAACCGATCAAAACACGGTCTGTCCACACGTAAAAGTTTCTGCTCGAAGGGGGCGAAGAAAACGGATGCGTAGAAACAGCGACGACGTCGTAAGATGGGAAACGAAGACCTCCCTCGCTTCCCTTTGATGACAGGGCCTTCCTCCTAGCAATGGCAGCAGCAGGGGCTCACCGGCAACTGAGCTCCGACGAGGGGGTATAACTTGGCGAGTTGGGGGCTAGGGCCTCTAAATCGCCGACTTGGGAGGGGGAAAAATGGAAAGAGGTTGCGGCCGGGGGGGTTTTGGGTTCTATTTATAAGGGGAAAAAGAGGAGTCCTACTCAAATTAGAGCTCAAATAACAGTCCAACTCTACTTTGGATCTCAACAAACTTATCTCCAATTGATTTGATGCGGCAGCAATATGGGAAATTTAGAAATTTTTGGAGAGATTGTGTCGGTACCCTCAGTACTGGGTATCCCCGCGCACAGGAGAAAAATCCGCCAAAGGGCCTTGCCTCCTCCGCAGGGGCGAGCTCCGAGGACGTCACGTGTCCAGCGGGGCCGGGCCTCCCCTCTCCTCAGAGGCGATCTCCGAGGGTGCCATGTGTCCCGTGGAGCGGACCTCCCTTCTCCTCAGAGGCGAGCTCCGAGGGCGCCGCATGTCCAGCGGGGCCAGACCTCCCTTCTCCTCAGAGGCGAGCTCCGAGGGTGCCACGTGGGGCCGGACCTCCATTCTCCTCAGAGGCGAGCTCCGAGGGCGACACGTGTCCAGTGGCCGGACCTCCCATCTCCTCAGAGGCGAGCTTCGAGGGCGACACATGTCCAGCGGGGCCGAGCCTCCCTTCTCCTCAGAGGCGAGCTCCAAGGGCGACATGTGTCTATCGGCCGGACCTCACCCCTTCCGCAGGGATGAGCTCCAAAGGCGTCACGTGCCCATCGGCCGTACCTCACCCCTTCCGCAGGGATGAGCTCCGAAGGCACCACGTGTCCTTTGGACGGACGTCACCGCTTCCGCAGGGATGAGCTCCGAAGGTGCCACGTGTCCCGTGAGGGAGGACCTCATCCCTTCCGCAGGGATGAGCTCCGAATGCGCCACGTGTCCCGCGAGGCCGGACCTCATCCCTTTCGTAGGGATGAGCTCCGAAGGCGCCAGCCGGGGGACGTGTCGACAGCGCACTTCGACAAATTGGGATTGGCTCATTTCAGCTATCATTTTCCCATTCCCCATCATTTTTATGATTCTTTCTCCATTTATACTTCTTTTATAATGTTTCTATATATGAAAAATGTATGCAATGCATGGAGATGAATTTGAGGGTGTTACAATATTAAACAATCTCGCCGTTCTACGGTTTGCGAGACCCTAATATCGCAATTTTCAGATTACATATTCATCATTCTTGCTTGTGTTCTCGGTTGCACCTGCAGGAATAGCCTTCTTGGCGAGGAGCCAACCCTTGCTGAGGCCAATAATGAAGGTGATGAACTGTCCAACCGTTCAGTTCAAGAATTCCGGTCCGATGGAATGTAAGGAGGACACATATCCAAGGAGCTTAAAAGGTTTCTGGATTGCTGCAGCTTATACCCGGAGTATCTCCTAAACAAAGTCCCTCGCCTCGGACATGAAGAGTGGAAGGCTGATGTAACCATCCTATCTAACGGTAGGGTTGTTACTCGACACTTCGCACCCATATTGAGAGCTACAAGGGCAGAAGCTATCGATGATGCCGCATGGGATGCACTCACCGGACTATGCTACGCCTTCCGTGAGCAGCTTGAGAACACTACTTTTGAGCTGCACCCGTATCGGAATAGTGGTACAAGGGAGATCATTGGACCCCATGAAGGAAATCTTTCAAACGCACAGGCTGCTGACAAGTCTCAGAGGCTGCTCATGGAGTTAGGAAACTGCTACGCAAGCACACAAGAAGAGATCCGTTACCTCCGCAAGAAGCTCTACTTACTGGAAAAACAGGAGAAGACTCGTGCCAATGCGGGAGCAAATGGAGCACCAGCGTTGTCTATCCCTACATGGACTGCCGACTCACCATGGCGTGCGCCAATGTATGGACCACCCCCGTCACACGGCGAGAACAGCACCGGTTCTCACGATTAAGTCTAGGTTTCCCCAATGAATAAAGTTGTAATAAGAACGCTTAGATCGTAGTAGCTTGAATAAGAGTGGTGTGCTGAACTTTTGTGATGATTGCTTGTGTTTGTGTGCTTGGTGTGAGTTGTGGAACGCTTCAGCAAATGTCCATATCCACACATAGTAGAGAGATGTGAGATACTTCGGCACGTGTCCACATCCTCATATAGGCTTATATTAATAAAAGAAGTTGCTTAGTTCATACACCTTGATGCATATAGTTGGGAAATCACTTCTTTCAATTCTGAATTCTATTCCGAGAGTAGGCCTTAAAATAAGGGGGGTATACTTTCTTGCCAACCTTATTGTCTTGGATTTCCAAGAGATTGACATAATACATGGAATGGATTGGCTAAGCAAGCACAACAGAGTGATTCAATGTGCTGAGAGGATCGTGCAGTTGACAAGTGAGCACGGTACTCATATTGAGTTCGAGGCAGCCCAACCGGCATCTGAGAAGGCAGAGCTGAACCACGTCGAAGAAGAGACATTTGAAAGCATTCTGGTGGTTCAAGAATATTCAGATGTGTTCCTGGAAGAACTTCCAGGTATGTCAATTGACCGGGACATTGAATTTGCCATTGATTTAGTACCCGGAACTGCACCTATAGCGACGACGCCGTATAGAATGCCCGCTAATGAACTAGTGGAGCTCAAGAAGAAAATTTAGGAGCAGTTAGAAAAGGGTTTTATACGCCCAAGCTCGTCACCATGGGGAGCCCCCGTGCTCTTCGTAGGCAAGAAGGATGGGACCCAAAGGATGTGTGTGGATTATAGGTCTGTCAATGAGGTGATGATCAAGAATAAATACCCGCTGCCCCGTATAGAGGACCGGTTCGACCAAATGAAAGGTGCCCGAATTTTCTCCAAGATTGATCTTCGGTCGGGATACTTCCAGCTGAAGATTAAGCCCTCCGACATATCCAAGACTGCATTTCGAACACGGTATGGTTCGTATGAGTATACCATGATGTCTTTTGAGTTAACGAATGCACCCGCATACATTATGTACCTCATGAATAAGGTCTTCATGGAGTACTTGGACAAGTTCGTCGTGGTTTTCATCGACGATATCATGGTGTATTCGAAAAATGAGGAAGAACATGAAGAACACTTGAGGTTAACATTGCAGAAACTGCGAGAGCATTAATTGTATGCCAAGTTCAGCAAATGTCAATTTTGGCAAAAGGAGATATCGTTCCTAGGCCACATCATCTCTGAGGGAGGAGTATCTGTTGATCCCGGAAAAGTGGGAGATGTTTTGAAGTGGAACCAGCCGCAGAATGTGAGAGATATTCGGAGTTTCCTTGGGATGGCTGGATACTACCGCCGGTTCATCAAGGATTTCTCCAAAATAGCGAAGCCTATGACTGAATTGCTAATGAAGGGAAAAGCATTTAGGTGGACACCAGCGTGTCAAGAAAGCTTTGAGGAGATCAATAAGAGACTAACCACAGCGCCAGTTTTGGTATTGCCGGACGTGAGCAAAAG
This sequence comes from Neostapfia colusana, assembly GCA_030760725.1. Classification (NCBI taxonomy): domain Eukaryota; kingdom Viridiplantae; phylum Streptophyta; class Magnoliopsida; order Poales; family Poaceae; genus Neostapfia; species Neostapfia colusana. The sequence continues at coordinate 23,144,023 of JASWHV010000019.1, read as the reverse complement.
CTTCGACATATATTGTGACGCATCAAGACAAGGGCTTGGATATGTGCTCATTCAAGAAGGACAAGTGGTAGCCTATGCGTCGACACAACTAAAGAAACATGAGCTGAATTACCCCACACATGACTTGGAACTTGAAGCCGTGGTACATGCTTTGAAGATTTGGAGGCATTATATCCTTGGACACCGATGTGAGATCTATACGGATCACAAAAGCCTCAAGTATATATTCACTCAAACGGATCTGAATTTGAGGCAACATCGATGGTTGGAACTCATCAAGGATTATGATGTTGGAATCAACTATCACCCCCCAAAGGCCAATGTAGTAGCTGATGCGTTGAGCCAAAAAGGAGCATGTCACCAACTCACGGTTCGGGAGCTGCCACCCGAGCTGCGCAAGGAGTTGGAACAGTTACATCTCGGGTTTTTGAACGAGATGGAGGTGATAGAACTGAACTCCTCGCTGGAAAAAGAGATACGAGATGGCGAAGCAATGGATGAAGAAATCAAGAATATGTAAGGGCCTCAGTTTTTGACACCTACTTGAAGTGTTCATCACCACACCACACACCTCATTTCAAGTAAGTTGATGAACACAAATGAAGAGCAAGTAACCACCATCAACATGCTCATTAGAGAACAAACTCACACATTGCAAAAGTGGTGTTTTCCACATGTGATATAGGTGGGCTGGACATATGAAAACTCCTACACGTTGCTAAGAATGTCCATGCCAAGTTTCACCCAAATTAAAAACCTTTTTGAGGTCATTTTGGGTATAGCTAGAAAGAGGGCAGTTTGAAACCATATTCAAATTCAAACTGTTTTTATCCCATAAATTTAAAAGTGGGAGGCATATTCTTACTCAGAACATTTTTGTGAACTCACACACCAATTTTCACTCCATTTGGAGTTGATCTTGACATGAGCTATGTGGGACAAATTCAAACTTTGTTTGAATTCAAAACTGAACTTGTGCTGAAATTCATTCAAACCAAACCCAATTAGAATTCTACTCAATTCAAATGGCTCATGGGTGAATAATTTGAATCACCAGGGGTATTTTGGGGCTCACTGTTTACAACAGTGATTAGGAGTAAATTTCAAAGGTTAAAACCCCGGGTGGGACCCACATGTCATAGAGAGAAGGAGGCAAAACTTGCACACAAAGTCACAGCCTCGGTGGGAAATTCCACCGAGCAGCTGTCGGCTGTGCCACCGAGCAGCCACCGGCGCCATCAGCTGCTTCCCCTCTACGCGCGCTGGCGCCCAGGTGGCCTGCCTGCACCCCCATGCGACCGGCACCGCCTCAGCCGAGCAGGAGTCGGCCGGCTTTATCTTCTTGCGGGCAAACCCGAGGAGCGGCATTGTTTCTCGCCGCAGCTCTCTGCTCAATCAGGAAAACCATCTCCTCCTTCGTTCCTGAGCTGCTAGACATCCACCTGAGATCGCACTCCACCTCCCCAACACCAGAAACCCCGAGCTCCGACCTCCTTTGCCCGAAAAGGATCGCCACCGCGGCGACCTAGCCTCAGCCGAAAATCAGGCGCCTGTGGAAAGCGTTCCACAGGCGTTTTCACGGTCCAGCAAGAGAGGCAACAGGAGTGCGCGATCACCGTGCTGATCTCCTCCAAGTTTGGAAGCAAACCGTGAAGAATCCACAGAGAATTTCCAGTTTTTGCTCCGGCGACCGTAAACAGAGCTTGCGGTACGGTTTCTTTAAATTCTCGCTCTATGATCTTTCGGAGGTTATAAAATCTTGCACATAGACGCTGGACGATCCGGCGATCAAGTTCTTTTCTGCATCCGTGACGTGAAACTGTTTAGGAGTGATGAATTTCGAGCTCGATCGAGGGCGGTCATGGCGGGCACGATCGGTCACACGGTGCCGACCGACTTGCCGCCACCCCTGAACCCTTTTGACACCTTGTCGAGCTTCCTAGAGGTACACTGATGCTGTAGGACCGTTTGTTCGAGGTATTGGCGGGTTAGAACCCACGGTCGACGGCGCCGAACCTCAACCGAGGCCACGGCACGTCGCCAAGCTATTTCCGATCACCCCCAGCCCGACCTGACACCACCGACGTGTTCCTCGACGTCGACAACCCCCTGGTGGCGAGTTTCAGCCCATGGGAGGTCAGGCAGCAGCGAGCTGATGAGCTCCGAGTCTCCTCCGGCGAGGTCGGCGGCGCGGGCGCGAGAGAACGGCGGGAGGAATACGAAGCCGGCTGGCCCACGTGTCAGCGGCTGAAGAATTTAAATCGGGATCGGGTGTGGCCGGGATCGGCTGTGCTGGGACACAAATAACCTGTGAGCTCTGGTGTGCCGGACACCTCCACGCTCGACACGTGTCCCCGCGGGCCCCGCGAGTTTAAACTTTTTCCCAGATTTTCAGAATTCTTCCAAACTTCAAATCCTCATAACTTTGGCTAGAAAGCTCCAAATCGAGTGAACCAAATTTTGCTGGATTCAGCTCTCTGAGAACTTTCCAGCAAATCAAGTTTCACTTCATGAAAACCCTTGTTTCTCCAGAATTGATTCCTCAAAGTTTGAACTGTTAGGAATTTTAACTGGAGAATCCTTTGGAGGGAAATCCTGAAATTTTGCTGGGATGTTCACCAAAATATCCCTGAACTACCATAAAAATTTCAGACCCATTTGAGCTCATTTGATCCACCTAATGGTGTGATTAGTGAAACTGTTCCAGAGAAAATAGAAAATGTTCAAAAACATTTTCAGAATTTTCTCTGAAATTGTTTAGCTCATATCCTTAGCTAGGAACATTCAAATTAAGTGAGACCAACTCCATTAGAACTCTCTGAAAATCTAGTTTTCATAAAGTCATAATTTGTTTCATGAAAATCCTTATAACACCCTAAAAGCATTCAATTAAGGGCAAGTACATAATTAATTGTGGAGGGCTCAAATGAGCTTTGCTGCAACTAAAACTTGACCAAATCTTTGTTTAGGTTGTAACCAAGCCCCAGTAAAAGTTTCACAGTCATAGACTCTGTCTAGTGGGACTTATAAGTTTCACAAGTTTAAAACTTAATACAAACACATTTAAATTGATACATATGTTTCTTCTAACATGTAGTCGCTAAGGTCGAGGAGGAACCCGAAGTCCTAGACTTCGTTACTCCGGAGGAACAGCTAGCCTACGACCAAGAGCAGCAAGGCAAGCTCCAGTTTGCATTAACCTTTTTACAAATTTTTATTGTTTTGAGCACATACTTGTTTACTTTATTCTTTGCATTAGAGTCTTGTTTGGAAGCCCCACTACATAGCCAAGAGAACCATGGGTTGGGTTTAGGATTGCAAACCCCGTTAGCTGCTGCATTGCTATGATAGAGTAGGATTCGGTACAAGTCGAGTAGTTGGAACTACTCGCAAGCATAGGCTAGAGGCACTCGACTCGGGTAGTGATAGCACATGAAACACATGGCGAGAAAATGAGACCAAGCGGAGGGTAAGGGCAGCAGGACTTTGGGGCCTGTGTGCTGTAGCTCCGCTTGCGTCGATTGAGGACCGAGCCGTGTGCGGGCCTGTTGAACAAGTTAGAATAGTACCGAAGACCTACCGGCTATATGGGAACCGGGAAACCGATGTAACTCGGGTAGCTGGGTATTGAGGCATTGCCCGTCGTTCAGAGGGTAGGTTGAGAGCATGAGGTGTAAATCGGCTGGCGGCACGGAGATGCGCGTGCAGAGACCTCTTGCTCGGGACAATGGGACCGGCTCAATATTTGGCTGACGGGTGAAAGGTAGTTGCGTATGGCGTCCGTGATGGTTGTTGTAGGCAACATCGAGTACGGGCATACGTGACGGGTTGTTCGGGTAACCCTGCAGGTGTAAATCGATTATAATCGCCGTCCCTCACGGTCAGTGAGTACCACTTGTTCACTGTACCGTGACGTAGAAAGAACAGGCTAGTTACATGTTCAAATGTTGCTGATTGAAAGATGGACTTGATTGTTAATGAATTTCTGTAGCTTAGAGCTAACTAAAGTTGTTTTCAACTTTGGGCAAAGTACATGAGAGAAATGCGTTTCTTGTTTGATTGTGGCTCTCTCATGTGCCTTAGCGTAAGGTTCTCCACAACCTGCTGCTAAAACTTGAAAGTAAGGTTCTACTAATTAGGCGAGTCCTTGCAAATGATTTTTTTACCTCATGTAACCTATCAACCCTCATGTAGAAGTTCCATGTTTAGGAGAGACGGGTCAGTCTTGCTGAGCCTTCGTGCTCACTGCTTGTGTTTGAAGCTTTTGCAGGGTTATATGAGGAAGGGACTCCCGAAGAGGAGACGGAACCCTAGGAGGGGAACCCCGTCGAGTGGGAGTCGTTCACACCGCAGAGTTAGTGTGCGTGTGTGCTAGCAAGGACACGTTCGAGGGCTGAACGTGCACTTGATGCTTAGTCTACGCCCGTGAGTGTAGACTGAACTTATTTTGATGTAAACATGTTCATAAACTTGTTTATGTAATAAAATTTCGCTTCCGCTTTGTACCTTTGACGTGTGTTATACGGTGCTGTGCAACGCAGCACCCCTCAGCGTGATCCTGGCTCGACAAGACCGTGGGGTCGTGTCAGCGTTGGTATCAGAGCTCGCTTGAGGTTTAACACAGTACAAAGGTCATCTTTCTCAAAAATCCAGTGAGGAACGAGTTAGTAGCCCGTATAAGGATGTTATTAGCATATAGAAAGTGGCATATTAACTTATTTGATTATGTCGGAAAATCATGTATCTCGGGACGTTTATGTCTTGGGGGTACACGTAAGCGCTGTCCACCAGTGCACACAAGCTGAAGGGTGGAGCCCCACGGGTGGCAGGTAACCCGACCCGCTTTAATATTCTCTACGACTCTTCATGTCGTTTGGGGTATTTGAGCAACGTCTGTCCCTAGCGTGCGTGGTGCAACTTGGGAGACCCCGTCACTTGATCTGAAATGTGAACACGTAACTCAAGGCGTGTTTGGCTTGAGAACATCCGGGCGAGTGATGACGGCCGGGTGTACGAACTGTATGGATTCCGGGCTCGGTGTGCAGCCGAGTCTGATGATTGTTTGAGTTTCTGCAGGTAGCCTGACTACGAAACGGTAGACGTGTAGCATCCGTTTGCGAGTGACGTTTAGTGCCACTGAAATAACGAAGCCGGCTAAGTCCGGTATAGGTTTTTCTTTGTGAGGACGTAGTACCGACATGATCTGGTGACACATCGACGTCACTCCCAACTAAATGAACAACTTCATTTAAAACTTGAAGGTTTTGATCTAAAGTAGTAAAACTTGATGTAACTCCTTCCCTTGAACAGGATATTCAAAGTTAACAAGTTTTCAACTTATAGGTTGTTAAGGACAGAGCACTCTGTTTTCAGCTGAATCAAGGCTGAAGTTAATCAGGGGTTAGAGGTTGAGTTCTTCCGATATTGTGGTCGTATGATACATTTATGGAAAGCTTTGGAAGAGCTTTACAACTCTTATGTTGAAGTCCAGAGGTGTTTGATCCCTTAACCACTCGAAAAATACAGTAGAGTTGAAACTGTCCAGAAAACAGGACAGAGTAAAGACTCTCTGTAAATTAATCATAACTTCCTGTATAAAAATCCGAAAATAGAAAATGAGGTAGTTCTGGAAATCTTATGAGATAGGTTACAACTTTGTAACAGAAAGTTTTGTCAGATTAAGAGCAAAATTAACTGGGATTCTTGGATCAAATCAGTACCTAAAGCAGGGAGGTGCTGTCCAATTTTCTCCAGAAATTCTGTTAACTTTGACATCTCATAACTTTTGAACCAGGACAGATCTTAGGCCAAGCAAATACTTTCTGGAAATCTATTGAAGTTAGCTTTAACTTTGATGTTGAGCTCCAGAACTGGTTTTGCCTTTAGCATGGCCTAAATCAGGTTGAAATGGATACTGATCAGGGCTGTCATGTGAACAGCAGATCAGCAGTCAAATTTGTTTAAAATTTGAACTATGTTTCCAAGTTTTATGAGTTCAATGATATGTATTATGTTATAACTCAATGGTTTACTGTTTAAATAAATATTTGACATTTCTCAAATATATTTTTACAGATGACAGCAGATAAAAGGTTGGAGAACGGGTGGGTGATGTCCCACTGTTCTCACCGTAGCGGCTACCCGGAAGCATTGTGGCAAATGCTCCAATATTTCGGGTACAATCAGATGCCGCAATACTTCGCCAAAGAAGAAGGCGAAGAGGGGAACAAGACGTGGATGATCCATGTCGAAGTCCCTGCAGGACCTATGCCACCCGGTTGGGTGCCGTTCACCGTCACGGTGAGAGGAAGACAACCGGAAGGGATGTGGCAAGTGGCAGCCCGTGACACCATGTCACGTTTCTGCCAACTACACGTGCAGGCTATGGAGGGCACTCCATATGCGCTCGTTCCGGTGGAGGGACGGGCCCAGCATATGTGGGAAGAGAGGTACCTGGAGGCAACGGACCCGAGTTGCCCAAGGTACAACCCCGCGGAGGCAAATCTCAGCCTCCAGACGAGGGCGGGAAACGCCGTGATTGACAGCCAAGCTGTTCATACGGAGCATCTCGCCACGAAGCTCAAGGAGAGCACGAGCTGTGGAGACCATTTCGAGAGTCCTCACAGTGCACTCCACAATGTGCTCCTTCCGACGATCAAGCGACTGAATGAACAACACAATCAGTTGCATCGTCTGAAGAAGGCAAAGAAGAAGAGCCGTGTCGACATCGCGGCGTTACAAGAAATGGTACAAAATCTGACTCAGCAGAACGAGGAACATACTCAAGAGCGGGACGACGCTATTGAGGAAGGGCAAGGCTATGGACGAGGTGCATGCTTTACAGGACCTCGTACCTCCGGTATTGGGCATACCGGTGGTCTTGGGCCTTCCAGCAATGGGAGAACCCGGGATGGGAGAAGAGGTGGTAGATCCAGAGCCACCAGCAGAGATACCGGAGGAGGACGACCCACAGGAGGTCGAGTTCTACTCCGAGTAGGGGGTTACGGTTGCCAAGTAGGGCAGCTAGGGTAGCGTAACCCAACTTTTGTAATTGGTGACATGTCGTGTAGACAGTAGCGTATGTACAGGTAGTGACGACATGAGCACGACTTCTCGGAGACCCGAGAATAATGTATCTTGTATAAAGTTTATGCTTTATCAATATATATGAATGTTGTGCAAATTAATCATGTGTCACTTCAATACCTACTGTTGCGTAAGGAATTTTGAGTATGACATGTGCTAATCGTTACTGTTTTGAATTTCAGAATGACGCGTACTCGTGCCAACCCGGATGTTGGGGGTACTAGTCAAGGGGGACAGACCTCCCAACAGCCTTCCGAGGACTCCTCGGGACAACAGCAACAGCAAACACCGCCACCGCCACTGCCGACGGTTACATTGGCCGACATCGTCGCGGCAATGGCGGGTTCATACCAGCAGCACATCGAGTTGCTGCAGACTCTCATCGCCAATACGTCTCGCCCAGAGAGACGTCAAGACCGTGAGGAGCGTCAACAAAGCTCCTACTCTGACTTCCTGGCCACTCATCCCCCTGTATTCTCAAGGGCGGATGAACCTCTTGACGCGGACAACTGGCTCCGCGCCATAGAGATGAAGTTCGGGCTGCTCCAGATAAGTGAGCAGCACAAGACTCAGTTCGCGGTCCAGCAGCTCCAAGGATCCGCGAGCGCGTGGTGGGCCAACATCTGTGCTTCACAGCCCACCGACCGAGTGATGACCTGGATGGAGTTTCGGACGGCCTTCAGGGCCTATCATATACCGCCAGGTTTGATGAAAAGGAAGACACAGGAGTTCCTGCACTTGCAGCAAGGGAGCCGGAACGCGCTGGAATACTCCAGAGCGTTCAACGATCTCGCGCTTTACGCGTCATATCACGCAGATACTGACGAGAAGCGGCGGGACCACTTTTACCAGGGACTTAACCCACTCCTGAAGGACAAGTTGGCGATGTTCAATCGTGGCAGCCTCAACGACATCATTGATGCTGCGATCGTTCAGGAGGACTCTGGCAAGGAGTTAGCGGCGGCGGAGCGAAAGCGAAGCACGCCGCAGAGCAGCGGAGAAGGAGGCGGTCCTTCTCAGAAGTTTCGGATGGTGAATCGCCCACCATCAGGTCCACACTGGCAACCACCACAGCGGTCGATGCCGTTCCGCAGTCGGCCGTACTCTTCACCGGCATTCAGGCCGGCACTGCCAGTACCACCGCAACAACAACAGCAGCAGCGGGCGATGCCGCGTGCGTTTGCACTTCAGCAACGCATGCCGGGCTTTCGTCCCCCGAGCACTACACCAGCAGCGGCCACATATTACAAGTGTGGTCGTCCAGGACACTCCGCGAGCAGTTGCCCGGAGAGGCAAGGCGGCGGAGTGGCACCGCAGTTTCCGGGGAGGAATCAACCCCGGAACCCTACTAATGCGCGGCGGGCAAACCCTAGGCCCGGCACCGTCCACCAGCTTGCCATTGAGGACGTGCCGGAGGGCGAGCCAATCCTTGCGGGTATGTTCCAACTCCACCAGCATCCCGCTATAGTACTGTTTGATTCAGCCGCCACGGCGCTATTTTAGACACCGTCCTTCGAGTCGTGCACTTAAACTCAGAAGTGCACGGGTCTCACTCATTATTTCTGGACAGTCCAGAAATAAAGCTTCCAAGTGTCTATCAAGCCACAACCATCAGATTGGAAGATATTCCAGTGGTCTGAGAGTTTCCTGACGTATTCCCGGACGATTTGCCGGGGATGCCGCCCGATAGAGAGGTGGAGTTCAAGATTTAACTTGCACCGGGAACCATGCCAATATCCCGAAGGCCGTACAAGATGGCGCCCAAGGAGTTGGCTGAACTGAAGACTCAGCTCACGGACCTTCTGGAGAAGGGTTTTATTAGGCCGAGCTCCTCGCCATGGGGCTATTCGGCGTTATTTGTCAAAAAGAAGGATGAGACGTTACGGCTTTGCGTGGACTATCGTCCATTAAATGCCGTAACCATCAAGAACAAGTACGCGTTGCCACGGATCGACATGTTGTTTGATCAGTTGGTCGAAGCAAAGATCTTTTCCAAAATGGACTTAAGATCCGGGTACCATCAGATTAAGATAGGGCTGAGGACATTCCGAAGACGGCTTTCTCTTCAAGGTACGGACTTTATGAGTACCTGGTCATGTCCTTCGGCCTCACCAATGCTCCAGCTCACTTCATGTACTTGATGAGCTCGGTATTCATGCCAGAGCTGGACAAGTTTGTCGTGGTCTTCATCGATGACATCCTGGTATATTCCAAGTCGGAGGAAGATCACAAGAAACATCTGCGTATAGTCTTGCAACGGCTGCGGGACCACAAGTTATACACGAAATTCAGCAAATGCGAGTTTTGGATATCGCAAGTGCCTTTTCTCGGGCATATCATCTCAGCGGAGGGTATCGCTGTAGACCCGAGCAAGATGACTCAAGTGCTGAATTGGAAATCCCCGAGAACTGTTCACGAGGTACGGAGTTTCCTCGGACTCGCGGGATATTATCGGAGGTTCATTCCGAACTTCTCGAAGATTGCCAAGCCAATGACAGAGCTGCTGAAGAAGGCTACCAAATATGTTTGGAGTCCAATATGTGAAGCAGCATTCAAGGCTTTAGTCAAGCACCTGACATCAGCACCGGTTTTGGTGCAGCCAGACACAACAAAACCGTTCGATGTGTACTGCGATGCATCCGGCACTGGGCTCGGATGTGTGCTGATGCAAGACCGAAGAGTGGTCACGTATGGATCACGGCAGCTTAGAAACCATGAGCAAAATTATCCAACTCACGACTTGGAGCTCGCTGCAGTGGTACTTGCACTGAAAATGTGGAGGCACTACGTACTCGGTAACCTCGTACATTTATATACCGACCACAAAAGCCTCAAGTACATATTCACTCAGAAGGAGCTGAACATGAGGCAACGAAGATGGTTAGATCTGATAAAGGATTACGAAATAGAGATCCATTATCATCCGGGCAAGGCAAACGTAGTGGCAGATGCGCTGAGCCGCAAGTCACACGTCAACAATCTGACCATCACACCGTTGGAAGAGAGTGAACCACCACTGCATATGATTCCACATGGAGCTCTCTACAACTTAGCTTTGATCCCCACCATCCGTGACGAGATAGCGGCAGCCCAGAAGAATGACAAGGGCATGTCGCATTTGCGGAGACGTGTAGATAGTGGGGAGCTGAAATGTTTCCGGAAGGACGGAGACGGCGTCCTATGGTTCAAGGACCGGATCGTCGTACCCCGTAACCCGGAATTACGGAAGAAAATCTTTGATGAGGCTCACTTATCAAATTTTTCTATTGACCCCGGCAGCAACAAAATGTATCAAGAACTCAGAAGCAAGTTTTGGTGGACACGGATGAAGCGTGAGACTGCAAAATACGTGTCCGAGTGTGATACATGTCGAAGGGTGAAGGCAGACCACATGCGGAAACCGGGACTGCTGCAACCACTGGGCATTCCTGCCTGGAAATGGGAGGACGTGAGCATGGATTTCATCGTCGGTTTACCCACCACCTTGCATAAACATGATTCTGTGTGGGTGATCGTCGATCGGCTCACCAAAGTTGCCCATTTCATCCCGGTCAACACCAACTACAACGCCAAGAAGTACGCTGAACTGTACATCTCACGGATCCTATGCTTGTACGGCGTACCCCGTACTATCATATCGGATCGGGGCACTTTATTTGTGTCCCGTTTTTGGGTGCAGCTACACGCTGCCTTGGGGACGAAGCTAATCCGTAGTTCAGCATACCACCCGCAGACGGATGGACAAACCGAGCGGGTAAATCAGATCCTAGAAGACATGCTACGAGCTTGCGCTATCAACCACGGCAAGAATTGGGATGATCACTTGCCGTTAGCGGAGTTCTCGTACAACAATGGGTACCAAGCCAGCATCAAGATGGCGCCCTACGAGGCGCTATACGGAAGAAAATGCCGCACACCATTGAACTGGTGTGAGTCTGGCGAAAGGGTTACCTTCGGGATTGACCTCGTCAACCACGCGGAAGAAAAGGTTCGACTGATTCAAGCGAACCTAAAAGCCGCTCAATCCCGTCAGAAACAGTATGCGGACCGGAGAAGGCGCCCGTTACAATTCGAAGTTGGAGATCACGTATACCTACGGGTGTCTCCAATGAAGGGCGTAAACAGATTTGGGGTGAGAGGAAAGTTGGTACCCCGATTCATCGGTCCATTCCAGATTACCGAAAGATGTGGATCAGTGGCATACCGGCTGAAATTACCAGAAGCACTTTCCGGTGTGCACGACGTCTTTCACATTGCCCAGCTGAGGAAGTGTCTTAAGCTATCAACTACCGTTCAGCTGGAGGATGTTGAAGAACTGCAACCGGATCTCACCTATCGGGAGGAACCGGTGCAGATTATCGATGAAAAGGCCCGAACAACACGCAACCGTACGTTGTGGTTCTACAAGGTTCTATGGAGTAATCATTCCATGGATGAAGCGACATGGGAGAGCGAAGAATTTCTTCGCGCTAACTACCCCGACCTTTTCACGTCGCATATCCGGTAATTTTCCTCCGTCCTCTCTCTCATTTTCACCTTATAATCTCGGGACGGGATTCTTTTAAGGGGGGAGGAATGTAAAGGCCTCAGTTTTTGACACCTACTTGAAGTGTTCATCACCACACCACACACCTCATTTAAAGTAAGTTGATGAACACAAATGAAGAGCAAGTAACCACCATCAACATGCTCATTAGAGAACAAACTCACACATTGCAAAACTGGTGTTTTCCACATGTTATATAGGTGGGCTGGACATATGAAAACTCCTACACGTTGCTAAAAATGTCCATGCCAAGTGTCACCCAAATTCAAAACCTTTTTAAGGTCATTTTGGGTATAGCTAGAAAGAGGGCAGTTTGAAACCATATTCAAATTCAAACTGTTTTTATCCCATAAATTTAAAAGTGGGAGGCATATTCTTACTCAGCACATTTTTGTGAGCTCACACACCAATTTTCACTCCATTTGGAGTTGATCTTGACATGAGCTAAGTGGGACAAATTCAAACTTTGTTTGAATACAAAACTGAACTTGTGCTGAAATTCATTGAAACCAAACCCAATTTGAATTCTACTCAATTCAAATGGCTCATGGGTGAATAATTTGAATCACCAGGGGTATTTTGGGGCTCACTGTTTACAACAGTGATTAGGAGTAAATTTCAAAGGTTAAAACCCTGGGTGGGACCCACATGTCATAGAGAGAAGGAGGCAAAACTTGCACACAAAGTCACAGCCTCGGTGGGAAATTCCACCGAGCAGCTGTCGGCTGTGTCACTGAGCAGCCACCGGCGCCACCAGCTGCTTCCCCTCTATGCGCGCTGGCGCCCAGGCGGCCTGCCCGCACCCCCACGTGACCGGCACCGCCTCAGCCGAGCAGGAGTCGGCCGGCTTTATCTTCTCGTGGGCAAACCCGAGCAGCGGCATTGTTTCTCGCCGCAGCTCTCTGCTCAATCGGGAAAACCAGCAAAACCATCTCCTCCTTCGTTCCTGAGCTGCTAGACAGCCACCTGAGATCGCACTCCACCTCCCCAACACCAGAAACCCCGAGCTCCGACCTCCTTTGCCCAAAAAGGATCGCCACCGCGGCGACCTAGCCTCAGCCGAAAATCAGGCGCCCGTGAACAGCGTTCCACAGGCGTTTTCACGGTCTAGCAAGAGAGGCAACAGGAGCACGCGATCACCGTGCTGCTCTCCTCCAAGTTTGGAAGCAAACCGTGAAGAATCCACAAAGAATTTCAAGTTTTTGCTCCGGCGACCATAAACCGAGCTTCCGGTACGGTTTCTTTAAATTCTCGCTCTATGATCTTTCGGAGGTTATCAAATCTTGCACATAGACGCTGGACTATCCGGCGATCAAGTTCTTTTCTGCATCCGTGACGTGAAACTGTCTAGGAGTGACGAATTTCGAGCTCGATCGAGGGCGGTCATGGCGGGCACGATCGGTCACACGGTGCCGACCAACTTGCCGCCACCCCTGAACCCTTTTGACACCTTGTCGAGCTTCCTAGAGGTACACTGATGCTGTAGGACCGTTTGTTCGAGGTATTGGCGGGTTAGAACCCACGGTCGACGGCGCAGAACCTCAACCGAGGCCACGGCACGTCGCCAAGCTATTTCCGATCACCCCCAGCCCGACCTGACACCACCGACGTGTTCCTCGACGTCGACAACCCCCTGGCGGCGAGTTTCAGCCCATGGGAGGTCCGGCAGCAGCGAGCCGATGAGCTCCGAGTCTCCTCCGGCGAGGTCGGCGGCGCGGGCGCGAGAGAACGGCGGGAGGAATACGAAGCCGGCTGGCCCATGTGTCAGCGGCTGAAGAATTTAAATCGGGATCGGGTGTGGCCGGGATCGGCTGTGCTGGCACACAAATAACCTGTGAGCTCTGGTGTGCCGGACACCTCCACGCTCGACACGTGTCCCCGCGGGCCCCGCGAGTTTAAACTTTTTCCCAGATTTTCAGAATTCTTCCAAACTTCAAATCCTCATAACTTTGGCTAGAAAGCTCCAAATCGAGTGAACCAAATTTTGCTGGATTCAGCTCTCTGAGCACTTTCCAGCAAATCAAGTTTCACTTCATGAAAACCCTTGTTTCTCCAGAATTGATTCCTCAAAGTTTGAACTGTTAGGAATTTTAACTGGAGAATCCTTTGGAGGGAAATCCTGAAATTTTGCTGGGATGTTCACCAAAATATCCATGAACTACCATAAAAAATTCAGACCCATTTGAGCTCATTTGATCCACCTAATGGTGTGATTAGTGAAACTGTTCCAGAGAAAATAGAAAATGTTCAGAAACATTTTCAGAATTTTCTCTGAAATTGTTTAGCTCATATCTTTAGCTAGGAGCATTCAAATTAAGTGAGACCAACTCCATTAGAACTCTCTGAAAATATAGTTTTCATAAAGTCATAGTTTGTTTCATGAAAATCCTTATAACACCCTAAAAGCATTCAATTAAGGGCAAGTACATAATTAATTGTGGAGGGCTCAAATGAGCTTTGCTGCAACTAAAACTTGACCAAATCTTTGTTTAGGTTGTAACCAAGCCCCAGTAAAAGTTTCACATTCATAGACTCTGTCTAGTGGGACTTATAAGCTTCACAAGTTTAAAACTTAATACAAACACATTTAAATTGATACATATGTTTCTTCTAACATGTAGTCGCTAAGGTCGAGGAGGAACCCGAAGTCCTAGACTTCGTTACTCCGGAGGAACAGCTAGCCTACGACCAAGAGCAGCAAGGCAAGCTCCAGTTTGCATTAACCATTTTACAAATTTTTATTGTTTTGAGCACATACTTGTTTACTTTATTCTTTGCATTAGAGTCTTGTTTGGAAGCCCCACTGCATAGCCAAGAGAACCATGGGTTGGGTTTAGGATTGCAAACCCCGTTAGCTGCTGCATTGCTATGATAGAGTAGGATTCGGTATAAGTCGAGTAGTTGGAACTACTCGCAAGCATAGGCTAGAGGCACTCGACTCGGGTAGTGATAGCACATGAAACACATGGCAAGAAAATGAGACCAAGCGGAGGGTAAGGGCAGCAGGACTTTGGGGCCTGTGTGCTGTAGCTCCGCTTGCGTCGATTGAGGACCGAGCCGTGTGCGGGCCTGTTGAACAACCTAGAACAGTACCGAAGACCTACCGGCTATATGGGAACCGGGAAACCTATGTAACTCGGGTAGCTGGGTATTGAGGCATTGCCCGTCGTTCAGAGGGTAGGTTGATAGCTTGAGGTGTAAATCGTCTGGCGGCACGGAGATGCGCGTGCAGAGACCTCTTGCTCGGGACGATGGGACCGGTTCAATATTTGGCTGACGGGTGAAAGGTAGTTGCGTACGGCGTCCGTGATGGTTGTTGTAGGCAACATCGAGTACGGGCGTACGTGACGGGTTGTTCGGGTAACCCTGCAGGTGTAAATCGATTATAATCGCCGTCCCTCGCGGTCAGTGAGTACCACTTGTTCACTGTACCGTGACATAGAAAGAACAGGATAGTTACATGTTAAAATGTTGCTGATTGAAATATGGACTTGATTGTTAATGAATTGCTGTAGCTTAGAGCTAACTAAAGTTCTTTTCAACTTTGGGCAAAGTACATGAGAGAAATGCGTTTCTTGTTTGATTGTGGCTCTCTCATGTGCCTTAGCGTAAGGTTCTCCACAACCTGCTGCTAAAACTTGAAAGTAAGGTTCTACTAATTAGGCGAGTCCTTGCAAATGATTTTTTTACCTCATGTAACCTATCAACCCTCATGTAGAAGTTCCATGTTTAGGAGAGACGGGTCAGTCTTGCTAAGCCTTCGTGCTCACTGCTTGTGTTTGAAGCTTTTGCAGGGTTCTATGAGGAAGGGACTCCCGAAGAGGAGACGGAACCCCAGGAGGGGAACCCCGTCGAGTGGGAGTCGTGCACGCCGCAGATTTAGTGTGCGTGTGTGCTAGCAAGGACACGTTCGAGGGCTGAACGTGCACTTGATGCTTAGTCTACGCCCGTGAGTGTAGACTGAACTTATTTTGATGTAAACATGTTCATAAACTTGTTTATGTAATAAAATTCGCTTCCGCTTTGTACCTTTGACGTGTGTTATACGGTGCTGTGCAACGCAGCACCCCTCAGTGTGATCCTGGCTCGACAAAACCGTGGGGTCGTGTCAGAATATCAAGGAAAGAATCTGACAAGGCATAGAAAAGGATTTCAAGGAAGACAAGAAAGGCACGTTTTGGTTAGAGAAAAGGATTTGTGTGCCTAACGTGAAGCACATCCGCGACACGATATTAAAGGAGACACATGACTCACCTTATTCCATACATCCCGGCTGTACAAGTACCTGAAAACTTGCTATTGGTGGGATGGTATGAAAAGGGACATAGCTGAATATGTTGTCTTATGCGATACGTGCCAACGGGTGAAGGCCGAACATCAAAGACTCGCAGGACTGTTGCAGCCATTGAAATTACCCGAGTGGAATTGGAAAGACATCAGCATGGATTTCATCATCGGATTGCCACGTACTCAATCGGGTTATGACTCTATTTGGGTTATCGTCGACCGATTGACAAAAACAACCCATTTCCTTCCTGTTAAAACCAAGTACAGCGTTGCACGACTAGCCGAGCTTTATATGGAGCAAATCGTGTGTCGCCATGGAGTTCCAAAGAGGATAGTTTCAGATCTGGGTTCTCAATTTACCTCTAGATTCTGGAAGAAGCTGCATGAAGCCATGGGTACACGACTGAATTTCAGCTCCGCTTATCACCCGCAAACCGACGGGCAAACTGAGAGGACAAATCAAATTTTGGAAGACATGTTGAGAGCTTGCGCTTTGAAACATGGGCGTAGTTGGGATAGGAGCTTGCCGTACGCTGAATACTCATACAACAACAGCTACCAAGCCAGCTTGAAGATGTCATCTTTCGAAGCATTGTATGGTAGACAGTGTAGAACGCCGCTGTTCTAGAATGAGAATGGAGAAATCCAAGTGTTTGGACACGAAGTGCTGCAAGACGCCAAAAAACAAGTCCAAACGATACGAGAAAACTTGAAGGCCACTCAGTCACAACAAAAAGGTTATGCGGACAATAGGCGAAGAAGATTGACCTTCAAAGTGGGAGACTTCGTGTATCTTAAGGTATCACCTATCTGAGGCCAACGAAGGTTCAATGTCAAAGGCAAGTTAGCACCTCGCTACATCGGGCCATTCAAGATTTTGGACAAGCGAGGAGAGGTAGCCTATCAACTAGAGCTGCCAACGCACCTCTCCGATGTGCATAATGTGTTTCACGTATCCCAACTCAAGAAGTGCTTGAGAGTACCGGAAGAACAAGTACCGATGGATGAGCTCGAACTTCAAGAGGATCTTACCTACGCGGAACACCACATCAAAATTTTGGACGTGAAGGAAAGGGTCACGAGGAACAAAGTGATCCGTTGGTGTAAAGTACAATGGAGCCATCACACGGAAGCCGAAACTACATGGGAGCGTGAGGAAGATCTCAAGGCAGAATTCATTCATCTATTCTCCACTCTATCGAATCTCGAGGGTGAGATTCAGTTTATGGGGGGTAGTTTTGTAACACCCTCAAATTCATTTCCATTCATTGCATACATTTTTCATGTAGAGAAACATTATAGCAGAAGCAGAAATAGATAAAGAACTATAGAAATGGAGAAAGAACTATACAAATGGAGAAAGCACCATACAAATGGAGAAAAGAATCATAGAAATGGAGAAAGGACCATAGAAATGGAGGAAGGAACCATAGAAATGGAGAAAGAACCATGGAAATGGAGGATGGAACCATAGAAATGGAGGAAAAACCACAGAAATGAAGAAGGGGATATAGAAATGGAGAATGGGGCATAGAAATGGAGAAGGGCAATGTAGAAATGGAGAATGGGACATAGAAATGGAGAGGGGAATGTAGAAATGGAGAATGGGACATATAAATGGAGAGGGGAATGTAGAAATGGAGAATGGGACAAAGAAATGGATAGGGGAATGTAGAAATGGAGCAAGTGACATAGAAATGGTGAGGAATGGGAAAAAGATAGCTGAAATAAGCCATTCCCAAATTTTCCCAAATTTCCCCCAAAATATCAAAATTCCCCAATTCCCAAAAAAGGGATTTTCCCCCACATTTTGGGGATAAAATCTCCAAGGCTGCCGCACCACAAGAGATAAGTTTGTTAAGATCCAAAAAAAAATTGAAGAGGACTCTTATTTGAGCTCCAATTGGAGTTGGACTCTCCTTTTCCCCCTTATAAATATAACCCCCACCCCCTTGTCCAACCCCTCTCTCTTTTTTGGTCGTCCCCCCTTGCTGCCAAGCCCCGTTCCTTGCTGCCAAGTCGCCAAGTTTCCCCCCTTGCCGGAATTAGGCCGCTGTCGAGCTCCGTCGAGCCCCGCCGTCGCCGGAGAAGAAGCCCGACGATCTGTCCTGCCCTAATCTTCCATAGAAAAATTCCCCACTGCTGCCATTGCTAGGAGAAAGGCCCTGCCACAAAAAGGAAGTGAGGTAGGTCTCCATTACCCATATTACGACATCACCACTGTTTCTACGCATCCGTTTTCTTCGCCCCCTTCGAGCAGAAACTTTTACGAGTGGACAGATCGCGTTTTGATCGGTTTTCAACGGTGGAATTGATCTAGATATTGAGTCAAGATTATCACCACGTCCACACTTGATCCCTACACTCTTGTAAATCATAAAACCCCATGAAAGCGCATTAAAACATGCAAGAACACTTACAAACTGGTTTAATAAAACAGCACCATCGGATTTGCATTCATCTACCCCATTGCATCTTGAGTAAAGTTTGTGCATGATGTTTGATTGCTGTAAATTTTGTATGTGCATGGTCGTGAGTAGAAGGACAAGATCAAGAAGCCATCTACGAAGAACTACAGCACCAAGACTTCGAGACGCTTGAGCAACAAGAGCCACGGGAGAAAGGCAAGTGCCCCTTGACCATATTGATCCCATATTTTGAAACTGTTTTGTTTGCGTAAACTCGTACGCTTTAGTCAAATTGAAGGGACACCCTTTTATAGGAGTTTACTAGTTTTGTTAACCATCCTTGTCGCCGGGAGAGTTGATGAGTCGGGTATGGTCGTTTTTTCTTTTTGCTTCGCTTAATTCACGGGATACCGGAAGCTGAAATAAAACATGTCTAGCTATTGTACTCATGTGAATAATGATGATGATATCTTGATGATGTTAATGGGCATGGAATCAGGGAGATCTAGGCAAGCTTGGTTTGTGAATGTTTCTGGATGACATGGTGGAACTTGTCATAGATTTAAGGACCGGTTCATGAGAGAATATGCCAGAAAATCAGTGCCACCACAAGGCGAAGTATGGGTGCGGCTTAGCTGATTAATTAGGTGTGTTGCTAGCTTGTTATGGACTGTGGACGGCGCGGGGAATGGGAGTCGAGGAGGACTGCACTGGGAACTGCATGGCACAAGATGGGGCCCGTGGGTAGGAGAATGGTGATTCGAGCCTGCCGGTGAAACCTCTGTGAGTCCATACATATAGTAGTCCCTTTGTAAAGGCTATTTTGTGATCTCTTGGCCATACACCAACGGTTGTGTACTGGTATAATGGAGATTCTGCAGTCGCCGACGGGTGACGAAATCACAAACTTGTGGGTAAAGTGGTGCCACCTCTGCAGAGTGTAAAACTATCATGATAGCCGTGCTTCCGGTCACAAGCACCAGGCCAACTTCCATGATTAGAGGGAAAGCTTGGGATAGTTATTCGGTATGGTTGTGGTATGGTCATTGGGATTTGTTTTGGGACTGTTTTGAGTCATGACAATGAGTTTGGTTTTGGCTATATTAATATGAGATGGTTATGAATATTTATGAGCATGAGATGAATTTGAGAAAGATTAATGGTTGGATGAGACTTGATAAATGGTGCATATGATGAAAGAATGTTGCTGATTTACTTGGATATATTGGGCTTTATTTCACCTAGAAATAGTTGCTGTTTTTATCATGTTTGTGAAATAAAATTTGCTTGCTGCAATGAGCCTTTTTATTGCCTACCTTGTTGTAAGCTACATGTCATACTTTTCCCGCACTTGCTGAGTACGACATGTACTCACCCTTGCATTATCACATAAACATCAGCAACAGGAGAAGAGTACTTCGAGGACCATGTTGAGTACTAGGCGTGCGAACTACCGTCAACATGCCTGTGGAGTTGAAGATGGAACCTGCTGCTATTTAGTTATTTCCGCTGTCGTTTAGAGACTTCGGCTGCAAGAATAAGTTAGAGATTCATGAGTGAGACAATTAGTCGATGTAATAAAGTACTTAAACACTATTTATTCGTGGTTATATTATGAATTCAGTTTATGGATTACATGTGTATGTGTGATGAACATCCTGGGCACACATATGCATTCACTTGGTTCAATTTTCGGAACCAGGTGTCACATTAACCGTCGACAAGATACTGACTTCGAAGTAGTAATAAACCTGCAGCAACATAAGCCAAGCCCCGGTTTGCATTTAATAACTTTTTAGTTATATTTTACTTTGTATCACTTTTATTTGTCTAGTATGTATTGTGCATTAGGTCAAGGTGATTGATACGCCAAATGCATGACCCACAAACCTAGGAGTTAAAGGGTAGAATAGGTTACCTTCGCGTAGTTTTGGCTAGGCTTAAGTTGTATAGGATCCGGTACAAGTCGGGTAGTTGGAAGCTACTCGCGAGTTTAGGATGTTGGTTCAGCGGGGTATGATTCTAGAGAATGGAATAACTGTAATGGAAAATGAGACCGGGCAGAGAGTAGGAGCAGCAGGACGTTGGGCCTGTGTTGCCATAGCTCTGTTTGTGTCAGTTAAGGACCGATGCGTATGCCGCCCTGCTGAGCAAGTTTGAACAATACAGGATGCACACTAGAATTATGGGGTCCAAGAAACCGATGTAACTTGGGTCGTGTCGAAACTTATACAACCATCCTTTGGGGGTTGGTGTCAGAGGTGTAAACCCGCTAGCGGAGCAACATCGATTTGTTCCGGGTAGTGGCCCTTCTGATGGGTCGGCAGAACTGGTTCGACATTGGAGTGACGGGTGAAAGGTTGCTGCATACAACGTAAGAAAGAGCTCGTGTGTAAGTCTTTCGAGGCAGGTGTATGTGTCGTGTATTCCAGGTGTGTCCTGATTCGAATCACCGTCCCTCGCGGTTATATGAGTACAACTTGTTCACTGCATTGTGATGTAGTAATAATTTCCAGATTAAGTGAGATGAATCATTGCTGATGTGAAGTTCATAAATTCATTGTATTGCCAACCATGTATGCTATAGTTGTAGAGCTCACTAAGTTTATATTCCACTTTGGGCATCACCACATCGGAGGAAAGCATTTCTTGTTTGATTGTGGACTTCCGATGTGAGGGCTGCCTAAGGCATAATAATCTGCTGCTATTAAAATAAAAATAAGGATCAACATGTAGGCGTGTCGTTATTGCATCATACTTTTTCCTATGCTATTAATCCCTGCATGTAGAGTTTCATGGTTCAGGAGTGTCGGTTAAGTCTTGCTGAGCCATCGTGCTCACGGTTGCATTATTAGTGTTTTGCAGGTTATAAAATTTGCTATGAAGATTGTTGTTCGGTGAGCCATCAGAGACTCACCGGAAAACCCTGCCGCTGCACTCATCTTTGTGGAAGCTAGTAAGAAGCATCCGCGGGCTGGACGTCTTCTCTTTTGCATAGTTAGGACCGAGAGTAAGTGTGTATGTATATTCCGCTGCGTGTACCCTCGTGGTAAAATGACATTATCTTGAGAAATAAAAGACTTTGTACTTTATGGTTCTATTCGTGTATGATGTTCGTTGCCTCATCGCACGGCACCACCCAATGTGTATCCTGGAGTGTGGATCCCGGAAGGGGTTCCCCACAGGCATGGTATCAGAGCCGCATTGGGAATAACACGCATGGAAAGAGCTTATTTTCAAAAACTTAGAAGTATACGAGTGAGGAACGTATAGTATGCCCACATAAGGACTATTAGTAGCATAGTTACTTAAGGTGGCAAGCTAACAGTGTGTTAATATTCAGTATTTCAATTCTGTAACGACGCACCTACGTGGAGGTAAGAATGGTAAGAAACACCACCGAAAGCGGTTCAATTTCGGTTAGCTCCTCCATACGAGGAAAGTAGTGTGGGATGTCCTGTTCAACAATGGACGGGAAGTGAATATGTTTTCTAATACTCTTCATGTCTTAGAGACATATGAAATGCACTAGCCTCCAGTGCGCAAACCCAGGGGCAAGAGGAGGAGACCCCATCATGTGGTTTGTAACACGAAGTGTGTTCTCTAGGATTCTTCATGTCCTATGAGACATACGAAATCACTGTTCTACTGGTGTGCTTTATTGCCAAGGTGTGGAGCCCCCTTCGGGTGGTGAATAACCTGATCATGTACCTTGAGACGTGGCTTGACTCAAGGACGGCCCGTATGGCAATGATACGGGGCGTATGTTTTTACTATGATATGGACCTGCCTGAAATGGAAAACCTTTGTGTGCATCACTATTGATTATTTTTTCTGCAGGTACCTTAACCACGTTAGAACATTGCGTTTAGAAAACGTTTGTGAGTGATCGTTTTAGTGCCACCCCTTGAGACGTATGTGCCGGTGTAACGCCGGTTAGGATTTTTGACCGTGTGAGGCAACGTAGTACCGTAATATGTTCTTAACTGCATGAAAATGAAAGTTTTCAAAGAAAAGAGAAATTTTGGACTTTAGAATTCCATTAAGGGTTAATAAACTCCTATATTGAACAAAGAGTCAATTGGGAGTATAGAATCATTCACAAAGACATAGAAACAATCTCCCCTGTTTTCAGCATAATTTTTGCTGAACTAGAACAGGGCCTAACTTTTGTTTGGATGAACTGATGGAGGTGAGGGATCCATTTATGGAAAGGTTTTGAAGTCTTCTACACCTTTGCTGTAGAACACCAGAACATAATCTCCCTCCAAATGGATGAAAATCTCAGATGAGTGTTAACTGTCCAAAACAGGGCAGACCAAAAATGCTCTCTGGAATTTTCTGTATTTCAACCATAACTTTTTGTAGAGAAATCTCTAAGGGTCATGTAAGACATCGTTAGAAAGTTTGTGATATGTGCTACGACTGTGTAGTTCAAAGTTTCTGCAGATTTGGAGTAGAATTTTACAAAATCTTCCGGACAAAACAGCTACTTTCAGAGGAGGTGCTGTCAAAATTGTTCCAGATTTCTGTCAACTTTGAAATATCATAACTCCTGATCCAAAATTGATATGGAGGCAAATAAATACTCGTTGGAAATACATTGGAGTTATCTATAACTTTGATATTCAACTTGAGACACGAAACTGCTATTTTAATAATCAAACTCTGGGATTAATGCCTAATGGTCATTCTGAACAGAGCATTGCTCATTGCCCATGTAACTTGAGGCTTGTTGTGGACATGAAGGTTTTTGTTCTTCTCTAAGTTCCATGAAATATTAATTAGTTATCTTTCGTCATTCCTTGCGGTTGATTTAAGTGTTTGACACACTTGATCAATCATTAGTTGTAATTCAGAATTGTCAAAAACCTTGTTCCCTTTCGTTTATGCTGCACTGTTGATGTGATGTTTTGCGGTTAATAATTTTGAGTTCAAGTTGAGTACATCTTGGATATTAACCGTAAATTGCTCACTCTTGCAGTATGGATCATACGCATTCCGGGTATGAGGTTGGTGGTTCTAGTCGGGATGGAATTGATTCGTCGCAGTGACGACCACAGCCATCATCAACAAGACTGGTGGAGGTGTTGGGAAGAATGGCTGAGTCTCTTAAGTTGTTGGTGCAGCAAGGCATCCGTCAAGAGACCTCACAGCAAAACCCACACTGAACACTTATCTGGATTTTCTAGCAAGACAACCACCGGTATTCTCGGAAGCTAAAGAAGCCTTGGAGGAAGATCATTGGCTCCGGGTGATTGAATCCAACCTGGGAATGTTCAGTGTGATGAATATGAGAAGGTTTTATTTGCCGCTCAGCAACTTCATGGGTCTGCTGGGGCTTGATGGTCCGAATATCTTGCTAAGATCGCTGAGGGCCATCATGTGACATGGACGGAGTTTCGTGATGCTTTCCGTGCACGTCATATCTGTGAGGGCATCGTCAAAACCAGAGTTGAAGAGTTCTATGAACTCAAGCAAGGAGGCATGAGTGTTACGGAGTACTTTACGGAATTTAACCATTTAGTACAATATGCATCCGCTTATGTACATAAGGAGACGTTGAAGTGTCATTACTTATTCCGAGGCCTCAATGTGGAGCTTCGGACAAAAGTGGCACAATGCAATAAAGGGAATTATAGCGAGTTAGTCAATGCCGCTATGATTCAAGAAATAGCTGAACTCGAGCATAAGGAAAGTAAGAGGAAGATAAAATTATCACTGGCAAGTACGGGTGATTATCATCAAGAACAACCAGTGATATATTTCTTACCATCCGGGGTGGAAATTCAGTCCTTTGATGGACCACCTCAGATCCAATACTGTCCATATTCACCCATGGAGATTCAGCCACTGCTGCAACAGCAGCAAATGAGTAATTGTGCACCCCAACTTCAACAAGGTGCACAAGAATATCAACTACTTCCATATTATGAAGATCCTGAGCTTGCATCGTATGGTACTCTTAGTGATGTAGAGCATATTCCTCAGGAGTTTCCTGTGACCAAGCTGATCAGCAGTAACATATCATCGCAAGATGCAAAGAAATTCCATGGTCATCCAAGGAGGACAGAACTGAAAGTGGGAAATATAAACTATATGGCAGTTAAAGACGTTCCCGTAAGAGAACCCGTGTTTGCGGGCATATTCAGCCTACTTGATCAGCCCACGTTCGTGTTGTTCGACTCGGGTGCTACACATGATTTTATCAGCAAAGATTTTGTGGTTAAGCACCAAATACCAGCAACCACCTTGGCTGCATCATATCATATTAATTCACCGGGAGGTAGTAGGACAGCGGGCAGGATTGTTGCTCGAGCACCTATGTGTTTGGATGGGCAGATACATCCTACTACTCTTATCATCTTGGAAGGCTTGTGGATTGAAATTATCTTGGGAATGGCTTGGTTGACACATCACTAAGCTATCGTTTATATTAGTTCACGAACGGTGCAGCTTAATTCAAAGAGGCACGGGCAACACACATTGATTCTGAGAAATGTTGCACCGGAAGTCACTGCTGTCCACACCGTTGAAGCTAAGAAACTGGAGGATATTCCAGTGGTCCGGGAATATCTGGACGTGTTTCCCGATGATCTACCGGGCATGTCGCCCGAACGTGAAGTGGAGTTCAAAATTGAACTAGCACCGGGAACCACACCCATCTCTCGGATGCCGTATAAAATGGCACTGAAGGAACTCGCGGAGCTGAAGGATCAACTGAATGATTTGCTAAGCAAAGGCTTCATTCGACCCAGTTCATCACCGTGGGGATATTCCGCGCTGTTCATCAAGAAAAAGGACGAGACTCTGAGGCTTTGTGTGGACTATCGTCCGCTAAGTGTCGTAACTATCAATAACAAGTATCCACTACTACGTATCGGTATGCTTTTTGATCAACTACTTGGTGCTAAGGTTTTCTAGAAGATGGATCTTCGGTCCTGATATCACCAGATAAAAATCCGGGCGGAAGACATACCAAGACGGCATTCTCGACGAGATACGCGTTATATGAGTATCTCGTCATGTCATTCGGAATCACTAATGCTCCGGCCCATTTTATGTACTTGATGAATTCAGTCTTCATGCCGGAGCTGGACAAGTTCGTCGTGGTCTTCATTGACGATATCTTGGTATATTCTAAGTCGGAGGAAGAACACGCCGAACATCTGCATATTGTGCTCCAACGCCTACGGGATCAAAAACTATATGCAAAATTCAACAAGTGCGAGTTTTGGATCAACCAAGTGCCATTTCTTGGCCACATTATTTCTGCGGAAGGCATTGCGGTTGATCCGAGCAAGATTGTCCAAGTGCTGAATTGGAGTTCACCAAAGTCAGTCCACGAAGTCCGTAGTTTTCTCGGTTTAGCGGGTTACTACCGGAGATTCATTCCGAATTTCTCCAAGGTCTCTAAACCGATGACGGAACTTCTGAAGAAAGATAATAAATATGTGTGGAGTGAAGCATGTGAGGAGGCGTTCAAAGCATTGGTAAAGCACCCCACAACAGTCCCCGTGTTGGCACAGCCAGATACGACTAAAGCAATTGATGTGTATTGCGATGCCTCCGGCATCGGCCTTTGCTGCGTGCTTATGCAAGAAGGGCGAGTGGTCGCATATGGATCCAGGCAGCTTCGGAATCATGAGCAGAATTATCCGACACATGACCTCGAACTAGCTGCTGTGGTTCTTGCTCTAAAAATGTGGAGGCACTATTTGCTTGGAAACTTAGTCCACCTCTACACCGACCACAAAAGTTTGAAATATATCTTCACACAAAAGGAACTAAATATGAGGCAGCGAAGATGGTTAGAGTTAATCAAGGATTATGACCTGGAGATTCATTATCATCCTGGTAAAGCGAATGTGGTTGCCGACGCACTTAGTCGGAAATCACATGTTCATAACCTAACCATGGCTGCAATGGATGAAGAGGAACCGAGCCTGCGCTTGGTTCCCTATGGGTCATTGTTTAACCTTGCCCTTATTCCTACAATTCGTGATGAAATTGTAGAGGCTCAAAAGAAAGATAAGGGCATGGCACATATCCGGAAGAGAATAGACAAAGGAGAGGTAAAGTGCTTCCGGAAAGATGAGAACGGTACGTTATGGTTCAAGAACCGTATAGTCGTACCGTGGGACATGAAGCTTCGTAAGAAGATATTAGACAACGCTCATTTATCAAATTTTTCCATTCATCCCGGCAGCAACAAGATGTATCAGGACTTGAGATCTAAGTTCTGGTGGACACGGATAAAAAGAGAAATTGCAAAGTACGTATCCGAGTGTACGTGTCGGCGGGTTAAAGCCGACCATATGAGGAAAGCCGGACCACTTCAACTGCTGAAGATTCCAGCATGGAAGTGGGAATACATAAGTATGGACTTCATCGTCTGTTTACCCATGACCAGCAACAAGCATGATTCTATTTGGGTAATCGTCGATCGTTTGACCAAGACCGCTCATTTTATTCCAGTCCATACTAAATATGTGGCAAAGAAGTATGCGGAGCTGTTCATCTCAAGAATCGTGTGTTTACACGGGATTCCCCGCACCATCGTTTCTGATC
This sequence comes from Neostapfia colusana, assembly GCA_030760725.1. Taxonomy (NCBI): domain Eukaryota; kingdom Viridiplantae; phylum Streptophyta; class Magnoliopsida; order Poales; family Poaceae; genus Neostapfia; species Neostapfia colusana. Next base: position 23,117,125 of record JASWHV010000019.1, on the reverse strand, counting down.
GAGGTGCGTTATTCTTATCCAGATTTTGGGAGCAACTGCATGCTTCCTTGGGAACCAAACTCATTCGGAGTTCAGCGTATCATCCACAAACTGATGGTCAAACGGAGAGAGTAAATCAGATTCTAGAGGATATGCTACGGGCATGTGTCATCAATCATGGGAAGAATTGGGATGCCCATCTACCGTTAGCGGAATTCTCATATAATAACGGTTATCAATCCAGCATCCAGATGGCCCCGTATGAAGCTCTTTATGGCCGAAAGTACCGCACACCACTGAATTGGTGTGAATACGGCGAGAGAGTGGTCTACGGGATTGATCTTGTGAATGACACCGAGGAACGAGTGCGAGTGATTCAAGACAATTTAAAGGCTGCTCAATCTCGGCAGAAGAGCTATGCAGATAAACGACGTCGACCTCTTCACTTTAAAACCGGGGACTATGTGTACCTCCGTGTCTCTCTGATGAAAGGGATTCATCATTTCGGGGTGAAGGGAAAACTTGCTCCGTGATTCATCGGGCCGTTTGCATTGTTGAAATATGCGGACCCGTAGCTTATCGGCTGGAGTTACCGACGTCACTTTCGGGTATTCACAATGTTTTCCGCGTCTCTCAGCTGCGGAAATGTTTTAAGTGCCCAACTGCAGTTCATATGGAGAACATTTAGGATCTTCAACCGGATCTCACTTATTCTGAGTACCCGATACAGATTATCGATGAGAAGACTCGCGCCACAAGAAATCGGACATTGCGATTTTACAAAGTCTTGTGGAGCAACCACACCGCTGAAGAAGCCACGTGGGAAAGCGAGGATTTTCTCCGTTTAAATTTTCCAGACTTGTTTGTACCATATGTGCAGTAGTTTTTCTTCCTTCCTCTTTCTTTTTATAATCTCGGATCGAGATTCTTTTAAGGAGGGGGAGGAATGTAACAGCCCTAACTTTTGTAAAGTTTTATTTCACACGGTGAAACAAGTGAGGCAAAGAAAGACTATAATCATGTCACATGAAATGATGAACCCAAAAATGGACATGTGAGGGAGTTAAACATTTTCTTCGACTCAGGATTAACACATGTTAACCTGAGCAGGGAACTTCACTTCCTAAGTTGAAATCATGTTAACCCTCACTATGGAGAGGATGGCGGGAAATTTAAACACCATTTTGAATCTTTTAAAAGGATTCCTATTCAGATTGTCCAAATGACTATATGTGAGATCACTGATGCATTTCTCATGTACTCAAGAGCCTAAGTTTCAAATTTGGAGAAGTTTAGGTTTCATATACTATTTATTCCATGGATTAAGTGAGGGCACGTTCAAATTCAAACTTGAATTTTAATTTTGAACCAAAAAAACTCAATTTGAAAATCTTATTTCAGATTTGAGTTCCTAATGATTCTTTTGACCTGTCCTCTAAGTTTGATTAAATTTGGAGCTCGTTTGCTATTTTAACCGGAACCGGAGGATAAGAGGGGAGAAATGGGGCCCATATGTCAGTAGACTTCAACCCGCAGTCTTCTCTGTTTTCACTCGGACAGCAGCGCGCGCTACCTCCCGCAACTCGGCGCCAACCGACGTTCCACCATGCCACCTCCTGCTCGCTAGATGAGGACACCGAGTGAAGCAACACCGAGTTTCTGCCGTGAACCAGTTCCCTCCCTCGCTCCCACTCTCCACAGCCTCGTACAGCACCGAGACAAAAACAACCGGCCGACGACCTTCTCTGTTCCCCGGCGCCCGAGCTCCATGATCTTCATCGTGCCCTACGTTCTACACAAAAAGGAGCGCTCTCAGGTGTGTAACCCGACCGTGCAAACAGTTCCTCTTCTCATGCATCGCCGGTGGAGAATTTCTCTGTTCTTTGCTGCAGTATGCCTAGAACCGAGCCACACAAACTTTCAAAATTGGTAGTAATCACTCAACCAAATCTTGTGCCGAGCTATAAACATGTTCTAGACTTTCCCACGCTCCACTACGATCAAAAACCATTGAGAATCATCAAGATTTGGCGCTGTTCTTCGAGAAATTCGAGCCGCCGCCGGTTTTGGCCCTAGGTCGCCGATGAACTCTTGTTTGCAGCCATTTTTGAGATGATTTGAGCGCATGATGAGGCATAGGGTTCCACAACGGTGCTGTAGGAAGAAAAACCAAGTTGTTTGAGCCATTTTCGTGCGAGCTAGAGGTCGCCGGAGTCATGGCCGCCGCTGCTGCCGTGGGGGGCGCCATTCCAGTCACCACCGGCCGGATTTGACAACACCATCAGGTTTCCCATCTCCCAAAACCCCCAGGAGGCCAATATGGGACCAGGAGACGGCCGGGAAGGGCCTTCCGGCGACCCTCGCCGGAGGGAGCCGCCACTGGTCCTGTCTGGTGCGAGGTTGAAGATGAGGGATGACAGTTGGGGCCCACAGGCAGTGTTTAAACTTTTCCGATTTTCTTAATCCGGTTCAAACTTTGGAGAGCCATAACTTTGTGTAGGAATGTCAAAAAATTGTCAAATAAATTTTGTTGGATTCCTCTCAAAGAGTACTATCCATGGGTGCAGCCCAATATTTATGAAAATCCCTGTATTTAGCTCATTAATTCATTTAAGGGAAAGCTTGTAGGAATTTTTACGGGAGTTCTGTTTATTGGAAAATTCCCAAATTTGGGCAGTACATTCTCCCAAAAATCCTTGAACTCCAGTAAAATTGTCAGAGGCATTGGACTTCATTTGCTTGGCCAAATGTTGATCCAATATTGTATGTCTCTGAAAATTAGGAAAAATGATAGAAAGATTTTTCAGCTTTTAGCTCCAACTTTTAAATTCCATATCTCTTTGTAGGAAGCTCCAAAAATGGTGAAACCAAGTCCTATGGACTCATGAGACTCTCAAGTTTATGAAAAACTAAATTTGGTTTCTTTTATTGAGGGTTCTAGCAATTGATATCCTTTCGCAAATAATTGAAATGCAATCTGATTCCTCTTCAAATGGTATACATCCTACATGTACTATATACGTCATGCAAACGGCAAGTAATAGTTTCAGTCCAATAAAGCAATCTACAGGATTATCATACATAATTGAGTCTTCATTAATAGCAAATCCAAGTGATGTACGAGATGTATCGCATGTTTATTGTCATTATGTCTTTACGCCTATTTTATTGGACTGCATGAAGTATGTTGCAGGACTGATTTTATTGTCGTATGGTTGCAGATGGTTCGTACACGGGCCACGCATGAGACCGGTGGCTCTAGACACTACATGAGTCGTTTAATAGTCCTTTGGCTATATGGCCGTCGGTTGCCCACAGTAGCCGACGCATATAATTTAAAAACATCGGGGAACCGACGGTCTTTATTCGACGTATTTACCAACTAGAGCCGTCGGGCCCGACGGCTCTAAATGTTAAAACCGTCGGTCCGACTGCACCGTTGCTCGTACTCCATTTTCGCAATTATGACCGTCGGCTGCCACCCCGTCGCATTTACCTGAATAGAGCCGTCGGGTCCCACGGAACCCAACGATCACAACTCTTATGACCGTCGGTTTCAGGAGGGAACCAACGGCTTTACGGCCATTACGACCGTCGGCTTCAGGGACGAACCTGTAGGTTCTACCTTTTTAGCCATCGGTTGTTGTTTACACCAACGGCCTATTCCCTGTTTCTAGCGAGGGGGTGATGACTCCCAACCACCTGCCTATGACAGTACCCTGCAGCAACAACCACCACCGCCCCCTCCTCTTACATTAGCGGATGTGATCATGTGAGACCTATGTGTGCTGAATACATTGACTTTGACGATAAAAGTTTTGAATACTACCAAAACACCTTTTTAACAAGATCCGACTCTAGGTCCGAGCTCCTGAAAGGTCTGACGATAGGTCCGACTTGTTTTGGGTAGCTCCAGCAAGGTCCGACGTAAGGTCCGACTTGCTTTGTCTAGGTCTGACTTATTTTGGCTAGGTCCGACTTGTTTTTGCTAGCTCCGGTGCTAGGCCTGACTAGCTTTAGTAAGTTTCGTGCTAGGTTCGACTAAGCTTTAGTAAGCTCCGGCGCTGGGTCCGACTAGCTTTGTTAAGCTCCGGTTCAAGGTCCGGTTATCTTTGGTAAGGTTCGGAGCTTGATTGCAATGGTTCTGCTTTTAACTTGCAATGTTTCGAACTTGCTTTACTCTTATGGAAAGTTTTCTTAGTATTATTTTACTAAGTTTTTGGTGTGTTTTGATGTTTATGGATGATATCATTTTGCTATGGTTTACAACATGCTTATGTGAGGTGCTCACGTAAGATGTTGTAGTTTCGGAACTAACGAGAGTCAAGTCGAGGACTTGTGCTCAGAAGTATTGGTTGTTTATTCATGTGCAGGTGTTGCTTGAGTTCAAGACATGGCTGGTGAAGGGATCCATTGAACTAGTCTTAGGGAGAAGATGAGGTTCAACAACCAAGTTCGGGAGGAATTGTGGTTGAGTTGATCGGGAGGTCGCGCAGCATGTTTTGATCAAGAACAATGCATATTAAGGTATCGTGGACATTGTTGGAAGGTGTTTGCACGTGTGCAAGGAGTGCATGGACGTGACAACATGGTTCCAAGGCGTGGTGAATAAATATGGAAGTGGAGATATGGTTGAAAAGGTTCAACCGGCTGGATTTTGCGCTCAGGCTGCGGCTGAGGCGGTTATGGTTTGTTTATGGAAAGTTTCGAGTTGACTATAACAGGATTTCGTGTTAGGCATGAAGTAGAGTTGTTTTAGAAATGTTTGGGATGTTCCTAAGGTGTTTGTAAGTCTTAAGATTGCTTCTATCTGCGTATAGAAGAGTCCTAAGCAGTATTGGAAAGTTACAGTTTGAATCCAAGTAGGAGTAGGAGTCCTAGTTTGAGTTGAGTTGGCCTTCGGGCTGGTTATATAAGAAAGGGAGGCCAGAGCTCGTGGTTCACGACTTTGGGGCTGTTCCTATTGTGTTTTGATAAATAAAATTCATATTCTAAAGGAACTTTTGTGCCTTATTCGTCCGACTTGTTTCAGACAAGTTTTTCTCGTCGAGTTTCTGTTCAGCACTATCTTGCTTCGATGGTTTTATCATAACTCAAGTTTTACAGATCCAATTGATGTGATTCTTTTTGGGTTGTCTTCACGACTTGATTATATATCATCTGTGAAAATTTCACGGTCATTGAATTTGTGGTTTCTTATCTACACGAGTTTCTTTGCAGTATTCCAGAACTGTTTTTCTCGCGTAGGACAGATTGACCTTTATTCGATCTTTTGATCGTAACTTGAGTTTATCTCAACGGATTTTCATTATTCTTGTTCTGAAGTCTTCGTGACTTGATTCTCTACAATCTATACTAGTTTTGTCACAGTTGAGCACGTTTAGATTAGTCGCACACACGGTTTCTTTAACAGATCGGTTTTCTGCTGAGGGGTGTTTTGTTGCTTCCGCTGAAAAGTTTTTATCTACCATTCACCCCCCTTTGGTAGCTTTACACGTGTACTTCGATCCTACAATTGGTATCAGATCCATGTTTCTCTAATCTTTGTGATTTGCACGTGTTTTGACTAATCATCATGGAGAAATACTCCGCCAAACCTTGTGTGTTTAGTGGTATTGATTTTCAGGTTGGAAGGCATGCATGGAAACTTTCATCCAAGCGCAAGGCTTTGCAATATGGGAAAAGGTGTACAAGCCTTATGATGTGCCTTCAAACGATCAAGTCACGGCTACAAACATGAGAGATGTCGACAACAACAACAAGGTTCGGAACTTGATCATACAAGGACTAACTCAGAGCGACTTCGACCGTGTTGCACACCTCCGATTGGCGTACGATGTGTGGAGAGCACTTTGTGACTACCACGAAGGATCCAACACGATCAAGGAGGTAAGATAGGATATGTTCAAGAAAGAATACATGCACTTTGAGATGCAACCCGGTGAGTCCATTGATGACCTCTTTGCTCGCTTTAATAAAATTCTCAGCAACTTGCGTAGCGTCAATGTTAATTTTTCAGATGCTGAAAATGCTAGGCAATTACTAAGTGCATTAGACATGTCAATTTGGGAGATGAAAGTAACATCCATACGTGAATCCACTGTCATGAGTACTCTTACATTAGATGTGCTTTCTTCTAAGCTAAAAACTCATGAAATTGACATTATATCACGTATGAACCCAAATAAGACTATTGCATTTGTCTCACAACGTGATATGCCTAGCTCCGGCCAATCATATAGCAATACACTTGCTTTGCTGTCTTCACTAACCCTGGAACAGATTGAGGAGTTCCCAGAGGAGGAGCTAGTACTTCTTTCTACTAGGTTCTCAAAAGCATTGCAAAATGTGAGAACTAGAAGGAGAGGAAGCTCCGGACCTCAACGATGCTTTGAATGTGGTAAGACAGGACACTTTCGTACAGATTGCCCTAAACTTTCAAATCCTTCTAACCATGATGAAAATCAGAATAAAGTCAAGTCCTCTTTTGGCAACACCAACAAGAAAAAGAAGGGTTTTACAGGACGCAAACTGATAAACAGTTTCATCACCGCACTTCAAGAACTTGGCTCGAGTGATGTAGACATTGGAAGTGATGAAGATGAAGATGATCTGACAAACTTGTGCTTCATGGCGGGCAAATCAAAATCAAGTATGGAGGATGCAGAACACAACAGTGACAACGAAGAGGTATGTCCTACTTGTGTGGTGCTATTTCTCGTGCCACTATTATTGTTAAGAAAAAGGACAAAAAGCTTAGGGACAATGCTGTTAAAATTGAGTCACTAGAATCTGAAATTAATCGTTTAAAATACTTGATTCCTAGTGATGATTCTTGTTCCTCATGTGATTTAATATATGAAAAATTGTCCTCTGTAATAAGTGCACACACCTCCACACTTGATAAACTTGAACTTGAAATCAAAAAGAACAAAAAGCTTGCTGCACTTAATGATAAAAACTTGAAAGATGCTTGTTGTTCTACAATTGATTTGTACTGTTCTACTTGCAATGATCTTGATAAGAAACTACAAGATGCTATGAATGAAATTTCTATATTGAACAATGCTTTTCGTTCTCATGAAGTTAAATATTGTTCCAATTGCAAATTAAAAGGAAAAACTTCATGTGAAAATTGCCTTGATCTATCAAATAAACTTGATAACATGCATAAGACATTAGAACGGTTTTGTAATGGGAATAAGAACCTAAACTTGCTGCTGAATTCTTCCAAGTCTTGCAATGATAAAACTGGTTTAAGTTTTGATTCACATGCTCATGCTAAGGAACATCCATCTAAAATTGTAAAATCATTAGGAAGTGGATTGATTCAAAGAGTTCCTAAACAAAAAGAAGTGGTTTTTAAATCTGCAGGAGTTTGTCACATTCGGGTTCAAATAAGCATACTGCATGCTCATCTAGACATGAACACAAAGTTAAATTTCATTGTACCTATTGTGGTAGAGATGGTCATGTCATAGATTTTTGTTATAGACCAGCTAAACAACATAAAAAGGAAAGAATGCAAGCTAGATCTTATAACTCTCATGCAAAATTTGCTGCACATACTAAACCGAATGTCAGGAACATGCAACATGCTGTTATGAGTCAGAAATATTCAAAGTTTACCTTCGGAGCTTCAGTTTTTGCCTCCGAAGCTTCAGTTTTTGCATCCGGACCTTCTGTTTTTGCCTCCGGAGCTACTGATTTTCGTGCTACACAAGTAACACCTCATAGGTCAGTAGTTAAGAACAAAAAATCTCAAACTTTGACTCATAAACCTGCTGTTTTATCTCAACTTTCGCATGTTATTCCTGCTGGACATCGTGTGACTCAGTACTGGATTCCTAAATGCCTTTTAACTAACCCCAGTATTGAGTCATCGACGTATTGTGCTTCTATGTAGGTTACACGCTTGAGGAAGGAGAACATTTGGATTGTGGATTCAGGTTGCTCATGCCACATGACCGGTAACAAAGAATGGTTCTCCTCTCTCTCTCTTTTGTGTCACGTGTAGAGAATGTTAATTTTGCCGATAATTTTTCAACTCCTATAATTGCTAAGGGTTCGGTTAGAGTAAATGATCACTACACTTTGAAGGATGTGGCACTTGTCAAAAATTTGAAATACAACTTGCTTTCTGTTTCACAATTGCTAGATGAAAATCTGGAAATTATTTTCAATAAAAACTGCTGCAAAGTTGTAGGTTCAAATAGTGAGCTTATTTTTAACATGTCTCGGTTTGGAAGAGTTTTTAAATATGGTTTTGATATGTCTTCCTCTAAGCATAGATGTCTAGTTGCAAATGATTCCATAGATTTATATTTTTGGCATCGTAGACTTGGTCACGTAGGCTTTGATCATCTCACGCGTGTTAGTGCTCTTGATCGCATACGTGGGCTGCCTAAGTATAAAGGGGACAAAGAAATTGTGTGCTCTTCTTGTAGACATGCTAAGATGGTTCAAGATTCACATGCTCCTCTCACAATGACCATGACAACTGAACCGGGTCAACTTTTACACCTTGACACCGTAGGACCTTCACGTGTTCAATCCTTCGGAGGTAAATGGTATGTTCTTGTGATTGTTGATGACTATTCTAGATACTCTTGGGTTTACTTTATGGAATCTAAGAATGAGGCTTTTAGTCACTTAAGAACTTTATTTCTTAGATTATCAATTGATCACCCAGGATCTTTAAGAGCAATTAGAAGTGAAAATAGAACCGAATTTAAAAATCAATTGTTTGATCACTTTTGTGCTGAAAATGCAATAGATCATCAATTTTATTGACCATATGTACCTCAACAAAACGGTGTTGTAGAGAGAAATAATAGAACCTTAGTTGATATGGATAGGACTATGCTTGATGAATATCAAACTCCTAGGAAATTTTGGGCTGATGCAATTGCAACCGCTTGTTATGTCTCAAATCGTGTTTTCTTGCGTGCTAAGCTAGGTAAAACACCATATGAGCTCAGGTTTGGACATAGGCCTAGTGTCACACACTTTAGGGTCTTTGGTTGCAAATGCTTTGTTAAGAAACATGGTAATCGTGATAAATTTGAAGGTAGATCTGTTGATGGCATGTTTCTTGGTTATCCATCTCATACTAGAGGCTACCGTGTGCTTTTACTTGATACTAACAAAATTGTGGAGACTTGTTAGGTTTCTTTTGATGAAGCTAGCCCAGGTACTAGTTCAAATATTGCAGGTCCGGATCCATATCCGCAGGGGAGAGTATTTTCGTTAAAGAAGAGGAAGAAGTGATGCTGCTGCCCGAAAATTCAGCAGCTAATGACCTTGTTCCAGCTCCTGATCTTGATTCACAGCCAGCACCGACGACCACCATTGCTGTTCCAGATCCTCCTCATGGCATAAGCTCATCTATTTGTGATGAACATGAAGAAGAAGAAGCTTGTGAAGTGTCCACTCCCCTCCGCATTCTCAAAAGTCATCCTCCACAACAAATTATTGTAAGCTTGCATGAACGAGTTACAAGATCCAGGTTTTTCGACCCCAATTCTCATGCTCATTCTGCTTTTGTTGCTTCTTTTGAACCCAAAGATATATCACACGCACTCACTAATGAATCTTGGATTATTGCCATCCAAGAAGAGTTAGAAAATTTTGAAAGAAATAATGTTTGGAAACTTGTACCTCCACCTCAAGGTCACACTTTAATTGGAACTAAATTGGTGTTTAAAAATAAACAAAGTGAGGATGGGGTTGTTGTAAGGGCCTAAGTTTTTGACACATGTTTAAAGTGTTCATCACCACACCACACACCTCATTTGAAGCAAGTTGATGAACACAAATTAAGAGCAAGTAACCACCATCAACATGCTCATTAGAGAACAAACTCACATATTGCAAAAGTGGTATTTTCCACATGTGATTTAGAGGGGCTGGGAATATGAAAACTCCTACACATTGCTAGGGATGTCCATGCCAAGTTTCACCCAAATTCAAAACCCTTTTGAGGTCATTTTGGGTATAGCTAGAAAGAGGGCAGTTTGAACTCAAATGTAAATTCAAACTGGTTCTATCCCATGAATTCAAAAGTGGGAGGCATATTCTTATTCAGCACATTTTTGTGAGCTCACCCACCAATTTTCACTCCATTTGGAGTTGATCTTGACATGAGCTAAGTGGGGCAAATTCAAACTTTATTTGAATTTCAAACTGAACATGTGCTGAAATTCATACAAACCAAACCCAAGTTGAATTCTAATCAATTCAAATGGCTCATGGGTGGATAATTTGAATCACCATGGGCATTTTGGGGCTTACTGTTTACAACAGTGATGAGGAGTTAATTTCAGAGGTTAAACTTGAGTGTGGGACCCACATGTCATAGAGATAAGGGGGGGGATACTTGCACACAAAGTCACAGCTCGGTGGGAAATTCCACCGAGCAGCTGCCGGCTGTACCACAGAGAAGCAACCGGCACCACCAGCTGCTTCTCTCTTCGCGCGCTGGCTCCCAGGGCAGCCTGCTCGCGCCTCCACGCGACCGGCACCGCCTCAGCCCAAGCGAAGACCGGTTGGCTTTATCCCCTCGCGTGCGACCTCGAGCAGCGGCAGTCTTTTCTCCCCGAGCTCTCGGTTGATCAGGAAAACGCAGCAAACCATCGCACCCTAGCCTCCCCGAGCTGCTAGGCAGCATCCTGAGCTCGAGCACCACTCTCCCGACGCCTAAACCACCTTGTTTTGGCTTCTGTTCCCGTGATCAACGACGGCCGCCGTGACTGAGTTGAAGAACGGTGATCGTTCTCATGTGGGCAGCACACTACAGCCACTTCCACTGCCGAGCAAGGGTGGCAAAAGGAGCGCACGGACTCCACGCTGCTTCTACCCGAAGCTCCAGCCACGCTGTGAACTCTCGCCGGCGAATTCTGAGAATTTTCTCCGGCGACCTCAGCCTGAGCTTCCGGTACAGTTCTTTAAAATTCTGCTTCTCTGTCCCTCCTCGAGTCATCAAATTTTGCACACATATGCCGGATTAGCCGGCGATCAAATCTCCTTTAGCATCCATCGCATGAGAACGCCTCGGAGCAGCGGAAATTAAGCTCTATTCAGAGTGTCCGCCGCGGAGCCATTCGGTCACACGGTGCAACCGTATTTACGGTGACTCCCGAGTTACTTTGAGGTCATGCCGAGCTTCCTAGAACTGCACTGGTGATGTAGAGCCCATCGGCGCAAACGATGGCGGGCTAGAGACCTCGGACAACGGTGCCGAACCACAGCAGTAGCCGCCGCACGTCGCGGTGCTGGTTCCGGCCACCGATACCCCAAACAGAGCCCACCAACATGTTCCTCTAAACCCTCTGGCGGCAAGTCTCTGGCTAGGCGGCGGCCGGGAACGCCGGTCCGGCGAGCTCCGGGTCTGCTCCGGCGAAGGGAGGCGGCGCGGGCGCGAGGGCGCGTCGGGAGGAAGACGAAGCCAGCTGGCCCTTGCGTCAGCGGCCTAAAAATTTAAATCGGGATCGGGTGTGGCTGGGATCCGTTGTGCTGGCGCGCAGGAACCCTGCAGACCACGGTGTGTCGACGCCTCAGTGTGCGACGCGTGTCCCCATGGCCCACCAGCAAGTTTAAACTTTTTCCCGGTTTTCAGATTCCATTCAAACTTCAAATCCTCATAACTTTGGCGAGAAAGATCCAAATCAAGTGAACCAAATTTTGTTGGATTCGAATCTCTGAGCACTTTCCAGCAAATAAAGTTTCACTTCATGAAAATCCTTATTTCTCGAAAATTAATTGCTCAAAATTTAAAGTGTTTGGAATTTTAACTGAAGAATCCTTTGGAGGAAAATTCTGAAATTTTGCTGGGATGTTCACCAAAATATCCCTGAACTACCATAAAATTTTCATATCCATTTGAGTTAATTTGATCCACCTAATGGTGTGTTAGTGAAACTGTTCCAGAGAAAATAGAAAATGTTCAGAAACATTTTCAGAATTTCCCCTGGAATTGTTTAGCTCATATCTTTAGTTAGGAACCTTCAAATTAAGTGAGATCAATTCCATTAGAACCCAATGAAAATCTAGTTTTCAGAAAGTTATAGTGTGTTTCATGAAAATCCTTAGAACACCCTACAAGCCTTCAATTATGGTCAAGGACATAATTAATTGTGGAGGGCTCAAATGAGCTTTGCTGCAACTAAAACTTGACCAAATCTCTGTTTAGGTCATAACCAAGCCACAGTAAAAGTTTCAGAGTCATTGGGTCTGTCTAGTAAGAGTTATAGACTTCACAAGTTTAAATTCAATCAATTGCATTTAAATTAATACATATACTTGTATATCATGTAGTCGCTAAGGTCGAGGAGGAACCCGAAGTCCTAGACTTCGTTACTCCGGAGGAGCAGCTAGCCTACGACCAAGAGCAGCAAGGCAAGCCCCAGTTTGCATTAACTGTTTTACAAAGTTTTATTGTTTTGAGCACTTACTTGAGTATTATGATTCCTTGCATTAGATTCTTGTTTGGAAACCTAATTGCATAGCCAAGAAAGCCATGGGTTGGGATTAGGATTGAAAACCCCGTTAGCTACTGCAATGCTAAGATAGAGTAGGATTCGGTACAAGTCAAGTAGTTGGAACTACTCGCGAGCATAGGCTAGAGGCACTCGACTCGGGTAGAGATAGCACATGATACACATGGCAAGAAAAATGAGACCGAGCGGATAGTAAGGGCAGCAGGACTTTGGGGCCTGTGTGCTATAGCTCCGCTTGTGTCGATTGAGGACCGAGCCATGTGCGGGCCTGTTGAACAAGCTAGAACAGTACCGAAGACCTACCGGCTATATGGGAACCGGGAAACTGATGTAACTCGGGTAGCTGGGTATTGAGGCATTGCCCGTCGTTCAGAGCGTAGGTTGAGAGCTTGAGTTGTAAATCGGCTGGCGGCACTGAGATGCGCGTGCGGAGACCTCTTGCTCGGGACGATGGGACCGGTTCAATATTTGGCTGACGGGCTAAAGGTGGTTGTGTACGGCGTCCATGATGGTTGCTGTAGGTAACATCGAGTACGGGCGTACGTGACGGGTTGTTCGGGTAACCCTGCAGGTGTAAATCGATTATAATCGCTGTCCCTCGCGGTCAGTGAGTACCACTTGTTCACTGTACCGTGACGTAGAAAGAACAAGCTAGTTACATGTTAAAGTGTTGCTGATTGAAAGACGGACTTGATTGTTAATAATTTGTTGTAGTTTAGAACTAACTAAAGTTCTTTTCAACTTTGGGCAAAGTACATGAGAGAAATGCGTTTCTTGTTTGATTGCGGCTCTCTCATGTGCCTTAGTGTAAGGTTCTCTACAACCTGCTGCTAAAATTTCAATGTAAGGTCCCAATAATTATGCGAGTCCTTTGCAAATGGTTTTACCTCATGTACCCATCACCCCTCATGTAGAAGTTCCATGTTTAGGTGAGACGGGTTAGACTTGCTGGGCCTTCGTGCTCACTGCTTGTGTTTGAAGCTTTTGCAGGGTTCTATGAGGAAGGGACTCCCGAAGAGGAGACGGAACCCAAGGAGGGGAACCCCATCGAGTGGGAGTCGTGCACGCCCGCCGTGTTAGTGTGCGTGTGTGCTAGCAAGGACACGTTCACGGGCTGAACGTGAACTTGATGCGTAGTCTACACCCGTGAGTGTAGACTAGACATATTTTGCTGTAGAAATGTTCATAAACCAGTTTATGTAAGAAAATGTTTGCTTCCGCTTTGTACCTTTGATGTGTGTTATCAGGTGCTGTGCAACGCAGCACCCCTCAGCGTGATCCTGGCTCGACAAGACCGTAGGGTCGTGTCAGCGTTGGTATCAGAGCTCGCTTGAGGCTTAATGTGGGGACCACCCCGTGGTTCACCCACTCCAAGATCGCATAGGGTGGTGCCGTGCGATGCGGCACCCAACAGCACACACGAAAAGAATAAAGAACAACATATAAACTTTTATTTGATATAAAACAGCGGAAGTCTTTTACAAAACCTAATTAACAGCGGAAGTTATATACATAGTTGCTCTCAAACCCTAACTAAGCAAAAGTGCAGCCTTCCAGCCCGGGGACGCTACACACTAGCAGCATGGAACCGGAGATCACGGCGGCGTGCATGGCTCCAGCTCGGCCGTGTACCCCGACGGGGGCATCGCCTCGTCCTCGGAACCTTCCTCATAACTCTCACCTGCAAACAGCTCAAATATTGCAACCGTGAGCACGAAGGCTCAGCAAGTCTTAACCGTCAACCCTAGGCATGGGACTCTATGTGCTAGGATATGTAAGATGGGAAAAGGAATTTGCGACAAAGACACGCCTATAAGTTGATCCTTACTTTCAGTTTTATAGCAGCAGATTCATGTGCCTTAGGCAGCCCTCACATCGGGAGTCCACAATCAAACAAGAAACGCTTTCCCCCGATGTGGAGATGCCCAAAGTGGAATATAAACTTAATTAGCTCTATATCTACAGCAATCAAGGTATTCAAGACATTAAGGTCAATACAGCATTTTCAGTTGGCTTATTTCACTTCTTACTACGTCACAGCGCAGTGAACAAGCGGGTACTCAAATAACCGCGAGGGACGGTGATTGCAATCAAGACACACACGGATAACACGTCACATACACCCACTTTCAGAAGCGTGATTCCACACCCCTTCCTACTCTGTTGTATGCAACAGCCTTTCAAAGGCAACCCAAATGCCGAACCGGTCCATCCGTAACGGGTAGGAGGTCCCCGCGTGGAGCGTGACTGTGCCCACTGGCAGATTTACACCTTGCTACCCTCAACCCACTCCTATTTACGGTTGGGTAAGCCTCGACACCCAGGTTAACCAATTACATCGGTTTCCTGGTTCCCATATGCCAGTATGCATCCGGTACTGTTCGATACTTGTCCAGCAGGGCTGCACACGGACGGTCCTCAACCGACACCAACAGGGCTACGCACGTGAGACCTCTGCTCACTGCTTCCTATCCCCCCTGCTGGGTCTCATTTTTATAACTCAAGCCATTATCTACTTCTTTTCTTCCCGTGTGATAAGTACTATCTCGCGAGTAGCTTCCAACGACTCGACTTCTACCGAGATCCTATACATTAGCATGGCATTCTCTACTCGTCGGTTTGTAAACTACCCAACCCTTTATAGGATTTAAAGAGGCTATGCATGTGGGGTTTCAATCACCCTAACTCTAATGCAAACATTCACCCTAGACATAAATGATACAAATAAAAAGCTTTATAAAATGTACTTAAGTGCAAACCGGGGCTTGCCTGGTTGCGAGTTAAACGGAAAGTCAGCTTCTGGTGGGAGGACGTCCAAGGGCTCCGGCGTATCCTTAACTTCGGTCACTATTATGAAATGTAATAAAATACATGTATAAGTATTAAGAATTTATAAGAATTGGACTTCTATTCGTAGCTATTGCTATTTAAAATCCTTAATTGGCTTTTGGATTTTTACCGTGGATACTAGACTCTCTACGGATGATTTGAGCCAAATTTGGAGATATGTCATTGCACAATGTAGTATTTAAAATTCCTACAAGTACAATGCTTCTCTGAATTTTGAGCCCACTTCAGGAGCTTGGACATAGCTAATGGTGGAAGATCTGATTAGGGTAAGTCTCCATGGTTCTAACAAAATTTGTTTCACCATTTTTGGAGCTACCATCAGAGAGATATGAATTTTTGAACTTAGACAGGAGTTCTGAAAAAGCTTCTGTTTAAATTTGAATTTTCAAATAAGGGCTGAACTTGAGAAGGTAATTTGACCTAGCAAATGACCTCCAATGAAGCCCAAATTTTTACTGGAGATCAGTATCTATGAAGACGATTTGCTACCCAAATTTGGGAATATTTCATAAAGAATTGCTCCTGTAATAAATCCCTAAAGGATTTACTAAAAACAATTCTACAGGAATTCCTGGGCATCTTCATAGCCAAAATTTGGTTTCTCTGTGAGGTACTCCTCATGAGGAACCCAACAAAATTGGTCTCACTCTTTTTGGAGTTTTCTACACAAAGTTATGGCCTTGTAAAGATCAGCTAATTCCTGGGATTATTTCTCTAATAGAAACTTCAAATAATTGGGCTGGGCCCACTGGTTTAATTCGGACCAGTCAGATCTTAGCAACACCAGCGGCAACGGGGTTATTCCCGCGCAGCCGCACCAGATCCGGCGCCACAACCCGATCCTCGCGCGAACCCGGAGGCTGACCGGTGGGACCGGCCCTCCTTCGTCTTCCTTGCGCTGCCCGCGCCTTCCGCGGCGGCGCACGCCGGCCAGGCTCGCCGGGACAGGGTTCCTTTGGTCCAAACTTCGTCAAACTCGCCGCCTGTGAGTTCTACACCGTGCTGAACACGATGGTGGGGTCGGGGGCCGATGACAACGGTCGGAAAGGTGCTTGCACCGGCGACCATGTCGAAGCTTACTTCGGCGACCTTGCTCTCCCTTAACAGTGGGTCATTCGGGCTAGGGTTTGCTCCAAAAGCACCAGTGTCCCATGGACATCCTCGACCCATAGCTCGCTCTCCCTGAAACCCACCGGAGAGAGGACCTCACCGGCGACCCGAGCCCGCAAAACTCCGGCGGCGACAAAAACTCGGTACCTAGCATCTCTACTTGCTCATTTGAGCTGCTAGAACTTTGGGGAGATGCGCAAGCCTGTGCTGGAGCTACTGTAAGCTTATCTAGCGCGGAGCTACCCCGAGCACAACGAATTTTTGGTTAGACCGCGCACTACCCGTCGGTGTACCGTTTGGGGAAACGGTGAAATTCTTGCCATCGGTCCTAGCAAACGCTAAACGGCCTCCGGCTACACGACCAGGACATGTCCACGCACCTTTCTTGTATAGGAAGTCAGGGAAGAGGGTGGCCGGTTGCTGCTGTCGACGGAGAGCCGAAACGGCGAGGTCCGGGCACCTTGAAGCTTTGGCGCCAATCCGCGTTTCTCGAGCAGTTCGGACCAACAAATCTCGAAGGGGCTTTGGCAAGGGCTAGAGAACGTCCAGGCGATGCTCTTTGCTGTGGAGCGCTCGAGCTATCGAGCTTGGAGGGCTGTGGTCGAGCGGAGAGAGCTGAGCGGCGGTGTCCAGTGGAAGTGAGACGGTCGCGGCGCTGCACGAGCTGAGGAGGAGGAGAAGTAGCGCTGGGGTACTCGGGCGGCCGCTCTTATCGCCCACGCGCGCGCGCCGACGTCGGCCAGCGAGAACCAGCTTGGTTGCTCGGTGAGGGCGTCGGGGGGAGCGCTTTTCCGAGAGCTGTCGCGCCGCGATCAACCGGGAACAGAGAGAGAGAGGGAAAACAGTCGGTTGTTTGCTTTAGGTGGCTGACAATTGGGCCCCACTTCCCCTTTTGTTTAGTAAAACTTTTCTGATATTTTTCCCTCCAGCAACTCAACATTAAAAGCTTTACTTCATCCCAAAGTTATGTTTGAATTTGCAGAATTCAAATGGTTTGAATTCTGGTGTAGAATTTGAATGGGGTTTGATCATTTGAATTTGAAAAGGAGTTTGAATTCTCCACTTTGTATTGCCTCAAAAATATAGCCAACCAGATCCAAAGTTTCCAATTTTTGGCATGGCTGCTTATTAAAAGGTGGAGAACACCTTTGTGAACCCAAATTTTCAAATTGAGGGAATTGGAATTTGAAACTGGATTTGAAATTCAGATTAGAGGGCTTCTCCTTTTAATCCCAAACAAATATTAAAACTCCTCCAAATGAGCTGAAATTTGGAAGGTTGAATATTTGGACTATAAAGATCCAAGTTGTGCATTTAGATCTCCATGTTTGGAAATTTTGGGAAATCTAAACCCTCACTTTGAACTCACACTTATTATAATTCAAAGTTTTGATTCCCCTCATTTTTCATAAGTGTATATGAGCTGAATTTTCTTGCTACCACTTTTGGGGATTTTACATCCCCCCCCCTTAAAAAGAATCTCGTCCCGAGATTCCAAAAGAAAAGTAAAGTGGGGAAAAACTTTACCGGGTATATGATGATAGCAAGTCCGGATAATATGTTCGTAAATAGTCCTCGCTTTCCCATGTCGCCTTATCAGCGGTATGGTTACTCCACAAGACCTTGTAGAACCATAAGGTTCGGTTTCTTGTGGCACGAGTCTTTTCATCGATGATCCGGGTTGGATACTCCGTGTACGTGAGGTCCGGTTGAAGAACTTCTATGTCTTCAGTGCGGATTTCAGCTGAGGTTTTGAGGCACTTCCGCAGCTGAGAGATGTGGAAGACATTGTGAATGCCTGCGAGAGACGCTGGTAACTCCAGGCGATAGGCCACGGGTCCGCATCTTTCAATGACGGCGAACAGACCAATGAACCGCGGCGCAAGTTTACCCTTCACTCCGAAACGGTGAATTCCCTTCATCGGAGACACACGGACATAAACATGGTCCCCGATGTCGAAGTGGAGAGGGCGGCGTCTCTTATCCGCATAGCTCTTCTGACGAGATTGAGCAGCCTTGAGATTGGCTTGTATTACTCGCACTCGTTCTTCAGCTTCATTCACAAGTTCAATGCCGTAGATGACTCGCTCGCCAGACTCGCACCAGTTTAGAGGTGTGCGGCATTTCCGGCCGTAGAGAGCTTCATACGGCGCCATCTTGATGCTAGCTTGATAGCCATTGTTGTAAGAAAACTCCGCCAACGGCAAATGATCGTCCCAATTCTTGCCGTGGTGGATGGCACACGCGCGTAGCATGTCTTCAAGCACTTGATTCACCCGTTCAGTTTGACCATCTGTCTGCGGGTGATACGCGGAGCTTCGGATCACTTTGGTCCCCAATGATGCGTGCAGCTGTTCCCAAAACCGAGAGACAAACAGCGCACCGCGATCTGAAATAATGGAGCGGGGAACACCGTGCAAGCATAAGATTCTTGCAATATAAAGCTCCGCATATTGCTTGGCCACGTACTTTGTATGTACGGGAATGAAATGAGCCGACTTGGTTAGTCGATCGACTATCACCCAAATCGAGTCATGCTTGTGAGACGTGAGAGGTAACCCGACTATGAAGTCCATGCTGATATCCTCCCACTTCCATGCTGGAATGTTTAATGGTTGCAGCTGTCCGGCTTTACGCATATGGTCGGCCTTCACATGCCGACACGTATCACATTCGGATACGTATTTTGCAATTTCTCTCTTCATCCGTGTCCACCAAAACCTGGTTTTCAGATACTGGTACATCTTGTTGCTGCCCGGATGAATAGAATACTTGGACAAATGAGCCTCGTCCAAGATTTTCTTTCGAAACTTCATGTCACGGGGTACCACTATATGGTCTTTAAACCATAGAGTGTCGTGTTCATCTATTCGGAAGCATTTTATTTCGCCATTCTTCATCCTTCTCCCAATGTGCGACATTCCCATGTCGTTCTTCTGAGCTTTCATAATCTCCTCTCTTATGGTTGGGATGAGAGCAAGATTATATAACGCCCCATACGGAGTCAAGTACAGACTTGGCTCCTCCTCTTCAAGTGGGGTGATGGACAGATTGTTGACATGGGATTTGCGGCTTAAGGCATCGGCAACCACGTTTGCCTTACCGGGGTGGTAGTGAATCTCGATCTCATAGTCTTTGATCAGTTCTAGCCATCTCCGTTGCCGCATATTCAACTCCTTTTGAGTGAATATATATTTCAGACTTTTGTGGTCGGTGTAGAGGTGCACTATATTCCCAAGCAAATAGTGCCTCCACATCTTCAAGGCCAATACCACAGCAGCGAGCTCAAGATCATGAGTCGGATAGTGCTGCTCGTGGTTACGAAGTTGACGTGAGCCATAGGCGACCACTCTTCCTCCTTGCATCAATACACAGCCAAGCCCGATGCCAGACGCATCACAATATACGTCAAAGGGCTTGGTTGTATCCGGTTGAGCTAACACCGGGGCTGTTGTAAGATGCTTCACTAATGCTTGGAAAGCTTCTTCACAAGCTGAGCTCCAAACATATTTGATCCCCTTCTTCAACAGTTCAGTCATCGTCTTAGCAAGCTTGAAGAAGTTTGGTATGAATCTCCGGTAATATCCTGCTAACCCGAGAAAACTTCTGACTTCATGTACTGATGTGGGGGACTTCCATTTCAGCACTTGTTCGATTTTGCTTGGATCAACTGCAATGCCTTCTGCAGAAATGATATGACCAAGGAATGGCACTTGGCAGATCCAAAACTCGCACTTGCTGAGCTTGGCATAAAGCTTATGGTCTCTTAATCGTTGAAGCACGATATGCAAGTGCTTGGTGTGTTCCTCTTCAGACTTGGAGTAGACCAAGATGTCGTCTATGAACACTACCACAAACTTGTCCAACTCTGGCATGAACACTGAGTTCATGAGATACATGAAGTGTGCCGGGGCGTTGGTGAGACCAAAGGACATGACGAGGTACTCATATAACCCATATCTCGTCGAGAAGGCCGTCTTTGGAATATCTTCCGCCCGGATCTTGATTTGATGATATCCGGAGCGAAGATCCATCTTTGAAAATACACTTGCACCCACAAGTTGATCGAATAATATGTCGATGCGGGGCAGTGGATATTTATTCTTGATGGTGACGGCGTTGAGAGGCCGGTAGTCCACACACAACCTCAAGGTTTCATCCTTCTTCTTCACAAACAGCGCCGAGCATCCCCATGGCGAGGAACTCGGTCGAATGAAACCCTTCTTCATTAAATCATTGAGCTGCTCCTTCAATTCAGCCAGCTCATTCGGAGCCATCTTGTACGGTCTCCGTGATATCGGCGTCGTCCCAGGTACGAGTTCAATCTTGAACTCGTACATCTCTTTCGGGTGGCATGCCCGGAAGATCATCCGGAAAGACATCCGGGTATTCACGGACCACACGAATATCCCCCAGTTTCGTGGCTTCCGTGTTATATGTGGCTGGGGTTTCTTGAACCAAACGGTCAAGAATAAGAACATGTGGTTCATGAAGTGGAGAGTTTAAACGAACCACGCGTGGAATGATCTCAAGAACAGCACCATGGCGATGTAGCCATGACATTCCTAAAATGACATCAAGTTTTTTACTCTCTAACATGATTAGAGAAGTCGGATATAGATTCCCACCCAACTGTAATGGTGCTCTATAGACCATTCTATCAGCTGTTATTTTCCCACCCGGAGAACATATCAAATATGAATTATTTGTGGGAATGATAGGCAGTTGATATTTAATAACATAAGACTGATTTATGAAATTATGGGTGGCACCGGAGTCAAAAAGTATGACTACGGGATGATCCAGGTAAGAGAACGTACCCGCGAGGACGGGTTCGCCTTCCGGTACGTCTTCGATAGCTAAGTGGTGGACGTTGCCGGGTTTTGGTGCTGGTTTCTTGGGCTGGTTGCGGGGCTTATTAGCACCCTGATATGGTGCTGCACCCCTGCCCTGTCGCGGCTCGGGGCAGTCTCTTGAAATGTGCCCGACACGGCCACAGGTGTAGCACGTGTAAGGTGTCGGGGTCCCGCCGACTTGAGGACGGAATCCTGGTGCACGCTGTTGAAACTGGGGCGCACGCGGGACCATCCTTTGCTGCTGCTGTTGCTGTGGTGGATACGTCGGTCGAAAGCCCGGCGCATTATATTGCCGACCGCGAAACTGAGGCGGTCGCGCCGGTGGCTGCCATCTCTGACCGGATGGTGAGCGATACACCATGTGGTATTTTTGTGGCGTTCCACCACAGCTGCTCGTTAGCGCGCTGCGTTTCCTCTTGTCAGAACCGCGCTCGCGCTGAGCATTCTCCTGTAGAATCGCGGCATTAACTAGGTCGTTGAATGTGCCGCGATTACTCTGGGCGAGATGGACCTTCATCTTGGAGTTCAGGCCCCGGAAGAACGCATTGCGCTTGTTGTCTTCCGTGCCCACAAATCCTGGCGCATACTGCGCCAGCCGGTTGAATAACCTGGAGTACTCATGAGCACTCCTCTCGCCTTGCCGTAGCGCCAGGAACTCCTGGAGCTTCATCTCCATCACACCGGGAGGTATGTGATAGGCGCGGAACGCCTCCCGGAACTCCGTCCATGTGACGGCATGGCCAGCCGGTAAGGAGGCGGTGTAGTTCGCCCACCATGTACCGGCTTCTCCTTGAAGCTGTTGCGCTGCATACAGCGCCTTCTGGTGTTCGGTGCATCGTAGCAGCCCGAACTTCGCCTCCAGAGTGCGGATAAAGCTGTCCGCCTCCAAAGGTTCTTCGGCCTCCGTGAAGACCGGTGGATGGGTCGCCATGAACTCTGAATACGAACTTTGTTGGGGCTGGCATTGCCCATTATCTTGGCGTCCTCCCTGATGGGACGCATTTTGCTGGACTAGCATCCGCAGTAACTCGGTTTGCTCGTCGCGCGAGCCGAGCACTGCGGCGAGAACCTCCGCCAGGTTTCTTGGAAGTTCTGGCGGTGGAGGAGGTGGTTGCTGCTGCGTCGTGGTTTGCTCCAGAGGTGGAGACTCATCACCACGAACCCGACTTGGACCTCCCTCCTCTTGCGTTGAACGTGTCCGCACCATTCTGCATTCAGATCATTCAAATGATCAGCACATTTTGGTTTAGCTCATCCAGTCTATACAATAGTAATGCGAGAATGGGATAAACAACGCGCATAACAATCACAAATATGGATAAAGTATAAACTTTATGCACCATATACATCCCTGGACCGTGTCATACGATCGAGTTCCAAAGTATTGAACTTTATGGGTTAAAAGTTCATTTCGACCATCGGGGTCACCACGGGATGTTAAGTGTGTTAGCATGCGTACTTCCTCGCTATTGTATTGGACCCAAACATGTACTAACTTGAAGTGATATGTCAAATGCATAAACCCTTCGACTCCAATACGCTGTGTTACAACAGCCACTGGACCTCAAACGGTGAAACTAAGTGTTTTGGTTGAAATACAGAAAATTCCAGAGAGCATTTGGTCCGCCCTGTTTTTGGACAGTACCTACTCATCTGAGATTTTCATCCCTTTGGAGGGAGATTTTGTTCTGGAACTCTACAGAAAAATTGTAGAGGACTTCAAAACCTTTCCAGAATGGTATCACACACCTCCATTGGATCAACCAATCTGAAGTTATGCCCTGTTGAAGTTCAGCAAAATTTCTGCCGAAAACAGGGTAGATTATTCCTAAGCTTTTGAGATTGAACCTATACTCCCAATTGACTCTTAGTTCAATATAGGAGTTTACTAACCTCTAAATGAAATCCTAAACTTCATTTTTACACTTTTCTTAGAAAATAAACTTTTATGCAATCGGTACTACGTTTCCTCACCAAAGAAAAATCCTAAACCGGTATTCTGGCATATACGTATCAAATGGTGGAACTTAAGTCGTCACTCACAAACGGTTTCTACACGTCATGCACTAACGTGGTTAATGTACCTGCAGAAGAACACACAATAATGATGCACACAAAGGTTTTAACATTGCATGCAGTTCCATATCATAGTAAAAACATACGGTCCGTATCATTGCCATACGGATCGTCCTTCAGTCAAGCCACGTCTCAAGGTACATGGTCGTGTTTTCACCACACGACGGGGAACCCGAGTAGAGCGCGAACGGGTCGTCACGGTTGGGAATTTTATCAACCCAACGGATACCACCTACTGCCTCATGACCGTTGAGGCACGCCGATGGCGAGCGCTGCGTATGGCCCTTTGAACATTGAACGTTCAAGAGTTGCATACTATCGTGTTGCTTACCACACGATGGGGTATTCTCACTTTAGCCTAAAGCACGCTGGAGATCAGCGTTTTCATATGCTCTCAGAACCATAAAGAGGTTCAGAGACTCATATTCACTACCGTGCCAAGCCACGGTATATCCTTCCATACTATTGCTCGTATGGGGAGTTACCGCAATTGATCCGCCTGCGGTGGCGTACCTTACCTCTTACCTGACGTCAAAGCGTCGTTACAGAATGTATAACACATAGGTTAGCTTTTCCACCATAGTAACTACTACTATCATAGACCTTATGCGGGCTTAAAGACTAATCCTCACTCGACTACTTCTATGTTCTCAAAATAGCTCTTTTCGAGCGTGCTATTCCCAATGCGGCTCTGATACCACGGCTGTGGGGACCACCCCGTGGTTCACCCACTCCAAGATCGCATAGGGTGGTGCCGTGCGATGCGGCACCCAACAGCACACACGAAAAGAATAAAGAACAACATATAAACTTTTATTTGATATAAAACAGCGGAAGTCTTTTACAAAACCTAATTAACAGCGGAAGTTATATACATAGTTGCTCTCAAACCCTAACTAAGCAAAAGTGCAGCCGTCCAGCCCCGGGACGCTACACACTAGCAGCATGGAACCGGAGATCACGGCGGCGTGCATGGCTCCAGCTCGGCCGTGTACCCCGACGGGGGCATCGCCTCGTCCTCGGAACCTTCCTCATAACTCTCACCTGCAAACAGCTCAAATATTGCAACCATGAGCACGAAGGCTCAACAAGTCTTAACCGTCAACCCTAGGCATGGGACTCTATGTGCAAGGATATGTAAGATGGGAAAAGGAATTTGCGACAAAGACACGCCTATAAGTTGATCCTTACTTTCAGTTTTATAGCAGCAGATTCATGTGCCTTAGGCAGCCCTCACATCGGGAGTCTACAATCAAACAAGAAACGCTTTCCCCCGATGTGGAGATGCCCAAAGTGGAATATAAACTTAATTAGCTCTATATCTACAGCAATCAAGGTATTCAAGACATTAAGGTCAATACAGCATTTTCAGTTGGCTTATTTCACTTCTTACTACGTCATAGCACAGTGAACAAGCGGGTACTCAAATAACCGCGAGGGACGGTGATTGCAATCAAGACACACCCGGATAACACGTCACATACACCCACTTTCAGAAGCGTGATTCCACACCCCTTCCTACTCTGTTGTATGCAACAGCCTTTCAAAGGCAACCCAAATGCCGAACCGGTCCATCCGTAACGGGTAGGAGGTCCCCGCGTGGAGCGTGACTGTGCCCACTGGCAGATTTACACCTTGCTACCCTCAACCCACTCCTATTTACGGTTGGGTAAGCCTCGACACCCAGGTTAACCAATTACATCGGTTTCCTGGTTCCCATATGCCAGTATGCATCCGGTACTGTTCGATACTTGTCCAGCAGGGCTGCACACGGACGGTCCTCAACCGACACCAACAGGGCTACGCACGTGAGACCTCTGCTCACTGCTTCCTATCCCCCCTGCTGGGTCTCATTTTTATAACTCAAGCCATTATCTACTTCTTTTCTTCCCGTGTGATAAGTACTATCTCGCGAGTAGCTTCCAACGACTCGACTTCTACCGAGATCCTATACATTAGCATGGCATTCTCTACTCGTCGGTTTGTAAACTACCCAACCCTTTATAGGATTTAAAGAGGCTATGCAAGTGGGGTTTCAATCACCCTAACTCTAATGCAAACATTCACCCTAGACATAAATGATACAAATAAAAAGCTTTATAAAATGTACTTAAGTGCAAACCGGGGCTTGCCTGGTTGCGAGTTAAACGGAAAGTCAGCTTCTGGTGGGAGGACGTCCAAGGGCTCCGGCGTATCCTTAACTTCGGTCACTATTATGAAATGTAATAAAATACATGTATAAGTATTAAGAATTTATAAGAATTGGACTTCTATTCGTAGCTATTGCTATTTAAAATCCTTAATTGGCTTTGGGATTTTTACCGTGGATACTAGACTCTCTACGGATGATTTGAGCCAAATTTGGAGATATGTCATTGCACAATGTAGTATTTAAAATTCCTACAAGTACAATGCTTCTCTGAATTTCGAGCCCACTTCAGGAGCTTGGACATAGCTAATGGTGGAAGATCTGATTAGGGTAAGTCTCCATGGTTCTAACAAAATTTGTTTCACCATTTTTGGAGCTACCATCAGAGAGATATGAATTTTTGAACTTAGACAGGAGTTCTGAAAAAGCTTCTGTTTAAATTTGAATTTTCAAATAAGGGCTGAACTTGAGAAGGTAATTTGACCTAGCAAATGACCTCCAATGAAGCCCAAATTTTTACTGGAGATCAGTATCTATGAAGAGGATTTGCTACCCAAATTTGGGAATATTTCATAAAGAATTGCTCCTGTAATAAATCCCTAAAGGATTTACTAAAAACAATTCTACAGGAATTCCTGGGCATCTTCATAGCCAAAATTTGGTTTCTCTGTGAAGTACTCCTCATGAGGAACCCAACAAAATTGGTCTCACTCTTTTTGGAGTTTTCTACACAATGTTATGGCCTTGTAAAGATCAGCTAATTCTTGGGATTATTTCTCTAATAGAAACTTCAAATAATTGGGCTGGGCCCCCTGGTTTAATTTGGACCAGTCAGATCTTAGCAACACCGGCGGCAACGGGGTTATTCCCGTGCAGCCGCACCAGATCCGGCGCCACAACCCGATCCTCGCGCGAACCCGGAGGCTGACCGGTGGGACCGGCCCTCCTTCGTCTTCCTTGCGCTGGCCGCGCCTTCCGCGGCGGCGCACGCCGGCGAGGCTCGCCGGGACAGGGTTCCTTTGGTCCAAACTTCGTCAAACTCGCCGCCTGTGAGTTCTACACCGTGCTGAACACGATGGTGGGGTCGGGGGCCGATGACAACGGCCGGAAAGGTGCTTGCACCGGCGACCATGTCGAAGCTTACTTCGGCGACCTTGCTCTCCCTTAACAGTGGCTCATTCGGGCTAGGGTTTGCTCCAAAAGCACCAGTGTCCCATGGACATCCTCGACCCATAGCTCGCTCTCCCTGAAACCCACCGGAGAGAGGACCTCACCGGCGACCCGAGCCCGCAAAACTCCGGCGGCGACAAAAACTCGGTACCTAGCATCTCTACTTGCTCATTTGAGCTGCTAGAACTTCGGGGAGATGCGCAAGCCTGTGCTGGAGCTACTGTAAGCTTATCTAGCGCGGAGCTACCCCGAGCACAACGAATTTTTGGTTAGACCGCGCACTACCCGTCGGTGTACCGTTTGGGGAAACGGTGAAATTCTTGCCATCGGTCCTAGCAAACGCTAAACGGCCTCTGGCTACACGACCAGGACATGTCCACGCACCTTTCTTGTATAGGAAGTCAGGGAAGAGGGTGGCCGGTTGCTTCTGTCGATGGAGAGCCGAAACGGCGAGGTCCGGGCACCTTGAAGCTTTGGCGCCAATCCGCATTTCTCGAGCAGTTCGGACCGGCAAATCTCGAAGGGACTTTGGCAAGGGCTAGAGCACGTCCAGGCGATGCTCTTTGCTGTGGAGCGCTCGAGCTATCGAGCTTGGAGGGCTGTGGTCGAGCGGAGAGAGCTGAGCGGTGGTGTCCAGTGGAAGTGAGACGGTCGCGGCGCTGCACGAGCTGAGGAGGAGGAGAAGTAGCGCTGGGGTACTCGGGCGGCCGCTCTTATCGCCCACGCGCGCGCGCCGACGTCGGCCAGCGAGAACCAGCTCGGTGGCTCGGTGAGGGCGTCGGGGGGAGCGCTTTTCCGAGAGCTGTCGCGCCGCGATCAACCGGGAACAGAGAGAGAGAGAGGGAAAACAGTCGGTTGTTTGCTTTAGGTGGCTGACAATTGGGCCCCACTTCCCCTTTTGTTTAGTAAAACTTTTCTGATATTTTTCCCTCCAGCAACTCAACATTAAAAGCTTTACTTCATCCCAAAGTTATGTTTGAATTTGCAGAATTCAAATGGTTTGAATTCTGGTGTAGAATTTGAATGGGGTTTGATCATTTGAATTTGAAAAGGAGTTTGAATTCTCCACTTTGTATTGCCTCAAAAATATAGCCAACCAGCTCCAAAGTTTCCAATTTTTGGCATGGCTGGTTATTAAAAGGTGGAGAACACCTTTGTGAACCCAAATTTTCAAATTGAGGGAATTGGTATTTGAAACTGAATTTGAAATTCAGATAAGAGGGCTTCTCCTTTTAATCCCAAACAAATATTAAAACTCCTCCAAATGAGCTGAAATTTGGAAGGTTGAATATTTGGACTATAAAGATCCAAGTTGTGCATTTAGATCTCCATGTTTGGAAATTTTGGGAAATCTAAACCCTCACTTTGAACTCACACTTATTATAATTCAAAGTTTTGATTCCCCTCATTTTTCATAAGTGTATATGAGCTGAATTTTCTTGCTACCACTTTTGGGGATTTTACACTTAACGCACTACAAAGGTCATCTTTTTCAAAAATCCAGTGAGGAACGAGTTAGTAGCCCGTATAAGGGTGTTATTAGTGTATAGAAGGTGACATACTAACCTACTTGTCTATTTCGAAAAATCGTGCATCTCGGGACGTGTATGTCTTGGGGGGTGCACGTAAGCGCTGTCCACCAGTGCACACAAGCTGAAGGGTGGAGCCCCACGGGTGGCAGGTAACCCGATCCGCTTTAGTATCCTCTACGACTCTTCATGTCGTTTGGGATATTCAAGCAACGTCTGTCACTGGCGTGCGTGTTGCAATCTGGGAGACCCCGTCACGTGGTCTGAAACGTGAACACGTAACTCAAGGCGTGTTTGGCTTGAGAACATCCAGGCGAGTGATGTCTGATGATTGTTTGAGTTTCTGCAGGTAGTCTAACCACGAAATGGTAGACGTGTAGCATCCGTGTGTGAGTGACGTTTAGTGCCACTGAATTAACGAAGCCGGCTAAGTCCGGTATAGGTTTTTCTTTTTTGAGGACGTAGTACCGACATGATCTGGTGACGCATCGACATCACACCCCACTAAATGAGCAACTTCATTTAAAACTTGAAGGTTTTGATACAAAGTAGTAAAACTTGATGTAACTCCTTCCCTTAATCAGGATATTCAAAGTTAACAAGTTTTCAACTTCTAGGTTGTTAAGGACAGAGCACTCTGTTTTCAGCTGAATCAAGGCTGAAGTTAATCAGAGGTTAGAGGTTGAGTTCTTTCGAGTTTGGGGTCACATGATACATTTCTGAAAAGCTACGGGAAAGCTTTACAACTTTTCTGTTGATGTCTAGAGGTGTTTCAACCCTTAACCAATCGAAAAATGCAGTAGAGTTGAAACTGTCCAGAAAACAGGGCAGGGCAAAAAACTCTCTGTAAACTCTCTGTAAATTGAGTATAACTTCCTGCATAAAAATCCAAAAATAGAAAATGAGGTAGTTCTGGAAATATTATGAGATGGGTTACAACTTTGTAACAGAAAGTTTTGTCATATTAGGAACAGAATTTACTGGAATTCTTGGATCAAATCAGTACCTAAAGCAGGAAGGTGTTGTCCAATTTTCTCCAGAAATTCTGTTAACTTTGACCTCTCATAACTTTTGAACCAGCACAGATCTTAGGCCAAGCAAATACTTTCTGGAAAGCTATTGAAGTTAGCTTTAACTTTGATGTTGAGCTCCTGAATTGGTTTTGCATTTAACATGGCCTAAATCAGGTTGATATGGGAACTGATCAGGGCTGTCATGTTGAACAGCAGATCAGCAGTCAAATTTGATTAAAATTTGAACTATGTTTCCATGTTTTATGGGTTCAATGACATATATTATGTTATAACTCAATGGTTTACTGTTTAAAATAAATATTTTACATTTCTCAAATATATTTTTACAGATGACAGCAGATAAAACAATTGGAGAACGGGTGGGTGGTGTCCCACTGTTCTCACCGTAGCGGCTACCCGGAAGCATTGAGGCAGATGCTTCAATATTTCGGGTACAACCAGATGCCGCAGTACTTCGCCAAGGAAGAAGGCAAGGAGGGGAACAAGACGTGGACAATCTGTGTCGAGGCCCCTGCAGGTCCTACCCCATCCGGTTGGGTGCCGTTCACCGTCACGGTGAGAGGTAGACAACCGGAAGGGATGTGTCAAGTGGCAGCCCGTGACACCATGTCACGTTTCTGCTAACTACACGTGCAGGCTATGGAGGGCACTCCATACACGCTCATTCTGGTGGAGGGACGGGCTCAGCATGTGTGGGAAGGGAGGTACCGGGAGGCAGCCGATCCGGGTTGCCCAAGGTACAGCCCCACGGAGGCAAACCTTAGCCTCCAACTGAGGGCGGGAAAGGACGTGATGGACAGCCAAGCTGTTCATACGGAGCATCTCGCCGCAAGGCTCAAAGAGAGCACAAGCCGTGGAGACCATTTCGAGAGTGCTCACAGCGCACTCCGCAATGTGCTCCTTCCGACGATCAAGCGACTGAATGAACAGCATAATCAGTTGCATCGTCTGAAGAAGGCGAAGAAGAAAAGCCGTGTCGACATTGCGGCCTTGCAAGATCTGGTGCAGATCCTAACCCAGCAGAATGAGGACCTTGCCCAAGAGCGAGACGACACTATTGAGGAAGGGCAAGTCTGGGAAGAAGACTACAACCAGGCCATGGACGAGGTTCACGCGTTGCAGGACCTCGTACCTCTGGTATTGGGCATACCGGTGGTCTTGGGTCTTCCAGCAATGGGAGAACCCGAGATGGGAGAAGAGGTGGTAGATCCAGAGCCACCAGCAGAGGTACCGGAAGAGGACGACCCGCAGGAGGTCGAGTTCTACTCCGAGTAGGGGGTTACAGTTGCCAAGTAGGGCAGCTACAGTAGTGTAACCCAACTTTTGTAATCGGTGACATGTCGTATATACAGTAGCGTATGTATAGGTAGTGACGACATGAGCACGACTCCTTGGAGACCCGAGAATAATGTATCTTGTATAAAGTTTATGCTTTATCAATATATGTGAATGTTGTGCAAATTATTCATGTGTCACTTCAATACCTACTGTTGCATATGGAATTTTAAGTATGACATGTGCTATTCGCTGCTGTTTTGAATTTCAGAATGACGCGTACTCGTGCCAACCCAGACGTTGGGGGTACTAGCCAAGGAGGAGAGACCTCCCAACAGCCTTCCGAGGACTCCTCGGGACAGCAGCAGCAACAGCAGCAACAGCAACAGCAAACACCGCCACCGCCACTGCCAACGGTTACATTGGCCGACATCGTCACGGCAATGGCGGGTTCGCATCAGCAGCACACCGAGTTCCTGCAAACCCTCATCACTAATACGTCGAGCCCAGAGAGACGTCAAGACCGTGAGGAGCGTCAACAGAGCTCCTACTCCGACTTCCTAGCGACTCATCCCCCGGTATTCTCAAGGGCGAATGAACCTCTCGACGCGGACAACTGGCTCCGCGCGGTAGAGATGAAGTTCGGGCTGCTCCAAATAAGTGAGCAGCGCAAGACTCAGTTCGCGGTCCAGCGGCTCCAAGGGTCCGCGAGCGTGTGGTGGGCCAACTTTTGTGCTTCACAGCCCACCGACCGAGTTATGACCTGGACAGAGTTCCGAACGGCCTTCAGGGCCTATCACATACCACCGGGTCTGATGAAGAGGAAGACGCAGGAGTTTCTACACCTGCAGCAAGGGAGCCGGAACGCGCTGGAATACTCCAGGGCATTCAACGATCTCGCGCTCTATGCGTCATATCATGCCGATTCTGACGAGAAGCGGCGGGACCACTTTTACCAGGGGCTTAACCCGCTCCTGGAGGACAAGTTGGTGATGTTCAATCGTGGCAGCCTCAACGACATCATTGATGCTGCGATTGTCCAGGAGGACTCCGGCAAGGAGTTGGCGGCGGCGGAGAGAAAGCGAAGCGTGCCGCAAAGCAGCGGAGAAGGAGGCGGTCCTTCTGAGAAGTTTCGGATGGTGAATCACCCACCATCAGGTCCACGCTGGCAGCCACCACAGAGGTCGATGCCGTTCCGCAGTCGGCCGTACTCTTCACCGGCATTCAGGCCGGCACTGCCAGTACCACCTCCGCAACAACAGCAGCAGCGGACTATGCCGCGTGCGTATGCACCTCAGCAGCGCATGCCGGGCTTTCGTCCCCCGAGCACCACATCAGCAGCGGCCACATGTTACAAGTGTGGCCGTCCAGGACACTTCACCAGCAGTTGTCCAGAGAGGCAAGGCGGCGGAGTTGCACCACAGTTTCCGGGGAGGAATCAACCCCGGAACCCTACTAATGCGCGGCGGGCAAACCCTAGGCCCGGCACTGTCCACCAGCTTGCCATAGAGGACGTGCCGGAGGGTGAGCCAATCCTTGCGGGTATGTTCCAACTCCACCAGCATCCCGCCATAGTATTGTTTGATTCAGGTGCCACGCATAATTTTATTAGCCAAGCTTTTATTGCTAAACACAGCTTGCAAATACTACCCACCGATATTCCATATTTAATTTGTTCACCGGGTGGGAAGATTTCAGCAAGCGTAATGGTTTCCAAAGCACCATTATGCTTAGCGGGTAGAGTATACCCCACGTCTCTCATCATCTTAGAGGGACAGAAGGTCGATGTCATCCTAGGGATGTTGTGGTTAACCCGCCACGGCGCTGTTTTAGACATCGCCCTTCGAGTCGTGCACTTAAACTCAGAAGTGCACGGATGTCACTCCTTATTTCTGGACAGTCCAGAAATAAAACTTCCAAGTGTATATCAATCCACCACCATTAGATTGGAAGATATTCCAGTGGTCCGAGAGTTCCCTGACGTGTTCCCGGATGATTTACCGGGGATGCCGCCCGATAGAGAGGTGGAGTTCAAGATTTAACTTGCACCGGGAACCATGCCAATATCCCGAAGGCCGTACAAGATGGCGCCCAAGGAGTTGGCTGAACTGAAGACTCAGCTCACGGACCTCCTGGAGAAGGGTTTTATTAGGCCAAGCTCCTCGCCATGGGGCTGTTCGGCATTATTCGTAAAGAAGAAGGATGAGACGTTGCGGCTTTGCGTGGACTATCGTCCATTAAATGTCGTAACCATCAAGAACAAGTGCCTGTTGCCACGGATCGACATGTTGTTTGATCAGTTGGTCAAAGCAAAGATCTTTTCCAAGATGGACTTAAGATCCGGGTACCATCAGATTAAGATAAGGTCTGAGGACATTCCGGAGATGGCTTTCTCGATGATGTACGGACTTTATGAGTACCTGGTCATGTCCTTCGGCCTCACCAACGCTCCAGCTCACTTCATGTATCTAATGAACTCGGTATTCATGCCGGAGCTGGACAAGTTTGTCGTGGTCTTCATCGACGACATACTGGTATATTCCAAGTCGGAGGAAGATCACAAGAAACATCTGCGTATAGTCTTGCAACGGCTGCGGGATCACAAGTTATACGTGAAATTCAGCAAGTGCGAATTCTGGATATCGCAAGTGCCTTTCCTCGGGCATATAATCTCAGCGGAGGGTATCGCTGTAGACCCGAGCAAGATCACTCAAGTGCTGAATTGGAAATCCCCGTGAACTGTTCATGAGGTACGGAGTTTCCTCGGACTCGCGGGATATTATCGGAGGTTCATTCCGAACTTCTCAAAGATTGCCAAGCCTATGACGGAGCTGCTGAAGAAAGCTACCAAGTATGTTTGGAGTCCAGCACGTGAAGCAGCATTCAAGGCTTTAGTCAAGCACCTAACATCAGCACCAGTTTTGGCGCAGCCAGACACAACAAAACCGTTCGATGTGTACTGCGATGCATCCGTCATTGGGCTCGGATGTGTGCTGATGCAAGACCGGAGAGTGGTCGCGTATGGATCACGGCAGCTTAGAAACCATGAGCAAAATTATCCAACCCACGACTTGGAGCTCGCTGCCGTGGTACTCGCACTCAAGATGTGGAGGCACTACCTACTCGGTAACCTCGTACATTTATATACCGACCACAAGAGCCTAAAGTACATATTCAGTCAGAAGGAGCTGAACATGAGGCAGCGAAGATGGTTGGAACTGATAAAGGATTACGAAATAGAGATCCATTATCACCCGGTCAAGGCAAACATAGTGGCAGATGCGCTCAGCCGCAAGTCACACGTCAACAATCTGACCGTCACACCGTTGGAAGAGAGCGAACCACCACTGCATGTGATTCCACATGGGGCTCTCTACAACTTAGCTTTAATCCCCACCATCCGTGCAGAAATAGCGGCAGCTCAGAAACATGACAAGGGCATGTCGCATTTGCGGAGACGTGTAGACAGTGGGGAGCTTAAATGTTTCCGGAAGGACGGAGACGGCGTCCTATGGTTCAAGGACCGGATCATCGTACCCCGTAACCCGGAATTACGGAATAAAATCTTTGATGAGGCTCACTTGTCAAAGTTTTCTATTCACCCCGGCAGGAACAAGATGTATCAAGAACTCAGAAGCAAGTTTTGGTGGACACGGATGAAACGGGAAATCGCAAAGTACGTGTCCGAGTGCGATACATGTCAAAGAGTGAAGGCAGATCATATGCGGAAACCGGGACTGCTACAACCACTGGGCGTTCCTGCCTGGAAATGGGAGGATGCGAGCATGGATTTCATCGTCGGTTTACCCACCACCTTGCAGAAACATGATTCTGTGTGGTTGATCGTCGATCGGCTCACCAAAGTTGCCCATTTCATCCCGGTCAGCACCAACTACAACGCCAAGAAGTACACTGAACTGTACATCTCACGGATCCTATGCTTGTACAGCGTACCCCGTACCATCATATCGGATCGGGGCACTTTATTTGTGTCCCGTTTTTGGGAGCAGCTATACGCTGCTTTGGGGACGAAGCTGATCCGTAGTTCAGCGTACCACCCGCAAACAGATGGGCAAACCGAGCGGGTAAATCAGATCTTAGAACACATGCTACGAGCTTGCGCTATCAACCACGGCAAGAATTGGGATGATCACTTGCCGTTAGCCGAGTTCTCGTACAATAATGGGTACCAAGCCAGCATCAAGATGGCGCCCTACGAGGCACTATACGGGAGAAAATGCTGCACACCATTGAATTGGTGTGAGTCTGGCGAAAGGGTCACCTTCGGGATTGACCTTGTCAACAACACAGAAGAAAAGGTTCGATTGATTCAAGCAAACCTAAAAGCCACCCAATCCCGTCAGAAACAGTATGCGGACCGGAGAAGACGCCCATTACAATTCAAAGTCGGGGATCACGTATACCTACGTGTATCTCCAATGAAGGGGGTAAATAGATTTGGGGTGAGAGGAAAGTTGGCACCCCGATTCATCGGTCCATTCCAGATTACTGAAAGATTTGGATCAGTAGCTTACCGGCTGAAATTACCAGAAGCACTTTTCGGTGTGCACGACGTCTTTCACATTTCCCAGCTGAGGAAGTGTCTCAATCTATCTACTACCGTTCAGCTGGAAGACATTGAAGAACTGCAACCGGATATCACCTATCGGGAGGAACCGGTTAAAGTCATTGACGAAAAGGCCCGAACCACACGCAACCGCACGTTGTGGTTCTACAAAGTTCTATGGAGTAATCACTCCGTGGACGAAGCGACATGGGAGAGCGAAGGATTTCTTCGCGCTAACTACCCCAACTTTTTCACGTCGCATATCCGGTAATTTTCCACCGTCCTCTCTCTCATTTTCACCTTATAATCTCGGGACGAGATTCTTTTAAGGGGGGAGGAATGTAAGGGCCTCAGTTTTTGACACATGTTTAAAGTGTTCATCACCACACCGCACACCTCGTTTGAAGCAAGTTGATGAACACAAATGAAGAGCAAGTAACCACCATCAACATGCTCATTAGAGAACAAACTCACATGTTACAAAAGTGGTATTTTCCACATGTGATATAGAGGGGCTGGGCATATGAAAACTCCTACACATTGCTAGGGATGTCCATGCCAAGTTTCACCCAAATTCAAAACCCTTTTGAGGTTATTTGGGTATAGCTAGAAAAAAAAGGGCAGTTTGAACTCAAATGTAAATTCAAACTGTTTCTATCCCATGAATTCAAAAGTGGGAGGCATATTCTTATTTAGCACATTTTTGTGAGCTCACCCACCAATTTTCACTCCATTTGGAGTTGATCTTGACATGAGCTAAGTGGGGCAAATTTAAACTTTATTTGAATTTCAAACTGAACATGTGCTGAAATTCATTCAAACCAAACCCAAGTTGAATTCTAATCAATTCAAATGGCTCATGGGTGAATAATTTGAATCAC
The DNA here is from genome assembly GCA_030760725.1 of Neostapfia colusana. Taxonomy (NCBI): domain Eukaryota; kingdom Viridiplantae; phylum Streptophyta; class Magnoliopsida; order Poales; family Poaceae; genus Neostapfia; species Neostapfia colusana. Next base: position 23,081,152 of record JASWHV010000019.1, on the reverse strand, counting down.
CATGGGCATTTTTGGGCTTACTATTTACAACAGTGATTCAGAGGTTAAACTTGAGTGTGGGACCCACATGTCATAGAGATAAGGGGGGGAGGCTTGCACACAAAGTCACAGCTCAGTGGGAAATTCCACCGAGCAGCTGCCGGCTGTACCACAGAGAAGCAACCGGCGCCACCAGCTGCTTCTCTCTTTGTGCGCTGGCGCCCAGGGCGGCCTGCTCGCGCCTCCACGCGACCGGCACCGCCTCAGCCCGAGCGAAGACCGGTTGGCTTTATCCCCTCGCGTGCAACCTCGAGCAGCAGCAGTCTTTTCTCCCCGAGCTCTCGGTCGATCGGGAAAACGCATCAAACCATCGCACCCTCGCCTCCCCGAGCTGCTAGGGAGCATCCTGAGCTCGAGCACCACTCTCCCAACGCCTAAACCACCGGGTTTTGGCTTCTGTTCCCGTGATCAACGACGACCGCCGTGACTGAGCTGAAGAACGGCGATCGGTCTCACATGGGCAGCACACTACAGCCACTTCCACGGCCGAGCAAGGGCGGCAAAAGGAGCGCACGGACTCCACGCTGCTTCCACCTGAAGCTCCAGCCACGCCGTGAACTCTCGCCGGCGAATTCCGAGAATTTTCTCTGGCGACCTTAGCCCGAGCTTCCGGTACAGTTCTTTAAAATTCTCCTTCTCTGTCCCTCCTCGAGTCATCAAATTTTGCACACATATGCCGGATTAGCCGGCGATCAAATCTCTTTTAGCATCCATCACATGAGAACGCCTCGGAGCGGCGGAAATTAAGCTCTATTCGGAGTGTCCGCCGCGGAGCCATTCGGTCACACGGTGCAACCGTATTTACGATGACTCCCGAGTTACTCTGAGGTCATGCCGAGCTTCCTAGAGGTGCGCTGGTGATGTAGAGCCCATCGGCGCAAGCGATGGCAGGCTAGATACCTCGGACAATGGTGCCAAACCACAGCAGTAGCCGCCGCACGTCACGGAGCTGGTTCCGGCCACCGATACCCCAAACAGAGCCCACCAACATGTTCCTCGATGCCCTAAACCCTCTGGCGGCAAGTCTCTGTCTAGGCGGCGGCCGAGAACGCCGGTCCGGCGAGCTCCGGGTCTGCTCCGGCGACGGGAGGCGGCGCGGGCGCGAGGGTGCGTCGGGAGGAAGACGAAGCCGGCTGGCCCATGCGTCAGCGGCCTAAAAATTTAAATCGGGATCGGGTGTGGCTGGGATCTGTTGTGCTGGCGTGCAGGAACCCCGCAGACCACGGTGTGTCGACGCCCCAGTGTGTGACGCGTGTCCCCATGGCCCACCCGCAAGTTTAAACTTTTTCCCGATTTTCAGATTTCATTCAAACTTCAAATCCTCATAACTTTGGCTAGAAAGCTCCAAATCGAGTGAACGAAATTTTGATGAATTCATCTCTCTGAGCACTTTCCAGCAAATCAAGTTTCACTTCATGAAGATTCTTATTTCTCCAGAATTAATTCCTCAAATTTTAATCTGTTTGGAACTTTAACTGGAGAACCCTTTGGAGGAAAATTCTGAAATTTTGCTGGGATGTTCACCAAAATATACCTGAACTACCATAAAACTTTCAGATCCATTTGAGCTCATTTGATCCACCTAATGGTGTGATTAGTGAATCTGTTCCAGAGAAAATAGAAAATGTTCAGAAACATTTTCATAATTTCCCCTGGAATTGTTTAGCTCATATCTTTAGTGAGGAACCTTCAAATTAAGTGAGACCAACTCCATTAGAACCCTCTGAAAATATAGTTTTCAGAAAGTCATAGTGTGTTTCATGAAAATCCTTAGAACACCCTACAAGCCTTCAATTAAGGTCAAGGACATAATTAATTATGGAGGGCTCAAATGAGCTTTGCTGCAACTAAAACTTGACCAAATCTCTGTTTAGGTCGTAACCAAGCCACAGTAAAAGTTTCACAGTCATTGGGTCTGTCTAGTAAGAGTTATAGACTTCACAAGTTTAAATTCAATCAAATGCATTTAAATTAATACATATACTTGTATATCATGTAGTTGCTAAGGTCGAGGAGGAACCCGAAGTCCTAGACTTCGTTACTCCGGAGGAGCAGCTAGCCTACGACCAAGAGCAGCATGGCAAGCCCCGGTTTGCATTAACCGTTTTACAAAGTTTTATTGTTTTGAGCACTTACTTGAGTATTATGATTCCTTGCATTAGAGTCTTGTTTGGAAACCTAATTGCATAGCCAACAAAGCCATGGGTTGGGATTAGGATTGAAAACCCTGTTAGCTACTGCAATGCTAAGATAGAGTAGGATTCGGTACAAGTCGAGTAGTTGGAACTACTCACGAGCATAGGCTAGAGGCACTCGACTCGGGTAGAGATAGCACATGATACACATGGCAAGAAAAATGAGACCGAGCGGAGAGTAAGGGCAGCAGGACTTTAGGGCCTGTGTGCTATAGCTCCGCTTGTGTCGATTGAGGACTGAGCCGTGTGCGGGCCTGTTGAAAAAGCTAGAACAGTACCGAAGACCTACCGGCTATATGGGAACCGGGAAACTGATGTAACTCGGGTAGCTGGGTATTGAGGCATTGCCCGTCGTTCAGAGGGTAGGTTGAGAGCTCGAGGTGTAAATCGGCTGGCGGCACTGAGATGTGCGTGTGTAGACCTCTTGCTCGGGACGATGGGACCGGTTCAATATTTGGCTGACGGGCGAAAGGTGGTTGCGTACGGCGTCCGTGATGGTTGCTGTAGGCAACATCGAGTACGGGCGTACGTGACGGGTTGTTCGGGTAACCCTGCAGGTGTAAATCGATTATAATCGCCGTCCCTCGCGGTCAGTGGTACCACTTGTTCACTGTACCGTGACGTAGAAAGAACAGGCTAGTTCTATGTTAAAATGTTGCTGATTGAAAGATGGACTTGATTGCTAATGATTTGTTGTAGTTTAGAGCTAACTAAAGTTCCTTTCAACTTTGGGCAAAGTACATGAGAGAAACAACCTGCTGCTAAAATATGAAAGTAAGGTCCCAATAATTAGGCGAGTCCTTTGCAAATGGTTTTACCTCATGTACCCATCACCCCTCATGTAGAAGTTCCATGTTTAGGTGAGACGGGTCAGACTTGCTGAGCCTTCAAGCTCACTGCTTGTGCTTGAAGCTTTTGCAGGGTTCTATGAGGAAGGGACTCCCGAAGAGGAGACGGAACCCCAGGAGGGGAACCCCGTCGAGTGGGAGTCGTGCATGCCGCCGTGTTAGTGTCCGTGTGTGCTAGCAAAGACATATTCACGGGCTGAACGTGAACTTGATGCATAGTCTACGCCCGTGAGTGTAGACTGGACATATTTTGCTGTAAAAATGTTCATAAACCAGTTTATGTAAGAAAATGTTTGCGTCCGCTTTGTACCTTTGATGTGTGTTATCCGGTGCTGTGCAACGCAGCACCCCTCAGCGTGATCCTGGCTCGACAAGACCGTGGGGTCATGTCAGTTGTGGCTAGGAATAAGGCTAGGTTGGTTGCTCAAGGTTTCACACAAGTTGAAGGTCTAGATTTTGATAAAACTTTTGCTCCTGTTGCTAGATTAGAAGCCATAAGAATTTTGTTAGCTTTTGCTGCATCTAAAGGTTTTAAGCTATATCAAATGGATGTTAAAAGTGCTTTTCTTAATGGCTACATAGATGAGGAGGTTTATGTCATACAACCACCTGGTTTTGAAAATCCAAAATTTTCTAATCATGTTTACAAACTGTCCAAAGCCTTGTACGGTCTCAAACAAGCCCCTAGAGCATGGTATGATAGGTTAAAAACATTCTTACTTGAAAAGGGGTTTACCATGGGCAAGATTGATAAAACTCTTTATCTGCTTAAGCATGGCAATGACTCATTATTCGTTCAAGTGTATGTGGATGATATTATCTTTGGTTGTGCTTCTCATGATCTTGTGTCCAAGTTTTCAGCTATGATGAGTTCAGAATTTAAGATGAGTATGATGGGAGAACTCACGTACTTTTTGGGGCTGCAAATCAAGCAAACCAAGGAGGGTACATTTGTGCATCAAACAAAGTATACAAAAGATCTCCTAAGGCGCTTCAACATGGACAAAAGCAAGCCTCTTCGGACACCAATGGGAACAGCAAGAACACTTGAAATTGATGAAGATTGTGATCCCGTTGATCAAAAAGAATTTAGAAGCATGATCGGATCACTTTTGTATCTCACGGCATCAAGACCAGACATACAATTCAGCGTATGTGTTTGTGCACGGTTTCAAGCCTCCCCATGTGCTTCACATCGTCAAGCCGTCAAAAGGATTCTCAGGTACTTACATGGAACTCAAGAATTTGGCATTTTTCTTCCTTCTTCCTCAACCGTTACTTTGAAAGCTTTTTCCGAAGCTGATTTTGGGGGTTGTAGGAATGATAGGAAAAGTACTTCTGGTGCTTGTCATTTTCTTGGTAATTCACTTGTTGCCTGGTCCCCTAGAAAACAAAGTTCAGTTGCACAATCCACAGCCAAATCTGAATATGTAGCTGCTGCTAGTGCTTGCTCACAAATTATTTGGATTGTTCAAACACTTAAGGACTATGGGGTTGATCTAGATAGTGTTCCACTGTTTTATGATAACACTAGTGCCATTTGCATTGCTAAAAACCCCGTGCAACATTTGAGAACTAATCACATTGACATTAGGTATCACTTTCTCCGTGATAATGTCGAAAAAGGGAACATTGTGCTTCACCATGTAGATACCGAACAACAATTGGCTGACATTTTTTACAAAACCTTTGGATTTCACTCGTTTTTGTTACATTTGTAGTGAAATAGGGGTTATGCATCCTCATGGCTTAAATTGAGGGAGAATTTTGAAACTTGGGAAGTCTATGTGTGAATCTGAAATTAAATTAATATGAGCATAGTATTTCATGCATATATGACTTTGTGATTCCTTTTTCATGCTGAAAGTTCTTACTACATTACTCGTGTTATACATTTTGTAGTTTTTACCATGTCTAGTAATTGGAATAATTACTTACACTAAATCTTGTCATGGTCGAACTTTCTTGCTGTTTTGAACTTGTCGCATGCTCACGAGTGCTTTTAATCATAAAGAATTAATCAAGTAATCAACTCACATGTTGAGTTTTTCTGTTCAAATAAAAAATGAGAAAAGATCAAGAGAATCTGCATGCATCACACTTCTTCTTTTGAGATGGCTTATCATTGCACTTAGATATGAACTTGAAACGAGTTGTGTATGACTAAAACCATGTCCTTAAGCTTCTGACTGTCAAATGACATAGGCTTGGCTTGGTTGGTTAGAATAAGGCTGATGCTGCATATAATCTCTTGCAAATGTCATAAGATCAAAATTTGTGCTTTAAATGATAAATAAAATGCAGCAACAAGTGTCATGCTTTCAGGTCTTGAAATAGTTAAGTTTTTTAGATCATGACTTGTTTAAATTGAAAATTACACTTGATCTCTAGCATGGCTTACACTACTTTATGTATCTCATTGATGTGATAGTGTAAGTTACTTGATAGTATGATTTGGATGAGCTTTGTTTTATATGTATATGTTATAATGTGCTCATAACAAATTAAAATTTCTCTTTTGTACCTTCCTGAATACATTGTCAAAGGGGAAGAAATTGGTCACACATTGCACACATTCACAAGTGTTTTGGCACGATTCTTCTCAGGGGTAGAATATTTGGTATTTTTGTTTTTCTTCTCATTTTATTTCTGATTTACAAAGGGGGAGAAATTGTTTTCAAAACTTTTCATGTGAATAATCCAATTTTCGGATTTTAAGTGTTGTTGCCAATGCATTCATCAAGGGGGAGATTGTGAGACATATGTGTGCTGAATACATTGTCTTTGACGATAAAAGTTTTGAATACTACCAAAACACCTTTTTAAAAAGATCTGACTCTAGGTCCGAGCTCCTGCAAGGTCCGACGATAGGTCTAACTTGTTTTGCATAGCTCCGGCAAGGTCCGACTTGCTTTGTCTTGATTTGACTTATTTTGGCTAGGTCCGACTTGTTTTTGCTAGCTCCGGTGCTAGGTCCGACTAGCTTTGGTAAGTTTCGTGCTAGGTCCGACTAAGCTTTAGTAAGCTCCGGCGCTGGGTCCGACTAGCTTTGGTAAGCTCCGGTTCAAGGTCCGGTTAGCTTTGGTAAGGTTCGGAGCTTGATTGCAATGGTTCTGCTTTTAACTTGCAAAGTTTCAAACTTGCTTTACTCGTATGGAAAGTTTGCTTAGTATCATTTTACTAAGTTTTGGTGTGTTTTGGAGGTTATGGATGATATCATTTTGCTATGGTTTACAACATGCTTATGTGAGGTGCTCACGTAAGATGTTGTACTTTCGGAACTAACGAGAGTCAAGTAGAGGACTTGTGCTCGGAAGTATTGGTTGTTTATTCATGTGCAGGTGTTGCTTGAGTTCAAGACGTGGCTGGTGACGGGATCCATTGAACTAGTCTTAGGGAGAAGATGAGGTTCACAACCAAGTTCGGGAGGAATTGTGGTTGAGTTGATCGGGAGGTCGCACAGCATGTTTGGATCAAGAACAATGCATATGAAGGTATCGTGGACGTTGTTGGAAGGTGTTTGCACATGTGCAAGGAGTGCATGGACATGGCAACATGGTTCCAAGGCGTGGTGAAGAGATATGGAAGTGGAGATATGGTTGAAAAGGTTCAACCGGCTGGATTTTGTGCCCAGGCTGCGGCTGAGGCGGTTATGATTTGTTTATGGAAAGTTCTGAGTTGGTTATAACAGGATTTCGTGTTAGGCATGAAGTAGAGTTGTTTTAGGAATGTTTGGGACGTTCCTAAGGTGTTTGGAAGTCTTAAGATTGCTTCTATCTGCGTATAGAAGAGTCCTAAGCAGTATTGGAAAGTTACAGTTTGAATCCAAGTAGGAGTAGGAGTCCTAGTTTGAGTTGAGTTGGCCTTCGGGCTGGTTATATAAGCAAGGGAGGCCAGAGCTCGTGGTGCACGACTTTGGGACTGTTCCTCTTGTGTTTTGATAAATAAAATTCGTATTCTAAAGGAACTTTTGTGCCTTGTTCGTCCGACTTGTTTCAGATATGTTTTTCTCGTCGAGTTTCTGTTCAGCACTACCTTGCTTTGGTGGTTTTATCATAACTCGAATTTTAAAGATCCAATTGATGTGATTCTTTTTTGGTTGTCTTCACAACTTAATTATCTATCATCTGTGAAAATTTCACGGTCATTGAATTTGTTGTTTCTTATCTACACGAGTTTATTTGCAGTATTCCAGAACTGTTTTTGTCACATAGGACAGATTGACCTTTGTTCGATCTTTCGATCGTAACTTGAGTTTCTCTCAACGGATTTTCATAATTCTTGTTGTGATGTCTTCGTGACTTGATTCTCTACAATCTATACTAGTTTTTTCACAGTTGAACACGTTTAGATTAGTCGCACACACGGTTTCTTTAACAGATCAGTTTTCTGCTGAGGGGTGTTTTGTTGCTTCCGCTGAAAAGTTTTTATCTACCATTCACCCCCCTCTGGTAGCTTTACACATGTACTTCGATCCTACAGATCGCAGCGCTGGTGGGCAATCAAGCGGAGCAGACCAATATCGTGCAGAATACGTCCCAGGCGGGGGGGGGGGGGGGTGTCAAGAGAGGAGGCCTCGTGAGCCCCACATTGCGACATACTCGGATTTCATGAGTACGCATCCTCCGGTGTTCACCGAAGCAGCAGAACCACTGGAGGCCGACAACTGGCTGCGGACGATCGAGTCCAAGTTCGGAATGCTTCAATGCACAGTGCGGCAGAAGACTCTCTTCATTGCGCAGCAGCTTCACGGTGCCGCTGATGCATGATGGGCGAACTATGTCGCCTCACTACCTGCTGGCCACACCGTGGAATGGGCAGAATTCTGCGAGGCATTCCGTGATGAGGACATCATAACAGTGGATACCCACATTGATATACAAGGACCAATCACAACAGCACGAGCACGGATACTAAATCAGCAGGTGAACTCGTTCCTAACTTCCTACCCATGTGATTTTGAGAATGGATTGCTATTTAATAATTTAATTGTTATTAGGAACCATGGACATAATCAACAAGTAAAGGGAGGAGGATTTGAGGACGTGGAGAACCATACGAGACGTCCACAAGTTGATGGAAACAGTCACCAACTCGGACTCGAGTTCAACTCGGAGTCCAGGAGCAGTCCATCTTAAAACGAACGCCCAGGATGCATACAGCCTCCGTTTTTGACGTTCTACATATGCATGGAAAGATGAGAATATAAACTTTCCAATGGTTCTGGTCCCACATTAAAATTTGCCAGGAGTCATTAGGACTTGTCGAAACAAGTCGAATTCAGAGTTCTGTCCGGTGCTGCACCACCGTATTGGGTTTTTCGGCCTTGTATCCCATATGAGTCCATTAGGGACGCGTCTAAGGGTCTTATGGCTGAACCCTAGCCTTTAAATACTATATCCACCGGCCAAATTCGTTGGTTTTTCTTAGATTTGTGACACCCGGTTCCGAAAACAGAACCAAGTTAATGCATATGTGTGCCCAGGATGTTCATCACACATACACATGTAATCCAAAAACTGAATTCAGAATATAACCACGAATAAATAGGGTTTAAGTACTTTATTACATCGACTCATTGTCTCACTCATGACTGTCTATCTTATTCTTGCAGCGGAAGTCTCTAAACGATAGCGGAAACAACTAAACAGCCGCGGGTTCCATCTTCACTCCACAGGCATGTTGACGGTAGTTCACACGCCTAGTACTCCACATGATCCTCGAAGTAATCTTCTCCTGTGGCTGATTTTTATGTGATAATGCAAGGGTGAGTACATGTCTTCCTCAGCATGTGAGGGAAAAGTATGACATGTAGCTTACAACAAGGTATGGAATAAAAAGGCTCATTGCAGTAAGCAAATTTTATTTCAAAAAAACATGGTAAAAACAGCAACTATTTCTAGATGGGTTTGATCCCAATATAACCAAGTAAAAAGCAATATACCTTCACCATAATTCACCATTTATCAAGTCTCAACCAGCCATTAATCTTCCTCAAGTTTCATCTCATGCTCATAATATTCATAACCATCTCATGTTCATATAACCAAAGCCAAACTCATTGTCATGACTCAACAGACAAAAAATCAATCCCAATGACCACACCATAACCATACCGAACATCCATCCCAAGTTTTTCCTCTAATCATGTGAGTTGGCCAGGTGCTTGTGACCGGAAGCACGGCTATCATGATAGTTTTACACTCTGCAGAGGTGGCACCACTTTACCCTCAAGTTTGTGATTTCGTCACCCGTCAGCGACTGCAGAACCTCCATTATACCAGTACACAACCGTCGGTGTATGGCCAAGAGATCACAAAATTGCCTTTACAAAGGGGCTACTAGATGTATGGACTCACTGAGGTTTCACTGGCAGGCTCGAATCACCATTCTCCCACCCGCGGGCCCCCTCTTGTGCCATGCAGTTCCCAGGGAAGTCCCTCTCGACTCCCATTCCCCGCGCCATCCACGGTCCATAAGAAGCTAGAAACACACCTAATTATTCAGCTAAGCCGCACCCATATTTGGCCTTGTGGTGGCACTGTTTTCCTGGCATGTGCTGGCATGAACCGGTCCTTAGATCTATGGCAAGTAAACCACCATCTCATTCAGCAACATCCACGAACCAAGCTTGCCTATATCTCCCCCGATTCCATGCTCATTATCATCATCTAGTTCTCATTATCATTATTCATATGAGTGCAGTAGCTAGACATGTTTTAATTCAGCTTCCCATATCCTGTGGATTAAGCGAAGCAAAAAGGAAAAACGACCATACCCGACTCATCAACTTTCTCGGCGACAAGGATGGTTAACAAAACTAGTAAACTCCTATAAAAGGGTGTCCCATCAAGTTGACTCAAGCATACACGTTTTCGGACACAAAACAGTTTCAAAACATGGGATCAATATGGTCAAGGGGCACTTGCGTTGCTCCTGTGGCTCTTGTTGCTCAAGCGTCTGAAAGTCTTGGTGCTGTAGTTCTTCGTAGATGGCTTCCGGAGCTTGTCCTTCTACTCACGACCACGCACATACAAAATTTACAGCAATCAAACATCATGCACAAACTTTACTCAAGATGCAATGGAGTAGATGGATGCAAATCCTATGGTGCTGTTTTATTAACACAGTGTGTACGTGTTCTTGCATGTTTTAATGGGGTTTTATGGTGAAAAAGGGTGTAGGGATCAAGTATGGACGTGGTGATGATATTGACTCAAGATATAGATTAATTCCACCATCAAAAACCGATCAAAACACGGTCTGTCCACACGTAAAAGTTTCTGCTCGAAGGGGGCGAAGAAAACGTATGCGTAGAAACAGCGACGACGTCGTAAGATGGGTAACGAAGACCTACCTCGCTTCCCTTTGATGACAGGTCCTTCCAACTAGCAATGGCAGCAGCGGGGGCTCACCAGCGACTGAACTCTTGTGAGGGGGTCTAACTCAGCGAGTTGGGGGCTAGGGCCTCTAAGTCGCCGACTTGGGAGGGGGATAAAGGGAAAGAGGTTGCGGCCAGGGGGGTTTGGGTTCTATTTATAAGGAGAAAAAGAGGAGTCCTACTCAAATTGGAGCTCAAATAATAGTCAACTCACCTTTGGATCTCAACAAACTTATCTCCAATTGATATTGATGCGGCAGCAATATGGGAAATTTAGAAATTTTAGGGGAGATTGTGTCGGTACCCTCAGTACCGGGTATCCCCGTGCATAGGAGAAAAATCCGCCTAAGGGCCTCGCCTCCTTCACAGGAGCGAGCTCCGAGGGCGCCACGTGTCTAGCAGGGCCAGGCCTCCCCTCACCCCAGAGGCGAGCTCTGACGGTGCCACGTGTCCCGCAGGGCGGACCCCCCTTCTCCTCAGAGGCGAGCTCCGAGGGCGCCACGTGTCCAGCGGGGATGGACCTCCCTTCTCCTCAGAGGGGAGCTCCGAGGGTGCCACGTGTCCAGCGGGGCCGGACCTCCCTTCTCCTCAAAGGCGAGCTCCGAGGGCAACACGTGTCCAGTGGCCGGACCTCCCTTCTCCTCAGAGGCGATCACCGAGGGCGACACGTGTTCAGCGGGGCCGAGCCTCCCTTCTCCTCAGAGGCGAGCTCCGAGGGCAACACGTGTCCATCGGCCGGACCTCACCCCTTCCGCAGGGATGAGCTCCAAAGGCGCCACGTGCCCATCGTCCGGACCTCACCCCTTCCGCAGGGATGAGCTCCGACGGTGCCACGTGTCCTTCGGCCGGACCTCACCCCTTCCGCAGGGATGAGCTCTGAAGGTGCCACGTGTCCCGCGAGGCCAGACCTCATCACTTCCGCAGGGATGAGCTCCGAAGGCGCCACGTGTCCTGCGAGGCCGGACCTCATCCCTTGCGCAGGGATGAGCTCCGAAGGCGCCAGCCAGGGGACGGGGTCGACAGCGCACTTCGACAAATTGGGATTGGCTCATTTCAGCTTTCTTTTTCCCATTCCCCATCATTTTTATGATTCTTTCTCCATTTATACTTCTTTTATAATGTTTCTCTATATGAAAAATGTATGCAATGCATGGAGATGAATTTGAGGGTGTTACAAACCTACCCCCTTATACTGAATCTCGCCCTCGAGATTCGATAGAGTAGAGAATAGATGAGGGAATTCTGCCTTGAGATCTTCCTCACGCTCCCATGTAGTTTCGGCTTCCGTGTGATGGCTTCACTGTACCTTGCACCAACAGATCACTTTGTTCCTCGTGACCCTTTCCTTCACGTCCAAAATTTGGACGGGGTGCTCCACATAGATCAGATCCTCTTGAATCTCGAGCTCATCCATCGTTACTTGTTCTTCCGGTACCCTTAAGCACTTCTTGAGTTGGTATACGTGAAACACGTCATGTATGTCGGTGAGGTGCGTTGGCAGCTCTAGTTGATAGGCTACTTCTCCTCGCTTGCCCAAAATCTTAAATGGCCCGATGTAGCGAGGTGCTAATTTTCCCTTGACGTTGAACCGTCGTTGACCTCGGATAGGCGATACCTTAAGGTACACGAAGTCTCCTACTTCGAAGGTCAATCTTGTTCGCCTATTGTCCGCATAACCTTTTTGTCGTGACTGAGCAGCCTTCAAATTTTCTCGTATCGTTAGGACTTGCTTTTCGGCATCTTGCAGCACTTCGGGTCCAAACACTTGGTTCTCTCTGGTCTCATTCCAGAACAGCGGCGTTCTACACCGTCTATCATACAATGCTTCGGAAGGTGACATATTCAAGCTGGCTTGATAGCTGTTGTTGTATGATAATTCAGCGTATGGCAAGCTCCTATCCCAACTACGCCCATGTTTCAAGGCGCAAGCTCTCAACATGTCTTCCAAAATTTGATTTGTCCTCTTAGATTGTCCGTCAGTTTGCGGGTGATAAGCGGAGCTGAAATTCAGCCGTGTACCCATGGCTTCATGCAGATTCTCCCAGAACCTAGAGGTAAATTGAGAACCCCGATCTGAAAATATCCTCTTTGGAACTCCTTGGTGACACACGATTTGCTCCATATACAGCTCGGCTAGTTCTGCGACGCGGTACGTGGTTCTAACAGGAAGGAAATGGGCTGTTTTCATCAATAGGTCCACAATAACCCAAATGAAGTCGTAACCCGACTGAGTACATGGCAATCCGACAATGAAATACATGCTGATGTCTTCCCACTTCCACTCGGGCACTTTCAATGGCTGCAACAGTCCAGCGGGTCTTCGATGTTCGGCCTTCACCCGTTGGCACGTGTCGCATAAGGCAACATATTCCACCAAAAGCAAGTTTTCAGGTCCTTGTACATCTTTGTACAGCCGGGATGTATGGAATAAGGTGAGTCATGTGCTACCTTTAATATCGTGTCGCGGATGTGCTTCACGTTAGGCACACAAATCCTTTTCCTAACCAAAGCATGACCTTCTCGTCTTCCTTGAAATCCTTTTCTATGCCTTGTCGGATTCTTTCCTTGATTTCCTCATCAGTTGTTTGGCCATCTCGTATCTCTTGTTGCAGCGAAGAGTTGAGTTCTATCACTTCTATCTCGTTCAAGAACCCGGGATGTAACCGTTCGAACTCCTTGCGCAGCTCGGGCGGTAGCTCCCGAACCGTGAGTTGGTGATATGCTCCTTTTCGGCTCAACGCATCAGCTACTACGTTGGCCTTTCTGGGGTGATAATTGATTCCAACATCATAATCCTTGATGAGTTCTAACCATCGACGTTTCCTCAAATTCAGATCCTTGTGCGTGAATATATACTTGAGGCTTTTGTGATCCGTATAGATCTCACATCGGTGGCCAAGGATATAATACCTCCAAATCTTCAATGCATGTATCACGCCTGCAAGTTCCAAGTCATGCATGGGGTAATTCAGCTCGTGTTTCCTTAGTTGTCTCGACGCATAGACTACCACTTGTCCTTCTTGCATGAGCACGCATCCGAGCCCTTGTCTTGATGCGTCATAATATATATCAAAACTCTTGCACACGTTTGGCAATACCAAAACCGGCGCTGTGGTCAGTCTTTTCTTGAGCTCCTCAAAGCTTTCTTGGCACACTGGTGTCCACTGAAATGTTTTTCCTTTCATTAGCAATTCAGTCATAGGCTTCGCTATTTTGGAGAAATCCTTTATGAACCGTCGGTAGTATCCAGCCATCCCAATGAAACTCCAAACACATTCTGCAGTTGGTTCCACTTCAGAACATCTCCCAATTTTCCGGGATCAACCGATACTCCTCTCTCGGAGATGATGTGGCCTAGGAACGATATCTCCTTTAGCCGAAATTGACACTTGCTGAACTTGACATACAATTGATGCTCTCGCAGTTTCTGCAATGTCAATCTCAAATGTTCTTCATTTTCTTCCTCGCTTTTTGAATACACCATGATATCGTCGATGAAAACCACGATGAACTTGTCAAAGTACTCCATGAAGACCTTATTCATGAGGTACATATAATATGCGGGTGCATTCGTTAACCCAAAAGACATAACGATATATTCATACGAACCATACCGTGTTCGAAATGCAGTCTTGGGTATGTCGGAGTGCTTAATCTTCAGCTGGAAGTATCCTGACCGAAGATCAATCTTGGAAAAAACTTGGGCACCTTTCATTTGGTCGAACAGGTCCTCTATACGGGGCAGCGGGTATTTATTCTTGATCGTCACCTCATTGAGAGACCTATAATCCACACACATCCTTTGGGTCCCATCCTTATTGTCCATGAAAAGCACAGGGCTCCCCAAGGTGACGAGCTTGGGCGTATAAAACCTTTTCTAGCTGCTCCTAAATTTGCTTCTTAAGTTCCACTAGTTCATTAGCGGGCATCCTATATGGCCTTTTCTCTATAGGTGCAGTTCTAGGTACTAAATCAATGGCAAATTCAATGTCCCGGTCAGGTGGCATACCAGGAAGTTCTTCCGTCAACACATCTGAAAATTCTTGAACCACCGGAATGTTTTCCAATGTTGCTTCTTCGACGTGGTTTAACGCTGCCTTCTCGGTTGCCGGTTGGGCTGACTCGAAGTCAATATGAGTACCGTGCTCATTTGTCAACTGCACGCTCCTCTCAGCACATTGGATTACTCTGTTGTGCTTGCTTAACCAATCCATTCCAAGTATTATATCAAACCCTTGGGAATCCAAGACAATAAGGTTGGCAAGAAAGTCTACCCCCCTTATTTTAAGGTTTACTTTCGGACATACTATATTAGTCCTCATCTCTCCACCGGGAGAATTAACCAACATAGTGTGCTTCATGTGTGATATGGGCAGATTATACTTGGCAACATACTTGGATGATATGAATGAATGTGATGCTCCGGAATCAAATAAAACAATGGCTGGGTTGGAGATGGCAAGGAACATACCAATCACGACGTCCTCAGCTTGTTGCGCTTCCTCGCCGGAGACATGATTCACGTTGCCACGAGCGTAGTTCTGCTGCCCACGGTTACCTTGCGTAGCTCCTCCACTCGGTCGTGGGTTCTGTTTTGGTGCGTTGGTCGGCTGTCCAAGGCCTTTCTTCGGGCATTGACTTGCAAAGTGTCCCGCCTCTCCGCATGAAAAGCATGCTTTGTTGCTCAAAACAGCAGGAACATTGGGGCGAGGCTGGTTTTGAGCATAGGCGCTCATGTTAGGACTGGGCGCAGGAGGCAAAGGCATACGAGGGGCTTGCATAACAGGACGTTGCTGCGGTGGTTGATTAGGGCGAGGTCGGTTTGCAGGGCGGAAATTAGAAGCGGACGAGCCATACTATGGTGCAGCTGGTGGCATAAAACGGGGACGCACATTGATCCCCTGTGGCTGGTATGGCATATTCCTCTTGTCCTCTTGCTCGATCTCACGGATCTTGCTCTCAACCACTATAGCTTTATCAACAAGCTTCTGGAAGCTTGCATAATCATTGTTGAGCAGTTGTACATGGATCTCAATGTTCAATCCTCTCATGAACAAGTATTGCTTCCTTTGATCCGAGTTGACGTCTTCGGGCGCATACCTTGACAGCTGCGTGAACTTGTTGAGGTACTCATTCACGCTCTTTCTTTCTTGGTGGAGTTCTTTGAACTCTTGCCTTTTAAGCATCATGACTCCAGCAGGGACGTAATGATATCGGAAACTCTCCTTGAATTCAGCCCAAGTGATAGTCTCCTGGTTGTCATGAGCATTGCAAAAAGCGTCCCACCAGTCAGTTGCTACTCCCATAAGTTGGTGCGATGCAAAGAGAACTTTCTCCCGATCATTGCACTGAACAATAGCAAACTTCTTTTCCATGGATTTCAACCAATCATCAGCCTCCATGGGATCATTAGCTTCTGCAAAAGTAGGCGGTCGAGTCCTCATGAACTCTCCCAATCTATTGTGAGCCAGCGGTGGTGGCGGTGGTTGTGGTGGGGGTGCAGGAACGGGGTTAGGATTGTTGTTATTGTTGGCTTGCAGCTGTCCCAAAGTTTGTATCATAGTTTGCATGAGCTGTTTCTGCATAGCCATCAACCGTTCAAGGTTGTTTGCACCTGCCCCGGGGTTGGCATTTTCAGGAACTTCAACGTTGCCATCCTCTTGTGGTTCATTGTTGCCACGAACGTTCCTCCTTTGACGGCTGGCATTTTCCCTCGCCATCTGTGAGAGAGAGTTGGGTAGAATAGAGAAGAGAAGTTTAGATTGATCCCCCCAACTATATGCATCAAGGTGTATGAACTAAATATCTTCTTTCATTAATTTCAGCCTATGTGAGGATGTGAACACATGCCGAAGCACCTCACATCTCTCTACTATGTGTGGATGTGGATATTCGCCGAAGCGTCCCACAACTCACACCAGCACACAAACACAAGCAATCATCACAGAAGTTCAACACAGCACTCCTATTCACGCTACTACGATTTAAACGTTCCTATTACAGCTTATTCCATGGGAATCCTAAACTTAATCATGTGAACTGGTGCTGTTCCCGCCGTGTGAAGGGGGTTGTCCATCGGATACCTCAATGGGGTTAAGTGCACTCCCACGTGGTGGTGAACGAGTACTTATGCGCGTCGTGCTCCTGATCACCGGCATCTATAAATAGGACATGAAAAACATTAGAGAGGGAAGAAAATAGCTCCAAAACTTCAGAAGCTATGAAGCAAGAAACCAAAAGTGTTGTTGTCCAAAAGAAGAGAAAACAGGGGCTGAAAATAGCATTTTGCGGTGGCTGAATTGACAAAAAAATGCTGCAGCAAGCAATTTTCGAAAATAGCAATTTAGAGGGGTGTGACTATGTGTTTTAGAGTGTTCATTCTACCTAGGCTTGCGTCCTACGGTTAACGTGGCTTTGATACCAATCTGTGACACCCGGTTCCGAAAACAGAACCAAGTTAATGCATATGTGTGCTCAGGATGTTCATCACACATACACATGTAATCCACAAACTGAATTCAGAATATAACCACGAATAAATAGGGTTTAAGTACTTTATTACATCGACTCATTGTCTCACTCATGATTGTCTATCTTATTCTTGCAGCGGAATCTCTAAACGATAGCGGAAACAACTAAACAGCAGCGGGTTCCATCTTCACTCCACAGGCATGTTGACGGTAGTTCACACGCCTAGTACTCCACATGATCCTCGAAGTACTCTTCTCCTGTTGCTGATGTTTATGTGATAATGCAAGGGTGAGTACATGTAGTACACAGCAAGTGCGGGAAACGTATGACATGTAGCTTACAACAAGGTATGGAAGAAAAAGGCTCATTGCAGTAAGCAAATTTTATTTCAAAAAAAACATGGTAAAGCCAACAACTATTTCTAGATGAGTTTGATCCCAATATAACCAAGTAAAACAGCAATATACCTTCACCATAATTCACCATTTATCAAGTCTCAACCAGCCATTAATCTTCCTCAAGTTCATCTCATGCTCATAATATTCATAACCATCTCATGTTCATATAACCAAAGCCAAACTTATTGTCATGACTCAACAGTCACGAAATCAATCCCAATAACCACACCATAACCATACCGAACATCCATCCCAAGTTTTCCCTCTAATCATGTGAGTTGGCTAGGTGCTTGTGACCGGAAGCACGGCTATCATGATAGTTTTACACTCTGCAGAGGTGGCACCACTTTACCTACAAGTTTGTGATTTCGTCACCCGTCGGTGACTGCATAACCTCCATTATACCAGTACACAACCGTCAATGTATGGACAAGAGATAACAAAATAGCCTTTACAAATGGGCTATTAGATGTATGGACTCACTGAGGTTTCACCGGCAGGCTCGAATCACCATTGTCCCACCCACGGGCCCCTTCTTGTGCCATGCAGTTCCCAGGGCAGTCCCTCTCGACTCCCATTCCCCGCGCCATCCACGGTCCATAACAAGCTAGCAACACACCTAATTAGTCAGCTAATCCGCACCCATATTTGGCCTTGTGGTGGCCCTGTTTTCTGGCATGTGCTGGCACGAACCGGTCCTTAGATCTACAGAGAGTAAAGCACCATCTCATTCAGCAACATCCACGAGCCAAGCTTGCCTAGATCTCCCCCGATTCCATGCTCATTATCATAATCAAGTTCTCATTATCATTATTCATATGAGTGCAGTAGCTAGACATGTTCTAAATCAGCTTTCCGTATCCCATGGATTAAGCGAAGCAAAAAGGAAAAACGACCATACCCGACTCATCAACTTTCCCGGTGACAAGGATGGTTAACAAAACTAGTAAAATCCTATAAAAGGGTGTCCCATCAAGTTGACTCAAGCATACACATTTTCGCAAACAAAACAGTTTCAAAACATGGGATCAATATGGTCAAGGGGCACTTGCCTTGCTCCCGTGGCTCTTGTTGCTCAAGCGTCTTGAAGTCTTGATGCTGTAGTTCTTCGTAGATGGCTTCCTGAGCTTGTCCTTCGACGACCACACACATACAAAATTTACAGCAATCGAACATCATGCACAAACTCTACTCAAGATGCAATGGAGTAGATGGATGCAAATCCTAGTGCTATTTTATTAACCCAGTTTGTACATGTTCTTGCATGTTTTAATGGGCTTTCATGGGGCTTTATGATGAACAATGGTGTAGGGATCAAGTGTGGACGTGGTCATGATCTTGACTCAAGATCTAGATTAATTCCACCGTCAAAAACTGATCAAAGCACGGTCTGCCCACAAGTAAAAGTTTCTGCTCGAAGGGGGCGAAGAAAACGGATGCGTAGAAACAGCGACGACGTCGTAAGATCGGTAACGAAGACCTACCTCGCTTCCCTTTGATGACAAGGCCTTCCTCCTAGCAATGGCAGCAGCAGGGGCTCACCGGCGACTGAGCTCCAGCGAGGGGGTCTAACTCGGCGAGTTGGGGGCTAGGGCCTCTAAGTCGCCGACTTGGGAGGGGGAAAAAGGGAAAGAGGTTGCGGCCAGGGGGGGTTTGGGTTCTATTTATAAGGGGAAAAAGAGGAGTCCTACTCAAATTGGAGCTCAAATAAGAGTCCAACTCAACTTTGGATCTCAACAAACTTATCTCCAATTGATTTGATGCGGCAGCAATATGGGAAATTTAGAAATTTTTGGAGAGATTGTGTCGGTACTCTCGGTACCGGGTATCCCCGCGCACAGAAGAAAAATACGCCTAAGGGCCTCGCCTCCCCCGCAGGGGAAAGCTCCGAGGGCGCCACGTGTCCAGCGGGGCCGGGCCTCCCCTCTCCTTAGAGGCGAGCTCTGAGGGTGCCATGTGTCCCGTGGGGCGGACCTCCCTTCTCCTCAGAGGCGAGCTCCGAGGGCACCACATGTCCAGCATTGCCAGAACTCCCTTCTCCTCAGAGGCGAGCTCCGAGGGTGCCAGGTGTCCAGCGGGGCCGGACCTCCCTTCTCCTCAGAGGCGAGCTCCGAGGGCGACACGTGTCCAGCGGCCAGACCTCCCATCTCCTCAGAGGCGAGCTCCAAGGGCGACACATGTCCAGCGGGGCCGAGCCTCCCTTCTCCTCAGAGGCGAGCTCCAAGGGCGACACGTGCCCATCGGCCGGACCTCACCCCTTCCGCAGGGATGAGCTCCGAAGGTGCCACGTGCCCATCGGCCGTACCACACCCCTTCCGCAGGGATGAGCTCCGAAGGCGCCATGTGTCCTTTGGCCGGACCTCACCCCTTCCGCAGGGATGAGCTCCGAAGGCGCCACGTATCCCGCGAGGCAGGACCTCATCCCTTCTGCAGGGATGAGCTCTGAAGGCACCACGTGTCCCGCAAGGCTGGACCTCATCCCTTCCGCAGGGATGAGCTCCGAAGGCGCCAGCCGGGGGACGTGTCGACAGCGCACTTCGACAAATTGGGATTGGCTCATTTCAGCTATCTTTTTCCCATTCCCCATCATTTTTATGATTCTTTCTCCATTTATACTTTTTTATAATGTTTCTCTATATGAAAATGTATGCAATGCATGGAGATGAATTTGAGGATGTTACAATATTAAACAATCTCGCCGTTCTACGGTTTGTGAGACCCCAATATCGCAATTTTCAGATTACATCTTCATCGTTCTTGCTTGTGTTTTCGGTTGCACCTGCAGGAATAACCTTCTTAGCGAGGTCAAGCGTGTGAAGCACGGTTCAAACCAACGGAGTAGAGGTGTAGTGATTGCAGGGGTAATTCGGGTCTGCTCGAGTGCCTCGTATCATCAACGTTGAGATCTCCACTTCAATTGACCTACCTTTCGGAAGATCGGGCCGAAACCACTCATCAATTGGTATCAGATTTCAGGTTGCCCGTGAGGTACTTTGATTTCCCACTAGATTATTTTTGTTTTTCATACCTAGAGTCCACAGAAAAACCACAAAAAATATATCGTGTTTACCGATCCTAGACCATAGTGCCTGCAAGTTTCGTTTTTCAGTTTGCATTGTTAAGTTTGCATTCGTGTGGTCGAGTCTTGTTGCTGGTTTAGCTTTGTGTTTTTGGGTCGTAGTTATCGTTTTTCTTCCTTGTTTTTCTTGCTGCTCATCTACTTCACAATCCCTAAACAACAAACCGAGCCACCATGATCATTGGTTTGCCCTAGCTAGCCGCCTTGCGTGAACTCTCGTATCGCCAGCCCTAGAACAGGTGACAGACCATTGTGTCAGTCCTCCTTGATTCATCACACAACATCCTATCAGTCACCATTGCTAAATTCCAATTGTTTTTCACATCCTATTGCGAGATCTTTTTTCAAAAACCGAGTTTGAATTAACATAAAAAACAGTAACTCGGGTAGCCTACCTTAAAGCGGCCATAACTTTTGCATACGAACTCGAAATCGGGCGATTTTTTTCAAAAATCTATTCAAAATTTTGCAACCGATTTTCCACCGCTTCGCCGTGTTCGGCAAAATTTGTTTGGCCAAATTCCCCTCGGAAGATAGACTATCCGGCCTCTGAAGTTTCAGCCCGGATTTTAAAGAATCTTACTGATTTTCTATAGGCCACATCTTACATTCAGTTGAGCTGCAAAGTTGTGTTCTTTCTATTTTCATGCTCTCGAGTAAACAAAAAATATCAGAAAAATATTAAAAAAAAAAGTGAAGAGAGCACAGATATTAAAGCATTGACAGCACACACTTGAAAACAGTTGGCCTATACACTTGTGCTGTACTTGTTGGTTATATCTTCCTGATTTTCTATTTGCCTTTCTACTGCCTTGTGTTGTGCTAGGCTTAGAACACTTGTTAACCAGCAACAGTTCCTACATTGAATACTTATTCAACTTTGTTTTTGCTGTTAACGATTTTTTCTTATTAGCCACCATATTGTGCCATCCAAGCTCCACTTTTCCTCTTGAGCACAACAGGTACCTTTGCAATCACTCCATGCTTCATTGGTTCTCAGCGTCCACCGTTTACCACCTACTGTGTCGGTAAGAACACATGTAAGAACGTGGTAAGATGCTTGAGAGAGAGAGATTGTTTCCTTCCTTCCTTCCACTTTTCACATTGCCACTATCCTATGTAGTTGATAGGGGTAACATATTTTTGTTGTATTTTATTTACTACTAACAATGGCAAAAGATAAAAGAGATGATGAATGTGTTCAACATGCTGAGTTGCATGACATGATTAGAGAAATGACAGATATGTTCACCAAAACCCACGCATCAACAGAGGCGTCATTGACAACCTTGAATCGCCAAATTGCTAATCTTGTTGTTCGGATGGATACTCTTGAGGCGCGACTGCCTCTTGCTGAAGAACGTGAAGACGGTGCTTATAATATGGAAGATAATAACAATCAACCATGATTTCCACTTTATCTACGAGGTATTGGAGGTAATAATCGTTATAATTACAATGATCGTCATAACAATTTTAATCACCTCTTGATGATCCTTTTGCTAAAGTCAAATTTACTATACCCTCTTTTTCTGGTGCTTATGATGCTGAGGCATATCTTGATTGGGGGATGTCAGTAGAGCAGAAATTTAATGCCCACCTTGTTCCCGAACAACATACAATTCGTCAAGCCACTAGTGAGTTTAAGGATTTTGCTATCATATGGTGGAATTAACTTGTTAAAACAAGAACTGATCATCCAACATGGGAAAGATTAAAGGAAGCTATGCGTGTTCGTTTTGTTCCTCCTTCTTTTCAGCAGGACCTTCACAAAAAATTGCAGCGCTTAGACCAAGGTAACATGTCCGTAGAGGAGTATTATCAGGAGTTACAAAAGGGTATGTTGCGTTGTGGGGGTAGTAGAGGACATGGATGATAAAATAGCTCATTTTTATGGGGGGTTGAGGCGTGAAATTCAGGACATTGTTGATTATAAGGAATATTATATTGTTAACAGATTATTTCAGCTGGCTATGTTGGCAGAAAAAGAATTGCAGGGCTGCCAACAGCAGCAGCAACAACGCACGAGGAGCACCTTCACACCGTGTTCGACATGTACACCATCCAAAACAGCACCATCTTCGAGTTTTCGTACAGCCACTACACCATCTAATGGTGGTCAACGAACTTCATCTACTGCTCCATTTCCTCGCGCGCCGGAGGGCAGCAAGACGACACCATTCAAGCCTACGTCTTTCACTCCTTCCACGAGTCGAACATCCGACATTAAGTGTCACTGCTGCCAGGGAGTTGGTCATATGATGAAAGATTGCCCTAGCAAACGAGCATACATAGCACGAGATGATGGCGGGTATGATAGTACTTCGAATGTTGAAGATGAATATTCTCTTGCTACTAACGTTGCAGGACCAAAAAATGACCACTATAGCACAGATGAAGAGGTACTTGGTACTGCAGCAACAGAAAATTATAGAAGCATAATTGTGCAGCGTGCTTTGAGCTCCAAAGTTGAGGCGGATGACAAGCTAAACGACACAACCTTTTTCACATGTTTCTCATCATCAAGGACTGCTGTGTGCACACTATAATTGATGGAGGCAGATGCAACAACTTAGTGAACACGGATGTGGTCAAGAAACTTGGATTGACAACAAGAGCACACCCTCATCCGTACCACATTCAGTGGTTCAACAACAGCGGTAAGGTTAGGGTAACACAAACAGCGAGAGTACATTTTTCGATTGGTTCTTACCATGATTTTGCCGATTTTGATGTCGTACCTATGGATGCTTGTTCTCTTTTGTTGGGACGTCCTTGGGAATTTGATACGGATGCTATTCATCATGGTAGAACTAATAAATATACTCTGATGCATAAAGGAAAGAAAATCACTTTGCTTCTTATGACTCCTGCTGAAATTGTGCATTTGGAGAAAAGTAAAAAACGTGATGATAAGGCAACAAAATCACTAGACTCTGAAAAACAGCAAGTAATTAAGTTAAAATCACCTTCGTTGCTCACAACTAAATCTGATCTTGCTGATTTATTTAATACCAAGGGGATGTACTATGCTTTAGTATGCAAAGAAGCCATGTTTTCACTTCATGAAGTGTCCATTGCATTGCCCCCAGCTGTTGCTAACCTTTTGCAGGATTTTGCGGATGTGTTTCCCCCCGAGATACCCCCTGGATTACCACCTATGAGGGGCATTGAACATAAGATCGACTTGATTCCAGGGGCAAGTTTGCCAAATCGTGCGGCGTACAGGGCGAATCCGGAAGAGACAAGGGAAATTCAGCGACAAGTTCAAGATCTATTGAACCGCGGGTATATTCGTGAAAGCCTTAGTTCTTGTTCTATTCCTGTTCTTTTGGTTCCTAAGAAAGATGGTAGCTGGCGCATGTGTGCTGATTGTAGAGCGATTAATAACATCACCATTCAATATTGTTATTCTATTCCTTGCTTAGATGACATGCTTGATGAATTGAGTGGTGCTATTATTTTCACAAAAATTGACTTGCGTAGTGGTTACCACCAAATTAGAATGGCACTAGGAGATGAATGGAAAACTGCATTTAAAACCAAGTTTGGACTTTACGAGTGGTTAGTCTTGCCTTTTGGTTTAACTAATGCACCTAGCACTTTTATGCGATTAATGAACGAGGTTTTACGTGCTTTTATTGGAAAATTTGTGGTGGTTTACTTCGATGATATCCTCATTTACAGCAAGTCATATGACAAACATCTTAATCATTTACGTGCTGTTTTCAGTGTCTTGAGAGATGCACGTTTGTTTGGTAACCTCGAAAAGTGCGTCTTTTGCACCAATCGAGTTTCGTTTCTTGGATATGTCATTTCATCACAGGGAATTGAGATCGATGAGGCAAAAATTGTGGCGATCACTAGCTGGCCAACTCCATCGACCGTCGCGCAGGTGCGTAGTTTTCTTGGTCTTGCAGGGTTTTATCGACTCTTTGTGCGGGATTTCAGCACCATTGCAGCACCTCTCCATGAACTGATGAAGAAGGGAGTGCAGTTTCGATGGGGCGAACAGCAGCAACAAGCTTTTGATGTTCTCAAATCAAAGCTTACACAAGCACCATTGCTACAACTTCCTGATTTTGACAAGACATTTAAGCTAGAATGTGATGCAAGTGGCATTGGTATTGGAGGTGTTCTCATTCAATGAGGTAAACCCGTTGCATTCTTTAGTGAAACATTGCATGGTCCTTCTCTGAATTATTCTACTTATGATAAGGAATTGTATGCCTTAGTGCGAGTTCTACAAACTTGGCAACATTACCTGTGGTCTAAGGAGTTTGTTATACATTCCGATCATGAATCTTTGAAGTATCTTAAGTGTCAAACCAATCTGAATAAAAGACATGCTAAATGGATTGAGTTCATAGAATCGTTTCCATACATCATTAAGCATAAGAAAGGGAAGGAGAATGTTATTGCAGATGCATTATCTAGACGTTACACCATGCTGTCCCAACTTGATCATAAAATATTTGGTTTGGAAACAATAAAAGGATTATATCCTACTGATTTGGACTTCAAATATGCCTTTGAAAATTGTATAGAAGGAAGAACTTGGAATAAATATGTACTACGGGAGGGCCTCCTCTATCGTGCTAACAAGCCTCTATCGTGCTAACAAGCTATGTGTTCCTGCTAGTTCCGTTCGCCTATTACTTTTGCAGGAAGCACATGGAGGAGGTTTGATGGGACATTTTGGAGTGAAGAAAACTGAGGACGTGCTGGCCACACACTTCTTTTGGCCAAAGATGAGACGTGATGTCGATAGCTACGTGTCACGATGCACTACTTGCAATAAAGCTAAGTCTCGACTTAACCCACATGGTCTTTATATGCCTCTTCTTGTTCCTAGTGTACCTTGGCAGGATATTTCCATGGATTTTGTTTTGGGATTGCCTAGGACTAAGAGGGGGAGGGATAGTATTTTTGTGGTTGTTGATCATTTCTCCAAAATGGCACATTTCATACCTTGTCATAAGAATGATAATGCCTAACACATTGCTGATTTCTTTATGACGGAAATTATTCGTTTACATGGTGTGCCAAATACCATTGTTTCTGATCGTGATGCAAAAATTTTAAGTCATTTTTGGAGAACTTTGTGGTATAAATTGGGAATCAAGCTGCTGTTTTCAACCACATGTCACCCACAAACCGATGGACAAACTGAGGTAGTAAATCGTACTCTATCCATTATGTTGTGGGCTGTTTTAAAAACAAATTTAAAGGGTTGGGAGGATTGTTTACCACATATAGAATTTTCTTACAACAGGTCAGTTCACTATACTATAAAGGTAAGCCCATTCCAGGTAGTGTATGGTTTCAATCCCCGTGCTCCTATTGAGTTATTACTTTTGCCTCCTTATGAAACTATAAATTTGGATGCTACACAACGATCTGAATTCATTCTTAAGATGCATGAAACTACAAAGAAAAATATTGAAAGGATGAATGAGAAGTATAGAATTTCTGGTAGTAAAGGTAGAAAAGAAGTAAAACTTGAACCAGGGGACTTGGTATGGCTACATTTGAGAAAAGAACGATTCCCTCACTTGAGAAAATCTAAACTTATGCCACGAGCTGCTGGTCCTTTTAAGATTGTTGAAAAGATCAATGACAATTCATATAAGCTTGAGTTGCCTCCCGATTTTGGGGTTCGTCCCACATTTATCATTTCAGATTTACGACCATAATTGGGAGAAGAAGATGATCTTGAGTCGAGGAAGACTCCGATTCAAGAGGGGGAGGATGATGACGACATCACAACAGTGGATACTCACATTGATATACAAGGACCAATCACAAGAGCACGTGCACGGTTACTAAATCAGCAAGTGAACTCATTCCTAACTTCCTACCCATGTAATATTGAGAACGGATTGCTATTTAATGATTTAATTGTTATTAGGAACCATGGACATGATCAACAAGTAAAGGGAGGAGGAGTTTGGGACGTGGAGAACCAGATGGGACGTCCACAAGTTGATGGAAACAGTCGCCAACTCGGACTCGGGTTCAACTTATAGTCCAGGAGCAGTCCATCTTAAAACGGACGCCCAGGATGCATACGGACTCCGTTTTCGACGTTCTACATATGCATAGAAATATGATAAGATAAACTTTCCAATGGTTCTGGTCCCACATTAAAATTAGACAGGAGTCATTGAGGGTTGTCGAAACAAGTAGAATTTAGAGTTCGGTCCGGTGCTGTATTGGGCTTTTTGGCCTTGTATCCTGTATGAGTCCATTAGGGACGCATCAAAGGGTATTATGGCCGAACCCTAGCCTTTAAATACTGTAGACGCCGGCCAAATTCGTTGGTTTTGCAGGAATAGCCTTCTTGGCGAGGTCAAGCATGTGAAGCACGGATGATAACCAACGGAGCAGATGTTTAGCGATTGCAGGAGTAATTCGGGTCTGCTCGAGTGCCTCGGATCATCAACGTTGAGATCTCCACTTCAATCGACCTACCTTTCAAAAGATCGGGCCTAAACCACTCATCATTCCACTCCTACCATATCTCTCCCGGGATAATGAAGCGGAAGTTCCAAGAGTTTTTGGAGCTGAAGCAGGGCAGGAGGAGTGCCCACGACTACTCCCGTGCCTTCAACCATCTGGCGCAGTATGCGTCGGAGTATGTCTCCACCGAGGAGAAAAAGTGAGAGCAGTTCTATTGGGGGTTAAACTCCGAGATGAAGACGCATCTCGTACACTGCAATCACGGCACTTTCAACAACCTCGTCAACACCGCGATCATGCAGGAAGATGCTCAGCGGGAATTTGCGGCATATTATTTGATTCTGGTGCAACCCACAACTTCGTCAGTGCATCCTATGTGGTTAAGCATCAACTGGAAGTCTTTCCGACCGAGTGCTCTTATATGATCTGCTCACCGGGAGGGAAGATTTCAGCGACTATGATGATTCCGAAAACACCACGGTGCTTAGGTGGGAAGATATATCCCACTACTATGATTATTCTTGAGGGGCAGAAGATTGATGCAATCTTAGGGATGTCATGGCTAAGTTACCATGGCGCTGTCCTAGAAACATTATCACGGACAGTTCACCTCAACTCCCCACTACACCGTCCGCAGTCCCTCATACTAGACAATCCAGTCCCGGAAGTTTCAGCCGTCTATACTACTGAAGCTTCCAAGTTAGAGGACATCCCTGTAGCCCGAGAGTATCCTGACGTGTTTCCGGATGATCTCCCGGGCATGCCACCGGAACGGGATGTGGAGTTCAAGATAGAACCTGCACCCAGGACTACACCAATATCGCGGAGACCATATAAAATGGCTCCGAACAAGTGGCTTAGTTGAAAGAACAGCTCAATGATTTGTTGAGCAAGGGTTTCATTAGGCCAAGTTCTTCTCCTTGGGGATGCTCGGCGCTGTTCGTCAAGAAGAAGGATGAAACCTTGAGGTTGTGTGTGGATTACCGGCTGTTCAATGCCGTCACTATCAAGAACAAATACCCACTGCCCCGTATTGACATCCTGTTTGATCAGCTCGTGGGTGCAAGTGTGTTCTCCAAGATGGACCTTCACTCCAGGTATCATCAAATAAAAATCCGGGCGGAGGATATTCCGAAGACGGCCTTCTCGACGAGATATGGCCTATATGAATATCTCGTCATTTCTTTTGGTGTCACTAACACTCCAACATATTTCATGTATCTAATGAACTCGGTGTTCATGCCGGAGCTGGACAAGTTCGTGGTGGTGTTGATTGATGATATCTTGGTCTACTCCAAGACAGAAGCAGAACATGCCGAATACTTGAGAATCGTTCTTCAATGATTGCGGGACCATAAGTTCTATGGTAAGTTCAGCAAATGTGAATTTTGGATCAGCCAAGTGCCATTTCTGGGACATATCATCTCAGCGGAAGGCATTGCGGTTGACCCAAGTAAAATTGAACAAGTGCTGAAATGGAAAGCTCCCACTTCTGTCCATGAAGTCAGAAGCTTCCTCGGTTTAGCAGGATATTACTGGAGATTCATTCCAAGCTTCTCCAAGCTTGCTAAGCGATGACAGAACTACTGAAGAAGGGACCAAAATATGTTTGAAACTCAGCATGTGAAGGAGCGTTTCAAACATTGGTGAAGCATCTCACAACAGCCCCGGTCTTAGCTCAACAAGATACGACCAAGCCCTTTGACGTGTATTGTGATGCGTCTGGCATCGGGCTCGGCTGCGTGTTGATGCAGGAAGGACGTGTGGTCGCTGTAAAATCCCCAAAAGTGGTAGCAAGAAAAGTCAGCTCATGTACACTTATGAAAAAATGAGGCGAATTAAAACTTTGAATTATAATGGGGTGAGTTCAAAGTGAGGGTTTAGACTTCCCAAAACTTCCAAACATGGAGATCTAACTACACAGCTTGGATCTTCATATTCTAAATATTTACCCTTCCAAATTCCAGCCCATTTGGAGGAGTTTTCATATTTGTTTGGGATTAAAAGGAAAAGCCCTCCAATCTGAATTTCAAATTCAGTTTCCCTCAATTTGAAAATTGGGTTTCACAAATGTGTTCTCCACCTCTGAATGAGCAGCCATGCCAAAAGTTGGAAACTTTGGAGCTGGTTTGCTATATTTTGGGGCATTAAAAAGTGGAGAATTCAAACTTCTTTTCAAATTCAAATGATCAATCACAATTCAAATTCTACTTCAGAATTCAAACCATTTGAATTCAAAAAATTCAAACCTTAACTTGGTGTGAAAGTCTAGCCTTTAATGTTGAGTTGCTGGGGGGAAAATATCAGAAAAATTTGATTAAACAAAGGGGGGAGGTGGGGCCCAACTGTCAGCCACACACAGCAAACATACCGACTGTTTTTCCCTCGGACGAGCACAGCGCGCCAGCGCTCGATCTCTACCCGCGCCCGAGGCTCTACCGAGCTATTTCGCGCTGCCTCTGACGTCGGTGCGCACGTGAGTGATCAGATCGACCGCCCGGGCGCCACAGCTCTATTTCTCTTCCCCCTCAGCTCGCGCAGCGCCGCAACAGTTTCATTTGCGCTGAACACTGCCGCTCAGTTCTCTCCGATCAACCACAGCCCTCCGAGCTCGGCTGCTCGGGCCATCAATAGCAAAGAGGAGCGCCGGGCAGTGCTTTAGCCATCCAGCCCCTCTCATTTCTTGTCCCGAGCGTGATCCCTCCGGAAATTGGCAAAGTAACTACGATCCTCAGGTGAACGTGGAAGAACCGAGGGAGGTCGCCGTGGACAGCGCACTACGGCCAGCTTCACCGCCCCTTCCCTGCACAAGAAAGGTGCGTTGTTGTCTGTAGATCGTGTTACCGAAAGCCTCAGGACGATTGATCAATCGGGTAGTGAGAATTTCGGGTTTTACCAAACCCTAGTTCATAGCAACACCTCTCGGTCTACGATCAAATTCTTCGTGCTGCGATAGCTAGAGCTCAATCTGGTCTAGGAGAAGCTTTGCTAGATCCCTGCGATCTTTCTCGCTCAAACGGCGCCGGAAACCATCAAGGACTGAAGGAGTTCTTCGAGTTTTTGTCGCCACCGGCGTTTGGCGGGCTCGGGTCGCCGGTGAGGTCCCCTCTCCGGTGGTTGTCATGGAAAGCGGGCTATGGGTCGGTGTTATCCAGGTGACACTGGTTCTTTTGGAGCAAACCCTAGCCCGAAAGACCCACTGTCAAGGGAGAACGAGGTCACCGAAGTAAGGGCCGACATGGTCGCCGGTGCATGCACCTTTCTGGCCGTTGTCATCGGCTCCTGACCCCACCATCGTATTCAGCATGGTGTAGAACTCACAGGCGGCGAGTTTGATGAAGTTTGGACCGCGGGAACCCCGTCCCGGCGAGCCTCGCCGGCGTGCGCCGCCGCGGGAGGCGCGGGCAGCGCGAGGACGACGAAGGAGGGCCGGGTCCCACCGGTCAGCCTCTGTATACGCGTGGGGATCGGCCTGTGGCGCCGGATCCGGTGCGGCTGCAAGGGAAAAACCCCGTGGCCTCGGTGTTGCTGACAGCTGAGTGGATAACGTCGCTGGTGGGGTCCACAGCCAGAGTCTAAACATTTCTTCAATTTTCAGATTTAGTACAAGATTCAAAGGTCCATAACTATCAGTAGGAATGTCCAAAACTTGTGAAACAAATTTTGCTGGATTCCTCTCAATAATTACTTTGCAGAAATGCAAAGAAATTGATCTGGTGATTTCTGGTAATTGCTACAAAATTCATCAAAAATTAATTTTTGGGAATTAATTCCAGAAGATCCCTGTTATGGAAATTCTTCAAATTTTTCTACGAGGTTTCTTATGATATTACGGATCTCCAGTAAAAATTTGAGCTTCATTGGAGCTCATTTGGTAGGTTAAATTGCCTTCCAAAGTTCAGCCTTTATTTAAAAAGTCAAATTTAAACAGAAACTTTTCAGAACTCCTGTCCAACTTCAAAAATTCATATCTCTCTGATGGTAGCTCCAAAAATGGTGAAACAAATTTTTTTAGAACCATGGAGACTTACCCTAATCAGATCTTCCACTATTAGCTATGTCAAAGCTCCTGAATTGGGCTCAAAATTCAGAGAAGCATTGTACTTGTAGGAATTTTAAAGACTACATTGTGCAATGACATGTCTCCAATTTTGGCTCAAATCATCCTTAGAGAGTCTAGTATCTACTGTAAAAATCCCAAAGCCAATTAAGGATCCTAAATAGCAATAGCTATGAATAGTAGTTCAATTCTTATAAATCCTTAATACTTATACATCTATTTTGCTACATTTCATTTAGTGACCGAAGTTGAGGACGCACTGGAGCCTTTGGACGTCCTGCCACCTGAAGTTGACTTCCCATCTAACTCGCAACCAGGCAAGCCCCAGTTTGCACTTAAGTACCTTTTATAAAATTCTTTATTTGTATCACTTATGTCTAGGGTGAATGTTTGCATTAGAGTTAGGGTGATTGAAACTCCACTTGCATAACCTTTTAAATACTATGGAGGGTTGGGTAGTTTACAGACTCGACGAGTAGAGAATGCCTTGTTAATATGCTTAGGACCCCGGTAGAAGTCGAGTAGTTGGAATCTACTCGCGAGGTAAGGATTATCACACGGTTTATTCAGAATAGAAAACGGCTTAAAAGTGGAGAAAATGAGACCCAGCAGGGGGGGTAGCAAGCAGTGAGCGGAGGTCTCACGTGCGTAGCCCTGTTGGTGTCGATTGAGGACCGAGTCGTGTGCGGGCCTGCTGAACAAGTATCGAACAGTACCGGATGGCATACTGACCTAAGAAGGAAACCGATGTAAATGGTTAACCTGGGTGCCGAGGCTTACCCAACCGTAAATAGGAGTGGGTTGAGGGTAGCAAGGTGTAAATCTGCTGGTGGGCACAGTCACGCTCCACGCGGGGACCTCCTGCCCATTACGGATGGACCGGTTCGGTGTTTGGGGTTGCCTTTGAAAGGTGGTTGCATACAACAGAGTAGGAAGGGGTGTGGAATCACGCTTCTAAAAGTGGGTGTATGGAACGTGTTGTCCGGGTGTCTCCTCATTGCAATCACGGTCCCTCGGGGTTATTTGAGTACCGCTTGTTCACTGGTTCGTGACGTAGTAAGAAGTGAAGTAAGCCAGTTGAATGGTAATATGCTGTGATCATATATTAATGTTTTGGAAACCATGTCTGCTGTATATGTAGAGCTAATTAAGTTTTCTTTCCGCTTTGGGCATCACCACATCGGTGGAAAGCATTTCTTGTTTGATTGTGGACTTCCGATGTGAGGGCTGCCTAAGGCACATGAATCTGCTGCTATAAAAACTGAAAGTAAGGATCAACTTATAGGCGTGTCTTTTTCGCAAATTCCTTTTCCTATCATACACATCCCTGCATGTAGAGTGCCATGCCTAGGCTAGACGGTTAAGCCTTGCTGAGCCATCGTGCTCACGCTTGCAATATTTGAGCTGTATGCAGGTGAGAGCTATGAGGAGAGTTCCGAGGACGAGGCGATGCCCCCGTCAGGGTACATGGCCGAGACGGAGCCCTGGACGCCGCCGTGATTTCTCCGGTTCCATGCTGCTAGCGTGTAGCGTCTCCGGGCTGGACGGCTGCACTTTTGCATAGCTAGGATGAGAAGCCATATATGTATATTACTTCCGCTGTATGAATAGGTTATGTAAAAAGACTTCCGCTGTTTTATATCAAATAAAAGTTTGTAGGTTGTTCTTTATTTTTTTCGGGTGTGCTGTTGGGTGCCGCATCGCACGGCACTACCCTATGCGATTCTGGAATGGGTGAACCACAGGGTGGTCCCCAAGGTCGCGTATGGCTCATGCCAACTTCAAAACCATGAGCAGCACTATCCGACTCATGATCTTGAGCTCGCTGCTGTGGTTTTGGTGCTGAAAATGTGGAGGCACTATCTCCTAGGGAATTTGGTGCATCTCTACACTGACCACAAGAGCTTAAAATATATCTTCACCCAGAAGGAGCTGAATATGAGGCAAATGAGGTGGTTAGAACTAATCAAAGTTTATGAGATTGAGATTCATTACTACCCCGACAAGGCGAATGTGGATGCCGATGCGCTGAGTCGGAAATCACATGTCCATAACCTTACCATTACACCGATGGAAGAGGAGGAGCCAAGTCTATACTTGGTTCCTTATGGATCACTCTACAACCTTGCTCTCATCCCTACCATTAGGGAGGATATCATTGCAGCTCAGAAAGTTGACAAGGGCATGGCACATCTCCGGAGACGGATAGACAGCGGGGAAATCAAATGTTTCTAGAAAGATGATAAGGGGACACTGTGGTTCAATGACCGCATAGTCGTACCCCGTAATATGGAGCTGAGGAAGAAGATCCTTGATGAAGCTCACTTGACTAAATTCTCCATTCATCCGGGCAGCAACAAAAAGTACCAAGATTTGAAAAGAAAATTTTGGTGGACACGGATGAAGCGAGAAGTGGCTAAATACGTATCTGAGTGTGATACGTGTAGACGAGTGAAAGTGGATCATATGGGAAAATCAGGGCTGTTACAACCCCTGAAAATTCCAGCATGAAAGTGGGAATATGTGAGCATGGATTTTATTGTGGGCTTACCCCTGACTTCCAACAAACATGATTCCATTTGGGTAATCGTTGACCGATTAAGCAAGTCGGCTCATTTCATTCCCGGGCATACACATTACAATGCCAGCAAGTATGCGGAGTTATACATTGCAAGAATCCTATGCTTGCATGGGGTACCCAAGACCATAATGTCAGATCGAGGGGCACTATTTGTATCTCGTTTCTGGGAGAAGTTGCACGCTGCTTTGGGTACCAAACTGATTCGAAGCTCCACCTTTCATCCTCAGACAGATGGGCAAACCGAGAGGGTGAATCAAGTGTTACGAGACATGTTGAGAGCGTGTGCCATCCACCACGGTAGAAACTGGGATGGATGATCATCTACCGTTGGCAGAATTCTTGTACAACAGCGTCTATCAAGCGAGTATCAAGATGGCACCATACACTACAGGAAAACGATAAATTTCGTGGGCCAAACTTAATTTCGTCGGCCCCCACGAAATAAAATGTATTGTCGTGAGCCAAGTACCAGCACACGAAATCCTAAGTTATTTTCGTGGGTTTCATTGAAAGCCCACGAAATTAAACTCTAATTTCGTGTGCCGCAACTAGAACACACGAAAAAAAGTTATTTTCGTGGGTTTCTAAAAGGCACATGAAAATGAGGTCCTGTATTTTCGTGGGTGGACCAAGCCCGCGAAAATAGGTACATAAAATGACGGCTTGCCAGCCCAATTTATATTCGTGGGTGTAAGAGCCAGCTCACAAAATTAGGTAATTTCGTGGGTTTCATTAGGGGGCACACGAAATTAGGTTATTGGCGTGGGTTTCCAGACCAGGCACACGAAACAAGTTTAATTTCGTGGGTTTTCTGACCAGGCACACGAAACTAGGTTTCTGTCAGGGCTCTGACGTCGGTCCGACATATTTTCGTGGGTTTTCGACAGAGGCACACAAAATTAAGTACTTTTTCATGGTTTCCGTGCCTGGCACGCTAAACGAAGTTATTTTTGTGGGTTGTCGTGCGTGGCACACGAAATTAGGTCAGTCGTCGGTGGATAGTTTCGTGGGTTCCAGCACGCGGCACACAAAATTAAGATAATTTCGTGGGTTTCTGCAAGGGCACACGAAAGTAAGTTAATTTCGTGGGTTTCTGCACGTGGCACACGAAAATACGCGTGGTTAACTAGGTCGCGCCCCGAGGCCAACTTAATTACGTGCAAGCCGCGCCGCCACCGCCAAAACCCTGCCCGAGCGCTCGACGCCGCAACCGCGCCGCCCGGGAAAGCGCAGCAACAGCGTCGGCCAGCCACCCGTGCCGCCCGGCCGCGCGCCGGCCGGTCGACCTTCAGTGGCCCGGCTGCCGCCGGGGCCGCTGCTGCCAGGCCACCTGCCCGGCCCGACCGCGCCACCACGTCCACCGTGACTCCAGTCCGTCGGACCACCGTGCTGCCCGTCCACCGAGCCGGCACATCGCTTGCCTCCACGCCGCCGGAGGCTGCACTGTCTCTCACGCCCGGCTACCGCGTCGCCGACACGCAGCCCGCGGATCCTTGACAGCCGCTGCAGCGTGAAAACAGCAGCAAGGCTGCCCTGCTGCTGCCAATTGGCTGCACCACCGAGTCCGCGCTGACCTCTGTGCCGTGCCACGTCGGTGTCCACTCGTCGTCGCCGTTGCCGAAGCTGCTGCGCCGCAAGTTTTCCGTCGCCCTCACTGCGAGCCTGCCCCGGCCACCTCTACTCCGAGCCCGTATAGGTACATATGATATGTAATAGTTAATCAAAATGATATATTTTGTGGAATATAATGCTACCCGAGTTAATCAATATTATTTATGTGAATTCTGCAATCGTAGTATGGATTTGTTTTAGTATACAAGTTTGCATGAAGAAGTTAACTATGATAATACAAGACATCCAATAGTAACATATGTATCATTTATGTTGCAAAAACACTATTGACTCTTATTAGATGGTGGAAGTGAACATGCAAATAGGCATTAGGCTTTGGCAAAATTGACAATATCGAACCTAGCTATGATATGTTTATAGTGTTGCCGTTGACCGCCGTTTGACATAAAAAGAGTGTGCATTATTTGTTCATGTGTTGAGACCATGTGTTGAGCTACGGCTACGACATTTTTATACCAACCTAGTCATGTAAACACGCACTTGTCTCTAAATTCTGTTGTGTGTGAGATTTTAGTAGTTGATGTTATTTTTGAGTAATGCAATTATGTTATATTACTTTAGATGTCTGTTCCACCAATTTGAAGTTAGCTTATTTTGATATATAAGCTTTGAAATAATTATGTTGCTTGGGCTAGGTTTCCTCCCTGACCACACGAAATCCTATGAAAATAAGTATTTTCGTGAGCCAAAAATGGCTGACGAAAATACATATATTTTTGTGGGTGACCCACTTCACTGTCTATCCCTATTTCTTTCTTCTTGTCTCTCATTCTTACCTCTTTCAAAAATCACTCCAAAAAGTAAGATTCACGTAACCTACACAATATGTGTCACCCGTTTCGGACCGCCCCGTCTCACATGCGTTACGCTTGTGAGGCGTGTAGGTTCGGAATTGTCCCTTTTTGGACAGCCTGGGAGTGACCGAGGAGACGTGCTTATGACGAGACGCGGGGTATGTATTCGGACGAAATTTCGACGGCGTAACCCTAATGTTCTCCGCTGCACCATTATCGGGCGTGCAGTTGGAGAACAACGAGGTTATGCTGCCGAAATTTCATTTGAATCCATACTCCACGTCTCGTTATAAGCACGCTCCTCTCGGTCACTCTTGGGTGGATTTAGGACTTATCCCTTCCAATAAATGTAAACTGAACGTAAATAAATAATAATTTCTTCTTACGAAATTCTTATTTTCTTGTATTGTATAGTCTAGAAAATGGACGATGATAGACGATGGATGTATGATGGTTGGCGGAAGAATGCTGCGCCTTCGGATGAATGGGCTATCAATACTAAGGCATTTATGACACGACTGCACGGTCTTGTCGCGCCAGGATCATGCTGAGGGGTGCTGCGTTGCACAGCACCAGATAACACACATACACGGTACAAAGCGGAAGCAAAATTTTATTACATAAACAAGTTTATGAACATGTTTACATCAAAATAAGTCCAGTGTACACTCACGGGCGTAGACTACGCATCAAGTCCACGTTCAGCCCTTGAACGTGTCCTTGCTAGCACACACGCACACTAACTCTGCGGCGTGCATGACTCCCACTCGACGGGGTTCCCCTCCTGGGGTTCCGTCTCCTCTTCAGGAGTCCCTTGCTCATAGAACCCTGCAAAAGCTTCAAACACAAGCAGTGAGCATGAAGGCTCAGCAAGTCTGACCCGTCTCTCCTAAACATGGAACTTCTACATGAGGGGTGATGGGTACATGAGGTAAAATCATTTGCAAAGGACTTTCCTAATTAGTGGAACCTTACTTTCAAGTTTAAGCAGCAGGTTGTGGAGAACCTTATGCTAAGGCACATGAGAGAGCCGCAATCAAACAAGAAATGCATTTCTCTCATGTACTTTGCCCAAAGTTGAAAAGAACTTTAGTTAGCCCTAAACTACAGCAAATCATTAGCAATCAAGTCCATCTTTCAATCAGCACCATTTTAACATGTAACTAGCCTGTTCTTTCTACGTCACGGTACAGTGAACAAGTGGTACTCACTGACCGTGAGGGACGGCGATTATAATCGATTTACACCTGCAGGGTTACCCGAACAACCCGTCACGTACGCCCGTACTCGATGTTGCCTACAACAACCATCACGGACGCCGTACACAACCACCTTTCGCCCGTCAGCCAAACATTGAACCGGTCCCATCGTCCCAGTAAGAGGTCTCTGCATGCGCATCTCCATGCCGCCAGACGATTTACACCTCAAGCTCTCAACCTGCCCTCTGAACGACACGCAATGCCTCAATAACCAGCTACCCGAGTTACATCTGTTTCCCGGTTCCCATATAGCCGGTAGGCCTTCAGTACTGTTCTAGCTTGTTCAACAGGCCCACACACGGCTCGGTCCTCAATCGACACAAGCGGAGCTATAGCACACAGGCCCCAAAGTCCTGCTGCCCTTACTCTCCGCTCGGTCTCATTTTTCTTGCCATGTGTATCATGTGCTATCTCTACCCGAGT
The DNA here is from genome assembly GCA_030760725.1 of Neostapfia colusana. NCBI lineage: Eukaryota > Viridiplantae > Streptophyta > Magnoliopsida > Poales > Poaceae > Neostapfia > Neostapfia colusana. Next base: position 23,043,530 of record JASWHV010000019.1, on the reverse strand, counting down.
CGAGTGCCTCTAGCCTATGCTCACGAGTAGTTCCAACTACTCGACTTGTACCGAATCCTACACTATCTTAGCATTGCAGTAGCTAACGGGGTTTGTAATCCTAAACCCAACCCATGGTTTTCTTGGCTATGCAGTTGGGTTTCCAAACAAGACTCTAATGCAAAGAATAAAGTAATCAAGTATGTGCTCAAAATAATAAAAACTTGTAGAAAGGTTAATGCAAACCGGAGCTTGCCTTGCTGCTCTTGGTCGTAGGTTAGCTGCTCCTCCGGAGTAACAAAGTCTAGGACTTCGGGATCCTCCTTGACCTTAGCGACTACATGATAGAAGCAGTACATGTATGAATTTAAATGCACTTGTATTAACTTTTAAACATGTGAAGTCTATAACTCTTACTAGACAAGCCCAATGACTGTGAAACTTTTACTGTGGCTTGGCTACAACCTAAACAGGGACTTGGTCAAGTTTTAGTTGCAGCAAAGCTCATTTGAGCCCTCCACAATTAATTATGTCCTTGACCCTAATTGAAGGCCCTTAGGGTGTTCTAAGGATTTTCATGAAACAAACTATGACTTTCTGAAAACTAGATTTTTAGAGGGTTCTAATGGAGTTGGTCTCACTTAATTTGAAGGTTCCTAGCTAAAGATATGAGCTAAACAATTTTAGAGAAAATTCTGAAAATGTTTCTGGACATTTTCTATTTTCTCTGGAACAGTTTCACTAATCACACCATTAGGTAGATCAAATGAGCTCCAATGGATCTGAAATTTTTATGGTAGTTCAGGGATATTTTGGTGAACATTCCAGCAAAATTTCAGGATTTTCCTCCAAAAGATTCTCCAGTTAAAATTCCAAACAATTTAAACTTTGAGGAATTAATTCTGGATAAATAGGGATTTTCATAAAGTGAAACTTGATTTGCTTGAAAGTGATCAGAGAGCTGAATCCAACAAAATTTGGTTCACTCGATTTGGAGCTTTTTAGCCAAAGTTATGAGGATTTGAAGTTTGGAAGAAATCTGAAAATCAGAGGAAAAGTTTAAATCAGCCGGGGCCCGCAGGGACACGTGTTGAGCGCCGAGGCGACAGCACACTGTGGCCCACAAGGTTTTTGCGTGCCAGCACACCCGATCCCGGCCACAGCCCGATCCTGATTTAAAATATCGGTCGCTGACAGCTGGGGTCCACCCCCTTCTTCAACCTCCCGACGCCCGCGCTCTGCCGCCGGGGGACCTCGCCGGAGAGCTCGCCGGCAGCTTCTGTGGAGCTCCAAACATCACGATCTTGGCTGCCCCTGCCTACTTTCACTCGGGGAACAAGATTCTGGGGTCAGCTCGTCATGACAACGGCCGGTGCATGGTCGGCGACGAGCCGCCGCCTCGGAAAGACTTCGGCCGTGTCGGCTGACTTCCCTAGCACCTCAACTAAGCGAGCAACCGGTCGGGAAGCATCAGTGGACTTCAGGGAAGGTCGAAATGAGCTTGAGGCAGCTCGGGGAAGGCCCGAAGTAGGTCCTCACCGTGCGCCCGATACCTCCCGCTTGCTCCGCCGTTGGTAAACCTCGAAATACGCCGGTTGCAGAGGTTCTCCGGCCAAAGGTTGTGAGGGCAACTTGTGAGTTACCGTGTCTAGTTTGTGTGAGAGCGGATTGAGGCCCTCTAATCCTTTCTAGAGTACAAATTCAACGGAACCGCACCCGAAGGTCGTTCTGCACACAGAAAGGGGAAAACTTGAAATTCGCCACCGGTGAGCAAACACTCGGGCTGTGGCTCGGGGGTGAGCAGCACCGGTCACAAGCGCGTCCAAGAGTGCCTTGGCTCGGGCGTGACAATGCCCCGGTTGGGCTGTCCACGGGAGCCTGAGGTGTGGCGGTTTCAAGTCACCGAAGTGATCTTTCGGCATAGCCGATATCAATCGGTTTCAGCTGAGTTTTAGCAACGGGGAAGAAGGAGAAGAGTTCCTAGTACCTTGCCGTAGCTCGAGAGGGGACAGGAAGGCTGTGATCGGCGCTCTCCGATCGATTCCGAGCTGCGGAAGGAGTTTGCCGGCGCTGAGTTCTTGCGGGGGAAGAAACGGGAGAGGCTTCGGCCGAGGAGGGGGGAAGACGCCTTAAGAAGGCTCTGAACCGCCTCACGCCCGCGCGTGGCCAAGCAGCTGCTGGCGCGGTGGCTCCCCTCGGTGGCGATCACAGCGGCGGCTCGGCGACCTGAGTGAGAAAAGTCTCAGTCGGTTTGATTTGGAGTAGTGGCTGACATGTGGGTCCCACTTCCAATTTTAACCTCTGAAATTTACTCCTAATCACTGTTGTAAACAGTGAGCCCCAAAATACCCATGGTGTTCAAATTATTCACCCATGAGCCATTTGAATTGGTTAGAATTCAAATTGGGTTTGGTTTGAATGAATTTCAGCACAAGTTCAGTTTGGAATTCAAATAAAGTTTGAATTTGCCCCACTTAGCTCATGTCAAGATCAACTCCAAATGGAGTGAAAATTGGTGTGTGAGCTCACAAAAATGTGCTGACTAAGAATATGCCTCCCATTTTTGTATTCATGGGATAAAAACAGTTTGAATTTGAATGTGCTTTCAAACTGCCCTCCTTCTAGCTATACCCAAAATGACCTCAAAAAGGTTTTGAATTTTGGTGAAACTGGGCATGGACATCCTTAGCAATGTGTAGGAGTTTTCATATGTCCAGCCCCTCTATATCACATGTGGAAAATACCACTTTTGCAATATGTGGGTTTGTTTTCTAATGAGCATGTTGATGGTGGTTACTTGCTCTTCATTTGTGTTCATCATCTTTCCTCAAATGAGGTCTGTGTGTATGGTGATGAACACTTCAAATATGTGTCAAAAACTGAAGCCCTTACATTCCTCCCCCCTTAAAAGGATCTCGTCCCGAGATTATAAGGTGAAAATGAGAGAGAGGACGGTGGAAAATTACCGGATATGCGACATGAAAAAGTTGGGGTAGTTGGCGCGAAGAAATCCTTCACTCTCCCATGTCGCTTCGTCCACATTATGATTACTCCATAGAACCTTGTAGAACCACAACGTACGGTTGCGTGTGGTTCGGGCCTTTTCATCAATAATCTGCACTGGTTCCTCTCGATAGGTGAGATCCGGTTGCAGTTCTTCAATGTCTTCCAGCTGAACGGTAGTTGATAGCTTGAGACACTTCCTCAGCTGGGAAATGTGAAAGACGTCGTGCACACCGGAAAGTGCTTCTGGTAATTTCAGCCGGTATGCTACTGATCCACATCTTTCGGTAATCGGGAATGGACCGATGAATCGGGGTGCTAACTTTCCTCTCACCCCAAATCTGTTTACGCCCTTCATTGGAGACACCCGTAGATATACGTGATCTCCAACTTCGAATTGTAATGGGCGTCTTCTCCGGTCCGCATACTGTTTCTGACGGGATTGGGCGGCTTTTAGGTTCGCTTGAATCAGTCGAACCTTTTCTTCCGCGTTGTTGACAAGGTCAATCCCAAAGGTAACCCTTTCACCAGAATCATACCAATTCAGTGGTGTGCGGCATTTCCGTCCGTATAGCGCCTCATAAGGCGACATCTTTATGCTGGCTTGGTGCCCATTGTTGTACGAAAACTCGGCTAACGGCAAGTGATCATCCCAATTCTTGCCGTGGTTGATAGCGCAAGCTCGTAGCATGTCTTCTAAGATCTGATTTACCCGCTCGGTTTGCCCATCCGTCTGCGGGTGGTATGCTGAACTACGGATCAGCTTCGTCCCCAAGGCAGCGTGCAGCTGCTCCCAAAAACGGGACACAAATAAAGTGCCCCGATCCGATATGATGGTACGGGGTACGCCGTGCAAGCATAGGATCCGTGAGATGTACAGTTCAGCGTACTTCTTGGCGTTGTAATTGGTGTTGACCGGGATGAAATGGGCAACTTTGGTGAGCCGGTCGACGATCACCCACACCGAATCATGCTTTTGAAGAGTGGTGGGTAAACCGACGATGAAGTCTATGCTCACATCCTCCCACTTCCAGGCAGGAATGCCAAGTGGTTGCAGCAGTCCCGGTTTCCGCATATGGTCTGCCTTCACCCTTCGACATGTATCACACTCGGACACGTATTTTGCAGTCTCCCGTTTCATCCGTGTCCACCAAAACTTGCTTCTGAGTTCTTGATACATCTTGTTGCTGCCGGGGTGAATAGAAAATTTTGATAAGTGAGCCTCATCAAAAATTTTCTTCCGTAACTCCGGGTTTCGGGGTACGACGATCCAGTCCTTGAACCATAGGACGCCGTCTCCGTCCTTCCGGAAACATTTCAGCTCCCCACTGTCTACACGTCTCCGCAAATGCGACATGCCCTTGTCATGTTTCTGAGCAGCCGCTATCTCTTCACGGATGGTGGGGATCAAAGCTAGGTTGTAGAGAGCTCCATGTGGAATCACATGCAGTGGTGGTTCACTCTCTTCCAACGGTGTGATGGTCAGATTGTTGACGTGTGACTTGCGGCTCAGCGCATCTGCCACTACGTTCACCTTGCCCGAATGATAATGGATCTCTATTTCGTAATCCTTTATCAGTTCTAACCATCTTCGTTGCCTCATGTTCAGCTCCTTCTGAGTGAATATGTACTTGAGGCTCTTGTGGTCGGTATATAAATGCACGAGGTTACCGAGTAGGTAGTGCCTCCACATTTTTAGTGCAAGTACCACGGCAGCGAGCTCCAAATCATGGGTTGGATAATTCTGCTCATGGTTTCTAAGCTGCCGTGATCCATACGCGACCACTCTTCGCTCTTGCATCAGCACACATCTGAGTCCAATGCCAGATGCATCGCAGTACACATTGAACGGTTTTGTTGTGTCTGGCTGCACCAAAACCGGTGCTGATGTCAGGTGCTTGACTAAAGCCTTGAATGCTGCTTCACACGCTGGAAACCAAATATGTTTGGTAGCCTTCTTCAGCAGCTCTGTCATTGGCTTGGCAATCTTCGAGAAGTTCGGAATGAATCTCCGATAATATCCCGCGAGTCCGAGGAAACTCCGTACCTTGTGAACAGTTCTCGGGGATTTCCAATTCAGCACTTGAGTGATCTTGCTGGGGTCTACAGCGATACCCTCCGCTGAGATGATATGCCCGAGAAAAGGCACTTGTGATATCCAGAATCCGCATTTGCTGAATTTCGCGTATAGCTTGTGATTCCGCAGCCGTTGCAAGACTATACGCAGATGCTTCTTGTGATCTTCTTCCGACTTGGAATATACTAGGATGTCATCGATGAAGACCACGACAAACTTGTCCAGCTCCGGCATGAATACCGAGTTCATCAAGTACATGAAGTGAGCTGGAGCATTGGTGAGGCCGAAGGACATGACCAGGTACTCATAAAGTCCGTACCTCGTCGAGAAAGCTGTCTTTGGAATGTCCTCCGCCCTTATCTTAATCTGATGGTACCCGGATCTTAAGTCCATCTTGGAAAAGATCTTTGCTTCGACCAACTGATCAAACATCATGTCGATCCGTGGCAACGGGTACATGTTTTTGATGGTTACGGCATTTAATGGACGATAGTCCACGCAAAGCCGCAACGTCTCATCCTTCTTCTTCACAAATAATGCTGAACAGCCCCACGGCGAGGAGCTCGGCCTAATAAAACCCTTTTCCAGGAGGTCCGTGAGCTGAGTCTTCAGTTCAGCCAACTCCTTGGGTGCCATCTTGTACGGCCTTTGGGATATTGGCATGGTTCCGGTGCAAGTTCAATCTTGAACTCCACCTCTCTATCGGGCGGCATTCCCGGTAAATCATCTGGGAACACATCAGGGAACTCTCGAACCACTGGAATATCTTCCAATCTGATGGTTGTGGCTTGATAGACACTTGGAAGTTTTATTTCTGGACTGTCCAGAAATAATGAGTGAGACCCGTGCACTTCTGAGTTTAAGTGCACGACTCGAAGGACGGTGTCTAAAACAGCGCCGTGGCAGGTTAACCACGACATCCCTAGGATGACATCGACCTTTTGTCCCTCTAAGATGATGAGAGACGTGGGGTACACTCTACCCGCTAAGCATAATGGTGTTTTGGAAACCACTACGCTTGCTGAAATCCTCCCACCAGGTGAACAAATCAAATATGGACTATCGGTGGGTAGTATTTGCAAGCTATGTTTAGCAACGAAAGCTTGGCTAATAAAATTATGCGTAGCGCCTGAATCAAACAGTACTATAGCGGGATGCTGGTAGAGTTGGAACATACCCGCAAGGATTGGCTCACCCTCCGGCACGTCCTCTATGGCAAGCTGGTGGACGGTGCCGGGCCTAGGGTTTGCCCGCCGCGCATTAGTAGGGTTCCGGGGTTGATTCCTCCCCGGAAACTGCGGTGCCACTCCGCCGCCTTGCCTCTCCGGGCAACTGCTCGCGAAGTGTCCTGGACGACCACACTTGTAACATGTGGCCGCTGCTGGTGTAGTGCTCGGGGGACGAAAGCTCGGCATGCGCTGCTGAGGTGCATACGCACGCGGCATCGCCCTCTGCTGCTGTTGTTGCGGAGGTGGTACTGGCAGTGCCAGCCTGAACGCCGGTGAAGAGTACGGCCGACTGCGGAACGGCATCGACCGCTGTGGTGGCTGCCAGCGTGGACCTGATGGTGGGCGATTCACCATCCGAAACTTCTGAGAAGGACCACCTCCTTCTCCGCTGCTCTGCGGCGCGCTTCACTTTCTCTCCGCTGCCGCTAACTCCTTGCCGGAGTCCTCCTGAACAATCGCAGCATCAATGATGTCGTTGAGGCTGCCGCGATTGAACATCTCCAACTTGTCCTTCAGGAGCGGGTTAAGCCCCTGGTAAAAGTGGTCCCGCCGCTTCTCGTCGGTATCGGCGTGATACGACGCGTAGAGCGCGAGATCGTTGAACGGCCTGGAGTATTCCAGCGCGTTCCGGCTCCCTTGTTGCAGGTGTAAGAACTCCTGCATCTTCCTCTTCATCAAACCTGGCAGTATGTGATAGGCCCTGAAGGCCGTCCGGAACTCCGTCCAAGTCATCACTCGGTCGGTGGGCTGTGAAGCACAGAAGTTGGTCCACCACGCGCTCGCGGATCCTTGGAGCTGCTGGACCGCAAACTGAGTCTTGCGCTGCTCGCTGATCTGGAGCAGCCCGAACTTCATCTCTATGGCGCGGAGCCAGTTGTCCGCGTCACGTGGTTCATCCGCCCTTGAGAATACTGCGGGATGAGTAGCCAGGAAGTCAGAGTAGGAGCTCTGTTGTCGCTCATCACAGTCTTGACGTCTCTCTGGGCGAGACGTATTGGGGATAAGCGTTAGCAGCAACTCTGTGTGCTGCTGATGTGAACCCGCCATTGCCGCGACAATGTCGGCCAATGTAACCGTTGGCAGTGGCGGTGGCGATGTTTGCTGTTCCTGTTGCTGCTGCTGTCCCGAGGAGTCCTCGGGAGGTGGTTGGGAGGTCTCTCCCCCTTAACTGGTACCCCCAACGTCCTGGTTGGCACGAGTACGCGTCATTCTGAAATTCAAAACAGCAGCGATTAGGACATGTCATACTTAATATTCCATATGTAAGAGTAGGTATTGAAGTGACACATGATTAATTTGCACAACATTCACATATATTGATAAAGCATAAACTTTATACAAGATACATTATTCTCGGTTCTCCGAGAAGTCGTGCTCATGTCGTCACTACCTATACATACGCCACTGCTTACACGACATGTCACCGATTTACAAAAGTTGGGTTATACTACCCTAGCTGCCCTACTTGGCAACTGTAACCCCCTACTCGGAGTAGAACTCGACTTCCTGCAGGTCGTCCTCCTCCGGTACTTCTGCTGGTGGCTCTGGATCTACCACCTCTTCTCCCATCTCGGGTTCTCCCATTGCTGGAAGGCCCAAGACCACCGGTATGCCCAATACCGGAGGTACGAGGTCCTGCAAAGCATGCACCTCGTCCATGGCCTGGTTGTAATCTTCTTCCCAGCCTTGCCCTTCCTCAATAGCGTCGTCCCGCTCTTGAGTAAGTTCCTCGTTCTGCTGGGTCAGATTCTGTACCAGTTCTTGCAACGCCGCGATGTCGACACGACTTTTCCTCTTCGCCTCCTTCAGACGATGCAACTGATTGTGTTGTTCATTCAGTCGCTTGAACGTCGGAAGAAGCACATTGCGGAGTGCGCTGTGAGCACTCTGAAAATGGTCTCCATGGCTCGTGCTTTCTTTGAGCTTTGTGGCAAGATGCTCCGTATGAACAGCTTGGCTGTCCATCACGGCGTTTCCCGCCCTCATCTGGAGGCTGAGATTTGCCTCCCCGGGGTTGTACCTTGGGCAACTCGGGTCCGTTGCCTCCAGGTACCTCTCTTCCCACACATGCTGAGCCCGTCCCTCCACCAGAACGAGCGCGTATGGAGTGCCCTCCATAGCCTACACGTGTAGTTGGCAGAAACGTGACATGGTGTCACGGGCTGCCACTTGCCACATCCCTTCCGGTTGTCTTCCCCTCACCATGATGGTGAACGGCACCCAACCGGGTGGCGTAGGTCCTGTAGGGACCTCGACATGGATTGTCCACGTCTTGTTCCCCTCTTCGCCTTCTTCCTTGGCGAAGTACTGCAGCATCTGGTTGTATCCGAAATATTGAAGCATCTGCCTCAATGTTTCCGGATAGCCGCTACGGTGAGAACAGTGGGATACCACCCATCCGTTCTCCAACTGTTTGTCTGCTGTCATCTGTAAAAATATATTTGAAAAATGTCAAATATTTATTTAAACAGTAAACCATTGAGTTATAACATAAGACATGTCATTGAACCCATAAAACTTGGAAACATAGTTCAAATTTTAAACAAATTTGACTGCTGATCTGCTGTTCCCATGATAGCCCTGACCAGTTTCCATTTCAACCTTATTTAGGCCATGTTAAAGGCAAAACCAATTCTGGAGCTCAACATCAAAGTTAAAGCTAACTTCAATAGCTTTCCAGAAAGTATTTGCTTGGCCTATGATATGTCTTCTTCAAAATTTATGAGGGGTGAAAGTTAACAGAATTTCTGGAGACAATTGGACAGCACCTCCCTGCTTTAGGTACTGATTTGATCCAAGAATTCCAGTTAATTCTGTTCCTAATCTGACAAAACTTTCTGTTACAAAGTTGTAACCCGTCTCATAATCTTTCCATAACTACCTCATTTTCTATTTTTGTATTTTTAAGCAGGAAGTTATGCTTAATTTACAGAGAGTCTTTGCTCTGTCCTGTTTTCTGGATAGTTTCAACTCTACTGCATTTTTCGATTGGTTAAGGGATGAAACACCTCTGGACCTCAAAAGAAAAGTTGTAAAGCTTTTCCATATATTTCCAGAAATGTATCATATGACCCCAACCTCGAAAGAACTCAACCTCTAACCTCTGATTAATATCAGCCTTGATTCAGCTGAAAACAGTGTGCTCTGTCCTTAACAACCTATAAGTTGAAAACTTGTTAACTTTGAATATCCTGTTCAAGGGAAGGAGTTACATCAAATTTTACTACTTTAGATCAAAACCTTCAAGTTTTAAATGAAGTTGTTCATTTAATGGGGTGTGACGTCGATGCGTCACCAGATTATGTCGGTATTACGTCCTCACAAAGAAAAACCTATACCGGACTTAGCCGACATCGTTAATTCAGTGGCACTAAACGTCACTTGCACATGGATGCTACACGTCTACCGTTTCGTGGTCAGGCTACCTGCAGAAACTCAAGCAATCGTCAGACTCGGCTGCACACCGAGCCCAGAATCCATACAGTTCGTACACCCGGCCGTCATCACTCGCCCGGATGTTCTCAAGCCAAACACGCCTTGAGTTACGTGTTCACGTTTCAGACCACGTGACGGGGTCTCCCATGTTGCACCACGCACGCCAGGGACAGACGTTGCTCGAATACCCCAAACGACATGAAGAGTCGTAGAGGATATCAAAGCGGGTCGGGTTACCTGCCACCCGTGGGGCGCTACCCTTCAGCTTGTGCGCACTGGTGGACAGCGCTTACGTGCACCCCCCAAGACATAAACGTCCCGAGATGCATGATTTTTCGACATAGACAGATAGGTTAGTATGCCACTTTCTATATGCTAATAACATCCTTATACGGGCTACTAACTCGTTCCTCACTGGATTTTTGAAAAAAAAAAGATGACCTTTGTAGTGCGTTAAACCTCAAGCGAGCTCTGATACCAATGCTGACACGACCCCACGGTCTTGTCGAGCCAGGATCACGCTGAGGGGTGCTGCGTTGCACAGCACCGGATAACACACATACACGGTACAAAGCGGAAGCAAAATCTTATTACATAAACAAGTTTATGAACATGTTTACATCAAAATAAGTCCAGTCTACACTCACGGGCGTAGACTATGCATCAAGTCCACGTTCAGCCCTTGAACGTGTCCTTGCTAGCACACACGCACACTAACTCCGCGGCGTGCACGACTCCCACTCGACGGGGTTCCCCTCCTGGGGTTCCGTCTCCTCTTCGGGAGTCCCTTCCTCATAGAACCCTGCAAAAGCTTCAAACACAAGTAGTGAGCATGAAGGCTCAGCAAGTCTGACCCGTCTCTCCTAAACATGGAACTTCTACATGAGGGGTGATGGGTACATGAGGTAAAATCATTTGCAAAGGACTCGCCTAATTAGTGGAACCTTACTTTCAAGTTTTAGCAGCAGGTTGTGGAGAACCTTACGCTAAGGCACGTGAGAGAGCCGCAATCAAACAAGAAACGCATTTCTCTCATGTACTTTGCCCAAAGTTGAAAAGAACTTTAGTTAGCTCTAAACTACAGCAAATCATTAGCAATCAAGTCCATCTTTCAATCAGCACCATTTTAACATGTAACTAGCCTGTTCTTTCTACGTCACGGTACAGTGAAGAAGTGGTACTCACTGACCGCGAGGGACGACGATTATAATCGATTTACACCTGTAGGGTTACCCGAACAACCCGTCACGTACGCCCGTACTCGATGTTTCCTACAACAACCATCACGGACGCCGTACGCAACCACCTTTCACCCGTCAGCCAAATATTGAACCGGTCCCATCGTCCCGAGCAAGAGGTCTCTGCACGCACATCTCCGTGCCGCCAGCCGATTTACACCTCAAGCTCTCAACGTACCCTCTGAACGACGGGCAATGCCTCAATACCCAGCTACCCGAGTTACATCGGTTTCCCGGTTCTTATATAGCCGGTAGGTCTTTAGTACGGTTCATGCTTGTTCAACAGGCCCGCACATGGCTCAGTCCTCAATCAACACAAGCGGAGCTATAGCACACAGGCCCCAAAGTCCTGCTGCCCTTACTCTCCACTCGGTCTCATTTTTCTTGCCATGTGTATCATGTGCTATCTCTACCCGAGTCGAGTGCCTCTAGTCTATGCTCGCGAGTAGTTCCAACTACTCGACTTGTACCGAATCCTACACTATCTTAGCATTGCAGTAGCTAACGGGGTTTTTAATCCTAAACCCAACCCATGGTTTTCTTGGCTATGCTGTTGGGTTTCCAAACAAGACTCTAATGCAAAGAATAAAGTAATCAAGTATGTGCTCAAAACAATAAAAAACTTGTAGAAAGGTTAATGCAAACCGGAGATTTCCTTGCTGCTCTTGGTCGTATGCTAGCCGCTCCTCCGGAGTAACGAAGTCTAGGACTTCGGGTTCCTCCTCGACCTTAGCGACTACATGATAGAAGCAGTACATGTATCAATTTAAATGCATTTGTATTAACTTTTAAAATTGTGAAGTCTATAACTCTTACTAGACAAGGCCAATGACTGTGAAACTTTTACTGTGGCTTGGCTACAACCTAAACAGAGACTTGGTCAATTTTTAGGTACAGCAAAGCTCATTTGAGCCCTCCACAATTAATTATGTCCTTGACCTTAATTGAAGGCCCTTAGGGTGTTCTAAGGATTTTCATGAGACAAACTATGACTTTCTGAAAACTAGATTTTTAGAGGGTTCTAATGGAGTTGGTCTCACTTAATTTGAAGGTTCCTAGCTAAAGATATGAGCTAAACAATTTTAGAGAAAAATCTGAAAATGTTTCTGGACATTTTCTATTTTCTCTGGAACAGTTTCACTAATCACACCATTAGGTGGATCAAATGAGCTCCAATGGATCTGAAATTTTTATGGTAGTTCAGGGATATTTTGGTGAACATTCCAGCAAAATTTCAGGATTTTCCTCCAAAAGATTCTCCAGCTAAAATTCTAAAGAGTTTAAACTATGAGGAATTAATTCTGGAGAAATAGGGATTTTCATGAAGTGAAACTTGATTTGGTGGAAAGTGCTCAGAGATCTGAATCCAACAAAATTTGGTTCACTCGATTTGGAGCTTTCTAGCCAAAGTTATGAGGATTTGAAGTTTGGAAGAAATCTGAAAATCGGGGGAAATGTTTAAATCGGCCGGGGCCTGCAGGGACACGTGTTGAGCGCCGAGGCGACAGCACACCGCGGCCCACGAGGTTTTTGCGTACCAGCACACCCGATTCCGGCCGCAGCCCGATCCGGATTTAAATATCGGTCGCTGACAGCTGGGGTCCACTCCCTTCTTCAACCTTCCGACGCCGGCGCTCTGCCGCCAGGGGACCTCGCCGGAGAGCTCGCCGGCAGCTTCTGTGGAGCTCCAAACTTCACGATCTTGGCCACCCCTGCCTACTTTCACTCGGGGAACAAGATTCTGGGGTCAGATCGTCATGACAACGGCCGGTGCATGGTCGGTGACGAGCCGCCTCCTCGGAAAGACTTCGGCCGTGTCGGCTGACTTCCCTAGCACCTCAACTACGCGAGCAACCGGTCGGGAAGCATCAGTGGACCTCAGGGAAGGTCGACATGAGCTTGAGGCAGCTCGGGGAAGGCCTGAAGTAGGTCCTCACTGTGCGCCCGATACCTCCCGCTTGCTCCGCCGTTGGTAAACCTTGAAATACGCCGGTTGCAGAGGTTCTCCGGCCAAAGGTTGTGAAGGCAACTTGTGCGTTACCGTGTCTAGTTTGTGTGAGAGCGGATTGAGGCCCTCTAATCCTTTCTAGAGTACGAATTCAACTGAACGGCACCCGAAGGTCGTTCTGCACACAGAAAGGGGAAAACTGGAAATTCGCCGCCGGTGAGCAAACACTCGGGCTGTGGCTCGGGGGTGAGCAGCACCGATCACCAGCACGTCCAAGGGTGCCTTGGCTCGGGCGTGACAACGCCCCGGTTGGGCTGTCCACAAGTGCCCGAGGTGCGGTGGTTTTAAGTCACCGAAGTGATCTTTTGGCATAGCCGATATCATTCGGTTTCAGCTGAGTTTTAGCAACGGGGAGGAAGGAGAAGAGTTCCTAGTACCTTGCCGTAGCTCGAGAGGGGACGGGAAGGCTATGATCGGCGCTCTCCGATCGATTCCGAGCTCCAGAAGGAGTTTGCCGGCGCTGAGTTCTTGCGGGGGAAGAAACGGGAGAGGCTTCGGCCGAGGAGGGGGGAAGACGCCTTAAGAAGGCTCTGAACCGCCTCACGCCCGCGCGTGGCCAAGCAGCTGCTGGCGCGGCGGCTCCCTCGGTGGCGATCACAGCGGCGGCTCGGCGACCCGAGTGAGAAAAGTCTCAGTCGGTTTGATTTGGAGTAGTGGCTGACATGTGGGTCCCACTTCCAATTTTAACCTCTGAAATTTACTCCTAATCACTGTTGTAAACAGTGAGCCCCAAAATACCCATGGTGATTCAAATTATTCACCCATGAGCCATTTGAATTGGTTAGAATTCAAATTGGGTTTGGTTTGAATGAATTTCAGCACAAGTTCAGTTTGGAATTCAAATAAAGTTTGAATTTGCCCCACTTAGCTCATGTCAAGATCAACTCCAAATGGAGTGAAAATTGGTGTGTGAGCTCACAAAAATGTGCTGACTAAGAATATGCCACCTATTTTTGAATTCATGGGATAAAACAGTTTGAATTTGAATATGCTTTCAAACTGCCCTCCTTCTAGCTATACCCAAAATAACCTCAAAAAGGTTTTGAATTTGGGTGAAACTGGTCATGGACATCCTTAGCAATGTGTAGGAGTTTTCGTATGTCCAGCCCCTCTATATCACATGTGGAAAATACCACTTTTGCAATATGTGAGTTTGTTTTCTAATGAGCATGTTGATGGTGGTTACTTGCTCTTCATTTGTGTTCATCATCTTTCCTCAAATGAGGTGTGTGTGTATGGTGATGAACACTTCAAATATGTGTCAAAAACTGAGGCCCTTACAATTTATCAGTCGGGCTTTTGCTTTATCGACCAACCGTTTTGTGAAGTGTCAGTGCAACAAGTGTCGTAACTTTTTCTGCAAGGAGAAGTTTGACATGGAACGAGATCTTTGTCGATTTGGTTTTGTGCCAGGTTATGAAACATCGTATGAGCATGGTGAGTTATATCATAGTAATGTTAATGTTAATGAAGTAGATGCTGATAACGAGGACAGAATGGAAGACATGGTTGAAGCACTAAAACGTGAATGTGGTGAAGGTACATCTATAGAAATTCCTGGACCCGAAATTCAAGAGTTCTATATAATTCTTTCCGCATCACATGAACAATTGCATGAGCACACTAAAGTGTCCGTCCTTTCAACCGTTACTCGTTGCATGTCTATAAAATCAAAGTACAATTTGTCGAACAAGTGCTACGATGATCTCTTAGATTTAATATCAGACATTCTTCCGATGAATCATAAGTTACCGAGGGACATGTACCAGTCAATGAAACTGATGGCAGGCCTTGGTATGAAGTACGAAAAGATTGATTGTTGTCATAACAATTGTATGCTTTTCTGGAAAGAAAATGCAAATCTGACACAATGCTCGGTTTGTAAAGAATCTCGATACATTGAGGCCACAAATGAGGACGGTGAATTGGTGAAGATAAAAGTGGTAGTGAAACAACTTCGTTATATGCCTCTTGCACCTAGGCTAAAACGGTTGTTTCTATCAAAATCAACCACGAGACACATGCGGTGGCATAAGGAAGGTGTGCACGAAACAAAGGGGGTAATGACACACCCATCTGATGGTCAGGCTTGGAAGGCGTTGGACTCTTTTGATCAATATTTTGCAAAAGATGCTAGAAATGTTCGTATTGGATTGGCCACCGATGGTTTCACCCCATTCAACACATCTTCTGCATCGTATTCATGATGGCCGGTTTTTGCTATACCATACAACCTTCCACCAGCTCTGTGTATGAAATATGAGTATATGTTCTTGTCTCTCATCATTCCCGGACGTAAACATCCAGGAAAACGTTTAGGAGTTTTTCTTCAACCATTGATTGAGGAGTTAAAAGAATTGTGGACTGGAGTAGAAGTGTATGATAGTTACAAAAAATAGAAATTCCACTTGCACGCAGCATACTTGTGGTCAATTCATGATTTTCCTGCATACCGGGTTTTTTCAGGATGGAGCACACATGGCAAACTTTGTTGTCCAATTTGTGGGTCGGACTCCGATTGTTTTAGACTTACTCATGGGGGCAAGGTGTGTTTTTTTATTGCCACCGACGATTTCCAGCAGCAAATCACCCATTTCGAAAGCAAGTTAATACATTTCGAAAAGATACTATTGTAACAAAAGGTCCGCCGAAACGTTTGGCTAGTGCTGAGATTGCTGCATGGCCCAGTCAACTTGTCCTTACAGATGATGGGTTTGTTGGTATTGGTCACGAACACAATTGGACTCATATATGTGGCTTATGGGATCTTCCTTATGCTAAGTCATTGTTAATGCTACACAATATTGATGTGATGCATCAGGAACGCAATGTAGCAGAAAGCATCATTAGTACACGTCTAAATTTCAAAAAGACAAAAGATAATTTGAAGTCCCGAAAAGATTTAGCAGATATTTGTAATCGTCCGTCTTTAGAAGTTAGGCAAGATGGTAGTGGAAAACAGAGAATGCCACGTGCTCCATTTTGCCTTAAAGTTAGTGAAAGGAAAGAAGTTCTGAAGTGGTTGCAACGACTGAAGTTTCCTGACGGATATTGTGCTGGATTGAGGCACACGACAAATCTTGAAATTTGGATACTAAATAATATTAAAAGCCACAATTATCATATAATGATGGAAAGACTACTTCCAGTAATGTTCCGTGGATATGTGCCTCAGGATGTGTGGAGAGTACTTGCGGAACTTAGTTTTTTTATAGACAATTATGTGCTAAAGAAATTACATTTCAAATAATGGAAAAATTGGAGAAAGAAATATCGTCACTCATATGCAAAATGGAAAAGGTATTCCCACCAGGATTTATGAATGTAATGCAACATCTACTTGTGCATTTGGCTTACGAAGCTAAAGTGTGTGGTCCCGTGCAATATCGATGGATGTACCACATTGAAAGGACACTAAAGAAACTTAGAGCAATGGTTTTGAACAAAGCAAGAGTAGAAGGGTGTATTGCAGAATCATTTGCACTGAAAGAGGTAGCATACTTCTCAAGTACATTCTTTACAGAGAAACATAATGTGTATGCTCCCACAACACGGTATCACATAGATGAAGAAACTCCTGCGGGAAATCTAAGTATTTTCTCGTGGAAGGGAAAAACGGTTGGTGGTAGCACTAGGCATGTGGTTTCAGAAGAAGAATGGAATTCATGTATGTTATACATGTACACAAACATCGAAGAGATGGCTCAATATTTTGTGTAGATGTTCCTTTCTAAATATCACATAGTAACACTTCATGATTTCTCATTTTTTATATGAGAGATGTTCTAATGTACTAATATTATTGCATTATGTAGCGAGTTCAACAAACAGTTTTGGAAGTATACGCGTCAACCAACAAGCAAACAATTAGATAAAATGCGTCGTGATGGCCTTCATGGGGGTCCTAACTTCGTCAATTGGTTTTCGAAGCATGTAATGTTTTCTTATTACATGTTACTTTTATCATTGACAAATTAATCTGATTAACATAACTGATATTTCATTTAATTTGTAGTGTAAATGGGTTCCAATTTCGTTTGGCCAAATTTGAAGCAAAACATCCTCTTGCGGCCATGACAAATAGTGGAGTTGTAACTAGAGCATGTGATGCAGAGGGGCATGAAACTAACTATTATGGGATTATCCAGAACATTGTGGAGTTTAAATTTAGTGGTTCCAAAGATCTTAGAGTTACTTTCTTCCATTGTGACTGGTTTGATAATAACAAGGGAACACAACAAGATGAATTCGGTATAGTAGAGGTGAAACATTAAAATAAACTTTGTGGATGCGATAATTATGTTCTTGCTCATCAAGTTGAGTTGGTTTACTACCTAGCGTATCCTTGTCCAAAATTGAGTGCGTGGTGGGTCGTGTATAAAGTTAATCCACGAGAACGGTTATATGCCCCCGGTGATGCTGGTTATCAAGAAGAACAGGATGAAGTGTAACCCGTATTAGCTTACCGGAAAACTAACTAGGATGATAATCCATCATCTTTTAATATAGATGATGGTTTAGGTCTTGATACATTAGTTGCTGATAATGAAGACAATGATGTAGAAGAGCAAGTAGTGATTAAAACAAAGAGACCTCGCACTAAAAAAGTTAAGGTGGGACAGAAGAAGAAAGTTGGTCGACATGTTACCGAAGCAACATCGGATCATGATGAATTTTAATCATATAAATAATATATTTTTTATTTGTATTTATTTGTACTACTTTTTGTTATATCACTATTTATTTATTTATAATTAATGTTTTTTTCCAACAGGATGCCACGTGGTCTGAAGAATATCGCTAAGGGGCTCTTTGGCTCCTCAAGTAAGAGTAGTAGCAGGTATGCTAGCTCTTCTCGTAGCCATGAGTCTCTTTTTCACAGTACCGCATCAAATAATAGTAGACGAGAAGCATTCAGAAGATGCATGGAAGAAGCTCACGAACAGGTAAATTTATTTATAATTTTATTATATTTAGCATTATATAATTATGTGAAATTTAATTCCCCTAATTTCAGGTGGACGAAGAGGTCCAAGAAGAGGTTCAAGAGGAGAGTCAGGAGGAGCGTCGAGAAAATCAAGGTGGAGGAATTTCTACGGGGCAGGAACAACAATCAGGGGTAAGAGCATATATTGATGAGGAAGCAGCGGAAGAAGCCAAGGATGATGATGGGGATGACACAGATGTGGGAGACTTGCCACAATCATTTAGATACCGGTCTTCAAACACTCTACCGCTGGCTGTGCCTTTACAACAAAGATTACGGATCGCTCCTGTCAGCGACTGGTTAGTAAATATACTTAGTATTGAATTGAATAAACAAAATATATAACTTAGTATTGAATTTCGTTTCATTTATTTGAAGGCAATGGGATGACTTGGATTGGGATGGACGACAACACCGGAGACAGCCTAATGCGGTTTTGGGTGCTATATGTCGTCACCATTATCCAGGTCTTGTCATTGTGAAAGGTGTTGAGAAACACGCAACAAGTTGGGAGCACTACAAAATTGCTCCTCATGTTGTGCATGAAAATATTGCAGGAGCTGTCTGGCATGATTTTTTGGTATGTTTTACATATATTGCATCATATTTATCTTAATTAAATTTTCATTACTGCATATAACATTTTATTTGTAGGAACGATATCGCTTGCCGGACGACCATGACGCTGCTCTCGAGTCTAGAGCACACAAAGTCTTCCGTAAAGCTGCGCGAAAAGTTGTCAATGACATGATGTCAAATGCTCGAATATCGGTTGTGTGCTTATAGTATAAGGAGAAGCTTGGACAAATGATGAACAAGACAATGGGAGCTTCAAAAATTTACCTAGACGACAATCAATACCATCAGGTAATGATTCCTTGGATGGTAAAGTGTTCTGATGATTATTACACTTTATGTACTTATTGGTCATCGAGTGAGTATCGAGAGAGATCTAACTCCAAAAGAATCAACCGTGAGTCTGGTGGTCAAGTTCTCCATCGTTATGGTGGAGATGGTCATATTCGTCTTTCGAAAAGAATGGTGAGTTTTAGTTCATTTACAATTTGTTATTATAATGTTAGATTTTATAGCAATATATTTATAATATATCTCTGTAGGCTGCTCAAAGTGGCGAGGAGCCTTCTTTCATCGATACTTATATAAGAGGATATAGAGGCTCAGATGACAGCTAGTTGTGCACACCGACAGCAACTCAGAACTTGGTATGTTATATTAATCAATTTTATTATGAAACAATATAAATAGTTGGCTTACTTAATTTTTCTTGTGTGTAGGAGAAATATGCTAAAGAGATGGCTAGACGTCATGGAGATGACTATGATTGGAGAAAAGAAGATGTCGATGTCGTGGCTTTGTACCAATCTGGTGGAGGAAGGCCTCATGGGAGGTGAACTTTTACTAACCTCATATTCTTTTATTCACATACTAAACTTGCTTCGTGTGTTATCTTATAATCATGTCAAATTTGTTTGTGTAGGTATTCAATGTTCAATGGTGTGATGAACATTGATGTGGTTCTTTCGATGTCACAATCAACACAGAGCGGGGCAAGTTCTTCTCGACGTACGCATACTAGAGATGAGTCAAGGTTCAAACAAATGGAAGAGGAGCAAGCTGCATTGAGGGAACATATGAGACAACAGGAAGATCGCATGAGACGACAGGAAGAGTGCATAAAAGCACAAAATGATTACTTTGCGAACTTGAAAGCATGGCAACAATCGATGCAGGTAAATTGTTATAAGAGTTTAAGAATTTATGTTAATATTTAAAGAATAAGTATGCTAAAAATTTCAAAATGAATTTAGGGATACTTTTCTCAACTTGGATTGTCTGTCGCTATACCACCGCTACCAACACCCCCACAGCTACCGACATCTCCATCGATACCGGTGCTTCCACAACTTCCTGCTGTTGGAACATAGGTAATAATATATACTCGTAATGTTATTTTCACTTTTATAAACGATTAATATATTTATAACATGTATCTTTATTTTTCATTAGGGATCATCCTCAAGACCACAAAATTTTCTGAGTCCTGTTGCAAATTTGCCCACATCATCTACAGGAGAATGGTGTGGAGGAGAAGACTTCGTTGATCAGTTGTTCGCTCCGGGTGGTAGCAACTAGGTGAGTTGTTAAAATAATCTAAGATGTATTTAGAGTCCTTTTGTCATATATCTGTTTCCGCTTCTGTTTTTCAAAACAATATGTTACTTTTCATTTAAATCTTATCAAATTGGTTCTAATGTATAAATCGGTGATACAGGAAGAACGGCGAGCGGGATGAGCTGATGAGTTGTCAGTTGAAATTATTGTGAGCTGTGTAGTAACGTTTCAATTTGAATTGAACTCGTTGTGACTTGTAATGTGATTATGTAATATGTGCACTAAACTTGTTTTGATTATGTCATGTTTTCATGTGAATTGAAAATGGTTGTGAGTTGTCATGTGATTGTGTTGATATTTTGATCTGAGATATTATTTATGTGCTGTAATTAAATAATTAGGTTATACATCATTATTTTCGTGGGTTTTAAAGGCACACGAAAATAATTAGGTCTTATTTTCGTGGGTTTTCAGATGGCCCACGAAAATATGTCCTCATTATTTTCGTGGGTTTCCAGTGACCCATGAAAATAATGGGCCTTATTTTCGTGGGTTTTTAGGTGGCCCACGAAAATAAGTCCTCATTATTTTCGTGGGTTTGCAGTAACTCACGAAAATAATAGGCATTATTTTAATGGGTTTATCCTTGACCCACGAAAATAGTTCCTCATTATTTTCGTGGGTTTGCAGTAACCCACAAAAATAATGGGCATTATTTTCATGGGTTTATCCCTAGCCCACGAAAATAGTTTTGTTTAATTTCATGGGTTTTTCTGGCCCACGAAAATATGTATTGTCGTGAGCTTGATAAGACCGACGAAAATAAATTTATTTTCGTGAGCCACCCACGAAAATACGTGTATTTTCGTCGGCTTATATTCGTGGGCCGAAAACCCACGAAAATAAGGTCCAAACCCACGAAAATACTTATTTTCGTGGGTTTGGACCTTATTTTCGTGGGTTCTTGGCCCACAAAAATAGATCGTATTGTTGTAGTGATATGAGGCTCTCTACGGTCGCAAGTGTCGCACCCCATTGAACTGGTGCGAGTCCGGTGAAAGGGTCATGTTCGGAATTGATGTGGTGAACGACGCCGAAGAGCGCGTTCGGATGATTCAAGCGAACTTGAAGGCCACTCAATCCCGGCAGAAAAGTTACGCTGATTAGAGGCGTATGCCACTACACTTCGATGTCGGGGAACATGTGTACCTCCGTGTATCCCCGATGAATGGCGTGCACCGATTCGGCATAAAGGGGAAACTCGCTCTGTAGGATCGAAGTACACGTGTAAAGCTACCAGAGGGGGGTGAATGGTACATAAAAACTTTTCAGCGGAAGCAACAAAACACCCCTCAGCAGAAAACCGATCTGTTAAAGAAACTGTGAGTGCGACTAATCTAGACGTGTTCAACTGTGAGAAAACTAGTATAGATTGTAGAGAATCAAGTAACGAAGACTCCACAACAAGAATCATGAAAATCCATTGAGAGAAACTCAAGTTACGATCGAAAGATCGAACAAAGGTCAATCTGTCCTACACGAGAAAAATAGTTCTGGAATACTGCAAAGAAACTCGTGTAGATACGAAACCACAAATTCAATAACCGTGAAAGCTTCACAGATGATATATAATCAAGTTGTGAAGACAACCCAAAATGAATCACATCAATTGGATCTGTAAAACTCGAGTTATGATAAAACCACCGAAGCAAGGTAGTGCTGAACAGTAACTCGACGAGAAAAACTTGTCTGAAAAAAGTCGGATGAACAAGGCACAAAAGTTCCTTCAGAATACGAATTTTATTTATCAAAACACAAGAGGAACAGCCCCAAAGTCGTGCTCCACGAGCTCTGACCTCCCTTGCTTATATAACCAGCCTAAGGCCAACCCAATTCAAACTAGGACTCCTGCTCCTACTTGATTCAAACTGTAACTTTCCAATACTGCTCAAGACTCTTCTACGCGTAGATAGAAGCAATCTTAAGACTTCCGAACACCTTAGTAACGTCCCAAACATTTATAAAACAACTCAAATTCGTGACCCACACGAAATCCTATCATAACCAACTTAAAACTTTCCATATTTGAGTCAAACACGACTCAGCCGCAGCCTGAGTCCATAACCTAGTCGGTTGGACCTTTCCGACCAATTCTTTACGTCCACGTCTCTTCATCACGCCTTGGAACCATGCAGCCACGTCCATGCACTCCTTGCACACGTGCAAACATCTTCCAACAATGTCCAAGATATCTTCATATGCATTGTTCTTGATTCAAACATACTGTGCAACCTCCCGATCAACTCAACCACAATTCCTCCCGAACTTGGTTGTTGAAACTCATCTCCTCCCTAACACTAGTTCAATGGATCCCGTCACGAGCCATGTATTGAACTCAAGCAACACCTGCACATGAATAAACAACCAATATTTCCGAGCACAAGTCCTCGACTTGACTCTCCTTAGTTCCGAAACTACAACATCTTACGTGAGCACCTCACATAAGCATGTTGTAAACCATAGCAAAATGATATCAGCCATAACCACCAAAACACACCATAAACTTAGTAAAATAATACTAAGCAAACATTCCATAAGAGTAAAGCAAGTTCAAAACATTGCAAGTTAAAAGCAGAACCGTTGCAATCAAGCTCCGAACCTTACCAAAGCTAACCGGACCTTGAACCGGAGCTTACCAAAGCTAGTCGGACCCAGCGCCGGAGCTTACTAAAGCTTAGTCAGACCTAGCACGGAACTTACCAAAGATAGTCGGACCTAGTACCGGAGCTAGCAAAAACAAGTCGGACCTAGCCAAAATAAGTCAGACCTAGACAAAGCAAGTTGGACCTTACATCGGACCTTGCCGGAGCTACCCAAAACAAGTCGGACCTATCGTCGGACCTTGTAGGAGCTCGAACCTAGAGTCGGACCTTGTTAAAAAGGTGTTTTGGTAGTATTCAAAACTTTTATCATCAAAGCCAATGTATTCAGCACACATAGGTCTCACAATCTCCCCCTTGATGAATGCATTGGCAACACCACTTAAAATCCTAACATTGGCTTATTCACATGAAAAGTTTTGAAAACAATTTCTCCCCCATTGTAAATCAGAAATAAAATAAGAAGAAAAACAAAAATACCAAAAAAAAGAAGAATCGTGCCAAAACACTTGTGAATGTGTGCAATGTGTGATCAATTTCTCCCCCTTTGACAATGTATTCAGCAAGGTACAAAAGAGAAATTTTAATTTGTTATGAGCACATTATAACATATACATATAAAATAAAACTCATACAAATCATACTATCAAGTAACTTACACTATCACATCAATGAGATACATAAAGTAGTGTAAGCCATGCTAGAGATCAAGTGTAATTTTCAATTTAAGCAAGTCATGATCTCACAAACTTAACTATTTCAAGACCTGAAAGCATGACACTTGTTGCTGCATTTTATTTATCATTTAAAGCACAAATTTTGATCTTATGACATTTGCAAGAGATTATATATGCAGCATCAGCCTTATTCTAACCAACCAAGCTAAGCCTATGTCATTTGATAGTCAGAAGTTTAAGGACATGGTTTTAGTCATACACAACTCCTTTCAAGTTCATATCTAAGTGCAATGATAAGCCATCTCAAAAGAAGTGTGATGCATGCATATTCTCTTGATCTTTTCTCATTTTTTTATTTGAACATAAAAACTCAACATGTGAGTTGATTACTTGATTAACTCTTTATGATTAAAAGCAATTGTGAGCATGCAACAAGTTCAAAACAGAAACAAAGTTCGACCATGACCAGATTTAGTGTAAGTAATTATTCCAATTACTAGACATGGTAAAAACTACAAAATGTATAACACGAATAATATAGTAAGAACTTTCAGCATGAAAAAGGAATCACAAAGTCATATATGCATGAAATACTATGCTCATATTATTTTAATTTCAGATTCACACATAGACTTCCCAAGTTTCATAATTCTCCCTCAATTTAAGCCATGAGGATGCATAACCCCTATTTCACTATGAATGTAACAAAAACGAGTGAAATCCAAAGGTTTTGTAAAAATGTCAGCCAATTGTTGTTCGGTATCTACATGGTGAAGCACAATGTTCCCTTTTTCGACATTATCACGGAGAAAGTGATACCTAATGTCAATGTGCTTAGTTCTCGAATGTTGCACGGGGTTTTTAGCAATGCAAATGGCACTAGTGTTATCACAAAACAGTGGAACACTATCTAGATCAACCCCATAGTCCTTAAGTGTTTGAACAATCCAAAGGATTTGTGAGCAAGCACTAGCAGCAGCTACATATTCAGATTCAGCTGTGGATTGTGCAACTGAACTTTTTTTCTAGAGGACCAGGCGACAAGTGAATTACCAAGAAAATGACAAGCACCAGAAGTACTTTTCCTATCAATCCTACAACCCTAAAATCAGCATCGGAAAAAGCTTTCAAAGTAACGGTTGAGGAACAAGGAAGAAAAATGCCAAATTCTTGAGTTCCATGTAAGTACCTGAGAATCCTTTTGACGGCTTGACGATGTGAAGCACGTGGGGAGGCTTGAAACCGTGCACAAAGACATACGCTGAATTGTATGTCCGGTCTTGATGCCGTGAGATACAAAAGTGATCCGATCATGCTTCTATATTCTTTTTGATCAACGGGATCACAATCTTCATCAAGTTCAAGTGTTGTTGCTGTTCCCATTGGTGTCCGAAGAGGCTTGCTTTTGTCCATGTTGAAGCGCCTTAGGAGATCTTTTGAATACTTTGTTTGATGCACAAAGGTACCCTCCTTGGTTTGCTTGATTTGCAGCCCCAAAAAGTACATGAGTTCTCCCATCATACTCATCTCAAATTCTGAACTCATCATAGCTGAAAACTTGGACACAAGATCATGAGAAGCACAACCAAAGATAATATCATCCACATACACTTGAACGAATAATGAGTCATTGCCATGCTTAAGCATAAAAAGAGTTTTATCAACTTTGCCCATGGTAAACCCCTTTTCAAGTAAGAATGTTTTTATCCTATCATACCATGCTCTAGGGGCTTGTTTGAGACCGTACAAGGCTTTGGACAGTTTGTAAACATGATTAGGAAAATTTGGATTTTCAAAACCAGGTGGTTCTTTGACATAAACCTCCTCATCTATGTAGCCATTAAGAAAAGCACTTTTAACATCCATTTGATATAGCTTAAAACCTTTAGATGCAGCAAAAGCTAACAAAATTCTTATGGCTTCTAATCTAGCAACAGGAGCAAAAGTTTCATCAAAATCTAGACCTCCAACTTGTGTGAAACCTTGAGCAACCAACCTAGCCTTATTCCTAACCACAACCCCATCCTCACTTTGTTTATTTTTAAACACCCATTTAGTTCTAATTAAAGTGTGACCTTGAGGTGGAGGTACAAGTTTCCAAACATTATTTCTTTCAAAATTTTCTAACTCTACTTGCATGGCAATAATCCAAGATTCATTAGTGAGTGCGTGTGATATATCTTTGGGTTCAAAAGAAGCAACAAAAGCAGAATGAGCATGAGAATTGGGGTCGAAAAACCTGAATCTTGTAACTCATTCATGCAAGCTTCCAATAATTTGTTGTGGAGGAATACTTTTGAGAATCCGGAGGGGAGTGGACACTTCACAAGTTTCTTTTTCTTCATGTTCATCACAAATAGATGAGCTTGTGACGTGAGGAGGATCTGGACCAGCAATGGTGGTCGTCGGTGCTGGCTGTGAATCAAGATCAGGAGCTGGAACAATGTCATTAGCTCCTGATTTTTCAGGCAGTAGCATTACTTTTTCATCTTCTTCGATGAAAATACTCTCCCCCTGCGGATATGGGTCTGGTCCTGCAATATTAGAGCTAGTACCTGGGCTATCTTCATTAAAAGAAACCTCACAAGTCTCCACAATTTTGCTAGTGTCATGTAAAAGCACACGGTAGCCTCTAGTATGAGATGGATTAACCAAGAAACATGCCATCAATGGATCTAGGTTCAAATTTATCAAGATTACCTTGTTTCTTAACAAAGCATTTGCAACCAAAGACCCGGAAGTGTGACACTAGGCCTATGTCCAAACCGAAGTTTATATGGTATTTTACCTAGCATTTACCTCCGAAGGATTGAACACGTGAAGGTCCTACGGTGTCAAGGTGTAAAAAGTTGACCCGGTTCAGTTGTCATGGTCATTGTGAGAGGAGCAGGTGAACCTGCAACCATCTTAGCATGTCTACAAGAAGAGCACACAATTTCTTTGTCCCCTTTAAGCATAGGCAGCCCACGTATGCGATCAAGAGCACTAACACGTGTGAGATGATCAAAGCCTACGTGATCAAGTCTACGATGCCAAAAATATAAATCTTTGGAATCATTTGCAACTAGACATCTATGCTTAGAGGAAGACATTCAAAATCAGCTTTAAAAACTCTTCCAAACCGAGACATGTTAAAAATAAGCTCACTATTTGAACCTACAACTTTGCAGCAGTTTTTATTGAAAATAATTTCCAGATTTTCATCTAGAAATTGTGAAACAGAAAGCAAGTTGTATTTCAAATTTTTGACAAGTGCCACATCCTTCAAAGTGTAGTGATTATTTACTCTAACCGAACCCTTAGCAATTATAGGAGTTGAAGAATTATCGGCAAAAGTAACATTCTCTACACGTGACACAAAAGAGAGAGAGGAGAACCATTCTTTGTTACCGGTCATGTGGCATGAGCAACCTGAATCCACAATCCAAATGTTCTCCTTCCTCAAGCGTATAACCTACATAGAAGCACAATACGTCGATGACTCAATACTGGGGTTAGTTAAAAGACATTTAGGAATCCATTACTGAGTCACACAACGTCCAACAGGAATAACATGCGAAAGCTGAGATAAAACAGCAGGTTTATGAGTCAAAGTTTGAGATTTTTTGTTCTTAACTACTGACCTATGAGGTTTTACTTGTGTAGCACAAAGATCAGTAGCTCCGGAGGCAAAAACAGAAGGTCTGGAGGCAAAAACTGAAGCTCCGGAGGTAAACTTTGAATATTTCTGACTCATAACAGCAGGTTGCATGTTCCTGACATTCGGTTTAGTCTGTGCAGCAAATTTTGCATGAGAGTTATAAGATCTAGCTTGCATTCTTTCCTTTTTTTGTTGTTTAGCTAGTCTATAACAAAAATCTATGACATGACCATCTCTACCACAATAGGTACAATGAAAATTTAACTTTGTGTTCATGTCTAAAGGAGCATGCAGTATGCTTATTTGAACCTGAATGTGACAACACTCCTACAGATTTAAAAACCACTTCTTTTTGTTTAGGAACTGTTTGAATCAAACCACTTCCTAATGATTTTACAATTTTAGGTGGATGTTCCTTAGCATGAGCATGTGAATCAAAACCTAAACCAGTTTTATCATTGCAAGACTTGGAAGAATTCAGCAGCAAGTTTAGGTTCTTATTCCCATTACAAAACCGATCTAATGTCATATGCATGTTATCAAGTTTATTTGATAGATCAAGACAATTTTCACATGAAGTTTTTCCTTTTAATTTGCAATTGGAACAATATTTAACTTCATGAGAACGTAAAGCATTGTTCAATATAGAAATTTCTTTCATAGCATCTTGTAGTTTCTTATCAAGATCATCGCAAGTAGAACAATGCAAATCAATTGTAGAACAACAAGCATCTTTCAAGTTTTTATCATTAAGTGCAGCAAGCTTTTTGTTCTTTTCGATCTCAAGTTCAAGTTTATCAAGTGTGTAGGTGTGTGCACTTCTTAGAGAGGACAATTGTTCATATATTAAATCACATGAGGAACAAGAATCATCACTAGGAATCAAGGATTTTAAACGATTAATTTCAGATTCTAGTGACTCAATTTTAACAGCATTGTCCCTAACCTTTTTGTCCTTTTTCTTAACAATAATAGTGGCACGAGAAATAGCATCACACATTTCTTCGCAAGTAGGACATACCTCTTCGTTGTCACTGTTGTGTTCTGCATCCTCCATACTCGATTTTGATTTGCCCGCCATAAAGCACAAGTTTGCCAGATCATCTTCATCACTTCCAATGTCTAAATCACTCGAGCCAAGTTCTTGAAGTGCGGTGATGAAACTATTTATCAGTTTGCGTCCTGTAAAACCCTTCTTTTTCTTGTTGGTGTTGCCAAAAGAGGACTTGACTTTATTCTTCTTTTCATCACGGTTAGAAGTACCTGAAAGGTCAGGGCAATATGTACGAACGTGTCCTGTCTTACCACATTCAAAGCATCGTTGTGGTCCGGAGCTTCCTCTCCTTCTAGTTCTCACATTTTGCTATGCTTTTGAGAACCAAGTAGAAAGAAGTAATAGCTCCTCCTTTAAAAACTCCTCAATCTGTTCCAGGGTTAGTGAAGACACCAAAGCAAGTGTATTGCTAGATGATTGGCCGGAGCTAGGCATATCACATTGTGAGACAAATGCAATAGTCTTATTTGGGTTCATACGTGATATAATGTCAATTTCATGAGTTTTTAGCTTAAAATAAAGCACATCTAATGTAAGAGTACTCATGACAGTGGATTAACGTATGGATGTTACTTTCATCTCCCAAATTGACATGTCAAATGCACTTAGTAATTGCCTAGCATTTTCAGCATCTGCTGAGAATTTTATTAAAGCGAGCAAAGAGGTCATCAATGGACTCACCGGGTTGCATCTCAAAGTGCGTGTATTCTTTCCTGAACATATCCTTTCTTACCTCCTTGATCGTGTTGGATCCTTCGTAGTGGTCACAAAGTGCTCTCCACACATCGTACGCCGATCAGAGGTGTGCAATACGGTCGAAGTCGCTCTGAGTTAGTCCTTGTATGATCAAGTTCCGAGCCTTGTTGTTGTTGTCGACATCTCTCATGTTTGTAGCCGTGACTTGATCGTTTGAAGGCACATCGTAAGGCTTGTACACCTTTGCTCATATTGCAAAGCCTTGCGCCTGGATGAAAGCTTCCATGCGTGCCTTCCAAACCTGAAAATCAATACCACTAAACACACAAGGTTTGACAGAGTATTTCTCCATGATGATTAGTCAAAACACGTGCAAATCACAAAATTTAGAGCAACCTGGCTCTTATACCAATTGTAGGATCAAAGTACACGTGTAAAGCTACCAGAGGGGGGTGAATGGTAGATAAAAACTTTTTAGCGGAAGCAACAAAACACCCCTCAGCAGAAAACCAATCTGTTAAAGAAACCATGTGTGCGACTAATCTAAACGTGTTAAACTGTGACAAAACTAGTATAGGATGTAGAGAATCAAGTCACGAAGACGTCACAACAAGAATCATGAAAATCCGTTTAGAGAAACTCAAGTTACGATCGAAAGATTGAACAAAGGTCAATCTGTCCTACGCGAGAAAAACAGTTCTGGAATACTGCAAAGAAACTCGTGTAGATCAGAAAGCACAAACTAAATGACCGTGAAATTTTCATAGATGATAGATAATCTAGTTGTGAAGATAACCCAAAAATAATCACATCAATTGGATCTGTAAAACTCGAGTTATGATAAAACCACCGAAGTAAGGTAGTGCTGACCAGAAACTCGACGAGAAAAACTTGTCTGAAACAAGTCGGACGAACAAGGCATAAAAGTTCCTTTAGAATACGAATTTTATTTATCAAAACACAAGAGGAACAGCCACAAAGTCGTGCTCCACGAGCTCTGGCCTCTCTTGCTTATATAACCAGCCCTAAGGCCAACCCAATTCAAACTAGGACTCCTGCTCCTACTTGGATTCAAACTGTAACTTTCTAATACTGCTCAAGACTCTTCTACACGCAGATAGAAGCAATCTTAAGACTTCCAAACACCTTAGTAACGTCCCAAACATTCATAAAACAACTCAAATTCGTGATCCACACGAAATCCTATCATAACCAACTCAAAACTTTCCATATTTGGGTCAAACACGACTCAGACGCAGCCTGAGTCCGAAACTACAACATCTTACGTGAGCACCTCACATTAGCATGTTGTACACCATACCAAAATGATATCAGCCATAACCACAAAAACACACCAAAAACTTAGTAAAATAATACTAAGCAAACTTTCCATAAGAGTAAAGCAAGTTCGAAACATTGCAAGTTAAAAGCAGAACCGTTGCAATCAAGCTCCGAACCTTACCAAAGCTAACCGGACCTTGACCGGAGCTTACCAAAGCTAGTCGGACCCAGCGCCGGAGGTTACTAAAGCTTAGTCGGACCTAGCACCGGAGCTAGCAAAAACAAGTCGGACCTAGCCAAAATAAGTCAGAGCTAGACAAAGCAAGTCGGACCTTACATCGGACCTTGCCGGAGCTACCCAAAACAAGTCGGACCTATCGTCGGACCTTGCAGGAGCTCGGACCTAGAGTCAGACCTTGTTAAAAAGGTGTTTTGGTAGTATTCAAAACTTTTATCGTCAAAGCCAATGTATTCAGCACACATAGGTCTCACACGTCCCCGGTTTATTGGACCCTTTGCTATCACCGAGAAGTGTGGGCCAGTGGCGTATCGACTAGAACTACTGGCGTCGCTCGTGGGTGTTCATGACATTTTCCATGTTTCACAACTACGGAAATGTATGAAGTATACGGCTGCCGTTCCCACCGAAGATATTGGCGAGTTGCAACCGGATTTGACATATGCTGAATATCGGGTGGGATGTAAAAGCCCAAGAGGTCACTTGCTAAAAGGTCCATCACATCACCACACCACAGCTAACTTAGTGGTTAGCTCATGAACATTTGAGAAGAGCAAGAAAACAAAATCAAGAGGGTGATTAGAGGGGAAACCCATAACTCCAAAAGTAGGAGT
The DNA here is from genome assembly GCA_030760725.1 of Neostapfia colusana. Lineage (NCBI taxonomy): Eukaryota > Viridiplantae > Streptophyta > Magnoliopsida > Poales > Poaceae > Neostapfia > Neostapfia colusana. Next base: position 23,012,581 of record JASWHV010000019.1, on the reverse strand, counting down.
TCATACACATAAACCTGAAAGGCTGAGTTCACCCCTAGAACTTAAATATTCTTGGGAAGGCTCAGGCCAAGTTTCATGCAAATCCAAAATCTTTTGAGCCACTTTTGGAGGCATTTGAAAAAGGGGCTATTTGAATGCAATTTCAAGTTTCAGCTAGTTTTCATCACTTGAATTCAAAAGTTGACTTCATATTCAAACTAAGCACATTTTTCAGAGTTAGTCTACCAATTTTCGTCCTCATTGGAGTCCATCTTGTCGGGAGCTAAATTCGCATGAATTCAAAATTGAATTTGAATTCCAAATTCAAACGTGAAGCAAATTTAGCCAAATCAACTTCAAGTTGCAGAATTCAAATTTCATTCCATGACTCTGTGGCAAAGTCTACCATTCAATTTTGAGTGGTTGATATATTTGCAGCAGAGGGGGAGGGGAAGGAGTAGAGGGGAGAAAAGGGCCCACATGTCAGTCAAGCCACTGAGTGAAGCAACACCCGCGCACGCTCTGTTCTCCGGGTCTCCGCGGCGGTTGCCACCGAGCTGCTCAGGTTGCCACCTCCTCAGCGCATGATGGGCTGGTGCACCACAGCTGCTGCTTGCTCACGAAGGCACCCAGAACGCTGCAACCCACGGACCGTGCTCTGTTTCACCGCTCGACAAGGAAAAGCCACTGCTCACCGCCATCTCTGAAATTCGATTGGGAGATGACCAAACTCGTGCCCCCGAGCTCCCCGAGCTGAACAAACGGCGCGGAAGGATCCTCTCCTACCTTCTCCACACACCACTGGGCTAGCCAAGTTTCCCTACACCGAGAACACAACTTCCTCCACGGCGACCTAAACAAACCGGCGACTGGATGTCCATGGACAGCTCTCCACAAAGGTTTTCACGCCTTAGCAAGCATGGTCACGGGAGCGCACTGCCTTGGTGCTGCTTACATCCAAAACTTGGAGCAAGCCGTGAACCCTAGCGCTGAATTTGTCGTTCTTCTCCCGGAGCACCTCCACGGACCTTTCAGTATGGAATTCCAAAATTCGCACTCAATTCTCGCTTAGAGTTCATCAAATCGTGAACAAAGGAGCTAGAGTAATCGGCGACCAACTTTTCTTCACAACCCTAGCCTTAAACGCCATGTAGACCGATCAATTTCCATTTTTTCGAGCTCAACCATGGTGGCACCAATCAGGCGCACGGTGCGAACCCATTTAGAGGTGTTTTCACGCACCGGTTCTTACTTGCTGAGTTTCCCTAACATCCAAGGATGATCTAGAGCCGATCACTCGAGCGTTTGGCGGGTTAGAACCACCAGCCGACAGCTCCGGACCTCTCCTGAGGCCGCCGCACGTCGCCGGCACGTTTCTGGTTCCTAGTGCCCACGCAGACCCCACCAACCGATTCCCCGTAGTTGCAGACCCATAGGCGGCGAGCCTCAGGCCGAGAGGCGGCCAGGAATGCCGGTCCGGCGATCTCCGGTGGAGGTCCGGCGAGGGAGCAGCGCGGGAGCAGGAAATAACCCGAGGAGGATGAAGACTCAGGTGGGTCCCACGTGTCAGTGACCGATAGTTTTAAATCTCGGATCGGATGTGGCTCGGGATTTCGTGTGATTATGCAGGATACTCTGCGGACTCCCGTGTGGTTTGGCTGTAGAGCTGACACGTAGCCCTGGGATCCACCAGCTGGTTTAAACTTTTATTTGAATTTCAGAATTTGGTTCAAAATTCAACTAGCTATAACTTTTGCTAGGAAGCTCCAAATTAAGTGAACCAAATTTTGTTGGATTCATATTTCCGAGTACTTTCCAGAAAACAAGTTTCAGCTCATGAAACTTATTTTTTTTCAGAATTAATTCCCTAAAATTTAAACTGTTGGGAATTTTATCTGGGGAATTTCTTGGTGGAAAATTCTGAAATTTGGCTGGGATGTTCATTTGAAAATCCTTGAGTCACAGTAAAAATTTCAGATCCATCCAACTCATTTCGTCCCCTAATGGTGTGATTAAGTGAACTACTCTGAGAAAATGGAAAATGCACAGAAACATTTTTCAGATATTCTCAAATCTTGTTTAGCCCATAACTTCATCTAGGATTCTTCAAATGACATGAAACCAATTCCATTAGAACCATTTCAGACTCTAGTTTCCATAAAGTAATGTTTAAGCCATGAAAGTCCCTGGAAATCGTTAGAGGCTCTACTAATGACCAAATAGGCTTTTATTTTTACAGAGCTCAAATGAACTTTGTTTCAAATGAAACTTGGTCGAGCCTCTGGTAAGGACCCTAACAAGCCACCATAAAAATTTCAGAGCCAAAGGGGAGAGCTAGATAGAGTTATGGTCTTTACATATTCAATTTAACACATTGCATTTAAATTCACATATAGTATATTGCTTACGTGTAGTCGCTGAAGGCAAGGAAACTCCAAAAGTGTTGGACTTTCTCCTTCCGGATGAAGCACTAACCACTGACCCGCAGCAACAAGGAAAGCCCCGGTTTGCATTAACAAGTTTTATAAAGTTTTTCTTTATGTGTACTTAGCATGAGTTATGTTTGTGCATTAGGTGTAGGATGGATGAAATCCAAGTGCATAACCAGATTTTTCCTACAAGAGTGAGGGTAGTGTCTAAGTCCTCGAGTATTCAGGCTGTGCTTAATGTTCATAGAACTTCGGTACAAGTCGAGTAGATGGAATCTACTCGCGAGTATAGGCTATGGGACACACGGGATTGGTTCGAGTGATGTGAGATCACTTTAGTAAGAAAATGAGACTAGGCAGGGGCTAGGGCGCAGCAAGGGGAAGTCTTGTGGGCGCAGCCCTGTCCTTGTCGATTGAGGACCGATCTGTGTGCGGCCCGGCCGAACAAGTATTGAACGTACCGAAGGCATATCGGATATATGGGCCCCGATAAGCCGATGTAACATATACCTCCGGGCGTCGAGGCATAACGCACTGATTTATAGGTGTAGGTTGAGGGCAGCAAGGTGGAAATCCACTAATGGGCATAGAGAGATGCTCCGTGTAGGGAACCTCCTGTACATTTGGGTGCAACCGGTTCGACGTTTGGGCTGTTTGGTGAAAGGTTGTCCCGTGCGACATCGAGTGAGCATGCTGTGCAGCTCCATGGGTGGGCGTATGTGACGTGCTATTTGGGTATCCCTGCAGGTGTATATCGAGTCGATTCACCGTCCTTCACGGTGATGAGTACCACTTGTTCACTGCATCGTGACGTAGATAAATTATGGAATATTATGATTCAATTCTGCTAAGATGTATAACTTGTACTGCTACATGTGTGCCACCAAATATCGCTTACTAAAATTCAGATTCATGAACTGATAACTTGTGGCTAAAAGGTGAAGTAAGGATGAACTTGTAGGCGTGTCTATTTGCTGCAGTTTACCATCCCATGTTCGTTGTGAACTGCATGTAGAGTTTCATGCATAGGTGAGTTGGTTAAGTCTTGTTGAGCCATCGTGCTCACGGTTACTGCTATAAGTGTTTTTCAGGTGAGGACAACCCCACAGAATCGGGGTACGAGTGCCCCGGTGAGGGCTACCCTCTGTCGGGGACCACGGCTGAGTGGGAGCCGTACACGCCACGCTGAGCTGCAGATTAGAGCTAGTGTGGGTTGTCCACAGGGCTGGACAACCGACTTTTGCTAGTTAGGTGGGCGTGAGTTGTATAAATGTAGCTTTCGCTGTTGTAACCTCTATACTTAGTTCTAAACTGAAGGTTTGTACTACTTGGTACATATTCAGTTGTTTTTCTATGTAATACAATGTCTTTCTTATGATGTGTGCTGTCGGGTGTCGCATCGTGCAGCACCACCCTCTGAGATCCTGGGAGTATGGATTCCGGTCCGTCACACAGTCATCAGCCGCATGCTTCAAATGCGGTCACCCAGGACACTTCGCCAACAACTGTCCTGAGAGGAAAGGCAGCGGAGTGGCACCACAGTTTCCGGGGAGGAATCAGCCCCAGAACCCCATTAATGCGAGGCGAGAGAATCCTATGCCCGGCACCATCCACCAGCTCGCCATAGAGGGCGTGCCGGAGGGAGAGCCAATTCTTGCGGGTATGTTCCAACTCCACCAGCATTCCGCCATAGTGTTATTCGATTCAGGCACCACGCATAGTTTCATTAGCCAAGCTTTTATTGCTAAATTCAGCTTGCAAATACTACCGACCAAAAGTCCATACTTGATTTGTTCACCGGGTGGGAAAATTTCAGCAAGCATGATGGTTCCAAAAGTGCCATTATGCTTAGAGGATAGAGTATAACCTACGTCGCTCATAGTATTAGAGGGACAAAAGGTCGATGTCATCCTAGGGATGTCGTGGTTAACCCGCCACGGCGCTATTTTAGACACCGTCCTCCGAGTCGTGCATTTGCACTCATAAGTGCACGAGTCGCACTCATTATTTATGGACAGTCCAGAAATAAAATTTCCAAGTGTACACCAATACACCACCATCAGATTGGAAGACATTCCAGTAGTACGTGAGTTCCCTGACGTGTTTCCGGATGATTTACCTGGGATGCCGCCTGACAGAGAGGTGGAGTTCAAGATTGAACTTGCACCGGGAACGATGCCAATATCCCGAAGGCCGTACAAGATGGTGCCAAAGGAACTGGCAGCACTGAAGACACAGTTAATGGACCTGCTGGAGAAGGGTTTTATTAGGCCGAGCTCCTCACCATGGGGTTGTTCGGCATTATTTGTGAAGAAGAAAGATGAGACATTGCAGTTTTGCGTGGACGCCCACTAAACGCTGTAACCATCAAGAACAAGTACCCGTTGCCACGGATCGACATGTTGTTTGATCAGTTGGTCGAAGCAAAGATCTTTTCCAAGATGGACTTAAGATCCGGGTACCATCAGATTAAGATACGGGCTGAGGATATACCGAAGACGGCTTTCTCGACGAGGTACGGGCTTTATGAGTACCTGGTCATGTCCTCCGGCCTCACCAACGCTCCAGCTCACTTCATGTACTTGATGAACCCGGTATTCATGCCGGAGCTGGACAAGTTTGTTGTGGTCTTCATCGGTGACATATTGGTATATTCCAAGTCGTAGGAAGAACACGCGAAGCTTCTGCGTATAGTCTTGCAAAGGCTGCGGGATCACAAGCTATAAGCGAAATTCAGCAAGTGCAAATTCTGGATATCGCAAGTGCCTTTTCTCGGGCATATTACCTCAGCAGAGGGCGTTGCTGTAGACCCGAGTAAGATCACAGAAGTGCTGTATGGAGTTTCCTCGGACTCGTGGGGTAATATCGGAGGTTCATTCTGAACTTCTCGAAGATTGCCAAGCCTATGACCGAGCTGCTGAAGAAGGCTACCAAATATGTTCGGAGTCCAGCATGTGAAGCAGCGTTCAAGGCATTAGTGAAGCACTTAACATCAGCACCGGTTTTGGCACAGCCAGACACAACAAAACCGTTCGATGTGTACTGCGATGCATCCGGCATTGGGATCGAATGTGTGCTGATGCAAGACCGAAGGGTGGTCGCGTATGGATCACAGCAGCTCAGGAACCATGAGAAAAATTATACAACTCATGACTTGGAGCTTGCTTCCGTGGTACTTGCACTCAAAATGTGGAGGCACTACCTACTCGGTAACCTCGTGCATTTATATAACGACCACAAGAGCCTCAAGTACATATTCACTCAGAAGGAGCTGAACATGAGGCAGCGAAGATGGTTGGAGTTGATAAAGTATTACGAAACAGATATCCATTATCACCCTAGCAACGCAAACGTAGTGGCGGATGCGCTGTCGCAAGCCACACGTCAACAATCTGACCATCACACAGTTGGAAAAGAGCGAGCCACCATTGCATGTGATTCCACATGGAGCTCTCTACAACTTAGCTTTGATCCCCACCATCTGTGAAGAGATAGCGGCAGCTCAGAAACATGAGAAGGGCATGTTGCATTTGCGGAGACATGTACAGAGTGGGGAGCTGAAATGTTTCCGGAAAGACTGAGACGGCGTCCTATGGTTCAAGGACCGGATCATCGGACTTCGTAATCCGGAGTTATGGAAGAAAATCTTTGATGAGGCTCACTTGTCAAAGTTTTCTATTCACCCCGGCAGCAACAAGATGTATCAAGAACTCAGAAACAAGTTTTGGTGGACATGGATGAAGCGGGAGATCGCAAAATACATGTCCGAGTGTAATACATGTCGAAGGGTGAAGGCAGACCATATAAGAAAACCGGGACTGCTAAAACCACTGGGCGTTCCTGTCTGGAAGTGGGAAGGTGTGAGCATGGACTTCATCGTTGGTTTACCCACCACATTTTAGAAACATGATTCCATGTGGGTGATCGATGACCGGCTCACCAAAGTTGCCCATTTTATCCCGGTCAACACCAACTACAACGCCAAAAAGTATGCTGAATGGTACATTTCATGGATCCTATGCTTGTACGACGTACCCCACACCATCATATCGGATCGGAGCACTTTATTTGTGTCTCTTTTTTGGGAGCAGCTACATGCTTCTTTGGGGACCAAACTGATCCGTAGTTCAGCATACCACCCGCAGAGGGATGGGCATACCGAGCGGGTAAATCAAATTTTAGAAGATACGTTACGAGCTTCTGCTATCAACCACGGTAAGAATTGGGATGATCACTTACCGTTAGCCGAGTTCTCGTACAACAATGGTTACCAAGCCAGCATCAAGATGGCGCCTTACGAGGCGCTATATGGAAGAAAATTCCGCACACCGCTGAATTGGTGTGAGTTTGGCGAAAGGGTTACCTTCGGGATTGATCATGTCAACAATGCGGAGGAAAAAGTTTGGCTGATTCAAGCGAACCTTAAAGCCGCCCAATACCGACAAAACAGTATGCGGACAGGAGAAGACGCCCGTTACAATTTGAAGTCGGGGATCACGTATATCTACGTGTGTCTCCAATGAACGACGTGAACAGATTCGGGGTGAGAGGAAAGTTGGCACCCCGATTCATCGGTTCATTCCAGATTGTGGAAAGATGTGGATCAGTTGCATACCGGCTGGAATTACTGGCGACACTCTCTGGTGTGCATGACATCTTTCACATTTCTCAGCTGAGGAAGTGTCTTAAGCTATCAACTACCGTTCAGCTGGGGGATATCGAAGAACTTAAACCGGATCTCACTTATCGGGAGGAACCGGTTTAGATAATTGATGAAAAGGCCCGAGCCACATGCTACCGTACGTTGTGGTTCTACAAGATTATATGGAGTAATCACTCCATAGATGAAGCGACATGGGAGAGTGAAGGATTTCTTCGCGCTAACTACCCCGACTTTTTCACGTCGCACCTACGGTAATTTTCCACCGTCCTCTCTCTCATTTTCACCTTATAATCTTGGGACGAGATTCTTTTAAGGGGGAGGAATGTAAAGGCCTAAGTTTTTGCACACACTCAAAGTGTTCATCACACCACACACACTTCATTTGTGGAAAGATTATGAACACATTTGAAGAGCAAGTAAACACCATCAACATGGTCATTAGAGGATGAACTCACAAAATGCAAAAGTGGTATTTCCCACATGCATCATATAGGGGCTGAGCATAGAAAAAACTCCTACACCTTGCTAGGAATGCTCATGCCAAATTTCACCCAAATCCAAAACCTTTTTGAGGTATTTTTGGGTATAACTAGAAAGGAGCTAGTTTGAACTCAAATTCAAATTTAAACTCCTTTCATCCCCTGAATTCAAAAGTCGGATTCATATTCACACTCAGCACATTTTTGTAAGCTCACCCACCAATTTTCACTCCATTTGGAGTTGATCTTGACATGATTCAAATTAAGCAAATTCAAATCCAATTTGAATTTCAAACTGCATATGTGCTATGAATATATTTAAACACTTCACAATTTCAATCCAATCAATTTCAAATTGGCATTTGTTAGATAATTCAAATTGCAAAGGGTATTAGTGGTACTACTGTTTAGAGCAGTGGGAGAAATTAAATTTCAGAGGTTAAAATGGGAGTGGGGCCCTCCTGTCAGTCTAACCAGTGATCAAACCGACTGAATCAACCGAGTGCTCAGTTTCACGGGCTGCAGCTGAGCGCGCCACCGATCTGAGGACCGACGCCACCTCCTGCTCAGCAATTTTTGCAACTAGGCGAGTCGCCGGCCTCTTATCCTCACGCCCGACCGCTCCCCTGATCTTTTCACCGCTCACCGCTCGATTGTTTCGCTCCCGAGCAAAAGAACCTCGCCGCTCACCCAATCTCTCGGTTCCACTGTTGCCCGGCCAAACCATTGGTTGTCACGGCAAGCTGAGACCGAAACCGAGTGTGCCAAGCCTTACTCGACGTTCTCGCACCGGTTCCAGACTGTGACCGACCCTCCTCGAGCTCCACCGCGCCATTCTTTCTTCCTCGTTTCAACCCGTGCCACCGTCATGGGAACAACTCGTCCGGCCATCACAGCCCACCTTTCCCTGAGCTGTGAACAGAAAATAGGTTCGTTATCGATCGCTATTCCATTACCTCAAGCTCCGGCGGCGTGACATGAGCTGCCATCGCCGGAATTTCAAGGTTTTGCGCCGGTGTACAAAAGAGGCCGCCGGACCATTTCGCAAAATTCGTGATACACACTGCACCACTCATCACCTAACTGAGAGAACTACTTTTAGACGTCCGTGCGAGTCTATGGGATCCAAAACTTTGGAGAACCGTCGGGTGTAGCCACTGTTCTTCGAGTTTTGCTAGGATATCAGATTTCCGACTTCGGTCATATGGTGACATCCTAGTTGCGGCCATTTCCAAGCTTCTATGAGTTCATGATGATCTTCCCTAGCGTACACTGATGCTCTACGACCATTAGCTCGATCTTTTGAGGTGCTAGTAAGCCCGGCCAACACAGCCGAAGTTTTTCCAAAGCCGCCGCTCATCGCCGGCCATGTTCCGGTGGTTGTCATGTCGAGCTAAGTTAGCACCGTGTTCCCTGTGTGGGATTAGTCAGAGGCGGCGAAAATCTTGGAGTTTGGTGCACGGCAGAGCCTCTCCGGTGAGCACTCCGGCGAGGGGGGCGGCGGCCGAGCGCGGTATGTCAGGAGGTTGAAGAAGCCCCGGGTCCCACGTGTCAGAGAGTGGATATTTAAACCGGGGATCTGCTGCGGCACCGAATCATCTGTGGCTGCGCGCGAAAAACTCCGTAGCCCCGTGTGTCAGCCGCTGAGAAGTCGACACGTAGCCCCGGTCCCACGCGCAGCAATTTAAACTTTTCCCTGATTTTCAAATTTAGTTCAAACTTCAAACCCACATCACTTTGGCTTTCTCCATGAAAATCCCTAGAACACCCTAAGAGCTCCAATTAAGGCCAAATACACAATTATTCGTGGAGGGCTCAAATGAGCTTTACTGCAAATGAAAGTTGGCTAAGTCTCTGTATAGGTTATATCTACCACAGTCAAAATTTCAGAGTCATTGGGTCTGTCTAGCAATATTTATAGTCTTAGCAAATTCAACATCAAATTCAAATGCATTCAAATATATATATATATATATATATATATATATATATATATATATATATATATATATATATATATATATATACCATGTAGTCGCTAAGGTTGAGGAGGAGCCCGAAGTCTTAGACTTCATCGCTATGGAGGAACAGCTAGCCTACGACCAACAGCAGCAAGGCAAACTCCGGTTTGCATTAGCCTTTTATAAATTTTACTGTTTTGAGAACTTACTTTCAGCACTCACTTAAATTATGCATTAGAGTCTTTTTTGAAAACACAAATGCATAGCCAAGAAAACCCTGGTTTGGGCTTAGGTTTGTAAACCTCGAGTAGCCACTACAATGCTAAGATAGTGTAGGATTCGTTACAAGTCGAGTAGTTGGAACTGCTTGCGAGAATAGGCTAGAGGCGCACTACTCGGATAAAGATAGCAAATGGAATACATGGCAAGAAAAATGAGACCGAGCGGAGAGTAAGGGCAGCAAGACTTTGGGGCCTTGGTGCCATAGCTCCGCTTGTGTCGGTTGAGGAACGAGCCATGTGCGGTCCTGTTGAACAAGCTAGAACAGTACCGAAGACCTACCGGATATATGGGAACCGGGAAATCGATGTAATTCGGGTAGCTGGGTGTTGAGGCAGAGCTGGTCGTTCAGAGGGTATGTTGAGAGCTTGAGGTGTAAATCGGCTGGCGGCACTGCAGATGCGCACGCAGAGACCTCTTGCTCGGGACGATTGGACCGGCTCAACATTTGGCTGATGGACAAAAGGTGGTTATGTACGATGTCCGTGATGCTTGCTGTAGGCAACATCGAGTACAGGCGTACGTGACGGGTTATTCGGGTAACCCTGCAGGTGTAAATCGATTATAATCACCATCCCTCACGGTCAGTGAGTACCACTTGTTCACTGTACCATGACGTAGAAAGAACAGGCTAGATACATGTTAAAAGTTTGCTGATTTGAAGGATGGACCTTGATTTTTAATGAAGTGCTATAGTTTAGAGCTAATTAAAGTTCTTTTTATCCTTGGGTGAAGTACATGAGAGAAATGTGTTTCTTGTTTTATTGCGGCTCTCTCATATGCCTTAGCATGAGGTTCTCCACAATTTGCTGCTAAAACTTGAAAGTAAGGTTCAAATAATTAGGCGTGTGCTTTGCAACTTACATTACCAATTATGCATGATCCAGCATGTAGAAGTTTCATGTATAGGAAAGACGGGTCAGACTTGCTGAGCCATCATGCTCACTGCTTGTGTTTGAAGCTTTTGCAGGATGTTATGAGGAAGAGACTCCCGAGGAGGAGACGGAACCCCAAGAGGGAAACCCCGTCGAGTGGGAGTTGTGCACACCGCCGTGTTAGTGTGCGTGTTTGCTAGCGGGGTCTATGCCAGTGAGTGTAGAGTGAATATATTTTGTTGTAAAATGTTCATAAACTCGTTTATGTACTAAAACTTTGCTTCCGCTTTGTACCTTTGATGTGTGTTATCCGGTGTTGTGCAACGCAGCACCCATCAGCGTGATCCTGGCTCGAGGAGGCCGTGAGGTCATGTCATAACTCGCTCAAGAACATATCACTGCGGGTATGTACCTTGAGGGAGCTTGCTCATCGGGGCAATTGGCCTGCGTCCTGTGTGGAAGAACTTGGGAAAGCTGGCTGCGTACAACATCAGTCGAGGTTGCTGCCGACAACTCGGAGTATGGGTGTACGCGTCGTGTAGTCTGGCCATGTACTGATTCGAATCACCTTTGCTCATGGTCATATGAGATACTTGCCCACTGCATCTTGACGTAGTAAGAACTGAACTGGTTTCCTTGAATATTGATAAGGCTTATGATTTAACTTGTAATGGAACCATGCTTGCTGTAGAGATAGTGCTAATTAAAGTTTACTTCACTCTGTGCAAGAAGCATCGCAACAAAGCGTCTCTTGTTTGATTGTGGATTTGTGATGCTGTTCGGCTCAAGGTCTTTACAATGAGGCTTAAAATCTGAAAGTTAAGGATCAACTGTAGGTGAGTCCTTTATGCAAAGTTAGCTAACCCATTTCAATCCGTCGTGCATGTAGAGTTTTTTGTTTAAGGGAGACGGATCAGTCTTGCTGAGCCTATGTGCTCACGCTTGCTATATGAGTGGTTTTGCAGGTTAACATCGACTCTTATGAGAAGGTTTTCCCGTGAGACTTGGAGACTTCTGAGTCGTTTAACACATGGAGAACCCCACCGCAGCAGTTTTCTTCATGTTGCTAGCGAGAGGACTCCGCGGTCTGGACCTCTTCTAGAGTGCTCATTAGTTATTCGACGTGAGCAGATTATAGTCTTCCCCTGTAGTTATTTCATGTAAATTATTCACAAAGAACCTTTGTAAGCTTCCCCTATTGATTTAAGTAAACATGTTTCCTTATAAGTGTGCTGTTGGGTGCTGCATAACACGGCACCACCCAATGTGATTCCTAGGCGAGCGGCACGGCCCCATGAACGGGTGGCCGGGTCCCTCTCAGCATGGTATGATGAGTAGTTTTGGTCCGATGTTCCGAAAGGTAGGTTGATTGATGTGGAGATCTCGACGTTGATGATCCGAGGCACTCGAGCAGACCCGAATACCGCTGCAATCACTACACCACTGCTCCGTTGGTTATCAACCGTGCTTCACACGCTTGACCTCGCCAAGAAGGCTATCCCTGCAGGTGCAATTGAGAACACAAGCAAGAACGATGAAGATGCAATCTGAAATTGCGAAATTGGGGTCTCACAAACCGTAGAACGGTGAAAGTGTTTAATCTAAGCAAAACCCACCAAATATGGCCGGGGCTGCAGTATTTAAGGGCTGGGGTTCGTCCATAAAACCCTTATACACGTCCCTAATGGACTCATATGGGATACAAGGCCCAAAAGCCCAATACGGTGGTGCAACACCGGATAGAACTCCGAATTCGACTTGTTTCAACAATTCCCAATGACTCCTAGAGAATTTAATGTGGGACCAGAACCACTGGAAAATCTTCTCATATTCCCATGCATATGTAGAACATCAAAAACGGAGTCCATATGCATCCTGGGCGTCCGTTTTTAGATGGACTGCTCCTGGACTCCGAGTTGAACTCGAGTCCGAGTTGGCGACTGTTTCCATCAACTTGTGGACGTCCCATCTGGTTCTCCACGTCCCCAAATCCTCCTCCCTTTACTTGTTGATCATGTCCTTGGTTCCTAATAACAATTAAATCATTAAATAGCAATCCATTCTCAAACTCACATGGGTAGGAAGTTAGGAACGAGTCCACCTGCTGATTTAGTAACCGTGCTCGTGCTCTTGTGATTGGTCCTTGTATATCAATGTGAGTATCCACTGTTGTGATGTCCTCATCATGGTATCAGAGCTGCATTGGTAATAACGCACGAAATATGGATCGTATTACGACAAAAACTTAGGATACGGTGAGGAAACGGTGTTAGGCCCACATAAGGACTACTATATTAGCCTAATATGAAGGTGGCAACCTAACTTATGTGATATGTCAGAAAATTATGCATCTCGAGACGTTCTATGTCTTCAGGGGTGCATGTAAGCGCTGTCCACCAGTGCACACAAGCTGAAGGGTGGAGCCTCACGGGTGGCAGGTAACCCGGCAAACTTTGGTATCCTCTATGACTCTTCATGTCGTTTGGGGTATTCGAGAAACGCCATTCCCTTACATGCTACGGGCAAGTATGGGAGACCCCGTCACGTGGTTAGTAACATGAACACGTAGCTCAAGGCATATTTGGCTTGATAACACCCGTGCGAGTGATGACGGACGGGTGTACGGACTGTATTGGGACCGGGTTCGGTGTGCAGCCGGACCTGATGACTGTGTGTCATTTATGCAGGTTTAACCACGAAACCGTAGTACAAGTAGCACACGTTTGCAAGTGACCGTTTTAGTGCCACCTACGATACAGATATGTCGCTATAATCCGGTTAGGTTTTTTTGGGTAAGGCTACGTAGTACCGACATGATTCTTACGATGCATTGACACCGTACTAAACTTAATAACCCCTTCCCTATAAAGAAATGACTCATGAACTAAATTTTAAATAAAAATGGAAGTTTGAATTAAATATTAGTTACTGAACTCTTATTTTGAGCTAAGATTCAAATGAGAGGATGATTAGGCTTCAAAGATTTCAAAAACAGAGTGCTCTGTTTATGGCAGGAATTCTTGCTGGACTTTGACAGAGCATAACTCTGAGTAGCTTTACCCAATTAAGGTGTATGATACAGTTATGGAAATATTTTTATGTGATCTACTACTTCTCTGTAGACCTCAAGAGCAAAATCACACGCTAACTGGGTAGAAAGTTCTGATGAAGGTAAACTGTCCAGAACCAGGACAGCAGCAAAACCTCTCTAGTCCTTTCTGTTTTTAAGCCATAACTCTCTGTTGAAAAATCCCTAAGAAGCCTATGATACATTATGAAATGTGCAACATTGTTGTAATTCAATGTTTGTTCAGATTCTAATTGTATTTGCATATACTACTGTGATAAAAATAGCCACATACAAAGGAGATACGGGCAAATTTTATCCAGGAATTCTGTCAACTTTGGAAAATCATAACTTTGATCCAGAGATGATATGAAGGCATATGAATACTCGTTGGAAATATACTGAAGTTAACTTTAACTTTGGTATTCAACTTGAGTTATTAAAATGCTTTTAACTAGATTAAAATCTGGAGTTAGTGCATAGAGGTCTGTTCTGTACAGATAGGCTGGTTAGCTATGACTACTCTAAGGAGTTGTGTAAACATGGATTTTGTTACTGCTTTCATAAAGTTTTGACATATTCATGTTTTTATTATCCTCACATACTGCTGAGTTCATGTTTAACTCATCTCGAAATGTATTTTTGCAGTATAGTTCGTACTCGCTCTAGGAGTAAGGCCGAGAGTTCTCGCCAAGGCGGTGATGAATCTATTCCACCGTCCAAACCACCATCCACGGGATGGATGGGTATTGTGACTCGAGATGTCAAGTCTAACCAAGAGAACACCAGGCTACTCCAAGAAGCAACTCAGGAGAACACACGCTTACTCCAAGCTTTGGTACAGCAAGGCGTACTCCAGAACACGGAACAAGTCTTTCCACCTCGAAACGCTTATCTGGATTTTTTGGCGACTCAACCGCCAATCTTTGCTGAAGCTACCGAACCTGTGGAAGCAGATCAGTGGCTTCATGTCATGGAGTTCAAATTTGGAATATTTGAGTCTGACGAATATCAGAAGACAATGTTTGCCGCCCAACAACTCCATGGAGCCGCCGGAAACTTATGGGTGGAACATCTCGCTACCATTCCGGAAGGCTATCAAGTAACATGGAGGGAATTATGTGAAGCCTTTCGTACTTGTCACATACCAATAGGTATTATCAAAGCAAAGCGGAAGGAATTTTTGGGCTTGAAGCAAGGGGACATGAATGTCCTTGAGTATGTAGGAAGACTTAACCTTTTGGTCCAATATGCTCCCGAATATGTGATGATAAAAGAGGCACGGTGTGATTTATTCTTCCATGGCCTGAGTGCCATATTACAGGAGAAGTTGGCCGTGTTCAACAAAGGCAGTTACACCGACATGGTCGATGCGGCTCTCATCCAAGAGAAGCCGACACTCGAGTGGCAAGCAGAGAAAAGAAAAATGTGTGAGATCGAGCAGGCCAGCACAAGTTAGGTGCCCCAAAAATACCGTTTGGTGTACTGAACGCCATCCGGTGAAAGATGGAGGCCACCTGTACGCTCAACTCCTCAAAGGTTGATTGCTGGTCAATTACCACAACTTGCACCACCTCCACAGCAGCAGCATCGTACGGTGGTTTCTTCTCCATCACTGCAGCCATGTGTACCTAGCATCCAACCACAAGTCAGCGAAGAACCAGAGAGACATCCGTGTTTCAATTGTTAGTGTATGGGCCATTATGCTAGGTATTGTCCAGAGGGAATTTAAGGCTGTGGGTCATCATATTTTCAATATTCAGACCCAGACCTAAATCTGCAGAAAAGAGGGCAGACAATGGGCAGCATTCACTATACAGTGATTGATGATTTTCCGGAAGGAGAAGCCGCGTTAGCAGGGATCTTTTCTCTGAATCAGCTACCAGTTTTGATTCTCTTTGATTCCGGTGCCACACACAACTTCATTAGCCAATCTTTTGTGGCTCAACATCAGCTCCAAACAACTTTTACCAAGCGCCAATACATCATATCTTCGCCCGGGGGCAGCAGTACCACAAGTCAGATTGTCTCCCAAGCACCTCTTTGTTTGGGGGGTAGAATACACCCCACGACTCTCATTATTCTTGAGGGTCTGAAGATCGACGTTCTTTTGGGAATGTCGTGGTTGAATTACCACTATGCAGTTCTTAACATCAGCTCTAGGACCGTTGAGCTCAACTCCCCACAGCACGGTCTTCATATATTAATTCTGGGCGCCAGTTGGCAACAGTTTGCAAAATTAAACCACACGGAAACTGTTAAGATAGAGGACATTCTGGTGGTAAGTGAATATCCGGACGTGTTTCCCGATGATTTGCCGGGCATGCCGCCCGAGCGGGACGTAGAGTTAAAGATTGAACTTGCACCAGGAACAATGCCGATATCACGAAGGCTGTACAAGATGGCACCCAATGAACTGGCAGAATTGAAGACACAGCTGAATGACCTAATGAGCAAGGGCTTTATACAACCGAGTTCGTCACCTTGGGGTTGTTCAGTATTGTTTGTCAACAAGAAGGACGAAGCACTACGGCTTTGTGTTGATTATCGTCCTCTTAATGCTGTGACCATCAAGAACATGTATCCACTACCTCGCATTGATATGCTCTTCGATCAATTAGTGGGTGCTAAAGTATTCTCGAAGATGGATCCTCGGTCCAGATATCATCAGATTAAAATCCAGGCAGAAGATATTCCGAAGACGGCCATCTCAACGAGATACGGGCTATATGAGTATCTCATTATGTCTTTTGGTTTGACCAACGCTCCGGCACACTTTATGTACCTGATGAATTCAGTGTTCATGCCGGAGTTGGATAAATTCGTCGTGGTCTTCATCGATGATATCTTGGTGTACTCCAAGTCAGAGGAAGAACATGCTGAGCATCTGCATATTGTGCTACAAAGATTGCAAGATCACCAGCTCTATGTAAAATTCAGCAAGTGTGAATTCTGGATTAATCAAGTACCTTTTCTCGGACACATTATTTCAGCGGAGGGCATCGATGTAGATCCGAGTAAGATTATCCAAGTGCAGAAATGGAAGCCACCAAAGTCTGTGCATGAAATCCGAACCTTCCTCGGTTTAGCGGGTTATTACCGGAGGTTCATTCTAGGTTTCTCCAAGATCGCTAAACCGACGACGGAATTATTGAAGAAGAATTCTAGATTTGTATGGGGTGCTGCGTGTGAACAAGCTTCAAGACTCTAGTGAAGCATCTCACAACAGCCCCAGTTCTTGCTCAGCCTGATACGACGAAGCCATTGGAAGTTTATTGCGATGCATCTGGCATCGGTCTTGGCTGCGTGCTAATGCAAGAAGGACGAGTGGCCGCTTATGGATCTCGTCAACTTAGAAATTACGAGCAGCATTATCCAACTCATGATCTTCAGTTAGCCGCCGTGGTCCTTGCTTTGAAGATGTGGAGGCATTACTTGCTCGGGGATATGGTACACCTCTACACCGACCACAAGAGCTTGAAATACATCTTCACTCGGAAAGAATTGAACACGAGGAAACGAAGTTGGCTACAGCTCATTAAAGATTATGAACTTGAGATTCATTATCATCCAGGAAAGGTGAATGTGGTCGCCGATGCGCTCAGTCGTAAGGCGCATATCCATTACCTGACTATTGCTGAAATGGATGATGAAGAACCAAGCCTCCCTGTCATCCCGTATGGAGCATTTTATAATCTTGCTCTCATCCCTACCATTTGAGAGGAGATCATTGAAGCTCAAAGAAAAGACAAGGGTATGTCTCACATACGAAGAAGAATGGACAACGGAGAGATGAAGTGCTTCTAGAAAGATGAACAGGGTACGTTGTGGTTCAACGACCGGATAGTAGTACCCCGGGATATGGGACTACGGAAGAAATTTTGGGATGAAGCTCATTTGTCAAAATTTTCTATTCATCCAGGCAGCAACAAAATGTACCAAGATCTCCGGAAGAAGTTTTGGTGGACACGTATCAAACGTGAAGTTGCAAAGTACGTTTCAGAATGTGATACGTGTCAAAGAGTCAAGGCCGACCATGTGAAGAAGCCGGTCCTGCTGCAACCACTGCAAATACCGGCATGGGAGTGGGAAGACTTGAGTATGGACTTCATCGTTGGGTTGCCGATTACCTCCCACAACAATGATTCGATTTTGGTAATCATTGACCGGTTAACCAAATCTTCACACTTCATCTCTGTGCATACAAGATACAATGCAAAGCAGTATGAGGAGTTTTACATAGCACGAATCTTGTGCTTACATGGAGTTCCCCGTACCATTGTGTCCGACAGAGGATCGCTGTTCGTAGCCCGTTTCTGGGAGCAGCTACACGCATCCTTGGGAACCAAATTGATTCAAAGCTCCGCGTATCACCCTCAAACCGACGGGCAAACTGAGAGGGTGAATCAAATACTTGAAGATATGCTAAGAGCATGTGTCATCCACCACGGTAAGAGCTTGGATGATCACTTACCGTTGGCGGATTTCTCATACAACAACGGATATCAAACGAGCATAAAAATGGCACTGTATGAAGCTCTCCGCGGCCAGAAGTGCCATACACCATTGAATTAGTGCGATTCTGGCGAACAAGTAACGTTTGGGATTGATCCTGTCAATGAAGCTGAAGAGAGAGTTAAGATAATACAAGACAACCTCAAAGCTGCTCAATATCATCAAAAGAGCTACGCGGATCAGAGGTGTCGACAGCTGCCTTTCGACGTCGGAGAACACGTGTATCTTCGTGTGTCTCCGATGAAAGGGATTCATCGGTTCGGTGTCAAGGGGAAACATGCTCCCCGATTCATTGGTCCGTTTGCCATCACGGAGAAGTGCGGGACCCTAGCATACCGGATGGACCTACCGGCAAGCCTTGCCGGTATTCACGACATATTTCACTTGTCACAGCTGCGGAAGTGTCTCAAGTTTACCATTGCTGTACGCACCGAAGACATCGACGAGTTGAAGCCAGATCTCACATACACCGAGTGACCCATGCAGATTATCGACGAAAATACCCGGGTCACCCAAAACCGGACATTGAAATTTTACAAAGTCCTGTGGAGTAATCATACCCCGGAAGAGGCGATGTGGGAAAGTGAAGATTACATCCACAAGAACTATCCGGAACTTTTGGCATAGACTTTGTAATTACCTCCCGTCTCATTCATATTTTGTAATCTCGGGACGAGATTCCTTTTAGGGGGGGAATAAAAAGGTCCCAAAAATATGGATACAAAGAAACTCAAATTTGAATACAAGTTGGTTTCATGTGTATGAAAAATGGGACGTGTTAAAACTTTCACATGTGATAATACACATGAGAGCTCCCTATAAACAAGCTTATGTTTATTTACATGCCTGGACCAAGGTGGATTAAAACTACATGTTTGAAGTCTCAAGTGCAATGGAAAGTTTAAAAATCAGATTATGAACTAAATGTTCAACTAAAATTTCAAATGAGGGCAACACAACAGACATTGCAAACTGTTGTGTTAAAAATCTCATTTGCAGCAGCCAAACCAAAAATCAGATTTCATATTTCAATTACTTAGGTCCAAATTAGTGGGTATGCAAAGTTTCATGAACTTTTGAAATGTTTTGCTACCCATTCTCCAAGAGGACTTAAATTTGCAATGAATTCAAATACACATTTGAATTTGCATGAAACTTGCCCAATAATCCAAATACAATTCAGATTTGAACTTTCCATAATTTATTTCCAGCATTTGCCAAATTTTGAAGATCTTTTGAGGGATACGGAGGGACTGACTTGTGGGACCCACATGTCATTGAGGCAGTTAGAATTGCAAAAGATCTCAGTGCACAGTCTCTGTTTTTCCTCTCTCACTCGAGCAGAGCCGCAGCTTCACCGTGTGACACCGAGGGCGCCGAGAACCGCCTCCTCCCTGCCGTTTACTCGCACTGGAGAGCTTTGTCTGTGGTTCATCACCTCTAGCCGTGCTCCTCTTTGCCACAGCACCGAAGACACGGCTCTATCCTTCACCTCACGCAAGAACCTAACAGAGAGGTCGCCGCCTCTCCGGTCTCGATCGTGAGCCGGTTTTTTCTCGCGTGCAAGCCCCAGCAGAGAAGCAAATCGGCACCACAGCAATCCCCACGACCTCCTCAGACCACTACTGACTGGTGTTCGGCCCTCTTACCCCAGGAACGCCGTGTCCGCGCGGTGGCCGAACAACAACCGAACGGAGGTCGCACGTAGACATCCCTACAGAGAGCCTTTCACGGTCGAGCAAGAGTGCCTTTATACGCACACGACCTCCACGCTGCTCACCTCAGAAGCTCAATCCAATAGGTTGATCGTCGACGGCGGAATTTACATTTTCCTTCCACTCAGTGAAAACCGACCCGTGGGTAAGGAATTGCAAAATTCACAATCAACTTTCGGTTTTGATGCACCAAACTTAGCACACACGACACATACTAGTTAGGCAACAATTTCTCTTTCAAAACCTAGCATGAAACCCACTGTAGAGGGCCTACTCCGAGCTTTTCTAACGGCGCAAATGGCAGGAAGCCTCGGACGCACGGTGAGGTCATGGTTAGATCCATTCCTGATCTCTTTTGCCTCCATGCCAAGCTCCTCCATGTGCCACTGGTGCTTTAGAGCCACTCCACCGAGGTTTTGGCAGGCCAGAAGAGCTGGGCGAGGTCGCCGAAGCTACACCGAGCTGCCGCACTGTCGCGAGCTAGGTTAGAACCGACGCCGGTGTGGGGAAGTTCTCCCAACATGTTCAGCGCACGAATTTAGGGGCTGGCGGCAAGTGCCAGCATGGGAGGTGGCCGGAAAGGCGTGTTCCGGCAAGCTCCGGTGAGCTCGGGCGGCTCGGGCGCGCGGGAGCCGAAGGTTGAAGACGATGGTGCCCAGGCCCGCTGTAAGTGAGAGGGGGAGTAGAGCTGGGATACTCTGTGGCATCGGATCACTTTGTTGTAGCGCGGGAAGGACCCTGTGGCCTGTGTGTCTTTATTTAAGCGAGTGACACGTGGCCCGCAGGACCCACAGTCAGGATTTAAACTTTTCCCGGTTTAAATTGAATACCAGATTTTCCTGAAATTTTAGAACAGCATAACTTTTGCTAGGAATCTCCAAATTTAGTGATTCAAATTGGGTTAGATTCAGGTTGAAATCCACTATACAAATATGCAACCCAATTTTTACGAAAGTCATTATTTAATTCTGGAAAATTCTTTAAATATTTTAAGAAAAATAATTTTAGAGGGAGATTGGTTCATCCAAAAATCCTCAAATTTTGCCAGAATATTCTGTAGTATGTTATTGAAATCCTGTAAAAATTTAATCTTATTTGAAGTGGATTTGTTCAGGATAATTCAGATTTCAAGTTGCTGTGTTCAAACGAATACAGAAACATTTTCAGGGGAATTCCCAAAACATGGAAATTCAGTTCTGGGCAATTCTTAGCTCCAAAAATCCTAGGAAAATTAATGCAGGTTCTATGAACTGTGACGGACCGAAATCCGCACGCACGGGATCTCAGAGGGCGGTGCCGCACGATGCGGCACTCGACAGCACACAACATAAGGAAACCATTGTATTATATAGAAAACAAACTGAATATGTACAAAGTACTAAAAACCTTCAGTTTACATTTATCTACCTAGTCTACAACAGCGGAGCTAAATTTTTACAACTCACGCCCACCTAACTAGCAAAAGTCGGTTGTCCAGCCCTATGGACAACCCACACTAGCTCCACTCCTCAGCTCAGCGCGGCGTGTACGGGTCCCACTCAGCCGTGGTCCCCGACGGAGGGTAGCCCTCGCCGGTGGACTCATACCAAGAGTCCGTGGGGTAGTCATCACCTGCAAACACTCATAGCAGCAACCGTGAGGGACGGCAAGACTTAACCAACTCACCTACACAGGAAACTCTACATGCAGGTCATAGCGAAACTAGGATGGTAAAGTGCAGCAAACGGACACGCCTACAAGTTCATCCTTAGTTCATCTTTTAGCCACAAATTAATGGTTCATGAATTTGAAATTTAGTGAGCAATATTTGGTGGCACACATGTAGCAATACAAGTTAATCATAACAGCAATATTAAATCACATCATTTCATATATTAACCTACGTCACGACTCAGTGACCAAGTGATACTCCTCACCGTGAGGGACGGCGAATTGTCTCGATATACACCTGCAGGGTTACCTAAAGAGCATGTAACGTATGCCCACCCGTGGAGCTGCACAACACGCTCACTCGATGTCGTACGGGACAACCTTTTGCCCAACAGCCCAAACATCGAACCGGTCGCACCAAAACGAGCAGGAGGTTCCCTACACGGAGCATATCTCTATGAGAGTTAGCAGATTTCCACCTGGCTGCCCTCAACCTACACCTATAAATCGGTGTGCTATGCCTCGACGCCCGGAGGTTTAGATTACATTGTTTATCAGGCCCCATATATCCGATATGCCTTCGGTGCGTTCAAACATGATCAGCATGGGCTGCATATGGAACGGTCCTCAATCGACACGGACAGGGCTGCGCCCATAAGACTTCCTCTTGCTGCGCCCTAGCCCCTGCCTAGTATCATTTTCTTACTAAAGTGATCTCACATGACTCGAACCAATCCCAAGTGTCCCAAAGCCTATACTCGCGAGTAGATTCCAACTACTCGACTTGTACCGAAGTCTATACACATTAATCTGAGCATAAAATACTCTAGGACTTAGACACTACCCTCACTCTTGTGGGAATGATCTGGTTATGCATTTGGGTTTCATCCATCCTACACCTAATGCACATCAATACCTCAAGCTAAAGTATATATAAGGCAAAATTTTATAAACTTTGTTAAATGCGAACCGGAGCTTGCCTTGTTGCTGCTGGTCAGATGTTACATTTCATCCAGAAGTAGGAAGTCGAACACTTCCAGGGTCTCCTCGCCTTCAGCGACTACACGTAAGCAAATTAACCGATATATCAATTTGTATGCAATGTATTGAATTGAGTGTGTAAAGACCATAACTCTAGCTAGCCCTCCCATTTGGCTCTGAAATTTTTATGGTGGCTTGGTAGGGTCCTAGCCAGAGAATTGACTAAGTTTCATTTGAAACAAAGTTCATTTTAGCTCTGTACAAATAAAAGTCTATTTGGTCATTACTAGAGCTTCTAAGTATTTCCAGGGATTTTCATGGCTCAAACCATTACTTTCTGGAAACTAGAGTTTGGGATGGTTCTAATGGAGTTGGTTTCATGTCATTTTAAGAATCCTAGATGAATTTATGGCCTGAACAAGATTTGAAAAAATCTGAAAAATGTTTCTGTGCATTTTTCCATTTTCTCAGGGCAGTTCACTTAATCACACCATTAGGGGACCTAAATGAACTTGTATTGATCTGAAATTTTTCCTGTGACTCAAAGATTTTCATATGAACATCCTAACCAAATTTCAGAATTTTCCATAAAGGAATTCTCCAGATAAAATTCCCAACAATTTAAATTTTAGGGAATTAATTCTGGGCAAATAATAAGATTCATGAGCTCAAACTTGTTTTGCTGGATAGTACTCAACGAGTTGAATCCAAAAAAATTTGGTTCACTCAATTTGAAGCTTCCTAGTCAGAGATATGGATTTTACAAGTTTGGAGAAAATATCTGAAAAAGTTCTCTGTTAATTTTTCCTATTTTTCAGAGACATAGAGGATTGAAACAACATTTGGCCAAGCAAATGGAGTCCAATGCCTATAAAACTTTTACTGGAGTTCAAGGATTTTTGGAGGAATGTCCTGCCCAAATTTCGGAATTTTCCACTACACAGAAATCCTGTAAAAATCCCTACTAGATTTTCTTAAATGAATTAATGAGCCAAATCTAGGGATTTTCATAACAATTGGGATGTACCCCTAGATAGTACTCACTTAGAGGGAGGAAATGTTGAACTAAACTGAAAAATGGGAGGAAATGTTTAAATTCTTGCACACGGGCACCACAGCACAGTTCCTTCTTCCTCCTCGCGCCAACAGCCGAGCGGCGGCGGCGCTCTCCGGCGAGCCCCGTGGGAACTGCCTTCCCAGCCTTCCCTTGCCCCCAAAATCGCTGCCTCCCCCTTTTGGACCAAGGGTAACTCATCCCCGTGGTCAGCCGAGGACGCCGGTCACCAGAAACCCTTTGGCGACGGGCGGCAGCGGCGGTTTGACTTTGGCGGCGTTGCACTCGTGCTAGGAGGGCTCAAATTCTTCGATTTTTCTTCCTAGAGCACCGTGGTGGATCCCTTGTCACCAGAACGAGCTCACATCAGCTCAAAAGAGGCAGCAAATACGAGCTCATTGGTGACCTAGGGCCAAAAAAGGTACCAGTGCAAATTCTCGAAGAACAGCGCCAAAACTCGATGAAATTCAATGGTTCTTGATCCTAGAGAAGCGCGGGAGAGTCTAGATCATGTATACAGCTCGGTACACGTGATGGTGGAAGGATCACCATGAATTTTGAAGATTGGTGAGGCTCGGTTCAATGAGTACCGACATAATAAACGGCAAAATTCTCCACCGATCGTGCGAGAGATAATGGAAGGTCGGCATGGTTGTGTTCAGCACCTTATGGCGGACCTTTTTCGTGTAGGGCATCGGCCACGAATGAGCTCCTAGCAGCTGGGCGCTGGGGAGCAGTGAGTAGTCGACCGGCGGTGCTTTGCTGCGGTTGTGCGAGGGAGGCTGGAGAGAGTGAGGGAAGTTCACATGGGCCGGACGTGTTGATCAAGTTGCTGCATGCAGCGTTCTAAGCCCCCAGAGCAGGAGGTGGCGTGAGGCACGTCGGTTGGGCGCCGAACGCCGGGGAGGTGGCGCGCTGCTGCCCGAGTGAAAAACCGAGTAGACTTCGGGTGTAAGTCTACTGACCAGTGGGCCCCCTTCCCCTCTTCTTTTTCTTTCTAATTCCATTTGAACTAGAAAACACTCCCCAAATTTGATCAAACTTGGAGGATAAGCCAAAAGGATATGAGGAACACAATGGTGCTCTCAAATTTGAATTTCAGTGAAGTCAGAATTTGAAACCGAAGTTTGAATTCAAATTTGAATTGTCTCCTGTTTTAATTCCAACAAATAGGAAATCTTTTCCAAATGAGCTGAAAATTTGCCAGGCTACCCGTGGATGTGTGAAGAACCATATGGTTGATTTAGGTCTCTGTGTTTGGACATTGTTGCCCGGTTACTTTAGCATTTGGAGCTCACACCGTTGTATTCAAAAATTTGAATTCCCTCTCATTTTCTCGGTGTGTCTTTCAGATCCACTTGCTAGAACTTTGGGATTTCACATGAACTATAATTGAAATTGTAGTTCACTAAGTTGGAAATGAGTATGTGAGTTACTTCAGAATTAATTCCTTTTTGCTTAATTGCTTAGAGAATTGTTCCGAATAAACCACTCAGTGAAAAGTGCTACTTTTTGATCCAGATGACTTTCTTGTGACAAGGAACTCACATGAATATTTTCAGCTCCATTGGAGCTCTGGATAACCACTGTTCTATTTAACTTCTTTAGGTGATCAAAACACAAGTGCGGAAAACACTTAGCACTTGATCATGTTGATTAACCCAAACCCAAACCTTAGCACCAATGTCATTTTAAATTCATAAACAAAGTTCCAGTTTTTAAACTTATCATTAGAGCTTATTAGCAAAAGCTTTACAATTAAATACATGTGCATATTCATAACGTGTAGCATCGACGTGAAGATTGTGAAGAGATCGAAGTGGAGATTAAAGATGGAGGAAAATGAGTGATCAAGGCTCAAGTGATCTTCACTAACTGAATATATATTACTCACCTGCAAAATAGGCAAGCCTCGGTTTGCATTCAAGCAATTTATAAAGTTCTTTTCATTTCTAGAGACCATAGCTTTGAATGGTTGAGTGCATTAGGTCTAGTTGATATTGAAAACCCAATTGCATGACTAGAATGTCCTAAGAGTGAAAGGGTAGAATAGCACCTCCTCATGGGAGTTGGCTACACTAAATGTTAGTAGGAAAGGTCCGGTAGAAGTCGAATAGTGAGAATCTACTCGCGAGTTTAGGGTTTGGTTTATTTGGAGTGGGTCAAGAATAGAAACATTGAGGAAAGTTCACAAGTAAGAAATGGAGACCGGGAAGGGAGGTTTAGATGCAGTAGGCTGCGGACCGTGCATGCATAGCCCTGGCTGTGTCGGTTAAGGCCCGTCCGTACTTGGCCCTGTTGGACAAGTTTGAGTTGTGTACCGGGCACATACTGGCTATATGGGACCCAGGAAACCGATATACCTTGTGAGATCCACATTGGAACTTTTCTAATCGTTTTAGGATTTCGGCGTCAGGATAGCAGGAGGTATCTCGCTCAAGAACGTATCACTGTGGGTATGTACCTCGAGGGAGCTTGCTATTCGGGGCAATTGGACGTCCTGTGTGGAAGAACTTGGGATAGGTGGCCACGTATAACATCAGTCGAGGTTGCTGCCGGCAACTCAGAGTATGGGTGTACGTGTCGTGTAGTACGGACGTATACTGATTCAAATCACCTTCGCTCGCGGTCATATGAGCATACTTGCCCACTGCATCTTGACGTAGTAAGAACTGAACTTGTTTCCTTGAATATTGATAAGGCTTATGATTTAACTTGTAATGGAACCATGCTTGCTGTAGAGATAGTGCTAATTAAAGTTTACTTCACTTTGTGCAAGAAGCATCACAACAAAGTGTTTCTTGTTTGATTGTGGAGTTGCGATGCTGTTCGGCTCAAGGTCTTTACAATGAGGCTTAACATCTGAATGTTGAGGATCAACTGTAGACGAGTCCTTTATGCAAAGTTAGCTAACCCATTTCAATCCATCGTGCATGTATAGTTTCTTGTGTAAGCGAGACGGATCAGTCTTGCTGAGCCTATGTGCTCACGCTTGCTATATGAGTAATTTTGCAGGTTAACATCGACGCTTGTGATAAGGTTGTCCGGTGAGACTCGGAGACTTCTGAGTTGTTTAACACATGGAGAACCCCGCTGCTTTAATTATTTGCAAAGAACCTTTGTAAGCTTCCGCTTTTGATTTAAGTAATACATGTTTCCTTATAAGTGTGCTGTTGGGTGCCGCATAACACGGCACCACCCGATGCGATTCCCGGACGAGCGGCACAGCCCCGTGAACGGATGGCCGGGTCCCTCTCAGCATGGTATTAGAGTTGCATTGGTAATAGCGCACATAATCAACTTGCGGGATAGGAATTTTATCACACAGAATGAAAAGAGATAGAGAATGGGTTAAGAATGTGAAACTGAGACCCAGCAGGGGGGATAGGATGCAGTGAGCGGAGATCTCACGTGCGTAGCCATGTTAGTGTCGATTGAGGACCGAGTCTTGTGTGTAACTGCTAGACAAGTTTTGAACAGTACTGGATGGCATACTGACACAAGCAGGAAACCGATGTAATTGGTTAACCTAGGTGCCGAGGCTTACCAACCCGTTTTATAGGAGTGGGTTGAGGGTAGCCTTGTGTAAATCTGCCGGTGGGCACAAACACGCTCCATGCATGGACCTCCTGCCCGCTAAAGATGGACCAGTTCGACATTTGGGTTTCCTTTGAATGGTAGTTGCATACAACATAGTAGGAAGGTGTGAAGCACCACACTTCTGAAAATGGGTGTATTTGACGTGTTTTCCAGGTGTCTACTTATTGCAATCACTGTCCCTCGCGGTTATTTGAGTACCGCTAGTTCACTGTGTTATGACGTAGTAAGAAGTGGAAGAAGCCAGATGAATATGATGCATTGAACTACTAATGTTTTAAAACCATGTATGCTGTAGATGTAGAGCTCATTAAGTGTATCTTGCACTTTGGGCATAACAACATCAGAGGAAAGCATTTCTTGTTTGATTGTGGACTTCCGATGTGAGGGCTGCCTAAAGCACACTAATCTGCTGCTATAAAACTGAAAGTAAGGATTTACATGTAGGCGTGTATTTATTGCAACATTTTTTCCTGTATTACTAATCCGTGAATGTAGAGTTTCATGATTAGGAGTGTCGGTTAAGACTTGCTAAGCCATCGTGCTCACGGTTGCAATATTTGAGCTTTGTGCAGGTTAGAGTTACGAGGAAGGGTCCGAGGACGAGGTGATGCCCCCGTCGGGGTAAACGGCCGAGCTGGAACCCTGCACGCCGCCGTTATCTCCGGTTATATGTTGCTAGTGTGTAGCGTCCCCGGGGCTGGACGGCTGCACATTTGCATAGCTAGGCTGAGAGTTTAGCTATTAATAAGACTTCCGCTGTACATTACTTTTGTAAAAGACATCTGCTGCGCTTTGATCCGAAATAAAAGTTTGTATGTTGTTTTTAATCTTTTCTTGTGTGCTGTTGGGCGCTGCATCGCACGACACCACCCTTTGCGATCCTGGAGTGGGTGAACCACGGGGTGGTCCCCGCTGATGTGGTATCAGCTGCATTGGGAATAGCACGCTTGAAAATAGCCTATTTTGAAAACTTAGAAGTAGTCGAGTGAGGATTAGTCACTCTTAACACATTAGGTCTATTATAGTAGTAGATATTAAGGTGGAAAAGATAACTTATGTGTTATACATTCTGTAACGACGCTTCGACGTCAGGTAAGAGGTAAGGTACACCACCGCAGGCGGATCAATTGCGATAAGCTCGCCAGACGAGCAATGGTATGGAACGGTTTACCGTGGCATGGCACGGTAGTTAATATGAATCTCTGAACCTTCTCGTGGTTCTGAGAGCATATGAAAACGCGGATTTCCAGCGTGCTTTAGGCAAAAGCGAGAATACCCCATTGTGTGGTAAGCTACACGATAGTATGCAACTCTTGAATGTTTCATGTTCAAACGGCCATACGCAGCACTCTCAACTGGCATGCCTCAACGGTCATGAGGCAATAGGTGGTACCAATTGGGTTGATAAAATTCCCAACCGTGACGAAATGTTCACGCTCTACTCGGGTTCCCCATCGTGTGGTGTGAAAATACGACCATGTACCTTGATACGTGGCTTGACTCAAGGACGATCCGTCTGGCAATGATACGGACCGTATGTTTTTACTATGATATGAACCTGCCTGAAATGTCAAAACCCTTGTGTGCACCATTAACGTGAGGTCTTCTGTAGGAACATCAACCACGTTAGCGCATGACGTTTAGAAATCATTTGTGAGTGACGTCTTTAGTTCCACCATTTGACACGTACATGCCGGAATTCCGGCTTAGGATTTTTCTTTGGTGAGGAAACGTAGTACCTATATGAGTTATTAGTTGCATAAAAAGGATATTTTCAAACAAAAGAGTGAAATTGTAGTTTAGGATTCCATTTAGGGGTTAGTGAACTCCCATATTGAACTAAGAGTCAATTGGGAGTGTAGATTCATTTCCAAAGACTTAGGAACAACTTCCCCTGTTTCTGCAGAATTTTTGCTGATCTTAAACAGGGTATAACATATGATCGATTGAACCAATGGAGGTGTGTGATACCATTATGGAGAGGTTTTGAAGTCCTCTACAACTTTTCTGTAGAGCTCCAGAACAAAATCTCCCTCCAAATGGATGAAAATCTCATATGAGTATGCACTGTCCAGAAACAGGGCAGACCAAAAATGCTCTCTGAAATTTCTGTATTTCGACCATAGCTTCTTGTAGAAAAATTTCTAATGGTCAAGTATGACACCGTTGGAAAGTGTAGGAAATGTGCTACGACTTTGTAGTTCAGTGTTTTCCTAGATTGGGGGGCAGAAATAGTTGGAATTTTCTGAACAAAACAGCCACTTGCAAATGAGGTGCTGTCAAAATTCCTGAGAAAAATCTGTCAACTTGTAAAAATCATAACTCAGAAACTAGAAAGTCTATGGAGGCAAATAAATACAATCTGGATCCTTTTTTATTCTACTACAACTTTGTTGTTGAACTCCAGTCCAGGTTTTGCCTCCAAAGTTGTCAAAACAGTTGAATTATCCAGACTGGTCAGCTGGACCCGAAGCTGGACAGAGAAAACCATGTAGAGATTTGTCATCCAAAACACTTAAGTTTCACATTTCGAGATCCAGCGGCTGTTGTAAAACAGCGAGTGGGAATCTATACCCGACTTCTATAATTATGTCCGAGAGTCAAAAACTCGATGTCATTTTAGGAATGTCAAGGCTACATCGCCATAGTGCTGTTCTTGACATCATTCCACATGTGGTTTGTTTAAACTCTCCACTTCATGAACTACATATTATCATTCTTGACCGTTCGGTTCAAGAAGTCCCAGCCACATATAACACGGAAGCCACAAAACTTGAGGATATTCAAGTGGTCCGTGAATATCCGTACCTACTTCCGGATGATCTCCCGGGCGTGCCACCCGAAATGGATGTCGAGTTCAAGAATAGAACATGTACCCGGGATGGCACCGATATCACGGAGACCGTACAAGATAGCTCCGAATGAGCTAGCTGAACTGAAGGAGCAGTTAAATGATCTTATGAATAAGGGTTTCATTCGGCCGAGTTTGAGAGGGCCCGACCCCGATCACATGGCCGTGCCGCCTCGCCCGCGGAATCGCATTGGGTGGTGCCATGTTGTGCGGCACCCAACAGCACACATATAAGGAACACAGTATTACATAAATCAAAAGCGGAAGCTTACAATTATTCTTTGTAAATAATTTACACAAAATAGCTACAGCGGAAGTCTATAAACAGCTCACGATGAATATCTAAGAAGCACTCGAGAGAGAGATCCAGCCCGCGGACTCCTCTCGCTAGCAACACGAAGACATGGCAGCGGATAGGTTCTCCAAGTGTGACATGACTCGGAAGTTCCCGAGTCTCACCGGACAACCTTCTTTATAGCGTTGATGTTTACCTGCAAAACCACTTATATAGCAAGAGTGAGCACAAAGGCTCAGCAAGATTTAACCGTCTCTCCTAAGACATGAAACTCTACATGATAGTAACCTAAGACTTAAGCCTGTCATTTGCGAAAAGACTCGCCTACGAGTTCATCCTTAACTTTCATCCTTAAGCATTTAGGCATAAAGGAATTAATTCTGATTAAAATTGCACTTTCATGCAAATCCAAGTAAACCATAATTTCATACATAGATCAGAGAGTATGTCTGAATTTTCCTAGGATTTTTGGAGCTAAGGAATGCCTAGAACTGAATTTCCAAGTTTTGGAAATTCTCTGAAAATGTTTCTGTATTCATTTGAATACAGAAACTTGAAATCAGAATTACCCTCATTAAATCAACCCCAAATGAGCTGAAACTTTTACAGGTGTCTCCTAATATTCTAAAGAATATCCTGGCAAAATTTGGGGAATTTTGGATGAACCAAACTCCCTCTAAAATTCTTTTGCTGAAAAGTATTAAAGAATTCTCCAGAATTTTCTATTGGTTTTCATGCAAATTGGGTTGCATATTTGGATAGAGTTGTCATCCTGAATCCAACCCAATTTGAATCACTAATTTTGGAGCTCCCTAGCAAAAGTTATGCAATTCCAAAGTTTGAGCTGAATTTGTAATTCAAACTGAATTAGAAACAGTTTAAACTCTGACCGGCACACGTGTCAGTCCCTCGCTGTAGCCACACCACGGACCACAGCTGCCCAGTCTGTAGCCGCAGCAGATCGGGTGGCCGCAGCAAATCCCAGTCGACCGCCATGGCCACTGACCAGTGGGGCCAGCAGCTTCTTCTTCCTCTCGCCCCCCTTTTTCCCGCGCGCTCCACGCCCCTCGCCGGCGCGGTGCTGACCTCGCCGGACTTGACTTTCCGGCTATCCCACGGCCTGCTACTCGCCGCCCAGGGGTTTTCAGGGTCGGGAAACACGTCTACGGGGTTGGCTCGGGCTGCCGGTGGCCGGAAGTAGGCCGGCGACGAGCCGCGGCCTTCGGTGATGATCGGCACCGTTGCCCGACCCCTGTAGCCCGCTAACAGCTCAACTGAACCGCCTAAAAGTACCAGCAGAGGGTGGGCTAGCTCGGCATGGCATCAACGTGGCTCGGAAACGGCGGCAAGTGGGGGTTCACCGTGCGCCCGAGGGTCCCCGCCATGATCGCCGCTCGGAAACTTCAAAATGATCTGCTAATATGGGGTTTCAAGCCATGATTGGGGAGGAGATCGGGTCGTCCGCAAGTCTAGGTCTTTTGATCACAGTTTAGTGACCTAAAGACGAGAAGGTAGTGAGAATTTGGAGAATTCGTATCAGAACATCGCTCGGTGTCCGTTGGTGAAGTTTTTCCGAATTCTCGCTCGGTGGTTCATGGCTTGCCTTGTGGTTTGGGTGGAAGCAGCAGGGCTCGCTGGCGCATCCGGGGACGTCCTTGCTTGGCCGTGAAAGGCGCTAGACTCCGCTGTCCATGGGAGCGACGAGCTGCTGTGCAGTTCGGTTGCCGCGGAAACGAGCTTTGCTAGGGAAGGGAGGCCGGAACTGGACTGCTCTTGCGCTGAGGGAGTGGAGGACGATCAGGCCTTGCCGTTTTGCGGCTCAGACAGTGCTGCGCACTGGTTTTGCATGCACTTCCGGTCAGACCCGAAGCGGCGGCGAGCTCTGGGTTTATCGGGCACGAGGAGGAGAAGAGAAACACCGTTGGCTCGGTTCAGAGGAAAAAGATCACGCCGAGGTAGGGAGGGAGGCGGTAAGCTGGTCGCCAGCGCGCGAGGGCGGGTGAGGCGGTGGCTTCGGGTTAGCCTCGGTGGCGCCCGCGGGGTGATCTCGCTCGTGCGTTACCCGAGAGCAAGACTTAGGCAGTAAGTTTTGATCTCTCCTCTCAATGACATCTGGGGCCCACAGCCCCCCTCAGCACCAAAAGATCTCCAACTTTTGACACCTTGCAAATTCAGCTGTGAGGGGTCCAAATTCAAAAGCCAATTTGCCATGTGAAAATTTGTGCCATAGTTTCAAATTTAAATTCAAATTTGGATGGAATTCACAAGTTGCTTTGATATTCATATCAAAGAACCCCCAAATTTGCTCAAAACTTGGCTCCCTCATAATTTGGACCTGAGAAACTCAAATATATCCTTTGATCTTTGAGTTGGCTATTGCCATTACAGCTTCTCAAACATCAGTTTGCATTTTCCTTTTTGGAGATGGCCCTCCTCTTTTTGGAAGTGACCCTCTTAGTTCAAACTGAATTTAGAGTTTTATTGCACCTGCCAACACTTTCATGAGTAACACAAAAGTTTTTGTAAGTCCCATTTCTTGCATATAAACTCAACTTTATTCATAGCTCAAGTTTTCTATTTACATGTTTTGGGACTTTTACATTCCTCCCCGCCTTAAAAAGAATCTCGTCCCGAGATTCATGATTAAGGACAAGGTGGAGAGGACAACTACTACATATAAGCCTCTAACAACTCCGGATGATTGCGTTGCAAATACTCCTCGCTTTCCCATGTAGCTTCATCGGACGTGTGATTTTCCCATAGCACCTTGAAAAATCGCAGCGTCCGATTTCTGCTTTCGCGAGTCTTTTCATCAATTATCCGGGTTGGTCGCTCAACATAAGTGAGGTCCGGCTTCAAATCTGCTATGTCTCCTGTGAGAACCTCCCTTGGAGCTTTTAAACACTTCCACAACTGAGATATGTGGAAGACGTTATGAACTCCGGCTAAGGTTGCTGGCAGCTCCAAACGGTATGCCACGGGTCCACACCTTTCAATGATGACGAAGGGACCGATAAAGCGCCGAGCTAATTTCCCTTTCACTCCGAATCGGTGAATGCCCTTCATAGACGATACGCGGAGGTATACATGGTCACCAACATGGAAATCCAGAGGACGACGCCTCCTATCCGCATAGCTCTTTTGTCTGGACTGAGCGGCTTTCAGATTTGCTTGAATAAGCCTTACCCGCTCTTCAGCTTCATTTACGAGATCAACCCCGTAAATCACCCTCTTGCCAGCTTCACACCAGTTCAAGGGTGTGCGGCACTTCCGGCCGTAGAGAGCTTCAAACGGTGCCATTTTGATGCTCGCTTGATACCCGTTGTTATATGAGAACTCCGCCAACGGTAAGTGATCATCCCAGCTCTTACCGTGATAAATGGCACATGCTCTCAGCATATCTTCAAGTATTTGATTCACCCTCTCAGTTTGTCCATCGGTTTGAGGGTGATACGCGGAGCTTCGAATCAATTTAGTTCCCAAGGATGTGTGTAGCTCAGAAGCGGGACACGAACAGTGATCCTCTGTCGGAGACAATGGTACGGGGAACCCCATACAAGCAAAATATTCGTGCTATGTACAACTCCGCATACTTTTTGGCGCTATATTTGGTACGCACCGGAATGAAGCGTGCTGATTTGGTCAACCGATCTACGATTACCCAAATCGTATCATGCTTATTAGCCGTGAGAGGTAGTCCAACAATGAAGTCCATACTAATATCCTCCCACTTCCATGCCGGAACGCTTAGCGGTTGTAAGGTCCCCGCTTTCTTCATGTGGTCAGCTTTAACTCGCCGACACGTATCACATTCAGATACGTATTTAGCAACTTCTCTCTTCATCCGGGTCCACCAAAATTTAGTCCTCAATTCTTGATACATCTTGTTGCTGCCCGGATGAATAGAAAATTTGGATAAGTGAGCCTCATCCAAAATTTTCTTCCGCAGCCTCATATCACGGGGTACGACTATCCGGTCCTTGAACCATAGAGTGCCTTCATCATCTAACCGGAAACATTTCATCTCCCCGTTCTTCAACCTCCTTTTGATATGAGCCATGCCCTTGTCTCTCTTTTGAGCTTCCATGACCTCCTCTCTTATTGTGGGTATGAGAGCTAGGTTATGTAGGGCCCCATATGGAACCAAGTAGAGACTTGGTTCTTCCTCTTCTATCGGCGTGATGGTTAGGTTATGGATATGAGACTTCCGGCTGAGTGCATCGACAACCACATTTGCCTTGCCCGGATGATAATGGATTTCAATCTCATAATCCTTGATCAGCTCCAACCATCGTCGTTGCCGCATATTCAACTCTTTCTGAGTGAATATGTACTTCAAACTCTTGTGGCCGGTGTAGAGATGAACCAGATTTCCCAATAGGTAATGTCTCCACATCTTCAAATCTAATACCACGGCAGCAAGCTCGAGATCATGATTTGGATAATGTTGCTCATGATTCCTTAATTGCCATGATCTATATGCGGCCATGCGTCCTCCTTGCATAAGTACACAACCAAGCCCGACGCCGGATGCATCACAGTAAACATCAAAAGGCTTGGTTGTATCCGGTTGAGCTAGAACCGGGGCTGTTGTAAGGTGTTTCACCAACGCTTGAAAAGCTTCCTCACATGGCTTGCTCCAATCATATTTGATGCCCTTCTTCAGTAGCTCCGTCATAGGTTTGGAGATTTTTGAGAAGCTCGGGATGAACCTCCGATAATGTCCCGCCAAACCCAAGAAGCTACGAACTTCATGGACTGATGTTGGAGACTTCCATTTCAGCACTTGATCAATCTTGCTTGGATCAACAGCAATGCCTTCCGCTGAAATAATATGTCCAAGAAACGGCACTTGGTTGATCCAGAATTCACATTTACTAAACTTTGCATAGAGCTTGTGATCTCTCAAGCGTTGAAGCACAATATGCAAATGTTTAGCGTGTTCCTCTTCAGATTTGGAATAGACCAAGATGTCGTCGATGAATACCACGACGAACTGATCCAGATCCGGCATGAACACCGAGTTCATAAGATACATAAAGTGAGCCGGAGCATTGGTCAATCCAAATGACATGACAAGATACTCATAGAGTATATATCTTGTCGAGAACGCTGTTTTCGGGACATCTTCCGCGCGAATCTTGATTTGATGATATCCCGACCTTAAGTACATTTTGGAGAATTCTTTAGCACCCACTAGCTGATCAAAGAGGATATCAATACTTGGTAGTGGATACTTGTTCTTTATGGTCACAGTATTTAAAGGATGATAGTCGACGCATAGCCTCAGCGTCTCATCCTTCTTCTTCACAAACAAAGCTGAGCAACCCCATGGTGATGAACTTTGATGAATAAACCCCTTGTCCATCAGATATTTGAGTTGATCCTTCAATTCAGCTAATTCATTCGGAGCCATTTTGTAGGGTCTCCGAGAGATCGGCGTGGTTCCCGGTATCAACTCTATTTTGAACTCCACCTCGCGCTCAGGTGGTAAGCCTGGAAGATCTTTGGAAAACATGTCCGGATATTCACGGACTACTGGAATGTCTTCTTACTTGCAAGCCTCGGCATTACATACTTCCGGTTCTTTGGAAACCGCTTCACCGAGGTACAACGTTTGCCGCCCGTGAAGTGGAGAGTCCAAGTGAACACTCCTGTTCTCGATGTCCAGAACAGCCTTATGGAAGGTCAACCATGATATTCCCAATATGGCATTGATTCCCTGGTCTTCGAGAATGATGAGGGTGGTAGGATAAATTTGTCCACCCAAACAAAGTGGTGCTCGAGAAACGACTTCATTAGTTGATATGTCTCCACCTGGCGAATGAATAAGGTATGAACCTTTGGTAATAGTGGTGGAGATCTGATCCCGGATCACCGTTGCCCTGCTAATGAAGTTATGTGTCGCACCAGAGTCGAATAAAATGACAACCGGCTTGCCATTTAAGGTGAACCTGCCGGCAGGAACAGGTCCTCCTTTTGGCAGATCATCGACTGACACATAATTAACTGTCCCCACTTTGGACATAGCTTTTCTTTGCTGCCCAAGATCGCTCTGTGGAACTGGACCCGCAGACACATTGTTGCTGCTCGGTTCAGTTGCTTCATTGACCTTAAGATCATTGTCAAGCTGAAGTGGGACAGCACTTGGCTCAGCTGAAAAATCACCTTGATCATCTTCAACCTCCTGAGGGAAAAAGTATTCTGGTGCACCTTGTTGATACTGAGGTGCATAAGAATTAAGTTGCTGCTGCGGTGGAGGTGAATAAGACCTCTGTGGAGTAGAAGAGTCGTCACACTCCCAGAATGATTGCACCTCTTGTGGAATCTCTCGACCGGAAGGTGAACGGATCACCAACCTATACTTCTGAGGTAGACGATTGTCTTCATCCTGTGATGAGTCCCTCTCCCTCTTTTCTTTGAGGTAGAGGTTGGAATAATATTCTTGAGCGATAGCACAGCTTACAAACTCATCAAGATTCTCTTGGCTAAGCTGAGCCAATTCACATCGCAGCCTAGCCGTCAGCCCTCGGTAGAAGTGATAACCCCTCATGGATGGTGATTTCACATAGTCAGGGACATATTGAGCTAAGCGATTGAATTCCTTCGCATACTCAATAACGCTCATGTCCCCTTGCTTCAGACTCCAGAATTCATCCAGACTGGTTTGCATTATGCCCGCAGGAACGAAACGAGCACGAAATGCAGCCTGGAACTCCGCCCATGTGACACGATGTCCTGCTGGTTGGACAGCAAGGTACTCTGCCCACCATGCTCCAGGAAAGCCGTGAAGCTGCTGAGCGGCATATAGAGTCTTCGAGAATTCATCACATCGGATCAACCCAAACTTGGATTCAATGACACGTAACCAGTGATTTGCTTCACAATGGTCAGCCGCCTTGGAGAATACCGGCGGTTGTGTCGCCAAGAAATCCAGATACGTGCTCTGGGTTGGCATGTGACGTTGAGCCTCTTGATCTATGCCTTGCTGAACTAGGGTTTGGAGAGTTTCATTCATTTTGGCCATAATCTCCGCCAATCCGGTTGGCGATGGCTCTTGTGATGAAGTCGAGTCATTCCCACCTCGACCTGAACCTCCAATTTCCATTTGAGAATGTGTGCGTACCATACTGCATGAAACAAAATTTTGAGTCAATCAAAATTCTATCTCAGTAGTAAATAAAGATAAGCAAAACATGAACATGTCATGAAGTTTATGAAATCATAACCACATTCATGTTTAAACAAATCTTAAGTACGCTTAACTAATCATCGGGACTACCCTGACCAGTTCATACAAACTCCAAATTTTACTCAAGTTATCAACAAATTCTTGACTTGAGTTCAATACCAAAGTTGTATTAAACTTCAGTAGCTTTCCAACAAGTACTTATGTGCTCCTTAAGGATTTTTCTACAGGATGTTGTGGCTTAAGAACAGAAAGGTCCAGAGAGGTTTTTGCTACTGTCCTGGTTCTGAACAGTTTTCCTTCAACTGGACTTTTCACCCATGTAACGTGTGATTCTGCTCTGGAGGCCTACAAGGAAGTTGTAGAGCACTTGAAAATCTTTTCATAACTGTATCATACACCTTAATTGGTTAAATCTACTCAGAGTTATGCTCTGTTAAAGCCCAGCAAGAATTCCTGCCAGAAACAGAGCACTCTGTTTTTTGAAAACATTGATACCTAGTTATACTCTCATTTGAATCTTAGCTCAAAATAAGAGTTCAGTAACTAATATTTGTTTTTAACTTCCATTTTTAGTTGCAAGTTAGTCCATGAATCATTTCTTCATAGGGAAGAGGTTATTAAGTGTAGTACGATGTCGATGCACCGTAGGAACATGTCGGCACTACGTTGCCTCACCAAAGAAAATCCTACGCCGGATCATACCGGCATATACGTATTATCAGTGGCACTAAGACGGTCTCTCGCACACGTATACTACACGGGATACGTACGTGGTTAGTACCTGCAGAAGAACACTCAATAGTGGTGCACCCAAAGGTTGTTTCATTTCAGGCAGTTCCATATTTGAAAGTAAATACAAACGCCCGTATCATTGTCATACGGCCGTCCTTGAGTTAAGTCACGTCTCAAGGTACGTGATCGTGTTTCCACACCACACGACGGGGAACCCGAGTATGTCATGAACGGGTCGTCACGGTTGGGAATGTTATCAACCCAACGGATACCACCTACTGCCCTGCAGGGCACACCGATGGCAAGCGCTGCGTATGTCCTCCTGGGCTACTTCCATACGAACACACTATCGCGTTACTGACCACGCGATGGGGTCTCCACTTACTTTCCTAATGCACGCTAGGGATCAGCATTTCATATGAACTCAGGAACATGAAGAGTCCAAGAGTTTCATATTAACATCTCACACCAAGCTGTGAGATCTAATCCTGAACCACAACCTTGTCAGGGGAGCTAACCGAAATTGAACCGCTTTCGGTGGCGTTCCTTACCATGCTTACCAGAACGTAGGTGCATCGTTACATAATGAAAATTAAGAATTAAAACACATATGTTAGTCTTGCCACTTTAAGTAACTACACTACTATAGTCCTTATGTGGGCCTAATATCGTTTCCTCACCGTATCGTAAGTTTTTGTCATAATACGATCCTTATTCCGTGCGCTATTACCAATGCAGCTCTGATACCACGCTGAGAGGGCCCGACCCCAATCACAAGGCCGTGCCGCCTCGCCCGAGGAATCGCATTGGGTGGTGCCGTGTTGTGCGGCACCCAACAGCACACATATAAGGAACACAATATTACATAAATCAAAAGCGAAAGCTTACAATTATTCTTTGTAAATAATTTACACAAAATAGCTATAGCGGAAGTCTATAAACAGCTCATGATGAATATCTAAGAAGCACTCGAGAGAGAGATCCAGCCCGTGGACTCCTCTCGCTAGCAACACGAAGACATGGCAGCGGCTAGGTTCTCCAAGTGTGACATGACTCGGAAGTTCTCGAGTCTCACCGGACAACCTTCTTTATAGCGTTGATGTTAACCTGCAAAACCACTTATATAGCAAGAGTGAGCACAAAGGCTCAGCAAGACTTAACCGTCTCTCCTAAGACATGAAACTCTACATGAAAGTAACCTAAGACTTAAGCCTGTCATTTGCGAAAAGACACGCCTACGAGTTCATCCTTAACTTTCAGATTTTAGCCATAATAGTAGTGACCTTGCGCCCAGCAACATTGGAACTCCACAATCAAACAAGAAACGCTTCATTCCAATGTTACTTGTCCCAAGGTGAAAAATAACTTTAGTTTGCTCTATCTCTACTTCCACCATGGTTTTCATGCAATTTATAATTAGCATAACAACATTTAAAACTTTTGCAAACTTTTCCCACACAACTTGATTACTACGTCACAGCGCAGTGAGCAAGCGGTACTCATAACCGCGAGGGACGGTGATTCGAATCAAACACTACCCGGATAACTCGACACATACGCCCGCCTCTGAAGACCCAACTCTGGCGTCCTTCATTACGTCGTATGTGGCAACCTTTATCAGGCCACTAAACTATAGAACCGGTCGCGCCGTCTCGGGCTCATAGGTCTAACAAGACGATGTGGTATGCCTCTACAATCCAGTGAACCCGGTACATCGGTTTCCTGGTTCCCATATATCAGTAAGCATCCGGTACACAACTC
Source organism: Neostapfia colusana (assembly GCA_030760725.1). Classification (NCBI taxonomy): domain Eukaryota; kingdom Viridiplantae; phylum Streptophyta; class Magnoliopsida; order Poales; family Poaceae; genus Neostapfia; species Neostapfia colusana. The sequence goes on along the minus strand of JASWHV010000019.1, from coordinate 22,972,503 downwards.
AATACTTGCTCCCAGGGCCGCATACGCTTCGGTCTTTGATCGACACGGGCAGAGCTACTCGACCAAGACCTCGTCTTGTCGCTGTCTAACCCCTCTGCCCGGTCTCATCTTTAGAAACATAAACTTTAGTTTGCTCCCCTTTCCAACCCCACTTATGTGGTCCTGGAACAAAGCTCGCGAGTAGATTCCAACTACTCGTCTTCTACCGGCTGTCCTAGCCTATTTAGCACAGCCTTATTCTACAGCGATGACACAATTCTACCCTTGACCTCAGGGTTCATGTTTGGTTATGCAAGTGGAGTATCACACATCCTTGACCTAATGCACATACAAACCTTGACCAATAGTAGTGAACAAAGGGAAAACTTTAAAAACAACTTAAGTGCAAACCGGGGCTTGCCTTGGTTTTGCAGGTGACTAAAGTCAGATAAGATGAAGTTAGTTGCTGATGATGACTTGAAGCTTAATCCCTGCCGCCTTGCTCCTTGATCAAATCTTCACTCATCCATGTTTAACCACTACACGTTATGAATATGCATACATGTTTAATTATAAATCCTTTTGCTAACAAGTGCTAAAGACAAGTTTGAAACTGGAACTTTGTTTAAGAATTTAAAATGAAACTGGTGCTAGTGGTTTGGGTTTGTGTTTAAGCACTATCATCAAGTGATGAGTGGGGTTTCATCACTTGGGTGGGGATCAACTAATAAGGTTGAACAGGACATAATGATCCAGGGCTCCAATGGAGCTGGAAATTTTCTTGTGAGTTCCTTGTCACAAGAAAGTCCTCTGGACCAAAATTCAGAACGTTTCATTGAATAGGTCACCCAGAACAATTCCCTAAGCATTTAGGCATAAAGGAATTAATTCTGATTAAACTTGCACTTTCATGCAAATCCAAGTGAACCATAATTTCATACATAGCTCAGGGAGTATGTCTGAATTTTCCTAGGATTTTTGGAGCTAAGGAATGCCTAGAACTGAATTTCCATGTTTTGGAAATTCTCTGAAAATGTTTCTGTATTCATTTGAATACAGAAATTTGAAATCAGAATTACCTGTAGGGAAATAGGGATGCGCTACTCTAGCAATTCGACCGTATCACCCAGAAAACATGCGAGTAAGAAGGTCATGGATCGTTACCACTAGACGCGCAGCGCAGCGGATCGTAGATGCGCGTCGTAGCCGATCAGAGCAGCAGTAACAGCAGCGCCTCCACGGAGTCCACACGTACAGGGACGAACGCCATGCGTCGGTGTTCTAGCACCGTGCGCGCGGCAGGGGTTTCGGCGGCTGACCTATGAGGGGCGGCGGCTGGGACTGCTATCTGGTGGAGTCCTCTGTCCCTAACCCTACCCCTCATATTTATAGGCGCGCTAATGGGCTTTTAGGTCACAGGCCCATTAGTACCCTAATTTCATATGGATCAAATATCCATCAGGCCTTTATCCGAATTGTTATGATTGCCTCTTGGGCATATCACCAACAATCTCCCACTTGCACTAGAGACATCATATAGCCAAGTTTTTCAATATTCCATCCCCTTAAGTGTGTGACCCGTTAGGTTCATGTACAGTCGGTTATGAATGAAAATCGTTTTCAAACACAAGTCAGTAGAGGTACCTAGCAAGACATACTGACTCCCGAATATACATAAAGATCATATCGGCTGAACCTAGATACATTCACATGCTAATTCCTTTGCCACACGATACCAGTCCAGCTCAAGGCGAGATACGTGCCATCCTTGTGATAACTCGACCATTCACTCGATCAAATAGTGGATCCAATCTATGACTAACTTTTAGTCATAATGATTAACTCTTTAATCATTTTGGCATGGCCATGCACTTTCAATCCAACTATCTCGAGGGGCCCAGAGATATCTCTCCTGTTATTTAGGAGGGGCAAATCCCATCTTGATCCGCACACATCTCATTCCATGCTTCATCATGCACCTGAAGACTATTTTTATGACCACCCAGTTACGGAGTAGCGTTTGATAGTTTCAAAGTGCACAACTACACATAGTGAGAAACAATGGCGATCTCAGGTCAAAGAATCTAGCAGGTGTATCACTCAAGACCAACTGATGGCACATATGTAAATAACAATCCCAACAGTGTCTCGGAATGGGTCTATCCAACACCATGTTCATTAACATGTGTTCACATTATTAATTTGATATCTCCATATCTATGATCTGTGAAACGTAATAATCAATTAATACATGTGCTAGTCTGCGTACTATCATTATCTCATATAACGATGTAGACTAGGGATCATTTTGAGTAACATTATAATTAACAAAGAGTCTCACGAACAAGTCACATACTTGATGATCAATGTGAATAATAGTTACTCAAATAGTACATAAACATAGCTATGACACATGTCTCCCACTACACACTAGGATCACTGATGTAAGTATCTAATACCCATAGATCTCGTGTGCGTCTCATGCTTTGATTGTGGAAGAGGCTTTGTCAACGGATCTGCCATATTCAAATCCGTATGCACCTTGCATATATTCACATCACCTCGGTCGATAGTCTCTCGAATCAGATGATAGCGTCGTAGTATATGTTTGGATCTTTTGTGTGATCTCGGCTCCTTTGCCTGTGCAATGGCTCCATTATTGTCGCAATAGAGATCCACAGGTCCGGACGCACTAGGAACAACACCCAACTCAGAAACAAATTTTCTGATCCAAACAGCTTCCTTTGCAGCTTCAGAAGCTGCAATATACTCCGCCTCCGTCGTTGAATCTGCTACTGTGTCTGGCTTGGAACTTTTCCAGCTCACTGCCCCTCCGTTGAGGCAGAACACAAAACACGATTGCGATCTAGAGTCATCCTTGTCTGTTTGGAAGCTAGCATCGGTGTAACCTCTTACAACGAGCTCTTCTTCACCTCCAAACACTAGGAATACATCCTTAGTTCTTCTCAAGTACTTAAGAATGTTTTTGACAACTGTCCAATGAGCCTCACCATAATCTGATTGATACCTACTCGTAACACTTAGAGCATAGGATACATCTGGGCGTGTACACAACATGGCATACATGATAGATCCAATAGCCAAAGCATAAGGAATCGCTCTCATCCTCTTTTGCTCATCAGGCGTCGAAGGACACTGACTTTTGCTTAGAGTGATGCCATGTGACATTGGCAAGAAACCTTTCTTAGAATCTTGCATATTGAACCGATTCAATATCTTGTCAATATATGTGTCTTTGCTTAATCCATTAACCTTTTAAATCTATCTCTATAGATCTTTATGCCCAAAATGTACGCTGCCTCTCCTAAATCCTTCATTGAGAAACTTTTCCTTAATGAGGATTTAACAGCATCTAGTACTGGAATGTCATTTCCGATCAACAATATATCATCTTCATATAGGACCAGAAATATAAGTGCGCTCCCACTAACCTTCTTGTAAATACAAGGTTCTTCTACGTTCTTGATGAAACCAAACCCTTTGACCACTTCATCAAAACGTAGATTCCAACTCCGAGATGCTTGCTTCAATCCATAGATGGACTTTTGAAGTTTGCATATTTTTCTTGCATTTTTAGGATCGACAAAACCCTCAGGTTGTGTCATGTACACATCCTCAGTCAGACTCCCATTAAGAAAGGCTGTTTTGACATCCATCTGCCATATTTCATAGTCAAAATATGCAGCAATTGCTAGGAGAATCCGAACAGACTTTAGCATAGCGACGGGGAAAATGTTTCATGATAATCAACACCTTGAATTTGTTTGAAACCTTTTGCCACCAATTGTGCTTTATAGATGTGAACTTTTCCATCCATATCAGTCTTTTTCTTGAAAATCCATTTGCAATCGATCGGTCTCACACCATCGATTGGATCAACCAAGTTCCAAACTTGATTCTCATGCATGGATTCTATTTCGGATTCCATGGCTCCAAGCCATTTCTCAGAGTCGAGTCCCATTGTTGCTTCAGTGTAGGTCACAGGCTCATTATTGTCCAACAATACCATGTCCCGTGGTTCCGTGGTTAGGAGTGTCAACTTTTCAGTTGCACGACGTACTCTTGTAGACCTTCGTGGGGCTGGTGTTTCATGAAGTGGTTGTACAACATCTTGTACATCCTGTATAGGATTAGAGGGTGCCGAAACATTTTCAGATATTTCTTGAATTTCTTCAAGATGCACCTTGCTCCCACTAACTCCTTTTGAGAGAAACTCTTTCTCCAAGAAGACACCATTGCGAGCAGTAAACACTTTACCCTCCGTTTTATTATAAAAATAATATCCTTTGGTTTCCCTAGGATATCCCACAAAGAAGCATTTGTCTGATTTGGGAGTAAGTTTGTCTGACGTCAAACGTTTGACATAAGCATCACATCCCCAAACTTTGAGGAAAGACAATCCGGGATGTTTCCCGGTCCACATCTCATATGGTGTCTTCTCAACAGACTTAGTTGGGACTCTGTTTAGTGTAAACGTAGCAGTTTCAAGAGCATAACCCCAAAAGGATAGTGGAAGATCAGTTTGGCTCATCATCGACCTAACCATGTCTAACAAGGTTCGGTTCCTCCGCTCGGACACACCATTTCATTTGGGCGTTCTAGGTGGAGTCAACTGTGGAACAATTCCACATTGTTTTAAATGATCATAAGATTCATGGCTCAAATATTCACCCCCACGATCAGATCGTAGAAGTTTAATTGTCTTGCCCAACTGATTTTGTACTTCATTCTGAAATTCTTTGAACTTTTCAAAAGATTCAGACTTGTGCCTCATTAGATAGACATATCCATATCTACTAAAGTCATCGGTAAAAGTAATGAAATACTGAAAACCACCTCTAGCTACCGAACTCATTGGTCCACATACATCAGTATGTATTAGTCCCAACAAGTCACTTGCCCTCTCACTTTGACCAGTGAAGGGTGCTTTGGTCATCTTCCCAAGCAAACAAGACTCGCATGTGTCAAGTGATTCAAAATCAAATGAACTTAACAAACCATCTTTATGGAGTTTCTCAATGTGTTTCTCATTTATATGACCTAAGCGACAATGCCAAATAAAAGTGGGATTTAGATCATTTCGTCGAGCCCTTTTTGTATTAATGTTATAGACTATTTTATCCTCAAGATCAAGAACATATAATCCATTCACTAATGCACATTGAGCATATAAAATATTATTATAATAAATAGAACAACATTTGTTCTTTATTATAATCTCATAACCATTAACTTCTTCCAAACATGAAGAAGATATAATGTTCTTGCTCAAAGAAGGAATGCAATAACAATTATTTGATTCCAAAACTAATCCTGAGGGTAATGACAAGTGATAAGTTCCGACAGCTATGACAACAACCTTTGCTCCATTGCCGACCCGAACATCCAACTCGCCTTTTGCAAATCTTCTAGTCTCACTTAGACCCTGCAACGATTTGCAAGTGTGAATCATTGATCCGTTATCAAATATCCATGATTCACTAGAGGATGTAGCAATATTGATTTCTATAACATTTATACCTGAAGTGGAAGTCTCACTCCCTTTCTTCTTCTTATCCTCCATGTATTTCTTGCAGTTACTAGACCAATGCCCCTTAGCATGACAGTGGAAGCATTCATCATTGGGAGAAGGGCCTGATTTGCCCTTTGGCTTTGAGCTTGAAGACTCATTGGGAACCTTTCCCTTGCCTTTAGGATGCATCACACGCTTCCTCTTTTTATTCTCCTTTTGAACCATCATCACATGAGTGGTGTTTTTCTTAATGCTTTCCTCGGCTGTTTTAAGCATCCCATGCAATTCAGCCAATGTTTTCTCCATGCCATTCATTTGATAATTCAATATAAATGGCTCATAGCTCGGTGGGAGTGACTGGAGAATAACGTCAATAGCCAGGTCATCCTTGAGTTCAGAACCAAGTTTGTACAAAGTCTCAATGTAACCAATCATCTTGATTACATGGGGACTGAACGGGCTACCTTCTGCCAGCTTGCATGAGAACAAGGACTTTGAGATGTTGTACCTCTCAGCCCTTGCTTGGTTCTCAAACATTCCACGTAGTCCCTGAATCATAGAATAAGCATCTGCATGCTCATATTGTTTCTGTAGATCAGGGGACATTGTGGCAAGCATGAGGCAGCTTGCATTAAGCGCATCATCGCAGTGCTTCTCATAAGTCCTGCGAGTTGCGGCATTTGCATCATCGGGGAGGTCATTGGGGTATGGTTGCTCAAGAACATACTCAATTTTCTCTTGCCTGAGAACAATTCTCAGGTTGCGGTACCAATCAATAAAGTTAGCTCCATTGAGCTTTTCTTTCTCAAGCACAGATCGCAAATTGAAACCGGAATTGTTACTAGCAGACATGATCTACAATAGAAAATAAATATGCAAGGTTTTAGCACTATGTTATGTACCAATCTTTTATTAACAGTTTAATAAAAGACACCACCACTATATGAGCATCGTCCTCACTCTAACGACATATAGTGGTCCAAGATCCATATTCACTAATTCCAAGGGAGCTTTGGCTTCACTGCTAGAAAATTAGTGACATAGGTAAACAACCATTGTTAATCATATCTCTATATGATTCTTGTTTGTTGGGTGACATCCAATGCCCCGGCTCCCAACACTATGCCATAAAGCCCAAAACCGTTTTGATAGCTTTGTTGAGTAAACCAATACTATGCATGTGAATGTACAACATTCACCCTATTCATTATGATAGATGACGGTATTTTGCTTTGGCAAACCTACCATACAACGATCAAAATAATATAGGTGCAGCTATAGGTAAATGGCATCAAATACTCAACTTTTCCGAGGGAAGCTATTCTATCATGACAAAACATCCACCATATGAAAAGCATGAAAAGAATAGTAAAACATCACAGGCATACGATCATATCATATATGTGAACAGTATGGCCTTTAGGATCATAGTGGTCTCCATCACCATGGTTCCATCATGATCTACACCGCCATGTCTCCCTTCTTATGGTGATCACCATCGCCATCATGCTTGAGGTTTCTCAATGAATATAAAGGACACTAATACATCTAATAGCTATCAAATAAATTACATGAGAGATCAGGCATCACAGGGCGACACGCAGGTCGTTATACAAATATGTGACAACCTCAACCCGGTTGTGTTAAATTTGCAACACGCAGGCTGCACGAATTTTACACAAAGATTATCACATCATATTTAGTCCATACCATTCACATCATTCCCTGCAAAAACAAGTTAAGCGTAGAACGACGTCTATCGCGAAACAACTTAATGATGTCACTATAGCAGATAGCAACGGCGGTCCCGATGGTGATTCCAGCCGGTAGGGACAGGTTGCGCACACAGCAGAGAAGGAGCCCGAACTAATCCTTTAGTCATATGATGGCAATCTACTCTAACCAATTCCAAACCCCAAAAGCCGAACTATAAAAATTCATCATATGAACTTGTCTGCAGTAGATCGCATCTAAGATCCAGACCAAAAACTACGCAAGTCGGCTCTGGTACCACTGTAGGGAAATAGGGATGCACTACTCTAGCAATTCGACCGTATCACCCAGGAAACATGCGAGTAAGAAGGTCATGGATCATTACCACTAGACACGCAGCGCAGCGGATCGTAGATGCGCGTCGTAGCCGATCAGCGCAGCAGTAACAGCAGCGCCTCCACGGAGTCCACACGTACAGGGAGGAACGCCGTGCGTCGGTGTGCTAGCACCGTGCGCGCGGCAGGGGTTTCGGCGGCTGACCTGTGAGGGGCGGCGGCTGGGACTGCTATCTGGTGGAGTCCTCTGTCCCTAACCCTACCCCTCATATTTATAGGCGCGCTAATGGGCTTTTAGGTCACAGGTCCATTAGTACCCTAATTTCATATGGATCAAATATCCATCAGGCCTTTATCCGAATTGTTATGATTGCCTCTTGGGCATATCACCAACATTACCCTCATTAAATCAACCCCAAATGAGCTGAAACTTTTACAGGTGTCTCCTAATATCCTAAAGAATATCCTGGCAAAATTTGGGGAATTTTGGATGAACCAAACTCCCTCTAAAATTCTTTTGCTGAAAAGCTTTAAAGAATTCTCCAGAATTTTCTATCAAATTGGGTTGCATATTTGGATAGAGTTTGTCATCCTGAATCCAACCCAATTTGAATCACTAATTTTGGAGCTCCCTAGCAAAAGTTATGCAATTCCAAAGTTTGAGCTGAATTTGTAATTCAAACTGAATTGGAAACAGTTTAAACTCTGACCGGCACACGTGTCAGTCCCTCGCTGTAGCCACACCACGGGCCACAGCTGCCCAGTCTGTAGCCGCAGCAGATCGGGTGGCCGCAGCAAATCCCAGTCGACTGCCACGGCCACTGACCAGTGGGGCCAGCAGCTTCTTCTTCCTCCCGCCCCCCTTTTTCCCGCACGCTCCACCCCCCTCGCCGGCGCGGTGCTGACCTCGCCGGACTTGACTTTCCGGCCATCCCACGGCCTGCTACTCACCGCCCGGGGGTTTTCAGGGTCGCGAAACACGTCTACGGGGTTGGCTCGGGCTGCCGGTGGCCGGAAGTAGGCCGGCGACGAGCCGCGGCCTTCGGTGATGATCGGCACCGTCGCCCGACCCCTGTAGCCCGCTAACAGCTCAACTGAACCGCCTAAAAGTACCAGCAGAGGGTGGGCTAGCTCGGCATGGCATCAACGTGGCTCGGAAACGGCGGCAAGTGGGGGTTCACCGTGCGCCCAAGGGTCCCCGCCATGATCGCCGCTCGGAAACTTCAAAATGATCTGCTAATATGGGGTTTCAATCCATGATTGGGAAGGGGATAGGGTCGTCCTCGAGTCTAGGTCCTTTGAGCACAGTTTAGTGACCTAAAGACGAGAAGGGAGTGAGAATTTGGAGAATTCGTACCAGAACGTCGCCCGGTGGCCGCCGGTGAAGTTTTTCCGAATTCTCGCTCGGTGGTTTACGGCTTGCCTTATGGTTTGGGTGGAAGCAGCAGGGCTCGCTGGCGCGTCCGGGGACGTCCTTGCTTGGCCGTAAAAGGTGCTAGACTCCGCTGTCCACGGGAGCGACGAGCTGCTGTGCAGTTCGGTTGCCGCGGAAACGAGCTTTGCTAGGGAAGGGAGGCCGGAACCGGACTGCTCTTGCGCTGAGGGAGTGGAGGACGATCAGGCCTTGCCGTTTTGCGGCTCAGACAGTGCTGCGCGCTGGTTTTGCATGCACTTCCGGTCAGACCCGAAGCGGCGGCGAGCTCTAGGTTTATCGGGCACGAGGAGGAGAAGAGAAACACCGTTGGCTCGGTTCAGAGGAAAAAGATCACGCCGAGGTAGGGAGGGAGGCGGTAAGCTGGTCGCCAGCGCGCGAGGGCTGGTGAGGCGGTGGCTTCAGGTTAGCCTCGGTGGCGCCCGCACGGTGATCGCGCTCGTGCGTTACCCGAGAGCAAGACTTAGGCAGTAAGTTTTGATCTCTCCTCTCAATGACATCTGGGGCCCACAGCCCCCCTCAGCACCAAAAGATCTCCAACTGTTGACACCTTGCAAATTCAGCTGTGAGGGGTCCAAATTCAAAAGCCAATTTTCCATGTGACAATTTGTGCCACAGTTTCAAATTTAAATTCAAATTTGGATGGAATTCACAAGTTGCTTTGATATTCATATCAAAGCACCCCCAAATTTGCTCAAAACTTGGCTCCCTCATAATTTGGACCTGAGAAACTCAAATATATCCTTTGATCTTTGAGTTGGCTATTGCAATTACAGCTTCTCAAACATCAGTTTGCATTTTCCTTTTTGGAGATGGCCCTCCTCTTTTTGGAAGTGGCCCTCCTAGTTCAAACTGAATTTAGAGTTTTATTGCACCTGCCAACACTTTCATGAGTAACAAAAAAGTTTTTGTAAGTCCCATTTCTTGCATATAAACTCAATTTTATTCATAGCTCAAGTTTTCTATTTACAAGTTTTGGGACTTTTACAGAGTTCCTCGCCATGGGGATGCTCGATGCTGTTCGTGAAGAAAAAGGATGAAACGTTGAGGTTGTGTGTGGATTACTGACATCTCAACGCCGTCACCATCAAGAATAAATATCCACTGCCCCGCATCGATATTCTCTTTGATCAACTTGTGGGTGCGATTGTATTTTCGAAGATGGATCTTCGCTATGGATATCATCAAATCGAGATCCGAGCGCAGGATATTCCGAAGATGGCCTTCTCGATGAGATATGGGTTGTATGAATATCTCATCATGTCATTTGGTCTCACCAACGCCTCGGCACATTTAATGTATCTCATGAACTCAGTGTTCATGCGGAGTTGGACAAGTTCGTGTTGGTGTTTATTGACGACATCTTGGTTTATTCCATGTCTGAAGAAGAACACGTCGAACACATGCATATCGTGCTTCAACGATTGCGAGACCATAAGCTTTATGCTAAGGTCAGCAAGTGCGAGTTCTGGATCAACCGAGTGTCATTTCTTGGTCATATTATTTCTGCGGAAGGCATTGCAGTTGATCCAAGCAAAATCAAACAAGTGCTGAAATGGAAGTCCTCCACATCTGTCCATGAAATCAGAAGTTTCCTCAGTTTAGCGGGATATTATCGGAGCTTCATCCCAAGCTTCTCCAAGCTTGCTAAACCAACGACTGGATTGTTGAAGAAGGGGATAAAATATGTTTGGAACTCAGCATGTGAAGGAGCTTTCCAAGCATTGGTGAAGCATCTTATAACAGCCCCTGTGTTAGCTCAACCGGATACGACCACGCCCTTCGACATATATTGTGATGCATCTGCTATCGGGCTTGGTTGTGTATTGATGCAAGGAGGAAGAGTGATCTCCTATGTATCACGTCAACTTCGTAACCACGAGCAGCACTATCCAACTCATGATCTTGAGCTCGCTGCTGTGGTGTTGGCATTGAAAATGTGGAGGCACTATTTACATTGGAACTTAGTGCACCTCTACACCGACCACAAGAGTCTGAAATATAAATTCACTCAAAAAGAGTTGAATATGCGGCAACGGAGATGGCTAGAGCTGATGAAAGACTATGAGATCGAGATTCACTACCATCCCGGTAATGCAAACGTGGTTTCTGACGCCTTAAGCCACAAATCTCACGTCAGCAATCTGTCCATCACTCCACTCGAAGAGGAGGAGCCGAGTTTATACTTGGTTCCATATGGGGCATTATATAATCTTGCTCTCGTCCCTACCATACAAGAGGAGATTATGGAAGCTCAGAAGAAAGATATGGGAATGTCGCACATTTGGAGAAGAATGGAGAATGGCGAAATGAAATGCTTCCGATGGGATGGACACGGTACTCTATGGTTTAAAGACCGTATAGTGGTACCCCGTGACATGACGCTTCGGAAGAAAATCTTGGACAAAGCGCACTTGTCCATGTATTCTATTCATCCGTGCAGCAAAAATATGTACCAAGATCTTAAAACCTGGTTTTGGTGGACACTGATGAAAAGAGAAATCGCAAAGTACGTATCGGAATGTGATACGTGTCGGCGGGTGAGAGCCGACCATATGCGTAAAGCCGGACAGCTGCAGCCATTGAACATTCCGGCATGGAAGTGGGAGGACATCAGCATGAACTTTATAGTTGGGTTACCTCTCACTGTAAGGGCCTAAGTTTTTGCACACATCCAAAGTGTTCATCACACCACACACACACACACCTCATTTGAGGAAAACTTATGAACACATTTGAAGAGCAAGTAACCACCATCAATATGGTCATTAGAGGATGAACTTCCAAAATGCAAAAGTGGTATGTTCCACATGCATCAAATAGGGGCTGGGCATATGAAAAACCCGTACACCTTGCTAGGAATGCTCATGCCAAAATTCACCCAAATCAAAAACCTTTTTGAGGTATTTTTGGGTATAATAAGAAAGAGGCTAGTTTGAACTAAAATTTAAATTCAAACCCCTTTCATCCCATGAATTCAGAAGTGCAATTCATATTCACACTCAGCACATTTTTGTGAGCTCACACACCAATTTTCACTCCATTTGGAGTTGATCTTGACATGAGCCAATTTTAGCAAATTCAAATTCAATTTAAATTTTAAACTGCATATGTGCTGTAAATGTTTCAAACACTTCATAATTTGAATTCTATCAAGTTCAAATGGACATTTGGTAGATAATTCAAACTTCAAAGGGTATTAGTGGAACTACTGTTTAGAGCAGTAGGAAAATTGAAGTTTGGAGGTTAAAATGTGAAGTGGGACCCCCTTGTCAGTCACTCAACCGAGGAGAACCGACTGAGGCGCCGTGCTCTGTTTCCCGGGCTGAAGCAAATCGCGCCACAGCGTGAAGAAATTGGCGCCAGCTCCTGCTCGGCGGTTCCAGCTCCCAACCGACATCCTCAGCTTCTTATCTCCGAGTCACCGATGGCAGCAGCTGGTTTTCACACTGCCTCGACGTTTTCCCGCACTGAGAAACTGGAGAGATACGCCGCACACCCCAACTCACCACACCTCCGTCGACCATCCAAAACCATCCCTCCCACTGCGGGCTGAGGCCACAAACGGCACCACCGACCTTTGTTCGACGTGCTCCAACCCTCAGCTGCTCGTGATCAGCTCCCCTCGAGATTTTCCGAGCCGATCTTCCACTTCCCGATTCACTCCGAAGCACCTCCGACTTGACACCGTCGCCCAGGTAGCTCCAAGATTTTCTGGCGCAGCGACTGATCTCTGTGGTTGGCATCAAGGTCTAGTAGCTTTCCCCGAGCTCCCTAGCTCCATCTTAGCGCCGGTTAGCCGGAATTTCATTTTTCCCGACGATCATCGTATAGAACTTCGAGAACCAAAACCCGAAATTCATCTCGATCACTTAGTCACTGGAAATCCTGGTTGAGCTGAAGCTAGAGTAGCACCTCACGGTTACCTCAGCCAAGTCCTAGCGATGATGATCAGCCCAGTGAGCAGAGCACCGTATTTTGGGCACCGCCGGTGAAAATTGCTCGGGTTGCCGGTGAAGTCTACTTTCCCGGTGATCTCTGGCCAAGAGGAGGGCAGGGTTAGCTTCCCCGTGCCCCAGTGGTGCTTTGCGACCGGTTGTTTGATCGTGTTCACCGCCGAGATAAGCTAGCACCGTAGGACCCGAGCTCAATTCTGCCGCCACCGTCTCCGACTACGTTCCCGGCGATGTCGAGGCGCGAGAAGTTGCCCGGCGTGTGTGCCGTGCGCCAAGGGTCACGTAGGAATTAACCATGTCGAGAATGTGGCGGACCGGAATCCGCTATCCAGGATCTCAGATGGTGGTGCCACACGATGAGACACCTGACAGCACACATCATAAGGAAACATTGATAGAAAACCAACTGAATATGTACAAAATAGTACAAGACTTCAGTTACAAACTAAGTATTGAAACTACAACAGCGGAAGCTAAGTTTATACAACTCACGCCCGTCTATATAGCAAAAGTCGGTTGCCCAGCCCTATGGACAACTGACAGTAGCTGCACTCCTCAGATCAGCGCGGTGTGTACGGCTCCCACTCAGCCGTGCTCCCCGACGGAGGGTAGCCTTCGCTCGGTTGACTCATACCCCGAGTCCGTGGGGTAATCCTCACCTGAAAAACACTTAGAGCAACCATGAGCATGATGGCTCAACAAGACTTAACCGACTCACCTACACATGACACTCTATATGCAGGATATAACAATTATAGGAGGGCACGTTGCAGCAAAAGACACACCTACAAGTTCATACTTAATTCATCTTTTAGCCACAAGTTAACAGTTCATGAAATCTGAAATTTAGTGAGCAATATTTGGTGGCACAGATGTAACAATACAAGTTAATCATCACAGCAATAATGAATCATACATTTCATATATTAACCTACGTCACGACTCAGTGAACAAGCGGTACTCATCACTGTGAGGGACAGCGAATCGACTCGATATACACCTGCAGGGATACCCGAAGAGCTCGTCACGTACGCCCACACACGGAGCTTCACACAGCATGCTCACCCCGTGTCGTATGGGACAACCTTTCACCCAACAGCCCAAATGTAAAACCGGTCGCACCGAAACGAGCAGGAGGTTCCCTAAACGGAGCATCTCTCTATGCCCGTTAGCAGATTTCCACCTTGCTTTCCTCAACCTACACCTATAAATCGGTGTGCTATGCCTCGACGCCCGGAGCTTTAGGGTACATCAGTTTATCGGGGCCCATATATCCGATATGCCTTCGGTACGTTCAATACTTGTTTAGCGGGGCCGCACATGGATCGGTCCTCAATCGACACGGACAGGGCTGCGCCCACAAGACTTCCTCTTGCTGCGCCCTAGCCCCTGCCTAGTCTCATTTTTTTACTAAAGTGATCTCACATCACTCGAACCAATCCCGTGTGTCCCTACTCCTATACTCGCGAGTAGATTCCAACTACTCGACTTGTACCGAAGTTCTATGAACATTAAGCACAGCGTATACTACTCGAGGAATTAAACGCTACCCTCACTCTTGCGGAAATAATCTGGCTATGCATTTGGGTTTCATCCATCCTACACCTAATGCACATACATACCACATACTAAGTATACATAAAGCAAAACTTTGTAAAATTGGTTAATGCAAACCGGGGCTTGTCTTGTTGCTGCTGGTCAGAGGTTAGGGCTTCGTCCAGCAGGAGAAAGTCAAGCACCTCGGGGGTCTCCTCGCCTTCAGCGACTACACGTAAGCAATATACTATATGTCAATTTAAATGCACTGTGTTAGATTGAATATGTAAAGACCATAACTCTAGCTAGCCCTTCCCTTTGGCTCTGAAATTTTTATGGTGGCTTGGTAGGGTCCTAGCCAGGAATGTGCCAAGTTTCAATTGAAACAAAGTTCATTTGAGCTTTGCACAAATAAAAGCCTATTTGGTCATTAGTAGAGCCTCTAAGAATTTCCAGGGATTTTCATGGCTCCAACCATTACTCTCTGGAAACTAGAGTTTGAGATAGTTCTAATGGAATTGGTGTCATGTCATTTGAAGAATTCTAGATGAAGTTATGCCCTAAACAAGATTTGAGAAAATCTGAAAAATGTCTCTGTACATTTTTTTCCATTTTCTCAGGGCAGTTCATATATCACACCAAAAGGGGGACTAAATTAACTTGGATGGGTCTGAAATTTTTACTGTGACTCAAGGATTTTCAAATGAACATCCCAGCTAAATTTCAGAATTTTTCACAAAGAAATTCTCCAGCTAAAATTCCCAACAATTTAAATTTTAGGAAATTAATTCTGGAAAACTAATGAGTTTCATGAGCTGAAATTTGTTTTTCTGGAAATTACTCAAAAAGCTGAATTCAGCAAAATTTAGTTCACTAAATTCGGAGCTTCCTAGCAAAAGTTATAGCTAGTTGAAGTTTGAACCAAATTCTGAAATTTAAATAAAAGTTTAAACCGGCTGGTGGGTCCCAGGGCTACGTGTCAGCTCTGCAGGTAAGCCACACAGGGGTCCGCTGAATTTTTCCACGTAGTCACATGAGATCACGGCCACATCCGATCCGATGTTTAAACTATTGGTCGCTGACACACGGGACCCACCCGAGTCTTCTTCTTCCTCGGGTTATTTCCCGCCCCTGCGCTGCTACCTCGCCGGACCTTCACCGGAGCTCGCCAGATCGGCGTTTCCGGGCGACTCTCAGCCTTAGGATCGCCGCCTATGGGTTTTCAGCTACGGAGAACCGGTTGGTGGGGTCTGCGTTGGCGCTAGGGAACAAGAAACATGCCGGCGACGTGTGGCGGCCTCGGGAGAGGTTCAGCGCTGTCGGCCGGTGGTCCTAGCCCACAAAAAGCTCGAGTGATAGGCTATAGAGCACCCTTGGATGCTAGGAAAGCTCGGCAAGCAAGAACCGGTGCGTGAAAACACCTCCACATAGGTTCTCACTGTGTGCCCGATCGATGCCTCCATGGTTGAGCTCGGAAAAACAGAAATTGATCGGTCTACATGGCGTTTACAGCTAGGGCTGTGAAGAAAAGTTGGTTGCCAACTACTCTAGCTCCTTTGTGCATGATTTGATGAACTCTAAGTGATAATTAAGTGCAAATTTTAGAATTCCATACCGAAAGGTCCATGAAGATGCTCCGGGAGTAGAACGGCAAATTCAGCCACTAAGGTTCACGGCTTGCTCCAAGTTTTGGATGGAAGCAGTACCAAGGCAGGGCGCTCCCGTGGCAATGCTTGCTTGGGTGTGAAAACCTCTGTGAAGAGCAGTCCACGGACGTCCCTCCCCGGTGTGTTTAGGTCGCCGTGGAGGATGATATGTTCTCGGTGTGGAGAAGCTTGGCTAGCCCGGTGGTGTGTGGAGAAGGTGAGGGAGGACCCCTCAGTGCTGTTTATGCTGATAAGGAAGCTCGGGAGCACAAGTTCAGTTGTCTCCTGATCAAATTCCAGAGAGGGCGGCGAGCGGCTGTGTTTCTGGTCGAGCGACGAAACAACGCTCGGGTCCGTGGTTTGCAATGCTCCGGAGCCTTCGTGAGCAATCAACCGCGCGGTGCGCCAGCCGGTCGTGCGCTGAGGAGGTGGCAGTCTGAGCAGCTCGGTGTCGAGCGCTGCGGAAGCCCGGAGAACAGAGTGCCCGCGGTTTGCTTCACTCGGGGGCTTAACTGACATGTGGGCCCTTTTCTCCCCTCTATTCCTTTGTCCCCCTTCTGCTGCAATTTTCTCAACCACTCAAAATTGAATGGTATACTTTGCCACAAAGGCATGGGATGAAATTGGAATTCTTCAACTGAAATTGGTTTGGCTAAACTTGTTGCCCATTTGAATTTGAAATTCAAATTCAGTTTGAATTATTGCAAATTTATCTCCCGACAAGATGAAGTCCAATGGGGATGAAAATTGGTGGACTAACTCTGAAAAATGTGCTGAGTTTGAATATGGAGTCAACTTTTGAATTCAAGTGATGAAAGTGGCTGCAATTTGAATTTGCATTCAAACTAGCCCTTTTTACAAATGTCTCCAAAAGTGCCTCTAAAAGGCTTCGATTTGCATGAAACTTGGCCTGAGCTTTCCCAGAATTTTTAAGGTCTAGGGGTGAGCTCGACCTCTCATGTTTATGTGTATGACTCCTGTTTTTTTCTTGAAGTTATGGCTTTCCCCTCTAATCACCCTCTTGATGGTGTTTACTTGTTCTTCTCAAATGTTCAAGAGCTATCCACCAAATGAACTGTGGTGGGGTGATGTGATGAACATTTTAGCAAGTCCATTCTTGGGCTTTTACAGAGAATTAGGAAGTAACAGCCGAGAATGAGCCGCACCACCATCGCTGTGCGTCGCGCGCTCAGGCGCCGGCGGGAGGTTGAAGAAGGCACTGTGCATGGGACCCACGTGCAGTGTTTTAAACATTTCCCCGATTTTCAGTTTTAGTTCAACTTCAAACCCACATAACTTTGGCTAGGATACTCCAAATCGAGTGAACCAAATTTTTTTGGATTCAGCTCTCTGAGTACTTTCCAACAAATCAAGTTTCACTTTATGAAAATCCTTATTTCTCCAGAATTAATTCGTCAAATTTAAACTGTTTAGAACTTTAACTGGAGAACCCTTTGGAGGACAATTCTGAAATTTGTCCAGGATGTTCACCATAATATCCTGGATCTACCATAAAAATTTCAGATCCATTTGAGCTAACTTGATCCACCTAATGGTGTGATTAGTAAAACTGTTCCAGAGAAAATAGAAAATGTCCAGAAACATTTTCAGATTTTCCCTGAAATTGTGTAGCTCATATCTTTAGCTAGGAGCCTTCAAATTAAGTAAAAACAACTCCTTTAGAACAGTCTGAAAATCTAGTTTTCAGAAAGTCATGGCTTGCTCCATGAAAATCCCTAGAACACACTAAGAGCTCTAATTCAAGCCAAGTACACAATTATTTGTGGAGGAGTCAAATAAGCTTTGCTGCAAATGAAACTTGGTCAGGTCTCTGTTTAGGTTGTATCCAAACCACAGTAAAAATGTCGGAGTCATTGGGCCTGTCTAGCAGTACTTATGGTCTTATCAAATTCAACTTTAAATCCAAATGCATTCAAATTGATACATATATGTATTATCTCATGTAGTTGCTAAGGTTGAGGTGGATCCTGAGGTCTTAGACTTCATCATTCCAGAAGAACAGCTAGCCTACGATCAACAGCAGCAAGGCAAGCTCCGGTTTGCATTAGCCTTTTTATAAATTTTACTGTTTTGAGAACTTACATTGAGCACCCACTTAAATTTTGCATTAGAGTCTTGTTTGAAAACCCAAATGCATAGCCAAGAAAACCCTGGGTTGGGCTTAGGTTTGTTAACCTCAATTAGCTACTGCAATTCTAAGATAGTGTAGGATTCGGTACAAGTCGAGTAGATGGAACTGCTCGCGAGAATAGGCTAGAGGCACACTACTCGGGTAAAGGTAGCAAATGAAACACATGGCGAGAAAATTGAGACTGAGCGGAGAGTAAGGGCAGCAGGACGTTGGGTCCTGGGTGCCATAGCTCCGCTTGTGTCGATTGAGGACCGAGCCGTGTGCAGGCCTATTGAACAAGCTAGAACAGTACCGAGACCTACCGGATATATGGGAAACGAGAAACGATGTAACTCGTGTAGCTGGGTGTTGAGGCATAGCTGGTCTTTCAGAGGGTAGGCTGAGAGCTTGAGGTGTAAATCGGCTGGCGGCACTGCAGATGCGCGCGCAGAGACCTCTTGCTCGGGACGATTGGACCGGCTCAACATTTGGCTGACAGGTGAAAGGTGGTTGCGTACGACGTCCATGATGGTTTCTGTAGGCAACATCGTGTACGGGCGTACATGATGGGTTATTCGGGTAACTCTGCAGGTGTAAATCGATTATAATCGCCGTCCCTCACGGTCAGTGAGTACCACTTGTTCAGTGTATCATGACGTAGAAAGAACAGGCTAGATACATGTTAAAAGTTTGCTGATTTGAATGATGGACCTTGATTGTTAATGAAGTGCTATAGTTTAGAGCGAATTAAAGTTCTTTTTAATCTTGGGCAAAGTACATGTGAGAAATGCGTGTCTTGTTTGATTGCAGCTCTCTCATGTGCCTTAGAATGAGGTTTTCCACAATTGCTGCTAAAACTTGAAATAAGGTTCAAGTAATTAGGCGAGTCCTTTGCAACTTACTTTTCCCAAATACGCATGATCCAACATGTAGAAGTTTCATGGATAGGAAAGACGGGTCAGACTTGCTGAGCCATCATGCTCACTGCTTGTGTTTGAAGCTTTTGCAGGGTGTTATGAGGAAGGGACTCCCGAGGAGGAGACGGAACCCCAAGAGGGAAACCCCATCAAGTGTGAGTCATGCACGCCGCCGTGTTAGTGTGCGTGTGTGCTAGCGGGGACACGTTCACGGGATGAACGTGAACTCGGTGCATAGTCTACGCCCGTGAGTGTAGACTGAACATATTTGTTGTAAAAATGTTCATAAACTCGTTTATGTAATAAAACTTTGCTTCCGCTTTGTACATTTTATGTGTGTTATCCGGTGTTGTGCAACGCAGCACCCCTCAGCGTGATCCTGGCTCAACGAGGCCGTGAGGCCCCTGTCAGCGTGGTATCAGAGCTCGCTTGAGATTTAACGCACTAAAAAGGTCATCTTTTTGAAAAACTCAGTGAGGAATGAGTTAGTAGACCATATAAGGATGTTATTAGTATATGGAAAGTGGCAATACTAACTTATGTGATATGTCGGAAAATCGTGCATCTCAGGACGTTCTATGTCTTGGGGGGTGCACGTAAGCGCTGTCCACCAGTGCGCACAAGCTGAAGGGTGGAGCCCCACGGATGGCAGGTAACCCGGCCCGCCTTAATGTCCTCTACGACTCTTTATGTCATTTGGGGTATTCGAGCAACGCACTTCCCTGGCGTGCTACGGGCAAGTGTGGGATACCCCGTCACGTGGTCAGTAACGTGAACACGTAGCTCAAGGCGTGTTTGGCTTGAGAACAACCGTGCGAGTGATGACGGACGGTTGTATGAACTGTATTGGGACCGGGTTTGGTGTGCAGCCGGACCTGACGATTGAGTGGTTTATCTGCAGGTAGTCTGACCACGAATCGGTAGACATGTAGCATCCGTGTGCGAGAGACGTTTAGTGTCACTGAACTAGCAAAGCCGGCTAAGTCCGGTATAGGTTTTTCTTTGTGAGGAATGCAGTACCGACATGAACTGGTGACGCTTCGACGTCACACTCCACTAAGTGAGCAACCTGATTGTAAAACTTGAAGGTTTTAATCCAGAGCACTAAAACATTGAGTTAACTCCTTCCCTTAATCAGTATGTTCAAAGTTAACAAGTTTTCAACTTATAGGATACTAAGGACAGAGTCCCCTGTTTTCAGCTGAAATAAGGCTGATGTTAATCAGAGGTTATTGGTTGAGTTCTTTCGAGGTTGGGGTAATATGATACATTTCTGGAAATCTTTGGAGAGCTTTACAACTTTTCTATTGATGTCCAGAGGTGTTTCATCCCTTAACCAGTCGAAAAATGCAGTAGAGTTGAAACTGTCCAGAAAACAGGGCAGAGCAAATACTCTCTGTAACTCTCTGTAAATCGAGCATAACATCCTGCACAAAAATCTAAAAATAGAAAAAAAGGTAGATCTGAAAATTTTATGAGATGGGTTACAACTTTGTAACAGAAAGTTCTGTCAAATTTGGTGTAGAATTAACTGGAATTATTGGATCAAATCAGTACCTCAAGCAGGGAGGTGCTGTCGAATTTTCTCCAGAAACTCTGTCAATTTGACATCTCATAACTTTTGAACCAAAATAGATCTGAGGTAAAGAAAATACTTTATGGAAATCTATTTAAGTTAGCTTTAACTTTCATGTTGAGCTCCAGAATTGGTTTTGCCTTTAGCATGGTCTAAATCAGGTTGAAATGGAAACTGGTCAGGGCTGTCAGTTTTGACAGCAGACCAGCAATCAAATTGTTCTATGTTCGAGTTGGGTTTCAAAGTTTTATGAGTTCAATGACATGTTTTACGTTATAACTCAATGAATTACTGTTGAAATGAATATTTGACCATTTTCAAATATGTTTCTACAGATGACAGCGGATAGACAATTGGAGAACGTGTGGGTGGTATCCCACTGTTCTCACCGCAGTGGTTATCCGGAAGTGTTGAAGCAAATGCTTCAATATTTTGGGTATATGGAGATGCCACAGTATCTCGCCAAGGAAGAAGGTGAGGAGGGGAACAAGACGTGGACCATCCATGTCGAAGTTCCTGCAGGACCTACGCCACCTGGTTGGGCACCGTTCACTGTCACGGTGAGAGGTAGACAGCCGGAGGAAATGTGGCAAGTGGCAGCCCGTGACACCATGTCGCGTTTCTGCCAACTACACGTGAGAGCTATGGAGGACACTCCATACGCGCTTGTTCCGGTGGAGGGATAAGCTAATCACGTGTGGAGGGAAAGGTACATGGAGGCAACAGATCCGGGTTGCCCGAGGTACAACCCCGCGGAGGCGAACCTCAGCCTCCAGTTGAGAGCAGGAAATGCCGTGATGGACAGCCAAGCTGTTCATACGGATTATCTTGCTGTGAAGCTCAAGGAGAGCACCAGCCATGGAGACCGTTTTGAGAGTGCCCACAGCGCACTCCGCAATGTTCTCCTTCTGACGATAAAGCGACTGAACGAACACCATAATCAGTTGCATCGTCTGAAGAAGGCAAAGAAGAAAAGCCGCGGCGATATCACGGCTTTGCAACAGAAAGTGCAGGCCTTGACCCAGCAAAATGAGGTCCTCACTCAAGAGCGTGATGACTCTATTGAGGAGGGGCAAGGCTGGGACGGGGACTACAACCAGGCCATGAACGAGGTGCATGCGTTGCAGGACCTCGTACCTTTGGTGATGGGCCTACCGATGGTAGATGCCACACTCGTGGTTTTGGGTATCCCGGCGATGGGGGAACCTGAACCAGAAAAGGAGGCCATGGACCCGGAGCCACTAGCGGAGGTAGCGGAGGAGGACGACCCACAGGAGGTCGAGTTCTACTCCGAGTAGTGAGTTACCATTGCCAAGTAGGGCAGCGAGGGTGGTGTAGGAAAAACTTTTGTAATCGGTGACATGTCGTGTAGACAGTAGTATATGTATAGGTAGTGACGACATGAGCATGACTTCTCAGAGACCCGAGAATAATGTATCTTGTATAAAGTTTATGCTTTATCAATATATGTGAATGTTGTGCAAGTTATTCATGTGTCACTTTAATACCTACTGTTTCATATGGAGTTTTAAGTACGACATGTGCTGATCGCTGCTGTTTTGAATTTCAGAATGACTCGCACTCGTGCCAACCCAGACGTTGGGGGGGTTCTAGTCAGGGGGGAGAGGCCTCCTAACAGCCTCCCGAGGATTCCTCGGGACAGAAACAGCAGCAACAGCAACAACCGCCAACGGTTACATTGGCCGACATCATTGCGGCAATGGTGGGTTCTCATCAGCAGCACACGGAGTTGCTGCAGACGCTTATTGCAAATACGTCTCGACCCGAGAGGCATCAAGATCACGAGGAGAGCTATCAAAGCTCCTACTCCGACTTTCTGGTACTCATCCCCCGGTATTCTAAAGGGCGGATGAACCCCTCGATGCGGACAACTGGCCCCGCACGATGGAGATGAAGTTCGGGCTGCTCCAAGTGAGTGAGCAGCGCAAGACTCAGTTCGCTGTCCAACAACTTCAAGGATCCGTGAGCGCTTGGTGTGCGAACTACTGTGCCTCGCAATCCACCAAGCGAGTTATGACCTGGGTGGATTTCCAGACGGCCTTCAGGGCCTATCACATACCGCCGGGTATTATGAAGAGGAAGACACAGGAGTTCCTTTGCCTGCAGCAAGGAAGCCGGAACACGCTGGAATACTCCAGGGCGTTCAATGATCTTGCACTCTACGCTTCTTATTACCTGATACCGACGATAAGCGGCGGGATCATTTTTACCAGGGGCTTAACCCGCTCCGGAAGGAGAAGCTGGCGATGTTCGATCGCGGCAGCCTCAATTATATTATTGATGCTGCAATTGTTCAGGAGGACTCCGGCAAGGAGTTAGCAGCGGCGGAGAAGAAGCGAAGCGCGCCGCAAAGCAGCGGAGAAGGAGGTGGTCCTTCTCAAAAATACCGGATGGTGTATCGCTCACCATCGGGTCAATGCTGGCAGCCATCATAGAGGCCGATGCCATTCCGCAGTCGGCCATATTCTTCGCCGGCATTCAGGCCGGTACTACCGGCACCACCTCCGCAGCAACAACAGCAGCAGCGGGCGATGCCGCAGCAATGCATGCCGGGCTTTCATCCCCCAAGCACAGGCTAGTCAGCAGCCACATGCTTCAAATGTGGTCGCCCAGGACACTTTGCCAACAACTGTCCTGAGAGGCAAGGCGGCGGAGTGGCACCACAGTTTCCGGGGAGGTATCAGCCCCGGAACCCCCACTAATGCACGGCGGGCGAATCCTAAGCCCGGCACCGTCCACCAACTCGCCATAGAGGATGTGCCGGAGGGAGAGACAATCCTTGCGGGTATGTTCCAACTCCACCAGCATCCCACTATAGTATTATTTGATTCAGGCGCCACACATAGCTTCATTCGCCAAGCTTTTATTGCTAAATACAGCTTGCAAATACTACCCATCGAAAGTCCATTATTTGTTCACCGGGTGGGAAAATTTCAGCAAGCATGATGGTTCAAAAAGCGCCATTATGCTTAGAGGGTAGAGTATACTGACATGACCCCATCGGCCTTGTCAAGCCAGGATCACGCTGAGGGGTGCTGCGTTGCACAGCACCGGATAACACACATCAAAGGTACAAAGCGGAAGCAAAGTTTATTACATAAACAGGTTTATGAACACTTTTACAACAAAATAGGTTCAGTCTACACTCATGAGCGTAGACTACGCATCGAGTTCACGTTCAGCCCGTGAACGTGTCCCCGATAGCACGCACACACACTAACACGGCGGCGTGCACGACTCCCACTCGACGGGGTTCCCCTCCTGGGGTTCCGTCTCCTCCTCGGGAGTCCCTTCCTCATAGACCCCTGCAAAAGCTTCAAACACAAGCAGTGAGCATGATGGCTCAGCAAGTCTGACCCGTCTCTCCTATACATGAAACTTCTACATGATGGGTATAGGTTACATGAGGTAAAATAAGTTGCAAAGGACTCGCCTAATTAGGGGAACCTTACTTTCAAGTTTTAGCAGCAGGTTGTGGAGAACCTTACGCTAAGGCACATGAGAGAGCAACAATAAAACAAGAAACACATTTCTCTCATGTGCTTTGCCCAAACTTGAAAAGAACTTTCATTAACTTTAGGCTACAACAAGACATTAACAAGCAAAGTATAACTTTCAAATCAGCAAACTTTTAACATGTATCTAGCCTGTTCTTTCTACGTCACGGTACAGTGAACAAGTGGTACTCACTGACCGTGAGGGACGGTGATTATAATCGATTTACACCTGCAGGGTTACCCGAATAACCCGTCACATACGCCGTACTCGATGTTGCCTATAACAACCATCACGGACGTCGTACGCAACCACCTTTCACCCATCAGCCAAATATTGAACCGGTCCTATCGTCCCGAGTAAGAGGTCTCTGCGCGCGCATCTGCAGTGCCGCCAGCCGATTTACACCTCGAGCTCTCAACCTACCTTCTGAAAGACAGACAATGCCTCAATACCCAGCTACCCGAGTTACATCGGTTTCCCGGTTCCCATATAGCCGGTAGGTCTTCGGTACTATTCTAGCTTGTTCAACAGGCCCGCACATGGCTCGGTCCTCAATCGACACAAGCGGAGCTATAGCACCCAGGCCCCAAAGTCCTGCTGCCCTTACTCTCCGCTCGGTCTCATTTTTCTTGCCATGTGTTTCATTTGCTATCTTTACCCGAGTCGAGTGCCTCTAGCCTATCCTTGCGAGTAGTTGCAACTACTTGACTTGTACCGAATCCTACTCTATCTTAGCATTGCAGTAGCTAAACGGGGTTTTCAATCCTAATACCAACCCATGGTTCTCTTGGCTATGCAATTGGGTTTCAAACAAGACTCTAATGCCAGAAATAAGTGGTGCTCAAAGTAAGTTCTTCAAAACAATAAAAATTTATAAAAAGGGTTAATGCAAACTGGAGCTTGCCTTGCTGCTCTTGGTCGTAGGCTAGCTGTTCTTCCGGAGTGACGAAGTCTAAGACTTCGGGTTCCTCCGCAACCTTAGCGACTACATGAGATAACATGTATATGTATTAATTTAAATGCATTTGAATTGAATTTAAATTGTGACGACTATAAGTCTTACTAGACATACCCAATGACTCTGAAATTTTTACTGTCGTTTGGATACAACCTACACAGAGACTTGGACAAGTTTCATTTGCATCAAAGCTTATTTCAACTTTCCACAAATAATTATGTACTTGACCTTAATTAGAGCTCTTAGGGTGTTCTAGGGATTTTCATGGAGCAAGCCATGACTTTCTGAAAACTAGATTTTCAGTGGGTTCTAATGGAGTTGGTTTCACTTAATTTGAAGGTTCCTAGCTAAGTATATGAGCTAAACAATTTCAGAGAAATTCTGAAAATGTTTCTGGACATTTTCTATTTTCTCTGGAACAGTTTTATTAATCACACCATTAGGTGGATCAAATGATCTAAAATGGATCTGAAATTTTTATGGTAGCTCATAGACATTTTGGTGAACATCTCAGCAAAATTTCAGAATTTTCCTCCAAAGAGTTCTCCAACTAAAATTCCAAACAGTTTAAATTTGAAGAATTAATTCTGGAGAACTAAGGATTTTCGTAGGGTGAAACTTGATTTGATGGAAATTACTCAGAGAGCTGAATCCAACAAAATTTGGTTCACTCGATTTGGAGCTTCCTAGCCAAAGTTGTGTGGGTTTGAAGTTTGAACTAAACCTGAAAATTGGGAAAATGTTTAAACCGCTGCGCGTGGGACGAGGGCTACATGTCAACTTCTCAGCGGTCGACACACGGGGCTCCGGAATCCTTTACGCGCAGCCACACCCGATCCGGTGCGACAGCTAATCCTGGGGTTTAAAATATCGGCCGTTGACACGTGGGACAGGGGGCTTCGTCTACCTCCAGCCTCCCGCGCTCGGCCGCCGTGACCCCTCGCCGGAGAGCTCGCCGGTGGCCTCTGTCGTGCGCCAAACTCTATGATTTTGGCCGCCTCTGCCTAAATCCATCCGGGGAACACGATTCTGGGCTCAGCTCGCTATGAAAATCACCGGCACATAGTCGGCGACGAGCGGCGGCTTCGGAAGAGCATCGGCCGTGTCGGCCGGCCTTCCTTGCACCCCAACCGATCAAGCAAAAGGCCGGAGAGCACCAGTGGTACCTAGGGAAGCTCGGCATGGGCTCGAAGCAGCTCGGGAGAGGTCCTAATTAGGCTCTCACCGTGCGCCCAATGCTTCCCGCATAAGTCGCCGTTGGCAAGCTTGGAATTACGCCATGTACAGGGGTTCTCATGCTAGAGGTTGTGAAGGCAACTTGTGCGCCACTAAGTCTAGTTTGTGTAGGAACGGATTGAGACTCTCTAAACATTTCTGGTGTGTGAATTTTGTGGATCCGCACACGAAGGTCGGTCTGCGCTGAGTGAAAGGGGAAACTGAAATTCGTCGCCGGGGAGCAAACACTCGGGCTGTGGTTCGGGGGTGAGCAGCACAAGCCCCTAACGCGTCCGAGGACGCCATGGCTTGGGCGTGGCATGCTCCTGTTTGGGCTGTCCACGGGAGCCTGAGGTGCGGCAGACTTAGGTCGCCGAACAGAACCTCCGGTAGGAACGAGATCATCCAAGTTCAGCTAATTTCCTACGGTGGGGGAGGAGAAGGAGAGTCCTTAGTACCGCTTTGCAGTTTGGAGGGAGTGGAGAGGCTGTGATCATGGGCTTTTCCGATCAACCGAGAGAGCGGCGGCGAGAGCTGTGTTTCTTGCGCGAGGGAGCAGGGAAGCAGCCGAATGCGCCTCTCGCCGGCTCGGGCTCGGGGATAAGAAGGCAGCGAGGCGGTTCAGCGGGTCGGGGTGTCAAGCAGCTGCTGTCCCGATCAATCTTTCGCCGTGGCGGCCGCTGGATCGCGCGCAAGTAACCAAGCTCGGGCTTCAGTCGGTTGTTTTTTCTGCTGAGGCTGACATGTGGGTCCCACTCCGGTTTTAACATCTGAAATTGAATTTTCCTCACTGCTCTTAACAGTAGAGACCCAATTAACCCTGGTCATTTGAATCATCTACCCTCTGGCCATTTGAATTGGATAGAATTCAAATTGGGGTTTGTTTGAATATAATTTCAGCACATATGCAGTTTGAAATTCAAATAAAGTTTGAATTTGCTAAACTTAGCTCATGACAAGATCAACTCAAAATGGAGTGAAAATTGGTGTGTGAGCTCACAAAAATGTTATGAGTAAGAATATGCCTCCCACTTTTGAATTCATGGGATGGAAACAGTTTGAACTTGAATTTGAGTTCAAACCACCCTCTTTCTATTTATACCCAAAATGACTTCAAAAAGGTTTTGAATTTGGGTGAAATTTGGCATGGACATTCTTAGCAAGGTGTAGGAGATTTTCATATGCCCAGCCCCTATATGATGCATGTGAGAAATGCCACTTTTGCATTTTGTGAGTTTATTCCCTAATGCGCATGTTGATGGTGTTTACTTGCTCTTCAAATGTATTCATCAAGTTTCTTCAAATGAAGTGTGCGTGTGGTGATGAACACTTTGAATATGTGCCAAAAAGTTAGGACCTTACATTACTCCCACCTTAAAAGAATCTCGTTCCGAGATTATAAGGTAAAAATGAGAGAGAGGACAGTGGCAAAATTACCATATATCCGACGTGAAAAAGTCGGGGTAGTTAGCGTGAAGAAATCCTTCGCTCTCCCATGTCGCTTCTTCCATGGAGTAATTACTCCATAGAACTTTGTAGAACCACAACGTACGGTTGCGTGTGGTTCGGGCCTTTTCATCAATAATCTGAACCGGTTCCTCCCGATACGTGAGATCCGGTTTCAGTTTTTCTATATCCTCCAGCTGAATGGTAGTTGATAGCTTGAGACACTTCCTCAGCTGGGAAATGTGAAAAACGTCGTGCACACTAGAAAGTGCTTCTGGTAATTTCAGCCGGTATGCTACTGATCCACATCTTTCGGTAATCTGAAATGGACCGATGAATCGGGGTGCCAACTTTCCCCTCACCCCGAATCTGTTCACGCCCTTCATTGGAGACACACGTAGGTATATGTGATCCCCGACTTCGAACTGTAATGGGTGTCTTCTCCGGTCCGCATATTGTTTCTGTCGAGATTGTGCAGCTTTTAGGTTCGCTTGAATTAGCCGAACCTTTTCCTCCACGTTGTTGACAAGATAAATCCTGAAGGTAACCCTTTCTCCAGACTCACACCAATTCAGTGGTGTGCGACATTTCTTCCCGTATAGCGCCTCGTAAGGCGCCATCTTGATGCTGGCTTGGTACCCATTGTTGTATGAGAACTCGGCCAACAGCAAGTGATCATCCCAATTCTTGCCGTGGTTGATAGCGCAAGCTCGTAGCATGCCTTCTAAAATCTGATTTACCCGCTCGGTTTGTCCATCTGTCTGCGGGTGGTAAGCTGAACTATGGATCAGCTTCATCCCCAACGCAGCGTGTAGCTGCTCCCAAAAATGGGACATAAATAAAGTTCTCCGGTCCGATATGATGGTGCGGGGTACGCCGTACAAGCATAGGATCTGTGAGATGTGCAGTTCAGCATACTTCTTGGCATTGTAGTTGGTGTTGACCGGGATGAAATGGGCAACTTTAGTGAGCCGGTCAACAATCACCCACACCGAATCATGCTTCTGAAAAGTGTTGGGTAAACCGATGATGAAGTCCATGCTCACATCCTCCCACTTCCAGGCAGGAACGCCCAGTGGTTGTAGCAGTCCCGGTTTCCTCATGTGATCTGCCTTCACCCTTCGACATGTATCACACTCGGACACGTACTTTGTGATCTCCCGCTTCATCCGTGTCCACCAAAACTTGCTTGTGAGTTCTTGATACATTTTGTTGCTGCCGGGGTGAATAGAAAACTTTGACAAGTGAGCCTCATCAAAGATTTTCTTCCGTAACTCCGGGTTGCGGGGTACGACGATCCGGTCCTTGAACCATAGGACATCGTCTCCATCTTTCCGGAAACATTTTAGTTCCCCACTGTCTATACGTCTCCGTAAATGTGACATACCCTTGTCATTTTTCTAGGCTGCCGCTATCTCTTCACGGATGGTGGGGATCAAAGCTAAGTTGTAGAGAGCTCCATGTGGAATCACATGCAGTGGTGGTTCGCTCTCTTCCAACGGTGTGATGGTCAGGTTGTTGACGTATGACTTGCGGCTCAGCTTATCCGCCACTACGTTTGCCTTGCCGGTGTGGGGACCACCCCATGGTTCACCCACTTCTGGATCGCATAGGGTGGTGCCGTGCGATGCGGCACCCAACAGCACACACGAAAAGAATTAAGAACAACATACAAACTTTTATTTGATATAAAACAGTGGAAGTCTTTTACAAAACTTAATTATACAGCGGAAGTTCTATACATAGATACTCTAAAATCCTAGCTACGCAAAAGTGCAGCCGTCCAGCCCGGGGACGCTACACACTAGCAGCATGGAACCGGAGAATCACGGCGGCGTTCAAGGCTCCAGTTCGGCCGTGTACCCCAACGGGGGCATCGCCTCGTACTCGGAACCTTCCTCATAACTCTCACCTGCACACAGCTCAAAATATTGCAACCGTGAGCACGATGGCTCAGCAAGGCTTAACCGACAACCCTAGGCATATAACTATACATGCAAGTATGTGTAAAATAGGAAGGACTTTGCAATAAAGACACGCCTACATGTTGATCCTTACTTTCAGTTTTATAGCAACAGTTTAATGAGCCTTAGGCAGCCCTCACATCGGAAATCCACAATCAAACAAGAAAAGCTTTTCTCTGATGTGGTGATGCCCAAAGTGGAATATAAACTTAATTAGCTCTATAACTACAGCATACAAGGTTTCAAGACATTAATAATTCAATGCAGAATTTTCGGTTGGCTTATTTCACTTCTTACTTCATCACAGCGCAGTGAACAAGCGGGTACTAAAATAACTGCGAGGGACGGTGATTGCAATCAAGACACACCCGGACAACACGTCACATACACCCACTTTCAGAACCGTGATTCAACACCCCTTCCTACTCTGTTGTATGCAACAACTTTTCAAAGGCAACCAAAATGCCGAACCAGTCCATCCGTAACGGGCAGGAGGTCCCCGCGTGGAGCGTGACTGTGCCCACCGGCAGACTTACACCTTGCTACCCTCAACCCACTCGTATTTACAGTTGGGTAAGCCTCGGCACCCAGGTTAACCAATTACATCGGTTTCCTGGTTCCCATATGCCAGTATGCATCCGGTACTGTTTGATACTTGTCCAGCAAGGCCGCACACGGACGGTCCTCAACCGACGCCAACAGGGCTACGCACGTGAGACCTCTGCTCACTGCATCCTACCCCCCTCGCTGGGTCTCATTTTCACAGCTCAAGCCATTTTCTACATCTTCTCATTCCGTGTGATAAGTACTATCTCGCGAGTAGCTTCCAACCACTCGACTTCTACCGGAATCCTAAACATTAACATGGCATTCTCTACTCGTCGAGTTTGTAAACTACCCAACCCTTTATAGGAGTTAAAAAGGCTATGCAAGTGGGGTTTCAATCACCCTAACTCTAATGCATACATTTCAACCTAGACATAAGTGATACAAATGAAAAGCTTTATAAAAGGTACTTAAGTGCAAACCAGGGCTTGCCTGGTTGCGAGTCAGAGGAGAAGTTAGCTTCTGGTGGAGGACGTCCAAGGGCTCCGGTGCGTCCTCAACTTCGATTAATATTATGAAATGTAACAAAATTACAAAATATATGTATAAGTATTGAGGACTTATAAGATGTAAACTTCTATTCATAGCTACTGCTATTTAGGATCCTTAATTGGCTTTAGGATTTTTACAGTGGATACTAGACTCTCTAAGGATGATCTGAGCAAAATTTGGAGAAATGTCATTGCACGATGTAGTCTCCAAATTTCCTACAAGTACAAGGCTTCTCTGAATTTTGAGCCCAAATCAGGAGTTTTGACATAGCTAAAAGTGGAAGATCTTATTAGGGAAAGTCTCCATGGTTCTAACAAAATTTGTTTCACCATTTTTGGATCTACCAACAGAGAGATATGAATTTTTGAAGTTGGATAGGAGTTCTGAAAAGTTTCTGTTTAAATTTGAATTTCCAAATAAAGGCTGAACTTTGGAAGGCTGTTTAGCCCAGCAATTGAACTCCAATGAGGCTCAAATTTTTACTGGAGATCAGTTACTATGAAAAGTACTTGCTGCCCAAAATTGGGAATGTTTCACAAAGAATTGCTCCTGTAATAAATCCCTAAAGGATTTAATAAAAAGAATTCTACAGAAATTCTTGGGCATTTTTATAGCATGCAATTTATTTCTCTGTGAAGTACTCCTCATGAGGATTCCATCAAAATTGGTCTCACCCTTTTTGGAGTTTCCTACACAAAGTTATGGGTCTCCATAGTTTGAACTGAGTTAGGAAAATCTGGAAATGTTTAAATCCCAGCTGTGGGCCCCACCCGTCAGTTCCCTATTCTTCCTCGCGCCAAACAGAGGCACCCGGGGCGCTGCTCCGGCGAGGGTGGCGGGAAGGGCTTCTACGGCCATCTCCCGAGCCCAAACTGGCCGTCCCCTTGTTTTCAAGTACGCTGAACACTCTGGTAGGGTCGCCGGCGTCCGACTCTCCCCGGAAACCACCGCGCACCGGTAACAGTGAGACCTAGGTTCCGGCGATGTTGCGGCGGCCCATTCCTTCACCAAATGATCGGGATTTTATCTCTAGAGCATCAGTGTAGAAGCTCGACATGAGTCTAAACGGGTCGGGGAGCGCTGCAAACCCATCGGCACCATGCGCCCAATGGGGTCCGGCGAGGCGCCATGATCAAAACACAGGAATTCTCCCTCTACACCCCATATCTAGGTCTAAAATCGATGGAGGAAGTGCGCCAAGTAGTTAGGAAGCTTTGTGTACAGTTTGGATCAACAAGAACACGAATTAACGAAGAATTTGGCAGATTCCTACCTCGGGGTCGGTTTGTACCGCCCGGGAGAAAAACTTGAAATTCTCCTGCTGTGATCAATGTCCAGGGCTGAGCATTGGACTCGAGCAACTAGGGCCGAGGATGCACCGAGGGGCTGGCTTGTTTTAGCGTGATCTTACTCGGTGTGAGCTGTCCATGGTGACCTCTCTCGGTTTTTCAGTGTCCACCCGAGAACCGCGGCAAATTTGCCGTTTTCCGGTGCAAACAAGCTCGGGGCAGGGGAGGAGAAAGGCTGGCTGGCTAGAGCACTGGTGGGGGCAGCTCTTCACTGTTGGGAGCTCGGGCAACCGAGCTCGGTGGCTGAGGTGTGATCGGGAGAGAAACTGCCGGTGGTGTTTGGTGTGAATGAAGCAGCTGCGGCACAACACGAGCTGAGGGGGAAGAGAAATAGGGCTGGGGCACTCAGGCGGCTTCTCTGATCACCCACGCGCGCGCCGATGTTGGGGGCAGCGAGAACCAGCTTGGTGGAGCCTCGGGCGCGGGTAGCGGCCGAGCGCTGGCGCGCTGTGATCGCCCGAGGGGAAAAACAGGTCGGTTTGTTCCTTTGTGTGGCTGACAATTGGGTCCCACCAACTCCAATTCCCACTGATATTTTCTCCCCAGCTACTAAATATTTAAGGCTATACTTTCACACCAAGTCAGGGTTTAAACTTGCTGAATTCAAATGATTTGAATTCTGGTGTGAAGTTTGAATTGTGTTGGGTCGTTTGAATTTGAAATGAATTTGAATTCTCCCCTTTGTTTTGCTCCAAAAACATAGCAAACCAGGCCCAAAATTTCTGATTTTTGGCATGGCTGTTAATTCAAACGTGGAGAACATATTTGTGGAACCAAATTTGCAAATTGAGTGGTTGGAATTTGAAACTGAATTTGGAATTCCGATTAGAGGGTTTCTCCTTTTAATCCCAAACAAATATTGAAGCTCCTCCAAATGAGCTGAAATTTGGAAGGGTGAATATTTGGACTATGAAGATCCAAGTTATGGATTTAGATCTCCATGTATTGGAGTTTGGGAAGTTTGAATCCTCACTTTGAACCTACACCGTTATAATTCAAAGTTTTAATTCCCCTCATTTTTCCTAACTGTACATGAGCTGAATTTTTCTTGCTACCACTTTTTGGGGATTTTACAGCCGGGGTGATAATGGATCTCTATTTCGTAATCCTTTATCAACTCTAACCATCTTCGTTGCCTCATGTTCAGCTCTTTCTGAGTGAATATGTACTTGAGGTTTTTGTGGTCGGTATATAAATGCACGAGGTTACCGAGTAGGTAGTGCCTCCACATTTTAAGTGCGAGCACCACAGCACCAAGCTCCAAGTCGTGAGTTGGATAATTCTGCTCATGGTTTCTGAGCTGCCGTGATCCATACGTGACCACCCTTCGGTCTTGCATCAGCACACATCCGAGCCCAATGCCGGAGCATCGCAGTACACATCGAGCGGTTTTGTTATGTCTGGCTGTGCTAAAACCGGTGCTGATGTTAGGTGTCTCACTAATGCCTTGAACGCTGCTTCACATGCTGGACTCCAAAGGTATTTGGTAGCCTTCTTTACCAGCTCCGTCATATGCTTGGCAATCTTCGAGAAGTTCTAAATGAACCACCGATAATATCCCGTGAGTCCGAGGAAACTCCGTACCTCGTGAACAGTTCTCGGGGACTTCCAATTCAGCACTTGTGCGATCTTACTCGGGTCTACCGCGATGCCCTCGGCTGAGATTATATGCCCGAGAAAAGGCACTTGCGATATCCAGAATTCGCATTTGCTGAATTTCGCGTATAGCTTGTGATCCCGCAGCTGTTGCAAGACTATACACAAATGCTTCTTGTGTTCTTCCTCCGACTTGGAATATACCAAGATATCGTCGATGAAGACCACGACAAACTTGTCCATCTCCGGCATGAATACCGAGTTCATCAAATACATGAAGTGAAATGGAGCGTTGGTGAGGCCGAAGGACATGACAAGGTACTCATAAAGTCCGTACCTCGTCGAGAAAGCCGTGTTCGGAATATCCTTAGCCCGTATCTTAATCTGATGGTACCCGGATCTTAAGTCCATCTTGGAAAAGATATTTGCTTCGACCAACTGATCAAACAACATGTCGATCCGTGGCAACGGGTACTTGTTCTTGATGGTTACGGCATTTAGTGAACGATAGTCCACAAAACGCCGCAACGTCTCGTCTTTGTTCTTCACAAACAATGCCGAACAGCCCCATGGCGAGGAGCTCAGCCTAATAAGACCCTTCTCCAGCAGGTCCGTTAGCTGAGTCTTCAGTTCAGCCAATTCCTTGGGCGTCATCTTGTACGGCCTTTGGGATATTGGCATGGTTCCCGGTGCCAATTCAATCATGAACTCCACCTCACTGTCAGGCGGCATCCCTGGTAAATCATCCGGGAACACGTCAGGGAACTCATGGACTACTGGAATGTCTTCCAATCTGATGGTTGTGGATTCATACACACTTGGAAGTTTTATTTCTGGACTGTCCAGAAATAAGGAATGAGATTCGTGCACTTCTGAGTTCAAGTGCACAATTCGGAGGACGGTGTCTAAAACAGCGCCATGGCGGGTTAACCACGACAGCCCTAAGATGACATCAACCTTTTGTCCCTCTAGAACTATGCGAGACGTAGGGTATACTCTACCCTCTAAGAATAATGGCGCTTTTTGAACCATCATGCTTGCTGAGATCTTCCAACACATGATTAGCCCGTCCCTCCACCGGAACGAGTGCGTATGGAGTGCCCTCCATAGCTCTCACGTGTAGTTGGCAGAAACGCGACATGGTGTTGCGGGCTGCCACTTGCCACATTTCTTCCGGCTGTCTACCTCTCACCGTAATGGTAAACGACACTCACCCGGGTGGCGTAGGTCCTGCAGGAACTTCGACATGGAACATCTTGTTCCCCTCCTCGCCTTTTTCCTTGGCGAAGTACTGCGGCATCTTGCTGTACCCGAAATATTGAAGCATTTGACTCAATGCTTCCGGATAGCCGCTGTGGTGAGAACAGTGGGATACCACCCACCTGTTCTCCAACTGTCTATCCGCTGTCATCTGTAAAAACATATTTGAGAAATGTCAAATATTTGTTTGAACAGTAAACCATTGAGTTATAACATAAAACATGTCATTGAACTCATAAAACTTGGAAACATAGTTCAAACTTAAACAAAATTGACTGCTGATCTGCTGTCCAATATGACAGCCCTGACCAGTTTCCATTTCAACCTGATTTAGACCATCCTAAAGGCAAAACCAATTCTGGGGCTCAACAACAAAGTTAAAGTTAACTTCAAAAGATTTCCAGAAAGTATTTGCTGGCCTAAGATCTGTCCTGGTTCAAAAGTTATGAGATGTCAAAGTTAACAGAATGTCTGGAGAAAATTGGACAGCACCTCCCTGCTTTAGGTGCTGATTTGATCCAAGAATTCCAGTTAATTCTACTCCCAATCTGAGAGAACTTTCTGTTACAAAGTTGTAATGCATCTCATAAACTTTTCAGAACTACCTCATTTTCTATTTTTTGGATTTTTATGCAGGAAGTTATGCTCAATTTACAGAGAGTTACAGAGAGTGTTTGCTCTGCCCTATTTTCTGGACAGTTTCAACTCTACTGCATTTTTCGATTGGTTAAGGGATGAATCATCTCTGGACATAAAAATAAAAGTTGTAAAGCTCTTCCAAAGCCTTCCAGAAACGTATCATATGACCCCAACCTCGAAAGAACTCGACCTCTAACCTCTGATTAACTTCAGCCTTAATTCAACTGAAAAAAGGGGACTCTGTCCTTAGTATCCTATGAGTTGAAAACTTGTTAACTTTGAATATCCTGATTAAGGGAAGGAGTTACATCAAATTTTAGTGCTCTGGATTAAAACTTTCAAGTTTTACAATGCAGTTGCTCATTTAGTGGGGTGTGACGTCGATGTGTCACCAGATCATGTCGGTACTACGTCCTCACAAAGAAAAACCTATAGAGGACTTAGCCGGCTTCGTTAGTCCAGTGGCACTAAACATCACTTGCACATGGATGCTAC
Organism: Neostapfia colusana; assembly: GCA_030760725.1. Taxonomy (NCBI): domain Eukaryota; kingdom Viridiplantae; phylum Streptophyta; class Magnoliopsida; order Poales; family Poaceae; genus Neostapfia; species Neostapfia colusana. Next base: position 22,936,210 of record JASWHV010000019.1, on the reverse strand, counting down.
GCGTCTACCGTTTAATGGTTAGACTACCTGCAGATAACTCAAACAATCTTCAGACCCGGCTGCACACCGAGCCCAGTATCCATACAGTTCGTACACACGGCCATCATCACTCGCCCGGATGTTCTCAAGCCAAACACGCCTATAGCTACGTGTTCACGTTACTGACCACGTGACGGGGTCTCCCAAATTGCCCAAAGCACGCCAGGGACAGACGTTGCTCGAATACCCCAAACGACATGAAAAGTCGTAGAGGATATTAAAGCGGGCCGGGTTACCTGCCACCTGTGGGGCTCCACCCTTCTGCTTGTGCGCACTGGTGGACAGCGCCTGCGTGCACCCCCCCAAGACATAAAGCGTCCCGAGATGCACAATTTTCTGACATAAGCAAATAGGTTAGTATGCCACTTTCTATACACTAATAACATCCTTATATGGGCTACTAACTCATTCCTCACTGGATTTTTGAAAAAGATGACCTTTGTAGTGCGTTAAACCTCAAGCGAGCTCTAATACCATGCTGACACAACCCCATCGGCCTTGTCATGCCAGGATCACACTGAGGGGTGCTGCGTTGCACAGCACCGGATAACACACATTGAAGGTACAAAGCGGAAGCAAAGTTTATTACATAAACAGGTGTATGAACACTTTTACAACAAAATAGGTTCAGTCTACACTCATGGGCGTAGACTACGCATCGAGCTCACGTTCAGCCCGTGAACGTGTCTCCGCTAGCATGCACACACACTAACACGGTGGCGTGCATGACTCCCACTCGACCGGGTTCCCCTCCTGGGGTTCCGTCTCCTCCTCGGGAGTCCCTTCCTCATAGACCCCTGCAAAAGATTCAAACACAAGCAGTGAGCACGATGGCTTGCAAGTCTGACCTGTCTCTCCTATACATGAAACTTCTACATTATGGGTATAGGTTACATGAGGTAAAATGAGATGCAAAGGACTCGCCTAATTAGTGGAACCTTAATTTCAAGTTTTAGCAGCAGGTTGTGGAGAACCTTACGCTAAGGCACATGAGAGAGCCGCAATCAAACAAGAAACGCATTTCTCTCATGTGCTTTGCCCAAAGTTGAAATGAACTTTAATTAGCTCTAGGCTACAACAAGACATTAACAAGCAAAGTATAACTTTCAAATCAGCAAACTTTTAACATGTATCTAGCCTGTTCTTTCTATGTCACGGTACAGTGAACAAGTGGTACTCACTAACCGGGAGGGACGGCAATTATAATCGATTTACACCTACAGGGTTACCCGAATAACCCGTCACATACGCCCGTACTCGATGTTGCCTACAGCAACCATCACAGACGTCGTACACAACCACCTTTCACCCGTCAGCCAAATATTGAACCGGTCCTATCGTCCCGAGCAAGAGGTCTCTGCGCGCGCATCCGCAGTGCCGCCAGCTGATTTACACCTCGAGCTCTCAACCTACCCTCTGAACGACAGGCAATGCCTCAATACCCAGCTACCCGAGTTACATCAGTTTCCCGGTTCTCATATAGCCGGTAGGTCTTCGGTACTGTTCTAGCTTGTTCAACAGGCCCGCACACGGCTCGGTCCTCAATCGATACAAGCGGAGCTATAGCACCCAGGCCCCAAAGTGCTGCTGCCCTTACTCTCCGCTCGGTCTCATTTTTCTTGCCATGTGTTTCACTTGGTATCTTTACCCGAGTCGAGTGCCTCTAGCCTATCCTCGCGAGTAGTTCCAACTACTCGACTTGTACCGAATCCTACTCTATCTTAACATTGCAGTAGCTAAACGGGGTTTTCAATCCTAATCCCAACCCATGGTTTACTTGGCTATGCAATTGGGTTTCAAACAAGACTCTAACGCCAGAAATAAGTGGTGCTCAAAGTAAGTTCTTCAAAACAATAAAAATTTATAAAAATGGTTAATGCAAACCGGAGCTTGCCTTTCTGCTCTTGGTTGTAGGCTAGGTTCTCTTCCGGAGTGATGAAGTCTAAGACTTCGGGTTCCTCCTCAACCTTAGCGACTACATGAGATAACATGTATATGTATTAATTTAAATGCACTTGAATTGAATTTAAACTTGTGACGACTATAAGTCTTACAAGACAGACCCAATGACTCTGAAACCTTTACTTTGGTTTGGATACAACCTACACAGAGACTTGGCCAAGTTTCATTTGCAGCAAAGCTCATTTGAGCTTTCCACAAATAATTATGTACTTGACTTTAATTAGAGCTCTGAAGGAGTTCTAGGGATTTTCATGGAGCAATCCATGACTTTCTGAAAACTAGATTTTCAGAAGGTTCTAGTGGAGTTTGTTTCACTTAATTTGACGGTTCCTAGCTAAGGATATGAACTAAACAATTTCAGGGAAATTCTGAAAATGTTTCTGGACATTTTCTATTTTCTCTGGAACAGTTTTATTAATCACACCATTAGGTGGATCAAATGAGCTCAAATGGATCTGAAATTTTTATGGTAGCTCAGAGACATTTTGGTGAACATCTCAGCAAAAATTCAAAATTTTCCTCCAAAGGGTTCTGCAATTAAAATTCAAACAGTTTAAATTTGAAGAATTAATTCTGGAGAACTAAGGATTTTCATAAGGTGAAACTTGATTTGCTGGAAAGTACTCAGAGAGCTGAATCCAACAAAATTTGGTTCACTCAATTTGGAGCTTCCTAGTCAAAGTTTTGTATGTTTGAAGTTTGAACCAAACCTGAAAATCGGGAAAAAGTTTAAACCGCTGCGCGTGGGACCAGGGCTACGTGTCAACTTCTCAGCGGTCGACACACCGGGCTACGGAATCCTTCGCGCGCAGACGCACCCAATCCGGTGCCACAGCTAATCCCGGGGTTTAAAATATCGGCCGCTGACACGTGGGACCAGAGGCTTCGTCTACCTCTGGCCTCCTGCACTCGGCCGCCGCGACCCCTCGCCGGAGAGCTCGCCAGTGGCCTCTGTCGTGCGCCAAACTCTATGATTTTTTCCGCCTCTGCCTAAATCCATCCGGGGAACACGATGCTGGGCTCAGCTAGCCATGAAAATCACCGGCACATAGTCGGCGACGAGCGGCGACTTCGGAAGAACATCGGCCCCGTCGGCCGGCCTTCCTAGCACCCCAACCGATCGAGCAAAAGGCCGGAGAGCACCAGTGGTCCCTAGGGAAGCAAGGCATGGACTCGAAGCAGCTCAGGAGAGGTCCTAAGTAGGCTCTCACCGTGCGTCCGATGCTTCCCGCATAAGCCGCCGTTGGCAGGCTTGGAATTACGCCATGTACAGGGGTTCTCATGCTAGAGGTTGTGAAGGCAACTTGTGCGCCACTAAGTCTAGTTTGTGTAGGAACGGATTGAGACTCTCTAAACTTTTCTGGAGTGTGAATTTGGCGGATCCGCACCCGAAGGTCGGTCTGCACCGAATGAAAGGGGAAACTGAAATTCGTCGCCGGGGAGCAAACACTCGGGCTGTGATTCGGGGGTGAGCAGCACCAGCCCCTAACGCGTCCGAGGACGCCTTAGCTTGGGCGCGGCATGCTCCCGTTTGGGCTGTCCACGGGAGCCCGAACTTAGGTAGCCGAACAGAACCTCCGGTAGGGACAAGATCATCCAAGTTCAGCTAATTTCCTACGGTGGGGGAGGAGAAGGAGAGTCCTTAGTACCGTTTTGCAGCTTGGAGGGAGTGGAGAGGCTGTGATCGTGGGCTTTTCCGATCAACCGAGAGAGCGGCGGTGAGATCTGCGTTTCTTGCGCGTGGGAGCAGAGAAGCAGCCGAATGCGCCTCTCGCCGGCTTGGGCTCGGGGATAAGAAGGCAGCGAGGCGGTTCAGCAGGTCGGGGTGGCAAGCAGCTGCTGTGGCGGCCGCTGGATCGCGCGCAAGTAACCGAGCTCGGGCTTCAGTCGGTTGTTTTTGCTGCTGAGGCTGACATATGGGTTCCACTCCGGTTTTAACCTCTGAAATTGAATTTTCCTTACTGCTCTAAACAGTAGAGACCCAATTAACCCTGGTCAATTGAATCATCTACCCTCTGGCCATTTGAATTGGATAGAATTCAAATTGGGGTTTGTTTGACTATAATTTCAGCACATATACAATTTGAAATTCAAATAAAGTTTGAATTTGCTAAACTTAGCTCATGACAAGATCAACTCCAAATGGAGTGAGAATTGGTGTGTGAGCTCACAAAATTGTGCTGAATAAGAATATGCCTCCCACTTTTAAATTCATGGGATGGAAACAGTTTGAACTTGAATTTGAGTTCAAACCACCCTCTTTCTATTTATACCCAAAAAGACTTCAAAAAGGTTTTGAATTTGGGTGAAATTTGGCATGGACATTCCTAGCAAGGTGTAGGAGTTTTTCATATGCCCAGCCCCTATAGGATGCATGTGAGAAATGCCACTTTTGCATTTTGTGAGTTTATTCCCTAATGAGCATGTTGATGGTGTTTAAATGCTCTTCAAATGTATCCATCAGGTTTCTTCAAATGAAGTGTGTGTGTGGTGATGAACACTTTGAATATGTGCCAAATTGTTAGGCCCTTACATATACCCTGCGTCTCTCATAGTTTTAGAGGGACAGGAGGTCGATGTCATCCTAGGGATGTCGCAGTTAATGTGGGGGAACCGCCGCCAAGCGACGACCCGCCAGGACCTCATCGGATGGTGCCGTGATATGCCGCACCCAACAGCACACGGGTCGAGGAAACCCATCACATTACATAAATCATTTACGGAAGCGTACAAAAGTGCTTTACAAATACTTATCTCAAAATAAGCTACAGCGGAAGACTATAACTCTCACGACTCATATCTAACATAGCAACAAAGAAATAGTCCAGCCCGCAGACGTTTCTTACTAGCAACACGAAGAACAGTCTGCAGCGGCGAGGATGCTCTTGAGTAACCACTCGGAGGTTCCCGAGTCTCATCGGCATCCCTTCATAAGCATGAAGTCAATCCTGCAAAACAACTCGGGTAGCATCCGTGAGCATAACGCTCAGCAAGACTTAACCGTCACCCTAGTCATGAAACTCTACATGAGGTTATGAACATAAAGTAGGATGGCATAATGCATAATAACTCGCCTAAAAGTGAGTCCTTACTTTCTTATATTATTTACAGCAAATTAAGAGTAACCTTGGGCACGCCACATCGGGAGTCCACAATCAAACAAGAAACGCTTTCCCCCGATGTAATTTGCTCACGGCATAAACGAATCGAGTTTGCACTAGCTATTCATCAAAGATACATCACAAAGATAGTATAAAATTCAAACCAATGTGATTAGTTCCTTTCTCATGAAAGTTCTTACTACGTCACGACTGTGAGAACAAGTATGCTCGGTCCATTTCTGTGAGCAACGGTGATTCAATTCAATAACACCCGGACTACACGACACGTACGCCCGTACTCGACGTTGCCTACAGCAACCATCACTGACGTTGTACGTGGCAGCCTTTCTCCCGTTGAATCGATCAAGTCGCCCCGTAAAGTAGCCACTCTCATGGTGCATCTACCGACATGAGATGTTATGAGAATGTTACCCACATAATGCACACCGGCCGTCTCGCCTGAGGCGACCCGAAAAGATTCAATGCAAGCTTCCCAAGGTACATCGGTTTACTGGGTCCCATATAGCCAGCATGAGTCCGGTACACAACTCAAACTTGTTCAACAAGGCCGCATACGGATCAGTCCTTGACCAACACGGACATGTCTATAGCACCCAGGCCCCTATGTCCTGCTGCCCCTACAAACTTCCGGTCTTATCTTTAACTTGCTAATTCATTTTTGAACCAATCCCGTATGCCGCTGTTGTCCTGATCATGCGAGTAGCATCTGACCACTCGACTTCTACCAAACCTTACTTAAGCATGGCAGTTCTACACGGTGAAAGACACCTACCCAATACTCCATGGGTTCATTTGGTTATGCAAGAGGAGTATCAAAGCACTAGACCTAATGCACATTTTATATCTTAACCGAAAGTGAATACAAAGTAAAAACTGAAAATCTGTTAAATGCAAACCGGAGCTTGCCTGTTTTGCAGGGTAGTAGTATATAAGCAGTTAGTGATTCTTGCTGATCAACCCTTGATTCTCCGGAGTTTGATCCACTTCAATGAATCGCTCCTTCGAATCCCCTTTGTCGTGAATCCTAATGAAATGTATGTGCACAATTTTTATAGAATGCAATGGAAGGAAGTTAAGACTTGATCTCTTAGGAACAGAGGTTGTGTGGAAAAGCCAAGAATGGCTTGGTTTGCCACTGTTGTGCAAAGAAACAGGAATGAACTAACTTGGTCTTAATGTTTTAGTTATACCCTAACTAACTTTCCCTAATGAACATAAGAAATGAGCTGAAAAGATTTGAAGGCAACTGAAGAAAAAGAACTCCAATGGCCTCAAAACTTTTACAGAAGGTTCTATACTACCTAGGGATTTAGCTTGCCAAATTACAGCTAATGTGGAGTCAAACAGTGTTCCCCATAATTCCTACAATGTCTTATGTACTTTCCCACATACATAAGTATAATAGAACAAGAACAGGGAGTTCAAGTGCTCAACTTGAGCTTATAGTCTACATGTGAGTTCCTGGTCACATGAAAGTCATTTGGTCCAAAATTCAGACCTTTTTCTTGAGTAGTTCTTCCAGAAAAATTATTTAAGCATTTCTACATAAAGGAATTAATTCTTGAGTACTGTGAATTTTCGTGACCAATTTAGTGAACCACAATTTCAAGTATGTCGAGATTGCCTAAATTTTTCTATGATTTTTGGAGCTATGGATTGCTCAGAATAGATTTTACAAGTGGGCAACATTTTCTGAAAATGTTTCTGGACTCTTATGAACACAGCATTTTGTATTTAGCAAATTCCTACTCAAATGAGCTGAAAATTTGCTAGAAGGTCAACAATTTGCTAAAGAATATTCTGGCAAAATATGAGGATTTTTGGATAAACCAAACTCCCTCACTAATTATTTTTTCAGAAAACTTTCAAAGAATTTTCCAGAATTTAATATTGACTTTCATACAAATTGGAGTTCTTAATTGGATAGATCTCTGGAAAATGAATCCAACCCAATTGGAATCACTTAAATTGGAGGTTTCGACCCCGAGATCTGTATTTCCAAAATTGTGGCCATCTCTGGAATTATCCTGCTATTGAAAAGTCTGCTGGATCCACTGTCTTAAACTCAGCCACTCAGAATTCACCCACACCGGGCCACGGCGTTTTGGCGTGCAGCCACAGACGATCCCCTAGTCACAGCTGATCCCAAATTTAAACACTGAGTCGCTGACAGCCAGGACCCACGATCCTTCTTCTTCCTCCGGCTTCTTTCCCGCGCCCGCGCATTCGCTTTCGCCGGAGCAAACTGGTGCTCGCCGGCCGCCCGTTTCCGGCCACCATCCGAGCTGGGGCTCACTGCTAGCGCGTTATTGACGACGAGGAACACGATGGTGAGGTGTTCTAGGGCTGCCGGTGACCGGAAATACCCCCGCGGAGTGTGGCGGCCTTGGGTGCCCTTCAGCGCCGTCGGCCGTGGGTTCTAGCCCGCCGAACCTTCAACCAATGAGCTCTACAGCACCAGTGTATGATCGAAGGCTCGGCATGACCTCGAACTAGCTCAGAAATGGAGGCAAATGGATCGGCACCGTGCGCCCGATCGGTCCTGCCGAAGAAGTGTTCGGTAGACCTCAAAATCAGTCGCTCCGAGGTGTTTTCATGCGACGGTTGCTAAAGCAAAGATGCTCGCCGGCTAGTCCAGTTTCTATGTGTAAGATTTGATGACCTATGGAGGATTAGAGAGTGGGAATTTGAAGAACTCGTACCGGACGTTTGGTTTGCACTCGCCGAAGCAAAAACCCGAAATTCGCCGTCGATACTTCACGGTTTGGCTTGAGCTTTGTTTGAGAGCAGCACGGTGGCCGTGCGCTCCTTTTGACGTGCTTGCTCGGCCGTGAAAACCACCGTGGTGGCCTGTCCATGTGAACCCGGTCATCGATTTAGGTTAGGTCGCCACGGTGGAGGTTTTTGAAAGGCAAGGGAGGCCAAGCTCGCTCGTTTCTGGGTCGGGGAACTGTAAACTGAGCTCGTGGTGCTGTCTAGCAGCTCGGGGAGGAGAGGGCGTGAGTATTTCTGCCGATTCCTGATTGTATCCGAGGCTCAGTGGTGTGAGAGCTCTGTGGCCGTGTTTCTCGTGAGGAGGGGAAAACAAAAGCCGGTTTGCTCTGTCTGTGGGAGGAGGATCACGTCGACGCACGAGGGGGGGCATTCAATCGGTCTCCAGCGCGTGGGAGCAACGAGCAGGAGGTGGCGCAGCGGCCTCCTCGGTGGCGCCCAGGTGAGAAGCCCCTCGTGGAGTTGAAAACACAGAATTCTTTGCTTTGTGTGCAAGTCATTGTGTACCAATGGCATGTGGGGTCCACCCCAATTTTCTTCCCACAAACATCTTCTCATGTAAATATATTCCATTCAAAAGTTTTGAATTTGAAAAGTGGGCTAGCATTTGAATTCATCAAATTCAGTTTGAATTTTCATAGCAAATTTGAATCTGGATGGAATTTGAAAATGCTTCTATTTAACTCCTTTTTGAGCCCACCCCCAAATGACAAGTTTGACATCCAACTTTTTCCACAATTCCCAAACTATATGGCTGCATGAGTATTCAAAGTTTTTGGCCACCATTTGTGTGAACATTGAATTTAAAATCTGATTTTTAAACTTCCATGCAAAGAGGTATTAAAGTCCTTATTGGTTCAACACCTTCAAACAAAAATGTGATCCTCATTTTGGAAGATCCTCCATGTATCACTTTGCATGAAAAAAAATTTTAGCAAGTCCCATTTTTCATTCCTTTGCCACACATATGAATTTAAACCTTGGTGTATTCATATACATGTTTGGAACTTCTACTTGCTCCCCCCTTAAAAGAATCTCGTCCCGAGATTACAAAAGAAGAACGAGACGGGAGAGGTAATTACAAACTGTACAAAGCTAAAAGTTCCGGATAATTGGTGCGGAGGTAATCTTCACTTTCCCACGTCGCCTCTTCGGCGGTATGATTACTCCACAGCACCTTGTAAAATTTGATCGTCCGGTTCCGGGTTACCTGGCCCTTTTCATCTATAATCTGAACCGGTCGCTCAGTGTAGGTATTGTCCGGTTTCAACTTGTCGATTTTTTCGGTGCGGACAGCAGCGGTGAATTTGAGGCACTTCCGCATCTGTGACACATGAAATACATCATGAACACCCGCAAGGCTTGCCGGTAATTCCAGCCGGTAGGCTACGGGTCCGCACTTCTCCGTGATAGCAAAAGGACCTATAAAAAGGGGAGTGAGCTTCCCCTTTACACCGAACCGGTGAATTCCCTTCATCGGAGATACACGAAGATAAACATGCTCTCCAACGTCAAAATGCAATGGCCTACGCCTTTGATCGGCGTAGCTCTTCTGTCGGGATTGTGTGTAAAAGTCCAAAAACATGTAAATAGAAAACTTAAGCTATGCATAAAGTTGAGTTTATATGCAAGAAATGGGGCTTACAAAAACTTTTGTCTACTCATGAAAGTGTTGGCATGTGCAATACAACTTGAATTTCAGTTTGAACTAAGAGGTGCACTTCAAAAAGAAGAAGGGCATCTTCAAAAGAGAAAAAATTCAAAACTGTTGTTTGAAAAAGTGTATTTGCAATTGCCAACTCAAGGATCAGAGGATATATTTGAATTCCTCAGACCCCAATTAGGAGGGAGCCAAGTTTGGAGCAAATTTGGAGGTGCTTTGATATGAATATCAAAGGAACTTGTAAATTTCATCCAAATTTGAACTTAAATTCGAAACTGAGGCACAACTGATCAAATTTCCAAATACCTTTTGAATTTGGATCCTTCATAGGTGAATTTACACTGTGCCAAAGTTTAGAAGATCTTTTGGGGAGGAGCAGGTGAATGTGGCCTAGAGGGGGGTGAATAGGCCTTTAATAGATTCCTGCACACTTAATAGAGTTATCAGAAACTTGATGGACCGGACTAGTCCGGTTGTGTGGGCGAACTAGTCCGGTGTGCTGAATTATGTGAGTTAATTAAGTGTGTTTCAGAAATTGAATCTTTCAGCAGCAGAATGAGAACAACAGTTTTTATGAATTAAGTATATTGTACGAGTGCACGTGCAAACTTATAAGAAACTTAAATGATGATTAACAAACTAGTGATCTAATGTATCAAAATGTAAAGTAAATGAGAGACAAAAGACACGAATTTTAACCGAGGTTCGATCTCACCAAGAGATCTACGTCCTCGTTGAGGAAGCTCACACAGAGCCGGGTTCCTAACCCTTTCCCTCTTCAAGTCACCACAAAGGCCGACTTGACTCCACTATCACGGGTAATAAACGAGTTTGTGGGGCAACCTCACACGTTGAGGGCTCCCACAAGAATTGCAATGAGAAAGCGATCAAATACGCTCAAAAAGATTACAATGCAGAATATGAGTGTAGAGAGATCAAACCCCAAGAGCTCACAACGAAGGAACGACGATCTCCCAATCCCAAATCCAAGTATTTGATTGATTTTCACCTTTTTTGCACCTTAGATGTGTGGGGAGATGTGTTTTTGGGCTCTTGAGACAGGTGGCGGCGCTAGGGTTTGAGTTTTTAGCAGTATGAGTCGTGTCTCTCAATTGGAAGACCGTGGATCACCAATTTATATGGTTTCCAAACAGATATCGTTGTAAAACCTAATACCGGACTAGTCCGGTATATGATCGGACTTGTCCGGTCTGCTTCCAGTGGGTTAACCGGACTAGTCCGCTCTAAAACCGGACTGGTCCGGTGCTATGTGAAGTGGGGTTCTAGAAAGTTTAGCAGACTAGTCCTGTCGCATGGATGGACTAGTCCGCAGTCCTCTAAAGAGAACAACAGAAACATGATTGGACTAGTCCGGTATGAAACCGGACTTGTCCGGTTGCATTCCAGCGGTGTCCAGTGGATTTTAGTTGATTATTAACCCTTTACCCTTACGAAAAGTCTTGAGCTCTTAGGATGTGTCTCTCACACACACCCTATACATTTACATCTAATTTGCTCATCTAAATTCCACTAAAGTCTTCCTTTTCGGGCAGAACTTTATTTTTCACCTTTTTGTGTGCACCGAGCTAGTTCACTTTGTTTGTCCTGCAATCATTTCATTAGGATCTCATATGCTTGTCATCAATTAGCCAAAACCCACAAGGGATATCCTAGATGCACTTACAATCTCCCCCTTTTTGGTGATTGATGACAACTATTTGAGATATCACAATTGAGAATAAAAAGTTGATTTTCATAAGGTGTGCACATATGAGAATAATAAAGAATTCACAAAAAGTTTCTCACATATGCACACACCTTATGGTGGGGTGCCTAACAGGTGTGTGATAAACAAAATGTGATAAATTAAAGACAAATAATAGTGAACATATAAGTAGGCATTAGAGCATAGTGCATCACACATAAGAAAAGAAATAGTGCATTACAAGATTTTAAAATAGGTACATGTCCTTGATCACAAAAGAGTTTAATAACTAATATAACTAATACTAGATAGTTCGAGTCCAAATCTAATCTCAATCTCTCCCCCTTTGGCATCAAGGCACCAAAAAGGGAAAATTTAAGGGGAATCACTCATCGCTGCCTCCTCCTTCAGTCTCAGTCTGATCTTCATCTTCACCAACTTCGGCATCCACGGGAGCAGGATCTTCCTCTGAGTCCTCGGAGGCGGGCGGTGATCCAACGGGCTCAATCTCAAGCTTTGCACAGATAGACTTGATATTGGCATTGACATACTGTTGATGTTTCTTCCTTGCAAGCTTTTCCTTGCGCTGCCTGTCTTCGATCTTGCGGCAGCAGGCAAAGATGGAGGAGAGCACCTTGTGTTGGAGGTGAAGAATCCTAGCAAATTCATCATAAGTGACACTATACTTTTAACCATGAGTCATCCAAGTAAGACTGTCTCCATCACCACGAGCAAAGTAGAGAGTTGAGTAAAACTGGGTAATGACTTCATTGTTCCAGTCATACTCAAAGGATAGCAGGTCCGTCAGACCGTGCCTCTCTAAGGCCTCCACAATCTCACGAAAGGCAGGATACCTCTTCATCTTCAGGTATTCAACATTTAGCCATTGACTCTCTACTACAGGATTCTTCATCTTCATGTACACATGCTCGTAGTAGTCTGCATGGAAGTTGCTCCAGAACCTTGGATCAGAACATTGTTTAGGTCGGTCATACACTTCAATCTTCGTGAAGTTATCAGCTAGCTCACCCCCTTTTCCAGTGAAATCCTCACTTGAAGGCTGCCTGTTGCGATGAACGGGATTTTTTATTTTCAGAGGCCCAATGGGGCCACTAGCAAGTCCCTTCCCTTTATTGAGAACTCTTTTTGGCCCTGACGAGCCCTCAGCAGCATGTTTCCTTTGAGGCCTTTTGACAATGACTTTCCTCTTCTTAGGTAGATTGTCGTCGGAGGGTGGAGAGTGAGCATTGACATCATGTCTCTTCTTCATCACTCCCTCCTTAGCTCTCCTCACTCTTTCACGTTGAACTTCTTCGTCAAGGTGAAAAGAGCCGTCATCTGAGACTGAAGACATGATGCCTGATAGGAGTTCAAGGATTAGATGCAAATGGATGCATTATCGACTTCAAATGGCAATGTAAGGGTTCAACTGTCAGAGACCGGACTTGTCCGGTTTCAGAGTGTGGACTTGTGCGGTGGACCAGACTTGTCCGCATCTGAGCGTCGGACTAGCCCGGCGTAGCATAAGAACCCTAATGTTTCATTTGAATCAAATCTCCTATCTAAGGACACAAGGGCTGGAAAGTGGTAGGAATACATCTATTTAGGCAATGTACATCCTTTTGAAATCAAAGGAAACTAGCTAGAACTAGAAAAGTTGAGATTTTGGTTTTAGGGGGGAATTTACCAAGATTTGAAGATTCACGTTGAAGGAGCAAGAGTCTATTCGGATGAATCCGGAGAGTAGAATCCACTCGTCGAGGAGAAGCTTTTTCACGGAGGCTCAACTCGAAAATCACTTTGGGAGCTAGGGTTTAGGAGAGGGGGTGAGACAAAGTGCTTATGAGTGGAGAGGGAGGGGTTTGGTCCGTCCAACTCCTTCTATATGCGACTGACCGGACTAGTCCGGTCGTGGTAGCGGACTAGTCCGGTGCCCCTGAATTAACCTAATTGTAGTCTGTCCGGACTAGTCCGGTTGAAAATCGGACTAGTCCATTTTCAACAGACCTGATACATATATAGATGATTAATAGTTATCCAAGGACAATAATTTTGCAAATAGTCTTGGTGATTACGACCAGTAGGCAATCAGCAATCAAACAATGGTCATAATCCACAAGATTTCTTCATTAAAATAGTTTTCTGAGTAGAAAAGGAGAAGAGGAGCATTTTTAACAATACAAAGGAACATTTTAAGTTGCAACCAGTTATGCAATGTTTCAAGCCACATTTTGAGAGTCAAGAATGTTTAGCTCATTTCTTAGTTCACAAAACCTTTTCTCATCTAATGGTTTGGTAAAAATATCCGCAAGTTGTTTTTCAGTCCTAACATGTGAAATAGCAATGTCACCTTTTAATGAATGATCTCTAAGAAAGTGATGACGGATATCTATGTGCTTAGTTCATGAGTGCTCTACAGGGTTGTGTGCAATTTTTATAGCACTTTCATTATCGCATAGAAGCGGGATATGACTTAGATTGTAGCCATAGTCCCTAAGAGTCTGTCGCATCCAAAGTAGTTGCGCACAACAACTACCGGCTGCAACATACTCCGCTTCCGCTGTGGAAAGAGCAATGGAGTTCTGCTTTTTAGATGACCAAGAAACTAGGGACCTACCAAGAAATTGACAAGTCCCTGACGTGCTCTTTCTATCGACTTTGCATCCTGCATAGTCGGCGTCGGAATACCCTATCAAGTTGAACTTGGATCCTTTGGGATACCAAAGGCCCATGTTGGGTGTGTGCACAAGGTACCTTAGGATTCTTTTTACAGCAATTAAGTGACACTCTTTAGGTGAGGCTTGAAACCTTGCACACATGCAAACACTAAGCATAATATCTGGCCTAGATGCACATAAATAAAGTAAGGAGCCAATCATGGACCGATATACCTTTTGGTCCACATTTGGACCATCTTCATTGAGGTCGAGATGTCCGTTGATGGCCATGGATGTCTTGATGGGCTTGGCTTTGTCCATATTGAATTTCTTGAGAATGTCTTGTGTATATTTAGTTTGTCTTATAAATGTACCTTCTCTCAGTTGCTTCACTTGAAATCCCAAGAAGAACTTCAATTCACCCATAATTGACATCTCGAATTTGTCTGTCATTATTTTGCTAAATTCTTCACAGAAGGACTTGTTAGTGGATCCAAAGATAATGTCATCAACATAAATTTGACATACGAATAAATGATCATCAAAATATTAGTAAAGAGTGTATAGTCAGCTTTACCAATTTTGAATCCATTTTGAGTCAGAAAATCTCTAAGGCACTAATACCAGGCTCGAGGGGCCTGTTTGAGGCCATAGAGAGCCTTACGCAGTTTATAGACATGGTTGGGATACTCCTGATCTTCGAAACCCGGTGGCTGCTCCACATAGACTTCCTCCTTTATCGAACCATTGAGGAAGGCACTCTTGACGTCCATTTGATACAACTTAAAATTATGGTGAGTAGCATATGCCAATAAAATGTGAATGGACTCAAGTCTAGCTAAAGGAGCGAAAGTTTCATCGAAGTCCAAACCTTCCACCTGAGAATAACCTTTGGCCACCAACTTTGCTTTATTTCTTGTCACTACTCCATGTTCATCTTGCTTGTTCCGAAAGACCCATTTGGTTCCAACGATGTTCCCCCTTGGTCTTTCCACCAGCTCCCACACTTCATTTCTTTTGAAGTTGTTCAGGTCCTCTTGCATCGCAATCACCCAGTTTGGATCCCTTAAGGCTTCTTCTACCCTGTATGACTCCAGAAAAGACATAAAAGAATAGTGTTCACAAAAATTTGCAATTTGAGATCTAGTAGTTACTCTCTTAGCAATATCTCCAATGATATTGTTGACAGGATGGTCTCTTTGCACACACTGATGTACTCTTGGGTGTGGAATTTGTATAGTTGCTTGTTCTTCATTGTCTTCATGTGTCATGTCTCCCCCTAGATCATTGCTTCCATGATCATCTTGATCTTCTTGACCTTCCTCAACCTGATCTTGTGTAGGAGCTCCCCCTTGATCATTGCTTCCTTGTTGAAATTCATCTTGTGTTTCCTCTCGTGGTAGGATATCACCAAGTGCCATTTTCTTCAGTGCTTCACGTGGAGCTTCCTCCTTATCTAGCATAAACTTATCGACTTGCTCCACTTGTGAGCCGTTAGTTTCAGCGAACACTACGTCACGTGCTACTTCAACAAGGTCAGACACCTTGTTGAAGACACGATAGGCGTAGGCATTCGATTCATATCCGAGCAAGAATCCTTCATCGGACATCGAAGCGAACTTCGAGGCCCTTGGTTTCTTGTTCAGAATAAAACATTTGCAACCAAAAACTTTGAAATAAGAAACATTAGGCTTTTTACCTGTGAGAATCTCATATGGAGTTTTCTTTAGTAGTCGATGAAGGTACAACCGATTTGTGGCATGACAAGCGGTGTTCACCGCTTCTGCCCAAAATCGGTCTGACGTCTTGTATTCATCCAACATTGTTCTCGCCATTTCGATCAATGTTCTGTTCTTCCTTTCGGCCACCTTGTTCTGTTGAGGAGAGTAGGGTGCCGAGAATTCATGCTTTATACCTTCTTAATTGAGATATTCTTCAACTTGGGTGTTCTTGAATTCTGTCCCATTGTCACTTCTGATATTCTTTACGGTTGATGAGAATTCATTCTGAGCTCTTTTCAAGAACTTCTTGAGGATTCCCTGAGTTTCTGATTTATCATGCAAGAAAAATACCCAGGTAAATCTTGAAAAATCATCAACAATTACTAAACCGTATTTGTTACCGCCGATGCTTATGTACGCAATTGGACCAAAGAGATCCATGTGGAGAAGTTCCAGCGGTCTAGCGGTGGTCATCACATTCTTGGCGGGGTGTGGTGCTCCAACCTGTTTTCCTGCTTGACAAGCGCTGCACAGCCTGTCTTTTTCAAAAACCACATCCTTAAGACCACGGATGTGACCACCTTTTAGAAGTTTCTGCAGATTTCTCATTCCAACATGGGCTAGCCGTCTATGCCACAACCATCCCATGTTGGTCTTAGCAACCAATCAAGTGTTGAGTTCGGCTTTATCTTTATTGAAGTCAACAAGATAAAGCTTTCCCTTCAACAATCCCTTGAATGCAATCGAGCCATCGCTTCTTCTAAAGACGGTCACACCCTCATTAGTGAATAAACAGCTGTAACCTTTGTCGCATAGTTGAGATATTGATAAAAGATTATAATCTAGAGAGTCTACGTGTAAAACATTAGATAAGGTGTGTTGAGAGGATATTTCAATGTTACCACTACCAAGGACCTTTCCTTGGTTGTTGTCTCCAAAGTATATACCTTCACTTGGATCCTTGTTGCACTCGTACTCCACAAACATACCTCTCTCTCCGGTCATATGATTTGTGCATCCGCTATCTAGCACCGACTTAGATCTGCCGGAGGAGTAAGCCTGCAAAATAGAACTATTCCTTGGTTTTAGGTACCCAAGCTTGCTTGGGTCCTCTCAGGTTAGTCACAAGAGTCTTGGGCACCCACACACAAGTTTTTAAGTTCTTGTGGTGTGGCCCTGTATATTTAGCAATGACTTTTCCATACTTGTTTTTGATGAGAACATAAGAAGCATCAAATGTACGGAACAGTGTTTGTAACTCAGATTCAAGGGATTTTTCTTTAACAAAAGTGATTCTATTCTTAGCATGATTAGGAGTAGACATGTGTTTGTTCCTGTCAAAGCCAAGACCATCTTTGACATTGGGAGGTCTAGTGATCATATATGCACTTCGTGCATATTTGATCTTCTCCTTATCAAAGATGCCGTTTTGAGAAGAATGCATGTCATGAGAGGTTGAAGCATTAGAAATTACATTCTTCTTACTAGAGCAAGTGCAGGTTCTTATTGTTGTCGAACTCATGTCTTTGGAGGAAGAGCTCTTGGAGGAAGAGGAGTCACTTCGTTTGAGCGACTCAACTTGCACCTCAAGGATTTTGTTAACTTTTGACAAGTTAGCAAGTTCTTCCTTGATTGCAATGTGCAAGTCCTCTAACTTTGAGTAAGTTTCCTTACTCAAGGCTAGCTCTAACTCAAGTGACTCGTTCTTCTCTCTTTCAAGCTCAAGAAGCTTTTCAACTTCTTGATATCTCTTCCTCTCACGGATGAGCATATCTTCTTGTCGTTTGACAAGTTCGTCCTTTTCAAAGATTTCGTTCGACAACATTTCCATTTTCTTTAAAGCAATTTTACTTAGCCCTCTAGACATTTCTTCATTATCACTAGAGCTATCAAAGTCATCAATGGAGGAATTTAGTATAGGAGGAGTAAGTTGAACCTTTTTCTTGCCTTCCTTAGCCATAAGACAAGTGTGGTTGTTCATGTCCCGTCCTCCCATGTTCGGAAAGAGTGTGGCTCTCATAGTTGGTTTCTTGACTGCGATAGTGGCCATCTCTTCTTCTTCATCGGAGGAGGACTCGTCATTTGAGTCCCACTCCTTCCCAATGTGAGCTTGATGGACTTGTCTTCTTTTTCTGAAATTTTTCTTTTCTTGAGATCTTGTTTCCTTCTTCTTTTTGTTTTCTTCATAAGTACAGTCCACCATGAAGTGACCATACTCTCCGCAGTTGTAGCAAGTGCGTCGAGCCTTGGATTTTCCTTTATCCTTGCTTTTGCCTTCATGTGAATTGTTGCCGTGTCTTCTCTTCATCATGCGTTTGAACTTTTTGATGAAGAGTACCATTTCTTCGTCATCAAGATCTGTGCTCTCGTCGCTTGTATCTCCATCGTCTTGGTCTTCACGAGTTTCTTTGAGTTTGGGTCTGCACGTTGCTTTGAGAGCAACTTCTTTCTTTTTGGATGAGGTAAGTTCGGCTAAGTCTTTGACGTATTGGGCTTCTTTCTCCATCATTTCATGATTTATGATCTTCCCTAGTAATTCATCGGGAGTCATTTTGTGAAAACCGGGGCTCTCTCTGATCATTGAGCAAAGTGTGACATTTCTTGGCATAAAGGCTCTAATCATTCTTTTGACCACTTCGTGATCTGTCCATTTCTTACTTCCATAAGCACAAATTTTGTTGATGAGTGCTTTCATCCGGTTGTACATGTCTTGAGGTGATTCTCCTTCTTCAATAGCAAATCTCTCCAACTCTCCTTCAAGCATCTCAATTTTGGCTTCACGTACAGACCTATTTCCTTCATGAGCTGTTTTGAGTGTATCCCAGATTTCTTTTGCACTCTCTAGTCCATCGATCTTGGTAAATTCTTCTCTGCTCAGTGATGATGTGATTACTGCAACGGCTTGTGCATTTCTGTGAATCTCTTGTTCTTGTTCCGGAGTGAGTTCTTCATCCGTGTCTGGGATATCTATTCCTGTGCAGACAATATGCCAAAGGCTGGGATTCAAGGATATTAGGTGCATTTTCATGTTGTACTTCCACATGGTATAGTCACTTCCGTCAAACTGCGGGGGCCTTCCCATAGGAATGGAGAGATAATGATTATTTGAATTGAGACGGTTGTAGTTGTAAGGATATCGGGAGTAGTCGTGATGACCACTCCCCATCGTCTTTTCTTCCTCTTTTCCCTTTTGTGCCATTAATTTCTTTCTCAGTAATGCCTTTAGCTGTCTCACTTCATCATCATCATGTGGACTTTCTTTCAGCACATCGAAGGCTTTGGGTTCTTGCTCCTCATCATTGTTGTTCGTCTTCGGGATATCGTTGTTCTTCTCAGAGGCCATTGATCTCTCCGAGATGTGAGTCTCGTTGATGGAGAACTTGGCTCTGATACCAATTGAATGTGGCCTAGAGGAGTGTGAATAGGCCTTTAATAGATTCCTGCACACTTAATAGAGTTATTAGAAACTTGATGGACCGGACTAGTCCGGTTGTGTGGGCGGACTAGTCCGGTGTGCTGAATTATGTGAGTTAATTAAGTGTGTTTCAGAAATTGAATCTTTTAGCAGCGGAATGAGAACAACAGTTTTTATGAATTAAGTATATTTTATGAGTGCACGTGCAAACATATAAGAAACTTAAATGATGATTAACAAACTAGTGATCTAAAGTATCAAAATGTAAAGTAAATGAGAGACAAAAGACACAAATTTTTACCGAGGTTCGATCTCACCAAGAGATCTACGTCCTCGTTGAGGAAGCTCACACAGAGCCGGGTTCCTAACCCTTTCCCTCTTCAAGTCACCACAAAGGCCGACTTGACTCCACTATCACGGGTAATCAACGAGTTTGTGGGACAACCTCACACGTTGAGGGCTCCCACAAGAATTACAATGAGAAAGCGATCAAATACACTCAAAAAGATTACAATGCAGAATATGAGTGTAGAGAGATCAAACCCCAAGAGCTCACAACGAAGGAACGACGATCTCCCAATCCCAAATCCAAGCATTTGATTGATTTTCACCTTTTTACACCTTAGATGTGTGGGGAGATGTGTTTTTGGGCTCTCGAGACAGGTGGCTGCGCTAGGGTTTGAGTTTTTAGCAGTATGAGTCGTGTCTCTCAATAGGAAGACCGTGGATCACCAATTTATATCCAAAAAGTTATCGTTATAAAA
This sequence comes from Neostapfia colusana, assembly GCA_030760725.1. Classification (NCBI taxonomy): domain Eukaryota; kingdom Viridiplantae; phylum Streptophyta; class Magnoliopsida; order Poales; family Poaceae; genus Neostapfia; species Neostapfia colusana. The sequence goes on along the minus strand of JASWHV010000019.1, from coordinate 22,916,390 downwards.
CCTAATACCGGACTAGTCCGGTATATGATCGGACTTGTCCGGTCTACTTCCAGTGGGTTAACCGGACTAGTCCGGTCTAAAACCGGACTTGTCCGGTGCTATGTGAAGTGGGGTTCCAGAAAGTTTAGCGGACTAGTGTAAGGGCCTCTGTTTTTGACACACATTTGCAGTGTTCATCACCACACCACACACCTCATTTGAGGAAGAATGATAAACACAAATGAAGAGCAAGTAACAATTATCAACATGCTCATTAGAGAACAAACTTACACACTGCAAAAGTGGTATTTCCCACATGTGATATAGATGGGCTGGACATATGAAAACTCCTACACTTTACTAAGGATGTCCATGCCAAGTTTCACCCAAATTGAAAACCTTTTTGAGGTCAGTTTGGGTATAGTTAGGAAGAGGGCAGTTTGAAACCTTATTCAAATTCAAACTGTTGTTATCCCATGAATTTAAAAGTGGAAGGCATATTCTTACTCAGCACATTTTTGTGAGCTCACACACCAATTTTCACTCCATTTGGAGTTGATCTTGACATGAGCTAAGGGGGGGAAATTCAAACTTTATTTGAATTTCAAACTGAACTTGTGCTGAAATTCATTCAAACCAAACCTCATTTGAATTTGGATCAATTCAAATGGCTCATGGGTGAATATTTTGAATTGCCAAGGGTAGTATGGGGTTCACTGTTTACAACAGTGATTAGGAGTAAATTTCAGAGGTTAAAATGGGGGGTGGGACCCACATGTCAGCCTCTACTTCAACACAAACCGACTGAAACATAGCTCAATCGGTTCCCGGGTGCAGTGTGTGCGCGCCACCGAGGGGGGGCAGCCGGCGCCAGCTCCTGCTGCGCGCCCCAAGCCGGAGACCAGTCGCCGGGCTACTTATTCCCTCCCCGGCGTGCTTCAGTCGCCCATTCCCCGAGCTGCCGACGTGCACGACCTGTTCTTCCACTGCCATCGCCGCCGCCCGAGCTCACGTTTGATCAAGCCCGATCACTCGCGAGCACCGCCTCCTCCACAGCAAAACAGCACCAAGAGATCGTGAGCAACCTCCTAGACCCCGTGTTGTTCAGTGAGCAAGCGTCCTCGAGCTGTACGAGCCATTTCTCCGGTGAGTCGAACATCGCCGCCAATCGGGCTCTCGTGGACAGCACAACCCAGCCGCTGTCACGTCCTCTTCTCTACACAAGAAAGGTGCGTGATTGTATGTAGATGGAGTAGCCGAAAGCCGTTTGGCGATTGATTAAACCTCGGCCGAGAATTTCCATGTTTACTCGTGATCAGTTCATAAGGACCGAGCTCACCTTCGGGTGAAATTCGTGCTCTATACACGAGGGTTGGGCAAGCTCGTTCTCTAGTAGCGTCTACGCGCGATAGCGCCCATGCCCGAACTGGAATCAGAGAAAACCGTTGAGAATCGGCCATGATATGGCCGTTTTCCCCGCCGCCATGGCTGAACACCTCGGCTCACCGTCGAGAGCCTAGTTACCGGTATTTCTAGCTTCCACCCAGCCCTGGTTCGTGTTTCCCATGCTCTACTGATGCTCTCCGACCGATTCCCGGTCGATTTGGTGTACGGGAGAGCGGGACCGACCTCACCGGAACCCTAGCAGGTGCTGTCGCCGGTGCGCACGGGTTTCCGGTCATCGCCGGCGGCAGGCGACCCCACCAGCGAGTCCAGGGGGTCAGTAAAGGGGCAGGCGGCGAGTTTCGGGCCGGGGGGTGGCCGGGAACTCAGTTCCGGCGAGGGTCGCCGGAGATCGCCGCCGCCGCGCAGTTGGCGCGAGGAAGGAGACGACGCACTGTGTGCGGGGCCCACAAGCCAGAGTTTAAACTTTTTCCCCGAATTTCAGTTTCAGTTCAAACTTCAAAGCCTTATAACTTTGGCTAGAAAGCTCCAAATTGAGTGAACCAAATTTTGCTGGATTCAGCTCTCTGAGCACTTTCCAGAAAATCAAGTTTCACTTCATGAAATTCCTTATTTCCCCAGAATTAATTCCTCAAAGTTTATACTGTTAGGAATTTTAACTGGAGAATCCTTTGGAGGAAAATCCTGAAATTTTGCTGAGATGTTCACTAAATATCCTTGAACTACCATAAAAATTTCATATCAATTTGAGCTCATTTAATCCACCTAATGGTGTGATTAATGAAACTGTTCCAGAGAAAATAGAAAATGTTCAGAAACATTTTCAGAATTTTCTCTGAAATTGTTTAGCTCATATCTTTAGTTAGAGACTTCCAAATTAAGTGAGACCAACTCCATTAGAACCCTCTGAAAATCTAGTTTTCAGAAAGTCATAGTTTGTTTCATGAAAATCCTTAGAACACCCTAAAAGCCTTTAATTAAGGTCAAGGACATAATTAATTGTGGAGGGCTCAATTGAGCTTTGCTGCAACTAAAACTTGACCAAGTCCCTGTTTAGGTTGTAACCAAGCCACAGTAAAAGTTTCACAGTCATTAGGTCTGTCTAGCAAGGGTTATAGACTTCACAACTTCAAAGTTAATACAAATGCATTTAAATTGATACATATGTTTCTTATATCATGTAGTCGCTAAGGTCGAGGAGGAACCCGAAGTCCTAGACTTCGTTACTCCGGAGGAACAGCTAGCCTACGACCAAGAGCAGCAAGGCAAGCCCCGGTTTGCATTAACCTTTTTACAAATGTTTATTGTTTTGAGCACATCTTTGAATATTGTTCTTTGCATTAGAGTCTTGATTGGAAACCCAACTGCATAGCCAAGAAAACCATGGGTTGGGTTTAGGATTGAAAACCCCGTTAGCCACTGCATTGCTAGGATAGAGTAGGATTCGGTACAAGTCGAGTAGTTGGAACTACTCGCGAGAATAGGCTAGAGGCACATTGCTCGGGTAGAGATAGCACATGATACACATGGCAAGAAAATGAGACCGAGCGGAGAGTAAGGGCAGCAGGACTTTGGGGCCTGTGTGCTGTAGCTCCGCTTGTGTCGATTGAGGACCGAGCCGTGTGCAGGCCTGTTGAACAAGCTAGAACAGTACCGAAGACCTACCGGCTATATGGGAACCGGGAAACTGATGTAACTCGGGTAGCTGGGTATTGAGGCATTGCCCGTCGTTCAGAGGGTAGGATGAGAGCTCGAGGTGTAAATCGGCTGGCGGCACGGAGATGCGCGTGCAGAGACCTCTTGCTCGGGACGATGGGACCGGTTCAATATTTGGCTGACGGGTGAAAGGTAGTCGCGTACGGCGTCCGTGATGGTTGTTGGAGGCAACATCGAGTACGGGCGTACGTGACGGGTTGTTCGGGTAACCCTGCAGGTGTAAATCGATTATAATCGCCGTCCCTCGCGGTCAGTGAGTACCACTTGTTCACTGTACCGTGACGTAGAAAGAACAGGCTAGTTACATGTTAAAATGTTGCTGATTGAAAGCTGGACATTGATTGTTAATGATATGCTGTAGCTTAGAGCTAATTAAAGTTCTTTTCAACTTTGGGCAAAGTACATGAGAGAAATGCGTTTCTTGTTTGATTGCGGCTCTCTCATGTGCCTTAGCGTAAGGTTCTCCACAACCTGCTGCTAAAAATTGAAAGTAAGGTTCTACTAATTAGGCGAGTCCTTGCAAATGATTTTTACCTCATGCAACCCATTACCTCATGTAGAAGTTCCATGTTTAGGTGAGACGGGTCAGACTTGCTGAGCCTTCGTGCTCATTGCTTGTGTTTGAAGCTTTTGCTGGGTTCTATGAGGAAGGGACTCCCGAAGAGGAGACGGAACCCCAGGAGGGGAAGCCCGTCGAGTGGGAGTCGTGCACGCCGCAGAGTTAGTGTTCGTGTGTGCTAGCAAGGACACGTTCGAGGGCTGAACGTGCACTTGATGCTTAGTCTACGCCCGCGAGTGTAGACTGAACTTATTTTGATGTAAACATGTTCATAAACTTGTTTATGTAATAAAACTTCCGCTTCCGCTTTGCACCTTTGACGTGTGTTATACGGTGCTGTGCAACGCAGCACCCCTCAGCGTGATCCTGGCTCGACAGGACCAATGGGGTCGTGTCAACTAGTCCTGTCGCATGGATGGACTAGTCCGCAGTCCTCTAAAGAGAACAACAGAAACATGATCGGACTAGTCCGGTATGAAACCGGACTTGTCCGGTTGCATTCCAGTAAGCTGACCGGACTAGTCCGGTCCATGGACGGACTAGTCCGGTGTCCAGTGGATTTTAGTTGATTATTAACCCCTTACCCTTACGAAAAGTCTTGAGCTCTTGGGATGTGTTTCTCACACACACCCTATACATTTAAATCTAATTTGCTCTAAATTCCACTAAAGTCTTCCTTTTCGGACAGCACTTTATTTTTCACCTTTTTGTGTGCACCGAGCTAGTTCACTTTGTTTGTCCTGCAATCATTTCATTAGGATCTCATATGCTTGTCATCAATTAGCCAAAACCCACAAGGGATATCCTAGATGCACTTACAGCAGGGGTGGACCCACTTGCCAGTGAGACATATAGACTTGCCCCTTAAGTCTTCTGTTCAGTGGGGCCCAATTATCTGTGAGAAGGAAACGGGTCTCTGTTTCTCCTCTGCCGAGCGTTCGACAGCAGCAGCTCAGCAGCGACAGCGCACGCGCCGTGGCTTCCCGGCTGTCTCCACGAGCGAACCGCCTTGGTGGAGATCGATTCACGTATCCCTGCCGACCACAGCACCGGTCATACGCTCTTCGTATCGACCGCGCTCTCTCTCACTCGAGTACTGCCCCCGGGCGATTTTTCCTCCGACAGCGTGCACCCGAGCGATTCACCACCGGCCGGATGCTCCACGCCACTGCACACCACGCTGAACCTCTCCACAGCATCGCCAGAAACCACTGAACGTGACCGACGCAAGAAACTGGCGCTAACCCCGCGGGAACCTCGGCATTGAGCTCGGTTTGTCTAAACGGCACCGGGTGAAGCTGCCGGGACAAGAATCAGTCGCCCAGCCACCCCAGAGCCTCTCCTCTCCAGTTGCAAAAGCAAAAAGGTTCGCATATACCTCTGCTCACTTCACCGCAACCCCGGCTGCCTGTCTTGGACGGTGCTCGCCGGAATTTCATTTCTTCCGACGACATACGATAATGACTGAGGGGAGAAACTCGGCAAATTCGTCTCACGCGTCGAACTGCTCATCACACAACGTAGCATACATCTTCCAGACCTCCGTGCGCGTTCATAGGATCAAGAACCACCGAGGACCATCGAGCAAAGCCGCTGTATATCGATTTTTTCGATTTTCACAGGATTTTGACCTAGCCCGACGGTGAGGTCATACTTCCGGCGAGTTTCAGCGAGATCAGCAGTTGGTTCCGTGTTCTCCTCGGTGCCGTGGTGCTGTACGCAAAAACGGCTACGTGTTTAGTGCAGTATAACGCCCTAGCGACATCGCCGGAGTTGCCACAGCCGCTGTCGCCGTCGCACCTAGGTTTCCGGCTATCGTCGAGCTGAGATAAGCCCGGCAACGTGTTCCTGGCACGAGAATACGTGGGGGCGACGAGATCCAGCAAGTTCCGAGCACCGGAACCCACTCCCGGCGAGAGCTCCGGCGAGCTCGGCGGCGCGGAAGGGCGGGCGGCTGGAGGAAGACGAAGACAGGGGCTGGCCCACGCGTCAGCCTCGGTTGCGAGGGAATAGATCTTCTGTGGCCGCGGATCTGCCTGTGACAATGCGGGAAATACTCTGTGGCCCGTGTGGCTCATGTTTCAGCGGTCGACACGTGGCCCTGTGGCCCGCAGTCAGGGTTTAAACAATTCTCAGTTTAATTTTAATTCCAAATTCGGTTCAAACTTTAGATAGGAAGCTCCAAATTTAGTGATTCAAATTGGGTTGGATTCAGGGTGAAAAGAACTCTCCAAATATACAACCCAATTTGCATGAAAACCAATAGAAAATTCTGTAAAATTCTTTAAAGCTTTTCAGCAAAAGAATTCTAGAGGAAGTTTAGTTCATCAAAAATTCCCCAAATTTTGCCAGAATATTCTTTAGGATATTGGGAGACTCCTGTAATATGTTCAGCTCATTTGGAGTTGATTTAGATAGGGTAATTATGATTTCAAGTTTCTGTATTCAAACGTTTTCAGAGAATTTCCAAAAAGTTGGAAATTCAGTCCTAGCCATTCCTTAGCTCCAAAAATCCTAAGAAAATTCAGGCATACACCCTGAGCTATTTAAAATTGTAGTTCACTTGAATTTGCATGAAAGTGTAAATTTATTCAGAATTAATTCATTTTTGCCTAAATGCTTAGGGAATTATTCTGGGTGATTACTTAGTGAAACATTCTGAATTTTGGTCCAGAGGACTTTCTTGTGACAAGGAACTCACAAGAAAACTTCCAGCTCCATTGGAGTTCTGGATCATTATGCCCTGTTCAACCTCATTAGTTGATTCCCACCCAAGTGATGAAACCCCACTCATCACTTGATCATAGTACTTAAACACAAACCCAGACCACCACCCCCAGTGTCATTTTAAATTCTTGAACAGAGTTCCAGTTTTAAACTTGGCTTTAGCATTTGTCAGCAAAAAGTTTTACAATTAAACATGTATGCATGTTCATAACGTGTAGTGTTTAAACGTGGAAGAGTGAAGGAGAAGTTAAGCTTAGATCAAGAAGCAAGAAGGCAGGGATTGATCTTCAAGTCAGCAGCAACTAACATCACACTATCTGACTTTAGTCACCTGCAAAACCAAGGCAAGCCCCAGTTTGCATCTAAGATGTTTTCTAAAGTTTTTACTTTGTTCACTACTATGGGTCAAAGTTTGTATGTGCATTAGGTCAAGGATGTTTTATACTCCACTTGCATAACCAAACAGGAACCCTGAGGTCAAGGGTAGCATTGTGTTATCGCTGTAGAATAAGGCCATGCTAAATAGACTAGGGCATCCGGTAGAAGACGAGTAGTTGGAATCTACTCGCGAGCTATAGATCGGAATATCATAAGTATGGTTGGGTAAGGAAGCAAACTAAAGTTTATATTTCTAAAGATGAGACCGGGCAGAGGGGTTAGGCAGCGACAAGATAAGGTCCTGGTCGAGTAGCTCTGCCTGTGTCGATTAAGGACAGATGCGTGTGCCGCGTCCAGGAGCAAGTATTGAGTTGTGTACCGGATGCTTACTGATATATGGGAACCAGGAAACCGATGTACCAGGTTCACTGGATTGTAGAGGCATACCACATCGTCTCGTTAGACCTATGAGCCCGAGACGGCGCGACCGGTTCTACAGTTTAGTGTCCTGAGAAAGGTTGCCACATATGACGTAATGAAGGACGTCAGAGTTGGGTCTTCAGAGGCGGGCGTATGTGCCGAGTTATCCGGGTAGTGTTTGATTCGAATCACCGTCCCTCGTGGTTATTGAGTACCGCTTGCTCCCATGTTGTGACGTAGTAATCAACTTGTGTGGAAACAGTTTGCAAAAAGTATAATTGCTGCTATGATCATGTTAAGTTGCATGAAAACCATGTTTGAAGTAGAAATAGAGCAAACTAAAGTTATTTTTCCACCTTGGGACAAGTAACATTGGAATGAAGCGTTTCTTGTCTGATTGTGGAGTTCCAATGTTGCTGGGCACAAGGTCACTACTATTATGGCTAAAAATTTGAAAGTTAAGGATAAACTCGTAGGCGAGTCTTTTCGCAAATGACAGGTGTAAGTCTTAGGTTGCTTTCATGTAGAGTTTCATGTCTTAGGAGAGATGGTTAAGTCTTGCTGAGCCTTTGTTCTCACCCTTGCTATATGAGTGGTTTTGCAGGTAAACCTCGACGCTATAAAGAAGGTTGTCCGGTGAGACTCGGGAACTTCCGAGTCATGTCACACTTGGAGAACCTAGCCGCTGCCATGTCTTTGTGTTGCTAGCGAGAGGAGTCCGCGGGCCTGGTCTCTTCTCGAGTACTTCTTAGATATTCATCGTGAGCTGCTTATAGACCTCCGCTGTAGCTATTTTATGTAAATTATTTACAAAGAATAATTGTAAGCTTCCGCTTTTGATTTATGTAATACTGTGTTCCTTATATGTGTGCTGTTGGGTGCTGCATAACACGGCACCACCCAATGCGATCCCCGGGCAAGGCGGCACGGCCCCGTGATCGGGATCGGGCCCTCTCAGCGTGGTATCAGAGCCACATTGGTAATAGCGCACTTTATAAGGATCGTATTACGACAAAAACTTATGATACGGTGAGGGAACGATATTAGGCCCACATAAGGACTGTAGTAGTATAGTTATTGAAAGTGGCAAGACTAACCTATGTGTTTTAATTCTGAATTTTGATTATGCAATGACACACCTACGCTCTGGTAAGCATGGTAAGGAACGCCACCGAAAGCGGTTCAATTTCGGTTAGCTCCCCTGACGAGGAAAGTGGTTCAGGGATAGGTCTCACAGCTTGGTGTGAGACGTCAATATGAAACTCTTGGACTCTTCATGTTCCTGAGTTCATATGAAACGCTGATCCCTAGCGTGCATTAGGCAAGTAAGTGGAGACCCCATCGTGTGGTCAGTAACGCGATAGTGTGTTCTTCTAGAAATAGCCCAGGGGGACATACGCAGCGCTTGCCATCGGCGTGCCCTGCAGGGCAGTAGGTGGTATCCGTTGGGTTGATAACATTCCCAACCGTGACGACCCGTTCATGACATACTCGGGTTCCCCGTCGTGTGGTGTTGAAACACGATCACGTACCTTGAGACATGACTTAACTCAAGGACGGCCCTATGGCAATGATATGGGTGTTTGTATTTACTTCCAAATATGGAATTGCCTGAGATGAAACAAACCTTTAAGTGCACCACTATTGAGTGTCTTTCCGCAGGTACTAACCACGTACGTATCCTGTGTAGTACACGTGTGCGAGAGACCGTCTTAGTGCCACTGATAATACGTATATGCCGGTATACTCTGGTTTAGGATTTTCATTTGGTGAGGCAACGTAGTACCGACATGTTCTTACGGTGCATCGACATCGTACTACACTTAATAACCTCTTCCCTATTAAGAAATGATTCATGAACTAACTTTCGACTAAAAATGGAAGTTTGAAACAAATATTAGTTACTGAATTCTTATTTTGAGCTAAGATTCAAATGAGAGTACAACTAGGTGTCAAAGTTTTCAAAAACAGAGTGCTCTGTTTCTGGCAGGAATTCTTACTGGATTTTAACGGAGCATAACTCTGAGTAGCTTTAACCAATTAAGGTGTATGATACAGTTCTGGAAATATTTTCAAGTGATCTACAACTTCCTTGTAGGACTCCAGAGCAGAATCACATATTAAGTGGGTGAAAAGTCCAGTTGAAGGCAAACTGTTCAAAACCAGGACAGCAACAAAAACCTCTCTGGACCTTTCTGTTTTTAAGCCATAACTTCTGTAGAAAAATCCTTAAGGAGAATATAATGCACCGTTGGAAAGGTTATGAAATTTGCAAAATTGTTATAGTTCAGAGTTTGCTCAGATCCTTATTGTATTTCATATACAACTGTGATAGAGTAGCCACATGCAAAGGACATGCTGGCAAATTTTATCCAGGAATTCTGTCAACTTTGAAAAATCATAACTTCTGATCCAGAGATGATCTGAAGGCGTATAAATACTCATTGAAAAGATACTGAAGTTAACTCTAACTTTTGTATTCAACTTGAGTTATGAAAATGCTGTTCAACGGATCAAGAATCTGGATGAAGGCAGAAGAGTCCGTTCTGTACAGCAAAGAGAACGGGTTAGGCCTATCCCACGGGAGTGATTAAACTCGCGGAGTTTCCGGTGGGACGTGAAGAACCGATGTGTTTCCGATGAGTTACCGGGCAATGCCGGCTAACGAGGCGTCAAGTTCAAGATTGAACTGATGCTGAAAACAACATTGATTTCATGAAGGCCGTATAAGATGGCACCCAATGAACTAACGAAGTTGAAGGAGCAACTAGGTGCACTTATGAGCAACGGTTTTACACAACCAAGCTCATCACCATGGGGTTGCTCTGCGCTGTTTGTTAAGAAGAACGATGAGACACTAAGATTATGTGTTGATTTTTGTTCACTCAATGCCATCACTATAAAGGGCAATGAGGGTACTCTATGGTCTAAAGACCATATATTTATACCTCGTAAGATGAAGCTCTACAGTCAGAAATGTCGCACACTGTGGAAGTGGTGTGAGTACGGTGAAAGAGTACTGTTCGGGGTTGGTTTGTCAACAAAGCCGATGGCCGAGTTCGAATGGTAGAAGCGAACTTGGAGGCTGTTCAATCCCGACAGAAAAATCACGATGGTCAAAGGCATCGACCGTTGCATTTCTACGGCGTAGAACACGTTGTCTTTGCGTGTCTCTGATGAAAGGAATTCACCGGTCCGATGTAAAGGGGGTATTTTGCTCCCCGAGCCTTAGATCCACTTGTTATCACGGAGATGTGTGGACCCGTAGCTTACCGGCTGGAACTACCGGCAAGCCTTGCTGGTGTTCACGACATATTTCATATGTCACAGCTATGGGAGTGGCTTAAAGCTACCATTGCCGTCCACACCGAAAAACTTGACTAGTTGAAGCCGGATCATACCTACACCGAGCGACTGGTCAGACTATCGATGAGAAGAATCCGGAACACCTGGAATCGGATATTAAGATTTTACCAGGTGCTGTGGGGTAATCATACCATGGGAGAAACAACGTGGAGAGCAAAGATTACCTCCAAATGAACTATCCGGAGTTTTTATCGTCATACCACTTGGCATTACCTCTCCCGTCTCGTTCTCCTATTGGAATCTCGGGACGAGATTCTTTTTAAGGGGGGAGGAATGTAAAAGTCCCAAAACTTGTAAATAGAAAACTTGAGCTATGCATAAAGATGAGTTTATATGCAAGAAATGTGACTTACAAAAACTTTTGTCTACTCATGAAAGTGTTGGTATGTGCAATACAACTTGAATTTCAGTTTGAACTAAGAGGTGCACTTCAAAAAGAAGGGCATCTTCAAAAGAGAAAAACTCAAAATTGTTGTTTGAAAAAGTGTATTTGCAATAGCCAACTCAAGGATCAGAGGATATATTTGAATTCCTCAGACCCCAATTAGGAGGGAGCCAAGTTTGGAGCAAATTTGGAGGTGCTTTGATATGAATATCAAAGGAACTTGTAAATTTAATCCAAATTTGAACTTAAATTCAAAACTGAGGCACAACTGGTCAAATTTCCAAATAACTTTTGAATTTGGATCCTTCATAGGTGAATTTACACTGTGCCAAAGTTTAGAAGATCTTTTGGGGAGGAGCAGGGGTGGACCCACTTGCCAGTGAGACATATAGACTTGCCCCTTAAGTCTTCTGTTCAGTGGGGCCCAATTGTCTGTGAGAAGGAAACGGGTCTCTATTTCTCCTCTGCCGAGCGTTCGACAGCAGCAGCTCAGCGGCGACAGCGCACGCGCCATGGCTTCCCGGCTGTCTCCACGAGCGAACCGCCTCGGTGGAGATCGATTCACGTATCCCTGCCGACCACAGCACCAGTCATACGCTCCTCGTATCGACCGTGCTCTCTCTCACTCGAGTACTGCCCCCGGGCGATTTTTCCTCCGACAGCGTGCAACCGAGCAATTCACCACCGGCCGGCTGCTCAACGCCGCTGCACACCACGCTTAACCTCTCCACAGCATCGCCAGACACCACTGAACGTGACCGACGCAAGAAACTGGCCCTAACCCCGCGGGAACCTCGGCGTTGAGCTTGGTTTGTCTCTACGGCACCAGGTGAAGCTGCCGGGACAAGAATCCATCGCCCAGCCACCCCAGAGCCTCTCCTCTCCAGTTGCAAAAGCAAAAAGGTTCGCCTATAGCTCTGCTCAATTCACCGCAACCCCGGCTGCCTGTCTTGGACGGTGCTCGCCGGAATTTCATTTCTTCCGACGACATACGATAATGACTGAGGGGAGAAACTCAGCAAATTTGTCTCACGCGTCAAACTGCTCATCACACAACATAGCATACATCTTCCAGACCTCCGTGCGCGTTCATAGGATCAAGAACCACTGAGGACCATAGAGCAAAGCCGCTGTATATCGATTTTTTTGATTTTCGCAGGATTTTGACCTAGCCTGACGGTGAGGTCATACTTTCGGCGAGTTTCAGCGAGATCGGCAGTTGGTTCCGTGTTCTCCTTGGTGCGGTGGTGCTGTACGCAAAAACGGCTACGTGTTTAGTGCAGTATAACGCCCTAGCGACATCGCCGGAGTTGCCACAGCCGCTGTCGCCGTCGCACCTAGGTTTCCGGCCATCGTCGAGCTGAGATAAGCCCGGCAACGTGTTCCTGGCACGAGAATACGTCGGGGCGGCGAGATCCAGCAAGATCCCAGCACCGGAACCCACTCCCGGCGAGAGCTCCGGCGAGCTCGGCAGCGCGGGAGCGCGGGCGGCTGGAGGAAGACGAAGACAGGGGCTGGCCCACGCGGCAGCCTCGGTTGCGAGGGAATAGATCTTCTGTGGCCGCGGATCTGCCTGTGACAATGCGGGAAATACTCTGTGGCCCGTGTGGCTCGTGTTTCAGCGGTCGACACGTGGCCCTGTGGCCCGCAGTCAGGGTTTAAACAATTCTCGGTTTAATTTGAATTCCAAATTCGGTTCAAACTTTAGAACCTCATAACTTTTGCTAGGAAGCTCCAAATTTAGTGATTCAAATTGGGTTGGATTCAGGGTGAAAAGAACTATCCAAATATACAACTCAATTTGCATGAAAACCAATAGAAAATTCTGTAAAATTCTTTAAAGCTTTTCAGCAAAAGAATTCTAGAGGAGGTTTGGTTCATCCAAAATTCCCCAAATTTTGCCAGAATATTTTTAGGATATTGGGAGACTCCTGTAATAGGTTCAGCTCATTTGGAGTTGATTTAGATAGGGTAATTCTGATTTCAAGTTTCTGTATTCAAACGTTTTCAGAGAATTTCCAAAAAGTTGGAAATTCAGTTCTAGCCATTCTTTAGCTCCAAAAATCCTAAGAAAATTCAGGCATACACCCTGAGCTATGTTTAAAATTGTAGTTCACTTGAATTTGCATGAAAGTGTAAATTTATTCAGAATTAATTCCTTTTTGCCTAAATGCTTAGGGAATTATTCTGGGTGATCTACTTAGTGAAACATTCTGAATTTTGGTCCAGAGGACTTTCTTGTGACAAGGAACTCACAAGAAAACTTCCAGCTCCATTGGAGTTCTGGATCATTATGCCATGTTCAACCTCATTAGTTGATTCCCACCCAAGTGATGAAACCCCACTCATCACTTGATCATAGTACTTAAACACAAAACCAAACCACCACCCCCAGTGTCATTTTAAATTCTTGAACAGAGTTCCAGTTTTAAACTTGGCTTTAGCATTTGTCAGCAAAAAGTTTTACAATTAAACATGTATGCATGTTCATAACGTGTAGTGTTTAAACGTGGAAGAGTGAAGGAGAAGTTAAGCTTGGATCAAGAAGCAAGAAGGCAGGGATTGATCTTCAAGTCAGCAGCAACTAACATCACACTATCTGACTTTAGTCACCTGCAAAACCAAGGCAAGCCCCGGTTTGCATTTAAGATGTTCTCTAAAGTTTTTACTTTGTTCACTACTATGGGTCAAAGTTTGTATGTGCATTAGGTCAAGGATGTTTTATACTCCACTTGCATAACCAAACATGAACCCTGAGGTCAAGGGTAGCATTGTGTCATCGCTGTAGAATAAGGCCATGCTAAATAGACTAGGGCATCCGGTAGAAGACGAGTAGTTGGAATCTACTCGCGAGCTATAGATCGGAATATCATAAGTATGGTTGGGTAAGGAAGCAAACTAAAGTTTATATTTCTAAAGATGAGACCGGGCAGAGGGGTTAGGCAGCGACAAGACAAGGCCCTGGTCGAGTAGCTCTGCCTGTGTCGGTTAAGGACCGATGCGTGTGCCGCGTCCAGGAGCAAGTATTGAGTTGTGTACCGGATGCTTACTGATATATGGGAACCAGGAAACCGATGTACCAGGTTCACTGGATTGTAGAGGCATACCACATCGTCTCGTTAGACCTATGAGCCCGAGACGGCGCGACCGGTTCTACAGTTTAGTGTCCTGAGAAAGGTTGCCACATACGACGTAATGAAGGACGCCAGAGTTGGGTCTTCAGAGGCGGGCGCATGTGTCGAGTTATCCGGGTAGTGTTTGATTCGAATCACCGTCCCTCGCGGTTATTGAGTACCGCTTGCTCCCATGTTGTGACGTAGTAATCAACTTGTGTGGAAACAGTTTGCAAAAAGTATAATTGCTGCTATGATTATGTTAAGTTGCATGAAAACCATGTTTGAAGTAGAAATAGAGCAAACTAAAGTTATTTTTCCACCTTGGGACAAGTAACATTGGAATGAACCATTTCTTGTCTGATTGTGGAGTTCCAATGTTGCTGGGCACAAGGTCACTACTATTATGGCTAAAAATTTGAAAGTTAAGGATAAACTCGTAGGCGAGTCTTTTCGCAAATGACAGGCGTAAGTCTTAGGTTACTTTCACGTAGAGTTTCATGTCTTTGGAGAGACGGTTAAGTCTTGCTGAGCCTTTGTACTCACCCTTGCTATATGAGTGGTTTTGCAGGTAAACCTCGACGCTATAAAGAAGGTTGTCCGGTGAGACTCGGGAACTTCCGAGTCATGTCACACTTGGAGAACCTAGCCGCTGCCATGTCTTCGTGTTGCTAGCGAGAGAAGTCCGCGGGCTGGGTCTCTTCTCGAGTGCTTCTTAGATATTCATCGTGAGCTGCTTATAGACTTCCGCTGTAGCTATTTTATGTAAATTATTTACAAAGAATAATTGTAAGCTTCCGCTTTTGATTTATGTAATACTGTGTTCCTTATATGTGTGCTGTTGGGTGCCGCATAACACGGCACCACCCAATGCGATCCCCGGGCGAGGCGGCACGGCCCCGTGATCAGGATCGGGCCCTCTCATTGTGCAGCCTTCAAATTTTCTTGTATCAACCGAACTCGGTCTTCGGCTTCGTTCACAAGATCAACCCCGAGCAGAACTCTTTTGCCGGACTCACACCAATTCAGCGGTGTGCGACACTTCCGGCCGTAGAGAGCTTCATACGGTGCCATTTTAATACTCGCTTGATACCCGTTGTTGTATGAAAACTCCGCCAACGGTAAGTGATCATCCCAATTCTTACCGTGGTGGATGGAACACACTCTCAACATGTCCTCAAGCACTTGGTTCACCCTCTCAGTTTGTCCATCAGTTTGAGGGTGATATGCGGAGCTTTTAATCAGCTTGGTGCCCAACGAGGCGTGCAGCTGCTCCGAAAACCGAGCAACGAACAGCGCACCTCAATCTGAAGTGATGGTCTTTGGGACACCATGTGACCGTATAATTCTGGAGATGTATAACTCCGCATATTGCTTGGCCCGATAATGAGTGTTCACCGGTATGAAATGAGCTGATTTTGTCAACCGGTCGACGATCTCCCATACCGAGTCATGCTTCCGGGATGTGAGCGGTAATCCAACAATGAAATCCATACTCACATCCTCCCATTTCCATGCCGGTATATTCAGAGGTTGTAGCGGTCCTGCTTTCTGCATATGATCAGCCTTGACCCGTCTACACGTATCACAATCGGATACGTACTTCGCAATTTCCCTCTTCATCCTCGTCCGCCAAAATTTCTGTTTCAAATCTGGGTACATCTTGTTACTTCCGGGATGAATGGAAAACTTCGACAGGTGGGCTTCATCCAATATCTTCTTCCGGAGTTTCATATTACGTGGTACCACTATACGGTCGTTAAACCATATTATACCGTTCTCATCCTTCTGGAAACATTTCACCTCTCTGTTGTCCAGTCTTCTCCGTATGTGAGACATACCCCTGTCTCTTCTTTGAGCCTCAACAATCTCTTCATGGATTGTTGGAATGAGCGCGAGATTATAAAGCGCGCCATATGGAATGACATGGAGACTTGGTTCTTCATCTTCCAACTCAGCAGCCGCCAAGTTGTGAACGTGGGCGTTCCGACTAAGCGCGTCAGCAACCATGTTTGCTTTTCCTGTATGGTAGTGGATCTCATTTTCATAATCTTTTATGAGCTCCAACCATCTCCGTTGTCTCATATTCAGCTCCTTATACGTGAAGATATACATCAGGCTTTTATGGTTGGTGTAGAGGTGGACAAGATTAACAAGTAGATAATGCCTTTACATCTTTAACGCCAACACCACTGCAGCAAGCTCGAGATCATGAGTTGGATAATTGTGCTCGTGCTTTTGTAGTTGATGAGACCCATAGGCAACTACACGCCCTTCTTGCATCAGAACACAGCCGAGACCGAGGCCGGATCCATTACAGTACACATCAAATGGCTTCGTCGTGTCTGGCTGAGCAAGAACTGGAGCTGTTGTGAGATGTTTCACCAGAGTTTTGAATGTGGCTTCACATGCTGCATTCCACATGTATTTAGTGCCCTTCTTCAGCAGCTCCGTCATTGGTTTAGCAATTTTTTAGAAGCTCGGAATGAACCTCCGATAATACCCTGCTAAACCTAGGAAACTTCGGACCTCGTGGACTGATTTGGAAGATTCCCACTTCAGCACTTGTTCAATTTTGCTGCGGTCCACGGCAATGCCTTCTGCTGAAATAATATGGCCTAGGAAAGGCACTCGATCAATCCAGAACTCGCACTTGCTGAACTTGGCATATAATTTATGCTCCCTCAACCGTTGTAGCACGATATGCAAATGTTCAGGGTGCTCTTCTTCAGATTCGGAGTAGACCAAAATGTCATCGATGAATACCACAACGAACTTGTCTAACTCCGGCATGAACACAGAATTCATCAAATACATGAAATGTGCTGGAGCGTTGGTTATCCCAAATGACATGACGAGGTACCCATAGAGTCCGTATCTCGTCGAGTAAGCCGTCTTTGGTATGATCTCCGATCGGATCTTGATTTGATGATATCCTGACCGAAGATCCATCTTTGAGAATACCTTTGCACCCACCAGTTGATCAAACAAGATGTCACTGCGGGGCAAAGGATACTTGTTCTTTATCGTGAAAGCATTTAGAGGATGATAATCAACACATAGCGCAGTGTTTCGTCCTTCTTCTTAACGAACAGCGCAGAGCAACCCCAAGGTGAAGAACATGGTCATATAAAACCCTTGCTCATGAGTTCATTTAGTTGCTCCTTCAACTCCGCTAGCTCGTTAGGTGCCATCTTGTAAGGCCTTCGTGAGATAGGTGTTGTTCCCGGCACCAGTTCAATCTTGAACTTGACATCCCGTTTGGCGGATTACCCGGTAAGTCATCGGGAAACATGTCGGGATAATCATGTACCACCGGAATATCTTCAAGCATAAGTGCTTCCGTGTGTTAGGTCTCTACCATATCTGGGTCTTCGCTGTCTAAAAATAGCGTGTGCTGTCCGTGAATCGGTGAGTCAATCTGGACAGTCCGGTTACCGATATTGAGAACGGCACCGTGACGATTTAACCAAGACATCCCCAATATTATATCTATCTTCTGTCTATCCAACATAACCAGCGATGTTGGGTATATTTTTCCTCCCAAACACAAAGCTGCTCGGGACACAATCTGATTAGCATAGATATTTCCTCTCGGTGAACATAGACGATAACTAGTTGTGGGAGTATTGGTGGATAATTGGTGCTGATCCACGCATGTTTTGCTGATAAAGTTGTGAGTTGCACCGGAATCAAAAATTACAAGCACGGGCACGTCTTTGAGAGTAAACATGCCCTCTAACACCGGTGCTCCCTCCGGGACATCCTCAATAGCAAGATGTTGCACACTCCCGGATTGCAATGCTGTTATATTGACTTGAGCATGTGGTGGCATACCACCTGATAATGATGGTTGTCCGCTGTTCAACAAATTCTCCCGGAATTCTTTCCTAAAATGCCCAAAACGGTGGCAATAAGAACACCGATGTTTCCCCGGTTCTTCGTTGATTTGGGGTTGAGAAGTTGATGTACATGGCTGCAGCAATGATGCACCATAAAACAATCGTTGCTGCTGCAATGGTATTGCTTCAAGACGTGATTCTTGAGCAGGAAATCTGAGACATGTTGATCTAACTGGTGGCTGCCATATTTCATCGGATGGTGTGCGATACACTACCCGATATTTACAAGGAACAACTGGTGTATCTTCTTGCACATCATCCCGGTTCCTCTTCTCTGCTTGACACTCAAGTGTCACTTGTTCTTGCAGTAGGGCAGCACTGATCAACTCGGTGTAATTGTCTTGATTGAACAAAGAAAGCCTCTTTTTAATATGGCACTCAGACCATGGAAGAAGTAGTCACACCTTGCAGCTTCGCTCGTCACATAGGCAGGAGCATATTGTGCCAAATGGTTGAACCGTTTGACATAATCGATGACACTCATGTCCCCCTGCTTCAAGTTCCTAAATTCCTGCTGCTTGGCCTTGATAAAACCCATAGGAATGTGACGAGCACGGAATGCTTCACGAAATTCCGTCCATCCCACTTGATGGCCCTCCGGAATGGTGTCGAGATAAGCGAACCACCAATTTCCGGCGGCTCCATGGAGCTGTTGAGCTGCAAATAATGTCTTCTGGTACTCATCGCACTCAAAAACTCCAAACTTGGACTCTATAACCCAAAGCCACTGATCAGCTTCCACTGGTTTGTTGTCTTCGGTGAAAATTGGCAGTTGTGTCGCCAAGAAGTCCAAATAGGTGTTCCGAGGTGGCACGACCTGTTGTGTACGTTGGAGTAAGCCCTGTTGTACCAAGGCTTGCAGTAGTCTTGTGTTCTATTGACTTGACTTGACCATCTGAGCCATGACATCCGCCCATACCGTTGATGGCGTTGCCCGTGGTGGAGTCGAGTCATGACTGTCACGGCGAGAACCTTCAGCCCTACTCGGAAAATAAGTACGCACCATACTGCAAAAGAATAATTTTGAGGGGAGTCAAAACTTGATCTCAGCAGTATGTGAAAGTATGTAAAACATGAACATGCTAAAACTTTATGAAAGCATAACAAAATTTCATGTTTACACATCTCCCTAAAGCCAACAGAATCAGTCCCCTATTCTGTACAGAACAGACCTTTCTGTACTTAACACAGATTTTGATCCGGTTAGAAGCATTTTAATAACTCAAGTTGAATACCAAAGTTAACGTTAATTTCAGTATCTTTCCAACAGTACTCACATGCCTCTGGATCATCTCTGAATCAAAAGTTATGATTGTTCAAAGTTGACAGAATTTCTGGATAAAATTTGCCAGCATCTCCTTTGTATGTGGCTGTTTTCATCACAGTTGTACATAAAACTGGAGTACAATTCTGAACAAACCATGAACTACAAAATAATTGCAAATTTCATAACCTTTCCAACGGTGTATCATATGACACTTAGAATTTTTTCTACAGAAAGTTATGGCTAATTTACAGAAATATCCAGAGAAGTTTGCAGCTGTCCTGTTCTCTGAACAGTTTGCATTCAACTGGACATTCAACCAAGTTGGCGTCTGATTTTGCTCGGGAGGTCTACAGAAAAGTTGTATAGCACTTAAAAACCTTTACAGAACTGTACCATACACCTCCATTGGGTCAAGCTACTCAGATTTATGCTCTGTTAAATCCAGCAAAAATTTGTGCCAGAACAGAGCATTCTGTTTTTGAGATCAAAAGAAGCCTAGCAATTCTCTTCTTTGAAGCTTAGTTCAAATGAAGAGCTCAGTAACCAATATGTGTTTTCCAACATCCAGTTTTAGTTTGAAAGTTAGTCATGAATGATTTCTTCATAGAAAAGAACACTATCAAGTATAGTACGGTGGTGATGCACCGTAAGATATATGACGGTACTACGTTGCCTCACAAAAGAAAAACCTAACCGGATTACACCGGCATATACGTATCCTTAGGTGGCACTAAAACGGTCACCCGCAAACGTGTTCTACACGTACTATGGTTTTCGTGGTTAGTACCTACATAAAACACACTCAATCATCAGGTTCGGCTGCACACCAAACCCGGTCCCAAAACAGTTTGTACACCCGTCCGTCATCACTCGCCCAGGTGTTCTCAAGCCAAACACGCCTTGAGCTACGTGTTCACATTACTAACCACGTGACTGGGTTGCCCATACTCGCCCGAAGAATGCCAGGGAAGGGCGTTGCTCGAATACCCCAAACGACATGAAGAGTCGTAGAGGATACTGAAGCGGGTCGGGTTACCTGACACCTGTGGGGATCCACCCTTCAGCTTGTGCGCACTGGTGGACAGAGCTTACGTGCACCCCCCAAGACATAGAACGTCCCGAGATGCACAATTTTCCGACATAACAAATAGGTTAGATTGCCGCCTTCATAATATGCTAATAGTAGTCCTTATGTGGGCCTAATACCGTTATCTCACCGTATCCTAAGTTTTTAACGTAATATGATGCTCAATCCGTGCGCTATCCCCAACGCGGCTCTGATACCACGCTCTGGGGGAACGGCCGCCGAGCGACGCCCCACCAGGATCTCGTTGGGTGGTGCCGTGATATGTGGCAACCAACAGCACACGGGTCGAGGAAACATATCACATTACATAAATCATTTGCGGAAGCGTACAAAAGTGTTCTACAAATACTTATATCAAAATAATCTACAGCGGAAGACTATAACTCTCACGACTCATATCTAACATAGCAACAAAGAAACAGTCCAGCCCGCGGACGTTTCTTACTAGCAACACGAAGAACAGTCTGCAGCGGCGAGGATGCTCTTGAGTAACCACTCGGAGGTTCCCGAGTCTCATCGGCATCCCTTCGTAAGCATGAAGTCAATCCTGCAAAACAACTCGGATAGCATCCGTGAGCATAACGCTAAGCAAGACTTAACCGTCACCCTAGTCATGAAATTCTACATGAGGTTATGAACATAAAGTAGGATGGCATAATGCATAATAACTCGCCTAAAGGTGAATCCTTACTTCCAAGTATTATTTACAGCAAATTAAGAGTGACCTTGGGAACGCCACATCAGGAGTCCACAATCAAACAAGAAAGGCTTTCCCTTGATGTAATTTGCTTACGGCATAAACTAATCGAGTTTGCACTAGCTATTCATCAAAGATACATCACAAAGATAGTATAAACTTCAAACCAATGTGATTAGTTCCTTTCTCATGCAAGTTCTTACTACGTCACGACTGTGAGAACAAGTATGATCGGTCCTTTTCTGCGAGCGACGGTGATTCGATTCAATAACACCCGGACTACACGAAACGTACGCCCGTACTCGACGTTGCCTACAGCAACCATCACAGACGTTGTACGTGGCAGCCTTTCTCCCGTTTCACTCCTGTTGAATTGATTAAGTCGCCCCGTACAGTAGCCACTCTCATGGTGCACCTACCGACATGATATGTCATGACAATGTTACCCACGTACTGCACACCGGCCGTCTCGCCTGAGGCGACCCGAAAAGGCTCAACGCATGCTTCCCGAGGTACATCCATTTACTGCGTCCCATATAGCCAGCATGAGTCCGGTACACAACTCAAACTTGTTCAACAGGGCAACATACGGGTCGGTCCTTGACCAACATGGACAGGTCTATAGCACCCAGGCCCATATGTCCTGCTGCCCCTACAACCTTCCGGTCTCATCTTTAAATTGCAAATTCATTTTTGAACCAATCCCGTATGCCCCTGTGGTCCTGATCATGCGAGTAGCATCTCACCACTCGACTTCTACCGAACCTTACTTAAGTATGGAAGTTCTACACGGTGAAAGACACCTACCCAATACTCCATGGGTTCATTTGGTTATGCAAGAGGAGTATCAAAGCACTAGACCTAATGCACATTTCATATCTTAACCGAAAGTGAATACAAAGTAAAAACTGAAAAGCTGTTAAATGCAAGCCGGAGCTTGCCTTTTTTGCAGGGTAGTAGTATATAAGCAGTTAGTGATCCTTGCTGATCAACCCTAGATTCTCCGGAGTTTGATCCACTTCAATGAATAGCTCCTTCGAATCCCCTTCGTCGTGAATCCTAATGAAAAGTATATGCACAATTTTTATAGAATGCAATGGAAGGAAGTTAAAAATTGATCTCTTAGGAACAGAGGTTGTGTGAAAAAGACAAGAACGGCATGGTTTACCTCTGTTGTGCAAAGAAACAGGAATGAACTAACTTGGTCTTAATGTTTTAGTTATACCCTAACTAACTTTCCCTAATGAACATAAGAAATGAGCTGAAAAGATCTGAAGGCAAATGAAGAAAAAGAACTCCGATGGCCTCAAAACTTTTACATAATGTTCTATGCTACCTAGGGATTTAGCTTGACAAATTGCATCTAATGTGAAGTCAAATAGTATTCCCCATAATTCCTACGATGGTGAGGTGTTCTAGGGCTGCCGGTGACCGGAAATACCCTGGCGGCGTGCGGCAGCCTCGGGTGCTCTTCGGCGCCGTCGGCCGTGGGTTCTAGCCCGCCAAACCCTCAACCAATGAGCTCTACAGCACCAGTGGATGATCGCAAGGCTCGGCATGACCTCGAACTAGCTCGGAAACGGCGGAAAATGGATCGGCACCGTGCGCCCGATCGGTCCCGCCGAAGAAGTGTTCGGTAGACCTCAAAATCTGTCGCTCCGAGGTGTTTTCATGCGACGGTTGCTAAAGCAAAGATGCTCGCCAGCTAGTCCAGCTTCTATGTGCAAGATTTGATGACCTACGGAGGATTAGAGAGTGTGAATTTCAAGAACTCGTACCGGACGTTCGGTTTGCACTCGCCGGAGCAAAATCCTGAAATTTGCCATCGATACTTCACGGTTTGGCTTGAGATTTGGGTGAGAGCAGCACGGTGGCCGTGCGCTCCCGTTGCCGTGCTTGCTCAGCTGTGAAAACCACCGTGGTGGCCTGTCCACGTGAACCCGGTCGTCAGTTTAGGTTAGGTCACCACGGTGGAGGTGTTTGAAAGGCAAGGGAGGCCGGAGCTCGCTTGTTTCTGAGTCGTGGAAGTGTAAACTGAGCTCGTAGTGCTGTCTAGCAGCTCGGGGAGGAGAGGGCGTGAGTGTTTCTGCTGATTCCTGATTGTATCCGAGGCTCGGCGGTGTTAGAGCTCTGTGGCCGTGTTTCTCGCGACGAGGAGAAAACAAAAGCCGGTTTGCTCGGTCTGTGGGAGGAGGATCACGTCGACGCACGAGGGGGGCATTCAATCGGTCTCCAGCATGTGGGAGCAACGAGCAGGAGGTGCCACAGCGGCCTCCTCGGTGGCGCCCGGGTGAGAAGCCCCTCGTGGAGTTGAAAACAGAGAATTCTTTGCCTTGTGTGCAAGTCATTGTGTACCAATGACATGTGGGGTCCACCCCAATTTTCCTCCCACAAATATCTTCTCATATCAATCTATTCCATTCAAAAGTTTTGAATTTGAAAAGTGGGTTAGCATTTGAATTCATCAAATTCAGTTTGAATTTGCATAGCAAATTTGAATCTGGATGGAATTTGAAAATGCTTCTATTTAACTCTATTTTGAGCCCACCCCCAAATGACAAGTTTGACATCCAACTTTTTCCACAATTCCCAAACTATATGGCTGCATGAGTATTCAAAGTTTTTGGCCACCATTTGTTTGAACTTTGAATTTAAAATCTGATTTTTAAACTTTCATGCAAAGAGGTATTTAATCCTTAAAATGTGAGCCTCGTTTTGGAAGATCCTCCATGTATCACGTTGCATGAAGAAAAGTTTTAGCAAGTCCCATTTTTCATGCCTTTGCCACACATATGAATTCAAACCTTGGTGTATTCATATACATGTTTGGGACTTTTACAGTTAACCCCCCACGGCGCTGTTTTAGACACCGTCCTCCGAGTCATGCATTTGCACTCAGAAGTGCATGAGTCTCACTCTTTATTTCTGGACAGTTCAGAAATAAAACTTCCAATGTATATCAATCCACAACCATCAGATTGGAATACGTTCCAGTAGTCCGTGAGTTCCCTGACGTGTTCCCAGATGATTTACCGGGGACGCCGCCCAACCGAGAGGTGGAGTTCAATATTGAACTTGCACCAGGAACTATGCCAATATCCCGAAGGACGTACAAGATAGCGCCCAAGGAATTGGCTGAACTAAAGACGCAGTAAACGTACCTGCTGGAGAAGGGTTTTATTAGGCCGAGCTCCTCGCCATGGGGCTGTTCGGCATTATTTGTGAAGAAGAAAGACGAGAGGTTGTGGCTTTGCGTGGACTATCGTCCACTAAACACCGTAACTATCAAGAACAGGTACCCGTTGCCATGGATCGACATGTTGTTTGATCAGTTGGTCGAAGCAAAGATCTTTTCCAAAAGGGACTTAAGATCCGGGTACCATCAGATTATGATACGGGCTGAGGATATTCCGAAGATGGCTTTCTCGATGAGCTACGGACTTTATGAGTATCTGGTCATGTCCTTTGGCCTCACCAACGCTCCAGCTCTCTTCATGTACTTGATGAACTCGGTCTTCATGCCGGAGCTGGACAAGTTTGTCATGGTCTTCATCGACAACATATTGGTATATTCCTAGTCAGAGGAAGAACACACGAAGCATCTGCGTATAGTCTTGCAACGGCTGCGGGACCACCAACTATACGTGAAATTTAGCAAATGCGAATTCTGGATATCGCAAGTGCCTTTTCTCGGGCATATTATCTCAGCGGAGGCCATCGCTGTAGATCTGAGTAAGATCACACAAGTGCTGAATTGGAAGTCCCCGGGAACTGTTCACGAGGTACGTAGTTTCCTCCGACTCGCGGGATATTATCGGAGGTTCATTCCGAACTTCTCAAAGATTGCCAAGCCTATGACAGAGCTGCTGAAGAAGGCTACCAAATATATTTGGAGTCTAGCATGTGAAGCAGCATTCAAGGCATTAGTGAAGCACCTAACATCAGCACCAGTTTTGGCGCAGCCAGACACAACAAAACCGTTTGATGTGTACTGCGATGCATCCGGCATTGGGCTCGGATGTGTGCTGATGCAAGACCGAAGAGTGGTCGCGTATCGATCACGGCAGCTCAGAAATCATGAGCAGAATTATCCAACTCATGACTTAGAGCTCGCTGCCGTGGTACTGGCACTAAAAATGTGGAGGCACTACCTACTCGGTAACCTCGTGCATTTATATGCCGACCACAAAAGCCTCAAGTACATATTCACTCAGAAAGAGCTGAACATGAGGCAGCGAAGATGGTTAGAGTTGATAAAGGATTATGAAATAGAGATCCATTATCACCCCGGCAAGGTAAACATAGTGGCGGATGCGCTGAGTCACAAGTCACACGTCAACAATCTGACCATCACACAGTTGGAAGAGAGTGAGCCACCAATGCATCAGATTCCACATGGAGCTCTCTACAACTTAGCTTTGACCCCACCATCCGTGAAGAAATAGCGGCAGCTCAGAAACATGACAAGGGCATGTCGTATTTGCGGAGACGTGTAGACAGTGGATGTAAAATCCCCAAAAGTGGTAGCAAGAAAATTCAGCTCATGTACACTTAAGAAAAATGAGGGGAATTAAAACTTTGAATTATAATGGTGTAAGTTCAAAGTTTGGTCTTAGACTTCCCAAAAACTTCCAAACACGGAGATCTAACTGCACAGATTGGATCTTCATACACCAAATATTCAACCTTCCAAATTTCAGCTATTTTGGAGGAGTTTCAATATTTGTTTGGGATTAAAAGGAGAAAACCCTCTAATCTGAATTTCAAATTCAGTTTCAAATTCCAATTCTCCCAATTTGCAAATCTGGTTCTACAAATGTGTTCTCCACATTTGAATGAGCAGCCATGCCAAAACTTGGAAACTTTGGAGCTGGTTTGCTATGTTTTTGGGACAATACAAAATGGAGAATTCAAATGCATTTTAAATTCAAATGATCAAATGCAATTCAACTTTCACACCAGAATTCAAATCATTTGAATTCAGAAAGTTTAAACCATGACTTGGTGTGAAACATTAGCCTTAAATGTTGAGTTGCTGGGGAGGAAATATCAGTGGAAAATTGGGAAAAAAATTAGAGGTGGTGAGACCCCTTTGTCGGCCACACAGGTGATCTACTGCCTCTGTTTTCATCGGCCGATCGCCAAGACGCCGCCAGCTCCCGGCGAAAACCCGCTCCCGAGGACTCCACCACGCCAGCTCCTGGTTTCCTCGATCGACAGCCGCTTCAATACCCCACGGTCACAGCAACGAAGTTGTTCTTCACTTCTCTCGGTTGCTCGCCGCTCCCTCCGCTCTCTCTCCCGCGAGAAACTGCCTTCGTGCCGTTTCTGTTTCTCCCTCACCCACGCTCGCCCAAGCTCGGATGATCGAGCTCCAAGCAGTGAAAAGAAGTGCAAGTGTGTGCTCCAGCCTCTACCGTTCTCCCACCTAAGTTCCCTAGCTCGTGCTACGCACAAGACAACAATTTGTGCCGGCGTTCGAAGGTGCCCGGCGAAACCACGTTCGGTTCACCGTGGTCAGCGCGCTACCGCCAGTTTCGCCGCCCCTTCCCAAAACAAGAAAGGTGCATTGTTGTCCGTAGTTCGTGTTGCCAAAAGCCTCATGTCAATTGATCAACTGGTTAGTGAGAATTTCGGGTTTTACCAAACCCTAGTTCATAGCGACCTCTCTCGGTCTACAATTAAATTCATCGCACAGCAGTAGCTAGAGCTCCTTCTGGTATAGAAGAAGCTTCGCTAGATCCCTGCGGTCCTTCTCGCTCAAACAGCGCCAGAAACTATCGAGGACTGAAGGAGTTCTCCGAGTTTTTGTCGTCGCCGGCGTTTTGCGGACTCGTGTCGCCGGTGAGGTCCCCTCTCCGGTGGTTTCCATGGAGAGCGGGCTATGGGTCGATGTTGTCCATGTGACACTGGTGATTTAGAGCAAATCCTAGTCCAAAATACCACTGTCAAGGGTGAACGAGGTCTCCGAAGTAAGGTCCGACATGGTCACCGGTGCAAGCACTGTTCCGGCCGTTGTCATCGGCTCCCGACCCCACCATCGTGTTCAGCACGGTGTAGAACTCACAGGCAGCGAGTTTGAAGAAGTTCGGACCACGGGGACCCCGTCCCGGCGAGCCTCGCTGGCGTGCGCCGCCGCGGGAGACGCGGGCAGCGCGAGGAAGACGAAGGAGGGTTGGGTCCCACCGGTCAGCCTCTGTATACGGGCGGGGATCGGTCTGTGGCACCGGATCCAGTGTGGCTGCGCGGGAAACAACCCCGTGGCCTCGGTGTTGCCGTTATCTGAAGGGATAGCGCCACGGGTGGGGCCCACAGACAGAATTTAAACATTTCCCGATTTTCCTAATACAGTTCAAACTTTGAAGACCCATAACTTTGTGTAGAAAACTCCAAAAAGGGTGGGACCAATTTTGTTGGAACCCCCATGAGGAGTACTTCACAGAGGAACCAATTATTGCTATGAAATGCCCAAAAATTTCTGTAGAATTGTTTTATTAAATCCTTTAGGGATTTATTACAGGAGCAATTCTTTATGAAATATTCCCAAATTTGGGTAGCTGGTCCTTTTCATAGTTACTGATCTCCAGTAAACATTTGGGCTTCATTGGAGTTCATTTGCTAGGTTAAACTGCCTTCTCAATTTCAGCCTTTATTTGAAAATTCCAATTTAAACAGAAACTATTTCAGAACTCCTGTCCAACTTCAAAAATTCATATCTCTCTGCTGGTAGCTCCAAAATTGGTGAAACAAATTTTTCTAGAACCAGGGAGACTTACCCTAATCAGTTCTTCCACTTTTAGCTATGTCAAATCTCCTGATTTGGGCTCAAAATTCAGAGAAGCCTTGTGCTTGTGGGAATTTTGGAGACCACGATGTGCAATGACATTTCTCCAAATTTTGCTCAGATCATCCTTAGAGAGTCTAGTATCCACTGTAAAAATCCCAAAGCCAATTAAGGATTCTAAATAGCAGTAACTATGAATAGAATTTCAATTCTTATAAGTCCTTAATACTTGCACATATATTTTGTTACATTTCATAATAGTGACTGAAGTTGAGGACACACCGGAGCCCTTGGACGTCCTCCCACCAGAAGCTTACTTCCCAATTAACTCGCAACCAGGCAAGCCCCGGTTTGCACTTAAGTACCCTTTATAAAGCTTTTTATTTGTATCATTTATGTCTAGGGTGAATGCTTGCATTAGATTTAGGGTGATTGAAACCCCACTTGCATAACCTTTTAAATCCTATAAAGGGTTGGGTAGTTTAAAAAATCGATGAGTAGAGAATGCCATGCTAATGTTTAGGATCTCGGTAGAAGTCGAGTGGTTAGAAGCTACTCGCGAGATAGTATTTATCACACGGAATAAGAAGAGGTAGAAAATGGCTTGAGTTATGAAAATGAGACCCAGCAGGGGGGATAGGATGCAGTGAGCAGAGGTCTCACGTGCTTAGCCCTGTTGGTGTCGGTTGAGGACCGTCCGTGTGCGGCCCTGCTGGACAAGTATCGAACAGTACCGGATGCATACTGACATATGGGAACCAGGAAACCGATGTAATTGGTTAACCTGGGTGTCGAGGCTTACCCAACCATGAATAGTAGTGGGTTGAGGGTAGCAAGGTGTAAATCTGCCGGTGGGCACAGTCACGCTCCACGCGGGGACCTCCTGCCCGTTACGGATGGACCGGTTCGGCATTTTGGTTGCCTTTGAAAGGTTGTTGCATACAACAGAGTAGGAAGGGGTGTGGAATCACGCTTCTGAAAGTGGATGTATGTGACATGTTATCCGGGTGTGTCTTGATTGCAATCATCGTCTCTCACTGTTGTTTGAGTAACCGCTTGTTCACTGTGCTGTGACGTAGTAAGAAGTGAAATAAGCCAACTGAAAATGCTGCATTGAATTATTAATGTCTTGAAACCTTGTTTGCTGTAGTTATAGAGCTAATTAAGTTTGTATTCCACTTTGGGTATCACCACATCAGAGGAAAGCGTTTCTGTAAAATCCACAAAAGTGGTAGCAAGAAAATTCTGCTCATATACACTTATAAAAAATGAGGGGAATTAAAACTTTGAATTATAATGGTATAAGTTCAATGTGAGGGTTTAAACTTTCCAAAACTTCCAAACATGGAGATATAAATTCATAACTTGGATCTTCATAGCCCAAATATCCACCCTTTCAAATTTCAGCTCATTTGGAGGAGTTTTCATATTTGTTTGGGATTAAAAGGAAGAGCTCTCTAATCTGAATTTCAAATTCAGTTTCAAATTCCAATTCCCTCAATTTGAAAATTGGGTTTCACAAATGTGTTCTCCACCTTTCAATAAGCATCCATGCCAAAAATTGGAAACTTTGGAGCTGGTTTGTTATATTTTTGAGGCAATATAAAGTGGAGAATTCAAACTCCTTTTCAAATTCAAATGATCAAACCACATCCAAATTCCACACCAGAATTCAAACTATTTGAATTCAACAAATTTGAACTATGACTTTGGGGTGAAGTCAAGTCTTTAATGTTGAGTTGCTGGTGGGAAAATATCAGAAAAGTTGATTAAACAAAGGGGGGAGGTGGGGCCAATTTGTCAGCCACCCACAGGAGCTACCGCCTCAGCCGACGGCGGTCGAACAGCGGGAGCGCGCCAGCTCCCGGTTGAACCCGCGCCCGAGGGAGAGCCCGCGCCACCTCCTGCTGCCTCGGTGGCTCGGTTGGATCACGGCAAGGGGTGCGCCGGAGCTGTTTCACTTCTTCCCCTGCTATAACTCGCGCCTCCTCCGTTTCTTTCACCCAGAACACCGCCGCCGTTCCTCCCGATCACGCCGCAGCTACTGAGCTCGGTTGCTCGAGCGCCCAACAGCGAAGAGCTGCGCCCGCCAGTGCTCTAGCCGTCCAGCACCTCTCCTACCCTGTCCCAAACGTGATTGCTCCAGATATTTGCAAAATAACCACGATCCTTGGGTGAACGTGGAAGCACCGAGGGAGGTCACCGTGGACAGCGCACTACGGCGGGTGTCACAACCCCTTCCCTACACAAGAAAGGTGTGTTTACATTTCCTGATCGTGTAGCCGGAATCCGTTTAGCGATTGCTAGAACCGGTGGCGAGAATTTCACCGTTTCCCCAAATGGTACACCGATGGGTAGTGCGCGGTCTAGCCAAAAATTCGTGGTGCACGATCCTTTAGACCTCGAGTAAGCTTGCACAGAGCTTCTCTACTTCCTAGCGCCTCTCCTCGACGAAGAACCAAGCAAAAACATCAAGAAACGAGGGAGCCCTAGCTGTTTTCTTAGTCGCCGGTGCAAAAGCACCTCGGGTCGCCGTGGAGCCCTCGGTTGCCGGCAGTTTCACCGGCGGCCAGGACCCTTACGGGCTACTATATCATTCACTGATGCTCTAGAGCCCGAGAATCGATCGTATGATGGAGGAATAAGGGTTCCCGACCTCGCCGGAGTTCAAAATCTTGCTGCCACCGGTGCGCGATGGTTTCTGGTGAGCCACAGCCGCCGGTGACCCTCCAACAGTGTTCAGCACGGAAGAATACGGGGGAGCGGCGAGTTTTGGCCCGGGAGATGGCCGGGAGAGCCGTTTCCGCCACCCTCGCCGGAGCAACCGCCGCGGAATCCTCTGTTGGCGTGAGGTTGAAGAAGGTGGGGGCCTGCCCCACCTGTCAGTGGCACCGGGTTGGCGCCGGATCGGGGTGCGGCTCGGGATTGGCTGTGGCTGCATGGGTTAACTCCGTAGCCACCGGTGTTGCCGAAATCTCACTGGTCCGATTTAAAACAGTGGGCCCAGCCCAATTATTTGAATTTTCTATTAGAGAAATGATTCCAGGAATTAGCTGATCCTTGCAAGCCCATAACTTTGTGTAGAAAACTCCAAAAAGAATGAGATCAATTTTGTTGGATTCCTCATGAGGAGTACTTCACAGAGAAACCAATTTCAGGCTATGAAAATGCCCAGGAATTTCTGTAGAATTGTTTTAGTAAATCATTTAGGGATTTACTACAGGAGCAATTCTTTATGAAATATTCCCAAATTTGGTCAGAAAATCCTTCTCATAGTTACTGATCTCCAGTAAAAATTTGGGCTTCATTAGAGATCATTTGCTAGGCTAAACTGCCTTCCCAAGTTCAGCCTTTATTTGGAAATTCAAATTTAAACAGAAGCTTTTTCAGAACTCCTGTCTAAGTTCAAAAATTCATATCTCTCTGATGGTAGCTCCAAAATTGGTGAAACAAATTTTGTTAGAACCATGGATACTTACCCTAATCAGATCTTTCACCATTAGCTATGTCAAAGCTTCTGAATTGGGCTCAAAATTCAGATAAGCATTGTACTTGTAGAAATTTTAAAGACTACATTGTGCAATGATATGTCTCAAAATTTGGCTCAAGTCATCCTTATAGAGTCTAGTATCCACTGAAAAAATCCCAACGCCAATTAAGGATCCTAAATAGCAATAGCTATGAATAGAAGTTCAATTCTTATAAATCCTTAATACTTATACATGTATTTTATTACATTTCATAATAGTGACCGAAGTTGAGGACGCACCAGAGCCTTTGGACGTCCTGCCACCAGAAGCTGACTTTCCGTTTAACTCGCAACCAGGCAAGCCCCGGTTTGCACTTAAGTACCTTTTATAAAGCTTTTCATTTGTATCACTTATGTCTAAGTTGAAATGTATGCATTAGAGTTAGGGTGATTGAAACCCCACTTGCATAGCCTTTTAAATCCTATAAAGGGTTGGGTAGTTTACAAACTTGACGAGTAGAGAATGCCATGCTAATGTTTAGGTTCTCGGTAGAAGTCGAGTGGTTGGAAGCTACTCGCGAGATAGTATTTATCATACGGAATGAGAAGAGGTAGAAAATGGCTTGAGTTATGAAAATGAGATCCAGCAGGGGGGATAGGATGCAGTGAGCAGAGGTCTAACGTGCTTAGCCCTGTTGGTGTTGGTTGAGGACCGTCCGTGTGCGGCCCTGCTGGACAAGTATTGAACAGTACCGGATGCATACTGGCATATGGGAACCAGGAAACCGATGTAATTGGTTAACATGGGTGTTGAGGCTTACCCAACCGTAAATAGGAGTGGGTTGAGGGTAGCAAGGTGTAAATCTGCCGGTGGGCACAGTCACGCTCCACGCGGAGACCTCCTGCCCATTACGGATAGACCGGTTCGGCATTTGGGTTGCCTTTGAAAGGTTGTTGCATACAACAGAGTAGGAAGGGGTGTGGAATCACGCTTCTGAAAGTGGGTGTATGTGACGTGTTATCCGGGTGTGTCTTGATTGCAATCACCGTCCCTCGCGGTTATTTGAGTACCCGCTTGTTCACTGCGCTATGACGTAGTAAGAAGTGAAATAAGCCAACTGAAAATGCTGTATTGATCTATTAATGTTTTGAATACCTTGAGTGTTGTAGTTATAGAGCTAATTAAGTTCATATTCCACTTTGGGCATCACCACATCGGAGGAAAGTGTTTCTTGTTTGATTGTGGACTTCCGATGTTAGGGCTGTCTAAGGCACATGAATCTGCTGCTATAAAACTGAAAGTAAGGACCAACTTATAGGCGTGTCTTTGTCGCAAATTCCTTTTCCCATCTTACATATCCTTGCACGTAGAGTTCCATGCCTAGGGTTGACGGTTAAGACTTGCTGAGCCTTCGTGCTCACAGTTACAATATTTGAGCTGTGTGCATGTGAGAGTTATGAGGAAGGTTCTGAGGACGAGGCGATGCCCCCGTCGGGGTACACGGCCGAGCTGGAGCCATGCACGCCGTCGTGATCTCCGGTTACTTGTTGCTAGTGTGTAGCGTCCCCGGGCTGGACGGCTGCACTTTTGCATAGCTAGGATGAGAGGCCTTATATGTATATTACTTCCGCTGTATGAATAGGTTTTGTAAAAAGACTTCCGCTGTTTTATATTAAATAAAAGTTTGTATGTTGTCCTTTATTCTTTTCTTGTGTGTTGTTGGGTGCCACATCATAAGGCACCACCCTATGTGATCCTGGAGTGGGTGAATCACGGGGTGGTCCCCACAGTCGTGGTATCAGAGCCGCATTGGGAATAGCACGCTCGAAAAGAGCTTATTTTGAAAACTTAGAAGTAGTCGAGTGAGGATTACATTAAGCCCACATAAGTTCTATGATAGTACTAGTTATGATGGTGGAAAGCTAACATATTTGTTATACATTCTGTAATGACGCTCCGACGTCAGGTAAGAGGTAAGGTACGCCACCGCAGGCGGATCAATTGTGGTAAATCCCGATACGAGTAATAGTATGGAAGGATATACCGTGGCTTGGCACGGTAGTGAATATGAGTCTCTGAACCTCTTAATGGTTCTGAGAGCATATGAAAACGCCGATCTCCAGCGTGCTTTAGGCAAAAGTGAGAATACCCCATCGTGTGGTAAGCAACACGATATTATGCTACTCTTGAACGTTCAATGTTCAAAGGGCCATGCGTAGCGCTCGCCATCGGCGTGCCTCAACGGTCATGAGGCAGTAGGTGGTATCCGTTGGGTTGATAAAATTCCCAACCGTGATGACCCGTTCGTGCTCTACTCGGGTTCCCCGTCGTGTGGTGTGGAAACACGACCATGTACCTTGAGACGTGGCTTGACTCAAGGACGATCCGTATGGCAATGATACGGACCGTATGTTTTTACTATGATATGGAACTGCCTGAAATGTCAAAAACCTTTGTGTGCACCATTATTGTGTGTTCTTCTGGTGGTACATTAAATACTTTAGTGTATGACGTGTACAAACCGTTTGTGAGTGATGACTTAAGTTCCACCATTTGATACGTATATGCCGGAATCCCGGTTTAGGATTTTTCTTTGATGAGGAAACATAGTACCGATTGCATAAAAGTTTATTTTCAAAGAAAAGTGTCAAAATGAAGTTTAGGATTTCATTTAGGGGTGAGTAAACTCCTATATTGAACTAAGAGTCAATTGGGAGTATAGGTTCAATCTCAAAAGCTTAGGAATAATCTCCCCTGTTTTCGGCAGAAATTTTGCTGATCTTGAACAGGGCATAACTTAATATTGGTTGAACCAATGGAGGTGTGGGATACCATTCTGGAAAGGTTTTGAAGTCCTCTACAATTTTTCTGTAGAGTTCCAGAACAAAATCTCCCTCCAAAGGTATGAAAATCTCAGATAAGTAGGTACTGTCAAAAAACAGGGCAGACCAAATGCTCTCTGGAATTTTCTGTATTTCAATCAAAACACTTAGTTTCACCGTTTGACGTCCAGTGGCTGTTGTAAAACAGCGAGCTGGAGTCGAAGAGTTTTTGCATTTGACATATCACTTCGAGTTAGTACATGTTTGGGTCCAATACAATAGCGAGGAATTACGCATACTAACACACTTAACATCCCATGGTGGTCCCGATGGTCGAAATGAACTTTTAACCCATAAAGTTCAATACTTTGGAACTCGATCGTGTGACACCGTCCAGGGATGTATATGTTGTATAAAGTTTATACTTTATCCATATGTGTGATTGTTATGCACATTGTTTATCCCATTCTCGCAATACTATTGTATAGACTGGATGAGCTAAACCCACATGTGCTGATCGTTTGAATGGTATGACTGCAGAATGGTGCGGACACGCTCAACGCAAGAGGTGGGAGGTCTGAGTCAAGTTCGTGGGGATGAGTCTCCACCTCCGGAGCAAACCACGACGCAGCAACAACCACCTCCTCCACCGCCAGAACTTCCAAGAAACCTGGCGGAGGTTCTCGCCGCAGTGCTCGGCTCGCGCGACGAGCAAACCGAGCTGCTGCGGATGCTAGTGCAGCAGAATGCGTCCCATCAGGGAGGACGCCAAGACAATGG
This sequence comes from Neostapfia colusana, assembly GCA_030760725.1. Taxonomy (NCBI): domain Eukaryota; kingdom Viridiplantae; phylum Streptophyta; class Magnoliopsida; order Poales; family Poaceae; genus Neostapfia; species Neostapfia colusana. The sequence continues at coordinate 22,881,534 of JASWHV010000019.1, read as the reverse complement.
GCAACGCCAGCCCCAACAAAGTTCGTATTCATAATTCATGGCGACCCATCCACCGGTCTTCACGGAGGCCGAAGAACCTTTGGAGGCGGACAGCTTTATCCGCACTCTGGAGGCAATGTTCGGGCTGCTACGATGCACCGAACATCAGAAGGCGCTGTACGCAGTGCAACAGCTTCAAGGAGAAGCCGGTACCTGGTGGGCGAACTACACCGCCTCCTTACCGGCTGGCCATGCCGTCACATGGATGGAATTCCGGGAGGCGTTCCGCGCCTATCACATACCTCCCGGTGTGATGGAAATGAAGCTCCAGGAGTTCCTGGCGCTACGACAAGGCGAGAGGAGTGCTCATGAGTACTCCAGGTTATTCAACCGGCTGGTGCAGTATGCGCCAGGATTTGTGGGGACGGAAGACAACAAGCGCAACGCTTTCTTCCGGGGCCTGAATTCCAAGATGATACCTCGCCCAAAGCAATCGCGGCACATTCAACGATCTAGTTAATGCCTCGATTCTACAAGAAAATGCTCAGCGCGAGCGCGGTTCTGACAAGAGGAAACGCAGCGTGCTGACGAGCAGCAGTGGTGGAACGCCACAGAAATACCGCGTGGTGTATCGCTCACCATCCGGTCAGAGATGGCAGCCACCGGCGCAACCGCCTCAGTTGCGCGGTCGGCAATATATTGCGCCTGGCTTTCGACCGACGTATTCATCACAGCAACAGCAGCAGCAAAGGATGGTCCCGCGGACGCCTCAGTTTCAACAGCGTGCACCGGGATTTCGTCCTCAAGTTGGCGGGACCCCGACACCTTACATGTGCTATACGTGTGGCTGTGTCGGGCACATTTCGAGGGACTGCCCCGAACCGCGACAGGGCAGGGGTGCAGCACCATATCAGGGTGCTAATAAGCCCCGCAATCAGCCCAAGAAACCAGCATCAAAACCCGGCAACGTCCACCACTTAGCTATCGAAGATGTGCCGGAAGGCGAACCCGTCCTCGCAGGTACGTTCTCTTACCTAGGTCATCCCGTAGTCATACTTTTTGACTCCGGTGCCACCCATAATTTCATAAGTCAGTCTTATGTTATTAAATATCAACTGCCTATCATTCCCACAAATAATTCATATTTGATATGTTCTCCGGGTGGGAAAATAACAGCTGATAGAATGGTCTATAGAGAACCATTACAGTTGGGTGGGAATCTATATCCGACTTCTCTGATCATGTCAGAAAGTCAAAAACTTGATGTCATTTTAGGAATGTCATGGCTACATCGCCATGGTGCTGTTCTTGACATCATTCCACGTGTGGTTCGTTTAAACTCTCCACTTCATGAACCACATGTTATTATTCTTGACCGTTCGGTTCAAAAAGCTCCAGCCACCTATAACACGGAAGCCACAAAACTTGAGGATATTCGTGTGGTCTGTGAATACTCGGATGTCTTTCCGGATGATCTTCCGGGCATGCTACCCGAAAGAGATGTCGAGTTCAAGATTGAACTTGTACCTGGGACGACGCCGATATCACGGAGACCATATAAAAATGGCTCCGAATGAGCTGGCTGAACTGAAGGAGCAGCTCAACAATTTGATGAAGAAGGGTTTCATTCGACCGAGTTCCTCGCCATGGGGATGCTCGGCGCTGTTTGTGAAGAAAAAGGATAAAACCTTGAGGTTGTGTGTGGACTACCGACCTCTCAACGCCGTCACCATCAAGAATAAATATCCATTGCCCCGCATCGATATATTATTTGATCAACTTGTGGGTGCAAGTGTGTTTTCAAAGATGGATCTTCGCTCAGGGTATCATCAAATCAAGATCCGAGCAGAAGATATTCCAAAGACGGCCTTCTCGACGAGATATGGGTTGTATGAATACCCCGTCATGTCCTTTGGTCCCACCAACGCCCCGGCACACTTCATGTATCTCATGAACTCAGTGTTCATGCCGGAGTTGGACAAGTTTGTGGTGGTGTTCATAGACGACATCTTGGTTTACTCCAAGTCTGAAGAAGAACATGCCAAACACTTGCATATCGTACTTCAACGATTGCGAGACCATAAGCTTTATGCCAAGTTCAGCAAGTGTGAGTTTTGGATCAGCCAAGTACCGTTCCTTGGTCACATTATTTCTGCAGAAGGTATTGCAGTTGATCCAAGCAAAGTCGAACAAGTGCTGAAATGGAAATCCCCCACATCAGTCCATGAAGTCATAAGTTTCCTTGGGTTAGCAGGATATTACCGGAGATTCATACCAAATTTCTCCAAGCTTGCTAAGCCGATGACTGAACTGTTGAAGAAGGGGATCAAATATGTTTGGAGCTCAGCTTGTGAAGAAGCTTTCCAAGCATTGGTGAAGCATCTTACAACAGCCCCGGTGTTAGCTCAACCGGATACAACCAAGCCCTTCGACGTATATTGTGATGCGTCTGGCATCGGGCTTGGCTGTGTATTGATGCAATGAGGAAGAGTGGTCGCCTATGGCTCACGTAAACTTCGTAACCACGAGCAGCATTATCCAACTCATGATCTTGAGCTTGCTGCTGTGGTGTTGGCATTGAAAATGTGGAGGCACTACTTACTCGGAAACTTGGTGCACCTCTACACCGACCACAAAAGTCTGAAATATATATTCACCCAAAAAGAGTTGAATATGCGGCAACAGAGATGGCTAGAACTGATCAAAGACTATGAGATCGACATTCACTACCACCCCGGTAAGGCAAACGTGGTTGCCGATGCTTTAAGCCGCAAATCCCATGTCAACAATCTGTCCATCACCCCACTTGAAGAGGAGGAGCCGAGTCTGTACTTGGTTCCATATGGAGCATTGTATAATCTTGCTCTCGTCCGTACAATACGAGAGGAGATTATGGAAGCGCAGAAGAAAGACGTGGGAATGTCACACATTCGGAAGGATGGAGAATGGCGAAATGAAGTGCTTCCGAAGAGATGAACACGACACTCTATGGTTTAAAGACCGTATAGTGGTACCCCGTGACATGAAGCTTCGGAAGAAAATCTTGGACGAGGCTCATTTGTCCAAGTATTCTATTCATCCGGGCAGCAACAAGATGTACCAGGATCTGAAAACCAGGTTTTGGTGGACACGGATGAAAAGAGAAATCGCAAAGTACGTATCTGAATGTGATACGTGTCGACGTGTGAAAGCCGACCATATGCGTAAAGCCGGACAGCTGCAACCATTAAACATTCCGGCGTGGAAGTGGGAGGATATCAGCATGGACTTCATTATTGGTTTACCTCTCACATCTCACAAACATGACTCGATTTGGGTGATAGTCGATCAACTAACTAAGTCGGCTCATTTTATCCCCGTACATACCACGTACGTGGCCAAGCAATATGCGGAGCTGTATATTGCAAAGATCTTGTGTTTGCACGGTGTTCCCCGCTCCATCATTTCAGATCGCGGTGCGCTGTTCGTCTCTCGGTTCTGGGAACAGCTGCACGCATCACTGGGAACCAAACTAATCCGAAGCTCCGCGTATCACCCGCAGACGGATGGTCAAACTGAACGGGTGAATCATGTGCTTGAAGACATGCTACGCGCTTGTGCATCCACCACGGCAAGATTTGGGACGATCATTTGCTGTTGGCGGAGTTTTCTTACAACAATGGCTATCAAGCTAGCATTAAGATGGCGCTGTATGAAGCTCTCTACGGCCGGAAATGTCGCACACCTCTCAACTGGTGCGAGTCCGGCGAGCGGGTTATCTACGGCATTGAACTTGTGAATGAGGCTGAAGAACGAGTGCTAGTAATACAAGTCAATCTCAAGGCTGCTCAATCTCGTCAGAAGAGCTATGCGGATAAAAGACGCCGCCCTCTCCACTTCGACATCGGGGACCATGTTTATGTCCGTGTGTCTCCGATGGAGTTCACCGTTTCGGAGTGAAGGGTAAACTTGCGCCGCTGTTCATTGGTCCGTTCGCCGTCATTGAAAGATGCGGACCCGTGGCCTATCGCCTAGAGTTACCAGCGTCGCTCGCAGGCATTCACAACGTCTTCCACATCTCTCAGCAGAGGAAGTGCCTCAAACCCTCGGCTGAAATCCGCACAGAAGACATAGAAGTTCTTCAACCGGACCTCACGTACACGGAGTATCCAATCCGGATTATCGATGAAAAGACTCGTGCCATAAGAAACCGGACCTTACGGTTCTACAAGGTCTTGTGGAGTAACCATACCGCTGAAGAAGCGACTTGGGAAAGCAAGGACTATCTACGAACATACTATCCGGACTTGCTATCATCATATACTGGTAAGGTTTGTCCCCACTTTGCTTTTCATTTGGAATCTCGGGACGAGATTCTTTTTAAGGGGGGAGGGATGTAAAATCCCCAAAAGTGGTAGCAAGAAAATTCTGCTCATATACACTTACAACAAAATATGAGGGGAATTAAAACTTTGAATTATAATGGTATAAGTTCAAAGTGAGGGTTTAGACTTTCCAAAACTTCCAAACATGGAGATCTAAATTCATTACTTGGATCTTCATAGCCCAAATATTCACCCTTTCAAATTTCAGCTCATTTGGAGGAGTTTTCATATTTGTTTGGGATTAAAAGGAAGAGCTCTCTAATCTGAATTTCAAATTCAGTTTCAAATTCCAATTCCCTCAATTTGAAAATTGGGTTTCACAAATGTGTTCTCCACATTTTAATAAGCAGCCATGCCAAAAATTGGAAACTTTGGAGCTGGTTTGCTATATTTTTGAGGCAATATAAAGTGGAGAATTCAAACTCCTTTTCAAATTCAAATGATCAAACCACATCCAAATTCAACACCAGAATTTAAACTATTTGAATTCAACAAATTCAAACTATGACTTTGGGGTGAAGTCAAGTCTTTAATGTTTAGTTGCTGGTGGGAAAATATCAGAAAAGTTGATTAAACAAAGGGGGGAGGTGGGGCCCATTTGTCAGCCACCCACAGGAGCTACTGCCTCAGCCGATGGCGGTCGAACAGTGGGAGTGCGCCAGCTGCCGGTTGAACCCGCGCCCGAGGGAGAGCCTGCGCCACCTCCTGCTGCCTCGGTGGCTCGGTTGGATCACGGCAAGGGGTGCGCCGGAGCTGTTTCACTTCTTCCCCTGCTATAACTCGCGCCTCCGCCGTTTCTTTCGCCCAGAACACCGCCACCGTTCCTCCCGATCACGCCGCAGCTACTGAGCTCGGTTTCTCGAGCGCCCAACAGCGAAGAGCTACGCCCACCAGTGCTCTAGCCGTCCAGCACCTCTCCTACCCTGTCCCAAACGTGATTGCTCCAGATATTTGCAAAATAACCACGATCCTCGGGTGAACGTGGAAGCACCGAGGGAGGTCGCCGTGGACAGCGCGCTACGGTGGGTGTCACAACCCCTTCCCTACACAAGAAAGGTGCGTTTACATGTCCTGATCGTGTAGCCGGAAGCCGTTTAGCGATTGCTAGAACCGGTGGCGAGAATTTCACTGTTTCCCCAAACGGTACACCGACGGGTAGTGCGCGGTCTAGCCAAAAATTCGTGGTGCACGATCCTTTAGACCTCGAGTAAGCTTGTACAGAGCTTCTCTACTTCCTAGCGCCTCTCCTCGACGAAGAACCAAGCAAAAACATCAAGAAACGAGGGAGCCCTAGCTGTTTTCTTAGTTGCCGGTGCAAAAGCACCTCGGGTCGCCGTGGAGCCCTCGGTTGCCGGCAGTTTCACCGGCGGCCAGGACCCTTATGGGCTCCTACATCATTCACTGATGCTCTAGAGCCCGAGAATCGATCGTATGATGGAGGAATAAGGGTTCCCGACCTCGCCGGAGTTCAAAACCTTGCTGCCACCGGTGCGCGATGGTTTCCGGTGAGCCACGGCCGCCGGCGACCCTCCCACAGCGTTCAGCATGGTTGAATACGTGGGAGCGGCGAGTTTAGGCCCGGGAGATGGCCGGGAGAGACGTTTCTGCCACCCTCGCCGGAGCAACCGCCGCGGAATCCTCTGTTGGCGCGAGGTTGAAGAAGGTGGGGCCTGCCCCACCTGTCAGTGGCACTGGGTTGGCGCCGGATCGGGGTGCGGCTCGGGATCGGCTGTGGCTGCGTGGGTTAACTCCGTAGCCACCGGTGTTACCGAAATCTCACTGGTCCGATTTAAAACAGTGGGCCCAGCCCAATTATTTGAAGTTTCTATTAGAGAAATAATTCCAGGAATTAGCTGATCCTTGCAAGCCCATAACTTTGTGTAGAAAACTCCAAAAAGAATGAGACCAATTTTGTTGGATTCCTCATGAGGAGTACTTCACAGAGAAACCAATTTTAGGCTATGAAAATGCCCAGGAATTTCTGTAGAATTGTTTTTATTAAATATTTTAGGGATTTATTACAGGAGCAATTCTTTATGAAATATTCCCAAATTTGGTCAGAAAATCCTTCTCATAGCTAATGATCTCCAGTAAAAATTTGGGCTTCATTGGAGATCATTTGATAGGCTAAACTGCCTTCCCAAGTTCAGCCTTTATTTGGAAATTCAAATTTAAACAGAAGCTTTTTCAGAACTCCTGTCTAAGTTCAAAAATTCATATCTCTCTGATGGTAGCTCCAAAAATGGTGAAACAAATTTTGTTAGAATCATGGAGACTTACCCTAATCAGATCTTCCACCATTAGCTATGTCAATGCTTCTGAATTGGGCTCAAAATTCAGATAAGCATTGTACTTGTAGGAATTTTAGAGACTACATTGTGCAATGACATGTCTCCAAATTTGGCTCAAGCCATCCTTATAGAGTCTACTATCCACTGTAAAAATCCCAAAGCCAATTAAGGATCCTAAATAGCAATAGCTATGAATAGAAGTTCAATTCTTATAAATCCTTAATACTTATACATGTATTTTATTACATTTTATAATAGTGACCGAAGTTGAGGACGCACCGGAGCCTTTGGACGTCCTGACACCAGAAGCTGACTTTCCGTTTAACTCGCAACCAGGCAAGCCCCGGTTTGCACTTAAGTACCTTTTATAAAGCTTTTCATTTGTATCACTTATGTCTAGGTTGAAATGTATGCATTAGAGTTAGGGTGATTGAAAACCCACTTGCATAGCCTTTTAAATCCTATAAAGGGTTGGGTAGTTTACAAACTCGACGAGTAGAGAATGCCATGCTAATGTTTAGGTTCTCGGTAGAAGTCGAGTGGTTGGAAGCTACTCGCGAGATAGTATTTATCATACGGAATGAGAAGAGGTAGAAAATGGCTTGAGTTATGAAAATGAGACCCAGCAGGGGGGATAGGATGCAGTGAGCAGAGGTCTCACGTGCTTAGCGCTGTTGGTGTCGGTTGAGGACCGTCCGTGTGCGGCCCTGCTTGACAAGTATCGAACAGTACCGGATGCATACTGGCATATGGGAACCAGGAAACCGATGTAATTGGTTAACCTGGGTGTCGAGGCTTACCCAACCGTAGATAGGAGTGGGTTGAGGGTAGCAAGGTGTAAATCTGCCGGTGGGCACAGTCACGCTCCACGCGGGGACCTCCGGCCCATTACGGATGGACCGGTTCGGCATTTGGGTTGCCTTTGAAAGGTTGTTGCATACAACAGAGTAGGAAGGGGTGTGGAATCACGCTTCTGAAAGTGGGTGTATGTGACGTGTTATCCGGGTGTATCTTGATTGCAATCACCGTCCCTCGCGGTTATTTGAGTACCTGCTTGTTTACTGCGCTGTGACGTAGTAAGAAGTGAAACAAGCCAACTGAAAATGCTGTATTGATCTATTAATGTTTTGAATACCTTGAGTGTTGTAGTTATAGAGCTAATTAAGTTTATATTCCACTTTGGGCATCACCACATCGGAGGAAAGCGTTTCTTGTTTGATTGTGAACTTCCGATGTGAGGGCTGCCTAAGGCACATGAATCTGCTGCTATAAAACTGAAAGTAAGGACCAACTTATAGGCGTGTCTTTGTCGCAAATTCCTTTTCCCATCTTACATATCTTTGCACGTAGAGTTCCATGCCTAGGGTTGACGGTTAAGACTTGCTGAGCCTTCGTGCTCACAGTTGCAATATTTGAGCTGTGTGCAGGTGAGAGTTATGAGGAAGGTTCTGAGGACGAGGCGATGCCCCCGTCAGGGTACACGGCCGAGCTGGAGCCATGCACGCCGCCGTGATCTCCGGTTCCTTGCTGCTAGTGTGTAGCGTCCACGGGATGGACGGCTGCACTTTTGCATAGCTAGGATGAGAGGCCTTATATGTATATTACTTCTGCTGTATGAATAGGTTTTGTAAAAAGACTTCCGCTGTTTTATATTAAATAAAAGTTTGTATGTTGTCCTTTATTCTTTTCTTGTGTGCTGTTGGGTGCCGCATCGTACGGCACCACCCTATGCGATCCTGGAGTGGGTGAACCACGGGGTGATCCCCACAGTTTCTTGTTTGATTGTGGACTTCCGATGTGAGGGCTTCCTAAGGCTCATTAAACTGTTTCTATAAAACTGAAAGTAAGGATCCACATGTAGCCATGTCTTTATTGCAAAGTCCTTCTTCCTATTTTACACATCCTTGCATGTAGAGTTCCGTTCCTAGGGTTGTCGGTTAAGCGTTGCTGAGCCTTCATGCCCACGGTTGCAATATTTGAGCTGTGTGCAGGTGAGAGTTATGAGGAAGGTTCTGAGGACGAGGCGATGCCCCCGTCATGGTACAAGGCCGAGCTGGAGCCCTGCACAAGGCCGTGATCTCCGGTTACTTGCTGCTAGTGTGTAGCGTCCCCGGGCCGGACGGCTGCACTTTTGCATAGTTAGGATGAGAGGCCATCTGTGTATAATACTTCTGCTGTTAATTAGGTTTTGTAAAAGACTTCCGATGTTCTATATTAAGTAAAAGTTTGTATGTTGTTCTTAATTCTTTTCGTGTGTGCTGTTGGGTGCTGCATCGCACGGCACCACCCTCTGCGATCCCGGAGTGGGCGAACCATGGGGTGGTCCCCACAGTCGTGGTATCAGAGCCGCATTGGGAATAGCATGCTCGAAAAGAGCCTATTTTGAAAACTTAGAAGTAGTCGAGTGAGGATTAGTCACTATGCCCACATAAGGTCTATGATAGTAGTATATATTATGGTGGAAATGTTAACCACTTGTTATTAATTTTGTAACGACGCTCCGACGTCAGGTAAGAGGTAAGGTACGCCACCACAAGCGGATCAATTGCGGTAACTCCCCATATGAGTAATGGTATGGAATGGTTTACCGTGACTTGGCACGGTAGTTAATATGAGTCTCTGAACCTCTCCATGGTTCTGAGAGCATATGAAAACGCTGATCTCCAGCGTGCTTTAGGCAAAAGTGAGAATACCCCATCGTATGGTAAGCAACACGATAGTATGCAACTCTTGAACGTTCAATGTTCAAAGGGCCATACACAGCGCTCGCCATCGGCATGCCTCAACGGTCATGAGGCAGTAGGTGGTATCCGTTGGGTTGATAAAATTTCCAACCGTGGCGACCCGTTCGCACTCTACTCGGGTTTCCCGTCGTGTGGTGTGAAAACACGACCATGTACCTTGAGACGTGGCTTGACTCAAGGACGATCCGTATGGCAATGATACGGACCGTATGTTTTTACTATGATATGGAACTGCCTGAAATGTCAAAAACCTTTGTGTGCACCATTATTGTGTGTTCTTCTGCAGGTACATTAACCACATTAGCGCATGACGTGTAGAAACCGTTTGTGAGTGACGTCTTTAGTTCCACCATTTGACACGTATATGCCGGAATACCGGTTTAGGATTTTTCTTTGGTGAGGAAATGTAGTACCGAGACTGCATAAAAGTTTATTTTCAAAGGAAAGAGTTGAAATGAAGTTTAGGATTCCATTTAGGGGGTAATGAACTTCCATATTGAACTAAGAGTCAATTGGAAGTATAGGTTCAATCTCAAAAACTTAGGAACAACCTCCCCTGTTTTCAGCAGAAACTTTGCTGAACTTGAACAGGGCATAACTTAAGATTGGCTGAACCAATGGAGGTGTGGGATACCATTCTAGAAAGGCTTTGGAGTGCTCTACAACTTTTCTGTAGAGCTCCAGAATATAATATCCCTCCAAATGAATGAAAATCTCAGAAGAGTAGGTACTGCCCAGAAACAGGACAGACCAAAAGGCTCTCTGGAATTTTCTGTATTTCAACCACGACTTCCTGCAGAAAAATCTCCAAGGGTCAAGCAAGATACCGTTGGAAAGTACAGGAAATGTCCTACAACTTTGTTGTTGAACTCTAGTCTAGATTTTGCCTCTAAGGGTGTAAAAACTGTTGAATTATCTTGACTGGTCAGCTGGACCAGAAGCTGGACATTAAGCACCATGTTGAAGTGTTTCAACCAAAACACTTAGTTTCACAACTCGACGTCCATTGGCTGTTGTAAAACAGCGAGTTGGAGTCGAAAAGTTTATGCATTCAACATATCATTTCGAGCGGGTACATGTTTGGGTCCAGTGCAATAGCGAGAAATTATGCATACTAACACACTTAACATCCCGTGGCAACCCACGATGGTCGAAATGAACTTTTAACCCCTAAAGTTCAATACTTTGGAACTCGATCGGGTGACACGTTCCAGGGATGTATATGTTGTATAAAGTTTATACTTTATCCATATGTGTGACTGTTATGCGTACTGTTTATTCCATCTCGCATTACTATTGTATAGACTGGATGAAATAAACCAACATGTGCTGATCATTTGAGTGGTCTGAATGCAGAATGGTGCGGACACGTTCAACACAAGAGGAGGGAGGTCCGAGTCAGGTTCGTGGTGATGAGTCTCCACCACCAGAACAAACCATGATGCAGCAGCAACCACCTCCTCCACCGCCAGAACTTCCAAGGAATCTTGCGAGGTTCTCGCCGCAGTGCTCGGCTCGCGCGACGAGCAAACCGAGTTACTGCGGATGTTGGTGCAGCAGAATGCATCCCATCAGGGAGGACGCCAAGACAATGGGCAACGCCAGCCCCGACAAAGTTCAGATTCAGACTTCCTGGCGACCCATCCACCGATCTTCACGGAGGCCAAAGAGCCTTTGGAGGCGGACAGCTTTATCCGCACTCTGGAGGCGAAGTTCGGGCTGCTACGATGCACTGAACACCAGAAGGCGCTGTACGCAGCGCAACAGCTTCAAGGAGAAGCCGGTACCTGGCCGACGAAGTACACCGCCTCCTTACCGGCTGGCCATGCTGTCACATGGACGGAGTTCCGGGAGGTGTTCGTGCCTACCATATACCTCCCGGGGTTATGGAAAGGAAGCTCCAGGAGTTCCTGGCACTACGACAAGGCGAGAGGAGTGCTCATAAGTACTCCAGGTCATTCAACCGGCTGGCGCAGTATGCGCTAGGATTTGTGAGAACGGAAAACGACAAACGCAACGCGTTCTTCCGGGGCCTGAATTCAAAAATGAAGTTCCATCTCGCCCAAAGCAATCGCGGCACATTCAACGACCTAGTTAATGCCGCGATTCTACAAGAAAATGCTCAGCCTGAGCGCGGTTCTGATAAGAGGAAATGCAGCGCGCTGGCAAGCAGCAGTGGTGGGACGCCACAAAAATACCGCGTGGTGTATCGCTCACCATCCGGTCAGAGATGGCAGCCACCGGCGCGACCGCCTCAGTTCCGTGGTCGACAATATAATGCGCCAGGCTTCCGAGCAACGTATCCACCACAGCAACAGCAGCAGCAAAGGATGGTCCCGCGTGCGCCTCAGTTTCAACAGCGTGCACCAGGATTCCGTCCTCAAGTCGGTGGGACCCCGACACCTTACACGTGCTTAACGTGTGGCCGTGTCGGGCACATTTGAAGGGACTGCCCCGAGCCGCGACAGGGCAGGGGTGCAGCACCGTATCAGGGTGCTAATCAACCCCGTAATCAGCCCAAGAAACCAGCACCAAAACCCGGCAACATCCACCACTTAGCCATCGAAGACGTGCCGGAAGGCGAACCCGTCCTCGCGGGTACGTTCTCCTATTTAGATCATCCCATAGTCATACTTTTTGACTCTGGTGCCACCCATAATTTCATAAGTCAGTCTTATGTTATGAAATATCAACTGCCTATCATTGCCACAAATAGTTCATACTTGATATGCTCTCCGGGTGGGAAAATAACAGCTGATAGAATGGTCTATAGGGCACCATTACAGTTGGGTGGAAATCTATATCCGACTTCTCTAATCATGTTAGAGAGTCAAAAACTTGATGTCATTTTCGGAATGTCATGGCTACATCGCCATGGTGCTGTTCTTGACATCATTCCACGTGTGGTTCGTTTAAACTCTCCACTTCATGAACCACATGTTCTTATTCTTGACAGTTCGGTTCAAGAAGCTCCAGCCACATATAACACGGAAGCCACAAAACTTGAGGATATTCGTGTGGTCCATGAATTCCTGGATGTCTTTCCGGATGATCTTCCAGGCATGCCACCTGAAAGGGATGTCGAGTTCAAGATTGAACTTGTACCTGGGACAACACCAATCTCACGGAGACCGTACAAGATGGCTCCGAACGAGCTGGCTGAACTGAAGGAGCAGCTCAACGATCTAATGAAGAAGGGTTGCATTCGACTGAGTTCCTCGCCATGGGGATGCTCGGCGCTCTTTGTGAAGAAGAAGGATGAAACCTTGAGGTTGTGTGTGGACTACCGACCTCTCAACGCCGTCACCATCAAGAATAAATATACACTGCCCCGCATCGATATTCTCTTGGATCAACTTGTGGGTGCGAGTGTATTTTCGAAGATGGATCTTCGCCCCGGATATCATCAAATCAAGATCCAAGCGGAAGATATTCCGAAGACGGCCTTCTCGACGAGATATGGGTTGTATGAATACCTCGTCATGTCCTTTGGTCTCACCAATGCCCCGGCACACTTCATGTACCTCATGAACTCAGTGTTCATGCCGGAGTTGGACAAGTTCGTGGTGGTGTTCATAGACGACATCTTGGTCTACTCCAAGTATGAAGAAGAACACGCCAAGCACATGCATATCGTGCTTCAACGATTGCGAGATCATAAGCTTTATGCCAAGTTCAGCAAGTGCGAGTTTTGGATCAGCCAAGTGCCATTTCTTGGTCACATTATTTCTGCAGAAGGCATTGCAGTTGATCCAAGCGAAATCGAACAAGTGCTGAAATGGAAGTCCCCCACATCAGTCCATGAAGTCAGGAGTTTCCTCGGGTTAGCAGGATATTATCGGAGATTCATACCGAACTTCTCCAAGCTTGCTAAGCTGATGACTGAACTGTTGAAGAAGGGGATCAAATATGTTTGGAACTCAGCTTGTGAAGAAGCTTTCCAAGCATTAGTGAAGCATCTTACAACAGCCCCGGTGTTAGCTCAACCGGACACAACCAAGCCCTTCGACGTATATTGTGATGCGTCCGGTATTGGGCTTGGCTGTGTATTGATGCAAGGAGGAAGAGTGGTCGCCTATGGCTCACGTCAACTTCGTAACCACGAGCAGCACTATCCGACGCATGATCTTGAACTCGCTGCTGTGGTGTTGGCCTTGAAGATGTGGAGGCACTATTTACTCGGGAACCTAGTGCACCTCTACACCGACCACAAGAGTCTGAAGTATATATTCACTCCAAAGGAGTTGAATATGCGGCAACGGAGATGGCTAGAACTGATCAAAGACTATGAGATCGAAATTCACTACCATCCTGGTAAAGCAAACGTGGTTGCCGACGCCTCAAGCCGCAAATCTCATGTCAACAATCTGTCCATCACCCCTTTTGAAAAGGAGGAGCCGAGTCTGTACTTGGTTCCATATAAGGCATTGTTTAATCTTGCTCTCGTCCCTACAATACAAGAGGAGATTATGGAAGCGCAGAAGAAAGACGTGGGAATGTCGCACATTCGGAGAAGGATGAAGAATGGCGAAATGAAATGCTTCTGGAGAGATGAACACGACACTTTATGGTTTAAAGACCGTATAGTGGTACCCCGTGACATGAAGCTTCGGAAGAAAATCTTGGACGAAGCTCATTTGTCCAAGTATTCTATTCATCCGGGCAGCAACAAGATGTACCAGGATCTGAAGACCAGGTTTTGGTGGACACGGATGAAAAGAGAAATCGCAAAGTACGTATCTGAATGTGATACGTGTCGGCGTGTGAAAGCCGACCATATGTGTAAAGCCGGACAGCTGCAACCATTGAACATTCCAGCGTGGAAGTGGGAGGATATCAGCATGGACTTCATAGTCGGGTTACCTCTCACGTCTCACAAACATGAATCGATTTGGGTGATAGTTGATCGACTAATCAAGTCGGCTCATTTTATCCCCGTACATACAAAGTACGTGGCCAAGCAATATGTGGAGCTGTACATTGCAAAGATCTTGTGCTCGCACGGCGTCCCCCACTCCATTATTTCAGATCGCGGTGCGCTGTTCGTCGCTCGGTTTTGGGAACAGCTGCACGCGTCATTGGGGACCAAACTGATCCGAAGCTCCGCGTATCACCCGCAGACGGATGGACAAACTGAACGGGTGAATCAAGTGATTCAAGACATGCTACGCGCTTGTGCCATCCACCACGGCAAGAATTGGGACGATCACTTGCCATTGGTGGAATTTTCTTACAACAATGGCTATCAAGCTAGCATCAAGATGGCGCCGTATGAAGCTCTCTACGGCCGGAAATGCCGCACACCTCTCAACTGGTGCGAGTCCGGCAAGCGAGTTATCTACGGCATTGAACTTGTGAATGAGGCTGAAGAACGAGTGCGAGTAATACAAGCCAACCTCAAGGTTGCTCAATCTCGTGAGAAGAGCTATGCGGATAAAAGACGCTGACCTCTCCACTTCGACATCGGGGATCATGTTTATGTCCGTGTGTCTCCGATGAAGGGAGTCCATCGTTTCGGAGTGAAGGGTAAACTTGCACCATGGTTCATTGGTCTATTCGCCGTCATTGAAAGATGCGGACCTGTTGCCTATCGCTTGGATCTACCGGCGTCGCTCGCAGGGATTCACAACGTCTTCCTTATCTCTCAGCTGAGGAAGTGCCTCAATCCCTCTGCTGAAATCCGACCTGAAGACATAGAAGTTCTTCAACCGGACCTCACGTACACGGAGTATCCAATCCGGATTATCAATGAAAAGACTCATGCAACAAGAAACTGGACCTTATGGTTCTACAAGGTCTTGTGGAGCAACCATACCGCTGATAGGCGACATGGGAAAGCGAGGACTATCTCCGAACATATTATCCGGACTTGCTATCATCGTATACCTGGTAAAGTTTTCCCCACTTTGCTTTTCCTTTGGAATCTCAGGACGAGATTCTTTTAAGGGGGAAGGATGTAAAATCACCAAAAGTGGTAGCAAGAAAATTCAGCTCATGTAAACTTATCAAAAATGAGGGGAATTAAAACTTTGAATTATAATGGTGTAAGTTCAAAGTTTGGGCTTAGACTTCCCAAAAACATCCAAACATGGAGATCTAACTGCACAGCTTGGATCTTCATACACCAAATATTCAACCTTCCAAATTTAAGTTCATTTGGAGAAGTTTCAATATTTGTTTGGGATTAAAAGGAGAAAACCCTCTAATCTGAATTTCAAATTCAGTTTCAAATTCCAATTCCCACAATTTGCAAATCTGGTTCCACAAATGTGTTCTCCACATTTGAATGAGCAGCCATGCCAAAAATTGGAAACTTTGGAGCTGGTTTGCTATGTTTTTGGGACAATACAAAATGGAGAATTCAAATGCATTTCAAATTCAAATGATCAAATGCAATTCAACTTTCACACCAGAATTCAAATCATTTGAATTCAGAAAGTTTAAACCATGACTTGGTGTGAAAGTTTAGCCTTAAATGTTGAGTTGCTGGGGAGGAAATATCAGTGGAAAATTGGGAAAAAAATTAGAGGTGGTGGGACCTCTTTGTCAGCCACACAGGTGATCTGCCGCCTCTGTTTTCATCGTCCGATCGCCGAGACGCCGCCTGCTCCCAGCGAAAACCCGCTCCCAAGGACTCCACTGCGCCACCTCCTGGTTTCCTCAATCGACAGCCGC
Source organism: Neostapfia colusana (assembly GCA_030760725.1). Classification (NCBI taxonomy): domain Eukaryota; kingdom Viridiplantae; phylum Streptophyta; class Magnoliopsida; order Poales; family Poaceae; genus Neostapfia; species Neostapfia colusana. The sequence goes on along the minus strand of JASWHV010000019.1, from coordinate 22,865,481 downwards.
TTCAATACCCTACGTTCACAGCAACGAAGTCGTTCTTCACTCTCTCGGTTGCTCGCCGCTCCCTCCGCTCTCTCTCCCCCGAGAAACTGCCTTCGCGCCATTTCTGTTTCTCCCTCGCCCACGCTCACCCGAGCTCGGATGATCGAGCTCCCAGCAGTGAAAAGAAGCGCAAGTGTGTGCTCCAGCCTCTACCGTTCTCCCACCTAAGTTCCCTAGCTCGTGCTACGCACAAGCCAACAATTGGTGCCGGCGTTCGGAGGTGCCCGGCGAAACCACGTTCGGTTCACCGTGGTCAGCGTGCTACCGCCAGTTTAGCCACCCCTTCCATACACAATAAAGGTGTGTTGTTGTCCGTAGTTCGTGTTGCCGAAAGCCTCATGTCAATTGATCAACCGGTTAGTGAGAATTTTGGGATTTACCAAACCCTAGTTCATAGCGACCCCTCTCGTTCTACGATTAAATTCTTCACACAGCAGTAGCTAGAACTCCTTCTGGTCTAGAAAAAGCTTCGCTAGATCCCTGCGGTCCTTTTCGCTCAAACAGCGCCAGAAACCATCAAGAACTGAAGGAGTTCTCCGAGTTTTTGTCGTCGCCGGCATTTTGCGGACTCGGGTCGCCGGTGAGGTCCCCTCTCCGGTGGTTTCCATGGAGAGCGGGCTATGGGTCGATGTTGTCCATGCGACACTGGTGCTTTTAGAGCAAACCCTAGTCCAAAAGACCCACTGTCAAGGGTGAATGAGGTCGCCGAAGTAAGGTCCGACATGGTCACCGGTGCAAGCACCGTTCCGGCCGTTGTCATCAGCTCCCGACCCCACCATCGTGTTCAGCACGATGTAGAACTCACAGGCGGTGAGTTTGAAGAAGTTTGGACCACGGGAACCCCGTCCCGGCGAGCCTCGCCGGCGTGCGCCGCCGCGGAAGACGTGGGCAGCACGAGGAAGACGAAGGAGGGCCGGGTCCCACTGGTCAGCCTCTGTATACGCGCGGGGATCGGTCTGTGGCACCAGATCCGGTGTGGCTGAGCGGGAAATAACCCCGTGGCCTCGGTATTGCCGTTATCTGAATGGATAACGCCACGGGTGGGGCCCACAGAATTTAAACATTTTCTGATTTTCCTAATACAGTTCAAACTTTGAAGACCCATAACTTTGTGTAGAAAACTCCAAAAAGGGTGGGACCAATTTTGATGGAATCCTCATGAGGAGTGCTTCACATAGGAACAAATTGATTTCTATGAAAATGCCCAGAAATTTCTGTAGAATTGTTTATATTAAATCACTTAGGGATTTATTACAGGAGCAATTCTTTATGAAATATTCCCAAATTTGGGCAGCTAGTCCTTTTCATAGTTACCGATCTCCAGTAAAAAGTTGGCTTCATTGGAGTTCATTTGATAGGCTGAACTGCCTTCTCAAGTTCAGCCTTTATTTGAAAATTCCAATTAAAACAGAAACTATTTCAGAACTCCTGTCCAACTTCCAAAATTCATATCTCTCTGCTGGTAGCTCCAAAATTGGTGAAACAAATTTTGCTAGAACCAGGGAGACTTACCCTGATCAGTTCTTCCACTTTTAGCTATGTCAAAACTTCTGATTTGGGCTCAAAATTCAGAGAAACCTTGTGCTTGTGGGAATTTTGGAGACCACGATGTGCAATGACATTTCTCCAAATTTTGCTCAGATCATCCTTAGAGAGTCTAATATCCACTGTAAAAATCTCAAAGCCAATTAAGGATCCTAAATAGCAGTAGATATGAATAGAAGTTCAATTCTTATAAGTCCTTAATACTTACACATATATTTTGTTACATTTCATAATAGTGACCGAAGTTGAGGACACACCGGAGCCTTTGGACGTCCTCCCACCAGAAGCTGACTTCCCAATTAACTCGCAACCAGGCAAGCCCTGGTTTGCACTTAAGTACCATTTATAAAGCTTTTTATTTGTATCACTTATGTCTAGGGTGAATGCTTGCATTAGAGTTAGGGTGATTGAAACCCCACTTGCATAACCTTTTAAATCCTATAAAGGGTTGGGTAGTTTAAAAAATCGATGAGTAGAGAATGCCATGCTAATGTTTAGGATCTCGGTAGAAGTCGAGATAGTATTTATCACACGGAATGAGAAGAGGTAGAAAATTGCTTGAGTTCTGAAAATGAGACCCAGCAGGGGGGATAGGATGCAGCGAGCAGAGGTCTCACGTGCTTAGCCCTTTTGGTGTCGGTTGAGGACCGTCCGTGTGCGGCCCTGCTGGACAAGTATCGAACAGTACCGGATGCATACTGGCATATGGGAACCAGGAAACCAATGTAATTGGGTAACCTGGGTGCCGAGGTTTACCCAACCGTAAATAGGAGTGGGTTGAGGGTAGCAAGGTGTAAATCTGCTGGTGGGCACAGTCACGCTCCATGCGGGGAACTCCGCCCGTTACGGATGGACCGGTTCGGCATTTGGGTTGCCTTTGAAAGGTTGTTGCATACAACAGAGTAGGAAGGGGTGTGGAATCACGCTTCTGAAAGTGGGTGTATGTGACGTGTTATCCGGATGTGTCTTGATTGCAATAACCGTCCCTCGCAGTTATTTGAGTAACCACTTATTCACTGCGTTGTGACGTTGTAAGAAGTGAAATAAGCGAACTGAAAATGCTGCATTGAATTATTAATGTCTTGAAACCTTGTTTGCTGTAGTTATAGAGCTAATTAAGTTTATATTCCACTTTGGGCATCACCACATCGGAGGAAAGCGTTTCTTGTTTGATTGTGGACTTCCGATGTGAGGGCTGCCTAAGGCTCATTAAACTGTTGCTATAAAACTGAAAGTAAGGATCAACATGTAGGCGTGTCTTTATTGCAAAGTCCTTCTTCCTATTTTACACATCCTTGCATGTAGAGTTCCATGCCTAGGGTTGTCGGTTAAGCCCTGCTGATCCTTCGTGCTCACGGTTGCAATATTTGAGCTGTGTGCAGGTGAGAGTTATGAGGAAGGTTCCGAGGACGAGGCGATGCCCCCATCGGGGTACAAGGCCGAGCTGGAGCCCTGCACGCCATCGTGATCTCCGGTTACTTGCTGCTACTGTGTAGCGTCCCCGGGCCGGACGGCTGCACTTTTGCATAGTTAGTATGAGAGGCCATCTACGTATAATACTTTCGCTGTTAATTAGGTTTTGTAAAAGACTTCCCATGTTCTATATTAAATAAAAGTTTGTATGTTGTTCTTAATTCTTTTCGTGTGTGCTGTTGGGTGCAGCATCGCACGGCACCACCCTCTGCGATCCCGGAGTGGGCGAACCACGGGGTGGTCCCCACAGTGGAGAGCTGAAATGTTTCCGGAAAGACGGAGATGGCATCCTATGGTTCAAGAACCGGATTGTCATACCCCGTAACTCAGAGTTATGGAAGAAAATCTTTGACGAGGCTCACTTGTCAAAGTTTTCTATTCACCCCAGCAGCAAGAAAATATATTAAGAACTCAGAAACAAGTTTTGGTGGACACGAATGAAGCGGGAGATCGCAAAGTACGTGTCCGAGTGTGATACATGTCGAAGGGTGAAGGCAGACCTCATGAGAAAACCGGGACTGCTACAACCACTGCGCGTTCCTGCCTGGAAGTGGGAAGATGTGAGAATGGACTTCATCGTTGGTTTACCCATCACATTTCAGAAGCATGATTCAGTGTGGGTGATTGTTGACCTGCTCGCCAAGGTTGCCCATTTTATCCCGGTCAACACCAACTACAACGCCAAGAAGTATGCTGAATTGTACATCTCACAGATCCTTTGCTTGTACGGCGTACCCCGCACCATATTATCGGATCGGGGCACTTTATTTGTGTCTCGTTTTTTGGAGCAGCTACATGCTTCTTTGGGGATGAAACTGATCCGTAGTTCAGCATACCACCTGCAGACGGATGGGCAAACCGAGCGGGTGAATCAAATTTTAGAAGATATGTTACGGGCTTGTGCTATCAACCACGGTAGGAATTGAGATGATCACTTACCGTTACCCAAGTTATCGTACAACAATGGGTACCAAGCCAGCATCAAGATGGCCCCCTATGAGGCGCTATACGGAAGAAAATGCCGCACACCACTCAATTGGTGTGAGTCTGGCGAAAGGATCACCTTCGGGATTGATCTTGTCAACAATGCGGAGGAAAAGGTTCAGCTGATTCAAGCAAACCTAAAAGCCGCCCAATCCCGACAAAAACAGTATGCGGACCGGAGAAGACGTCCTTTACAATTTGAAGTCGGGGATCACGTGTATCTACGTGTCTCCAATGAAGGGCGTGAACGAATTTGGGGTGAGAGGAAAGTTGGCACCCCGATTCATCGGTCCATTCCAGATTGTGGAAAGATGTGGGTCAGTTGCATACCGGCTAGAATTACCGGCAACACTCTCTGGTGTGCACGACGTATTTCATATTTCTCAGCTGAGGAAGTGTCTTAAGCTATCAACTACCATTCAGCTCAAGGATATTGAAGAACTGAAACCGGATCTCACGTATCAGGGGGAACAAGTTAAGATAATTGATGAAAAGGCCTGAACCACATGCAACCGTACGTTGTGGTTCTACAATGTTCTATGGAGTAATCACTCCGTGACGGGACCCCGCCGTCCCGATCACTCACGGGGACGGGGCACCTTGCCCGGGAATCGCATTGGGTGGTGCCGTGTTAGGTGGCACCTAACAGCACACACATAAGGAACAATGTATTACATAAATCAAAGGCGGAAGCTTACAATTGTTTTTCATAAATAATTTACAAAAAATAGCTACAGCGGAAGTCTATACACAACTCACGTTGAATATCTAAGAAGCACTTGAAAAGAGGTCCAGCCCGCGGACTCCTCTCGCTAGCAAAACTAAAACATAGCAGCGGCTAGGTTCTCCAAGTGTGACGTGACTCGGAAGTTCCCGAGTCTCACCAGATAACCTTCTTTATAGCGTCGAAGTTTACCTGCAAAACCACTTATATAGCAAGAGTGAGCACAAAGGCTCAGCAAGACTTAACCGTCTCTCCTAAGACATGAAACTCTACATGAAAGTAACCTAAGACTTGAGCCTGTCATTTGCGAAAAGACTCGCCTATGAGTTCATCCTTAACTTTCAGATTTTAGCCATAATAGTAGTGACCTTGCGCCCAGCAACATTGGAACTCCGCAATCAAACAAAAAACGATTCATTCCAATGTCACTTGTCCCAAGGTGGAAAAATAACTTTAGTTTGCTCTATCTCTACTTCAAACAGGGTTTACATGCAACTTAACATAATCATAACAGCAATTATACTTTTGCAAACTGTTTCCACACAAGTTGATTACTACGTCACATTGGAGCAAGCGGTACTCAATAACCGCGAGGGATGGTGATTCGAATCAAACACTACCCGGATAACTCGACACATACGCCCGCCTCTGAAGACCCAACTCTGGCGTCCTTCATTAAGTCATATGTGGCAACCTTTCTCAGGACACTAAACTGTAGAACCGGTCGCGCCGTCTCGGCTCATAGGTCTAACGAGACGATGTGGTATGCCTCTACAATCCAGTGAACCTGGTACATCAGTTTCCTGGTTCCCATATATCAGTAAGCATCCGGTACACAACTCAATACTTGCTCCTGTACGCGGCACACGCATCGGTCCTTAACCGACACAGGCAGAGCTACTCGACCAAGACCTCGTCTTGTCGCTGCCTAACCCCCCTGCCCAGTCTTGTCTTTAGAAATGTAAACTTTAGTTTGCTTCCTTTCCCAACCACACTTATGACATTCTGAACTATAGCTCGCGAGTAGATTCCAACTACTCGTCTACTACCGGATGCCCTAGTCTATTTAGCATGGCCTTATTCTACAACGATGACACAATTCTACCCTTGACCTCAGGGTTCATGTTTGGTTATGCAAGTGGAGTATAAAACATCCTTGACCTGATGCACATACAAACTTTGACCAATAGTAGTGAACAAAAAGAAAACTTTAACAACAACTTAAATGCAAACCGGGGCTTGCCTTAGTTTTGCAGGTGACTAAAGTCAGAGATGTATGAAGTTAGTTTCTGATGACTTGAATCTTAACCCCTGCCTTCTTGCTCCTTGATCAAATCCTCACTTATCCACGTTTAATCACTACACGTTATGAATATGCATACATGTTTAATTATAAAACTTTTGTTAACAAGTGCTAAATACAAGTTTAAAACTGGAACTCTGTTTAAGAATTTAAAATAACACTGGGGTTAGTGGTTTGGGTGTGTGGTTAAGTACTAGGATCAAATGATGAGTGGAGTTCATCACTTGGATGTTGATTACCTAACTGGTTGAACAGAACACTACCGATCCAGGGCTCCAATGGAGCTGGAAACTTTCTTGTGAGTTCCTTGTCACAAGAATGTCCTCTGGATCCAAATTAAGAATATTTCACTAAGTAGATCACCCAGAACAATTCCCTAAGCATTTAGGCAAAAAGGAATTACTTCTGAATAAATTTGCACTTTCATGCAAATTCAAGTGAACTACAATTTCATACATAGCTCAGGAAGTATGCCTGACTTTTCCTAGGATTTTTGGAGCTAAGGAATGCCCAGAACTGAATTTCCATGTTTTGGAAATTCTCTGAAAATGTTTCTGTATTCATGTGAATACAGGAACTTGAAATCAGAATTACCCTAAATAAATCAACCCCAAATGAGCTGAAATTTTTACAGGGGTTTCCTAATAGCCTAAATAATATCCTGGCAAAATTTGGGGATTTTTGGATGAACCAAACTCCCTCAAAAATTCTTTTGCTGAAACGTTTTAAAGCATTTTCAGAATTTTCTATTGGATTTCATGCAAATTGGGTTGCATATTTGGATTGAGTTTTTCATCCCGAATCCAAGCCAATTTGAATCACTAAATTTGAAGCTCCCTAGCAAAAGTTATGAGGTTCTAAAGTTTGAACTAAATCTGGAAATTCAAACTAATCGGAAAATATTCAAACTCTGACTGTGGGTCCATCCTACACGTGTCAGCCGCTGGAACTGAGCCATACGGGGCCACAGACCCGTTCCCGCGTTGTCACAGACCGATCTGAGGCCGCAAAAAATCCCGCACGCTTAAACCTAGCTGCTGACGAGTGGGGCCGACCCCTCCTTCGTCTTCCTACGGCTCCTGCGCGACCCCGCCGCCGGGCTCGCCGGAGCTCTCGCCGGGAAGGGGTTCCAGTCCTCGGAACTTGTTGATTTTCGCCACCACTGCATATTTTCGCGCAAGGAACACGTTGCCGGCCTTACCTCCGATCGAAGATGGCCGGGACCCTAGGCGCGACGGTGACAGTGACCGCGGCAACTCCGGCAACGTCCCTAGGGCGCGGTGCCACACAAAACGCTGCGTCGTTTGCTCCTAAAGCACCAGTGAGTCGTGGGCATGCTTTACAGGGACTTAGTTTGGAGCGGAAACGGCTCTAAATAGGTCCCCACCATGCGTCCGAGGTGGATTTTCCGACGGCAGTGAAAAACACGGCGTTCTACGGCTAAGGTTGATGAAAACAAGCAGCAGTTGGACGAGGAGGACCGTCGGAGTCTACAGAACATGCCCGAAGCTCATAACTGGAAACGACTAACCATAGGAGCCTAATTTTCGGATTTTGGCATGGCGGCCCGAAGAACCCGCCATTGAGAAACCTCAAATTCCGGCCAGGTGGTCCTACGAAATGATCCTGAACTCGGTGGACAGCAAGGGGAGGTGGTAACCAACATTATTCGTGGCTTTGTTGGGCGTGAAACACCGGAGAGACTTGGCTCGGAGTGAAGCCGCCGAGGTCAGTCCGCCGGGGAGGAAACGGCTTGCCGAGGCGATTGTAGCCCGTTGTACCCTCGGAGCCGGCTCTGACAGGCTTAAGGGAGCGTGGCGACGCAGCTTCCGAGTTTGCCCGGTTGTCACGGCTAAGGGAGACGATGGCCGATGGGAAACCGAGCGTGAGTACGCGGCGGCGGCAAAAACAGTCACGGGACTTGGTGCAACGAAGAGAGAAAGGACCAGGAGTGTTTATCCACTGAGAGGGGGTGCACCCGATGATCTTTTCTCCACTCGGCGCCCTGATCGTGAGAACCGCGAGACGTCGGTTTACCGAGCAGCTCGGTGGCGTGCTGTGGCATGTCTGCTTCGGCCTCGGTCTGAACAGAGCAAAAGGTTTTTTTCGGTTGAAAGTCTCCTCCATTTTCAGTCCATGACATGTGGGTCCACAGCTCCTCTCTGCCCCCAAAAGATCTCCAAATTTTGACACATTGTAAATTCAGCTATGAGGGATCCAAATTCAAAAGCCAATTTGCCATTTGACAATTTGTGCCAGAGTTTCAAATTTAAATTCAAATTTGGAATAAATTTACAAGCCCCTTTGATATATCTATGAAAGCACTTCCAAATTTGCCCAAAGTTTGCCTTGCCCATAATTTGAACCTAAAGAATTCAATTATGCCCTCTGATGCTTCAGTTGGCCATTGCAAATACGACTTCTTAAACAACAGTTTGACTTTCCTCTTTTGAAAATGCCCTTCTTCTTTCTGAAGTGACCCTCTTAATTCAAACAGAATTCAAAGCTTTATTGCACATGCCAACACTTTCATGAGTAAACAAAAGTTTTTGCAAGTCCCATTTCTTGTATATAAACTCAACTTCATTCATAGCTCAAGTTTTCTACTTACAAGTTTTGGGACTTTTACATTCCTCCCCCCTTAAAAAGAATCTCGCCCCGAGATTCATGATTAAGGACAAAGTGGAGAGGACAACTACTCAACATAAGCCTCTAACAACTACGGATGATTGCGTTGCAAATAATCCTCGCTTTCCCATGTAGCTTCCTCGGACGTGTGATTTTCCCATAGCACCTTGAAAAATCGCAGCGTCCGATTTCTGGTTTCGCCAGTCTTTTCATCAATTATCCGGGTTGGATGCTCAACATATGTGAGGTCCGGCTTCAAATCTGCTATGCTTTCCGTGAGAATCTCCGTCGGAACTTTCAAACACTTCTTCAACTGAGATATGTGGAAGACGTTATGAACTCCGGCTAAGGCTGCCGGCAACTCCAAACGGTATGCCATGGGTCCACACCTTTCAATGATAGCGAAGGGACCGATAAAACGTGGAGCTAATTTCCCTTTCACTCCGAATCGGTGAATGCCCTTCATAGGAGATACGCGGCAGGTATACGTGGTCTCCAACTTGAAAGTTCAGAGGACGACGTCTCTTATCCGCATAGCTCTTTTGCCTGGATTGAGCGGATTTAAGATTTGCTTGAATAAGCCTTACCCGCTCTTCTGCTTCATTTACGAGATCAATCCCGTAAATTACCCTCTCGCCAGATTCACACCAGTTCAAGGGTGTGCGGCACTTCCGGCTGTAGAGAGCTTCATAAGGTTCCATTTTTATGCTCGTTTGAAAACCGTTGTTATACGAGAACTCCGCCAACGGTAAGTGATCATCCCAGCTCTTACCGTTGTGGATGGCACACACCCTTAGCATATCTTCAAGGATTTGATTCACCCTCTCCATTTGCCCATCGGTTTGAGGGTGATATGCGGAGCTTCGAATCAGTTTAGTTCCCAAGGATGCGTGTAGCTGTTCCCAAAAGCGGGACACGAACAGCGATCCTCTGTCGGACACAATGGTACGGGGCACTCCATGCAAGCATAAGATTCGCGCTATGTATAACTCCGCATACTGCTTGGCGCTGTAGTTGGTATGCACCGGAACGAAACGTGCTGATTTGGTTAATCGGTCCACGATTACCCAAATCGAATCATGGTGGTGGGAGGTCATCGGCAACCCAACGATGAAATCCATACTTAAGTCTTCCCACTTCCATGCCGGTATTTGTAGCGGTTGCAATAGGCCCGACTTCTTCACGTGGTCGGCCTTAACTCTTCGACACGTATCACATTCTGAAACATATTTCGCAACTTCACGTTTCATACGTGTCCACCAAAACTTCTTCCGGAGGTCTTGATACATTTTGTTGCTGCCAGGATGAATAGAAAATTTGGATAAGTGAGCCTCATCCAAAATTTTCTTCCGCAGCCTCATATCACGGGGTACAACTATCTGGTCCTTGAACCACAAGGTATCTTCATCATCTAACAGGAAACATTTCATCTCCCCGTTCTTCAACCTCCTTTTGATATGAGCCATGCCCTTGTCTTGCTTTTGAGCTTTCATAACCTCCTCTCTTATTGTGGGTATGAGAGCTAGGTTATGTAGGGCTCCATACGGAACCAAGTAGAGACTTGGTTCTTCCTCTTCTATCGGTGTAATGGTCAGGTTATGAATATGAGACTTCCGTCTGAGTGCATCGGCAACCACATTTGCCTTGCCCGGATGATAATGAATTTCCATCTCATAGTCCTTGATCAACTCCAACCATCTCCGTTGTCGCATATTCAACTCTTTCTGAGTGAATATGTACTTCAAGCTTTTGTGGTCGGTGTAGAGATGAACCAGATTTCCCAATAGGTAATGTCTCCACATCTTCAAAGCTAATACCACGGCAGCAAGCTCGAGATCATGAGTTAGATAATGTTTCTCATGATTCCGTAATTGCCGTGATCCATATGCGACCACGCGTCCTCCTTGCATGAGTACACAACCGAGCCCAATGCCGGATGCATCACAATAAACATCAAAAGGCTTGGTTGTATCCGGTTGAGCTAGAACCGGGGCTGTTGTGAGGTGTTTCACCAACGCTTGAAAAGCTTCCTCACATGGCTTGCTCCAATCATATTTGATGCCCTTCTTCAGTAGCTCCATCATAGGTTTGGAGATTTTTGAGAAGCTCGGGATGAACCTCCGGTAATATCCCGCCAAACCCAAGAAGCTACGAACTTCATGGACTGATGTTGGAGACTTCCACTTCAGCACTTGCTCAATCTTGCTTGGATCAACAGTAATACCTTCCGCCGAAATAATATGTCCAAGAAATGACACTTGATTGATCCAGAATTCACATTTACTAAACTTTGCATAGAGCTTGTGATCTCTAAGTCATTGGAGCACAATATGCAAATGTTTAGCGTGTTCTTCTTCAGATTTGGAATAGACCAAGATGTCATCGATGAATACCACGACGAACTGATCCAGCTCTGGCATGAACACCGAGTTCATAAGATACATAAAGTGAGCCGGAGCATTGGTCAACCCAAATGACATGACAACATACTCATAGAGTCCATATCTTGTCGAGAATGCTGTTTTCGGGATATCTTCCTCTCGAATCTTGATTTGATGATATCCCGACCTTAAGTCCATCTTGAAGAAGACTTTAGCACCCACTAGCTGATCAAAGAGGATATCAATTCGTGGTAGTGGATACTTGTTCTTTATTGTCACAGCATTTAAAGGACGATAATCGACGCATAGCCTCAACGTCTCATCCTTCTTTTTCACAAATAAAGCTGAGCAACCCCATGGTGATGAACTTGGACGAATGAACCCCTTGTCCATCAGATATTTGAGTTGCTCCTTCAGCTCGGCTAATTCATTCGGAGCCATTTTGTATGGTCTCCGAGAGATTGGCATGGTTTCCCGGTATCAACTCTATTTTGAATTCTACCTCGCGCTCAGGTGGTAAGCCTGGAAGATCTTCGGGAAACACGTCCGGATATTCACGGACTACCGGAATGTCTTCTAACTTGCAAGCCTCGGCATTACATACTTCCGGGTCTTTGGAAACCGCTTCGCCGAGGTACAATGTTTGAGGCCCGTGAAGTGGAGAGTCCAAGTGAACACTCCTGTTCTCGTTGTCCACAATAGCCTTATGGAAGGTCAGCCATGATATTCCCAATATTGCATTGATCCCTTGGTCTTCGAGAATAATAAGGGTGGTAGGATAAATTTTTCCACCCAAACAGAGTGGTGCTCGAGAGATGACTTCATTAGTGGATATGTCTCCACCTGGCGAATGAATAAGGTATGAACCTTTAGTGATAGTGGTGGATATCTGGTCCCGGACCACCGTTGCCCTGCTAATGAAGTTATGTGTTGCACCAGAGTCGAATAAAATGACAACCGGCTTGTCATTTAAGGTGAACCTGCCGGCAAGAACAGGTCCTCCCTTCGGCAGGTCATCGACTGACACATAATTAACCGTCCCCACTTTGGACATAGCTTTTCTTGGTTGTCCAAGATCACTCCTGGGAACTGGACCCGCAGCCATAAGGTTGCTGCTCGGTTCAGTTGCTTCATTGACGTTCAGTTCATTGTCAATACGAAGTAGGACAGCACTCGGTTCAACTGGGAAATCACCTTGATCATCTTCAATCTCTTGAGGGAAATAATATTATGATGCACCTTGTTGATTCTGAGGTGCAGGAGAAATAAGTCGCTGCTGCGGTGGAGGTGAATAAGACCTCTGTGGAGTATACGAGTCATCATACTCAAAGAATGGCTGCACTCTTTGTGGAACCTCTGGACCGGAAGGTGAGCGGATTACCCACCGATACTTCTGAGGCAGATAATTGCATTCATCCTGTGATGAGTCCCTCTCCCTCTTCTCTTTAAGGTAGAGGTTGGAATAATATTCCTGAGTGATAGCACAACTAACAAACTCATCAAAATTCTCTTGGCTAACTTGAGCCAATTCACATCGCAGCCTAGCGGTCAGCCCTCGGTAGAAATGATAACCCTTCAAAGATGGTGATTTCACATAGTCAGGGACATATTGAGCTAAGCAATTGAATTCCCTTGCATACTCAATAACACTCATGCCCCCTTGCTTCAGACTCCAGAATGCATCCAGACTGGTTTGCATTATGCCCGCAGGGATGAAACGAGCACAAAATGCAGTCTGGAACTCCGCCCATGTGACACGATGCCCGGCTGGTTGTACAGCAAGGTACTCTGCCCACCATGCTCCAGCAAAACCGTGAAGCTGCTGAGCGGCATATAGAGTCTTCGAGAAGTCATCACATTGGATCAACCCAAACTTGGACTCAATGACACGTAACCAGTGATTTGCTTCACAATGGTCAGCCGCCTCAGAAAATACCGGCGGTTGTGTCGCCAAGAAATCCAGATACGTGTTCAGGTTGGCATGTGACGTTGAGCTTCTCGATGTATGCCTTGCTGAACTAGAGTTTGGAGAGTTTCATTCATCTTCGCCATAATCTCAGCCAATCCGGTTGGTGATGGCTCTTGTGATGAAGTCGAGTCATTCCCACCTCGACTTGAACCTCCAATCTCCATTTGAGGATGTGTGCGTACCATACTGCACGAAACAAAATTTTGAGTCAATCAAAATTCTATCCCAGTAGTAAGTAAAGATAAATAGAACATGAACATGTCATGAACTTTATGAAAGCATAACCACATTCATGTTTAAACAAATCTTAAGTACGCTAAACTAATCAGCGGGACTACCCTGACCAGTTCACACAAACTCCACATTTTACTCAAGTTATCTACAGATTTTTGACTTGAGTTCAATACCAAAGTTTTAGTAAACTTCAGTATATTTTAAACGGTGTATCATAGGCTCCTTAAGGATTTTTCTACAGGAAGTTATGGCTTAAAAACAGAAAGGTCCAGAGAGGTTTTTGCTACTGTCCTGGTTCTGAACAGTTTGCCTTCAACTGGACTCTTCACCAACTTAACCTGTGATTTTGCTCTGGAGGTCTACAAAGAAGTTGTAGAGCACCTGAAATCTTTCCAGAACTGTATCAGACACCTTAATTGGGTAAATCTACTCAGAGTTATGCTCTGTTAAAATCCAGCAAGAATTTCTGCCAGAAACAGAGCACTCTGTTTTTGAAAACTTGGACGCCTAGCCATGCTCTCATTTGAATCTTAGCTCAAAATAAGAGTTTAGTAACTAATACTTGTTTCAAACTTCCATTTTTAGTTGCAAGTTAGTCCATGAATCATTTCTTCATAGGAAGTGGATTATATGTTTAGTACGGTGTCGATGCACCGTAAGACTCATGTCGGTACTACGTTACCTCACCAAAGAAAATCCTAAACCGGATTACACCGGCATATACGCATGATCAGTGGCACTAAGACGGTCTCTCGCACACGTGTACTACACGGGATACGTACGTGGTTAGTACCTGCAGAAGACCACTCAATAGTGGTGCACTCAAAGGTTGTTTCATTTCAGGCAGTACAATAATTGAAAGTAAATACAAACGCCCGTATCATTGTCATACGGCCGTCCTTGAGTTAAGTCACGTCTCAAGGCACGTGATCGTGTTTCAACACCACACGACGGGGAACCTGAGTAGATCATGAACAGGTAGTCATGGTTGGGAATGTTATCAACCCAACGGATACCACCTACTGCCCTGCAGGGCACGCCGATGGCAAGCGCTGCGTATGTCCTCATGGGCTATTTCCAGACGAACACACTATCGCGTTACTGACCACACGATGGGGTCCCCACTTACTTTCCTAATGCACGCTAGGGATCAGCGTTTCATATGAACTCAGGAACATGAAGAGTCCAAAAGTTTCATATTGACGTCCCACACCAAGCTGTGAGACCTATCCCTGAACCACTTTCCTCGTCATGGGAGCTAACCGAAATTGAACCGCTTTCGGTGCCGTTCCTTACCATGCTTACCAGAGCGTTGGTGCGTCGTTACATAATCAAAATTCAGAATTATAACACGTAAGTTGGTTTTGCCACTTTAAGTAACTGTACTACTATAGTCCTTATGTGGGCCTAATACCTTTTCCTCACCGTATCCTAAGTTTTTGTCGTAATACAATCCTTATTCCGTGCGCTATTACCAATGCGGCTCTGATACCATGCTGACGGGACCCCGCCGTCCCGATCACTCACGGGGACGGGGCACCTTGCCCGGGAATCGCATTGGGTGGTGCCGTGTTAGGAGGCACCCAACAGCACACACATAAGGAACAATGTATTACATAAATCAAAGGTGGAAGCTTACAATTGTTCTTCGTAAATAATTTACATAAAATAGGTACAGCGGAAGTCTATACACAACTCACATTGAATATCTAAGAAGCACTCGAAAAGAGGTCCACCCCGCGGACTCCTCTCGCTAGCAACACGAAAACATAGCAGCGGCTAGGTTCTCCAAGTGTGACGTGACTCGGAAGTTCCCGAGTCTCACCGGACAACCTTCTTTATAGCGTCAAAGTTTACCTGCAAAACCACTTATATAGCAAGAGTGAGCACAAAGGCTCAGCAAGACTTAACCGTCTCTCCTAAGACATGAAACTCTACATGAAAGTAACCTAAGACTTGAGCCTGTCATTTGCGAAAAGACTCGCCTACGAGTTCATCCTTAACTTTCAGATTTTAGCCATAATAGTAGTGACCTTGCGCCCAGCAATATTGGAACTCCACAACCAAACAAGAAACGCTTCATTCCAATGTCACTTGTCCCAAGGTGGAAAAATAACTTTAGTTTGCTCTATCTCTACTTCAAAAAGGATTTTCATGCAACTTAACATAATCATAACAGCAATTATACTTTTGCAAACTGTTTCCACACAAGTTGATTACTACGTCACAACATGGGAGCAAGCGGTACTCAATAACCGTGAGGGACGGTGATTCAAATCAAACATACCCAGATAACTCGACACATACGCCCGCCTCTGAAGACCCAATTCTGGCGCCCTTCATTACGTCGTATGTGGAAACCTTTCTCAGGACAGTAAACTGTAGAACCGGTCGCGCCGTCTCGAGCTCATAGGTCAAACGAGACGATGTGGTATGCCTCTACAATCCAGTGAACCTGGTACATCGGTTTCCTGGTTCCCATATCAGTAAGCATCCAGTACACAACTCAATACTTGATCCTGTACCCGGCACACGCATCGGTCCTTAACCGACACAGGCAGAGCTACTAGACCAAGACCTCGTCTTGTCGCTGCCTAACCCCCCTGCCCGGTCTCGTCTTTAGAAATGTAAACTTTAGTTTGCTTCCTTTCCCAACCACACTTATGACATTCTGAACTATAGCTCGCGAGTAGATTCCAACTACTCGTCTTCTACCAGATGCCCTAGTCTATTTAGCATGGCCTTATTCTACAGCGATGACACAATTCTACCCTTGACCTAAGGGTTCATGTTTGGTTATGCAAGTGGAGTATAAAACATCCTCGACCTGATGCACATACAAATTTTGACCAATAGTAGTGAACAAAAAGAAAACTTTAACAAAAACTTAAATGCAAACCGGGGCTTGCCTTGATTTTGCAGGTGACTAAAGTCAGAGATGTATGAAGTTAGTTTCTGATGACTTGAAGCTTAACCCCTGCCTTCTTGCTCCTTGATCAAATCCTCACTTATCCACGTTTAATCACTACACGTTATGAATATGCATACATGTTTAATTATAAAACTTTTGTTAACAAGTGCTAAATACATGTTTAAAACTGGAACTCTGTTTAAGAATTTAAAATAACACTGGGGCTAGTGGTTTGGGTGTGTGGTTAAGTACTAGGATCAAATGATGAGTGGAGTTCATCACTTGGATGTTGATTACCTAACTGGTTGAACAGAACACTACCGATCCAGGGCTCCAATGGAGCTGGAAATTTTCTTGTGAGTTCCTTGTCACAAGAAAGTCCTCTGGATCAAAATTCAGAATATTTCACTAAGTAGATTATCCAGAACAATTTCCTAAGCATTTAGGCAAAAAGGAATTAATTCTGAATAAATTTGCACTTTCATACAAATTCAAGTGAACTATTCATACATAGCTCAGGGAGTATGCCTGACTTTTCCTCGGATTTTTGGAGCTAAGGAATGCCCATAACTGAATTTCCAAGTTTTGGAAATTCTCTGAAAATGTTTCTGTATTCATTTGAATACAGGAATTTGAAATCATAATTACCCTAACTAAATCAACCCCAAATGAGCTGAAAGTTTTACAGTGGTTTTCTAATAGCCTAAAGAATATCCTGGCAAAATTTGGGGATTTTTGGATGAACCAAACTCCCTCAAAAATTCTTTTTCTGAAAAGCTCTAAAGAATTTTCCAGAATTTTCTATTGGTTTTCATGCAAATTGGGTTGCATATTTGGATAGAATTTTTCATCCTGAATCCAACCCAATTTGAGTCACCAAATTTCGAGCTCCCTAGCAAAAGTTATGAGGTTCTAAAGTTTGAACTAAATCTGGAAATTCAAACTAATCGGGAAATATTCAAACTCTGACTGTGGGTCCATCCTACACGTGTCAGCCGCTGGAACTGAGCCACACGGGGCCACAGACCCGCTCCCACGTTGTCACAGACCGATCCGAGGCCGCAGAATATCCCGCACGCTTAAACCTAGCCGCTGATGAGTGGGGCCGACCCCTCCTTCGTCTTCCTTCCGGCTCCCGCGCGACCCCGCCGCCTGGCTTGCCGCAGCTCTCGCCGGGAAGGGGTTCCGGTCCTCGGAACTTGTTGATGTTCACCGCCACTGCATATTTTCGCACGAGGAACACGTTGCCGGCCTTACCTCCGATCGAAGATGGCCGGGACCCTAGGCGCGACAGTGACAGTGACCGCGGCAACTCCGGCGACGTCGCTAGGGCGCGGTGCCACACAAAACGCTGCGCCGTTTTCTCCTAAAGCACCAGTGAGTCGTGGGCATGCTTTACAGGGACTTAGTTTGGAGCGGAAACGGCTCTTAATAGGTCCCCACCGTGCGCCCGAGGTGGATTTTCCGACGGCAGTGAAAAACACGGCGTTCTACGGCTAGGGTTGATGAAAACAAGCACCGGTTGGACGAGGAGGACCGTCGGAGTCTACAGAACATGCCCGAAGCTCATAACTGGAAACGACTAACCATAGGAGCCTAATTTTCGGATTTTGGCATGGCGGCCTGAAGAACCATCCGGTGAGAAACCTCAAATTCCGGCCAGGTGGTCCTACGAAATGATCCTGAACTCGGTGGACAGCAAGGGGAGGTGGTAACCAACCTTATTCATGGCTTTGTTGGGCGTGAAACACCGGAGATACTTGGCTCGGAGTGAAGCCGCCGAGGTCAGTCCGCCAGGGAAGAAACGGCTTGCCGAGGCGATTGTAACCCGTTGTACCCTCAGAGCCAGCTCTGACAGGCTTCAGGGAGCGTGGGCGACGCAGCTTCCGAGTTTGCCCGGTTGTCACGGCTTGAGGAGACGATGGCCGACGGGAAACCGAGCGTCAGTACGCGGCGGCGGCAAAAACAGTCGCGGGACTCGGTGCAACGAAGAGAGAAAGGACCGGGAGTGTTTATCCACTGAGAGGGGGGTGCACCCGATGATCTTTTCTCCACTCGGCGCCCTGATCGTGAGAACCGCGAGACGTCGGTTTACCGAGCAGCTCGGTGGCGCGCTGCGGCATGTCTGCTTTGGGCTCGGTCTGAGAAGAGCAAAAGGTTTGCTTCGGTTGAAAGTCTCCTCCATTTTCAGTCCATGACATGTGGGTCCACAGCTCCTCTCTGCCCCCAAAAGATCTCCAAATTTTAACACATTGTAAATTCAGCTATGAGGGATCCAAATTCAATAGCCAAATTGCCATTTGACAATTTGTGCCACAGTTTCAAACTTAAATTCAAATTTGGAATAAATTTACAAGCCCCTTTGATATATCTATCAAAGCACTTCCAAATTTGCCCAAAGTTTGCCTTCCCCATAATTTGAACCTTAAGAATTCAATTATGCCCTCTGATGCTTCAGTTGGCCATTGCAAATACAACTTCTTAAACAACAGTTTGAATTTCCTCTTTTGAAAATGCCCTTCTTCTTTTTGAAGTAACCCTCTTAATTCAAACTGAATTCAAAGCTTTATTGCACATGCCAACACTTTCATGAGTAAACAAAAGTTTTTGCAAGTCCCATTTCTTGTATATAAACTCAACTTCATTCATAGCTCAAGTTTTCTACCTACAAGTTTTGGGACTTTTACACTCCGTAGATGAAGCGACATGGGAGAGCGAAGGTTTTCTTCATGCTAACTACCCCGACTTTTTCACGTCGCACATACGGTAATTCTCCACCGTCCTCTCTCTCTCATTTTCACCTTATAATCTCGAGACGAGATTCTTTTAAGGGGGGAGGAATGTAAGGGCCTAAGTTTTTGCACACATCCCAAGTGTTCATCACACACCACACACACACACCTTATTTGAGGAAAACTTGTGAACACATTTGAAGAGCAAGTAACCACCATCAATATGGTCATTAGAGGATGAACTCCCAAAATGCAAAAGTGGTATGTTCCACATGCATCAAATAGGGGCTGGGCATATGAAAAACCCGTACACCTTGCTAGGAATGCTCATGCCAAAATTTACTCAAATCCAAAACCTTTTTGAGGTATTTTTGGGTATAATAAGAAAGAGGTTTGTTTGAACTCAAATTTAAATTCAAACTCCTTTCATCCCATTAATTCAAAAGTGGGATTCATATTCACACTCAGCACATTTTTGGGAGTGCACACACCAATTTTCACTCCATTTGGAGTTGATCTTGACATGAGCCAATTTTAGCAAATTCAAATTCAATTTAAATTTCAAACTGCATATGTGCTATATATGTATTCAAACACTTCACAATTTGAATTCTATCAAGTTCAAATGGGCATTTGGTAGATAATTCAAATTTCAAAGGGTATTAGTGGAACTACTGTTTAGAGCAGTAGGAAAATTGAAGTTTGGAGGTTAAAATGTGAAGTGGGACCCTCCTGTCAGTCACTCAACCGAGGAGAACCGACTGAGGCGCCGTGCTCTGTTTCCCGGGCTGAAACAGCTCGCGCCATGGCGTGAAGAAATCGGTGCCACCTCCTGCTCAGCGGTTCCAGCTCCCGACCGACGTCCTCAGCTTCCCACCGACAGCAGCAGCTGGTTTTCATACTGCCTCGACGTCTTCCTGCACCGAGAAACCGGAGAGATACGCCGTACACCCCAACTCACCACCCCACCGTCGAGCGGCCAAAACCATCCCTTCCACCACGAGCTGAGGCCACAAACAGCACCGCCGACCTTTGTTCGACGTGCTCCAACCCTCAGTTGCTCGTGATCAGCTCCCCTCGAGCTTTTCCGAGCCGATCTTCCACTTCTCGATTCACTCCGAAGCACCTCCGACTTGACACCGTCGCCCGGGTAGCTCCAAGCTTTTCCAGCGCAGCCAACTGGTCTATGAGGTTAGCATCAAGGTCTAGTAGCTTTCCCCGAGCTCCCTAGCTCCATCTTAGAGCCGGTTAGCCGGAATTTAATTTTTCCCGACGATCATCGTATAGAACAACAAGAACCAAAACCAGAAATTCATCTCGATCACTTAGTCACTGGAAATACTGGTCGACCTGAAGCTACAGTAGCACCTCACGGTTACCTCAGCCAAATCCTAGCGATGATGATCAGCCCAGTGAGCAGAGTACTGTATTTTGGCCACTGCCGGTGAAAACGGCTCGGGTCGCCGGTGAAGTCTACTTTCCCGGCGATCTCCGGCCAAGAGGAGAGCAGGGTTAGCTTCCCCCTGCCAGGATATTTTGGTGCTTTGAGACCCGTTGGTTGATCGTGTGCACCGCCAAGATGAGCTAGCACCGTAGGACCCGAGCTCAATTCCGCCACCACCATCGCCAACTACGTTCCCGGCGATGTCGAGGCACGAGAAGTTGCTCGGCGTGTGCGCCGTGCTCAAGGGGTCACTTAGGAAGAAACCGTGTAGAGAATTAGGCAGTAATGGCCGAGAATGAGCCGCGCCACCGTCGCTGTGCGTCGCGCGTTCGAGCGCCGGCGGGAGTTCGAAGAAGGCACTGTGCGTGGGACCCACGTGCAGTGTTTTAAACATTTCCTCGATTTTCAGATTTCGTTCAACTTCAAACCCACATAACTTTGGCTTGGGAACTCCAAATCGAGTGAACCAATTTTTTTTGGATTCAGCTCTCTGATTACATTCGAACAAATCAAGTTCCACAATTTTTGTGGAGGGCTCAAATGAGCTTTGCTGCAAATGAAACTTGGTCTTGTCTCTGTTTAGGTTGTATCCAAACCACAGTAAAAATTTCAGAGTCATTGGTCCTGTCTAGCAGTACTTATGGTCTTATCAAATTCAACTTCAAATTCAAATGCATTCAAATTGATACATATATTTATTATCTCATGTAGTCGCTAAGGTTGAGGAGGAGCCTGAGGTCTTAGACTTCATCACTCCAGAAGAACAGCTAGCCTACAATCAACAGCAGCAAGGCAGGCTCCAGTTTGCATTAGCCTTTTTTATAAATTTTACTGTTTTGAGAACTTACTTTGAGTACCCACATAAATTTTGCATTAGAGTCTTGTTTGGAAACCCAAATGCATAGCCAAGAAAACCGTGGGCTGGGCTTAGGTTTGTAAACCTCGATTAGCTATTGCAATGCTAAGATAGTGTAGGATTCGGTACAAGTTGAGTAGTTGGAACTACTCGCGAGAATAGGCTAGAGGCACACTACTCGGGTAAAGGTAGCAAATGAAACACATGGCGAGAAAAATGAGACCGAGTGGAGAGTAAGGGCAGCAGGACATTGGGGCCTGGGTGCCATAGCTCCGCTTGTGTCGATTGAGGACGGAGCTGTGTGCGGGCCTGTTGAACAAGCTAGAACAGTACCAAAGACCTACCGGATATATGGGAACCGGTAAACTTATGTAACTCGGGTAGCTGGGTGTTGAGGCATAGCTGGTCGTTCAGAGGGTAGGTTGAGAGCTTGAGATGTAAATCGGCTGGCGGCACTGCAGATGCGCGCACAGAGACCTCTTGCTCGGGATGATTGGATCGGCTCAACATTTGGCTGACGGGAGAAAGGTGGTTGCGTACGACATCCGTGATGGTTGCTGTAGGCAACATTGAGTACGGCCGTACATGACGGGTTATTCGGGTAACCCTGCAGATGTAAATCGATTATAATCGCCATCCCTCACGGTCAGTGAGTACCACTTGTTCACTGTACCGTGACGTAGAAATAGCAGGCTAGATACATGTTAAAAGTTTGCTGATTTGAAGGATGGACCTTGATTGTTAATGAAGTGCTATAGTTTAGGGCTAATTAAAGTTCTTTTCAACCTTGGGCAAAGTACATGAGAGAAATGCGTTTCTTGTTTGATTGCGGCTCTCTCATGTGCCTTAGCGTGAGGTTTTCAACAATTTGCTGCTAAAACTTGAAAGTAAGGTTCAAATAATTAGGCGAGTCCTTTGCAACTTACTTTTCCCAAATACGCATGATCCAACATGTAGAAGTTTCATGGATAGGAAAGACGGGTCAGACTTGCTGATCCATCGTGCTCACTGCTTGTGTTTGAAGCTTTTCCAGGGTGTTATGAGGAAGGGACTCCCGAGGAGGAGACGGAACCCCAAGAGGGAAACCCCGTCGAGTGAGAGTCGTGCACGCCGCCGTGTTAGTGTGCGTGTGTGCTTGTGGGGACATGTTCACAGGCTGAATTTGAACTCGGTGTGTAGTCTACGCCCATGAGTGTGGACTGAACATATTTTGTTGTAAAAGTTTCATAAACTCGTTTATGTAATAAAACTTTGCTTCCGCTTTGTACCTTTTATGTGTGTTATCCAGTGCTGTGCAACGCTGCACCCCTCAGCGTGATCCTGGCTCGATGAGGCCGTGAGGCCCCTGTCACTCACCTCCCACAAACATGGATTCGATTTGGGTGATAGTCGATCGACTAAGCAAGTCGGCTCATTTTATTTCCGTACATACAAGTTACGTGGCCAAGAAATATGCGGAGTTGTATATCGCAAGGATCTTATGCTTGCACGGTGTTCCCTGCACGATTATTTCAGATAGCAGTGCGCTGTTTGTCTCTCAGTTCGGGAACTGCTGCACGCATCATTGAGGACCAAACTGATCCAAAGCTCCGCGTATCACCCATACACGGATGGTCAAACTGAATGGGTGAATCAAGTGCTTGAGGACATGCTACGCGCTTGTGCCATCCACCATGGAAAAAACTAGGACGATCATTTGCCGTTGGCGGAGTTTTCATATAACAATGGCTATCAAGCTAGCATCAATATGGCGCCGTATGAAGCTCTCTACGGCCGGAAATGTCGCACACCACTCAACTGGTGTGAGTCCAGCGAGCGAGTTATCTACGGCATTAAACTTGTGATTGAGGCAGAAGTACGAGTGCGAGTAATACAAGCCAACCTCAAGGCTGCTCAATCTCGTTAGAAGAGTTATGCTGATAAAAGACGCCGTTCTCTCCACGTAGACATCGGGGACCATGTTTATATCCGTGTGTCTCCGATGAAGGGAGTTCATCGTTTCAGAGTGAAGGGCAAACTTGCGCCGCGATTCATCGGTTCATTCTCCATGATAGAAAAATGAGGACCCGTGGCCTATCGCCTGGAGTTACTGGCATCGCTAGCTGGAATTCACAACGTATTCCATATCTCTCAGCTGAGGAAGTTCCTCAAGCCCTCGGCTGAAATCCGCACCGAGGACATAGAAGTTCTCCAACCAGACCTCACATACTCAGAGTATCCGATCCGGATTATTGATGAAAAGACTCATGCCACAAGAAATCGGACCTATTGGTTTTACAAGGTCTTGTGGAGTAACCATACCGCTGATGAGGCGACATGGGAAAGTGAAGACTATCTACAAGCAAATTATCCGGACTTGCTATCATCGTATACCTGATAAAGTTTTCCCCACTTTGCATTTCTTTTGGATTCTCGGGATGAGATTCTTTTTAAGAGGGAGAGATGTAAAATCCCCAAAAGTGCTAATAAGGAATTTAGCACAATAACATTTAGGAAAAATGAGGGGAATTAAAACTTTAAAATATAACGGTGTGATTCAAAGTGATGATTCAAACTTCCCAAAAACTTCCAAACATGGAGATCTAAATTCATAACTTGGGTCTTCATAATTCAAATATTCAACCTCACAAATTTCAGCTCATTTGGAGGGGTTCTACTATTTGTTTGGGATTAAGAGAGGAAGCCCTAAAAATCGAATTCAAATTTCAGTTTCAAATTCAAAAAAACTCAATTGCCATTCCAATTTCTTGAACCCAAATGAATTCAGTTGAATTCAACACCTTTAAACCATGACTTTGTTAAGAAGAAAAGGATTATATTGGATGAAAATATCAGAGCTATTAGGTGGGGTGGGACCCACATGTCAATGAAACATAATCAACAGTGTAGGAATTTGCTTCCGTGCGAGTGAATACCGGAGCTTGCCACCGAGCTGTGCCCTGCCTTCCACCGAGCTGCTTTTAAAAAATTGCTCCTGAAGGCAGCACTTCGTGCGTAGTTGATTGCTATCCAAAGCAGCAGCACAACTCAAATTCTCTTCTCTAGACATGCAACCGAAGCCCACCGTGTCTTCTGCTCGAGCGCGCACCGAGAAAACCCACCGTGCGCCACCTCTGTGATCGTCGCCAATTGACGCCGGTCACCCTAGCGCCCGGTTGATCACTCTAGGAGCTGCGCCAGTGACTCCTCGACGATTTTCACCGCTCCTCAGCTCATTCCCGACCTTCCTCCTCAGCTCATGTCCTGTCGGGAGGTTAAAGAAGAGCCCGACAGGAGGGGTCCACGTTTGAATTTTCTGTGGAGAAATTAAATCCAGAAAAATGGCCAACTTTTGCAAGCCCATAACATTGGGTAGAAAACTCCAAAAAAGGTGAGACAAATTTTTTGGAATCCTCATAAGGAGTACTTCACAGAGGAACAAAGTGATTGATATGAAAATGCCCAGTATTTTCTGTGGAATTCATTATATTAAATTCTTTAGGGATTAATTCCAGAAATGATTCTCTATGAAAAATTCCCAAATTTGGGCAGCAAATCCTTTTCCTAGTTCCTGATCTCCAGTAAAAATATTACGATTTTTGGAGCTGATTAAGAGGTCTTAATCAGTAGGTTATCTAAATTAGCTAAAAATGATAGAATTAATTTCCAGAAAAATGGTGCCAACTTCAAATGACCATAACTTTTACTAGGAATGTCCAAAATTTGTGAAAAAATTTTTGTTGGATTTCTCTCAGTCCGTACTTTGCATAAATGCAGAGAATTTGATATGAGGATCTCTGGAATTGTCCCCAAAATTCATCAAAGTTAAATTTTTGGGAATTAATTCCACAAGATCCCTGTTATGAAATTTCCTCAAATTTGGCCAGAAGATTATTCATACTATTATTGGTATCTTGTAAAAATTTTAGCTTCATTGGAGTTCATTTGATAGGCTAAATTGTCTTCCCAAGTTCAGCCTTCATTTGAAAATTTCAAACGAAACAGAAACTTTTTCAGAATTGTTCACCAACTTCAAAAATTCATATCTCCCTGTAGGTAGCTCCAAAAATTGTGAATCAATTTTTTTAGAACCCTAGAGACCTGCTCTGAATAGATCTTCCACTGTTAGCCATGTCAAAACTTCAGATTTGGGATCAAAATTCAGAGAAGCCTTGTACTTGTGGGAATTTTGGAGACCACGAGCTTCAATGAAATTTCTCCAAATTTTGCTCAGATCATCTTTATGGAATCTAGTATCCACTCGTAAAATCCCAAAGCCAATTAAGGAACCTAGATAGCAGTAGCTATGAATAGAAGTGTAATTCTTATACTTCACTAGCACTTATACATATATTTTGCTTGATTTCATATAGTGACCGAAGTCGAGGACACACCGGAGTCATTGTGGCGGACTGGGATCCGCTCATCGAGGATCGTAGAGGCTGGTGCCGCACGATGCGACACCCGACAGCACACATCATAAGGAAACATTGTATTACATAGAAAACCAACTGAAATGTACAAAGTAGTACAATACTTCAGATACAAACTAGTGTTTATATTACAGCAGCGGAAACTAAGTTTGTACAACTCACGCCCGTCTACCTAGCAAAAATCGTTTGTCTAGACCTAGGGCAACCCACACTAGCTGCACTCCTCAGCTCAGTGCGGCGTGTACGGCTCCCACTCAGCCGTGGTCCCCGACGGAGGGTAGCCCTCACCGGTGGACTCGTAACCCGAGTCCGTGGGATGCTCCTCACCTGAAAAACACTTATAGCAGCAACCGTGACCACGAGGGCTCAACAAGACTTAACCGACTCACCTAGGCATGAAACTCTACATGTAGTGTACAACGGACATGGGGTGGTAATTAGCAGCAAATGGACACGTCTACAAGTTCATCCTTATTTCATCTTTTAGCCACAAGTTAACAGTTCATGAATTTGAAATTTAGCAAGCAATATTTGGTGGCACACATATAGCAATACAATTATACATATCAGCAGAATTGAATTATAACATTCCATAGTTTATCTACGTTACGACGCAGTGAACAAGCGGTACTCGTCACTGCGAGGGACGGCGAATCGACTCGATATACACCTGCAAGGATACCCAAAGAGCACGTCACGTACGCCCACCCGTAGAGCTGCCCAGCACGCTCACTCGATGTCGTAAGGGGCAACCTTTCACCCAACAGCCCAAAAGTCGAACCGGTCGCACCGAAACGAGCAGGAGGTTCCCTACACGGAGCATCTCTCTATGCCCGTTAGCAGATTTCCACCTTGCTGCCCTCAGCCTACACCTATAAATCGGTGCGTCATGCCTCGACGCCCGGAGGTATAGGTTACATCGGTTTATCAGGGCCCATATATCCGATATGCCTTCGGTACGTTCAATACTTGTTCAGCAGGGCCGCACACGGATCGGTCCTCAATCGACATGGACAGGGCTGCGCACACAAGACTTCCTCTTGCTGCGCCCTAGCCTCTGCCTAGTCTCATTTTCATTACTAAAGTGATCTCACATCACTCGAACCAATCCCGTGTGTCCCAAGCCTAACTCGCGAGTAGATTCCAACTACTCGACTTGTACCAAAGTTCTATGAATCATTAAGCATAGCCTGTCTACTTGAGGCCTTAGACACTACCCTCACTCTTATAGGACAATTCTGGTTATGCACTTGGGTTTCATCCACCCTACACCTAATGCACACCCATAAACCTCATACCAACTATATAACAAAGCAAAACTTTGTAAAATGGTTTAATGTAAACCGGGGCTTGCCTTGTTGCTGCTGGTCAGTTGTTAGGGTTTCGTCCGGAAGAAGAAAGTCGAGTACTTCTGGGGTCTCCTCGCCTTCAGCGACTACATGTAAATGATATACTATATGTCAATTTACATGCAATGTTTAGAACTGAATAAGTAATTACCATAACTCTAGATAGCCCTCCCTTTTGGCTCTGAATTTTTTATGGTGGCTTGGTAGGGTCCTAACCAGAGTCTTTACCAAGTTTCATTTCAAACAAATTTCATCTGAGCCTTGTACAAATAAAAGCCTATTTGGTCAATATTAGAGCCTCTAAGGAATTCCAGGGGTTTTCATGGCTCCAACCATTACTTTCTGGAAACTAGAATTTGATATGGTTCTAATGGAATTGGTTTCATGTCATTTAAGGAATTCTAGATGAAGTTATGCCCTAAACAAGAATTGAGAAAATCTGAAAAATGTTTCTGTACATTTTTCTATTTTCTCAGGGCAGTTCACTTAATCACACCATTAGGGAGACTAAATGAGCTTGGATGGGTCTGAAAATTTTACTGTGACTCAAGGATTTTCCAATGAACCTCCCAGCCAAATTTCAGAATTTTTCATAAAGTAATTCTCCAGATAAAATTCCTAACAGTTTAAATTTAGGGAATTAATTCTGGAAAACCATTAAGTTTCATGAGATGAAATTGGTGTTGCTGGAAAGTACCCAAAAAGCTTAATTCAGTAAAATTTAGTTCACTAGATTTGGAGCTTCCTAGCAGAAGTTATGTACATTTGAAGTTTGAACCAAATCTTAAAATTCAAATAAAGTTTAAACCATCTGGTGGGGTCCCCGGGCTACGTGTCAGCACCGCAGCCAAACCACACGGGGGTCCGCAGAGTCTCCCACGCAGTCACATGAGATCTCGGTGCCACAGCCGATCCGGGGCAGTTCTAGCCGAGACCGACACGTGGGGCCCGTGGGACTTCGTCTACCTCGCGCCTCCGTGGCTCCCAGCCGCCCCCTCGTCGGAGTACTCGCAGGGAGGCTGTTCCCGTGACCGTAGCTCGACCAAACTGGCCGCCATTGCTTGAAATTGCTCGGGGAACCCGTTGCTGACCTTGTCGCCGTCCGGTGATCACCGGAATCGGTTGCGCGACGGCGACAGTTCATGGGGTGAGTTCGGCGATGTCGGTATGGCGCTTTCATGCCTCACAGTCCCCTCTGTTGGCTCCTACAGCACCGCCACGACCTATGGAGCAATGACCCGGCCTCTTATCTTGCTCAAAGTTACAGCAATCCGGACTTCACCGTGCGCCCTAGGTCTAAACCCGGCGATGAACGAAAAACCAACGGAACTCGGTGGTTTCTCGTTGGTTTCCCGTGATTCTTGATCGTATGGATTCGCACGGACGTTTCTAGCTGGTTGTCAAAGCCGGGGAGTGATTGCTTGACCGGTTAGCCCAAATTTTCAGATTAACCGAACATGGAATATATCATATGCTCTCGGCAAGCACTGAAATTCCGGCTGGCACATCCTATGGGATGCGGCAGGGGTTGTCGGACAGAAAGTGCACTCCTAGGCGAACCTTTTGGCATGCTCAACTCGGTGTGGGACCAAACCTAGCGGCCGGACGATGAGTTTTTGGTAGCGGCGGCTTTACACGGCCCTGAATGGAAACAGGGAGCTCGTGGTCGGTTTACCATTGGTGTGGCGCCGGTTCGTTGCGTCGATCACGTCGAGGAGGCTCAGACCAGCGTGCCAACCTCGGAGATGAGCGGACGCCGGAGAACCAAAAGTTGTCGAGCGTGCGGCGGTGTTTCTTCGTCGAGGAGCTCAGGAGCAGCCAGAGCAGCACGGCGAGTCGGTTTCTGATGTGGGAAATATCACGGTTTGCCGATAACACCGACGCCTACCGCGCCTTGAGCTGCTCAGGAGGTGGCATTTGGGAATCTCCTCGGTGGCGCGCTGCGTGCGATCGCTTCAGTGAGAAAACAGAGCACGCTCGGTTGTGAATTAGCTCTCCCACTGACCTGTGGGCCTATCTCTCCCCCCTAACACTCTTTCCAATTTCCACTGTAAATATCCCAGCTACTCTCAATTGAATGAGAGACTTAAGCACCAAGTCATAGTTTGAATTTGTTTTCCTCAATTTGTAATTGATTTGGCTAAATTTGTTGCACAATTGAACTGAAATTAAAATTCAGTTTTTGAATAATGCAAATTTAGCTCCCGACAAGATAAACTCCAATGAGGATGAAAATTGGTGGGATAACTCAGAAAAATGTGCTGAGTTTGAATATGAAGTCAACTTTTGAATTCAAGTGATGAAAGTGGCTGTAATTTGAAATTGCATTCAAATTGACCCCTTTTTGAGTTGTCTCCAAAAGTGCCTCAAAAAGTACTGGATTTGCATGAAATTTGGCCTGAGCCTTCCCAAGAATATATAAGGTCTAGGGGTGAGCTCAACCTTTCATGTTTATGTGTAGAAATCCTACTTTTTGGAAGTTAGGGCTTTTCCCCTCTAATCACCCTTTGATGGTGGTTACTTGCTCTTCACAAGTGTTCATGAGATATCCATCACAAGAGCTGTGGTGTTGTCAGGTAATGAACAATTTTTGCAAGTCCCTTTCTTGGTCTTTTGCATCCCCCCCCCCACTTAAAAGAATCTTGTCCCGAGATTACAAAAGAAGATACAGCGATGTAATAGGAACTCACCCGTGCTGAGACGCCATGAACTCCGGGTAGTTTGAGAGAAGAAATTCCTCTCTCTCCCACGTCACTTCTCCTGTGGTGTGGTTGCTCCAGAGTATTTTGTAGAACCACAACGTTTGGCTACATGTGGTCCGGGCCTTCTCATCAATAATCGCCACCGGATATTCATCATACGTCAAATCCGGTTGCAGCTCGCCGATGTCTTCGGTGGGAACAGCAGCCGTATACTTCAGACATTTTCACAGTTGCGAAACATGGAAAACATCGTGAACACCAGCAAGATATGGCGGTAGTTCTAGTCTATACGCCACTGGTCCACACTTCTCGGTGATAGCATAGGGTCCAATAAATCTGGGGGCGAGCTTCCCCTTCACGCCGAATCGGTGCACGCCTTTCATCGGAGATACACGGAGGTACACGTGCTCCCCGGCGTCAAAGTGCAGCGGCCTACGCCTCTTATCAGCGTAGCTTTTCTGTCGGGATTGAGCGGCCTTCAAGTTGGCTTGAATCATCCGAACGCGCTCTTCGGCGTCGTTCACCAAATCAACCCCGAACATGACCCTTTCAACGGACTCACACCAGTTTAATGGGGTGCGGCATTTACGACCGTAGAGAGCTTCATAGGGTGCCATCTTGATACTCGCTTGATAGCCATTGTTGTACGAGAATTCCGCCAACGGTAGAAGATCATCCCAGTTTCTACCGTGGTGGATGGCACACGCTCTCAACATGTCTTCTCGTACTTGGTTCACCCTCTCTGTTTGACCGTCTGTCTGAGGGTGATAGGCGGAGCTTCTAATCAGCTTAGTACCCAATGCAGCGTGCAACTGCTCCCAAAAACGAGACACAAATAATACGTCTCGATCTGAGACTATGGTCTTGGGTACCCCATATAATCATAGAATTCTCGCTATGTACAGCTCCGCATATTTGCCGGCATTGTAACGTGTATGCACAGGAATGAAGTGAGCCGACTTGGTTAATCGGTCAACGATTACCCAAATGGAATCATGCTTGCTGGAAGTCAGAGGTAATCCCACAATGAAATCCATGCTTACATCTTCCCACTTCCATGCCGGGATTTTCAGGGGTTGCAGCAGCCCTGATTTCCTCATATGATCCGCTTTCACTCGCCTACACGTATCACATTCCGATAAGTACTTAGCCACTTCCCGCTTCATCCGTGTCCACCAAAATTTCTTTTTCAAATCTTGGTACATTTTGTTGCTGCTCGGATGAATGGAGTATTTAGACAAGTGAGCTTCATCAAGAATCTTCTTCCTGAGCTCCATATCCCGGGGTACGACTATGCGGTCATTGAACCACAGCGTCCCCTCATCATCCTTCCAGAAACATTTGATTTCCCCATTGTTATCCGTCTCCGGAGATGTGCCATGCCCTTATCAACTTTCTGAGCTGCAATGATGAATGTAGCCTAGCGGGGTGGGGGGGTGAATAGGCTTTTCGACGCTTTGTTGATTCCTGAAACACTTAGTAGGTTTATCAAATACAGGGAAATCGGACTAGTCCGATAGAGTGCAGACTAGTCCATTTTCTACACAGAGAAAAATCGGACTAGTCCGGTACTGTGCGGACTAGTACGGTATGCGTGGACTAGAGATATCAAAATTGATCAATATTCTCACTTCTAGTACTTTATGCAGCGGAAATTAATTTGATACTTAGATGTATTGCAAAGTGAAACAATGAATGAAACAGATCAACTTTTGTTTCAATGCTTCAATGTAAATTGAACAAGATTAATTAAACACTAGAATATGATGAACAATGAATGAACGAGAGTAGGAGACAAGTGTTTATCCCTTTGATTCCATGAAGGAAATCTACGTCCCCGTTGAGGAGTCCACTAAGGACCGGGTCTTCACCAATCGTACCCTCGTCAAATCGCCATGAAGGCCGATTCTCTTCCACTAATCGCAAAGGGCAAATAAACCGTTCAAGGGGCCTTCTCACAAGTTGAGGGCTCCCCAAGAATTCCAATGAATGAATACAACCAAACACACTCAAAAGATGAACAATTAACGAACAAAAGTGTGCGAGAGATCAAACCCAAGAGCTCAAGATGTGTAGAACAAGTCTCTGCTTTGATCAATTGCTAATCCCCAAAGATTTAATTCTTTTTGGGTTAGAATGTGTGGAGAGATGTAAATTTTGGGCTCTTTGGAGGTGTGACGGCGCAGGGGGTCAAAGTTCTCTGTTGGTATAGCCGTACACCTCTTTTTATAGTAGGGTTTCCAATGGTTACATTAGGGTTTGCGATGTCCGGACTAGTCCGTGGTTGACTCCGGACTAGTCCGGTGTGCGGTGTGTAGAAAACCCTAAGTGTTGTGAGATGTTGGACTAGTACGTAGGAGTGCGTACAAGTACGTTGTCTATCCAAAGACAAATCGGACTAGTCCGGTCCATATCATACTAGTCCGTTTTCAGGTCAGAAAGAAAATCGGACTAGTCTGGTTGATATCGGACTAGTCCGCACATGCTGATTTTGTGCAGTTAGTGTGATTTCTTTCACTTGATCTCTTGGTGTGTGTTTCTCCCACACACTCACTAAATAGTCTAATATTTTCAGCTCCTTAGCTCTTATCAATTTGGATCCTCCTCCTTTCTTTTTGTGCTTTCTTCCTACTTTCTTTGAACCTGCGCTCATCTCAACAATTTTGGTATGGTCTCATTTATTTGTCATAAATCAACCAAAACCCACAAGGGATGCCCAGATGCACTTTCAATCTCCCCCTTTTTGCTGATTGATGACAACCAATTGAGATCACAAAAATATGACAAATAAGAATTCAGATTTTCATAAAGTGTGCACATATGAGCTTTGGATAAAATAGGCAAAGTAGACATAAGACATATCTGCACTCTTTATGGTGGGATGCAGAACTATGTGTGTGAGCAACAATTTTGATGTGAATATCATAATGAGCATAATCATAACATCATCAAGAGTCTCAATCCTACATAGCAGTTTTAAACATACATCATTAATCAAAAGCATAACATAGTCATCATCTCACATTACATGTCCAAAAGCATAATGGTAGCATAAGTCTTACAACAGCATAATGATAGCATAATAGTATAAGTCTTACAAAACTCGTTTCGCAAATTAGGACATGAAAGTAAAGACCTACGACCTAAGACTCCCCCTCAATCTAATCTCTCCCCCTTTGGTATCAAGACACCAAAAAGAAGGAGAGGAGGGATCTACTTGTCGTCGCCGGCTCACTCCTCGCTGTCGGTCCTTTCTTTGTCTTCATCATCAGGCTGAGGAAGAGAAGGAGAGGAACCACTCCTCAAGCCAAAGTAGGCACGCTCTGATGGAGAGAGAGGAGGAAGCTCTGTAAAATCAGATGCAGAGTCCTCTGAGATGATCGGGGATCCAATGGGCTCAATCTCCAGTTTTTGGCATATTTCTTTGACATTGGCCTTCATGTATCTCATTTCTTCTTTTCTTGCCATGTTCATCTTATGAAGCTTCACCTCAGTTTTGCGGCAAGAACTGAAAATAGCAGCCAAAAACTTCATAACCCCACTAGAGGAACCTTTGTGTGGAGAGGCCCTAGTCTTGGATGGAGGCCTTGCATCTTCTCCAGCTCTCTCTAGATGTTCTTCAGGTGATCCAGGTGAGGGAGCAGCTGGGAGGGAGGCCTGAGGAGGCTTCTGAGGCCTTAGAGCAGTGTGCTCCACATCCTTCACAAACTCAATTCCTGTGACTTTTTCAATCATGAACATCAAGTAAGGTGCATAGCCATAGGAACGGTTTGGTGTGCAGGATATGTTTACCATGTCATTCCAAATGTAATCGAAGATATCAAATCTTCTCCTCCTGCTGATTACTTTCATCAAGGTTCTCAAGTAACCTTGGACACTCCCGGCATCTCCATTCTTTGGAGCAATGGTCTTCCGGAGCACTCTGTTGAGAACAATAAAGAAGGGCTTCATGTTCTTGGTTGAGGGGGAATTGTATGGGAGTCGAGTATCATAGAGAAACTCCATCTTGTCCTTCTCCACCACTGCCAGATTATGAATCAAATCTCATCATTGCCGGTGTGCTCAAGATGCAGCAGTCTGGCAAACTCAGTATAAGAAATTGTGTACTTTGATCCATGTGTCATCCAAGTCACTTTGTCTTCTCCATCGTGGGCAAAGTGGCAAGTTGCATAGAACTGGGCAATGATCTCATCATTCCAGTTGTATCTGAAGGAGAGCAAGTCCTTAAGACCGTGTCTCTCTGCAGCCTCTATAACCTCCTCGAAGGCTTCACAGCTCTTCCTTTCAAAATATGTCCAGTCGATCCATTGGCTGCGAACCACTGGAGTCTTCATTTGGAGGTACACGGTACTGTAGTAGTTTGAGTGGAAGTTGCTCCAAAATCTTTTCTGTTGCCTTTTTGCCAGAGCTATAGGCATCAACCTTCCTCAGGTTCCATGCCACATCACTCCCCTTGCCATTGAACTTCTGCTCCGAGGGATCCCTATTTCCCTGCCTTGGAGCTGTCATCTTGAGGGGACCAATCAGGCCGGCAGCAAGCCCCTTACCCTTGCCCTTGGTTTGGCGTTGAGCCGCCGAGCTAGAGCCAGTCACATTTGCTTTTGAAGCTGGTCTCTTGATTGTAACCTTTCGACGCACCCTAGGTGGGGTGAGCGAAGGCTCGGCAGCACGCTCTTGTTGCTTGTTGGAGTGAGACTCCGGAGGATGAGACATCACATCTTGATCTTGATCCATCTCGGCCTCAAAGTCGGAGAGACTCTCATTCGATCCCAACATGATTTCTGACAAGGAAGGTATAAAGGATATGAATAATCAAGGATGACAAGGGATTGCATTGAATTGACATAAGCTAGGATTCCCTAACAAAATCCCTGAATCAGGGTATACCGGACTAGTCCAGTGTTCAGGGTCGGACTAGTCCGTTATGAGGCTATTCAAGCCCTAATTTGTCGAAATTTGAGGTTCTTCAATGCAAATATAATCTAGGGTGCATGGAATACATCAATAGAGCATATATTGACTACAGTGGCTAAGCTAATTGAGCAAGAGCAAGGAAAATCAAAGGTTCTAGGGTTTGGAGAGTAGTTTACCAAATCCTTCGATTCGAGACGTTGAAGGTGCTCTTGATGCAGACTAGTCTGTGGTCTTTGGTCCCTTTGCAATGGAGATCGATTCCCACGGAAATTTGGGTGGTTTTGATGGAGAACTTGCAAATCCACCTTGGAAGCACTTGAGTGAAGAGAGAGAGTGGGAAGGGTTGTGAGGATGAAAAAGATTAGGTTTTAGCTGGCCTTAGGGTTATGGAGTCGAAATATCGGACTAGTCCAGACCATATCGGACTAGTCCGTTTTCTGGTCAGAGAGAAAATCGGACTAGTCCATGGTTGTCCGAACTAGTCTGGACTAATGGACCTAGTGCAGACTAGTCAGCAAGTGCGGACTAGTCCGTGATCCCTTGTACAAAAGTGTACAAAACACACACACACACACACACACACACACACACACACATATATATATATATATATATATATATATATATATATATATATATATATATATATATATATATATATATGAGGGGGCCCGACCCCGATCACAGGGCCGTGCCGCCTTGCCCGAGGAATCGCATTGGGTGGTGCCGTGTTATGCGGCACCCAACAGCACACACATAAGGAACACAGTATTACATAAATCAAAAGCGGAAGGTTACAATTATTCTTTGTAAATAATTTACACAAATTAGCTACAGCGGAAGTCTATAACCAGCTCACGTTGAATAACTATGAAGCACCGAGAAGAGGTCCAGCCCGCGGACTCCTCTCGCTAGCAACACGAAGACAAGGCAGCGGCTAGGTTCTCCAAGTGTGACATGACTTGGAAGTTTCCGAGTCTCACCGGACAACCTTCTTTATAGCGTTGATGTTTACCTGCAAAACCACTTATATAGCAAGAGTGAGCACAAAGGCTCAGCAAGACTTAACCGTCTCTCCTAAAGCATGAAACTCTACATGAACGTAACCTAAGACCTATCCTGTAATTTGCGGAAAGACTCGCCTACGAGTTCATCCTTAACTTTCAGATTTTATCCATAATAGTAGTGACCTTGCGCCCAGCAACATTGGAACTCCACAATCAAACAAGAAATGCTTCATTCCAATGTTACTTGTCCCAAGGTGAAAAATAAATTTAGTTTGCTCTATCTCTACTTCAAACATGGTTTTCATGCAACTTAACATAATCACAACAGCAATTATACTTTTTGCAAACTGTTTCCACACAAGTTGATTACTACGTCACAACATGGGAGCAAGCGGTACTCAATAACCGCGAGGGACGGTGATTCGAATCAAACACTACCCGGATAACTCGACACATACGCCCGCCTCTGAAGACACAACTCTGGCGTCCTTCATTACGTCGTATGTGGCAACCTTTCTCAGGACACTAGACTGTAGAACCGGTCGCGCCGTCTCGGGCTCATAGGTCTAACGAGACGATGTGGTATGCCTCTACAATCCAGTGAACCTGGTACATCGGTTTCCTGGTTCCCATATATCAGTAAGTATCCGGTACACAACTCAATACTTGCTCCTGGATGCGGCATACGCATCGGTCCATAACCGACACAGGCAGAGCTACTCGACCAAGACCTCGTCTTGTCGCAGCCTAACCCCTCTGCCCGGTCTCATCTTTAGAAATGTAAATTTTAGTTTGCTTCCTTTCCCAACCACACTTATGATATTCTAAACTATAGCTCGCGAGTAGATTCCAACTACTCGTCTTCTACCGGATGTCTTAGCCTAATTAGCATTGCCCTATTCTACAGCGATGACCCATTTCTACCCTTGACCTCAGGGTTCATGTTTGGTTATGCAAGTGGAGTATCACACATCCTTGACCTAATGCACATACAAACCTTGACCAAATGTAGGGAACAAAGGGAAAACTTTAAAAACAACTTAAGTGCAAACCGGGGCTTGCCTTGGTTTTGCAGGTGACTAAAGTCAGTTGATAGAAAGTCAGTTTCTAATGTATTGAAGTTCACTCCTGCCCTTCTTGTTCCTTGATCCAAGTTCACCTCCTCCTTCTTCACTTTCCACGTTTAATCACTACACGTTAGGAATATGCATACATGTTCAATTATAAAACTTTTGCTAACAATGCTAAAGACAAGTTTGAAACTGGAACTTTGTTTAAGAATTTAAAATGACACTGGGGTGGTGTTTTGGATGTGTGTCTAAGCATTATCCTCAAGTGAGAAGTGAGGTTCATCACTTGGGTGGGGAGATCAACTAATGGTTGAACAGAACACTAATGATCCAGGGCTCCAATGGAGCTGGGAATTTTCTTGGGAGTTCCTTGTCACAAGAAAGTTCTCTGGACCAAAATTCAGAATATTTCACTAAGTGGATCACCCAGAACAATTCCTTAAGCATTTAAGCAAAAAGGAATTAATTCTGACTAAATTTGCACTTTCATGCAAATTCAAGGGAACTATAATTTCATACATAGCTCAGAGAGTATGCCTGAATTTTCCTAGGATTTTTGGAGCTAAGGAATGGCTAGAACTGAGTTTCCAAGTTTTGGAAATTCTCGGAAAATGTTTCTGTATTTATTGTAATACATGTAAAAGTCCCAAAAATGCATATGAATAAACCAAGGATGGAATTCATATGTGTGGCAAAGCCATGAAAAATGGGACTTGTTAAATTTTTTTTTCCACATATGATAACACACATGAGAAGCTCTCTTCACACAAGTCAAACAATTGTTTGAAAACTTGGAACCCAAGAGGGGTCTAAAACCAAGGTGGGAAGTTCTCATATGTGGGAGAGAGCTAAAATCAGATTTGGAACAAATTTATTCAACTCAAAATTCAAATGAGAGCAACACAATGAATTTCAAAACTGTGGCGCTAAAAATCTCATTTGCAGCAGCCAAACTGAAAATTAGATTTCATATTTGAATTCCTTAGGTCCAATTTAGGGGGTATGCAAAGTTTCATGATTTGTTGAATTGCTTTGCAACTCATTTTTCTAAATGGACTTAAATTTGATATGAATTCAAATATACATTTGAATTTGGAGGAAGCTTGTCCAATTATTCAAATTTACCTCAGATTTGAACTCCCACCATTTGTTTCAACATTTGCAAAGGTTAGGAGATATTTTAGAGGATAAGAGTGAGCTGTGGTGGGACCTACATGTCATTGAGCTGCATCTCTAGACTTGCACCC
This sequence comes from Neostapfia colusana, assembly GCA_030760725.1. Classification (NCBI taxonomy): domain Eukaryota; kingdom Viridiplantae; phylum Streptophyta; class Magnoliopsida; order Poales; family Poaceae; genus Neostapfia; species Neostapfia colusana. Next base: position 22,827,557 of record JASWHV010000019.1, on the reverse strand, counting down.
TAAGCAACGAAGCTCTCTGTTTTCACCTCAACCGGGCAGTTTTTCCACGGGGCGCCACCGAGAGCAGCAGCAGCGCCACCTCCTGCTCCCCTCCGCCGGTTGCTGGCGTTCTGTGAATGGCTCTTGCGTTTTCAACGTGATCTACTCCCTCAGCCCGAGCAAACCCACAGCAACGAGGCCTTCTCACACGCTCAGCCGAAAACAGAGACTGGCGTCCTCTCTTCTCTGCCCTGCAGCGCCGATCAGCCTACAGCCACGGTGGCAACCAGCTGAACCGCCCAGGAGGTGCCCCAGCGAGTCCTCTACGTCCACAACACGTTTCCAGCTCTTCCCTGGTCTTCCTCCGGTCACTGCCATGCAGTTTCCTCCACAACTCGGACTGAAGCCGCCATGTGAACTGCTCCTCACCTTCCGGCCGCTCCAACGCCTCTCCCGCATGTCCAGCACCTCCCTAAGGTGCGCCAAGGTGTGTAGATCATGCTACTGCAGTCCCCTTGCCCTTCCCCATCACTGTCTTGCCGGAATTTGGATTTTGGCGCCGGTACACGTGAAGAACAGCCCCAAACCAAAACTGTAAATTCGTCCAACATGGTAGATCATCGGTTCTACAATTCAAGCCACAGAAACTAGTGACCCTAGCGCCCTCCCACGCCAAATACCGCATCAAACCATCGACCACACGCCCCGGGCGACGAGAAATTGCTGGCGGAGGCAAAAACGGGTCGGTCCACCGGTGAACCCTATGTTCCGGCCATTTGCTGCAAGGTTTAGCCTGCGTTCCATGTTCCCCGATCATTGGTGATGCTTTAGGGCAAGGTAGCTCTCCGGGAGAAGCTCAGGACGCGCCAGAACGCGTTGATGCCGAGCTCCTGAGCAGCCCCACCTGTGCTGGCCTGTTTTCCGCCGTTTTCATGCGTGGAAACCTTGCCCGGCAGCTGCGCCATGTTTCCAGGAGCATGTAGGGCGGAACCGGAGCTAATTTGGTGGAGAAATGAGGGAGAACGAGCCATGCCACGATTTGAACTGGTGTGCACGCGCGTCTCTGGCGGGGGGTTGAAGAAGGACCTGACCAGTGGGCCCCCCTGTTAAGTCTCTGTATAGATTTTAAACAGAGAGTTATTACAGTTTGAAAAATTCATAACTTTGTGTATACAGCTCCAAAAAGGGTGTGACAAATTTTGTCTGAATCCTTAGGATAAGTACTTTACAGATGAACAAATTTCATGCTATTAAAATGCCCAGGAATTTCTGTAGAATTATTTTTATTAAATCCTTTAGGGATTTATTACAGGAGCAATTCTTTATGAAATATTCCCAAATTTGGGCAGCTAGTCCTTTTCATAGTGCCTGACCTCCAGTAAAAATTTTAGGATTTTTGGATCTTATTTGGAGGGCTTAATCAGTAGGTTATCACGGGATTAAATAAATTAGCTAAAAATCATAGAATTGATTTCCAGAAAAATGTTTCAACCTTCATAGCTCCATAACTTTCTGTAGGGATGTCCAAAATTTGTGAAACAAATTTTTTTGGATTTCTCTCAGTCATTACTTTGCAGAAATGCAAAGAAATTGATCTGAAGATCTCTGGATATTTCTCCAAGATTCATCAAAGTTAAATCTTTGGGAATTTAGTCCAGAATGTCTCTGTTATGGAATTTCTTCAAATTTGGCCAGGAAGTTCCTCATGACATTACTGATCTCCAGTAAAAATTTGAGCTTCATTGGAGTTCATTTGCTAGGTCCAATTACCTTCCAAAGTCCAGCCTTTATTTGGAAATTCAAATTTAAACAGAAACTTTTCAGAACTCCTGTCCAACTTCGAAAATTCATATCTCTCTGATGGTAGCTCCAAAAACGGTGAAACAAATTTTTTTAGAACCATGGAGACTTACCCTAATCATATATTCCACTATTAGCTATGTTAGTGACCGAAGTTGAGGACGCACCGGAGCCTTTGGACGTCCTGCTACCTGAAGTTGACTTCCCCTTTAACTAGCAACCAGGCAAGCCCCGGTTTGCACTTAAGTACCTTTTATAAAATTCTTTATTTGTATCACTTATGTCTAGGGTGAATGTTTGCATTAGAGTTAAGGTGTTTGAAACCCCACTTGCATAACCTTTTAAATTCTATGAAGGGTTGGGTAGCTTACAGAGCCGACGAGTAGACAAGGCCCTGCTAATATGCTTAGGACCTCGGTAGAAGTCGAGTAGTTGGAATCTACTCGCGAGGTAAGGTTTATCACACGGTTTGGTCAGAATAGAGAATGGCTTAAGAGTGGTGAAAATGAGACCCAGCAGGGGGGATGGGAAGCAGTGAGCGGAGGTCTCACGTGCGTAGCCCTGTTGGTGTCGATTGAGGACCGAGTCGTGTGCGGGCCTGCTGAACAAGTATCGAACAGTACCGGATGGCATACTGACATAAGCAGGAAACCGATGTAAATAGTTAACCAGGGTGCCGAGGCTTACCCAACCGTAAACAGGAGTGGGTTGAGGGTAGCAAGGTGTAAATCTGCCGGTGGGCACAGTCACGCTCCACGCGGGGACCTCCTACCCGTTACGGATGGACCGGTTCGGCATTTGGATTGCCTTTGAAAGGTTATTGCATACAACATAGTAGGAAGGGGTGTGGAATCACGCTTCTGAAAGTGGGTGTATGCAACGTGTTGTCCGGGTGTCTCCTGATTGCAATCACCGTCCCTTGCGGTTATTTGAGTACCGCTTGTTCACTGTTTCGTGACGTAGTAAGAAGTGAAGTAAGCCAGTTGAATGATAATATGCTGTGATGATATATTAATGTTTTGGAAACCATGTCTGCTGTAGATGTAGAGCTCATTAAGTTTACTTTCCGCTTTGGGCATCACCACATTGGAGGAAAGTGTTTCTTGTTTGATTCTGGACTTCCGATGTGAGGGCTGCCTAAGGCACATGAATTTGACGCTATAAAACTGAAAGTAAGGATCAACTTATAGGCGTGTCTTTGTCGCAAATTCCTTTTCCTATCATACACCTCCCTGCATGTAGAGTTCCATGCCTAGGTCAGACGGTTAAGCCTTGCTGAGCCATCGTGCTCACGGTTGCAATATTTGAGCTGTATGCAGGTGAGAGCTATAAGGAGGGTTCCGAGGATGAGGCGATGCCCCTGTCAGGGTACACGGCCGAGATGGAGCCCTGCACGCAGCCGTGATTTCTCCGGTTCCATGCTGCTAGCGTGTAGCGTCCCCGGGCTGGATGGCTGCACTTTTGCATAGTTAGGATGAGAGGCTACTAATGTACACTACTTCCGCTGTATAGTTATATTTTGTAAAAGACTTCCGATGTTTTATATCAAATAAAAGTTTGTATGTTGTTCTTTAATCTTTTCGTGTGTGCTGTTGGGTGCCGCATCGCACGGCAGCACCCTATGCGATCCTTGAGTGGGTGAACCACGGGGTGGTCCCCACAGCCGTGGTATCAGAGCCGCATTGGGAATAGCACGCTCGAAAAGAGCCTATTTTGAAAACTTAGAAGTAGTCGAGTGAGGATTAGTCATTAAGCCCATATAAGGTCTATGATAGTAGTAGTTACTAAGGTGGAAAGGCTAACTTATGTGTTATACATTCTGTAACGACGCTCCGACATCAGGTAAGAGGTAAGGTATGCCACCGCAGGCGGATCAATTGCGGTAACTCACCATACGAGAAATAGTATGGAAGGATATACCGTGGCTTGGCACGGTAGTGAATATGAGTCTCTGAACTTCTTTATGGTTCTGAGAGCATATGAAAACGCTGATCTCCAGCGTGCTTTAAGCAAAAGTGAGAATACCCCATCATGTGGTAAGCAACACGATAGTATGTAACTCTTGAACGTTCAATGGTTCAAAGGGCCATACGCAGCGCTTGCCATCGGCGTGCCTCAACGGTCATGAGGCAGTAGGTGGTATCCGTTGGGTTGATAAAATTCCCAACCGTGACGACCCGTTCGCGCTCTACTCGGGTTCCCCGTCGTGTGGTGTGAAAACACGACCATGTACCTTGAGACATGACTTGACTCAGGGACGATCCGTATGGCAATGATATGGACCGTATGTTTTTACTATGATATGGAACTGCCTGCAATGTTAAAACCTTTGTGTGCATCATTATTGTGTGTTTTTCTGCAGGTACATTAACCACGTTAGTGCATGACGTGTAGAAACCATTTGTGAGTGACGTTCTTAGTTCCACCATTTGACACGTATATGCTGGAATACCGGTTTAGGATTTTTCTTTGGTGAGGAAACGTAGTACCGACTGCATAAAAGTTTATTTTCAAAGAAAAGAATCACAATGAAGTATAGGAATTCATTTAGGGGATAGTAAACTCCTATATTGAACTAAGAGTCAATTGGGACTATAGATTCAATTTCAAAAGCTTAGGAACAATCTCCCCTGTTTTTGGCAGAAAATTTTCTGAACTTGAACAGGGCATAACATAAGATTGGTTGAACCAATGGAGGTGTGGGATACCATTCTGGAAAGGTTTATAAGTCCTATACAACTTTTCTGTAGAGCTCCAGAACAAAATCTCCCTCCAAATGGATGAAAATCTCAGATGAGTAGGTACTGTCCAGAAACAGGGCAGACAAAATGCTCTCTGGAATTTTCTGTATTTCGACCACAACTTTCTGTAGAAAAATTCCTAAGGGTCAGGTAAGACACCTTTGGAAAGGGCATGAGATATTATACAACTTTGTAATTCAAAGTTTTTCCAAAACTGGAGCAGAATTAATTGGAATTGTGGATTGAAACTAAGTACCTCTGGGGGGGTGCTGTCAAAATCCTGCCAGAAATTCTGTTAACTTTGAACCATCATATCTTTTGATCCAGGAATGCAAATAGATCATATAAATACATTTTTGGAGATCTTGGGAAGTTATTTACAATTTTTCTGTTCAACCCCAGGACAGAATCCACCTGTAAAGAGGTGAAATTCGCAGTACAAGTGAAACTGTCCAGAGTATCAAAGTCTGTGCATAGTTTCTATACTGAATTGGATTTTGCTTATGACTTCCTGTATAAGAATTATAAAAGGTGAAATCTTACAATTCTATAAATCTTGTCAATCGTGCTTCAACTTTGTAAGTATGAGTTTGGTCCATATACATTTCTAACTATATGGAAAGGTTGACCAAAGTGAGCACTTACAAGGGAGGTGCTGCTGAAATTCCACCAGAATTTCTGTCAACTTTAGAAGCTCATAGCTTTTGATCTAGAACTTAGTTGAAGGCACCTAAATACCCGTTGGAAAGATATGGAAGTCTTCTCCAACTTTTCTGGTCACTGCCACAACAGTTAAAACAGTGAATTAGGATTTAAACCATCGAATAAAAGATGGTTCAGTTTCTGTACCTTGCTGTTGTTGGACCATAGCCTCAGGTATACCTTGTTATCAAAGTCTGTGTGATATGGCTCCGGAAGGCTATGGTTATGCATTACCTTCCCATAAGAAGATTATGGATTAAGTTTTCAATTTCCTACATTGGAACTTAAGGGGGCAGGAGTGCATCCATGTAAACCATAGCATTGATAACCCATAGGCTATACACCGAGGTATGCCATTACCAAGAGACAAGAGGAAATTACATTTTTATGTAATCAAAGTTCAAGTACAAGATCCGTCATCATCGAGAAAGATGTAGTTTTAGCGTCTTCACCACGTACGCACAAATGCTTGCCAGAATCACAAGGCTTGAGAGAACAAGGCTAGGAGCTAGAACTAGTAGCTGGTGTTTCACGCTAAACGGGTATTGTGAAGCCTTAGGAGAAAAGAGAAAGTGAAGTCAACGTAAGAATGAAGATTTCCTAGGTTAAGTTATTATGGAGTATTTTCCAATGATCTTGTCAAACATTTGACATATTTTCCTTAAAACTTGGTCACCACATGAAAGTGGCACGCCTTGTTTAGCACCTTTCTTGACCAAGTTATCTGTACTTGGCAAAGTTTGAGATGCTTCTTCACCATGTTTGAATTATCGTACTAATTCTTGCTCAAACTATAAAAAGATGGTGCACCATTTTGCATCATACATATGCACCATTTTGCATCATACATATGCACCATTTGCATCATACCATATGCATATGCATACCATATAACATGTGAAATACCAAAATACTGAGCAAGATTTTGTACCTCTCTTTAAACCGTCAAGCGGTGTCTATATGACCTTGTATTATTGCTCAAGCTGTTGATTCTACCTCATTGGACAATACAAGGGAAATCGATTACTCAACATCCCTTGTACCTAAGAAAGTTTTGAACTTTCATCCATAACTTGTTTAGCTCCGAGTGCCATAATTGTGGAACTAAACTAATTTCTTATCGCGGGGCTTACCGGTTGATTGCTCAACCTCGTGACAATCCTTGAACACAATCTAAATTCTGGAGAGATCATATGGTGACTTTGACACCCTTGTGGTCACCATAGCTAGTGGCCTTTGCTATGTTGGTAACATAAGTGAAATTGACTTGTGCTGCTCTTATGTTCAAGCAAAGCAATCGGTTTTGACTAAAGGGTTGAGATGCCAACTCGAGGTGAGGTTTCCGATTCATTGTTTAATCTCACCAAACATCTCGATTCATGTTTGGGGCAGTACTATACTAAGTTTCTGAAGACTCAGTTAATCTAGACAAGTATTTATTATCCATGTCAAGATTTGGACAGTAAAGATTCCAGCCAATCGATCCGGTCGATATGCGTCTACAGAGTTTTATGGACTCGCCCTACCGTCAAGGGAAGCACTATGGAAAAGCTAGAAGATCATTATATCCGTTCGGTGAGTGATCATCATATCACCAATAACATTCCCTACTTTCCTCTTCTCATTGGAATCTCGGGACGAGATTCTTTTAAGGGGGGTGGAATGTAAAAGTCCCAAAAATGCATATGAATAAACCAAGGATGGAATTCATATGTGTGGCAAAGCCATGAAAAATGGGACTTGTTAAATTTTTTTTTCCACATATGATAACACACATGAGAAGCTCTCTTCACACAAGTCAAACAATTGTTTGAAAACTTGGAACCCAAGAGGGGTCTAAAACCAAGGTGGGAAGTTCTCATATGTGGGAGAGAGCTAAAATCAGATTTGGAACAAATTTGTTCAACTCAAAATTCAAATGAGAGCAACACAATGAATTTCAAAACTGTGGCGCTAAAAATCTCATTTGCAGCAGCCAAACTGAAAATCAGATTTCATATTTGAATTTCTTAGGTCCAATTTAGGGGGTATGCAAAGTTTCATGATTTGTTGAATTGCTTTGCAACTCATTTTTCTAAATGGACTTAAATTTGATATGAATTCAAATATACATTTGAATTTGGAGGAAGCTTGTCCAATTATTCAAATTTACCTCAGATTTGAACTCCCACCATTTGTTTCAACATTTGCAAAGGTTAGGAGATATTTTAGAGGATAAGAGTGAGCTGTGGTGGGACCTACATGTCATTGAGATGCATCTCTAGACTTGCACCCTAAGCAACGAAGCTCTCTGTTTTCACCTCAACTGGGCAGTTTTTCCACGGGGCGCCACCGAGAGCAGCAGCAGCGCCACCTCCTGCTCCCCTCCGCCGGTTGCTGGCGTTCTGTGAATGGCTCTTGCGTTTTCAACGTGATCTACTCCCTCAGCCCGAGCAAACCCACAGCAACGAGGCCTTCTCACACGCTCAGCCGAAAACAGAGACTGGCGTTCTCTCTTCTCTGCCCTGCAGCGCCGATCAGCCTACAGCCACGGTGGCAACCAGCTGAACCGCCCAGGAGGTGCCCCAGCGAGTCCTCTACGTCCACAACACGTTTCCAGCTCTTCCCTGGTCTTCCTCCGGTCACTGCCATGCAGTTTCCTCCACAATTCGGACTGAAGCCGCCATGTGAACTGCTCCTCACCTTCCGGCCGCTCCAACGCCTCTCCCGCACGTCCAGCACCTCCCTAAGGTGCGCCAAGGTGTGTAGATCATGCTACCGCAGTCCCCTTGCCCTTCCCCATCACTGTCTTGCCGGAATTTGGATTTTGGCGCCGGTACACGTGAAGAACAGCCCCAAACCAAAACTGTAAATTCGTCCAACGTGGTAGATCATCGGTTCTACAATTCAAGCCACAGAAACTAGTGATCCTAGCGCCCTCCCACGCCAAATACCGCAGAAAACCATCGACCACACGCCCCGGGCGACGAGAAATCGCTGGCGGAGGCAAAAATGGGTCGGTCCTCCGGTGAACCCTATGTTCCGGCCATTTGCTGCAAGGTTTAGCCTGCGTTCCATGTTCCCCGATCATTGGTGATGCTTTAGGGCAAGGTAGCTCTCTGGGAGAAGCTCAGGACGCGCCAGAACGCGTTGATGCCGAGCTCCCGAGCCGCCCCACCTGTGCTGGCCTGTTTTCCGCCGTTTTCATGCGTGGAAACCTTGCCCGGCAGCTGCGCCATGTTCCCAGGAGCATGTAGGGCGAAACCGGAGCTAATTTGGTGGAGAAATGAGGGAGAACGAGCCATGCCACGATTTGAACTGGTGTGCACGCGCGTCTCTGGCGGGGGGTTGAAGAAGGACCTGACCAGTGGGCCCCCCTGTTAAGTCTCTGTGTAGATTTTAAACAGAGAGCTATCACAGTTTGAAAAATTCATAACTTTGTGTATACAGCTCCAAAAAGGGTGAGAAAAATTTTGTCTGAATCCTTAGGATAAGTACTTTACAGATGAACAAATTTCATGCTATGAAAATGCCCAGGAGATTCTGTAGAATTGTTTTTATTAAATCCTTTAGGGATTTATTACAGGAGCAATTCTTTATGAAATATTCCCAAATTTAGGCAGCTAGTCCTTTTCATAGTGCCTGACCTCCAGTAAAAAATTTAGGATTTTTGGAGCTTATTTGGAGCGCTTAATCAGTAGGTTATCTCAGGATTAAATAAATTAGCTAAAAATCATAGAATTGATTTCCAGAAAAATGTTTCAACCTTCATAGGTCCATAACTTTCTGTAGGGATGTCCAAAATTTGTGAAACAAATTTTGTTGGATTTATCTCAGTCAGTACTTTGCAGAAATGCAAAGAAATTGATCTGAAGATCTCTGGATATTTCTCCAAGATTCATCAAAGTTAAATCTTTGGGAATTTAGTCCAGAATGTCTCTGTTATGGAATTTCTTCAAATTTGGCCAGGAAGTTCCTCATGACATTACTGATCTCCAGTAAAAATTTGAGCTTCATTGGAGTTCATTTGCTAGGTCCAATTACCTTCCAAAGTCCAGCCTTTATTTGGAAATTCAAATTTAAACAGAAACTTTTCAGAACCCCTGTCCAACTTAAAAAATTCATATCTCTCTGATGGTAGCTCCAAAAATGGTGAAACAAATTTTTTTAGAACCATGGAGACTTACCCTAATCAGATCTTCCACTATTAGCTATGTCAAAGCTCCTGAATTGGGCTCAAAATTCAGATAAGCATTGTACTTGTAGGAATTTTAAAGACTACGTTATGCAATGACATGTCTCCAAATTTGGCTCAAGTCATCCTTAGAGAGTCTAGTATCTACTGAAAAATCCCAAAGCCAATTAAGGATCCTAAATAGCAGTAGCTATGAATAGAAGTTCAATTTCTATAAACCTTTAATACTTACACATGTATTTTATTACATTTCATCATAGTGACCGAAGTTGAGGACGCACCGGAGCCTTTGGACGTCCTGCTACCTGAAGTTGACTTCCCCTTTAAATCGCAACCAGGCAAGCCCCGGTTTGCACTTAAGTACCTTTTATAAAATTCTTTATTTGTATCACTTATGTCTAGGGTGAATGTTTGCATTAGAGTTAAGGTGTTTGAAACCCCACTTGCATAACCTTTTAAATCCTATGAAGGGTTGGGTAGCTTACAGAGCCGACGAGTAGACAAGGCCCTGCTAATATGCTTAGGACCTCGGTAGAAGTCGAGTAGTTGGAATCTACTCGCGAGGTAAGGTTTATCACACGGTTTGGTCAGAATAGAGAATGGCTTAAGAGTGGTGAAAATGAGACCCAGCAGGGGGGATAGGAAGCAGTGAGCGGAGGTCTCACGTGCGTAGCCCTGTTGGTGTCGATTGAGGACCGAGTCGTGTGCGGGCCTGCTGAACAAGTATCGAACAGTACCGGATGGCATACTGACATAAGCAGGAAACCGATGTAAATAGTTAACCTGGGTGCCGAGGCTTACCCAACCATAAACAGGAGTGGGTTGAGGGTAGCAAGGTGTAAATCTGCCGGTGGGCACAGTCACGCTCCACGCGGGGACCTCCTACCCGTTACGGATGGACCGGTTCGGCATTTGGATTGCCTTTGAAAGGTTGTTGCATACAACATAGTAGGAAGGGGTGTGGAATCACGCTTCTGAAAATGGGTGTATGCAACGTGTTGTCCGGGTGTCTCCTGATTGCAATCACCGTCCCTCGCGGTTATTTGAGTACCGCTTGTTCACTGTTTCATGACGTAGTAAGAAGTGAAGTAAGCCAGTTGAATGATAATATGCTGTGATGATATATTAATGTTTTGGAAACCATGTCTGCTGTAGATGTAGAGCTAATTAAGTTTACATTCCGCTTTGGGCATCACCACATCGGAGGAAAGCGTTTCTTGTTTGATTGTGGACTTCCGATGTGAGGGCTGCCTAAGGCACATGAATTTGACTCTATAAAACTGAAAGTAAGGATCAACTTATAGGCGTGTCTTTGTCGCAAATTCCTTTTCCTATCATACACCTCCCTGCATGTAGAGTTCCATGCCTAGGTCAGACGGTTAAGCCTTGCTGAGCCATCGTGCTCACGGTTGCAATATTTGAGCTGTATGCAGGTGAGAGCTATGAGGAGGGTTCCGAGGATGAGGCGATGCCCCTGTCAGGGTACACGGCCGAGATGGAGCCCTGCACGCCACCGTGATTTCTCCGGTTCCATGCTGCTAGCGTGTAGCGTCCCCGGGCTGGACGGCTGCACTTTTGCATAGTTAGGATGAGAGGCTACTAATGTACACTACTTCCGCTGTATAGTTATATTTTGTAAAAGACTTCTGCTGTTCTATATCAAATAAAAGTTTGAATGTTGTTCTTTAATCTTTTCGTGTGTGCTGTTGGGTGCCGCATCGCACGGCACCACCCTATGCGATCCTGGAGTGGGTGAACCACGGGGTGGTCCCTACAATATAGAAACTTGAAGTTAGAATTACCCTAACTAAATCAATTCCAAATGAGCTGAAACTTTTACAGGGGTCTCCTAAAATCCTAAAGAATATCCTGGAAAATTTTGGGGAATTTTGGATGCACCAAACTCCCTCTAAAATTCTTTTGCTGAAAAGATTTAAAGAATTTTCCAGAATTTTCTATGGGTTTTCATGCAAATTGGGATGCATATTTCGATAGAGCATTTCATCCTGAATCCAACCCAATTTGAATTACTAAATCTGAGCTTTCTAGCAAAAGTTATGCATTTTACAAGTTTGAACAACTCTCTGTTTGATTTTAAACAGCACAGTCACACGTGGGGCCCACGGGTCAGGTGCTTCTTCAACCTCCCGCCAGAGCCCGCGGGTGCACACCGGCTGAAAAGTTGGCATGGCTCGTTCTCTCTCATTTCTCCACCAAATGAGCTCCGGTTTCGCCCTACATGCTCCTGGGAACGTGGCGCAGCTGCCGGGCAAGGTTTCCCCGCGTGAAAACGGCTGTAGGTGGGTCGGCACCGGCGGGGCGGCTCGGGAGCTCGACATGGACGCGTTCCCGCGTGTCCAAGGCATCTCCCGGCGAGCTATGATGTCCTACAGCATCCCAATGAGTCTAGGAACATGGAACGGAGATCAAATCGTGCAGAACATGGCTGCAAACTAGTCGTCACCGTGGACCGTGGCAGTTTTGGCCGCCGGCGACGATTTCTCGTCGCCCGGGGCATAGGGTGGTCGGTTTGCTTCGTGCTTCGGCGTGGAAGGGCGCTAGGAACCCTAGTAGCTGTGGTCTGAATTGTAGAACGAACAATCAATTGATTGGAGCTAATTTCAGAAATTTGCTGAGGTCGGTCCTTCACGTGCGCCGGCGCCAAAAACGAAATTCCGGCTAGCCGGCGTCGGGGAAGAGCAGGGGATCGACAGGATGAGGATCATTACCTCCTGGTGCACCTCTGTGGCCTCTTGAGCACGCCGGAGAGGCGCTGGGCTGGCCGGGAGACAGGGAGCAGTGGAGACGGCAGCCTCTGTCAAACTTTTGCACGAGGGGGGGCAACAACAGAATTGGCCTCGGGGTTGTGGGCAACAGGACGCGACGGAGGTGATAAGAAGGGGGGGAAACAGCTCGCCACCGCGAGGGGGACGAGCAGGAGGTGGAGCTTTGGGGCGTGGAGCAGCAGCTCGCTGTCGCTCAGGTGCAAGGCCTCGGTGGAGTGAGAACAGAGAGAAAGACTTAGGGATTAAGTCTGCTCATCCCTATGACATGCGGTGTCCACCCCTCTTCTTATCCCCTAAAACTCTCACAAATATCTCCAAATTTTGGCACATTGTAAACTTCAGCTCTGAGGAACTTAAATCCAAAAGTCATTTGGCAATTTGACCAGTTTTGCCTCAGTTTCAAATTTGAATTCAAATTTGGATGAAATTTACAAGTCCTCTTGATATTCATATCCAAGCACCTCCAAATTTCCTCCAAATTGGTCTCCCTCATAATTTGGATCTGAGGAATTCAAATATGTCCTCTGATCTTTGAGTTGGCTATTGCAAATACACTTTTTCAAACAACAGTTTGAATTTTCTCTTTTGAACATGCCCTCCTTCTTTTTGAAGTGCACCTCTTAATTCAAACTGAATTCAAAGTTTTATTGCACATGCCAACACTTTCATGAGGAACACAAAAGTTTTTGTAAGTCCCATTTCTTGTATTCAAACTCAACTTTATTCATAGCTCAAGTTTTTTATTTACAAGTTTTGGGACTTTTACATTCCTCCCCCCTTAAAAAGAATCTCGTCCCGAGATTCATGATTAAGGACAATGTGGAGAGAACAGTTACTCAACATACACCTCTAACAACTCCGGATGATTGCGTTGCAAATACTCCTCGCTTTCCCATGTAGCTTCGTCGATCGTGTGATTTTCCCATAGCACCTTGAAAAATCGCAGCGTCCGATTCCTGGTTTCGCGAGTCTTTTCATCAATTATCCGGGTTGGTCGCTCAGCATACGTGAGGTCCGGCTTCAAATTTTCTATGTCTCCCATGAGAATCTCCGTTGGAACTTTTAAACACTTCCGCAACTGAGATATGTGGAAGACGTTATGAACTCCGGCTAAGGCTGCCGGTAGCTCCAAACGGTATGCCACGGGTCCACACCTTTCAATGATAATGAAGGGACCGATAAAACGTGGAGCTAATTTTCCTTTCACTCCAAATCGGTGAATGCCCTTCATCGGAGATACGCGGAGGTATACGTGGTCCCCAACATGGAAATCCAGAGGACGACGTCTCCTATCTGCATAGCTCTTTTGTCTGGCCTGAGCGGCTTTCAGATTTGCTTGAATAAGCCTTACCCGCTCTTCTGCTTCATTTACGAGATCAATCCCGTAAGTTACCCTCTCGCCGGATTCACACCAGTTCAAGGGTGTGCGGCACTTCCGGCCGTAGAGAGCTTCATAAGGCGCCATTTTGATACTTGATTGATACCCGTTGTTATATGAGAACTCCGCCAACGGTAAGTGATCCTCCCAGCTCTTACCGTGGTGGATGACACATGCTCTCAGCATATCTTCAAGTATTTGATTCACCCTCTCAGTTTGTCCATCGGTTTGAGGGTGATACGTGGAGCTTCGAATCAATTTAGTTCCCAAGGATGTGTGTACACTACAGGAAACAGGGCAACATACGACAGCCAGTATAACATACGACGGCTAGCTGTCGTATATAAACTTACATACGACGGTCAGCCGAAGCTGTCGTATATAAGTATATGGCTGTCGTATATAGTTCTTATATACGACAGCCAACCCTAGGCTGTCGTATATAGCTGTTATATACGACAGCCAACCCTAGGCTGTCGTATATAGCAGTTATATACGACAGCCACACCGTGGCTGTCGTAAATAAGCCTTATTTACGACGGCCCATGTTGTGGCCGTCGTAAATAAGGCTTATATACCCGCGGGGGCTCGGGTCGGCGCGGGCATTCACGCCCGCGCTGACCCGAGCCCGAGCCTCCCGCCGCCGCCCGCCCGCCGCCGCCCGCCCGCGCCCGGCCGCCGCCCGCCCGCCGCCGCCGGTCGCCGCCCGGCCGCCGCCCGCCCGCGCCCGGCCGCCGCCCGACCACCCCCCCTCCCCCCCCGGCCGCCCCAGCGGCCGCAGCCCCGGCCGCTGCCCCGGCCACCCCCGCCAGCCGGCGCTGTCACACCCGGTTTTTCCGAAGAAACAACCAAGTGAATATCACATGTATGCCAGGATCATTTTCTCATACATGTGATGACAAATAGTGAAGCATCATTTATTACAAGCCAGGTGTCGAATATAAATAAGTCTTACATCGCAAATGTCTCAATGGACACTAATGCTTCATCACAATTAAATAAACTAGCAGCGGAATATTATTCTTTAGGGCTCCATCACAGGCGTTGCCCGGGGGTCTTCATGAACCTAAAATCCTTCCTCGGGTCCAAAATCTTGGTCATTATACACCACCTCATTATCTTGACCTGAGCAGCAATATAAACCAACAAATATGCAAGGTTGAGTACCAATGGTACTCAGCAAGTGTGGGAAAATTATATCATGCATGGCTAGAACAAGGAGAGGTTGAACTCATGGTTAAAGCACTACGCAATTAATACCTATCACCTTAGCTTATTAAGCACCTACATTCTACACAGGTGAAATGGTCCCAATCTCCCATCCCATCATCATAATCCAATAACCATAACATCATTTCCAATGTTAAGCTCCCCGCTTAACTTCCAAAACCATCATTCCTCTAATCATGAATAAGTCCAGGCCGCTCTTAACTGTGAGCACGGCTGTCAAGACAGTTTTGACTCTGCAGAGTTTGTACCACTGTACCCACAAGTAGTGATTTCATCCCCCGTTGCCGGGTGGACTAAAAGAACCTCCATTATGCCAGTGGCTACGATCCACATTCACACTTCCCAGGTGTGCAGCCAGGAGATCACTACGAAGCCTTTACAAAGTGATTCCCGACGAGCGTGGGCCCACTGAGGTTTCACCCCTAACAGCATACAAGAGGCTCCAACCCCGCTGCAGTGGCCCCCTCTTGAGCCTTGCGGTTCATATGGTAGTCCAGCTGACACCTATTCCCCGCACCATCCAACACACCCATACTACGCCGGGGATACACCTAATTAATTGGCCAAGCTGCCCCATCTCAGCATGTGGTTGGCACTGTAAAGCCGGGTTACATGCTCCATGAACCGGTCCTTAGGATCCAGGCAAGTACTAAACACAAACCCAAGTCTCGTGCATCCAACACACAACCAAAACATCCAACTTGCCTTGATCCCTACCTCTACACAACTCACAATGTCTCATTCAAGAGTATGGTAATATAAACTGATGATCTCATTTTCCAAATATCCCATTCTAAGCATGGCTAAGCAAATGCATGTAAATAAATGACATGGCAAAATAAATCCCAACCCAAGCTACAAGGAAACAAAGTAATGCAATTCTAGGGAAAACTTTCCTAGCATGGGTTTCATATTTCATTTGACAATGCAAATAATTCTATCTACACATCCTAACATAGGATCAAAGTGGTCAAGGACACTTGCCTCCTTCTTGCTGCTCTTGAAATGGATATTCCTGGTCTTGGAAATGAATAACTTGTTCTTGAACAGGTTCTACTTCATACCATCACACATAGCAAAAGAAAAACAACAATCCATAAGACATAGTTCACACTTACACTTCATACAAACCACACATTCATATTTATGAAATTCATTTACCATTATATGTGTTGTGTTTCAGTTTTAAATAAATTCCTCATATTAAATTACTACACCTTTTCACTACCAGGTGTGTATGAAAAGTAATTTTTCTTCTCCATATGTGCCTTCAGAATTTCTACCAACCCTAAACTGAATTCTTTGGATTTTAGAAACTCCATATATCATTTACTATTTGCTATATTTTCAGATTTATATTCCTATGCATAATTGTGTATTTTATTATGAAATTAGTAATACACATCATCTAAACAGTATAGGTTCTGGTCCTAAATGATTTAATAACATATTTTGACCTTGGCTTCTGATGTAGACTATTTCATAATTATTTTCCCTATTTTTCTATAACTATTCTTTACTTAAAAATGTGTCCCTATACTAATAAATGTGAATAATAGATGAAACAGATTCATTTCAACCCAAAAATATATTTTATCTCACTCCAAAGTTTTCTAAGTACTGAGAAAGTTTTTAATTAATTTTGACAATTATGTTTGTCCCACTTTTTAATTTTTAAACACTAGTTACATATTCAATTTTCTAAATTAACTACTAAACAGGGTTAAAATAATGAACTCACCCCATTACAGGGTCTATAATATTATTTTCATAATTTCCAGGGGTCTAGCTACACTTATCAGAGGTGTTTTTCCTAATTTCTATTAAGTCCAAGGGCTAAAACTGATTTTTAAATGAATTTACATGATTTTCTGGAGTTCCAGGGGCTAGATCTGAAGTTTCCGGGGCTAGCTCTCAATTCCAGAGAACCCCAGGGGGTAGCACGTAAGAATTCCAGTCTTTATAATGCGGGGCTGACGTGGACCGTCCGATTTTAAACCGACAGCTGAGATTATAACGTCGAACCGGTACGCGGGGATTTAAAGTCTACCGTGCGATTTAAAATAAATGGCGCACAAGCGGCCACGTCGCTTTGACCGAACGCGGGCGGCGCTGCCGGCGGCGCACGGCGGCGGGAAGCGGCGATCTCGCCGGAAAGTTTCGGATCCTCGAGAATTCTGCCTAAAACTGTGATCTTATGGCCTAGATCGATAGAGGGGAGGTCAGGGATCTCACCTCGGGGGTTTTCTCGAGCTCGGGGGTCCTGGAAAGTGATCGGCGGCGAGGTCCGAGGCAAAACCACGGCGAAGCTCGTCGGCGCTGGGTTTACACCGTAAGTCTTCGGGTTTTCTGCACCTGCAAAGTTCCCCGGAGGCGGTGGATCAAGACCAGCGAGTTAGATCAGAGTTTCCGAGCTTAGATCGGCTAGAATTCACCGGTGAAGTCTCGGTGCTCACCGGAGTGAAAATCGGCGATCGCGTGGGAAAAACCGATCGGGGCTGGGGTTTTTATAGCCGGGGGAGGGCGGTGGGTCTGTTGCGATCGAGTTTGAGTCGTTTGGGACCAGAATTCGGGCTGCGGGACGCGGAAATCCGGTCGGTTGCGATCGCGCGCGCGGGAGAGAGTCCGGGGTCGCGGGGTTAGGGATGACAGGCGGGTCCCACCCGTCTGTGAGAGACGGCGCGGCGCGCGCGGGGGAGACTGGGCCGGCTGGCGGGTTTTGGCCCACTGGCCGGTTTTTTTCCCGTTTCTCTTTTTCTTTTTCTATTTCTTTTCTGTTTTGAGTATAATTTGAATTCCAGTTTGAATTTGAATTTTTGCAAAACATGCAACACGCCCAAAAATTTTTAAATTCCCCTCTGGACATGGTTTAGGGTTTTGAATCAAAATTTGGGGTGTTACAGCTCTACCCCCCTTAAAAGAAATCTCGTCCTCGAGATTGGTGTTTCTAAGAAAACAATTCCGGAAATTGTGCTTTAAGCTCATCTTCCCGTTCCCAGGTGGCTTCCTCTTCTGAGTGATGCTTCCACTGCACCTTGCACATCCGGATTCTTTTATTTCTGGTGAGGCGTTCCATCGTCTCCAAAATCTTGTATGGGTACTCGGCATAAGACAAATCTTCAGCTACATCCACTTCATTCATGGGTAACACCTCCTCAGGCATCCTCAGGCATTTCTTGAGTTGTGACACATGGAATACATCGTGCACGTCCGATAGATGAACCGGTAACTCTAGTTGGTACGCCACTTCGCCTTTCCTTTCCAAAACTTGAAAGGGTCCGATGTATCGAGGTGACAACTTCCCTTTCACTTTGAACCGATGAAGTCCTCTGATAGGGGACACCTTGAGATAAACATAGTCTCCCACGTTGAAAACGAGTTCTCTTCTTCGTACATCAGCATAACTCTTCTGGCGTGTTTGTGCTATCCTCAAGTTGTTGCGAATCTCCCTCACCTTCGCTTCGGCTTCTTGTAGCACTTATGGACCAAACACTTTACTTTCTCCTGTTTGGTTCCAAAATAGGGGAGTTCTGCACTTCCTTCCATACAAAGCTTCAAACGGTGACATCTTCATACTAGCTTGATAACTGTTGTTATAGGAAAACTCCGCATACGGTAAGTTCTTGTCCCAACTCCTATTGTTTTTGAGTGCACATGCCCTTAACATATCTTCAAGGATCTGATTGGTTCTCTCCGTCTGCCCGTCAGTTTGGGGATGATAGGCAGAGCTGAAGTTCAGATGGGTTCCCATGGTTTCATGCAACTTCTGCCAAAACCTCGAGGTGAACTGTGTCCCTCGGTCCGACACTATCTTCTTTGGCACTCCATGGTAACACACAATCCTTGACATGTACAATTCTGCCAACTTGGATCCGCTGTAGCTTTCTTTCACAGGGATGAAATGAGCTACATTGGTTAGCCTATCAATAATGACCCATATTGAATCATACCCGGATTGGGTCCTAGGCAATCCCATGACAAAATCCATGCTGATTTCTTCCCACTTCCATTCAGGCACTTTGAGTGGTTGCAATAATCCCGCGGGTCGTTGATGTTCTGCTTTCACCAACTGACATGTGTCACATAGGGCAACATGTTCCGCGACATCTCGCTTCATGCCATACCACCAATACCTGCTTTTGAGGTCCTGGTACATCTTCGTACTCCCAGGATGAATGGAATAGTAGGAATCGTGAGCCTCCTTCAAAATTAATTCACGGATCTCTTTTACTTCTGGCACACAGATCCTTTTTCCGTGCCACACCGTTCCCTGTTCATCCTCTCTAAAACCAGGAGCTTTATTTTCCTTGATAAGCTGTCTGATCTCTTGTATCTTCTCATCATTCTTTTGGCCCTCGCGTATGTCTCGCTCGAGTGTGGAGTCCACTTCCATGGCGATGGCTTCACCACTATTTACTAGACATAGATTGAGTCTTATAACCTCGTCCTTCAATTCTGCAGGCATGTCCTTCAAACTCAACTTATTGACCTGCACTTTCCGACTCAAAGCATCGGCCACGACATTTGCTTTCCCGGGATGATAGTTGATGCCCACATCAAAGTCATTGATTAGCTCTAACCATCTCCTTTGTCTGAGGTTGAGATCTGGCTGTGTGAATATGTACTTCAAACTCTTATGATCCGTATATATCTCTGTCCTCTTCCCCATCAAATAGTGCCGCCAAATTTTGAACGCGTGTACCACTGCAGCTAGTTCTAGGTCATGTGTAGGATAGTTCTTCTCGTGCTTCCGAAGCTGCCGGGACGCATAAGCCACGACATGTCCTTCTTGCATGAGAACACATCCCAACCCATTTCCAGAGGCATCGCAGTACACTGTGAAATTCTTCTGCATATCTGGCATAACCAACACTGGGGCTGTTGTCAATCTCTTCTTTAGCTCCTGAAAGCTTGTCTCGCACTGTGGCGTCCAGGTGAATGTGATTCCCTTCTCCAACAGTTTGGTGAGAGGTCTCGAGATCTTGGAGAATCCCTCAATAAACCGTCGATAGTATCCAGCCAATCCCAAAAAGCTTCGAACTTCCCCGACATTTTCAGAGGTTTTCCACTTCTAGATATCTTCAATTTTGGTGGGATCTACGGAGATTCCTCCCTCCGAGATTATATGTCCTAAAAAGGGAACTCTCTTCAGCCAAAACTCACACTTGCTCAACTTGGCATATAGTTGGTGTTCTCTCAGCCTCTGTAACACCAACCTTAGATGTTTCTCATGTTCTTCTTCATTTTTGGAGAAGACGAGAATATCATCTATGAAAACCACCACAAATTTGTCCAGATATTCCATGAATACCTTGTTCATGAGGTACATGAAATATGCCGGGGCATTGGTTAGCCCGAAAGGCATGACAGTGTATTCATACAGTCCGTACCGAGATACAAAAGCTGTCTTGGGAATATCAGATAGCCTTATCTTGAGTTGGTGGTATCCCGACCTGAGATCAATTTTCGAGAACACACAAGCTCCCCTCAATTGATCAAACAAGTCTTCAATGCGGGGTAATGGGTACTTGTTCTTGATGGTTACCTCATTCAAGGCACGGTAATCCACGCATAACCTTTGGGTTCCGTCTTTCTTGGGCACAAATATCACCGGAGCTCCCCATGGTGAGGAACTAGGGCGAATATACCCCTTCTCCGTCAATTCTCTCAAATGATCCTTGAGCTCTTCTAGCTGCTTGGAGTCCATTCGATAAGGTCTCTTGTATATCGGGGCTGTTCCCGGTACTAGCTCAATTGCGAACTCCACGTCACGGTCGGGAGGCATTCCTGGCAATTCCTCCGGAAAAACATCTGGATATTCCCTGATAGTCCTGATTTCCTCAACTCTCACCTCCACTTGATTTAATTTAATGTCTCTCCTAGGCTCGTGTATCGTTATGAACTTTACTTTGGTGCCACTGGGGTGAGTTAGTTCCACCGTTCTGGTCGAACAATGGATGATTCCTTTATGTTTGGTCAACCAATCCATACCCAAAATAATATCTATCCCTTGTGAATCTATCACTATGAGGTTAGCAGTAAATACTACCCCATTAATGTCTAGGCTCACTTTGGGACACACTTGTCTTGTCCTTATTTCTCCACCTGGAGAGTTTACGGCTAGCATATGGTTCATTTGTGTGGTTGCTAGGTCATGCTTCTTAACAAACCCTTGAGCAATGAACGAGTGGGTAGCACCAGAATCAAACAGCAGAGTTGCAAGGTGTAAATTGGCAGGAAACTTACCAGCTACCACGTCGGGTGCCTCTTGTGCTTCCTCCATAGTGACGTGGTTCACCCGTCCTCTCACTACATTCTGCTGTTGTGGCGGCGCAGGATTCTTCTTTGGGCATTTATGGGCGTAGTGCCCCACTTCACCACAGCTGAAACATTGCACCCCAATCTTAGATGCTTGGCCCTTGTTGTCTTGGGGTTGGGTTGGGGGTCCTTGTACTGCTGGTCGAGGTGGATATGCGGGGCGAGGCTGCTGCACAAACTGACGTGTCGGCTGTGCTGGTGCTGCGGGAGGCCTGTAGTTTGGGTTGTACCCTCTTGGTGCTGAATAGGGTACCGCAGCACGGCTCGTCTGCCCCGTAGGTTGCTGCATCATACGTGGGCGGGTGTTGCTCCCTGAGGCTTGATGTGACCACCCAGCCTTCCTCTTATTCTCATTTTCCAGGGCCTTTAGCTTCCTTTCTACCACAAATGCTCTGTCCACCATCTTTTGAAAGCTTTCATACTCATTGGAGGACATTGCACACTGCATCTCTGCGGTAAGTCCTTCCACGAAACAATCTTGTTTCTGCTCATCAGTCTCTATGTCTCGTGGAGCATAACGGGATAGTTGAGTAAATTTAGTGAGGTATTCCCTCACCGTCATGTTTCCCTGCTGCAGTCCCAGAAACTCTTTCCTCTTGTTTTTGAGTTCACCTCTTGGGATGTAGTGGTTGCGGAAGCTACGCTTGAACTCTTCCCAAGTGATGTTCTCAGGGTCATGATGGGCGGCCACGTAGGCGGTCCACCAATCAGCAGCAGGTCCATGCAATTGATGAGAGGCAAACATCACCCTCTCATACCCTTGGCATTGTATTATCCTCATCTTACTTTCAATGGTCTTCAGCCAATCATCTGCCTCCAGAGGTTCAGCAGCACTTGCAAACTTTGGAGGTTGAGTTCCTATAAACTCACTCAACCTTGGTTGGCGTGGTGCAGCTTGTGGAGGTGGAACTTGATGCAAGTTGGCCACCACTTGAGTCAAGTTCTGGATGAGCTGATTTTGATTCTCCAGCATTTGGTGGAGAGGATCAACTTCTTCACGGCGACCACCCCTTTCCTGGCCTCCAGAAAGATGAGGGTTGCATGCCTCATCATTGTTGTTGGCGGGGTTGGCAGCACGTCCTTTTCCTCTTCCGGCCATCTGGCAGAATCAACAAATGTTAATTTGATACCATTTAGTATCATCTTACTACTTTCATTTGTTGGTACTTTGAGGTGTTAAGGCTTTGTTAAAATTTTACGAGGGTTTATATCTCACACCAAATAAATGCACTATTATTTCCTGTGGGTTCAAACACCAAAGCAAAACAATCTGAAGACGAGGCTGTGGACAATTGCTCATGGCTTCCACAACTCACGTCACACACCAAGCATCATCACACCATTAACTACGTAACGACTCGACTACTCGACCTCTTGCTAGCTAGGGGAAAGACTCTACACTACTCGTCCTCTTGAGCTGGCTCCTCGGGATCTTCCTCCTCATTTCGGCTACCTTCTGACTCTGCTTTGGGTGGGGAGGCTGCTGGTGGAGAAGTGCGACGACGCCTGATTGCTCGGCGATCCGGGGAGTCAGGTGTCCATGGATCACTCACGGTGACACACAGTTCATTCCCATCTCCTCTTTCTCTCGCCTTTAAACAAGCTCGCAGCAACGCCTCCGTTTCCTTCAGGGTGTCTCGGACATCCTGAAGCTCTTGTTGACACTCCTGCAGTCGAGTGCTGAGCATAGCAGCATCCTCCAAGCACAAGTCCATGTGCTCATGGGAAGTCCCTTGCTGCACCGGTGGGTACTTGTACTCCGTGGTACCACTCTCACGTTGGAGGACATACATGTATTCAGTTTTGTCCAAGTGGCGACGATAGATGTGACTCTGGCAGGTGATGGCCTCCCAGGTGACATCTTTCTCTGCGTCAACTTGTGTTGCTCGACAAGCTGGAGAGTGGTGAATCTTGAGCAGCTGATTCTCGTGTATAATCCTCATCTCCGAACTCCATTCTTCCCTCTTCTCATGGATGGTCCTGGTGGAGTTGTAGTGGATGATTAGCTTGCCCGTATTGCCGGCGGCTTCGAGCATACGCCGAAGACGGCGCAACAAATCTCCTACTGCCATTCCGTAGGAAAGGTACGTCACTGGACGACTCTCCTCTCTTTCGGCAAGGGCAACTACGGGAACTCTCCCCCCTGTGGACTTACGAGCGGTGCGAATCATGCGAACCATCTAAAAACAAAAGAATTTAAAATTAGGTTAGATAAATTCTCAAACAAAAATCCTGTTTTGAATGAAAGTTGGGGTAAGATGAAGAAAATGACTCCTTTAATAACACTTTTCCACCCACACCTTGGAAAATAGTTTTTAAGAAAATAGGGCCCTTAAATACGTCCATTTCTACCTAGGTCCACGTTCCTACGGGCAACCTTGGCTCTGATACCACCTCTTGTCACACCCGGTTTTTCCGAAGAAACAACCAAGTGAATATCACATGTATGCCAGGATCATTTTCTCATACATGTGATGACAAATAGTGAAGCATCATTTATTACAAGCCAGGTGTCGAATATAAATAAGTCTTACATCGCAAATGTCTCAATGGACACTAATGCTTCATCACAATTAAATAAACTAGCAGCGGAATATTATTCTTTAGGGCTCCATCACAGGCGTTGCCCGGGGGTCTTCATGAACCTAAAATCCTTCCTCGGGTCCAAAATCTTGGTCATTATACACCACCTCATTATCTTGACCTGAGCAGCAATATAAACCAACAAATATGCAAGGTTGAGTACCAATGGTACTCAGCAAGTGTGGGAAAATTATATCATGCATGGCTAGAACAAGGAGAGGTTGAACTCATGGTTAAAGCACTACGCAATTAATACCTATCACCTTAGCTTATTAAGCACCTACATTCTACACAGGTGAAATGGTCCCAATCTCCCATCCCATCATCATAATCCAATAACCATAACATCATTTCCAATGTTAAGCTCCCCGCTTAACTTCCAAAACCATCATTCCTCTATCATGAATAAGTCCAGGCCGCTCTTAACCGTGAGCACGGCTGTCAAGACAGTTTTGACTCTGCAGAGTTTGTACCACTGTACCCACAAGTAGTGATTTCATCCCCCGTTGCCGGGTGGACTAAAAGAACCTCCATTATGCCAGTGGCTACGATCCACATTCACACTTCCCAGGTGTGCAGCCAGGAGATCACTACGAAGCCTTTACAAAGGGATTCCCGGCGAGCGTGGGCCCACTGAGGTTTCACCCCTAACAGCATACAAGAGGCTCCAACCCCGCTGCAGTGGCCCCCTCTTGAGCCTTGCGGTTCATATGGTAGTCCAGCTGACACCTATTCCCCGCACCATCCAACACACCCATACTACGCCGGGGATACACCTAATTAATTGGCCAAGCTGCCCCATCTCAGCATGTGGTTGGCACTGTAAAGCCGGGTTACATGCTCCATGAACCGGTCCTTAGGATCCAGGCAAGTACTAAACACAAACCCAAGTCTCGTGCACCCAGCACACAACCAAAACATCCAACTTGCCTTGATCCCTACCTCTACACAACTCACAATGTCTCATTCAAGAGTATGGTAATATAAACTGATGATCTCATTTTCCAAATATCCCATTCTAAGCATGGCTAAGCAAATGCATATAAATAAATGACATGGCAAAATAAATCCCAACCCAAGCTACAAGGAAACAAGGTAATGCAATTCTAGGGAAAACTTTCCTAGCATGGGTTTCATATTTCATTTGACAATGCAAATAATTCTATCTACACATCCTAACATAGGATCAAAGTGGTCAAGGACACTTGCCTCCTTCTTGCTGCTCTTGAAATGGATATTCCTGGTCTTGGAAATGAATAACTTGTTCTTGAACAGGTTCTACTTCATACCATCACACATAGCAAAAGAAAAACAACAATCCATAAGACATAGTCCACACTTACACTTCATACAAACCACATATTCACATTTATGAAATTCATTTACCATTATATGTGTTGTGTTTCAGTTTTAAATAAATTCCTCATATTAAATTACTACACCTTTTCACTACCAGGTGTGTATGAAAAGTAATTTTTCTTCTCCATATGTGCCTTCAGGATTTCTACCAACCCTAAACTGAATTCATTGGATTTTAGAAACTCCATATATCATTTACTATTTGCTATATTTTCAGATTTATATTCCTATGCATAATTGTGTATTTTATTATGAAATTAGTAATACACATCATCTAAACAGTATAGGTTCTGGTCCTAAATGATTTAATAACATATTTTGACCTTGGCTTCTGATGTAGACTATTTCATAATTATTTTCCCTATTATTCTATAACTATTCTTTACTTAAAAATGTGTCCCTATACTAATAAATGTGAATAATAGATGAAACAGATTCATTTCAACCCAAAAATATATTTTATCTCACTCCAAAGTTTTCTAAGTACTGAGAAAGTTTTTAATTAATTTTGACAATTATGTTTGTCCCACTTTTTAAATTTTAAACACTAGTTACATATTCAATTTTCTAAATTAACTACTAAACAGGGTTAAAATAATGAACTCACCCCATTACAGGGTCTATAATATTATTTTCATAATTTCCAGGGGTCTAGCTACACTTATCAGAGGTGTTTTTCCTAATTTCTATTAAGTCCAGGGGCTAAAACTGATTTTTAAATGAATTTACATGATTTTCTGGAGTTCCAGGGGCTAGATCTGAAGTTTCCGGGGCTAGCTCTCAATTCCAGAGAACCCCAGGGGGTAGCACGTAAGAATTCCAGTCTTTATAATGCGGGGCTGACGTGGACCGTCCGATTTTAAACCGACGGCTGAGATTATAACGTCGAACCGGTACGCGGGGATTTAAAGTCTACCGTGCGATTTAAAATAAACGGCGCACAAGCGGCCACGTCGCTCTGACCGAACGCGGGCGGCGCTGCCGGCAGCGCACGGCGGCGGGAAGCGGCGATCTCGCCGGAAAGTTTTGGATCCTCGAGAATTCTGCCTAAAACTGTGATCTTATGGCCTAGATCGATAGAGGGGAGGTCAGGGATCTCACCTCGGGGGTTTTCTCGAGCTCGGGGGTCCTGGAAAGTGATCGGCGGCGAGGTCCGAGGCAAAACCACGGCGAAGCTCGTCGGCGCTGGGTTTACACCGTAAGTCTTCGGGTTTTCTGCACCTGCAAAGTTCCCCGGAGGCGGTGGATCAAGACCAGCGAGTTAGATCAGAGTTTCCGAGCTTAGATCGGCTAGAATTCACCGGCGAAGTCTCGGTGCTCACCGGAGTGAAAATCGGCGATCACGTGGGAAAAACCGATCGGGGCTGGGGTTTTTATAGCCGGGGGAGGGCGGTGGGTCTGTTGCGATCGAGTTTGAGTCGTTTGGGACCAGAATTCGGGCTGCGGGACGCGGAAATCCGGTCGGTTGCGATCGCGCGCGCGGGAGAGAGTCCGGGGTCGCGGGGTTAGGGATGACAGGCGGGTCCCACCCGTCTGTGAGAGACGGCGCGGTGTGCGCGGGCTGGCGCGGGGGAGACTGGGCCGGCTGGCGGGTTTCGGCCCACTGGCCGGTTTTTTTCCCGTTTCTCTTTTTCTTTTTCCATTTCTTTTCTGTTTTGAGTATAATTTGAATTCCAGTTTGAATTTGAATTTTTGCAAAACATGCAACACGTCCAAAAATTTTTAAATTCCCCTCTGAACATGGTTTAGGGTTTTGAATCAAAATTTGGGGTGTTACAGGCGCCCCAGCGGCCGAAGCCCCGGCCGCCCCCCGCCCGCCAGCCGGCGCCCCGGCCGCCACCCGCCGCCGCCCCGGCCACCCACGACAGCTAGGTAGGTGTTTTTGAATTGCTAGCTAGGTGTTATTGTCCATGTTTATTTGAATTGCTAGCTAGGTGTTTTTTTAATTGCTTAGAATTGATAAGTTTGTTAACTACGGTAATTATGTTTGTTTAGATGATTTGTTAATTGCTTAGATTATTAATGCATATGAGTTAATAGTTTAATTGATTATTGTTTCGATTGTTTGAGTGTTTAAAAGTACTATATGTATATAAATGGGCTTAGGGCCCGATACGACCCATTTAGTGGTAACATATACGTCTACAAAAGGACGATGTGAACAACCTAGGCCGCCTCGCCCTACCCCCCCCCCCCCCCCCCCCCGCGGCGTTCGGCCTCCGATCCCCCATCCCCCTCCCCCCCCTGCGGCTTAGCCAGCGCTCGGCCGTCGCCCGCCCCCGCCGCCCCGGCCGCCCCCGCAAGCCGGCGCCCCGGCCTGCCACCCGGCCGCCGCCCGCCAGGCGCCGCCCGTCCGCCACCCGGCCGCCCCCCCCGCCGCCCCAGCGGCCGCAGCCCGGCCGCCGCCCCTGCCGCCCCCCGCCCGCCAGCCGGCGCCCCGGCCGCCACCCGCCGCCCGCCCGCCCCCCCTCCCCCCCCACGGCTTAGCCAGCGCTCGGCCGTCGCCCGCCCGCCACCGCCCCGGCCGCCGCCCCGGCCTCCTCCGCCGCGGGACTGTCGATCTGCCGGCACTCGTCGGCCTCCATTGACCGGCTGTCGCGGATCTGCCGGCGCTCAACCTCATACGAACGCAAGATCCTGTGCGCGGGCGCCGCCGCCGCCTCCCTTGTGTGCAAGCGCCGCCTCCGTATTCACCTGCCTTACGCCGGGATCTAAGGCGATGGGACGCCTTACGATCCCCAGGCGTCTTACCGCTTAAGCGATGCCTTAACAACTATGGTTCTTTCCTTCTCTCTATTGTTCTTTCCTCTCTCTCTCTTTGAAATCACTCAAAAATGAAAGATTGACGTAAACCTTTACAATATGCGTCACCCGTTTCGAACCAGCCCGTCTCACACGTGTTACGCATGTGAGGCGTGTAGGTTCGGAATTGTCCCTTTTTGGACAGCCTAGGAGTGACCGAGAGGGCGTGCTTATAATGAGACGCGGGGTTTAGATTTGGACGTAGTTTCGACAGCGTCACCCTAATGTTCTCCGCTGCTCCATTTTTGGACGTGCAGTTGGAGAACAGCGGGGTTATGCTGCCGAAATTTCATCTGAATCTAGACCTCGTGTCTTGTTATAAGCATGTTCGTCTCGGTCACTCTTGGGTGGGTTTAGGACCTATCCTTTCCAATAGATATAGGTTCGTAATATAAATAAATAATAAACTAACTATAAATTCTTTGACTTAAAACTGCAGAGTTAAACATGAGTGAAGACCGTAGTTGGATGTATACCAGTTGGAACAAGGCAACTGGTCACTCAGATGAGTGGTATGCCGGGACAGACGACTTTATTGATCGAGTGTTCTCGTTGTCTACGACCGATAAAGTTCGTTGTCCATGTGCGAAATGCCAGAATACTAAGTTTTTGGACAAAACGACATTGTCATTACACTTGTGCAAAAACGGTTACATGCCATATTATGAGGTCTGGAGTTTCCACGGTGAGTCTGCTCCTCGAGCCGTTCATGTAGATGATGATGATTGTCCGGGTGTTGACAGGATCGATGAGATGTTACAAGATATACAAACGGAGGATCCGCCCACAAATGAGGCAGACGTATTCTTTAATCTCTTGAAAGCTTCTGAAGAGGTGTTGCATGATCATACTGAAATGACTCTTCTTACTTTCATGACCAGATTTATGGCAATCAAATCTAAGTATTTCTTCTCTAATAATTGCTACAATGATATGATGAAACTTATCAACGATGCTCTTCCACAACCTCATAAACTGCCCAAAGATATGTATCACTCAAAGAAATTACTATCTGGACAGGGTATGAAATATGAAAAAATTGACGTGTGTCCAGATAACTGCATGATATTTTGGAAAGAGCATGACAAAGAGAAGAATTGTTTAAAGTGTGGAAAATCGAGGTTTGTCGAAGTTGTCAATGACGATGGTGATAAAGTAATGACAGAAGTTGCACATAAGCAATTGCGTTACTTGCCTGTGACACCTCGGTTGAAGCGGTTGTTTCTTTCTAAAAGATCTGCCAGACACATGAGATGGCACAAAGAAGGTGTGCGTGAGAACAAAGATGTGTTGACTCATCCGTCGGACGGTGATGCATGGAAGTCATTGGACTCTTTTGATCCTGCTTTTGCTAGTGATGCGAGAAATGTTCACATCGGGTTAGCGACGGATGGTTTTTCACCTTTCAGTACAAATGCCACACCATACTCCTGTTGGCCCGTCTTTGTTATTCCGTACAACCTACCACCTTCTATTTGTATGAAGTACGAGTTTATGTTTCTTGGCCTCATTATACCAGGACCAGATCATCCGGGATCACGTATCAATGTGATGTTGAAACCATTGATTGAAGAATTGAAAACGTTGTGGATTGGAGTTGAAGCGTATGACTGTTACAAGAAGCAGAAATTCAACCTTCGAGCTGCTTATTTGTGGTCTGTCCATGATTTCCCTGCGTACGGCATGTTTTCTAGATGGAGCACGCATGGTCGTTTGTCGTGTCCCATATGTGCGTCTGACACAGAGTGTTTTCGACTTACATACGGTGGCAAGATAAGCTACTTTGATTGTCATAGGCGTTGGCTTCCTCGAAACCACCCATTCAGGCAACAGAGGAATGTCTTCAGAAAAGATACTGTTGTCACTAAGGAACCACCTAAACGCCTGAGCGGGTGTGAAGTATCCGATGTGTTGGACTCACTAGTCCCCGATGAAGCTCGCCCTGGATTCTTTGTAGGTTACGGAAATGTTCACAACTGGACTCATGTATGTGGAGTTTGGGAGCTACCATATGTGAAGTCATTGATACTGATGCATAATATTGATGTAATGCATCAGGAGCGTAACATGGCCGAATGTATCATAAGCACGTGCATGGATATCACGGGCAAAACGAAAGACAACTTAAAGGCTCGAAAGGATTTGGCCGAGATTTGTAATCGACCTACTCTTGAGCTCTCTGAAAGCGGTGGTAAGCCACGTGCTTCTTTCGTGCTTCGACCTAATGAAAAGAAACAAGTTATGGAATGGTTGAAAACTTTGAAATTCCCAGATGGTTATGCTGCTACTCTGAGACGAGCCGTGAATTTTAAAACGGGAAAGCTCACTGGGTTGAAGAGTCATGACTATCATATAATAATGGAAAGACTCTTACCTGTTATGTTTCGGGGATACCTGGATGATGCGGTGTGGAAGGTGTTAGCTGAGCTATCATTATTCTATAGGCAGTTATGTGCTAAAGAAATAACGAAAGACATGATGGAGAAGTTAGAGAAGGAGATACCTGTACTTTTATGTAAGATGGAAAAATATTTCCTCCTGGTTTCTTCAATCCAATGCAGCATCTTCTTATACATCTTCCATTCGAAGCAAAAGTTGGTGGTCCTGTGCAATATAGATGGATGTACCATATTGAAAGAGCTTTGAGATATTTGAAAACTATGGTTGGCAACAGAGCAAGGGTTGAAGGGTGCATTGCCGAAGCATTTACTCTAAAGGAAGTAGGTTACTTTTCTAGTTTCTACTTTGCAGAGGAAAACAATGTCAATACTTCGGCAATGCGATACAATGTAGATGACGAACCACCAGTTAGTGATCTCTCTATTTTTGAATCGAGGGGAACTACTGTTGGCAGCAGCACATCATACGATTTTACTGAAGGAGAAAGGACTGCTGCTTTACTCTACATGTATGCTAATATCGATGGCATGGAGAAATATTTCGAGTAAGTGTTTCTCTTACATTTATGATGATTATTGTATTTTCCAATACATGTATGCTAATGTCGATGGCATGTGTTTTGTATGTACAGTGAGTTCCACAACCAAAACTGGAAACATAAGCATCAACCAACGAGAAAGCAAGTAGAAACGATGCGACGGGCTGGAATTAATGGAGGGCCAAATTTCTTATCCTGGTTTCGAGCTTATGTGTTAGCGAACACAGACATCCATCAAGATTTACGACAACTATCTTATGGATTAGTGAAAGTTAGAAGCTATGGTCGATATGACGTAAATGGCTTCCGATTCCGTACAACTCAATTCGAAACTCTTCATCCTCTCGCAGCAACATCAAATTGCGGAGTTGTGACCAGAGCAATCGACTCACAAGGGAAAGAAACCAATTACTATGAAATCATTAACAAAATTCTGGAATTTACTTTCGCTGGCAATAAAGAACTTCGAGTGGTATTCTTTGATTGTGATTGGTTTGATAACAATCATGGAACTCGAGAAAATCAATTTGGCATGGTGGAAGTGAATCACAACGAACGCTTACGAGGTCTAGATACATACGTTCTTGCACATCAAGTGGAACAAGTGTATTATCTACCTTATACATGTAAGAAGCTTAGCACTTGGTGGGTGGTATATAAAGTGAATCCTCGTGAGCGCTTGTATACTCCTGGAGATGATGGTTATCATGATAGTGGAGACATTGAAGAAGTTTACCAAGACGAAGAGTTGCCAGACTCTTTTATCGTCGAGTCTGGTGCAGGACTCGATAACTTAGTAGGAGACGTTGCAGATGTAGAGACATCTACAATGCGAAAGCGGAAACGTAAACAGCTCAAGACGACAGATCGCGATGTTGATGATCATGATGTTGATGAATTTTGAAACTGATTACGAGTAATGTTCTTTTAAATGAAAGTGACATTAATTATTGCTTACATTACTTTTGAAACTGATTAGGAGTAATTACTTTTTAAACTGATTAGGATGTCGTCAAGCAAGGGTTCAAAGGGTTCAAAGGGGAAGAAGGCGTCGAGTGTGAGGGGTTTCCTCCCCTCGCAGGAGAGGGACGACTACTTCTACGGTTCCACTTACAGCGGGAGCAGACGCACTCAGCTGTTAAGTGCGTGTCCAGAGCTGCGGGACAGGGTTGTCAGTTTGCAGCGTACAGAGGTAAATTTTTCTACAATGCACAAAATTATTAAAATCACTTTTTCAATTAAGCTTACTTACTTTACCATTATAGTCTGATTCGGACTATGAGTCCGAGGCCAGAGCGGCACCTCAGGAGACGGGTACGCAGCGCAGCGTGCCCTCGGGCAGCGAGCCCTCTGGTAGCCAGCCCTCCGGCAGCCACCCCCAGGGTAGTCTGCCCAGCGAGCCCGAGGGCACCCAGCCTGAGGACACGTCCGGTGACCAGCCTTCTGGGTCACCAGACGTGGTGCCGCAGCGGAGGAGACGCACGAGGAGGAGTAACTTTGTTGGTCCTCCACCTATTCCTAGAGAGCCGGTAATTATTCGTCCGGTTGGAGACAGGTAACACATTACTAAAGTATTCATTTCTATTTGTTCTCAAAGACTATGATCTTACTTAATGACTTAACAAACAACTTTTTAGTTCTTGGGAGGACCTCTCATACGACGGGCAGAAACACCACAGGACGGTGAACGGTTGCATCAGGAACTTAGTGCGTCTGCACTATCCCGGTGCGATTGATGGACGTGCAGCTACGTCGTGGGACGACTACGCGCGCGTTCCTCACCCGGAGAACGACAACCTACAGGGAGTCGTGTGGGCAGATTTTTGGATAAGTAACTTACATAAATATTTGAAGTTTCAATTCTTTATGTTCCTTCAAATATTAACTTGCGTATATGTCGAACTGTGTTGGCTTCCTACAGCTCAGGTACCGCCTTGAGGACCCGGCTGAGCAGATGGATCACGCCCGCTCCGTGTTCGAAGTAAACACTCGGAAGCTTGTTATGCAAATGCTTTGGAACGCTCGGAGTCAAGTAGTTAACGACTACTTAAAGCTCCACGACCATGAGGTTGGGTCGTTCAGAGACGCCTCCGACACGTACTTGACGGAGGAGCAATACGCAGAGGTAGGTTGCGTAATCTTTAAATTGTTCATATTAATATTGCTAAGTAACACCTAATGAACTACGCATGTGTGCAGGTTAGTGTCCCTTGGTTACAGGGACGAACTGAAGATTACCGAGCCCTTTGCAGGTATTGGGCTAGCGATGAGTTCATCGCTAAGTCCAAGAAGGCTCGAGATGCCAGACGGGAGCTCAGGGAAGCACGGTATGGGCGTCCAAGGTTTTGTGCGAATGGCTAAATGGATGGTAAGTTTCTTGGTAGTTTTTATTATATTCATAATGTAGTATTGTTCGTACTAACATATGTTCACAGGAAAAGGAGACCGGCGTGCGACCGAGTGCTACTGCGGTCTATAGGAGAGGTCACGCTGACCCTTCTCAGCCGGAGCAGTGTAGTCAGTACGCAGCGGAGCGCCTGGTAAGTTTCATGACCTCTGAAATTATTTGACACTATATATGTTGTTGAACTTACACAATTTCATTGTTTTTTCAGACTAGGTATGGGCAAGAGGCTGTGAGGATACACGGCGAAGGGTTCGACTGGGAAAACTCCCCGAACATCGACCCTCAAGCCGCGTATGCAAGCGGAGGTGGAAAAGTACACGGAAGGTGAATTCATTTACTTTCATTGTTTTCAATTCAAGATTATTTTATTTTACCTTGAATTGATTCGTTTTTTTAGGCTTGCCATATTCTCTAGAGTCGTCAACTCTAGGGAGGCACGACCTGCGAGAGGCAGCTCCTCGCAGTCTTCGGCTGCAGGCTCCTCCAGCCGCCGTGTCACCGAGAGAGATCTCGAAGTCATGGCGCTTCGGGAGAGCTTGGCTCGGCAGGAGGAGGCCTTGGCGAGAGAGCGAGAGAACAACAGGGCTGCCATGGCGTACCATGCGTCCTATATGGCACAGATGAAAGCGGCAATGGAAGTAAGAAACATACAATTATAGTTTAATTACATTGCATTTCAATTAGTTTTGTAAATTGTAATGTTTGAAATGGCAGGCGCTAGCTCGACAGCAAGGGCAGCAAATCCAGATACCGTTGTGGCAGCCACCTCCGTTCGTGCTGGAGCCGTCGCCACCACAGGAGCAGTTTCCTGGAGTACAGGTATAAAAAGAAAGTTACATTAAGTGGAAGCCCCAACCGCTAAGAATCCTAATGAAACTAGAAAAACAATTGTAAACTTGTACATGTCACTTTGTTTCGCAGGGATCAGGGACGGAGGCTCGGACTCCATCGCCACAGCTAAGGGCGCCAGGTTCGCCGTGGTAGGGTGACTTCTTCGCTCCCGGAGGTAGTGGAGGGGCTAGTAATCAATAGATTTGTGATTTTGTTTTCATTTGTGTCAGACTTTGTGATTGTCGATGTGTACTATTGCACTTTGTTGTGAATTTATATATCAAACTGTTTTTTTGTTGTCTTTGTATGTGTAGCTGGCCATCGAGCCAGGTTAGCCGTTTTCTATTTTTTAAAAAAAATGGAAAAGCTTATATACGACGGCCTGTATAATTTATATACAACGGCTGCTATACAGGGCCGTCGTATATAAGGCTAAATTATATACGACGGCGGGGCCAGGCTGTCGTATATAAGACCTTATATACGACAGCCAGGGCCCAGCGGCTGTCGTATATAAGACCTTATATACGACAGCCGCTGGGCCCAGCCGTCGTATATAAAGGCCCTGGTCCACTGGGCCAAGTCCACGAAACCGGCCGTTGTATATAAGCGGCCGTCGTATATATACTGTTATATACGACGGACCGTCGTATATAACTATATATACGACAAATTATATACGACGGCCGCAAACCGTCGTATATAAACAACTGCCGTCGTATATAACCTATATACGACGGCTTCTGCTTTATATACGACGGTTTTAGCCGTCGTATGTTGGCAGGAATCCTGTAGTGGTAGCTGTTCCCAGAAACGGGATACGAACAGCGATCCTCTGTCAGAGACAATGGTATGGGGAACTCCGTGCAGGCATAAGATTCGTGCTATGTATAACTCCGCATACTGCTTGGCGCTGTAGTTGGTATGCACCGGAATGAAACGTGCCGATTTGGTCAATCGATCAACGATTACCCAAATCGAGTCATGGTGGTGGGAGGTCATCGGCAACCCAACAATGAAATCCATACTCAAGTCTTCCCACTTCCATGCCGGTATTTGTAGCGGTTGCAGCAGGCCCGACTTCTTCACATGGTCGGCCTTAACTCTTCGACACGTATCACATTCTGAAACGTATTTTGCAACTTCACGTTTCATACGTGTCCACCAAAACTTCTTCCGGAGGTCTTGGTACATTTTATTGCTGCCAGGATGAATAGAAAATTTGGATAAGTGAGCCTCATCCAAAATTTTCTTCCGCAGCCTCATATCACGGGGTACGACTATCCGGTCCTTCAACCACAAGGTATCTTCCTCATCTAACCGGAAACATTTTATCTCCCCGTTCTTTAACATCCTTTTGATATGAGCCATGCCCTTGTCTCTCCTTTGAGCTTCCATCACCTCCTCTCTTATTGTGGGTATGAGAGCTAGATTATGCAAAGCTCCATATGGAACCAAGTAGAGACTTGGTTCTTCCTCTTCTATCGGCGTAATGGTTAGGTTATGAATATGAGACTTCCGGCTGAGTGCATCGGCAACCACATTTCTCAATCTCATAGTCCTTGATCAGCTCCAACCATTGCCGTTGTCGCATATTCAACTCTTTCTGAGTGAATATGTATTTCAAACTTTTGTGGTCGGTGTAGAGATGAACCAGATTTCCCAATAGGTAATGTCTCCACATCTTCAAAGCTAACACCACAGCAGCCAGTTCGAGATCATGAGTTGGATAATGTTGCTCATGATTCCGTAATTGCCGTGATCCATATGCGACCACACGTCCTCCTTGCATGAGTACACAACCAAGCCCGATGCCAGACGCATCACAATAAACATCAAAAGGCTTGGTTGTATCCGGTTGAGCTAGAACCGGGGCTGTTGTGAGGTGTTTCACCAACGCTTGGAAAGCTTCCTCACATGGCTTGCTCCAATCATATTTGATACCCTTCTTCAGTAGCTCTGTCATAGGTTTGGAGATTTTTGAGAAGCTCGGGATGAACCTCCGATAATATCCAGCCAAACCCAAGAAGCTACGAACTTCATGGACTGATGTTGGAGACTTCCACTTCAGCACTTGTTCAATCTTGCTTGGATAAACAGCAATGCCTTCTGCTGAAATAATGTGCCCAAGAAATGGCACTTGGTTGATCCAGAATTCACATTTACTAAACTTTGCATAGAGCTTGTGATCTCGCAGTCGTTGGAGCACAATATGCAAATGTTTAGCGTGTTCCTCTTCAGATTTGGAATAGACCAAAATGTCGTCGATGAATACCACGACGAACTGATCCAGCTCCGGCATGAACACCGAGTTCATAAGGTATATAAAGTGGGCCGGAACATTGGTCAATCCAAATGACATAACAAGATATTCATAGAGCCCATATCTTGTCGAGAAGGCTGTTTTCGGGACATCTTCCGCGAATCTTGATTTGATGATATCCCGACCTTAAGTCCATCTTGGAGAAGACTTTAGCACCCACTAGTTGATCGAAGAGGATATCAATTCTTGGTAGTGGATACTTGTTCTTTATGGTCACAGCATTTAAAGGACGATAGTCGACGCATAGCCTCAGCGTCTCATCCTTCTTCTTCACAAACAAAGCTGAGCAACCCCATGGTGATGAACTTGGACGAATAAACCCCTTGTCCATCAGATCTTTGAGTTGCTCCTTCAATTCCGCTAATTCATTCGGAGCCATTTTGTATGGTCTCCGAGAGATCGGCGTGGTTCCCGGTATCAACTCTATTTTGAACTCCACCTCGCGCTCAGGTGGTAAGCCTGGAAGATCTTCGGGAAACACGTCCGGGTATTCACGGACTACCGGAATGTCTTCTAACTTGCACGCCTCGGCATTACATACTTCCGGGTCTTTGGAAATCGCTTCGCCGAGGTATAATGTTTGACGTCTGTGAAGTGGAGAGTCCAAGTGAACACTCCTGTTCTCGATGTCCAGAACAGCCTTGTGGAAGGTCAACCATGATATTCCCAATATGGCATTGATTCCTTGGTCTTAGAGAATGATGAGGATGGTAGGATAAATATTTCCACCCAAACAAAGTGGTGCTCGTGAAACGACTTCATTAGTTGATATGTCTCCACCTGGCGAATGAATAAGGTAAGAACCTTTGGTGATAGTGGTGGAGATCTGATCCCGGATCACCGTTGCCCTGCTAATGAAGTTATGTGTCGCACCAGAGTCGAATAAAATGACAACCAGCTTGTCATTTAAGGTGAACCTGCCGGCAAGAACAGGTCCTCCCTTTGGCAGATCATCGACTGACACATAATTGACTGTTCCCACTTTTGACATAGCTTTTCTGGGCTGCCCAAGATCACTTTTTGGAACTGGACCCGCAGACACAATGTTACTGCTCGGTTCAGTTGCTTCGTTGACGTTGAGCTCGTTGTCAACATGAAGTGGGACATCACTCGGTTCAACTGAGAAATCACCTTGTTCATCTTCAGCCTCTTGAGGGTAATAATATTCTAGTGCACCTTGTTGATACTGGGGTGCATAAGAAATAAGTTGCTGCTGCGGTGGAGGTGAATAAGACCTCTGTGGAGTAGAAGAGTCGTCACACTCCCAGAATGATTGCACCTCTTGTGGAATCTCTCGACCGGAAGGTGAACGGATTACCAACCGATACTTCTGAGGTAGACGATTGTCTTCATCTTGTGATGAGTCCCTCTCCCTCTTTTCTTTGAGGTAAAGGTTGGAATAATATTCTTGAGCAATAGCACAGCTCACGAACTCATCAAAATTCTATTGGCTAACTTGAGCCAATTCACATCGCAGCCTAGCAGTCAGCCCTCGATAAAAATGATAACCCCTCATGGATGGTGATTTCATATAGTCAGGGACATATTGAGCTAAGCGATTGAATTCCTTCGCATACTCAATAACACTCAAGTCCCCTTGCTTCAGACTCCAAAACTCATCCAGACTGGTTTGCATTATGCCCGCAGGGATGAAACGAGCACGAAATGCAGCCTGGAACTCCGCCCATGTGACACGATGCCCTGCTGGTTGAACAGCAAGGTACTCTGCCCACCATGCTCCAGCAAAGCCGTAAAGCTGTTGAGCGGCATATAGAGTCTTTGAGAATTCGTCACATCGGATCAACCCAAGCTTGGACTCAATGACACATAACCAGTGATTTGCTTCACAATGGTCAGCCGCCTCGGAGAATACCGGCAGCTGTGTCGCCAAGAAATCCAGATACGTGCTCTGGGTTGGCATGTGACGTTGAGCTTCTCGATCTATGCCTTGCTGAACTAGAGTTTGGAGAGTTTCATTCATCTTCGCCATAAATTCAGCCAATCCGGTTGGCGATGGCTCTTGTGATGAAGCCGAGTCATTCCCACCTCGACTTGAACCTCCAAGCTCCATTGGCGAATGTGTACGTACCATACTGCACGAAACAAAATTTTGAGTCAATCAAAATTCTATCTCAGTAGTAAGTAAAGATAAGTAAAACATGAACATGTCATGAACTTTATGAAAGCATAACCACATTCATGTTTAAACAAATCTTATGTACGCTAAGCTAATCAGCGGGACTACCCTGACCAGCTTACACAAACTCCAAATTTTACTCAAGTTATCAACAGATTCTTGACTTGAGTTCAACACCAAAGTTTTAATAAACTTCAGTATATTTCCAACGAGTACTTATAGGCTTCTTAAAGATTTTTCTACAGGAAGTTATGGCTTAAAAACACAAAGGTCCAGAGAGGTTTTTGCTACTGTCCTGGTTTGAACAGTTTGCCTTCAACTGGACATTTCACCAACTTAAATTGTGATTTTGCTCTGGAGTTCTACAAGGAAATTGTAGAGCACTTGAAAATCTTTCCAGAACTGTATCATACACCTTAATTGGTTAAAGATACTCAGAGTTATGCTCCATTAAAGTCCAGCAAGAATCCCTGCCAGACACAGAGCACTCTGTTTTTTGAAAACTTTGACACCTAGTTATACCCTCATTTGAATCTTAGCTCAAAATAAGAGTTCAGTAGCTAATACTTGTTTCAAACTTCCATTTTTAGTTGAAAGTTAATTCATGAATCATTTCTTCATAGGGACGAGGTTATTATGTGTAGTACGGTGTCGATGCACCGTAAGAATCATTTCGGTACTACGTAGCCTCACCAAATAAAAATCCTAACCGGATTACACCGGCATATACGTACTATCAGTGGCACTAAGACGGTCTCTCGCACACGTGTACTACACGGGATACATACGTGGTTAGTACCTGCAGAAGAACACTCAATAGTGGTGCACTCAAAGGTTGTTTCATTTCAGGCAGTTCCATATTTGAAAGTAAATACAAACGCCCGTATCATTGTCATACGGCCGTCCTTGAGTTAAGTCACGTCTCAAGGTACGTGATCGTGTTTCAACACCACACGACGGGGAACCCGAGTATGTCATGAACGGGTCGTCACGGTTGGGAATGTTATCAACCCAACGGATACCACCTACTGCCCTGCAGGGCACGCTGATGGCAAGCACTGTGTATGTCCTCCTGGGCTATTTCCAGACGAACACACTCTCACGTTACTGACCACGCGATGGGGTCTCCACTTATTTGCCTAATGCACGCTAGGGATCAGCTTTTCATATGAACTCAGGGACATGAAGAGTCCAAGAGTTTCATATTGACGTCTCACACCAAGCTGTGAGACCTATCCCTGAACCACTTTCCTCGTCAGGTGAGCTAACCGAAATTGAACCGCTTTCGGTGGCGTTCCTTACCATTCTTACCTGAGCGTAGGTGCGTCGTTACATAATGAAAGTTCAGAATTAAAACACATATGTTAGTCTTGCCACTTTAAGTAACTATACTACTATAGTCCTTATGTGGGCCTAATACCGTTTCCTCACCGTATCCTAAGGTTTTGTTGTAATACCATCCTTATTCCGTGTGCTATTACCAATGCGGCTCTAATACCACGCTGAGGGGGCCCCACCCCGATCACAGGGCCGTGCCGCCTTGCCCGAGGAATCGCATTGGGTGGTGCCGTGTTATGCGGCACCCAACAGCACACACATAAGGAACACAGTATTACATAAATCAAAAGCGGAAGGTTACAATTATTCTTTGTAAATAATTTACACAAATTAGCTACAGCGGAAGTCTATAACCAGCTCACATTGAATAATTATGAAGCACCGAGAAGAGGTCCAGCCCGTGGACTCCTCTCGCTAGCAACACGAAGACAAGGCAGTGGCTAGGTTCTCCAAGTGTGACATGACTTGGAAGTTTCCGAGTCTCACCAGACAACCTTCTTTATAGCGTTGATGTTTACCTGCAAAATCACTTATATAGCAAGAGTGAGCACAAAGGCTCAGCAAGACTTAACCGTCTCTCCTAAAGCATGAAACTCTACATGAACGTAACCTAAGACCTATCCTGTAATTTGCGAAAAGACTCGCCTACGAGTTCATCCTTAACTTTCAGATTTTAGCCATAATAGTAGTGACCTTGCGCCCAGCAACATTGGAACTCCACAATCAAACAAGAAACGTTTCATTCCAATGTTACTTGTCCCAAGGTGAAAAATAAATTTAGTTTGCTCTATCTCTACTTCAAACATGGTTTTCATGCAACTTAACATAATCACAACAGCAATTATACTTTTTGCAAACTGTTTCCACACAAGTTGATTACTACGTCACAACATGGGAGCAAGCGGTACTCAATAACCGCGAGGGACGGTGATTCGAATCAAACACTACCCGGATAACTCGACACATACGCCCGCCTCTGAGGACCCAACTCTGGCGTCCTTCATTACGTCGTACGTGGCAACCTTTCTCAGGACACTAGACTGTAGAACCGGTCGCGCCGTCTCGGGCTCATAGGTCTAACGAGACGATGTGGTATGCCTCTACAATCCAGTGAACCTGGTACATCGGTTTCCTGGTTCCCATATATCAGTAAGTATGCGGTACACAACTCAATACTTGCTCCTGGACGCGGCATACGCATCGGTCCTTAACCGACACAGGCAGAGCTACTCGACCAAGACCTCGTCTTGTCGCAGCCTAACCCCTCTGCCCGGTCTCATCTTTAGAAATGTAAATTTTAGTTTGCTTCCTTTCCCAACCACACCTATGATATTCTAAACTATAGCTCGCGAGTAGATTCCAACTACTCGTCTTCTACCGGATGTCCTAGCCTAATTAGCATTGCCCTATTCTACAGCGATGACCCATTTCTACCCTTGACCTCAGGGTTCATGTTTGGTTATGCAAGTGGAGTATCACACATCCTTGACCTAATGCACATACAAACCTTGACCAAATGTAGTGAACAAAGGGAAAAGTTTAAAAACAACTTAAGTGCAAACCGGGGCTTGCCTTGGTTTTGCAGGTGACTAAAGTCAGTTGAGAGAAAGTCAGTTTCTGATGTATTGAAGTTCACTCCTGCCCTTCTTGTTCCTTGATCCAAGTTCACCTCCTCCTTCTTCACTTTCCACGTTTAATCACTACACGTTAGGAATATGCATACATGTTCAATTATAAAACTTTTGCTAACAATGCTAAAGACAAGTTTGAAACTGGAACTTTGTTTAAGAATTTAAAATGACACTGGGGTGGTGGTTTGGATGTGTGTCTAAGCATTATCCTCAAGTGAGAAGTGAGGTTCATCACTTGGGTGGGGAGATCAACTAATGGTTGAACAGAACACTAATGATCCAGGGCTCCAATGGAGCTGAGAATTTTCTTGGGAGTTCCTTGTCACAAGAAAGTTCTCTGGACCAAAATTCAGAACATTTCACTAAGTGGATCACCCAGAACAATTCCTTAAGCATTTAAGCAAAAAGGAATTAATTCTGACTAAATTTGCACTTTCATGCAAATTCAAGGGAACTATAATTTCACACATAGCTCAGAGAGTATGCCTGAATTTTCCTAGGATTTTTGGAGCTAAGGAATGTCTAGAACTGAGTTTCCAAGTTTTGGAAATTCTCTGAAAATGTTTCTGTATTTATTGGAATACAGAAACTTGAAGTTAGAATTACCCTAAGTAAATCAACTCCAAATGAGCTGAAACTTTTACAG
Organism: Neostapfia colusana; assembly: GCA_030760725.1. NCBI lineage: Eukaryota > Viridiplantae > Streptophyta > Magnoliopsida > Poales > Poaceae > Neostapfia > Neostapfia colusana. The sequence goes on along the minus strand of JASWHV010000019.1, from coordinate 22,785,454 downwards.
GGGTCTCCTAAAATCCTATAGAATATCCTGGAAAAATATGGGGAATTTTGGATGCACCAAACTCCCTCTAAAATTCTTTTGCTGAAAAGCTTTAAAGAATTTTCCAAACTTTTCTATGGGTTTTGATGCAAATTGGGATGCATATTTCGATAGAGCATTTCATACTGAATCCAACCCAATTTGAATTACTAAATTTGGAGCTTCCTAGCAAAAGTTATGCATTTTACAAGTTTGAACAACTCTCTGTTTGATTTTAAACAGCACAGTCACACGTGGGGCCCACGGGTCAGGTGCTTCTTCAACCTCCCGCCAGAGCCCGCGGGTGCACACCGGCTGAAAAGTTGGCATGGCTCGTTCTCTCTCATTTCTCCACCAAATGAGCTCCGGTTTCGCCCTACATGCTCCTGGGAACGTGGCGCAGCTGCCGGGCAAGGTTTCCCCGCATGAAAACGGCTGTAGGTGGGTCGGCACCGGCGGGGCGGCTCGGGAGCTCGACATGGACGTGTTCCCGCGTGTCCAAGGCATCTCCCGGCGATCTATGATGTCCTACAGCATCCCTATGGGTCTAGGAACATGGAACGGAGATCAAATCGTGCAGAACATGGCTGCAAACTAGTCGTCACCGTGGACCGTGGCAGTTTTGGCTACCGGCGACGATTTCTCGTCGCCCGGGGCATAGGGTGGTCGGTTTGCTTCGTGCTTCGGCGTGGAAGGGCGTTAGGAACCCTAGTAGCTGTGGTCTGAATTGTAGAATGAATAATCAATCGATTGAAGCTAATTTCAGAAATTTGCTGAGGTCGGTCCTTCACGTGCGCCGGCGCCAACAACGAAATTCCGGCTAGCCGGCGTCGGGGAAGAGCAGGGGATCGACAGGATGAGGATCATTACCTCCTGGCGCACCTCTGTGGCCTCTTGAGCACGCCGGAGAGGCGCTGGGCTGGCCGGGAGACAGGGAGCAGTGGAGACGGCAGCCTCTGTCAAACTTTTGCACGAGGGGGGCAACAACAGAATTGGCCTCGGGGTTGTGGGCAACAGGACGCGACGGAGGTGATAAGAAGGGGGGGGGGAACAGCTCGCCAGCGCGAGGGGGACGAGCAGGAGGTGGAGCTTTGGGGCGTGGAGCAGCAGCTCACTGTCGCTCAGGGGCAAGGCCTCGGTGGAGTGAGAACAGAGAGAAAGACTTAGGGATTAAGTCTGCGCATCCCTATGACATGTGGGGTCCACCCCTCTTCTTATCCCCTAAAACTCTCACAAATATCTCTAAATTTTGGCACATTGTAAACTTCAGCTCTGAGGAACTTAAATCCAAAAGTCATTTGGCAATTTGACCAGTTTTGCCTCAGTTTCAAATTTGAATTCAAATTTGAATGAAATTTACAAGTCCTCTTGATATTCATATCCAAGCACCTCCAAATTTCCTCCAAATTGGTCTCCCTCATAATTTGGATATGAGGAATTCAAATATGTCCTCTGATCTTTGAGTTGGCTATTGCAAATACACTTTTTCAAACAACAGTTTGAATTTTCTCTTTTGAACATGCCCTCCTTCTTTTTGAAGTGCACCTCTTAATTCAAGCTGAATTCAAAGTTTTATTGCACATGCCAACACTTTCATGAGGAACACAAAAGTTTTTGTAAGTCCCATTCCTTGTATTCAAACTCAACTTTATTCATAGCTCAAGTTTTCTATTTACAAGTTTTGGGACTTTTACAATATATATATATATATATATATATATATATATATATATATATATATATATATATATATATTCAAAGGTTCCTATTAAGGAATAAGGGACAAAGACACACATATATTTTTGATGAATATGATCAGTAAACATACAACAATCAAGATATGACCATGATTCACCAAGATCAAGTAACTAACATGGTTTTTAGGAGAAAAATAGAGAGAGATGATTTTTCAACACAATTAACATGATTTTGATGATGGAATACAGGTATGCAAGTTCTCAAGCCACGTTCCGAGCATCAAGGATATTTAGTTCATTTTGGAGCTCACAAAAGCGTTTTTCATCAAGTGGCTTGGTAAAGATATCGGCTAGTCGTTTTTCAGTGTTGATATGGGAAATGGCTATGTCTCCTTTCATTGAGTGATCTCCCAAAACATGATGCCGGATATCTATGTGTTTGGTTCTAGAGTGCTCAACAGGGTTATGGGCAACTTTAATTGCACTCTCATTGTCACAAAGGAGTGGAATGCGGCTCATATTGTAACTGTAATCCCTTAGAGTTTGTAGCATCCAAAGGAATTGCGCACAACAACTCCCGGCTGAAACATACTCCGCTTCGGCTGTGGATAGGGCAATTGAATTTTGTTTCTTGGAGGACCAAGAAACTAGGGATCTACCTAGGAATTGGCAAGTACCGGAAGTACTTTTTCTATCTAACTTGCATCCGGCAAAATCTGCATCGGAGTATCCAATGAGATTGAAATTTGAACCTTTGGGATACCAAAGGCCCAGGTTGGGTTTATGAACTAAATATCTCAAGATCCTTTTAATGGATGTCAAATGACATTCCTTAGGATTGGCTTGAAACCTTGCACACAAACATACACTCAACATGATATCAGGCCTAGATGCACATAAATAGAGTAAGGAGCCAATCATGGAACGATATACCTTTTGATCCACATTTGGTCCGTCTTCATTTAGATCCAAGTGTCCATTTGTCGCCATGGGAGTCTTTATGGGCTTTGCTTTGTCCATTCCAAACTTCTTGAGAATGTCTTGAGTGTACTTTGTTTGGCTTATGAACGTCCCGTACTTTTGTTGCTTCACTTGGAATCACAAGAAGTACCTCACCTCTCCCATCATGGACATCTCAAATCTATCTGTCATAATCTTGCTAAATTCTTGACAAAAGGATTTGTTAGTTGAACCAAATATAATATCGCCAACATAGATTTGGCAAATGAAGAGATCATCACCAAAGTGTTTAGTGAACAAGATATAATCAGCTTTTCCAATCTTGAAGTTATTTTCAGTCAAAAAATCTCTAAGGCAATCATGCAAAGCTCTAGGAGCTTGTTTGAGGCCATAGAGAGCCTTACGCAGTTTGTACACATAGTCGGGGTGCTCTTGATCTTCAAAACCGGGTGGTTGCTCCACGTACACCTCCTCCTTGATCGGTACGTTAAGAAAGGCACTTTTCACATCCATTTGATAAAGCTTGAAATCATAGAGTAGCATATGCAAGTAATATACGAATTGATTCAAGCCTAGCTACGGGAGCAAAAGTCTCATCGGAATCCAAACCTTCTACTTGTGAGTACCCTTTTGCCACAAGTCGTGCCTTGTTCCTTGTTACCACTCCATGTTCGTCTTTATTGTTGCGGAAGACCCATTTAGTGCCGACGACGTTGGACTTCAGTCTTTCAACAAGCTCCCACACTTCGTTCCTTTTGAAGTTGATCAATTCTTGTTGCATCACCATCGCCCAATCCAGATCTTTTAATGCATCCTCAACCCTGTATGGTTCCAAAGAAGATACAGAGGAATAGTGTTCACAAAAATTAGCTATGCGAGATCGAGTTATTACTCCCTTTCGGATGTCACCGATTATGTTGTCAACGAGGTGATCTCTTTGGATGCTTTGGTGTACTCTTGGATGTGGCACTTGTGGTCTTGAATCCTCATTATCATCTTCTTCTCCCCCTAGATAGTTGCCCTCAATTATGTTTTGGTCTTCTTGATTTTCTTGAGGTTGATCTTGTATGGAAGCTCCCCCTTGATCATTTTCCTCCATCTGTGGTTCATTTTCTTCATTCGCATTTGAAGTTGGCACTTGTGGTCGAACATCGCCCAATGCCATTCTTCTCAATGCTTTACATGGAGCTTCTTCTTGATCTAGCACACACTGATCAACATGCTCTTCTTGAGAGCCGTTAGTTTCATCGAACACTACGTCACGTGCCGTGAGTAGTTCATATGAAGTTTTCTTGAGCAACCGATGAAGATATAGTCGGTTTATGGCGTGACAAGCGGTGTTAACCGCTTCAGCCCAAAACATGTCCAAAGTCTTATATTCATCGAGCATTGCCCTTGTCATCTCAATGAGAGTTCTGTTCTTCCTTTCAGCTACTCCGTTTTGTTGAGGAGTATATGGTGCTGAAAATTCGTGCGTTATATTCCTTCTTCATCTAGATACTCCTCGACTTGGGTGTTCCTGAATTCTGTCCCATTGTCACTTCATATGTTCTTGATCCTCAATGAGAATTCATTTTGGGCACCCTTGATGAACTTCTTGAGGGTTTCTTGAGTTTCTGTCTTATCATGCAAAAAGAAAACCCACGTGAAGCGTGAAAAATCATCAACAATGACTAGACAGTATTTGTTACCGCCGATGCTTATGTAAGCAATTGGACCAAATATATCCATGTGGAGGAGCTCAAGCGGTCTTGTTGTAGTCATGACATTCTTCGCGGGATGGGTTGTTCCTACTTGCTTCCCTGCTTGGCACGCTCTACACGGCCTGTCTTTCTCAAAAACAACATCCTTTAAACCTCGAATGTGATCGCCTTTGAGGAGTTTTTGAAGATTCCTCATACCAACATGTGCTAGCCGTCTATGCCAAATCCAACCCATGTTGGTCTTTGCAATCAAGCATGTGTCAAGTTCGGCTTTATCTTTGTTGAAGTCAACTAGATAAAGTTTTCCCTTCAACACACCCTTGAATGCAATTGAGTTATCACTCCTTCTAAAAGACAGTCACACCCTCATTAGTGAATAAGCAATTATAACCCTTGTCACATAATTGAGATATGGACAAAAGGTTATAATCCAAGGAGTCAACGTGTAAAACATGAGAGAAAGTATGTTGTGATGAAATTGCAATTTTACCGGTACCAAGCACTCTTCCTTGACTATTATCACCAAAGTAAATGCCTTCTCTTGGATCTTCATTTTCATCATATTCCATGAACATTCTTATTTCTCCGGTCATGTGATTGGTGCATCCACTATCTAGCACCCATTTTGCTCCACCGGATGAATAAGTCTGCAAAAACAATTTATGCCTTGGTCTTAGGTACCCAAGCTTGCTTGGGTCCTTTGAGGTTAGTCACAAGTGATTTGGGCACCCACACATGAGACTTGGTGTTCCCATGGTGTGGCCAACATATTTAGCATAAACTCTTCCAAGATACTTTTCATAAGTACATATGAAGTATCAAAAGTTCTAAATAGAAGTTGTTGTTCATATGTCTTCACAGTGTTAGAATTATCAACATTATTAAGTTTTCCAACTTGATAAGGGTTTCACTTGACAAAGGCAATTCACCCCCTGTTATTCTTGTGGCTTCTAGCGTTTTTCTTTTCACCATTAGAATATCCAATGCCATATTTGACATTAGGAGGTTTTGTGACCGAGTATGCACTGCGTGCATACTTGATCTTCTCCTTGTCAAATATGCCACTTTGAGAAGATTGCTTGTCCTTTGTCAAGTTTGGCTTTTTCTTCAAGTTAGTGTCACTTTTGGCACAAGCACAAGTAACACTAGTTTCAGATGTTATATGTTGAGAAGGTGAGCTTGAAGTGGATGAAGGACTATTTTGCTTAAGTGACTCAACTTGTACCTCAAGGATCTCGTTAACTTTGGTTAAGTTAGCAAGTTCATCCTTGATGATGGTGTTTGAGTCTTTTAAGTTCAAACAAGCTTCCTTGCTTGAAGCTAACTCAAGCTCTAGTGATTTATTTTGTTCCTTTTCAAGTTCAAGAAGATTTTCAATCTCAAGATATTCCTCCTTTTGAGAGATGATCATATCTTCCTGACGATTGACTAACTTCTCCATATCAACAAGCTTATCAAGTAGAAATTTCATTTTAGCAGCTGACTTTTTTTGTCTAAACCCCTAAGCATATAATCATTTTCATCACTGCTATCATCCTCACTAGAATTATCACTATCACTAGTAAAAGAATGCGAGAAGGAAGATTTAGTTGGTACCTTGAGTTTACCTTCCTTTGCCATTAGACAAGTGTTGTTGGTGTCCTTCCATGCGCCCATGGATGGGAAGAGAGTGGATTTCTTGGTAGTCTTCTTTATGGCTATGGTGGCCATCTCCTCTTCTTCTTTGGATGAGGATTCATCATTGGAATCCCACTCCTTCTCTAGATGCGCTTGGCCATATTGCTTCTTCTTTTTGAACATTTTCTTTGGTTGAGGCTTGTTGTCTTTTGTCTTCTTCTTGTTTTCATCATATGGACAATCCACTATGAAGTGATTGTATTCTCTGCAGTTATAGCACACCCATCTCATCTTAGGTCTTGGTCTGTCCCTTTGTCTTGCTTCATTTGAGCTGCTACCCTTTCTTCTTCTAATCATTTTCTTGAACTTCTTCATGAATAAGATCATGTCTTCCTCATCGATATCACTAATTTCATCATCACTGTCGTCTTCTCCGTGAGCTTATCGGGCTTCTTTCGATACGGGTTTATAGGTTGACTTCAAAGCAACTCCTTTCTTCTTTGCCGAGGTGAGATCGGCAATTTCCTTGACATGCTTGGCTTGCTTCTCCATCATCTCAAAGTTGATGATCTTGCAAAGAAGTTCGTCTGGGGTCATTTTCGGGGACACGGGGATTTCTCTAATCATAGAGCAAAGAGTCACGTTGCGAGGCATGAATGCTTTGAGAATCAACTTCACGACCTCATGATCATTCCACTTCTTGCTGCCATAAGCTCGGACTTTGTTGATAAGATTCTTCAGTCGATTGTACATATCTTGTGATGATTCATCTTCTTCTATTGCGAATCTTCCCAATTCACCTTCAATCATTTCTATCTTGGCTTCGCGTCCATGACGGTCACTGTAAGGGCCTCAGTTTTTGACACATGTTTGAAGTGTCATCACCACACACACCTCATTTGAAGCAAGTTGATAAACACATTTGAAGAGCAAGTAACCACCATCAACATGCTCATTTGAGAACAAACTCACATATTGCAAAAGTGGTATTTCCCACATGTGATATACAGGGGCTGGGCATATGAAAACTCCTACACATTGCTAGGGAAGTCCATGCCAAGTTTCACCCAAATTCAAAACCTTTTTGAGGTCATTTTGGGTATAGCTAGAAAGAGGGCAGTTTGAACTCAAATGCAAATTCAAACTGTTTTGATCCCATAAATTCAAAAGTGGGAGGCATATTCTTGCTAAGCACATTTTCGTGACCTCACACACCAATTTTCACTCCATTTGGAGTTGATCTTGACATGAGCTAAGTGGGGCGAATTCAAACTTTATTTGAATTTCAAACTGAACATGTGCTGAAATTTATCCAAACCAAACCCAATTTGAGTTCTAACCAATTCAAATGGTTCAAGGGTAGATAATTCAAATCACCATGGGCTTTGTGGGAACTACTGTTTACAACAGTGAATAGGATTTAAACTCAGAGGTTAAAAATGAAAATGGGACCCACATGTCAGCCACTGGGATGATTCAACCGACTGAGACTTTCTCACTCGGGTCTCCGGGCTTCAGCTGCGATCGCCACCGAGGGAGGCCGCCGCGCCAGCAGCTGCTTTGCCACGCGCTGGCACAAGTCGGTTCAGAGCCTTCTTAAGGCGCCCCCCCTCCTCGGCCAAAGCCATCGCCATTTTCTCCCCGCAAGAACACAGCGCCGGGAAACTTTCTTCCGCCGCTCATAACCGATCGGAGAGCTCCGATCACAGCCTCCCCGTCCCCTCCAGAGCTACGGCAAAGTACTAGGAACCCTCCTCGTTCTTCCTCATTGCTAGAAATCAGCTGAAACCTGTCGATCTCGGCTATACCGAGAGTTAAATTCGGTGACCTAATACCGCCGCACTTCAGGCTCCCGTGGACAGCCCAACCGGGAGGTTGTCACGCCCGAGCCAAGGCACCCTTGGACGCACTGGTGATCGGTGCTGCTCACCCCCGAGCCACAGCCCAAGTGCTTGCTCACAGGCGGCGAATTTCCAGTTTTCCCCTTTCTGGGTATAAACCGACCTTCCGGTGCACTTCTGTCGAATCCATACTCTAGCAAGGATTAGATGGCCTCAATCCGCTCCCACACAAACTAGACACAGTAGCACACAAGTTGCCTTCACAACCTTTGGTCTGAGAACCTCTGTAACCGGCGTATTTTGATGTTTACCAACGGCGGAGCATGCGGAAGGCATCGGGCGCATGGTGAGGGACTCCTTCGGACCTCTCCCGAGCTGCCTTGAGCCCATGCCGAGGTTCCTGAGGTACCACTGATGCTTTCCGGCCGTTTGCTCAGACAGTTGGGGTGCTAGGGAAGTCGGCCGACACGGCCAAAGTCTTTCCGAAGCCGCAGCTCGTCGCCGACCATGTGCCAGTCGTTGTCATGACGAGCTGAGCCCGGAATCGTGTTCTCCGAGTGAAAGTAGGCAGGGGCGGCCGGAATCGTGAAGCTTGGAGCTCCACAGAGGCTGCCGGCGAGCTCTCCGGCGAGGTACCCCGGTGGCAGAGCGCGGGCGGCGGGAGGTAGACGAAGGGGGTGGACCCTAGCTGTCAGCGGCAGATATTTTAAATCGGGAACGGGCTGCAGCTGGGATCTGATGTGCTGGCGCGCAAAAACCCTGTGGGCCTCAGTGTGCTGACGCCTCCGCGCCCAACACGTGTCCCCGTGGCCTACCGGCAGGTTTAAACTTTTCCCCCAATTTTCAGATTTCATTCAAACTTCAAATCCTCATAACTTTGGCTAGGAAGCTCCAAATCGAGTGAACCAAATTTTGGTGGATTCAGCTCTCTGAGTACGTTCCAGAAAATCGAGTTTCACTTCATGAAAATCCTTATTTCTCCAGAATTAATTCCTCAAAGTTTAATCTGTTTGGAATTTTAACTGGAGAATCCCTTGGAGGAAAATTCTGAAATTTTGCTGGGATGTGATTAGTGAAACTGTTCAATAAAAATTTCAGATCCATTTGAGCTCATTTGATCCACCTAATGGTGTGATTAGTGAAACTGTTCCAGAGAAAATAGAAAGTGTTCAGAAACATTTTCAGAATTTTCCCTGAAATTGTTTAGCTCATATCTTTAGCTAGGAACCTTCAAATTAAGTGAAACCAACTCCATTAGAACCCTCTGAAAATCTAGTTTTCAGAAAGTCGTAGCTTGTTTCATGAAAATCCTTAGAACATCCTAAGATGATTCAATTAAGGTCAAGTACATAATTATTTGTGGAGGGCTCAAATGAGCTCTGCTACAACTAAAACTTGACCAAGTCTCTGTTTAGGTTGTAACCAAGCCACAGTAAAAGTTTCAGTCTTTGGGTCTATCTAGTGAGACTTAGAAAGTTCACAAGTTTAAAACTCAATTTAAATGCATTTAATTAATACATGTACTTCTTATATCATGTAGTCGCTAAGGTCGAGAAGGAACCCGAAGTCCTAGACTTTGTTACTCCAGAAGAGCAGCTAGCCTACGACCAAGAGCAGAAGGGAAGCTCCGGTTTGCATTAACCTTTTACAAATTTTATTGTTTTGAGCACTTACTTGAATATCGTAAATTCTTGCATTAGAGTCTTGTTTGGAAACCCAATTGCATAGCCAAGAAAACCATGGGTTGGGTTTAGGATTGCAAAACTCCGTTAGCTACTGCACAGCTAAGTTAGGGTAGGATTCGGTACAAGTCGAGTAGTTGGAACTACTCGCGAGCATAGGCTAGAGGCACTCGACTCGGGTAGACATAGCACATGATACACATGGCAAGAAAATTGAGACCGAGCGGAGAGTAAGGGCAGCAGGACTTTGGGGGCTGGGTGCTATAGCTCCGCTTGTGTCGATTGAGGACCGAGCCGTGTGCGGGCCTGTTGAACAAGCTAGAACAGTACCGAAGACCTACCGGATATATGGGAACCGGGAAACTGATGTAACTCGGGTAGCTGAGTATTGAGGCATTGCCCGTCGTTCAGATGGTAGGTTGAGAGCTCGAGGTGTAAATCGGCTGGCGTCACTGAGATGCGCGTGCAGAGACCTCTTGCTCGGGACGATGGGACCGGTTCAATATTTGGCTAACGGGCGAAAGGTGGTTGCGTACAGCGTCCGTGATGGTTGTTGTAGGCAACATCGAGTACGGGCATACGTGACGGGTTATTCGGGTAACCTTGCAGGTGTAAATCGATTATAATCGCCATCCCTCTCGATCAGTGAGTACCACTTGTTCACTGTACCGTGACATAGAAAGAACAGGCTAGTCACATGTTAAAATGTTGTTGATTGAATGATGGACATCGATTGTTAATGATATGCTGTAGTGTAGAGCTAATTAAAGTTCCTTTCATCTTTGGGCAAAGTACATGAGAGAAATGCACTTCTTGTTTGATTGCGGCTGTCTCATGTGCCTTAGCGTAAGGTTCTCCACAACCTGCTGCTAAAACTTGAAAGTAAAGTCCCACTAATTAGGCGAGTCCTTTGCAACTTGTTTTTATCTCATGTACCCATCACCCCTCATGTAGAAGTTCCATGTTTAGGAGAGACGGGTTAGTCTTGCTGAGTCTTCGTGCTCACTGCTTGTGTTTGAAGCTTTTTCAGGGTTCTGTGAGGAAGGGACTCTCGAGGAGGAGATGGAACCCCAGGAGGGTAACCCCGTCGAGCGGGAATCGTGCATGCCGCCGTGTTAGTGTGCCTGTGTGCTAGCAAGGACACGTTCACGGGCTGAACGTGGACTTGATGCGTAGTGTACGCCCGCGAGTGTAGACTGGACCTATTTTGATGTAAAAATGTTCATAAACCCCTTTATGTAATAGAAGTTTTGCTTCCGCTTGGTACCTTTAACGTGTGTTATCCGGTGCTGTGCAACACAGCACCCATCAGCGTGATCCTGGCTCGACAAGACCGTGGGGTCGTGTCAGCGTTGGTATCAGAGCTCGCTTGAGGTTTAACGCACTAAAAAGGTCATCTTTTTCAAAAATCCAGTGAGGAACGAGTAAGTAGCCCATATAAGGATGTTATTAGCGTATAGAAAGTGGCATACTAACCTATTTGATTATGTCGGAAAATCGTGCATCTCAGGACGTGTATGTCTTGGGGGGTGCACGTAAGCGCTCTCCACCAGTGCGCACAAGCTGAAGGGTGGAGCCCCACGGGTGGCAGGTAACCCGACCCGCTTTAATATCCTCTACGACTCTTTATGTCGTTTGGGGTATTCGAGCAACGTCTGTCCCTGGCGTGCGTGGTGCAATTTCGGAGACCCCGTCACATGGTCTGAAACGTGAACACGTAACTCAAGGCATGTTTGGCTTGAGAACATCCGGGCGAGTGATGACGGCCGGGTGTACAAACTGTATGGATACCGGGCTCGGTGTGCAGCCGAGTCTGACAATTGTTTGAGTTTCTGCAGGTATTCTAACCACGAAACGGTAGACGTGTAGCATCCGTGTGCGAGTGACGTTTAGTTCCACTGAACTAATGAAGCCGGCTAAGTCCGGTATAGGTTTTCCTTTGTGAGGACGTAGTACCGACATGATCTGGTGAAGCATCGACGTCACACCCCACTAAATAAACAACTTCATTGTAAAGCTTGAAGGTTTTGATCCAAAGCACTAAAACTGGATGTAACTCTTTCCCTTAAACAGGATATTCAAAGATAACAAGTTTTCAACTTATAGGTTGCTAAGGACAGAGCACTCTGTTTTCAGCTGAATCAAGGCTGAAGTTAATCAGAGGTTATAGGTTGAGTTCTTTCAAGGTTGGGGTCATATGATACATTTATGTAAAGCTTTGGAAGAGCTTTACAACTCTTCTGTTGAGGTCCAGAGGTGTTTCATCCCTTAACCAATCGAAAAATGCAGTAGAGTTGAAACTGTCCAGAAAACAGGGCAGAGCAAAGACTCTCTGTAAACTCTCTGTAAATTGAGCATAACTTCCTGCATAAAAATCCAAAAATGGAAAATGAGGTAGTTCTGGAAATCTTATGAGATGGGTTACAACTTTGTAACATAAAGTTTTGTCAGATTGGGAGCAGAATTCACTGGGATTCTTGGATCAAACAGTACCTAAAGCAGGGAGGTGTTGTCCAATTTCCTCCAGAGATCCTGTTAACTTTGATATCTCATAACGTCTGAACCAGGACAGATCTTAGGCCAAGCAAATACTTTCTGGAAATCTATTAAAGTTAGCTTTAACTCTGATGTTTAGCTCCAGAATTGGTTTTGCCTTTAGCATGGCCTAAATCAGGTTGAAATGGAAACTGGTCAGGGCTGTCATGTAGACAGTAGATCAGCAGTCAAATTTGTTTAAATTTGAACTATATTTCCAAGTTTTATGGGTTCAATGACATGTCTTATGTTATAACTCAATGGTTTACTGTTTAAATAAATATTTGACATTTCTCAAATATATTTTTACAGATGACAGCAGATAAACAATTGGAGAACGGGCGGGTGGTGTCCCACTATTCTCACCGCAGCGGCTATCCAGAAGCATTGAGGCAGATGCTTCAATATTTCAGATACAACCAAATGCCGCAGTACTTCACCAAGGAAGAAGGCGAGGATAGGAACAAGACGTGGACAATCAATGTCGAAGTCCCTGCAGGACCTACGCCACCCGGTTGGGTGCCATTCACCGTCACGGTGAGAGGTAGGCAACCGGAAGGGATGTGGCAAGTGGCAGCCCGTGACGCCATGTCACGTTTCTGCCAACTACACGTGAGAGCGATGGAGGAAACTCCATATGCGCTTGTTCCGGTGGAGGGACACGCTCATCATGTTTCGGAGGGAAGGTACCGGGAGGCAGCCGATCCGGGTTGCCCAAGGTACAGCCCCGCGGAGGCAAACCTTAGCCTCCAAATGAGGGCGGGAAACGCCGTGGTGGACAGCCAAGCTGTTCATACGGAGCATCTCGCCGCAAAGCTCAAGGAGAGCACAAGCCGTGGAGACCATTTCTAGAGTGCTCACAGCGCACTCCACAATGTGCCCCTTCCGACGATCAAGCGACTGAATGAACAGCATAATCAGTTGCATCGTCTGAAGAAGGCGAAGAAGAAAAGCCGTGTCGACATCGCGGCGTTGCAAGAGCTGGTAACTCTAACTCAGCAGAATGAGGACCTTGCTCAAGAGCGGGACGACACTATTGAAGAGGGGCAAGGCTGGGAAGAGGACTACAACCAGGCTATGGACGAGGTGCATGCATTGCAGGACCTCGTACCTCCGGTATTGGGCATACCGGTGGTCTTGGGCCTTCCAGCAATGGGAGAACCCGATATGGGAGAAGAGGTGGTAGATCCAGAGCCACCAGCAGAGGTACCGAAGGAGGACGACCCGCAGGAGGTCGAGTTCTACTCCGAGTAGGGGGTTACAGTTGCCAAGTAGGGCAGCTAGAGTAGTGTAACCCAACTTTTGTAATCGGTGACATGTCGTGTAGGCAGTAGCGTATGTATAGGTAGTGACGACATGAGCACGACTTCTCGGAGACCCGAGAGTAATGTATCTTGTATAAAGTTTATGCTTTATCAACATATGTGAATGTTGTGCAAATTGTTCATGTGTCACTTCAATACCTACTGTTGCATATGGAATTTTAAGTATGACATGTGCTAATCGCTGCTGTTTTGAATTTCAGAATGACTTGTACTCGTGCCAACCCGGACCTTGGGGGTACTAGCCAAGGGGGAGAGACCTCCCAACCGCCTCCCGAGGACTCCTCGGGACAGCAGCAACAGCAAAAACCGCCACCACCACTGCCAATGGTTACATTGGCCGACATTGTCGCGGCAATGGCGGGTTCTCATCAGCAGCACACGGAGTTTCTGCAAACTCTCATCGCCAATATGTCTCGCCCAGAGAGACGTCAAGACCGTGCGGAGCATCAACAGAGCTCCTACTCCGACTTCCTAGCGACTCATCCCCCGGTATTCTCAAGGGTGGATGAACCTCTCGACGCGGACAACTGGCTCCGCGCAATAGAGATGAAGTTCGGGCTGCTATAGATAAGTGAGCAGCGCAAGACTCAGTTCGCGGTCCAGCAGCTCCAAGGATCCGCGAGCGCGTGGTGGGCAAACTTTTGTGCTTCACAGCCCACCGATCGAGTTATGACCTTGGCGGAGTTCCGGACGGCCTTCAGGGCCTATCACATACCGCCAGGTCTGATGAAGAGGAAGACGCAGGAATTCTTACACCTGCAACAAGGGAGCCGGAACGCGCTGGAATACTCCAGTTCGTTCAACGGTCTCGGCTCTATGCATCGTATCACGCCGATACAGACGAGAAGCGGTGGCACCACTTTTACCAGGGGCTTAACCCGCTCCTGAAGGACAAATTGGCGATGTTCAATCGCGGCAGTCTCAACGACATCATTGATGCTGCGATTATCGAGGAGGACTCCGGCAAGGAGTTAGCGGCGGCGGAGAGAAAGCGAAGCGTGCCGCAAAGCAGCGGAGAAGGAGGTGGTCCTTCTCAGAAGTTTCGGATGGTGAATCGCCCACCATCAGGTCCATGCTGGCAGCCACCGCAGAGGTCGATGCTGTTCCGCAGTCGGCCGTACTCTTCACCGGCATTCAGGCTGGCACTGCCAGTACCACCTCCGCAACAACAACAGCAGCAGCGGGCGATGCCGCGTGCGTATGCACCTCAACAGCGCATGCCGGGCTTTCGTCCCCCGAGCACTGCACAAGCAGCGGCCACATGTTACAAGTGTGGTCGTCCAGGACACTTCGCCAGCAGTTGTCCGGAGAGGCAAGGCGGCGGAGTTGCACCACAGTTTCCGGGGAGGAATCAACCTCGGAACCCTACTAATGCGCGGCGGGCAAACCCTAGGCCCGGCACCGTCCACCAGCTTGCCATAGAGGACGTGCCGGAGGGTGAGCCAATCCTTGCGGGTATGTTCCAACTCCACCAGCATCCCGCCATAGTATTGTTTGATTCAGGCGCCAGGCATAATTTTATTAGCCAAGCTTTCATTGCTAAACACAGCTTGCAAATACTACCCACTGATAGTCCATATTTAATTTGTTCACCGGGTGGGAAGATTTCAGCAAGCGTATTGGTTTCCAAAGCACCATTATGCTTAGCGGGTAGAGTGTACCCCACGTCTCTCATCATCTTAGAGGGACAAAAGGTCGATGTCATCCTAGGGATTTTGTGGTTAACCCGCCATGGCGCTATTCTAGACACCGTCCTTCGAGTCGTGCACTTAAACTCAGAAGTGCACGGATCTCACTCCTTATTCCTGGACAGTCTAGAAATAAAACTTCCAAGTATCTATCAGTCCACAACCATCAGATTGGAAGATATTCCGGTGGTCCGAGAGTTCCCTGACGTGTTTCTGGATGATTTACCGGGGATGCCACCCGATAGGGAGGTGGAGTTCAAGATTGAACTTGCACCGGGAACCATGCCAATATCCCGAAGGCCGTACAAGATGGCGCCCAAGGAATTGGCTGAGCTGAAGACTCAGCTAACGGACCTGCTGGAGAAGGGTTTTATTAGGCCGAGCTCCTCGCCATGGGGCTGTTCGGCATTATTCATGAAGAAGAAGGATGAGACGTTGCGGCTTTGCGTGGACTATCGTCCACTAAATGCCGTAACCATCAAGAACAAGTACCCGTTGTCACGGATCGACATGTTGTTTGATCAGTTGGTCAAAGCAAAGATCTTTTCCAAGATGGACTTAAGATCCGGGTACCATCAGATTAAGATAAGGGCTGAGGATATTCCAAAGACGGCTTTCTCGACGAGGTACAAACTTTATGAGTACCTGGTCATGTCCTTCGGCCTCACCAACGCTCCGGCTCACTTCATGTATTAATGAACTCGGTGTTCATGCCGGAGCTGGACAAGTTTGTCGTGTTCTTCATCGACGACATACTGGTATATTCCAAGTCAGAGGAAGATCACAAGAAGCATCTGCGTATAGTCTTGCAACGGCTGCGGGATCACAAGCTATACGCAAAATTCAGCAAGTGCGAATTCTGGATATCGCAAGTGCCTTTTCTCGGGCATATCATCTCAGCGGAGGGTATCGCTGTAGACCCGAGCAAGGTCACTCAAGTGCTGAATTGGAAATCCCCGAGAACTGTTCACGAGGTACGGAGTTTCCTCGGACTCGCGAGATATTATCGGAGGTTCATTCTGAACTTCTCTAAGATTACCAAGCCGATGACGGAGCTGCTGAAGAAGGCTACCAAATATCTTTGGAGTCCAACATGTGAAGCATCATTCCAGGCTTAGTCAAGCACCTAACATCAGAACCGGTTTTGGTGCAGCCAGACACGACCAAACCGTTCGATGTGTACTGCGATGCGTCCGGCACTGGGCTCAGATGTGTGCTGATGCAAGACCGAAGAGTGGTCGCGTATGGATCGCGGCAGCTTAGAAACCATGAGCAAAATTATCCAACTCACGACTTGGAGCTCGCTGCTGTGGTACTTGCACTGAAAATGTGGAGGCACTACCTACTCGGTAACCTCGTGCATTTATATACCGACCACAAGAGCCTAAAGTACATATTCACTCAGAAGGAGCTGAACATGAGGCAGCGAAGATGGTTAGAATTGATAAAGGGTTACGAAATAGAGATCCATTATCATCCGGGCAAGCCAAACGTAGTGGCAGATGCGCTGAGTCGCAAGTCACACGTCAACAATCTGACCATCACACCGTTGGAAGAGAGCGAACCACCACTGCATGTGATTCCACATGGAGCTCTCTACAACCTAGCTTTGATTCCCACCATCCGTGAAGAGATAGCGGCAGCTCAGAAACATGACATGGGTATGTCGCATTTGCGGAGACGTATAGACAGTGGGGAGTTGAAATGTTTCCGGAAGGACTGTGACGGCGTCCTATGGTTCAAAGACAGGATCGTCGTACCCCGTAACCCGGAACTACGGAAGAAAATATTTGATGAGGCTCACTTATCAAAATTTTCTATTCAACCCGGCAGCAACAAAATGTATCAAGAACTTAGGAGCAAGTTTTGGTGGACACGGATGAAGCGGGAAATCGAAAAGTACGTGTCCGAGTGCGATACATGTCGAAGGGTGAAAGCAGATCATATGCGGAAACCAGGACTGCTACAACCACTGGGCGTTCCCGCCTAGAAGTGGGAGGATGTGAGCATGGAATTCATCATCGGTTTACCCACCACTTTTCAGAAGCATGATTCTGTATGGGTGATCGTCGACCGGCTCACCAAAGTTGCCCACTTCATCCCGGTCAACACCAACTACAACGCCAAGAAGTACGCTGAACTGTACATCTCACGGATCCTATGCTTGTACGGCGTACCCCGTACCATCATATCGGATCGGGGCACTTTATTTGTGTCCCGTTTTTGGGAGCAGCTACACGCTGCATTGGGGACGAAGCTGATCCGCAGTTCAGCCTACCACCCACAGACGGATGGGCAAACCGAGTGGGTAAATCAGATCTTAGAAGACATGCTACGAGCTTGCGCTATCAACCACGGCAAGAATTGGGATGATCACTTGTTGTTAGCCGAGTTCTCGTACAACAATGGGTACCAAGACGGCATTAAGATGGCGCCTTATGAGGCGCTATACGGGAGGAAATGTCGCACACCACTGAATTGGTGTGAGTCCGGCGAAAGGGTCACCTTCGGGATTGACCTTGTCAACAACGCGGAAGAAAAGGTTCGGCTGATTCAAGCAAACCTAAAAGCCGCCCAATCCCGGCAGAAACAGTATGCGGACTGGAGAAGACGCCCATTACAATTCGAAGTCGGGGATCAAGTATATCTACATGTGTCTCCAATGAAGGGCGTAAACAGATTTGGGGTGAGAGGAAAGTTGGCACCCCGATTCATCGGTCCATTCCAGATTACCGAAAGATGTGGATCAGTAGCATACCGACTAAAATTACCAGAAGCACCTTCCGGTGTGCACGACGTCTTTCACATTTCCCAGCTGAGGAAGTGTCTTAAGCTATCAACTACCGTTCAGCTGGAGGACATTGAAGAATTGCAACCGGATCTCACCTATCGGGAGGAACCGGATCAAATCATTGATGAGAAGGAACGAACCACGCGCAACCGACGTTATGGTTCTACAAAGTCCTATGGAGTAATCACTCCATGGACGAAGCGACATGGGAGAGCGAAGGATTTCTTCGCGCTAACTACCCCGACTTTTTCACGTCGCATATCCGGTAATTTTGCACCGTCCTCTCTCTCATTTTCACCTTATAATCTTGGGACGAGATTCTTTTAAGGGGGGACGGATGTAAGGGCCTCAGTTTTTGACACATGTTTGAAGTGTCATCACCACACACACCTCATTTGAAGCAAGTTGATAAACACATTTGAAGAGCAAGTAACCACCATCAACATGCTCATTTGAGAACAAACTCACATATTGCAAAAGTGGTATTTCCCACATGTGATATACAGGGGCTGGGCATATGAAAACTCCTACACATTGCTAGGGATGTCCATGCCAAGTTTCACCCAAATTCAAAACCTTTTTGAGGTCATTTTGGGTATAGCTAGAAAGAGAGCAGTTTGAACTAAAATGCAAATTCAACTGTTTTGATCCCATAAATTGAGAAGTGGGAGGCATATTCTTGCTAAGCACATTTTTGTGAGCTCACACACCAATTTTCACTCCATTTGGAGTTGATCTTGACATGAGCTAAGTGGGGCAAATTCAAACTTTATTTGAATTTCAAACTGAACATGTGCTGAAATTTATCCAAACCAAACCCAATTTGAGTTCTAACCAATTCAAATGGTTCAAGGGTAGATAATTCAAATCACCAGGGGCTTTGTGGGAACTACTGTTTACAACAGTGAATATGATTTAATATCAGAGGATAAAAATGAAAATGGGACCCACATGTCAGTCACTGGGATGATTCAACCGACTGAGACTTTCTCACTCGGGTCTCCGGGCTTCAGCTGCGATCGCCACCGAGGGAGGCCGCCGCGCCAGCAGCTGCTTGGCCACGCGCGGGCACAAGTCGGTTCAGAGCCTTCTTAAGGCGCCCCCCCCCCTCCTCGGCCAAAGCCATCGCCATTTTCTCCCCGCAAGAACACAGCACCGGGAAACTTTCTTCCGCCGCTCAGAACCGATCGGAGAGCTCTGATCACAGCCTCCCCGTCCCCTCCAGAGCTATGGCAAGGTACTAGGAACCCTCCTCGTTCTTCCCCATTGCTAGAACTCAGCTGAAACCTGTCGATCTCGGCTATACCGAGAGTTCAATTCGGTGACCTAAAACCGCCGCACTTCGGGCTACCGTGGACAGCCCAACCGGGAGGTTTTCACGCCTGAGCCAAGGCACCCTTGGACGCGCTGGTGATCGGTGCTGCTCACCCCCGAGCCACAGCCCAAGTGCTTGCTCACCGGCGGCGAATTTCCAGTTTTCCCCTTTCTGGGTACAGACCGACCTTCGGGTGCGGTCCTGTTGAATCCATACTCTAGGAAGGATTAGAGGGCCTCAATCCGCTCTCATACAAACTAGACACGGTAGCGCATAAGTTGCCTTCACAACCTTTGGTCTGAGAACCTCTGTAACCGGTGTATTTCGAAGTTTACCGACGGCGGAGCATGTGGAAGGCATCGGGCACACGGTGAGGGACTCCTTCGGACCTCTCCCGAGCCACCTTGAGCCCATGCCGAGGTTCCTGACGTACCACTGATGCTTTCCGGCCGTTTGCTCGGACAGTTGGGGTGCTAGGGAAGTCAGCCGACACGGCCGAATTCTTTCCGAAGTCGCCGCTCGTCGCCGACCATGTGCCGGTCGTTGTCATGACGAGCTGAGCCCGGAATCGTGTTCTCCGAGTGAAAGTAGGCAGGGGCGGCCGGAATCGTGAAGCTTGGAGCTCCACAGAGGCTGCCGGCGAGCTCTCCGGCGAGGTATCACGGCGGCAGAGCGCGGGCGGCGGGAGGTAGACGAAGGGGGTGGACCCCAGCTGTCAGCGGCAGATATTTTAAATCGGGATCGGGCTGCGGCTGGGATCTGATGTGCTGGCGCGCAAAAACCCTGTGTGTAAAAGCCCAAGAAAAGGGACATGCAAAAACTTTTTATCACCACACAACACCACAGTTTTGTTGTGGATAGATTGTGAAAAAGTGTGAAGAGCAAGTAACATCCATCAAAAGAGTGTTTAGAGGGGAAAGCCTACACTTTCACAAAGGGGGAAAAGTTTACACATGACACATGAGAGGGTGATTCAAAACTCTTACATTCAAACTCATGGTTGCAGCATCTAAAACAAGGATCAAAGTGCATAATTTGATTCCTCAGGTCCAAATTAGTGGGGAGGCAGAGTTTCAATAATTTTTGAAAAGGTTTGCTACCCATTTTTCCAAAAAGGATCCAAATATGCAAAGAATTCAAATATACATTTGAATTTGAGGGAAATTTGCCAAACCATACCAATGTAGCTCAGTTTGAGACTCCCAACATTTGAATTCATCATTTGTCAAGTTTTGGAGATCTTTTGAGAGGTGGTAGAGCACTGACCAGTGGGGCCCACATGGCATTGGGTGGAATAGACTTAGCCCCCAAGTCTTCTCTCTGTTTCACAGTCAACCGAGCGCAGCCAGCTGCCGCGCGCGCGCCACTGGCCGAGCGGCCACCTCCTGGTTCCCGTCGCTCGCGCTGGCAGCCGGGAAACAGCATGCCCTCTCCTCTACGTGACCCCCTCGCCAAGCCACCGAGACGTACGCGTGCTTCTTTGCAAAACAGCGAGCCCCGGCTCTGTTCGGTCACCGGCGCCGTTCCCCCGATTCTCCCCTGCACGCCGACGTCTGCTCAGCCTTTGCCTGAGCTCCCAACACAAAAAGGGAGCGCCTGTGTGTGCTCTAACTAACCACCTCACCACCTTGCAGCGTTAGCACTTCATTTGGCCACCAATCAACGATCGCAGCTGAGGACCGAGGTGCAACCGGCGGAACCGCAACTGACTCACCGTGGGCAGCGCTCCACAGCCGTTTTCACCGTTCCTCTCCTACACGAAAAAGGTGCGCCATGCTCTCTAGATCGTGTAGATGCAAGCCGTATAGCGGTTGATCCACCGGATGAAGAGTATTTCCAGTTCTTCCGAAACGTAATGTGTTCAGGTAGGGCGCGGTCTACCCCAAAATTCATGCTACTCGTTTAGCTATTGGCCGCGCAGGCTTGTCAGCACCTTCCTTACTCCCTAGCGGCCCTCCTCGACCAAGAATCAAGCGGTATGGTACAGAAATGGCCAGGTTCTTGCTGTTTTTCGGGCCTCCATGGGATAATAGCTCGGGTCACCGCGGAGCCCTAGGATGCCGACCGTTTCATGGGATTTGGCGGCCATTTCCGTCACCCCCGAGCTCCCGCGGTGCTCTCCGACCCATTGCCGATCGTTTTGATGCGTTGTAACGCATTCCCGACCATGCCGCAATCCTAACCGCCGCTGTCACCGTCGGGAGCCCTGTTCCGGTGAGCTACGGCTGCCGGCGAACCCCGAGATAAGTTCAGCGTCGTGAGTTAGGGCGGGGCGGCGAGTTTGGGGTCGGGAGACGGCCGGGAAAGCGGTTCCGGCGACACTCGCCGGAGTGCGCCGCCGCAGACCCCTGTTTGGCCCGAGGAAGGAGAAGACTGCCGGGTGGGACCCACTGGCAGACATTTAAACAATTTAAAATGTCCAGTTTGTAGTTCAAACTTTGGAGGACCACAACTTGGGGTAGGAGAATCCAAAAATTATGAAACAAATTTTGTTGGATTCCTCTAACAGAGTACAATCCAAATCTGAAGCCCAATTTGTATGAAACCCCATAATTAATTCTGGAAAATTCTTTAAAGCTTTTCAGCAATAGAATTCTAGAGGGAGTTTGGTTCATCAAAAAATCCCCAAATTTTGACAGAATGTTCTTTAGGACATTAGTGGACCCCTGTAAAAGTTTCAGACCATTTGGAGTTGATTTGGTCAGAGCAATTCAAATGTGAAAGTGCTGTGTTCATTTGAATACAGAAACATTTTCAGAGAATTTCCAAAACCTGGAAATTCAGTTCTGGGCAAATCTTAGCTCCAAAAATGCTAGGAAAATTCATGCAATCTCTATGAGCTATAATTGAAATTGTAGTTCACTAAGTTGGGAATGAACAGAGTTATTACCTCAGAATTAATTCTTCTTTGCTTAACTGCTAAAAGAATTATTCTGAGCAAACCACTCAATGGAAAGTGCTAATGTTTGGTCCAGAGGGTTTTCTTATGACAAGGAACTCCCAAAAAAATTCTCAGCCCCATTAGAGCTCTGTATCATCCCTGTCCTGTTTAACCACTTGAGGAATTAATATGGAAAAAGGGGAAAAACCACTTAGCACTTAACCATGTGATTAAGTCTAAGCCAAACCACCAACACCAGTTCATCTTTAAATTCTTAAACAGAGTTCCAGTTGTTAGAACTGGTTAATAGAACTAATAGCAGTAACCTTACAACAAACTTGTATGCACTTTGCATTTAAATTTACATGTAGTCTTTCAATAACGTGTAGTCGCTGAAGGCGAGGAAGCTCCGGAGGTTCTCGACTTCCTGCTTCCAGAGGAAGAACTGAGTACTGACCAGCAGCAAAAAGGCAAGCCCCGGTTTGCATTAACCTTTTTATAAGTTTTACTTTGTTTACATGTGTCATATGAAGTATGATTGTGCATTAGGTATAGGATGGATGGAACCCCACTTGCATAACCAGAATTTTTCCCTAAGAGTGAGGGTAGTGTCTAAGACCTCGAGTAGACAGGCTATGCTTAATGAGTCATAGGACTTCGGTACAAGTCGAGTAGTTGGAATCTACTCGTGAGATAGGCTTGGGACACATGGGTTCGGTTGAGTGATGTGGGATCACTTTAGTGAGGAAAAATGAGACTAGGCAGGGGCTAGGGTGCAGCAAGAGGAAGTCTTGTGTGCGCAGCCCTGCCCGTGTCGATTGAGGACCAATCCGTATGCGGCCCTGCTGAACAAGTATTGAACGTACCGAAGGCATATCGGATATATGGGCCCCGATAAACCGATGTAGCCTAAACCTCCGGGCGTCGAGGCATAGCACACCGATTTATAGGTGTAGGTTGAGGGCAGCAAGGTGGAAATCTGCCAACGGGCATAGAGAGATGCTCCGTGTGGGGAACCTCCTGCTCGTTTCGGTGCGACCGGTTCGACGTTTGGGCTGTTGGGCGAAAGGTTGTCCTGTACGACATCGAGTGAGCGTGCTGTGCAGCTCCACGGGTGGGCGTACGTGACGTGCTCTTTGGGTTTCCCTGCAGGTGTATATCGAGTCGATTCGCCGTCCCTCGCGGTGACGAGTACCGCTTGTTCACTGTGTCGCAACGTAGACTAATGAATGAAATGTTATGATTCCATATTGCTGTTATGATATAATTGTATTGCTACATGTATGCCACCAATTATTGCTCACTAAATTTCAGCTTCATGAACCGTTAACTTGTTGCTAAAAGATGAACTAAGGATGAACTTGTAGGCGTGTCCATTTGCTGCAACATTGCTATCCTATGTCATGGTACACCTCATGTAGAGTTTCATGCTTAGGTGAGTCGGTTAAGCCTTGTTGAGCCTTCGTGCTCACGGTTGCTGCTTAAGTGTTTTTCAGGTGAGGAGCCATCCACGGACTCGGAGTACGAGTCCACCGGCGAGGGTTACCCTCCGTCGGGGACCATGGCTGAGTGGGAGCCGTACACGCCGCACTGAGCTGAGGAGTGCAGCTAGTGTGGGTTGCCCTAGGGCTGGGCAACCACTTTTGCTAGATAGGCGGGCGTGAGTTGTATAAAGGAAACTTCCGCTGTTCCAGATTTGATTCAAACTTTAGGACCTCATAACTTTTGCTAGGAAGCTCCAAATTTAGTAATTACAAATTAGGTTAGATTCAGGATGGAAAACTCTATCCAAATATGCAACCCAATTTTCATGAAAACCAATAGAAAATTCTGGAGAATTCTTTAAAGCTTTTGAGCAAAAGAATTTTAGAGGAAGTTTGGTTCATCCAAAAATCCCCAAATTTTGCCAGAATATTCTTTAGGATATTAGGAGACCCCTGTAAAAGTTTCAGCTCATTTGGAGTTGATTTAGTGAGGGTAATTCTGATTTCAAGTTTCTATATTCAAATGAATACAGAAACATTTCCAGAGAAATTCCAAAACTTGGAAATTCAGTTCTAGGCATTCCTTATCTCCAAAAATCCAAGGAAAATTCATGAATACTCCCTGAGCTGTGTATGAAATTTTAGTTCACTTGAATTTGCATGAAAGTGCAAATTTATTCAGAATTAATTCCTTTTTGCCTAAATGCTTAGGGAATTATTCTGAGTGATATACTTAGTGAAACATTCTGAATTTTGGTTCAGAGGACTTTCTTGTGACAAGGAACTCACAAGAAAATTTCCAGCTCCATTGGAACCCTGGATCATTATGTCCTGTTCAACCTCATTAGTTGATCCCCACCCAAGTGATGAACCCCCACTCATCACTTGATGATAGTGTTTAAACACAAACCCTAACCACTAGACCCAGTGTCATTTTAAATTCTTAAACAGAGTTCCAGTTTTAAACTTGTCTTTAGAACTTGTTAGCAAAAGTTTTACAATTAAAGATATATGCATGTTCATAACGTGTAGTGCTTAAACGTGGAAAGTGAAGAAGGAGGAGTTGAGCTTGGATCAAGAAGCAAGAAGGCAGTGCTTCAGCTTCAAGGCAGCAGCAACTAACTTCATAATCATCTAACTTTAGTCACCTGCGAAACCAAGGCAAGCCCCGGTTTGCATTTAAGTTGTTTTCTAAAGTTTTTCATTTGTTCACTACTATGGGTCAAAGTTTGTATGTGCATTAGGTCAAGGATGTTTTATACTCCACTTGCATAACCAAACATGAACCCTGAGGTCAAGGGTAGCATTGTGTCATCGCTGTAGAATAAGGCCATGCTAAATAGACTAGGCCATCCGGTAGAAGACGAGTAGTTGGAATCTACTCGCGAGCTATAATTTAGAATATCATAAGTGTGGTTGGGAAAGGAAGCAAACTAAAGTTTACATTTCTAAAGATGAGACAGGGCAGAGGGGTTAGGCAACGACAAGACGAGGTCTTGGTCGAGTAGCTCTGCCTGTGTCGGTTAAGGACCGATGCGTGTGCCGCGTCCAGGAGCAAGTATTGAGTTGTGTACCGGATGCTTACTGATATATGGGAACCAGGAAACCGATGTACTAGGTTCACTGGATTGTAGAGGCATACCACATCGTCTCGTTAGACCTATGAGGCCGAGACGGCGCGACCGGTTCTACAGATTAGTGTCCTGAGAAAGGTTGCCACATACGACGTAATGAAGGACGCCAGATTTGGGTCTACAGAGGCGGGCGTATGTGTCGAGTTATCTGTGTAGTGTTTGATTCGAATCACCGTCCCTCGCGGTTATTGAGTACCGCTTGCTCCAATGTTGTGACGTAGTAATCAACTTGTGTGGAAACAGTTTGCAAAAGTATAATTGCTGTTATGATTATGTTAAGTTGCATGAAAACCCTGTTTGAAGTAGAGATAGAGCAAACTAAAGTTATTTTTCCACCTTGGGACAAGTAACATTGGAATGAAGCATTTCTTGTTTGATTGTGGAGTTCCAATGTTGCTCGGCGCAAGGTCACTACTATTATGGCTAAAATCTGAAAGTTAAGGATGAACTCGTAGGCGAGTCTTTTCGCAAAGGACAGGCTTAAGTCTTAGGTTACTTTCATGTAGAGTTTCATGTCTTAGGAGAGACGGTTAAGTCTTGCTGAGCCTTTGCGCTCACTCTTGCTATATAAGTGGTTTTGCAGGTAAACCTCGACGCTATAAAGAAGGTTGTCCGGTGAGACTCGGAAACGTCCGAGTCATGTTACACAGGGAGGACCTAGCCGCTGCCCTGTCTGCGTGTTGCTAGCGATAGGAGTCCGCGGGCTGGACCTCTTCTCGAGTGCTTCTTAGTTATTCAACGTGAGCTGTTTATAGACTTCCGCTGTAGCTATTTTATGTAAATTATTTACAAAGAACAATTGTATGCTTCCGCTTTTGATTTATGTAATACAGTGTTCATTATATGTGTGCTGTTTGGTGCCGCATAACACGGCACCACCCAATGCGATCCCCGGGCGAGGCGGCACGGCCCCGTGATTGGGGTCGGGCCCCCTCAGCGTGGTATCAGAGCCGCATTGGTAATAGCACACGGAATAAGGATCGTATTACGACAAAAACTTAGGATACGGTGAGGAAACGATATTAGGCCCACATAAGGACTATAGTAGTGTAGTTACTGAAAGTGGCAAGCCTAACATATGTGTTTTAATTCTGAATTTTGATTATGCAACGACGCACCTACGCTGTGGTAAGCATGGTAAGGAACGCCACCGAAAGCGGTTCAATTTCGGTTAGCTCCCTGACGAGGAATGTGGTTCAAGGAAAGATCTCACAGCTTGGTGTGAGACGTTAATATGAAACTCTTGGACTCTTCATGTTCTGAGTTCATATGGAACGCTGATCCCTAAGGTGCATTAGGCAAGTAAGTGGAGACCCCATCGCGTGGTCAGTAACGCGATAGTGTGTTCGTCTGGAAATAGCCCAGGAGGACATACGCAGCGCTTGCCATCGGCGTGCCCTGCAGGGCAGTAGGTGGTATCTGTTGGGTTGATAACATTCCCAACCGTGACGACCCGTTCATGACATACTCGGGTTCCCCGTCGTGTGGTGTTGAAACACGATCATGTACCTTGAGACGTGGCTTAACTCAAGGACGGCCGTATGACAATGATACGGGCGTTTGTATTTACTTTCAATTATAGAACTGCCTGAAATGAGAAAAACTTTGAGTGCACCACTATTGAGTGTTCTTCTGCAGGTATTAACCACGTACGTATCCCGTGTAGTACACATGTGCGAGAGACCGTCTTAGTGCCACTGATAATACGTATATGCCGGTATAATCCGGTTAGAATTTTTATTTGGTGAGGCTACGTAGTACCGACATGATTCTTACGGTGCATCGACACCGTACTAAACATATAATCCTCTTCCCTGTGAAGAAGTGATTCATGAACTAACTTTCAAATAAAAATGGAAGTTTGAAACAAATATTAGTTACTGAACTCTTATTTTGAGCTAAGATTCAAATGAGAGTATAACTAGGCATCAAAGTTTTCAAAAAAAAAAACAGAGTGCTCTGTTTCTGGCAGAAATTCGTGCTGGGATTTAACAGAGCATAACTCTGAGTAGGTTTAACCAATAAAGGTGTATGATACAGTTTTGGAAAGATTTTCAAGTGCTCTACAACTTCTTTGTATACCTCCAGAGCAAAATCACATTTTAAGTTGGTGAAAAGTCCAGTTGAAGGAAAACTGTTCAAAACTAGGACAGTAGCAAAAACCTCTCTAGACCTTTCTGTTTTTAAGCCATAACTTCCTGTAGAAAAATCCTTAAGAAGCCTATAATACACCGTTGGAAAGGTTATGAAATTTGCAACATTGTTGTTGTTCAAAGTTTGCGCAGATTCTTAGTGTATTTTCATATTCAACTGTGATAAAAATAGCCACATACAAAGGAGATGCTGGCAAATTTTATCCAGGAATTCTGTCAACTTTGAGAAATCATAACTTTTGATCCAGAGATGATCTGGAAGCATTTGAATACTCGTTGGAAAGATGCTGAAGTTAACTTTAACTTTGGTATTCAATTTGAGTTATGAAAATGAAGTTAAACGGATCCACATCTGGGTTAAGTGCAGAAAAGTCTGTTCTGTGCAGAAAAGAGGACTGGCTAGGCCTATCCCACGGAAGTGATTAAACTCGAGGAGTTTCCGGTGGGACGTGAAGAACCGATGTGTTTCCAATGAGTTACCGGGCATGCCGGCTACTCGGGACGTCAAGTTCAAGATTGAACTGACGCTGGAAACAACATCGATTTCACGAAGGCTGTATAAGATGGCACCCAATGAACTAGCGGAGTGAAGGAGCAACTAAGTGAACTGATGAGCAAAGGTTTTATATGACCGAGCTCATCACCTTGGAGTTGCTCTGCGCTGTTCGTTAAGAAGAACCATGAGACACTAAGATTAAGTGTTGATATTCATTCACTCAATGTCGTCACTATAAAGGACAACGAGTGTACTCTATGGTTTAAAGACCACTGCCGGAAATGTCGCACACCACTAAAGTGGTGTGAGTACGGCAGAAGGGTACTGATCGGGGTTGGTTAGTCAACAAACCTTGATGACCAAGTTTGAACGATAGAAGCGAACTTGGAGGCTGTTCAATCCCGAAAGAAAAGTCATGATGGTCCAAGGCATAGACCGTTGCATTTCGACGGCTATCACGGAGATGTGTGGGATTGTGACTTACCGGCTGGAACTACCGGCAAGCTTTGCTGGTATTCACGACATACTTCATGTGTCGCAGCTACGGAAGTGCCTTAACGCTACCATCACGATCCACACAGAAGGAATCGACTAGTGAAAGCCGGATCGTGCCTACACCGCGCGACCGGTTCAAACTATCGATAAAAAGATCCAGAACTTTTATCATCATGCAGATTGAAATTACCTCTCCCGTCTCGTTTTTCTTTGGAATCTTGGGACGAGATTCTTTTTAAGGGGGGGGGGGAATGTAAAAGTCTCAAAAACGTGAATGCAAAGGAACGGGTGATTGAACGTCATCGTGTTTTTGGTTCATGAAAAATGGGACTTACAAAAACTTTCTTACATGAGATGGTCTACGTGGGGTTCAACAACACGGGTTCAAGCATTCATTTGAATGGGTTGGACCAAGGTGGAGTTAAACTCATGAGTAGTCATACATGTGTGTGAGAAAGAACAAAAATAAGGCCTTTTAGACTCCAAAGGCTCAGCTCAATTTGCCGCCAAACTTTTGTATACACATGGAGCCTCATACATTTGAATTGAGGAGAATGTGGTGGCAACTTTCTGATTTCAGGGTGAGCCAAAAAGGAATGGATTATGCTCATGTTGAGTTCATGCAGAATTCAAGCATGTTAAGGCAAGGGAATGACTTGAGTTATGTCACATGAAATGATAAACTCAAACATGGACATGAGGGGAGAGCTAAAATGTTCTTTGGCTCATACTGAACACATGTTAACCTACGGAGGAATTTCACTCCCAAAAACCTAACTCATAGGCACATTCTCTATGAGCAGAGGGGAGGAAAGTTTAAACCCCATTTTTGAACCCTTGCAAAGCATTCATATTCAGATGGTCCAAAGGCCTATATGTGAGATGACCTTTGCAGTCCTCAGGTATAAAAGAGCTTAAGATCTAAATTTGCAGAAATTTTGAGCTCATATACCATGTGTTCAAGGCATTATTTGAGATCACCTTCAAACTCAAAGTTGAGGGGCTTAGTCAAACTGAACTTGTGAAGTTCAGATTAAGACTAAGGTTGATCAAGCATGGGCTAGAAGCAAACCAAAGTTTTCCACCCAAACTCAAATGGGTCCTCACAAAAGAAGACTTTAATATTCAGTTTGAATTAAATGGTTTACTTCAAGGCAAAGAAGGCATTTTCAAAAGAAAAAATTCAAACTGTTGCTTGAAAAGGTGTATTTGCAATAGCCAACTCAAAGATCAGAGGACATGTTTGAATTCCTCAGGCCCAAATTATGAGGGAGCCAAGTTTTGAGCAAATTTGGAGAGGCTTTGATATGAATATCGAAGGAACTTATAAGATTCACCCAAATTTGAATTTAAATTTGAAACTGTGGCACAAATTGTGAAATGGCAAAATGACCTTTGAATTTGATCCATAATAGCTGAAGTTTACAATGTGCCAAAATTTGGATATTTAGGAGAGGATGTAAAAGCTCAATAAAAGGGACATGCAAAAACTGTTCTTCACCTCACAACACCACAGTGTTTATTGTGGATATCTTAGGAAATATTGTGAAGAGCAAGTAACCTCCATCAAAAGAGTGATTAGAGGCGAAAGCCTTCATTTTCACAAAGTGGGATTTGTACACATGAACATGAGAGGTTGAGCTCACCCCTAGAACTTAAAAAGTCTTGGGAGGGTTCAAGCCAAGTTTCATGCAAATCCAACACTTTTTGAGGCACTTTTGGAGGTATTTGAAAAAGGGGCCAATTTGAATGTAAATCCAAATTGCAGCAACTTTCATCACTCAAATTCAAAAGTTAGTTTCATATTCAAACTCAGCACATTTTTCTGAGTTAGTCCACCAATTTTCATCCCCATTGGAACTCATCTTGTGGGGAGACAAATTTGCAATAAATCAAAACTGAATTTGAAATTCAGTTTAAATATGAAGCAAATTGGACCAACCAAATTTCAAAATGGAGAACTCAAATTTGAACCAAAACTTGGGGGCTAAGTCTCACATTAAATTGTGAGTAGCTGGTGGGATATTCAGAAAAAACAGAAAAGAAATATTAGAGAGAAGGAGAGAAGGGGAGGCCCACAGGTCAGCTGCACATACGAGTGTTCAGTCGGTTGCTGCAGCCGGGTCGCTGCTTCGCGCGCAAGGCACGGGAGAGGCGGCGAGCCACCGAGGCAGCAAACGGCCACCTCATGGTGCCAAAATCGTGGCTCAAAGGCCAGCGCACGCCCCACGCCGCCCTTCCTCCTGTTTCCCGAACGAGAACCACCCCCACCCGAGCTTCTTCCTCGGTTCCTCGCGAGAACAGAAACGCCGACCTCACTGATCACCAGCGCTCGGCCAGCACAGGCGCTCTCGTGCCCAACGAGCAACACAAGAAAGAACCGCCTTGAGGTGCTGATTCTTCTGGTCCCAACCGTTCTTCATTTCATGGGCTGTCGGGGGAGTATTTCGCCGGGAAAGTTTCGGTGGTCCTAAGACCGAGCCCCCACCAAATCCAAAAATTCGCGGGGGTTAGCTCATCACCGGGCATACCGAGCCACACACACGCTCTATACCCTGCCACGACCACCTAGGATCGAAAACCAGTAAGAACCATGGGCTAGGGTTACGGTTCTTCGATGTTTTGTGAGCACAGCCGATATCCGGCCTAGGTCGCCGATGAGTTCATAGTTACAGCCGTTTTCACAGGGATCCGTGTCCATGTCCATGACCAGCAGGTGTCAGCGGAGCTCCCCGAGCAAACCGCATCGAAAAAGGTGCAGGGGATGCCGAGTTTGACGTCGCCGGTGAGCTCCCGGCCGCTGTTACCGGCGGGAGCACTGTTCCGGCCGTTGTCACGCTCTGGTGAGGGCACCACCATGTTCCCCAGGCCCAGAAAGGCACAGGCGGCGAGAATCGGCGAGTTCCGAGGGCTGGAACCCCTCTCCGGCGAGAGCTCCGGCGAGCCCGGCGGCGGGAGCACGCGGGCGTCGGGAGGAGGAAGATGACCGGGGCCCCGCATGTCAGTGGTGATATTTTAAATCGTCGGATCCGCTGCGGCCCGGGATACTGTGCGGCTGCGCGGGTGATTCTGCAGGCTCCGGTGTGGGTTAGCTGGGAGGCTGACACATAACCGGGGGACCCACCCGCAGGATTTAAACATTTTTGGAATTTCCAGTTTTAGTTCAAACTTCAAATGAATAGAACTTTGGCTAGGAAACTCCAAATTCAATGAACCAAATTTTGCTGGACTCAGAATTCGGAGTACTTTCCAGCAATACCAAATTCAGCTCATGAAAGTGAATAGTTTTCCAGAATTAAATCCCTAAAGTTTAAACTGTTGGGAATTTTATCTGGAGAACTACTTTATGAAAAATTCTGAAATTTGGCTGAGAGGTTCATTGGAAAATCCCTGAATCCCAATAAAATTTTCAGACTCATCCAAGTTCATTTATTTACCCTAATTGGGTGATTAAGGGAACTGCCCTGAGGAAATAGAAAAATGTACAGAAACATTTTTCAGATTTTCTCAAATCTTAATTAGGACATAACTTTCAGTAGAATTCTTCAAATGACATGAAACCAATTACATTAGAACCAACTTAAATTCTAGTGTCCAGAAAGTAATTGTTGGAGCCATGAAAACCCCTGGAATTACTTAGAGGCTCAAATATTGACCAAATGGGCTTTTATTTGTACAAGGTTCAAATGAAACTTGGTCAAGACTCTGGTTAGGACCCTACCAAGCCACAATAAAAATTTCAGAACCAAAGGGGAGGGCTAACTAGAGTTATTAGTAGTTAAGTATTCAAGTTCACACATTGCATTTAAATTTACATGTCATATTTCATTAAACGTGTAGTCGCTGAAGAAGAGACTCCGGAAGTGTTGGACTTCCTGCTTCTGGAAGAAGAGCTAACTACTGACCAGCAGCAACAAGGCAAGCTGCGGTTTGCATTAACTCTTTTTATAAGTTTTACTTTGTTACATGTGTCATATGAAGTGTGAATGTGCATTAGGTATAGGATGGATGGAACCCCACTTGCATGACCAGAAATTTTCCATAAGAGTGAGGGTAGTGTCTAAGACCTCGAGTAGACAGGCCATGCTTAATGTTTCATAGGAATTCGGTACAAGTCGAGTAGTTGGAATCTACTCGCGAGTTTAGGCTTGGGACACACGGGTTCGGTTGAGTGATGTGAGATCACTTTAGTAATGAAAATGAGACTAGGCAGGGGCTAGGGCGCAGCAAGAGGGAGTCTTGTGTGCGCGGCACTATCCGTGTCGATTGAGGACCGATCCGTGTGCGGCCCACGCTGATCAAGTTTGAACGTACCGAAGGCATATCGGATATATGGGCCCCGATAAACCGATGTAGCCTAAACCTCCGGGCGTCGAGGCATAACGCACCGATTTATAGGTGTAGTCTGAGGGCAGCAAGGTGGAAATCTGCCAACAGGCATAGAGAGATGCTCCGTGTGGGGAACCTCCTGCTCGTTTCGGTGCGACCGGTTCGACGTTTGGGCTGTTGGGTGAAACGTTGTCGCGTACGACATCGAGTGAGCATGCTGTGCAGCTCCACGGGTGGGCGTAAGTGACGTGCTCTTTGGGTTTCCCTGCAGGTGTATATTGAGTCGATTCGCCGTCCCTCGCGGTGAAGAGTACCACTTGGTCACTGAGTCATGACGTAGATTAATGTATGAAGTATGATGATTCAATATTGCTGATTGATATAATTGTATTGCCACATGTGTGCCACCAAATATTGCTTACTAAATTTCAACTTCCTGAACTGTTAACTTGATGCTAAAAGCTGAACTAAGGATGAACTTGTAGGCGTGTCCATTTGATGCAATATTACTATCCTATGTCATTGTACACCTCATGTAGAGTTTCATGTTTAGGTGAGTCGGTTAAGCCTTGCTGAGCCTTCGTGCTCACAGTTGCTGCTTAAGTGTTTTTCAGGTGAGGAGCCACCCACGGACTCGGAGTACGAGTCTACCGGCGAGGGTTATCCTCCGTAGGGGACCATGGCTGAGTGGGAGCCATACACGCCGCGCTGAGCTGAAGAGTGCAGCTAGTGTGGGTTGCCCTAGGGCTGGGCAACCGACTTTTGCTAGATAGGCGGGCATGAGTTGTATAGAGTAAACTTCCGCTGTGTAAAATAAATACTGGTTTGTAACTAAAGTTGTACCTTTTTGTACAGTTCAGTTTGTTTTTCCCATGTAATATATTGTATTCTTATGACGTGTGCTGTCGGGTGTTGCATCGTGCGGCACCACCCTGTGCGATCCTGGATGAGCGGATTCCGGTCCGCCACAGCCTGGTATCAGAGCTGCATTGGGGATAGCACATTACTTAAGGACTGTATTACGGGAAAACTTAGGTATACGGTGAGGATTCGGTAGCTGCCCAAGTAAGGACTATACTAGCATAGTTACTTAAAGTGGCAAAGACTAACCTATGTGTTATAGTTCTGAATTTTCATTATGTAACGACGCACCTACGCTTGGTAAGCATGGTAAGGAACGCCACCGAAAGCGGTTCAATTTCGGTTAGCTCCCCTGACGAGAAACGTGTTTTAGGGATAGGTCTCGCAGCTTGGTGTGAGACGTCAATATGAAACTCTTGGACTCTTCATGTTCCTGAGTTCATATGAAACGCAGATCCCTAGCGTGCATTAGGCAAGTAAGTGGAGACCCCATCGCGTGGTCAGTAACGCGAGAGTGTGTTCGTCTGGAAATAGCCTAGGAGGACATACGCAGCACTTGCCATCGGCGTGCCCTGCAGAACAGTAGGTGGTATCTGTTGGGTTAATAACATTCCCAACCGTGACGACCCGTTCATGACATACCCGGGTTCCCCGTCGTGTGGTGTTGAAACACGATCACATACCTTGAGGCGTGACTTAACTCAAGGACGGCCGCATGGCAATGATACGGCCGTTTGTATTTACTTTTAAATATGGTCCTGCCTGAAATGAACAACCATTGAGTGCACCATTATTGTGTGGTCTTCTGCAGGTACTAACCATGTATGTATCCGTGTAGTAAACGTGTGCGAGAGACCGTTTAGTGCTACACTTGAAACGTATATGCCGGTATGATCTGGTTAGGATTTTCTTTTGTGAGGAACGTAGTACCGAGATATTGTAGGCATATGCATGAAAAATAATGATACAAGGAATTAAAATCATTAGGTTCAACATTTAGGTTCTGGTTGGGTAGAAAAATTGGAGGGTAATGAGTGTAGTTCTCAACGACTGAAAAACAGAGTGCTCTGTTTTGGGGCAGCAAGTTGCTGATCTTCAACAGGGCATAACGCACAGGTCTTTTAGCCCAGAGAGGTGTGGTAAATAGTTTTGGAAAGATATCTAAGTACTCTACAACTTTGTTGTAGATTTTCAGAGCTGAAACCCACCTTAAGATGGCTTAAATCCCTGAGGAATGTAAACTGTCCATAATCAGGGAAGAGTTAAACACTCTCTGGACTGTTCTGTTTTTCAAACATAACTCCTAGTAGAAAAATCAAAAATTTTCATAGGATACATCTTTAGAAAGGTTAGAAGATGTGTTACATCTTTGCAATTCAGAGTTTCTGAAATTTCAGCACAGAATTCAGTGGAAATCAGAGTTGGAAACAGCAACATCCCCAGGGAGGTGCTGTTAAAATTCTTCCAGAAATTCTGCTGACTTTGAATGGCCATAACATTTTAACCCGAGCTGATCTGTGGGCAAATAAGTACTAGTTGGAAAGATACTGAAGTTAACTTTAACTTTGGTATTCAGCTTGAGTCATGAAAATGCCCAGAACCAGATCAAAACTTGGAATAGGTAGAAACTGGTCATTCTGACAGAGGAGTGACAGTTGAACTCATTGGAGAGGGTGTTGTACCCTAAGGGTGGTTTACGTGATGACAAAGCGATAGTAATATCTCGTAGTGACCAAACCTAGTTATGGTGAGCTTCCAAAGAGGAGGTTCATCAAGTTGGATGTAACTAGCTTGTATTTGGTCTGGTAATGGTGTAGCTTGTGCAAAGTTATTACATTATCTACATACGAGATGTATCGCCTGTTCTATTGTCATTATGTTCTTACGCCTAATTTTATTGGACTGCATGCAATATGTTGCGGGACTGATGTTTATTGTCGTATGGTTGCAGATGGTTCGTACTAGGACCACGCACGAGGTTGGTGGCTCTAGCCAACAGGGAGGTGATGACTCCCAGCAACCGGCCTACGAAAGCACCCCGCAGCAGCAGCCACCACCGCCGCCTCCGCTTACTCTAGCGGATGTGATAGCGGCACTGGTGGGAGGTCATGAGGAGCAGAACGACCTGCTCCACACGATCGTGCAGAATACGTCCCAGGCGGGGGGACGTCAAGATAGAGGGTCTCGTGAACCCCGGGAAGTGTCGTACTCGGATTTCATGAGTACGCACCCTCCAGTGTTCACTGAAGCTGAAGAACCACTGGAGGCCAACAACTGGCTGCGGACTATCGAGTCTAAGTTCGGGCTGCTCCAATGTACGTAGCGGAAGAAGACTCTGTTCGCAGCGCAGCAGCTTCACGGTGCCGCTGGTGCGTGGTGGGCGAACTATGTCGCCTCACGTCCGGCTGGCCATGCCGTGGAATGGGAAGAGTTCCGGGAGGCGTTCCGCGCCTATCACATCCCTCCCGGGATCATGAAGAGGAAGTTCCAAGAATTTTTGGAACTGAAGCAGGGCGGGAGGAGTGCCCATGACTACTCCCGTGCCTCAACCATCTGGCGCAATATGCGTCAGACTATATCTCCACTTAGGAGAAGAAGCGGGAACACTTCTATCAGGGGTTACACCCCGAGATGAAGACACACCTCATTCAGTGGAATCGCGGCACCTTCAATGACCTAGTCAATGCTGCGATCATGCAAGAGGATGCTCAGCGGGAGTTGGCAGCTGAGCAGCGGAAGCGCAGCGCTCCACCTAGCAGTGGGGGTGGCGCTCCCCAGAAGTACCGCATGGTGTATCGGACACCATCCGGGCAGCAGTGGCATCCACCGGCGCAACCTCAGCGGTTCGGGGGACGTCCTTTTCAGTCACCTCCGTTCCGTCCGCCGATGCCACCACCAAGACAGCAGCAGCAGCAGTAGACGGTACCCCGTGCGTTTCCACCGCCACAACCCGCCCCGGGATTCCATCCACCGATCAGCGGGGGACCGCCCCGTTTCACCTGCTTCACGTGTGGCCAGACGGGCCACTTCGTGAAGGACTGTCCCCAGGGGCAGCAGAGCAGCGGGCAAGCCCAGTTCCAGGGCGGTGCTCGAGGCTGACCTCCGGTCAAGAATGTTGGTCAGCGGACTGGGGGCGTTCGCCACCTCGACAATGAGGACGCCCCGGAGGGAGACAACGTGCTGGCGGGTACGTTCACTCTCAACAATCAAGCCATCATCATACTTTTTGATTCTGGTGCAACCCACAACTTCATAAGTGCATCATATGTGGTTAAGCATCAGCTGGAAGCCTTTCCAACCGAGTGTTCTTATATGATCTGCTCACCGAGAGGTAAGATTTCAGCAACGATGATGGTTCCGAAAGCACCATTGTGCTTAGGTGGGAAGATATATCCCACCACTATGATTATCCTTGAGGGGCAGAAGATTGATGCAATCTTGGGAATGTCATGGCTACGTTACCATGGCTCTGCCCTGGAAACTCTAGCACAGACGGTTCACCTCAACTCCCCACTACACCGTCCGCAGTCCCTCCTATTAGAGAATCCAGTCCGGGAAGTTTCAGTGATCAACAATACTGAAGCTCTCAAGTTAGAGGACATCCCCATAGTCCGGGAGTACCCCGACGTGTTCCCGGATGATCTTATGGGTATGCCACCAGAGCGGGATGTCGAGTTCAAGATTGAACTTGCACCCGGGACTACGCCCATATCACGGAGGCCATATAAAATGGCTCCAAATGAGCTGGATGAGCTGAAAGAACAGCTCAATGATCTGTTGAGCAAGGATTTCATTAGGCCGAGTTCCTCGCCTTGGGGATGCTCGGCGCTGTTCGTGAAGAAGAAGGATGAAACCTTGAGGCTGTGTGTGGACTACCGGCCGCTCAACGCCGTCACCATCAAGAATAAGTACCCACTGCCCCGCATCGACATATTGTTTGATCAACTTGTTGGTGCAAGTGTGTTCTCCAAGATGGACCTTCGTTCTGGATATCATCAGATCAAGATCCGGGCAGAGGATATCCCGAAGACGGCGTTCTCGATGAGATACGGCTTATACAAATATCTCATCATGTCCTTTGGTCTCACAAACGCTCCAGCCCATTTCATGTATCTCATGAACTCGGTGTTTATGCCGGAGCTTGAAAAGTTCGTGGTAGTGTTCATCGATGATATCTTGGTTTACTCCAAGACAGAAGCCGAACATGCCGAACACTTACGGATCGTTCTTCAACGATTGCGAGACTACAAGCTCTACGCCAAGTTCAGCAAATGCGAGTTTTGGATCAGCCAAGTGCCATTCTTGGGACATATCATCTCAGCAGAAGGCATTGCAGTTGACCCAAGCAAAATAGAGCAAGTGCTGAAATGGAAAGCTCCCACTTCAGTTCATGAAGTCAGAAGCTTCCTCGGATTAGCGGGATACTATCGGAGATTCATTCCAAGCTTCTCCAAGCTCGCTAAACCAATGATAGAATTGCTGAAGAAAGGGACGAAGTATGTTTGGAACACGGCGTGTGAAGGAGCGTTCCAAGCATTGGTGAAGCATCTCACAACAGCCCCGGTCTTAGCTCAGCCGGATATAACAAAGCCCTTCGACGTGTATTGTGACGCGTCCGGTATTGGGCTCGGCTGCGTGTTGATGCAGGAAGGACGTGTGGTCGCCTATGGCTCACGCCATCGGAACCATGAACAGCATTATCCTACTCATGATCTTGAGCTTGCTGCCGTGATGTTGGCGCTAAAAATGTGGAGACACAATCTCCTGGGGAATCTGGTGCACCTTTATACCGACCACAAGAGCCTGAAATATATTTTCACCCAGAAGGAGCTGAACATGAGACAAAGGAGGTGGTTAGAACTGATCAAAGATTATGAAATTAAGATTCACTACCACTCCGGCAAGGCGAATGTGGTTGCCGACGCGCTGAGTCAGAAATCACATGTCCATCACCTCACCATTACACCGGTAGAGGAGGAAGAGCCGAGTTTATACTTGGTTCCTTATGGATCGCTGTACAACCTTGCCCTCATCCCTACTATTAGGGAGGACATCATTGCAGCTCAGAAGACTGATAAAGGCATGGCACATCTCCGGAGACGGATAGACAACGGGGAGATCAAATGTTTCCGGAAGGACGATGAGGGGACGCTATGGTTCAATGACCGCATAGTCGTACCCCGGGATATGGAACTAAGGAAGAAGATCCTCGATGAAGCTCACTTGTCTAAGTACTCCATTCATCCGGGCAGCAACAAAATGTACCAGTATTTGGAAAAGAAATTTTGGTGGACACGGATGAAGCGGGAGGTAGCGAAGTACGTATCCGAGTGTGATACGTGTAGACGAGTGAAGGCGGATCATACGAGGAAATCAGGGCTGTTGCAACCCCTGAAAATTCCAGCATGGAAATGGGAGGATGTGAGCATGGATTTCATTGTGGGATTACCCCTAACATCCAACAAGCATGATTCCATATGGGTAATCGTGGACCGACTAACAAAGTAAGCTCACTTCATTCCCGTGCATACACATTTCCATGCCAACAGATATGCGGAGTTATATATTGCCAGGATTCTATGCTTGCATGGCGTACCCAAAACCATCGTCTCAGATCGAGGTGCATTATTTGTATCTCGCTTTTGGGAGCAGCTACACGCTGCATTGGGTACTAAGCTAATCAGGAGCTCGGCCTACCAACCTCAGACAGATGGGCAAACAGAGAGGGTGAACCAAGTATTAGAAGACATGTTGAGAGCATGTGCCATCCACCATGGTAGGAACTGGGATGATCACCTACCGTTGGCGGAATTCTCGTACAACAACGGCTATCAGGCGAGTATCAAGATGGCACCCTACGAAGCTCTCTACGGTCGCAAGTGCCGCACCCCATTAAACTGGTGCGAGTCCGGTGAAAGGGTCACATTCGGGGTTGATGTGGTGAACGACGCCGAAGAGCGCGTTCGGGCGATTCAAGCTAACTTGAAGGCCGCTCAATCCCGGAAGAAGAGCTACACTGATAAGAGGCGTAGACCGTAGCACTTTGACGTTGGGGAACACGTATATCTCCGCGTGTCTCCAATGAAAGGCGTGCACCGGTTCGGTGTGAAGGGGAAGCTCGCTCCCCGTTTCATTGGGCCCTATGCTATCACCGAGAAGTGTGGACCAGCGGCGTATTGATTGGGGTTACCGGCATCCCTTGCTGGTGTCCATGACGTGTTCCATGTTTCGCAACTGCGAAAATGTCTAAAGCACACCGCTGCTGTCCCGACCGAAGAAATCGGCGAGCTGAAACCGGATTTGACCTATGATGAGTATCCGGTGGGAATTCTTGATGAGAAAGCCAGAACCACGCGTAGCAGAACATTGTGGTTCTACAAAATACTCTGGAGCAACCACACCGCCGAAGAAGCGACGTGGGAGAGCGAGGAATTCCTTCGCTCAAATTACCCGGAGTTCATGGCTTCTCAACACGGGTAAGTCCCTATTACATCGCTATCTCTTCTTTTGTAATCTCGGGAAAAAATTCTTTTAAGGGGGAGGGATGTAAAAGCCCAAGAAAAGGGACTTGCAAAAACTGTTCTTCACCTCACAACACCACAGTGTTTATTGTGGATATCTTAGGAAATATTGTGAAGAGCAAGTAACCTCCATCAAAAGAGTGATTAGAGGGGAAAGCCTTCATTTTCACAAAGTGGGATTTGTACACATGAACATGA
Source organism: Neostapfia colusana (assembly GCA_030760725.1). Lineage (NCBI taxonomy): Eukaryota > Viridiplantae > Streptophyta > Magnoliopsida > Poales > Poaceae > Neostapfia > Neostapfia colusana. Next base: position 22,745,230 of record JASWHV010000019.1, on the reverse strand, counting down.
GAGGTTGAGCTCACCCCTAGAACTTAAAAAGTCTTGGGAGGGTTCAAGCCACTCGAGGAGTTTCCGGTGGGACGTGAAGAACCGATGTGTTTCCAGTGAGTTACCGGGCATGCCGGCTAACGGGACGTCAAGTTCAAGATTGAACTGACGCTGGAAACAACATCGATTTCACGAAGGCTGTATAAGATGGCACCCAATGAACTAGCGGAGTGAAGGAGCAACTAAGTGAACTGATGAGCAAAGGTTTTATATGACCGAGCTCATCACCTTGGAGTTGCTCTGCGCTGTTCGTTAAGAAGAACCATGAGACACTAAGATTAAGTGTTGATTGTCGTTCACTCAATGTCATCACTATAAAGGACAACGAGTGTACTCTATGGTTTAAAGACCACTGCCGGAAATGTCACACACCACTAAAGTGGTGTGAGTACGGCAGAAGGGTACTGATCGGGGTTGGTTAGTCAACAAAGCTGATGACCGAGTTCGAACGATAGAAGCGAACTTGGAGGCTTTTCAATCCCGAAAGAAAAGTCATGATGGTCCAAGGCATAGACCGTTGCATTTCGACGGCTATCACAGAGATGTGTGGGATCGTGACTTACCGGCTGGAACTACCAGCAAGCTTTGCTGGTATTCACGACATACTTCATGTGTCGCAGCTACGGAAGTGCCTTAACGCTACCATCACGATCCGCACAGAAGGAATCGACTAGTGAAAGCCGGATTGTGCCTACACCGCGCGACCGGTTCAAACTATCGATAAAAAGATCCAGAACTTTTATCATCATGCAGATTGAAATTACCTCTCCCGTCTCGTTTTTCTTTGGAATCTTGGGATGAGATTCTTTTTAAGGGGGGAGGAATGTAAAAGTCCCAAAAACGTGAATGCAAAGGAACGGGTGATTGAACGTCATCGTGTTTTTGGTTCATGAAAAATGGGACTTACAAAAACTTTTTTACACGAGATGGTCTACGTGGGGTTCAATAACACGGGTTCAAGCATTCATTTGAATGGGTTGGACCAAGGTGGAGTTAAACTCATGAGTAGTCATACATGTGTGTGAGAAAGAACAAAAATAAGGCCTTTTAGACTCCAAAGGCTCAGCTCAATTTGCCGCCAAACTTTTGTATACACATGGAGCCTCATACATTTGAATTGAGGAGAATGTGGTGGCAACTTTCTGATTTGAGGGTGAGCCAAAAAGGAATGGATTATGCTCATGTTGAGTTCATGCTGAATTCAAGCATGTTAAGGCAAGGGAATGACTTGAGTTATGTCACATGAAATGATAAACTCAAACATGGACATGTGGGGAGAGCTAAAATGTTCTTTGGCTCATACTGAACACATGTTAACATAGGGAGTAATTTCACTCCCAAAAACCTAACTCATAGGCACATTCTCTATGAGCAGAGGAGAGGGAAGTTTAAACCCCATTTTTGAACCCTTGCAAAGTATTCATATTCAGATGGTCCAAAGGCCTATATGTGAGATGACCTTTGCAGTCCTCAGGTATAAAACAGCTAAAGATCTATATTTGGAGAAATTTTGAGCTCATATACCATGTGTTCAAGGCATTATTTGAGATCACCTTCAAACTCAAAGTTGAGGGGCTTAGTCAAACTGAACTTGTGAAGTTCAGATTAAGACTAAGGTTGATCAAGCAATGGCTAGAAGCAAACCAAAGTTTTCCACCCAAATTCAAATGGGTGTTCACAAAATAAGACTTTAATATTCAGTTTGAATTAAATGGTTTACTTCAAGGAAAAGAAGGCATTTTCAAAAGAGAAAATTCAAACTGTTGCTTGAAAAGGTGTATTTGCAATATCCAACTCAAAGATCAGAGGACATGTTTGAATTCCTCAGGTCCAAATTATGAGGGAGCCAAGTTTTGAGCAAATTTGGAGAGGCTTTGATATGAATATCAAAGGAACTTATAAGATTCATCCCAAATTTGAATTTAAATTTGAAACTGTGGCACAAATTGTCAAATGGCAAAATGACCTTTGAATTTGGATCCCTAATAGCTGAAGTTTACAATGTGCCAAAATTTGGATATTTAGGAGAGGATGTAAAAGCCCAAGAAAAGGGACTTGCAAAAACTGTTCTTCACCTCACAACACCACTGTGTTTATTGTGGATATCTTAGGAAATATTGTGAAGAGCAAGTAACCTCCATCAAAAGAGTGATTAGAGGGGAAAGCCTTCATTTTCACAAAGTGGGATTTGTACACATGAACATGAGAGGTTGAGCTCACCCCTAGAACTTAAAAAGTCTTGGGAGGGTTGAAGCCAAGTTTCATGCAAATCCAACACTTTTTGAGGCACTTTTGGAGGTATTTGAAAAAGGGGCCAATTTGAATGTAAATCCAAATTGTAGCAACTTCCATCACTCAAATTCAAAAGTTAGTTTCATATTCAAACTCAGCACATTTTTCTGAGTTAGCCCACCAATTTTCATCCCCATTGGAGCTCATCTTGTGGGGAGCCAAATTTGCAATAATTCAAAACTGAATTTGAAATTCAGTTTAAATATGAAGCAAATTGGACCAACCAAATTTCAAAATGGAGAATTCAAATTTGAACCAAAACTTGGGGGCTAAGTCTCACATTAAATTGTGAGTAGCTGGTGGGATATTCAGAAAAAAACAGAAAAGAAATATTAGAGAAAAGGAGAGAAGGGGAGGCCCACAGGTCAGCTGCACATACGAGTGTTCAGTCGGTTGCTGCAGGCGGGTCGCTGCTTCGCGCGCAAGGCACGGGAGAGGCGGCGAGCCACCGAGGCAGAAAACGGCCACCTCATGGTGCCAAAATCGCGGCTCAAAGGCCAGCGCACGCCCCACGCCGCCCTTCCTCCTGTTTCCCGAACGAGAACCACCCCCACCCGAGCTTCTTCCTCGGTTCCGCGCGAGAACAGAAACACTGACCTCACTGATCACTGGCGCCCGGCCAGCACAGGCGCTCTCGTGCCCCACGAGCAACACAAGAAAGAACCACCTTGAGGTGCTGATTCTTATGGTCCCAACCGTTCTTCATTTCATGGGCTGTCGGGGGAGTATTTCGCCGGGAAAGTTTCGGTGGTCCTAAGACCGAGCCCCACCAAATCCCAAAATTTGCGGGGGTTAGCTCATCACCGGGCATACCGAGCCACACACACGCTCTATACCCTTCCACGACCACCTAGGATCGAAAACCAGTAAGAACCATGGGCTAGGGTTACGGTTCTTCGAAGTTTTGTGAGCACAGCCGATATCCGGCCTAGGTCGCCGATGAGGTCATAGTTACAGCCGTTTTCACGGGGATCGGTGTCCATGTCCGTGACCAGCAGGTGTCAGCGGAGCTCCCCGAGCAAACCGCATCGAAAAAGGTGCAGGGGATGCCGAGTTTGACGTCGCCGGTGAGCTCCCGGCCGCTGTTACCGGCGGGAGCACTGTTCCGGCCGTTGTCACGCTCTGGTGAGGGCACCACCGTGTTCCCCAGGCCGAGATAGGCACAGGCGGCGAGATTCGGCGAGTTCCGAGGGCTGGAACCCCTCTCCGCCGAGAGCTCCGGCGAGCCCGGCGGCGGGAGCGCGCGGGCGTCGGGAGGAGGAAGATGACCGGGGGCCCCGCATGTCAGTGGCGATATTTTAAATCGTCGGATCTGATGCGGCCCGGGATCCTGTGCGGCTGCGCGGGTTATTCTGCGGACTCCGGTGTGGGTTAGCTGGGAGGCTGACACGTAGCCGGGGGACCTACCCGCAGGATTTAAACATTTTTGTAATTTCCAGTTTTAGTTCAAACTTCAAATGAATAGAACTTTGGCTAGGAAACTCCAAATTCGATGAACCAAATTTTGCTGGACTCAGACTTCGGAGTACTTTCCAGCAATACCAAATTCAGCTCATGAAAGTGAATAGTTTTCCAGAATTAAATCCCTAAAATTTAAAATGTTGGGAATTTTATCTGGAGAACTACTTTATGAAAAATTCTGAAATTTGGCTGAGAGGTTAATTGGAAAATCCCTGAATACCAGTAAAATTTTCAGGCTCATCCAAGTTCATTTAGTTACCCTAATTGGGTGATTAAGAGAACTGCCCTCATGAAATAGAAAAATGTACAGAAACATTTTTCAGATTTTCTCAAATCTTAATTAGGACATAACTTTCAGTAGAATTCTTCAAATGACATGAAACCAATTACATTAGAACCAACTTAAATTCTAGTGTCCAGAAAGTTATGGTTGGAGCCATGAAAACCCCTGGAATTACTTAGAGGCTCAAATATTGACCAAATGGGCTTTTATTTGTACAAGGTTCAAATGAACTTTGTTTCAAATGAAACTTGGTCAAGACTCTGGTTAGGATCCTACAAAGCCACCTTAAAAATTTCAGAACCAAAGGGGAGGGCTAATTAGAGTTATTAGTAGTTAAGTATTCAAGTTTACACATTGCATTTAAATTTACATGTCGTATTTCATTAAACGTGTAGTCGCTGAAGAAGAGACTCCGGAAGTGTTGGACTTCCTGCTTCCGGAAGAAGAGCTAACTACTGACCAGCAGCAATAAGGCAAGCCCCGGTTTGCATTAACTCTTTTTATAAGTTTTACTTTGTTACATGTGTCATATGAAGTGTGAATGTGCATTAGGTATAGGATGGATGGAACCCCACTTGCATGACCAGAAATTTTCCATAAGAGTGAGGGTAGTGTCTAGGACCTCGAGTAGACAGGCTATGCTTAATGTTTCATAGGACTTCGGTACAAGTCGAGTAGTTGGAATCTACTCGCGAGTTTAGGCTTGGGACACACGGGTTCGGTTGAGTGATGTGAGATCACTTTAGTAATGAAAATGAGACTAGGCAGGGGCTAGGGCGCAGCAAGAGGGAGTCTTGTGTGCGCGGCTCTGTCCGTGTTGCTTGAGGACCGATCCGTGTGCGGCCCACGCTGATCAAGTTTGAACGTACCGAAGGCATATCGGATATATGGGCCCCGATAAACCGATGTAGCCTAAACCTCCGGGCGTCGAGGCATAACGCACCGATTTATAGGTGTAGGCTGAGGGCAGCAAGGTGGAAATATGCCAACGGGCATAGAGAGATGCTCCGTGTGCGGAACCTCCTGCTCGTTTCGGTGCGACCGGTTCGACGTTTGGGCTGTGGGATGAAAGGTTGTCCCGTACGACATCGAGTGAGCGTGCTGTGCAGCTCCACGGGTGGGCGTACGTGACGTGCTCTTTGGGTTTCCCTGCAGGTGTATATCGAGTCGATTCGCCGTCCCTCGCGGTGAAGAGTACCACTTGGTCACTGAGTCGTGAAGTAGATTAATGTATGAAGTATGATGATTCAATATTGCTGATTGATATAATTGTATTGCCACATGTGTGCCACCAAATATTGATTACTAAATTTCAACTTCCTGAACTGTTAACTTGATGCTAAAAGCTGAACTAAGGATGAACTTGTAGGCGTGTCCATTTGATGCAATATTACTATCCTATGTCATTGTACACCTCATGTAGAGTTTCATGTTTAGGTGAGTCGGTTAAGCCTTGCTGAGCCTTGGTGCTCACGGTTGCTGCTTAAGTTTTTTTCAGGTGAGGAGCCACCCACGGACTCGGAGTACGAGTCTACCGGCGAGGGTTATCCTCCGTCGGGGACCACGGCTGAGTGGGAGCCGTACACGACGCGCTGAGCTGAAGAGTGCAGCTAGTGTGGGTTGCCCTAGGGCTGGGCAACGGACTTTTGCTAGATAGGAAGGCGTGAGTTGTATAGAGTAAACTTCCGCTGTGTAAAATAAATACTAGTTTGTAACTGAAGTTGTACCTTTTTGTACAGTTCAGTTTGTTTTTCCCATGTAATATATTGTGTTCTTATGACGTGTGCTGTCGGGTGTCGCATCGTGCGGCACCACCCTCTGCGATCCTGGATGAGCGGATTCCGGTCCGCCACAGAGGAGATGAGTGGGACCCAATTGTCATTGAGGAGAGGAGAAGACTTAGCACTTAAGCAATATTTTCCTCTGTTCACACTCAAACCGGCTCCCTGTTTCGCTCGAAGGCGCTGAACGGCCGACGCCCACGCGCGCGCCACCTAGGCGATGATGCAGCCAGCTCCTGAGCTGCTTCAACGTCGGTTCCCGCGCTCCCTTATCTCCCCTACGCCGTGCTCTGTCGGCCACAAAACCGCCCTACGAGCCCCTGTCTCTTTCCTCCCGAGCAAACAAGCCGCCGGCGCCACGCCTGTTCGTCCCGATCGTGAGCCAGCGTCGTTCCCCGGCTGCCCGAGCTAGCAACACTAAAAAGGAGCGCCAGCATGTGCACAAGAGTTTTCCCAGCTCAGCTCCGGCGTTCGGGGCTGCTGTCGGCCGTATTTTGAGAATCAGCGCCGAAGCCGAGGTGCAACCGGTGGAAACCGACGTCGGGCTCTCATGGGCAGCTCACACCGGCCAGTTTCATGACTGAACGAGAGCACCCCAAGGCGTGCCAACTCCCTGCGCTGCTCCTCTCCAAATTTCAGAGCAATCCGTGCGACGTAGCTCCGGAATTTCAAGTTTTCCCCTCGGACGAGGAAAACCTACCCGCGGGTAAGAATTGTTGAAATTCACACTCAATTTGCTGTTAAGGCTGCTCATTTTGCACAATCAGGAGCTAGAATGGATAGGGAACCTTTTTCCTTCACAACCCTAGCTTAGAATTGAGCAGTTGCACCTAATTTCGAGTTCTTGCTTCGGCAGCCATGGCGGGGACGATCGGGTGCTCGGTGAAGTCCTAGTAGCCGTCGTTCCCGAGCTACTTTGTGTCCATGTCGAGCTTCTTTAGGCGTCACTGATGCTGTAGAGCCGATCCCTTGGGGTTGTTGTGGGCTGAAGCGATCGGTCATCGGCGCCGAAGCTCCACCGATGTCGTTGCACGCCGCCGACCTGGTTCCGGGCTCCTAGAGCGTGGGCTGACCCCCTAGATGAGTTCCTCGTCCCCGAAAATCCCCGGGCGGCGAGCAGCAGGCCGAGAGGCGGCCGGGAAGCCGGATTCTGATGCTCTCCGGCGAGCTCCGGCGGCGGGGTCGCGCGGGCGTCCAGAGGTAGAAGACGAGGGCGTCAGGCCCACTGTCAGTGAGGGGAGGACCGGCCGGGATTTTCTGCAGAGTCGGATCCTTTGTGACAGCACGGAAAATGATACTGTGGCCCCGTGTGGTTGTCCCCAGCGCATGACACGTGGTCCCCTGGACCCACCCGCAGGGTTTGAACATTTCCCGAATTAATTTGAATTCCAGATTTGGTTCAAACTTTAGGACCTCGTAACTTTTGCTAGGAAGCTCCAAATTTAGTAATTCAAATTGGGTTAGATTCAGGATGGAAAACTCTATCCAAATATGCAACCCAATTTTCATGAAAACCAATAGAAAATTCTGGAGAATTCTTTAAAACTTTTCAGAAAAAGAATTTTACAGGAAGTTTGGTTCATCCAAAAATCCCCAAATTTTGCCAGAATATTCTTTAGGATATTAGGAGACCCCTGTAAAAGTTTCAGCTCATTTGGAGTTGATTTAGTGAGGGTAATTCTGATTTCAAGTTTCTGTATTCAAATGAATACAGAAACATTTCCAGAGAATTTCCAAAACATGGAAATTCAGTTCTAGGGATTACTTAGCTCCAAAAATCCTAGAAAAATTCATGCACACTCCCTGAGATATGTATGAAATTTTAGTTCACTTTAATTTGCATGAAAGTGCAAATTTATTCAAGAATTAATTCCTTTTTTCTAAATGCTTAGGGAATTATTCTGAGTGATCTACTTAGTGAAACATTCTGAATTTTGGTTCAGAGGACTTTCTTGTGACAAGGAACTCACAAGAAAATTTCCAGCTCCATTTGAACCCTGGATCATTATGTCCTGTTCAACCTCATTAGTTGATCCCCACCCAAGTGATGAACCCCCACTCATCACTTGATGATAGTGTTTAAACACAAACCCAAACCACTAGCCCCAGTGTCATTTTAAATTCTTAAACAGAGTTCCAGTTTTAAACTTGTCTTTAGAACTTGTTAGCAAAAGTTTTACAATTAAAGATATATGCATGTTCATAACGTGTAATGCTTAAACATGGAAAGTGAAGAAGGAGGAGTTGAGCTTGGATCAAGAAGCAAGAAGGCAGTGCTTCAGCTTCAAGGCAGCAGCAACTAACTTTAGTCACCTGCAAAACCAAGGCAAGCCCCGGTTTGCATTTAAGTTGTTTTCTGAAGTTTTTCATTTGTTCACTACTATGGGTCAAAGTTTGTATGTGCATTAGGCCAAGGATGTTTTATACTCCACTTGCATAACCAAACATGAACCCTGAGGTCAAGGGTAGCATTGTGTCATCGCTGTAGAATAAGGCCTAGCTAAATACACTAGGGCATCCGGTAGAAGACGAGTAGTTGGAATCTACTCGCGAGCTATAGTTTAGAATATCATAAGTGTGGTTGGGAAAGGAAGCAAACTAATGTTTACATTTCTAAAGATGAGACCGGGCAGAGGGGTTAGGCAACGACAAGACGAGGTCTTGGTCGAGTAGCTCTGCCTGTGTCGGTTATGGGCCGATGCGTGTGCCGCGTCCAGGAGCAAGTATTGAGTTGTGTACCGGATGCTTACTGATATATGGGAACCAGGAAACCGATGTACCAGGTTCACTGGATTGTAGAGGCATACCACATCGTCTCGTTAGACCTATGAGCCCGAGACGGCGCGACTGGTTCTACAGTTTAGTGTCCTGAGAAAGGTTGCCACATACGACGTAATGAAGGACGCCAGATTTGGATCTTCAGAGGCGGGCGTATGTGTCGAGTTATCCGGGTAGTGTTTGATTCGAATCACCGTCCCTCGCTGTTATGAGTACCGCTTGCTCCCATGTTGTGACGTAGTAATCAACTTGTGTGGAAACAGTTTGCAAAAGTATAATTGCTGTTATGATTATATTAAGTTGCATGAAAACCCTGTTTGAAGTAGAGATAGAGCAAACTAAAGTTATTTTTCCACCTTGGGACAAGTAACATTGGAATGAAGCGTTTCTTGTTTGATTGTGGAGTTCCAATGTTGCTAGGCGCAAGGTCACTACTATTATGGCTAAAATCTGAAAGTTAAGGATGAACTCGTAGGCAAGTCTTTTCGCAAATGACAGGCTTAAGTCTTAGGTTACTTTCATGTAGAGTTTATTGTCTTAGGAGAGACGGTTAAATCTTGCTGAGCCTTTCTGCTCACTCTTGCTATATAAGTGGTTTTTCAGGTAAACCTCGACACTATAAAGAAGGTTGTCCGGTGAGACTCGGAAACGTACGAGTCATGTTACAAAGGGAGGACCTAGCCGCTGCCCTGTCTGTGTGTTGCTAGCGAGAGGAGTCCGCGGGCTGGACCTCTTCTCAAGTGCTTCTTAGTTATTCGACGTGAGCTGTTTATAGACTTCCGCTGTAGCTATTTTATGTAAATTATTTACAAAGAACAATTGTAAGCTTCCGCTTTTGATTTATGTAATACAGTGTTCCTTATATGTGTGCTGTTCGGTGCCGCATAACACGGCACCACCCAATGCGATCCCCGGGCGAGGCGGCATGGCCCCGTGATCGGGGTCGGGCCCCCTCAAGTATGTTCTACCCCATTGGAAGTACTTAAACCCCCTAGTGTACAACAATCTCTCAAATGAGTTCAACTGTCATTCCTCTGCCAGAATGACCAGTTTCTACATATTTCAGATTTTGATCTGGTGCTGGGCATTTTCATGACTCAAGCTAAATACTGAAGTTAAAGTTATCTTCAGTATCTTTTCAACGAGTATTTATCTGACCTCATATAAGCTCTGGTTTGAAAGTTATGGTAATTCAAAGTCAACAGAATTTCTGGAAAAATTTCAACAGCATCTCCTTTGGAAGTTGCTGTTTTCAACTCCAATTTCAGCTCAATTGCGTGCTGCAATTGCAGAAACTTTGAATTACAAAGATATAACACATCTCCTACCCTTTCCAAGAATATATCATATGATAATTTTGGATTCTCCTACAGGAAGTTATGCTTGAAAAACAGAACAGTCCAGAGAGTAGTTTAATCTGTCCTGGTTCTGGACAGTTTACATTCCTCTGGGATTTAAGCCATCTTAAGATGTAATTCAGCTCTGGAAGTCTACAACAAAGTTGTATAGAACGTAAACACCTTTCCAGAACTATATCCCACAACTCCATTGGCTAAATGATCTGTGAGCTATGCTCTGTCAAAGTTCAGCAAACTTACTGCCCAAAACATAGCACTCTGTTTTTCAATCCCTTTTGACTACACTGATCAACTATTGAACTTTTCTACCCAACCAGGGTCCTTAATATTAAATTTGGTGACTTTTGTTCCTTGTTATCATTATCTTTCATGCACATGCCTATGATATGTCGGTACTACGTTCCTCACAAAAAGAAAATCCTAACCGAATTATACCAGTATATACGTATCAATCGTGGCACTAAACGGTCGCTCGCACACGTATACTACACGGGATACATACGTGGTTAGTACCTGCAGAAAAACACCCAATAATGATCCACTAAAAGGTTATTTTCACTTCAGGCAGGTCCATATTTGAAAGTAAATACAAACGCCCGTATCATTGCCATACGGCTGTCCTTGAGTTAAGCCACGTCTCAAGGTACGTGATCGTGTTTTAACACCACACGACGGGGAACCCAAGTAGAGCACGAACGCGTCGTCACGGTTGGGAATTTTATCACCCCAACAGATACCACCTACTTCCCTGCAGCGCACGCCGATGACTAACACACTATCGCGTTACTGACCATACGATGGGGTCTCCACTTGCTTGCCTAATGCACGCTAGGGATCAGCGTTTCATATGAACCTAGGGACATGAAGAGTCCAAGAGTTTCATATTAACGTCTCACACCAAGCTGTGAGACCTATCCCTGAACCATGTTCCTCGTCAGGGGAGCTAACCGAAATTGAACCGCTTTCGGTGGTGTTCCTTACCATTTTTACCTAAGCATGGGTGCGTCATTACATAAGTAAAATTCAGAATTATAACACATATGTTAGTCTTGCCACTTTAAGTAACTATGCTAATATAGTCCTTACTTGGGCAAACTAGCGATTCCTCACCGTAAACCTAAGTTTTCTCGTAATACAGTCCTTAATTAGTGTGCTATCCGCAATGCAGCTCTGATACCAGCCTGTGGCGGACCGGGATCCGCTCATCCAGGATCACAGAGGGTGGTGCCACACGATGCGACACCCGACAGCACACATCATAAGGAAACATTGTATTACATAGAAAACAAACTGAAATGTACAAAGTAGTACAATACTTCAGTTACAAACTAGTGTTTATATTACAGCAGCGGAAACTAAGTTTGTACAACTCACACCCATCTACCTAGCAAAAGTCGGTTGCCCAGCCCTAGGGTAACCCACACTAGCTGCACTCCTCAGCTCAGCGCGGCGTGTACGACTCCCACTCAGCCGTGGTCCCCGACGGAGGGTAGACCTCGCCGGTGGACTCGTAACCTGAGTCTGTGGGATGCTCCTCACCTGAAAAACACTTATAGCAGCAACCGTGAGCACGAGGGCTCAACAAGACTTAACCGAATCACCTAGGCATGAAACTCTACATGTAGTGTACAACGGACATGGGGTGGTAATTAGCAGCAAATGGACACGCCTACAAGTTCATCCTTATTTCATCTTTTAGCCACAAGTTAACAGTTCATGAATTTGAAATTTAGTAAGCAATATTTGGTGGCACACATGTAGCAATACAATAATACATATCAGCAGAATTGAATTATAACATTCTATAGTTTATCTACGTTACGATGCAGTGAACAAGCGGTACTCGTCACCGTGAGGGACGGCGAATCGACTCGATATACACCTGCAGGGATACCCAAAGAGCACGTCACGTACGCCCACCCGTGGAGATGCCCAGCATGCTCACTCGATGTAGTACGGGACAACCTTTCACCCAACAGCCCAAATGTTGAACTGGTCGCACCGAAACGAGCAGGAGGTTCCCTACACGGAGCATCTCTCTATGCCCGTTAGCAGATTTTCACCTTGCTGCCCTCAGCCTACACCTATAAATCGGTGTGTTATGCCTCGACGCCCGGATGTATAGGTTACATCAGTTTATCGGGCCCATATATCCGATATGCCTTCGGTACGTTCAATACTTGTTCAGCAGGGCCGCACACGGATCGGTCCTCAATCGACACGGACAGGGCTGCACACACAAGACTTCCTCTTGCTGCGCCCTAGCCCCTGCCTAGTCTCATTTTCATTACTAAATTGATCTCACATCACTCGAACCAATCCCGTGTGTCCCAAGCCTAACTCGCGAGTAGATTCCAACTACTCGTACCGAAGTTCTATGAATCATTAAGCATAGCCTGTCTACTCGAGGCCTTAGACACTACCCTCACTCTTATAGGACAATTCGGGTTATGCACTTGGGTTTCATCCACCCTACACCTAATGCACACTCATAAACCTCATACCAAGTATATAACAAAGCAAAACTTTGTAAAATGGTTTAATGTAAACTGGGGCTTGCCTTGTTGCTGCTGGTCAGTTGTTAGGGCTTCGTACGGAAGAAGAAAGTTGAGTACTTCCGTGGTCTCCTCGCCTTCAGCGACTACACGTAAATGATATACTATATGTCAATTTACATGCAATATTTAGAACTGAATAAGTAATTACCATAACTCTAGATAGCCCTCCCTTTTGGCTCTGAAATTTTTATGGTGGCTTGGTAGGGTCCTAACCAGAGTCTTGACCAAGTTTCATTTGAAACAAAGTTCATCTGAGCCTTGTACAAATAAAAGCCTATTTGGTCAATATTGGAGCCTCTAAGGAATTCCAGGGGTTTTCATGGCTCCAACCATTACTTTCTGGAAACTAGAATTGGAGATGGTTCTAATGGAATTGGTTTCATGTCATTTGAAGAATTCTAGATGAAGTTATGCGCTAAACAAGAATTGAGAAAATCTGAAAAATGTTTCTGTACATTTTTCTATTTTCTCATGGAAGTTCAATTAATCACACCATTAGGGGGACTAAATGAGCTTGGATGGATCTGAAAACTTTACTGTGACTCAAGGATTTTCCAATGAACCTCCCAGCCAAATTTCAGAATTTTCCATAAAGTAATTCTCCAGATAAAATTCCTAACAGTTTAAACTTTAGGGAATTAATTCTGGAAAACCATTAAGATTAAAAAAGCTGAATTCAGCAAAATTTAGTTCACTAAATTTGGACCTTCCTAGCAGAAGTTATGTGCATTTGAAGTTTGAACCAATTCTGAAAATTCAAATAAAGTGTAAACCGGATGGTGGGGTCCCCCGGCTACGTGTCAGCACCGCAGCCAAACCACACGAAGGTCCGCAGAGTCTCCCGCGCAGTCGCACGAGATCTCGGTGCCACAGCCGATCCAGGGCGGTTTTAGCCGAGACCGACACGTGGGGCCCATGGGGCTTCGTCTACCTCGCGCTCCCGTGGCTCCCCGCCGCCCCCCTCACCGGAGTACTCCCCGGGAGGCTGTTCCCGTGACCGGAGCTCGACCAAACTGGCCGCCCCCGCCTGAAATTGCTCGGGGAACCCGTTGCTGACCTTGTCGCTGGCCGGTGATCACCGGAATCGGTTGCGTGACGGCAACAGTTCACGGGGTGAGTTCAGCGATGTCGGTATGGCGCTGTCATGCCTCACAGTCCCCTCTGTTGGCTCCTACAGCACCGCCACGACCTACGGAGCAATGACCCAGCCTCTGATCTTGCTCAAAGTTGCGGCAATCCGGACTTCACCGTGCGACCTAGGTCTAAACCCAGCGATGAACGAAAAACCCACGGAACTCGGTGGTTTCTCATTGGTTTCCCGTGATTCTTGACCGTATGGATTTGCGCAGACATTTCTAGCTGGTTGTCGAAGCCGGGGAGCGATTGCTTCACCAGTTATCCCGAATTTTCTGATTAACCGAACACGGACTATATCATATGCTCTCAGCAAGAACTGAAATTCCGGCCGGCACATCCTATGACATGCGGCCAGGGTTGTCGGACAGAAAGTGCACTCCTGGGCGAACCTTTTGGCATGCTCAACTCGGCGTGGGATCAAACCTGGCGGCCGGATGATGAGTTTTTGGTAGCGGCGGCTTTACACGGCGCTGAATAGAAACAGGGAGTTCGTGGTTTGTTTACTGTGGGTGTTGCGCCGGTTCGTTGTGTCGATCATGTCGAGGACGCTTCGGCGAAGCTCTGGGTGAGCTCAGACCGGCATGACAACCTCGGAGATGAGTGGACGCCGGAGAACTGAAAGTTGTCGAGCGTGTGGCGTGTTTCTTCGTCGAGGAGCTCGGGAGCGGCCAGAGCAGCACAGCGAGTCGGTTTCTGAGGTGGGAAATATTACGGTTTGCCGATAACGCCGATGCCTACCTCGCCTTGAGCTGCTCGGGAGGTGGCATTTGGGAATCACCTCGGTGGCGCGCTGCGTGCGATCGCTTCAGTGAGAAAACAGAGCACGCTCGGTTGTGAATTAGCTCTCCCACTGACCTGTGGGCCCATCTCTCCCCCCTAACACTCTTTCCAATTTCCACTGTAAATATCCCAGCTACTCTCAATTGAATGAGAGACTTAAGCACCAAGTCATAGTTTGAATTTGGTTTCCTCAATTTGGAATTGATTTGGCTAAATTTGTTGCACATTTGAACTGAAATTCAAATTCAGTTTTTGAATAATGCAAATTTAGCTCCCAACAAGATGAACTCCAATGAGGATGAAAATTGGTGGGATAACTCAGAAAAATGTGCTGAGTTTGAATATGAAGTCAACTTTTGAATTCAAGTGATGAAAGTGGCTGCAATTTGAAATTGCATTCAAATTGACTCCTTTTTGAGTTGTCTCCAAAAGTGCCTCAAAAAGTACTGGATTTGCATAAGATTTGGCCTGAGCCTTCCCAAGAATATATAAGGTCTAGGGGTGAGCTCAACCTTTCATGTTTACGTATAGAAATCCTACTTTTTGGAAGTTAGTGTTTTTCCCCTCTAATCACCCTTTGATGGTGGTTACTTGTTCTTCACAACTGTTCATGAGATATCCATCACAAGAGCTGTGAGGTGATGAACAATTTTTTCAAGTCCCCTTCTTGGGCTTTTACAGCCATTGGACGTCCTCCCACCAGAAGCTGACTTTCCTTTTGATTTGCAACCAGGCAAGCCCCGGTTTGCATTTAATTACCTTTGTAAAGTTTTAATTTGTATCACATATGTCTAGGTTGAAATGCTTGCATTAGAGTTAAGGTGTTTGAAACCCCAATTGCATGACTTTAAATCCATAAACGGTTGGGTTGTTTACAAACTTGACGAGTAGAAAATTCAATGGTAATGTTCTTAGGATCTCGGTAGAAGTCGAGTGGTTGGAATCTACTCACGAGATAGGAATTTTATCACACGGAATGAAAAGAAGTAGAGAAATGCTTAAGAATGTGAAACTGAGACAAAGCAGGGGGGATAGGATGCAGTGAGCGGAGGTCTCATGTGCGTAGCCATGTTGGTGTCGATTGAGGACCGAGTTGTGTGCGGACCTACTGGACAAGTTTTGAACAGTACCGGATGGCATACTGACATAAGCAGGAAATAGATGTAATTGGTTAACCTGGGTGCCGAGGATTACCCAACCGTTTTATATGAGTGTGTTGAGGGTAGCAAGGTGTAAATCTGTCGGTGGGCACAGACACGATCCACGCGGGGACCTCATGCCTGTTACACATGGACCGGTTTGGCATTTGGGTTTCTTTTGAAAGGTGGTTGCATACAATAGAGTAGGAAGGTGTGAAGCACCACACTTATGGAAATGGGTGTATGTGACGTGTTATCCGGGTGTCTACTGATTGCAATCACCATCCCTCACGGTTATTTGAGTACCGCTTGTTCACTGTGCTGTGACGTAGTAAGAAGTGAAAGAAGCCAGATGAATATTATGCTGTGTTGAACTATTAATGTCTTGAAACCATGTCTGATGTAGATGTAGAGCTAATTAAGTTTATTTTCCACTTTGGGCATAACCACATCGGAGGAAAGTGTTTCTTGTTTGATTGTGGACTTCCGATGTGAGGGCTGCCTAAAGCACACTAATCTGCTGCTATAAAAATGAAAATAAGGATTTACATGTAGGCGTGTATTTATTGCAACATTTTTTCCTGTATTACTAATCCATGCATGTAGAGTTTCATGATTAGGAGTGTCGGTTAAGCCTTGATGAGCCATCGTGCTCACGGTTGCGATATTTGAGCTGTGTGCAGGTGAGAGTTATGAGGAAGGGTCCGAGGGCGAGGCGATGCCTGCGTCGGGGTACACGGCCGAGCTGGAGCGCTGCACGCCGCCGTGATCTCCGGTTATATGTGGCTAGTGTGTAGCGTCCCCGGGCTGGACGGTTGCACTTTGCATAGCTAGGCTGAGAGTTTAGCTGTTAATAAGACTTCCGCTGTACATTACTTTTGTAAAATACTTCCGCTGTGTTTTGATGTAAAATAAAAGTTTGTATGTTGTTTTTAATATTTTTCTTGTTTGCTGTTGCCGCATCGCACGGCACCACCCTGCGAGGGCCACACGGCCTCGACTAGCCCGGATCACACTGAGGGGTGCTGCGTTGCACAGCACCGTATAACACACGTAAAAAGTACAAAGCGGAAGCAAAGTTTTATTATATAAAAGAGTTTATAAACATGTTTACTACAAAATATGTTCAGTTAACACTCACGGGCATAACTACGCAAAAGAGTCCACGTTCATCCTGTGAACGTGTTCTCACTAGCACGCACACACACTAACACGGCGGCGTGCACGACTCCCATTCGACGGGGTTGCCCTCTTGGGGGTCCGTCTCCTCCTCGGGAGTCTCCTCCTCACAACAACCTGCAAAAGCTTCAAACACAAGCAGGGAGCACGATGGCTCAGCAAGACTCACCCGTCTTTCCTTCACATGAATCTTCTACATGCTGGATTACAGTGTAAATGGGAATGTAAGTTGCAAAGGATACGCCTAAATAGTTGAACCTTACTTTCAAGTTTTATCAGCAAGTTGTGGAGAACCTCACGCTAAGACACATGATAGAGCCACAATCAAACAAGAAACACATTTCTCTCATGTGCTTTGCCCAGGGTTGAAAAGAACTTTATTTGCTCTAAACTACAACAAATTATTAACAACCAAGGTATAGCTTTCAATCAGCAACTTTTTAACATGACTCTAGCCAGTTCTTTCTATGTCACGGTACAGTGAACAAGTGGTACTCACTGACCGTGATGGATGGATATTATAATCATTTTCCACCTGCAGGGTTACCCAGATAACCCGTCATGTACGCCCATACTCGATGTTGCCTACAGAAACCATCACGGACGTCGTACGCGACTACCTTTCATCCGTCAGCCAAATGTTGAACCGGTCCCATCATCCCAAGCAAGAAGTCTCTGCACGCGCATCCGCAGTACCGCCAGCCGATATACACCTCAAGCTCTCAACCTACCCTCTGAACGATGAGCTATGTCTCAACACCTAGCTACCCGAATTATATCGGTTTCCCGGTTCCCATATATCCGGTAGGTCTTTGGTACTCCTCTAGCTTGTTCAACAGGCGCGCACACGGCTCGGTCCTCAATCGACACAAGCGGAGCAATGGCACCCAGGCCCCAACATCCTGCGGCTCTTACTCTCTGCTTGGTCTCGATTTTTGTTGCCATGTGTTCTATTTGCTATCTCTAACCGAGTGGCGTGCCTCTAGCCTATTCTGGCGAGCAGTTCAGACTACTTGACTTGTAACGAATCCTACACTATCTCAGCATTGTAGTGGCTACTCGAGGTTTAAAAACCTAAGCCGAAAACCACGGTTTTCGTGGCTATGCATTTGAATTTTCAATCAAGACTCTAATGCATAATCAAAGTGGATACTCAAAGTAAGTTCTCAAAACAATAAAATTTATAAAACGGCTAATGGAAACCAGAGCTTGCCTTGCTGCTGTTGGTCGTAGGCTAGCTGTTCCTCCAGAGTTATGAAGTCTAAGAATTCTGGCTCCTCCTCAACCTTAGCGACAACATGAGACAAATATATGTATATGTCAATTTGAATGCATTTGAATTTGATGTTGGTAAGTACAGCTAGAAAGGCCCAATGACTCTAAATTTTTACTGTGGTTTGGATAAAACCTAAAATGAAACTTAACCAAATTTCATTTGCAGCAAAGCACATTTGAGCCCTCTATAAATAAATGTGACTTTGGCTCTAATTAGATCTCTTAGGGTGCTCTAAGGATTTTCATGGATCAATCCATGACTTTCTGGGAACTATATTTTCCAAAGGTTCTGATGGAATTGGTTTCACCTAATTTGAAGATTCCTAGCCTAAGATATGAGCTAAACAAGTTCAGAGAAAATCTGAAAATGTTTCTGGACATTTTTTATTTTCTCTGGAACAGTTTCATTAATCACACCATAAGGTGGATCAAATGAGCTCAAATGGATCTGAAATTTTTATGGTAGCTCAGGGATATTATGATAAACATCCTGCCCAAATTTCAGAATTTTCCACCAAAGGGTTCTCCAGTTAAATTTCTAAACAGTTTAAATTTAAAGAATTAATACTGGAGAAATAAATGTTTTCATGAAGTGAAACTTGGTTTGTTGGAAAGTACTCAGAGATCTGAATCCAACAAAATTTGGTTCACTCGATTTGGAGTTTCCTAGCCAAAGTTATGTGGGTTTGAAGTTTGAACTAAAAACTGAAATTCGGGAAATGTTTAAATCCCTGCCGGTGGGTCCCACGTGCCCGTGACACGGCCTCACGACCTCGTCGAGCGAGGATCACGCTGAGTGGTGCTGCGTTGCACAGCACCAGATAACACACATAAAAGGTACAAAGCAGAAGCAAAGTTTTATTACATAAACGAGTTTATGAACATTTTTACAACAAAATATGTTCAGTCTACACTCACGGGCGTAGACTACGCACCGAGTTCACATTCAGCCCGTGAATGTGTCCCCGCTAGCACACATGCACACTAAGACGGCGGCGTGCATGACTCCCACTCGACGGGGTTTCCCTCTCGGGGTTCCGTCTCCTCCTCGGGAGTCTCTTCCTCATAACACCCTGCAAAAGCTTCAAACACAAGCAGTGAGCATGATGGCTCAGCAAGTCTGACCCGTCTTTCCTATACATGAAACTTCTACATGCTGGATTATGTGTAATTGGGAATGTAAGTTGCAAAGGACTCACCTAATTATTTGAACCTTACTTTCCAGTTTTAGCAGCAAATTATGGAGAACCTCACGCTAAGGCACATAAGAGAGCCGCAATCAAACAAGAAACACATTTCTCTCATGTGCTTTACCCAAGGTTAAAAGGAACTTTAATTTGCTCTAAACTACAACAAGTCATTAACAATCAAGGTATAGCTTTCAATCAGCAAGTTTTACATGACTCTAGCCTGTTCCTTCTACGTCATGGTACAGTGAACAAGTGGTACTCACCGACCAGAGGGATGGCAATTATAATCGATTTACACCTGCAGGGTTACCTGAATAACCCGTCACATACACCCGTACTCGATGTTTCCTATAGCAACCATCACGGACATCGTACGCAACCACCTTTCACCCGTCAGCCAAATGTTGAGCCGGTCCAATCGTCCTAAGCAAGAGGTCTCTGCACACCCATCCGCAGTGCCGCCAGCCGATTTACACCTCAAGCTCTCAACCTACCCTCTGAATGACCAGCTATGCCTCAACACCTAGCTACCTGAATTACTTAGGTTTCCTGGTTCCCATATATCTTGTAGGTCTTCGGTACTATTCTAGCTTGTTCAACAGACCCGCACATGGCTCGGTCCTCAATAGACACAAGCGGAGCTATG
This sequence comes from Neostapfia colusana, assembly GCA_030760725.1. NCBI lineage: Eukaryota > Viridiplantae > Streptophyta > Magnoliopsida > Poales > Poaceae > Neostapfia > Neostapfia colusana. The sequence continues at coordinate 22,725,334 of JASWHV010000019.1, read as the reverse complement.
GCACCCAGGCCCCAACATCCTGCTGCCCTTACTCTTCGCTCGGTCTTATTTTTATTGCCATGTGTTCCATTTGCTATCTTTACCCGAGTAGTGTGCCTCTAGCCTATTCTCGTAAGTAGTTCCAACTACTTGACTTGTACCGAATCCTACACTATCTTAGCATTGCAGTAGCTAATTGAGGTTTACAAACCTGAGCCCAACCCAGGTTTTCTTGGCTATGCATTTGGGTTTTCAAACAAGACTCTAATGCAGGAATAAAGTGGATACTCAATGTAAGTTCTAAAAATAATAAAGTTTATAAAATGGTCAATGCAAACCAGAGCTTTCCTTGCTGCTGTTGGTCGTAGGCAAGCTGTTCCTCTGGAGTGATGAAGTCTAAGACTTCAGGCTCCTCCTTAACCTTAGCGACTACATGACATAAATACATGTATGTATCAATTTGAATGCATTTGAATTTGAAGTTGATTTTGTTAAGACTATAAGTATTGCTAGAAAGGCCCAATGACTCTGGAATTTTTTACTGTGGTTTGGATACAACCTAAACAGAGACTTGGTGAAGTTTCATTTGCAGCAAAGCTCACTTGAGCCCTCCACAAATAATTGTGTACTTGGCCTTAATTGGAGCTCTTAGGGTGTTCTAGGGATTTTCATGGAGCAAGCCATGACTTTCTGAAAACTAGATTTTCAGAGGGTTTTAATGGAGTTGGTTTCACCGAATATGAAGGTTCCTAACCAAAGATATGAGCTAAACAATTTCAGAGAAAATCTGAAAATGTTTCTGGACATTTTCCATTTTCTCTGGAACAGTTTTACTAATCACACCATTAGGTGGATTAAATGAGCTCAAATGGACTTGAATTTTTTATAGTGGCTCAGGGATATTTTGATGAACATTCTGGCAAAATTTCAGAATTTTCCAACAAGGTATCATCCATTTAAAATTCTAAACATTTTAAATTTTGGAGAATTAATTATGGATAAATAAAGATTTTCATAAAGTGAAACTTGATTTGTTGGAAATTACTCAGAGAGCTGAAGCCAACAAAATTTGGTTCACTCGATTTGGAGCTTCCTAGCCAATGTTATGTGGGTTTGAAGTTTGGACTAAAAACTGAAAATCGGAGAAAAGTTTAAACGGCTGACAGCCGGGCCCACCGCACAGCGTCATCTTCAATCTCCCGCCGGTGCCTGAGCGCGCGACAAACAGAGGCTGTGGTGTGGTCCATTCTCTGGCTACGGTTGTCCATTTCAGGTGATCTTTCACGCTACACGCTCCTCAGACCAAGCCCTAGCGGCCGGACAAGGTTGTGCAGCATGCCATCGCCGGAAAATCGGTCGGCATCGACAGCGGCGATCAGTGGTGCGGCGCCGACGATGACCAATGCGTCTCATGCCTATCTCGATGCCCGAAGTGGCTGTAAAGCACCACTGGAGCTCGAGAAAGCTGTTGATGCACTCAAACCGCGCGGAAAACGACCGGAGCTATGAGCTCAACGGCGACCCGAGCCATTTTGGCCGGCGGCGTCCAGTTTGCATTGCTCAGCTTGTTGGATGAATGTCTCTTCATGGTTTTTGCTCAGGATGGTCGTGAGGGACCCTAGATGCTCTAGCTCGACCAGCTTTGGGCATGATCAACCATGCGAGATGAATTTTGAGTTCTTGTGGGCTTTAGTAAATCCGGCTATCCTCAGAAAACCTAAAATTCCAGCTAGCCGACGCTAAGAGAGAGCCAGGGAGTGCGGGGGAAGCTACTAGACCTCGATGCTAACCTCAGAGACCAGTTGGCTGCACTGGAGAAGCTTGGATCTTCCCGGGCGACGGTGTCAAGTCGGAGGCGCTTTGGGGTGAACAGAGCAGTGAAAGATCGGCTTGGAAAAGCTCGAGGGGAGCTGATCACGAGAAGCTAAGGGCTGGAGCACGTCAAGTGAAGGTCGTTGGTGCTGTTTATGGTCTCAGCTCAAGGTGGAAGGGACGGGTTTGGCCGGTCGACGGCGAGATGGTGGTTTCGGGTGTGCGGCGGTTCTCTTCGGTTTTCAGCGCAAGGAGGCGTCGGGACAGAGGCGAGAAGACTTTGTGGCACCCGGAACCAGATGATAACGATCTGGGGACGTCGGTTGGCAGCTGGGATCGCCGATCAGGAGGTCGCAGCGGTGAGCAGCACTGTGGGGTCCTCGTGAGCACGCGCAAGACCCTAGCACGAGTGTTTCAGTCGGTTTGCTCGCTTGTGGGGCTGACAAGTGGGGTCCACCTGCAGTTTTAACCTCTGAAATTCAATTTTCCTACTGCTCTAAACAATAATGCCCCTAATACCCTTTGCAATTTGAATTATCCACCAAATGCCCATTTGAAATTGTTAGAATTCAAATTGGGAAGTGTTTGACTATATTTATAGCACATATGCAGTTTGAAATTCAAATTGAATTTGAATTTGCTTAAATTGGCTCTAGTCAAGATCAACTCCAAATGGAGTGAAAATTGGAGTGTGAGCTCACAAAAATGTGCTGAGTGTAAATATGAATCCCACTTTTGAATTCATGGGATGAAAGGAGTTTTAATTTGAATTTAAGTTCAAACTAGCCTCTTTCTAACTATACCCAAAAATAATTCCAAAAAGGTTTGGATTTGGGTGAAATTTTGCATGAGCATCCTTAGCAGAGTGTAGGAGTTTTTAATATGCTCAGGCCCTATATGATGTATGTGGGAAATACCACTGTTGCATATTGTGAGTTTATCCTCTAATGACCATGTTGATGGTGTTTACTTGCTCTTCAAATGTGTCCATAAGTTTTCCTCAAATGAGGTGGGTGTGGTGTGATGAACACTTTGATTGTGTACAAAAACTTAGGCCCTTACAGCCCGGTTTCTTCTTCCTCACGCCAAACGCGCCCGACGGAGGCGGTCTCCGGCGAGACTGACGCGGCCCCAGAGGCTCGTCGAGCCAGGATCACGCTGAGGGGTGCTGCGTTGCACAACACCGGACAACGCACATCAAGGACACAAAGCGGAAGCAAAGTTTTATTACATAAACCAGTTTATGAACATCTTTACAACAAAATAGTTCAGCCTACACTCACGGGCGTAGACTACGCATTGAGTTCACGTTCAGCCCGTGAACGTGCCCCCGCTAGCATGCACACACACTAACACGGTGGCGTGCATGACTCCCACTGGACGGTTTTCCCTCTTGGGGTTCCTTCTCCTCCTCGGGAGTCCCTTCCTCATAAACCCCTGCAAAAGCTTCAAACACAAGCAGTGAGCACGATGGCTCAATAAGCCTGACCCGTCTCACCTATACATGAAACTTCTACATGAACGGTTTCAGGGTACATGAGGTAAATAAGTTGCACAGGACTCGCCTAATTATTTGAACCTTACTTTCAAGTTTTAGCTGCAGGTTATTGAGGACCTCACACTAAGGCACATGAGAGAGCCGCAATCAAACAAGAAACACATTTCTCTCATGTACTTTTCCCAAGATCGAAAAGAATTTTAATTAGCTCTAAACTACAGCAAGTCACTAACAATCAATGTATAGCTTTCAAATCAGCAAACTTTTAACATGTATCTAGCCTGTTCTTTCTATGTCATTATACAGTGAACAAGTGGTACTCACTGACCGCGAGGCGGCGATTATAATCGATTTACACCTGCAGGGTTACCCGAATAAACCCGTCATGTACGCCCATACTCGATGTTGCCTACAGCAACCATCACGAACATCGTACGCAACCACCTTTCACCCGTCAGTCAAATATTGAACCGGTCCTATCATCCAAAGTAAGAGGTCTCTGCACGTGCATCTGCAGTGCCTCCAGCCGATTTACACCTCAAGCTCTCAACCTACCCTCTGGACGACAAGCAATGCCTCAATACCCAGTTACCCTAGCTACATCGGTTTCCCGGTTCCCATATATCCTGTAGGTCTTCGGTACTGTTATAGCTTGTTCAACAGGCCCGTACACGGCTCGGTCCTCAATCGACACAAGCGCAGCTATGGCACCAAGGCCCCAACGTCCTTCTGCCCTTACTCTCCGCTCGGTCTCATTTTTCTTGCCATGTGTTTCATTTGCTATATTTACCTGAGTAGTGTGCCTCTAGACTATTCTCGCGAGCAGTTCCAATTACTCGACTTGTACCGAAACCTACACTAACTTAGCATTTCCATAGCTAATCGAAGTTTACAAACCTAAGCCCAATCCAGTGTTTTCTTGGCTACGCATTTGGGTTCTCAAACAAGACTCTAATTCAAAAATTAAGTGGGTGCTCAAAGTAAGTTTTCAAAATAGTAAAATTTATAAAAATGTTTAATGCAAACCGGAGCTTACCTTGCTGCTCTTGGTCATAGGCTAGCTGATCCTCTGGAGTGATAAAGTCTAAGACTTCGGGCTCCTCCTCAACCTTAGCGACTACACAAGATAATACATATATGTATCAATTTAAATACATTTGAATTGAGTTAACATTGCAAGGACTATAAGTCTTGTTAGACAGGTCCAATGACATTGAAATTTTTACTGTGGTTTGGATACAACCTAGACAGAGAATTGGTCAAGTTTCATTTGCAGCAAAGCTCATTTGAGCTCTCCACAAATAATTATGTACTTGGCCTTAATTGGAGCTCTTAGCGTGTTCTAGAGATTTTCATGGAGCAAGCCAAGACTTTCTGAAAACTAGATTTTCAGAGAGTTCTAATGGAGTTGGTTTTCCTTAATTTAATAGTTCCTTGCTAAAGATATGAGCTAAACAATTTCAGGGAAAATCTGAAAATGTTTCTGGATATTTTCCATTTTCTCTGGAACAGTTTTATTAATCACACCATTCGGTGGATTAAATAAGCTCAAATGGACCTTAAATTTTTATGGTACGTCAGGAATATTTTGGTGAACATCCTGGCAAAATTTCAGAATTTTCTTCCAAAGGGTTCTCCAGTTAAAATTCTAAAAAATTTAAACTTTGAAGAACTAATTCTGGAGAAATAAGGATTTTCATAAGGTGAAACTTGATTTGTTGGAAAGTACTCAGAGAGCTGAATCCAACCAAATTTGGTTCAATCGATTTGGAGTTTTCTAGCCAAATTTATGTTCTTCTAAAGTTTGGAGAAAAATCTGGGATTTGAATAAATCTTGGAAATGTTTAAATCTGCCTGTGGGTCCAACGGAACTCATGTCATGTGCTGAACCGACGCCACACGGGGCCACTGGTTTAATTCCCGTTCTGTCACAGCTGATCCGCGCCTACAGGAGATCCAATCACCCGGTTTCCTCCCACTGACAGCGGGCCCGGCCCCGGTCGTCGTCTACCCCGCGCCTCCCGCGCGGTAGCGCCGCCAAGGTCGCTGGAGCACCAGCGAACTCGATCGTCCGGTCAGCTCCCGTGCGCTAACTCGCCGCCAGCCCCTAATTTTGTGCACTGAACATGTTGGGAGGGTTTTCCCACCTCGACGTCGGCTCTAACCGAGCTCGCGACGGTGCGGCGGCTCGGGAAGAGCTCGGCGACGTCGCTCCGACGTGGTAGCCTGCCAAAAGCTCGGTGGAGTGGCTCTATAGCACCAGTGGTGGCTCAGGAAGTTTTTCATGATGGTGGACAGGCCTGGGAATAGCCCCAAGGTGGGTCTGACCGTGCGCCCGATGCTTCCCGCTAAAGCCGCCGTCGGAAAACATGGAAATACGCCGTGAACAGGAGTTTTCATGCTAGATTTTGTGAAGCTAACTTATGCACCACTAAGTCTAGTTCCTGTGTGAAGTTTCGTGAAATCTAAACGAGAACCAAACGGGAATTTGAAAGTTCCTTACCCGAAGGTGACTTTTGTGGGGACCACCCTGTGGTTCACCCACTCCAGGATCGCATAGGATGGTGCCATGCGATGCAGCACCCAACAGCACACACGAAAAGAATTAAGAACAACATACAAACTTTTATTTGATATAAATCAGTGGAAGTCTTTTACAAAACTTAATTAACAGCGGAAGAATTATACATAGATGGCCTCTCATCCTAACTATGCAAAAGTGCAGCCGCCCAGCCTGGGGACGCTACACACTAGCAGCAAGTAACCGGAGATCACGGCGGCGTGCAGGGCTCCAGGTCGGCCGTGTACCCCGACGGGGGCATCGCCTCATCCTCGGAACCTTCCTCATAACTCTCACCTGCACACAGCTCAAAATATTGCAACCGTGAGCACGATGGCTCAGCAAGGCTTAACTGACAACCCTAGGCATGGAACTCTATATGTAAGGATGTGTAAGATAGGAAAAAGAACTTTGCAATAAAGACATGCCTACATGTTTATCCTTACTTTCAGTTTTATAGCAACAGTTTATTGAGCCTTAAACAGCCCTCACATCGGAAGTCCACAATCAAACAAGAAATGCTTTCCTCCGATGTGATGATGCCCAAAGTGGAATATAAACTTAATTAGCTCTATAACTACAGCATATAAGGTTTCAAGTCATTTATAATTCAATGCAGCATACTCAGTTGGCTTATTTCACTTTTTACTACGTCACAGTGAACAAGCGGGTACTCAAATAACCGTGAGGGACGGTGATTGCAATCAAGACACCGGATAACATGTCACATACACCCACTTTCAGAAGCGTGATTCCACACCCCTTCCTACTCTGTTGTATGCAACAACCTTTCAAAGGCAACACAATTGCCGAACCGGTCCATCCGTAACGGGCAGGAGGTCCCCGCGTGGAGCGTGACTGTGCCCACTGGCAGATTTACACCTTGCTACCCTCAACCCACTCCTATTTACGGTTGGGTAAGACTCGGCACCCAGGTTAACCAATTACATCGGTTTCCTGGTTCCCATATGCCAGTATGCATCCGGTACTGTTCGATACTTGTCCAGCAGGTCCGCACACGGACGGTCCTCAACCGACGCCAACAGGGCTACGCACGTGAAACCTCTGCTCACTGCATCCTATCCCCCCTGCTGGGTCTCATTTTCACAACTCAAGCCATTTTCTACCTCTTCTCGTTCCGTATGATAAGTACTATCTCGCGAGTAGCTTTCAACCACTCGACTTCTACCGAGATCCTAAACATTAGCATGGCATTCTCTACTCGTCGAGTTTGTAAACTACCCAACCCTTTATAGGAGTTAAAAGGGCTATGCAAGTGGGGTTTCAATCACCCTAACTCTAATGCATACATTTCAACCTAGACAAGAGTGATACAAATGAAAAGCTTTATAAAAGGCACTTAAGTGCAAACCAGGGCTTGCCTGGTTGCGAGTTAATTGGGAAGTCACCTTCTGGTGGGAGGACGTCCAAGGGCCCCGGTGTGTCCTCAACTTCGGTCACTATTATGAAATATAACAAAATATATGTGTAAATATTAAGGACTTATAAGAATTCAACTTCTATTTATAGCTACTTCTATTTAGGATCCTTAATTGGCTTTGGGATTTTTATAGTGGATACTAGACTCTCTAAGTATGATCTGAGTAAAATTTGGAGAAATGTTATTGCACATCGTGGTCTCCAAAATTCCCACAAGCACAAGGCTTCTCTGAATTTTGAGCCCAAATCAGGAGCTTTGACATAGCTAAAAGTGGAATAACTGATTAGGGTAAGTCTCCCTGGTTCTAGAAAAATTTGTTTCACCAATTTTGGAGCTACCAGCAGAGAGATATGAATTTTTGATGTTGGACAGGAGTTCTGAAATAGTTTCTGTTTAAATTGGATTTTAAAATAAAGGCTGAACTTGATAAGGCAGTTTAGCCTACCAAATGAACTCCAATGAAGCCCAAACTTTTACTGGAGATCAGTAACTATGAAAAGGACTAGCTGCCCAAATTTGGGAATATTTCATAAAGAATTGCTCCGGTAATAAATCCCTAAACGATTTAATAAAAACAATTCTACAGAAATTTCTGGTCATTTTCATAGCAATCAATTTGTTCCTCTGTGAAGTAATCCTCATGAGGATTCCAACAAAATTGGTCCCACCCTTTTTGGAGTTTTCTACACAAAGTTATGGGTCTTCAAAGTTTCAACTGTCTTAGGAAAATATGAAAATGTTTAAATTCTGTCTGTGGGCCCCACCCATGGTGTTATCCATTCAGATAACGGCAACACCGAGTCCACGGGGTTATTTCCCGTGCAGCCACACCGGATCCGGTGCCAATGACCGATCCCCGCGCATATACAGAGGCTGACCGGTGGGACCCGGCCCTCCTTCGTCTTCCTCGCGCTGCCCGCGTCTCCCGCGGCAGCGCACGCCGGCGAGGCTCGCCTGGACGGGGTTCCCGTGGTCCGAACTTCTTCAAACTCGCCGCCTGTGAGTTCTACACTGTTCTGAACACGATGGTGGGGTCGGGAGCTGATGACAACGGCCGGAACGGTGCTTGCACCGGTGACCATGTTGGACCTTACTTCGGCGACCTCGTTCACCCTTGACAATGGGTCTTTTGGACTAGGGTTTGCTCTAAAAGCACTAGTGTCGCATGGACAACATCGACCCATAGCCCGCTCTCCATGGAAACCACCGGAGAGGGGACCTCACCGGCGACCCGAGTCCGCAAAACGTCGGCGACGACAAAAACTCTGAGAACTCCTTCAGTACGTGATGGTTTCTGGCGCCGTTTGAGCAAGAAGGACCGCAGGGATCTAGCGAAGCTTCTTCTAGACCAGAAGGAGCTCTAGCTACTGCTTTGCGATGAATTTAATCGTAGACCGAGAGGGGTCGCTATAAACCAGGGTTTGGTAAAACCCGAAATTCTCACTAACTGGTTGATCAATTGACATGAGGCTTTCGGCAACACGAACTACGGACAACAAAACACCTTTCTTGTGTAGGGAAAGGGCAGCGAAACTGGCGGTAGCACGCTGACCACGGTGAACCGAACGTGGTTTCGCCGGGCACCTCCGAACACCGGCACCAATTGTTGGCTTGTGCGTAGCACGAGCTAGGGAACTTAGTTGGGAGAACGGTAGAGGCTGGAGCAGACACTTGCGCTTCTTTTCACTGCTTGGAGCTCGATCATCCGAGCTTGGGTGAGCGTGGGTGAGGGAGAAACAGAAACGGCGCGAAGGCAGTTTCTTGCGGGAGAGAGAGCGGAGGGAGCGGCGAGCAACCGAGAGAAGTGAAGAACGACTTTGTTGCTGTGACCGTGGGGTATTGAAGCGGCTGTCGATCGAGGAAACCAGGAGGTGGCGTGGTGGAGTTCTCGGGAGCGGGTTTTCGCCGGGAGCTGGCGGCGTCTCGGCGATCGGCCGATGAAAACAGAGGCGGTAGATCACCTGTGTGGCTGACAAAGGGGTCCCACCACCTCTAATTTTTTTCCCAATTTTCCACTGATATTTCCTCCCCAGCAACTCAACATTTAAAGCTAAACTTTCACATCAAGTCATGGTTTAAACTTTCTGAATTCAAATGATTTGAATTCTGGTGTGAAAGTTGAATTGTGTTTGATCATTTGAATTTGAAATGCATTTGAATCTCCATTTTGTATTGTCCCAAAAACATAGCAAACCAGCTCCAAAGTTTCCAATTTTTGGCATGGCTGCTCATTCAAATGTGGAGAACACATTTGTGGAACCAGATTTGCAAATTGGGGGAATTGGAATTTGAAACTGAATTTGAAATTCAGATTAGAGGGTTTTCTCCTTTTAATCCCAAACAAATATTAAAACTCCTCCAAATGAGCTGAGATTTGGAAGGTTGAATATTTGGTGTATGAAGATCCAAGCTGTGCAGTTAGATCTCCATGTTTGGAAGTTTTTGGGAAGTCTAAGCCCAAACTTTGAACTTACACCATTATAATTCAAAGTTTTAATTACCCTCATTTTTCATAAGTGTACATGAGCTGAATTTTCTTGCTACCACTTTTGGGGATTTTACAACTTTGCACCGGCCGGAAGCAAACTGCAAAATTCACCGTTCACGCTCAACCTTTCAGCTCAAGCTTCGAAGGTGAGCTGTAGGAAGTCCTTGCGCGTCCAGAGGTGGCCTTGCTCGGCCATGACAAGCCCTGGGTGGGGCTGTCCACAACAGCCGTCCGTGGCGGTTTCTTTCAGCGGCCGTGGAAACTCGGTTTTCTCGGGTGGTGGAGGCTGATCTCATGAGGAAATGGTACGAGGAGGTCGTGGGGAGTCCCTTGGTGCCGTTTTGCTGCTCTAGTGGGGTTTGAGCTCGAGCTTTTGGTGTGGCCGAGCAATCAGCAGCACAGCGGCAACCTTGGTCGGTTTCTTGCGCGAGGGAGCAAGGAACTTGTTTAGCTCGGTGGCAACCACAGCCCGGGCCCGAGAAACCGAGTGCCCTGTTCTTCAGTCGGTTAAACAGATAGTGAGGCTGACATGTGGGTCCCACTCCAGTTTTAACCTCCTAAATTCAATTTTCCTCACTGCTCTAAACAATAGAGACCCAAATACCCTTGGTAATTTGATCAAATTTCCAAATGTCTAGTGGACTTTGAATAATTCAAAATCGAATTTGACTTGATCAAATTTTCAGCAAAGGTTTAGTTAAAATTCAAATTTGATTTGAATTTAGCCAAATAGCTCATGTCAAGATCAACTCCAAATGGAGTGAAAATTTGTGTGTGAGCTCACAAAAATGTGCTGAGTATGAATATGCCTCCCACTTTTGGAATTCATGGGATAAAAGTAGTTTGAATTTGAGTTCAAACTAGCCTCTTTCTAGTTATATCCAAAAATACCTCAAAAAGGTTTGGGATTTGGGTGAATTTTGGCATGAGCATTCCTAGCAAGGTGTTGGAGTTTTCCAAATGCTCACCCCTTATATGATGCATGTGGGAAATGCCACTTTTGCATTTTGTGAGTTTATTCTCTAATGACCATGTTAATGGTGTTTACTTGCTCTTCAAAGGTGTTTAGAAGTTTTCCTCAAATGCGGTGTGTGTGGTGTGATGAACACTTTGGATGTGTGCAAAAACTCAGGCCCTTACATTCCTCCCCCCTTAAAAGAATCTCGTCCCAAGATTATAAGGTGAAAATGAGAGAGAGGACGGTGGAAAAATTACCGTATGTGCGACGTGAAAAAGTATGGGTAGTTAGCGCGAAGAAATCCTTCGCTTTCCCATGTCGCTTCATTTACAGAGTGATTACTCCATAGAATTTTGTAGAATCACAACGTACGGTTGCATGTGGTTCGGGCCTTTTCATCAATGATCTGAACCGGTTCCTCCCGATAAGTGAGATTCGGTTTCAGTTCTTCAATATCCCCCAGCTGAATGGTAGTTGATAGTTTAAAACACTTCCTCAGCTGAGAAATGTGAAAGACGTTGTGCACACCGGAGAGTGTTTCTGGTAATTCCAGCCGGTATGCTATTGATCCACATCTTTCTGTAATCTGGAATGGACCGATGAATCGGGGTGCCAACTTTCCTCTCACCCCGAATCTGTTCACGCCCTTCATTGGAGATACACGTGATCCCCGACTTCGAATTGTAATGGGCGTCTTCTCCGGTCCGCATACTGTTTTTGTCGGGATTGGGCGGCTTTTAGGTTCGCTTGAATTAGTCGAACCTTTTCCTCCGTGTTGTTGACAAGATCAGTACCGAAGGTGACCCTTTCGCCAGACTCACACCAATTCAGTGGTGTGCGGCATTTTCTCCCGTATAGCGCCTCATAAGGCGCCATCTTAATGCTGGCTTGGTACCCATTGTTGTACGAGAACTCGGCTAACGGTAAGTGATCATCCCAATTCTTACCATTGTTGATAGCACAAGCTCGTAGCATATCCTCTAGAATTTGATTTACCCGCTCGATTTGCCCATCCATCTGTGGGTGGTACGATGAACTACGGATCAGCTTCGTCCCCAAAGAAGCATGTAGCTGCTCCCAAAAATGGGACGCAAATAAAGTGCCCCAATCCGATATGATGGTGCGGGGTACGCCGTACAAGATTAGGATCCGTGGGATGTACAATTTAGCATACTTCTTGGCGTTGTAGTTGGTGTTGACCGGGATAAAATGGGCAACTTTGGTGAGCCGGTCGACGATCACCCACACAGAATCATGCTGCTGAAAAGTGGTGGGTAAACCGACGATGAAGTCCATGCTCACATCTTCCCACTTCTAGGCAGGAACGCCCAGTGGTTGTAGCAGTCCCTGTTTTCTCATGTGGTCTGCCTTCACCCTTTTACATGTATCATACTCGGACACGTACTTTGCGATCTCCTGCTTCATTCGTGTCCACCAAAACTTGTTTCTGAGTTCTTGATACATTTTGTTGCTGCCGGGGTGAATAGAAAACTTTGACAAGTGAGCCTCATCAAAGATTTTCTTCTGTAACTCCGGATTATGAGGTACGACGATCCGGTCCTTGAACCATAGGACGCCGTCTCCGTCTTTCCGGAAACATTTCAGCTCCCCACTGCCTACACGTCTCCGCAAATGCGACATGCCCTTGTCCTGTTTCTGAGCTGACGCTATCTCTTCACGGATGGTGGGGATCAAAGCTAAGTTGTAGAGAGCTCCATGTGGAATCACATACAGTGGTGGCTCGCTCTCTTCCAACAGTGTGATGGTCAGATTGTTGACGTGTGACTTGCGACTCAGCGCATCCGCCACTACGTTTGCTTTGCTGGGGTGATAATGGATCTCTATTTCGTAATCCTTTATCAACTCTAACCATCTTCGCTGCCTCATGTTCAGCTCTTTCTGAGTGAATATGTACTTGAGGCTTTTGTGGTCGGTATATAGATGCACGAGGTTACTGAGTAGGTAGTGCCACCACATTTTAAGTGTGAGTACCACGGTAGCAAGCTCCAAGTCATGAGTTGCATAATTCTGCTCATGGTTTCTAAGCTGCCATGATCCATATGTGATCACCCTTCGGTCTTGCATCAGCACACATCCGAGCCCAATACCGGATGCATCGCAGTACACATCAAACGGTTTTGTTGTGTCTGGCTGCGCCAAAACCGGTGCTGATGTTAGGTGCTTCACTAATTCCTCGAACGCTGCTTCACATGCTGGAGTCCAAACATATTTGGTAGCCTTCTTCAGCAGCTCAGTCATAGGCTTCGCAATCTTCGAGAAGTTCAGAATGAACCTCCGATAATATCCCGCGAGTCCGAGGAAAGTCCGTAACTCATGAAGAATTCTCAGGGACTTCCAATTTAGCACTTGTGTGATCTTACTCGGATCTACGGCGATGCCCTCCACTGAGATAATATGCCCGAGAAAAGGCACTTGCGATATCCAGAATTCGCAGTTGCTGAATTTCGCATATAGTTTGTGATACCGCAGCCGTTGCAAGACTATACGCAGATGCTTCGCATGTTCTTCTACCGACTTGGAATATACCAATATGTCGTCGATGAAGACCACGACAAACTTTTCCAGCTCCGGCATGAATACCGAGTTCATCAAGTACATGAAGTGAGCTGGAGCGTTGGTGAGGCTGAAAGACATGACAGGTACTCATAAAGCCCGTACCTTGTCGAGAAAGCCGTCTTCGGAATATCCTCAGCTCGTATATTAATCTAATGGTACCCGGATCTTAAGTCTATCTTGGAAAATATCTTTGCTTCAACCAACTGATCAGACAACATGTCGATCCGTGGCAACGGGTACTTGTTCTTGATGGTTACGGCATTTAGTGGACGATAGTCCACGCAAAGCCGCAACGTCGCGCCTTTCTTCTTCATGAATAATGCCGAACAGACCCATGGCAAGGAGCTCGGCCTAATAAAACCCTTCTCTAGCAGGTCCGTTAACTGCATCTTCAGTTCAGCCAATTCCTTTGGCGCCATCTTGTACGGCCTTCGGGATATTGGCATGGTTCCTGGTGCAAGTTCAATCTTGAACTCCACCTCTCGGTCGGGCGGCATCCCCGGTGAATCATCCGGGAACACGTCAGGGAACTCATGACTACTGGAATGTCTTCCAATCTGATGGTTGTGGATTGATATACACTTCAAAGTTTTATTTCTGGACTGTCCAGAAATAATGAATGTGACTCGGAGGACGGTGTCTAAACAGCGCCGTGGCAGGTTAACCACGACATCCCTAAGATGACATCGACCTTTTGTCCATCTAAAGCTATGAGAACGTGGGGTATACTCTGCCCGCTAAGCATAATGGTACATTGGAAAACATCATGCTTGCTGAAATCTTCCCACCCGGTGAACAAATCAAATATGGACTTTCGGTGGGTAGTATTTGCAAGTTGTGTTTAGCAATAAAAGCTTGGCTAATAAAATTATGTGTGGCGCCTGAACCAAATAACACTCTAGCGGGATGCTGGTGGAGTTGGAACATACCCACGAGGATTGGCTCTTCCTCCGGCACGTCCTCTATGGCAAGTTGGTGGATGGTGCCGGGCCTAGGATTTGCCAGCCACGCATTAGTGGGGTTCCGGGGCTGATTCCTCCCCAGAAACTGCGGTGCCACTCCACCGCCTTGCCTCTCTAGACAGTTGTTGGCAAAGTGTCCCGGGCGACCACATTTGTAGCATGTGGTGCTGACTGGCCGGTGCTTGGGGGACGAAAGCCCGGCATGCGCTGCTGAGGTGCATACGCACACGGCATCACCCGCAGCTGCTGTTGTTGCTGCGGAGGTGGTGCTGGTAGTGCCGGCCTGAATGCCAGTGGAGAATATGGCCGACTGTGGAATGGCATCAGCCTCTGTGGTGGCTGCCAGCATGGACCCGATGGTGAGCAATTCACCATCTGGTATTTTTGAGAAGGACCACCTCCTTCTCCGCTGCTTTGCGGCGCGCTTCACTTCCTCTCCGCCGCCGCTAACTCCTTGTTGGAGTCCTCCTGAACAATCACAGCATCAATAATATCATTGAGGCTGCCGCAATTGAACATCGCTAGCTTATTCTTCAGGAGCGGGTTAAGCCCCCGGTAAAAATGATCCCGCTGTTTCTCGTCGGTATCGGCGTGATAAGAAGCGTAGAGTGCAAGACCATTGAACACCCTGGAGTATTCCAGCGCGTTCCTGCTTCCTTGCTGCTGGCGAAGGAACTCATGCGTCTTCCTCTTCATAATATCCGGCGGTATGTGATAGGCCCTGAAGGCCATCCGGAACTCCGCCCAGGTCATAACTCGCTCGTTGGGTTGCGAGGTGCAGTAATTCGCCCACCAAGTGCTCGCGGATCCTTGAAGCTGTTGGACCGTGAACTGAGTTTTGCGCTGCTCACTCACTTGGAGCAGCCCGAACTTCATCTCCATCGTGCGGAGCCAGTTGTCCGCATCGATGGGTTCATCCGCCCTTGAGAATACCGGGGGATGAGTAGCCAGAAAGTCAGAATAGGAGCTTTGTTGGCGCTCCTCACGATTTTGATGCCTCTCTGGTCGAGATGTATTCGCAATAAGGGTCTGCAGCAACTCCGTGTGCTGCTGATGAGAACCCGCCATCGCCGCAACGATGTCGGCCAATGTAACCGTTGGCTGTGGCGGTGGCGGTTGTTGTTGTTTCTGTTGCTGCTGTTGTTGTCCCGAGGAGTCCTCGGGAGGCTGTTGGAAGGCCTCTCCCCCCTGACTGGAAACCCCAACGTCTGGGTTGGCACGAGTGCGAGTCATTCTGAAATTCAAAACAGCAGCGATCAGCACATGTCATCCTTAAAATTCCATATGAAACAGTAGGTATTGAAGTGACGCGTGAATAACTTGCACAACATTCACACATATTGATAAAGCATAAACTTTATACAAGATACATTATTCTCGCGTCTCCGAGAAGTCGTGCTCATGTCGTCACTACCTCTATACATATACTACTTTCTACATGACATGTCACCTATTACAAAAGTTTTTCTTATACCACCCTCGCGGCCCTACTTGGCAACGTTAACCTACTCGAGGTAGAACTCGACCTCCTGTGGGTCGTCCTCCTCCGCTACCTCTGCTGGTGGCTCCAGATCAATGACCTCCTCTTCCAGTTCAGGTTCCCCCATAGCCGGGATGCCCAAAACCACGGGTACGACACCTACCATTGGTTGGCCCATTACTAGAGGTACGAGGTCCTGCAACGCGTGCACCTCGTCCATGGCCTGGTTGTAGTCCTCTTCCCAACCTTGCCCTTCCTCAATAGCATCATCACGCTCTTGAGTGAGGACCTCATTTTGCTGGGTCAAGGCTTGCACTTGCTGTTGTAAAGCCGTAATGTTGGCGCGGCTTTTCTTTCTCGCCTTCTTCAGATGATGCAACTGATTATGTTGTTCGTTCAGTCGCTTTATCGTCGGAAGGAGAACATTGCGGAGTGCGCTGTGAGCACTCTCGAAATGATATCCATGGCTGGTGCTCTCCTTGAGCTTCACGGCAAGACAATTCGTATGAACAGCTTGGCTGTCCATCAGGGCCTTTCCTGCTCTCAACTGGAGGCGAAGGTTTGCCTCCGCGGGGTTGTACCTTGGGCAACCCGGATCTGTTGCCTCCATGTACCTTTCCCCCAACACATGATTAGCTCATACCTCCACCGGAATGAGCGCGTATGGAGTTCCCTCCATAGCTCTCACGTGTAGTTGGCAGAAACGCGACATGGTGTCGCGGGCTGCCACTTGCCACATTCCCTCCGGCTGTCTACCTCTCACCGTAGCGGTGAACGGCGCCGAACCGGGTGGCATGGGTCCTGCAGGAACTTCGACATGGATCATCCACTTCTTGTTCCCCTCCTCGCCTTCTTCCTTGGTGAAGTACTGTGGCATCTCGATGTATCTGAAATATTGAAGCATTTGCCTCAACGCTTCCGGATACCCGCTGCGGTGAGAACAGTGGGATACCACCCACCTATTCTCCAAATGTCTATCCGCTGTCATGTGTAGAAACATATTTGAAAAATGTAAATTATTTATTTCAACAGTGATTCATTGAGTTATAACTTAAAACATGCCATTGAACTCATAAAAAGTTGGAAACACAACTCAAACTTGGAACAATTTGATTGCTGGTCTACTGCCCAAACTGACAGCCCTGACCAGTTTCCATTTCAACCTGATTTAGGCCATGCTAAAGGCAAAACTAATTCTGGAGATAACATGAAAGTTAAATCTAACTTCAATAAATTTCCAGAAAGTATTTACTGGGTCTAAGATCTGTCCTGGTTCAAAAGTTATGAGATGTCAAAGTTGACAGAATTTCTGGAGAAAATTGGACAGCACCTTCCTGCTTGAGGTACTGATTGATCCAAATATTCCAGTTTATTATACACCAAATTTGACAAAACTTTCTGTTACAAAGTTGTAACCTATCTCATGAAATTTTCAGAACTACCTCATTTTCTATTTTTGGATTTTTATGCAGTAAGTTATGCTCAATTTAGAGAGAGTTACAGAGATGTTTGCTCTGCCCTGTTTTCTGGACAGTTTCAACTCTACTGCATTTTTTGACTTGTTAAGGGATGAAACACCTCTAGACATCAACAGAAAAGTTATAAAGCTCTTCCAAATATTTCCAGAAATGTATCATATGGCCCCAACTACGAAAGAATTCAACCTCTAACCTCTGCTTAACTTCAGCCTTATTTCAGCTGAAAACAGGGGACTCTGTCCTTAGTATGCTAGAAGTTGAAAACTTATTAACTTTGAACATCCTGATTAAGGGAAGGAGTTATCTCAAAGTTTTAGTTCTCTAGATTAAAACTTTCAAGTTTTACAATGAAGTTACTCATTTAGTGGGGTGTGACGTCGAAGCGTCACCAGTTCATGTCGGTACTACGTTCCTCACAAAGAAAAACCTATACCGGACTTAGCCGGCTTCGTTAGTTCAGTGGCACTAAACATCTCTCGCACACGGAGGCTACTTGTCTACCGATTCGTGGTTAGACTACCTGCAAATAACTCACACAATCGTCAGACTCAGCTGCACAGCGAGCCTGGTACCAATACAGTTCATACACCCGTCCGTCATCACTCGCCCGGGTGTTCTCAAGCCAAACATGCCTTGAGCTACGTGTTCACGTTACTGACCACGTGACGGGGTCTCCCAAACTTGCCCGTAGCACGCCAGAGAAAGGAATTTCTCGAATAACCCAAATGACATGAAGAGTCGTAGAGGATATTTAAGTGGGCCGGGTTACCTGCCACCCGTGGGGCTCCACCCTTCAGCTTGTGCGCACTGGTGGACAGTTCTTACGTGCACCCCTCAAGACATATGACGTCCCGAGATGCACGATTTTCTTACATAAACAGATAGGTTAGTATGCCACTTTCTATACGCTAATAACATCCTTATATGGGCTACTAACTCGTTCCTCACCGAGTTTTTGAAAAAGATGACCTTTTTAGTGTGTTAAACCTCAAGCGAGCCCTGGTACCACGCTGACACGGCCCCACGGCCTCGTCGAGCCAGGATCACGCTGAGGGGTGCTGCGTTGCACAGCACCGGATAACGCACATCAAAGATACAAAGCGGAAGCAAAGTTTTATTACATAAACCAGTTTATGAACATCTTTACAACAAAATAGTTCAGTCTACACTCACGGGCGTAGACTACGCATCGAGTTCAAGTTCAGCCCGTGAACGTGTCCCCGCTAGCATGCACACACACTAACACGGCGGCGTGCATTACTCCCACTCGACGGGATTTCCCTCTTGGGGTTCCGTCTCCTCGGGAGTCCCTTCCTTATAAACCCCTGGAAATGCTTCAAACACAAGCAGTGAGCACGATGGCTCAGCAAGCCTGACCCGTCTCTCCTACACATGAAACTTCTACATGAAGGGTTTCAGGGTAAATGAGGTAAATAAGTTGTAAAGGACTCGCCTAATTATTTGAACCTTATTTTCAAGTTTTAGCAGCAGGTTGTGGAGGGCCTCACGCTAAGGCACATGAGAGAGCCGCAATAAAACAAGAAACGCATTTCTCTCATGTACTTTGCCCAAGGTTGAAATGAACTTTAATTAGCTCTAAACTACAGAAAGTCATTAACAATCAATGTATAGCTTTCAAATCAGCAAACTTTTAACATGTATTTAGCCTGTTCTTTCTACGTCACAGTACAGTGAACAAGTGGTACTCACTGACCGCGAGGGACGGCGATTATAATCGATTTACACCTGCAGGGTTACCCGAATAACCTGTCACGTACACCCGTACTCGATGTTGCCTACAGCAACCATCACGGACGTCGTACGCATACACCTTTCACCCGTCAGCCAAAATATTGAACCGGTCCTATCGTTCCGAGCAAGAGGTCTCTGCGCGCGCATCTGCAGTGCCGCCAGCCGATTTACACCTCAAGCTCTCAACCTACCCTCTGGATGACAATCAATGCCTCAATACCTAGCTACCCGAGTTACATCGGTTTCCCGGTTCCTATATATCCGGTAGGTCTTCGGTACTGTTCTAGCTTGTTCAACAGGCCCGCACACGGCTCGGTCCTCAATCGACACAAGCGGAGCTATGGCACCCAGACCCCAACGTCCTGCTGCCCTTACTCTCCGCTCGGTCTCATTTTTCTTGCCAGGTGTTTCATTTGCTATCTTTACCTGAGTAGTGTGCCTCTAGCCTATTCTCGCGAGCAGTTCCAACTACTCGACTTGTACCGAATCCTACACTAACTTAGCATTGCCGTAGCTAATCGAGGTTTACAAACCTAAGCCAAATCCAAGGTTTTCTTGGCTATGCATTTGGGTTCTCAAACAAGACTCTAATGCAAAAATTAAGTGGGTGCTCAAAGTAAATTCTCAAAACAGTAAAATTCAAAAAAATGGTTAATGCAAACCGGAGCTTGCCTTGCTGCTCTTGGTCGTAGGCTAGCTGATCCTCTTGAGCGATGAAGTCTAAGACTTCGGGCTCCTCCTCAACCTTAGCGACTACACAAGATAATACATATATGTATCAATTTAAATGCATTTGAATTGAGTTAACATTGCAAGGACTATAAGTCTTGTTAGACAGGCCCAATGACATTGAAAATTTTACTGTGGTTTGGATACAACCTAGACAGAGAATTGGTCAAGTTTCATTTGGAGCAAATCTCATTTGAGCTCTCCACAAATAATTATGTACTTGGCCTTAATTGGAGCTCTTAGGTGTTCTAGAGATTTTCATGGAGCAAGCCATGACTTTCTGAAAACTAGATTTTCAGAGGGTTCTAATGGAGTTCGTTTTCCTTAATTTGATAGTTCCTAGCTAAAGATATGAGCTAAACAATTTCAGGGAAAATCTGAAAATGTTTCTGGATATTTTCCATTTTACCTGGAACAGTTTTATTAATCACACCATTAGGTGGATCAAATAAGATCAAATGGACCTTAAATTTTTATGGTACGCCAGAAATATTTTGGTGAACATCCTGGCGAAATTTCAGAATTTTCTTCCAAAGAGTTCTTCAGTTAAAATTCTAAACAGTTTAAACTTTGAAGAACTAATTCTGGAGAAATAAGGATTTTCATAAGGTGAAACTTGATTTGTTGGAAAGTACTCAGAGAGCTGAATCCAACCAAATTTGGTTCAATCGATTTGGAGTTTTCTAGCCAAAGTTATGTTCTTCTAAAGTTTGGAGAAAAATCTGGGATTCGAATAAATCTTGGAAATGTTTAAATCTGCCTGTGGGTCCAACGGAACTCATGTCATGTGCTGAACCGACGCCACACGGGGCCACTGGTTTAATTCCCGTGCTGTCACAGCTGATCCGCGCCCACAGGAGATCCAATCACCCGGTTTCCTCCCACTGACAGCGGGCCCGGCCCTGGTCGTCGTCTACCTCGCGCCTCCCACGCGGTAGCGCCGCCGAGGTCGCTGGAGCACCAGCGAACTTGATCATACGGTCAGCTCCCGTGCGCTAACTCGCCGCCAGCCCCTAATTTTGTGCACTGAACATGTTGGGAGGGTTTCCCCACCTCGACGTGGGCTCTAACCGAGCTCGCGACGGTGCGGCGGCTCGGGAAGAGCTCGGCAACGTCGCTCCGACGTGGTAGCCTGCCAAAAGCTCGGTGGAGTGGCTCTACAGCACCAGTGGTGGCTCATGAAGCTTGTCATGGTGGTGGACAGGCCCAGGAATAGCCCAAAGGTGGGTCTCACCGTGCGCCCGATGCTTCCCGCTAAAGCCGCCGTCAGAAAACATGGAAATACGCCGTGAACAGGAGTTTTCATGCTAGATTTTGTGAAGCTAACTTATGCACCACTAAGTCTAGTTCCTGTGTGAAGTTTCGTGAAATCTAAACGAGAACCAAACGGGAATTTGAAAGTTCCTTACCCGAAGGTGACTTTTGTGGGGACCACCCTGTGGTTCACCCACTCCAGGATCGCATAGGATGGTGCCATGCGATGCGGCACCCAACAGCACACATGAAAAGAATTAAGAACAACATACAAACTTTTATTTGATATAAAACAGCGGAAGTCTTTTACAAAACTTAATTAACAGCGGAAGAATTATACATAGATGGCCTCTCATCCTAACTATGCAAAAGTGCAGCCGTCCAGCCTGGGGACGCTACACACTAGCAGAAATTAACCGGAGACCACGGTGGCGTGCAGGGCTCCAGCTCGGCCGTGTACCCCGACGGGGGCATCGCCTCATCCTCGGAACCTTCCTCATAACTCTCACCTGCACACAGCTCAAAATATTGCAACCGTGAGCACGATGGCTCAGCAAGGCTTAACTGACAACCCTAGGCATGGAACTCTATATGTAAGGATGTGTAAGATAGGAAAAAGGACTTTGCAATAAAGACACGCCTACATGTTTATCGTTACTTTCAGTTCTATAGCAACAGTTTATTGAGCCTTAGGCAGCCCTCACATCGGAAGTCCACAATCAAACAAGAAACGCTTTCCTCCGATGTGATGATGCCCAAAGTGGAATATAAACTTAATTAGCTCTATAACTACAGCATATAAGGTTTCAAGTCATTTATAATTCAATGCAGCATACTCAGTTGGCTTATTTCACTTTTTACTACGTCACAGTGAACAAGTGGGTACTCAAATAACCGCGAGGGATGGTGATTGCAATCAAGACAAACCTGGATAACACGTCACATACACCCACTTTCAGAAGCGTGATTCCACACCTCTTCCAACTCTGTTGTAAGCAACAACCTTTCAAAGGCAACCCAAATGCCGAACCGGTCCATCCGTAACGGGCAGGAGGTCCCCGCGTCGAGCGTGACTGTGCCCACTGGCAGATTTACACCTTGCTACCCTCAACCCACTCCTATTTACGGTTGGGTAAGACTCGGCACCCAGGTTAACCAATTACATCGGTTTCCTGCTTCCCATATGCCAGTATGCATCCGGTACTGTTTGATAGTTGTCCAGCAGGGCCGCACATGGACGGTCCTCAACCAACGCCAACAGGGCTACGCACGTGAGACCTCTGATCACTGCATCCTATCCCCCTGCTGGGTCTCATTTTCACAACTCAAGCCATTTTCTACCTCTTCTCATTCCGTGTGATAAGTACTATCTCGCGAGTAGCTTTCAACCACTCGACTTCTACCGAGATCCTAAACATTAGCATGGCATTCTCTACTCATCGAGTTTGTAAACTACCCAACCCTTTATAGGAGTTAAAAGGGCTATGCAAGTGGGGTTTCAATCACCCTAACTCTAATGCATACATTTCAACCTAGACATAAGTGGTACAAATGAAAAGCTTTATAAAAGGCACTTAAGTGCAAAACAGGGCTTGCCTGGTTGCGAGTTAATTGGGAAGTCAGCTTCTGGTGGGAGGACGTCCAAGGGCTCTGGTGTGTCCTCAACTTCGGTCACTATTATGAAATGTAACAAAATATATGTGTAAGTATTAAGGACTTATAATAATTGAACTTCTATTCATAGCTACTTCTATTTAGGATCCTAAATTGGCTTTGGGATTTTTACAGTGGATACTAGACTCTCTAAGGATGATCTAAGCAAAATTTGGAGAAATGTCATTGCACATCGTGGTCTCCAAAATTCCCACAAGCACAGGGCTTCTCTGAATTTTGAGCCCAAATCAGGAGCTTTGACATAGCTAAAAGTGGAAGAACTTATTAGGGTAAGTCTCCCTGGTTCTAGAAAAAAAAATTTTACCAATTTTGGAGCTACCAGCAAAGAGATATGAATGTTTGAAGTTGGACAGGAGTTCTGAAATAGTTTCTGTTTAATTGGAATTTTCAAATAAAGGCTGAACTTGAGAAGGCAGTTTAGCCTAGCAAATGAACTCCAATGAAGCCCAAACCTTTACTGGAGATCAGTAACTATGAAAATGACTAGCTGCCCAAATTTGGGAATGTTTCATAAAGAATTGCTCCTGTAATAAATCCCTAAACGATTTCATAAAACAATTCTACAGAAATTTCTGGGCATTTTCATAGCAATCAATTTGTTCCTCTGTGAAGTAATCCTCATGAGGATTCCAACAAAATTGATCCCACCCTTTTTGGAGTTTTCTACACAAAGTTATGGGTCTTCAAAGTTTGAACTGTATTAGGAAAATCTGGAAATGTTTAAATTCTGTCTGTGGGCCCCACCCATGGCGCTATCCATTCAGATAACGGCAACACCGAGGCCACCGGGTTATTTCCCGTGCAGATCCCCGCGCGTATACAGAGGCTGACCGGTGGGACCCGGCCCTCCTTCGTCTTACTCGCGCTGCCCGCGTCTCCCGCGGTGGTGCACGCCGGCGAGGCTCGCCGGGACGGGGTTCCCGTGGTCCGAACTTCTTCAAACTTGCCGCCTGTCAGTTCTACACCGTGCTGAACACGATGGTGGGGTCGGGAGCCGATGACAATAGCCGGAACGGTGCTTGCACCGGTGACCATGTTGGACCTTACTTCGGCGACCTCGTTCACCCTTGACAATGGGTCTTTTGGACTAGGGTTTGCTCTAAAAGCACCAGTTTTGCATGGACAACATCGACCCATAGCCCGCTCTCCATGGAAACCACCAGAGAGGGGACCTCACCGGCGACCCGAGTCCGCAAAACGTCGGCGACGACAAAAACTCGGAGAACTCCTTCAGTACTCGATGGTTTCTGGCGCCGGTTGAGCGAGAAGGACCGCAGGGATCTAGCGAAGCTTCTTCTAGACCAGAAGGAGCTCTAGCTACTGCTGTGCGATGAATTTAATAGTAGACCGAGAGGGGTTGCTATGAACTAGGGTTTGGTAAAACCCGAAATTCTCACTAACCGGTTGATCAATGACATGAGGCTTTCGGCAACACGAACTACGGACAACAATGCACCTTTCTTGTGTAGGGAAGGGGCGGCGAAACTGGCGGTAGCGCGCTGACCACGGTGAACCGAACGTGGTTTCGCCGGGCACCTCTGAACGCCGGCACCAATTGTTGGCTTGTGCGTAGCACGAGCTAGGGAACTTAGGTGGGAGAACGGTAGAGGCTGGAGCAGACACTTGCGCTTCTTTTCACTGCTTGGAGCTCGATCATCCGAGCTCGGGCGAGCGTGGGTGAGGGAGAAACAGAAACGGCGCGAAGGCAGTTTCTTGCGGGAGAGAGAGCGGAGGGAGCGGCGAGCAACTGAGAGAAGTGAAGAACGACTTCGTTGCTGTGACCGCGGGGTATTGAAGCGGCTGTCGATCGAGGAAACCAGGAGGTGGCGCGGTGGAGTTCTCGGGAGCAGGTTTTCGCCGGGAGCTGGCGGCGTCTCGGCGATCGGCCGATGAAAACAGAGGCGGTAGATCACCTGTGTGGCTGACAAAGGGGTCCCACCACCTCTAATTTTTTTCCCAATTTTCCACTGATATTTCCTCCCCAGCAACTCAATATTTAAGGCTAAATTTTCACATCAAGTCATAGTTTAAACTTTCTGAATTCAAATGATTTGAATTCTGGTGTGAAAGTTGAATTGCATTTGATCATTTGAATTTGAAATGCATTTAAATTCTCCATTTTGTATTGTCCCAAAAACATAGCAAACCAGCTCCAAAGTTTCCAATTTTTGGCATGGCTGCTAATTCAAATGTGGAGAACACATTTGTGGAACCAGATTTGCAAATTGGGGGAATTGGAATTTGAAACTGAATTTGAAATTCAGATTAGAGGGTTTTCTCCTTTTAATCCCAAACAAATATTGAAACTCCTCCAAATGAGCTGAAATTTGGAAGGTTGAATATTTGGTGTATGAAGATCCAAGCTGCGCAGTTAGATCTCCATGTTTGGAAGTTTTTGGGAAGTCTAAGCCCAAACTTTGAACTTACACCATTATAATTCAAAGTTTTAATTACCCTCATTTTTCATAAGTGTACATGAGCTGAATTTTCTTGCTACCACTTTTGGGGATTTTACAACTTTGCACCGGCCGGAAGCAAACTGCAAAATTCACCATTCACGCTCAACCTTTCAGCTCAAGCTTCGAAGGTGAGCTGTAGGAAGTCCTTGCGCATCCAGAGGTGGCCTTGCTCGGCCATCACAAGCCCTGGGTGGGGCTGTCCACAAGAGCCGTCCGTGGCGGTTTCTTTCAGCGGCCGCGGAAACTCGGTTTTCTCAGGTGGTGGAGGCTGATCTCACGAGGAAATGGTATGAGGAGGTCGTGGGGAGTCCCTTGGTGCTGTTTTGCTGCTCTAGTCGGGTTTGCACTCGAGCTTTTGGTGTGGCCGAGCAATCAGCAGCACAGGGGCAACCTTGGTCGGTTTCTTGCGCGAGGGAGCAAGGAACTTGTTTAGCTCGGTGGCGACCTGTAAGGGCCTCAGTTTTTGACACACAATTGCAGTGTTCATCACCACACCACACACCTCATTTGAGGAAGAATGATGAACACAAATGAAGAGCAAGTAACAATTATCAACATGCTCATTAGGGAACAAACTCACACATTGCAAAAGTGGTATTTCCCACATGTGATATAGATGGGCTGGACATATGAAAAACTCCTACACTTTGCTAAGGATGTCCATGCCAAGTTTGACCCAAATTCAAAACCTTTTTGAGGTCATTTTGGGTATAGATAGAAAGAGGGCAGTTTGAAACTACATTCAAATTCAAACTGTTTGTATCCCATGAATTTAAAAGTGGGAGGCATATTCTTACTCAGCACATTTTTGTGAGCTCACACACCAATTTTCACTCCATTTGGAGTTGATCTTGACATGAGCTAAGGGGGAGAAATTCAAACTTTATTTGAATTTCAAACTGAACTTGTGCTGAAATTCATTCAAACCAAACCTCATTTGAACTTTGATCAATTCAAATGGCTCATGGGTGAATAATTTGAATTGCCAAGGGTAGTATGGGGTTCACTGTTTACAACAGTGATTAGGAGTAAATTTCAGAGGTTAAAACTGGAGGTGGGACCCACATGTCAGCCACTGCTCAGATCAAACCGACTGAGACTTTTTCACTCGGGTCGCCGAGCCGCAGCGGTGATCGCCACCGAGGCCAGCCGCCGCGCCACCAGCTGCTTGCCCACGCGCGGGCATGAGGCGGTGCAGAGCCTTCTTAAGGCGCCTGCCCCCTCCTCGGCCGAGGCACCGTCGTTCTTCCCCGCAAGAACTCAACGCCGGCCGAAAACTTCCGCAGCTCGGACTTGATCGGAGAATGCTGATCGCAGCTCCCTCCTTCCACTCCAGAGCCCCAGCAAGGTACTAGAGACCTTCCTCCGTCCTCCCCGTTGCTAGAATTCAGTTGAAACCCAGTGATATCGGCTGTGCCGAAAGATCAAACTCAGAACTTGGAACCGCCGCACCTCGAGCTCTCGTGGACAGCCCAACCAGGGCGTTGTCACGCCCGAGCCAAGGCACCCTTGGACGCGCGGGTGACCGGTGCTGCTCATCCCCGAGCCACAGCTCGAGTGGTTGCTCACCGGCGGCGAATTTCCACTTTTCCCCTTTCTGTGTGCAGAACGACCTTCGGGTACGATTCTGTTTAATTCGTGCTCTAGAAAGGATTAGAGGACCTCAGGCCGCTCTCACACGAGCTAGACACGGTAACACACAAGTTGCCTTCACAACTCTGGGCCGGAGAACCTCTGTGCCCGGCGTAATTTGAGGTCTACTAATGGCGGAACGAACGGGCGGCATCGGGCGCACGGTGAGGACCTATTTCGGGCCTTCCCCGAGCTGCCTCGAGCTCATGTCGACCTTTTCTGAGGTCCACTGATGCTCCCCGACCGATTTCCCAAGTAGCTGAGGTGCTAGAGAAGTCAGCCGACATGGCCGAAGTCATTCCGAGGTGGCGGCTCGTCGCCGACCATGCTCCGGCCATTGTCATGAGCAGCTGACCCTAGAATCCTGTTCCCCGAGCAAAAGTAGGCAGGGGCGGCCAGAATCGAGAAGTTTGGAGCTGTACAGCAGCCGGCGGCGAGCTCTCCGGCGAGGTCCCTCGGCGGCGGAGCGCGGGTGTCGCGAGGTTGAAGAAGGGGGTGGACCCCAGCTGTCAGCGGGAGATATTTTGAATCGGGATCCGGCTGCGGCCGGGATCGGGTGTGCTGGCGCGCAAAATCCTTGTGGGCCGCGATGTGCCATCGCCTAGGCGTGCGACGCGTGTCCCCTGGGCCCACGCGCGAGTTTAAACTTTTCCCCGATTTTCAGATTTCCTTCAAACTTCAAAGCCTCATAACTTTGGCTAGAAAGCTCCAAATTGAGTGAACCAAATTTTGCTGGATTCAGCTCTCTGAGTACTTTCCATAAAATCAAGTTTCACTTCATGAAATTCCTTATTTCTCCAGAATTAATTCCTCAAAACTTAAACTGTTAGGAATTTTAACTGGAAAATCCTTTGGGGGAAAATCCTGAAATTTTGCTGGTATGTTCACCAAAATATCCCTGAACTACCAT
Source organism: Neostapfia colusana (assembly GCA_030760725.1). NCBI lineage: Eukaryota > Viridiplantae > Streptophyta > Magnoliopsida > Poales > Poaceae > Neostapfia > Neostapfia colusana. The sequence goes on along the minus strand of JASWHV010000019.1, from coordinate 22,697,691 downwards.
AAAAATTTCAGATCCATTTGGGCTCATCTGATCCACCTAATGGTGTGATTAGTGAAACTGTTCCAGAGAAAATAGAAAATGTTCAGAAACATTTTCAGAATTTTTCTGAAATTGTTTAGCTCATATCCTTAGTTAGGGACTTCCAAATTAAGTGAGACCAAATCCATTAGAACACACTGAAAATCTAGTTTTCATAAAGTCATAGTTTGTTTCATAAAAATTCCTAGAACACCCTAAGAGTTCCAATTAAGGTCAAGGAAATAATTAATTGTGGAGGGCTCAAATGAGCTTTGCTGCAACTAAAACTTGACCAAGTATCTGTTTAGGTTGTAACCAAGCCACAGTAAAAGTTTCACAGTCATTAGGTCTGTCTAGCAAGGGTTATAGACTTCACAACTTCAAAGTTAATACAAATGCATTTAAATTGATACATATGTTTCTTATATCATGTAGTCGCTAAGGTCGAGGAGGAACCCGAAGTCCTAGACTTCGTTACTCCGGAGAAACAGCTAGCCTACGACCAAGAGCAGCAAGGCAAGCTCCGGTTTGCATTAACCTTTTTACAAATGTTTATTGTTTTGAGCACATCTTTGAATATTGTTCTTTGCATTAGAGTCTTGATTGAAAACCCAACTGCATAGCCAAGAAAACCATGGGTTGGGTTTAGGATTGAAAACCTCGTTAGCCACTGCATTGCTAGGATAGAGTAGGATTCGGTACAAGTCGAGTAGTTGGAACTACTCGCGAGAATAGGCTAGAGGCACATTGCTCGGGTAGAGATAGCACATGATATACATGGCAAGAAAGATGAGACCGAGCGGAGAGTAAGGGCAACAGGACTTTGGGGCCTGTGTGCTATAGCTCTGCTTGTGTCGATTGAGGACCGAGTCATGTGCGGGCCTGTTGAACAAGCTAGAACAGTACCGAAGACCTACCGGCTATATGGGAACCGGGAAACTGATGTAACTCGGGTAGCTGGTTATTGAGGCATTGCCCGTCGTTCAGAGGGTAGGTTGAGAGCTCGAGGTGTAAATCGGCTGGCGGCACAGAGATGCGCGTGCAGAGACCTCTTGCTCGGGACGATGGGACCGGTTCAATATTTGGCTGACGGGTGAAAGGTAGTTGCGTACGGCATCCGTGATGGTTGTTGTAGGCAACATCGAGTACGGGCGTACGTGACGGGTTGTTCGGGTAACCCTGCAGGTGTAAATCGATTATAATCGCCGTCCCTCGCGGTCAGTGGGTACCACTTGTTCACTGTACCGTGACGTAGAAAGAACAGGCTAGTTACATGTTAAAATGTTGCTGATTGAAAGCTGGACATTGATTGTTAGTGATATGTTGTAGTTTAGAGCTAACTAAAGTTCTTTTCAACTTTGGGCAAAGTACATGAGAGAAATGCGTTTCTTGTTTGATTGCGGCTCTCTCGTGTACTTTAGCGTAAGGTTCTCCACAACCTGCTGCTAAAACTTGAAAGTAAGGTTGTACTAATTAGGCGAGTCCTTGCAACTGATTTTTACCTCATGTAACCCATTACCCTCATGTAGAAGTTCCATGTTTAGGTGAGACGGGTCAGACTTGCTGAGCCTTCGTGCTCACTGCTTGTGTTTGAAGCTTTTGCAGGGTTCTATGAGGAAGGGACTCCTGAAGATGAGACGGAACCCCAGGAGGCGAACCCCGTCGAGTGGGAGTCGTGCACGCCGCAGAGTTAGTGTGTGTGTGTGTGTGCTAGCAAGGACACGTTCGAGGGCTGAACGTGACTTGATGTGTAGTCTACGCCCGCGAGTGTGGACTAAACTTATTTTGATGTAAACATGTTCATAAAACTGTTTATGTAATAAACTTCCGCTTCCGCTTTGTACCTTTGACATGTGTTATACGGTGCTGTGCAACGCAGCACCCCTCAGCATGATCCTGGCTCGACAGGACCAATGGGGTCGTGTCAGCGTGGTATCAGAGCTCGCTTGAGGTTTAACACAGTACAAAGGTCTTCTTTTTCAAAAATCCAGTGAGGAACGAGTTAGTAGCATGTATAAGGATGTTATTAGTATATAGAAAGTGGCATATTAACCTATTTGTTATGTCAGAAAATCGTGTACCTCTGGACGTGTATGTCTTGGGGGGTACACGTAAGCGCTGTCCACCAGTGCGTACAAGCTGAAGGGTGGAGCCCAACGGGTGGCAGGTAACCCGACCCGCTTTAGTATCCTCTACGACTCTTCATGTCGTTTGGGGTATTCGAGCAACGTCTGTCCCTGGCGTGCGTGGTGCAACTTGGGAGACCCCGTCACGTGGTCTAAAACGTGAACACGTAACTCAAGGCGTGGTTGGCTTGAGAACATCCGGGCGAGTGATGACGGCCGGGTGTACTAACTGTATGGATTCCGGGCTCGGTGTGCAGCCGAGTCTGATGAGTGTTTGAGTTTCTGCAGGTAGCCTGACCACGAAACGGTAGACGTGTAGCATCCGTGTGCGAGTGACGAGTAGTGTCACTGAACTAACGAAGCCAGCTAAATCCGGTATAGGTTTTTCTTTGTGAGGACGTAGTACCGACATAATCTGATGACGCATCGACGTCACCCCCAACTAAATGAACAACTTCATTTAAAAACTTGAAGGTTTGGATCCAAAGTAATAAAACTTGATGTAACTCCTTCCCTTGAACAGGATATTCAAAGTTAACAAGTTTTCAACTTATAGGTTGTTAAGGACAGAGCACTCTGTGTTCAGCTGAATCAAGGCTGAAGTTAATCAGAGGTTAGAGGTTGAGTTCTTTCGAGGTTGGGGTCGTATGATACATTTCTGGAAAGCTTTGGAAGAGCTTTACAACTTTTCTGTTGAGTTCCAGAGGTGTTTCATCCCTTAACCACTCGAAAAATGCAGTAGAGTTGAAACTGTCCAGAAAACAGGACAGAATAAAGACTCTCTGTAGACTCTCTGTAAATTAAGCATAACTTCCTGCATAAAAATCCAAAAATAGAAAATGAGGTAGTTCTGGAAAGCTTATGAGATGGGTTACAACTTTGTAACGGAAAGTTTTGTCAGATTAGGAATAGAATTAACTGGGATTCTTGGATTAAATCAGTAACTAAGGCAGGGAGGTGCTGTCCAATTGTTTCCAGAAATTCTGTTAACTTCGACATCTCATAACTTTTGAACCGGGACAGATCTTAGGCCAAGCAAACACTTTCTGGAAAGCTATTGAAGTTAGCTTTAACTTTGATGTTGAGCTCCAGAATTGGTTTTGTTTTAAACCGGCCTAAATCAGGTTGAAATGGAAACTGGTCAGGGCTGTCATGGTAACAGCAGATCAGCAGTCAAATTTGTTTAAAAATTTGAACTATGTTTTCAAGTTTTATGGGTTCAATGACATGTTTTATGTTATAACTCAGGGGTTTACTGTTTAAATAAATATTTGATAATTCTCAAATATATTTTTACAGATGGCAGCAGATAAACAGTTGGAGAACGGGTGGGTGGCTTCCCACTGTTCTGACCGTAGCGGCTACCCGGAAGCATTGTGGCGAATGCTCCAATATTTCGGGTACAACCTGATGCCGCAATACTTCGCCAAGGAAGAAGGCGAAGAGGGGAACAAGACGTGGACGATCCATGTTGAGGTCCCTGCAGGACCTACGCCACCCGGTTGGGTGCCATTCACCGTCACGGTGAGAGGAAGACGCAGGAGTTCTTACACCTGCAACAAGGGAGCCGGAACGCGCTGGAATACTCCAGGGCGTTTAACGATCTCGCGCTATATGCGTCGTATCATGCCGATACCGACGAGAAGCGGCGGGACCATTTTTACCAGGGGCTTAACCCGCTCCTGAAGGACAAGTTGGCGATGTTCAATCGCGGCAGCCTCAACGACATCATTGATGCTGCGATTGTTCAGGAGGACTCCGGCAAGGAGTTGGCGGCGGCAGAGCGAAAGCGAAGCGCGCCGCAGAGCAGCGGAGAAGGAGGCGGTCCTTCTCAGAAGTTTCAGATGGTGAATCGCCCACCATCAGGTCCACGCTGGCAGCCACCACAGCGGTCGATGCCGTTCCGCAGTCGGCCGTATTTTTCGCCGGCATTCCGGCCGGCACTGCCAGTACCACCGCAACAACAACAGAAGCAGCGGGCGATGCCGCGTGCATTTGCACCTCCGCAACGCATGCCGGGCTTTCGTCCACCGAGTACTCCACCAGTAGCAGCCACATGTTACAAGTGTGGTCGTCCAGGACACTTCGCGAGCAGTTGCCCGGAGAGGCAAGGCGGCGGAGTGGCACCACAGTTTCCGGGGAGGAATCAACCCCGGAACCCTACTAATGCGCGGCGGGCAAACCCTAGGCCCGGCACTGTCCACCAACTTGCCATTGAGGACGTGCCGGAGGGCGAGCCAATCCTTGCGGGTATGTTCCAACTCCACCAGCATCCCGCTATAGTACTGTTTGATTCAGGCGCCACGCATAATTTTATTAGCCAAGCTTTCATTGCTAAACACAGTTTGCCAATACTACCCACCGATAGTCCATATTTAATTCGTTCACCGGATGGGAAGATTTCAGCAAGCGTAATGGTCTCCAAAGCACCATTATGCTTAGCGGGTAGAGTGTACCCCACGTCTCTCATTATCTTAGAGGGACAGAAGGTCGATGTCATCCTTGGGATGTCGTGGTTAACCTGCCACGGCGCTGTTTTAGACACCGTCCTTCGAGTCGTGCACTTAAACTCAGAAGTGCACGGTTCTCACTCATTATTTCTGGACAGTCCAGAAATAAAACTTCCAAGTGTCTATCAAGCCACAACCATCAGATTGGAAGACATTCCAGTGGTCCGAGAGTTCCCTGATGTATTCCCGGACGATTTGCCGGGGATGCCACCCGATAGAGAGGTAGAGTTCAAAATTGAACTTGCACCGGGAACCATGCCAATATCCCGAAGGCCGTACAAGATGGCGCCCAAGGAGTTGGCTGAACTGAAGACTCAGCTCACGGACCTTCTGGAGAAGGGTTTTATTAGGCCGAGCTCCTCGCCATGGGGCTGTTCGGCATTATTTGTCAAGAAAAAGGATGAAACGTTGCGGCTTTGCGTGGACTATCGTCCATTAAATGCCGTAACCATCAAGAACAAGTACCCGTTGCCACGGATCGACATGTTGTTTGATCAGTTGGTCGAAGCAAAGATCTTTTCCAAGATGGATTTAAGATCCGGGTACCATCAGATTAAGATAAGGGCGGAGGACATTCCAAAGACAGCTTTCTCGACAAGGTACGGACTTTATGAGTACCTGGTCATGTCCTTCGGCCTCACCAATGCTCCAGCTCACTTCATGTACTTGATGAACTCGGTATTCATGCCGGAGCTGGACAAGTTTGTCGTGGTCTTCATCGACGACATCCTGGTATATTCCAAGTCGGAGGAAGATCACAAGAAACATCTGCGTATAGTCTTGCAACGGCTGCGGGATCACAAGTTATACGCAAAGTTCAGCAAATGCGAGTTTTGGATATCGCAAGTGCCTTTCCTCGGGCATATCATCTCAGCGGAAGGTATCGCTGTGGACCCGAGCAAGATCACGCAAGTGCTGAATTGGAAATCCCCGAGAACTGTTCATGAGGTACGGAGTTTCCTCGGACTCGCGGGATATTATCGGAGGTTCATTCCGAACTTCTCGAAGATTGCCAAGTCAATGACAGAGCTGCTGAAGAAGGCTACCAAATATGTTTGGAGTCCAGCATGTGAAGCAGCATTCAAGGCTTTAGTCAAGCACCTGACATCAGCACCGGTTTTGGCGCAGCCAGACACAACAAAACCGTTCGATGTGTACTGCGATGCATCCGGCATTGGGCTCGGATGTGTGCTGATGCAAGACCGAAGAGTGGTCGCGTATGGGTCACGGCAGCTTAGAAACCATGAGCAGAATTATCCAACTCACGACTTGGAGCTCGCTGCCGTGGTACTTGCACTAAAAATGTGGAGGCACTACCTACTCGGTAACCTCGTACATTTATATACCGACCACAAAAGCCTCAAGTACATATTCACTCAGAAAGAGCTGAACATGAGGCAACGAAGATGGTTAGAACTGATAAAGGATTACGAGATAGAAATCCATTATCATCCGGGCAAGGCAAACGTAGTGGCAGATGCGCTGAGCCGCAAGTCACACGTCAATAATCTGACCAACACACCGTTGGAAGAGAGCGAACCACCACTACATGTGATTCCACACGGAGCTCTCTACAACCTAGCTTTGATCCCCACCATCCGTGAAGAGATAGCGGCAGCCCAGAAGAATGACAAGGGCATGTCACATTTACGGAGACGTGTAGACAGTGGGGAGTTGAAATGTTTCCGGAAGGACGGAGACGGCGTTCTGTGGTTCAAGGACCGGATCGTCGTACCCCGTAAACCGGAATTACGGAAGAAAATTTTTGATGAGGCTCACTTATCAAAGTTTTCTATTCACCCCGGCAGCAACAAAATGTATCAAGAACTCAGAAGAAAGTTTTGGTGGACACGGATGAAGCGAGAGACTGCAAAATACGTGTCCGAGTGTGATACATGTCGAAGGGTGAAGGCAGACCACATGCGGAAACCGGGACTGCTGCAACCACTGGGCATTCCTGCCTGGAAGTGGGAGGACGTGAGCATGGATTTCATCGTCGGTTTACCCACCACCTTGCAGAAACATGATTCTGTGTGGGTGATCGTCGATCGGCTCACCAATGTTGCCCATTTCATCCCGGTCAACACCAACTACAACGCCAAGAAGTACGCTGAACTGTACATCTCACGGATCCTATGCTTATACGGCGTACCCCGTACTATCATATCGGATCGGGGCACTTTATTTTTGTCCCGTTTTTTGGGAGCAGCTACACACTGCCTTGGGGACGAAGCTGATCCGTAGTTCAGCCTACCACCCGCAGACGGATGGGCAAACGGAGCGGGTAAATCAAATCTTAGAAGACATGCTACGAGCTTGCGCTATCAACCACGGCAAGAATTGGGATGATCACTTGCCGTTAGCCGAGTTCTCGTACAACAATGGGTACCAAGCCAGCATCAAGATGGCGCCCTACGAGGCGCTATACGGGAGAAAATGCCGCACACCATTGAACTGGTGTGAGTCTGGCGAAACGGTTACCTTCGGGGTTGACCTTGTCAACAACGCGGAAGAAAAGGTTTGACTGATTCAAGCGAACCTAAAAGCCGCTCAATCCCGACAGAAACAGTATGCGGACCGGAGAAGGCGCCCATTACAATTCGAAGTTGGAGAGCACGTATATCTACGGGTATCTCCAATGAAGGGCGTAAACAGATTTGGGGTGAGAGGAAGGTTGGCACCCTGATTCATCGGTCCATTCCAGATTACCGAAAGATGTGGATCAGTGGCATACCGGTTGAAATTACCAGAAGCACTTTCCGGTGTGCATGACATCTTTCATATTTCCCAGCTGAGGAAGTGTCTCAAGCTATCAACTACCGTTCAGCTGGAAGACATTGAAGAACTGCAACCGGATCTCACCTATCGGGAGGAACCAGTGCAGATTATTGATGAAAAGGCCCAAACCACACGCAACCGTACGTTGTGGTTCTACAAGGTTCTATGGAGTAATCACTCCATGGACGAAGCGACATGGGAGAGCGAAGAATTCCTTCGCACTAACTACCCTGAATTTTTCACGTCGCATATCCGGTAATTTTCCACCGTCCTCTCTCTCATTTTCACCTTATAATCTCGGGACGAGATTCCTTTAAGGGGGAGGAATGTAAGGGCCTCAGTTTTTGACACACAATTGCAGTGTTCATCACCACACCACACACCTCATTTGAGGAAGAATGATGAACACAAATGAAGAGCAAGTAACAATTATCAACATGCTCATTAGGGAACAAACTCACACATTGCAAAAGTGGTATTTCCCACATGTGATACAGATGGGCTGGACATATGAAAAACTCCTACACTTTGCTAAGGATGTCCATGCCAAGTTTCACCCAAATTCAAAACCTTTTTGAGGTCGTTTTGGGTATAGATAGAAAGAGGGCAGTTTGAAACTACATTCAAATTCAAACTGTTTTTATCCCATGAATTTAAAAGTGGGAGGCATATTCTTACTCAGCACATTTTTGTGAGCTCACACACCAATTTTCACTCCATTTGGAGTTGATCTTGACATGAGCTAAGGGGGAGAAATTCAAACTTTATTTGAATTTCAAACTGAACTTGTGCTGAAATTCATTCAAACCAAACCTCATTTGAACTTTGATCAATTCAAATGGCTCATGGGTGAATAATTTGAATTGCCAAGGGTAGTATGGGGTTCACTGTTTACAACAGTGATTAGGAGTAAATTTCAGAGGTTAAAACTGGAGGTGGGACCCACATGTCAGCCACTGCTCAGATCAAACCGACTGAGACTTTTTCACTCGGGTCGCCGAGCCGCAGCGGTGATCGCCACCGAGGCCAGCCGCCTCGCCACTAGCTGCTTGCCCACGCGCGGGCATGAGGCGGTGCAGAGCCTTCTTAAGGCGCCTGCCCCCTCCTCGGCCGAGGCACCGTCGTTCTTCCCCGCAAGAACTCAACGCCGGCCGAAAACTTCCGCAGCTCGGACTTGATCGGAGAACGCCAATCGCAGCTCCCTCCTTCCACTCCAGAGCCCCAGCAAGGTACTAGAGACCTTCCTCCGTCCTCCCCATTGCTAGAATTCGGTTGAAACCGAGTGATATCGGCTGTGCCGAAAGATCAAACTCGGAACTTGGAACCGCCGCACCTCGAGCTCTCGTGGACAGCCCAACCAGGGCGTTGTCACGCCCGAGCCAAGGCACCCTTAGACGCGCGGGTGACCGGTGCTGCTCATCCCCGAGCCACAGCTCGAGTGGTTGCTCACCGGCGGCGAATTTCCACTTTTCCCCTTTCTGTGTGCAGAATGACCTTTGGGTACGATTCTGTTTAATTCGTGCTCTAGAAAGGATTAGATGGCCTCAGGCCGCTCTCACACGAGCTAGACACGGTAACGCACAAGTTGCCTTCACAACTCTGGGCCGGAGAACCTCTGTGCCCGGCGTAATTTGAGGTCTACTAATGGCGGAACGAACGGGCGGCATCGGGCGCACGGTGAGGACCTATTTCAGGCCTTCCCCGAGCTGCCTCGAGCTCATGTCGACCTTTTCTGAGGTCCACTGATGCTCCCCGACCGATTTCCCAAGTAGCTGAGGTGCTAGAGAAGTCAGCCGACATGGCCGAAGTCATTCTGAGGTGGCGGCTCGTCGCCGACCATGCTCCGGCCATTGTCATGAGCAACTGACCCTAGAATCCTGTTCCCCGAGCAAAAGTAGGCAGGGCGGCCAGAATCGAGAAGTTTAGAGCTTTACAGCAGCCAGCGGCGAGCTCTCCGGCGAGGTCCCTCGGGGGCGGAGCGCGGGTGTCGCGAGGTTGAGGAAGGGGGTGGACCCCAGCTGTCAGCGGGAAATATCTTGAATCGGGATCCGGCTGCGGCCGGGATCAGGTGTGCTGGCGCGCAAAATCCTTGTGGGCCGCGATGTGCCATCGCCTAGGCGTGCGACGCGTGTCCCCTGGGCCCACGCGCGAGTTTAAACTTTTCCCCGATTTTCAGATTTCCTTCAAACTTCAAAGCCTCATAACTTTGGCTAGAAAGCTCCAAATTGAGTGAACCAAATTTTGCTGGATTCAGCTCTCTGAGTACTTTCCAGAAAATCAAGTTTCACTTCATGAAATTCCTTATTTCTCCAGAATTAATTCCTCAAAGCTTAAACTGTTAGGAATTTTAACTGGAAAATCCTTTGGGGGGAAATCCTGAAATTTTGCTGGGATGTTCACCAAGATATCCCTGAACTGCCATAAAAATTTCAGATCCATTTGGGCTCATCTGATCCACCTAATGGTGTGATTAGTGAAACTGTTCCAGAGAAAATAGAAAATGTTCAGAAACATTTTCAGAATTTTCTCTGAAATTGTTTAGCTCATATATTTAGTTAGGGACTTCCAAATTAAGTGGGACCAAATCCATTAGAACACTCTGAAAATCTAGTTTTCAGAAAGTCATAGTTTGTTTCATGAAAATTCCTAGAACACCCTAAGAGTTCCAATTAAGGTCAAGGACATAATTAATTGTGGAGGGCTCAAATGAGCTTTGCTGCAACTAAAACTTGACCAAGTCTCTGTTTAGGTTGTAACCAAGCCACAGTAAAAGTTTCACAGTCATTAGGTCTGTCTAGCAAGGGTTATAGACTTCACAACTTCAAAGTTAATACAAATGCATTTAAATTGATACATATGTTTCTTATATCATGTAGTCGCTAAGGTCGAGGAGGAACCCGAAGTCCTAGACTTCGTTACTCCAGAGGAACAGCTAGCCTATGACCAAGAGCAGCCAGGCAAGCTCCGGTTTGCATTAACCTTTTTACAAATGTTTATTGTTTTGAGCACATCTTTGAATATTGTTCTTTGCATTAGAGTCTTGATTGGAAACCCAACTGCATAGCCAAGAAAACCATGGGTTGGGTTTAGGATTGAAAACCTCGTTAGCCACTGCATTGCTAGGATAGAGTAGGATTCGGTACAAGTCGAGTAGTTGGAACTACTCGTGAGAATAGGCTAGAGGCACATTGCTCGGGTAGAGATAGCACATGATATACATGGCAAGAAAGATGAGACCGAGCGGAGAGTAAGGGCAACAGGACTTTGGGGCCTGTGTGCTATAGCTCCGCTTGTGTCGATTGAGGACCGAGCCGTGTGCGGGCCTGTTGAACAAGCTAGAACAGTACCGAAGACCTACCGGCTATATGGGAACCGGGAAACTGATGTAACTCGGGTAGCTAGTTATTGAGGCATTGCCCGTCGTTCAGAGTGTAGGTTGAGAGCTCGAGGTGTAAATCGGCTGGCGGCACGGAGATGCGCGTGCAGAGACCTCTTGCTCGGGACGATGGGATCGGTTCAATATTTGGCTGACGGGTGAAAGGTAGTTGCGTACGGCGTCCGTGATGGTTGTTGTAGGCAACATCGAGTACGGGCGTACGTGACGGGTTGTTCGGGTAACCCTGCAGGTGTAAATCGATTATAATCGCCGTCCCTCGCGGTCAGTGAGTACCACTTGTTCACTGTACCGTGACGTAGAAAGAACAGGCTAGTTACATGTTAAAATGTTGCTGATTGAAAGCTGGACATTGATTGTTAATGATATGCTGTAGTTTAGAGCTAACTAAAGTTCTTTTCAACTTTGGGCAAAGTACATGAGAGAAATGCGTTTCTTGTTTGATTGCGGCTCTCTCGTGTACTTTAGCATAAGGTTCTCCACAACCTGCTGCTAAAACTTGAAAGTAAGGTTCTACTAATTAGGCAAGTCCTTGCAACTGATTTTTACCTCATGTAACCCATTACCCTCATGTAGAAGTTCCATGTTTAGGTGAGATGGGTCAGACTTGCTGAGCCTTCGTGCTCACTGCTTGTGTTTGAAGCTTTTGCAGGGTTCTATGAGGAAGGGACTCCCGAAGATGAGACGGAACTCCAGGAGGGGAACCCCGTCGAGTGGGAGTCGTGCACGCCGCAGAGTTAGTGTGTGTCTGTGTGCTAGCAAGGACACGTTCGAGGGCTGAACGTGACTTAATGCGTAGTCTACGCCCGCGAGTGTGGACTAAACTTATTTTGATGTAAACATGTTCATAAAACTGTTTATGTAATAAACTTCCGCTTCCGCTTTGTACCTTTGACATGTGTTATACGGTGCTGTGCAACGCAGCACCCCTCAGCGTGATCCTGGCTCGACAGGACCAATGGGGTCGTGTCACGACCGCAGCCCGGGCCCGAGAAACCGAGTGCCCTGTTCTTCAGTCGGTTAAACTGCTAGTGAGGCTGACATGTGGGTCCCACTCCAGTTTTAACCTCCTAAATTCAATTTTCCTCACTGCTCTAAACAATAGAGACCCCAATACCCTTGGTAATTTGATGAAATTTCCAAATGGCTAGTGGACTCTGAAAAATTCAAAATTGAATTTGACTTGATCAAAATTTCAGCAAAGGTTTAGTTAAAATTCAAATTTGATTTGAATTTAGCCAAATAGCTCATGTCAAGATCAACTCCAAATGGAGTGAAAATTGGTGTGTGAGCTCACAAAAATGTGCTGAGTATGAATATGCCTCCCACTTTTGGAATTCATGGGATAAAAGTAGTTTGAATTTGAGTTCAAACTAGCATCTTTCTAGTTATATCCAAAAATACCTCAAAAAGGTTTGGGATTTGGGTGAATTTTGGCATGAGCATTCCTAGCAAGGTGTTGGAGTTTTCCAAATGCTCACCCCTTATATGATGCATGTGGGAAATGCCACTTTTGCATTTTGTGAGTTTATTCTCTAATGACCATGTTAATGGTGTTTACTTGCTCTTCAAAGGTGTTTATAAGTTTTCCTCAAATGTGGTGTGTGTGGTGTGATGAACACTTTGGATGTGTGCAAAAATTCAGGCCCTTAAAGAGACTCGCCAGAACCGAGTTCCCGGCCGCCTCTCGGGCCGAAATTCGCTGCCCCTCCATTTTCCAACCTCCGGAACTGAGATGTGGGCTCACCGGCCGCCAGCGATGGCCGCAAACATGTGTGCATCGGCGACAGCACCCGCTAGGGTTTCGGCGAGGTCGGTTAGGCTCTGTCCTTCACCAAAGCTTCAGGTTTTTGGCTCTATAGCACCAGGGGACCACAAGGAAGCTGGAAATGGCAGCCAACCTCAGTGAAACGGCCTGCAACACCGAGCTCCATGGTGAACCGAGACCGTTTTCCATGGCAGCTCGAAGAACTGCCCTCTCCGAGCCAAGTCTCAATGATTTTCCTTGGTTTTTCTTCGAGGAGAGGCGCTAGGGGATGTACAAGCTACTTGCAAACGAGCTTGCCTTCTGGTGGTACACGTGAACTGAATTTGGCTCACAACCGAGCTCGTGTGTTTTGTACTAGGGTTTGGGAAATTGGAAAATTCTGGCTCTATGGTTGATCATTTGCCAAACTGCTTTCGGCTACACCTTCTACACACGGTGACGAAGTGTAGGTGAGGTTGGCCGTAGCATGCTGTCCACGGCGAGCCGCTTTCGGTTCCGCCGGTTTGCTTTGGGCGTGCGGTGCTGTTACCCAATTGGTGGCCAACAGCAGCTCACAACATCCGAGTGGTGGTGATAGCACGGTAGAGCACTTGTGTGCGCTGCTTTTTGGTGTGAAGACCTCAGGCAACCGAAGCTCGGTGGTGGCGGTTGATCAGGAAGAACCGAGGCGGCGGTGTCGAGTGTGTTTTTCGCAGGAGCCGGCAACCGAGCTCGTGAGCGGCTATGAGAGGGTGAAAAACTCGGACTGTGGCGCTCGGGCGTGGAGATAAGGGGCTGGGCGAGCGTGCCAGTGCGGGGAAAACCGGAAGCAGCTGCTGGCGCTGGCTTTGGCTCAGAGGCGATCGCAGCACCGGCCCGAGAAACTGAGGAACCGAGTCCTCAGTCAGTTCTCTGCGTTGTGAGGCTGACATGAGGGCCCCACTCTCAATTTTAACCTCCAAAATTAAATTTTACTACTGCTCAAAACAGTAGAGACCTTCCTACCCTTGGTCATTTGATCATTCACCCAAATTGGAATTTGGTTAGTAAAGTGATCAAATTGTGGAAATGGGTTTGATTGAATTTGCAGCACATTTGAACTGAAATTCAAAATTTGATTTGAATTTAGCCAAAATAGCTCATGTCAAGATTAACTCCATATGGAGTGAAAATTGGTGTGTGAGCTCACAAAAATGTGCTGAGTGTGAATATGAATCCCACTTTTGAATTCATGGGATGAAAAGAGTTTGAATTTGAATTTAAGTTCAAACTAGCCTTTTCTAGTTGTACTCAAAAATACCTTAAAAGGTTTTGTATTTGGGTGAAATTTGGCATGAGCATTTCTAGAAAGGTGGAGTTTTTCATATGCTAATCCCCTATATGATGCATGTGGGAAATACCACATTTGCATTTTGTGACTTTATCCTCTAATGACTATGTTGATGGTGTTTACTTGCTCTTCAAATGTGTTCATAAACTTTCCTCAAATGAGGTGTGTGTGGTGTGTGGTGTGATGAAAACTTTAGCAAATGAAAAACTTGGGCCCTTATATTCCTCCTCCCTTAAAAGAATCTCGTCCCGAGATTATAAGGTGACAATGAGAGAGAGGACGGTGGAAACTACCGTAGGTGCGACAGTAAAAAGTCGGGGTAGTTAGCGTGAAGAAAACCTTCGCTCTCCCATGCCGCTTCATCTACAGAGTGATTACTCCATAGAACTTTGTAGAATCACAACGTACGGTTGTGTGTGGATTGGGCCTTTTCATCAATAATCCGAACCGGTTCCTCCCCATAGGTGAGATCCGGTTTCAGTTCTTCAATATCTCCCAGCTGAACGGTGGTTGAAAGCTTGAGGCACTTCCTCAGCTGAGAAATGTGAAAGACTTCGTGCACACCGGGAAGTGTCGCTGGTAATTCCATCCGGTATGTAATTGATCCACATCTTTCTGTAATCTGGAATGGACCGATGAATCGGGGTGCCAACTTTTCTCTCACCCGGAATCTGTTCACGCCCTTCATTGGAGACACACGTAGGTACACATGATCCCCGACGTCAAATTGTAAAGGACATCTTCTCCGGTCCGCATACTGTTTTTGTCGGGATTGGGCGGCATTTAAGTTCTCTTGAATCAGCCAAACTTTTTCTTCCTCGTTGTTGACAAGATCAATCCCGAAGGTGACCCTTTCGCCAGACTCACACCAATTCAGCGGTGTGCGGCATTTTCTTCCGTATAGCGCCTCATAAGGCGCCATTTTGATGCTGGCTTGGTACCCATTGTTGTACGAGAACTTGGCTAACGGTAAGTGATCATCCCAATTCTTACCGTGGTTGATAGCACAAGCGCGTAACATGTCTTCGGGTGATACGCTGAACTACGGATCAGCTTCGTCCCCAAAGAAGCATGCAACTGCTCCCAAAAACGAGACACAAATAAAGTGCCCCGATCCGATGTGATGGTATGGGGTACGCCATATAAGCATAGGATCAGTGAGATGTACAATTCAGCATACTTCTTGGTGTTGTAATTGGTATTGACCGGGATAAAATGGGCAACTTTGGTAAGCAGGTTGACGATCACCCACATGGAATCATGTTTCTGAAATGTGGTAGGTAAACCGACGATGAAGTCCATCCTCACATCCTCCCACTTCCAGGCAGGAACGTCCAGTGGTTGTAGCAGTCCCGGTTTTCTCATGTGGTTTGCCTTCACCCTACGGCATGTATCACACTCGGACACGTATTTGCGACCTCCCACTTCATCTGTATCCATCAAAACTTGTTTCTGAGTTCTTGATACATCTTGTTGCTGCCGGGGTAAATAGAAAACTTTGACAAGCGAGCCTCATCAAAGATTTTCTTCCGTAACTCCGGGGTACGGGGTACGACGATGCGGTCCTTGAACTAGAGGGCGCCGTCTCCGTATTTCCGGAAGCACTTCAGTTCCCCACTGTCTACACGTCTCCGCAAATGCGACATGCCCTTGTCATGTTTCTGAGCTGCCACTATCTCTTCACGGATGGTGGGGATAAGAGCTACGTTGTAGAGAGCTCCATGTGAAATAACATGTAATGGTGGCTCGCTCTCTTCCGACGGTGTGATGGTCAGATTGTGGGCGTGTGACTTGCGACTCAGCGCATCCGCCACTACGTTTGCTTTGCCGGGGTGATAATGGATCTCAATTTCATAATCCTTTATCAACTCCAACCATCTCCGCTGTCTCATGTTCAGCTCCTTCTGAGTGAATATGTACTTGAGGCTCTTGTGGTCGGTATCCAAATGCACGAGGTTATCGAGTAGGTAATGCCTCCACATCTTGAATGCGAGTACCACGGCAGCAAGCTCTAAGTCATGAGTTGGATAATTTTTCTCATGGCTCCTGAGCTTCCGTGATCCATACGCGACCACCCTTCAGTCTTGCATCAGCACACATCCGAGCCCAATGCCGGATGCATCGCAGTACACATCGAGCGGTTTTGTTGTGCCTGGCTGTGCCAAAATCGGTGCTGATGTTAGGTGCTTCACTAATGCCTTGAACGCTGCTTCACATGCTGGACTCCAAACATATTTAGTAGCCTTCTTCACAAGCTCTATCATCGGCTTGGCAATCTTCGAGAAGTTCAGAACGAACATCCGGTAATACCCCGCGAGTCTGAGGAAACTCCGAACCTTGTGAACAGTTCTCAGGGACGTCCAATTCAGCACTTGTGTGGTCTTACTCGGGTCTACAGAGATGCCCTCTGCTGAGATAATATGCCCGAGAAACGGCACTTGCGATATCCAGATTTCGCACTTGCTGAATTTCGCGTGTAGTTTGTGATCCCGCAGCCTTTGCAAGACTATACGCAGATGATCGCGTGCTCTTCCTCCGACTTGGAATATACCAGTATGTCATCGATGAAGACCATAACAAACTTGTCCAGCTCCGGCATGAATACCGAGTTCATCAAATAAATAAAGTGAGCTGGGGCGTTGGTGAGGCCGAAGGACATGACCAGGTACTCATAAAGTCCGTACCTCGTTGAGAAAGCCGTCTTCGGTATATCCTCAGCCCGTATCTTAATCTGATGGTACCCTGATCTTAAGTCCATCTATGAAAAGATCCTTGCTTCGACCAACTGATCAAATAACATGTCAATCCGTGGCAACGGGTACTTGTTCTTGATAGTTACGATGTTTAGTGGATGATAATCCATGCTAAACCGTAATGTATCATCCTTCTTCTTCACAAATAATGCCGAACAGCCCCATGGTGAGGATCTCGGCCTAATGAACCCCTTCTCCAGCAGGTCCGTCAACTGTGTTTTCAATTCTGCCAATTCCTTTGGCGCCATCTTGTACGGCCTTTGGGATATTGGCATAGTTCCCGGTGTAAGTTCAATCTTGAACTCCACCTCTCTGTCGGGCGGCATCCCCGGTAAATCATCCGGGAACACGTCAGGGAATCACGGACTACTGGAACGTCTTCCAATCTGATGGTGGTTGATTGGTATACACTTGGAAGTTTTATTTCTGGACTGTCCAGAAATAATGAGTGAGACTCGTGCACTCCTGAGTGCAAATGCATGACTCGGAGGACGGTGTCTAAAACAGTGCCGTGGCGGGTTAAACACGACATCCCTAGGATGACATAAACCTTTTGTCCCTCTAAAAATATGAGAGACGTAGGGTATACTTTACCCCCTAAGCATAATGGCGCTTTTGGAACCATCATGCTTGCTGAAATTTTCCCACCCGGTGAACAAATCAAGTAAGGACTTTCGGTGGGTAGTATTTGCAAGCTGTATTTAGCAATAAAAGCTTGGCTAATGAAACTGTGCGTGGCGCCTGAATCAAATAAAAGTATGGCGGGATGCTGGTGGAGTTGGAACATACCCGCAAGGATTGGCTCCCCCTTCGGCACGTCCTCTATGGCGAGTTGGTGGACGGTGCAGGGCTTAGGATTTGCCCGCCGTGCATTAATGGTTTTCTGGGGCTGATTCCTCCACGGAAACTGTGGTACCACTCTGCCGCCTTGCCTCTCGGGGCAGTTATTGGTGAAGTTACATTGGCGACCGCATTTGTAGCATGTGGTAGACGTCTGGCCCGAGCTTGGAGGACGAAAGCCCGGCATGCGCTGCTGAGGTGCAAACGCACACGGCATCGCCCGCTGCTGCTGTTGTTGCTGCAGAGGTGGTGCTGGTAATGCCGGCCGGAACGCTGGTGGAGAATATGGCCGACTGCGGAATTGCATTGGCCGATGTGGTGGCTTCCAACGTTGACCCAATGGTGAGCGATATACCATCCGATATTTTTGGGGAGGACCACCTCCCTCTCCGCTGCTCTGCGGCGCGCTTCGCTTCTTCTCCGCCACCGCTAACTCCTTATCGAAGTCCTCTTGAACAATCGCTGCATCAATAATGTCGTTGAGGCTGCCGCGATTGAACATTGCCAGCTTGTCCTTCAGGAGCAGATTAAGCCCCTGGTAAAAGTGATCCCGCCGCTTCTCGTCAGTATCGGCGTGATATGACGTGTAGAGCATGAGATCGTTGAACGCCCTGGAGTACTCCAGCGCGTTCCTGCTGCCTTGCTGCAGATGGAGGAATTCTTGTGTCTTCCTCTTCATCAGACCCGGCGGTATGTGATAGGCCCTGAGGGCTGTCCGGAAATCCGCCCAGGTCAGTACTCGCTCGGTGGGTTGCGAGGCACAGAAGTTTCCCCACCAAGAACTCGTGGACCCTTGAAGCTGCTGGGCCACGAACTGAGTCTTGCGCTGCTTACTCACTTGGAGCAGCCCAAACTTCAATTCCATCGTGCAGAGCCAGTTGTCCGCATCGAGGGGTTCATCCGCCCTTGAGAATATCGGGGGATGAGTATCCTGAAAGTAGGAGTAGGAGCTTTGTTGGTGCTCCTCTTGATCTTGATGCCTCTCTGGTCGAGACGTATTTGCAATAAGTGTTTGCAGCAGCTCTATATGCTGCTGATGTGAGCCCACCATGGCCACAACGATGTCGGCCAATGTAACCGTTGGCGGTGGCGGTTGTTGCTGTTGCTGTCCTGAGGAATCCTCGGGGGGGTGTTGGGAGGCATCTCCCCCCTGACTTGAACCCCCCAACCTACGGGTTGGCACGAGTGTGAGTCATTCTGAAATTCAAAACAGCAACGATCAGCACTTGTCATTCTTAAAATTCCATATAAAACAGTAGGTATTGAAGTGACACATGAATAAACTTACACAACATTCATATATATTGATAAAGCATAACTTTATACAAGATACATTATCGTCGGTTCCCTGAGAAGTCATGCTCATGTCGTCACTACCTATGCACATGCTACTGTCTACACGACATGTCACTGATTACAAAAGTTTCTATACACCACCCTCGCTGCCCTACTTGGCAACGGTAACTCACTACTCGGAGTAAAACTCGACCTCCTGCGGGTCATCCTCCTCCGCTACCTCTGCTTGTGGTTCCAGGTCCATGACCTCCTCTTCTGGTTCAGGTTCCCATATCACCGGGATACCCAAAACCACGGGTACGGCACCTACCATCGGTAGGCCCACTACCGGAGGTACGAGGTCTTGCAACACATGCACCTTGTCCATGGCCTGATTGTAGTCCTCTTCCCAGCCCTACCACTCCTCAATAGCGTCATCACGCTTTTGAGCAAGGACCTCGTTCTGCTGGGTCAAGTCCTGTACTTGCTGCTGCAAAGCCGCAAAGTCGACACGGCTTTTCTTCTTCGCCTTCTTCAGACGACGCAACTGATTGTGTTGTTCGTTCAGTCGCTTTATCGTCGGAAGGAGCACATTACGGAGTGCGCGGTGAGAACTCTCAAAATGATCTCGGCGGCTGGTGCTCTTCTTGAGATACACGGCAAGTCGAGCTGCATGGACAGCTTGGCTGTCCATCACCGTCTTTCCTGCCATCAACTGGAGGCTGAGGTTCGCCTCCGCGGGGTTGTACCTTGGGCAACCTGGATCTGTTGCCTCCAAGTACCTCTCCCTCCACACGTGATTAGCTCGTCCCTCCACCAGAACAAGTGCGTATGGAGTTCCCTCCATAGCTCTCATGTGTAGTTGGCAGAAACGCGACATGGTATCGCGGTCTGCCACCTGCCACATCTTCTCCAGTTGTCTACCCCTCACCGTGACGGTGAACGGTGCCCAACCGGGTGGCGTAGGTCCTGCTGGAACATCGACATGGATGGTCCATGTCTTGTTCCCCTCCTCGCCTTCTTCCTTGGCGAGGTAATGCAGCGTCTCCACGTACCTGAAATATTGAAGCATTTGCTTCAACAGTTCCGGATAACCGCTACGTTGAGAACAGTGGGATACCACCCACCCGTTCTCCAGTTGTTTATCTGCTGTCATCTGTGTAAATATATTTGAAAAAGGTCAAATATGCATTTCAACAGTAAATCATTGAGTTATAACATAAAACATGTCATTTAACTCATAGAACTTGGAAATACAATTAAAACTTAGAACAAATTTGATTGCTGGTCTGCTGCTCCAAACTGACAGCCCTGACCAGTTTCCTTTTAAATCTGATTTAGACCCTGCTAAAGGCAAAACCCGTTCTGGAGCTCAACATCAAAGTTAAAGTTAACTTCAGTTGCTTCCCATAAAGTATTGGTTTGCCCTCATATCTGTCCTGTTTCAAAAGTTATGAGATGTCAAAGTTGACAGTTTCTGGAGAAAATTGGACAGCACCTCCCTGCTCAAGGTACTGCTTTGATCCAAGAATTCCAGTTAAGTCTACATCGAATTTGACAAAACTTTCTGTTACAAAATTGTAACCTCATAAAATTTCATAACTACCTTAGTTTCTATTTTTGGATTTTTATGCAGGATCTTATGCTCATTTTACAAAGAGTTACAGAGAGTATTTGGTATGCCCAGTTTTCTGGACAGTTTCAACTCTACTGCATTTTTTGACTAGTTAAGGGATGAAACACCTCTGGACATCAATAGAAAAGTTGTAAAGCTCCTCCAAATATTTCCAGAAATGTATCATATGACCCTAACCTCGATAGAACTCGACCTCTAACCTCTGTTTAACTTCAGCCTTATTCCAGCTGAAAACAGGAGACTCTGTCCTTAGTATCCTATAAGTTCAAAACTTGTTTACTTTGAACATCCTGATTAAGGGAAGAAGTTATATCAAAGTTTTAGTGCTCTGGATCAAAACCTTCAAGTTTTACAATGGTGTTGATCATTTAGTGGGGTGTGATGTCGATGCGTCACCAGTTCATGTCAGTACTATGTTCCTCACAAAGAAAAACCTACACTGGATTTAGCCGACTTCAATAGTTCAGTGGCACTAAATGTCTGTCGCACACGTGTGCTACTCGTCTACCGATCCATGGTTAGACTACCTGCACACCGAACCGGTCCCAATACAGTCCATACAATTGTCCGTCATCACTCACACGGTTGTTCTCAAGCCAATCACACCTTGAGCTACGTGTTCACGTTACTAACCACGTGACGGGGTCTCCCAAACTTGCCCGTAGCACGCCAGGGAAGGGCGTTGCTCGAATACCCCAAACGACATGAAGAGTTGTAGAGGATACTAAAGCTGCCCGAGTTACCTGCCACCCGTGAGGCTCCACCCTTTAGCTTGTGCGCACTGGTGGACAGCGCTTACATGCACCCCCAAGACATATGACGTCCCGAGATGCATGGATTTTTCAGATATAAGCACATAGGTTAGTAATGTCACTTGCTATACACTAATAACATCCTTATATGGGCTACTAACTCGTTCCTCACCGAGTTTTTTTAAAAAGATGACCTTTTTAAGTGTGTTGAACCTCAAGTGAGCTCTGATACCACGCTGCGAGGGCCACACTACCTCGACTAGCCCAGATCACGCTGAGGAGTGCTGCGTTGCACAGCACCAGATAACACACGTAAAAAGTACAATGCGGAAGCAAAGTTTTATTACATAAAAGAGTTTATAAACATGTTTACGACAAAATATGTTCAGTTGACACTCACGGGCGTAACTACGCAAAAGAGTCCACGTTCAGCCCGTGAACGTGTTCTCACTAGCACACACACACACTAACACGGCGGCGTGCACGACTCCCATTCAACGGGGTTGCCCTCTTGGGGGGTCCGTCTCCTCCTCGGGAGTCTCCTCCTCATAACACTCTGCAAAAGCTTCAAACACAAGCAATGAGCACGATGGCTCAGCAAGACTCACCCATCTTTCCTGTACATGAAACTTCTACATGCTGGATTACAGTGTAAATTGGAATGTAAGTTGCAAAGGACACGCCAAAATAGTTGAACCTTACTTTCAAGTTTTAGCAGCAAGTTGTGGAGAACCTCACGCTAAGACACATGAGAGAGCCGCAATCAAACAAGAAACGCATTTCTCTCATGTGCTTTGCCCAGGGTTAAAAATAACTTTAATTTGCTCTAAACTATAACAAATTATTAACAACCAAGGTATAGCTTTCAATCAGCAACTTTTTAACATGACTCTAGCCTGTTCTTTCTACGTCACGGTACAGTGAACAAGTGGTACACTGACTGTGAGGGACGGCGATTATAATCATTTTACACCTGCAGGGTACCCGATAACCAATCACGTACGCTCGTACTCGATGTTGCCTACAGCAACCATCACGGACGGCGTACGCGACTACCTTTCATCCGTCAGCCAAATGATGAATCGGTCCCATTGTCCCGAGCAAGAGGTCTCTGCGCGTGCATCTGCAGTGCTGCAGCTGATTTACACCTCAAGCTCTCAGCCTACCCTCTCAACGACGAGCTATGCCTCAACACCTAGCTACCCGAATTACATCGGTTTCCCGGTTCCCATATATCCGGTAGGTCTTCGGTACTGTTCTAGCTTGTTCAACAGGCGCGCACACAGATCGGTCTTCAATCGACACAAGCGGAGCTATGGCACCCAGGCCCCAACGTCCTGCTGCCCTTACTCTCCGCTCGGTCTCAATTTTTCTTGTCATGTGTTCCATTTGCTATCTCTAACCGAGTGGTGTGCCTCTAGCCTATTCTTGCGAGCAGTTCCAACTACTCGTCTTGTAACGAATCCTACACTATCTTAGCATTGCAGTGGCTAATCAAGGTTTAAAAACCTAAGCCGAAAACCGCTGTTTTGATGGCTATGCATTTGGATTTTCAATCAAGACTCTAATGCATAATCAAAGTGGATACTCAAAGTAAGTTCCCAAAACAATAAAATTTATAAAATGGCTAATGCAAACTGGAGGTTGCCTTGCTGATGTTGGTCGTAGGCTAGCTATTCCTCCGGAGTTATTGACACGACCCCACTGGTCCTGTCGAGCCAGGATCACGCTGAGGGGTGCTGCATTGCACAGCACCGTATAACACACGTCAAAGGTACAAGCGGAAGCGGAAGCTTTATTACATAAACAAGTTTATTAACATGTTTACATCAAAATAAGTTTAGTCCACACTCGCGGGCGTAGACTAAGCATCAAGTGCACGTTCAGCCCTCGAACGTGTCCTTGCTAGCACACACGCACACTAACTCTGCGGCGTGCACGACTCCCACTCGACGGGGTTCCCTTCCTGGGGTTCCGTCTCCTCTTCGGGAGTCCCTTCCTCATAGAACCCTGCAAAAGCTTCGAACACAAGCAGTGAGCACGAAGGCTCAGCAAGTCTGACCCGTCTCACCTAAACATGGAACTTCTACATGAGGGCGATGGGTTGCATGAGGTAAAAATCATTTGCAAGGACTCGCCTAATTAGTAGAACCTTACTTTCAAGTTTTAGCAGCAGGTTGTGGAGAACTTTATGCTAAGGCACATGAGAGAGCCGCAATCAAACAAGAAACGCATTTCTCTCATGTACTTTGCCCAAAGTTGAAAAGAACTTTAGTTAGCACTAAGCTACAACATATCATTAACAATCAATATCCAACTTTCAATCAGCAACATTTTAACATGTAACTAGCCTGTTCTTTCTACGTCACGGTACAGTGAACAAGTGGTACTCACTGACCGCGAGGGACGGCGATTATAATCGATTTACACCTGCAGGGTTACCCGAACAACCCGTCACGTACGCCCGTACTCGATGTTGCCTACAACAACCATCACGGACGCCGTACGCGACTACCTTTCACCCGTTAGCCAAATATTGAACCGGTCCCATCGTCCCGAGCAAGAGGTCCCTGCACGCGCATCTCTGTGCCGCCAGCTGATTTACACCTCGAGCTCTCAACCTACCCTCTGAACGACGGGCAATGCCTCAACACCCAGCTACCCGAGTTACATCAGTTTCCCGGTTCCCATATAGCCGGTAGGTCTTCGGTACTGTTCTAGCTTGTTCAACAGGCCCGCACACGGCTCGGTCCTCAATCGACACAAGCGGAGCTACAGCACACAGGCCCCAAAGTCCTGCTGCCCTTACTCTCCGCTCGGTCTCATTTTCTTGCCATGTGTTTCATGTGCTATCTCTACCCGAGCAATGTGCCTCTAGCCTATTCTCGCGAGTAGTTCCAACTACTCGACTTGTACCGAATCCTACTCTATCCTAGCAATGCAGTGGCTAACGGGGTTTTCAATCCTAAACCCAACCCGTGGTTTTCTTGGCTATGCAGTTGGATTTCCAAACAAGACTCTAATGCACAGAACAAAGGAAACAAGTATGTGCTCAAAACAATAAAAATTTGTAAAAAGGTTAATGCAAACAGGGGCTTGCCTTGCTGCTCTTGGTCGTAGGCTAGCTGTTCCTCCGGAGTAACGAAGTCTAGGACTTCGGGTTCCTCCTCGACCTTAGCGACTACATGATAAGAATAATGTATGTATCAATTTAGATGCCTTTGTATTCACTTTGAAGTTGTGAAGCCTATAACCCTTACTAGACAGACCTAATGACTGTGAAACTTTTACTGTGGCTTGGTTACAACCTAAACAAAGACTTGGTCAAGTTTTAGTTGCAGCAAAGCTCATTTGAGCCCTCCACAAATAATTATGTCCTTGACCTTAATTGGGACCCTTAGGGTGTTCTAGGGATTTTCATGAGACAAACTATGACTTTCTGAAAACTAGATTTTCAGAGGGTTCTAATGGAGTTGGTCTCACTTAATTTGGAAGTCTCTAACTAAAGATATGAGCTAAACAATTTCAGAGAAAATCCTGAAAATGTTTCTGAACATTTTCTATTTTCTCTGGAACAGTTTTACTAATCACACCATTAGGTGGACTAAATGAGCTCAAATGGATCTGAAATTTTTATGGTAGTTCAAGGATATTTTGGTGAACATCTCAGCAAAATTTCAGGATTTTCCTCCAAAGGATTCTCCAGTTAAAATTCCTAACAGTTTAAACTTTGAGGAATTAATTCTGGAGAATTAAGGAATTTCATGAAGTGACACTTGATTTTCTGGAAAGTACTCAGAGAGCTGAATCCAGCAAAATTTGGTTCACTCAATTTGGAGCTTTCTAGCCAAAGTTATAAGGATTTGAAGTTTGAAGGAAATCTGAAAATCGGGGAAAAGTTTAAACTCGCGCGTGGGCCCAGGGACACGCGTCGCACGCCGAAGCGACAGCACACCGCGGCCCACAAGGATTTTGCGCGCCAGCACACCCGATCCCGGCCGCAGCCGGATCCCGATTTAAAATATCGGCCGCTGACAGCTGGGGTCCACCCCCTTCTTCAACCTCGCGACACCCGCGCTCCGCCGCCGAGGGACCTCGCCGGAGAGCTCGCCGCTGGCTGCTGTACCGCTCCAAACTTCTTGATTCTGGCCGCCCCTGCCTAATTTTACTTGGGGAACATGATCCGAGGGTCAGCTGCTCATGACAACGGCCGGAGCATGGTCGGCGACGAGCCGCCATATCGGAACGACTTCGGCCATGTCGGCTGACGCTCCTAGTGCCTCAGCTACTTGGGAAATCGGTCGGGGAGCATCAGTGGACCTCAGAGAAGGTCGACATGAACTCGGAGCAGCTCGGGGAAGGCCCGAAATAGGTCCTCACCGTGCGCCCGATACCCCCCGTGCGTTCCGCCATTAGTAGACCTTGAATTACGCCGGGCACAGAAGTTCTCCGGCCCAGAGTTGTGAAGGCAACTTGTGCGTCACCGTGTCTAGTTCGTGTGGGAGTGGCCTGAGGCCCTCTAATCCTTTCTAGAGCACGAATTAAACAGAATCGTACCCGAAGGTCGTTCTGCACACAGAAAGGGGAAAAGTGGAAATTCGCCGCCGGTGAGCAACCACTCGAGCTGTGGCTCGGGGGTGAGCAGCACCGGTCACTTGCGCGTCCAAGGGTGCCTTGGCTCGGGCGTGACAACGCCCAGGTTGGGCTGTCCACGAGAGCCCGAGGTGCGGCGGTTTCCAGTTCCGAGTTTGATCTTTCGGCACAGCCGATATCACTCGGTTTCAATCGATTTCTATCAATGGGAAGGATGGAGGATGGTTGCTAGTACCTTGCTGGGACCTTGGAATGGAAAGAGGGAGCTGCGATCGGCTTGATCAAGCAGGAACTCGAGCGCTAGTGATGGCAGTGGGAAAAGCAGTCGCGCATGCCGGTAGCTCGGGGAAATGGTGACTGAAGCACGCCGGGGGGGGAATAAATAGCCCGGCCGGCTGGTCTCCGGCTTGGGGCACGCAGCAGGAGCTGGCGCCGGCTGCCCCCTTCGGTGGCGCGCGCGCACAGCAGCCGGGAACCGACTGAACTGTGTTTCAGTCGGTTTGCTTTGAGGCTGAGGCTGACATGTGGGTCCCACTTCTCTTTTAACCTCTGAAATTTATTCCTAACAGCTGTGGTAAACAGTGAACCCTATTCTACCCTTGGCAATTCAAATTATTCACCCAAGAGCCATTTGAATTGATCAAAGTTCAAATGAGGTTTGGTTTGAATGAATTTCAGCACAAGTGCAGTTTGAAATTCAAATAAAGTTTGAATTTCTCCCCCTTAGCTCATGTCAAGATCAACTCCAAATGGAGTGAAAATTGGTGTGTGAGCTCACAAAAATGTGCTGAGCAAGAATATGCCTTCCACTTTTAAATTCAGTGGGTGAAAACAGTTTGAATTTGAATATGGTTTCAAACTGCCCTCTTCCTAACTATACCCAAAATGACCTCAAAAAGGTTTTGAATTTGGGTGGAACTTGGCATGGACATCCTTAGCAAAGTGTAGGAGTTTTCATATGTCCAGCCCATCTATATCACATGTGGGAAGTACCACTTTTGCAATGTGTGAGTTTGTTCCCTAATGAGCATGTTGATAATTGTTACTTGCTCTTTATTTGTGTTCATCATTCTTCCTCAAATGAGGTGTGTGGTGTGGTGATGAACACTGCAAATGAGTGTCAAAAACTGAGGCCCTTACATTCCTCCCCCCTTAAAAGAATCTCGTCCCGAGATTATAAGGTGAAATGAGAGAGAGGACGGTGGAAAATTACCGAATATGCGACGTGAAAAAGTCGGGGTAGTTAGTGCGAAGGAATTCTTCGCTCTCCCATGTCGCTTCGTCCATGGAGTGATTACTCCATAGAACCTTGTAGAACCACAACGTACGGTTGCGTGTGGTTCGGGCCTTTTCATCAATAATCTGCACCGGTTCCTCCCGATAGGTGAGATCCGGTTGCAGTTCTTCAATGTCTTCCAGCTGAATGGTAGTTGATAGCTTGAGACACTTCCTCAGCTGGGAAATGTGAAAGACGTCGTGCACACCGGAAAGTGCTTCTGGTAATCTTAGCCGGTATGCCACCGATCCACATCTTTCGGTAATCTGGAATGGACCGATGAATCGGGGTGCCAACTTTCCCCTCACCCCAAATCTGTTTACGCCCTTCATTGGAGACACTCGTAGATATACGTGGTCTCCAGCTTCGAATTGTAACGGACGCCTTCTCCGGTCCGCATACTGTTTCTGTCGGGATTGAGCGGCTTTTAGGTTCGCTTGAATTAATCGAACCTTTTCTTCCGCGTTGTTGACAAGATCATTTCCGAAGGTAACCCTCTCGCCAGACTCACACCAATTCAATGGTGTGCGGCATTTTCTCCCGTATAGCGCCTCGTAGGGCGCCATCTTGATGCTGGCTTGGTACCCATTGTTGTACGAGAACTCGGCTAACGGCAAGTGATCATCCCAATTCTTGCCGTGGTCGATAGCGCAAGCTCGTAGCATGTCTTCTAAGATTTGATTTACCCGCTCCGTTTGCCCATCCGTCTGCGGGTGGTAGGCTGAACTACGGATCAGCTTCGTCCCCAAGGCAGCGTGGAGCTGCTCCCAAAAACGGGACACAAATAAAGTGCCCCGGTCCAATACGATGGTACGGGGTACGCCGTATAAGCATAGGATCCGTGAGATGTACAGTTCAGCGTACTTCTTGGCGTTGTAGTTGGTGTTGACCGGGATGAAATGGGCAACTTTGGTGAGCCGATCGACGATCACCCACACAGAATCATGTTTCTGTAAGGTGGTGGGTAAACCGACGATGAAATCCATGCTCACGTCCTCCCACTTCCAGGCGGAAATGCCCAGTGGTTGCAGCAGTCCCGGTTTCCGCATGTGGTCTGCCTTCACCCTTCGACATGTATCACACTCGGACACGTATTTTGCAGTCTCTCGCTTCATCCGTGTCCACCAAAACTTTCTCCTGAGTTCTTGATACATTTTGTTGCTGCCGGGGTGAATAGAAAACTTTGATAAGTGGGCCTCATCAAAGATTTTCTTCCGTAACTCTGGGTTTCGGGGTACGACGATCCGGTCCTTGAACCATAGGACGCCGTCTCCGTCCTTCCGAAAACATTTCAACTCCCCACTGTCTACACGTCTCCGCAAATGCGACATGCCCTTGTCATTCTTCTGGGCTGCCGCTATCTCTCCACGGATGGTGGGGATCAAAGCTAGGTTGTAGAGAGCTCCATGTGGAATCACATGTAGTGGTGGTTCGTTCTCTTCCAACGGTGTGATGGTCAGATTATTGACGTGTGACTTGCGGCTTAGTGCGTCCGCCACAACGTTTGCCTTGCCCGGATGATAATGGATCTCTATCTCGTAATCCTTTATCAGTTCTAACCATCTTCGTTGCCTCATGTTCAGCTCCTTCTGAGTGAATATGTACTTGAGGCTTTTGTGGTCGGTATATAAATGTACGAGGTTACCGAGTAGGTAGTGCCTCCACATTTTCAGTGCAAGTACCACGGCAGCGAGCTCCAAGTCGTGAGTTGGATAATTTTGCTCATGATTCCTAAGCTGCCGTGACCCATACGCGACCACCCTTCGGTCTTGCATCAGCATACATCCGAGCCCAATGCCGGATGCATCGCAGTACACATCGAACGGTTTTGTTGTGTCTGGCTGCGCCAAAACCGGTGCTGATGTCAGGTGCTTGACTAAAGCCTTGAATGCTGCTTCACATGCTGGACTCCAAACATATTTGGTAGCCTTCTTCAGCAGCTCTGTCATTGGCTTGGCAATCTTCGAGAAGTTCGGAATGAACCTCCGATAATATCCCGCGAGTCCGAGGAAACTCCGTACCTCATGAACAGTTCTCGGGGATTTCCAATTCAGCACTTGCGTGATCTTGCTCGGGTCCACAGCGATACCCTCCGCTGAGATGATATGCCCGAGGAAAGGCACTTGCGATATCCAAAACTCGCATTTGCTGAACTTTGCGTATAACTTGTGATCCCGCAGCCGTTGCAAGACTATACGCAGATGTTTCTTGTGATCTTCCTCCGACTTGGAATATACCAGGATGTCGTCGATGAAGACCACGACAAACTTGTCCAGCTCCGGCATGAACACCGAGTTCATTAAGTACATGAAGTGAGCTGGAGCATTGGTGAGGCCAAAGGACATGACCAGGTACTCATAAAGTCCGTACCTTGTCGAGAAGGCTGTCTTTGGAATGTCCTCCGCCCTTATCTTAATCTGATGGTACCCGGATCTTAAATCCATCTTGGAAAAGATCTTTGCTTCGACCAACTGATCAAACAACATGTCGATCCGTGGCAACGGGTACTTGTTCTTGATGGTTACGGCATTTAATGGACGGTAGTCCACGCAAAGCCGCAACGTTTCATCCTTCTTTTTGACAAATAATGCCGAACAGCCCCATGGCGAGGAGCTCGGCCTAATAAAACCCTTCTCCAGAAGGTCCGTGAGCTGAATCTTCAGTTCCGCCAACTCCTTGGGCGCCATCTTGTACGGCCTTCGGGATATTGGCATGGTTCCCGGTGCAAGTTCAATCTTGAACTCCACCTCTCTATCGGGTGGCATCCCCGGCAAATCATCCGGGAATACATCAGGGAACTCTCGGACCACTGGAGTGTCTTCCAATCTGATGGTTGTGGCTTGATAGACACTTGGAAGTTTTATCTCTGGACTGTCCAGAAATAATGAGTGAGAACCGTGCACTTCTGAGTTTAAGTGCACGACTCGGAGGACGGTGTCTAAAACAGCGCCGTGGCGGGTTAACCACGACATCCCTAGGATGACATCGACCTTCTGTCCCTCTAAGATAATGAGAGACGTGGGGTACACTCTACCCGCTAAGCATAATGGTGCTTTGGAGACCATTACGCTTGCTGAAATCTTCCCACCCGGTGAACAAATTAAATATGGACTATCGGTGGGTAGTATTGGCAAGCTGTGTTTAGCAATGAAAGCTTGGCTAATAAAATTATGCGTGGCGCCTGAATCAAATAGTATTATAGCGGAATGCTGGTGGAGTTGGAACATACCCGCAAGGATTGGCTCGCCCTCCGGCACGTCCTCAATGGCAAGCTGGTGGACAGTGCCGGGCCTAGGGTTCGCCCGCCGCGCATTAGTAGGGTTCCGGGGTTGATTCCTCCCCGGAAACTGTGGTGCCACTCCGCCGCCTTGCCTCTCCGGGCAACTGCTTGCGAAGTGTCCTAGACGGCCACACTTGTAACACGTGGCCGCTGCGGGTGGAGTATTTGGTGGACGAAAGCCCGGCATGCGTTGCGAAGGTGCAAACGCACGCGGCATCGTCCGCTGCTGCTGTTGTTGTTGCGGTGGTGCTGGCAGTACCGGCCGGAATGCCGGTGAAGAGTACGACCGACTGCGGAACGGCATCGACCGCTGTGGTGGTTGCCAGCGTGGACCTGATGGTGGGCGATTCACCATCCGAAACTTTTGAGAAGGACCGCCTCCTTCTCCACTGCTCTGCGGCGCGCTTCGCTTTCGCTCTGCCGCCGCCAACTCCTTGCCGGAGTCCTCTTGAACAATCGCAGCATCAATTATGTCGTTGAGGCTGCCGCGATTGAACATCGCCAGCTTGTCCTTCAGGAGCGGGTTAAGCCCCTGGTAAAAGTGGTCCCGCCGCTTCTCGTCCGTATCTGCGTGATATGACGCGTAGAGCGCGAGATCGTTGAACGCTCTGGAGTACTCCAGCGCGTTCCGGCTCCCTTGTTGCAGGTGTAGGAATTCCTGCGTCTTTCTCTTCATCAAACCGGGCGGTATATGATAGGCCCTGAAGGCCGTCCGGAACTCCGCCCAGGTCATCACTCGGTCGGTGGGCTGTGAAGCACAGAAGTTGGCCCACCACGCGCTCGCGGATCCTTGGAGCTGCTGGACCGCGAACTGAGTCTTGCGCTGCTCGCTGATTTGGAGCAGCCCGAACTTCATCTCTATGGCGCGGAGCCAGTTGTCCGCGTCAAGTGGTTCATCCGCCCTTGAGAATACAGGGGGATGAGTCGCCAGGAAGTCGGAGTAGGAGCTCTGTTGGCGCTCCTCGCGATCTTGACGTCTCTCCGGGCGAGACGTATTCGCAATTAACGTTTGCAGCAGCTCTGTATGCTGCTGATGTGAACCCGCCATTGCCGCGACAATGTCGGCCAATGTAACCGTTGGCAGTGGCGGTGGCGGTGTTTGCTGTTGCTGTTGCTGCTGCTGTCCCGAGGAGTCCTCGGGAGGTGGTTGGGAGGTCTCTCCCCCTTGGCTAGTACCTCCAACATCGGGGTTGGCACGAGTACGCGTCATTCTGAAATTCAACACAGCAGCAATTAGCACATGTCTTACTCAAAATTCCATAAACAGGAGTAAGTATTGAAGTGACGCATGATTAACTTGCACAACATTCACATATATTGATAAAGCATAAACTTTATACAAGATACATTATTCTCGGATCTCCGAGAAGTCGTGCTCATGTCGTCACTACCTATACATACGCTACTGTCTACACGACATGTCACTGATTACAAAAGTTGGGTTACGCTACCCTAGCTGCCCTACTTGGCAACCGTAACCCCCTACTCGGAGTAGAGCTCGACCTCCTGTGGGTCGTCCTCCTCCGGTACTTCTGCTGGTGGCTCTGGATCTACCACCTCTTCCCCCATTCCGGGTTCTTCCATTGCTGGAAGACCCAAGACCACCGGTATGCCCAACACCGGGGGCACGAGGTCCTGCAATGCATGCACCTCGTCCATAGCCTGGTTGTAGTCCTCTTCCCAGCCTTGTCCTTCCTCGATGGCGTCGTCCCGCTCTTGAGCAAGGTCCTCATTCTGCTGGGTTAGGGTCTGCACCAGCTCTTGCAACGCCGCGATGTCAACACGGCCCTTCTTCTTTACCTTCTTCAGACGACGCAACTGTTTGTGTTGTTCATTCAGTCGCTTGATCGTCGGAAGGAGCACATTGCGGAGTGCACTGTGAGCACCCTCGAAATGATCTCCACGGCTTGTGCTCTCCTTGAGCTTGGTGGCGAGATGCTCCGTATGAACAGCTTGGCTGTCCATCACAGTGTTTCCCGCCCTCATTTGGAGACTGAGATTTGCCTCCGCGGGGTTGTACCTTGGGCAACTCGGGTCTGTTGCCTCCAGGTACCTTTCTTCCCACACATGTTGAGCTCGCCCCTCCACCGGAACGAGTGCGTATGGTGTGCCCTCCATGGCCTGCACGTGTAGTTGGCAGAAGCGTGACATGGTGTCACGGGCTGCCACTTGCCACATCCCTTCCGGTTGCCTTCCTCTCACCGTGACGGTGAATGGCACCCAACCGGGTGGCGTAGGTCCTGCGGGAACCTCGACATGGATCATCCACGTCTTGCTCCCCTCTTCGCCTTCCTCCTTGGCGAAGTATTGCGGCATCTGGTTATACCCGAAATATTGGAGCATTTGCCCCAATGCTTCCGGGTAGCCGCTACGGTCAGAACAGTGGGAAACTACCCACCCGTTCTCCAACCGTTTATCTGCTGCCATCTGTAAAAATATATTTGAGAAATGTCAAATATTTATTTAAACAGTAAACCATTGAGTTATAACATAAGATATGTCATTGAACCCATAACACTTGGAAACATAGTTCAAATTTTTAAACAAATTTGACTGCTGATCTGCTGTCACCATGACAGCCCTGACCAGTTTCCATATCAATATGATTTAGGCCAGGTTAAAAGCAAAACCAATCCTGGAGCTCAACATCAAAGTTAAAGTTAACTTCAATAGCTTTCCAGAAAGTATTTGGTTGGCCTAAGATCTGCTCTGGTTCAAAAGTTATGAGATGTCAAAGTTAACAGAATTTCTGGAAACAATTGGACAGCACCTCCCTGCTTTAGGTACTGATTTGATCCAAGAATCCCAGTTAATTCTGTTCCTAATCTGACAAAACTTTCTGTTACAAAGTTGTAACCCATCTCATAAGCTTTCCAGAACTACCTCATTTTCTATTTTTGGATTTTTATGCAGGAAGTTATGCTTAATTTACAGAGAGTCTACGGAGAGTCTTTGCTCCGTCCTGTTTTCTGGACAGTTTCAACTCTGCTGCATTTTTCGGGTGGTTAAGGGACGAAACACCTCTGGAACTCAACAGAAAAGTTGTAAAGCTCCTCCAAAGCTTTCCAGAAATGTATCATGCGACATCAACCTCGAAAGAACTCAACCTCTAACCTCTGATTAACTTCAGCCTTAATTTAGCTGGAAACAGAGTGCCCTGTCCTTACCATCCTATAAGTTGAAAGCTTGTTAACTTTGAATATCCTGTTCAAGGGAAGGAGTTACATCAAGTTTTACTACTTTGGATCAAAACCTTCAAATTTTTAAATGAAGTTGTTCATTTTGTTGGGTGTGACGTCGAGGCGTCACCAGATTATGTCGGTACTACGTCCTCACAAAGGAAAAACCTATACCGGACTTAGCCGGCGTCGTTAGTTTAGTGGCACTACTCGTCACTCGCACACGGATACTACACGTCTATCGTTTCGTGGTAAGGCTACCTGCAGAAATTCAACCAATCATCAGACTCGGCTGCACACCGAGCCCGGAATCCATACAGTTGGTACATCCGGCCGTCATCACTCGCCCGGATGTTCTCAAGCCAAACACGCCTTGAGTTACGTGTTCACGTTTCAGACCACGTGACGGGGTCTCCCATGTTGCACCACGCACGCCAGGGACAGACGTTGCTCGAATACCCCAAACGACATGAAGAGTCGTAGAGGATATCAAAGCGGGTCGGGTTACCTGCCACCCGTGGGGCTCCACCCTTCAGCTTGTGCGCACTGGTGGACAGCGCTTACGTGCACCCCCCAAGACATGAACGTCCCGAGATGCACGATTTTCCGACATAACAAATAGGTTAATATGCCACTTTCTATATGCTAATAACATCCTTATACGGGCTACTAACTCGTTCCTCACTGGATTTTTGAAAAAGAAGACCTTTGTACTGTGTTAAACCTCAAGCGAGCTCTGATACCACGCTGACACGACCCCACTGGTCCTGTCGAGCCAGGATCACGCTGAGGGGTGCTGCATTGCACAGCACCGTATAACACACGTCAAAGGTACAAGCGGAAGCGGAAGCTTTATTACATAAACAAGTTTATTAAAATGTTTACATCAAAATAAGTTTAGTCCACACTCGCGGGCGTAGACTAAGCATCAAGTGCACGTTCAGCCCTCGAACGTGTCCTTGCTAGCACACACGCACACTAACTCTGCGGCGTGCACGACTCCCACTCGACGGGGTTCCCTTCCTGGGGTTCCGTCTCCTCTTCGGGAGTCCCTTCCTCATAGAACCCTGCAAAAGCTTCGAACACAAGCAGTGAGCACGAAGGCTCAGCAAGTCTGACCCGTCTCACCTAAACATGGAACTTCTACATGAGGGCGATGGATTGCATGAGGTAAAAATCATTTGCAAGGACTCGCCTAATTAGTAGAACCTTACTTTCAAGTTTTAGCAGCAGGTTGTGGAGAACTTTATGCTAAGGCACATGAGAGAGCCGCAATCAAACAAGAAACGCATTTCTCTCATGTACTTTGCCCAAAGTTGAAAAGAACTTTAGTTAGCACTAAGCTACAACATATCATTAACAATCAATATCCAACTTTCAATCAGCAACATTTTAACATGTAACTAGCCTGTTCTTTCTACGTCACGGTACAGTGAACAAGTGGTACTCACTGACCGCGAGGGACGGCGATTATAATCGATTTACACCTGCAGGGTTACCCGAACAACCCGTCACGTACGCCCGTACTCGATGTTGCCTACAACAACCATCACGGACGCCGTACGCGACTACCTTTCACCCGTTAGCCAAATATTGAACCGGTCCCATCGTCCCGAGCAAGAGGTCCCTGCACGCGCATCTCTGTGCCGCCAGCTGATTTACACCTCGAGCTCTCAACCTACCCTCTGAACGACGGGCAATGCCTCAACACCCAGCTACCCGAGTTACATCAGTTTCCCGGTTCCCATATAGCCGGTAGGTCTTCGGTACTGTTCTAGCTTGTTCAACAGGCCCGCACACGGCTCGGTCCTCAATCGACACAAGCGGAGCTACAGCACACAGGCCCCAAAGTCCTGCTGCCCTTACTCTCCGCTCGGTCTCATTTTCTTGCCATGTGTTTCATGTGCTATCTCTACCCGAGCAATGTGCCTCTAGCCTATTCTCGCGAGTAGTTCCAACTACTCGACTTGTACCGAATCCTACTCTATCCTAGCAATGCAGTGGCTAACGGGGTTTTCAATCCTAAACCCAACCCGTGGTTTTCTTGGCTATGCAGTTGGATTTCCAAACAAGACTCTAATGCACAGAACAAAGGAAACAAGTATGTGCTCAAAACAATAAAAATTTGTAAAAAGGTTAATGCAAACCGGGGCTTGCCTTGCTGCTCTTGGTCGTAGGCTAGCTGTTCCTCCGGAGTAACAAAGTCTAGGACTTCGGGTTCCTCCTCGACCTTAGCGACTACATGATAAGAATAATGTATGTATCAATTTAGATGCCTTTGTATTCACTTTGAAGTTGTGAAGCCTATAACCCTTACTAGACAGACCTAATGACTGTGAAACTTTTACTGTGGCTTGGTTACAACCTAAACAAAGACTTGGTCAAGTTTTAGTTGCAGCAAAGCTCATTTGAGCCCTCCACAAATAATTATGTCCTTGACCTTAATTGGGACCCTTAGGGTGTTCTAGGGATTTTCATGAGACAAACTATGACTTTCTGAAAACTAGATTTTCAGAGGGTTCTAATGGAGTTGGTCTCACTTAATTTGGAAGTCTCTAACTAAAGATATGAGCTAAACAATTTCAGAGAAAATCCTGAAAATGTTTCTGAACATTTTCTATTTTCTCTGGAACAGTTTTACTAATCACACCATTAGGTGGACTAAATGAGCTCAAATGGATCTGAAATTTTTATGGTAGTTCAAGGATATTTTGGTGAACATCTCAGCAAAATTTCAGGATTTTCCTCCAAAGGATTCTCCAGTTAAAATTCCTAACAGTTTAAACTTTGAGGAATTAATTCTGGAGAATTAAGGAATTTCATGAAGTGACACTTGATTTTCTGGAAAGTACTCAGAGAGCTGAATCCAGCAAAATTTGGTTCACTCAATTTGGAGCTTTCTAGCCAAAGTTATAAGGATTTGAAGTTTGAAGGAAATCTGAAAATCGGGGAAAAGTTTAAACTCGCGCGTGGGCCCAGGGACACGCGTCGCACGCCGAAGCGACAGCACACCGCGGCCCACAAGGATTTTGCGCGCCAGCACACCCGATCCCGGCCGCAGCCGGATCCCGATTTAAAATATCGGCCGCTGACAGCTGGGGTCCACCCCCTTCTTCAACCTCGCGACACCCGCGCTCCGCCGCCGAGGGACCTCGCCGGAGAGCTCGCCGCTGGCTGCTGTACCGCTCCAAACTTCTTGATTCTGGCCGCCCCTGCCTAATTTTACTTGGGGAACATGATCCGAGGGTCAGCTGCTCATGACAACGGCCGGAGCATGGTCGGCGACGAGCCGCCATATCGGAACGACTTCGGCCATGTCGGCTGACGCTCCTAGTGCCTCAGCTACTTGGGAAATCGGTCGGGGAGCATCAGTGGACCTCAGAGAAGGTCGACATGAACTCGGAGCAGCTCGGGGAAGGCCCGAAATAGGTCCTCACCGTGCGCCCGATACCCCCCGTGCGTTCCGCCATTAGTAGACCTTGAATTACGCCGGGCACAGAAGTTCTCCGGCCCAGAGTTGTGAAGGCAACTTGTGCGTCACCGTGTCTAGTTCGTGTGGGAGTGGCCTGAGGCCCTCTAATCCTTTCTAGAGCACGAATTAAACAGAATCGTACCCGAAGGTCGTTCTGCACACAGAAAGGGGAAAAGTGGAAATTCGCCGCCGGTGAGCAACCACTCGAGCTGTGGCTCGGGGGTGAGCAGCACCGGTCACTTGCGCGTCCAAGGGTGCCTTGGCTCGGGCGTGACAACGCCCAGGTTGGGCTGTCCACGAGAGCCCGAGGTGCGGCGGTTTCCAGTTCCGAGTTTGATCTTTCGGCACAGCCGATATCACTCGGTTTCAATCGATTTCTATCAATGGGAAGGATGGAGGATGGTTGCTAGTACCTTGCTGGGACCTTGGAATGGAAAGAGGGAGCTGCGATCGGCTTGATCAAGCAGGAACTCGAGCGCTAGTGATGGCAGTGGGAAAAGCAGTCGCGCATGCCGGTAGCTCGGGGAAATGGTGACTGAAGCACGCCGGGGGGGGGGGGAATAAATAGCCCGGCCGGCTGGTCTCCGGCTTGGGGCACGCAGCAGGAGCTGGCGCCGGCTGCCCCCTTCGGTGGCGCGCGCGCACAGCAGCCGGGAACCGACTGAACTGTGTTTCAGTCGGTTTGCTTTGAGGCTGAGGCTGACATGTGGGTCCCACTTCTCTTTTAACCTCTGAAATTTATTCCTAACAGCTGTGGTAAACAGTGAACCCTATTCTACCCTTGGCAATTCAAATTATTCACCCAAGAGCCATTTGAATTGATCAAAGTTCAAATGAGGTTTGGTTTGAATGAATTTCAGCACAAGTGCAGTTTGAAATTCAAATAAAGTTTGAATTTCTCCCCCTTAGCTCATGTCAAGATCAACTCCAAATGGAGTGAAAATTGGTGTGTGAGCTCACAAAAATGTGCTGAGCAAGAATATGCCTTCCACTTTTAAATTCAGTGGGTGAAAACAGTTTGAATTTGAATATGGTTTCAAACTGCCCTCTTCCTAACTATACCCAAAATGACCTCAAAAAGGTTTTGAATTTGGGTGGAACTTGGCATGGACATCCTTAGCAAAGTGTAGGAGTTTTCATATGTCCAGCCCATCTATATCACATGTGGGAAGTACCACTTTTGCAATGTGTGAGTTTGTTCCCTAATGAGCATGTTGATAATTGTTACTTGCTCTTTATTTGTGTTCATCATTCTTCCTCAAATGAGGTGTGTGGTGTGGTGATGAACACTGCAAATGAGTGTCAAAAACTGAGGCCCTTACAGTTATGAAGTCTAAGACTTCTGGCTCCTCCTCAACCTTAGCGACTACATGAGACAAATATATGTATATGTCAATTTGAATGCATTTGAATTTGAAGTTGATATTGTTAAGACTATAAGTACAGCTAGACAGGCCCAATGACTCTGAAATTTTTACGTTGGTTTGGATACAACCTAAACAGAAACTTCACCAAATTTCATTTGCTGCAAAGCTCATTTGAGCCCTCTATAAATAAATGTGAACTTGGCCTTAATTAGAGCTCTTAGGGTGATCTAAGGATTTTCATGGAGCAAGCCATGATTTTCTGGAAACTATATTTTCCAAAGGTTGATGGAATTGGTTTCACCTAATTTGAAGATTCCTATCCTATGATATGAGCTAAACAAGTTCAGAGAAAATCTGAAAAATGTTTCTGGACATTTTTTATTTTTCTGGAACAGTTTCATTAATCACACCATTGGGTGGATCAAATGAGCTCAAATGGGTCTGAAATTTTTATTGAAGCTCAGATATATTAATGTAAACATCCTGGCCAAATTTCAGAATTTTCCAACAAGGGATCGTCCAGTTAAAATTCTAAACAAATTAAATTTTGAAGAATTAATTCTGGAGAAATAATGGTTTTCATGAAGTGAAACTTAATTTGTTGGAAAGTACTCAGAGATCTGAATCCAACAAAATTTTGTTCACTCGATTTGGAGTTACCTAGCCAAAGTTATGTGTGTTTGAAATTTGAACTAAAAATAGAAATTCGGGAAACTTTTAAATCCCTGCCAGTGGGTCCCACGCACCTTGCTTCTTCTTCCTCGCGCCAAAAGCGCCCGACGGCGGCGGTCTCCGGCGAGACTCGCCGGAACCGAGTTCTCGGCCGCCTCTTGGGCCGAAACTTGCCGCCCTTCCATTTTCCGACCTCCTGAACTCAGATGTGGGCTCGCCGGCCGCCGGCGATGGCCGGAGACATGTGTGCACCGGCGACAGCACCCGCTTGGGTTTCGGCGAGGTCGGTTAGGCTTTGTCCTTCACCAAAGCTTCGGGTTTTTGGCTCTATAGCACCAGGGGACCACAATGAAGCTGGAAAAGGCAGCCAACCTCAGTGAAACGGCCGGCAACACCGAGCTCCACAGTGAACCGAGACCGTTTGTAAATGTCTCAAAAATGTATATAAATAAACCAAGGCTTGAGAGTCTAGGTGTTGCAAATTCATGAAAAATGGGACTTGCTAAAATTTTTCTACACGCAAAGTGTTACATGGATATTCATCAAAAAGAGGCTCACATGTTCATTTGAATGTGTTGAACCAATATGGACTTAAACATTTATTTGCATGAAGATTAAAAGTCAGATTTTCAAATTCAAAGTTCACCACAAATTGTGGCCAAATCTTTGAATATTCTTGCAGCCTATACTTTTGACTTGGAGGAAACTAGGGTGACAAACTTTTCATTTTAGAGTGGGCTAAAAAGGAGTTTAAGAGAAGCATATTTCAAATTCAAACTTAATTCAATTTGCAAGTCAAATTTAAACTGAATTCAGAGAATTAAAATCCTAGCCCACTTTTCAATCTCAGAACGTCAGAATTTCAGAGATTAACTTGATGATCTTGCGGGGAGGATAATGATGGTACGATATGGTTTACCGTATAGTGGTACCGCATAATATGAAACTCCGAAAGAAGATATTGGATGAAACCCACCTGTCGAAGTTTTCCATTCATCCCGGCAGTAACAAGATGTACCAAGATTTAAAACAAAAATTTTGGTGGATGAGGATAAAGCATGAAATTGCTAAATATGTATCCGAGTGTGATACGTGTAAAAGTCCCAAAACTTGTAAAGGGGAAACTTTAGTGATCAATAAAGTTGAGTTGAAATCCAAGAAAGGGGACATGCAAAAACTTTTGTTTAATCATATAAGTGTGGGCATGTGCAATAGGACATTAAATTCAGTTTGAACTAAAGGGTTCACTTCAAAGAGAAGAAGGCCATTTCCAAAAAGGAAATTCAAACTGTGGTTTAAGAAGTTGTATTTGCAATGGCCAACTCAAAAATCAGATGGCATATTTGAATTCTTCAGGTCCAAATTATGAGGAATACAAATTTTGAGAAAATTTGAAGGTGCTTTGATACGTATATCAAAGATACTTGTGAATTCCATTGAAATTTGAATTTCAAATTTGAAACTGAGGTAAAACTTGTCACATTGCCAAATGGATTTTTAATTTGAGTTACTCATAGCTGAAGTTGCAATGTGCCAAAATTTGGAGATATTTGGGAGAGGAAGTGGGTGGGACCCACTTGTCAATGAGAGGAGAAGACTTACACCCGAAGGAAAAACTTTCTGCTCTCTGTTTCCACTCGACCCTGGCGGCTACTGAACCGAGGGCGCCACCGAGGCAGCACCGCTGCCACCTCCCGAGCTGCTCAGGGATCGGTTTCTTTGCCCTTATCGCCTCCACCGAGAGCACAGCACTTCACATGACCGCCTCACACTGCTGCCATCGATTTCACGCGCCCTCCTCGCCGAGCTGCTGCCGCAAGGAAGAAAACGCGCGGTTCATCGGCGCCCAGCCAGCCCAAAGAGTCGCACACCGAGCTGTACCCCCCTACAGCACCGTCGGACCTCCCTCAGCGTGGCCTAAGCGAAAACCGGGCGCTAGCTCCACGGGAACCTCGGCGTCGAGCTCAGCTTTCCTCCACCGCACCGAGGAAAGTCGCCACGACAAGATCACGTCGCCCAGCCGCCACAGAGCTTCTCCCACCAAGCTGCAAAAGCAAAAAGGTGCGCCTGTAACTCTTATTGCTTCACAGCAACGCTGGCAGCTTGTCACAAACCGTGCTCACCGGAATTTGGTTTTTCCCGCGGACATGCAATATGAACCGTGAGTAGGAAATCGGGAAATTAGGGCGACACGGTGCACCACTCATCACCATACCTAGAAACCAAGTGGTAGACGTCCGTGCGGGCACGTGGGGTCAAGAACTAGGAAGAACCGTCGAGGAAACCTTCGGTTCTTCGAGTTTTTTGAATTTTCACCGAAACCAACCTAGGTCGCACGGTGAACCCCTAGTTGCCGACGTTTCTCATGATATCAGTGCCTTGGACGTTGCTCCCTAGGTCGTGGCAATGCTGTAGGAGCTAACCGAAGCAAGGTTGGAGCATTACAGCTTCTTCGCGACGTCGCCGGAGATACCGCAGCCACTGTCGCCGTCGCGCCTACGGTTCTGGCATCTTCGATCCAAGGTAAGGCCAGTAATGTGTTCCTCGCACAAGAATCTGTAGTGGCGGCGAAAATCAGCAAGTTCTGAGGACCGGAACCCCCTCCCGGCGAGCCCGGCGGCGCGCGGGCGCGGGCAGCCGGAGGTTGAAGACGAC
Organism: Neostapfia colusana; assembly: GCA_030760725.1. Lineage (NCBI taxonomy): Eukaryota > Viridiplantae > Streptophyta > Magnoliopsida > Poales > Poaceae > Neostapfia > Neostapfia colusana. The sequence continues at coordinate 22,656,038 of JASWHV010000019.1, read as the reverse complement.
CGGGCGGTCCTGCGTGTCAGTGGCGAAAAGTTTTAATTCTGATCGGCTGCGGCTCCAGGATCCCCTGTGGCGATGCAGGAAGGGTTCTGTGGCCCCGTGTGGCTCAGCTCCAGCAGTTGACACGTGTGTGATGGACCCACGGTCAGAGTTTGAACATTTCCCAATTTATTTGGATTTCCAGATTCAGTTCAAACTTTAGAACCTCATAACTTTTGCTAGGAAGCTCCAAATTTAGTGATTCAAATTGGGTTGGATTCAGGATGAAAATATATATCCAAATATGCAACCCAATTTGCATGAAAACAGACAGAAAAGTCTGGGGAACTCTTTAAAGCTTTTCAGCAAAAGAATTTTAGAGGGAGTTTGGTTCATCCAAAAATCCTCAAATTTTGCCAGAATATTCTATAGGCTATTAGTGAACTCCTGTAAATGTTTCAGCTCATTTGGAGTTGATTTACTTGGGATAATTTGGGTTTCCAGTTTCTGTTTTCAAATGAATACAGAAACAATTTCAGAGAATTTCCAAAATTTGGAAATTCAGTTCTGGGCAGTCCTTAGCTCCAAAAATCCTAAGAAAATTCATGCATGCTCCCTGAGATATGTTTGAAATTGTGGTTCACTTGAATTTGCATGAAAGTGCAAATTTATTCAGAATTGACTCCTTTTTGCCTAAATGCTTAGGGAATTTGTTCTGGGTGATCTACTTATTGAAATATTCTGAATTTGGTCCAGATGACTTTCTTGTGACAAAGAACTCACAATAAAATTTTCAGCTCCATTGGAGTCCTGGATCAGTACTGTCCTGTTTAACCTTATAGATGATCAACACCACCCAAGTGATGAACCCCACTTATCACTTGAGCATAGTACTTTAACCCAAACCCAAACCACTAGCACCAGTGTCATTTTAAATTCTTAAACAGGGTTCAGTTTTAAACTTGTCTTTAGAACTTGTTAGCAAAAGTTTTATAATTAAACATGTATGCTTATTCATAACGTGTAGTGATTAAACGTGGAAAAGTGAAGGAGGAGTTATGCGTGAATCAAGGAACAAGAAGAGCAGGGATTAAGCTTCAAGTCATCAGCAACTAACTTTATATTATCTGACTTTAGTCACCTGCAAAACCAAGGCAAGCTCCGGTTTGCATTTAAGATGTTTTATAAAGTTTTAATTTGCTCACAATTATGGTTAGGGATTGTATGTGCATTAGGTCAAGGAGTTTTTATACTCCACTTGCATGACCAAAAAGAACCCTGGTGTCGAGGGTAGAAAGGTGTCATCGCTATAGAATAAGGCCGTGGTAAATAGGCTAGGACATCCGGTAGAAGACGAGTAGTTGGAATCTACTCGCGAGTGATAGTTCAGGAGTTCACAAGTGTGGTTGGAAGAGAGAGGCAAACTAAAGTTTACATTTTTAAAGATGAGACCGGGCAGGAGGGTTAGGCAGTTACAAGACGAGGTCTTGGTCTAGTAGCTCTGCCTGTGTCGGTTAAGGACCGAAGCGTGTGCGGCCCTGGGAGAACGTATTGAGTTGTGTACCGGATGCTTACTGATATATGGGAACCAGGAAACCGAGATACCAGGTTCACTGGATTGTAGAGGCATACCACATCGTCTCGTTAGACCTATGAGCCCGAGACGGCGCGACCGGTTCTACAGTCTAGTGTCCTGCGAAAGGTTGCCACATACGACGTAATGATGGATGCCAGATTTGGGTATTCAGAGGCATGCATATGTGTCGAGTTATCCGGGTAGTGTTTGATTCGAAAAGCTGTCCCTCGCTGTTATGAGTACTGCTTGCTCACTGCGCTGTGACGTAGTAATCAAGTTGGGTGGAAACAGTTTGCAAAAGTTTAATTGCTGCTATGATTATGGTAAATTGCATGAAAACCCTGTTTGAAGTAGAGATAGAACAAACTAAAGTTATTTTCCACCTTGGGACAGTTACATTGGAATGAAGCGTTTCTTGTTTGATTGTGGAGTTCCAATGTTGCTAGGCGCAAGGTCACTACTATTATGGCTAAAATCTGAAAGTTAAGAATTAACTCGTAGGCGAGTCTTTTCGCAACTTATATGTTTAGGTCTTAAGTTACTTTCATGTAGAGTTGCATGTCTTGGGAGAGACGGTTAAGTCTTGCTGAGCCTTTGTGCTCACTCTTGCTATATGAGTGGTTTTGCAGGTTAATATCGACGCAAAAAAATAAGGTTGTCCGGTGAGACTCGGAGACTTCCGAGTCATGTTACACATGGAGGACCTAGCCGCTGCCATGTCTTCATGTTGGTAGCGAGAGGAGTCCGCGGGCTGGACCTCTTCTGGGGTGCTCACTAGTTATTCGACATGAGCTGTTTATAGACTTCCGCTGTAGCTATTTTATGTAACTTATTTACAAAGAACATTTGTAAGCTTCCGCTTTTGATTTATGTAATATAGTGATCCTTATATGTGTGCTGTTGGGTGCCACATAACACGGCACCACCCAATGCGATCCCCGGGCGAGGTGCCCCGTCCCCGTGATTCGGGATATCGGGCCCTGTCAGCGTGGTATCAGAGCCGCATTGGTAATAGCGCACGGAATAAGGATCGTATTACGACAAAAACTTAGTATACGGTGAGGAAACGGTATTAGGCCCACATAAGGACTATAGTAGTATAGTTACTTAAAGTGGCATTGCTAACTTACTTGTTATAATTCTGAATTTTGATTATGTAACGACGCACCTACGTTCAGGTAAGAATGGTAAGGAACGCCACCGAAAGCGGTTCAATTTCGGTTAGCTCCCCTGACGAGGAAAGTGGTTCAGGGATAGGTCTCACAGCTTGGTGTGAGACGTTAATATGAAACTCTTGAACTCTTCATGTTCTTAAGTTCATATGAAACGCTGATCCCTAGCGTGCATTAGGCAAGTAAGTGGAGACCCCATCGTGTGGTCAGTAACGCGATAGTGTGTTCTTCTGGAAATAGCCCAGGAGGACATATGCAGCGCTTGCCATCGGTGTGCCCTGTAGGGCAGTAGGTGGTATCCGTTGGGTTGATAACATTTCCAACCGTGACGACCCGTTCATGATATACTCGGGTTCCCCGTCGTGTGGTGTAAAAACATGATCACGTATCTTGAGACGTGGCTTAACTCAAGGACGGCCGTATGGCAATGATACGGGCGTTTGTATTTACTTTCAAATATGGAACTGCCTGAAATGAAACAACCTTTGAGTGCACCACTATTGAGTGTTCTTCTGCAGGTACTAACCACGTACGTATCCCATGTAGTACACATGTGCGAGAGACCATCTTAGTGCCACTGATAATACGTATATGCCGGTGTAATCCGGTTAGGATTTTTCTTTTGGTGAGGCCACGTAGTACCGACATGTTGCTTACGGTGCATCGACACCGTACTACATTTAATAATCTCTTCCCTATTAAGAAATGATTCATGAACTAACTTTCAACTAAAAATGGAAGTTTGAAATAAGTATTAGTTACTGAACTCTTATTTTGAGCTAAGATTCAAATGAGAGCATGAATAGGCTTCAAAGATTTCAAAAACAGAGTGCTCTGCTTTCTGGCAGGAATTATTGCTGGACTTTGACAGAGCATAACTCTGAGTATATTTAACCAATTAAGGTGTATAATACAGTTCTGGAAATATATTTAAGTTCTCTACAACTTCTTTGTAGACCTCCAGAGCAAAATCACATGTTAAGTTGGTGAAAAGTCCAGTTGAAGGCCAACTGTTCAGAACCAGGACAGTGCAAAAACCTCTCTGGACATTTCTGTTTTTAAGCCATAACTTTCTGTAGAAAAATCCTTAAGGATCCCATGATATACCATTGGAAAGATACTGAAGTTTACTAAAACTTTTGTATTGGACTCAAGTCATGAATCTGTAGCTAACTTGAGTAAAAATTTGGGGTTTGTGTGAACTGGTCAGGGTAGTCCAGCTGATTAGTTTAGCGTACTTAAGATTTGTTTAATCATGAATGTGGTTATGCTTTCATAAAGTTCATGACATGTTCATGTTTTACTTATCTTTACTTACTACTGAGATAGAATTTTTATTGACTCAAAATTTTGTTTCGTACAGTATGGTACGCACACATTCTCAAATGGAGTATGGAGGTTCGAGTCGAGGTGGGAATGAATCGACTTCATCACAAGAGCCATCGCCAACCGGATTGGCTGAAATTATGGCGAAGATGAATGAAACTCTCCAAACTCTAGTTCAGCAAGGAATAAATAGAGAATCTAAACATCACATGCCAACCCCGAGCACTTATCTGTATTTCTTGGCGACACAACCACCGGTATTCTCCGACGCGGCTGACCATTGTGAAGCTAATCACTGGTTACATGTCATTGAGTCCAAGTTTGGGTTGATTCAATGTGATGAATTCCAGAAGACTCTATTTGCTGCTCAGCAGCTTCACGGCTTTGCTGGAGCATGGTGGGCAGAATACCTTGCTATCCAACCAGCAGGGCATCGTGTCACATGGGTGAAGTTCCAGAATGTGTTTCGTGCTCGTTTCGTCCCTGCAGGCGTAATGCAAACAAGTTTGGATGAATTCTGGAATCTAAAGCAAGGTGACAGGAGTGTTATTGAGTATGCGAAGGAATTCAATCGCTTAGCTCAATATGTCCCTGACTATGTGGAATCACCATCCATGAGGGGTTATCATTTTTACCGAGGGCTGACTGCTAGACTGCGATGTGAGTTGGCCCAAGTTAGTCAAGAGAACTTTGATGAGTTTGTTAGCTGTGCTATTACTCAGGAATATTATTCCAATCTCTACCTTAAAGAAAAGTGTAAAGTCCTCAGTTTTTGACACATACTCAAAGTGTTCATCACCACACACCCACCTCATTTGGAGAAAGTTGATGAACACATTTGAAGAGCAAGTAACCACCATCAACATGCTCATTAGAGAATAAACTCACACAATGCAAAAGTGGCATTTCCCACATGCATCATCTAGGGGTTGGGCATATGAAAAACTCCTACACCTTGCTAGGAATGTCCATGCCAAGTTTCACCCAAATTCAAAACCTTTTTGAGGTCCTTTTGGGTATAGCTAGAAAGAGGGTGGTTTGAACTCAAATTCAAATTCAAACTGTTTTACCCCATGAATTCAAAAGTGGGAGGCATATTCTTATTCAACACATTTTTGTGAGCTCACACACCAATTTTCACTCCATTTGGAGTTGATCTTGACATGAGCTAAGTTTAGCAAATTCAAACTATATTTGAATTACAAACTGAGTATGTGCTGAAAATTTAGTCAAACCAAACCCAATTTGAATTCCAACCAATTCAAATGGCTCAGGGGTAGATATTTCAAATCACCATGGGCATTGTGGGGATTACTGTTTACAACAGTAATAGAGAGTTAAGTTCAGAGGTTAAAAAGGGAAGGGGACCCACATGTCAGCCACTGAGGAGAATTCAGCCGACTGAAGACTGCACTCGGGTTCTTGCGCTGGACCGAGCTGCCGCCACGTCGAGGAAAGCATGTGAAGCACCATTCAAGGCATTAGTGAAACACCTAACATCAGCACCGGTTTTTGGCGCAGCCAGACACAATAAAACCGTTCGATGTGTACTGCGATGCATCCGGCATTGGGCTCAGATGTGTGCTGATGTAAGACCGAAGAGTGGTCGCGTATGGGTCACGGCATCTTAGAAAACATGAGCAGAATTATCCAACTCATCACTTGGAGCTCGCTGCCGTGGTACTTGCACTTAAAATGTGAAGGCACTACCTACTCGGTAACCTCGTACATTTATATACCGACCACAAGAGCCTCAAGTATATATTCACTCAGAAGGAGCTGAACATGAGGCAGCGAAGATGGTTAGAATTGATAAAGGATTACGAAATAGAGATCCATTATCACCCCGACAAGGCAAACGTAGTGGCAGATGCGCTGAGTCGCAAGTCACACATCAATAATCTGACCATCACACCGTTGGAAGAGGGCGAACCACCACTGCATGTGATTCCACATGGAACTCTCTACAACTTAGCTTTGATCCCCACCATCCGTGAAGAGATAGCGGCAGCCCAGAAAATGACAAGGGCATGTCACATTTGCGGAGACGCATAGACAGTGGGGAGTTGAAATGCTTCCGGAAAGCCGGAGACGGCATCCTATGGTTCAAGGACCGGATCGTTGTACCCCGTAACCCGGAGTTACGGAAGAAAATCTTTGATGAAGCTCACTTGTCAAAGTTTTCTGTTCACCCCGGTAGCAACAAAATGTACCAAGAACTCAAAAGCAAGTTTTGGTGGACACGGATGAAGCGGGAGACCGCAAAGTATGTGTCCGAGTGTGATACATGTCGAAGGGTGAAGGCAGATCATATGTGGAAACCGGGACTGCTACAACCACTGGGCGTTCCTGCCTGGAAATGGGAAGATGTGAGCATGGACTTCATCGTCAGTTTACCTACCACCTTCCAGAAACATGATTCTGTGTGGGTGATCGTCGACCGGATCACCAAAGTTGCCCATTTCATCCCGGTCAACACCAACTACAACGCCAAGAAGTATGCTGAACTGTACATCTCACGGATCCTATGCTTGTACGGCGTACCCCGTACCATCATATCAGATCGGGGCACTTTAATTGTGTCCCGTTTTTGGGAGCAGCTACACGCTGCACTGGGGACGAAGCTGATCCGTAGTTCAGCATACCACCCGCAGATGGACGGGCAAACCGAGCGGGTAAATCAGATTCTAGAGGACATGCTACGAGCTTGCGCTATCAACCACGACAAGAATTGGGATGATCACTTGCCGTTAGCCGAGTTCTCGTACAACAATGGGTACCAACCCAGCATCAAGATGGCGCCTTACGAGGCGCTATACGGGAGGAAATGCCGCACACCACTAAATTGGTGTGAGTCTGGCAAAAGGGTTACCTTCGGGATTGACCTTGTCAACAACGCGGAGGAAAAGGTTCGGCTGATTCAAGCGAACCTAAAAGCCGCCCAGTCCCGACAGAAACAGTATGCGGACCGGAGAAGACGCCCATTACAATTTGAAGTCGGGGATCACGTATACCTGTGTGTGTCTCCAATGAAGGGTGTGAACAGATTCGGGGTGAGGGGAAAGTTGGCACCCCGATTCATCGGTCCATTTCATATTACCAAAAGATGTGGATCAGTAGCATACCGGCTGAAATTACCAGAAGCACTCTCCGGTGTGCACGACGTCTTTCATGTTTCCCAGCTGAGGAAGTGTCTCAAGCTATCAACTACCGTTCAGCTGGAGGATATTGAAGAACTGAAACCGGATCTCACCTATCAGGAGGAACTGGTTCAGGTTATTGATGAAAAGGCCCGAACCACACGCAACCGTACGTTGTGGTTCTACAAAGTTATATGGAGTAATAACTCCATGGACGAAGCGACATAGGAGAGCGAAGGATTTTTTCGCGCTAACTACCCCGACTTTTTCACGTCGCATATCCGGTAATTTTCCACCGTCCTCCCTCTCATTTTCACCTTATAATCTCGGGATGAGATTCTTGTAAGGGGGGAGGAATGTAAAGGCCTCAGTTTTTGACACATACTCAAAGTGTTCATCACCACACACCCACCTCATTTGGAGAAAGTTGATGAACACATTTGAAGAGCAAGTAACCACCATCAACATGCTCATTAGAGAATAAACTCACAGAATGCAAAAGTGGCATTTCCCACATGCATCATCTGGGGGCTGAGCATATGAAAAACTCCTACACCTTGCTAGGAATGTCCATGCCAAGTTTCACCCAAATTCAAAACCTTTTTGAGGTCCTTTTGGGTATAGCTAGAAAGAGGGTGGTTTGAACTCAAATTCAAATCCAAGCTGTTTTTACTACATGAATTCAAAAGTGGGAGGCATATTCTTATTCAGCACATTTTTGTGAGCTCACACACCAATTTTCACTCCATTTGGAGTTGATCCTGACATGAGCTAAGTTTAGCGAATTCAAACTTTATTTAAATTACAAACTGAATATGTGCTGAAAATTTAGTCAAACCAAACCCAATTTGAATTCCAACCAATTCAAATGGCTCAGGGGTAGATAATTCAAATCACCATGGGCATTGTGGGGATTACTGTTTACAACAGTAATAGAGAGTTAAGTTCAGAGGTTAAAAAGGGAAGGGGACCCACATGTCAGCCACTGAGGAGAATTCAGCCGACTGAAGACTGCACTCGGGTTCTTGCGCTGGACCGAGCTGCCGCCACGACGAAGAAATGGCGAGGACAGCAGCTGCTTGCCGCCCTCGGCCGCTGAACCGACTCTTGGGGCCTTTATCTACGCGCCCGAGCGGTCGCCGGTGCATCTCACCGCTGCCCCGTCGCGTCCCCACCCAGAAAGCTGAAACTCCTCGCCACTCGGTTGAGCTCTCGGTCCCTCATCGCCCGGCCGATCCAGTGATCCTCCCGGCGATCTGAGACCAGCACCAGGTGCGCCAAGCCATCCTCCACGCCCTCGCGCCGGTTCCAGGCCCGGAGCAGTTCTCCCCGAGCTCCACCGCGACGATCTTTTCTCTGCCGGTTCAGCTCAAGCCGCCATCGCAGGAACGCTCCGTCCGGCCACCACGGCCTGCCGTTCGCCGAGCCATAAACAGCAAAAAGGTTCGCCTTCAGTCCCTCTTTCGTTCCCGCAAGCTCCAGCGGCATGACATAGACTGCTCACGCCAGAATTTCACGATTTCGCAACGGTGTACAAAAGGGGAGCCCGAACCAATCCACGAAATTCGTAGTCCACACTGCACCACTCATCCTCTCGTGGAGGAGATCACTTCTAGGTGCCCGCACGATTCCATAGGTGCAGGAACCACGAAGAACCGTTGAGGGAAACCGCTGTTCTTTGAGTTTTATGAGAAATCCCGATTTCTGGCCTAGGTCGCACGGTGACAGCCCAACACAACCCTTCCCGAGATCCGTGGAGCTCATGTCTACCTTTCCTAAGGTCTACTGGTGCTCGACGACCCTTAGCTCGATCGGTTGGGGTGCTAGGGAGGTCGGCCAACACAGCCGAAGTTCTCCCAAAGCTGCCGCTCGTCGCCGACCATGTGCCGGCCATTTTCATGACGAACTGAGCCCGGAATCATGTTCCCCGAGTGGACTTAGGCATGGGCGGCCAGAATCATGAAGTTTGGAGCACCACAGAGGCTGCCGGCGAGCTCTCCGGCAAGGTGTCGCGGCGGCCGAACGCGGGCGTCGGGAGGTAGACGAAGCCGGGTGGCCCACGTGTCAGCGGCTCGGATTTTAAATTGGGATCGGTCTGCGGCCCGGATCCGGTGTACTGGCGTGCAAAAACTCCAAGGACCCCGGTGTGCCGTCGCCCCAGCGCCCAACACGTGTCCCCGTGGACCAACCGGCAGATTTGAACTTTTCCCGATTTTCAGATTTCATTCAAACTTCAAATCCTCATAACTTTGGCTAGGAACATCCAAATCGAGTGAACCAAAATTTGTTGGATTCAGCTCTCTGAGTACTTTCCAGTAAATCAAGTTTCACTTCATGAAAATCCTTATTTCTCCAGAATTAATTCCTCGAAATTTAAACTATTTAGAATTTTAACTGGAGAATCCTTTGGAGGAAAATTATGAAATTTTGCTGGGATGTTCACCAAAATATCCCTGAGCTACCATAAAAATTTCATATCCATTTAACTCATTTGATCCACCTAATGGTGTGATTAATAAAACTGTTCCAGAGAAAATGGAAAATGTTCAGAAACATTTTCAGAATTTCTCTGAAATTGTTTAGCTCATATCTCTAGCTAGGAACCTTCAAATTAAGTGATACCAACTCCATAAGAACCCTCTGAAAATCTAGTTTTCATAAAGTCATGTCTTGCTCCATGAAAATCCCTAGAACACCATAAGAGCTCCAATTAAGGTCAAGTACATAATTATTTGTGGAGAGCTCAAATGAGCTTTGCTGCAACTAAAACTTGGCCAAGTATCTGTTTAGGTTGTAAACAAACCACAATAAAAATTTCAGAGTCATTGGGTCTGTCAAGTGAGACTTATAAACTTCACAAGTTTGAATTCAAGTGAAATGCATATGAATTGATACATATTCATATTTCTCATGTAGTCGCTAAGGTTGAGGAGGAACCCGAAGTCTTAGACTTCATTACTCCAGAAGAGCAGCTAGCCTATGACCAAGAGCAGCAAGGCAAGCTCCGGTTTGCATTAACCCTTTTACAAATTTTTACTGTTTTGAGAACTTACTTTGAGTACCAGTACTGCTTGCATTAGAGTCTTGTGTGAAAATCCAAATGCATAGCCAAGAAAACCATGGGTTGGGATTAAGATTGAAAAACTCGTTAGCCACTGCAATGCTAAGATAGAGTAGTATTTGGTACAAGTAGAGTAGTTGGAACTACTCGCGAGGATAGGCTAGAGGCACTCGACTCGGGTAGAGATGGCACATGAAACATATGGCAAGAAAATGAGACCGAGCGCAGAGTAAGGGCAGGAGGACTTTGGGGCCTGGGTGCTATAGCTCCGCTTGTGTCGATTGAGGACCGAGCCGTGTGCGGGCTGACACGACCCCACGGTCTTGTCGAGCCAGGATCACGCTGAGGGGTGTTGCGTTGCACAGCCCCGGATAACACACATCAAAGATACAAAGCGGAAGCAAAAATTTATTACATAAAGTGGTTTATGAACATTTGTACAACAAAATATGTTCAGTCTACACTCACGGGCATAGACTATGCATCAAGTTCACGTTCAGCCCGTGAACGTGTCCTTGCCAGCACACACTCCCACTCGACGGGGTTCCCCTCCTGGGGTTCCGTCTCCTTCTCGGGAGTCCCTTCCTCATAGAACCCTGCAAAAGCTTCAAACACAAGCAGTGAGCACGAAGGCTCAGCAAGACTGACCCGTCTCTCCTAAACATGGAACTTCTACATGAGGGGTGATAGGTACAGGAGATAAAACAATTTGCAAAGGACTCGCCTAATTAGTGGAACCTTACTTTCAAGTTTTAGCAGCAGGTGGTGGAGAACCTTACGCTAAGGCACATGAGAGAGCCGCAATCAAACAAGAAACACCTTTCTCTCATGTACTTTGCCCAAAGTTGAAAGGAACTTTAATTAGCTCTAAACTATAGCAAATCATTAACAATCATAGTCCACCTATCAATCAGCAACATTATAACATGTAACTAGCCTGTTCTTTCTATGTCACGGTACAGTGAACAAGTGGTACTCACTGACCGCGAGGGACGGCGATTATAATCAATTTACACCTTCAGGGTTACCCGAACAACCCGTCACGTACGCCCGTACTCGATGTTGCCTGCTACCCGAGTTACAACGGTTTCCCGGTTCCCATATAGCCGGTAGGTCTTCGGTACTGTTCTAGCTTGTTCAACAGGCCTGCACACGGCTCGGTCCTCAATCGACACAAGCAGAGCTATAGCACACAGGCCCCAAAGTCCTGCTGCCCTTACTCTCCGCTCGGTCTCATTTTTCTTGCCATGTGTATCATGTGCTATCTCTACCCGAGTCGAGTGCCTCTAGCCTATGCTCGCGAGTAGTTCCAACTACTCGACTTGTACTGAATCCTACACTATCTTAGCATGGCAGTAGCTAACGGGGTTTGTAATCCTAATCCCATGTCCATAGTTCTCTTGGCTATGCAATTGGGTTTTCAAACAAGACTCCAATGCAATAAGTAATCATACTCAAGTAAGTGCTCAAAACAATAAAACTTTGTAAAAAGGTTAATGCAAACCGGAGCTTGCCTTGCTGCTCTTGGTCGTACGTTAGCTGCAACCCCAGAGTAAAGAAGTCTAGGACTTCGGGTTCCTCCTCGACCTTAGCGACTACATGATATAAGAAGTACATATATTAATTTGAAAGCATTTGAATTGAATTTAAATTTGTGAAGATTGTAAATCTTACTAGACAGACCCAATGACTCTGAAATTTTTACTGTGGCTTGGTTACAACCTAAACAGAGACTTGGTCAAGTTTGAGTTGCAGCAAAGCTCATTTGATCTCTCCACAATTAATTATGTCCTTGACCTTAATTGGAACTCTTAGGGTGTTCTAGGGATTTTCATGGAGCAATCCATGACTTTATGAAAACTATATTTTTAGATGGTTATAATGGAGTTGGTCTCACTTAATTTGAAGGTTCCTAGCTAAATATATGAGCTAAACAATTTCAGAGAAAATTCTGAAAATGTTTCTGAACATTTTCTATTTTCTCTGGAACAGTTTCACTAATCACACCATTAGGTGGACCAAATGAGCTCAAATGGATTTGAAATTTTTATGGTGGTTCAGGGATACTTTGGTGAACATCCCAGCAAAATTTCAGAATTTTCCTCCAAGGGATTCTCCATTTAAAATTCCGAACAGTTTAAATTTTGAGGAATTAATTCAGGAGAAATAAGGATTTTCATGAAGTGAAACTTAATTTGCTGAAAAGTACTCAGAGATCTGAATCCAACAAAATTTGGTTCACAAGATTTGGAGCTTCCTAGCCAAAGTTATGAGGATTTGAAATTTGAATGAAATCTGAAAATCGGGGAAAAGTTTAAATCTGCCGGTGGGCCACGGGGACACGTGTTGTGCGCTGAGGCGTCGGCACACTGGGGTCTACGGAGTTTTTGCGCGCCAGCACACCGGATCCGAGCCGCAGCCTGATCCCGATTTAAAATATGAGCCGCTGACAGCCCGGCCCCACGTTTTCTTCTTCCTCCCGCCCTCTTTCTCGTGCCCGCGCGCTCCCCCCTCGCCGGAGCAGACGGCTGCTCGCCGTACTGGCGTTTCCGGCCGCCGCCCAGCTAGAGACTCACCGCCAGAGGGTTTAGGGCACCAAGGAACACGATGGTGGGCTCTGCTTGGGCTGCTGGTGGCCGGAACCAGCTCAGCGACGTGCGGCGGCTACTGCTGTGGTTCGGCGCCGTCGCCCGAGGTCTCCAGTGTAAAAAGCCCAAGAAAAGGGACTTGCAAACACTTTTATTCACCTCACAACACCACAGTTTTTATTGTGGATATCTTAGGAAATATTGTGAAGAGCAAGTAACCTCCATCAAAAGAGTGATTAGAGGGGAAAGCCTTCACTTTCACAAAGTGGGATTTGTACACATGAACATGAGAGGTTGAGCTCACCCCAAAAACCTAAACAGTCTTGGGAAGGTTCAGTCCAAGTTTCATGTAAATCCAACACTTTTTGAGGCACTTTTGGAAGTATTTGAAAAAGAGGCCAATTTGAAGGTAAATTAAAATTGCAGCAACTTTCATCACTCAAATTCAAAAGTTAGCTTCATATTCAAACTCAGCACATTTTTCTGAGTAAGCCCACCAATTTTCATCCTCATTGGAGGTCATCTTGTCAAGAGCTAAATTTGCAAGAATTCAAAAACTGAATTTGAATTCCAGTTTAAACCTGCAGCAAATTTAGCCAAACACAGTTCAAATTTGAAAGTTCAAATTCAAACTAAGACTTGGTGACTAAGTCTCACATTAAATTGTGAGTAGCTGAGGATATTTTGGCACAACAGAATTGAGAAAATTGGAAAAAAGGAAATAAGAGGGGAGGCCCACATGTCAGCAGACTTCAGACTGAAGTTTCCTCGGGTGCATTTTTTTTCCTCGGCCGAAGCCTTGCGTGTGCGCCAGCGCGATCACCCGGTGGCCGACCGCCTCAACCGGTGCCACCTCCTGCTCGGGGAGAGGCTAAGGGCGCAGGGGAGACGCCGGGATCGAGTACACCGCGACCACATGCAGTCCTCGCATTTCCCTTTTCCTCCTCGCACGATTGAAGCCTTCCGCCCGGCCGACCTCAGTGATCACCGGCGCCCGGATAGCACAGGCACTCTCGGGCCCGACGAGCAACACAAGAAAGAACCGCCTCGAGGTACTGATCACAACCATACTGACCTCGCCCTCTCTCTCGCACGGTCGGCAAAGAATTTGGGGGATTAGCGCGTCGGAGTGTTTAGAACCGAACCATGCAAAATCCGGAAATTCGTAGCAAGTAAGCCACCACTCCTTAGACCGAGCTTAAGGCGATGATCTAGACTCGCCCACGTGTCTCTGAGATCAGAGACCATCGAGTTTCATCGAGTATGGGCGACGTTCTTCGAGCTTTTTTCATCGGCGCCGATTTCCGGTCTAGGTCACCGGTGAGGTCGTAGTTGCAGCTGTTTTCACAGAGATCGGTGCCCATATCCGTGATCAGCGGGTGTCAGCGGAGCTCCCCGAGCAAACCGCATCGAAAAAGGTGCAGGAGACGCCGAGTTCGACGTCGCCGGTGAACTCCCGGCCGCTGTTGCCGGCGGGAGCACTGTTCCGGCCGTTGTCAAGCTATGGTGAGGGCACCACCGTGTTCCCCAGGCCGAGATAGGCACAGGTGGCGAGTTTCGTCGGAGGTCGGGCAGCAGAACGCCCGGCGGCGAGTATTCCGGCGAGGTGGGTGGCGGGGAGCCGCGGGAGCGCGAGGTTGAAGAAGCCTTGCGGGCCCCGCGTGTCGGTCTCTGCTGAGAGCACTCGGGATTTGCTGCGGCACCGTGATCCCGTGCGACTGCGCGGGGGATTCTACGGGCTCCGGTGTGGGTTAGCTGGGAGGCTGACACGTAGCCGGGGGACCCCACCCGCAGAGTTTAAACTTTATTCGAATTTCCAGTTTTAGTTCAAACTTCAAATGAATAGAACTTTGGTTAGAAAACTCCAAATTCAATAAACCAAATTTCGCTGAACTCAGAATTCTGAGTACTTTCCAGAAATACCAAATTCAGCTCATGAAAGTAAATAGTTTTCCAGAATTAAATCCCTAAATTTTAAACTGTTGGGAATTTTATCTGGGAAATTACTTTATGAAAAATTCTGAAATTTGGCTGAGAGGTTCATTGGAAAATCCTGGAGTCACAGTAAAATTTCCAGACTCATCCAAGTTCATTTAGTCCCACTAATTGGGTGATTAAGAGAACTGCCCTGAGAAAATAGAAAAATGTACAGTAACATTTTTTAGATTTTCTCAAATCTTAATTAGGGCATAACTTTCAGTAGAATTCTGCAAATGACATGAAACCAATTCCATTAGAACCATATTAAATTCTAGTTTCCAGAAAGTAATGGTTGGAGCCATGAAAACCCTGGAATTACTTAGAGGCTCAAATATTGACCAAATGGGCATTTATTTGTACAAGGTTCAAATGAACTTTGTTTCAAATGAAACTTGGTCAAGACTCTGGTTAGGACCCTGCCAAGCCACCATAAAAATTTCAGAACCAAAGGGGTGGGCTAGCTAGAGTTATTAGTAATTGTGTATTCAGGGTTACACTTTGCATTTAAATTGACATGTAGTATTTCATTAAACATGTAGTCGCTGAAGAAGAGACTCCGGAAGTGCTGGACTTCCTCCTTCTGGAAGAAGAACTAACCCCTGACCAGCAGCAACAAGGCAAGCCCCGGTTTGCATTAAACTCTTTTATCAAGTTTTGCTTTGTTCACATAATTAGGGTGATGTATGGATGTGCATTAGGTGTAGGATGAATGGAACCCCACTTGCATGACCAGAAATTGTCCATAAGAGTGAGGGTAGTGTCTAAGACCTCGAGTAGACAGGCTATGCTTAATGTTTCATAGGACTTCGGTACAAGTCGAGTAGTTGGAATCTACTCGCGAGATAGGCTTGGGACACACGGGATTGGTTCGAGTGATGCGAGATCATTTTAGTAATGAAAATGAGACTAGGCAGGGGCTAGGGCGCAGCAAGAGGGAGTCTTGTGTGCGCGGCCCTGTCCGTGTCGATTGAGGACCGATCTGTGTGCGGCCCACGATGATCAAGTTTGAACGTACCGAAGGCATATCGGATATATGGGCCCCGATAAACCGATGTAGCCTAAACCTCTGGGCGTCGAGGCATAATGCACCGATTTATAGGTGTAGGCTGAGGGCAGCAAGGTGGAAATCTGCCAACGGGCATCGAGAGATGCTCCGTGTGGGGAACCTCCTGCTCGTTTCGGTGCGACCGGTTCGACGGTTGGGCTGTTGGGTGAAAGGTTGTCCCGTACGACATCGAGTGAGCGTGCAGTGCAGCTCCACGGGTGGGCGTACGTGACGTGCTCTTTGGGTTTCCCTGCAGGTGTATATCGAGTCGATTCACCGTCCCTCGCGGTGAAGAGTACCACTTGGTCACTGAGTCGTGACGTTGAATAATGTATGAAATATGTTGATTCAATATTGCTGATATGATATAATATTGTATTGCTACATGTTTGCCACCAAATATTGCTTACTAAATTTCAGCTTCCTAAACTGTTAACTTGTTGATAAAAGCTGAACTAAGGATGAACTTGTAGGCGTGTCCATTTGCTGCAATATCACTATCCTATGTCATTGTACACCTCATGTAGAGTTTCATGTTTAGGTGAGTCGGTTAAGCCTTGTTGAGCCTTCGTGCTCACGGTTGCTGCTTAATTGTTTTTCAGGTGAGGAGCCACCCACGGACTCAGAGTACGAGTTCACCGGTGAGGGTTACCCTCCGTCGGGGACCACGGCTGAGTGGGAGCCGTATACGCCGCGCTGAGCTAAGGAGTGCAGCCAGTGTTGGTTGCCCTAGGGCTGAGCAACTGACTTTTGCTAGATAGGCGGCGTGAGTTGTACAGAGTAGACTTCCGCTGTATAAAATAAATACTAGTTTGTAACTGAAGTTGTACCTTTTTGTACAGTTCCGTTTGTTTTTCCCATGTAATATATTGTGTTCTTATGACGCGTGCTGTCGGGTGTCGCATCGCGCGGCACCACCCTCTGCGATTCTGGATGAGCGGATCCCAGTCCGCCACATCCAGCCCGCCAACACTTGCACCGATGGGCTCTACATCACCAGCGCAGCTCTAGGAAGATCGGCACAACCTCAGAGTAGCTCGGGAGTGGCCGCAAATACGGTTTCACCGTGCGACCGAATGGGTCCGTGGCGAACACCGCTAGTAGAGCTTGAATTCTGTCGCTCCGAGGCGTTTTCATGTGATGGATGCTAAAGGAGAATTGATCGCCGGCTAATCCAACATACACATGCAAAGTTTGATGACTTAAGGAGGAGTAGAGAAGGAGAATTTTAAGGAACGGTACCGGAAGCTCGGGTTGAGGCCGCCGGAGCAAAATCTCGGAATTCGCCGGCGAGAGCTCACGACGTGGCTTGAGCTTCAGGTGGAAGCAGCATGGAGTCCATGCGCTCCTTTTGCCGCCCTTGCTCGGCGGTGAAAGTTACTGTGGTGCGCTGCCCACGTGAGACCGATCGCCGTTTTTGAACTAGGTCGCGGCGGTCGTCGTTGATCACGGGAACAGAGGCCAAATCTCGGTGGTCTAGGCATCGGGAGAGTGGTGCTTGAGCTCAGGCCGCTGCCTAGCAGCTCGGGGAGGCGAGGGTGCGATTGTTTTCTCCGTTTTCCCGATCGATCGAGAGCACGGGGGAAGAGAATGGCGCTGTTCGATGTCGCCCGCGAGGAGAAAAAGGCAACCGGGTCTTCGCTCGGGCTGAGGCGGTAAGGGTCGTGTGGGGGCACGAGGAGGCCGTCCTGGGCGCCAGCGCGCGAGTAGGAAGCAGCTGGTGGCGCTGGCTCTTCTCGGTGGCACACCCGGCAGCTGCTCGGTGGAATTTCCCACCGAGGCTGTGACTTAGTGTGCAAGTCACCCCTTTTAGCTCTATGACATGTGGGTCCCACTTTCAATTTTAACCCCTGAACTTATCTCCAATTCACTGTTGTAACAGTAGTCCCCACAAATCCCATGGTGATTTGAATTATCTACCCTTGAGCCATTTGAATTGGTTAGAATTCAAATTGGGTTTGGTTTGAATAAATTTCAGCATATGTTCAGTTTGAAATTCAAATAAAGTTTGAATTTGCTCCACTTAGCTCATGTCAAGCTCAACTCCAAATGGAGTGAAAATTGGTGTGTGAGCTCACAAAAATGTGCTGAGTAAGAATATGCCTCCCACTTTTGAATTCATGGGATAAAAGCAGTTTGAATTTGAATTTGAGTTCAAACTACCCTCTTTCTAGATATACCCAAAATGACCTCAAAAAGGTTTTAAATTTGGGTGAAACTTGGCATGGACATTCCTAGCTACGTGTAGGAGTTTTCCCAATGCCCAGCCCCTATATGATGTATGTGGGAAATGCCACTTTTGCATCTTGTGAGTTTGTTTTCTAATGAGCATGTTGATGGTGGTTACTTGCTCTTCAAATGTGTTCATCAACTTGCTTCAAATGAGGTGTGTGTGTGGTGATGAACACTTCAAACATGTGTCAAAAACTGAGGCCCTTACATTCCTCCCCCCTTAAAAGAATCTCGTCCCGAGATTATAAGGTGAAAATGAGAGAGAGGACGGTGGAAAATTACCGGATGTGCGACGTGAAAAAGTCGGGGTAGTTAGCGCAAAGAAATCCTTCACTCTCCCATGTCGCTTTGTCCATGGAGTGATTACTCCATAGAACTTTGTAGAACCACAACGTGCGGTTGCGTGTGGTTCGAGCCTTTTCGTCAATGATCTGAACCGGTTCCTCCCGATAGGCGAGATCCGGTTGCAGTTCTTCAATGTCCTCCAGATGAACGGTAGTAGATAGCTTGAGACACTTTCTCAGCTGGGAAATGTGAAAGACATCGTGCACACCAGAAAGTGCTTCTGGTAATTTCAGCCGGTATGCTACCGATCCACATCTTTCGGTAATCTGGAATGGACCGATGAATCGGGGTGCCAACTTTCCTCTCACCCAAAATCTGTTTATGCCCTTCATTGGAGACGCAGGTAGGTATATGCGATCCCCGACTTTGAATTGTAATGGGCGTCTTCTCTGGTCCGCATACTGTTTCTGCCGGGATTGGGCGGCTTTTAGGTTCACTTGAATCAGTCGAACCTTTTCTTCCGCGTTGTTGACAAGGTCAATCCTGAAGGTAACCCTTTCGCCAGACTCACACCAATTCAGTGGTGTGCGGCATTTCCTCCCGTATAGCGCCTCATAAGGCGCCATCTTGATGCTGGCTTGGTACCCATTGTTGTACGAGAACTCGGCTAACGGCAAGTGATCATCCCAATTCTTGTCGTGGTTGATAGCGCAAGCTCGTAGCATGTCTTCTAGGATCTGATTTACCCGCTCGGTTTGCCCGTCCCTCTGCGGGTGGTATGCTGAACTACGGATCAGCTTCGTCCCCAAGGCAGCGTGTAGCTGCTCCAAAAAACGGGACACAAATAAAGTGCCCCGATCTGATATGATGGTACGGGGTACGCTGTACAAGCATAGGATCCGTGAGATGTACAGTTCAGCGTACTTCTTGGCGTTGTAGTTGGTGTTGACCGGGATGAAATGGGCAACTTTGGTGAGCCGGTCGACGATCACCCACACAGAATCATGTTTCTGGAAGGTGGTAGGTAAACCGACGATGAAGTCCATGCTCACATCTTCCCATTTCCAGGCAGGAACGCCCAGTGGTTGTAGCAGTCCCGGTTTCCGCATATGATCTGCCTTCACCCTTCGACGTGTATCACACTCGGACACATACTTTGCGGTCTCCCGCTTCATCCGTGTCCATCAAAACTTGCTTCTGAGTTCTTGATACATCTTGTTGCTGCCGGGGTGAATAGAAAATTTTGATAAGTGAGCATCATCAAAAATTTTCTTCCGTAGCTCCGGGTTACGGGGTACGATGATCCGGTTCTTGAACCATAGGACGCCGTCTCCGTCTTTCCGGAAACATTTCAACTCCCCACTATCTACACGTCTCCGCAAATGTGATATGCCCTTGTCATGTTTCTGAGCTGCCGCTATTTCTTCACGGATGGTGGGGATCAAAGCTAGGTTGTAGAGAGCTCCGTGTGGAATCACATGTAGTGGTGGTTCGCTCTCTTCCAACGGTGTGATGGTCAGATTGTTGACGTGTGACTTGCGGCTCAGCGCATCTGCCACTATGTTTGCCTTGCCCGGATGATAATGGATCTCTGTCACCCCAAATCTGTTGTGTCTGGCTGCGCCAAAACCGGTGCTGACGTTAGGTGCTTGACTAAAGCCTTGAATGCTGCTTCACACGCTGGACTCCAAACATATTTGGTAGCTTTCTTCAGCAGCTCCGTCATAGGCTTGGCAATCTTCGAGAAGTTTGGGATGAACCTCCGATAATATCCCGCGAGTCCGAGGAAACTCCGTACCTCGTGAACAGTTCTCGGGGATTTCCAATTCAGCACTTGAGTGATCTTACTCGGGTCTACAGCGATGCCCTCCGCTGAGATGATATGCCCGAGAAAAGGCACTTGCGATATCCAGAACTCGCATTTGCTGAATTTCGCGTATAGCTTTTGATCCCGCAGCTGTTGCAAGACTATACGCAGATGCTTCTTGTGATCTTCCTCCAACTTGGAATATACCAGTATGTCGTCGATGAAGACCACGATAAACTTGTCCAGCTCCGGCATGAACACCGATTTAATCAAATACATGAAGTGAGCTGGAGCGTTGGTGAGCCGAAGGACATGACCAGGTACTCATAAAGTCCGTACCTCGTCGAGAAAGCCGTCTTGGAATATCCTCAGCCCGTACCTTAATCTGATGGTACCAGGATCTTAAGTCCATCTTGGAAAAGATCTTTGCTTCGACCAACTGATCAAACAACATGTCGATCCGTGGCAACGGGTACTTGTTCTTGATGGTTACGGCGTTTAGTGGACGATAATCCATGCAGAGCCGCAACGTCTCATCCTTCTTCTTCACAAATAATGCCGAACAGCCCCATGGTGAGGAGCTCGGACTAATAAATCCCTTCTCCAGGAGGTCCGTGAGCTGAGTATTCAGTTCAGCCAACTCCTTGGGTGCCATCTTGTATGCCTTCAGGATATTGGCATGGTTCCCGGTGCCAGTTCAAACTTGAACTCCACCTCTCTATCGGGTGGCATTCCCGGTAAATCATCCGGGAACACGTCAGGGAACTCTCGGACCACTGGAATATCTTCCAATCTGATGGTTGTGGATTGATAGACACTTGGAAGTTTTATTTCTGGACTGTCCAGAAATAAGGAGTGAGATTCGTGCACTTCTGAATTCAAGTGCACAACTCGGAGGACGGTGTCTAAAACAGCGCCGTGGCGGGTTAACCACGACATCCCTAAGATGACATCGACCTTTTTTCCCTCTAAGATGATGAGGGACGTAGGGTATACTCTACCCGCTAAGCATAATGGTGCTTTGGAAACCATTACGCTTGCTGAAATCTTCCCACCCGGTGAACAAATCAAATATGGACTATCGGTGGGTAGTATTTGCAAGCTGTGTTTAGCAATGAAAGCTTGGCTAATAAAATTATGTGTGGCGCCTGAATCAAATAGAACTATGGCGAGATGCTGGTGGAGTTGGAACATACCCGCAAGGATTAGCTCACCCTCCGGCACGTCCTTTATGGCAAGCTGGTGGACAGTGCCGGGCCTAGGGTTTGCCCGCCGCGTATTAGTAGGGTTCCGGGGCTGATTCCTCCCCGGAAGTTGCGGTGCAACTCCGCCGCCTTGCCTCTCCAGACAACTGCTGGCGAAGTGTCCTGGGCGACCACATTTGTAGCATGTGGCCGCTGCTTGACCGGTGCTTGGGGGACGAAAGCCCGGCATGCGCTGCTGAGGTGCATACGCACGCGGCATCGCCCGCTGCTGCTGTTGTTGCGGAGGTGGTGTTGGCAGTGCCGGCCTGAATGCCGGTGAAGAATACGGCCGACTGCGGAACGGCATCGGCCTCTGTGGTGGCTGCCAGCGTGGACCTGATGTTGGGTGATTCACCATCCGAAATTTTCTGAGAAGGACCGCCTCCTTCTCCGTTGCTTTGCGGCGCGCTTCACTTTCTCTCCGCCGCCGCTAACTCCTTGCCGGAGTCCTCCTGGACAATCGCAGCATCAATGATGTCGTTGAGGCTGCCGCGATTGAACATCGCCAGCTTATCCGTCAGGAGCGGGTTAAGCCCCTGGTAAAAGTGGTCCCGCCGCTTCTCGTCAGTATCTGCGTGATATGGCGCATAGAGCGCGAGATCGTTGAACGTCCTGGAGTATTCCAGCGCGTTCCGGCTCCCTTGCTGCAGGTGTAGGAACTCCTGCGTCTTCCTCTTCATCAGACCTGGCGGTATGTGATAGGCCCTGAAGGCCGTCCGGAACTCCGCCCAGGTCATAACTCGGTCGGTGGGCTATGAAGCACAGAAGTTTGCCCACAACGCGCTCGCGGATCCCTGGAGCTGTTGGATCACGAACTGAGTCTTGCGCTACTCACTTAGTTGGAGCAGCCCGAACTCCATCTCTATCGTGCGGAGCCAGTTGTCCGCATCGAGGGGTTCATCTGACGGGACCCCGCCGCCCCGATCACGTCACGGGGACGGGGCACCTTGCCCGGGGATCGCGTTGGGTGGTGCCGTGTTATGCGGCACCCAACAGCACACATATAAGGAACACTGTATTACATAAATCAAAAGCGGAAGCTTACAATTGTTCTTTGTAAATAATTTACATAAAATCGCTACAGCAAAAGTCTATGAACAGCTCACGTCGAATATCTAAGAAGCACTCGAGAAGGGGTCCGGCCCGCGGACTCCTCTCGCTAGCAGCACGAAGACATGGCAGCGGCTAGGTTCTCCAAGTGTGACATGACTCGGAAGTGCCCGAGTCTCACCGGACAACCTTCTTTATAGCGTCGAGGTTTACCTGCAAAACCACTTATATAGCAAGAGTGATCACAAAGGCTCAGCAACACTTAACCGTCTCTCCTAAGACATGCAACTCTACATGAAAGTAACCTACAACTTAAACCTGTTATTTGCGAAAAGACTCGCCTATGAGTTCATCCTTAACTTTCAGATTTTATCCATAATAGTAGTGACCTTGCGCCCAGCAACATTGGAACTCCACAATCAAACAAGAAAAGCTTCATTCCAATGTTACTTGTCCCAAGGTGGAAAAATAACTTTAGTTTGCTCTATCTCTACTTCAAACAGGGTTTTCATGCAACTTAACATATTCATAACAGCAATTATACTTTTGCAAACTGTTTCCACACAAGTTGATTACTACGTCACAACATGGGAGCAAGCGGTACTCAATAACCGCGAGGGATGGTGATTCGAATCAAACACTACCCGGATAACTCGACACATACGCCCGCCTCTGAAGACCCAACTCTGGTGTCCTTCATTACGTCGTATGTGGCAATCTTTCTCAGGACACTAAACTGTAGAACCGGTCACGCCGTCTCGGGCTCGTAGGTCTAACGAGACGATGTGGTATGCCTCTACAATCCAGTGAACCTGGTACATCGGTTTCCTGGTTCCCATATGTCAGTAAGCATCCGGTACACAACTCAATACTTGCTCCTGGACGCGGCACACGCATCGGTCCTTAAAGGACACAGGCAGAGCTACTCGACCAAGACCTCGTCTTGTCGCTGCCTAACCCCTCTGCCCAGTCTCATCTTTAGAAATGTAAACATTAGTTTGCTTCCTTCCCCAACCACACTTATGATATTCTGAACTATAACTCGCGAGTAGATTCCAACTACTCGTCTTCTACCGGATGCCCTAGTCTATTTAGCATGGCCTTATTCTACAGCGATGACACAATTCTACCCTCGACCTCAGGGTTCATTTTTGGTTATGCAAATGGGGTATAAAACATCCTTGACCTAATGCACATACAAACTTTGACCCATAGTAGTGAACAAAGTAAAACTTTACAGAACAACTTAAATGCAAACCGGGGCTTTGCCTTGGTTTTGCAGGTGACTACAGTCAGAAGAGTATGAAATTAGTTGCTGATGTCTTGAAGCTCAATCCCTGCCATTCTTGTTCCTTGAGCCAAGCTCAACTTCTCCTCCTTCACTTTCCACGTTTAATCACTACACGTTATGAATATGCATACATGTTTAATTATAAAACTTTTGCTAACAAGTGCTAAAGACAAGTTTAAAACTGGAACTCTGTTTAAGAATTTAAAATGACACTGGGGCTGGTGGTTTGGGTGTGTGTTTAAGTACTATGATCAAGTGATGAGTGGGGTGTCATCACTTGGGTGGTGATCACCTAATTGGTTGAACAGAACACTACTGATCCAGGGCTCCAATGGAGCTGGAAATTTTCTTGTGAGTTCCTTTTCACAAGAAAGTCCTCTGGACCAAAAATAAGAATATTTCACTAAGTAGATCACCCGGAACAATTCCCTAAGAATTTAGGCAAAAAGGAATTAATTCTAAATAGATTTGCACTTTCATGCAAATTCAAGTGAACTACAATTTCAAACATAGCTCAGAGAGTATGCCTGAATTTTCCTAGGATTTTTGGAGCTAAGGAATGCTCAGAACTGAATTTCCAAGTTTTGGAAATTCTCTGAAAATGTTTCTGTATTCATTTGAATACAGAAACTTGAAATCAGAATTACCCTAACTAAATCAACTCCAAATGAGCTGAAACTTTTACAGAAGGCTCCTAAAGAATATCCTGGCGAAATTTGGGGATTTTTGGATGAACCAAACTCCCTCACAAATTCTTTTGCTGAAAAGCTTTAAAGAATTTTCCAGAATTTTCTATTGGTTTTCATGCAAATTGGGTTGCATATTTGGATAGAGTTTTTCATCCTGAATCCAACCCAATTTGAATCACTAAATTTGGAGCTTCCTAGCAATAGTTATGAGGTTCTAAAGTTTGAACTAAATCTGAAAATTCAAACTAATCGGGAAATATTCAAACTCTGATTGTGGGTCCATCCTACACGTGTCAGCCGCTGGAACTGAGCCACACGGGGCCACAGACCCTTTCCCGCGTTGTCACATACTGATTTGAGGCCACAGAGGATCCGCACCTTTAACTTCAGCCGCTGACGAGTGGGGCTAAAGGGGGTCTTCTTCTTCCTCCCGCTCCCGCGCCTCCCCTCGCCGGCGCTCCACTGGAGCTCGCCGGACCCGGCTTCCCGGCCGCCTCTCGGCTGGAGACTCGCAGCCTGTGAGTTTGGGAGGTCGGGAAACATGTCAACGGGGTTGGCTCGGGCTGCTGGTGGCCGGAAGTAGGCCGGCGACGTGCGGCGGCCTCGGGAGAGGTTCGGCACCGTCGCCCGGCGGTCCTAGCCCGCCAAGCTCTCGAGTTTTTGGCTCTACAGCATCCTGGGAGGCTAGGGAAGCTCGGCGAAAGCTCAACCAAGCATGAAAACGGCGGCTACCCGGCTTTCACCGTGCGCCCGAATGGTAGTGCCGGTTTTGTGCTCGGAGAACATCAAAATACGTCGCCTCTCATCGGCTTCCAGCTAGGTTTGAAAAGAGGAGATCACCGCCATCTAGCTTAGCTCCTCTGTGCCTAATTTCGTGACCAAAGATTGAGGACAGAGGGAGAATTTCTAGATTTCGTACGGAAGGTCGGGTTATGGTCACCGGGGAAATTTCCTCGAATTCACGCTCTGTCGTCCATGTCATGGCCCGAGCTTCGGAGACGAGCATTAGGGGGTCCTAGCGCGTCCGAGGGTGCTCTCGTTTGGGCTTGACAAGTTCCCTGCAGCGCTGTCCACGTGCGACCTCTTCATCGGTCCTCGTCGGCCGCCGCGCCAACACGGCTTTCCCGGGGTAGGGAGGCCAAACAACGGCCGATGACACGTCGAGGGTGGAGAGGGAGATGCCCTGGTGCCAATTTGGCGCTCTGCCGAGGCTTGCACGTGATGGAACGACGGCGGCACAGTGGATCGGTGGTGGCGGCGGTGGCCCTTTCCCTGTGCGTGAGAGAAGAAGCAAACCGAGGTTTCTCTCGGGGTTATGGCACGGGAAAACACAGCTGAAGTGATGACATCGGGGAAACAGCTCGCCAGCGCAAAAGAATTCACGAGGAGGTGTCCTCCACGGTCCTCAGTTGGCAGCGCGGTGTCGCCCGGAGAAGGCCTTCGGCTGCTCGAGTGCAACAGTGAGATTGCTTTGAGGGTAAGTTTCAATGTCACTATGACAGATGGGGTCCACCCCCCTTCTTATCCCCAAAACTCTCACAAATATCTCCAAATCTTGGCACATTGCAAAGTTCACTCATATGGAGCTCAAATTCAAAAGCCATTTGACAATTTGATAAGTTGTGCCTCAGCTTCAAATTCGAATTCAAATTTAGAGGAAATTTACAAGTCCCCTTGATATACATATCAAAGCACCTCCAAATTTTCTCAAAATTTGTCTCCCTCATAATTTGGACCTGAGGAATTCAAATATGCCATCTGATCCTTAAGTTGGCCATTGCAAATACAAATTTTCAAACAACAGTTTGAATTCCCTTTTTGGAAAGGGCCTTCTTTGCCTTGAAGTAACCCATTTGATTCAAACTGAAATTTAAGTCCTCTTTGGTGATGACCTATCTGAATTTGGGTGAAACACCTTGGTTTGCTCCTAGCCCATGCTTGATCAATCTTGGTCCCAAGCTGAGCCTCACAAGTTCAGTTTTGACCATGCCCCTCAAATGAATTTGAAGGTGATCTCAAACAATGCTTTGAACAAATGGTATATGAGCTTAAAATCCCTCCCATTTTGGAACTTAAGCTCTTCAATACCTGAGGACTGCAATGGTCATCTCATATATATGCTTTTGGACCATCTGAACATGAATGCTTTGCAAGGGTTCAAAAATGGGGTTTAAACTCCCCTCCCCTCTACTCATAGAGAATGTGCATATGAGTTAGCTTTTTTTGAGTGAAATCCTTTCCCGGGTTAACATGTGTTCAACAGGAGTTAAATAAGATTTTAGCTCTTCCCACATGTCCATGTTTGAGTTTATCATTTAATGTGACATAACTCAAGTCATTCCCTTGTCTAACATGTTTGAATTCAGCATGAACTCAACATGATCATAGTTCATTCCCTTTTTGGCTCACCCTCAAATCAGAAAGTTGCCACCACATTATCCTCAATTCAAATGTATGAGGCTCCATGTGTATACAAAAGTTTGTCAGCAATTTGAGCTGAGCCTTTGAGACTAAAAACCTTATTTTTGTTCTTTCTCATGTACATGTATAATTACACACGAGTTTAACTCCACCTTGGTCCAACACCTTCAAAGGCATGCTCGAACCCATGTGGTTGCACCTCATGTATACCATCCCATGTAAGAATGTTTTTGTAAGTCCCATTTTTCATGAACAGAACACAATGACGGTCCATCATCCGTTCCTTTGCATTCACATTTTTGGGACTTTTACATCATCCGCCCTTGAGAATACCGGGGGATGGGTCGCTAGGAAGTCGGAGTAGGAGCTCTGTTGATGCTCCTCACGGTCTTGACGTCTCTCTGGGCGAGACGTATTGGCGATGAGAGTTTGCAGCAACTCTGTGTGCTTCTGATGAGAACCCGCCATTGCCGCCACGATGTCGGCCAATGTAACCGTTGGCGGTGGCGGTGTTTGCTGTTGTTGTTGCTGCTGTTGCTGCTGCTGTCCCGAGGAGTCCTCGGGAGGCTGTTGGGAGGTTTCTCCCCCTTGACTGGGACCCCCAACGTCCGGGTTGGCACGAGTACGAGTCATTATGAAATTAAAAACAGCAGCGATCAGGACATGTCATACTTAAAATTCCATATGCAACAGTAGGTATTGAAGTGACGCATGAATAATTAGCACAACATTCACATATATTGATAAAGCATAAACTTTATACAAGATACATTATTCTCGGTCTCCGAGAAGTCGTGCTCATGTCGTCACTACCTATACATACGCTACTGCCTACACGACATGTCACCGATTACAAAAGTTTGGGTTACACTACTCTGGTTGCCCTACTTGGCACCGGTAACCCCTACTCGGAGTAGAACTCGACCTCCTGTGGGTCGTCCTCCTCCGATACCTCTTCTGGTGGCTCCGGATCTACCACCTCTTCTCCCATCTCGGGTTCTCCCATTGCTGAAAGACCCAAGACCACCGGTATGCCCAATACCGGAGGTACGAGGTCCTGCAAGGCATGCACCTCGTCCATGGCCTGGTTGTAGTCTTCTTCCCAGCCTTGCCCTTCCTCAATAGCGTCGTCCCGCTCTTGAGCAAGGTCCTCATTCTGCTGGGTTAGAGTCTGCACCAGCTCTTGCAACGCCGTGATGTCGACACGGCTTTTCTTCTTCGCCTTCTTCAGACGATGCAACTAATTATGCTGTTCGTTCAGTCGCTTGATCGTCGGAAGGAGCACATTGCGGAGTGCGCTGTGAGCACTCTCGAAATGGTCTCCACGGCTTGTGCTCTCTTTTAGCTTTGCGGCGATATGCTCCGTATGAACAGCTTGGCTGTCCATCACGGCCTTTCCCGCCCTCATCTCGAGGCTGAGGTTTGCCTCCGCGGGGTTGTACCTTGGGCAACCCGGATCTGTTGCCTCCCGGTACCTTCCTTCCCACACATGATGAGCCCGTCCCTCCACTGGAACGAGCGCATATGGAGTGCCCTCCATAGCCCTCACGTGCAGTTGGCATAAACGTGACATGGTGTTATGGGCTGCCACTTGCCACATCCCCTCCGGTTGTCTACCTCTCACCGTGACGGTGAACGGCACCCAACCGGGTGGCATAGGACCTGCAGGGACCTCGGCATGGATTGTCCACGTCTTGTTCCCCTCCTCGCCTTCTTCCTTGGTGAAGTACTGCGGCATCTGGTTGTACCTGAAATATTGAAGCATCTGCCTTAATGCTTCCGGATAGCCGCTGTTATGAGAACAGTGAGATTCCACCCACCCGTTCTCGAACTGTTTTTCCGCTTTCATCTGTAAAAATATATTTGAGAGATGTCAAATATTTATTTGAACAGTAAACCATTGAGTCATAACACCAAACATGTTATTGAACCCCTAAAATTTGGAAACATAGTTCAAATTTAAACAAATTTGACTGGCGATCTGCTGTCCAACATGACAGCCCTGACCAGTTTCCATTTCAACCTGATTTAGGCCATGCTAAAGCAAAACCAATTCTGGAGCTCAACATCAAAGTTAAAGCTAACTTTAATAGATTTCCAGAAAGTATTTGCTTGGCCTCAGATCTGTCCTGGTTCAAGAGTTATGAGATGTCAAAGTTAACAGAATTTCTGGAGAAAATTGGACAGCACCTCCCTGCTTTAGGTACTGATTTGATCCAAGAATTCCAGTTAATTCTGCTCCCAATCTGACAAAACTTTCTGTTACAAACTTGTAACCCATCTCATAATCTTTCCAGAACTACCTCATTTTCTATTTTTGGATTTTTATGCAGGAAGTTATGCTCAATTTACATAGAGTTTACAGAGAGTCTTTGCTCTGCCCTGTTTTCTGGACAGTTTCAACTCTACTGCATTTTTCGATTGGTTAAGGGATGAAAAACCTCTGGACCTAAACAGAAGAGTTGTAAAGCTCTTCCAAAGCTTTCCAGAAATGTATCATATGACCCCAACCTCGAAATAACTCAATATCTAACCTCTGATTAACTTCAGCATTAATCCAGCTGAAAATAGAGTGCTCTGTCCTTAGCAACCTATAAGTTGAAATCTTGTTAACTTTGAATATCCTAATTAAGGGAAGAGGTTACAGCAATTTTCAGTGTTTCGGATTAAAACTTTCAAGTTTTACAATGAAGTTGTTCATTTAGTGGAGTGTGACGTCGATGCGTCACCAAAGCATGTCGGTACTACGTCCTCACAAAGAAAAACCTATACCGGACTTAGCCGGCTTCGTTAGTTCAGTGGCACTAAACGTCAATCGCACACTGATACTACACGTCTACCATTTTGTGGTTAGACTACCTGCAGATAATTCACACAGTCGTCAGACTCGGCTGCACACCGAGCCCGGTATCCATACAGTTCGTACACCCGGCCGTCATCACTCGCCCGGATGTTCTCAAGCCAAACACGCCTTGAGTTACGTGTTCACGTTTCAGACCACGTGACGGGGTCTCCCAGATTGCACCACGCACGCCAGGGACAGACGTTGCTCAAATACCCCAAACGACATGAAGAGTCGAAGAGGATATCAAAGCGGGTCGGGTTACCTGCCACCCGTGGGGCTCCACCCTTCAGCTTGTGCGCACCGGTGGACAGCGCTTACGTGCAACCCCCAAGACATAAACGTCCCGAGATACATGATTTTCTGACATAAGCAATTAGGTTAGTATGCCACTTTCTATACGCTAATAACATCCTTATACGGGCTACTAACTCGTTCCTCACTGGATTTTTGAAAAAGATGACCTTTGTAGTGCGTTAAACCTCAAGCGAGCTCTGATACCAGCGCTGACACGACCCCATGGTCTTGTCGAGCCAGGATCACGCTGAGGGGTGTTGCATTGCACAGCACCGGATAACACACATCAAAGGTACAAAGTGGAAGCAAAATTTTATTACATAAAGAGGTTTATGAACATTTGTACAACAAAATATGTTCAGTCTACACTCACGGGCGTAGACTACGCATCAGGTTCACGTTCAGCCCGTGAACGTGTCCTTGCTAGCACACACGCACACTAACACGGCGGCGTGCACGACTCCCACTCGACGGGGTTCCCCTCCTGGGGTTCCGTCTCCTCCTCGGGAGTCCCTTCCTCATAGAACCCTGCAAAAGCTTCAAACACAAGCAGTGAGCACGAGGGCTCAGCAAGACTGACCCGTCTCTCCTAAATATGGAACTTCTACATGAGGGGTGATAGGTACAGGAGATAAAACAATTTGCAAAGGACTCGCCTAATTAGTGGAACCTTACTTTCAAGTTTTAGCAGCAGGTGGTGGAGAACCTTACACTAAGGCACATGAGAGAGCCGCATTCAAACAAGAAATGCCTTTCTCTCGTGTACTTTGCCCGAAGTTGAAAGGAACTTTAATTAGCTCTAAACTATAGCAAATCATTAACAATCATAGTCCATCTATCAATCAGCAACATTTTAACATGTAACTAGCCTGTTCTTTCTATGTCATGGTACAGTGAACAGGTGGTACTCACTGACCGCGAGGGACGGCGATTATAATCAATTTACACCTGCAGGGTTACCCGAACAACCCGTCACATACGCCCGTACTCGATGTTGCCTACAGCAACCATCACGGACGTTGTACGCGACCACCTTTCACCCGTCAGCCAAATATTGAACCGGTCCCATCGTCCCGAGCAAGAGGTCTCTGCATGCACATCTTAGTGCCGCCAGCCGATTTACACCTCAAGCTCTCAACCTACCCTCTGAACGACGGGCAATGCCTCAATACCCCGCTACCCGAGTTACATCGATTTCCCTGTTCCCATATAGCCGGTAGGTCTTCGGTACTGTTCTAGCTTGTTCAACAGGCCCGCACACGGCTCGGTCCTCAATTGACACAAGTGGAGCTATAGCACACAGGCCCCAAAGTCCTGCTGCCCTTACTCTCCGCTCGGTCTCATTTTTCTTGCCATGTGTATCATGTGCTATCTCTACCCAAGTCGAGTGCCTCAAGCCTATGCTCGCGAGTAGTTCCAACTACTCGACTTGTACCGAATCCTGCACTATCTTAGCATGGCAGTAGCTAACGGGGTTTGTAATCCTAATCCCATGTCCATGGTTCTCTTGGCTATGCAATTGGGTTTTCAAACAAGACTCCAATGCAATAAGTAATCATACTCAAGTAAGTGCTCAAAACAATAAAACTTTTTAAAAAGGTTAATGCAATCTGGAGCTTGCCTTGCTGCTCTTGGTCGTAGGCTATCTGCTCCCCCGGAGTAACGAAGTCTAGGACTTCGGGTTCCTCCTCGACCTTAGCGACTACATGATATAAGAAGTACATGTATTAATTTGAATGCATTTGAATTGAATTTAAACTTGTGAAGGTTGTAAATCTTACTAGACAGACCCAATGACTCTGAAATTTTTACTGTGGCTTGGCTACAACCTAAGCAGAGACTTGGTCAAGTTTGAGTTGCAGCAAAGCTCATTTGAGATCTCCACAATTAATTATGTCCTTGAACTTAATTGGAACTCTTAGGTTGTTCTACGGATTTTCATGGAGCAAGCCATGACTTTCTGAAAACTAGATTTTCAGAGGGTTCTAATGGAGTTGGTATCACTTAATTGGAAGGTTCCTAGCTAAAGATATGAGCTAAACAATTTCAGGGAAAATTCTGAATATGTTTCTGAACATTTTCTATTTTCTCTGGAACAGTTTCACTAATCATACCATTAGGTGGATCAAATGAGCTCAAATGGATTTGAAATTTTTATGGTGGTTCAGGGATATTTTTGTGAACATCCCAGCAAAATTTCAGAAATTTCCTCCAAGGGATTCTCCAGTTAAAATTCCAAACATTTCAAAATTTGAGGAATTAACTCAGGAGAATTAAGGATTTTCATGAAGTTAAACTTGATTTGTTGAAAAGTACTCAGAGATCTGAATCCAACAAAATTTGGTTCACTCAATTTGGAGCTTCCTAGCCAAAGTTATGAGGATTTGAAGTTCGAATGAAATCTGAAAATCGGGGAAAAGTTTAAATCTGCCGGTGGGCCACGGGGACACGTGTTGTGCGCTGAGGCGTCGGCACACCGGGGTCTACGGAGTTTTTGCGTGCCAGCACACCGGATCCGAGCCGCAGCCCGATCCTGATTTAAAATATGAGCCGCTGACAGCCGGGCCCCATGTTTTCTTCTTCCTCCCGCCCTCTTTCTCGCGCCCGCGCGCTCCCCCCTCGCCGGAGCAGCCGGCTGCTCGCCGGACCGGTGTTTCCGGCCGCCGCCCAGCTGGAGACTCGCCGCCATAGGGTTTAGGGCACCGAGGAACACGATGGTGGGCTCTGCCTGGGCTGCTGATGGCCGGAACCAGCTCGGCGACGTGCGGCGGCTACTGCTGTGGTTCGGCACCGTCGCCCGAGGTCTCCAGCCCGCCAACACTTGCACCGATGGGCTCTACACCACCAGCGCAGCTCTAGGAAGATCGGCACAACCTCAGAGTAGCTCGGGAGTGGCTGCAAATACGGTTTCACCGTGCGACCGAATGGGTCCGCGGCGAACACCCCTAGTAGAGCTTGAATTCCATCGCTCCGAGGCGTTTTCATGGGATGGATGCTAAAGGGGAATTGATCACCGGCTAATCCAACATACACGTGCAAAGTTTGATGACTTAAGGAGGAGTAGAGAAGGAGAATTTTAAGGAACGGTACCGGAAGCTCGGGTTGAGGCCGCCGGAGCAAAATCTCTGAATTCGCCGGCGAGAGCTCACGACGTGGCTTGAGCTTCAGGTGGAAGCAGCGTGGAGTCCGTGCGCTCCTTTTTCCGCCCTTGCTCGGCTGTGAAAGTTACTGTGGTGCGCTGCCCACGTGAGACCGATCGCCGTTTTTGAACTAGGTCGCGGTGGTCATCGTTGATCACGGGAACAGAGGCCGAATCTCGGTGGTCTAGGCGTCGGGAGAGTGGCGCTTGAGATCAGGGCGCTGCCTAGCAGCTCGGGGAGGCGAGGGTGCGATTGTTTTCTTCGTTTTTCTGATCGACCGAGAGCGCGGGGGAAGAGAATGGCGCTGTTCGATGTCGCCCGCGAGGAGAAAAAGACAACCGGGTCTTCGCTCGGGCTGAGGTGGTAAGGGTCATGTGGGGGCACGAGGAGGCCGTCCTGGGCGCCAGCGCGCGAGGTAGGAAGCAGCTGGTGGCGCCGGCTCTTCTCGGTGGCACACCCGGCAGCTGCTCGGTGGAATTTCCCACCGAGGCTGTGACTTAGTGTGCAAGTCACCCCTTTTAGCTCTATGGCATGTGGGTCCCACTTGCAATTTTAACCCCTGAACTTAACTCCAATTCACTGTTGTAAACAGTAGTCCACACAAAGTCCATGGTGATTTGAATTATCTACCCTTGAGCCATTTGAATTGGTTAGAATTCAAATTGGGTTTGGTTTGAATAAATTTCAGCACATGTTCAGTTTGAAATTCAAATAAAGTTTGAATTTGCTCCACTTAGCTCATGTCAAGCTCAACTCCAAATGGAGTGAAAATTGGTGTGTAAGCTCATAAAAATGTGCTGAGTAAGAATATGCCTCCCACTTTTGAATTCATGGGATAAAAACAGTTTGAATTTGAATTTGAGTTCAAACTACCCTCTTTCTAGATATACCCAAAATGACCTCAAAAAGGTTTTAAATTTGGGTGAAACTTGGCATGGACATTACTAGCAATGTGTAGGAGTTTTCCCAATGCCCAGCCCCTATATGATGTATGTGGGAAATGCCACTTTTGCATCTTGTGAGTTTGTTTTCTAATGAGCATGTTGATGGTGGTTACTTGCTCTTCAAATGTGTTCATCAACTTGCTTCAAATGAGGTGTGTGTGTGTGGTGATGAACACTTCAAACATGTATCAAAAACTGAGGCCCTTACACGGGCCTGTTGAACAAGCTAGAACAGTACCGAATACCTACCGGCTATATGGGAACCGGGAAACCGATGTAACTCGGGTAGCTGGGTGTTGAGGCATACCTGGTCGTTCAGAGGGTAGGTTGAGAGCTCGAGGTGTAAATTGGCTGGCGGCACTGAAATGCGCGTGTAGAGACCTCTTGCTCGGGACGATTGGACCGGTTCAACATTTGGCTGATGGGTGAAAGGTGGTTGCGTACGACGTCTGTGATGGTTGTTGTAGGCAACAACGAGTACGGGCGTACGTGACGGGTTGTTCGGGTAACCCTGCAGGTGTAAATCGATTATAATCACCGTCCCTCGCAGTCAGTGAATACCACTTGTTCACTGTACCGTGACGTAGAAAGAACAGGCTAGATACATGTTAAAATGTTGCTGATTGAAAGATGGACTTTGATTGTTAATGATTTGCCGTAGTCTAGAGCTAACTAAAGTTCTTTTCAAACATTGGGCAAAGTGCATGAGAGAAATGCGTTTCTTGTTGATTGCAGCTCTCTCATGTGCCTTAGCGTAAGGTTCTCCACAACCTCCTGCTAAAACTTGAAAGTAAGGTTCCACTAATTAGGCGAGTCCTTGCAAACGATTTTTACCGCATGTAACCTATCAACCCTCATGTAGAAGTTTCATGTTTAGGAGAGACAGGTCAGTCTTGCTGAGCCTTCATGCTCACTGCTTGTGTTTGAAGCTTTGCAGGGTTCTATGAGGAAGGGACTCCCGAGGAGGAGACGGAACCCCAGGAGAGGAACCCTGTCGAGTGGGAGTCGTGCACGCCACCGTGTTAGTGTATGTGCGTGCTAGCGGGGACACGTTCACGGGCTGAACGTGAACTCGATGCGTAGTCTACGCCCGTGAGTGTAGACTGGACATATTTTGTTGTACAAATGTTCATAAAGCTTTTTATGTAATAAAAATTTGCTTCCACTTTGTACCTTTGATGTGTGTTATCTGGTGCTGTGCAACGCAGCACCCCTCAACGTGATCCTGGCTCGACAAGACCGTGGGGTCGTGTCAAAAAGAGGGAGAGGGACTCATCACAGGATGAATGCAATCATCTACCTCAGAAGTATCGGTGGGTAATCCGTTCACCTTTCGGTCGAGAGGTTCCACAAAAAGTGCAGTCATTCTTGGAGTATGACGACTCGTATACTCCACAGAGGTCTTATTCACCTCCACCGCAGCAGCAACTTATTTCTCATGCACCTCAGTATCAACAAGGTGCACCAGAATTCTATTTCCCTCAAGATGCTGAAAATGATCACGGTGATTTCTCCGCTGAACCGAGTGCTGTCCCACTTCATATTGATAATGAACTCAACGCCAATGAAGCAACTGAACCGAGCAGCAACATTATGTCTGCGGGTACAGTTCCAAAGAGTGATCTTGGACAGCAAAGAAAAGCCATGTCCAAAGTGGGAACAGTTAATTATGTGTCAGTCCATGATCTACCAAAGAGAGGACCTGTTCTTGCCGGCAGGTTCACCTTAAATGACAAGCCGGTTGTCATTTTATTCGACTCTGGTGCAACACATAACTTCATTAGCAGGGCGACGGTGATCCGGGATCAGATCTCCACAACTATCACAAAAGGTTCTTACCTCATTCAATCGCCAGGTGGAGACATATCGACTAATGAAGTCGTTTCTCGAGCACCACTTTGTTTGGGTGGAAAAATCTATTCTACCACCCTCATTATTCTCGAAGATCAAGGAATAAATGCCATATTGGGAATATCATGGTTGGCCTTCCATAAGGCTGTTCTGGACATCGAAAACAGGAGTGTTCACTTGGACTCTCCACTTCACGGCCGTCAAACATTGTATCTCGGCAAAGCGGTTTCCAAAGACCCAGAAGTATGTAATGCCGAGGCTTGCAAGTTAGAAGATATTCCGATAGTCCGTGAATATCCGGACGTGTTTCCCGAAGATCTTCCAGGCCTACCACCTGAGCACGAGGTGGAATTCAAAATAGAGTTGATACCGGGAACCACGCCGATCTCTCGGAGACCATACAAAATGGCTCCAAATGAATTAGCTGAACTGAAGGAGCAACTCAAAGATCTGATGGACAAGGGGTTTATTCGTCCAAGTTCATCACCATGGGGTTGCTCGGCTCTATTTGTGAAGAAGAAGAAGGATGAGACGCTGAGGCTATGCGTCGATTATCGTCCTTTAAATGCTGTGACAAAAAAGAACAAGTATCCACTACCAAGAATTGATATTCTTTTCGATCAGCTAATGGGTGCTAAAGTCTTCTCCAAGATGGACTTAAGGTCGGGATATCATCAAATCAAGATTCGAGCGGAAGATATCCCGAAAACAGCATTCTCAACAAGATATGGACTCTATGAGTATCTTGTCATGTCATTTGGGTTGACCAGTGCTCCGGCTCACTTTATGTATCTTATGAACTCGGTGTTCATGCCAGAGCTGGATCAGTTCATCGTGGTATTCATCGATGACATCTTGGTCTATTCCAAATCTGAAGAGGAACACGCTAAACATTTGCATATTGTGCTTCAACGCTTGAGAGATCACAAGCTCTATGAAAAGTTTAGTAAATGTGAATTCTGGATCAATCAAGTGCCATTTCTTGGACATATTATTTCAGCGGAAGGCATTGCTGTTGATCCAAGCAAGATTGATCAAGTGCTGAAATGGAAGTCTCCAACATCAGTTCATGAAGTTCGTAGCTTCTTGGGTTTGGCGGAATATTATCAGAGGTTCATCCCGGGCTTCTCAAAAATCTCCAAACCTATGAAGGAGCTACTGAAAAAGGGCATCAAATATGATTGGAGCAAGCCATGTGAAGAAGCTTCTCAAGCGTTAGTGAAACACCTCACAACAGCCCCGGTTTTAGCTCAACCGGATACAACCAAGCCCTTTGATGTCTATTGTGATGCGTCCGGCATCGGACTTGGTTGTGTACTCATGCAAGGAGGACGTGTGGTCGCATATGGATCACGGCAATTACGGAATCATGAGCAACATTATCCAACTCATGATCTCGAGCTTGCTGCCGTGCTGTTAGCTTTGAAGATGTGGAGACACTACCTATTGGGAAATCTGGTTCATCTCTACACAGACCACAAAAGCTTGAAGTACATATTCACTCAAAAAGAGTTGAATATGCGACAACGGCAATGTTTGGAGCTGATCAAATACTATGAGATTGAAATTCATTATCATCTGGGCAAGGCAAATGTGGTTGCCGATGCACTCAGCCGGAAATCTCATATTCATAACCTAACCATTACGCCGATGGAAGAGGAGGAACCGAGACTCTACTTGGTCCCATATGGAGCCCTAAATAATCTAGCTCTCATACCCACAATAAGAGAGGAGGTTATGAAAGCTCAAAAGCAAGACAAGGGCATGGCTCATATCAAAAGGAGGTTGAAGAATGGGGAGATGAAATGTTTCCGGTTAGATGATGAAGATACCTTATGGTTCAAGGACCAGATAGTCGTACCCCGTGATATGAGGCTGCGGAAGAAAATTTTGGATGAGGCTAACTTGTCCAAATTTTCTATTCATCCTGGCAGCAATAAAATGTACCAAGACCTTCGGAAGAAGTTTTGGTGGACACGTATGAAACGTGAAGTTGCAAAATACGTTTCAGAATGTGATACGTGTCAAAGAGTTAAGGCCGACCATGTGAAGAAGTCGGGCCTGTTGCAACCGCTAAAAATACCGGCATGGAAGTGGGAAACTTGAGTATGGATTTCATCGTTGGGTTGCCAATGACCTCCCACCACCATGATTCGATTCGGGTAATCATTGACCGATTAACCAAATCAGCATGTTTCATTCCGGTGCATACCAGGTACACCACGAAGCAGTATGCGGAGTTATACATAGCGCGGATCTTGTGCCTACATGGAGTTCCCCGGACAATCATCTCCTATCGAGGCACGTTGTTTGTTGCCCGTTTCTGGGAGCAGCTATACGCATCCTTGGGCACCAAATTGATTCGAAGCTCCACGTATCACCCTCAAACCGATGGGCAAACTGAGAGGGTGAATCAAATACTTGAAGATATGCTGAGAGCATGTGTCATCCACCACGGTAAGAGCTGGGATGATCACTTACCGTTGGTGGAGTTCTCCTATAACAATGGGTATCAATCAAGTATCAAAATGTCACCTTATGAAGCTCTATGGCCGGAAGTGTCGCACACCCGTGAACTGGTGTGAATCCAGCGAGAGAGTTATTTATGGGATTGATCTCGTAAATGAAGCTGAAGAGCGGGTAAGGCTTATTCAAGCAAATATTAAAGCCGCTCAGTCCAGACAAAAGAGCTATGCGGATAAGAGGCGTTCCTCTGGAATTTCAAGTTGGGGACCACGTATATCTCCACGTATATCCTATGAAGGGCATTCACCGATTCGGAATGAAAGGGGAATTAGCTCCACGTTTTATCGGTCCCTTCGCCATCATTGAAAGGTGTGGACCCGTGGCATACCGTTTGGAGTTACCGGCAGCCTTAGCCGGAGTTCATAACATTTTCCGTATATCTCAGTTGTGGAAGTGTTTGAAAGTGCCAAAGGAGATTCTCACGGGAGACATAGCAGATTCGAAGCCGGACCTCACATATGTTGAGCATCCAACCCGGATAATTGATGAAAAGACTCGCGAGACCAGAAACCGGGCGCTGCGATTTTTCAAGGTGCTATGTAAAAATCACACGTCCGACGAAGCCACATGGGAAAGCGAGGAGTACTTACAACACAATTATCCGGAGTTATTAGAGGCTTATGTTCGGTAGTCATCCTCCCCGCATTGTCCTTAATCTTGAATCTCGGGACGAGATTCTATTTAAGGGGGGAGGAATGTAAAAGTCCCAAAACTTGTAAAGGGGAAAGTTTAGTGATGAATAAAGTTGAGTTGAAATCCAAGAAAGGGGACTTGCAAAAACTTTTGTTTAATCATATAAGTGTGGGCATGTGCAATAGGACTTTAAATTCAGTTTGAACTAAAGGGTTCACTTCAAAGAGAAGAAGGCCATTTCCAAAATGGAAATTCAAAGTGTCGTTTAAGAAGTTGTATTTGCAATGGCCAACTCAAAAATCAGATGGCATATTTGAATTCTTCAGGTCCAAAGTATGAGGAAGACAAATTTTGAGAAAATTTGGAGGTGCTTTGATATGTATATCAAAGATACTTGTGAATTCCATTGAAATTTGAATTTCAAATTTGAAACTGAGGTAAAACTTGTCACATTGCCAAATGGATTTTTAATTTGAGTTACTCATAGCTGAAGTTGCAATGTGCCAAAATTTGGAGATATTTGGGAGAGGAAGTGAGTGGGACCCACTTGTCAATGAGAGGAGAAGACTTACTCCCGAAGGAAAAACTTTCTGCTCTCTGTTTCCACTCGACCCCGGCGGCTGCTGAACCG
Source organism: Neostapfia colusana (assembly GCA_030760725.1). Lineage (NCBI taxonomy): Eukaryota > Viridiplantae > Streptophyta > Magnoliopsida > Poales > Poaceae > Neostapfia > Neostapfia colusana. The sequence continues at coordinate 22,616,291 of JASWHV010000019.1, read as the reverse complement.
AGCGCGCCACCGAGGCAGCACCGCTGCCACCTCCCAAGCTGCTCAGGGATCGGTTTCTTTGCCCTTATCGCCTCCACCGAGAGCACAGCAATTCACACAACCGTCTCACACCGCTGCCGTCGATTTCACGCGCCCTCCTCGCCGAGCTGCTGCCGCACGGAAGAAAACGCTCGGTTCATCAGCGCCCGGCCAGCCCGACGAGTCGCACACCGAGCTGAACCCCCCTACAGAATCGCCGGACCTCCCTCAGCGTGGCCGAAGCGAAAACCGGGCGCTAGCTCCACGGGAACCTCGGCGTCGAGCTCAGTTTTCCTCCACCACACCGAGGAAAGTCGCCGCGACAAGATCACGTTGCCCGGCCGCCACAGAGCTTCTCCCACCGAGCTGCAAAAGCAAAAAGGTGCACCTGTAACTTCTTGCTTCACAGCAACGCTGGCATCTTGTCACAAACCGTGCTCGCCGGAATTTGGTTTTTCCCGCGGACATGCAATATGAACCGTGAGTAGGAAATCGGAAAATTAGGGCGACACGGTGCACCACTCATCACCAGACCTATAACCAAGTGGTAGACGTCCGTGTGGGCACGTGGGATCAAGAACTAGGAAGAACCGTCGAGGAAACCTTCGGTTCTTCGAGTTTCTCGAATTTTCACCGAAACTGACCTAGGTCGCACGGTGAACCCCTAGTTGCCGACGTTTCTCGCGAGATCAGAGTCTTGGACGGTTCTCCCTAGGTCGTGGTGATGCTGTAGGAGCTAACCGAAGCAAGGTTGGAGCATTACAGCGTCTTCGCGACATCGCCGGAGATACCACAGCCACTGTCGCCGTCGTGCCTAGGGTTCCGGCCATCTTCGATCTGAGGTAAGGCCAGCAACGTGTTCCTCGCACAAGAATGTGTAGTGGCAGCGAAAATCAGCAAGTTCCGAGAACCGGAACCCCCTCCAGGAGAGATCTCCGGCGAGCCTGGCGGCGCGCGGGCGCGGGCAGCCGGAGGTTGAAGACGACCGGGCGGTCCCGCGTGTCAGTGGCGAAAAGTTTAAATTCCTGATCGGCTGCGGCTCCGGGATCCCTGTGGTGATGCGGGAAGGGTTCTGTGGCCCCGTGTGGCTCAGCTCCAGCAGTTGACACGTGTGTGATGGACCCACGGTCAGAGTTTGAACATTTCCCAATTTATTTGGATTTCCAGATTCAGTTCAAACTTTAGAACCTCATAACTTTTGCTAGGAAGCTCCAAATTTAGTGATTCAAATTGGGTTTGATTCAGGATGAAAAGCCTTATCCAAATATGCAACCCAATTTGCATGAAAACCAATAGAAAAGTCTGGTAAATTCTTTAAATCTTTTCAGAAAAAGAATTTTAGAGGGAGTTTGGTTCATCCAAAAATCCTCAAATTTGCCAGAATATTCTATAGGCTATTAGTGAACTCCTGTAAAAGTTTCAGCTCATTTGGAGTTGATTTACTTGGGATAATTTGGGTTTCCATTTTCTGTGTTCAAATGAATACAGAAACAATTTCAGAGAATTTCCAAAATTTGGAAATTCAATTCTGGGCAGTCCTTAGCTCCAAAAATCCTAAGAAAATTCATGCATGATCCCTGAGCTATATTTGAAATTGTAGTTCACTTGAATTTGCATGAAAGTGCAAACTTATTCAGAATTAACTCCTTTTTGTCTAAATGCTTAGGGAATTTGTTCTGGGTGATCTACTTATTGAAATATTCTGAATTTTGGTCCAGATGACTTTCTTGTGACAAGAAACTCACAAGAAAATATTCAGCTCCATTGGAGTCATGGATCAGTACTGTCCTGTTTAACCTTATAGATGATCAACACCACCCAAGTGATGAACCCCACTTATCACTTGAGCATAGTACTTTAACCCAAACCCAAACCACTAGCGCCAGTATCATTTTAAATTCTTAAACAGGGTTCCAGTTTTAAACTTGTCTTTAGAACTTGTTAGCAAAAGTTTTATAATTAAAACATGTATGCTTATTCATAACGTGTAGTGATTAAACGTGGAAAAGTGAAGGAGGAGTTAAGCGTGAATCAAGGAGCAAGAAGGGCAGGGATTAAGCTTCAAGTCATCAGCAACTAACTTTATATTATCTGACTTTAGTCACCTGCAAAACCAAGGCAATCTCTGGTTTGCATTTAAGATGTTTTATAAAGTTTTAATTTGTTCACAATTATGGTTAGGGATTGTATGTGCATTAGGTCAAGGAGGTTTTATACTCCACTTGCATGACCAAAAAGAACCCTGGTGTCGAGGGTAGAAAGGTGTCATCGCTATAGAATAAGGCCGTGCTAAATAGGCTAGGACATCTGGTAGAAGACGAGTAGTTGGAATCTACTCGCGAGTGATAGTTCAGGAGTTCATAAGTGTGGTTGGAAGAGAGAGGCAAACTAAAGTTTACATTTCTAAAGATGGGACCAGGCAGGAGGGTTAGGCAGCGACAAGGCGAGGTCTTGGTCGAGTAGCTCTGCATGTGTCGGTTAAGGACCGAAGCGTGTGCGGCCCTGGGAGCAAGTATTGAGTTGTGTACCGGATGCTTACTGATGTATGGGAACCAGGAAACCGATGTGCCAGGTTCACTGGATTGTAGAGGCATACCACATCATCTCGTTAGACCTACGAGCCCGAGACAGCATGACCGGTTCTAAAGTCTAGTGTCCTGCGAAAGGTTGCCACATACAACGTAATGCAGGACGCCAGATTTGGGTCTTCAGAGGCGGGCGTATGTGTCGAGTTATCCGGGTAGTGTTTTATTCGAATCACCGTGCCTCGCGGTTATGAGTATCGTTTGCTCACTGCGTTGTGACGTAGTAATCAAGTTGGGTGGAAACAGTTTGCAAAAGTTTAATTGCTGCTATGATTATGGTAAATTGCATGAAAACTCTGTTTGAAGTAGAGATAGAGCAAACTAAAATTATTTTCCACCTTGGGACCGTTACATTGGAATGAAGCATTTCTTGTTTGATTGTGGAGTTCCAATGTTGCTGGGCGCAAGGTCACTACTATTATGGCTAAAATCTGAAAGTTAAGGATGAACTCGTAGGCGAGTCTTTTCGCAACTTATATGTTTAGGTCTTAAGTTACTTTCATGTAGAGTTGCATGTCTTAGGAGAGACGGTTAAGTCTTGCTGAGCCTTTGTGCTCACTCTTGCTATATGAGTGGTTTTGCAGGTTAATATCGACGCAAAAAAAAGAAGGTTGTCCGGTGAGACTCGGAGACTTCCGAGTCATGTTACACATGGAGTACCTAGCCGCTGCCATGTCTTCGTGTTGCTAGCGAGAGGAGTCCATGGACTGGACCTCTTCTCAGGTGCTCACTAGTTATTCAACGTGAGCTGTTTATAGACTTCTGCTGTAGCTATTTTATGTAACTTATTTACAAAGAACATTTGTAAGCTTCCGCTTTTGATTTATGTAATCTAGTGATCCTTATATGTGTGCTGTTGGGTTCCGCATAACACGGCACCACCCAATGCGATTTCTGGGCGAGGTGTCCAGTCCCCGTGATTCGGGACGTCGGGCCCTGTCAATACGTGTAGACGGCTCAAGGCTGATCATATGCGGAAATCCAGACCACTACAACCGCTGAAAATGCTGGCATGGAAATGGGAGGATGTGAGTATGGATTTCATCATCGGATTAACTCACATCCTGGAAGCATGACTCGATATGGGTCATTGTCGACCGGTTGACGAAATCAGTTCAATTTCATACCGGTGAACATGCATTATCGATCAAGGCAATATGCGGAGTTGTATATCTCAGGAATTATATGCTCACACGGTGTCCCGAAGACCATCATTTCAGATCGAGGTGCGCTGTTTGTTGCTCGGTTTTGGGAGAAGCTGCACGCCTCGTTGGGAACCAAGCTGATTAGAAGCTCCGCATATCACCCTCAGACCAATGGACAAACAATTTTGTAGTTCGGAGTTTGTTCAGAATTGTACTCTATTGTTATGTACAACTGATAAAAACAGCCACATTAAGAGGATATGCTGGCAAATTTGATCCAGAAATTCTGTCAATTTTTAGCAATCATAACTTTTGATACAGGAATGATCTGGAGGCATATGAGTACTCGTTGGAAAGATAATGAAGTTAAATTTAACTTTGATATGCAACTTGAGTTATGAAAATGCTGGTAACCAGATCAAAATCTGTGTTAAGTGCAGAAAGGTCTGTTCTGTACAGAATAGGGGACTGATTAGGTTGGCTTTAGGAAGATGTGTAAACATAAATTTTTGTTTTGCTTTCATAAAGTTTTAGCATGTTCATGTTTTACATACTTTCACATACTGCTGAGATCAAGTTTTGACTCCCCTCAAAATTATATTTTTGCAGTATGGTGCGTACTCGTTCCCCGAGTATGGCTGAAGGTTCTCGCCGAGACGGCGATGACTTGACTCCACTACGGGCACCGCCATCAACGGTATGGGCGTATGTCATGGCTCAGATGGTTGAGTCAAGTCAGGAGAATACAAGACTACTCCAAGACTTGGTACAGCAAGGCGTGCTCCAACGTACACAACAGGTCATTCCACCTCGGAATGCCTATTTGGACTTCTTGGCGACTCAACCGCCAATTTTCACGGAAGCTAACAAACCAGTGGAAGCTGATCAGTGGCTTCGGGTTATGGAGTCAAAGTTTGGAGTGTTCGAATGCGATGATTATCAGAGGACGTTATTTGCAGCTCAACAGCTCCATGGAGCCGCTGGAAATTGGTGGTTCGCTTATCTCGCCACCATTCCGGAAGGCCATCAATTTGAATGGGCGGAATTTCGTGAAGCATTCCATGCTCGTCACATTCCTACGGGTTTTATCAAGGCCCAGCAGCAAGAATTTAGGAAGTTTAAGCAGGGGGACATGAATGTCCTAGATTATGTCAAACGGTTTAACCATTTGGCACAATATGCTCCCGACTATGCGACGAGCAAAGCTGCAAGGTGTGACTACTTTTTCCATGGCCTGAGTGCCATATTAAAAGATTGGTTGGCTTTGTTCAATCAAGGCAATTACACCGAGTTGATCAGTGCTGCTCTGCTGCAAGAACAGGAGACACTTGAGTATCAAGCAGAGAAGAGGGACCGGGATGATGTGCAAGAAGACACACCAGTTGTCCCTCGTACATACCATTTGGTGTATCACACACCAAACCGATGAAATATGGCAGTCACCAGTAAGATCAACATATCCCAGATTTCCTGCTCAAGAATCATGTCTTGAAGCACCACCATTGCCACAGCAACGAATGATTTCTGGTGCATCATTGCTGCAGCCAAGTACATCAACTTCTCAAGCGCAAATCAGTGGAGAACCGGAGAAATATCTGTGTTCTTATTGCCACCGTTTTGGGCATTTTATGCGGGAATGCTGGGAGAAGTTGTTGAACAGCGGACAACCATCATCATCAGGTGGTATGCCACCCCATGCTCAAGGAAATATAACAGCATTGCAATCTGGGAGTGTGCAACATCTTGCTATTGAGAATGTCCCGGAGGGAGCACTGATGTTAGCGGGCATGTTCACTCTGAATGACGTACCCGTGCTCATACTTTTTTATTCCGGTGCTACCCACAATTTTATCAGAAAATCATGCGTGGATCAGCAGCAATTATCCACCAATACCCCCCACGACGAGTTATCTTATGCATTTACCGGGAGGAAATATCTCTGCTAGTCAGATTGTGTCCCGAGCAGCTTTTTGTTTGGGAGGAAAAATATACCCAACATCGCTGATTATGTTGGATGGGCAGAAGATAGATGTAATATTGGGGATGTCTTGGTTAAAACGTCACGGTGGTGTTCTCAATATTGGTAACCGGACTGTTTAGATTGACTTGCCGATTCACGGACAGCACACGCTGTTTTTAGACAGCGAAGACCAAGAAATGGAAGAGGCCTACCACACGGAAGCGATTAAACTTGAAGATATTCTGGTGGTACGTGATTACCCCGATGTTTTTCCCGAGGATTTACCAGGCATGCCGCCCGAACGGAACGTTGAGTTCAAGATTGAACTGGTGCCGGGAACAACACCTATTTAACAAAGGCCTTACAAGATGGCACCTAACGAGCTAGCGGAGTTGAAAGAGCAGCTAAATAAACTCATGAGCAAGGGTTTCATACGACCAAGTTCTTCACCTTGGGGTTGCTCTGTGCTGTTCGTTAAGAAGAAGGACGAAAAACTGAGGCTATGTGTTGATTATCGTCCTCTAAATATTGTCACTATAAAGAACAAGTATCCTTTGCCCTGCATCGATATATTATTCAACCAACTTGTGGGTGCAAAGGTATTCTCGAAGATGGATCTTTGGTCGGGCTATCATAAAATCAAGATCCGACCGGAGGACATACCGAAGACAGCTTTCTTGACGAGATACGGACTTTATGAATACATCGTCATGTCATTTGGATTAACCAACGCTCAGGCACACTTCATGTACTTGATGAATTCAGTGTTCATGCCGGAGTTAGACAAGTTTGTCGTGGTATCTATCGACGATATTCTGGTTTACTCCAAATCTGAAGAAGAGCATGCTGAACATTTACGCATCGTGCTACAACGGTTGAGGGAGCACAAATTATATGCAAAGTTCAGCAAGTGCAAGTTCCAGATTGATCAAGTGCCTTTTCTAGTTCATATTATTTAAGCAGAGGGCATTGCCATGGACCCAAGCAAAATTGAACAAGTGCTGAAATGGGAATCTCCCAAATCAGTCCACGAGTTCCAAAGTTTCCTAGGTTTAGCGGGGTATTATCGGAGGTTCATTCCGAGCTTCTCAAAAATTGCTAAACCAATGACGGAGCTTCTGAAAAAGGGCACTAAATACGTGTGGAATGCAGCATGTGAAGCCGCATTCAAGACATTGGTGAAACATCTCACAACAGCTCCAGTTCTTGCTCAGCCGGACACGACGAAGCAATTTGATGTATATTGTGATGCATCCGGCATCAGTCTCGGCTGCATTCTTATGCAAGAAGGACGTGTGATCTCTTATGGGTCTCGTCAACTGTGAAACCACGAGCAGCATTATCCATATCACGATCTCAAGCTTGCTGCTGTGGTGTTGGCATTAAAGATATGGAGGCATTATCTACTTGGCAATATTTTCCACCTCTACACTGACCACAAAAGCTTGAAATATATCTTAACGCAGAAGGAGCTGAATATGAGACAACAGAGATGGTTGGAGCTCATAAAATATTATGAAATCGAGACCCACTACCATACGGAAAAAGCGAACATGGTTGCCGACGCGCTTAGTCGGAAAGCCCACGTTCACAACTTGGCAGTTGCTGAGTTGGAAGATGGAGAACCGAGTCTCCGTGCCATTCCATAAGGAGCACTTTATAATATTGCTCTCATTCCAACAATCCGTGAAGAGATTGTTGAGACTCAAAAAAGAGATAGAGGTATGTCTCACATACAGAGAAGACTAGACAACGGAGAGGTGAAGTGTTTCCGGAAGGATAATGATGGTAAGATATGGTTTAACGACCAAATAGTGGTACCGCGTAATATGAAACTCCGGAAGAAGATATTGGATTAAGCCCACCTGTCGAAGTTTTATATTCATCCCGGCAGTAACAAGATGTACCAAGATTTAAAACAAAAATTTTGGTGGACAAGGATGAAGCGGGAAATTGCTAAATACGTATCCGAGTGTGATACGTGTAGACGGGTCAAGGCTGATCATATGCGGAAAGCCGGACTGCTACAAGCGCTGAAAATACCAGCATGAAAATGGGAGGATGTGAGTATGGATTTCATCATCAGATTACCACTCACATCCCGGAAGCATGACTTGATATGGGTGATAGTCGACCGGTTGACGAAATCAGTTCATTTCATACCGGTGAACACGCATTATCGAGCAAGGCAATATGCAAAGTTGTATATCTCAAGAATTATATGCTCACACAGTGTCCTGAAGACCATCATTTCAGATCGAGGTGCGCTGTTTGTTGCTTGGTTTTGGGAGCAGATGCACGCCTCGTTGGGCATCAAGCTGATTAGAAGCTCCACATATCACCCTCATACCGATAGACAAACTGAGAGGGTGAACCAAGTGCTTGAGGACATGTTGAGAACGTGTGTCATCCACAACAGTAAGAATTGGGATGATCACTTATTGTTGGCGAAGTTTTCATACAACAACGGGTATCAAGCGAGTATTAAAATGGCACTGTATGAAGCTCTCTACGGCCGGAAGTGTCGCACATCGTTGAATTGGTGTGAGTCCAGCAAAAGAGTACTGTTTTGGGTAGATCTTGTCAACAAAGCCGAAGACCGAGTTTGGTTGATACAAGAGAATTTGAAGGCTTCACAATCCCAACAGAAGAGCTACGCTGACCAAAGGCGTAGGCCGTTACATTTTGACGTCGGGGAGCATGTTTACCTTCGTGTGTCTCCGATGAAGGGAATTCACCGGTTTGGTGTAAATGGGAAACTCGCTCCCCGCTTTATAGGTCAATTTGCTATCACGGAGAAGAGCGGACCCGTAGCCTACCGGCTGGAACTATCGGCAAGCCTTGCAGGTGTTCATGATGTATTTCATGTGTCACAGCTGCGGAAATGCCTCAAATTCACCGCTGCTGTCCGCACCGAAGAAATCGACGAGTTGAAACCGGACTTTACCTACAACGAGCGACCGGTTAAGGTTGTAGATGAAAAGACCCGGGTAACCCGGAACCGGACGATAAAGTTTTATAAGGTGCTGTGGAGTAATCATACCACGGAAGAGGTGATGTGGGAAAGTTAAGATTACCTCCACACCAATTATCCGAAACTTTTATCTTTGTACACTTTGTAATTACCTCTCCCGTCTCGTTCTTCTTTTGTAATCTCAGGATGAGGTTTTTTTAAGGGGGGAGGAATGTAAAAGTCCTAAAAATGTATATGAATAAACCGAGGCTTGAGAGTCTAGGTGTTGCAAATTCATGAAAAATGGGACTTGCTAAAATTTTTCTACACACAAAGTGTTACATGGATGTTCATCAAAAAGAGGCTCACATGTTCATTTGAATGTGTTGAACCAATATGGACTTAAACATTAATTTGCATGAAGATTAAAAATCAGATTTTCAAATTCAATGTTGACCGCAAATTGTGGCCAAATCTTTGAATATTCTTGCAGCCTATACTTTTGACTTGGAGGAAACTAGGGTGACAAACTTTTCATTTTAGAGTGGGCTAAAAAGGAGTTTAAGAGCAGCATATTTCAAATTCAAACTGAATACAATTTGCAAGACAACTTTAAACTGAATTCAGAGAATTCAAATTCTAGCCCACTTTTCAATCTCAGAACGTTGGAGTTTGAGAGATTAACTTGATGATCTTGTGGGGAGGAAATTTGGGTTGGACCCACATGTCATTGAGCTAGACATGTGACTTGCCACCAAAGCAACTGAAGTTCTGGGTCTCTGTTTCTCCACTTAATCGGGGAGCTGCACTCGAGCAACACCGATGCTGCCGCAGCGCCACCTCCTCGTTTATTTTCCTCGTGCTGGCGACCGGTTGGCTGCGTCACTTCTCTCTCAGCGTGATCCTCTCCTCACAGACCGAAGCAAACAAGTTTTGCTTTCTCCTCGCTCACAACACACCACAAACAGAGAAGCACACCGCCACACCCCCGGGAGCAACCGGGAAACCGGGAAAGACTTGCGCTCACTGCCCTCCGAGCTGCAAAACAGCATGGCGCACTCGTCCCTCACCTCCTCAGTGCGAGAGCTGGTTAGTTCCGGCGTTTCCCAGCCCTAGAACAGCTCCTCCGCGGTGACCGAACACAAGCTGGCGATCGGCTTCACGTGGACAGCTCTCCACAGGGGCTTTCACGGCCGAGCAAGGGTGGCAAAAGAAGCGCACGGGCTCCACGCTGCTTCCACCCGAATCTCATGTCAAGCCGTGGACTATCGCCGGCTAATTCGGGAAATTGGCTTCGGCGGGTGTAAACCGAGCGTCCGGTAATAATCTTCAAAATTCTCACTCGTCAATTGTTCTTAGATCATCAAATCTTGCACATAGGGGCTGGACTAGCTGGCGAGCATCCTCTCCTTGGCAACCATAGCTTGAATTCAACTCAGGACGGCGTATTTTGCTGTTTTCCGAGCGCTTCTTTGGAGGAACCGATCGGGCACATGGTGACAAACCATTTGCAGCCATTCCCGAACAATGTTGAGGCCTTGCCGATCTTTTTAGTAGTGCCCTGGTGCTGTAGAGCGGATTGGTCGAGCTTTTGGCAGGCTAGAACCCCGGCCGACAGTACCGAAGTGATCCCGTAGCCGCCAAACGTCGCCGAGCCATTTCCAAGCCTTGGCAGCTCAAGCTAGCGCCACCAATGTGTTCCCCGGCCTCCCAAACCCACTGGCAGCAAGCCTCACCCCGGGCGGCGACCAGAAACACCGAGTCGGCGAGCTCCGACGTCAGTCGGGCGAGGAGGAGCAGCGCGGGCGCGGGAACGGTCGGGAGGTAGGAGAAGGCGGGTGGTGTCACACCCGGTTTCTCCGAAGAACCACCGAGTGAATTATCACATGTATGCCAGGATCATTTTCTCATACATGTGAGGACAAATAGTGAAGCATCATTATATTACAAGCCAAGCATTCGAATATAAATAAGTCTTACATAGCATAACGTCTCGATGGACGAGTAATATGTTCATAATATGTAAATAAAACAGCAGCGGAATATAAATCTTGTGGGCTCCATCACAGGTGTTGCCCGGGGGACTCCGTGAACCTAGAATCCTTCTTCGGGTCCGAAGTCTTGTTCATTGAACACCACGTCATCCCCTTGACCTGAGCAGCAATTTAAACCAACAGAAAAGCAAGCTTGAGTACCGTTGGTACTCAGCAAGTGTGGGAAAGTTATGTCATGCATGACAAGAGCAAGGAGAGGTTGAACTCATAGTTAAAGCACTACGCAATTAATACATATCACCTTAGCTTATTAAGCACCTACATTACTACACAGGTGAAATGGTCCCAATCCCTCAACCCATCATCAATATCAAGTAGCCATAATCTCATCTCCAATGTTAAGCTTCCCGCTTAACATCCTCAACTTCCCAATTCATCATCCCCTAATCATGAATAAGTCCAAGCCGCTCTTGATCGTGAGCACGGCTGTCATGACAGTTTTGACTCTGCAGAGTTTGCACCACTGTACCCACATGTAGTGATTTCATCACCCGTTGTCGGGTGGACTAAAAGAACCTCCATTATGCCGGTGGCCGCGAACCACGTTCACACTTCCGAGGTGTGTAGCCAGGAGATCACGATGAGGCCTTTAGAAAGGGATTCCCGACGAGCGTGGGCCCACTGAGGTTTCACCCCTAACAGCATACAAGAGGCTCCAACCCCGCTGCAGTGGCCCCCTCTTGAGCCTTGCGGTTCATATGGTAGTCCAGCTGACACCTATTCCCCGCACCATCCAAACACCCATACTACGCCGGAGATACACCTAATTAATTGGCCAAGCTGCCCCATCTCAGCATGTGATTGGCACGGTAAAGACAGGTTACATGCTCCATGAACCGGTCCTTAGGATCCAGGCAAGCACTAAACACAAACCCGAGTCTCGTGCACACAGCACCAACCAAGTCATCCAACTTGCCTCGATCCCTACCTCTACATAACTCATAATATCTCATTCAAGAGTAAGGTAAACAAGTTGATGATCTCATATCCCACTTATCCCATTCTAAGCATGGCTAAGCATAAGTAATATGAATGAATTACATAATAAAATAAATCCCAACCCAGGCTACGAGGAAGTAAGATAATGAAAATCTAGGTAAACTTCCTAGCTTGGGTACCATATTCCAAATTGACAATGCAATTAACTAAATTCTAACTACACATCCTAGTATAGGATCAAAGTGGTCAAGGACACTTGCCTTCTTCCTGCTGCTCTGGGAATGGAAAGTCTTGATCTTGAAAGGTGAGAACCTGCTCTGGGGCTGGTTCTACTCATGCCAATACACATAGCAAAAGAAAACAACATTCCATAAGCCATAGTCCACATTTCCACTCATACAAACCACAAATGCATACATATGAAAGTCATACACATATTTAAGTGTTGTGTTTACCCTAGATATGTTGATTCTAAGAATACATGCACTTTTGAACATATATATTATTTCTAGCTTCAATATTCAGATTTCTAAGTGCACACTATATATGAATTTCCAATTTGAACAAATTTTCTATATGGGATAATACACTTCTTAGACACAAAATTTGTATAAGAGATAACTTCCTACTCCAAATAGGTTTTCAGATCTTCTACAAAATCTTAATTTGAATTTTTGGATTTGGGAACCTCAATTGACATTTTCTAATTAGGTATGCCTATTTTCTTATATTTTCATATTTATTTTCCATACCTAAAGGTGAACTTTAATACTAAGATAGCACAAGATATCTCCTAAACAGAATGTGTTCTGATCTAAAATGTCCAATAAAATATCTTTTGACTTCCTCTCTGATGAGGATCAATTTAAATTTATTTTTACCCATTTTCCGAATTATTTTCTAGTCTAAAAATGAATTTCTACCAATAAAACAGCAATCTAAATTCATACAAAAATTTCTACTGTTCCACTTACCCAAACAGAACCTTTATAAATTTTTCCTACCCCTTTTTGGTTACTTAGATTTATTCTCCCATGTTTTAAATTTGTTTTATGCCTAAAGGGTATATTTCAGAGATAAATTACAAAACAGCGATCTAATTTAGTTTAAAAGTTTATCTCCCCTCCAAATTCAGACCTCAGATTGTTCTACCAATTTTTAGACAGGGTTAGGATAATTCAACTGAATCTACACCTCTGTTTAAATTTAAATCCTATTCACATATTCAATTTCCTGAAATTAATTCTTCCTAGGGGCTGAAGTGCAATTTCACACTGCAGTGGGGTCCATTTCTCATTTCCTAAATTTGCAGGGGTCTAAGTGTGCAAAATAGGGAGGTCTTCCTAATTCCTATTAAGTCCAGGGGCTAAAACTGATTTTTAATTGAATTTACATGAATTTCTGAGAGTCCAGGGGCTAGATCAGAAGTTTCTGAGGCTAGCTCATGTTTTCCGAGATCTCCATGGGGTAGCGCGTAAGATTCCCGGCCTTTATAACGTGGGGCTGACATGGGCCGTTGGATTTTAAATGGAGGGCTGAGATTAGATCGCGAAGGGGTACGCGGGGGTTCTGTTTTCATCCGCCCGATTTAAAATGGACGGGCCACAGAGGGCCACGTCGACCTAGCTGTGTGCGGGCGGCGCTGCCCGGCGGCGCGCGGCGGCGGGAGGCGGCGATCTCGCCGGAATTTCCCGAAATCTCATCTACCGGCCCTAGGCTACCGTTTTCTCTGCAAACTTCGGAGGAGGGGGAGTAGGGGATCTCACCTCGGGGGTTTTCTTGAGCTCGGAGGCCCTGGAAGGCGGTCGGCGACGAGGTCCGAGGGGGAAACGCGGCGGTGCTCACCGGAGCTGTGTCTAGAGCGCCAAACACAGGGTCTCCTTCACCTGCAAGACTCCCCGGCGGCGGCAGGACGCACTACACGCGTTAGATCGGAGAGAACGGACGAAAATCGAAAGAAAACGGCGATGGGAGCTTCGGTTCTCACCGAGAACTAAGGCGGGTCGATGGGGGAGAAAAAGGGGCGGACCTCGGTGTTTATATGGGCGAGGGGGCGGCGGGGGCGTGTGGGGTTCGTGTCGCACCGAGAGCGGCCGCAGATCATGGGCGCAAGCGGCGAATCCGGACGGGGGCGCATGGCGGTTGCTCAGAGCGGGAAAAGACCGGGTGGCGGTTGGAGAAGAAAGTGCCGACAGGTGGGCCCCCGCACGGTAGAGAGAGGGGAGGGGGGAACAGCCGCGGGCTGTTGGGCCGGCTGAGGTGGGTTTCGGCCCACTGGCCGTTTTTCTTTTTCTTTTTCCTTTTTCTTTTCTGTTTTGATTCAAATTTGAATTCCAGTTTGAATTGTTTCACCACATGCATTACGTCCAAAAATTTAAAGTTCCCCTCTTTAACAGGTTTTGGGGTGTTACAGGCGGGCCCCAGCCGTCACTGACTTTATTTTTGAACTGTTGATCAGCTGTGGCTCAGATTCCCTGTGGCTGCGCGCGCTGGACCGTGTAGCCCTGGTGTGGCTTGATTTCCAGTGGCTGAGGTTTAAACACGTGGGCCCAACCGATTTTCAATAGCAAAAATATTCCAGAGATTGCCACAACTTTGGAAAATCATATTTTTGTGTAGGAACCTCCAAATTGAGTGATTCAAATTCGGTTGGATTCATTTTTTGAAGAACTATCCAATTATGAACCCAAGTTGTATGAAAGTCAATAATAAATTCTGGAAAATTCTTTGAATTTTTCTGAATAAGAATTATTGAGGGAGTTTGATTCATCCAAAAATCCTCATATTTTGCCATAATATTGTTTAGCATATTGTTGACCTTTTAGAAAATTTTCAGCTCATTAGAAGGTGATTTGAGTAGGAATTTGCTAAATACAAACTGCTGTGTTCATAAGGGTCCAGAAACATTTTCAGAAAATGTTACTAACTTGTAAAATCTATTCTAGGCAATTCACAGCTCCAAAAAATCATAGGAAGATTTAGGCAAGCTCTCTGAGTCATACTTGAAATTGTAGTTCACTTGATTGGGCATGAAAATGCACGTTACTCCAGAATTAATTCTTTTGAGTAGAAATGCTTAAGGAATTGTTCTGGAGGAACTACTCAAGTAAAAGGTCTGAATTTTGGATCAAATTACTTTCATGTGACCAGGAACTCACATGTAAATTATTAGCACAAGTTGAGCCTTAGAACTCTCTGTTCTTGTCTACCATGCTCATGTATGTGGGAAAAATACATAAGACTCTTGTGGGAATTATGGTAGACACAAATTCCATCCACATTAGCTGCAATTTGGCAAGCTAAGCCTCTGTGTAGGGTATGACTTCCTGTAAAAATTTCAAGTCATTGGAGATCAGGATCTCAAGTTTTGTCCAAATCATTCTAGTTCATCTCTTATGTTCATTAGGAAAGTTAGTTAGTGTATAACTAAAACACTAAGACAAATTCAGTTCATTCATGTTTCTTTGCACAACAGAGACAAACAAAGCCGTTCTTGGCATTTTGACATAGCCTCTGCTCTTAAGAACTCAAATCTTTAATTCTTTCAATTGCATTGTAAAACTTGTGCATATACATGTCATTAGGAATTCACAACAAAGGGGATTTGAAGGAGCGATTCATTGAAGTGGATCAGACTCCGGAGGATCAAGGGTTGATCAGCAAGGAACAGCATCACTAACTGCTTATATATAATACCCTGCAAAACAGGCAAGCTCCGGTTTGCATTTAACAGCTTTTAAGTTTTTACTTTGTATTCACTCTTTCGGTTAAGATATGAAATGTGCATTAGGTCTAGATGATTTGATACTCCTCTTGCATGACCAAATGAACCCATGGAGTATTGGGTAGATCTCTTTTCATCGTGTAGAATTGTCATGCTTAAGTACGGTACGGTAGAAGTCGAGTGGTGAGATGCTGCATGATCAGGAAAAACAGAGGCATACGGGATTGGTTCAGAAAATTGTTAGCAAGTTAAAGTTGAGACCGGCAGGTAGTAGGAGCAACAGGACATAGGGGCCTGGGTGCATTAGACCTGTCCGTGTCACTCAAGGACCGATCCACATGCGGCCCTGTTGAGCAAGTTTGAGTTGTGTACCGGACTCATGCTGGCTATATGCGACCCAATAAACCGATGTACCTTGGCAAGCTTGCGTTGAGCCTTTTCGGGTCGCTTCAGGCGAGAGGGCCAGTGTGAAGTATGTGGGTAACACTCTCATGACATATCATGTCGTTAGGTGCACCATGAGAGTGGCTACTGTACTGGGCGATTTGATCGATTCAACGTGGGTGAAACGGGGGAAAGGCTGCCACATAAAATGTCAGTGATAGTTGCTGTAGGCAACGTCGAGTACGGACATATGTGTCGTGTAGTCCAGGTGTTATTGATTCAAATCACCGTCGCTCGCGGAAAGGATCGAGCATACTTGTTCTCACAGTCGTGACGTAGTAAGAACTTGCATGAGAAAGGAACTAATCATTGTGGTTTGAAGTTCATACTAGTTTCTGATGTTATCTTTTATGAATAGACTAGTGCAAACTCGATTCATTTCCACCGTGAGAAAATTACATCGGGGAAAAGTGTTTCTTGTTTGATTGTGGACTCCCGATGTGGCGTGCCCAAGGTTACTTATAAATTGCTGCAAATAACACCTGAAAGTAAGGATTCACTTTTAGGCGAGTTCATTATGCATTATGCTATCCTACTTTATGTTTATACCTCATGTAGAGTTTTATGGCTAGGTTTGACGGTTAAGTCTTGCTGAGCTTTATGCTCACGGATGCTATCATAGTTGTTTTGCAGGTATTGACTATGCTTATGAGGATGGTTACCGATGAGACTCGGAAACCTCAGAGTGGTTATTCATTAGCATCCTCGCCGCTGCGGTTTGTTCTTCGTGTTGCTAATAAGAAACATCCGAGGGCTGGACTGTTTCTTTGATGCTAAACTAGAAATGAGTCGTGAGAGTTATAGTCTTCCGCTGTAGTTTATTTTGAGACAAGTATTTGTAAATTACTCTTTATACGCTTCTGCAAAACGCTTTGTGTAATATGTGTTTCCTCGACCGGTATGCTGTTGGGTGCCGCATCGCACGGCAGGACATATACGGATGAGTGCAGCGGTAGGGTTTCCGGTGAGTCTCTGATGGCTCACCGAACAACCATCTTCACAGCAAATTTTATATAACCTGCAAAACACTAATAATGCAACCGTGAGGATGATGGCTCAGCAAGACTTAACCGACACTCCTAAACATGAAACTCTACATGTAGGGATTAATAATATAGGACAAATATGTTGCAATAACGACACGCCTAAATGGTAATCCTTACTTTCAGTTTTATAGCAGCAGATTAATATGCCTTAGGCAGCCCTCACATCTGAAGTCCACAATCAAACAAGAAACGCTTTCCTCCGATGTGGTTATGCCCAAAGTGGAAGATAAACTTAGTGAGCTCTACAACTATAGCATACATGGTTCGCAATACAATGAACTTAAGAACTTCACAACAGCAATGATTCATCTCACATCATCTGGAAGTAACTACTACGTCACAACTCAGTGAACAAGTGGTACTCATATAACCCCGAGGGACGGTGATTCGAATCAAGACACACCCGGAACACATGAAACATACACCCGCCTCGAAAGACTCACACAAGAGATATTTCTTATGTTGTATGGACCAACCTTTCACCCGTCACTTCAATGCCAAACCAGTTCTGCCGGCCCATCAGAAGGGCCACTACCCGGAACACGTCGAAGTTGCTCCGCCAGTGGGTTTACACCTCTGACACCAACCCCCAAAGGACGGCTGTATAAGTTTCAACACGAGAGTACCCGAGTTACATTGGTTTCCTGGACCCCATAATTCCAGTATGCATCTGGTACTGTTAAAACTTGCTCAACAGAGTGGCATACGCATCGGTCCTTAACCGAACCAAAAAGAGCTATGGCAGCACAGGCCCAACGTCCTGCTGCTCCTACTCTCTGCCCGGTCTCATTTTCCATTCCAGGCATTTTATTCTCTAGAATCATACCCCGTTGAACCAACATCCTAGCCTCGCGAGTAGCTTCCAACTACCCGACTTGTACCAGATCCTATACGACTTAAGCCTAGCAGAAAACTACACGAAGGTAACCTGTTTTACCCTTTTACTCCAAGGGTTTGTGGGTCATGCATTTGGAGTATCAATCACCTTGACCTAATGCACAGTACTTGCTACTCCAATAAAAGTGATACAAAGTAAAATATAACTAAAAGCTGTTAAATGCAAACCGGAGCTTGCCTTATGTTGCTGCAGGTTTATTTTTACTTTTAAGTCAGTAGCTTTGCAACGAGTAAACCTTCAAGTTGCTGTTCGGAGTCGAATGCCTCGTCGAGCTTCTTCGTCATTTTTCCTACCGAGATGAATATGCACAGTTTTATGTTGCTAGTAAAGACATTATAAAACAAAAGTGTTTTATGTCTTAAGCATGGTTTAGACCAACATGTAAGTGAGTTAAGAGCTCTGTTATGGACAGAAACAGAGGATAACTTTAGGTGGGCAGTGGATGTTTGTGGGAGTAAAATTCAAAGAGTGAAACTTGAGAAGATGATCTCAACTTGCTCTAAAATTTTTAGAGTGGTCCATAGATCCTACAGAGGTATGGCTTGCAAAAGTTCAGACAAAGTTGATGTAAGATGTGGGCTAAGGAATTTTCTTAGCTATATGTCTTCACTAAATTCCTATGGCAATTCTAGGGTCTGCTCCAAATTTGGTTTTTCAGAAACTTAGGAGTCTTATGAGTCTACAGGACTTGGTTTCACCATTTTTGGAGCTTACTACACAGCGATATGAATTTTACAAGTTGGGAGGAAATTACTGAAAAAGGTCTCTGTTATTTTTCCTATTTTTCAGAGACATAGAGGATTGAAACAACATTTGGCCAAGCAAATTGAGTCCAATGCTTCTGAAATTGTTGCTAGAGTTCAAAGATTTTTGGAATAATGTCCTGCCCAAATATGAGAATTTTCCAATAAACAAAACTCCTGAAAAAATTCCTACAAATTTTTCCTTAAATTAATTAATGTGCCAAATCTAGGGATTTTCATAAAACTTCGGATGTGCCCATAGATAGTACTAACTGAGAGGAATCCAATGGAATTTATTTCACAATTTTTGGAGGTTCCTACAAAATGTTATGAGCTTGCAAAGTTTGAACATTTTCTGAAACCTAATACTGGCTGACAGCGGGCCCCACTTGCAGGGTCTTCTTCAACCTCAGAACAGAAGCTTGGCCAACGACTGTGATGGCGGCGCCCTTGCCGGTACAGGGATTTCCCCCATACAACATTATTGATTCAGGTCGCCTGGGGGTTTTGAGGGATGGGAAACCTGATGGTGGGGTCAAATCAGATCGGTGGTGACTGGAATGGCGCCCCCCACGGCAGCAGCGGCGGCCATGACTCCGGCGACCTCTAGCTCGCACAAAAATGGCTCAAACAACTTGGTTTTTCTTCCTACAACACCGTGGTAAAACCCTAAGCCTCTTCATGCGCTCAAATCATCTCAAAAATGGCTGAAACAAGAGTTCATCAGCGAGCTAGGGCCAAAATTGGCGGCGGCTCGAAATTCTCGAAGAACAGCACCAAATCTTGATGATTTTTTATGGTTTTTTTATCCTAGAGGTGTGTGGGAAAGTCTAGAACTTGTTTGTAGCTCGGCACAAGCTTTGGTTGAGTGATTACTACGAATTGTGAAGGTTTGTGCAGCTCGGTTCAATGAATACCGAAGCAATAAACGGCAAAGTTCTTCACCATCGATGCATGAGAACAGGAACGGTTTGCACACCTGAGGGCGGTCCTCTTTTGGTGTGGAATGTCAGGCACGAAAAATCTTCTAGCGCCCGGGCACCAAGGAGCAGAGAGCGTCGGTGGTGGGACTTTCTTCGGCTGTGCGAGGGCTGAACTCTGAAGAGCAATGGTGATGTTTCACGTGGGCAGTAGCACCAGGTTGCTTCACGACATTTCACCCGGTGTTCTCAGCCACAGAGCAGGAGTTGGCATCGGCCAACGTCGGTTGGCGCCGAGTTGCGGGAGGTGGCACCCGCTGAATACCCGACTGAGTCGGTTTGCAATTTGTGAGACTGACCGGTGGGGTCCACAGCCACAACTCTTCCTCTCTCTGTGCTTTAGGATTCCCACATGGATTCTGTCCAAAAATTCCCAAAATTGGAGGGTAGACCAAAAGGAATATGACAATGGTGCACTCAAATTTGGATTTCGGTGAAGAGGGAATTTGAAACTGAAATTTAAATTCAGATTTGAATTTTCTCTGGTTTTAATCCCAACAATTAGGAAATCCTTTTCAAATGCTCTGAAAATTTGCCGGGCAATTATTGGATGTGTGGAGAACCAAATTGTGGGTTTAGATCTCCTGGTTTGGAAAATTTTGCAAGTTCACTTTAGCATTTGGAGCTCACACCTTTGTATTCAAAAATTTAAATTCCCTCTCATTTTCTCGGTGTGAATTGCAGCTCCACTTGCTAGAATTTTGGGATTTCACATCCCTCCCCACTTAAAAAGAATCTCGTCCTGAGATTCCAAAAGAAGAGATAAAGCGGTAGAGAAGGAATTACCGTATATGAGTGGACAGCAAGTCCAGATAGTTTGAACGGAGGTATTCTTCACTCTCCCATGTTGCTTCCTCCGTGGTATGATTGCTCCATAGCACCTTATAAAATAGGAGTGTCCGATTCCTTGTCAACTGAGACTTTTCATCAATAATGCGGATTGGATGCTAGGTATAGGAGACATCCGGTTGCAATGTCTCGAGATCTTCAGTGCGGACAGCAGTGGTATTCTTGAGACATTTCCGAAGTTGGTACACATGAAATATGCCATGCACCCCAGCGAGATTTGTTGGTAGCTCAAACCGGTAGGCTATAGGTCCACATTTCTCTGTGATAGCGAATGGACCGATAAACTGGGGAGCGAGCTTCCCCTTTACACTGAATCGATGAACTCCCTTTATTGGAGATACACGGAGATATACGTGCTCTCCGATATTGAAGTTCAGTGGTCGAAGTCGCTGGTCTGCATAGCTCTTCTGTCGAGATTGAGCAGCCTTTAAATTTGCTTGTAAGACCCGAACTTGTTCTTCGGCGTCATTGACAAAGTCAATCCCAAATGTTACCCTTTCACCGGATTCGCACCAGTTCAGAGGTGTGCGACATCTCCAGCCATAGAGAGCCTCATATGGTGCCATCTTGATACTCGTTTGCTAGCTGTTGTTGTACGAGAATTCCGCCAACGGTAAATAAGCATCCCAATTCTTACCGTGGTGAATGGCACACGCTCTCAACATATCTTCCAAGACTTGATTCACCCTCTCGGTTTGTCCATCGGTTTGGGGATGATATGCGGAGCTTTTCAGCAATTTTGTTCCCAATGATGCGTGCAGAAGTTCCCAGAAATGAGAAACAAACAGTGCACCACGATCTGAAACTATTGTTCTTGGAACTCCATGCTTTCATAAGATCCGTTAAATGTATAACTCCGCATATTTCTTGACGTTGAATCCCACATTTACCAGTATGAAGTGTGCTGACTTGGTTAATCGGTCAACGATGACCCAAACCGAATCACGCTTTCGATATGTGAGCGGTAACCCGACAATGAAATCCATAACACATCTTCCCACTTCCATACCGGAATATGGAGGGGCTGTAGCAAACCAGGTTTCTTCATGTGATCGGCTATTACCCTCTGACACGTATTGCACTCGGATACGTATTTAGCTATTTCCCGCTTCATCCGTGTCCACAAGAACTTAGATTTTAAATCCTGGTACATCTTGTTGCTGCCCGGATGAATGGAAAATTTTGATAAATGAGTTTCGTATAATATCTTCTTCTGAAGCTTCATGTCACGGGGCACGACTATACGGTTTTTGAACCATAGTGTGCCATTCTCATCTTTCCGGAAGCACTTAACTTCTCCTTTGTCTATTCTCTTCCGGGTATGGGCCATGCCCTTATCTTTCTTTTGAGCCTCTACAATTTCATCTCGAATTGTAGGAATTAGGGCAAGGCTAAACAATGACCCATAAGGAACCAAGCGCAGGCTCGGTTCTTCTTCTTGCATTGCAGTCATGGTTAGGTTATGAACATGTGATTTCCGACTATGTGTGTCGGCAACCACATTCGCTTTTTCCAGGATGGTAGTGTATCTCTATCTCATAGTCTTTAATTAACTCTAACCATCTTCGCTGCCTCATATTTAATTCCTTTTGTGTGAAGATGTACTTTAAACTCTTGTGGTCGGTGTAGAGGTGGACTAAGTTTATAAGTAAATAGTGCCTCCACATTTTTAGAGCCAGAACCACAGCAGCTAGATCGAGGTCATGTGTCGTATAATTTTGCTCATGATTCGGAAGCTGCCAGGATCCATATGCGACCACTTGCCCTTCTTGCATAAGCACGCAGCCAAGGCCGATGCCGGATGCATCGCAATAAACATCAAAAGCCTTAGTCGTATCGGGTTGCGCCAACACTGGGGCTGTTGTGAGGTGCTTTACTAATGCTTTGAACGCCTCCTCACATGCTTCACTCCACACATATTTCTTGCCTTTCTTCAGAAGTTCCATCATCGGTTTAGAAACCTTGGAGAAATTCGGAATTAATCTTCGGTAGTAACCCGCTAAACCGAGAAAACTACGGACTTCGTGGACAGATTTTGGCGAACTCCAATTTAGCACTTGGACAATTTTGCTCGGATCAACTGTGATGCCCTCCGCAGAAATAATGTGCCCAAGAAATGGCACTTGTTTCATCCAAAACTCGCACTTCCTGAATTTTGCATATAGTTTGTGATTCCATAGGCGTTGGAGCACAATATGCAGCTTTCGGTGTGTTCCTCCTCCGACTTAGAATATACCAAGATATCATCGATGAAGACCACGATGAACTTGTCCAGCTCCGGCATGAAGACTGAATTTATCAAGTACATAAAATGAGCCGGAGCATTGGTGAGTCCGAATGACATGACGAGATACTCATATAACCCGTACTCGTCGAGAATGCCGTCTTGGGTAGGTCTTCTGCCCGGATTTTGATCTGATGATAACCGGACCGAAGATCCATCTTCTAGAAAACCTTAGCACCCACTAGTTGATCAAAAATCATATCAATACATGGTAGTGGATACTTGTTCTTGATCGTTACGGCATTTAGCGGACGATAGTCTACACATAGCCTCAGAGTCTCATCCTTCTTCTTGACGAACAGCGCGGAGCATCCCCACGGTGATGAACTGGGTCGAATGAAGCCTTTTCTTAGCAAATCATTCAGCTGCTCCTTCAGCTCCGAGAGTTCCTTCGGTGCCATTTTATACGGCCTCCAAGAGATGGGTGTGGTTCCCGGTGCTAGTTCAATTTTGAACTCCACATCAAGTTTTGGTGGCATGCCCGGTAGATCATTGGGAAACACGTCCGGATATTCCTGGACCACTGGAATGTCCTCTAGTTTCTTAGCTTCAATGGTGTGTACAGCAGTAACTTCCGGTGCAACATTTCTCAGCATCAACGTGTGTTGCCGTGCTTCTTTGAATTCAGCTGCACCGTTCGTGAACTAATATCAAAGATAGCTTGGTGATGTGTCAACCAAGCCATTCCAAAGATGATATCAATCCGCAAGCCTTCAAAGATGATAAGAGTAGTAGGGTATATCCGCCCATCCAAACATATAGGCGCTCGAGCAACAATTCTGCCCGCTGTCCTACTACCTCCCGGTGAATTAATTTGATACGATGCGGCCAAGGTGGTTGATGGTACTTGGTGCTTAACCACATAATCTTTGCTGATAAAATCATGTGTAGCACCTGAGTCGAACAACACGAACGTGGGCTGATCACGTAGGCTGAACATACCCGCAAACACGGGTTCTCCCACGGAAACATCTTCAACTGTCATATAGTTTACATTTCCCACTTTCAGTGTTGTTCTCCTTGACCGACCATGAAATTTCTTTGCAGCTTGAGATGACATGTGACTGCTTCTTTGCTGGGTCAGTTGACCCTCCTGAGAAATATGCTCTACATCGCTACAAGTACCGTAAGATGCGAGCTCAGGATCTTCACAATATGGTAGTGGTTGATATACTTGTGCACTTTGCTGATGTAGGGGTGCACAAATACTCATTTGTTGCTGCGGCAGCAGTGGCTGAACATCCATGGGTGAATATGGACAGTATTGGATCTGAGGTGGTCTGTCAAAGGACTGAATTTCCACCCTGGATGGTAAGCAATATATCACCAGTTGTTCTTGAGGATAATCATCCATACTTGCCGGTAATAAACTTCTCTTCCTCTTACTTTCCTTATGCTCGAGTTCAGCTATTTCTTGAATCATCGCAGCATTGACTAACTCGCTATAGTTCCCTTTATTACATTGTGCCACTTTTGCCCGAAGCTTCATATTGAGGCCTCGGAAGAAGTAATGACACTTCATTGTCTCTTTATCCACATAAGCGGATGCATATTGTACTAAACGGTTAAACTCCGTAAAGTACTCCATAACACTTGTGCCTCCTTGCTTGAGTTCATAGAACTCTTCCACTTTGGTTTGGACGATGCCCTCACAGATATGACGTGCACGGAAAGCATCACGAAACTCCGTCCACATCACATGATGAACTTCAGCAATCTTAGCAAGATATTCAGACCACCAAGCCCCAGTGGATCCATGAAGTTGCTGAGCGGCAAATAAAGCCTTCTCATATTCATCACACTGGAGCATTCCCAGTTTAGTTTCAATAACCCAGAGCCAATGATCTGCCTCCAAGGCTTCTTTAGCTTCTGAGAATACCGGTGGTTGTCTTGCTAGAAAATCTAAATAAGTGTTCAATGTGGGGTTTCACTGTGAGGTCTCCTGTCGGATGCCTTGCTGCACCAACATCTCAAGAGACTCAGCCATTCTTGCCAACACCTCCGCCAGTCCGGTTGATGATGGCGGTGATCGTCGCTGCGACGAATCATTTCCATCCCGGCTGGACCCACCAACCTCATACCCAGAATGAGAATGATCCATACTGAAAGAGCGAGCAATTTATGGTTAATATCCACGATTAAACTCAACTTGAACTCAAAATTATTAACCGCAAAAGCATCACATCAACAGCGCAGCATACATGAAAGGGAACAAGGTTTTTAACAATTCTGAATTACAACTAATGAATGATCAAGTTTGTCAAACACTTAAACCAACAACAAGGAAAGTTGAAAAATAACTACTGAATATGTCATGGAGCTTAGAGAAGTATAAAAACTTTCATGTTCACAAAAAAACTCAAGTTACATGGGCAATGAGCAATACTCTGTTCAGAATGACCATTTGACCTAATTCCCAGAATGTGATTAAGAAAATAGCAGTTTCATGTCTCCAGGTGAATATCAAAGTTATAGGTAACTTCAATATCTTTCCGACAAGTATTTATTTGCCTTAATATCCATTCTGTATCAGGAGTTATAATATTTAAAAGTTGACAGAAATCTGAAACAATTTTGACAGCACATCCTCTGAAAGTGTCTGTTTTGTCTACAAGATTTCTTAAAGTCCTACCCCAAATCTGTAGAAACTTTGAACTACAAAATCGTAGCACATATCACAAACTTTCCAATGGTGTCTCACATGACCCTTAGAGATTTTTCTACAAGAAGTTATGGTTGAAATACAGAAAATTCCAGAGAGCATTTTTGGTCTGCCCTGTTTCTGGACAGTTACCACTCATCTCAGATTTTCATCCATTTGTAGGGAGATTCTATTCTGGAGTTCTAAAGAAAATTTGTAGAAGACTTCAAAACTTTCCAGAAATGTATCCCTCACCTCCATTGGTTCAACCAATCAAAAGTTATGCCCTGTTCAATTTCAGCAAAAATTCTGCCAAAAACAGGGGCGTTTGTTTCTAAATGTTTGAGATGAAAACTATGCTCCCAATTGACTCTTAATTCAATATAGGGGTTCATTAACCCCTATTGGAATCCTGTACTCCAAATTTACTCTTTTCTTTGAAAACTTTCTTTTTCATGCAGTTCAGAACATATCACGGTACTACGTTTCCTCACCAAATCAAAAATCCTAACCAGCGTTACACCGACATATACGTCTAAAGGGGTGGCACTAAAACGATCACTCACAAACATTTTCTAAACGCAATGTTCTACTCATGGTTAAGGTACCTGCAGAAAAACAATCAATAATGAAGCACACAAGAGGTTTTCCATTTCAGGCAGGTCCATATCATAGTAAAAACATATGCCCCGTATCATTGCTATAAAGGTCGTCCTTGAGTCAAGCCACGTCTCAAGGTACATGATCGGGTTATTCACCACCCGACGGGGGCTCCACACCTTTGCAATAAAGCACACCAGTAGAACAGCGCTTTCGTAAGCCTCATAGGACATGAAGAGTCCTAGAGAACATACTTCGTGTTACAAACCACATGATGGGGTCTCCTCCTCTTGCCCCTGGGTTTGTGCACTGGTGGCTAGTGCATTTCATATGTCTCTAAGACATGAAGAGTCTTAGAAAACATATTCACTTCCCGTCCATTGTTGAACGGGACATCCCACACTAGTTTCCTCGTATGGGGGAGCTAACCGAAATTTATCCGCTTTCGGTGGTGTTCCTTACCATTGTTACATCCACGTAGGTGCGCCGTTACAGAATTGAAATACTGAATAATAACACACTGTTAGCTTGCTTCCTTAAGTAACTATGCTACTAATAGTCCTTATGTGGGCATACTATAAGTTCCTCACTCGTATACTTCTAAGTTTTCGAAAATACGCTCTTTTCATGCGTGCTATTCCCAATGCGGCTCTGGTACCACGCCTGTGAGGAACCCCTTCCGAGATCCACACTCCAAGATACACATTGGGTGGTGCCGTCCGATGCGGCACCCAACAGCATACATGAAAAGAACCCATAAACATACAAAGTTTTATTTCTCAATATAGAGTCATTTATAACATAGTGTACCATGAAGGTACACGCAGCGGAATATACATACACAGTTACGCTCAGTCCTAACTATGCAAAAGAGAAGACGTCCAGCCCACGGACGCTTCTTACTAGCTTCCACATAGATGAGTGCAGCGGCAGGGTTTCCGGTGAGTCTCCGATGGCTCACCAAACAACCATCTTCATAGTAAATTTTATATAACCTGCAAAATACTAATAATGCAACCGTGAGCATGATGGCTCAGCAAGACGTAACCGACACTCCTAAACATGAAACTCTACATGCAGCGATTAATAATATAGGACAAATATGTTACAATAACGACACGCCTAAATGTTAATCCATACTTTCAGTTTTATAGCAGCAGATTAATATGCCTTAGGCAGACCTCACATCACAAGTCCACAATCAAACAAGAAAAGCTTTCCTCCGATGTGGTTATGCCCAAAGTGGAAGATAAACTTAGTGAGCTCTACAACTATAGCATACATGGTTTGCAATACAATGAACTTAACAACTTCACAACAGCAATGATTCATATCACATCATCTAGAAGTAATTACTACGTCAAAACTCAGTGAACAAGTGGTACCCATATAACCGTGAGGGACGGTGATTCGAATCAGGACACACCCGTTACGTACGACACATACACCCGCCTCTAAAGACTCACAGAAAAGCTCTTTCTTACGTTGTATGCAGCAACCTTTCACACGACACCCCGACATAGAATAACATTTCGCACCGAGCAGGATGGTCCTCTACGCGGACACGTTGAAGTTGCCCGCTAAAGGATTTACACCTCCCGCCTTCTCAACGCCATTCCCACGCAAAGGATGAGTTTCTATATCACGGTCCATCGAGTTACATCGGTTTCATGGGTCCCATGCCCCACTATATATCCGGTACAGCTCAATCTTGTCCAGCAGGGCCGCATACATACGGTCCTTAACCGACACGGACGGGGCTACAACCAACCTCCACATTTGCCTTACCATCCCGGTCCAGGCCAAATGTGGTCTCAAGCATTGTCACACCCATCGCAGGTCGAGACCAACCTTGAGCTTTCCATCCTACAGGAACATCCCCATCCCTATCTCATTTTCATAAGGGTGCTCTTATCATCAACCTCCCGCGAGTAACTCCATTACTCGACCTTTCTCGCGAGTAGCTTTTTAATACTCGACTTCTACCGAGCTAGCTACAACATTAGCCTAGCATCTATGACGAGGCAAAGCCTACACTAAATCTTCTACTCAGGGATGTAATAGCCATGCAAGTGGGTTTCAAACATCCTAGACATAATGCACAATATCAACTCTAATGCACATGAGGTGAAGTAAAGCAAAATTTAAAACGGTAACGATATGCAAACCGGGGCTTGCCTTGCTCAACGGTTTTGTTAGAAGCTAGGAGTTAGTCTTCCTCCGGAGAATCCGCCAAACTCGTCACGAGATGGAGATCCTTGCTGCAGAGTCGAGTCCTCTGTAGGATCAAAGTACACGTGTAAAGCTACCAGAGGGGGTGAATGGTAGATAAAAACTTTTCAACGGAAGCAACAAAACACCCCTTGGAACCATGTTGCCACATCCATGCACTCCTTGCACACGTGCAAACACCTTCTAACAACGTCCATGATACCTTCATATGCATTGTTCTTGATCCTAACATGTTGTGCGACCTCCCGATCAACTCAACCACAATTCCTCCCGAACTTGGTTGTTGAACCTCATCTTCTCCCTAAAACTAGTTCAATGGATCCCGTCACCAGCCATGTGTTGAACTCAAGCAACAGCTGCACATGAATAAACGACCAATACTTCCGAGCAAAAGTCCTCGACTTGACTCTCGTTAGTTCCGAAACTACAACATCTTACGTGAGCACCTCACATAGGCATGTTGTAAACCATAGCAAAATGATATCAGCCATAACCACCAAAACACACCAAAAACTTAGTAAAATAATACTAAGCAAACTTTCCATAAGAGTAAAGCAAGTTCGAAACATTGCAAGTTAAAAGCAGAACCATTGCAAACAAGCTCTGAACCTTACCAAAACTAACTGGACCTTGAACCGGAGCTTACCAAAGCTAGTCGGACCCAGCGCCGGAGCTTACTAAAGCTTAGTCGGACCTAGCACGGAACTTACCAAAGCTAGTCGGGCCTAGCACCGGAGCTAGCAAAAACAAGTCGGACCTAGCCAAAATAAGTCAGACCTAGACAAAGCAAGTCGGACCTTACGTCGGACCTTGCCGGAGCTACCCAAAACAAGTCGGACCTATCGTCGGACCTTGCAGGAGCTCGGACCTAGAGTCGGGCCTTGTTAAAAAGGTGTTTTGGTAGTATTTAATACTTTTATCGTCAAAGCCAATGTATTCAGGACACATAGGTCTCACAATCTCCCCCTTGATGAATGCATTGGCGACACCACTTAAAATCCGAACATTGGCTTATTCACATGAAAAGTTTTGAAAACAATTTCTCCCCCTTTGTAAATCAGAAATAAAATGAGAAGAAAAACAAAAATACCAAAAATTCTCCCCCTAAGAGGAATCGTGCCAAAACACTTGTGAATGTGTGCAATGTGTGATCAATTTCTCCCCCTTTGACAATGTATTCAGCAAGGTACAAAAGAGAAATTTTAATTTGTTATGAGCACATTATAACATATGCATATAAAACAAAGCTCATCCAAATCATACTATCAAGTAACTTACACTATCACATCAATGAGATATATAAAGTAGTGTAAGCCATGCTAGAGATCAAGTGTAATTTTCAATTTAAGCAAGTCATGATCTCACAAACTTAACTATTTCAAGACCTGAAAACATGACACTTGTTGCTCCATTTTATTTATCATTTAAAGCACAAATTTTGATCTTATGACATTTGCAATAGATTATATGCAGCATCAGCCTTATTCTAACCAACCAAGCCAAGTCTATGTCATTTGACAGTCAGAAGCTTAAGGATATGGTTTTAGTCATACACAACTCCTTTTAAGTTCATATCTAAGTGCAATGATAAGCCATCTCAAAAGAAGAAGTGCGATGCATGCATATTCTCTTGATCTTTTCTCATTTTTTTATTTGAACATAAAAACACAACATGTGAGTTGATTACTTGATTAATTCTTTATGATTAAAAGCACTTGTGAGCATGTAACAAGTTCAAAACTGCAAGAAAGTTCGACCATGACCAGATTTAGTATAAGTAATTATTCCAATTACTAGACATGGTAAAAACTACAAAATGTATAACATGAGTAATGTAGTAAGAACTTTCAGCATGAAAAGGGAATCACAAAGTCATATATGCATGAAATACTATGCTCATATTATTTTAATTTCAGATTCACACATAGACTTCCCAAGTTTCAAAATTCTCCCTCAATTTAAGCCATGAGGATGCATAACCCCTATTTCACTACGAATGTAACAAAAACGAGTGAAATCCAAAGGTTTTGTAAAAATGTCAGTCAATTGTTGTTCGGTATCTACATAGTGAAGCACAATGTTCCCTTTTTCGATATTATCACGGAGAAAGTGATACCTAATGTTAATGTGCTTAGTTCTCGAATGTTGCACGGGGTTTTTAGCAATGCAAATGGCAGTAGTGTTATCACAAAACAGTGGAACACTATCTAGATCAACCCCATAGTCCTTAAGTGTTTGAACAATCCAAAGAATTTGTGAGCAAGCACTAGCAGCAGCTACATATTCAGATTCGGATGTGGATTGTGCAACTGAACTTTGTTTTCTAGAGGACCAGGCAACAAGTGAATTACCAATAAAATGACAATCACCAGAAGTACTTTTCTATCAACCTACAAGCCCCAAAATTAGCATCGGAAAAAGCTTTCAAAGTAACGGTTGAGGAAGAAGAAGAAAAATGCTAAATTCTTGAGTTTCATGTAAGTACCTGAGAATCCTTTTGACGGCTTGACGATGTGAAGCACGTGGAGAGGCTTGAAACCGTGCACAAAGACATACGCTGAATTGTATGTCTGGTCTTGATGTCGTGAGATACAAAAGTGATCCGATCATGCTTCTATATTCTTTTTTATCAACGGGATCACAATCTTCATCAAGTTCAAGTGTTGTTGTTGTTCCCATTAGTGTCTGAAGAGGCTTGCTTTTGTCCATGTTGAAGCGCCTTAGGAGATCTTTTGTATACTTTGTTTGATGCACAAAGGTACCCTCCTTGGTTTGGTTGATTTGCAGCCCCAAAAGGTACGTGAGTTCTCCCATCATACTCATCTCAAATTCTGAACTCATCATAGCTGAAAACTTGGACACAAGATCATGAGAAGCACAACCAAAGATAATATCATCCACATACACTTGAACGAATAATGAGTCATTGCCATGCTTAAGCACAAAAAGAGTTTTATCAACCTTGCCCATGGTAAACCCCTTTTCGAGTAAGAATGTTTTTAACCTATCATAGCATGCTCTAGGGCCTTGTATGAGATCGTACAAGGCTTTGGACAGTTTGTAAATATGATTAGGAAAATTTGGATTTTCAAAACCAGGTGGTTGTTTGACATAAACCTTCTCATCTATGTAGCCATTAAGAAAAGCACTTTTAACATCCATTTGATATAGCTTAAAACATTTAGATGCAGCAAAAGCTAACAAAATTCTTATGGCTTCTAATCTAGCAACAGGAGCAAAAGTTTCATCAAAATCTAGACCATCAACTTGTGTGAAACCTTGAGCAACCAACCTAGCCTTATTCCTAACCACAACCCCATCCTCACTTTGTTTATTTTTCAACACCCATTTAGTTCCAATTAAAGTGTGACTTTTGAGGTGGAGGTACAAGTTTCCAAACATTATTTCTTTCAAAATTTTCTAACTCTTCTTGCATGGCAATAATCCAAGATTCATTAGTGAGTGCGTGTGATATATCTTTGGGTTCAAAAGAAGCAACAAAAGCAGAATGAGCATGAGAATTGGGGTTGAAAAACCTGAATCTTGTAACTCGTTCATGCAAGCTTCCAATAATTTGTTGTGAAGGATGACTTTTAAGAATCCGGAGGGGAGTGGACACTTCACAAGCTTCTTCTTCTTCATGTTCATCACAAATAGATGAGCTTGTGACGTGAGGAGGATATGGACCAGCAACGGTGGTCGTCGGTGCTGGCTGTGAATCAAGATCAGGAGCTAGAACAATGTCATTAGCTGCTGAATTTTCGGGCAGCAACACCACTTCTTCCTCTTCTTCAACGAAAATACTCTCCCCATGCAGATATGGATCCGGACCTGCAATATTTGAACTAGTACCTGGGCTAGCTTCATCAAAAGAAACCTCACAAGTCTCCACAATTTTGTTAGTATCAAGTAAAAGCACACGGTAGCCTCTAGTATGAGATGGATAACCAAGAAACATGCCATCAACAGACCTAGCTTCAAATTTATCAAGATTACCATGTTTCTTAACAAAGCATTTGCAACCAAAGACCCTAAAGTGTGTGACACTAGGCCTATGTCCAAACCTGAGCTCATATGGTGTTTTACCTAGCTTAGCACGCAAGAAAACACGATTTGAGACATCACAAGCGGTTGCAATTGCATCAGCCCAAAATTTCCTAGGAGTTTGATATTCATCAAGCATAGTCCTAGCCATCTCAACTAAGGTTCTGTTCTTTCTCTCTACAACACCGTTCTGTTGAGGTACATATGGTGAAGAAAGTTGATGATCTATTGCATTTTCAGCAAAAAAAGTGATCAAACAATTGATTTTTAAATTCGGTTCCATTATCACTTCTAATTGCTCTTAAAGATCCTGGGTGATCAATTGATAATCTAAGACATAAAGTTCTAAAGTGACTGAAAGCTTCATTCTTAGATGCCATAAAGTAAACCCAAGAGTATCTAGAATAGTCATCAACAATCACAAGAACAAACCATTTACCTCCTAAGGATTGAACACGTGAAGGTCCTACAGTGTCAAGGTGTAAAAGTTGACCCGGTTCAGTTGTCATGGTCATTGTGAGAGGAGCATGTGAACCTGCAACCATCTTAGCATGTCTACAAGAAGAGCACACAATTTCTTTGTCCCCTTTAAGCTTAGGCAGCCCACGTATGCAGTCAAGAGCACTAACACGCGTGAGATGATCAAAGCCTACGTGACCAAGTCAATGATGCCAAAAATATAAATCTTTGGGATCATTTGCAACTAGACATCTATGCTTAGAGGAAGACATATCAAAATCAGCTTTAAAAACTCTTCCAAACCGAGACATGTTAAAAATAAGCTCACTATTTGAACCTACAACTTTGCAGCAGTTTTTATTGAAAATAATTTCCAGATTTTCATCTAGCAATTGTGAAACAGAAAGCAAGTAGTATTTCAAATTTTTGACAAGTGCCACATCCTTCAAAGTGTAGTGATCATTTACTCTAACCGATCCCTTAGCAATTATAGGAGTTGAAGAATTATCGGCAAAACTAACATTCTCTACACGTGACACAAAATAGAGAGAGGAGAACCATTCTTTGTTACCGGTCATGTGGCGTGAGCAACCTGAATATACAATCCAAATGTTCTCCTTCCTCAAGCGTGTAACCTACATAGAAGCACAATACGTCGATGACTCAATACTGGAGTTAGTTAAAAGGCATTTAGAAATCCAGTACTGAGTCACACGACGTCCAATGGGAATAACATGCGAAAGCTGAGAAAAAATAGCAGGTTTATGAGTCAAAGTTTGAGATTTTTTGTTCTTAACTACTGACCTATGAGGTGTTACTTGTGTAGCACGAAAATCAGTAGCTCCGGAGGCAAAACTGAAGCTCCGGAGGCAAAAACTGAAGCTTCGGAGGTAAACTTTGAATATTTCTGACTCATAACAGCAGGTTGCATGTTTCTGACATTCGGTTTAGTATGTGCAGCAAATTTTGCATGAGAGTTATAAGATCTAGCTTGTATTGTTTCCTTTTTATGTTGTTTAGCGAGTCTATAACAAAAATCTATGACATGACCATCTCTACTACAATAGGTACAATAAAATTTAACTTTGTGTTCATGTCTAATGAGCATGCAGTATGCTTATTTGAACCCGAATATGATAACACTCCTGCAGATTTAAAAACCACTTCTTTTTGTTTAGGAACTGTTTGAATCAAACCACATCCTAATGATTTTACAATTTTAGGTGGATGTTCCTTAGCATGAGCATGTGAATCAAAACCTAAACCAGTTTTATCATTGCAAGACTTGGAAGAATTCAGCAGCAAGTTTAGGTTCTTATTCCCATTACAAAAACCGATCTAATGTCCTATGCATGTTATCAAGTTTATTTGATAGATCAAGGCAATTTTCACATGAAGTTTTTCCTTTTAATTTGCAATTGGAACAATATTTAACTTCATGAGAACGTAAAGCATTGTTCAATATAGAAATTTCTTTCAAGCATCTTGTAGTTTCTTATCAAGATCATCGCAAGTAGAACAGTGCAAATCAATTGTAGAACAACAAGCATCTTTCAAGTTTTTATCATTAAGTGCAGCAAGTTTTTTGTTCTTTTCGATTTCAAGTTCAACTTTATCAAGTGTGGAGGTGTGTGCACATCTTAGAGAGGACAATTGTTCATATATTAAATCGCATGAGGAACAAGAATCATCACTAGGAATCAAGGATTTTAAATGATTAATTTCAGATTCTAGTGACTCAATTTTAACAGCATTGTCCCTAAGCTATTGTCCTTTTTCTTAACAATAATAGTGGCACGAGAAATAGCATCACACATTTCTTCGCAAGTAGGACATACCTCTTCGTTGTCATTATTGTGTTCTGCATCCTCCATACTTGATTTTGATTTGCCGCCATGAAGCACAAGTTTGCCAGATGATCTTCATCTTCATCACTTCCAATGTCTACATCACTCGAGCCAAGTTCTTGAAGTACGGTGATGAAACTGTTTATCAGTTTGCGTCCTGTAAAAACCTTCTTTTTTTATTGGTGTTGCCAAAAGAGGACTTGACTTTATTCTGCTTTTCATCACGGTTAGAAGGACCTGAAAGGTTAGGGCAATCTGTATGAAAATGTCATGTCTTACCACATTCAAAGCATCGTTGAGGTCCGGAGCTTCCTCTCCTTCTAGTTCTCACATTGTGCAATGATTTTGAGAACCTAGTAGAAAGAAGTACTGGCTCCTCCTCTGGAAACTCCTCAATCTGTTCCATGGTTAGTGAAGACAGCAAAGCAAGTGTATTGCTAGATGATTGGCCGGAGCTAGGCATATCACGTTGTGAGACAAATGCAATAGTCTTATTTGGGTTCTTACGTGATATAATGTCAATTTTATAAGTTTTTAGCTTAGAATAAAGCACATCTAATGTAAGAGTACTCATGACAGTGCATTCACATATGGATGTTACTTTTATCTCCCAAATTGACATGTCTAATGCACTTAGTAATTGCCTAACATTTTTAGCATCTAAAAAAATTAACATTGACGCTACGCAAGTTGCTGAGAATTTTATTAAAGCGAGCAAAGAGGTCATCAATGGACTCATCAGGTTGCATCTCAAAGCGCATGTATTCTTTCTTGAACATATCTTGTCTTACCTCCTTGATCGTGTTGGATCCATCGTGGTAGTCACAAAGTTCTCTCCACACATCGTACGCTGATCGGAGGTGTGCAACACGGTTGAAGCTGCTCTGAGTTAGTCCTTGTATGATCAAGTTCCGAGCCTTGTTGTTGTTGTCGACATCTCTCATGTTTGTAGTCGTGACTTGATCGTTTGAAGTCACATCGTAAGGCTTGTACACCTTTTCCCATATTGCAAAGTCTTGCGCCTGGATGAAAGCTTCCATGCATGCCTTCCAAACCTGAAAATCAATACCACTAAACACACAAGGTTTGGCGGAGTATTTCTCCATGATGATTAGTCAAAACACGTGCAAATCACAAAGATTAGAGCAACCTGGCTCTGATACCAATTCTAGGATCGAAGTACACGTGTAAAGCTACCAGAGGGGGGTGAATGGTAGATAAAAACTTTTCAGCGGAAGCAACAAAACACCCCTCAGCAGAAAACCGATCTGTTAAAGAAACCGTGTGTGCGACTAAACTAAACGTGTTCAACTGTGACAAAACTGGTATAGATTGTAGAGAATCAAGTCACGAAGACGTCACAACAAGAATCATCAAAATCCGTTGAGAGAAACTCAAGTTACGATCAAAAGATCGAACAAAGGTCAATCTGTCCTACGTGAGAAACACAGTTCTGAAATACTTGCAAAGAAACTCATGTAGATCAGAAACCGCAAATTCAATGACCATGAAATTTTCACAGATGATATATAATCAAGTTTTGAAGACAATCCAAAAAGAATCACATCAATTGGATCTGAAAAACTCGAGTTATGATAAAACCACCGAAGCAAGGTAGTGCTGAACAGAAGCTCGACGAGAAAAACTTGTCTCAAACAAGTCGGACAAACAAGGCACAAAAGTTCCTTTAGAATATGAATTTTATTTATCAAAACACAAGAGGAACAGCCCCAAAGTCGTGCTCCCATGAGCCTTGGCCTCCCTTGCTTATATAACCAGCCCTAAGGCCAACCCAATTCAAACTAGGACTCCTACTCCTACTTGGATTCAAACTGTAACTTTCCAATACTACTCAAGACTCTTCTACACGCAGATAGAAGCAATCTTAAGACTTCCAAACACATTAGTAACGTCCCAAACATTCTTAAAACAACTCAAATTCGTGACCCACATGAAATCCTATCATAACAAACTCAAAACTTTCCATATTTGAGTCAAACACGACTCAGCCGCAGCCTGAGTCCATAACCTAGTCGGTTGGACCTTTCCGACCAATTCTTTATGTCCACATCTCTTCATCACACCTTGGAACCATGCAGCCACATCCATACACTCCTTGCACACGTGCAAACATCTTCCAACGACGTCCAAGATACCTTCATATGCATTGTTCTTGATTCAAACATACTGCACAACCTCCCGATCAACTCAACCACAATTCCTCCTAAACTTGGTTGTTGAACCTCATCTTCTCCCTAAGACTAGTTCAATGGATCCCGTCACCAGCCATGTCTTGAACTCAAGCAACACCTGCACATGAATAAACAACCAATACTTTCGAGCACAAGTCCTCGACTTGACTCTCGTTAGTTCCGAAACTACAGCATCTTACGTGAGCACCTCACATAAGCATGTTGTAAACCATAGCAAAATGATATCAGCCATAACCACCAAAACACACCAAAAACTTAGTAAAATAATACTAAGCAAACTTTCCATAGGAGTAAAGCAAGTTCAAAACATTGCAAGTTAAAAGCAGAACTATTGCAATCAAGCTCTGAACCTTACCAAATCTAACCGGACCTTGAACCGGAGCTTACCAAAGCTAGTCGGACCTAGCGTCGGAGCTTACTAAAGCTTAGTGGGACCTAGCATGGAACTTACCAAAGCTAGTCGGACCTAGCACCGGAGCTAGCAAAAACAAGTCGAACCTAGCCAAAATAAGTCAGACCTAGACAAAGCAAGTCGGGCCTTACGTCGGACCTATCGTCGGACCTTGCAGGAGCTCGGACCTAGAGTCGGACCTTGTTAAAAAGGTGTTTTGGTAGTATTCAAAACTTTTATCATCAAAGGCAATGTATTCAGCACACATAGGTCTTACAGACGCGTCTAAGGGTCTTATGGTCGAACCCTAACCTTTAAATACTGTAGCCGCCAGCCAAATTTGTGGGTTTTGCTTAGATTAAACAATCTTGCCGTTCTACGGTTTGTGAGACCCCAATTTCGCAATTTCAAATTGCATCTTCAATGTTCTTGCTTGTGTTCTCGGCTGCACCTGCAGCAATAGCCTTCTTGGCGAGGTCAAGCGTGTGAAGCACGGTTGATAACCAACGGAGCATAGGTGTAGTGATTGCAGGGGTAACTCGGGTCTTCTCGAGTGCCTCGGATCATCAACGTCGAGATCTCCACTTCAATCGACCTACCTTTTGGGAGATCGGGCCTAAAACACTCATCATAATACCCGCATAAGATGCTCCCAGAAAGCTTCTTGGGATAAGGATAATATGTTGATATCTCCAATGCATCCTTAATAGTAGGTCTCTGACCGCCAAGTTGTTTCGCGTAAAACCGCCAAGCGCTATGTCATATAAGAGTTGCCAACCTATATATATATATATATATGCATGTATATATATTAAAATTATCGAATAACCGTACGTTCTAAAAATGTTGAGGAAATCTTTGTAAATATATTATGAGTAATCGGTTGAGTCCAAGACCGATGCCAAACCTTGCGTTGGCTTTATGAAGATCATTATGTAGTGTTTACTGCACACGTACAAACACACCTGTTAAGTTAAAAATTAGCAATAATTGCTATTTCCACGCCATGTATCAAACTTACTAGAAGCCGTACGGAGCCTTTATAAGGTATTGCCATCTCTAACAAAGTTAAACATGGCATGTCCTATGTAGGCTGCAACCTTTGTCTTTTTATCCTTCTTTTAGCTTGCGATTGATTTTTCAAACTGTTTTGTTATCATGTTCTTGTATTGTTCTGAGTCCTGTTGCACCTGAAAGTCAAAATTCAACTTTGCAATCATTGTAGGGTCAAGGATACCTATCTTGGAGTTCAACTTTTCATTATCCATGTATTACATCCTATTAAATAAGTCTGAAATTGTTATAATCTCATGACATGTGTATGCGTGAAGTAAGAAAAGCAAATACGAAATATTAGAGTCACTTACAAGCACCAGACGAGTAGCAGGTTGATTTCGAGCATGCCTCGATAAAAAAGGCTCCGCGGATCTTCAAAGAGAAGGGCTCATTTATCTTCTCCAATCCTCCAGAATGCTTCTTTTGGCACACAAAATGTGACGTAACAATGCCATATTTTATGCTGGCAGTGATGTACCACTCGTGCATTCTTCTGAGCGAGAAAGGTTGTTTGCTATGTTGTGTCGATGTCATGAACCGCTTTCCATTCTCATATACAGGAGGAACGTCCTAAATCTTGTATACCGGAACTCCTGATTTAACTAAAGCCGTCTCGCGGGTATATTTCACACCATCTTCTTCCCACTCCTCAATATTTTCTAATGTTGGCTCATGAAGCACGAGATGCATTAGATTTTGTAATATTTTCTTCATTTTTTCCAAATATTTTGACACTTCTTTAGAAGGTTCCTTATTTTCGTATGAGCCAATTTTCACAGGCACTGACCGAGAAGTAGTCGTCGGAAGTTGGACACTAGCCTGTTGTTGAACCTGTTGTTCAACTGATTGCTCTTTACTACCAGTAGCTTGCTCTTGTACTGCTTCAAGCTGTTGTTCAACTGGTTGCTCTTAGTTATCTTTACTAGCAAGGTTACTATCATCCTTGTTAGACATAGCGGGAGTGGATCTTCTCAGACTTTCACCGAAGAAGACGGGGCTGCAGTCTTTCGAGATGCGATGGGGCTAGACCTAGGCTCATCATCCAACACGATATCGCGTTGGTGCCAAAGGATTAACTGGTTGACGGCCTGCCCCAGATTCGTGATCCCCTCAGATGTGATGTGGTTTATTTCATAATTTTCACAATCATTATCAATAATCTGAAGAACTTGCACCACGGCATAATACAACGGAAGTGAATTGCCGTTGAAGACACGATTCGGCTTTGCCATAGTAGTGGAAATCTGTTTTGATTTGTTCCATGCTCTGTCGATTGGGACAAGAAGACGACAAGATGTGTCCTTAACAATATCATTGACAGGGAACATATGGCTTGACCCTGAGCCTGGCACATAACCTACGTTGCTAGGGTAGGAAGTTGGAGATATCAAATGCTCCATTGCCACGGGGACCATCGCTCTATTCTGTGGCGTTAATTGTCCCAATTTTATATGTTCATCTATTCTTTCTTTCATAGATGCCTTGACCTTTTGATCAATCGTACCTTCAATTGTCTTCTTGAACTTGTCACATCTTCTATATAACTCTTTATCGTTCGGGAAACCATCTCTCCAAGACATATAAGAAGAGATTGCTCAAACCCGTCCACCATGTTCAAGGTTGCCTATGATAGCGGTAAGTTGGTCATTCTCCCGCTTCGGCTTGAAGAGACCCTTCTTTTGCTTTTCAATTACTTCTTTCATTTTTTGCTCTACTTGGTTCACAGAGTCGAGCTTTTCAAGTTTGCCCTCACTGGTCAAACCTGACCGAGCTAAGACCCAACACATAGTTCTCTCATCGCATCCTTGTAGCGGGTCAGGATTGCCCTTACTGACAGTTTCCTCTAATATTTTATTCCATTTCTCAACTTTGGGGGCATATTCGGCAGACCCCAAACGATGATGGTATTTGTTCTTTTTGGCAAGCTCTGACCTAGATTCACTTAGAGATTTAGCCTTAGGTGTGGTCTTTTGACGAACAAATTCTTGTCACTCAGCTTGTGTGATTTTTCCCATCTTCTTCGGGCTAGGGACCTTATTGTCCTTAACATAAGCATTCATTTCATTCTTCCAGCCACGAAACTTCTTGCCGCAAGAGAGACTAATGTTGCTTTCTTTACATCTTCTTTCGTGCCTTTTAGGAACTTGAATTGTTTCTTTAACTTTTCCCACAACTCATTCTTGTCCGCCTCAGAGAATTTTCTTCAATTCTCGGTTGTGATCGGCACGACCTCTCTAACAAGACAACTGCATGCATTTCTATACTTTGTAACTGAATCCAGTGGTTTTTGGGAAGCCCACCTGGACTGACACTTGTTGTGGACTGAAATTGAGGATTCAATCATTGGAGAACCTTATGAGGTTTTAGGAGCCGAAGTCACCTCATTGTCTTGGCAATTAAGCTAGATAGAAAAGAATTATAAGACTTCATATACTTGACAACCAACATTAACTTAAACTGCTGGAGTTAAGATTCGTGATCCATACCTAGCCCGTAGGATCATATTCCGGGTCGAGATCCTCTGAAGTCTTTTTAATTTTTTATATTTGGAAAAGAATCCGATGGACCGTGGTACGAGCCTAACTGTTGGAGTCACTAAACTCAACATCGTTGACTTCGTTGTTACTATCAGCATCAATCTTCTTAGGGCTTTCCATGTTAGAACTTAAAAAGCAACGGAAGGAGTTTCTTGTTATAGTACCTAGTGATATAAAAGACATCCTAATATGTAAAATCACATCCTAATATATAAAATAGAGTGAACATGGTGAATATACAAAGACAACATGTATCCCTGTTATCGTACTTAGTGATTACAAAGACAACATGGACTACCTGTTAGCACAATAAGACTATCTCCTTTAACACAACAACTAATTGGTGCCGGTATGAACACACAAAAAATATAGAAGAAACAATTAAGCTAAATTTGTGAGTGGATTTTTCTATGGAACTCTTTAGTCATCATATCAAACTCTATGATTTTTTAGATTTTTACAAATTTATTTGAATCAATGTGTGTTTAAAATTTGAAGAATGCCTCATATGTATATGAGCATTTCATTAGAGTGATGGATAATTTGAATTTTGATATGTTGGATTGCTTTAAAAAATTAAAAAACTCATACATGTATAAATAAGACAATACGTTCATACAAACCAACTTTCAATGGAAGATTCATTTTTTAGAAGATATGAAAATCTGAATAATATGTGCATATAAATTAATTCTATATTTACCAAAACATAACAATGTTACCTATATAAGTTTTGAACATTTTGTTCTATCTAGTACATATTATTTTCTGAAGAATATAGAAAAAAAGAATAATCAAGTTTGGACTTAATTTGCAAAATCTATACATCTTAGAGTATTTACATTAGAATCTCTATAAAAATGAAGCAAGGGAAGAAGAAACTGAATAGCAGACCTATGAATAGGCAATTATCACCGGCGGATTTTTAATATAGAACTGCTTGTGAAAAAGTTACTAATTTTAGGATTAATTAATATTCTTGATCAAAATGAGGGGGCTTGTAAGCCCAAATTCTAAGTTCTTATATGATTTAGTATTATAGGTGCCCATTAAATTTCACTTAAAAAAACTTTGAAATTGGTTAGAACATAGAAAACAGATAAATAGGTTATTTATCATTTTTGTATCTTACATAATACAATGATTTTGAAGGGCAGGCCTGGCGCAGTGGTAGAGTCTCTCCACTTGTGTCCTAGAGGTCCTCGGTTTGAATCAGCCTCCTTGCACAATAAGCAAGGGGAAGCCTGCCTAGAAATTCCCTTTCCCAGATCACACAATGAGTGAGAACTTTGAGCACTAGGT
This sequence comes from Neostapfia colusana, assembly GCA_030760725.1. Lineage (NCBI taxonomy): Eukaryota > Viridiplantae > Streptophyta > Magnoliopsida > Poales > Poaceae > Neostapfia > Neostapfia colusana. The sequence goes on along the minus strand of JASWHV010000019.1, from coordinate 22,574,347 downwards.
GTGCCCTTGCATAATACAATGGTTTTGTGAGTGAATTTTTCTTTCAGACCTTTTAATCATTATACCAACCTCTATGATTTTTTTTTCAAATTTTTACAAATTTGTTTGAATCAACGTGTGTTCAAAATTTGAAGAATGCCTCATATGTATATGAGAATTTCATTAGAATGATGGATAATTTGAATTTTGACATGTTGGATTGCTTTAAAAAAATTTTAAAAATTCATACATGTATAAATAAGACAATATGTTCATACAAACCAACTTTCAGTGGAAGATCTATTTTTTAGGAGATATGGAAATATGAAAAATATGTGCATATAAATTAATTCTATATTTATCAAAACATAACAATGTTAATTATATAAGTTATAAACTTTTTGTTTGATCTGGTAATATATTAATTTTTGAAGAATATAGAAAAAATAATCATCGAGTTTGGACTTAATTTGTAGAATCTATACATATTTGAGTATTTACATTAGAATCTAAATAAAAAATGAAGCAAACGAAGAATAAACTGAAGAGCAGACCTATGAAGAGGCAATTATCACAGACAGTTTTTAATGGACCACCTTAAAACTCACTTGTGATAATGGAAGACTATATAAAGCATTGGTCGGGCAACGCAAAAATCTAACTCGGAAGATTTCACATCGACACCGTCAGGCTCCCAAAGAATACATTTGCCCCTCGCCGCCACCGCCATCCTGGTCGTCGCCGCTGCCGCCATCCTCTCCCTCGTTGTCGAGCCCATGTCTCCGTCCTCACCCTCGCCTCCAAGCGCGTGCACGTCGTCGTCCTCACCTCCAAGTGCCATCACTATAAGCAATATTGATTATTTCTAATATTTGTTTGTATGAACTTGTTCAAGAAATGGATACTATCATATTTTTATTTTTACAGTTTGACATAGAAGATGGACCGCCGAGCGTGGATGTACAACATGCAAAGAATTGATCCTATGTACATTCAAAATATTGCAAACTTTATTGAAGTGTCCAAGAGACATGCGAAGATGCAAAAGATAGATGACATATTATGTCCATGTATCGACTGTGAAAATAAGATTGCTTGGATAGATATTATAGTGATCCAATCTCATTTAGTGAAAAGAGGTTTAAAAAACTACACAATATGGATAGAGCATGGTGAGTTAGATACACATGAGTTGGATAAACATGATGAGAGAGGTTCTGATGACGATAATGCTCATATCGATTATGGTAGTGACAATCAGGATGATGATGATGGTGATGATGATGATGAGTTTGATTGTGAGGAGATGTTGCATCACATTGAATCACATCTATTGATTTCTATGGGAGCAAGTAAAGGTTTAAGTAAATGGAGACATTGCATGCAACGACAGAGCTCTTATATGATGAATCAAAGGGTTGTGATAAAGAGTTTATTACATTGCGTGCAGTCCTAGAACTACTAAAACTGAAAGCACACACGGATGGGTCGATTGTAGTTTTCTCTGATCTTTTGAATCTTTTGGCAGAAATTTTTCCAAATCTCAATAAACCGCTCAGAACAACTTATAAAACGAAGAAATTTATTTGCTCGATGTCACTAGGTGTGATAAAAATACACGCTTGTGTGAACCATTGTATTCTGTATCGCAAAGAGCATGAGCTCGCAACTAGATGCCCCATCTGCAGTGTCAATAGATACAAGAAGGACTACAACCACCAGTATGTTACCAACATGAATAAGACCCGGAAGAATAAGAAGAATATTATTGGCCCTCAAGGTGCCGATGATGGTACTTCTGACAATACAGGCAGGAAGAATAAGAGAAAAATTCCTGCCTTGGTGATGTGGTACCTTCTAGTAATTGATCATTTGAGGGGTTTATTCTCAAACCCTAGGGAGGCTGAACTTATGCCTTGGCACTCCGAGCAGCGCAGGAAGGATGAAAAACTTATTCGACACCCTGGTGATGCAACCCAGTGGAAAAATTTTGATATTCAGTATCCAGAGTTTGCAAAGGAAATTAGAAATGTAAGGTTTGCCTTGGTATAGACAGAATGAATCTGTTTGGTGAAAAAAGGAGCATACACAACACATGTCCCGTGGTCATAACGGTGTACAACATACCGACGTGGTTGTGCCACAAAAGGAAATATATTTTGTTATCTATTCTAATACAAAGTTAGAAACAACCTAACATCGAAATTGATGTGTTCTTGGAACCTGTAATAGAAGATATGATGAAACTGTGGAATGAAGGGATACGTACATGGGATGAGTACAAGCGAGAGTATTTCACGCTAAGAGCAATGATATTTGTTACCGTGCATGATTATCCCGGACTATTTAATTATTGGGACAAATAAAAGGGAAGAAAGGTTGTGTAAGGTGTGTGGATGGAACTGGATTTTTGTACCTCACTTCATCCAGAAATATGGTATACATGAGACACCGACGGTTCTTGACAGATACACACAAGTACAGGAAGATGAAAGAATAATTTGATAACAAAATCGTAAAATATACTGCACCAAAACCTTTCAGTTAAAAAACTCGTGTTCAAAATGGTCAATAACATTCAGGTTGCTTTCGGTAAGGGCAAAAGATATAAAGGAACAAAGAGAAAGAAAACTACATCTTCGGGTGATATAACTGACACGGCTTTCAAGAAACAATCAATTTTTTTCAAGTATTCCGTACTGGAAGAACCTAGAAATTTTTCATAGTATTGATTTGATCCACATTGCAAAGAATGTATTTGACAATATCATTGGAACCTTGCTGGACATACCGACGAAAACAAAGGACAGATTAAAATAACGTATGGACCTAGTAAATCATGATATGAGACCAGAGCTTCACCCAGTATAAAAGGCCAACGGGAAGCACTATCTTCCCCAGCCAGATACAACTTGACACGACAGGAGAAAAAACAATTTGCGAATGCTTGCGTGGGATCAGAGTGCCATGAGTTTCTCATCCAATATCCGCAAACTAGTCTCGATGAAAGACTTGTCTTTATTCGCCTATAATTTTTACGATTGTCACATGATGATGACAATGTTCCTTGCCATTACAATAAGCGTCATCAAACCTGAGCATGTAAAAGTTGTCATCACTTGTTTGTGTTACTTCTTCAATGTAGTATCGCAGAAGGTGATAGCCTAGGAAGACTTACACTATTTGAAAATATACATCGTCGAGGCTATGTGCAAGTTTGAGATGTGTTTCCCACCATCCTTTTTCGATATGCAAGTACACCTAATCATACATCTTGTTGATCAGATAAAAGCATTGAGGCCAGTATATATACATCATATGTTTTCGTTGGAGAGATATTTAGGAGTATTAAAGAGTTATGTGCGGAACCGTGCTCACCTAGAGCGTTCAATACTGGAGGATACACTACTGGAGAAGTGATCGAGGGTTACATCGATTACAAAGATGGAAAGTCGATAGGTGTGCCTATACCAGTACATGAGGGTAGACTATGTGGGAGAGGCAAAGTGGGTAAGAAAACTTTTATCGATCAGGAATACAAATTAGTACACCGTGCACATTTTTAGTGTACTACAACAGCTCGCAATAGCTGAATTGTACATCGAGGAACACGAAATTGAGCTTCGTAGAAAAAACCAAGGCCGCACATAGGATTGAATATGAAAGAGCACAGAATATGTTTCACTGAATGGTTAATAGACAAAAATATACCATACGGAGACTGATGAAAAGGCAACCATGAAGAAGTTAGCTTCTGGCCCATCTGCTTTGGTGACATCATTACAAATATATAACATCAATGATTACATATTTTACACTAAGGAAAAAGACGTAAGAGTGCTGCACAAAATAGTGGTGTTCGTATAGAGACTTATGATCCACAAGGCCAGAAGACCACATACTTCGGGTTCATAGAGGAAATATAGGAACTCGATTCTAGTGAAAGAATGCAAATACCCGTGTTTAAGTGCCAATGGGTCATACATCCTGATAGTGTGAAAGTGGACAACTACGAGCTAGCATTAGTAGACTTGAACAAAGTGGGTTATAAAGATGACCGGTGGGTTCTCGCCAATCGTGTTGCACAAGTTTTTTATGTACAGGATCCAGTAACTAAGAAGATGCACGCATAAAACAAATATGAATATAATCAATATGAAGATATGTACATTTTCATCGATCCAGAAAACAACAAGCGCGTAGAAAGAAGCATTAAAAAGGATTTTAAACCCTATATGCGAGAAGCTATGTCAATGCTAGAAAAAATGTATGACATATATTTTATATATTTGTAATATTGTAATGAAGCTTTAATATTTTAATTTGACATTTTTCTCTTTTAATATTTAAATTCTGACATGTTGGAATGCTTTAAAAAATTAACAAAATTTATACAGTGAATATATTGGCTTTGAGTTGGCCATAGACTTCAAAAGTGAAATACACTACGCTTGAAGCTATTAGATGGCTTAGTGCTGCTTCATCTCTATGTGTACGTGTGAGCTCTGTTTTTTCTCTGTTCGTTGTGTATATAATTTTCCTCTATTTTTTTCAAGTAAAGACCGCCTGTGAAAATATTTTGAATAGTTGGTAAATATAATTTTCGCAGACGGTTCTTTACCTACGTAGCCGCCTGTGAAGGAGTCTTTATCACAGGCGGTTTGTAACATAAAGAGTATCCGCCTGTGATAATTCCATTATCGCAGGCGGTTTTTTACCTACAACTGTCTGCCTGTGAAGAATGTTTATCACAGACGGTTTGTAACGTAAGATTATCCGCCTGTGTAACTCTAAGGATGCATATACTGCGCGCGTTCCCCTCGGTAACTGAAAAGGCACACACGCCCAGTCGCTTCACCCGTCTGTATTAATGGCCAATATTACAGGTGGCTCCTACTCCACCGTCCACCTGTATCGTGCGGTCGTTGCCATAGGCGCGCAGAATTCGAAGCGATCCGATCTCTCCTTCTCCGCACCATTATAACTTGCACCTTCCCCTTCTCTGCACCACCATCACAGTATTCCTCTTCCCTCTAGCCTTCGTCTTCCTCGCCGCACCGTAGCCCTAGTCTCAATGGCACCACCGACGAAGCACTCCCGACCATGCTCTCCACTCGTCGCGCCTCCGTCCCCGACTCCAACCGCACCTCCGTCCCCTGCTCCAACTGCGCCTTTGTCCCCGGCTCCAACCGTGCCTCCGCCGCCTTCCTAGGTGGAAGAGAGACTGTACCTGCTTGGGAAACTCGATTTCCTAGAGCAGAGGTTGGTTACCCTTAGGACAGAGGCGAATAACCTATCACCATTGCGTTTGTAGATGGTGAAGGTTGTATTTAACAATACATCTGATGCCATGCAGCTTCTGGATCTTGGTCGCCTTCTAGAATGTACTAGAATGGGCACCATAGGCCACTACCTCTTCGGGTTAAGCGTAGTGGCCGGTCGTCTTGACGCGATGTGAGAGACGGTAGTTGTGGTGCTTGGGGTGAAAGGCAACAGCAAGTTGGTGGAGGCAATAGCGGACAAGTGTGGGGTTCCTCCGCCACCGGAGGACTAGGCGAACGTCTATTGTTTTATTTTGTTGTTTGTAAAAGTTTAATTTTTAATGAATGTTTGTTTGATGATGAATATTTATTATCGATTATCGAATTGTTTGTTGTCTTTTTAATGTTTGATGCTAAATGTGGTTGATGTATATCATGTCGCGATGTTTGGTGGCTTTGAATTGAATCCAAAGGCGTGTTTCTCTCTGTAACCGCAAAAGTCACACAAGCCCGGTCGCTTCAGCCAAATGTATTAATGGCTAATATTGCAGACGGCTGAAGCGACCCTACGGTCCGCCTGTGAATATTGATATGTTTACACATGCGGTTTGTCTTTGCGAGTCGTCTGTGATGTTCATTCATCACAGGCGACTATTAATTCAGTCGACGTCACAGGCGCATCTTTTACTGACCATTTGGGTCTGAAAAACGAGGCGTCTCTGATAATGGTTTTTGTAGTAGTGCCCCATTCTTGAGAAAGAACAGCGAGACACCCCATACTGGAGTAGGGCACCTTGTCTGAACTAGTATAATTCTCTTGTGTTCTTAGTTAGGCTAACTCGAGGACGAACGTGTGACACATTAGTTACTAGTCAGAAGTCTGAACGCTGATAGATAGAAATATTCGGCGTCAAGCTTTGAAATATACTTCATTAAATGATAAATTGTATCACACAACCATAGGTGGTCTTTTTCTTAAAGTGTTTGGCAAAGAGCAAGCTAAGATAGCAATGGCACAAGTGCATGAGGACGTGTGTGGCACACATTAGTCCGCTCACAAAATGAAGTGGATGTTAAAAAGAGTAGGATTTTATTGGCCGAATATGCTAAATGATTGTTTTAGATATTATAAAGGATGTGAGGCTTGTCAAAATTTTGGGAATGTACAACTAATCCAGCTAGATTGTTGTATTCTATTGTAAAGTCGTGATCGTTTAGAGGATGGGGTTTGGATTTTGTTGGTGAAGTACATCCTTCATCATCGAAAGGGCATTGTTTCGTTTTGGTTGAAACTGATTATTTTACCAAGTGGACAAAAGCCATAACATTGAAGAATATGACTCACAAGGGAGTGATTAATTTTATTGGAGCATATCATATATAGATTCGTCATACCACATGCATTAACTACCGATCAAGGGGCCTCTTTCATGTCTCATTAGTTCGAGGAATTTGCTGAATCTCTTAAGATCAAGTTGTTGAACTCATCGCCATATTATGCTCAGGCTAATGTACTGGCTGAGTCCAGTAAAAAGATTTTAATTTGGATCATCAAGAAAAAGATAGAAAAATCTAAGAAGATGACATGAGATGTTGTTTGAAGCATTGAGGGCTCATATAATTTCTAAACATGATGTCACAAAGGTAACTCCTTTTTGAACTTGTTTATGGGCAAGAAGTTGTACTTCCTGTTGACATTAACTTATAAGCATATAGAATAGTTCAATAGGATGCTTTATGTGCTACAGAAAATACAATGATTTGATGATGGATAGAATAGACGAAATATCCAAAAGCCGATCACAGCATTGAGAGAGATTGAAAAAGAAAAGTTAAGGGTGGCTAGAATGTATAATAAGAAGGTTAAGGAAAAACCGTTTGAAATTGAAGATTTGATATGAAAAACGATTTCGCCTATAGGGACAAAGGATAAAAAATTTGGAAATTGGTCACCTACCTGGGAAGGGCCATATGAAATTGTCGGTACTGTTACTAGAAATTCGTATTTTCTAGAGACATTGTAGGGGGAACAGGTAAACAAGGCTATTAATGGTAAGTGTTTTAAAAATATTATCCTATCATATGGCACGATGCATGGTGTTATTTTAGATTTCATGGCCGATAAGTGATTTACCGTCTAGAGTAATTGAAGGGTTTAGAAGATCAAATGTTTTGATTGATTTAAATAGAACTGATTTATTTATTGCATTGTTACAAAGATATTTTCTACACACATTGTTTTGCCTAAAAACACGGGACATATAATCGTTTGTTTATTTAATTTTGTTGTTTTTCATGTTACAAAAAGAGGAAATTAAAAAATAGCACCAATTCTTGGTTTCCCATTGAAGCAATGCCATTGGAGGCAACTATTTTAATGTTGCCACCATCTCACACTTCTTCACAACCGGCCACCATATGCACTTTAACTCCAACCAACAAGCAAGGAACTTAAAAAGCTTTAAAGAAAATTACACCAAAGAAGTTTGAGAAAGCTTGAGTTATTTGTTATAGTTATTTATTATAGTTTAGAAAAATTTCTGTGTAAGTTTGTTCCGATTGACTGTGAACTTTAATGTGTATGACTCTATATAACATGTGAACTTTAATGTTTATGGATGTGTTTAACTTTGGAGTGTTTAAGGATGTGTTTAAATTTTGGTTAAATTCATCTCGTGTGTTAAGTGTTAAATTTATCTTATGTGCAGATGCCTTTTTTTTATATTTTAGCAGACTCCCTAGCAGCATGTAGTTTTTTCCTTTTTGAATTCAGCAGGCTCCTATATGGTTGTTCTTTTTTACTCACATGCAATTTTTCAGATGAGAGATGCATAGAAGAGATCTAAGAATATTCCAGCCTTTTCCAATGTCTTTTGCTATTAAAAAAGACCATTAGTTACGTCACAATGTACCAATAGTAAACAAACAATTGAATTCTATTTTAGTGCTATTCTAACAAGTTCAATGTTGAAGTAGTTTTCTAACGAAAATCGCAAAAAGATCCTTTAACCGTGGCCCTGCTCAGATTTCAATATGCTTGAGCATATATCAGCTGTTGGTTTCAACTTCTGTTATTTTTTTTGGCTGCCAAGTTGCCATTATCCCTGGCCCACAGGCAGGCCTTGCAGTTCTCGGATAAATTATTCTCGTACCCGTCCAAATGGTAGATGTTGACCGTGCTACCCCTGACGCATGCGCGCCGTCTGCTCCGCCCCTCTTCCCACCTCGCTAGGGTTTTGCCCGCCGCCGCCGCTGCGATCCACCTGTTGTCCTTCCCATCCGCCACCCCCGCCCCGCCGCCGATGGCGACGTCGCCGGAATGGCCTGCCCGGCAGGTCCGGGAGACATTCATAAAATTCTTCGAGTCCAAGTCCCACAAGCTGTGGCCGTCGAGCCCCGTCGTCCCCATCGACGACCCTACGCTGCTGTTCGTCAACGCAGGGATGAACCAGTTCAAGCCCGTCTTCCTTGGCACGGCGGCCCCGGAGTCGTCGCTCGGCAAGCTGCGCCGCGCCTGCAACACCCAGAAGTGCATCCGCGCCGGCGGGAAGCACAACGATCTGGACGACGTGGGGAAGGACACGTACCACCACACCTTCTTCGAGATGCTCGGGAACTGGTCCTTCGGGGACTACTTCAAGGAGGAGGCCATCTGCTGGGCCTGGGAGCTCTTGACCACGGTATTGAATTTTGCTCGGCCTTTTCCCGTCTCCTTTGTGCTGTGCGAATCTAATAGCGGGCTGCCCCATCTAATTGGAATTTGCTAGTGGGTTGGACTGGCATGAAATTGTTTGGGGTTACGTTACTAAACTTGTTAGTTAGAAATATTGTACCCTTGAGCTATTGTGCTGATGATAGTTTTGGTGGTTACATTTAACTGCTCCAAAGATACACTGGAAATTTGTGACAGAATAATGAGTAAAATGGGTTGTGATTTGTGTGGTGATTTGGTGTCTATTGGCGTAAGAATGTAAGATTCAGCCCTTTGTCCTGATTTATGGGAAACTGAGCAACAATTGAACTTTTCTGATGGAAAATTTAGCAGTTAGAGTTGAAATTCAATGTGTATCCACACTTTAGAAGAATCAATTCTATGTTTTTTGTTGTTACTTGACATTTTTGTGTTGCTCATGTGAGCTTCTTCCTACAAAAGCAACCACATTGTTTTGTCTAGGTAATTATTAAAAAGGTTATTATTTCTGTGGTGATTGTGATTCAGAGTAATCACAAAAGATTCAGTTATTTGCCCTAGTTTGGAGTTCATCTGATGAAAGATTTGGTTCCTTCAGAGTTGAATGTTATGTGCTACAATTTAGCAAGAAGAATGCACTCTATCTGTTTTAAGTTTTGAGTTTGAACTATCTTTGAAGGGATGGCTGCTTTGGTCTTGAAATTCTAATTGTGTTTGTTGGAATTCCGGACTCGAGAAAAGGTATAACTGTAAGGGGATTCTTATTTTCAATGATATGTCGGTCTTATGTACCCGGTTACACCTGATTTATTTCCAACTAGGACTCTCTCTTTCCTAACTTCTAGAACTCACTTTTCTAATCTAAATGGCAACAACCTTTCAATCTTTAAAACTTTCCTAATCCATAGATTTACCATCTTATCTATTAGAGTCCTACCCCTAAACGACTCCTAGGCACCCATGGACTGATCCAGCCTGGGCAGTATTGGAAATTCAACGCCGGAAACAGCTTCTGCACAGTTGCTGCTGCTTTCTGTGTGCAGAACAGATGCAAACTGTTCCTACAGAAGGGTGCAGGAGAGAACAGGGGAGCCCTGTGGCAGCAGAGAACAGGGATTGCTACAGGGTGATCTGCTGTAGACAACAGGGCACAAGGACTGCAGGATGTGCTGCACAGGGCGATCTACTGTAGCAGATCGGTTCTGCCAGCTGAAGGTTACGCGCGGAGGGAGATTTCAGCGCAGGGAAAAGGTGGAGAATTAATCTGGGAAGGTGTAGTTTATTCCCTGCTATAGGTGGCTATTTATATCCCTTTTACAGATAGAGTCCAACTTTATTTAAACTACTAGAAGATAAAATCTAATCGTATCTCTAACTGAACTGAATTTGTTCAGCTCAAACTATCTTTTTTTTTCTAATCTATTCTGATCTCTTCTAGAAATCAGAAAAGATCTGCTCCTATCTCTCGAGGTGCGCAGCCCCTTTAGTCCGAATTGGACTTTGGCTGGGCGACCTGGGCTGAACTGAGCGCAGGTGCAGGGTCACACGTCAGGCAGCAGCCCATGCCTGGCTCATGTCGCAACACATTAGGATTACACGCAATCCCCCCTACTCCTGATGCTTGTGCTTGTCTCGTGAACTTGCCGCTCCTTCCCTCGTGCCAAGCCTCCTTGGCACCGAGCCCCCAACACATCTGAGTCGTCGTGGTAGAAGGCTGTCGGGTCTTGTCGTGCCGCTCTAGATCCTCCTGATCTAAGTTGCCGTCCCGCCTTCTATTAACCACTGCTGCGTGCTCTCGCTATTGCGCGTCCACTCTTTCTTGTCCGTCTCATACGTAGCCTGCGCTCACCCGATGTCGACCGCTCGCCATTGTTTAAAATGTGTCGCCTAGTCGCCGCCTAGGCGTCCAGGTGCTTTCGCCTGAACGCCATGGCTGGTCGCCTAGGCGGGCGCCTTTTAAAACACTGCCGCTCGCGCCTCTCGCCCGCAGCATTGACCTCTAGCGTTCGAGGCGAGGATGTGTGCTGCTTTGGTTGTCACTCGTCCTCAACACCGCGTGGTCACTCAACACGAGCACATCGAGGTGTCCTTTGGGAGCCGCACATCTTAGCACCGGTGCAAGCCACCGCCTCAGCCTAGCTCAACACCTCAGGCCTTGATCGAATCAAGTTCTCGCACACACAGAGACCAACGCCATGTGCTCACGTGCATGGCCTTTGTGTCACGCCCAACGCGCCAAGCTCACTGAGCCCCTCATCCGTGCGACCTCCTCCCTAAGTTTCTTCTGATTTCAACGTAGCCTCAGCACAACATGTGTCCTACCTTGGGACCTAGCTTCACCCTCGCTCCATCACGTGAGCCGTAAACGCTGCCTGGTTTAGTCGAGCGGCGCCATTGTCTAGTTTCGTCCAGCTGCTGCGTCGCTCGGCTTCACGTTTCAAGGTGTTGCCCAAGGCACATCACGACATCACTCTTCTCAGCCATCAGGAACTCCGCCTCCGGCTCAGCATCGTGTGCTCGCCTCAGGCACCCGCCACCCTCAGTGCATTGCGCCGTGCGCTTCTTTGGCCATCGTGCCCACCGCGTCATGCGTTGTTGCCGCTCCCCGCGGATGTCAGATTGTTCCGCTTCTTTCTCCTTGCGGATCTTTGGCGCCCAACTTGTGCCGCTGCCAGCGCTGGTAGTATTTGCTCCTCCACACCTTTCGCACGCTGCAACTTCGACGTGGCAGCCGCTAGCAACCCCACCGCCTCCGGCGACAACCCATTGTCAGGATCTTCTGCATCTTCCTCACTGCACCTCCTTCTCTCCTCGCGCTACGTCGCTACATGCCCGCAGAGGTGAGCTCGGTGTGCCCCCCCCGGATCCGACTTTCATCCAAATCTGCCGTGTCAAACCGAGCATAGCCTGATCCGCACGCCTACCAGAACGCGTGACCCCCCACACCTCGCTCCTGTAGCCAAGCGCACAACCTCCTCTTTGATTCATGGCACACTTCACCTGCTAGGCTCACGAGTGGCCCTCTGCCGTATCCGCTCACGTTTGGTCTGGCCGCACCCGTCGGGATCCGTTGTTGCTGCTTCGCCTTGGTTAGGTTGCCTCCCTCCATTATGTCTAGGTTGTGTGCCGCCAAGATCCGCCTTGAGCTCACGCCGATTCACCCGATCCTCATGGATTCGCTGCGTGCAGCGAAGGCTTCACGCTCTATTCATGGATTCATGCCGCACTAGTGTGCGCCCTCCTCGAACTGAGGAGCAGCGACCTTCCTGTCGTGTGTCACACGAGCACGATGTCGGGACTCTTCTCTCTGCACCACTCGCCCTTGAACGCGCTTGCTGGCTCCCTGCATGGATCTTCTGCCGCTGGAACTGCCCTGTGCAGCCTTGTTGGGCACCCCTGGGGGCACGTCTTCCTCAGGCAACTGATAGGATCTAGCACTTAAGCTCTGATGCCCGAATGTTGAAATTCTGGTCGCGAGAAAAGGAATAACTGGAGGGGGATTCTTATTTCCAATGATATGTTGGCCTTATATAGCCTACACCTGATTTATTTTCATCCAGTACTCACTTTCCCAACCTTCAGGACTCTCTTTCCTAATCTAAATTGCAGCAACATTTCCATCTTTAGAACTTGCCTAATCTATAGATTTCCTACCTTATCTATTAGAGTCCTACACCTAAACAACTCCTAGGCAACCATGAGCTGATCCGGCCTGCAGCAGCCTGTGCCTGGCCTGGCCCTTGTCGCAACACATCAGGATTATACAGTAGTGTTTCATGTAATTATGTCCTGTGTCAATTCTAGAAAATTTGTACTAATAGATACAATTTGTTGACTGAAATCATGCTCTAATCTGAAACAGAGATAACAAGAATGATGAGGAACTTTGTACAGTAGTGACTACCCACTGTTTACGCCTTTACGGAAATACCAGTCTCTGTTGAGTTACCAACAAAGTTTTCTTTCATGACTTTCCAGGTGTACAAATTGCCTACTGATAGAATTTATGCCACATACTTCGGTGGAGATGAGAAATCTGATCTTGCTCCTGATATTGAGTCAAAGAACATTTGGTTAAAATATCTACCAAAAGAAAAGGTTCTGCCATTTGGGTGCAAGGTACAGTGCATTAAATTTTCTTGTCTTTACATGTCACTTATGCTTAATTATATTATATTTTCTGAAATATCCAAGTGGAGGTATCCGACTGAAAAAAATCTTGTCTGAAATATCCTTTTTTCTTAATTGATTTCTGACGAACTGTTTACATGCATTACTTGAGCAGGATAACTTTTGGGAGATGGGTGACACTGGTCCATGTGGGCCCTGTACGGAAATTCATTTTGATCGTGTTGGGAACCGTGATGCTGCTTCATTAGTGAACAATGATGACCCAACATGCATTGAAATTTGGAACCTTGTGTTTATTCAGGTAATATGCTAACTTTGTATTTTATATGTACTTAAGCTTATTTTCACAGTTATGCTCTTCTGTGCATTCCATCTTTCTGTTTTTACTCTTTGATCCTGACATATTTGTTTTATTTCCAGTTCAATAGGGAGGCAGATGGTACATTGAGAGCTTTGCCAGCAAAACATGTGGACACTGGGATGGGCTTTGAACGTTTAACTTCAGTCCTTCAGAACAAAATGAGCAATTATGATACAGATGTATTCATGCCACTATTTGATGCCATCCACCAGGTATATTTCATATTTGCAGTTGTTTTATTTTCATGCACAGATGCACCTAAAAAAGTAAAAAGTTAGGAACTTGATCATAATTTGATCTTCATATGCACATGCAGTTGGCTGGCGAGGGAATTCGATCATACTCTGGTAAAGTAGGTTCTGAAGATGTTGGTAAAGTTGATATGGCTTATAGGGTAGTTGCAGATCACATAAGAACCCTTTCGTTTGCTATTGCTGATGGTTCTCAACCAGGTATGTGTGTGTGTGTGTCTATATATATATATATATATATATATATATATATTATCCTATTTTGGTCAATGCGATGTTTGCTCTTTGCTGTAAATACATGGGTAAAAAAATTTCTTGCTGCTTCCGTTACACAATCAATGTTTTTAAGTCGTCTAATTGACCCTAGTCGCCTAAGGGGCGACTAGGACGACTAGGGCGACTAGTCGACCCTAGTCAACCCCTAATCGACCTCCAAGCCGTCCTGATTTTTTTAGAAATTTCTAGTTGACACTATATATATATATATATGTATATATAATTCTATCGTAGCAGTAATAGCATATATATGGAACCGTTCAGAATTCAGATCAGAATCAAACACAAATTACACATAATTGTTCAGTATCATATATAAACAAGATAGAACAGTCAATAGTCTATTAGGAGAAAAATATACTCACAGTGCAGAATTAGAACTTCAGTCTACAATATTAGAACTCTAGGTTCAGCAGAATTAGAAACAAAGACAATAAATTTTTTGAAAACAGTTACAGACAATAAAAAACAACAAGAGCTAAATAAAAGAGACAAACATCAGTAATTACGTTCAGTTCAGACGATTAAAAACAACAACTACTAAATAAAAGAGACAAACAACAGCAATTAAGTTCAGTTTAGCAATCAAGTTCAGTTCGGACAATAAAAAACAGCAACATCTAAATAAAAAAGACAAATAACAGCAATTAAGTTCAGTTCTGATCGCCCTGATCGAGTCGGACACCCTAATCGTGCCCTAGGGGTCGATAAGGACGACTAATCGTGATTAGTCGGACAACTTAAAAACAATGTTCACAATCCGTGACAAATTGATGTTAAGGATCTCTATCTAGCACAGAGAAACCAGCACGTTGCCCTCCTTTAGAGGCTCTGACTGCTTTCTTTGGTTGTCTTGTTTAATTCTTCAACATGAACTGGCTGAAATTATATAGCAAGCTGCCTGACAAACTCAAGCTAACTGATAGATCCTAATCTTCCATGCTAAGCAACAACCAAATAACAAAAAACATATCTCTAAACTAAACTTATCTAAAGACTAGAATAAATCAAATTCTGCTGTTCTTGTGGCCCAGGGCCAGTAGGCCCATGCTACAGCAAAGCCCGACACATGTTTCGTTTTGTGATGAGAAACACATGCAGATGATTCGTAAAACTGTGAGCTTATCTTTGGTTGTTAAAACTCAAGTTAATATGCTTTTGAAGTTTCTGTTTCACACGTGTGTTGTTTTGGGGTAAACATAGATCTCAGTTGGTTCGAGATTCAAGTCTATGGACCTATGTAGGTTGATATGTCCAATTTCTAAAATCAAAAGAACAAAGGGTGGATCAATATGACATCCGTTGGCAGCCAAAATAAGTTATCATCTGGTCTAATAAAGTTAGTTTTTGGGATGTGTCCAATTGATTTTCTAGCTTAAAATTTATATTTCAGAATCACACATTATTAGGAACCTGACTTTTAATCATGCTGTTCTGAGCAAACAACAGCATATTACTAGCTCAGTAGCTCACAGGAATTTACCCTTTCAGTTATTCTAGCTGGATTAAGGCAGCTGCACTACCAATTTTAAACGCATTAATCTCCCATTCACCACTGGTTTGAAGTTCTATTATTTTTGCCCCTGGACTACAACACTGAAGTGTGGAAATGATTAGGGCAGATCTTTAAAACGTATTACTAGATGTGAAACAACATTGAAAAATCCTTGATTCAGTCTTTAATATGAAATAACATGGATAATCTATGTTAATTGTTCGTGTGGCTATGTGTGGTGGAATTTACCACTTTGAGCTTAATGCATAAGTGAAACAGCACTGCATGTTGCATGCGCACAGTACATACATGTCTGTTATTACTTTACATTTTTACTAGGAATTTGTTTATGGAACTTAATTTATGTGGGCTGATCTGCCCCTGGCCCAGGGCGGCCAGAACTGGGCCAAGTGGGCTGGTCAGCCCTGGCCCAGGCCGGGCCCCCTTTCTAGAAGGAATCTGAGTTTAATCTTCTTAGAGATAGACTAAAAGATCCTTTTGTAATAGATTAGGACTCTTGTAAGGGGGGGGGGCTATATATACAAGCCAAAAACCCCCAAATTGCGAGAGAGTTGAAAAAAGAATTTTTCCTCCACTTTTCTGCCCTAGCCGCCTCTCTCCCCTGCTGCAGCCGCCGCCCCCTGTCATCTCTCCCAGGTCGGCGCCTCCCTCTTTCCAGCCGCCACCACCAGGAGGCTAAACCCTAGCTGCTGCCGCCCCCTTGATCTCCCTGTTCAGCGCCTCCACAGCTCAGGAACAGGCCGGCAGCTCTCCTCTCTTCCTGTTCTGATCGCCCAGATCAGAAGTATCCCTCTCCCTGCTTCTGTTCTGTCCAGGACAGAACCAGAAGCTTCTGTTTTTCTTCTGTTCTAGCCTCTGATCTTGCTGTAGATTAATTCTAGTCTGTCTCCTTGGAGGGCAGATTGATCTGCTAGTTTAGATCTGATTATAAAGCAAGATCAGACGCTGTTTCAGCAGGAAACAGGACCGGAGTTGCAACAATCGTGGTATCAGAGCCGGTTTCAACACTGGACTGAATTTTACAAGATGTCGTCTGCACCTACAAGCAGCGGCAGCGCCATCAGCCATGGCACGCCCTCACCGGCAGCTCGTGAGGTGAACACTGGGACGGGGTTCCCCGTGCTCACCAAGACCAACTACGCGGAGTGGGCTGTCATGATGAAGATCAAGCTGAAGGCACGCCTGCTTTAGAAGGTCGTGGAGGAGGGGAACGTGAGCGAGCAGGAAGATATGATGACGCTTGACATCTTGGTCAGCGCTGTCTTGCCGGAGATGATCACGATGATAGGAGAAAAGAGGACGGCGAAGGAGGCATGAGACACGATCGCTATCATGCGGGTCGGGGCCGGCCGCGTGAGGAAGACAACAACACAGCAACTTCGGAAGGAGTTCGAAGACGCCATCTTCAAGGATGGTGAAAGCGTGGAGGACTTCTCCCTCCGCCTGAGCGGCATGCTATCATGGCTTGCGTCGCTAGGGGAGGAAATAGGACAAGAGAGGGCCGTGGAGAAGCTCCTGCGAAGCGTTCCAGAACGCTTCCAACAGATCATGGTGGCGATCACGACATTGCTGTACGTGTCGACCCTCACCTTGTCGGAGGTGACGGGGCGTCTCAGGGTGGCTGAGAACGCCTTCGACTCGACGCAACGGAAGGGAGGAGTACACAACGGCCAGCTGTACCTCACTCGGGAGGAGTGGGACTGGGAGGCACAGCGGAAGGAGGAGCGGTCTACCCAGTCCGCATGTTCTTCTAAGAGGGGCGGTCGAAAGGGTCCGCCCAAGAAGAACGGAGGCAAGAAGGGAGGTTCCGGGAAGGATATTCCGCGGGACCAGTGCAAGAAGTGCGGGAAGAAGGGCCACTGGGCCAGGGAGTGTCGGTCAAAGCCGAAGGAGGAGCCGCAGCAGCAGGCTTTCGTGGCAAAGGCGGAGGAGGAGGGCGCCTTGTTTATGACAAGGGTGGCCTCAGTACAGGAGGAGCCTGTATAGGAATGTCCTATGCGCCCACTGGAGATAGTGGAGGGACGTCTCTTCGCTCACCGCAGCAACGACGATGACTTTGACGACACTCGTTGGTACCTTGACACGGGCGCAACCAACCACATGACAGATTCGCGCGCCGTCTTCTCCGAGCTCGACGAAAACGTCGTCGGAACCATCAAGTTCGGCGATAATTTCGTCGTGCGTATCCAGGGGAAGGGTACGGTCCTATTCTCCACCAAGACGGGTGAGCATAGGAGGCTCACCGGTGTCTACCTCATCCCACGCCTCACCACCAACCTCATCAGCGTCGACCAGCTGGATGAGGATGACTACAGCATCACGGTGCAAGGAGTGATGCACATACGGGATGAGCAGCAGCGTCTCCTCACACGAGTTCAGCGCGACGACATCAAGCTGTACTCCATCAGGCTCAACATCACACGTCCGGTTTGCCTAACTGCGAGGCATGATGATGTTGCGTGGCGTTGGCACGAACGCTACGAACACGTCGGCTTCCAGGCGCTTCGAAAGTTGGCACGAGAGGAGATGGTGCTCGGGCTTTCGCAAATTGATCATGTCGATCAATTGTGCGAAGCTTGCTTGGTCGGGAAGCAGAGGCGCTCCAGCTTCCCCAAGCAAGATCGGCGGCGCGCGTAGGGCGCGCTCGACCTTGTCCATGGCGACATCTGTGTGCCTGGCTCTATCTTCTAGCAACCAAGGACAAGACGCCCGACTTAATTCAGCAATTCAAGGCGACAGCTGAATTAGAGTCTGGGAGGAGGCTGAAGCTACTCTGTACTGATCGCGGAAGGGAGTTCACCTCACAGGAGTTCGGCGAGTAGTGCGCTCAGCAAGGAGTAAGTCAGCTCACAGCCCCGTATATGTCGCAGCAAAACGGGGTTGTGGAGCGGCGCAACCAGACGGTGGTCGGCATGGCGAGGAGCATGTTGAAGGCGAAGGGTATGCCCGGGATATTTTGGGGTGAGGCAGTTATCATGGCTGTCTATATCTTGAATCGATCCCCTACCCGCGGCCTCGACGGGAAGACACCATATGAAGCTTGGCATGGAGAGCGACCAACCGTCAATTATTTCCGAACTTTTGGGTGTGTGGGCATGTTAAGAACACGCGCCCCCACCTGCAAAAGTTGGAAGACCGGAGTACTCCGATGGTTTTTCTTGGCTATGCTGCAGGAACGAAGGGCTATCGGATGTATAATCCGGCTGATGGGCGCACACACATATCACATGACGTGATATTCGACGAGGCGGCCAAGTGGGACTGGGGAGAAGGAGCAGGAGAAGAGGACTACACCGCCTTCCACGTCGACTCCTTAGGTCCAGCACCTGCTGGACCTGCTGTTCCAGCACCCGGAGAGGTGCTGCAGGGTCCGGAGGGGCCGAACAGCACCCCTACAGTGCCCAGTAGGGGCACGGGTCTGTCCAGACCCTAGGAGTTCCTACGCCAGCCTCCAGACCTGCTGGAGAGAGTCCAGCACCTGCAGCATCGCCCCAAGGGCCCCTGCAGGGACTGTCCAGCGCAAATCAAGGCTGGGATAGTCCTGCACGGGGGTCAGCAACAGCGGGGGGTTCCGAACTTGAAGATTCTAGCACCTCCGTCACGCCCCGGAATCCTCAACGGCCCATCCGCTTCGCCACACCGCTGTCGGACCTCGGCAGCAACGCCGTCGACGCCTACTACGACGATGACGCGAAACTACGATTCCGCACAATGCGCAACATACTTGGAACCCTCACCCCTCCTGGTCGGGCCGAGCGCCCACCAAGCTTGGAGGAGGGGAGCTCATGTTCACCACCGCGGAGGAGCCCACGTCCTTCGCCGATGCTGAGGAACACCCGTGCTGGAGACGGGCCATGCTTGAGGAGATGGAGTCTATAGAAGAAAACAAGACTTGGCAACTTGTTGATCTTCCTGTAGGACACAAGCCCATTGGCCTCAAATGGGTGTTCAAGGTGAAGAAGGACGAGCATGGGGAGGTGGTGAAGCACAAGGCTCGATTGGTGGAAAAAGGCTATGTCCAACGGCAAGGAATAGATTTTGACGAGGTATTTGCTCCTGTAGCTCGTCTCGAATCTGTTCGCTTGCTCCTTGCAGTTGCCGCACACAAGGGTTGGGAGGTACACCACATGGACGTGAAGAGCGTCTTCCTGAACGGCAACTTGATGGAGGAGGTGTACGTCTCCCAACCCGCTGACTTCATCATCGACGGAGCCGAACACAAGGTGCATCGACTCAAGAAGGCTTTATATGGACTTCGTCAGGCGCCCAGGGCCGGGAATGCCAAGCTCAACGATAGCTTGCTATCGCTTGGTTTCCAGAAGAGTACGAGCGAGCACGAGATCTATTTCCGTGGAGCTAAAGATGAGAAGCTCATCGTTGGCGTGTACGTCGACGATCTTGTGATCACAGGAGGAGGCGACATCAAGAAGTTCAAGGGGGAGATGATGAAGAGGTTCAAGATGAGCGACTTGGGTCTCTTATCATATTATCTTGGCCTGGAGGTGCGGCAAACTGATGCAGGGATAAGCGTTGGGCAGGCGGCCTACGCTTCCAAACTTGTCTCTAAAGCTGGCCTGGAAGGATGCAATCCCTATGCATTTCCATGGAGCAAGGCCTCAAGCTTTGAAGACAAGTGATAGCCTGTTGGTGCATGCAACAGACTATAGGAGCTTGGTTGGAGGGCTGCGATACTTGGTGAACACACATCCTGATCTTGCCTACTTGGTCGGGTATGTGAGTCGGTTTCTGGAGGAGCCCAAGGAGGATCACTTTGCTGCAGTCAAACGCATTGTACGCTACATAGCGGGTACAAACAACTATGGAGTCTTCTATGCAAGAGGAGACATGGAGCTTATTGGGTACTCGGATAGTGACTATGCGGGAGACGTGGAGGACAGCAAGAGCACAAGCAGGGTGCTGTTTTGTCTTGGAAACAACCCTATTTCATGGCAGTCCTGCAAGCAGAAGGTGGTGGCCTTGTCCTCATGTGGAGCAGAGTATATCGCAGCAGCTCAAGGGGCATGTCAAGGTGTATGGATGGCACGGCTGATGGAGGACTTAGCTGAAAAATTGAAGGCGCCGGTGCTGCGGGTTGATAACAAGTCAGCTATAGACTTGAGCAAGAACCCGGTACACCATGACAGGAGCAAGCACATCGACATCAAGTACCACTACATGCGGGAGTGTGTGGACAGCGTACTATTGTGCTTGAGCAAATCTCCACTCAAAACCAGATGGCGGACATCTACCAAGGCTCTTGGAAGACAGAAGTTCGTGGAGATGAGAAGAAGGATTGGGATTCTAGACGTAGGCCAGTGTCAGCATCAGGAGGAGAATGTGGGCTGATCTGCCCCTGGCCCAGGGCGGCCAGAACTGGGCCAAGTGGGCTGGTCAGCCCTGGCCCAGCCCCCTTTCTAGAAGGAATCTGAGTTTAATCTTCTTAGAGATAGACTAAAAGATCCTTTTGTAATAGATTAGGACTCTTGTAAGGGGGGGCTATATATACAAGGCAAAAACACCCCAAATTGTGAGAGAGTTGAATAAAGAAATTTTCCTCCACTTTTCTGCCCTAGCCGCCTCTCTCCCCTGCTGCAGCCGCCGCCCCCTCTCATCTCTCCCAGGTCGGCGGCTCCCTCTCTCCAGCCGCCACCACCAGGAGGCTAAACCCTAGCTGCTGCCGCCCTCTTGATCTCCCTGTTCAGCGCCTCCACAGCTTAGGAACAGGCCGGCAGCTCTCCTCTCTTCCTGTTCTGATCGCCCAGATCAGAAGTATCCCTCTCCCTGCTTCTGTTCTGTCCAGGACAGAACCAGAAGCTTCTGTTTTTCTTCTGTTCTAGCCTCTGATCTTGCTGTAGATTAATTCTGGTCTGCCTTGGAGGGCAGATTGATCTGCTAGTTCAGATCTGATTATAAAGCAAGATCAGACGCTGTTTCAGCAGGAAACAGGACCGGAGTTGCAACAATTTATAACCAATACTGGAGATGTTGCAGCAGAAGTTAAATTTATCTAATGCAAACCATGTAACCGTTCCTCTCTTTATTTGTGTTCATCTTGCTGCCAGGGCTTCATTTTTATTGCATAATGGTGTTTTTAATACGAGTTCTTTTGCAGGAAATGAGGGAAGGGAATATGTTCTTAGGCGTATACTTAGACGGGCAGTTCACTTTGGTCATCAGAAATTGAAGGCAAAGCAAAAGTTTTTTAGCTCGTAAGAACAAACACTTGATTATGCCATGCTGTTCAGTGATGTACTTTTATGTTGAACAATATGTTTCCTTAACTATATATTTACATAAATTTACAAACAGGCCTGCAGCCTATTGGTTGTAGTGCCTTTAGAATCACCAAGGTCAGGCCTAGGTAAAAAGAACACCTCTTGCCCCCTGCTGCACTGGTGTCTGTTAGAGTTAATATTGCAGCAGGCAGGATGTGGGTCAAGTGTGTTCCCCACTAGCATCAGAAATTTTTGTACCACTTGATTATGTATTACTTTAGCTCATCATTTGCTAGTGGGGAGTAGGGACATGTCTCAACATCAGAAATGTCTTAGTTCTCAGCGCAAGGGGCATGTGTTTCTGCACTGCATCACTTTCTGAGCTAAGCAGATAGGGAGAGTAGATGAGAATATAGGACAAGCTCCGGTCAGTCAGGATAAGATCAGATCGTGGTAGGAAGCCCAAGGCACAACAAATGTGGAAGTAGGGCTGCCAATGAAGCTCGAGGCTCTTGAGCTATTTGAGTTCGGCCCGTTTAAAGCTTGATTCGAGCTTGGATCGAAAAATAAACGAGCCAAACTCGAGCTTAAGTCAAAGCTCGCGAGCCTGACAAGCTTGAGCTCAATAAGCTTGACAAGGCTTGTTTAGATAAGTTTAATATTGTAAACATATTTTTTTATTATCTTTCCATTAAACATTGTTTATTGTCATTGTATAAATGAGCCTTCCGAGCTCGAACGAGCTTTTACGAGCTCTAGCGGAGACTAACTTTTTAAACGAGCCTTATCCAGCCGAACTCGAGCTTGACTACAGGATCGAACGGCATCCAGGCTCGGCTCGAGCTCGACTCGAATTTTTACCAAGCTCGATCATGAGAGGCTAAGCTCGCTTGAGCTCGGCTTGTTGACAGCCCTATGCGGAAGGACTATGAAAACATATTGGGTGACCTGCCGCTGGGCCTAGGGCGGCCAAAACAGGGGGGGTACCAGAACCTCCCTGCCTGGCGCGCGCCCAGATCAGGGGCAAACCCCCCCCCCCCCCCCCTATGGTGCGGCAGCACCAGTTTTAGAGAAGTCTTTATATTTTTTCTATTGTAATAGAGTAGGACTCTTGTAAGGAGGGCAATGTAATGAAGCCAAAACACCGCATAAATTATCAGATCAATAAACAGTTTATTCCTCCACAAAACCCTAGCCGCCACCTCCTTGAAACCCTAGCCGCCACCCAGCATTCCAAAAGGGGCTGTGAGGCGGTCGCTATGTTCTGCTCTGTCCAGCGCAAGACCAGAGGCAGGATCAAGCCAGCGGCTGCTATGTTTCCTCTAGAACAGAACAAATCTCTGTGCTCCCTCTCTGTTTTCCTAGGTCAGCAAGAACAACATCCAGGCAGAGTGCTGAACTGCTACTGAAACAGGGCAGTTTTGGTGTGTTCAGCACCGGAATTGCAACATTCGTGACATCAGAGCTGAGTTCGACTCTGAGTTCAATTCAGTATGATGTCGTCTACACCTCCAAGCGATGGCAGGGCCATCAACTATGCGACACCCTCTTCGGCAGCTCGTGAGGTGAACACCGGGACGGGGTTCACCGTGCTCACTAAGACCAACTACGCGCAGTGGGCTGCCATGATTGAAGATCAAGCTAAAGGCGCGACTGCTTTGGAAAGCTGTGGAGGAGGGCAACGTGAGCGAGCAAGAATACATTATGGCGCTTGACATCCTAGTCAGCGCTGTCCTGCCGGAGATGATCACGACGATCGGTGAGAAAATGACGACGAAAGAGGCATGGGACACGATCGCTGTCATGCAGGTCGGGGCCGAACTCGTGGAGAAGACGACGACACGACAACTCCGTCGGGAGTTTGATGCTGCTGCCTTCAAGGATGCCGAGAGCGTGGAGGACTTCTCCCTCCGCTTGAGTGGCATGCTATCACGGCTTGTGTCGCTAGAGGAGGTGGTAGGAGAGGAGGTGGTCGTGAAGAAGCTCCTGCGAAGCGTTCCAGAATGCTTCCAACATATCGTGGTGGCGATCACAACACTGCTGGACATGTCAACCCTCACCTTGTCGGAGGTGACATGGGGCGTCTCAAGGTGGTGGAAAACACCTACATGACGTAGCGGAAGTGAGGAGTGCACGACGGCCAGCTGTACCTCACTCGGGAGGAGTGGGAGGTGGGCGGCTGAAAGGGCCTGCCCAAGAAGAACGGAGGCAAGAATGGAGGTTTCGGGAAGGATATTCCGCGGTACAAGTGCAGGAAGTGCCGGAAGAAGGGCCGTTGGGCCAAGGAGTGTCGTCGAAGCCCAAGCAGTAGGAGCCGCAACAACATGCTTTCGTGGCGAAGATGGAGGAGGGTGCCCTGTTCATGAAAAGGGTGGCCTCGATACAGGAGCCTGTACAGGAGCGTCCTACGCGCGCACTTGAGATAGTAGAGGGACACGTTTTCACTCACCGCGGCAACGACAACGACTTTGACGACACTCGTACCTTGACACGGGTACGACCAACCACATGACGGGTTCGCGTGCCGTCTTCTCCGAGCACGATGAAAACATTGTTGGAACTATCAAGTTCAGCGACAACTCCATTGTGCGGATCCAGGGGAAGGGTACGGTTCCGTTCGCCGCCAAGACGGGTGAGCACAGGAGGCTCATCAGCGTCTACCTCATCCCGCGCTTCACCACCGACCTCATCAGCGCCGGACAACTGGATGAGGATGGCTACAACATCACAATACATGGAGGAGTGATGCACATACGGGACAAGCAGCATCGTCTTCTCACACGAGTTCAGCGTGACGACAACAAGCTGTACTCTGTCAAGCTCAACATCACTCGCCCAATTTGCCTAACCGTGCGGCGAGATGATGTTGCGTGGTGTAGGCACGAACGCTGCGGACACGTCAGCTTCCATATGCTTCGGAGCTGGCACGAGAGGAGATGGTGCTCGGGCTTCTGCAAATTGATCACCTCGATCAATTGTGCAAGGCTTGCTTGGCCGGGAAGCAGCGGCGCTCCAGCTTCCCCAAGCAAGGTCGACGGCGCGCGAAGGGCGCGCTCAATCTTGTCCACGATGACATCTGCGGGCCTATCACGCCGATGACTCCAGGCGCAAGAAGATGTTATTGTTGCTAGTGAACGACATGAGCCGCTACATGTGGCTCTATCTCCTAGTAACGAAGGACCAAACACCCAATTTAATTTAGCAGTTTCAGGCGAACTCCGCCTATGTTGTAATGACATAGCCGGTCCCAAGCCCGGGTAAAGGAGGAGGGGGTTGTGATAGGCTTGGCGAGCCAACAACTACACTTAGCCACTCTCATGGAAATGAAACCCAATAGAAATTCGTTGGGGCGTAACCCTCTTAGCGACGCGCCATATCGGAACCCGGGTATGGTGTTAAGTGGGCAAGGGCCGGGTCGCCACCGCCTTAGTGGCGCGCCATATCGGAACCCGGATATGGTGTTAAATGAGCAAGGGCCGGATCGCCATCACCTTAGTGGCGCGCTGCATCATCGCCCGGATGTAGTGATAAGTGAGCAAGGGTCTTTGCATCTTACTCGACGGGTGCAAAGCGTAAGGAAGCTAGCCGAGGAACATAGATTTCGGGTGGGTAGTTGGAATGTAGGATCCTTGACGGGGAAGCTACGTGAGTTAGTAGATGTTGCCATTAGGAGACGAGTAAATGTCCTTTGTGTACAAGAGACTAGATGGGCGGGTCAAAAGGCGAGAGAAGTCGAGAATACCGGTTTCAAGCTTTGGTATTCTGGTTCGGTTGGGACTAGGAATGGCGTAGGTGTTCTAATAGATAAGAGTCTTAAGGATGGAGTAGTGGATGTTCGAAGACGAGGGGATAGGATCATCTTAATCAAGATAGTAATTGGGGACATTGTCTTGAACGTCATTAGTGCTTATGCCCCACAAGTTGGGCTCAACATGAGTGCTAAGAGGCAATTTTGGGAGGACTTCGAGGATATGGTTAGTAGTGTACCGATAACCGAGAAACTCCTCATAGGGGGAGATCTCAATGGTCATGTGGGTGCAACTAACCTAGGATTTGAAGGAGTACATGGAGGTTTTGGATGCGGCGATAGAAATCAAGAGGGTAAGGACATCCTAGACTTTGCCGTAGCCTATGATCTGTTGATAGCTAACACCCTCTTTAGGAAGAGGCAATCTCACCTAGTGACCTTTAGTAGTGCCCAACACTCTAGCCAGATTGACTTTGTCCTCACTAGGAGAAAGGATAGACGGGAGTGTCTAGATTGTAAGGTGATCCCGGGGGAGTGTGTTGTGACACAACATAAGCTTGTGGTAGCTGACTTTCGCTTCCATACATGTTCTTTGCGGGACAAAGGTGTCAAAATCACAAGAACAAAGTGGTGGAAGTTGAAGGGAGAATCACAAGAATCCTTTAAAAATAGGGTGATCACAGAAGGACCCTGGGCAGAAAATGGAGATGCAGATAGTATGTGGATGAAGATGGCAACTTGCATTAGGAAGGTAGCTAGTGAGGTGCTCGGTGTGACAAAGGGAAAGAAACTTATAGATAAAGACACTTGGTGGTGGAATGAGGATGTACAAAAGGCCATTAAGGAGAAGAAGGAGTGTTACAAGAGTTGGCATAATGATAGAAACGCAAGCAACATGCTTAAGTACAAAGAGGCTAAGAAGAATGCAAGGCAGGTTGTGAGTAAGGCAAGAGGACAAACCTATGATAAGTTATATGAGAGACTAGGGACAAAAGAAGGTGAAAAAGACATATACAAGGTAGCAAAAATTCGCGAGAGAAAGATGAGGGATCTCAATCAAGTTAAATGCATCAAAGATGAGTCTGACCGCATTCTAGTGAAGGATGAAGAGATTAAGAATAGATGGCGTGATTACTTTAATGGGCTATTCAATGATGGGAATGAGAGCACTATGGTTGAGTTGGATGACTCCTTTGATGACTCCAACAGGCGGTTCGTGCGGAGGATACAAGAGTTTGAGGTTAAGGAGGCCTTAAAAAGGAGGAAAGGAGGAAAGGCCCTCGGCCCTGACGATGTCCCTATTGAGGTGTGGAGATGTCTTGGGGACGTCGCAATAGTATGGCTCACAAAGCTATTCAACCACATTTTTCGGTCAAACAAGATGCCTGAAGAATGGAGGAAAAGTATATTAGTACCTATCTTCAAAAATAAAGGAGATATTCAAAGTTGTACTAATTATCGAGGTATTAAGCTTATGAGTCATACTATGAAGCTTTGGGAGAGAGTGATTGAACACCGCCTGAGGAAAGTGACCAATGTCACTAAAAACCAGTTTGGTTTTATGCCTGGGAGGTCTACAATGGAGGCGATTTTCTTGCTTCGTCAGCTTATGGAGAGATATAGGGAGCAGAAGAAGGACTTGCATATGGTGTTCATCGACTTGGAGAAGGCGTACGACAAGATACCAAGGTCAGTCATGTCGTGGGCACTAGAGAAACATAAAGTGCCAACAAAGTACATTACCCTTATCAAGGATATGTACAATAATGTTAGGACAAGTGTGCGCGTAAGTGATAGTGAGACTGATGCATTTCCTATCACGGTAGGATTACATCAAGGATCAGCTTTGAGCCCATACATCTTTTCCTTGGTCATGGATGAGGTGTCGAAGGATATACAAGGGGATATCCCTTGGTGCATGCTCTTTGCTGATGATGTAGTGCTGGTAGATGAAACTAGAGATGGTGTTGATAAGAAATTAGAGTTATGGAGACAAACCTTAGAGTCCAAGGGGTTTAGACTTAGTAGGACCAAAACCGAGTATATAAGGTGCGACTTTAGTGGTGTTGGTCGTGAAGAGGGAAATGTTAGTCTACAAGGACAAATAGTACCTAGAAGGGACTCTTTCCGATACTTAGGATCAATGTTACAAAGCAATGGCGATATTGATGAGGATGTTTGCCACAGGATCAAGGTAGGGTGGATGAAATGGCGACAAGCCTCTGGAATCCTATGTGATAGGAAAGTCCCACAAAAGCTAAAAGGGAAGTTCTATAGGACGGTGATCAGACCCGCGATGCTCTATGGGGCGGAATGTTGGCCAACTAAACGGCAACATGTCCAACAAATGAGTGTCGCAGAGATGCGCATGCTACGCTGGATGTGTGGGCACACGAGAAGAGACCGAATAAGGAATGAGGCGATTCGTGATAAGGTAGGGGTAGCGCCGATTGAAGAGAAGTTAGTCCAACATCGGCTTAGGTGGTTTGGACATATCCAACGGAGACCTCCAGAAGCACCGGTTAACAGTGGGATTTTAAGAGGTAGAGAAAATATTAGGAGGGGTAGAGGACGACCAAGGTTGACCTGGGAGGAGGCGGTAAAACGAGATTTGAGAGATTGGAATGTATCCAGAGACTTAGCTCATGATAGGACCGCATGGAAAGTAGCAATTCATGTGCCAGAATCGTAGTCTTGTTTTTTTCTTTTTTTTCTTTTCTCTTTTTCTTTTCCTTTTTTCTTATTTCTTTTCTCTTTTCTCTTTTTCCTTTTTCTTTTTTCCTTTTTTTTTCTTTTTTTTCCCTTTTTTTCCCCTTGTTCTCATATCTCTTCCTCTGTTTTACTTCATTGATATTGGGTTTCATGTCTAGCCGACCCCAACAGGCTTGGGATAAAGGCTTGGTTGTTGTTGTTGTAGGCGACGGTTGAATTACAGTCTGGGAGGAGGCTGAAACTACTCCGTACTGATCGTGAAGGGAGTTCACCTCATGGGAGTTTGGCGAGTACTGCGCTCAGCATGGCGTACAACGTCAGCTCACAACCCCGTATATGCCGTAACAAAACAGGGTTGTGGAGCGGCGCAACCAGACGGTGGTCGGCATGGCAAGAAGCATGTTGAAGGCGAAGAGTATGCCTGATATTTTTTAGGTGAGGCAGTTATCAAAACTGTTTACATCTTAAATCGATCCCCCATCCGCGGTCTCGACGGGAAACACCATATGAAGCTTGGCACAGGGAGTGAACAGCCGTCAACTACTCTCGAAATTTTGGGTGAGTGGGGCATGTCAAGAACACATGCCCCCACTTGAAAAAGATGGAAGATCTGAGTAAGCTGATGGTTTTTCTTGGCTATGTTGCAGGGACGAAGGCTACCGGATGTATAATCCGGTCGACGAGCACACACACATATCACGAGACGTGATATTCGATGAGGCGAGGTGGGACTAGGGGGAAGGAGCAGGAGAAGAGGACTACACTGTGTTCTACGTTGATGTTCCAGCACTTGGTGAGGTGCTGCAGGGCTCGGAGGGGCTGAACAGCACCCATGCAGCGCCCAGGAGGGGCGGAGAAGGGTCTGTCCAAATCCCTGGGGCTCCTGCACCAGCTTCCAGGCCTGTTGGGAGGAGCTCAACACCCTCGGCGACGCCTAGGACAACCCTGCACAGGGCTACAGGGGTCAGCTACAGCGGGTGGTTCCGGACTTAAAGACTCTAGCACCTGTCACTCCCCGGAATCCTCCATGGTCCATCAGCTTCGCCACGTCGTTGTCGGATCCCGGCAGCAACGTCGTCGACGCCTGCTACGACGACGATGCGACTCTACGGTTTCGCATGATGCGCAACGTGCTGGGAACCCTCATCACTCCTGGTAGGGCTGAGCGCCAACTATGACTGGAGGAGGGGGAGCTCATGTTCACCACTGTGGAGGAGCCCATGTCCTTCGCCGATGTTGAGAAACACCCGTGTTGGAGACGGGCCATGCTCGAGGGGATGGAATCCATAGAAGAGGACAAGATGTGGCAACTTGTTGGTCTTCTTGCAGGACACAAGCCCACTGGCCTCAAATGGGTGTTCAAGGTGAAGAGGGATGAGCATGGAGAGGTGATGAAGCACAAAGCTCAGACGGTGGCTAAAGGCTATGTCCAGCGGCAAGGAATAGACTTTAACGAGGTATTCGCTTCTATAGCCCGTCTCGAGTCTGTTCACTTGCTCCTTGCAGTTGCCGCACACAAGGGTGTGAGGTACACCACATGGACGTGAAGAGCGCCTTCCTGAACGACAACTTGATAGAGGAGGTGTATGTCTCAGCCCGCTGGCTTCATCGCCGACGGAGCCGAACACAAGGATTATCGGCTATTCGGCTCAAGAAGGCATTGTATGGACTTCGTCAAGCGCCCAGGGCCTAGAATGCCAAGCTCAACGACAGCTTGCTATCGCTTGGTTTCCAGAAGAATACGAGCGAGCACGGGATATACTTCCGTGGAGTTGGAGAGGAGAAGTTCACCGTCGGCGTGTACGACGATCTCGTGATCAGAGGAGGGGATGACCTCAAGAAGTTCAAGGAGGTTATGATGAAGCGGTTCAAGATGACCGACTTGGGTCTCTTGTCGTATTATCTTGGCCTTGAGGTGCGATTAGAAGCGGGGATAAGCGTTGGGCAGGTGGCCTACGTTTCTAAACTTGTCTCTAAAGCTGGCTTGGAGGAGTGCAACCCAGTGCGTTCCCCATGGAGCTCGGCCTGAAGCTTTATAAGACAAGTGATACTCTGTTGGTGCACGCAACAGACTACAGGAGCTGGGAGGGCTGCGGTATTTTGTGAACACATGCCCTGACCTTGTCTACTCGGTTGGTTACGTGAGTCGGTTCTTGGAGGAGCCAAGGGAAGAACACTACGCTGCAGTCCAGCAAGTAGAAGATGGTGGCCCTCTCCTCGTGTGAAGCAGAATATATCGCAGTAGCTCAAGTGGCATGTCAAGGTGTATGGATGACACAGCTGATGGAAGACTTGGCAGAAAAGATGAAGATGCCGGTCCCGCTGGTTGATAACAAGTCACCTATAGACTTGAGCAAGAACCCAGTACACCATGACAGAAGCAAGCACATCAATGTCAAGTATCACTACATACGGGAGTGTGTGGACAGCGGTACTATTGTGCTTGAGCAAATCTCTGCCTAGGACTAGATGGTAGACATCTTGACCAAGTCACTTGGAAGTTCGTGGAGATGAGGAGGATTGGGATCCAGGACGTGTACCAGTGTCAAGATCAGGAGGAGAATATCGGGTGACCTGCCGCTGGGCCCAGGGGGCCAGAACAGGGGGGGGGGAACCAATCTCCTCCTATGGTGTGGCTGCACCAGTTTTAAAGTCTTTATATTTTTCCTATTGTAATAGAGTAGGACTCTTGTAAGAGGGGTTATATAATGAAGCCAAAACACCCCCAGAAATTATCAGATCAATAAACAGTTTATTCCTCCACAAAACCCTAGCCGCCACCTCCTTGAAACCCTAGCCGCCGCCCCTGCTCTCCCCCTGTTTTGCACCTCCTAAACACAAGAACAGGCCGGCGGCTCTGATCTCCCCTGTTCTATTCTGCTGAACAGAACCAGGCATAACCCTCACTCTTTCCCTTTGTCCTGCTCTGTCCAGCGTAAGACCAGAGGCAGAATCAAGCCAGCGGCTGTTCTGTTTCCTCTAGAACAGAACAGATCTCTCTGCCCCGTCTCTGTTTTTCTAGGTCAGCAAGAACAGCACCCAGGCAGGGTGCTGAACTGCTATTGGAACAGGGCAGTTTTGGTGTGATCAACACCGGAATTGCAATAAAATTTGTAGTTCCGCGATGGTGAATCTGTAGCAGCATTTACCGGGCGCTGCCTAGGCGTTCAGGCGCTCCGGCCTAGACGCCATGGCCAGTCGACTCGCATGGGCAGCCGCCGCCACCACCGGTCGCCATGCCCCTCGCAGCGGGAATGACCCTCGGGGTTGCTGCAGCAGCCCACCAGGGCCCACATGACCTAGAGGAAGAGGCAGGTGGCACGCCCAGGCTGTGAAAAAATGGCGGCGACTGGGCCTGTGGCGGCACTCGGGTCGGTGGTGCACCGGGGTGCGCGTGGCCCAAAGGAGGAAGTTGGGTGCGCGCGCAGGCTGGGGAAGGGAGCAGCAACAGCTGGGCGTGGGTCACCATCGGCTGGACCCAGATCGGTGGTGGGTGGTGCGGCCAAGCCGCCAAGCCGAATGTGGAGGCGTTGTGCTGTGTAGCGATGGAGGGAGGCGTGATGCCCAGGGGGAAGGAGAGCCATGCACCAGAGGAGAGGAAAAGGCCGGTGGTAGCTTGCCGGCTGATGCCGCGCCAGCCATGAGGTGGCAGCGGCTGGGAGAGAGGAGAGAGAGGGTGATGGGCTAGGGTTATCCTGATACCATAAAGGAAGATAATAACAGGATTAATGCATTGATAGGGTATCTACGGTACGTATATAGGGGTACAAGACTTGAGACCCAAGTAGCCTATTGGCAGACGACTAAATTACCCTCTTAACTCTAATACATGTACTCTTAACAATTATGACAGTGGTTGATGTCAACTGAGATTTTGTTCAGTATGAAATAGATGATGTTGAAGATATCTCACATCCCCCCATGGTTCTCTTTTGAACTGTTGATTCTTTTTTGAGACAGGAGCATCTATTCTATAGTCTAGTAACTAGGTTATGCCACTCTTTTTAGCTGGTCGTAGTACTAATTACTTAGTACAATGACAGCCACCTATTTATTAATGATTTTGTAGATGTTATTACTTTACTCATGTACTGAATCAGCATATGTGACAGTGACATGTAGTTTACTGTTTAAATTCTTTGTTTGTTGAACAGCCTTGTAAATGTTTTTATCCAACTGATGGGTGATGGGTTCCCTGAGCTAAGAAAACATGAAAAGAAGATCCATGAGATAATTAGAGATGAAGAAGAAAGCTTTGAGAACACTCTAGCGAAGGTAATATTAGTTTCTGAATGGTTTTGCATAACTGTTCATCTGTTTTGTCAAGTTTATTGAAGCTTCTTTTTTATGTTTAATGTTTACATATGTCAGATCAATGTTTGCACACTTCATCGCTCTCATTTATATGAAAAAATCTTTATACTTCTAATTGCTTAAGGTTTTATGTTCTTTTCGTTCCATTCAGTTTCACTTCTATATTCAAGAATGAGGTAGTACTGCTCAAGGAGGTAATATAGAATATAAGTCTGCCGAATAAAATAGTGCAATCTTGTTATGGGACATCACATGGATCTGTAAATAGGACAAAAGTTTACAATCCTTGATAGTTAGATTTAAGTGGCATAGCTCAACCTCATTCAAATATGCAATTCTTTATTTTTGGCTTGCACCTACTTGGCTGTCATGATTCTAGTTGCAAATAATTTATCCCCAATCAGGATAGTTCTTTCAAGATGAATTCACAGCAATAGCAGATATTCTTTCTGTTTTGGTTCTGCTTTTGCCCATTTAACAATTAATGTTGATTTATTTTGCAGGGTTATGAGAAATTTAAGAGAGCAGCAGATGCTGTCAAGGGTAATGGAGGGACGGTACTTAGTGGTCAGGTAAGTAACCTTAGTTTTTGAATCTCACTATATTACTTGATTTGTTCATTGTTCTTATGTACTCTGTATCGGGGCTTGTTGAAATATAAGTAAATTATGCACCCTAGCTGGTGTCTATGCGTTCTATACTATTGCATATATTATAAAAATTTTGAAAACACAAAATTC
Source organism: Neostapfia colusana (assembly GCA_030760725.1). Lineage (NCBI taxonomy): Eukaryota > Viridiplantae > Streptophyta > Magnoliopsida > Poales > Poaceae > Neostapfia > Neostapfia colusana. The sequence continues at coordinate 22,541,152 of JASWHV010000019.1, read as the reverse complement.
CCCAGACTCCACATGTGTGGGAGCCTTCGGCACTGGGTACGCCCTATTTTTACCTAAGTTTTGCTACAAGGCTGATTTTCTGCACTCATTTCTTTCATTTTATCAACTTCTTGTTTCTAAGAGTAACACAGAGAAGACAAATATTAGTCAAGTATCATTAACTTATGATGACATAATAGATGAATAAAGAAATAAAGAATACTAATAGAACAGAATTAGTACTCATCTTAGTAATCTCATATGCTCTTGTAGTTGCCTTTCATAATGGGCCCTTCTGAATTCTAATTTCACCAACATGGAGAGCAATGGCAGATCCCAATTTGTATGAATAATTCATAAATAAATTTCTTGCTTAGTTCAGAATTACAAGATAGATGAACGGTGCACTCAAGAGTCCATTACACACTTAAAGAAAAAAACACATGACAATTCATTGCAGATTCGTTCAGCCCGCTCAATCCTCATCCATATCTTCCTCTTCTACCTCAAATTCCTCTCTTCAGAATCAAATTCCTCTTCTGCATAAAGTTCTCATTCTTGCATTTCAACGTTCTTCCACTCCCATTGCTTCTCAATAACAGACTAAGGATATCTGTGCCAGACATTTGTTCATCTTCATTCCTATAAACAACTAGTGCACAATCATCGCCACCCTTAAATAGAAGTCCTTGAGCTTCAGTTGTTTCACTAGGTAGGAGGACATCATTGATCTTCTTGGACTTGATTTTTGCTCTATTGCTCATCAATTTGGAATTGAATTGGATAAAGGCAAGAGTGTCGAGGCGTTCAGTAGTTAGCCTATTCCTTCTTTTAAAATGTATCTATAGAAGATAAATCAATGAGCACAACTGAATACTGAATAAACCCTTTCAGATTTCAGTAGCTTAGTAGTTAAAATATGAAACAACTCAGATTTCAGATTTGGCTGAATAAACCCTTTATTTTCATATTTCAGTTCAAAACTGCAATAGATTTTATTTGCACACCTCAGAACAGGTTCTGAATTAACAGAACCTAATTAACACAACTGAACTAATTGAACAGAATTGAATTAACAGAACAGAGTTAACATAACAGAATTAAATAGAACTAACAGAATATAATTAACAGAACTGAAGCTCATATTTCTAAATTCAGAATGCCTAACCAAGTCAAAGATGCTCCAATTTCTTTCACATCCAGAAGAGCTTGAAGTTTACAGAACAGAACATCTACCATAACATAAAAGAACAAGAATACACAAAATTAACATAACAAGAATATTCAGAGTTCAGATTTCATAGTTCTGTAATGTTGAAAGATAATTGATAATGGGGTCTGCATTATTCTAAGTTAATGGGGTCTGCATCAAAAGGACATTATTCTATGATAAAACATCTTATAGCTGTTCAAGATATTGAAAACAACATCTTATAGCTGGTATTTAGTTAAAGCGTTAAAGAAAGCAAGCACTCTTAGTCTCTTACAGGAAACCTGAAAACTAAGCAGTCTTATAGCAATCCTTCGGATTCTTATAGCAATCCTGAAAAATAGAATTCTGAAAACTAAAACCAAAGCATTCTTACAGCAATCCAATTAGAGAAGCATTCTGAAAACAGAGGCTTTCAGACATTTAGAGTTCAGACATTGACCATAGCAACAAAACAACAACAAAGCCTTTGTCTCAAGCACGTTGAGGTAGGCTAGATATGAAACCCAAACTGGGTTTTCATATCCATAGAAATGGCTGGTTTTGATGCTGACTTGTCAAGCCTATCACAAGTTCACAACCCTCCTCCTTTACTTGGGCTTGAGACCGGCTATATCAAGAAAGGCATAGGCGGAGTTAGGATATTGACCGTAGCAATCTAAAGTCAAATAAACTCATACCAATCTATGAGACATTCAGACCTAATCTAATTACAGAGGCATAAAATAGAGGGAGGAGCTATGATGAAGGACAGTGGAGGGAGGAACTCACCTTGCTTTCCAGTTGTGGTGACAGAGGCAGGCGGCGGAGAGGGTGGCGGCGCAGGAGGGCACTGGATTGGCCATCGGCAGCCCGATGGCACCGGAATCGGTGGTGACGTGTGGGATTCAGTGGTGGACGGAGGCGCGTGACGAGCGGATGCGGGAGCGAATGGGATGGGCTGATGGGTACCGAGAGTCTAGCGCGGGAACGACTGAGACTGGGACCACGACCGCGAAAACAACGAGGCGAAAATTATTCCCGCCGAAAAGCCACGCGCGCTTCCGCCTCCGCTCCGCCTCGTCGCGCCTTTGCTCCGCCTCCTCGCGCCGCGTAGGTGATCTGCCTGCCTCGCCTCTGCCTAGCCACCAAGACTGCACGACTGGCCAGCGCGGAGCTTAAGCGTGCCTGGGTAGACTCCTAATATCGCCTTTTGGAACACTGTCGACATCTATTCTGCTACGTTAAACAGATGTCTCTACATAGTCTAAACCACATGAATGTGTTATTTGCTATCAGAGCTTAGCGTTACAACTTGTCCTGTGTGATCACATGAAACTCTGTTCATCTTGCAGCAGTCCATTACTACTACCTTCTCTGTCTTGAGACATGAAAGGAATGCATCATCTGATGAAATGTGTGTTGTCAGTTGAAAAACTAATTTTCTGTTTGTTCTGGATTGTTACCCTATCTATCAGTGGATCTAGTACTTCAGAAGTCCTATTCCATTCTAAACTTGACCTTATCTTTACTTCTTTTCTGTTAGATATAATCCCGTTTTTCTAATAATTGGTGTTAGAGATAGAGTCCTAGTCCAATAAGAGTAGGAGTTAGTATTAGATAAGGACTCTGTAATTTGGGGCTATATATACAGCCCCCCCCCCCCCCGCATTGAGAATAGATTAAGAGAAGAGATTAGAGGAAATTAATCCCCGGATTTCCAACAATTTGGTATCAGAGCTAGGGTACAAGATCTAACCTTGTGTTATCCCGGGAGGACGTGCTCCCGGGGCGGCCAACCCCTAGGCGCGCGGAGGAGGCGGCGCAGGTGGCCGGGCAGGCAACAGCAAGGGGCGGCGCGGCCAAACTGGCCCGGCGACCGAGTGGATCCTGGCGCAGATCCGGCAGGCGGGCGACGGCCAGCAGCGCGAGGGCGGCCAGTGCGGGCGCTAGCGGCCGTGCGCAGTAACAGGCGACGGGCAGCGCGCGGGCGCGAGGAGCGCGGCCAGGGCACAAGCTGCAAGGGCGGCGGGCACAGGGTCTGCGGGAGGCGTCCTCGGCGGCGGCTGTGCTAGCGCGGAGCTGCTGACGCCCGGCAGCAAGAAGCGATCGAACGTGGTCAACGGGATCTCACAGGGGGAGCTCGGTGGCTGTCGTAGGGGAGGAGGCCGTGTAGGGCTGCGCGGTGTGCAAGGCAGAAGAGGCGGCGACTGAGCAGAGGAAGGAGGCGGCGGCTGCTAGTTGCTGAGAGGCGGCGGTGGTTTAGGGTTTGCCAGACTTGAGCTGTGCGCACAGAGATAGAGGCAGTGGGCCGGACTTGAACTGGGTTGGGTCTGCTTGGTGAGGTGGCCACGTGGGAGTAACTGTTCTTTGCTAAGGACACCCAAAGAAATACAGTTGTTGGTGTTATTTGCTAAAGCCACCCAAAGTGGACCAGAGGTAGTCAAGTGCTGGCCCACAACCAAGGAGGTGTCTGCAGAATGTGGCACATGGTTCGAAGTTCAAGCCAACGGAGGACGAGCTGATGCTTCACTTTCTCCGACCACAGCTGCGTGGTTTTCCACCACGTGAGGCAGGCATTGTGATAGAAACAGACTTCTATGATGTGACACCGTGGGACCTGTTGGCAAACTACGACCTACGCGACTTGGGATACTTCTTCACGTTACGCAGACGGAGCAAGCCTCGAGTACAGCGGTCCGGCGGCGGCTGCATCTGGAAGCATAGCGCGACCAAGTGTGCACAGTCGATTTCCAACATGGGAGTTGTGGTGCAATGGCGTATGGTCAAGTTTTGCTTCTACATGCGCGGAGAACTCGCGAAGCGTCGTAGCACGGGATGGATCTTGGAGGAGTACGAGATCACTGATCCAAGGTGTTATCGCCACGACGATAAAGGTGAAGAAGTAGAATATTGGGTGCTCTATCGCGTGAGGAAAAGCAAGCCAATGCGAGGTGTGCTCGAGATGAAGATGTGACCATCTCGAGTATGTGGTTGGAATGAAGATGTGTCCATTCCGAGATCAAATGCAGGATGAAGATGAGTCCATCCTGGGGTTGAAGATGTGACCAACCTGAATGCGTGTGCAGGATGAAGATGAGCCCATCCTGGGGTTGAAGATGTGACCAACCCGAATTTGTGTGCAGGATGAAGATGCGGCCATCCTGGGGATGAAGACGTGCCCACCCCAAAATTGAGTTGTGCAGGGTGTAGATGTGACCATCCTGGGGGTGCAGTTGTGTCCATCCCGAAAGTGTGTTTAGGGTGGAAGTGTGTCTCCATCCTAATTAGTGTGAGTGTGATCTAGAAAAACGAGATTAGGGGGTGATTGTTAGATATAATCCTGTTTTTCTAATAATTGGTGTTAGAGATAGAGTCCTAGTCCAATAAGAGTAGGAGTTAGTATTAGATAAGGACTCTGTAATTTGGGGCTATATATACAGCCCCCCATTGAGAATAGATTAAGAGAAGAGATTAGAGGAAATTAATCCCCGATTTTCCAACATTTTCTTGAGTTTGCTGAATAGAACCTGCCTCTTAGATACATTCATGTTAACTCTTCATGTTGGCAGTCCGATTGAACAGTAAATCCTGTCGTTTTTCATTTTGGAGTAACAAAAATAACTTTTTCGTTCATTCAGGATGCATTTGTTCTCTGGGACACGTATGGTTATCCAATTGATCTGACTGAGGTTAGTTTCAACTTTTTCCTGGTTTCAGTCAGCAATATAAATAAGACTACCATTATCTTAATTTATTGCCTTCCATTAGGTCATGGCAGTGGACTATGGCCTGACTGTTGACAAGGATGGTTTTAATGCTTCTATGGAAGAAGCGAGGCAAAAGGCCAGGGATGCTCGCAACAAGGTTATTTTTCTGTACCATGCAGAAGTTAATCATGAAAGTCCTATTTGTAATTAAACCATTGTTCCTTTTTTTGGTTACCATATTTTTCTTACATATACCCTAATATGCTGCTGGTGTTTCAGTCAGCTGGTGAACTTTGTTCTTAATTTAGCTTCTAATTTTATGAGCCCTTTTATTTGACTTACGTGTCTTTTGTCAGGCTGGGGGAAAAATAATTGCTATGGATGCTAATGCTACAGCACAGCTACGTAATAAGGGGCTTGCTAGCACAGATGATAGCCCGAAGTTCATGTGGCCAAAGGTTAGATAATCCTTTTGATTTTACATTTATCATTAAACTTTTATTACTTATGGGTTGGCCAATTTCTGTCTCTTCCTGTTTGAACTATTGTGTTTTTGTTCCATGTTGTCATTCTTTTCCTTACCATATGATTTCATAGGAACATGTAAGTGTGGTGAAGGCTATCTATTCAGGTTCAGAATATATGACAACTGCATCTGGTGCTGAGGACGTTGGCCTTGTGTTGGAAAGTACTAGCTTCTATGCGGAACAGGGTGGTCAGGTAGACCTTAGTGGACAATACATTGTTGATATAGTTCAGATTGCTGCCTTTGTAATTCACCATAAAATAGCTTTATGCTTATCTTATGTAAAAAATACAAAACAAAATATAGTTTTTAACCTAGTACTCAGTTCCATCTTGTAGGAGCCATTATTAGAAAAATATAACTGTTAGTAAATGTTCCTGTAATACCCCCTCATTTTTATTTTCTTGTCATTGGGGCAATAAACTTAGTACAGGAAAAAAATGTAGGGGATAGCTGGCAACATATCACAACACAGAAACCCCAAAGTGGTCCTATGTTGATGCCGTTTCTGATTTCCATCGAGCTTAGATGCAGACACTTAAGCTTACCTCTGGATCTTCAAGGTTTATCAGACAATTGAAAGCTTCCCACCTTGTCAATTGGACATATGGATGCCATTATATCCTGGCAATAGAACATTGCAATTTGTATTAAAAGTTATCTGTTTCCTTGCATGTTATTGTTGTGTAGTGTAATACATTTGCTGAGACTTTGAGAGTTAACATATGAGCTTTCTGGATCAGATATATGACACTGGGATAATTGAGGGGTCTTTTGGAAGTTTCAACGTAAACAGTGTCCAAGTGTTTGCTGGCTATGTTTTGCATATCGGTTCATTTACAGAAGGTTCTAAGGCTTTATCCGTCGGTGACAGTGTGATATGCAAGGTGGCTTTTGTTACCAACAAAATCTTGAAGAGTCACTTCATCTGCTGTAAATCATACCTCAATATTACTGTTATCATTGGTAGGTGGATTATGATCGGCGGAGTCTAATTGCCCCGAACCATACATGCACCCATATGTTGAACTTTGCTCTAAGGGTATGTTTCTAGCCTTATCTAAAAATATACAGCTTCTCTTTTGCCCTTGTTATGATTCTACCCTTGTATCTGTAGGAAGTGCTTGGTGATCATGTTGACCAAAAAGGTTCAATAGTTCTCCCGGAGAAGCTGAGATTTGATTTCTCTCATGGTATCATGGCTCTTTTCTTTTGCTTTGGCATGGGATAGATCCTTAGCATGTCAGTGTAAGTGTTATATTTTGTAACAGGGAAACCTGTTCAGCCTGAGGATCTGAGAAAAATTGAGTCTATTGTGAACCAGCAAATAAATGATGAGCTGGATGTATACGCAAGTGAAATTAAACTAGCAGATGCGAAGCGCATAAATGGTCTACGTGCTGTATTTGGTGAGGTACATCTTTTTAATCATCATGGCTTACATTTTATGACATGTCTTGTAATGGACTTAACATATGGACCTTTTTGATCTTTTGCAGATCTACCCTGATCCTGTAAGAGTTGTGTCCGTTGGTCGCAAGGTTGAAGACTTGCTTGCAAATCCAGAGAATAAAGAATGGCTGTCCATATCTACGGAGCTGTGTGGAGGTGTGCTTACGATATTCTGCTATGTACTTTGATACTGTCATTGTAACATGAAATTTTATGTGTCTTGTCAGGTACACATATCTCAAACACGAGAGATGCCAGAGCATTTGCGCTACTATCTGAGGAGGGTATTGCAAAAGGTGTTAGAAGAATAACGGCTGTTACTGCTGGATGTGCCTCCCAGGCTATGGAGTTGGCATCATCCATTGATTGTGAGATCAATGAATCATCTCAACTGGAGGGAGCCATATTGGAGAAGGTACCAACCTATCCTTATTTTTGTTAGTGATTTCTGGTCTGTCTTCATATTGTGAAAGCCAATATTGGATTATAATGTAATAAGTTGTATATTTTTGAGGGATATTTTTTAATTGCTTTGAGGGAACTAATAAATTGTATATTATCATTAAGAGTCCAAAAGGTAATCGTTCAGAAAGATTTAACAAAAAATATTTTTATGGATATTTTTCCCTGTTGCTAACATCCTCTACTTACCCTTTTATGATTATGATGGTTAGATGTAAACTGTACATTTCCATTAAGTCACTTTATTCTTTTTAAGGTTACTAACTTATAATTCTGTCAGAAATTTGCTTCCATCAAGAGTAAGCTGGATGCAGCTGCTATACCTGCTGCCACAAAAGCTGATATGAGAGGCAAGGTTTCTAAGTTGGAGGTATGTAAATGTTTCTGTTCCATATGTCCAACATATTCATCTCAAAGGTAGAAAGAACAATTAGTTTGTCATTTTTATTCCATTGTTAGTCAAATTCTTAGCTGTTTACAACTGTTACTCGTCTTAGGACCAACTTAGGAAGGCCAAGAAAAAAAAGGGGGAACAAAATATCCAAAAGGCTGTGAAGACTGCACTGGATGCAGCTGAAGCTGCTCTTTCGGATAAGAAGCCTTATTGTATTACCCAGGTGGATGTGGGTCTTGATACCACTGCTGTTCGCGAAGCAGTTCTCAAAGTCATGGACCAAAAGGTGAGCATATTTCTTGTCAGCCTGATTAAGATATTGTTTAAGCAAGATGAACTGTAAGCAGGTTCAATGTTCTCAGAATTTTTGTCTTAGCTCTGTTCAATTCTCTGATGTCCTGTTGATCTCTTGTATTCATTTTGCCCAGGGTTTACCTATAATGCTATTCAGCACGGATGAGGCATCAAACAAAGCTGTCATCTATGCTGGTGTGCCATCCAATGCTCCAAATGGCTTCAATGTGTTGGATTGGCTAACACCTTCAATTGCACCACTCAAGGGACGAGGTGGTGGTGGCAAGAATGGTGTTGCCCAGGGCCAGGTAAGCAAGCATACCGTTCTCTAGTTTTTGTATGTCTTGGATGAAAGTCAAGTGAATAGCTACCTAAAACCTGTGAATTTGGATCTCTGTTATTGCAGGGAAGCGATGCTTCTCAACTCAAGGGTGCAATGGAGCTTGCAAACAAGATTGCTTCAATGAAGCTCAAGTGATTGGTGAATATCTGGTCCACCCCCATTAGGACCTTATCCGTGGCTGTTGCTGGCCAACGGCCCTTCATTTTCATTTTACCATTTACCATTCGGCAGTTTAACGAAGTTCCTCTTATACTGGCTTTCATTTTCTTACCATATGGTTCAGAGCACAGAATAGCATGTAACGTAAAAATGTTATCTTTACATGTTTGAAATATCGGATCAGACTAGTTGCCTATCTGTTTATTTTTTTCTATGCTTAAACCAAAAATTGCTACTACGTTTTCTGGTTGCATCTTGTTGGGATCAGCTAGGAATGGACAACTTGTGGTTCCTTATCGATGCACCTACACATGGTTTATGTGACCTGGACGAAGTAGCGTGGTGTGTTCCGCTTGAGACGTTGTGTCCATTAATACGTCTATTTTTAAGGCTAACTTTAAAAGAACCTCTAAGAATGGCTTGTTTGCTTAAAGGGTTAATTCTCAATTCATCCTTAAATTTTCACTGAAAACCCAGTTCAGTCCTTAAATTTGCAAAGGAGTCAATTTAGTCCCTAAACTTTAGATAACTGATTCATTTTCATCCCTAATTCGAGTTGGTTATCCATATTGGCATGTCACATTAGCTTCTATGCCACATCATCGACCCTTCCATCTTATGTAGAAAACCTTATCAAAACATAAAGCTTTTAAACAAAGGGGAGCAAAATATAGGAAAAATTGTTGTTTAATTTTGTTCTACATCCACTTAAAACATTCGTTAACCATACGCTTAAATCTCCATGATTGGATCCTGATCTGCCACTATGTACAATAATAAAATTATACTTATGCATCAATTAGTTACAAGAATCTATCATTAGGGATCACTATTACCAAAAAATAATACAATACTTAATTCGTAATCCACCGACTAACGGTTTAAAGACCACTATTACATAATAAACTACACAAAACTGAACATGACAGTGGCAGAAAAGTCGATGTGGCACGACAATATGGATAGCCAACTAGATTGGGGAGATGAACTGAAATCTAAAATTTAGGGACTAAATTGACCCTTTTGAAAGTTCAAGAATGAAATTGAGCTTCAAGTCATAGTTTGATGATGATTTTGACAATTCCGCCTTGCTTAAACCACTAAAGACTTTCAGATGAAGAAACTAATATTTTCAGGCTCATTTTGCCACAAATCAGGCCAACTGTCACCCAGTTTATCATGGGGCAATGGTCATACGTGATATATGGAGGTTCTTCACGTCGTTAAGACTGATTTGCCCTTTTTCGCTCGTCATTTGCCCAAAAACTCTGCTAACGTACCTCGGATTCTTCTTGGTTGGACTGTTGCACATGGTTTGACCGGTTGAGGGGGTCCAGATGGGGATGTCTGAATCTTCCGAGTGCAATGGATTGATCCTACGGACTGGTAATTCCAGATGATGAAACCACTCGAGACAGACTGGCGTTACAGGTGGGTGTTTACATGAATCAAGCGACTATGCGTGGTTGGGCTTAAGCATCGCCAGAAATGTTTTATATGAGCGTACTGAAGAGAAATTTGTTATTTTTTTCTTGCGCTTTGGTTCGTCAGTGGCATCAATTTCTTGTATTCCTGCAATAATAGAAGTGGCCTAATAAGTGGCGTATGACTTTTGTCTAGAAACTCCAGTTGAGCTCAAAGGGGGGAGTTATTTGTTAGCTAAGCACACAAGTTTCTCAATTTCACCGATTGTGAAAACGTCAACTGACTTGACACCGTGTTCCAGAGTCACCTTGATGAGTTCCTTGAGCCATGCATATGATTTAGCCCTTTGAGAAGCTGATGAGTGCAAAGCAGTCTTCCCACAATTTTGAACTTTCAGTCACCTTATCTTCATCCGGAAAGACATCGAGGTATTCACGGAACACACGAATATCCTCAAGTTTTATAGCTTCCGTGTTATATGTGGCTGGAGGCTTCTTGAACCGAACAGTAAAAAATAAGAACATGTGATTCATGAAGTAGAGAGTTTAAACGAACGACACGTGGAATGATGTCAAGAACAACACTCTGGCGATGTAGCCATGACATTCCTAAAATGACATCAAGTTTTTGACTCTGACATGATTAGAGAAGTCGGGTATCCCACCCAATTGTAATGGTGCTCTATAGACCATCCTATCAGCTGTTACTTTCCCAGCCGGAGAGCATATCAAGTATGAACCATTTGTGGGAATGATAGGTAATTGATATTTAATAACATAAGACTGACTTATGAAATTATGGGTGGCACCGGAGTCAAAAAGTATGACTACGGGATGATCTAAATAAGAAAACATACACGCGAGGACGGGTTCGCCTTCCGACACGTCTTCGATGGCTAAGTGGTGGACGTTGCTGAGTTTTTGTACTGGTTTCTTGGGCTGATTGCGGGGCTGATTTGCACCCTGATACGGTGCTGCACCCCTGCCCTATCGCGGCTCGGGGCAGTCCCTCAAAATATGCCCGACACGGCCACACGTGAAGAACGTGTAAGGTGTCGGGGTCCCTCCGACTTGAGGACGGAATTCCGGTGCACGTGGTTGAAACTGAGGCGCACACGGCACCATCCTTTGCTGCTGCTGTTGCTGTGGTGGATACGACGATCGGAACCTGGCGCATTATATTGTCGACCGCGAAACTGAGGCGGTCGCGCCGGTGGCTGCCATCTCTGACTGGATGGTGAGCGATACACCACGCGGTATTTTTGTGGCGCCCCACCACTACTGCTCGTCAGCGCGCTGTATTTCCTCTTATCAGAACCACGCTCGCGCTGAGCATTTTTTTTGTAAAATCGTGGCATTAACATTGCGAGATCATAAGCTTTACGCCAAGTTCAGCAAGTGTGAGTTTTGGATCAGCCAAGTGCCATTTCTTGGTCACATTGTTTCTGCGGAAGGCATTGCAGTAATCCAAGCAAAATCGAACAAGTGCTGAAATGGAAGCCCCCCACATCAGTCCACGAAGTCAGGAGTTTCCTCTGGTTAGCAGGATATTATCGGAGATTCATACCGAACTTCTCCAAGCTTGCTAAGCCGATGACTGAACTGTTGAAGAAGGGGATCAAATATGTTTGGAACTCAGCTTGTGAAGGAGCTTTCCAAGCATTCGTGAAGCATCTTATAACAGCCCCGGTGTTAGCTCAACCGGATACAACCAAGCCGTTTAACGTATATTGTGATGCGTCCGGCATCGGGCTTGGCTGTGTATTGATGCAAGGAGGCAGAGTGGTCGCCTATGAATCACGTCAACTCCGTAACCACGAGCAACACTATCCGACTCATGATCTTGAGCTCGCTGCTGTGGTGTTGGCATTAAAAATGTGGAGGCACTATTTGCTTGGGAACTTAGTGCACCTCTACACCGACCACAAGAGTCTGAAGTATATATTCACTCAACAGGAGTTAAATATGCAGCAACGGAGATGGTTAGAGCTGATCAGCGACTATGATATCGAGATTCACTACCATCCCGGTAAGGCAAACGTGGTTGCTGATGCCTTAAGCCACAAATCTCACGTCAACCATATATCCATCACCCCACTTGAAGAGGAGGAGCCGAGTTTGTACTTGGTTCCATATGGGGCATTATATAATCTTGCTCTCGTCCCTACCATACGAGAGGAGATTATGGAAGCTCAGAATTAAGACGTGGGAAATGTCACACATTCGGTGAAGAATGAAGAATGGCGAAATGAAATGCTTCCGAAGGGATGAACACGACACTCTATGGTATCTTGGACGAAGCTCATTTGTCCAAGTATTCTATTCATCCGGGCAGCAACAAGATTACCAGGATCTGAAAACCAAGTTTTGGTGGACAAAGATGAAAAGAGAAATCGTAAAGTACGTGTCCGAATGTGATACATGTCGGCGGGTGAAAGCCGACCATATGCGTAAAGCCGGACAACTGCAACCATTGAACATTCCGGCATGGAAGTGGGAGTATATCAACATGGACTTCATAGTTGGTTTACCTCTCACGTCTCACAAGCATGACTCAACTTGCGCCGCGGTTCATTGTTCCGTTCACCGTCATTGAAAGATGCGAACCCGTGGCCTATCGCCTGGAGTTACCGACGTCACTCGTAGGAATTCACAACGTCTTCCATATCTCTCAGCTGAGGAAGTGCCTCAAACCCTCGGCTGAAATCCGCACAGAAGACATAGAAGTTCTTCAACCGGACCTCACATACGCAGAATATCCAATCCGGATTATCGATGAAAAGACTCGCACCACAAGAAACCTGACTTTATGGTTTTACAAAGTCTTTTGGAGTAACCATACCACTGATGAGGCGACATGGGAAAGCGAGGACTATCTACAAGCGAATTATAGGGACTTGCTATCATCGTATACCCAGTAAAGTTTCCCCACCTTTGTTTTTCTTTGGAATCTTGGGACGAGATTCTTTTTAAGGGGGGAGGGATGTAAAATTCCCAAAAAGTGGTAGCAAGAATTGCAACACATGTACACTTACGAAAAATGAGGGGAATTAAAACTTTAATTATAATGGTGTGAGTTCAAAGTTATGATTCAAACCTCCCAAAAACTTCAAACATGGAGATCTAAATTCATAACTTGGGTCTTCATATTTCAAATATTCAACCTTCCAAATTTCAGCTCATTTGGAGGGTTCTAATATTTGTTTGGGATTAAAAGAGGAAGCCCTCTAATCTGAATTTAAATTTCAGTTTCAAACCCCAACTTCCTCAATTTGCAAATTTGGTTCCACAACTGTGTTCTCCACATTTGAATTAGCAGCCATGCCAAAGTTCAGATATATTGGAGTTGGTTTCCTATGTTTTTGGAACAATGCAATGGAATAATTCAGATTCCATTTCAAATTCAAATCATCAAACTTAATTCAAACTCCACACCAGAATTCAAATCATTTGAATTCAGCAAATTCAAACCATGACTTGGTGTGGAAGTATAGACTTTAAGTTTGAGTAGCTGTGGTAAAAATATCAGTGGAAAAGTTTAATTAAGAGAGAGGGGTGGGACCCAATAGTCAGCCACACAGAAGTGCTTAACCGACTCCGTTTTTCCCTCGGCTGTTGACCTTGCGCCACCGAGCGATGGCCGCTCCACCGAGCTGCTTCCTCGCTTGTTCCCGACGTCGGCTCGTGCACCTGGGTGATCAAAGTGGCAGCTCGGGTGCTCTTCTTCTCTTCTCCATGTTACACCGCAGCTCCTCAGTCTCTCTGCTCGAATGCTCGCTGAAAACACCCTCCCGGAGGAAGACCTTTGGGCTCATCGACCCCCGGCGAGCTCGGTGTGATTCTCTCACGTCTGAGCCACGGGAAAGCTGCACCAGGTCTCCCTCCTGCTCCCCGAAGCCCTAAGCAGACGCTAGCACCAGTTGTTGGCTCCCGCAAGCTAGGTTCTCTTTCGGACCTCCAGCGTTGATCACCCCTGCGCCGCACCGTCGCCCGACGGCTTGAAAGCCTCTCCCGCTCGAACAAAAGGTTCCTGAGGTGCGTTAGGGACCCTTCTTCCTTCCCTCCAACGAGTTCCTGCTTTCTTAGCTCCGGCGCCGAGTAATTTGAAGTTTGGCACCGGCGGTTCTATAGAAACCCGAGGACTCTTCAGGGAAATTCATGATACTCTGAGTAGCTCCACGTTAGATGAGCTTAGAGTAGCTCCTGCACACGCTTGCGCACTTTTCCGAAGTCCTAGCAGCTCAAATGATCAAGTAGAGGTATCGGGCACCGAGTTTTTGTCTCCACCATCGTTTTGCGGGCTCGGGTCCCCTGTTCTATTCTGCTGAACAGAACCAGGCATAACCCTCACTCTTTCCCTTTGTCCTGCTCTGTCCAGCGTAAGACCAGAGGCAGAATCAAGCCAGCGGCTGTTCTGTTTCCTCTAGAACAGAACAGATCTCTCTGCCCCGTCTCTGTTTTTCTAGGTCAGCAAGAACAGCACCCAGGCAGGGTGCTGAACTGCTATTGGAACAGGGCAGTTTTGGTGTGATCAACACCGGAATTGCAATAAAATTTGTAGTTCCGCGATGGTGAATCTGTAGCAGCATTTACCGGGCGCTGCCTAGGCGTTCAGGCGCTCTGGCCTAGACGCCATGGCCAGTCGACTCGCATGGGCAGCCGCCGCCACCACCGGTCGCCATGCCCCTCGCAGCGGGAATGACCCTCGGGGTTGCTGCAGCAGCCCACCAGGGCCCACATGACCTAGAGGAAGAGGCAGGTGGCACGCCCAGGCTGTGAAAAAATGGCGGCGACTGGGCCTGTGGCGGCACTCGGGTCGGTGGTGCACCGGGGTGCGCGTGGCCCAAAGGAGGAAGTTGGGTGCGCGCGCAGGCTGGGGAAGGGAGCAGCAACAGCTGGGCGTGGGTCACCATCGGCTGGACCCAGATCGGTGGTGGGTGGTGCGGCCAAGCCGCCAAGCCGAATGTGGAGGCGTTGTGCTGTGTAGCGATGGAGGGAGGCGTGATGCCCAGGGGGAAGGAGAGCCATGCACCAGAGGAGAGGAAAAGGCCGGTGGTAGCTTGCCGGCTGATGCCGCGCCAGCCATGAGGTGGCAGCGGCTGGGAGAGAGGAGAGAGAGGGTGATGGGCTAGGGTTATCCTGATACCATAAAGGAAGATAATAACAGGATTAATGCATTGATAGGGTATCTACGGTACGTATATAGGGGTACAAGACTTGAGACCCAAGTAGCCTATTGGCAGACGACTAAATTACCCTCTTAACTCTAATACATGTACTCTTAACAATTATGACAGTGGTTGATGTCAACTGAGATTTTGTTCAGTATGAAATAGATGATGTTGAAGATATCTCACATCCCCCCATGGTTCTCTTTTGAACTGTTGATTCTTTTTTGAGACAGGAGCATCTATTCTATAGTCTAGTAACTAGGTTATGCCACTCTTTTTAGCTGGTCGTAGTACTAATTACTTAGTACAATGACAGCCACCTATTTATTAATGATTTTGTAGATGTTATTACTTTACTCATGTACTGAATCAGCATATGTGACAGTGACATGTAGTTTACTGTTTAAATTCTTTGTTTGTTGAACAGCCTTGTAAATGTTTTTATCCAACTGATGGGTGATGGGTTCCCTGAGCTAAGAAAACATGAAAAGAAGATCCATGAGATAATTAGAGATGAAGAAGAAAGCTTTGAGAACACTCTAGCGAAGGTAATATTAGTTTCTGAATGGTTTTGCATAACTGTTCATCTGTTTTGTCAAGTTTATTGAAGCTTCTTTTTTATGTTTAATGTTTACATATGTCAGATCAATGTTTGCACACTTCATCGCTCTCATTTATATGAAAAAATCTTTATACTTCTAATTGCTTAAGGTTTTATGTTCTTTTCGTTCCATTCAGTTTCACTTCTATATTCAAGAATGAGGTAGTACTGCTCAAGGAGGTAATATAGAATATAAGTCTGCCGAATAAAATAGTGCAATCTTGTTATGGGACATCACATGGATCTGTAAATAGGACAAAAGTTTACAATCCTTGATAGTTAGATTTAAGTGGCATAGCTCAACCTCATTCAAATATGCAATTCTTTATTTTTGGCTTGCACCTACTTGGCTGTCATGATTCTAGTTGCAAATAATTTATCCCCAATCAGGATAGTTCTTTCAAGATGAATTCACAGCAATAGCAGATATTCTTTCTGTTTTGGTTCTGCTTTTGCCCATTTAACAATTAATGTTGATTTATTTTGCAGGGTTATGAGAAATTTAAGAGAGCAGCAGATGCTGTCAAGGGTAATGGAGGGACGGTACTTAGTGGTCAGGTAAGTAACCTTAGTTTTTGAATCTCACTATATTACTTGATTTGTTCATTGTTCTTATGTACTCTGTATCGGGGCTTGTTGAAATATAAGTAAATTATGCACCCTAGCTGGTGTCTATGCGTTCTATACTATTGCATATATTATAAAAATTTTGAAAACACAAAATTCCCCAGACTCCACATGTGTGGGAGCCTTCGGCACTGGGTACGCCCTATTTTTACCTAAGTTTTGCTACAAGGCTGATTTTCTGCACTCATTTCTTTCATTTTATCAACTTCTTGTTTCTAAGAGTAACACAGAGAAGACAAATATTAGTCAAGTATCATTAACTTATGATGACATAATAGATGAATAAAGAAATAAAGAATACTAATAGAACAGAATTAGTACTCATCTTAGTAATCTCATATGCTCTTGTAGTTGCCTTTCATAATGGGCCCTTCTGAATTCTAATTTCACCAACATGGAGAGCAATGGCAGATCCCAATTTGTATGAATAATTCATAAATAAATTTCTTGCTTAGTTCAGAATTACAAGATAGATGAACGGTGCACTCAAGAGTCCATTACACACTTAAAGAAAAAAACACATGACAATTCATTGCAGATTCGTTCAGCCCGCTCAATCCTCATCCATATCTTCCTCTTCTACCTCAAATTCCTCTCTTCAGAATCAAATTCCTCTTCTGCATAAAGTTCTCATTCTTGCATTTCAACGTTCTTCCACTCCCATTGCTTCTCAATAACAGACTAAGGATATCTGTGCCAGACATTTGTTCATCTTCATTCCTATAAACAACTAGTGCACAATCATCGCCACCCTTAAATAGAAGTCCTTGAGCTTCAGTTGTTTCACTAGGTAGGAGGACATCATTGATCTTCTTGGACTTGATTTTTGCTCTATTGCTCATCAATTTGGAATTGAATTGGATAAAGGCAAGAGTGTCGAGGCGTTCAGTAGTTAGCCTATTCCTTCTTTTAAAATGTATCTATAGAAGATAAATCAATGAGCACAACTGAATACTGAATAAACCCTTTCAGATTTCAGTAGCTTAGTAGTTAAAATATGAAACAACTCAGATTTCAGATTTGGCTGAATAAACCCTTTATTTTCATATTTCAGTTCAAAACTGCAATAGATTTTATTTGCACACCTCAGAACAGGTTCTGAATTAACAGAACCTAATTAACACAACTGAACTAATTGAACAGAATTGAATTAACAGAACAGAGTTAACATAACAGAATTAAATAGAACTAACAGAATATAATTAACAGAACTGAAGCTCATATTTCTAAATTCAGAATGCCTAACCAAGTCAAAGATGCTCCAATTTCTTTCACATCCAGAAGAGCTTGAAGTTTACAGAACAGAACATCTACCATAACATAAAAGAACAAGAATACACAAAATTAACATAACAAGAATATTCAGAGTTCAGATTTCATAGTTCTGTAATGTTGAAAGATAATTGATAATGGGGTCTGCATTATTCTAAGTTAATGGGGTCTGCATCAAAAGGACATTATTCTATGATAAAACATCTTATAGCTGTTCAAGATATTGAAAACAACATCTTATAGCTGGTATTTAGTTAAAGCGTTAAAGAAAGCAAGCACTCTTAGTCTCTTACAGGAAACCTGAAAACTAAGCAGTCTTATAGCAATCCTTCGGATTCTTATAGCAATCCTGAAAAATAGAATTCTGAAAACTAAAACCAAAGCATTCTTACAGCAATCCAATTAGAGAAGCATTCTGAAAACAGAGGCTTTCAGACATTTAGAGTTCAGACATTGACCATAGCAACAAAACAACAACAAAGCCTTTGTCTCAAGCACGTTGAGGTAGGCTAGATATGAAACCCAAACTGGGTTTTCATATCCATAGAAATGGCTGGTTTTGATGCTGACTTGTCAATCCTATCACAAGTTCACAACCCTCCTCCTTTACTTGGGCTTGAGACCGGCTATATCAAGAAAGGCATAGGCGGAGTTAGGATATTGACCGTAGCAATCTAAAGTCAAAT
Organism: Neostapfia colusana; assembly: GCA_030760725.1. Classification (NCBI taxonomy): domain Eukaryota; kingdom Viridiplantae; phylum Streptophyta; class Magnoliopsida; order Poales; family Poaceae; genus Neostapfia; species Neostapfia colusana. The sequence continues at coordinate 22,522,863 of JASWHV010000019.1, read as the reverse complement.
AAACTCATACCAATCTATGAGACATTCAGACCTAATCTAATTACAGAGGCATAAAATAGAGGGAGGAGCTATGATGAAGGACAGTGGAGGGAGGAACTCACCTTGCTTTCCAGTTGTGGTGACAGAGGCAGGCGGCGGAGAGGGTGGCGGCGCAGGAGGGCACTGGATTGGCCATCGGCAGCCCGATGGCACCGGAATCGGTGGTGACGTGTGGGATTCAGTGGTGGACGGAGGCGCGTGACGAGCGGATGCGGGAGCGAATGGGATGGGCTGATGGGTACCGAGAGTCTAGCGCGGGAACGACTGAGACTGGGACCACGACCGCGAAAACAACGAGGCGAAAATTATTCCCGCCGAAAAGCCACGCGCGCTTCCGCCTCCGCTCCGCCTCGTCGCGCCTTTGCTCCGCCTCCTCGCGCCGCGTAGGTGATCTGCCTGCCTCGCCTCTGCCTAGCCACCAAGACTGCACGACTGGCCAGCGCGGAGCTTAAGCGTGCCTGGGTAGACTCCTAATATCGCCTTTTGGAACACTGTCGACATCTATTCTGCTACGTTAAACAGATGTCTCTACATAGTCTAAACCACATGAATGTGTTATTTGCTATCAGAGCTTAGCGTTACAACTTGTCCTGTGTGATCACATGAAACTCTGTTCATCTTGCAGCAGTCCATTACTACTACCTTCTCTGTCTTGAGACATGAAAGGAATGCATCATCTGATGAAATGTGTGTTGTCAGTTGAAAAACTAATTTTCTGTTTGTTCTGGATTGTTACCCTATCTATCAGTGGATCTAGTACTTCAGAAGTCCTATTCCATTCTAAACTTGACCTTATCTTTACTTCTTTTCTGTTAGATATAATCCCGTTTTTCTAATAATTGGTGTTAGAGATAGAGTCCTAGTCCAATAAGAGTAGGAGTTAGTATTAGATAAGGACTCTGTAATTTGGGGCTATATATACAGCCCCCCCCCCCCCCCCCCCGCATTGAGAATAGATTAAGAGAAGAGATTAGAGGAAATTAATCCCCGGATTTCCAACAATTTGGTATCAGAGCTAGGGTACAAGATCTAACCTTGTGTTATCCCGGGAGGACGTGCTCCCGGGGCGGCCAACCCCTAGGCGCGCGGAGGAGGCGGCGCAGGTGGCCGGGCAGGCAACAGCAAGGGGCGGCGCGGCCAAACTGGCCCGGCGACCGAGTGGATCCTGGCGCAGATCCGGCAGGCGGGCGACGGCCAGCAGCGCGAGGGCGGCCAGTGCGGGCGCTAGCGGCCGTGCGCAGTAACAGGCGACGGGCAGCGCGCGGGCGCGAGGAGCGCGGCCAGGGCACAAGCTGCAAGGGCGGCGGGCACACGGTCTGCGGGAGGCGTCCTCGGCGGCGGCTGTGCTAGCGCGGAGCTGCTGACGCCCGGCAGCAAGAAGCGATCGAACGTGGTCAACGGGATCTCACAGGGGGAGCTCGGTGGCTGTCGTAGGGGAGGAGGCCGTGTAGGGCTGCGCGGTGTGCAAGGCAGAAGAGGCGGCGACTGAGCAGAGGAAGGAGGCGGCGGCTGCTAGTTGCTGAGAGGCGGCGGTGGTTTAGGGTTTGCCAGACTTGAGCTGTGCGCACAGAGATAGAGGCAGTGGGCCGGACTTGAACTGGGTTGGGTCTGCTTGGTGAGGTGGCCACGTGGGAGTAACTGTTCTTTGCTAAGGACACCCAAAGAAATACAGTTGTTGGTGTTATTTGCTAAAGCCACCCAAAGTGGACCAGAGGTAGTCAAGTGCTGGCCCACAACCAAGGAGGTGTCTGCAGAATGTGGCACATGGTTCGAAGTTCAAGCCAACGGAGGACGAGCTGATGCTTCACTTTCTCCGACCACAGCTGCGTGGTTTTCCACCACGTGAGGCAGGCATTGTGATAGAAACAGACTTCTATGATGTGACACCGTGGGACCTGTTGGCAAACTACGACCTACGCGACTTGGGATACTTCTTCACGTTACGCAGACGGAGCAAGCCTCGAGTACAGCGGTCCGGCGGCGGCTGCATCTGGAAGCATAGCGCGACCAAGTGTGCACAGTCGATTTCCAACATGGGAGTTGTGGTGCAATGGCGTATGGTCAAGTTTTGCTTCTACATGCGCGGAGAACTCGCGAAGCGTCGTAGCACGGGATGGATCTTGAAGGAGTACGAGATCACTGATCCAAGGTGTTATCGCCACGACGATAAAGGTGAAGAAGTAGAATATTGGGTGCTCTATCGCGTGAGGAAAAGCAAGCCAATGCGAGGTGTGCTCGAGATGAAGATGTGACCATCTCGAGTATGTGGTTGGAATGAAGATGTGTCCATTCCGAGATCAAATGCAGGATGAAGATGAGTCCATCCTGGGGTTGAAGATGTGACCAACCTGAATGCGTGTGCAGGATGAAGATGAGCCCATCCTGGGGTTGAAGATGTGACCAACCCGAATTTGTGTGCAGGATGAAGATGCGGCCATCCTGGGGATGAAGACGTGCCCACCCCAAAATTGAGTTGTGCAGGGTGTAGATGTGACCATCCTGGGGGTGCAGTTGTGTCCATCCCGAAAGTGTGTTTAGGGTGGAAGTGTGTCTCCATCCTAATTAGTGTGAGTGTGATCTAGAAAAACGAGATTAGGGGGTGATTGTTAGATATAATCCTGTTTTTCTAATAATTGGTGTTAGAGATAGAGTCCTAGTCCAATAAGAGTAGGAGTTAGTATTAGATAAGGACTCTGTAATTTGGGGCTATATATACAGCCCCCCATTGAGAATAGATTAAGAGAAGAGATTAGAGGAAATTAATCCCCGATTTTCCAACATTTTCTTGAGTTTGCTGAATAGAACCTGCCTCTTAGATACATTCATGTTAACTCTTCATGTTGGCAGTCCGATTGAACAGTAAATCCTGTCGTTTTTCATTTTGGAGTAACAAAAATAACTTTTTCGTTCATTCAGGATGCATTTGTTCTCTGGGACACGTATGGTTATCCAATTGATCTGACTGAGGTTAGTTTCAACTTTTTCCTGGTTTCAGTCAGCAATATAAATAAGACTACCATTATCTTAATTTATTGCCTTCCATTAGGTCATGGCAGTGGACTATGGCCTGACTGTTGACAAGGATGGTTTTAATGCTTCTATGGAAGAAGCGAGGCAAAAGGCCAGGGATGCTCGCAACAAGGTTATTTTTCTGTACCATGCAGAAGTTAATCATGAAAGTCCTATTTGTAATTAAACCATTGTTCCTTTTTTTGGTTACCATATTTTTCTTACATATACCCTAATATGCTGCTGGTGTTTCAGTCAGCTGGTGAACTTTGTTCTTAATTTAGCTTCTAATTTTATGAGCCCTTTTATTTGACTTACGTGTCTTTTGTCAGGCTGGGGGAAAAATAATTGCTATGGATGCTAATGCTACAGCACAGCTACGTAATAAGGGGCTTGCTAGCACAGATGATAGCCCGAAGTTCATGTGGCCAAAGGTTAGATAATCCTTTTGATTTTACATTTATCATTAAACTTTTATTACTTATGGGTTGGCCAATTTCTGTCTCTTCCTGTTTGAACTATTGTGTTTTTGTTCCATGTTGTCATTCTTTTCCTTACCATATGATTTCATAGGAACATGTAAGTGTGGTGAAGGCTATCTATTCAGGTTCAGAATATATGACAACTGCATCTGGTGCTGAGGACGTTGGCCTTGTGTTGGAAAGTACTAGCTTCTATGCGGAACAGGGTGGTCAGGTAGACCTTAGTGGACAATACATTGTTGATATAGTTCAGATTGCTGCCTTTGTAATTCACCATAAAATAGCTTTATGCTTATCTTATGTAAAAAATACAAAACAAAATATAGTTTTTAACCTAGTACTCAGTTCCATCTTGTAGGAGCCATTATTAGAAAAATATAACTGTTAGTAAATGTTCCTGTAATACCCCCTCATTTTTATTTTCTTGTCATTGGGGCAATAAACTTAGTACAGGAAAAAAATGTAGGGGATAGCTGGCAACATATCACAACACAGAAACCCCAAAGTGGTCCTATGTTGATGCCGTTTCTGATTTCCATCGAGCTTAGATGCAGACACTTAAGCTTACCTCTGGATCTTCAAGGTTTATCAGACAATTGAAAGCTTCCCACCTTGTCAATTGGACATATGGATGCCATTATATCCTGGCAATAGAACATTGCAATTTGTATTAAAAGTTATCTGTTTCCTTGCATGTTATTGTTGTGTAGTGTAATACATTTGCTGAGACTTTGAGAGTTAACATATGAGCTTTCTGGATCAGATATATGACACTGGGATAATTGAGGGGTCTTTTGGAAGTTTCAACGTAAACAGTGTCCAAGTGTTTGCTGGCTATGTTTTGCATATCGGTTCATTTACAGAAGGTTCTAAGGCTTTATCCGTCGGTGACAGTGTGATATGCAAGGTGGCTTTTGTTACCAACAAAATCTTGAAGAGTCACTTCATCTGCTGTAAATCATACCTCAATATTACTGTTATCATTGGTAGGTGGATTATGATCGGCGGAGTCTAATTGCCCCGAACCATACATGCACCCATATGTTGAACTTTGCTCTAAGGGTATGTTTCTAGCCTTATCTAAAAATATACAGCTTCTCTTTTGCCCTTGTTATGATTCTACCCTTGTATCTGTAGGAAGTGCTTGGTGATCATGTTGACCAAAAAGGTTCAATAGTTCTCCCGGAGAAGCTGAGATTTGATTTCTCTCATGGTATCATGGCTCTTTTCTTTTGCTTTGGCATGGGATAGATCCTTAGCATGTCAGTGTAAGTGTTATATTTTGTAACAGGGAAACCTGTTCAGCCTGAGGATCTGAGAAAAATTGAGTCTATTGTGAACCAGCAAATAAATGATGAGCTGGATGTATACGCAAGTGAAATTAAACTAGCAGATGCGAAGCGCATAAATGGTCTACGTGCTGTATTTGGTGAGGTACATCTTTTTAATCATCATGGCTTACATTTTATGACATGTCTTGTAATGGACTTAACATATGGACCTTTTTGATCTTTTGCAGATCTACCCTGATCCTGTAAGAGTTGTGTCCGTTGGTCGCAAGGTTGAAGACTTGCTTGCAAATCCAGAGAATAAAGAATGGCTGTCCATATCTACGGAGCTGTGTGGAGGTGTGCTTACGATATTCTGCTATGTACTCTGATACTGTCATTGTAACATGAAATTTTATGTGTCTTGTCAGGTACACATATCTCAAACACGAGAGATGCCAGAGCATTTGCGCTACTATCTGAGGAGGGTATTGCAAAAGGTGTTAGAAGAATAACGGCTGTTACTGCTGGATGTGCCTCCCAGGCTATGGAGTTGGCATCATCCATTGATTGTGAGATCAATGAATCATCTCAACTGGAGGGAGCCATACTGGAGAAGGTACCAACCTATCCTTATTTTTGTTAGTGATTTCTGGTCTGTCTTCATATTGTGAAAGCCAATATTGGATTATAATGTAATAAGTTGTATATTTTTGAGGGATATTTTTTAATTGCTTTGAGGGAACTAATAAATTGTATATTATCATTAAGAGTCCAAAAGGTAATCGTTCAGAAAGATTTAACAAAAAATATTTTTATGGATATTTTTCCCTGTTGCTAACATCCTCTACTTACCCTTTTATGATTATGATGGTTAGATGTAAACTGTACATTTCCATTAAGTCACTTTATTCTTTTTAAGGTTACTAACTTATAATTCTGTCAGAAATTTGCTTCCATCAAGAGTAAGCTGGATGCAGCTGCTATACCTGCTGCCACAAAAGCTGATATGAGAGGCAAGGTTTCTAAGTTGGAGGTATGTAAATGTTTCTGTTCCATATGTCCAACATATTCATCTCAAAGGTAGAAAGAACAATTAGTTTGTCATTTTTATTCCATTGTTAGTCAAATTCTTAGCTGTTTACAACTGTTACTCGTCTTAGGACCAACTTAGGAAGGCCAAGAAAAAAAAGGGGGAACAAAATATCCAAAAGGCTGTGAAGACTGCACTGGATGCAGCTGAAGCTGCTCTTTCGGATAAGAAGCCTTATTGTATTACCCAGGTGGATGTGGGTCTTGATACCACTGCTGTTCGCGAAGCAGTTCTCAAAGTCATGGACCAAAAGGTGAGCATATTTCTTGTCAGCCTGATTAAGATATTGTTTAAGCAAGATGAACTGTAAGCAGGTTCAATGTTCTCAGAATTTTTGTCTTAGCTCTGTTCAATTCTCTGATGTCCTGTTGATCTCTTGTATTCATTTTGCCCAGGGTTTACCTATAATGCTATTCAGCACGGATGAGGCATCAAACAAAGCTGTCATCTATGCTGGTGTGCCATCCAATGCTCCAAATGGCTTCAATGTGTTGGATTGGCTAACACCTTCAATTGCACCACTCAAGGGACGAGGTGGTGGTGGCAAGAATGGTGTTGCCCAGGGCCAGGTAAGCAAGCATACCGTTCTCTAGTTTTTGTATGTCTTGGATGAAAGTCAAGTGAATAGCTACCTAAAACCTGTGAATTTGGATCTCTGTTATTGCAGGGAAGCGATGCTTCTCAACTCAAGGGTGCAATGGAGCTTGCAAACAAGATTGCTTCAATGAAGCTCAAGTGATTGGTGAATATCTGGTCCACCCCCATTAGGACCTTATCCGTGGCTGTTGCTGGCCAACGGCCCTTCATTTTCATTTTACCATTTACCATTCGGCAGTTTAACGAAGTTCCTCTTATACTGGCTTTCATTTTCTTACCATATGGTTCAGAGCACAGAATAGCATGTAACGTAAAAATGTTATCTTTACATGTTTGAAATATCGGATCAGACTAGTTGCCTATCTGTTTATTTTTTTCTATGCTTAAACCAAAAATTGCTACTACGTTTTCTGGTTGCATCTTGTTGGGATCAGCTAGGAATGGACAACTTGTGGTTCCTTATCGATGCACCTACACATGGTTTATGTGACCTGGACGAAGTAGCGTGGTGTGTTCCGCTTGAGACGTTGTGTCCATTAATACGTCTATTTTTAAGGCTAACTTTAAAAGAACCTCTAAGAATGGCTTGTTTGCTTAAAGGGTTAATTCTCAATTCATCCTTAAATTTTCACTGAAAACCCAGTTCAGTCCTTAAATTTGCAAAGGAGTCAATTTAGTCCCTAAACTTTAGATAACTGATTCATTTTCATCCCTAATTCGAGTTGGTTATCCATATTGGCATGTCACATTAGCTTCTATGCCACATCATCGACCCTTCCATCTTATGTAGAAAACCTTATCAAAACATAAAGCTTTTAAACAAAGGGGAGCAAAATATAGGAAAAATTGTTGTTTAATTTTGTTCTACATCCACTTAAAACATTCGTTAACCATACGCTTAAATCTCCATGATTGGATCCTGATCTGCCACTATGTACAATAATAAAATTATACTTATGCATCAATTAGTTACAAGAATCTATCATTAGGGATCACTATTACCAAAAAATAATACAATACTTAATTCGTAATCCACCGACTAACGGTTTAAAGACCACTATTACATAATAAACTACACAAAACTGAACATGACAGTGGCAGAAAAGTCGATGTGGCACGACAATATGGATAGCCAACTAGATTGGGGAGATGAACTGAAATCTAAAATTTAGGGACTAAATTGACCCTTTTGAAAGTTCAAGAATGAAATTGAGCTTCAAGTCATAGTTTGATGATGATTTTGACAATTCCGCCTTGCTTAAACCACTAAAGACTTTCAGATGAAGAAACTAATATTTTCAGGCTCATTTTGCCACAAATCAGGCCAACTGTCACCCAGTTTATCATGGGGCAATGGTCATACGTGATATATGGAGGTTCTTCACGTCGTTAAGACTGATTTGCCCTTTTTCGCTCGTCATTTGCCCAAAAACTCTGCTAACGTACCTCGGATTCTTCTTGGTTGGACTGTTGCACATGGTTTGACCGGTTGAGGGGGTCCAGATGGGGATGTCTGAATCTTCCGAGTGCAATGGATTGATCCTACGGACTGGTAATTCCAGATGATGAAACCACTCGAGACAGACTGGCGTTACAGGTGGGTGTTTACATGAATCAAGCGACTATGCGTGGTTGGGCTTAAGCATCGCCAGAAATGTTTTATATGAGCGTACTGAAGAGAAATTTGTTATTTTTTTCTTGCGCTTTGGTTCGTCAGTGGCATCAATTTCTTGTATTCCTGCAATAATAGAAGTGGCCTAATAAGTGGCGTATGACTTTTGTCTAGAAACTCCAGTTGAGCTCAAAGGGGGGAGTTATTTGTTAGCTAAGCACACAAGTTTCTCAATTTCACCGATTGTGAAAACGTCAACTGACTTGACACCGTGTTCCAGAGTCACCTTGATGAGTTCCTTGAGCCATGCATATGATTTAGCCCTTTGAGAAGCTGATGAGTGCAAAGCAGTCTTCCCACAATTTTGAACTTTCAGTCACCTTATCTTCATCCGGAAAGACATCGAGGTATTCACGGAACACACGAATATCCTCAAGTTTTATAGCTTCCGTGTTATATGTGGCTGGAGGCTTCTTGAACCGAACAGTAAAAAATAAGAACATGTGATTCATGAAGTAGAGAGTTTAAACGAACGACACGTGGAATGATGTCAAGAACAACACTCTGGCGATGTAGCCATGACATTCCTAAAATGACATCAAGTTTTTGACTCTGACATGATTAGAGAAGTCGGGTATCCCACCCAATTGTAATGGTGCTCTATAGACCATCCTATCAGCTGTTACTTTCCCAGCCGGAGAGCATATCAAGTATGAACCATTTGTGGAAATGATAGGTAATTGATATTTAATAACATAAGACTGACTTATGAAATTATGGGTGGCACCGGAGTCAAAAAGTATGACTACGGGATGATCTAAATAAGAAAACATACACGCGAGGACGGGTTCGCCTTCCGACACGTCTTCGATGGCTAAGTGGTGGACGTTGCTGAGTTTTTGTACTGGTTTCTTGGGCTGATTGCGGGGCTGATTTGCACCCTGATACGGTGCTGCACCCCTGCCCTATCGCGGCTCGGGGCAGTCCCTCAAAATATGCCCGACACGGCCACACGTGAAGAACGTGTAAGGTGTCGGGGTCCCTCCGACTTGAGGACGGAATTCCGGTGCACGTGGTTGAAACTGAGGCGCACACGGCACCATCCTTTGCTGCTGCTGTTGCTGTGGTGGATACGACGATCGGAACCTGGCGCATTATATTGTCGACCGCGAAACTGAGGCGGTCGCGCCGGTGGCTGCCATCTCTGACTGGATGGTGAGCGATACACCATGCGGTATTTTTGTGGCGCCCCACCACTACTGCTCGTCAGCGCGCTGTATTTCCTCTTATCAGAACCACGCTCGCGCTGAGCATTTTTTTTGTAAAATCGTGGCATTAACATTGCGAGATCATAAGCTTTACGCCAAGTTCAGCAAGTGTGAGTTTTGGATCAGTCAAGTGCCATTTCTTGGTCACATTGTTTCTGCGGAAGGCATTGCAGTAATCCAAGCAAAATCGAACAAGTGCTGAAATGGAAGCCCCCCACATCAGTCCACGAAGTCAGGAGTTTCCTCTGGTTAGCAGGATATTATCGGAGATTCATACCGAACTTCTCCAAGCTTGCTAAGCCGATGACTGAACTGTTGAAGAAGGGGATCAAATATGTTTGGAACTCAGCTTGTGAAGGAGCTTTCCAAGCATTCGTGAAGCATCTTATAACAGCCCCGGTGTTAGCTCAACCGGATACAACCAAGCCGTTTAACGTATATTGTGATGCGTCCGGCATCGGGCTTGGCTGTGTATTGATGCAAGGAGGCAGAGTGGTCGCCTATGAATCACGTTAACTCCGTAACCACGAGCAACACTATCCGACTCATGATCTTGAGCTCGCTGCTGTGGTGTTGGCATTAAAAATGTGGAGGCACTATTTGCTTGGGAACTTAGTGCACCTCTACACCGACCACAAGAGTCTGAAGTATATATTCACTCAACAGGAGTTAAATATGCAGCAACGGAGATGGTTAGAGCTGATCAGCGACTATGATATCGAGATTCACTACCATCCCGGTAAGGCAAACGTGGTTGCTGATGCCTTAAGCCACAAATCTCACGTCAACCATATATCCATCACCCCACTTGAAGAGGAGGAGCCGAGTTTGTACTTGGTTCCATATGGGGCATTATATAATCTTGCTCTCGTCCCTACCATACGAGAGGAGATTATGGAAGCTCAGAATTAAGACGTGGGAAATGTCACACATTCGGTGAAGAATGAAGAATGGCGAAATGAAATGCTTCCGAAGGGATGAACACGACACTCTATGGTATCTTGGACGAAGCTCATTTGTCCAAGTATTCTATTCATCCGGGCAGCAACAAGATTACCAGGATCTGAAAACCAAGTTTTGGTGGACAAAGATGAAAAGAGAAATCGTAAAGTACGTGTCCGAATGTGATACATGTCGGCGGGTGAAAGCCGACCATATGCGTAAAGCCGGACAACTGCAACCATTGAACATTCCGGCATGGAAGTGGGAGTATATCAACATGGACTTCATAGTTGGTTTACCTCTCACGTCTCACAAGCATGACTCAACTTGCGCCGCGGTTCATTGTTCCGTTCACCGTCATTGAAAGATGCGAACCCGTGGCCTATCGCCTGGAGTTACCGACGTCACTCGTAGGAATTCACAACGTCTTCCATATCTCTCAGCTGAGGAAGTGCCTCAAACCCTCGGCTGAAATCCGCACAGAAGACATAGAAGTTCTTCAACCGGACCTCACATACGCAGAATATCCAATCCGGATTATCGATGAAAAGACTCGCACCACAAGAAACCTGACTTTATGGTTTTACAAAGTCTTTTGGAGTAACCATACCACTGATGAGGCGACATGGGAAAGCGAGGACTATCTACAAGCGAATTATAGGGACTTGCTATCATCGTATACCCAGTAAAGTTTCCCCACCTTTGTTTTTCTTTGGAATCTTGGGACGAGATTCTTTTTAAGGGGGGAGGGATGTAAAATTCCCAAAAAGTGGTAGCAAGAATTGCAACACATGTACACTTACGAAAAATGAGGGGAATTAAAACTTTAATTATAATGGTGTGAGTTCAAAGTTATGATTCAAACCTCCCAAAAACTTCAAACATGGAGATCTAAATTCATAACTTGGGTCTTCATATTTCAAATATTCAACCTTCCAAATTTCAGCTCATTTGGAGGGTTCTAATATTTGTTTGGGATTAAAAGAGGAAGCCCTCTAATCTGAATTTAAATTTCAGTTTCAAACCCCAACTTCCTCAATTTGCAAATTTGGTTCCACAACTGTGTTCTCCACATTTGAATTAGCAGCCATGCCAAAGTTCAGATATATTGGAGTTGGTTTCCTATGTTTTTGGAACAATGCAATGGAATAATTCAGATTCCATTTCAAATTCAAATCATCAAACTTAATTCAAACTCCACACCAGAATTCAAATCATTTGAATTCAGCAAATTCAAACCATGACTTGGTGTGGAAGTATAGACTTTAAGTTTGAGTAGCTGTGGTAAAAATATCAGTGGAAAAGTTTAATTAAGAGAGAGGGGTGGGACCCAATAGTCAGCCACACAGAAGTGCTTAACCGACTCCGTTTTTCCCTCGGCTGTTGACCTTGCGCCACCGAGCGATGGCCGCTCCACCGAGCTGCTTCCTCGCTTGTTCCCGACGTCGGCTCGTGCACCTGGGTGATCAAAGTGGCAGCTCGGGTGCTCTTCTTCTCTTCTCCACGTTACACCGCAGCTCCTCAGTCTCTCTGCTCGAATGCTCGCTGAAAACACCCTCCCGGAGGAAGACCTTTGGGCTCATCGACCCCCGGCGAGCTCGGTGTGATTCTCTCACGTCTGAGCCACGGGAAAGCTGCACCAGGTCTCCCTCCTGCTCCCCGAAGCCCTAAGCAGACGCTAGCACCAGTTGTTGGCTCCCGCAAGCTAGGTTCTCTTTCGGACCTCCAGCGTTGATCACCCCTGCGCCGCACCGTCGCCCGACGGCTTGAAAGCCTCTCCCGCTCGAACAAAAGGTTCCTGAGGTGCGTTAGGGACCCTTCTTCCTTCCCTCCAACGAGTTCCTGCTTTCTTAGCTCCGGCGCCGAGTAATTTGAAGTTTGGCACCGGCGGTTCTATAGAAACCCGAGGACTCTTCAGGGAAATTCATGATACTCTGAGTAGCTCCACGTTAGATGAGCTTAGAGTAGCTCCTGCACACGCTTGCGCACTTTTCCGAAGTCCTAGCAGCTCAAATGATCAAGTAGAGGTATCGGGCACCGAGTTTTTGTCTCCACCATCGTTTTGCGGGCTCGGGTCGCCGGTGAGGTCCCACTCCGGTGGTTTTCATGGAGAGCGGGCTATGGGTCAAAGTTGTCCATGCGTCACTGGTGCTTTTAGAGCAAACCCTAGCCCGAAAGACCCACTGCCGAGTGAGCACGAGGTCACTGAAGTGGAGTTCGACATGGCCGCCGGTGCGAGCACTGTTCCGGTCGCTGTCACCCACTCCCGACCCCACCATCGTGTTCAGCACGGTGTAAATCTCACAGGCGGCAAGTCTGGTGAAGTTTGGATCACGGGAACCCCGTCCCGGCGAGCCTCGCCGGAGTGCGCCGCCGCAGGAGGCGCGGGCAGCGCGAGGTAGACGAAGAAGGGTCAGGTCCCACCGGTCAGCCTCTGTGTTCGTGCGGGGATCGGCCTGTGGCACTGGATCGGGTGCGGCTGCATGGGAGATAACCCTGTGGCCTAGGTGATGCCATCATCTGAGTGGATAGCGCCACGGGTGGGGCCCATGACCAGAATTTAAACATTTCTTCATTTTTCAGATTTAGTGCAAACTTCAAATGACCATAACTTTCAGTGGGGATGTCCAAAATTTGTGAAACAAATTTTGCTTGATTCCACTCAATCAGTACTTTAAATAAATGCAAAGAAATGGATCTGAAGATCTCTGGAAAATTCTCCAAAATTCATCAAATTTAAATATTTGGGAATTAATTCCACAAGATCCCTGTTATGGAATTTCATCAAATTTGGCCAAAAGATTCCTCATGATATTAGTGATCTTCTGTAGAAATTTGAGCTTCATTGGAGTTCATTTGCTAGGCCAAATTACCTTCCAAATTCAGCATTTATTTGAAAATTCAATTTCTAAACAGAAACTTTTCAGAACTCCTGTCCAAATTCAAAAATTCAAATCTCTCTGTTGGTAGCTCCAAAATTGGCGAAACAAATTTTGTTAGAACCATGGAGACCTACCCTAATTAGATCTACAACTGTTAGCCATGTCAAATCTGCAGATTTGGGATCAAAATTCAGAAAAGCCTTGGACTTGTGGGAATTTTGGAGACCACAAGGTTCAATGAAATTTCTCTAAATTTTTCTAAGATCATCCTTAGAGAGTATAGTATCCACTGGAAAAATCCCAAAGCCAATTAAGAAACATAAATAGCAGTAGCTATGAATAGAAGATAACTCTTATACTTCATTAGCACTTATACATATATTTTGCTACATCTCATATAGTGACCGAAGTTGAGGACGCACCGGAGCTGTTGGACGTCCTCCCACCAGACGCTGACTTTCCATTTAACTCGCAACCAGGCAAGCCCCGGTTTGCATTTAAGTACTTTTGCAAAGTTTCCATTTGTATCACTTATGTTTAGGGTGTAATGCTTGCATTAGAGTTAGGGTGATTGAAACCCCACTTGCATAGCCTTTTAAATCCTATGAAGGGTTGGGTAGTTTACAGACTCGACGGGTAGAGAATGCCATGCTAATGTTCATAGGATCTCGGTAGAAGTCAAGTGGTTGGAATCTACTCGCGAGATAGGTATTTATTCACACGGTATGAAAAGAGGTAGAGAATGGCTTAAAGTTGTGAAAATGAGACCCAGCAGGGGGAATAGGATGCAGTGAGCGGAGGTCTCACGTGCGTAGCCCTGTTGGTGTCGATTAAGGACCGAGCCGTGTGCGGCCCTGCTAGACAAGTATCGAACAATACCGGATGCATACTAGCATATGGGAACCAGGAAACCGATGTAATTGGTTAACCTGGGTGCCGAGGCTTACCCAACCATTTTATAGGAGTGGGTTGAGAGTAGCAAGGCGTAAATCTGCCAGTGGGCACAGATACGCTCCACGCGGGGACCTCCTGCCCATTACGGATGGACCGGTTCGGCATTTGGGTTGCCTTTGAAAGGTTGTTACATACAACAGAGTAGGAAGGTGTGAAGCACCACACTTCTGAAAGTGGGTGTATGTGACGTGTTATCCGGGTGTCTCCTGATTGCAATCACCGCCCCTCGCGGTTATTTGAGTATCGCTTTCTCACTGCACTGTGACGTAGTAAGAAGTGAAATAAGCCAACTGAATATGCTGTACTGAACTATTAATATCTTGAAACCTTGTATGCTGTAGTTGTAGAGCTAATTAAGTTTATATTCCACTTTGGGCATCACCACATTAGAGGAAAGCGTTTCTTGTTTGATTGTGGACTTCCGATGTGAGGGCTGCCTAAGGCACATGAAGCTATTGCTATAAAACTGAAAGTAAGGATCAACATGTAGGCGTGTCTTTATTGCAAAGTCCTTTTCCTATATTATACATCCCTGCATGTAGAGTTCTATGACTAGGGTTGTCGGTTAAGCCTTGCTAAGCCATCGTGCTCACGAGTGCAATATTTGAGCTGTGTGCAGGTGAGAGTTATGAGGAAGGGTCCGAGGATGAGGTGATGCCCCCGTCGGGGTACACGGCCGAGCTGAAGCCCTACACGGCGCCGTGATCTCCGGTTCTATGTTGCTAGTGTGTAGCGTCCCCAGGCTGGACGGCTGCACTTTTGCTTAGTTAGAATAAGAGAGTATCTATGTATAAGACTTCCTGTGTATAATTATGTTTTGTAAAAAGACTTCCGCTGTTTTTATATCAAATAAAAGTTTGTATGTTGTTCATATTATTTTCGTGTGTGCTATTGGATACCGCATCGTACAGCACCACCCTCTGCGATCCCGGAGTGGGTGAACCACGGGGTGGTCCCCACAAACGAATTGTGTGATATCCTGACTCCCGGCTTAATAGGATTGATATAGTACTCATACCATCAAGGTATACCTTCTTTTCTGAAAGCTCACCTGCAAAGGACTCCGAGGTTAAGCGTGCTTGGCCCGGAGGAATTTGGGGATGGGTGAGCGACCGGGAAGTCTTCCCGGATGCGCACGAGTGAGGACAAAGTGCGCGGAAAAGACTAGTGTTGGTATGTGGGGCTAGTCTATGATCCTAGAGAGCTGCTACAAATGGTATAAGAGCTGACCCTCGCAGTTTCACGGGTGCGTACGGGTCAGTGAGAAGGATACGGTAGCGTACGGGTCAGGGACGTGGGTACGTACGCATGACGCGTGGGTTCCGTGTGTGGGACATGGTATGGTACGTATGCTGCTAACCGGACGTACGGTATGCGTATGCCAGTACTGAACGTACAGACGTGGCTAAGAAAGGACATTCCTGTCTTGGCGTTGACCGACGAGGACGTCGGTCTTCTAAGGGGGTGGATTGTGTGATATCTTGACTCCCGGCTTAATATGATTGATAGAGTACTCATACCATCAAGGTATACCTTCTTTTATGGAAGCCCACCTGCAAAGAACTCCGAGGTTAAGCGTGCTTGGCCCGGAGGAATTTGGGGATGGGAGACCGACCGGGAAGTCTTCCCGGATGCGCACGAGTGAGGACAAAGTGCGCAGAAAAGATTAGTGTTGGTCTGTGGGGCTAGTCTATGATCCTAGAGAGGTGCTACACTCCACGGGCGAGAAAAACAAATTTACGACAAGTTTTGATGTAAATTATCATTTCTGGTAAAAAGTAAAGGCTAGCCCCTTTGGATTTTTTTGGAAAATTTGATGTTTTCTGAAATGCTTCAAAATTCAGATTTGACAATGTAAGACATACTTGACAAAGATAAGTGAAAGTGCATCTAGGCATTCCCTTGTGGGTTTTGGATGATTGATGACAAACGAATTGATATCCTAATGAACTTGTTGAGATGAATGCAGATTATCTCGTGTAAGATAGGATTGGTGCACTCAAAAAGTGAAAAATGAAGTGATGAAGAAAAAGGAAAAGGATAGATCCATGAATCAAGCGCAATGTAGACTTACTTGTATAGGATGTGTGTGAGAGACACATCCCAAGAGCTCAAAATCTTTGTGTAGGGGTAAGGGCTTAAAACATATCCTAATCACTCACAACACGGTGCACCGGACTAGTCCGCTCAGAAACCGGACTAGTCCGTTCAACTCTTTGTTGCTTCACAACACGGTGCACCAGACTAGTCCGCTCAGAAACAGGACTAGTCCGTTCAACTCTCTGTTGCTTCACAACACGGTGCACCGGACTAGTCCTCTCAGAAACCGGACTAGTCCGTTCAACTCTCTGTTGCTTCGCAACACGGTGCACCGGACTAGTCCACTCAGAAACTGGACTAGTTTGTTCAACTCTCTAGAATTGGCATTCACCTTGCACCGGACTAGTCTGCTCTTGGACCGGACTAGTCCGTTCAACTTTCTCTAACCACTTTAAATTAGGGATTCCACTGTGCCGCATGCCACATGTGAACTGTACACGGCACACCGGACTAGTCCAGTGAATAGAGCGTACTAGTCTGGCCGCCAAGACTTTTGGAAACTTTATATAAGTAGAGGTGCACGACCACACATTGAAAGAGGTCGAACCCTAGCACCGGCGCACGCCCCAAGAGCACAAAAATACTTCTCTCCACTCATTCTAAGTCTAGAAAGATCAAATCTTTGAGGATTAGAGATTGGATCAAGGGGAGAATTGTTTTTCTTGACATTTAGCTCTTGGTTTGTTTTCTCTCACACAATTGCTAATCATTGTTCTGTGTGTGTGTGGGAGAAAGGGTTACTCACTGTAATCTTGTGGGAGCACTCAAATTGTGAGAATGCCCCACGTACAATTATTTACCCCTATGTGTGGTTAGTGGATTTGAATTGGCCTTTGTGGCGATTCAACGAGGGAAGGGTTGGTGAAGACCCGGTCCTTGATGGACTCCTCAACGGGGATGTAGGTTCCTGGGTGGAATTGAACCTCGGGATAAAACTTTGTCTCATGTCTTCTTAATCTTCTTTCAATTGTCAATTAGGGGTGCTAGTTCTCATTTGATTTACATCGACATCTAGTGTTAAAATTGATAGTTACTGTTTCTTACTTCATTACACTTGAGTTGTCATTTATTTTCCGCTGCACAAATACTTGAAGTAAGAACAAGTCTAACTTTAACCTTTTAATTACGCTCATACCGAACTAATCCGCACCATACCGGACTAGTCCGGCCCACCTGGAATTGATCCGTTCGCTAAGTGTTTCATTGAACCGTTAAAAAATCCAAAGAGCCTATTCACCCCCCTCTAGGCTATATTCAATTGGTACCAAAGCCTAACTCTTCAAAAGAGAATCACCGCTCAAAGAGACGATGTAGGAAATCAAGGGTGAATCCAAGGGCTTCAATCATGAAAATAGTGGTGACAAAGGAAACCAAAAGTTGGAGAAGCTCCTCAATGCCATTCAGGACTGCGAGGATGATGATGAGGAGATGCTCCAACTAAAGGCACTTATGCGGAAGAAGGTACTCTCCCCCAACGGGAAGAAAATTGAAGACAAAAAGAAAAAAGGGGGTAGTCACAAAGACTACTCTTGATATCCTTTTAACTATGAGCATTTAAATTCAAATAATCATTATTTGTCAATTCTATTAGGCAAATCACCTTACTTTGATGTAACTGATTATACGATATGGAAACAAAACATGAAAATGCACCTTATATCTCTTAACCCAAGTCTTTGGCATATAGTGTGTACAGGTCTAGATATACCTCATGATGATGAAGAGCTAACCCTGGATCAAGAACAAGCTATTTATCGGAATGCTCAAGCCGCAGCAGTAATCACCTCATCATTGAGCCGAGACAAGTTCACCAAGGTGGATAGACTCGAAATTGCTATGGAAATCTGGGACACTCTCAAAACCGCACATGAAGGTGATCGTCATGTGCGTGAAGCTAAGATTGAAATGATAGAAGGTGAATTGGGAAAGTTTGCTATCGAAGAAGGAGAATCACCTCAAGAGATGTACAATCGACTGAAATCTCTCATCAATAAGGTCCGAGCCTATGGTAGCAAGAAGGGGATGGATCATAAGGTGGTCAAGTTGATTCTTAGAGCATTCATGCATCGGAACTTGACATTCTACTCCATGATTAGAGAAAGTCCCGGGTTTCACAAAATGACCCCAGACGAGATTCTTGGCAAGATCGTCAACTTTGAAATGATGGAGAAGGAAGCCAAACATGTCAAGAAACTTGCCGACCTTACCTCAGCAAAGAAGAGAGGAGTTGCACTAAAGGAAACATGCAAGCCAGCATCAAAAGAAACTCTAGAAGCTCCTGAGGATGATGATGGTGAGGATGAAAGCACTGATATCGATGATGAAGACATGATCCTGTTCATCAAGAACTTCAAGAAAATGATGAGAAGCAGAAAGAGTGGCAACTCAAATGAAAGAAGATACAAGGACAGACAAAGATCCAAGATGAGGCGTGCATGCTACAATTGTGGAGAATATGATCACTTCATGGTGGATTGTCCACATGAAGGCAATAAGAGGAAGAGTAAAGACAACAAGCCTCAACAAAAGAAAATATTCAAGAAAAGGAAGCAATATGGCCGAGCACATCTAGGGAAGGAATGGGACTCCAATGATAAGTCCTCATCTGAAGAAGAAGAGGAGATGGCCACTATAGCTATCAAGAAGCCTACCATGAAGTTTACTCTCTTCCCAACCATGGGAGCATGGAAGGACACCAACCACGCATTCCTAATGGCCAAGGGAGGAAAAAAGGTTAAAACTAAATCTTCCTCCTTGCATTCCTTTACTAGTGATATTGAGAATTCTAGTGATGATGAAGACATGATTAGAGGTTTCGATAAAATACTATAGCTAAAATGAAAATTCTAATGGATGAGATTGTTGATAAGGATGAGCTAGTCAGTCGCCAAGAAGATATGATCATTCTCCAAAGGGAGAAATATCTTGATATTGAAAAGGAGCGAAGCAAATCACTTGAGCTTGAGTTAGCTTCAAGCAAGGAGACTTGTTTGAAGCTAAAAGACTCAAACATTGCACTCAAGGATGAACTTGCTAACTTAACCAAGGTTAATAAGATTCTTGAGGTGCAAGTTGAGTCACTCAAGCAAAGTGATTCTTCACCCTATTTAAGCTCACCTTCTCAACATGTTGAATCCAAAACTCTCATAACTTATACATGTGCTAAAAATGACACCAACTTTAAAGAAAAGTCAAACTTGACAAAAGACAAGCATCCCTCTCAAAGTGGCATGTTTGACAAGGAGAAGGTCAAGTATGCACGTAGTGCATACTTGGTCACAAGACCTCCTAATGTTAAACATGGCATTGGGTATTCTTATGGTGAAAGGCAAAACACTAGAAGCCACAAGGATGACAAGAAGAGCATTGTCTTTGTCAAGGGAAATTCCTCCCAAGTTGGAAACACAATAATGTTGATAAAATTAACATTGAAAACTCATATGAACAACAAATCTTGTTTAGAACCTTTGATGCTTCATATGTGCTTATGAAAAACAGTCTTGGAAAAGTTCATGCCAAATATGTTGGGCCACGCCATGAGAACACCAAGTCTCGTGTGTGGGTGCCCAAGTCACTTGTCACTAACCTCAAAGGACCCAAGAAAGCTTGGGTACCTAAGACCAAAGCATAGTTTCTTTCTTGTAGGCATATGCATCCGGTGGAGCAAAATGGGTGCTAGATAGTGGATGCACCAATCATTATGACCGGAGAAAGAAAAATGTTTGTAGAGTATGAACAAAATGAAGACTCAAGCGAAGGCATCTGTTTTGGTGATAATAGTCAAGGAAAGGTACTAGGTACCGGTAAAATAGCTATTTCATCACAACACACACTTTCTCATGTTTTACATGTTGATTCCTTATATTATAACCTCTTGTCCATATCTCAACTATGTGACAAAGGTTATAATTGTTTGTTCACTAATGAGGGTGTGACCGTCTCTAGAAGGAATGATGACTCTATTGCTTTCAAGGGTGTGTTAAAGGGAAAACTTTATTTAGTTGATTTCAACAAAGATAAAGCCGAACTTGACACATGCTTGATTGCAAAGACCAACATGGGTTGGCTGTGGCATAGACGACTAGCGCATGTTGGTATGAGGAATATACAAAAACTTCTAAAGGGCGATCACATCCGAGGTTGAAGGATGTTGTCTTTGAGAAAAAAACAGGCCTTGTAGCGCGTGCCAAGCTGGGAAGCAAGTAGGAGCACCCCATCCCACGAAGAATTTCATGACTACAACAAGACCGCTCGAGCTCCTCCACATGGACCTATTTGGTCCAATTGCTTATATAAGCATCGACAGTAATAAATATGGCTTAGTCATTGTCGATGATTTTTCATGCTTCACATGGGTTTTCTTTTTGCATGATAAGTCAGAAACTCAAGGAACACTTAATAAGTTTCTCAGGCGAGCCCAAAATGAATTCTCATTAACGATCAAGAACATAAGAAGTGACAATGGAACAGAATTCAAGAATACACAAGTCAATGAATATCTAGATGAAGAAGGAACAAAGCATGGACATTCGACATCCGACTCCCCACAACAAAATGGGGTAGCCGAAAGGAAGAACCAAACGCTCATTGAGATGGCAAGGACAATGCTTGACGAATACAAGACCTCTGACCGATTTTGGGCTGAAGCTATCAACACTGCTTGTCATGCAACAAACCGACTGTACCTTCATCGTCTACTCAAGAAAACCGCATATGAACTACTCACCGGTAACAAACCAAATATTTCATACTTTTGAGTTTTTGGTTCAAAATGTTATATTCTAAACAAGAAGCCTAGGACCTCGAAGTTCGCTTCAAGGTTTGATGAGGGTTTCTTGCTCGGCTATGATTTGAACTCGTACGCTTATCGTGTATTCAACAAGGTCTCCAGACTGGTTGAAGTAACATGTGACGTAGTATTCGATAAAACTAATGGCTTCCAAATGGAGCAAGTTGATAAGTGTGTGCTAGATCAAGAAGAAGCCCCATGTCAAGCATTGAGTAGAATGGCACTTGGTGATATTTGACCTCAAGAACAATCACAAGAATCAAGTTCTCAAGATGAACCTCAATAGGAGAGTTATGATCAAGGGGGAGCCCATGCACAAAATCAAGATCATGATGATCAACAAGATGATCAAAGCATTAATCACGGCAACGATCCAGGGGGAGCCGAAGAAGATGATGATTATGAGAACACAACACCACAAGTGCCACATCCAAGAGTACACCAAAGCGTACAAAGAGATCACCCCGTCGACAACATAATTGGTGATATCCAAAAGGGAGTGACAACTCGATCTCGTATAAATAATTTTTGTGAATACAATTCCTTTGTATGCTCTTTAGAACCATACAAGGTTGAAGATGCACTAAAAGATCCGAAATGGGTGATGGCAATGCAAGAAGAATTGAACAACTTCAAGAGGAACGAAGTATGGGAACTTGTTGAAAGACAAAAGTCCAACATCGTCGGCACTAAATGGGCCTTTCGCAACAAGCAAGACGAATATGGAGTGGTAACAAGAAACAAGGCACGACTTGTGGCTAAAGGTTACTCACAAGTCAAAGGTTTGGATTTCGACGAGACTTTTGCTCCCGTAGCTTGGATTGAATCAATTCGTATATTACTTGCATATGCTACTCACCATGATTTCAAGCTGTATCAAATGGACGTCAAAAGCGCCTTCCTCAATGGACCTATCAAGGAGTAGGTGTACGTGGAGCAACCCCCTGGGTTTGAAGATCAAGAGTACCCCGACCATGTGTTCAAACTGCGTAAGGCTCTCTATGGCCTCAAACAAGCTCCTAGAGCTTGGTATGAGTGCCTTAGAGATTTTCCAATTGAAAATGGCTTTAAAATTGGTAAATCTGATTACACCCTATTTACCAAGCACTTTAATGATGATTTATTTATTTGTCAAATCTATGTTGATGATCTTATATTCGGTTCAACTAACAAATCTTTTTGTCAAGAGTTTAGTAAAATCATGATAGGTAGATTCGAGATGTCCATGATGGAAGAATTGAGATACTTTATTGGATTCCAAGTGAAACAACTAAAGGAAGGAACATTCATAAGCCAAACAAAGTACACCCAAGATATTCTCAAGAAATTTGGCATGGACAAAGCGAAGTCCATAAAGACTCCCATGGAAACAAATGGACATTTAGACCTTAATGAAGATGGACCTAACGTGGATCAAAATGTATACCATTCCATGATTGACTCTCTACTTTATCTTTGTGCATTTAGGCCTGATATTATGTTGAGTGTTTGTATGTGTGCAAGGTTTTAAGCCAATTCTAAGGAATGTCATTCGATAGCCGTAAAGAGAATCTTGCGATATTTAGTCCATACACCCAACCTAGGCCTTTGGTATCCTAAAGGTTCAATGCTCAATCTCATTGGATGCTCCGATGCGGATTATACCGTATGCAAAGTGGATAGAAAAAGTACCTCCGGGACTTGTCAATTCTTGGGTAGGTCCCTAGTTTCTTGGTCCTCCAAGAAGCAAAACTCCATTGCCTTGTCCACAGCCGAAGTGCGACAAACTCTAAGGGATTATGGTTACAATATGAATTGTATTCCGCTCCTTTGTGACAATGAGAGTGCGATTAAGATTGCACATAACCCTATTGAGCACTCTAGGACCAAACATATTGATATCCGACATCATTTTTTAGAGACCATTCAATCAAAAGAGATATAACCATTTCCCATGTCAAAACTGAGAAACAACTAGCCGATATATTCACCAAGCCACTTGATGAAAAACACTTTTGTGAGCTTAGGAATGAACTAAATATACTTGACTCTTGGAACGTGGCTTGAAACACTACATACCTGCTTGAATCCTCAAAATCTTACTTTGCGAAAAACTATCCCTTATCTTTATTTTCTCTTGAAAACTATTTAAATTAGTGAATCTTGATGAATAATGACCATTGTCTAATTGTTGATTGCTTACTGGTCATTTTCATCAATATTATTTGTGAAAATAATGTCCTAGATCACTAGTAGATCAAATTCCCAATATTTCCCTGATTTCTACTCTTATCTGTCCAGTTGACCTGGACTAGTCCGCTCCCTCAGACTAGTCCGGAGAAATCTGCCATATCAGACTTGTCTAGTCCTCCACCGGACTAGTCCGTATGTCTAGGTTTAAAAGTCTATACACGTGCCAACCAGTTCCCTCTTACCCCCACAAGCACACTTTTGCTTCTCACTCCTCAAACCCTAGCCCCCAAGGTGATTTTTGACTTTGGTCAACGAAATCGAAGTCCTCTCCACGGAAAATCTTCTCCTTGACATGTGGATTCCTCTCTCCGGACTAATCCGGATCAAACTTTGTGTTTCGACTCAAATCTTCACTTTTTCGGTAAAATCCCTCTCAACTCAAGTTCTCATCTTTCCTATAATTTTGCTCAATTTTCCTGATTCCTAGGGCATACACTACCTTTCTCAATGCATTCCTAGTGTATCCCTCCATATTTAGCATTAATTTGTGCTAGATTTATTAAAAATGCGAAGTTAGGGTTCTTCAGCAGGTCCGGACTAGTCCGGTATCTGGTGCGGACAAGTCTGGTATTCTGGACAAGTCCGCACTCTAAAACCGGACAAGTCCGGTTACCTGTTAATTGAACCTCTAACTTCTTATTTCCACATAATCTACAATCCATCTCGTCAATCAATCCTTGATTTTCCTGTCAGGCACGATGTCATCAGCCTCCGAGGCCATGAAGAAGAAACATGACCACATTGCTCAACCCTCTTCTCCCGACGATTCTCTTCCTAAGAGGAGGAGAGTGGTTGGTAAGACAACACAGAGCAAAGACATTGTTGGAAGCTCTACGACTCCTAGAAGAAGTGTCGGCAAGTGCAAAGGACTTACTAGTGGTCCTATTGATCCATTGAAGAAGAAGGCCCCCATTCACCGCAACAGGCAGCCATCAAGTGATGACTTTACTGGAAAGGGGAGTGAACTGGGTGACAAGTTTAGAAAAATTCAAGTCTATGAGCAGCCAAAGCAATGTGCAGACCCAAGATTTTGGAGCAACTTCCATGCTGACTACTATGAGCATATATACATGAATATGAAGAATCCTTTTGTTGAGAGTCAGTGGCTCAACATTGATTACTTGCAATCCAAGAGATGCCAGGCCTATCATGAGGTACTAGAGGCATTAGAGAGGCATGGCTTGAAGGATCTTCTATCCTTTCAATATGACTGGAACAATGAGGTCATTACACAGTTCTACTCTACTCTTTACTTTGCCCGCGATGATGGGGATGAGATGACTTGGATAACACATGGATCCAGATACAGTGTCACCTATGAGGAATTTGCCAAGATACTTCACCTTGAACATACCTTGGATAATAAGCTTGTCATTCACAACTTGAAGCCTTTGGAGAAGAATGAGCTGGAATTCTTGTATGATACAAGAATGCCATATGTACCTCCTACTACCAAGTACTTGAAGCCGTTCTTTGCCGTGCTCAACATGATCTTGAGAAAAACCATAGCTCCAAAGGATGGAGATGCAGGGACAATCCAAGGGATCCTAAGGACATTGATGAAAGTAATAAGCAAGAAAAGGACCTTCAATGTCTTTGAATACATCTACAATGACATTGTGAATATCTCTATCACTCCAAATAGGTCCTGTGGCTATGCACCTTATGTCATGTACATGATTGAGAAGGTTACAGGACTTGAGTTTGTCAAAGATGTCTTTCACATGGGTCTCAAGCCCTAGAAGCCTATAGTCTATACTGTTCCCTCTGCTCATGAAGGCTCAAGGGGGTCGGAGGCTACACCTACTCCTGCTCCTCCACCCTCTAGAGAATCCTTCAGTGGTATGCTCAAGATGCTCTCCTCTATCTTTGGCTGCTGTCGCAAAAAGTCAAGCAACACAAGGAGAGTTTGGCCAGAAAGAGACATCAAAGATACATGAAGGCCAACATCAAAGCCATCTGTGAGAAGCTAGATATTGAGCCAGTTGGATCACCACAGATTTTGGAAGACTCTGAAGAAAACTTCACTGAGATGGCTCCACTCACTGAACAAGAGTTTAGGTCCTTTGGGCTTGCAGGGGTCTCCTCTCCTCCTCCTCAGCATGGTCATGAAGACAAAGATGAAGATAGGACCGAGAGTGAGGGAGAGAGCGGCGATGAGTGATTCCACTCAATTTTTCCCTTTTTGGTGCCTTGATGCCAAAGGGGGAGAGATTGAGATTAATCTTATTTGCTTTATCTTCTTGTAAACTGTAAAGGTCCCAAAAATGTGAATACAAAGAAACATGAGTTTGCACAAATGTTGGAGTCATGTGTATGAAAAAGGGGCTTAGTTGAAACTTTTTCCACAGATGATATCATAGGTGAGATTCTTCTAAACAAACATAGGGTTACTGCATGGATGGACCTCATGTGGATTAAAACCACAGAAGTGAAGAACTCAAGTGCCATGGGAGGGTTTAAAAATAAGAGTG
Organism: Neostapfia colusana; assembly: GCA_030760725.1. Lineage (NCBI taxonomy): Eukaryota > Viridiplantae > Streptophyta > Magnoliopsida > Poales > Poaceae > Neostapfia > Neostapfia colusana. The sequence goes on along the minus strand of JASWHV010000019.1, from coordinate 22,497,122 downwards.
TGAACTAAAGGTTAAACTCAAACTTCAAATGAGGGAAGGACACAATGGTAATTTAAAACTGTTGTGTTCAAACTCTTGTTTGCAACAGCTAACACAAGAATCAAAGTGCATATTTGGATTCCTTAGGTCCAAATTAATGGGAAGGCAAAGTTTCATTAATTTTTGAAAAAGTTTGCTGCCCATTTTTCCAAATGGAGTTAAATATGCAAGGGATTCAAAAAAATGTCACACCCGGTTTCTCCGAAGAACAACCGAGTGAATATCACATGTATGCCAGGATCATTTTCTCATACATGTGATGACAAATAGTGAAGCATCATTTATTACAAGCCAGCTGTCGAATATAAATATGTCTTACAACGCATACGTCTCGATGGACGATAATAAGTTCATAACATGTAAATAAAATAGCAGCGGAATATTATTCTTGTGGGCTCCCTCACAGGCGTTGCCCGGGGGACTCCATGAACCTAGAATCCTTCTTCGGGTCCGAAGTCTTGGTCATTGAACACCACATCATCCCCTTGACCTGAGCAGCAATTTAAACCAACAAATATGCAAGGTTGAGTACCGTTGGTACTCAGCAAGTGTGGGAAAGTTATGTCATGCATGGCTAGAGCAAGGATAGGTTGAACTCATGGTTAAAGCACTACGCAATTATTACCTACCACCTTAGCTTATTAAGCACCTACATTACTACACAGGGAAAAATGGTCCCAATCTCCCATCCCATCAATATAATCAAATAACCACATTTCCAATGTTAAGCTCCCCGCTTAACATCCACAACTTCCAAAGTCATCATCCTCTAATCATGAATAAGTCCAAGCTGCTCTTGACCGTGAGCACGGCTGTCATGACAGTTTTGACTCTACAGAGTTTGCACCACTGTACCCACATGTAGTGATTTCATCCCCCGTTGCCGGGTGGACTAAAAGAACCTCCATTATGCCAGTGGCCACGAACCACATTCACACTTCCCAGGTGTGTAGTCAGGAGATCACTACGAAGCCTTTACAAAGGGATTCCCGACGAGCGTGGGCCCACTGAGGTTTCACCCCTAACAGCATACAAGAGGCTCCAATTCCGCTGCAGTGGCCCCCTCTTGAGCCTTGCGGTTCATATGGTAGTCCAGCTGACACCTATTCCCCGCACAATCCAACACACCCATACTACGCCGGGGATACACCTAATTAATTGGCCAAGCTGCCCCATCTCAGCATGTGGTTGGCACGGTAAAGCCAGGTTACATGCTCCATGAACCGGTCCTTAGGATCCAGGCAAGTACTAAACACAAACCCGAGTCTCGTGCACCCAGCACCAACCAAATCATCCAACTTGCCTTGATCCCTACCTCTACATAACTCATAACATCTCATTCAAGAGTATGGTAAATAAACTGATGATCTCATATCCCAATTATCCCATTCTAAGCATGGTTAAGCACAAGTAATATGAGTGAATGACATAATAAAACAAATCCCAACCCAAGCTACAAGGAAGCAAGATAATGCAATTCTAGGGAAACATCCTAGCATGGGTTTCATATTTCAATGGACAATGCAAATAATTCTATCTACACATCCTAGGATAGGATCAAAGTGGTCAAGGACACTTGCCTTCTTCCTGCTGCTCTGAGAATGGAAAGTCTTGGTCTTGGAAGGGGAGAACTTGCTCTGGGGCAGGTTCTACTCATGCCAATACACATAGCAAAAGAAAACAACAATCCATAAGACATAGTTCACACTTTCACTCCACACATACATACATATGATAGTCATTCACATTTCTAAGTGTTATGGTTACTCTAGATGTGTTGATTTTTAGCCTACATGCACTTTTAAACATATGTATATAATTTCTAACTTTTGTATTCAGATTTCTGTTTGCACACTATATATGAATTTCCAATTTAAACAAATTCTTTAACACAGTCTTTAGCTACCAAGTTTGCATGGAAGGTAATTTCCTACTTCAAATGGGTTTTCAGATCTTCTACCAATCCTAAACTGAAGTCTTTGGATTTGGAGACTTCATTTATCATTTTCTAGTCATGCACACCTATTTTCCTATATTTTCCAGATTTATTTTCTATGACTAAAAGTAAATTTTAATATTAAATAGTAGGCATATCATCTAAATAGAATAGGTTCTGATCTAAAATATTAAATAATATATTTTGGAACTTCTCCGCTGATATGAACTAATTTAAATTTATTTTACAAATTTTCAGAATTATTTCCTAACCTAAAAATGTGTCCCTATAACTAATTAAATGTGAACAATCAATTAAACAGATTCATTTCAGCTTAAAATCTACTTTTAACTCATTCTAAAGTTTTCCAAGTGCTAGGAGAGTTTAAATTTGAATTTACAATGTGTTTGTCTCACCTTTTAAATTTTAAATCCTAATCACATATTCAAATTCCTAAATTTAATATCATATAGGGTTAAAAAGGTAAACTCACCCCACTGCAGGGTCTATTATATTATTTCATAAATTTCCAGGGGTCTAGTTACACATAACAGAGGGGTTTTGCTAATTTTTATTAAGTCCAGGGGCTAAAACTAATTTTTAATTGAATTTACATGAATTTCTGAAGTTCCAGGGGCTAGATCAGAAGTTTCCGGGGCTAGCTCGTATTTTCCGAGATCCCCAGGGGTAGCGCGTAAGAATCCCGGCCTTTATACTGCGGGGCTAATGTGGACCGTCCGATTTAAAGTGGACGACTCAGATTAGATCATCGAACCGGTACGCGCGGGTTTTAATTCTACCGTGCGATTTAAAATAGACGACGCATAAGTGGCCACGTCGCTCTGACCGTGCGCGGGCGGCGCTGCCCGGCAGCACGCGGCGGCAGGAGGCGGCGATCTCGCCGGAAAACTTCAGATATTCGTCTATTCTTCCAAAAAATGGGATTTCATGGCATAGATCGGTAGAGGGGAGGTCGGGGATCTCACCTCGGGGTTTTTCTTGAGCTTGGATGTCCTGGAAGGCGGTCGGCGTCGAGGTCCGAGGTGGAACCGCTGCGGTGCTCGTCGGAGCTGTGCCCAGAGCGCAAACCACCGAGTTTTCTGCACCTGCGTGATTCCCCGGAGGCGGTGGAACACGATCGGCGCGTTAGATCGGAAAATCCAAGCAGAGATCGAGAGAAATCGGTGATCGGAGCTTCGGTTCACACCGGGAGGAAAAACAGCCGATCGTGGGGAAAAAACGGGGCAATGCCAGCGTTTTTATAGACGAGGGAGGGTGGCGTGTTTGTTTAGATCGAGCCGGAGTCGTCCGGGACCGGGAGTCGGGCTGGGGACGCGAAATTCCGGAGTCGGTTGCGATCGGCCGCGCGCGGAAGAGTCCGTCTGTTGGCGCGAGCGGGAGGTGAGGGATGACACGCGGGCCCCGCGTGTCAGTGAGAGGGAGAGGGGAGCACGCGGCTGCGGGCTGGCGCGGGGGCGGGTGGGCCGGCTGGTGGGTTTCGGCCCACTGGCCGGGGTTTTGTTTTTTTCTTTTTCTTTTCAGTTTTGAGTTGAATTTGAATTTCTGCACCACATGCAATACGTCCAAAATTTTTTAAATTCCCCTCTTAACAGGTTTTGGGGTGTTACAAAAAACATTTGAATTTGGATGGAATTTGTCCAAACTATTCCAAATGAGCTCAGTTTCCAACTTTCAAACATTTGGGTTGGATAATTGTCAAATTTGGAGATCTTTTGAGGAGAAGTGGTATTGACTAGTGGGGCCCACATGTCATTGGGAAAATGAGTGTACAAAAGATCTTCAGTTCAGGCAGTGCACGGTCGCTGTTTTTTTTCTCCTCCCCTCGAAGTCACCGCGCCACCGAGACAGCCTCGGGTTTTCTCACCGTGCGACACAGGTGCAAGCCGACGCCACCTCTCCCATGCAACCTCTGCGCTGGCGAGCTATTTTCTCCCCTCCTTATCACCGCAGCTCGCGCGTCGTCCTCTGTTCCCACTCTCGCGCGCACAACAGAAACCTGCCGGTGCCGCTTCCCGTTCTGCCTGTTGCAAACTGGCGTCGCCCCTCCACTGCGCGAGTGATCCATGGCAAAAGTGAGCGCCAACACGTGCGCTAGCTACCCACCTCGCTACTCCGCGGTGTTGTCGCGTCGTTTGATCACAATTTGACGAATTCCGCCGAGCACCAAGGCTCACCAGCGGGAAATCGAAGTGGTCTCACGTGGACAGCCCTACCGAAAGCTTCTCAGGCCCGAGCTAGAGCACCCTCGGATGCGCTAGGACCCCCTGATGCTCGTCCCCGAAGATCAAGCCATGAGATGATCTACCAGGCTCGAATTTGAGAAAAGTTCGCCGGCCGGCACCATCCGACCTTCCGGTACGGTAATAACAAATTCGATCTTCTTTCTCGTTCTTATGTCGTGAAACCTTGCACACAGGACTGCCACTAGTCGGCGATCAGTAGCCCTTCACAACCCTAGTTGGAAAAACGTACGTAGACCGCATAATTCCCAGAAGTTCCGAGCTCAAACGCGGAGGAGGTCTCGGGTGCACGGTGAGACACCATTAGCCACCGGTCCCGAGCAGTTTTGAGGCTAGGTCGAGCATCCCCATGCTCCACTGGTGCTGTAGCGCCATTCCACCAATGTCTTGGCGGGCTAGATTGGCCGGGCGACGTCGCCGAACTTATACAGAGCCGCCGCACCATGCCGGCTAGGTTAGAGCCACCGCCAGCTAGGGGAGAGGGTTCTGTCATGTTCAGCACCTGAGTTTAGGCACTAGTAGCGAGGGAAGACTTGGGAGCTGGCCGGACGACAAGGTTCGGCTCAGTTCCGGCGAGCCCGGCGGCGTGCGGGCGCGGGTGGCCGGAGGTGGAAGACGACCCGTCGGGTCCCGCATGTCAGCGACAGTGATTCAATTTTTCTGATCGGCTGTGGTGCTGGGATCACTTGTGGCCACGCGGGAAATTTCCAGTAGCCCCGTGTGGCTGGCCTCGGCGAGTGACACCTATCCCCTGGACCCACAGTCAGCATTTGAACATTTTAGGATTTTTAGATTTCAGTTCAAAGTTTAAATAGCTACAACTTTGGGTAGGAGAATCCAAAAATTGTGAAACAAATTTTGTTGGATTCCTCTAACAGAGGCCTATCCAAATATGAAACCCAATTGGTATGAAACCCATTATTTAATTCTGGAAAATTCTTTAATGCTTTTCAGCAAAAGAATTTTAGAGGGAGTTTGGTTAATCCAAAAATCCTCAAATTTCGTCATAATAGTCTTTAGGGTGTTAGTGAAACCCTGTAAAAGTTTCAGCTCAATTGGAGTTTATTTGTTCAGGGCAATTCAGATTTGAAGATGCTGTGTTCAATTGAATACAGAAACATTTTCAGAGAATTTCCAAAACATGGAAATTCAGTTCTGGGCAGATCTTAGCTCCAAAAATGCTAGGAAAGTTCATACAAACTCTATGAGCTATAATGGAAATTGTAGTTCACTAAGTTTGGCATGAACATGGGTGTGATCTCAGAATTAATTCTTCTTTGCTTAATGGCTTAGAAAATTATTCTGAACAAACCACTCAATGAAAAGTGCTAATTTTTGGTCCAGAGGGTTTTCTTGTGACAAGGAACTCACATGAATAGTCTCAGCTCCATTGGAGCTCTGGATCACCCCTATTCTGTTTAACCACTTAAGGTGATCAATATAGAAGAGGGGGGAAGACCACTTAGCACTTAGTTATGTGCTTAGATCCAAACCCAAACCACTAGCACCAGTGTCATTTTAAATTCTTAAACAGAGTTCCAGTTTCTAAAACTTGTTATTAGAACTTGTAGCAAAGTCTTTACAACTAAACAATTGTGCATATTCATTACGTGTAGTATCTTCGTGGAGGAGGAGAAGTCATCGGAATAGAGATCAAGGAAGGAGGAAAGCAGTTGATCAAGCACCAAGTGGCCTTCACTAACTGAACTGCATATATATAAGTCACCTGCAAAACAAAGGCAAGCCCCGGTTTGCATAAAAACTTACAAGTTTTTATTTGTATTCACTTTATACGTTTAGCATTTTATTTAGTGCATTAAGTCTAGGTGGTATGAAACTCCGAATGCATGACCCAGAAAACCCTGAAGGATAACGTAGAGTAGATTTTATCAATTGATTATAACTGCTGATCTCAAGTCAACAAAAGTGGATTAAAAGAAGCAAAACTCGAGTGGGCAGTTTCCTACTCGTGAACCGGGTTTAAGGGGGATCAATCGGAAGAGTTGGGAATTGATCCTCATAGTTGGGGATGGAGACCGGGCAGTGGATGGAAGGATCAAGGACGTGGTCCTGTGAATCTAGTCTATGTCTGAGTCGATTAAGGCCCGTTCTCGTGTGCGGCCCTGTAAGACAAGTTTGAGATGTGTACCGGATGCATACTGGCAATATGGGACCCATGAAACCGATGTACACATGTTAAACTGGGTGTCGAGGCATACCTCACCGTCTGATGCCGATGCTGAAAGGATAGAGAAGTCGGCTCTACGAGGGTTTGCCTTAGAGAGGCTTAATCCCAGTTGGTGGGACCGGTTCGACACTTGGGTGTCGTGTGAAAGGTTGCCATGTACGACGTCAGTGATGGTTGCTGTGTGCAACGTTGAGTACGGGCGTACGTGTCGTGTCAGCCAGGTGTTTTTGATTGCAATCACCGTCGCTCACGGTAGTGAGCATACATGTACACTGAGTCATGACGTAGTAATAAACCGGGAAACGTTTAATATGCTTCGTGAGTAATCCTCATAATGGAGATGAGGAACGATCAACACTTCACTAAATTTAATTCCCACCTTGGGCTAGTAGCGTCGAGGCAAAGCGTTTCTTGTTTGATTGTGGAGTCTCGACGTTGATGGCGCAAGGTCAGTATGAGTCTAGGATAGCTCACTAAAGTTACTTTCACCTCGGGCAAGTGACATCGAGATGAAGCGTTTCTTGTTTGATTGTGGAGTCTCGATGTAAGTTGCGCGAGGGCTATAAAAGTTGCTTAAAACTTGAAGTAAGGACTCTCCTTTAGCTCAAGTTCATTGTTTGTGCAACCTTCTATAATCAGCCTCCTATTTTTCATCATGTAGAGTTTCATGACTAGGGTGACGGGTCAGTCTTGCTGAGCTTCGTGCTCACAGATACTGCATAAGTTGTTTTGCAGGTAATAACAGTACGCTGATATGTACGGGTGTCCGATGAGACTCGGAGCTCTCCGAGTGGTGAACTCATGGCAACCCTGCCGCTGCTATTGTGATATTGTTGCTAGCGAGAAGGGTCCGCGGGCTGGACACCTTCTCTGTTGCTTAGCATAGGTATGAGACGTGAGTTGTAATAGTCTTCCGCTATAGCATATTTTTGAGAAGTATTTGTAAAATCAACACTTTGTAAGCTTCCGCTTGTTTTATGTAATATGATGCTTTATTATGTGTGCTGTTGGGTGCCGCATCGCACGACACCATCCAATGCGATTCCCGGGCGAGGTGCCCCGTCCCCGTGAGTGATCGGGACGGCGGGGTCCTCACAGCGTGGTATCAGAGCCGCATTGGTAATAGCACACAGAATAAGGATCGTATTCCGACAAAAACTTAGGATACGGTGAGGAAACGGTATTAGGCCCACATAAGGGCTATAGTAGTATAGTTACTTAAAGTGGCAGCACTAACATAATTGTTATATTTCTGAATTTTATTTACGTAACGACACACCTACGCTCAGGTAAGCATGGTATGGAACGTCACCGAAAGCGGTTCAATTTCGGTTAGCTCCCCTGACGAGGAAAGTGGTTCAGGGCTAGATCTCACAGCTTGGTGTGAGATGTTAATATGAAACTCTTGAACTCTTCATGTTCCTGAGTTCATATGAAACGCTGATCCCTAGCGTGCATTAGGCAAGTAAGTGGAGACCCCATCACGTGGTCAGTAATGCGAGAGTGTGTTCGTCTGGAAATAGCCCAGGAGGACATACACAACGCTTGCCATCGGCGTGCCCTGCAGGGCAGTAGGTGGTATCTGTTGGGTTGATAACATTCCCAACCGTGACGACCCGTTCATGACATACTCGGGTTCCCTGTCGTGTGGTGTTGAAACACGATCACGTACCTTGAGACGTGACTTAACTCAAGGACGGCCGTATGGCAATGATACGGGCGTTTGTATTTATTTTCAAATATGGAACTGCCTGAAATGAAACAACCATTGAGTGCACCACTATTGAGTGTTCTTCTGCAGGTACTAACCACGTAAGTATCCCGTGTAGTACACGTTTGCGAGTGACCGTCTTAGTGCCACTGATTAAACAGATATGCCGGTATAAGCCGATTTAGGATTTTCTTTGGTGAGGCTACGTAGTACCGACACGCTTCTTACGGTGCATCGACACCGTACTACACTTAATAACTCCATACCCATGAAGAAATAATTCATGAACTAACTTTCAACTAAAAAAATGGAAGTTTGAAACAAGTATTAGTTACTGAACTCTTATTTTGAGCTAAGATTCAAATGAGAGAAGGTTTAGGTTTCAAGGATTTCAAAAACAGAGTGCTCTGTTTCTGGCAGCAATTTTTGCTGGATTTTAACAAAGCATAACTCTGAGTATCTTTAACCAATTAAGGTGTATGATGCAGTTCTGGAAATATTTTCAAGTGCTCTACAACTTTCTTGTAGACCTCCAGAGCAAAATCACACGATAAGTTGGTGAAAAGTCCAGATGAAGGCAAACTGTTCAGAACCAGGACAGCAGAAAAACCTCTCTGGACCTTTCTGTTTTTAAGCCATAACTTCCTCTAGAAAAATCCTTAAGGATCCTGTGATACACCGTTGGAAAGTTTATGAGATATGCAACATTGTTGTAGTTCAAAGGTTGTTCAGATTCTTGTTGTATTTTCATATACAACTGAGATAAAGTCAGCCACATACAAAGAAGATGCTGGCAAATTTTATCTAGAAAGTCTGTCAACTTTGTGAAATCATAACTGTTGATCCAGAAGTGATATGGAGGCATTGGGATACTCATTGGAAAGATATTGAAGTTAACTTTAACTTTAGTATTCAACATGAGTTCTAAAAATGCTTTTAACTGGATCGAAATCTGGTTTGTTTAAGACCGGTCAATCTGTTTTTAAATCCTTGCTGTTAGATACATCAGTTTGCGCTTAAATCATTCTGCTTACATGTTAAGATTTCATTATCAGTGTTGCACTACTTTGTTTATGGAGTAAATCAAGTGATAGTGTTGAACTGATAATGAACTCGTGCAATTGCAGAATGGTGCGAACTCGTTCCATGAGTGAGTTGGGTGGTTCCAGTGGTGGTGGTGGTGATAACTCTCCACAGCGGGAGCGGCGAGCTTCGCAACCACAGCCGCCACCAGGAACTTCACCTACAGTTACAATGGCGGACATTCTGGCCGCCATGACGGGTGCAAGCGATGAGCGAACCGACTTGCTCCGCACCCTGGTGACGAATACATCCCGTCAAGGGGGATGTCAAGACGAAGACTTGCGCCAACCTCAAATGAATTCCTATGTTGAGTTCTTGGCAACTCAACCACCGGTTTTCGTTGAAGCTGAGGATCCTCTGGTGGCGTATAGCTGGATCCATCCCATTGAGTCTAAGTTCGGCTTGCTCCAATGCACCAAACAGCAGAAGGTTTTATACGCGGTGCAACAACTTCACGGGTCCACCAGTGCATGGTGGGCAAATCAACTCGCCTCCTTACCAGCTGGACATGAGTGTACATGGGCAGAATTCCGGAAGGCATTTCTCGCGTATCATGTTCCGTCCGGAAAAATTCAGTGGAAACTCGAGGAGTTTCTGGCCTTAAAACAAGGAGGGAGGGATGCATACAAGCATTCGCGAGTGTTCAACAAGATGGCACAGTATGCGCCGCAACATGTGAACACCGAAGCACAAAAGTGCGAGTGGTTTTTCCGCAGCCTCAATCCCAAGCTAAAGGAGAGACTCGTTTTAGCTGATCGAAAGAACTTCAACGAATTGATGAGTGCTGCCATCATGGTTGAAGATGCTCAGCGGGAATTTCAGGCTGAGAAAAGAAAGAACCATATACCACCGGAGAGTAGCAGTAGTGCTCCGCAGAAATACAGGGTGGTAGACAGTACCTTGAACTGTCAGCTGATGCAGCCGGCTCGACGACTCCAGCAACATTCGGGTCATTCAGCTCAATACTCTGAAGTCGGACAGCTGCAACAACGGTATATGCAGCCACACTATTCTGTTCCTCAAGTGTTTTTGCCGCAGCAGAATACAACTAGTGTCCGTACTCCGAGCAACCTTGAACCGGCTGAGAAACCGTGCTTCACGTGCGGTTATTTGGGTCACATCAGCAGGAAGTGTCCAGAAAGGATACACCACAGAGAAACTACACCGCAGCAGGGTATAAATCAACCCCGTGCTCAGCTTCAAGGAACAGCACCAAAATCCGGGTGCATTTATCATACAGCTCTAGAGGATGTGCCAGATGGGGCACCTGTGCTAGCGGGAATGTTCACCCTCAATGAACTGCCCGTGTTAATATTATTTGACTCTGGAGCTACACACAATTTCATAAGCAGGTTGTTTGTGTGCAAAGCTGAGCTCTCCACCTCTACACCGAAGGATCACTACCTTATCCGCTCACCAGGTGGAAATATAGCTGCTAATGAAGTAGTGATCAAAGCACCCTTGTGCTTAGGTGGAAACTTATACCCCACAACCCTCATTGTGTTAGAAGGGCAGAAGATCGACGTGATTTTAGGAATGGCGTGGATGAACTACCACGGGGCTGTTCTTGACATTGGTCCACGGATTGTTAGTTTGGACTCTCCAATCTACAGTCTCCAAACACTCATACTTGAAGCCGTGGATTCTAAAAATCCAGTGGTGTACCACAGTGTAACCATGAAACTGGAGGATATTCCAGTGGTCCGTGAGTACCCAGATGTGTTTTCCGATGATCTTCCAGGGATGCCGCCTGAGAGGGATGTGGTATTCAAGATCGAGTTAGCACCGGGAACCACACAAATATCTCGGAGGCCGTACAAAATGTCTCCGAAGGAATTAGCTGAACTGAAAGAACAGTTAAAGGACTTAATGGACAAAGGGTTCATCCGACCAAGCTCATCGCCATGGGGCTGTTCAGCCCTCTTTGTGAAGAAAAAGGATGAGTCACTTCGGTTATGTGTGGATTATCGGCCGCTGAATGCAGTGACGATCAAAAATAAATATCCATTGCCGCGGATCGATATATTATTTGATCAGTTGGTGGGTGCCAAGGTATTCTCCAAGATGGACTTACGGTCCGGCTATCATCAGATAAAGATCAGAGCGGAGGATATACCGAAGACGGCCTTCTCGACTAGATACGGGCTCTATGAGTATCTAGTCATGTCTTTCGGGCTAACAAATGCACCCGCGCACTTCATGTATCTCATGAATTCTGTATTCATGCCAGAGTTGGATCAGTTCGTCGTGGTTTTCATCGACGGCATTCTCGTATACTCTGAATCGGAGGAGGAGCACACCAAACATCTTCATATTGTGCTCCAACGGTTACGGGAACATAAGCTGTATGCCAAATTCAGCAAGTGTGAATTTTGGATCAGCAAGGTACCATTTTTAGGCCACATTATTTCAGCGTAGGGTGTGGCCGTGGATCCAACCAAAATTGAGCAAGTCTTGAAGTGGGAGTCTCCAACACCGGTTCATCAAATCCGCAGTTTTCTAGGACTAGCGGGTTATTACCGGAGATTTATTCCCAGCTTCTCGAAGGTGGCTAAACCAATGACAGAATTATTGAAGAAGAGCAGCAAGTATGTGTGGACAGAGGCCTGTGAAGAGGCATTTCAAACCTTAAAGAAACATCTCACAACGGCACCGGTGTTAGCTCAACCGGATACAACAAGGCCATTTGATGTTTATTGTGATGCCTCAGGCACTGGACTTGGCTGCGTCTTAATGCAAGATAGGCGCGTAATCGCGTATGGGTCTCGTCAACTCCGCAACCACGAGCAGCACTACCCCACTCACGACCTAGAACTTGCTGCGGTGGTGCTTGCGTTGAAGATGTGGAGGCACTACTTACTCGGGAATTTAGTGCACCTCTACACCGACCATAAGAGCCTCAAATATATATTCACCCAGAAGGATATCAATATGAGGCAGCGGAGATGGCTGGAATTAATTAAAGACTATGAGCTCGAGATCCATTACCATCCGGGCAAACCTAACGTGGTGGCTGATGCACTCAGTCGTAAGTCCCACGTTAATAACTTGTCAGTTGTTCCGGAGGAGGAGGAAGAACCAATCTTACGGGTGATTCCATATGGGGCGTTGTATAATCTTGCTCTTGTGCCTACCATTAGAGAGGAGATTGTACAAGCCCAGAAGAGAGATAGAGGGATGTGGAATATACGAGCAAGGATTAAAGAGGATAAGATGAAATGTTTCCGGGAAGATGATCAAGGCGTGTTATGGTTTAACGACCGTATCGTGGTACCCCGGAACCTGAAGCTAAGGAAGAAGATCTTGGACGAAGCTCATATGTCCAAGTACGCGATACATCCAGGAAGCAATAAGATATATCAAGATCTTAAAACAAAATTTTGGTGGACTCGGATGAAGCGAGAAATTGCCAAATATGTATCTGAATGTGATACATGTTGGTGAGTCAAGGCTGAAAGCGGGGATGCTGCAACCATTAAGCATCCCGGCATGGAAGTGGGAGGACATCAGCATGGACTTTATCGTCGGACTACCTCTCACGTCTAGAAAGCATGATTCCATTTGGGTGGTTGTTGATCGCTTAACAAAATCAGCCCACTTCATCCCAGTAAATATGGGAGTCCAGACTAAGCAATATGCAGAGTTATATCTCTCCAGAATTGTATGCTTACATGGAGTCCCCAAGACCATCATATCGGACAGAGGTTCAATATTTGTTGCTCGTTTCTGGGAGCAACTACATGAATCTCTGGGAATAAAGTTAATCAGAAGCTCGGCATACCATCCTTAGACCGACGGGCAAACAGAGAGGGTGAATCAAATTTTAGAAGATATGCTGAGGGCATGTGCCATAGATCATGGAAAGAACTGGGATAACCATTTGCCATTAGCAGAGTTCTCCTACAATAATGGTTACCAATACAGTATTAAAATGGCACCATACGAAGCACTTTATGGCAGGAAGTGCCGCACACCACTCAATTGGTGTGAATCTGGCGAGTGGGTGATTTTCGGCATTGATCTTGTAAAGGATGCCGAAGAGCGGGTCCAGCTGATTCAAGAAAACCTCAGGGCCGCTCAGTCACGCGAGAAGAGCTATGCGGACCAGCGACGCCGACTCTTGTGTTTTGAAGTCGGAGATCACGTCTATCTCTGAGTATCCCTGATGAAGGGAATTCATCGATTCGGGGTCAAGGGAAAGATAGCTCCTCGCTTTGTGGGTCCGTTCCTTATTACAGAACGGTGTGGACCAGTGGCCTACCGTGTGGAGCTACCGCCATCCTTATCGGGCATCCACGACATCTTCCATGTCTCACACTTGAGAAAGTGTTTGAAGAAGTCGACGGACATCCTTTCGGAAGACATGGAGATATTGCAACCGGATCTCACCTACGCCGAGTAGCCCATCAAGATTATCGATGAGAAGAGCCGGATCACTCGAAATCGGACTTTGAAATTTTACAAAGTCCTGTGGAGTAATCACACACCGGAAGAAGCGACTTGGGAGAGTGAAGATTACATCCACAAGAACTATCCGGAACTTTTGTCATAATTGTTGTAATTACCTTCCGCCTCATCTTTCTTTTGTAATCTCGGGACGAGATTCTTTTAAGGGGGGAGGATTGTAAAGGTCCCAAAAATGTGAATACAAAGAAACATGATTTTGCACAAATGTTGGAGTCATGTGTATGAAAAAGGGGCTTAGTTGAAACTTTTTCCACAGATGATATCATAGGTGAGATTCTTCTAAACAAACTTAGGGTTACTGCATGGATGGACCTCTTGTAGATTAAAACCAAAGAAGTGAAGAACTCAAGTGCAATGGGAGGGTTTAAAAATAAGAGTGTGAACTAAAGGTTAAACTCAAACTTCAAATGAGGGAAGGACACAATGGTAATTTAAAACTGTTGTGTTCAAACTCTTGTTTGCAGCAGCTAACATAAGAATCAAAGTGCATATTTGGATTCCTTAGGTCCAAATTAATGGGAAGGCAAAGTTTCATTAATTTTTGAAAAAGTTTGCTGCCCATTTTCCAAATGGAGTTAAATGTGCAAGGGATTCAAATAAACATTTGAATTTGGATGGAATTTGTCCAAACTATTCCAAATGAGCTCAGTTTCCAACTTTCAAACATTTGGGTTGGATAATTGTCAAACTTTGGAGATCTTTTGAGGAGAAGTGGTACTGACTAGTGGGGCCCACATGTCATTGGGGAAATGAGTGTGCAAAAGATCTTCAGTTCAGGCAGTGCGCGGTCGCTGTTTTTTTCTCCTCCCTGCGAAGTCACCGCGCAACCAAGACAGCCTCAGGTTTTCTCACCGTGCGACACAGGGGCAAGCCGACGCCACCTCTCCCTCGCGACCTCTGCGCTGGGGAGCTGGTTTCTCCCCTCCTTATCACCGCAGCTCGCGCGTCGTCCTCTGTTCCCACTCTCGCGCGCACAACAGAAACCTGTCGGTGCCGCTTCCCGTTCTGCCTGTTGCAAACCGGCGTCGCCCCTCCACTGCACGAGTGATCCACGGCAAAAGTGAACGCCAACGCGTGCGCTAGCTACCCACCTCGCTACTCCGCGGTGTTGTCGCGTCGTTTGATCACAATTTGACGAATTCCGCCGAGCACCGAGGCTCACCAGCGGGAAACCGAAGTGGTCTCACGTGGAGAGCCCTACCGAAAGCTTCTCAGGCCCGAGCTAGAGCACCCTCGGATGCGCTAGGACCCCCTGATGCTCGTCCCCAAAGCTCAAGCCATGAGATGATCTACCGGGCTCGAATTTGAGAAAAGTTCGCCGGCGGGCACCATCCGACCTTCCGGTACGGTAATAACAAATTCGATCTTCTTTCTCGTTCTTAGGTCGTGAAACCTTGCACACAGGACCGCCACTAGTCGGCGATCAGTAGCCCTTCACAACCCTAGTTGGAAAAACGTACGTAGACCGCATAATTCCCAGAAGTTCCGAGCTCAAACACGGAGGAGGTCTCGGGTGCACGGTGAGACACCATTAGCCGCCGGTCCCGAGCAGTTTTGAGGCTAGGTCGAGCATCCCCATGCTCCACTGGTGCTGTAGCGCCATTCCACCAATGTCTTGGCGGGCTAGATTGGCCGGGCGACGTCGCCGAACTTATACAGAGCCGCCGCACCGTGGCCGGCTAGGTTAGAGCCACCGCCAGCCAGGGGAGAGGGTTCCATCGTGTTCAGCACCTGAGTTTAGGCCCTAACGGCGAGGGAAGACTTGGGAGCTGGCTGGACGACAAGGTTCGGCTCAGTTCCGGCGAGCCCGGCGGCGCGCGGACGCGGGTGGCCGGAGGTGGAAGATGACCCGTTGGGTCCCGCATGTCAGCGACAGTGATTCAATTTTTCTGATCGGCTGTGGCACTGGGATCTCTAGTGGCCGCACGGGAAATGTCCAGTAGCCCCGTGTGGCTGGCCTCGGCGAGTGACACCTGTCCCCTGGACCCACAGCCAGCATTTGAACATTTTAGGATTTTTAGATTTCAGTTCAAAGTTTAAACAGCTACAACTTTGGGTAGGAGAATCCAAAAATTGTGAAACAAATTTTGTTGGATTCCTCTAACAGAGAACTATCCAAATATGAAACCCAATTGGTATGAAACCCATTATTTAATTCTGGAAAATTCTTTAATACTTTTCAGCAAAATAATTTTAGAGGGAGTTTGGTTAATCCAAAAATCCTCAAATTTCGCCAGAATAGTTTTTAGGGTGTTAGTGAAACCCTGTAAAAGTTTCAGCTCAATTGGAGTTTATTTGTTCAGGGCAATTCAGATTTGAAGATGCTGTGTTCAATTGAATACAGAAACATTTTCAGAGAATTTCCAAAACTTGGAAATTCAGTTCTGGGCAGATCTTAGCTCCAAATATGCTAGGAAAATTCATGCAAACTCTATGAGATATAATGGAAATTTTAGTTCACTAAGTTTGGCATGAACATGGGGGTGATCTCAGAATTAATTCTTCTTTGCTTAATGGCTTAGAAAATTATTCTGAACAAACCGCTCAATGAAAAGTGCTAATTTTTGGTCCAGAGGGTTTTCTTGTGACAAGGAACTCACATGAATATTCTCAGCTCCATTGGAGCTCTGGATCACCCCTATTCTGTTTAACAACTTAAGGTGATCAATATAGAAGAGGGGGGAAGACCACTTAGCACTTAGTTATGTGCTTAGATCCAAACCCAAACCACTAGCACCAGTGTCATTTTAAATTATTAAACAGAGTTCCAGTTTCTAAAACCTTGTTATTAGAACTTGTAGCAAAGTCTTTACAACTAAACAATTGTGCATATTCATTACGTGTAGTATCTTCGTGGAGGAGGAGAAGTCATCGAAATAGAGATCAAGGAAGGAGGAAAGCAGTTGATCAAGCACCAAGTGGTCTTAACTAACTGAACTGCATATATATATATAAGTCACCTGCAAAACAAAGGCAAGCCCCGGTTTGCATAAAAACTTACAAGTTTTTATTTGTATTCACTTTATACATTTAGCATTTTATTTAGTGCATTAAGTCTAGGTGGTATAAACTCCAAATGCATGACCCAGAAAACCCTGAAGGATAACGTAGAGTAGATTTTATCAATTGATTATAACTGCTGATCTCAAGTCAACAGAAGTGGATTAAAAGAAGTAAAACTCGAGTGGGCAGTTTCCTACTCGTGAACCGGGTTTAAGGGGATCAATCGGAAGAGTTGGGAATTGATCCTCATAGTTGGTGGGACCGGTTCGACACTTGGGTGTCGTGTGAAAGGTTGCCACGTACGATGTCAGTGATGGTTGCTGTGTGCAACGTCGAGTACGGGCGTACGTGTCGTGTCAGCCGGGTGTTTTTGATTGCAATCACCGTCGCTCGCGGTAGTGAGCATACTTGTACATTGAGTCGTGACGTAGTAATAAACCGGGAAACGTTTAATATGCTTCATGAGTAATCCTCATAATGGAGATGAGGAACGATCAACACTTCACTAAATTTAATTCCCACTTTGGGCTAGTAGCGTCGAGGCAAAGCGTTTCTTGTTTGATTGTGGAGTCTCAATGTTGATGGCGCAAGGTTAGTATGAGTCTAGGATAGCTCACTAAAGTTACTTTCACCTCGGGCAAGTGACATCGAGATGAAGCGTTTCTTGTTTGATTGTGGAGTCTCGATGTAAGTTACGCGAGGGCTATAAAAGTTGCTTAAAACTTGAAGTAAGGACTCTCCTTTAGCTCAAGTTCATTGTTTGTGCAACCTTCTATAATCAGCCCCCTATTTTTCATCATGTAGAGTTTCATGACTAGGGTGACGGGTCAGTCTTGCTGAGCTTCGTGCTCACAGATACTGCATAAGTTGTTTTGCAGGTAATAACAGTACGCTGATATGTACGGGTGTCCGATGAGACTCGGAGCTCTCCGGGTGATGAACTCATGGCAACCCCGCCGCTGCTATTGTGATATTGTTGCTAGTGAGAAGGGTCCGCGGGCTGGACACCTTCTCTGTTGCTTAGCATAGGTATGAGACGTGAGTTGTAATAGTCTTCCTCTGTAGCATATTTTTGAGAAGTATTTGTAAAATCAACACTTTGTAAGCTTCCGCTTGTTTTATGTAATATGATGCTTTATTATGTGTGCTGTTGGGTGCCGCATCGCACGACACCATCCAATGCGATTCCCGGGCAAGGTGCCCCGTCCCCGTGAGTGATCGGGACGGCGGGGTCCTCACATAAACCTTAAGGACTAGTGATCATGGACATGTATTTTAAGTTTCATGTACTTTTTATTTCAAACTCCATTAGATGTGTGATGCTTAATCGATATTGATGTGATGACTACCTTTATTTTTGATATGTTCTTATCTTCTTGAGGCATGTCACATTCTTTTTCACACACTCTTTAGGCATCCTACCATAAAGGGTGTATATATGTGAGAAGTTCCTGTTACTCATTTGTCATTCTCATATATGCACACTTTATGAAAATCAAATTTTATTATTAATTATGTAATCTCAGTTGGTTGTCATCAATCACCAAAAAGGGGGAGATTGAAAGTGCATCTAGGCATTCCCTTGTGGGTTTTGGACGATTGATGACAAACGAATTGAGATCCTAATGAACTTGTTGAGATGAATGCAGATTAACTCGTGTAAGGTTGGATTGGTGCACTCAAAAAGTGAAAAATGAAGTGATGAAGAAAAAGGAAAAGGACAAATCTATGAATCAAGCGCAATGTAAACTTACTTGTATAGGATGTGTGTGAGAGACACATCCCAAGAGCTCAAAATCTTTGCGTAGGGGTAAGGGCTTAAAACATATCCTAATCACTCACAACACGGTGCACCGGACTAGTCCGCTCAGAAACCGGGCTTGTCCGTTCAACTCTCTATTGCTTCACAACACGGTGCACCGGACTAGTCCGCTCAGAAACCGGACTAGTCCGTTCAACTCTCTGTTGCTTCACAAAACGGTGCACCGGACTAGTCCACTCAGAAACCGGACTAGTCTGTTCAACTCTCTGGAACCGACATTTACCTTGCACTGGACTAGTCCTCTCTTGGACCGGACTAGTCCGTTCAACTTACTGTAACCACTTTAAATTAGGGTTTCCACTGTACCGCATGCCACACGTGAACTGTACACGGTACACTGGACTAGTCCGGTGAACAGAGCGGACTAGTCTGGCCACCAGGACTTTTGGAAACTTTGTATAAATAGAGGTGCACGGCCACACATTGAAATAAGTCAAACCCTAGCACTGATGCACGCCCCAAGAGCACAAAAATACTTCTCTCCACTCATTTTCCTAAAAAGATCAAATCTTTGAGGATCAGAGATTGGATCAAGGAGAGAATCGTTTTTCTTGACATTGAGCTCTTGGTTTGTTTTCTCTCACACAATTGCTGATCATTGTTCTCTATGTGTGTGTGGGAGAAAGAGTTACTCACTGTAATCTTGTGGAAGCACTCAAATTGTGAGAACGCCCCACGTACAATTGTTTACCCTTGTGTGTGGTTAGTGGATTTGAATCGGCCTTTGTTGACGATTCAACGAGGGAAGGGTTGGTGAAGACCCGGTCCTTGGTGGACTGACATGACCCCACTGGTCCTGTCGAGCCAGGATCACGCTGAGGGGTACTGCGTTGCACAGCACCGTATAACACACGTCAAAGGTACAAAGCGGAAGCGGAAGCTTTATTACATAAACAAGTTTATTAACATGTTTACATCAAAATAAGTTTAGTCCACACTCGCGGGCGTAGACTAAGCATCAAGTGCACGTTCAGCCCTCGAACGTGTCCTTGCTAGCACACACGCACACTAACTCTGCGGCGTGCACGACTCCCACTTGACGGGGTTCCCCTCCTGGGGTTCCGTCTCCTCTTCGGGAGTCCCTTCCTCATAGAACCCTGCAAAAGCTTCAAACACAAGCAGTGAGCACGAAGGCTCAGCAAGTCTGACCCGTCTCACCTAAACATGGAACTTCTACATGAGGGTAATGGGTTACATGAGGTAAAATCATTTGCAAGGACTCGCCTAATTAGTAGAACCTTACTTTCAAGTTTTAGCAGCAGGTTGTGGAGAACCTTACGCGAAGGCACATGAGAGAGCCGCAATCAAACAAGAAACGCATTTCTCTCATGTACTTTGCCCAAAGTTGAAAAGAACTTTAGTTAGCACTAAGCTACAACATATCATTAACAATCAATGTCCAGCTTTCAATCAGCAACATTTTAACATGTAACTAGCCTGTTCTTTCTACGTCACGGTACAGTGAACAAGTGGTACTCACTGACCGCGAGGGACGGCGATTATAATCGATTTACACCTGCAGGGATTACCCGAACAACCCGTCACGTACGCCCGTACTCGATGTTGCCTACAACAACCATCACGGACGCCGTACGCGACTACCTTTCACCCGTTAGCCAAATATTGAACCGGTCCCATCGTCCCGAGCAAGAGGTCCCTGCACGCGCATCTCTGTGCCGCCAGCTGATTTACACCTCGAGCTCTCAACCTACCCTCTGAACGACGGGCAATGCCTCAATACCCAGCTACCCGAGTTACATCAGTTTCCCGGTTCCCATATAGCCGGTAGGTCTTCGGTACTGTTCTAGCTTGTTCAACAGGCCCGCACACGGCTCGGTCCTCAATCGACACAAGCGGAGCTACAGCACACAGGCCCCAAAGTCCTGCTGCCCTTACTCTCCGCTCGGTCTCATTTTCTTGCCATGTGTTTCATGTGCTATCTCTACCCGAGCAATGTGCCTCTAGCCTATTCTCGCGAGTAGTTCCAACTACTCGACTTGTACCGAATCCTACTCTATCCTAGCAATGCAGTGGCTAACGGGGTTTGCAATCCTAAACCCCAACCCATGGTTTTCTTGGCTATGCAGTGGGGTTTCCAAACAAGACTCTGATGCACAACATAAAGAAAACAAGTATGTGCTCAAAACAATAAAAATTTATAAAATGGTTAATGCAAACCGGGGCTTGCCTTGCTGCTCTTGGTCGTAGGCTAGCTGTTCCTCCGGAGTAACGAAGTCTAGGACTTCGGGTTCCTCCTCGACCTTAGCGACTACATGATGGAAACAATATATGTATTAATTTAGTGCACTTGTATTAAGTTTGAAGTTGTGAAGTCTATAACCTTTGCTAGATAGACCTAATGACTGTGAAACTTTTACTGTGGCTTGGTTACAACCTAAACAAAGACTTGGTCAAGTCTTAGTTGCAGCAAAGCTCATTTGAGCCCTCCACAAATAATTATGTCCTTGACCTTAATTAAAGGCTTTTAGGGTGTTCTAGGTAGTTTCATGAAACAAACTATGACTTTCTGAAAACTAGATTTTCAGAGGGTTCTAATGGAATTGGTCTCACTTAATTTGGAAGTCTCTAACTAAAGATATGAGCTAAACAATTTCAGAGAAAATTCTGAAAATGTTTCTGAACATTTTCTATTTTCTCTGGAACAGTTTTACTAATCACACCATTAGGTGGACTAAATGAGCTCAAATGGATCTGAAATTTTTATGGTAGTTCAAGGATATTTTGGTGAACATCTCAGCAAAATTTCAGGATTTTCCTCCAAGTGATTCTCCAGTTAAAATTCCTAACAGTTTAAACTTTAAGGAATTAATTCTGGAGAATTAAGGAATTTCATGAAGTGAAACTTGATTTTCTGGAAAGTACTCAGAGAGCTGAATCCAGCAAAATTTGGTTCACTCAATTTGGAGCTTTCTAGCCAAAGTTATAAGGATTTGAAGTTTGAAGGAAATCTGAAAATCGGGGAAAAGTTTAAACTCGCGCGTGGGCCCAGGGGACACGCGTCGCACGCTGAAGCGACAGCACACCGCGGCCCACAAGGCTTTTGCGCGCCAGCACACCCGATCCCGGCCGCAGCCGGATCCCGATTCAAAATATCGGCCGCTGACAGCTGGGGTCCACCCCCTTCTTCAACCTCGCGACACCCGCGCTCCGCCGCCGAGGGACCTCGCCGGAGAGCTCGCCGCTGGCTGCTGTACAGCTCCAAACTTCTTGATTCTGGCCGCCCCTGCCTACTTTTACTTGGGGAACATGATCCGAGGGTCAGCTGCTCATGACAACGGCCGGAGCATGGTCGGCGACGAGCCGCCATATCGGAACGACTTCGGCCATGTCGGCTGATGCTCCTAGTGCCTCAGCTACTTGGGAAATCGGTCGGGGAGCATCAGTGGACCTCAGAGAAGGTCGACATGAACTCGGGGCAGCTCGGGGAAGGCCCGAAATAGGTCCTCACCGTGCGCCCGATACCCCCCGTGCGTTCCGCCATTAGTAGACCTTGAATTACGCCGGGCACAGAAGTTCTCCGGCCCAGAGTTGTGAAGGCAACTTGTGCGTCACCGTGTCTAGTTCGTGTGGGAGTGGCCTGAGGCCCTCTAATCCTTTCTAGAGCACGAATTAAACAGAATCGTACCCGAAGGTCGTTCTGCACACAGAAAGGGGAAAAGTGGAAATTCGCCGCCGGTGAGCAACCACTCGAGCTGTGGCTCGGGGATGAGCAGCACCGATCACTTGCGCGTCCAAGGGTGCCTTGGCTCGGGCGTGACAACGACCAGGTTGGGCTGTCCACGAGAGCCCGAGGTGCGGCGGTTTCCAGTTCCGAGTTTGATCTTTCGGCACAGCCGATATCACTCGGTTTCAATCGATTTCTATCAATGGGAAGGATAGAGGATGGTTGCTAGTACCTTGCTGGGACCTTGGAATGGAAAGAGGGAGCTGCGATCGGCTTGATCAAGCAGGAACTCGAGCGCCGGTGATGGCAGTGGAGAAATGGATCGTGCACGTCGGCAGCTCGGGGAATGGCGACTGAAGCACGCCGGGAAGGGAATAAATAGGCCGGTCGGCCGGTCTCCGGCTTGGGGCACGCAGCAGGAGCTGGCGCCGGCTGCCCCCTTCGGTGGCGCGCGCGCACAACAGCCGGGAACCGACTGAACTGTGGTTCAGTCGGTTTGCTTTGAGGCTGAGGCTGACATGTGGGTCCCACTTCTCTTTTAACCTCTGAAATTTATTCCTAACAGCTGTGGTAAACAGTGAACCCTATTCTACCCTTGGCAACTCAAATTATTCACCCAAGAGCCATTTGAATTGATCAAAGTTCAAATGAGGTTTGGTTTGAATGAATTTCAGCACAAGTGCAGTTTGAAATTCAAATAAAGTTTGAATTTCTCCCCCTTAGCTCATGTCAAGATCAACTCCAAATGGAGTGAAAATTGGTGTGTGAGCTCACAAAAATGTGCTGAGCAAGAATATGCCTTCCACTTTTAAATTCAGTGGGTGAAAACAGTTTGAATTTGAATATGTTTTCAAACTGCCCCTTTCCTATCTACACCCAAGATGACCTCAAAAATGTTTTGAATTTGGGTGAAACTTGGCATGGACATCCTTAGCAAAGTGTAGGAGT
Organism: Neostapfia colusana; assembly: GCA_030760725.1. Lineage (NCBI taxonomy): Eukaryota > Viridiplantae > Streptophyta > Magnoliopsida > Poales > Poaceae > Neostapfia > Neostapfia colusana. The sequence continues at coordinate 22,473,979 of JASWHV010000019.1, read as the reverse complement.
TTTCATATGTCCAGCCCATCTATATCACATGTGGGAAGTACCACTTTTGCAATGTGTGAGTTTGTTCCCTAATGAGCATGTTGATAATTGTTACTTGCTCTTTATTTGTGTTCATCATTTTTCCTCAAATGAGGTGTGTGGTGTGGTGATGAACACTGCAAATGAGTGTCAAAAACTGAGGCCCTTACATGGACTCCTCAACGAGGACGTAGGTTCCTGGGTGGAATCGAACTTCGGGATAAAACCTTATCTTGTGTCTTCTTAATCTTATTTCAATTGTCAATTAGGGGTGCTAGTTCTTATTTGATTTACATCGACATCTAGTGTTAAAATTGATAGTTACTGTTTCTTACTTCATTACACTTGAGTTATCATTTATTTTCCGCTGCACAAATACTTGAAGTAAGAATAAGTCTAACTTTAACCTTTTAATTACGCTCATACGGGACTAGTCCGCACCATACCGGACTAGTCGGTCCCACCTGGAATTGATCCGTTCGCTAAGTGTTTCAGGGAACCGTTAAAAAATTCAAAGAGCCTATTCACCCTCCTCTAGGCTACATTCGATAAAAAGCTTCAGGGAGAGAAAAATGAATTGACGGGGAGTTTTTATGGAAATTGGCGTTTTTGGTAAAAAGAAAAGGTACCCTTTTGAATTTTTCTAGAAAATTTGAGTTTTTCCGAATTGCTTTACAATTTAGGTATGGCAAAGTAACACGTATCTGAAAAAGAAAAGAAGCTTCACGGGATTTACGGTGAGTTTGATGGAAATTTCTGTATTTGGAAAAAAGCAAAGGCTAACCCCTTTGGATATTTTTGGAAAATTTGTTGTTTTCTGAAATGCTTCAAATTTTAGGTATGACAGGGTAACTCGTATCTGAAAAAGAAAAGAAGCTTCAAGGGCGAGAAAAACAAATTTAGACGAGTTTTGATGGAAATTGTCATTTTTGGTAAAAAGCAAATTCTAACCCCTTTGGATTTTTTCGGAATTTGATGTTTTCTAAAATGCTTCAAATTCATGTATGACTAGGTAACACGTATTTGACAAAGAAAATAAGCATTACAGGTGACAAAAACAAATTTACGGGGATTTTTTATGGAAATTGCCATTTTTGGTAAAAAGCTAAGGCTAACCCCTTTGGATTTTTTTAGAAATTTAATGTTTTTTGAAATGCTTTAAAATTTAAGTATGACAACGTAACACGTACATGAGAAAGATAAGAAACTTCATGTGCGAGAAAAATGAATTTACGATGAGTTTTGATGAAAATCGCCGTTTTTGGTAAAGAGCAAGGCTAACCCCTTTGGATTTTTGTGGAAAAATTGATGTTCTCCGAAATGCTTCAAAATTTAGGTATGACAAGATAACACCTATATGACAAAGATAAAAAGCTTTACGGGCAAGAACAACAAATATACAGCGAGTCTTGTAGGAAATTGCCGTTTTGGGTGAAAAACAAAAGCTAACACATTTGCATTTTTTTTGGAAAATTTTATGTTTCTCGAAATGCTTCCAAATTTAGGTATGACAAATTAACAGGTATCTGACAAGGAAAAGAAGCTTCACGTGCGAGAAAAATGAATTTACTACAAGTTTTGATCAAAATTGCAGTTTTTGGGAAAAAGCAAATGCCAACCCCTTTCCGTTTTTTTTTCAGAAAATTTGATGTTTTTGGAAATGCTTCAAAATTTATGTATGACAAGGTAACACATATGTGACAAAGAAAAGAAGCTTCACGTGCATGAAAAACATTTACGGAGAGTTTTGTTGGAAATTGCATTTTTTGATAAAAAGCAAAGGCTAACCCCATTATATTTTTTGAGAAATTTGATGTTCTCCAAAATGTTTTAGAATTTTTGTATGACATGGTAACACATATCTCACAAAGATAAAAAGCTTCACGGGCGAGAAAAACAAATTTACGGCGAGTTTTGATGGAAATTGCCGTTTTTGGTAAAAAACAAAGGCTAACCCTTTGGTTTTTTTTGGAAAATTTGATGTTTTTTGAAATGCTTCTAAATGTAGATATGACAAGATAACACGTAATGACAAAGATAAGAAGCTTCGCGGGCAAGAAAAACGAATTTATGGTGAGTTTTGATCGAAATTGCCGTTTTTGGTAAAAAGCAAAGGCTAACCACTTTGGATTTCTTTGAATAATTTGTTGATTTCCCAAATGCTTCAAATTTTAGGTATGACAATGTAAGACGTATCTGATAATGATAAGAAGCTCCACGGGAGAGAAAAATGAATTGACGACGAGTTTTGATGGAAATTGTTGTTTTTGGTACAAAGCAAAGGCTAACCCCTTTGGACTTTAAAAGAAAATTCGATTTTTTTCCGAAATGCTTCAAAATTTATGTACAACAATGTAAGACGTATCTCACAAATATAAGAAGCTTCAGGGTGAGAAAAACAAATTGATGGCGAGTTTTGATGGAAATTTCTGTTTTGGAAAAAAGTAAAGACTAACTCCTTTGGATTTTTTGAAAAAAATGATGTTTTACGAAATGCTTCAAATTTTAGGTATGACAAGGTAACTCGTATCTGACAAAGAAAAGAAGCATCACGGGTGAGAAAAACAAATTTAGACGAGTTTTGATGGAAATTGCCGTTTTTGGTAAAAATCAAAGGCTAACCCATTTGGATTTCTTTTTGAATGTTTGATGTTTTTTGAAATGCTTCAAATTTTAGGTATGACAAGGTCACATGTATCTCACAAAGAAAAGAAGCTTCACGGGCAAGAAAATCGAATTTAGACGAGTTTTGATAGAAATTGCCGTTTTTGCTAAAAAGCAAATGCTAACCCCATTGGATTGTTTTGAAAATTTGATGTTTCCCAAAATGCTTCAAAATTCAGGTATGACTAGTTAACACGTATTTGACAATGAAAATAAGCTTCACAGGCAACAAAAACAAATTTACAAAGAGTTTTGATGGATATTGCCATTATTTCGAAAATTTGATGTTTTACAAAATGCTTTAAAATTTAGGTATGACAACGTAACACGTATCTGACAAAGATAAGAAACTTCACGAGCGAGAAAAACAAATTTACGGTAGTTTTGTAACAAATTGCCGTTTTTGGTAAAAAGCAAGGCTAACCGCTTTGGATTTCTGTGGAAAAATTGATGTTCTCTAAAATGTTTTAAAATTTAGGTATGATAAGATAACACATATATGACAAAGATAAGAAGCTTTACGGGCAAGGTAAGACGTATCTGAACAAGATAATAAGCTTCATGGGCGATAAAAACAAATTTACAACGAGTTTTGATTGAAATTGCCATTTTTGGTAAAAAACAAAGGCTTACCCTTTTGGATTTTCTTAGAAACTTCGATGTTTTTGGAAATGCTTTAAAATTTTGGTATGACAAGGTAAAACGTGTAAGGGCCCAAGTTTTTCACTTGCTAAAAGTGTTATTCATCACACACACCACAACTCAAATGTGGTAATCACATGAACACTTTGAAGAGCAAATAACCACCGTCAATAGATGTTAAGAAGGTGAACTCACAAAAATCCAGAAGAGGAATTTCTGTGACACCCGGTTCTGAAAATAGAACCAAGTGAATGCATATGTGTGCCCAGGACGTTCATGACACATACACATGTAATCCATAAACTGAATTCAGAATATAACCATGAATAAATAGGGTTTAAGTACTTTATTACAATGACGCAATGTCTCACTCATGAATGTCTATCGTATTCTTGCAGCGGAAGACTCTAAACGACAGCGGAAAGTGACTAAAGACAGCAGACTCCATCTTCAACTCCACAGGCATGTTGACGGTAGTTCGCACGCTCAGTACTCCACATGGTCCTCGAAGTACTCATCTCCTGTAGCTGATGTTTATATGGTAATGCAAGGGTGAGTACATGTCGTACTCAGCAAGTGCGGGAAAAGTATGACATGTAGCTTACAACAAGATAGGAAATAAAAAGGCTCATTGCAGCAAGCAAATTTTATTTCACAAACATGGTAAAAAAGCAACTAAGTCTAGATGAATTAAATCCCAATTAACCAAGTAATCAGCAACATTCTTTCACCATAATTCACTATTTATCAAGTCTCAACCAGCCAATAATCTTTCTCAAGTTCATCTCATACTCATAAATATTCATAACCATCTCATATTCATATAACTGAAGCCAAACTCATTTTCATGACTCAAAACAGTTCCAAAACCAATCCCAATGACCATACCATAACCATACCAAATATCCATCTCAAGTTTTCCCTCTAATCATGTGAGTTGGCCAGGTGCTTATGACCGGAAGCACGGCTATCATGATAGTTTTGCATTCTGTAGAGGTGGCACAACTTTACCCACAAGTTTGTGATTTCATAACCTGTCGGCGACTGCAAAACCTCCATTATACCAGTACACAACCGTCGGTGTATGGCCAAGATATCACAAAATAGCCTTTACAAAGGGGCTACTAGATGTATGGACTCACTCAGGTTTCACCGGCAGGCTTGAATCACCATTCTCCCACCCACGGGCCCCCTCTTGTGCCATGCAGTTCCCAGTGCAGTCCTCCTAGACTCCCATTCCCCACGCCATCCACGGTCCATAACAAGCTAGCAACACACCTAATTAGTCAGCTAAGCCGCACCCATATTTGGCCTTGTAATGGCACTGTTTTCCTGGCATGTGCTGGCATGAACCGGTCCTTAGATCTACGGCAAGTAAACCACCATCTCATTCAGAAACATTCACAAACAAATCTTGCCTATATCTCCCCCATTCCATGCTCATTAACATCATCAAGTTCTCATCATCATTATTCATATGATGCAGTAGCTAGACATGTTTTATTTCAGCTTCCCGTATCATGTAAGTTAAGCGAAGCAAAAAGGAAAAACGACCATACACGACTCATCAACTTTTCCGGCGACAAGGATGGTTAACAAGACTAGTAAACTCCTATAAAAGGGTGTCCCATCAAGTTGGCTCAAGCATATGAGTTTTCGCAAACAAAATAGTTTCAAAAACATGGGATCAATATGGTCAAGGGGCACTTGCCTTGTTCCCGTGGTTTTTGTTGCTCAAGCGTCTCAAAGTCTTGGTGCTGTAGTTCTTCGTAGATGGCCTCTTGAGATTGTTCTTCTACTCATGATCATGCACATACAAAATTCACAGCAATCAATCATCATGCACAAATTTTACTCAAGATGCAATGAGGTAGATGAATGCAAATCTTGTGGTGCTGTTTTATTAAACCAGTTTGTACATGTTCTTGCACGTTTTAACGGGCTTTCATGGGGTTTTATGATGAAAAAGGGTGCTGGGATGAAGTGTGTACATGGTGATGATCTTGACTCAAGATCTAGATCAATTCCACCGTCAAAAATCGATCAAAACACGATCTGTCCACACGTAAAAGTTTCTGTTTGAAGGGGGCGAAGAAAACGGATGCGTAGGAACAGCGACGATGTCGTAAGATGGGTGATGGGGACCTACCTCACTTCCTCCTTGGTGGCAAGTCCTTCCTTCTAGCAATGGCAGCAGCTGGGAATTTTTCTATGGAAGATTAGGCAGGACAGATCGTCGGCTCTTTTCCGGCGACGGCGAGGCGTGACCGGACTCATCGGCGGGGCTCGATGACGGGGCTCGCCGGCGGGGCTCGACGGCGGGGCTTGACGGGCGGGCTCGATGGCGGGGCTCACCGGTGGGGCTCACCGGCGACTGAACTCCGGCGAGGGGGGGGTCCAACTCGGCGAGTTGGGGGCTAGGGCCTTCAAGTCACCGACCTGGGAGGGAGGAGAGAGGAGGGGGGGCTGCGGTCAAGGGGGGGGGGGGGTTTGGGTTCTATTTATAAGGGGGGGAGGGGGGAGAATCCTACTCCAATTGGAACTAAATCCTAACAAACTTTTCTCCAATTGATTTGGTGCGGCAGCAATGGGGGAGAAATTCCCCAAATGTAGGGAAAATTCCCCTTTCTTGGGGAATTGGGGAACTTGAAGATTTGGGGAAAAATTTGGGGAAATTGGAATTGCCTCATTTCAGCTATCTTTTTCCCATTCCCTACCATTTCTATGTCACTTACTCCATTTCTACACTCCCCTCTCCATTTCTATGTCCCACTCTCTATTTCTACATTGCCTTTCTCCATTTCTATGCCCCATTCTCCTTTTCTATATGCCCTTCTCGATTTCTATGGTTCCTTCCTCCATTTCTATGGTTCTTTATCCATTTCTGTAGTTCTTTCTCCATTTCTATGGTTCCTTTCTCCATTTCTATGGTTCCTTTCTCCATTTCTATAGTTCTTTCTCCATTTCTATAGTTATTTCTCCATTTCTACTTCTTTTATAATGTCTCTCTACATGAAAAATGTAATGCATGGAAATGAATTTGAGGGTGTTATAATTCTCACATGTAGGCATGAGGGGATGAGCTCACAATTACCTCCTAAGATTTCTTAGGAATGCTCATGCCAATTTTTATGCAAATCCAAACCTTTTTGAGGTACTTTTGGAAACAATCATTAAAGGGTTAGTTTGAACTTAATTTCAAATTCAAACTACTTCCATCATATGAATTCAAAAGAGGGATTCATATTCACACTCAGCACATTTTTATGAGCTCACCCACCAAATTTCATTCCATTTTGGATTGATCTTGACATAAGCTATTTGGAGCAAATTCAAACTAAATTTAAATTTCAGCTTCACATTTGCTGCCATTTCATTCAAACCACTTCACACTTTGAATTATTCAAATTCAAATGGCCATTGTGTGGTTTGAGAAATGTACAAAGGATAGGAGGGTCATACAAATTTGAAACAGTGGACAAATTCAATTTCTGAGGACAAATTCAAATGGTGGAGCCCCCCTGTCAGCCACACACCCGAGAGAACCGACTCCAACCGAGTCACTCGGTTTCCTGCACGCTCACCCACGGGCACCATGGCGCTGGAGTCATCGACACCTCCTGCTCGCAATCTCTGGCCGACCGGCGATGCCCCTCCCTCTTATCCTCGTGCCCGAGCCGGCCAAAGACTATTTCACTCGATGCTTCTCATCACGCGCAAGAATGCCACCGCAAACTCTGCCACCTCTGTTTCTAGATTGGGAACCCGTGCCATCTCGCGTGTGCATCCTCCCTGATCTGCAAAACGGCACCATAGCATCTCCTCCTACATCCTAGGCATGAAAACGAGCTGAGTTTGGCCTTCTTCGCCCACACCCAAACCGTTTACGCGGCGACCGGAAACAGCCGCCGTTCCGATCTCATGTGGGCAGCCCTGCTCAGAATCTTTCACGCTTGACCAAGGACATCCAGAGGAGTGCCGGACTTACACGCTGCTCCTCCCCAACTGGCTGCTCAAGCCATGCACCGTCACCCGAGAATTCAGCGATTTTCTTCCGGCGTGTGTAAAAGGACCTCCGGATAAGAATCTGTTGAATTCCACTTTGATTCTAGTTTAGAGCCCACCAAATCATGCACGAAGAAGCTAGACTGGCTAGCGGAAGTTTCTCTTCACAACCCTAGCAGGAAACCGACTATAGGCGGGCTATTGCTAGGTTTTCTGATTGCCGTGTCGGGTCACCTCGGGCGCACGGTGACATGCTACTTAGAGCCACCCCAAGCTCATTTGCATCCACGACGATCCTCCCTAGGGTGCACTGATGCTTTAGAGCCATTTACTCGAGCTGTTGGAGTGATAGGGAGCCCGGCCGATGTAGCCAAACTTCTCCCGAAGCCGTCGCACATCGCTGGCCATGTTCCAGTCACCGGCAGCACGAGGTCACATCACAAACGGATTCCTCAGGTTTGAAAACCCCCATGCAGCGAGAATGAGAAAGTTTGGGGGCCTGCAGAGCCCTTCCGGCGAGCACTCCGGCCAGGTGGCCGACGGGGGAGTGCGGGAGCGCGAGGTGGAAGACGAACCCGCGGTCCCACACGTCAGCCTGTGTTGGGGGCGCTGGATCGTCTGTGGCTCGGGATCAGTCTGTGACTATGTGCATTTAATACTGTGGCCCCGTGTGTCCTGCGTTCTGGTGACGCCATGTCACCAGTGGACCCCGCAGTTAGAATTTTAAACATTTCACGGTTTTTCCTTTTTCCAGAATTTTCCCAAATTTCAAACACCCATAACTTTGTCTAGGATTGTCCAAATTCAGTGAACCAATTTTTTTTAAGATTCAGCTCTTGGAGTACTTTCCAGCAAAACAAGTTTCAGTCCATGAAACACATTATTTTTTCAGAATTAATTCCCTCAAGTTTAAACTGTTGGGAAATTTAACTGGAGATCCCCTTTGTGGAAAATTCTGAAATTTGGCCAGGCTGTTCATTTTTATATCCTTGAGTAACATGAAAAGTTTCGAACCCATCCGAGTTCGTTAAGTCCACCTAATGGTATAATTAAGTGAACTGACCCAGAGAAAAGGAAAAATGGACAGAAACATTTTTCAGAATGTTCTCTTAATTTTATTAGCTCATAACTTTATCTAGGATTCTTCGAATCACACGAAACCAATTTCATTAGAACCATCATAAAATCTAGTTTCCAGAAAGTAATGGCTTGCTCCATGAAATCCATAGAAAACCTTAGCAACTCAAATAATGGCCTTCTATACATTTATTTGCGCAGGGCTCAAATGAGTTTTGATTCAAATGAAATTTGGCCAAGTCTCTGTTTAGGTTGTTACCAAACCATAGTAAAAATTTCATAGTCATAAATTCTGTCTAGCTATAGTTATTGTCTTTAACTCTTCACTTCAACACAAATGCATTTAAATTGGCATACATTGATCATTTCAATGTCGTGTAGTCGCTAAAGTTGAAGAAGACCTGGAGATTCTGGATTTTATCCCTTCGTAAGAATCCTTAGTCGATGACCAGCAGCAAGGCAAGCTCCGATTTGCATTAATCTTTATTTCAATGTTTTATTTTTATCACTTACTTTACTAGCTCAATGTATTGTGCATTAGAGTCTTGATTTGAAACCCACTTGCATAGCCAAGATAACCAGGGAGTTTGGGTCTAAGATTTGAACCTCGAGTAGCCACTGCAATGCTCAAATGGTATATGATTTGGTACAAGTCGAGTAGTTGGAACTACTCGCGAGAATAGGCGCAGAAGCACACCTCTCGGGCTGCGATATCTCATAAACCATATGACATGAAAATGAGACCGAGCAGAGAGTAGGAGCCGCAGGACGTTGGGGCCTTTGTTGCCGTAACTCTTCTTGTGTCGGTTGAGGACCGAACCGTGTGCAAACCTGTTGAACAAGGTAGAATTGTACCAAAGACATACCGGCTATATGGGAACCGGGAAACCGATGTAATTCGTGTAGCGATATGTTGAGGCATTGCTTGTCATCCAAAGGGGTTGGTTGAGAGAAGCAAGGTGTAAATCCGCTAGCATGCACGTAGGTTGCTCTGCATAGGGACCTCCTGATTGGGACGATTGGACCGGTTCGACACTTGGCTAAGGAGTGAAAGGTGGTTGCGTACAACGTCCCAGATGGTTGTTGTAGGCAACATCGAGTACGGGCGTACGTGACGTGTTATTCGAGTAACCCTGCAGGTGTAAATCGATTATAATCACCACCCCTCGCAGTCAGTGAGTACCACTTGTTCACTCTACCATGAGTAGAAACAACAGTATAGATGTCATGGAATAAAAGTTGCTGTTTGAAGTAATACATGTATTGTTAAATGATGTGTTGTAGATTAGAGCGAACCAAAGTAATTTTCAACCTTAGGCTGGAAACATAGAAGGAATGTGTTTCTTGTTTGATTACGGACTCTCTATGTTCCTTGGCACAAGGTTTACACTCACTTGAGGCTAAAACTTGAAAGTAAGAGTCAACTAATTAGGTGAGTCCTTATACAAAGTACTTTCCTATCGTACACTTAAATTTCATCATGTAGAGTTGCATGTTTAGATGCGTCGGGTTAGTCTTGCCGAGCCTCCGTGCTCACTGCTTGTTATTGAAGTGTTTGTAGGAGGGTATGAGGAGGAAGAGGCTCCCGAGGAGGAGACGGGTCCCCCAGAGGGAACCACCGTCGAATGGGAGCCGTGCACGCCGCCGTGTTAGAGTGTGCATGTGTGCTAGTAAGGACACATTCACGGGCTGAACGTGGACTCTTTTGCTTAGCCTACGCCCATGAGAGTAGGCTATACATGATATTTTGATGTAATTATGTTTATAAACAATTTATGTAATAAAACTTAGCTACCGCTTTATGTCATATTCTGTGTGTTATCTAGTGTTGTCAATCGCAACACCCCTCAGTGAGATCTTGGAATGTCGGGACCATCGGGTCCTCACATCGTGGCATCAGAGCTTCGTTGAGATTTAACGCACTGAAAAAGACTAGATTTTCAAAAACTCGGTGAAGAACGAGTATTAGCCCACATAAGGATGGTATTAGTGTATAGAAAGTGGCAGTACTAACCTAATTGTTATGTCAGAAAATCATGCATCTCGGGACTGTCTATGTCTTGGGGGTGCATATATGTGCTGTCCACCAGTGTGCACAAGCTAAAGGGTGGAGCCTCATGGGTGGCAGGTAACCCAACCAGCTTAGGTATACATTACGACTCTTCATGTTGTTTTGGGTATTCGAGAAATGCCAGTCCCTGGCGTGCTACGGGTAAGTAGGTGGAGACCCCTTCACATGGTTGGTAACGTGAACACGTAGCTCAAGGCGTGTTTGACAACGCCCGTGTGACTGACGACAGACAGGTCTATGAAACTGTTATGGAGCCAGGTTCGGTGTGCAGCTGAACCTGATGATTGTGTGGTTTTCTGCAGGTATGCTAACCATGAATCCGTAGCCGAGTAGTACAAGTGTGCGAGAGTCGTTTAGTACCACTAAATTAATGAAGCCGGCTAAGTCCGGTATAGGTTTTCTTTGTGAGGAACGTAGTACCGGCATGACTTTGGTGATGCTTCGACATAACAGTCCACTAAATGATCAACTTCAATGTAAAAGTTGAAAATTTTGATCCAGAGAACTAAAAAGATGGTTAAAACTTCTTCTCTTGATCTGAACTTCAAAATTAAGCAAGTTTCAACTTATGTAAGCCTAGGAACAGAGTCCTCTGTTTTCAGCTGAAATAATGCTGAAGCTATACAGAGTGTAGAGGTCGAGTTATTTCGACATTGGAGGTGGTATGATACATTTATGGAAAGCTTTGGAAGAGTTTAAAACTTTTCTTTTGATGTCCAGAGGTGACTCATCCCTTAACTTGTCGAAATATGCAGTAGAGTTGAAACTGTCCATAAAACTGGGCAGAGTAAATACTCTCTGGAACTCTCTGTAAAATGACCATAACTTCCTGCATAAACATCCAAAAATAGTAAATGATACATTTCTGAAACGCATGAGATAGCTTACAACTTTGTAACAGAAAATTTTGTCAAATTATGCGCAGAATTTACTGGAATTGTTGGATCAAGTCAGTACCTCAAGCAGGGAGGTGCTGCCCAATTTTCTTCAGAAATTCTGTTAACTTTGACATCTTATAAAATTTGATCCTGAGCAGATATGAGGGCATACAAATACATTCTGGAAATCTATTGAAGTTAACTTTAACTTTGATGTTGAACTCCACAACTGATTTTGCCCTTAACATGGTCTAAATCTGGGAAGAATGGAAACTGGTTAGCATTGTCAATTTTGGGCAGTGCAGTGGCAATCAACTTGTTAATAAGTTTGATTCATGTTTCCAAATTTTCTGAGTTCACTGACATGTTTTATGTTATAACTCACTGTTTTACTGTTGAAATAAATATTTTACCTTTTCCAAATATTTTTCTACAGATAGAAGCCGATAAGAAATTGGAGAACGGATGGGTGGTTTCCCACTGTTCTCAACGCAGTGGGTATCCGGACTTGTTGAAGTTGATGCTTCAATATTTAGGGTATGTGGAGATGCCGCACTTCCTGTACAAGGAAAAAGGCGAGGAGGGGAACACGACATGGACCATACATGTTGATGTTCCGGCAGGACCCACTCCACCGGGTTGGGTGCCGTTCACCGTTACGGTGAAAGGGAGACACCCGGAGGACATGTGGCAATTGACAGCCTGCGACGCTGTCGCGTTTTGCCAACTACACGTGCGATATATGGAGGGTACTTCATATGCGCTTGTTCCAGTGGAGGGACGAGCGAATCACGTGTGGTGGGAGCGGTACTTTGTGGTAACTGATCCGAGTTACCCAAGGTATAGTCCAGCGGAAGCAAATCATAGCCTCCATCTTATGGCGGGAAGGAACGTGTTGGACAGCCAAGCTGTCCATACGGCTCGACTTGCCATGGAGCTCAAGGAGAGCACCAGCTGCCGAGATCATTACGAGAGTGCCCATAACACACTCCGCAATGTACTTCTACTGACAATAAAGAGACTGATGAGCAACATGATCAGTTGCGTAGGTTGAAGAAGACGGGGAAGAAAAGCCGTGTCGACATCACGGCTTTGCAGCAACAAGTCTATACCTTGACGAGCGTGATGACGCGATTGAGGAGGGACAGAACTGGGAAATGGACTACAATAAGGCCATGGATGGGGTAAATGCTTTGCAGGACCTCGTACCTCAGGTAGTGGGCCTACCGATGGTAGGTGCAGTACCCGTGGTTCTCGGCATTCCGGTGATACCGGAACCTGAACCCAAAGAGGGGGTCATGGACCCTGAGCCACCAGCAGTACCAGCGGAGGAGGAAGACCCGCAGGAGGTCTACTTCCACTCCGGCTAGGGAGTTTTCGTTGCCAAGTAGGGCAGTGAGGGTAGTGTGCAATAACTTTTATAGCAGCGACATGTCGTGTAAAACAGTAGCGTGTTGATATGTAGTGATGACATGAGCACAACTTTTTGGATGTTCAAAAGTGGCTGTAATTTTGAACCAAGAATAATGTATATTGTATAAAGTGTTTGCTTTATCAATATATGTGAATGTTGTGCAACTTTCTCAATGTATCACTATAATACCTACTTTTTTTTCATGGATCTTTAATTATGACATGTGCTGATCATCGCTGTGTTGAATTTTAGAATGACTCGCACTCGTGCCAACCCAGAGGTTGGAGGTTAAAGTCAGGGAGGAGAAGCCTCCCAACAGCCTCCCAAGAATTTCTTCGGACAGAAGCAGCAATCACGACCACCCGCACCACCAACAGTCACGTTGGCCGATATTGTTGCGGCCATGTCCGGCTTGCACGAGCAGCACACAGAGTTGCTGCAGACTTTGATATCGAATACGTCTCGTCCTGAGAGACGTCAAGACCAAGAGGAACGCCAGCAGAGTTCCTACTCGGATTTCCTCATGACACATCCCCCGGTATTCTCATGGGCGGATGAGCCCATCGATGCGAACAACTGGCTCCACACGATGGAAATGAAGTTCGGGCTGCTCCGCATGAGTCAGTAGCAAAAGACCCAGTTCGCGGCCCAGCAACTTATGGGGTCCGCGAGCGCTTGGTGGCCGGGCAAATTTTTGTGCCTCCCAACCCACCGAACGAGTTTTGACCTGGATGGAGTTCCGGACGGCCTTCAGGGCCTATCATATTCTACCGGGTCTAATGAAGAGGAAGTCGCGGGAATTTCTACATCTGCAACAAGGGAGCCGGAACGCACTGGAATATGCCCGTGTGTTCAACGATCTCGCCCTATATGCTTCTCATCACGCCGATACGGATGAGAAGAGGCGGGATCTCTTTTACCAGGGGCTGAATCCTCTCCTGAAGGACAAGCTAGCGATGTTCAATCACGGTGACCTCAATGAAATGATTGATGCTGCAATTGTGCAAGAAGATACCGGCAAGGAGTTAGCTGCGGCTGAGAAGAAGCGCAGCATGCTACAGAGCAGCAGAGAGGGAGGTGGTCCTCCCCAAAAATATTGGATGGTGTATCGCACACCATCGGGTCAATGCTGACAGCCACCACAACGACCGATGCAATTTTGCAATCAGCCGTATCCACAGCCGGCGTTCCGACCAGCACTACCAGCTCCTCCACAGAAACAACAGCAGCGGGCGATGCCACGTGCGTTTGCACCTCAACAGCGCATGCCGGGCTTTCGTTCCCCAGGCAGCAGCCAACCACCGTACGCGTGCTACACATGCGATCATACGGGGCATTTCTCCAAGGATTGCCCCAAGAAGCCACAAACCCGGCAACGTCCACCGGCTCGCTATTGAGGACGTAACGGAGGGAGAACCCATCCTGGCGGGTATGCTCAAATTCCACCAGTACCCCACCATAGTTTTATGTGATACAGGTGTCACTCACAATTTCATTAGTAATGCTTATGTTGCTAAGCATACTATGCAAATACTACCCACTGAGAGTCCATTTTTGATTTGTTCACCGGGTGGGAGAATTTCAACAAGCATGATGGTTCCGAAAGCACCATTATGCCTAGGGAAAACAGTATACCCTACGTCTCTCATATTTTAGAGGGACAAAAGATCGACGTCATCCCAAGGATGTCGTGACTAAACCGTCATGGTTCTATTTTGGACATCGTCCTTGTAAGGGCCTCAGTTTTTGACACTCATTTGCAGTGTTCATCACCACACCACACACCTCATTTGAGGAAGAATGATGAACACAAATAAAGAGCAAGTAACAATTATCAACATGCTCATTAGGGAACAAACTCACACATTGCAAAAGTGGTACTTCCCACATGTGATATAGATGGGCTGGACATATGAAAACTCCTACACTTTGCTAAGGATGTCCATGCCAAGTTCCACCCAAATTCAAAACCTTTTTGAGGTCATTTTGGGTATAGTTAGGAAGAGGGCAGTTTGAAACCATATTCAAATTCAAACTGTTTTCACCCACTGAATTTAAAAGTGGAAGGCATATTCTTGCTCAGCACATTTTTGTGAGCTCACACACCAATTTTCACTCCATTTGGAGTTGATCTTGACATGAGCTAAGGGGGAGAAATTCAAACTTTATTTGAATTTCAAACTGCACTTGTGCTGAAATTCATTCAAACCAAACCTCATTTGAACTTTGATCAATTCAAATGGCTCTTGGGTGAATAATTTTGAATTGCCAAGGGTAGAATAGGGTTCACTGTTTACCACAGCTGTTAGGAATAAATTTCAGAGGTTAAAAGAGAAGTGGGACCCACATGTCAGCCTCTGCCTCAAAGCAAACCGACTGAACCACAGTTCAGTCGGTTCCCGGCAGCTGTGCGCGCGCGCCACCGAAGGGGGCAGCCGGCGCCAGCTCCTGCTGCGTGCCCCAAGCCGGAGACCAGCCGGCCGGGCTATTTATTCCCTCCCCGGCGTGCTTCAGTCACCATTTCCTCGAGCTGCCGACGCACACGACTTGTTTTTCCACTGCCATCGCCGCCGCTCGAGTTCCTGCTTGATCAAGCCGATCGCAGCCCCCTCTTTCCATTCCAAGGTCCCAGCAAGGTACTAGCAACCATCCTCCATCCTTCCCATTGATAGAAATCGATTGAAACCGAGTGATATCGGCTGTGCCGAAAGATCAAACTCGGAACTGGAAACCGCCGCACCTCGGGCTCTCGTGGACAGCCCAACCTGGGCGTTGTCACGCCCGAGCCAAGGCACCCTTGGACGCGCAAGTGATCGGTGCTGCTCACCCCCGAGCCACAGCTCGAGTGGTTGCTCACCGGCGGCGAATTTCCACTTTTCCCCTTTCTGTGTGCAGAACGACCTTCGGGTACGATTCTGTTTAATTCGTGCTCTAGAAAGGATTAGAGGGCCTCAGGCCGCTCTCACACGAACTAGACACGGTGACGCACAAGTTGCCTTCACAACTCTGGGCCGGAGAACTTCTGTGCCCGGCGTAATTCAAGGTCTACTAATGGCGGAACGCACGGGGGGTATCGGGCGCACGGTGAGGACCTATTTCGGGCCTTCCCCGAGCTGCCCCGAGTTCATGTCGACCTTCTCTGAGGTCCACTGATGCTCCCCGACCGGTTTCCCAAGTAGCTGAGGCACTAGGAGCATCAGCCGACATGGCCGAAGTCGTTCCGATATGGCGGCTCGTCGCCGACCATGCTCCGGCCGTTGTCATGAGCAGCTGACCCTCGGATCATGTTCCCCAAGTAAAAGTAGGCAGGGGCGGCCAGAATCAAGAAGTTTGGAGCGGTACAGCAGCCAGCGGCGAGCTCTCCGGCGAGGTCCCTCGGCGGCGGAGCGCGGGTGTCGCGAGGTTGAAGAAGGGGGTGGACCCCAGCTGTCAGCGGCCGATATTTTGAAACGGGATCCGGCTGCGGCCGGGATCGGGTGTGCTGGCGCGCAAAAGCCTTGTGGGCCGCGGTGTGCTGTCGCTTCGGCGTGCGACGCGTGTCCCCTGGGCCCACGCGCGAGTTTAAACTTTTCCCCGATTTTCAGATTTCCTTCAAACTTCAAATCCTTATAACTTTGGCTAGAAAGCTTCAAATTGAGTGAACCAAATTTTGCTGGATTCAGCTCTCTGAGTACTTTCCAGAAAATCAAGTTTCACTTCATGAAATTCCCTAATTCTCCAGAATTAATTCCTTAATGTTTAAACTGTTAGGAATTTTAACTGGAGAATCCTTTGGCGGAAAATCCTGAAATTTTGCTGAGATGTTCACCAAAACATCATTGAGCTACCATAAAAATTTCAGATCCATTTGAGCTCATTTAGTCCACCTAATGGTGTGATTAGTAAAACTGTTCCAGAGAAAATAGAAAATGTTCAGAAACATTTTCAGGATTTTCTCTGAAATTGTTTAGCTCATATCTTTAGTTAGAGACTTCCAAATTAAGTGAGACCAACTCCATTAGAACCCTCTGAAAATCTAGTTTTCAGAAAGTCATAGTTTGTCTCATGAAAATCCCTAGAACACCCTAAGGGTTCCAATTAAGGTCAAGGACATAATTATTTGTGGAGGGCTCAAATGAGCTTTGCTGCAACTAAAACTTGACCAAGTCTTTGTTTAGGTTGTAACCAAGCCACAGTAAAAGTTTCACAGTCATTAGGTCTGTCTAGTAAGGGTTATAGGCTTCACAACTTCAAAGTTAATACAAAGGCCTCTAAATTAATACATATACTGTTCTTATCATGTAGTCGCTAAGGTCGAGGAGGAACCCGAAGTCCTAGACTTCGTTACTCCGGAGGAACAGCTAGCCTACGACCAAGAGCAGCAAGGCAAGCCCCGGTTTGCATTAACCTTTTTACAAATTTTATTGTTTTGAGCACATACTTGTTTTCCCTTTGTTCGTTGCATTAGAGTCTTGATTGGAAACCCAACTGCACAGCCAAGAAAACCATGGGTTGGGTTTAGGATCGAAAACCTCGTTAGCCACTGCATTGCTAGAATAGAGTAGGATTCGGTACAAGTCGAGTAGTTGGAACTACTCGCGAGAATAGGCTAGAGGCACATTGCTCGGGTAGAGATAGCACATGAAACACATGGCAAGAAAATGAGACCGAGCGGAGAGTAAGGGCAGCAGGACTTTGGGGCCTGTGTGCTGTAGCTCCGCTTGTGTCGATTGAGGACCGAGCCGTGTGCGGGCCTGTTGAACAAGCTAGAACAGTA
The DNA here is from genome assembly GCA_030760725.1 of Neostapfia colusana. Classification (NCBI taxonomy): domain Eukaryota; kingdom Viridiplantae; phylum Streptophyta; class Magnoliopsida; order Poales; family Poaceae; genus Neostapfia; species Neostapfia colusana. The sequence goes on along the minus strand of JASWHV010000019.1, from coordinate 22,456,454 downwards.
CCGAAGACCTACCGGCTATATGGGAACCGGGAAACTGATGTAACTCGGGTAGCTGGGTGTTGAGGCATTGCCCGTCGTTCAGAGGGTAGGTTGAGAGCTCGAGGTGTAAATCAGCTGGCGGCACAGAGATGCGCGTGCAGGGACCTCTTGCTCGGGACGATGGGACCGGTTCAATATTTGGCTAACGGGTGAAAGGTAGTCACGTACGGCGTCCGTGATGGTTGTTGTAGGCAACATCGAGTACGGGCGTACGTGACGGGTTGTTCGGGTAACCCTGCAGGTGTAAATCGATTATAATCGCCGTCCCTCGCGGTCAGTGAGTACCACTTGTTCACTGTACCGTGACGTAGAAAGAACAGGCTAGTCACATGTTAAAATGTTGCTGATTGAAAGATGGACATTGATTGTTAATAATATGCTGTAGCTTAGAGCTAACTAAAGTTCTTTTCAACTTTGGGCAAAGTACATGAGAGAAATGCGTTTCTTGTTTGATTGCGGCTCTCTCATGTACCTTCGCGTAAGGTTCTCCACAACCTGCTGCTAAAACTTGAAAGTAAGGTTCTACTAATTAGGCGAGTCCTTGCAAATGATTTTACCTCATGTAACCCATTACCCTCATTTAGAAGTTCCATGTTTAGGTGAGACGGGTCAGACTTGCTGAGCCTTCGTGCTCACTGCTTGTGTTTGAAGCTTTTGCAGGGTTCTATGAGGAAGGGACTCCCGAAGAGGAGACGGAACCCCAGGAGGGGAACCCCGTCGAGTGGGAGTCATGCACGCCGCAGAGTTAGTGTGCGTGTGTGCTAGCAAGGACACGTTCGAGGGCTGAACGTGCACTTGATGCTTAGTCTACGCCCGCGAGTGTGGACTAAACTTATTTTGATGTAAACATGTTAATAAACTTGTTTATGTAATAAAGCTTCCGCTTCCGCTTTGTACCTTTGACGTGTGTTACACGGTGTTGTGCAATGCAGCACCCCTCGGCGTGATCCTGGCTCGACAGGACCTTGGGGTCGTGTCAGCGTGGTATCAGAGCTCGCTTGAGGTTTAACACAGTACAAAGGTCTTCTTTTTCAAAAATCCAGTGAGGAACGAGTTAGTAGCCCGTATAAGGATGTTATTAGTATATAGAAAGTGGCTTATTAACTTATTTGTTATGTCGGAAAATCGTGCATCTCGGGACGTTCATGTCTTGGGGGGTGCACGTAAGCGCTGTCCACCAGTGCGCACAAGCTGAAGGGTGGAGCCCCACGGGTGGCAGGTAACCCGACCCGCTTTGATATCCTCTACGACTCTTCATGTCGTTTGGGGTATTCGAGCAACGTCTGTCCCTGGCGTGCGTGGTGCAACATGGGAGACCCCGTCACGTGGTCTGAAACGTGAACACGTAACTCAGGGCGTGTTTGGCTTGAGAACATCCGGGCGAGTGATGACGGCCGGATGTACCAACTGTATGGATTCCGGGCTCGGTGTGCAGCCGAGTCTGATGATTGGTTGAATTTCTGCAGGTAGCCTTACCACGAAACGGTAGACGTGTAGTATCCGTGTGCGAGTGACGAGTAGTGCCACTGAAGTAACGACGCCGGCTAAGTCCGGTATAGGTTTTTCCTTTGTGAGGACGTAGTACCGACATAATCTGGTGACGCCTCGACGTCACACCCAACAAAATGAACAACTTCATTTAAAATTTGATGGTTTTGATCCAAAGTAGTAAAACTTGATGTAACTCCTTCCCTTGAACAGGATATTCAAAGTTAACAAGCTTTCAACTTATAGGATGTTAAGGACAGAGCACTCTGTTTCCAGCTAAATTAAGGCTGAAGTTAATCAGAGGTTAGAGGTTGAGTTCTTTCGAGGTTGATGTCGTATGATACATCTCTGGAAAGCTTTGGAGGAGCTTTACAACTTTTCTGTTGAGTTCCAGAGGTGTTTCGTCCCTTAACCACTCGAAAAATGCAGCAGAGTTGAAACTGTCCAGAAAACAGGACGGAGCAAAGACTCTCTGTAAATTAAGCATAACTTCCTGCATAAAAATCCAAAAATAGAAAATGAGGTAGTTCTGGAAAGATTATGAGATGGGTTACAACTTTGTAACAGAAAGTTTTGTCAGATTAGGAACAGAATTAACTGGGATTCTTGGATCAAATCAGTACCTAAGGCAGGGAGGTGCTGTCCAATTGTTCCCAGAAATTCTGTTAACTTTGACATCTCATAACTTTTGAACCAGAGCAGATCTTAGGCCAACCAAATACTTTCTGGAAAGCTATTGAAGCTAACTTTAACTTTGATGTTGAGCTCCAGGACTGGTTTTGCTTTTAACCTGGCCTAAATCAGATTAATATGGAAACTGGTCAGGGCTGTCATGGGAACAGCAGATCAGCAGTCAAATTTGTTTAAAAATTTGAACTATGTTTCCAAGTGTTAAGGGTTCAATGACATATCTTATGTTATAACTCAATGGTCTACTGTTTAAATAAATATTTGACATTTCTCAAATATATTTTTACAGATGGCAGCAGATAAACGGTTGGAGAACGGGTGGGTAGTTTCCCACTGCTCTGACCGTAGCGGCTACCCGGGAGCATTGTGGCTAATGCTCCAATATTTCGGGTACAACCAGATGCCGCAATACTTCGCCAAGGAAGAAGGCGAAGAGGGGAACAAGACGTGGACGATCCATGTCGAGGTTCCTGCAGGGCCTACGCCACCCGGTTGAGTGCCATTCACCGTCACGGTGAGAGGAAGACAACCGGAAGGGATGTGGCAAGTGGCAGCCCGTGACACTATGTCACGTTTCTGCCAACTACACGTGCAGGCTATGGAGGGAACTCCATACGCACTCGTTCCGGTGGAGGGACGAGCTCAGCATGTGTGGGGAGAGAGGTACCTAGAGGCAACAAACCCGAGTTGCCCAAGGTACAACCCCGCGGAGGCAAATCTCAGCCTCCAAATGAGGGCGGGAAACGCTGTGATGGACAGCCAAGCTGTTCATACGGAGCATCTCGCCACCAAGCTCAAGGAGAGCACAAGCCGTGGAAATCATTTTGAGAGTGCTCACAGTGCACTCCGCAATGTGCTCCTTCCGACGATCAAGCGACTGAATGAACAACACAATCAGTTGCGTCGTCTGAAGAAGGCAAAGGAGAAGAGCCGTGTTGACATTGCGGCGTTGCAAGAGCTGGTGCAGACCCTAACCCAGCAGAATGAGGACCTTGCTCAAGAGCGGGACGACGCTATTGAGGAAGGACAAGGCTGGGAAGAGGACTACAACCAGGCTATGGACGAGGTGCATGCATTGCAGGACCTCGTGCCCCCGGTATTGGGCGTACCGGTAGTCTTGGGTCTTCCAGCCATGGGAGAACCTGGAATGGGAGAAGAGGTGGTAGACCCCGAGCCACCAGCAGAGGTACCGGAGGAGGACGACCCACAGGAGGTCGAGTTCTACTCCGAGTAGGGGGTTACGGTTGCCAAGTAGGGCAGCTAGGGTAGCGTAACCCAACTTTTGTAATCGGTGACATGTCGTGTAGACAGTAGCGTATGTATAGGTAGTGACGGCATGAGCACGACTTCTCGGAGGTCCGAGAATAATGTATCTTGTATAAAGTTTATGCTTTAGCAATATATGTGAATGTTGTGCAAGTTAGTCATGCGTCGCTTCAATACTTACTGCTGTTTATGGAATTTTGAGTAAGACATGTGCTAATTGCTGCTGTGTTGAATTTCAGAATGACGCGTACTCGTGCCAACCCTGATGTTGGAGGTACTAGCCAAGGGGGAGAGACCTCCCAACCGCCTCCCGAGGACTCCTCGGGACAGCAGCAGCAACAGCAACAGCAAACACCGCCACCGCCACTGCCAACGGTTACATTGGCCGACATTGTCGCGGCAATGGCGGGTTCACATCAGCAGCATACAGAGCTGCTGCAAACGTTAATTGCGAATACGTCTCGCCCAGAGAGACGTCAAGATCGTGAGGAGCGCCAACAGAGCTCCTACTCCGACTTCCTGGCGACTCATCCCCCTGTATTCTCAAGGGCGGATGAACCACTTGACGCGGACAACTGGCTCCGCGCCATAGAGATGAAGTTCGGGCTGCTCCAAATCAGCGAGCAGCGCAAGACTCAGTTCGCGGTCCAGCAGCTCCAAGGATCCGCGAGCGCGTGGTGGGCCAACTTTTGTGCTTCACAACCCACCGACCGAGTGATGACCTGGGCGGAGTTTCGGACGGCCTTCCGGGCCTATCATATACCGCCCGGTTTGATGAAGAGGAAGACGCAGGAATTCCTACACCTGCAACAAGGGAGCCGGAACGCGCTGGAGTACTCCAGAGCGTTCAACGATCTCGCACTCTACGCGTCGTATCACGCAGATACGGACGAGAAGCGGCGGGACCACTTTAACCAGGGGCTTAACCCGCTCCTGAAGGACAAGCTGGCGATGTTCAATCGCGGCAGCCTCAACGACATAATTGATGCTGCGATTGTTCAGGAAGACTCCGGCAAGGAGTTGGCGGCGGCAGAGCGAAAGCGAAGCGCGCCGCAGAGCAGCGGAGAAGGAGGCGGTCCTTCTCAGAAGTTTCGGATGGTGAATCGCCCACCATCAGGTCCGCGCTGGCAGCCACCACAGCGGTCGATGCCGTTCCGCGGTCGGCCGTATTCTTCACCGGCATTCCGGCCGGCACTGCCAGCACCACCGCAACAACAGCAGCAGCAGCGGGCGATGCCGCGTGCGTTTGCACCTCCGCAACGCATGCCGGGCTTTCGTCCACCAAGTACTCCACCAGCAGCGGCCACATGTTACAAGTGTGGTCGTCCAGGACACTTCGCGAGCAGTTGCCCGGAGAGGCAAGGCGGCGGAGTGGTACCACAGTTTCCGGGGAGGAATCAACCCCGGAACCCTACTAATGCGCGGCGGGCAAACCCTAGGCCCGGCACTGTCCACCAGCTTGCCATTGAGGACGTGCCGGAGGGCGAGCCAATCCTTGCGGGTATGTTCCAACTCCACCAGCATCCCGCTATAGTACTATTTGATTCAGGCTCCACGCATAATTTTATTAGCCAAGCTTTCATTGCTAAACACAGCTTGCCAATACTACCCACCGATAGTCCATATTTAATTTGTTCACCGGGTGGGAAGATTTCAGCAAGCGTAATGGTCTCCAAAGCACCATTATGCTTAGCGGGTAGAGTGTACCCCACGTCTCTCATTATCTTAGAGGGACAGAAGGTCGATGTCATCCTAGGGATGTCGTGGTTAACCCACCACGGCGCTGTTTTAGACACCGTCCTCCGAGTCGTCCACTTAAACTCAGGAGTGCACGGTTCTCACTCATTATTTCTGGACAGTCCAGAAATAAAACTTCCAAGTGTCTATCAAGCCACAACCATCAGATTGGAAGACATTCCAGTGGTCCGAGAATTCCCTGATGTATTCCCGGATGATTTGCCGGGGATGCCACCCGATAGAGAGGTGGAGTTCAAGATTGAACTTGCACCGGGAACCATGCCAATATCCCGAAGGCCGTACAAGATGGCGCCCAAGGAGTTGGCGGAACTGAAGACTCAGCTCACGGACCTTCTGGAGAAGGGTTTTATTAGGCCGAGCTCCTCGCCATGGGGCTGTTCGGCATTATTTGTCAAAAAGAAGGATGAAACGTTGCGGCTTTGCGTGGACTACCGTCCATTAAATGCCGTAACCATCAAGAACAAGTACCCGTTGCCACGGATCGACATGTTGTTTGATCAGTTGGTCGAAGCAAAGGTCTTTTCCAAGATGGATTTAAGATCCGGGTACCATCAGATTAAGATCAGGGCTGAGGACATTCCAAAGACAGCTTTTTCGACAAGGTACGGACTTTATGAGTACCTGGTCATGTCCTTTGGCCTCACCAATGCTCCAGCTCACTTCATGTATTTAATGAACTCGGTGTTCATGCCGGAGCTGGACAAGTTTGTCGTGGTCTTCATCGACGACATCCTGGTATACTCCAAGTCGGAGGAAGATCACAAGAAACATCTGCGTATAGTCTTGCAACGGCTGCGGGATCACAAGTTATACGCAAAGTTCAGCAAATGCGAGTTTTGGATATCGCAAGTGCCTTTCCTCGGGCATATCATCTCAGCGGAGGGTATCGCTGTGGACCCGAGCAAAATCACGCAAGTGCTGAATTGGAAATCCCCGAGAACTGTTCATGAGGTACGGAGTTTCCTCGGACTCGCGGGATATTATCGGAGGTTCATTCCGAACTTCTCGAAGATTGCCAGGCCAATGACAGAGCTGCTGAAGAAGGCTACCAAATATGTTTGGAGTCCAGCATGTGAAGCAGCATTCAAGGCTTTAGTCAAGCACCTAACATCAGCACCGGTTTTGGCGCAGCCAGACACAACAAAACCGTTCGATGTGTACTGCGATGCATCCGGCATTGGGCTCGGATGTGTGCTGATGCAAGACCGAAGAGTGGTCGCGTATGGATCACGACAGCTTAGGAACCATGAGCAAAATTATCCAACTCACGATTTGGAGCTCGCTGCCGTGGTACTTGCACTGAAAATGTGGAGGCACTACCTACTCGGTAACCTCGTACATTTATATACCGACCACAAAAGCCTCAAGTACATCTTCACTCAGAAGGAGCTGAACATGAGGCAACGAAGATGGTTGGAACTGATAAAGGATTACGAGATAGAGATCCATTATCATCCGGGCAAGGCAAACGTTGTGGCAGACGCGCTAAGCCGCAAGTCACACGTTAATAATCTGACCATCACACCGTTGGAAGAGAGCGAACCACCACTACATGTGATTCCACATGGAGCTCTCTACAACCTAGCTTTGATCCCCACCATCCGTGAAGAGATAGCGGCAGCCCAGAAGAATGACAAGGGCATGTCACATTTGCGGAGACGTGTAGACAGTGGGGAGTTGAAATGTTTCCGGAAGGACGGAGACGGCGTCTTATGGTTCAAGGACCGGATCGTCGTACCCCGAAACCCGGAGTTAAGGAAGAGAATCTTTGATGAAGCTCACTTATCAAAGTTTTCTATTCACCCCGGCAGCAACAAGATGTATCAAGAACTCAGAAGCAAGTTTTGGTGGACACGGATGAAGCGAGAGACGGCAAAATACGTGTCCGAGTGTGATACATGTCGACGGGTGAAGGCAGACCACATGCGGAAACCGGGACTGCTGCAACCACTGGGCATTCCTGCCTGGAAGTGGGAGGACGTGAGCATGGATTTCGTCGTTGGTTTACCCACCACCTTACAGAAACATGATTCTGTGTGGGTGATCGTCGATCGGCTCACCAAAGTTGCCCATTTCATCCCGGTCAACACCAACTATAACGCCAAGAAGTACGCTGAACTGTACATCTCACGGATCCTATGCTTATACGGCGTACCCCGTACCATCGTATCGGACCGGGGCACTTTATTTGTGTCCCGTTTTTGGGAGCAGCTACACGCTGCCCTGGGGACGAAGCTGATCCGTAGTTCAGCCTACCACCCGCAGACGGATGGGCAAACGGAGCGGGTAAATCAAATCCTAGAAGACATGCTACGAGCTTGCGCTATCGACCACGGCAAGAATTGGGATGATCACTTGCCATTAGCCGAGTTCTCGTACAACAATGGGTACCAAGCCAGCATCAAGATGGCGCCCTACGAGGCGCTATACGGCAGGAAATGCCGCACACCACTGAACTGGTGTGAATCTGGCGAGAGGGTTACCTTCGGGATTGATCTTGTCAACAACGCGGAAGAAAAGGTTCGATTAATTCAAGCGAACCTAAAAGCCGCTCAATCCCGACAGAAACAGTATGCGGACCGGAGGAGGCGCCCATTACAATTCGAAGTTGGAGATCACGTATACCTACGAGTGTCTCCAATGAAGGGCGTAAACAGATTTGGGGTGAGAGGAAAGTTAGCACCCCGATTCATCGGTCCATTCCAGATTACCGAAAGATGTGGATCGGTGGCATACCGGCTAAGATTACCAGAAGCACTTTCCGGTGTGCACGACGTCTTTCACATTTCCCAGCTGAGGAAGTGTCTCAAGCTATCAACTACCGTTCAGCTGGAAGACATTGAAGAACTGCAACCGGATCTCACCTATCGGGAGGAACCGGTGCAGATTATTGATGAAAAGGCCCGAACCACACGCAACCGTACGTTGTGGTTCTACAAGGTTCTATGGAGTAATCACTCCATGGACGAAGCGACATGGGAGAGCGAAGAATTCCTTCGCACTAACTACCCCGACTTTTTCACGTCGCATATTCGGTAATTTTCCACCGTCCTCTCTCTCATTTCACCTTATAATCTCGGGACGAGATTCTTTTAAGGGGGGAGGAATGTAAGGGCCTCAGTTTTTGACACTCATTTGCAGTGTTCATCACCACACCACACACCTCATTTGAGGAAGAATGATGAACACAAATAAAGAGCAAGTAACAATTATCAACATGCTCATTAGGGAACAAACTCACACATTGCAAAAGTGGTACTTCCCACATGTGATATAGATGGGCTGGACATATGAAAACTCCTACACTTTGCTAAGGATGTCCATGCCAAGTTCCACCCAAATTCAAAACCTTTTTGAGGTCATTTTGGGTATAGTTAGGAAGAGGGCAGTTTGAAACCATATTCAAATTCAAACTGTTTTCACCCACTGAATTTAAAAGTGGAAGGCATATTCTTGCTCAGCACATTTTTGTGAGCTCACACACCAATTTTCACTCCATTTGGAGTTGATCTTGACATGAGCTAAGGGGGAGAAATTCAAACTTTATTTGAATTTCAAACTGCACTTGTGCTGAAATTCATTCAAACCAAACCTCATTTGAACTTTGATCAATTCAAATGGCTCTTGGGTGAATAATTTTGAATTGCCAAGGGTAGAATAGGGTTCACTGTTTACCACAGCTGTTAGGAATAAATTTCAGAGGTTAAAAGAGAAGTGGGACCCACATGTCAGCCTCTGCCTCAAAGCAAACCGACTGAACCACAGTTCAGTCGGTTCCCGGCAGCTGTGCGCGCGCGCCACCGAAGGGGGCAGCCGGCGCCAGCTCCTGCTGCGTGCCCCAAGCCGGAGACCAGCCGGCCGGGCTATTTATTCCCTCCCCGGCGTGCTTCAGTCACCATTTCCTCGAGCTGCCGACGCACACGACTTGTTTTTCCACTGCCATCGCCGCCGCTCGAGTTCCTGCTTGATCAAGCCGATCGCAGCCCCCTCTTTCCATTCCAAGGTCCCAGCAAGGTACTAGCAACCATCCTCCATCCTTCCCATTGATAGAAATCGATTGAAACCGAGTGATATCGGCTGTGCCGAAAGATCAAACTCGGAACTGGAAACCGCCGCATCTCGGGCTCTCGTGGACAGCCCAACCTGGGCGTTGTCACGCCCGAGCCAAGGCACCCTTGGACGCGCAAGTGATCGGTGCTGCTCACCCCCGAGCCACAGCTCGAGTGGTTGCTCACCGGCGGCGAATTTCCACTTTTCCCCTTTCTGTGTGCAGAACGACCTTCGGGTACGATTCTGTTTAATTCGTGCTCTAGAAAGGATTAGAGGGCCTCAGGCCGCTCTCACACGAACTAGACACGGTGACGCACAAGTTGCCTTCACAACTCTGGGCCGGAGAACTTCTGTGCCCGGCGTAATTCAAGGTCTACTAATGGCGGAACGCACGGGGGGTATCGGGCGCACGGTGAGGACCTATTTCGGGCCTTCCCCGAGCTGCCCCGAGTTCATGTCGACCTTCTCTGAGGTCCACTGATGCTCCCCGACCGGTTTCCCAAGTAGCTGAGGCACTAGGAGCATCAGCCGACATGGCCGAAGTCGTTCCGATATGGCGGCTCGTCGCCGACCATGCTCCGGCCGTTGTCATGAGCAGCTGACCCTCGGATCATGTTCCCCAAGTAAAAGTAGGCAGGGGCGGCCAGAATCAAGAAGTTTGGAGCGGTACAGCAGCCAGCGGCGAGCTCTCCGGCGAGGTCCCTCGGCGGCGGAGCGCGGGTGTCGCGAGGTTGAAGAAGGGGGTGGACCCCAGCTGTCAGCGGCCGATATTTTGAAACGGGATCCGGCTGCGGCCGGGATCGGGTGTGCTGGCGCGCAAAAGCCTTGTGGGCCGCGGTGTGCTGTCGCTTCGGCGTGCGACGCGTGTCCCCTGGGCCCACGCGCGAGTTTAAACTTTTCCCCGATTTTCAGATTTCCTTCAAACTTCAAATCCTTATAACTTTGGCTAGAAAGCTCCAAATTGAGTGAACCAAATTTTGCTGGATTCAGCTCTCTGAGTACTTTCCAGAAAATCAAGTTTCACTTCATGAAATTCCCTAATTCTCCAGAATTAATTCCTTAATGTTTAAACTGTTAGGAATTTTAACTGGAGAATCCTTTGGCGGAAAATCCTGAAATTTTGCTGAGATGTTCACCAAAACATCATTGAGCTACCATAAAAATTTCAGATCCATTTGAGCTCATTTAGTCCACCTAATGGTGTGATTAGTAAAACTGTTCCAGAGAAAATAGAAAATGTTCAGAAACATTTTCAGGATTTTCTCTGAAATTGTTTAGCTCATATCTTTAGTTAGAGACTTCCAAATTAAGTGAGACCAACTCCATTAGAACCCTCTGAAAATCTAGTTTTCAGAAAGTCATAGTTTGTCTCATGAAAATCCCTAGAACACCCTAAGGGTTCCAATTAAGGTCAAGGACATAATTATTTGTGGAGGGCTCAAATGAGCTTTGCTGCAACTAAAACTTGACCAAGTCTTTGTTTAGGTTGTAACCAAGCCACAGTAAAAGTTTCACAGTCATTAGGTCTGTCTAGTAAGGGTTATAGGCTTCACAACTTCAAAGTTAATACAAAGGCCTCTAAATTAATACATATACTGTTCTTATCATGTAGTCGCTAAGGTCGAGGAGGAACCCGAAGTCCTAGACTTCGTTACTCCGGAGGAACAGCTAGCCTACGACCAAGAGCAGCAAGGCAAGCCCCGGTTTGCATTAACCTTTTTACAAATTTTATTGTTTTGAGCACATACTTGTTTTCCCTTTGTTCGTTGCATTAGAGTCTTGATTGGAAACCCAACTGCACAGCCAAGAAAACCATGGGTTGGGTTTAGGATCGAAAACCTCGTTAGCCACTGCATTGCTAGAATAGAGTAGGATTCGGTACAAGTCGAGTAGTTGGAACTACTCGCGAGAATAGGCTAGAGGCACATTGCTCGGGTAGAGATAGCACATGAAACACATGGCAAGAAAATGAGACCGAGCGGAGAGTAAGGGCAGAAGGACTTTGGGGCCTGTGTGCTGTAGCTCCGCTTGTGTCGATTGAGGACCGAGCCGTGTGCGGGCCTGTTGAACAAGCTAGAACAGTACCGAAGACCTACCGGCTATATGGGAACCGGGAAACTGATGTAACTCGGGTAGCTGGGTGTTGAGGCATTGCCCGTCGTTCAGAGGGTAGGTTGAGAGCTCGAGGTGTAAATCAGCTGGCGGCACAGAGATGCGCGTGCAGGGACCTCTTGCTCGGGACGATGGGACCGGTTCAATATTTGGCTAACGGGTGAAAGGTAGTCGCGTACGGCGTCCGTGATGGTTGTTGTAGGCAACATCGAGTACGGGCGTACGTGACGGGTTGTTCGGGTAACCCTGCAGGTGTAAATCGATTATAATCGCCGTCCCTCGCGGTCAGTGAGTACCACTTGTTCACTGTACCGTGACGTAGAAAGAACAGGCTAGTCACATGTTAAAATGTTGCTGATTGAAAGATGGACATTGATTGTTAATAATATGCTGTAGCTTAGAGCTAACTAAAGTTCTTTTCAACTTTGGGCAAAGTACATGAGAGAAATGCGTTTCTTGTTTGATTGCGGCTCTCTCATGTACCTTCGCGTAAGGTTCTCCACAACCTGCTGCTAAAACTTGAAAGTAAGGTTCTACTAATTAGGCGAGTCCTTGCAAATGATTTTACCTCATGTAACCCATTACCCTCATTTAGAAGTTCCATGTTTAGGTGAGACGGGTCAGACTTGCTGAGCCTTCGTGCTCACTGCTTGTGTTTGAAGCTTTTGCAGGGTTCTATGAGGAAGGGACTCCCGAAGAGGAGACGGAACCCCAGGAGGGGAACCCCGTCGAGTGGGAGTCATGCACGCCGCAGAGTTAGTGTGCGTGTGTGCTAGCAAGGACACGTTCGAGGGCTGAACGTGCACTTGATGCTTAGTCTACGCCCGCGAGTGTGGACTAAACTTATTTTGATGTAAACATGTTAATAAACTTGTTTATGTAATAAAGCTTCCGCTTCCGCTTTGTACCTTTGACGTGTGTTACACGGTGTTGTGCAATGCAGCACCCCTCGGCGTGATCCTGGCTCGACAGGACCTTGGGGTCGTGTCAGTCCTTCGAGTCATGCATTTGCATCCAGAGATGCACGAGTCTCATTCTTTATTTCTGGACAGTCCAAAAATAAAACTTCCAGCCATATATCATTCCACCACTACCAGCCTGGAAGACATTCCAGTAGTCCATGAGGTCCCCGACGTATTCCCTTATGATCTACCAGGTATGCTGGCCGACCATTGGTCTATTAGACCAGATAACCATTCAAGTTATTTTGTTACTTTCTATTATAATTATTTTGTGGAATAGTGTCGGGTCCTGTAATTCTCGCATGCTAACATTACCTGCTTTACGTTACAGGACTACGTAGGGCGGTGCATCTTGACACTGACAAGAGTTTTACTTGAAGGAGAATTCCAAGATACCTTTATTTTGCAAGGTGCTAAATCTGGAAAGCTTAATTTGCACTTCAAGTGGACCCCACAGCCAATCTACCGTGATCGAGATAGGGACCAGTGGATGCTGTGCAGAATACAGATATTTTACGAAAGAGCTGGCAAACGCTTCAACCTGTAATATACCTATACATTAGTTGTTCTTTCACACGAAGCCATGAAGTGTGTTTGGTTTGGAGATGAGATGGGACGGGACGGAACCATCTCTCTTTTCACGGATAGGACGAAACCATTTTTTTGTTTCAAGGGATGGGATGGATCCAGTTTTCTGTTTGATTGAAGGGATAAAATGGGATGAGATGATACTATCTCATGTTTATTTCAAGGGATGAGTATGGAACAATGGGATATGGTTACCTTCTCATTGAGGTGGTAAGAATACCTCTTTATAATATGATTTAAACATGTAAGGGCCCAAGTTTTTCATTTGCTAAGAAGTGTTCATCACACCCACACCGCACGTGCTGTGGTTCAAGGACAGGATCGTCGTACCCCGTAAATCAGAATTGAGGATGAAATTTTTTGACGAGGATCACTTGTCAAAGTTTTCTATTCACTCTGGCAGCAACAAGATGTATCAAGAATTCAGAAGCATGTTTTGGTGGACACGGATGAAGCGGGAGATCGTGAAATACGTGTCTAAGTGTGATACCTGCCGAAGGGTGAAGGATGACCACATGAGGAAACCAGGATTGTAACAACCGCTTGACATTCCTGCCTAGAAGTGGAAGGATGTGAGCATGGACTTCATCGTCGGTTTACCCACCACATTTCAGAAACATGATTGTTACACCCGGTTTTCCATAAGGAACACCCGAGCGTATTCTCACATGTATGCTAGGATCAGTTGAGTCATACATGTGCCGACAATAGTGAAATATCATTATATTACATGCCAGGGTCAATGGTAACATTATATTACATCATAAGTCATAACAAAATAATAAAAGTACTATCACACTAAATATTTACAACAGCGGAAGTCTATTAAAGGGTCCTCCAATCCATATGCGTTGCCCGGGGGTTTCGCCAACCTAGAACAACTCTTCGGGATCGAAGTCCTCCTCATCGAAGTCTATATCTTCATTTGCACCTAAGCATCATATGATATCCAACAAAAGCAAGTTTGAGTACCCAAAGGTACTCAGCAAGTGTAGGAAAGAATGTTATGAAGGCTAATAGCAAGGAAAGTCTAACATGGTTAATCACTATGCATTAATTCTAAGCCTTAGCTTTGATTAGCAACCTATCTTACTAAGTGATAGTCCCACCAAATTCATAATTAAGTAATTAATGTTAGGTTACACCACCCAACAATCTCTTACAACACATATACATGTTTCTCTAATCATGGACAAGTCCAAGCCGCTCTGGACAGTGAGCACGACTGTCATGACTGTTTGGTTCTCTTCTGAGATTGTACCACTTTACCCACAAGTAGTGATTTCATCCCCTGTTGCCAGGTGGACTAAGAAACCTCCCTGATATCCGTGGTTGCGAGCCACATTACACACTTCCTTTGGTGTGTGATCAGGAGATCACTACATGGCCTTTACAAAGGGTCTACCGGCAAGTACAAGCCCACTGAGGTTTCACCGCTGCAGTTCCTGGGAGTAAACCCTCCCCTGCAGAAGCCCCCTCTTGAGCCTTGCAGTTCCCAGGACAGTAAGAAATAGACTCCCATTTCCCGCACCATCCAAACACTCATACTATACCGGCAAACTCCTAATTAATTGGCCAAGCTGCCCCATCTCAGTCTTGTGGTGGCACTGTAAATCCGGGTTAACTGTTCCATGAACCGGTCCTTAGAATCTAAGACAGGCACTGACTCATACCTGAGTCTCATGCACGAAGCACCAACCAAAACAACCAGCCTGTCTAGATTCTTAACACCAGGACACACACTCGTGTCTTTCATATAATCCACAAGACGAGTAACATCTATGTTTCATTCATTTTCTACATTCTAAGCAGGGCTAAGCACATGAAATGATAACCAACAAATCCTATCTAAATCCCTCCATGGTTTTGCAAGGAATGATAAAGAAATAAAACTATGGAAACATCCTACACTGGGTTTCATATTGAAGACATCATGCAAATAATCTAACTATTCATCTTAGAATAGGAACAAAGTGGTCAAGGAACACTTGCCTTTGAATGGATGTCGATTCACTTCAAATTCTTGCTCTTGAAGATTAGGAAGTAGTTCTTGATTTGGTTCTATCCATGCATATGCACACAAAACAATGCCAAACATGCCATAAGAATCTTAGCAATGCATTTCAATCATATATGTTTGATTACACACATACACCTATTGATTTCATGTCATTTCATGTGGTTTGAAATGAAAATAAGTTTCAAATGGGCATCTATATCCTTCTACTTTATCTTTGTTATAGCCAAAATACTCATTTTCAATTTGTGGGGTGATTTGAAATAATTTCTAGAATTTTATATGTATAAATGTTAATTTTTATAATTAATTAAATTCTAAAAGTCATTTAAATTACTACTATAATCATTTTCAGAACTCATATTACTATTTTTATACATTTCAGTATCTATTTATGTATTTGGAACAGTTTCCAAAAAGTTTCTTTGTTATTTAATATTTTTATCTATATATTAGCATTTATTTAATACTTAAAATACATTTTCATTCCTTTATATAATTATTCTGGGCTACAGAAATTAAATATGTATGAAAATATGGAAACAGAATAATCTTACACCTTTTAATAAATTTCTACAACTTTTCTGGAATTTATGTGGTTTTTATTTTGATTTTCAGAATTAATTTGTCACTATATAAATAATTTCAGCCTTTGGAAATCATTATTTTTAATTTCAGAATTTATACTCTAATCAGAATGTTTAAACAGTGCTTTTAAAATGTTTCTAACAATTTTCAGAAGTCAATTAGCCTATTTTAACTAATTACAGAATTAAAATCAAACTTTTAAAACTGATTTGGGCCAATTTGTAATATTTACAACTTTTCTAGGGTTCAAATTGAATTTACAGAACTATTTCACCAATTTATAAAAAGCACAGGGGCTAATTGGTTAATTCACAGTGAATTTCAAATTTTCTATAAGCCTAGGGTTGATTCTGTAAATCACAGGGGCTATTTCCTAGTTATTTAAATCCCCAGGGAACCTTCTGTGAAAATCCCAACGTTTATAACTACTTTGAATGTGGGCCGTCGGATCTGAGATCAACGACCCAGATTTTAAATAACCGAACCGGTACGCAACTTCTGATCTGAGCCGTTGGCCCAAATCCGATGCACCAGAAGCGGCCACGTCGCCCTAACCCTGTCTCCCTCGCGTCCGGCGGCCGCGCGATTGCCGGCGAGCGGCAGCGGTGGCCGGAATCTTCCTGTTTCTTCGATCCCTCCACTATTTCTTGATCTCTTTGCACCAGAAGAAAGAGGAGAGGGTAGGGAACTCACCTAGGGGGTTTTCGGGGACCAGAACTGGCCGGAGAGGGCTGTCGACGGTGATCAGTGAAGAACTCCGGCGATCTTCATCGGAATTGCTCTTAAGACGCTGACCTTCGATGATTTTTGTCGGGAATCTTTCCTCCCGGTCTTGTGACGATGTAGGAGGCTTCAGAACCTAAGATCCGAGCGTGTTTTTGAAGAATTGGAGAAGGGGGTGGTTTTTCCGATCAGGAGAATTGAGGGCGACTTCGGTGGGGAAAATGATCGGCGCCGGTCTGGTTTTATAGAGGGGAGTGAGGCGGCAGTTATGGGGGCGATGGTTGCTGAAGAGGCGCGCGGAATTGGCCGGAACCGAGCCATATGGTTCACATGTGATAATAGAAGAGGAAAGAAAAGATAGAGAGGAGAGGAGGGGCGGTTGCTTGAGGAAGAAGAGGCCATTTGACATGTGGTTCATGCGTGGGAACGAAGGGAGGGAGAGGGAGCGGTTTTGTTTCATGTAATTAGGTTTTTCGGGTTGTTTCAATGATTCAGTGTGGGTGATCATTGACCGGCTCACAAAAGTTGCCCATTTTATCCCGGTTAACACCAACTACAATGCCAAGAAGTATGCTGAATTATATATCTCACGGATTCTTTGCTTATATGGTGTACCACGTACTATCATCTCGGATCGGGGCACTTTATTTGTGTCTCATTTTTTGGAGCAGTTACATGCTGCATTGGGGACGAAGCTGATCCGTAGTTCAGCGTACCACCCGCAGACGGATGCGCAAACCGAGCGGGTGAATCAAATTTTGGAAGACATGTTACAAGCTTGTGCTATCAATCACGGTAAGAATTGGGACGATCACTTACCGTTAGCTGAGTTTTCGTACAATAATGGGTACCAAGCCAGCATCAAGATGGCGCCTTATGAGGCGCTATACGGGAGAAAATGCCGCACACCGCTGAATTGGTGTGAGACTGGCGAAAGGGTCACCTTCGGGATTCATCTTGTCAACAACGCGGAAGAAAAAGTTCAGTTGATTCAAGCGAACTTAAAAGCTGCCCAATCCCGACAAAACAGTATGCGGACTGGAGAAGACGTCCTCTCCAATTTGAAGTCGGGGATCACGTGTATCTATGTGTGTCTCCAATGAAGGGCGTGAACAGATTCAGGGTCAGAGGAAAGTTGGCACACCGATTCATCGGTCCATTCCAGATTCTGGAAAGATGTGGATCAGTTGCATACCGGCTGGAATTACCAGCGACACTCTCCGGTGTGCACGACATCTTCCACATTTCTCAGCTGAGAAAGTGCCTCAAGCTTTCAACACCCGTTCAGCTGGGAGATAACGAAGAACTGAAACCGGATCTCACCTATTGGGAGGAACCAGTTCAGATTATTAATGAGAAGGCCCGAACCACACGCAACCGTATATTGTGGTTCTATAAAGTTCTATGGAGTAATCACTCCGTGGATGAAGCGACATGGGAGAGCGAAGGCTTTCTTCGCGTCAACTACCCCGACTTTTTAACATCGCACATCCGGTAATTTTCCAGCGTCCTCTCTCTCATTTTTACCTTATGATCTTGGGACGAGTTTCTTTTAAGGGGGGAGGAATGTAAGGGCCCAAGTTTTTCACTTGCTAAGAAGTGTTCATCACACCCACACCTCACCTCATTTTTGGTAATCACATGAAAACATTTGAAGAGCAAGTAACCACCATCAATAGATTTATTAGGAGATGAACTCACAAAATACAAAAGTGGTATTTCCCACATGCATCATATAGGGGCTGAGCATATGATTAACTCCTAAACCTTGTTAGGAATGCTCACACCAAATTTCACCAAAATCCAAAACCTTTTGAGGTACTTTTTGGTACAATTAGTAAAAGGCTAGTTTGAACTGAAATTCAAATTCAAACTCCTTTCGTCCCATGAATTCAAAAGTGGGGTTCATATTCACACTCAGCACATTTTTATGAGCCCCCACACCAATCTTAATATGAGCTAATTTTAGCTAAATTCAAATCAAATTTGAATTTCAACTTCACATGTGCTGCAAATATATCCAAACCAGTTCACAATTTGAATTATTCAAATTCAAATGTGCATTGAGTGATTTGATCAACTCACAAGGGGCATTAGGGTCCCCAAAAATTAAGAGCAGTGGAAATTGAAGTTTTTGGGACAAAATAGGAGGATTGGGGTCCACTGTCAGCCACTCTAAACAGAGGAACCGCCTTAGCTCTGTTTTCCTTCGCACGGGAGCGCACCAGCGCACCGGCCGACCATTTCCCGACGGCAAACCAGCGTCAGCTCCTGCTGTTCGATGTGCCGGCCACTCTTATCACCCCCACGAGCAGCCCAAGTCGATTTCTTCACTTCCCCTCACTCACCCACGTGCTATCAGTTCTCTCTCCCGCGATGAACACCGCACGGCGCCGCTCACTACTCTCCCGAACGAACACCACAGTTGGGTGCTCACAATCACGCTCTAAACAGCAAACAGAGGTGCGAAGGTGTGCTCTAGCCTCCACCGTGATCCATCCCGGGGTTTCAAGCTCCTGCTAGCCACACGTTCCGAATTGGCGCCAAGCACCGAAACACTCCGGCGCAGCTCAATTTCAGGTCACCGTGGACAGCACACCACAGCCCCCGTAGCCATCCCTTTCAAACAAAAAAGAGGTGCATCCGGATGTCTAGAATGTGTAGCCGAAGACTGTTTTCCATTTGATCAACCATAGAACTAGAATTTCTAAATACTCCAAAACCTAGGTCATTTAGCCCAAGCTCAGTTTATACAGAATTTCGAATTCCACTTGATCTCACCGGTTGTGCTCGTTGGTCAGTAGCTTCTGCACACGCTAGCGCTCACTCTCGATGAAGAAGCAAAGGAAACCGACTAGAATCGGCTGTGATATGTCTGTTTTACTCGCCGTCGACGCAAAACACCTCGGCTTACTGTCGAGATTATGTTTGTCGGCGTTTCCACCTCCCAAGACGTTCATTTCATGTTTCTTGTGCTCCACTGATGCTCTCCGAGTAAATCCTGATCCTTCTAGTGCTTTCTATCTCGAGAACGATCTCGCCGGAACCCTAGCCACCGCGGTTGCTATCGCGCGGGTGTTTCCGGTCGCCGTCGACAAACTCCAACCTCCTATGCGTGTTCAGCGTCAGAAGTTAGGGCGGGGCGGCCACTCTCAACTCCGAAGCTGGACGGGAGGTCGATCCCGGCGACCCACGCCGGAGCGCGCCACCACTCGGGCGCGTTTGGCGCGAGGAAGGGGAAGACACTGTGCGTGGTACCCACTTGCAGCGTTTTAAACCTTTCCCCGATTTTCAGTTTTTAGTTCAACTTCAAACACCCATAACTTTGGCTAGGAAGCTCCAAATCGAGTGAATCGAATTTTGTTAGATTCATCTCTCTGATTACTTTCCAACAAATCAAGTATCATCCCATGAAATCCTTTATTTATCCAGAATTAATTCTCCAAAATTTAAATTGTCTAGAATTTTAACTGGAGAACCCTTCAGTGTAAAATTCTGAAATTTGTCCAGGATGTTCTTTAAAATATCACTGATCTGTCATAAAAATTTCAGATCCATCCGAGCTCATTTGATCCACCTAATGGTGCGATTAAGAAAACTGGTCTAGAGAAAAAGAAAAATGTCCAGAAACATTTTTCAGATTTTTTTCTGAACTTGTGTAGCTCATATTTTTTTTCTAGGATGATTCAAATTAGATGAAACCAATTCCATTAGAACCATCTGAAAATCTAGTTTCCAGAAAGTCATGGCTTGCTCCATGAAAATCCTTAAAAACCATAAGAGCTTTAATTAGGTCCAAATACACATTTATTTGTGCAGGGCTCAAATGAGCTTTGCTTCAAATGAAATTTGCCCAAGTTCCTTTCAGGTTTTATACAAACCACAGTAAAACTTAAAGAGTCAATAACACTGTCTAGCTATACTTATAGCCTTCACAATATCAAAATTAACTCGATTGCATTTAAATTGACACGCATCGTAATTCTTTTTCGTGTAGTCGCTAAGATTGAAGAAGGCCTAGAGGTTCTGGATTTCACTACTCCGGAGGAACAACTAGCTTACGACCAGCAGCAACGAAAGCTCCGGTTTGCATTAGCCATTTCATAAAGTCTTTTGTTTTGATCACTTCCTTTATGCATTTCTTACAATTGTGCATTAGTCTTGTTTGAAAACCCAAATGCATAGCCAAGAGAATCAGGGTTTTTTTCTTAGGTTTTAAACCTCAAGTATCCACTGCAATGCTAAATTGGTGTAGGATTCGGTACAAGTCGAGTAGTTGGAACTACTCGCGAGAATAGGCTAGAGGCACATAACTCAGTTAGAGATAGCAAATGAATCACATGGCAAGAAAATGAGACAGAGCGGAGAGTAAGGGCAGCAGGACTTTGTGGTCTGGGTGCCATAGCTCTGCTTGTGTCAATTGAGGACCGTGCCGTGTGTGGGCGTGTTGAACAATCTAGAACAGTACCGAAGACCTACCAGATATATGGGAACCGGGAAACCGATGTAATCCGGGTAGCAATCTGTTGAGGCATTGCTTGTCGTCCAGAGGGTAGGTTGAGAGCAGCGAGGTGTAGATCGACTGGTGGGCACTGTGGATGCTCCGCGCAGAGACCTCCTGCTCGGGATGATAGGACCGGTTCAACACTTGGCTAACGGATGAAAGGTGGTTGCGTACGACGTCCGTGGTGGTTGCTGTAGGAAACATCGAGAACGGGCGCACATGACAGGTTATTTGGTAACCCTGCAGGTGTAAATCGATTATAATCGCCGTCCCTCGCGGTCAGTGAGTACCACTTGTTCACTGTACCGTGACGTAGAAAGAACAGGCTAGTGTCATGTAAAAGATTGCTGATTGAAAGCTTTACATTGTTTGCTAATGAAATGCTTTAGTGTAAAGCTAATTAAAGTTCTTTTCAACCTTAGGCAAAGCACATAAGATAAATGCGTTTCTTGTTTGATTGCGGATTTCTTATGTGTCTTAGCACGAGTTTCTCTAACAACTTGTTGCTAGAACTCGAAAGTAAGCTTCAACTAATTAGACGTGTCTTTAGCAATATGCATTCCATTATACACTGCAAACCCAGCATGTAGAGTTTCATGTGTAGGTAAGACGGGTCAGTTGCTGAGCCATCGTGCTCACTGCTTGTGTTTGAAGCATTTGCAGGGTGCTATGAGCAGGAGGCTCCCGAGGAGGAGACGGACCCCAAGAGGAAACAACTGTCAAGTGGGAGCCGTGCACGCCGCCGTGTTAGTGTGCGTGTGTGCTAGTGAAGATACGTTCATGGGATGAACGTGAACTTCTTTTGCTTAGTCTATGCCCGTGAGTGTAGACTTAACGTTATTTTATTGTAACTATGTTCATAAACACTTTTATGTAATAAAAATTTCGCTTCCGCTTTCTGCCTTTTATGTGTGTTATTCGGTGTTGTGCAACGCAGCACCCCTCAGCGTGATCCTGGCTAGTCGAGACCATCGGGTCCTCGCAGCGTGGCATCAGAGCTCCGTTGAGGTTTAACGCACTTAAAAAGTTTAAGTATTCAAAAACTTGGTGAGGAACGAGTTATTAGACAATATAATGATGTTATTAGTGTATAGAAAGTGGCAACACTAACCTAATTTCTTATGTCGGAAAATCATGCATCTCGGGACGTCATATGTCTTGGGGTGCATGTAAGCGCTGTCCACCAGTGGGCACAAACTTAAGGGTGGAGCCTCACAGGTGGCAGGTAACCCGGCCAGCTTTAGTATCCTCTATGACTCTTCATACCGTTTGGGGTATTCGAGCAACGCCCTTCACTGGCGTGCTACGAGCAAGTATGGGAGACCCCGTCATGTGGTTAGTAACGTGAACACATAGCTCAAGGCGTGTTTGGCTTGAGAACATCCATGCGATTGATGGCAGACGGTTGTATGAAACTGTATTGGGACTGGGTTCAGTGTGCAGCCGAACCTGACGATTGTGTGGTTTAATTTCAGGTAGTCTAACCACGGATCGGTATACGAGTAGCATACTTGTGCGAGAGACGTTTAGTGCCACTGAATTAACGAAGCCGGCTAAGTCCGGTATAGGTTTTCTTTGTGAGGAACGTAGTACCGGCATGATTGTGGTGACGCTTCGACATCACAGTCCACAAAATGATTAACATAATTGTAAAACTTGAAAGTTTTTATCCAGAGCACTAAAACTTTGATTTAACTCCTTCCCTTACTCAAGATGTTCAAAGTAAGCAAGTTTTCAACTTATAGGATATTAAGAACAGAATTCTCTGTTTTCAGCTGAAATAATGCTGAAGTTGTACAGAGGTTAGAGGTTGAGTTCTTTTGATGTTGGGGTCGTATGATACATTTCTGGAAATATTTGGAAGATCTTTTACAACTTTTCTATTGATGTCCAGAGGTGTTTCATCCCTTAACTAGTCGAAAAATGCAGTAGAGTTGAAACTGTCCAGAAAACAGGCCAGAGCAAATACTCTCACTACCTCTCTGTAAATTGAGCATAACTTCCTGCATAAAAATCCAAAAATAGAAATAAGGTAGTTCTGAAAATTTCATGAGATAGGTTACAACTTTTTAACACAAAGTTTTGTCAAATTCGATGTAGAATTAACTGGAATTCTTGGATAAAATAAGTACCTCATGCAGGGAGGTGCTGTCCAATTTTCTGCAGAAATTCTGTCAACTTTGACATCTCATAACTTTTGAACCAGGGAAGATATGAGGTCAAACAAATACATTCTGGAAAGCTGTTGAAGTTATATTTAACTTTTATGTGGAGCTCCAGAATTGGTTTTGCCTTTAGCATAGTCTAAATCAGATTAAAAGGGAAACTGGTCAAGACTGTCAGTTTGGGCAGCAGACCAGCAATCAAATTTGTTCTAAGTTTGATTTGTGTTTCCAGGTTTTATGAGTTCAATGACATGTTTTATGTTATAACTCAATAATTTACTGTTTAAATGAATATTTGACCCTTTTCAAATATGTTTCTACAGATGGCAGAGGATAAACAATTGGAGAACGGATGGGTGGTATCCCACTGTTCTCAATGCAGCGGGTATCCGGAATTGTTGAAGCTGATTCTTCAATATTTCGGGTATGTGGAGATGCCGCGGTACCTGTCACACCCGGTTTTTTCGAAGAACAACCAAGTGAATATCACATGTATGCCAGGATCATTTTCTCATACATGTGATGACAAATAGTGAAGCATCATTTATTACAAGCCAGGTGTCGAATATAAATAAGTCATACATTGCAAATGTCTCAATGGACACTAATGCTTCATCACAAGTAAATAAACTAGCAGCGGAATATTATTCTTTAGGGCTCCATCACAGGCGTTGCCCGGGGGTCTTCATGAACCTAAAAACCTTCCTCGGGTCCAAAATCTTGGTCATTATACACCACCTCATTATCTTGACCTGAGCAGCAATATAAACCAACAAATATGCAAGGTTGAGTACCAATGGTACTCAGCAAGTGTGGGAAAATTATATCATGCATGGCTAGAACAAGGAGAGGTTGAACTCATGGTTAAAGCACTACGCAATTAATACCTATCACCTTAGCTTATTAAGCACCTACATTACTACACAGGTGAAATGGTCCCAATCTCCCATCCCATCATCAAAATCCAATAATCCATAACATTATTTCCAATGTTAAGCTCCCCGCTTAACTTCCAAAACCATCATTCCTCTAATCATGAATAAGTCCAGGCCGCTCTTGACCGTGAGCACGGCTGTCAAGACAGTTTTGACTCTGCAGAGTTTGTACCACTGTACCCACATGTAGTGATTTCATCCCCCGTTGCCGGGTGGACTAAAAGAACCTCCATTATGCCAGTGGCTACGATCCACATCCACACTTCCCAGGTGTGTAGCCAGGAGATCACTACGAAGCCTTTACAAAGGGATTCCCGACGAGCGTGGGCCCACTGAGGTTTCACCCCTAACAGCATACAAGAGGCTCCAACCCCGCTGCAGTGGCCCCCTCTTGAGCCTTGCGGTTCATATGGTAGTCCAGCTGACACCTACTCCCCGCACCATCCAACACACCCATACTACGCCGGGGATACACCTAATTAATTGGCCAAGCTGTCCCATCTCAGCATGTGGTTGGCACTGTAAAGCCGGGCATGCTCCATGAACCGGTCCTTAGGATCCAGGCAAGTACTAAACACAAACCCAAATCTCGTGCACCCAGCACACAACCAAAACATCCAACTTGCCTTGAATCCCTACCTCTACATAACTCACAATGTCTCATTCAAGAGTATGGTATTGTAAACTGATGATTCTCATTTCCCAAATATCCCATTCTAAGCATGGCTAAGCAAATGCATGTAAATAAATGACATGACAAAATAAATCCCAACCCAAGCTACAAGGAAACAAGGTAATGCAATTCTAGGGAAACTTTCCTAGCATGGGTTTCATATTTCATTTGACAATGCAAATAATTCTATCTACACATCCTAGCATAGGATCAAAGTGGTCAAGGACACTTGCCTCCTTCTTGCTGCTCTTGAAATGGATAGTCCTGATCTTGGAAAGGAATAACTTGCCCTTGAACAGGTTCTACTTCATACCATCACACATAGCAAAAGAAAAACAACAATCATAAGACATAGTCCACACTTCTTACTTCATACAAACCACACATTCACATTTATAAAAGTTCTTTACCATTATATGTGTTGTGGTTACTTTATGTGTGTTGAGTTATGGCTTGCATGCACTTTTAACCATGTGTATGTGATTCCTACTTTGGTGTTCATATTTATACTTACATACTATATATATGTATATATATGTGGTTCAGTTTTAAATAAATTCCTTATATTAAACTACTACACCTTTTCACTACCAAGTATGTATGAAAAGTATTTTTCTTCTCCATATGTGCCTTCAGAATTTCTACCAACCCTAAACTGAATTTCTTTGGATTTTAGAAACTCCATTTATCATTTGCTAGTTGCTATATTTTCAGATTTATTCTCCTATGCATAAATGTGTATTTTATTATGAAATTAGTAATACACATCATCTAAACAGAATAGGTTCTGGTCCTAAATAATTTAATAACATATTTTGACCTTTGCCTCTGATGTAAACTATTTTATAATTATTTTACCTATTTTCTATAACTATTCTTTACTTAAAAATGTGTCCCTATACTAATAAATGTGAATAATAAATGAAACAGATTCATTTCAGCCCAAAAATATAATTTTATCTCACTCCAAAGTTTTCTAAGTACTGAGAAAGTTTTTAAATAACTTTTGACAATTATGTTTGTCCCCCTTTTTAATTTTTAGACACTAGTTACATATTCAATGTTTTAAATTAAATACTAAACAGGACTAAAATAATGAACTCTCCCCATTACAGGGTCTATAATATTATTTTCATAATTTCCAGGGGTGTAGCTACACTTATCAGAGGTGTTTTACCTAATTTTTATTAAGTCCAGGGGCTAAAACTGATTTTTAAATGAATTTACATGATTTTCTGGAGTTCCAGGGGCTAGATCTGAAGTTTCCGGGGCTAGCTCTCAATTCCAGAGAACCCCAGGGGGTAGCACGTAAGAATTCCAGTCTTTATAACGCGGGGCTGACGTGGACCGCCCGATTTTAAACCGACGGCTGAGATTATAACATCGAACCGGTACGCGGGGTTTTAAAGTCTACCGTGCGATTTAAAATAAACGGCGCACAAGCGGCCACGTCGCTCTGATCGAGCGCGGGCGGCGCTGCCGGCGGCGCACGGCGGCGGGAAGCGGCGATTTCGCCGGAAAGTTTCGGATCCTCGAGAATTCTGCCTAAAACTGTGATCTTATGGCATAGATCGGTAGAGGAGAGGTCAGGGATCTCACCTCGGGGGTTTTCTCGAGCTCGGGGGTCCTGGAAAGTGATCGGCGGCGAGGTCCGAGGCAAAACCACGGCGAAGCTTGTCGGCGCTGTGTTTACACCGTAATTCTCCGAGTTTTCTGCACCTGCAAAGTTCCCCGGAGGCGGTGGATCAAGACCAGCGAGTTAGATCAGAGTTTCCGAGCTTAGATCGGCCAGAATTCACCGGCGAAGTCTCGGTGCTCACCGGAGTAAAAATCGGCGATCGCGTGGGAAAAACCGATCGGGGCTGGGGTTTTTATAGCCGGGGGAGGGCGGTGAGTTGGTTGTGATCGAGTTTGAGTCTTCTGGGATCAGAATTCGGGCTGAGGGACGCGGTTTCCGGGCGGTTAAGATCGCGCGTGCTCGGGGGGAAAAGTCCGGGCCGCAGACGCTCGGGGTTAGGGATGACAGGTGGGTCCCACCTGTCTGTGTGAGAGAGCGCGGGCGCGCGCGGCTGCGGGCTGGCGCGGGGAAACTGGGCCGGCTGGCGGGTTTCGGCCCACTGGCCGGTTTTTTCCCGTTTTCTCTTTTTCTTTTTCCATTTCTTTTCTGATTTGAGTTTAATTTGAATTCCAGTTTGAATTTGAATTTTTGCAAAACATGCAACACGTCCAAAAATTTTTAAATTCCCCTCTGAACATGGTTTAGTGTTTTGAATCAAAATTTTGGGGTGTTACAGCTCTACCCCCCTTAAAATAAATCTCGTCCTCGAGATTGGTGTTTCGAAGAAAACAATTCCGGAAATTGTGCCTTGAGCTCATCTTCCCGTTCCCAGGTAGCTTCCTCTTCTGAGTGATGCTTCCACTGCACCTTGCACATCCGGATCCTTTTATTTCTGGTGAGGCGTTCCATTGTCTCCAAAATCTTGTAGGGTTGCTCGGCATAAGACAAATCTTCAGCTACATCCACTTCATTCATGGGTAACACCTCCTCAGGCGTCCTCAGGCATTTCTTGAGTTGTGACACATGGAATACATCGTGCACGTCCGATAGATGAACCGGTAACTCTAGTTGGTACGCCACTTCGCCTTTCCTTTCCAAAACTTGCAAGGGTCCGATGTACCGAGGTGACAACTTCCCTTTCACCTTGAACCGACGAAGTCCTCTGATAGGGGACACCTTGAGATAAACATAGTCTCCCACGTTGAAAACGAGCTCTCTTCTTCGTACATCAGCATAACTCTTCTGGCGTGTTTGTGCTATCCTCAAGTTGTTGCGAATCTCCCTCACCTTTGCCTCGGCTTCTTGTAGCACTTCTGGACCAAACACTTTACTTTCTCCTGTTTGGTTCCAAAATAGGGGAGTTCTGCACTTCCTTCCATACAAAGCTTCAAACGGTGACATCTTCATACTAGCTTGATAACTGTTGTTATAGGAAAACTCCGCATATGGTAAGTTCTTGTCCCAACTCCTATTGTTTTTGAGTGCACATGCCCTTAACATATCTTCAAGGATCTGATTGGTTCTCTCCGTCTGCCCGTCAGTTTGGGGATGATAGGCAGAGCTGAAATTCAGATGGGTTCCCATGGTTTCATACAACTTTTGCCAAAACCTCGAGGTGAACTGTGTCCCTCGGTCTGACACTATCTTCTTTGGCACTCCATGGTAACACACAATCCTTGACATGTACAATTCTGCCAATTTGGATCCGCTGTAGCTTTCTTTCACAGGGATGAAATGAGCTACCTTGGTTAGCCTATCAATAATGACCCATATTGAATCATACCCGGATTGGGTCCTAGGCAATCCCATGACAAAATCCATGTTGATTTCTTCCCACTTCCATTCAGGCACTTTGAGTGGTTGCAATAATCCCGTGGGTCGTTGATGTTCTGCTTTCACCAACTGACATGTGTCACATAGGGCAACATGTTCCGCGACATCTCGCTTCATGCCATACCACCAATACCTGCTTTTGAGGTCCTGGTACATCTTTGTACTCTCAGGATGAATGGAATAGTCGGAATCGTGAGCCTCATTCAAAATTAATTCACGGATCTCTTTTATTTCTGGCACACAGATCCTTTTCCCTTGCCACACCGTTCCCTGTTCATCCTCTCTAAAACCAGGAGCTTTATTTTCCTTAATGAGCTGTCTGATCTCTTGTATCTTCTCATCATTCTTTTGGCCCTCGCGTATGTCTTGCTCGAGTGTGGAGTCCACTTCCATGGCGATGGCTTCACCACTATTTACTAGACATAGATTGAGTCTTATAACCTCGTCCCTCAATTCTGCAGGCATGTCCTTCAAACTCAACTTATTGACCTGCACTTTCCGACTCAAAGCATCGGCCACGACGTTTGCTTTCCCGGGATGATAGTTGATGCCCACATCAAAGTCATTGATTAGCTCTAACCATCTCCTTTGTCGGAGGTTGAGATCTGGCTGTGTGAATATGTACTTCAAACTCTTATGATCCGTATATATCTCTGTCCTCTTCCCCATCAAATAGTGCCGCCAAATTTTCAACGCGTGTACCACTGCAGCTAGTTCTAGGTCATGTGTAGGATAGTTCTTCTCGTGCTTCCGAAGCTGCCGGGATGCATAAGCCACGACATGTCCTTCTTGCATGAGAACACATCCCAACCCATTTCCAGAGGCATCGCAGTACACTGTGAAATTCTTCTGCATATCTGGCATAACCAACACTAGGGCTGTTGTCAATCTCTTCTTTAACTCCTGAAAGCTCGTCTCGCACTGTGGCGTCCAGGTGAATGTGATTCCCTTCTCCAACAGTTTGGTGAGAGGTCTCGAGATCTTGGAGAATCCCTCAATAAACCGTCGATAGTATCCAGCCAATCCCAAAAAGCTTCAAACTTCCCCGACATTTTCAGGGGTTTTCCACTTCTGGATATCCTCGATTTTGGCGGGATCTACGGAGATTCCTCCCTCCGAGATTATATGTCCTAAAAAGGGAACTCTCTTCAGCCAAAACTCACACTTGCTCAACTTGGCATATAGCTGGTGTTCTCTCAGCCTCTGTAGCACCAACCTTAGATGTTTCTCATGTTCTTCTTCATCTTTGGAGAAGACGAGAATATCATCTATGAAAACCACCACAAATTTGTCCAGATATTCCATGAATACCTTGTTCATGAGGTACATGAAATATGCCGGGGCATTGGTTAGCCCGAAAGGCATGACAGTGTATTCATACAGTCCGTACCGAGATACGAAAGCTGTCTTGGGAATATCAGATGGCCTTATCTTGAGTTGGTGGTATCCCGACCTGAGATCAATTTTCGAGAACACACAAGCTCCCCTCAACTGATCAAACAAGTCTTCAATGCGGGGTAATGGGTACTTGTTTTTGATGGTTACCTCATTCAAGGCACGGTAATCCACGCATAACCTTTGGGTTCCGTCTTTCTTAGGCACGAATATCACCGGAGCTCCCCATGGTGAGGAACTAGGGCGAATATACCCCTTCTCCGTCAATTCTCTCAAATGATCTTTGAGCTCTTCTAGCTGCTTGGAGTCCATTCGATAAGGTCTCTTGTATATCGGGGCTGTTCCCGGTACTAGCTCAATTGCGAATTCCACGTCACGGTCGGGAGGCATACCTGGCAACTCCTCCGGAAAAACATCTGGATATTCCCTGATGGTCCTGATTTCCTCAACTTTCACCTCCACTTGATTTAATTTAATGTCCCTCCTAGGCTTGTGTATTGTTATGAACTTTACTCTGGTACCACTGGGGTGAGTTAATTCCACCGTTCTGGTCGAACAATGGATGATTCCTTTATGTTTGGTCAACCAATCCATACCCAAAATAATATGTATCCCTTGTGAATCTATCACTATGAGGTTAGCAGTAAATACTACCCCATTCATGTCTAGGCTCACTTCGGGACACACTTGTCTTGTCCTTATTTCTCCACCTGGAGAGTTTACGGCTAGCATATGGTTCATTTGTGTGGTTGCTAGGTCATACTTCTTAACAAACCCTCGAGCAATGAACGAGTGGGTAGCACCAGAATCAAACAGCAGAGTTGCAAGGTGTAAATTGGCAGGAAACTTACCAACTACCACGTCGGGTGCCTCTTGTGCTTCCTCCATAGTAACATGGTTCACCCGTCCTCTCACTACATTCTGCTGTTGTGGCGGCGCAGGCTTCTTCTTTGGGCATTTATGGGCGTAGTGCCCCACTTCACCACAGCTGAAACATTGCACCCCAATCTTAGTTGCCTGGCCTTTGTTGTCTTGGGGTTGGTTTGGGGGTCCTTGCACTGCTGGTCGAGGTGGATATGCGGGGCGAGGCTGCTGCACAAACTGACGTTGCGGCTGCGCTGGTGCGGCGGGTGGCCTGTAGTTTGGGTTGTACCCTCTTGGTGCTGAATAGGGTACCGCAGCACGGCTCGTCTGCCCCGTAGGTTGCTGCATCATACGTGGGCGGGTGTTGCTCCCTGAGGCCTGATGTGACCACCCTGCCTTCCTCTTATTCTCATTTTCCAGGGCCTTTAGCTTCCTTTCCACCACAAATGCTCTGTCCACCATCTTTTGAAAGCTTTCATACTCATTGGAGGACATTGCACACTGCATCTCTGCGGTAAGTCCTTCCACGAAACAATCTTGTTTCTGCTCATCAGTCTCTATGTCTCGTGGAGCATAACGGGATAGTTGAGTAAATTTAGTGAGGTATTCCCTCACCGTCATGTTTCCCTGCTGCAGTCCCAGAAACTCTTTCCTCTTGTTTTTGAGTTCACCTCTTGGGATGTAATGGTTGCGGAAGCTACGCTTGAACTCTTCCCAAGTGATGTTCTCAGGGTCATGATGGGCGGCCACGTAGGCTGTCCACCAATCAGCAGCAGGTCCATGCAATTGATGAGAGGCAAACAGCACCCTCTCATACCCTTGGCACTGTATGATCCTCATCTTACTTTCAATAGTCTTCAGCCAATCATCTGCCTCCAGAGGTTCAGCAGCACTTGCAAACTTTGGAGGTTGAGTTCCTAGAAACTCACTCAACCTTGGTTGGCGTGGTGCAGCTTGTGGAGGTGGAACTTGATGCAAGTTGGCCACCACTTGAGTCAAGTTCTGGATGAGCTGATTTTGATTCTCCAGCATTTGGTGGAGAGGGTCAACTTCTTCACGGCGACCACCCCTGTCCTGGCCTCCAGAAAGATGAGGGTTGCATGCCTCATCATTGTTGTTGGCGGGGTTGGCAGCACGTCCTTTTCCACTTCCGGCCATCTGGCAGAATCAACCAATGTTAATTGGAAATCATTTAGTATCATCTTACTACTTTCATTGGTTTGTACTTTGAAGTGTTGAGGCTTTGTTATACTTTTACGAGGGTTCATATCTCACACCAAATAAATGCACTATTATTTCCTGTGGGTTCACACACCAAAGCAAAACAATCTGAAGACGAGGCTGTGGACAATTGCTCATGGCTTCCACAACTCACGTCACACACCAAGCATTATCACACCATTAACTACGTAACAACTCGACTACTCGACCTCTTGCTAGCTAGGGGAAAGACTCTACACTACTCGTTCCCTTGAGCTGGCTCCTCGGGATCTTCCTCCTCATTTCGGCTACCTTCTGACTCTGCTTTGGGTGGGGAGGCTGCTGGTGGAGAAGTGCGACGACGCCTGATTGCTCGGCGATCCGGGGAGTCAGGAGTCCATGTATCATTCACGGTGACACACAGTTCATTCCCATCTCCTCTTTCTCTTGCCTTTAAGCAAGCTAGCAGCAACACCTCCGTTTCCTTCAGGGTGTCTCGGACATCCTGAAGCTCTTGTTGACACTCCTGCAGTCGAGTGCTGAGCATAGCAGCATCCTCCAAGCACAAGTCCATGTGCTCATGGGAAGTCCCTTGCTGCACCGGTGGGTACTTGTACTCCGTGGTACCACTCTCACGTTGGAGGACATACATGTACTCAGTTTTGTCCAAGTGGCGACGATAGATGTGACTCTGGCAGGTGATGGCCTCCCAGGTGACATCTTTCTCCGTGTCAACTTGTGTTGCTCGACAAGCTGGAGAGTGGTGAATCTTAAGCAGCTGATTCTCGTGTATAATCCTCATCTCCGAACTCCATTCTTCCCTCTTCTCACGGATGGTCCTGGTGGAGTTATAGTGGATGATTAGCTTGCCCGTATTGCCGGCGGCTTCGAGCATACGTCGAAGACGGCGCAACAAATCTCCTACTGCCAATCTGTAGGAAAGTTACGTCACGGGGCGACTCTCCTCTCTTTCGGCAAGGGCAACTACGGGAACTCTCCCTCCCGTGGACTTGCGAGCAGTGCGAATCATGCGAACCATCTAAAACAAAAAGAATTTAAAAATTAGGTTAGATAAATTCTCAAACAAAAATCCTATTTTGAATGAAAGTTGGGGTAAGATGAAGAAAATGACTCCTTTAATAACACTTTTCCACCCACACCTTGGAAAATAGTTTTTAAGAAAATAGGGCCCTTAAATACGTCCATTTCTACCTAGGTCCACGTTCCTACGGGCAACCTTGGCTCTGATACCACCTCTGTCACACCCGGTTTTTCCGAAGAACAACCAAGTGAATATCACATGTATGCCAGGATCATTTTCTCATACATGTGATGACAAATAGTGAAGCATCATTTATTACAAGCCAGGTGTCGAATATAAATAAGTCTTACATTGCAAATGTCTCAATGGACACTAATGCTTCATCACAAGTAAATAAACTAGCAGCGGAATATTATTCTTTAGGGCTCCATCACAGGCGTTGCCCGGGGGTCTTCATGAACCTAAAAACCTTCCTCGGGTCCAAAATCTTGGTCATTATACACCACCTCATTATCTTGACCTGAGCAGCAATATAAACCAACAAATATGCAAGGTTGAGTACCAATGGTACTCAGCAAGTGTGGGAAAATTATATCATGCATGGCTAGAACAAGGAGAGGTTGAACTCATGGTTAAAGCACTACGCAATTAATACCTATCACCTTAGCTTATTAAGCACCTACATTACTACACAGGTGAAATGGTCCCAATCTCCCATCCCATCATCAAAATCCAATAATCCATAACATTATTTCCAATGTTAAGCTCCCCGCTTAACTTCCAAAACCATCATTCCTCTAATCATGAATAAGTCCAGGCCGCTCTTGACCGTGAGCACGGCTGTCAAGACAGTTTTGACTCTGCAGAGTTTGTACCACTGTACCCACATGTAGTGATTTCATCCCCCGTTGCCGGGTGGACTAAAAGAACCTCCATTATGCCAGTGGCTACGATCCACATTCACACTTCCCAGGTGTGTAGCCAGGAGATCACTACGAAGCCTTTACAAAGGGATTCCCGACGAGCGTGGGCCCACTGAGGTTTCACCCCTAACAGCATACAAGAGGCTCCAACCCCGCTGCAGTGGCCCCCTCTTGAGCCTTGCGGTTCATATGGTAGTCCAGCTGACACCTACTCCCCGCACCATCCAACACACCCATACTACGCCGGGGATACACCTAATTAATTGGCCAAGCTGCCCCATCTCAGCATGTGGTTGGCACTGTAAAGCCGGGTTACATGCTCCATGAACCGGTCCTTAGGATCCAGGCAAGTACTAAACACAAACCCAAATCTCGTGCACCCAGCACACAACCAAAACATCCAACTTGCCTTGAATCCCTACCTCTACATAACTCACAATGTCTCATTCAAGAGTATGGTATTGTAAACTGATGATTCTCATTTCCCAAATATCCCATTCTAAGCATGGCTAAGCAAATGCATGTAAATAAATGACATGACAAAATAAATCCCAACCCAAGCTACAAGGAAACAAGGTAATGCAATTCTAGGGAAACTTTCCTAGCATGGGTTTCATATTTCATTTGACAATGCAAATAATTCTATCTACACATCCTAGCATAGGATCAAAGTGGTCAAGGACACTTGCCTCCTTCTTGCTGCTCTTGAAATGGATAGTCCTGATCTTGGAAAGGAATAACTTGCCCTTGAACAGGTTCTACTTCATACCATCACACATAGCAAAAGAAAAACAACAATCATAAGACATAGTCCACACTTCTTACTTCATACAAACCACACATTCACATTTATAAAAGTTCTTTAACAATTATATGTGTTGTGGTTACTTTATGTGTGTTGAGTTATGGCTTGCATGCACTTTTAACCATGTGTATGTGATTCCTACTTTGGTGTTCATATTTATACTTACATACTATATATATGTATATATATGTGGTTCAGTTTTAAATAAATTCCTTATATTAAACTACTACACCTTTTCACTACCAAGTATGTATGAAAAGTATTTTTCTTCTCCATATGTGCCTTCAGAATTTCTACCAACCCTAAACTGAATTTCTTTGGATTTTAGAAACTCCATTTATCATTTGCTAGTTGCTATATTTTCAGATTTATTCTCCTATGCATAAATGTGTATTTTATTATGAAATTAGTAATACACATCATCTAAACAGAATAGGTTCTGGTCCTAAATAATTTAATAACATATTTTGACCTTTGCCTCTGATGTAAACTATTTTATAATTATTTTACCTATTTTCTATAACTATTCTTTACTTAAAAATGTGTCCCTATACTAATAAATGTGAATAATAAATGAAACAGATTCATTTCAGCCCAAAAATATAATTTTATCTCACTCCAAAGTTTTCTAAGTACTGAGAAAGTTTTTAAATAACTTTTGACAATTATGTTTGTCCCCCTTTTTAATTTTTAGACACTAGTTACATATTCAATGTTTTAAATTAAATACTAAACAGGACTAAAATAATGAACTCTCCCCATTACAGGGTCTATAATATTATTTTCATAATTTCCAGGGGTCTAGCTACACTTATCAGAGGTGTTTTACCTAATTTTTATTAAGTCCAGGGGCTAAAACTGATTTTTAAATGAATTTACATGATTTTCTGGAGTTCCAGGGGCTAGATCTGAAGTTTCCGGGGCTAGCTC
This sequence comes from Neostapfia colusana, assembly GCA_030760725.1. Taxonomy (NCBI): domain Eukaryota; kingdom Viridiplantae; phylum Streptophyta; class Magnoliopsida; order Poales; family Poaceae; genus Neostapfia; species Neostapfia colusana. The sequence goes on along the minus strand of JASWHV010000019.1, from coordinate 22,421,346 downwards.
TCAATTCCAGAGAACCCCAGGGGGTAGCACGTAAGAATTCCAGTCTTTATAACGCGGGGCTGACGTGGACCGTCCGATTTTAAACCGACGGCTGAGATTATAACATCGAACCGGTAAGCGGGGTTTTAAAGTCTACCGTGCGATTTAAAATAAACGGCGCACAAGCGGCCACGTCGCTCTGATCGAGCGCGGGCGGCGCTGCCGGCGGCGCACGGCGGCGGGAAGCGGCGATCTCACCGGAAAGTTTCGGATCCTCGAGAATTCTGCCTAAAACTGTGATCTTATGGCATAGATCGGTAGAGGGGAGGTCAGGGATCTCACCTCGGGGGTTTTCTCGAGCTCGGGGGTGCTGGAAAGTGATCGGCGGCGAGGTCCGAGGCAAAACCACGGCGAAGCTCGTCGGCGCTGTGTTTACACCGTAATTCTCCGAGTTTTCTGCACCTGCAAAGTTCCCCGGAGGCGGTGGATCAAGACCAGCGAGTTAGATCAGAGTTTCCGAGCTTAGATCGGCCAGAATTCACCGGCGAAGTCTCGGTGCTCACCGGAGTAAAAATCGGCGATCGCGTGGGAAAAACCGATCGGGGCTGGGGTTTTTATAGCCGGGGGAGGGCGGTGAGTTGGTTGTGATCGAGTTTGAGTCTTCTGGGATCAGAATTCGGGCTGAGGGACGCGGTTTCCGGGCGGTTAAGATCGCGCGCGCTCGGGGGGAAAAGTCCGGGTCGCAGACGCTTGGGGTTAGGGATGACGGGTGGGTCCCACCTGTCTGTGTGAGAGAGCGCGGGCGCGCGCGGCTGCGGGCTGGCGCGGGGAAACTGGGCCGGCTGGCGGGTTTCGGCCCACTGGCCGGTTTTTTCCCGTTTTCTCTTTTTCTTTTTCCATTTCTTTTCTGATTTGAGTTTAATTTGAATTCCAGTTTGAATTTGAATTTTTGCAAAACATGCAACACGTCCAAAAAATTTTAAATTCCCCTCTGAACATGGTTTAGTGTTTTGAATCAAAATTTTGGGGTGTTACAGTACCTCGCCAAGGAAGAAGGCGAGGAGGGAGACAAGACATGGACTGTCCATGTCGATGTTCCAACAGGACCGATACCACCGGGTTGGGCACCGTTCACCGTCATGGTGAAAGGGAGACAACCGGAAGAGATGTGGCAAGTGGTAGCCCGCGACACCATGTAGCGTTTCTGTCAGCTACACGTGAGAGCAATGGAGGGCACTCCATACACGCTTGTCCCGGTGGAGGGACGAGCTAATCACCCTTGGAGGGAGAGGTACTTTCCGGCGATTGATCCGAGTTGCCCAAGGTACAATCCAGCGGAGGCGAACCTCAGCCTCCAGTTGATGGCAGTTAAGAACATGATAGACAGCCAAGCTGTCCATACGGCTCGACTTGCCATGGAGCTCCAGGATAGCACCAGCCGCCGAGACCATATCGAGAGTGCTCACGGTGCACTCCGTAATGTGCTCCTTCCGACGATCAAGCGACTGAATGAACAACACAATCAGTTGCGTCGTCTGAAGAAGGCGAAGAAGAAAAGCTGTGTTTACGTCAAGGCTTTGCAGCAGCAGATTCAGTCCTTTACCCAGCAAAACAAGGTCCTTGCTCAAGAGCGTGATGACACTATTGAAGAGGGGCAGAACTGGGTGGAAGATTATAACCAGGCCATGGGCGAGGTGCATGCTTTGCAAGACCTCATGCCTTCGGTAGTGGGCCTACTGATGGTAGGTGCAATACCCGTGGTTTTAGGTATCCCGGCGATGCCGGAACCTGAACCCGAAGAGGATATCATGGACACTAAGCCACCAGCAGAGATAGCGGTGGAGGACGACCCGCAGGAGGTCGAGTTCTACTCTGAGTAGTGAGTTTACCGTTGCCATGTAGGGCAAAGAGGGTGGTGTGTAACAACTTTTGTAATAGTGACATGTCGTGTAGACAGTAGCGTGTGTATAGGTAGTGACGACATGAGCACGACTTCTCAGAGATCCGAGAGTAATGTATATTGTATAAAGTTTATACTTTATCAATATATGTGAATGTTGTGCAATTTTCTTAATGTGTCACTACAATACCTACTGTCTTCTCATGGATATTTAAGCATGACATGTGCTGACCATTGCGGTTTTGAATTTCAGAATGACTCGTACACATGCCAACCCTGATGTTGGTGGTTCAAGTCAGGGGGGAGAGGCCTCCCAACAGCCCCCCCCCCCCCCCCCGAGACTTCCTCGGGACAACAGCAACAGCAACCATAGCCACCACCACCGCCAACTGCCACATTGGCAGATATTGTTGCGGCCATGGCGGGCTCGCACCAGCAGCACACCGAGTTTCTGAAGACTCTGATTGCCAATATGTCTCGACCAGAGAGGCGTAAAGACCGAGAGGAACGCCAACAAAGTTCCTACTCAGATTTTCATGCTACCCATCCCCCGGTATTCTCAAGGGCGGATGAACCCCTCGATGCGGACAATTGGCTCCTCACGATGGAGATGAAATTTGGGCTACTCCAAGTAACTGAGTGGCAGAAGACTCAGTTCGCGGCCCAGTAACTTCAGGGGTCCACAAGCGCTTGGTGGGCAAATTTTTGCGCCTCGCAACCCACCGAGCGAGTGCTGACCTGGGCGGAGTTCCGGACGATCTTCAGGGCCTATCATATACCGTCGGGTCTCAGGAAGAGGAAGAGGCAGGGATTCCTTCACCTGCAGAAAGGTAACCGAAACACACTGGTGTACTCCAAGGTGTTCAATGATCTCGCGATCTATGCATCATATCATGCGGATACCGATGAGAAGTGACGGGACCACTTTTACCAGGGACTAAATCCGCTCCTGAAAGACAACCTTGCGATGTTCAATCGCGACAGCCTCAATGACATAATTGATGCTGCGATTGTACAAGAGGACTCCGACAAGGAGTTAGCGGCAGCGGAGAAGAAGCGAAGCACGCCACAAAGCAGCAGAATGGGAGGTGGTCCTCCCCAGAAATACCGGATGGTGTATCTCTCACCATCGGGTTAACGCTGGCAGCCACCGCGGCGACCAATGCAATTTCGCAATCGGCCGTATTCACCACCGGCGTTCCGACCAGCCTTACCAGCACCACCTCCGCAGCAACAACAGCAGCAGCGGAAGATGCCGTGTGCGTTTGCACCTCAGCAGCACATGTTTGGCTTTCGTCCTCCAAGCACGGGCCAACCATCGACCACATGATTCAAATGCGCTCGCCAAGGGAATTTCACCAACAACTGCCCCACGAGGAAAGGCGGCAGAGTGGCACCATAGTTTCCGGGGAGGAATCAGCCCTTGAATCTCATTAATGCACAGCGGGCAAACCATAAGTCCGGCACCGTCCACCAACTCGCCATAGAGGACGTGCCGGAGGGAGAACTCGTCCTTGCGGGTATGTTCCAACTCCACAAGCATCCCACCATAGTTTTATTTGATTCAGGCACCACGCATAATTTCATTAGCCAAGCTTATATTGTTGAGCATAGATTGCAAATACTACCCACCAAAAGTCCTTACTTGATTTGTTCACCGGGTGGGAAAATTTCAACAAGTATGACGGTTCCAAAAGAGCCATTATGCTTAGGGGGTAGAGTATACCCTACGTCTCTCATGTCTTAGAGTGACAAAAGGTCGATGTCATCTAAGGGATGCCGTGGTTAACCCGCCACGGCGCTGTTTTAGATACCGTCCTACGAGTCGTGCATTTGCACTCAGAAATGCACGAGTCTCATTATTTCTGGACAGTCCAGAAATAAAGCTTCCAACCCTATACCAATCCACTACCATCAGATTGGAAGATATTCCAAGAGTCCGTGAGTTTCCTGATGTGTTCCCAGATCATTTACCGGGGATGCCGCCCGACCGAGAGGTGGAGTTCAAGATTGAGCTTGCACCGGGAACTATGCCAATATCCAGAAGGCCGTACAAGATGGTGCCAAAGGAGTTGGCAGAATTAAAAACATAGTTGACGGGCCTGCTGGAAAAGGGGTTTATTAGGCCAAGCTCCTCGCCATGGGGTTGTTCGGCATTATTCGTGAAGAAGAAAGATGAGATGTTGTGGCTTTGCGTGGACTATCGTCCACTAAATGCCGTGACTATCAAGACAAGTACCCGTTACAACGGATCGACATGTTGTTTGATCAGTTGGTCGACGCAAAGATCTTTTCCAAGATGGACTTAAAATCAGGGTACCATCAGATTAAGATGCGAGCTGAGGATATTTTGAAGACGGCTTTCTCGACGAGGTATGGGCTTTATGAGTACCTGGTCATGTCCTTTGGCCTCACCAATGCTCTAGCTCATTTCATGTACTTGATGAACTCGATATTCATGCCAGAGCTGGACAAGTTTTTCGTGGTCTTCATCGGCAACATTTTGGTATATTCAAAGTCAGAGAAAGGACACGCGAAGCACCTGCGCATAGTCTTGCAACGACTACGGGATCACAAGCTATACGCGAAATTCAGCAAATGCAAATTTTGGATATCGCAAGTACCTTTCCTTGGGCATATTATTTCAGCGGAGGGCATTGCTGTAGACCTGAGAAAAATTACCCAAGTGCTGAATTGGATGTCCCTGAGGTCTGTCCACAAGGTACGGAGTTTCCTCGGACTCGCGGGATATTATCGAAGGTCTATTCCGAACTTCTCAAAGATTGTCAAGCCTATGATCGAGCTACTGAAGAAGGCTACCAAATATGTTTGGAGTCCAGCATGTGAAGCAGCGTTCAAGGCATTAGTGAATCAACTAATATCAGCATCTGTTTTGGCGCAGCCAAACACAACAAAACCATTCGATGTGTACTGCGATGCATCGGGCATTGGGCTCGGATGTGTGCTGATGCAAGACCAAAGGGTGGTCGCGTATGGATCACGGCAGCTCCGGAATCATGACCAAAACTATCCAACTAATGACTTAGAACTCGCTGCCGTGGTACTCGCACTAAAAATGTGGAGGCACTACCTACTCGGTAACCTCGTACATTTATATAACGACCACAAGAGCGTCAAGTACATATTCACTCAGAAGGAGTTGAACATGAGGCAGAGAAGATGGTTAGAACTGATAAAAGATTATGAAATATAAATCCACTATCACCCAGCAAGGCCAACGTGGTGGCGGATGCGCTGAGTCGCAAGTCACACGTTCATAATCTGATCATCACCTCGTTGGAAGAGAGCGAGCCACCATTGCATGTGGTTCCCCATGGAGCTCTCTACAACGTAGGCCTTATTCCCACCATCCGTGAAGAGATATCGGCAGCCCAAAAACATGATAACAGCATGTCACATTTGCGGAGATGTGTGTGTAGACAGTGGGTAACTGAAATGTTTCTGGAATGACGGAGACGGCGTGCTGCGGTTCAAGGACAGGATCGTCGTACCCCGTAAACCGGAATTGAGGAAGAATTTTTTTGACAAGGCTCACTTGTCAAAGTTTTCTATTCACCCCAGAAGCAACAAGATGTATTTAGAACTCAGATGCAAGTTTCGGTGGACATGGATGAAGCAGGAGATCACGAAATACATGTCCGAGTGTGATATCTGCCGAAGGCTGAAGGATGAGCACGTGAGGAAACTGGGATTGTTACATCCGCTTGGCATTCCTGCCTGGAAGTAGGAGGATGTGAGCATGGACTTCATCTTCGGTTTACCCACCACATTTCAGAAACATGCTTCAGTGTGGGTGATCGTCGACCTGCTCACAAAAGTTGCCCATTTTATCCCGGTTAACACCAACTACAATGCCAAGAAGTATGCTGAATTCTACATCTCACAGATTCTTTTCTTATACGGCGTACGCCGTACTATCATCTCGCATCGGGGCATTTTAGTATCTCAGTTTTTGGAGCAGTTACATGCTGCATTGGGGACGAAGCTGATCCGTAGTTCAGCGTACCACCCGCAGACGGATGGGAAAACCGAGTGGGTGAATAAAATTTTAGAAGACATGTTATGAGCTTGTGCTATCAATCATGGTAAGAATTAGGATGATCACTTACCATTAGCTGAGTTTTCATACAATAATGGATACCAAGCCAGCATCAAGACGGCGCCTTACAAGGCGCTATACGGGAGAAAATGTCGCACACCGCTGAATTGGTGTGAGTCTAGCGAAAGGGTCACCTTCGGGATTGATCTTGTCAACAACGCGGAAGAAAAAGTTCGGCTGATTCAAGCGAACTTAAAAGCCGCCGAATCCCGACAAAACCAGCATGCGGACTGGAGAAGGCGTCCTCTCCAATTAAAAGTCAGGGATCACATGTATCTACGTGTGTCTCCAATGAAGGGCGTGTACAGATTCAGCGTCAGAGGAAAGTTGGCACCCCGATTCATCGGTCCATTCCAGATTCTGAGAAGTTGTGGATCAGTTGCATACCGACTGGAATTACCAGCGACACTCTCCGGTGTGCACGACATCTTCCACATTTCTCAGCTGAGGAAGTGCTTTAAGCTTTCAGCACCCGTTCAGCTGGGACATATCGAAGAACTGAAACCAGATCACACCTATTGGGAGGAACCGGTTCAGATTATTGATGAGAAGGCTTGAACCACATGCAACCATACGTTGTGGTTCTATAAAGTTCTATGGAGTAATCACTCCGTGGATGAAGCGACATGAGACAGTGAAGGCTTTCTTTGCGCCAACTACCCCGACTTTTTAACGTCGCACATCCGGTAATTTTTCACCGTCCTCTCTCTCATTTTTACCTTATAATCTCGGGATGAGATTCTTTTAAGGGGGGGGGGGGAATGTAAGGGCCCAAGTTTTTCACTTGCTAAGAAGTGTTCATCACACCCACACCTCACCTCATTTGTGGTAATCACATGAAAACATTTGAAGAGCAAGTAACCACCATCAATAGATTTATTAGGAGATGAACTCACAAAATGCAAAAGTGGTATTTCCCACATGCATCATATAGGGACTGAGGATATAAATAACTCCTAAACTTTGTTAGGAATGCTCATGCCAAATTTCACCCAAATCCAAAATCTTTTGAGGTACTTTTGGATACAATTAGTAAAAGGCTAGTTTGAACTTAAATTCAAATTCAAACTCCTTTTATCCCATGAATTCAAAAGTGGGATTCATATTCACACTCAGAACATTTTTATGATCCCACACACCAATTTTCACTCCATTTGGAGTTGATCTTAACATGAGCTGATTTTAGCTAAATTCAAATCAAATTTGAATTTCAACTTAACATGTGCTGCAAATATATCCAAACAAGTTCACAATTTGAATTATTCAAATTCAAATGTGCATTGAGTGATTTGATCAACTCACAAGGGGAACTTGGGTGAGCTGAATCTACAAATCCTGCCTGCTGACTGCAGTACACCGTCTCGGTCAGTGTACCGTGGAGGCAGGCGTTCTTGACATCCAACTCGTGGACAGGCCAAGAACGTGAGAGAGCCAGCGACAGTATGGTTCGAACTGTCACCGGCTTCACCACCGGGCTGAAAGTCTCGTTGTAGTCGACTCCAGGGCGCTGAGTGAAACCCCGGAGTACCCAATGAGCCTTGTACCTCTCCAAGGTACCATCTGCCTTCTTCTTATGCATGAATACCCACTTGCCCATGACAATATTGCCACGACCGGGATGGGGAACCAGGTCTCAGGTCCGGTTGGGAAGCAGGGCCTCATACTGTTCCTCCATAGCGCGGCGCCAGTGAGGGTCGGCGAGGGCGCTACGCACAATGGCTTCAGCAGCTACTCCAGGAGCTCCACACTCCCATCGCCAGGAGCACCCTCATCTACTGCGACAACATCAGCGCCGTGTACTTCTCCACCAACCCGGTCCAGCATCAGTGCACGAAGCATGTGGAGATCGACCTCCATTTTTGTTCGTGAGCGGGTTGCACGGGGCGAGGTTCGGGTACACCATGTCCCGACGACGACTCAGTTCGCCGACATCTTCACGAAGGGCCTTCCGTCGTCGCTGTTCTCCGAGTTTCGGTCCAGTCTCAACATCTGCAATGGCTAGATGTTGTGACTGCGGGGGGGGGGGGGGGGGGTGTTAGGCACTGTAATTAAGTGTGTGGCACAGGGGCATATTAGTCATTAGAGAGGGATTTGGTTTAGGGGTAGTTTAGTCCTTTTCCCTCCTAATACCTCTATATAATCAGACCTGTACCCAGCATTACGGATTCATCTAATACAGCTATCATTAGCCCTCTATTATGGTATCATTAGCTAGGAATAATTAGGATTAGGGCTGAACCCTAATCCTAATGGCCCAGCCACCGCCGCCGCAGCTGCCGCCAGTGCGCCGCCCGCCGGCGGAGCCGCCGCCGCCCCAGCCTCCGCACCCTGGGCCGCACCCGCTGGTGCCGCCGCTGTGCCCTGGGCCGCCGCCACCACTCCCCCATCCAGATTTGGGGCCACCGCGCCCTTGATCGGGGCGGCTCCACCTGGATTCGGGCCGCCCCCACCCGTATGGGGGCCGTGCGCGCATGGGGGGGGGGGGGCGGTGTCGCCGCCTCTTCTGGAGGGGGGGGGCGCCGACCCCTGGTCCACCGGTTTTGGAGGCGCTGCCGCCTCTGGAGGGGCCGCCGCCACCTCTGGAGGGGCCGCAGCCTCCTGGCCTCTCGCTGCTGGAGGCGCTGCCGCCTCTGGAGGGGCCGCCGCCACCTCTGGAGGGGCCGCCGCCCCCTGGAGCGCTCGACCACCCGTGTTTCCGGTCCCTAGAGGCGCTGCCGCCCCCTCTTTCTCTCCGAAAACCGGTCCGGCTGCCGGTAGACCACTCGTAGGTACCACTGGCAACCCCGCCACCTCTGTCACTTTCATGGCAGGTACTTCCGTGCTACGGGACTCGACCGGACTCGACATCGACGGGAGCACCACGGCTGTCCCGCCGATTCTGTTCCCAGTCGCTGGTGCCGCTCCTGAGAGCACAGCTTATTCTTCCTACGGCACCAATACTGCGGATATCTCCGACATTGCCGCAGCACTGGCTGCCTCTCGCGAGCGCGAGCGGGCACTCGCTCTTGCCCTAGAGCAGGAGCGTGCCTCCGTGGCATCGCTATCCCACCAGCTCGAGGAGAGTGCTCGCCGACCGACGAGTGCTGGACAAGAGCCTCCCTCGGACGCTGGTACATACTCGGCTTCACTTGTGGCCGCTCTTCATGCGCAGGCCGCAGGGATTCAGAACATCCGGACGCTCGTGCCAGTTGTTCTCAGCTCCGAGTCCACCTCATATGCCCGGTGGCGTGATATGGTGCTCCTCACGCTGAGACGCTACTGCCTCGACGACCACATCCTCCAGGACGATTCTTCAGTATAGGTGTCCTGGATCAGCCTGGACAGCCTGGTCCTATCCTGGATCCTTGGCTCCTTGACAGAGGAGCTACAGGACATCGTCAGGCAGCACGGTGGTGGCACTGCTCGACAGGCCTGGCTGGTCCTTGAGCAGCGGTTTCTAGGGAACCGCGCGACTCAAGCCCTCCACGTCAGCACTCGGTTCCAGAACACCGTCCAGGGTGATCGTTCTATCTCCACCTACTGTCGGGAGTGTGAGGGCCCGGTCCCGATCACGGGGCCGTGCCACTCGCCCGGGAATCGCATTGGGTGGTGCCGTGCGATGCGGCTCCCAACAGCACACATAATAAAGCATCATATTACATAAATCAAGCGGAAGATTAAAAAGTGTAAATTTTACAAATACTTCACAAAATAATCTACAGCGGAAGACTATTACAACTCACGTCTCATACCTATGCTAAGCAACAGAGAAGGTATCCAGCCCACGGACCCTTCTCGCTAGCAACACTATCACAATAGCAGCGGCAGGGGTTGCCCTGAGTTCACCACTCGGAGAGCTCCGAGTCTCATCGGACACCCGTACAATTCAGCGTACCGTTATTACCTGCAAAACAACTTATGCAGTATCTGTGAGCACGAAGCTCAGCAAGACTTAACCGTCTCCCTAGTCATGAAACTCTACATGATGAAAATAGAGGGCCGAATATAGAAGTTTGCACAAAAGATGAACTTGAGCTAAAGGAGAATCCTTACTTCAAGTTTTAAGCAACTTTTATAGTCCTCGCGCAATTCACATCGAGACTCCACAATCAAACAAGAAACGCTTCATCTCGATGTCACTTGCCCGAGGCGAAAGTAACTTTAGTGAGCTAACCTAGACTCATACAGACCTTGCGCCATCAATGTCGAGGCTCCACAATCAAACAAGAAACGCTTTGCCTCGACGCTACTAGCCCAAGGTGGAAATTAAATTTAGTGAAGTGTTGATCGTTCCTCATCTCCTTTATGAGGATTACTCACGAAGCATATTAAATGTTTTCCAGTTTATTACTACGTCACAACTCAGTGTACAAGTATGCTCACTACCGCGAGCGACGGTGATTGCAATCAAAAACACCCGGCTGACACGACACGTACGCCCGTACTCGACGTTGCACACAACAACCATCACTGACGTTGTACGTGGCAACCTTTCACACGACACCCAAATGTCGAACCGGTCCCACCGACTGGGATTAAGTCTCTCTATGGCAAACCCTCATAGAGTCGACTTCTCTATCCTTTCAGCATCGGCATCAGACGGTGAGGTATGCCTCGACACCCACTTTAACATGTTACATCGGTTTCCCTGGTCCCATATTGCCAGTATGCATCCGGTACACATCTCAAACTTGTCTCACAGGGCCGCACACGAGAACGAGCATTAATCGACTTAGGCATAGACTAGGTTCACAGGACCACGTCCTCGAGCCTTCCATCCACTGCCCGGTCTCCATTTCCCACTATGAGGTTCAATTCCCAACTCTTCCGATTGATCCCCCTTAATCTCGGTTCACGAGTAGGAAACTTCCTACTCGAGTTATGCCTCTTTCAATCCACTTTTGTTAACTTGAGATCAGCAGCTATAATCAATTGATAACCTACTCTACGTTGTACTCCAGGATTTTCTGGGTCATGCATTTGGAGTGTCATAACACCTAGACTTAATGCAATAAACAAAATGCTAGACGATATAAAGTGAATACAATTAAAAACTTGTAAGTTTTGATGCAAACCGGGTCTTGCCTTTGTTTTGCAGGGGACTAATATATATAACTCAGTTAGTGATGACCACTTGGCTTGATCTCTTGCCTCCCTCCTTTGATCTCTACTCCGATGACTTCAAGTTCATCACGTAGATGCTACACGTAATGAATATGCACATATGTTTAATCGTAAAGACTTTGCTACGAGTTCTAATGACAAGTTTAAAAACTGGAACCCTGTTTAAGAATTTAAAATGACACTGGTGCTAGTGGTTTGGGTTTGGATCTAAGCAACATGATTAAGTGCTAAGTATTTTCCCCCTCTTCTATGTTGATCATCTCAAAAGGTTAAACAGAACAGGGGTGATCCAGAGCTCCAATGGAGCTGAGAATTTTCATGTGAGCTCCTTGTCACAAGAAAGTCCTCTGGACCAAACATTAGCACTTTTCATTGAGTGGTTTGTTCAGAAAAATTTTCTAAGCAATTAAGCAAGGAAGAATTAATTCAGAGGTAACACCCATGCTCATGCCAAACTTAGTGAATCACAATTTCAATTATAGTTCATAGAGCTTGCATGAAATTTCTTAGGATTTTTGGAGCTAAGAATTACTCAGAACTGAATTTACAATTTTTGGAAATTCTCTGCATTTGTTTCTGTATTCGATTGAACACAGCAACTTCAAATCTGAATTTCCCTAATCAAATCTACTCCAATTGAGCTGAACTTTTTACAGAGGTTCACTAACATCCTAGAGAATATTGTGGCAAAATTTGAGGATTTTTGGATGAACCAAACTCCCTCTAGAATTCTTTTGCTGAAAAGTTTTAAGAATTTTCCAGAATTAATTAATGCGTTTCATACAAATTGGGTTGCATATTTGGATAGTACTCTATTATAGGAAACCAACAAAATTCGTTTCACAATTTTTGGACTCTCCTACCCAAAGTTGTGGCTCTCCAAAGTTCAAACTGGAAACTAAAATTCCCAAAATGTTTAAACGCCTGCCAGTGGGTCCCACCCGGCAGACCTTCTTCTTCCTCGCGCCAAACAGAGCCCGCGGCGGCGCCCTACGGCGAGCGTCACCGGAACAGCCCTCCCAGCCACCCCACGACCTCAAACTCGCCGCCCCACCCTAACTCGGCCCGCAGGACAGGTTGGTAGGATCGCCGGCGGCCGGGGATCACCGGAAAGTGGTGTGCGGCGGTGGCAGTGACCGCTAGGGTTCTGGCATGGTCGGAAATCTGCTATACCGCGTCAAAACGGTCTAGAATTGATCGGAGAGCACCGTGGGAGCTTGAGGGTGTCGGAAATGGCCGCCAAACCTCGTGAAAAGGTTGGCAACATCGGGCTCCACGGTGACCCGAGCTGTTTTTCCATGGCGGCCCGAAAAACGGCAAGAACATGGCCTTTTCTGGATCATATCGATCGATTCTTGGTCGAGGAGGGTCACTAGGAAGTGTAGAAGCTGTGTGCAAGCTCGTCCGAGCAGGGGTGGACCGTGCAATCCGAATTTCGGGGTAGACCGAACCCTACCCGCATGTACTAGCTTTTGGGAATCTTGGGAATTCTCTATGCTAATCGATCAATTGCTACAAGGGTTGCAGCTACACAATCTGGAGGTTAAGGCACACCTTTTTCGTGTAGGGAAAGGACGGTGAAAACGGCCATGGTGTGCTGTCCACAGAGGCCGACCTCTGTTTCCCGCTGGTGGGCCTCGGTTCTCGGCGGCGATCATCGAATTGTGGCCAAACGAAGTGACAACGCTACGAAGTAGCGAGGTGGGTAGCTAGAGCACGTGTTGGTGCTCACTTTTGTTGTGGATCACTCAAGCAGTGGAGGGTAACGCCGGTTTGCAATTGGAAAGACAGAAACGGAGCCGGTGGACATGACTTGTGCGCGAGAGCGGAGACAGGGAGCGAAGCATGCGCTGCGGTGATAAGGAAGGGGGAAAACAGGTCGCCAGCTCAAGGAAATTCAAGGAGAAGGTGGCTCCGGTGTTTCCCTGTGGCGCACGGTGGGAGCTTCGGCTTGTCTCGGTGGCGTCCGTGGGCAGCTTCCCGCTGCTGTGAGGAACCGAGAGCCAAGACTTACTGTGTAAGTCTTAGTGTAACACTGACAGGGGGGTCCCACCAGTGGGTCCCTGCTTATCCCTTAAAAAGATCTCCAAAATTTGCAAATAATTAATCCCAATGTTTGGAGTTGAAAGTTGAGCTGCATTTGGATAGTTGGACAAATTCCCCCCAAATTCAAATGTATCTTTGAATTCTTAGCACATTTGAATCCTTTTTGGAAAAATGGATACCAAACCATTTCAAAAATTAATGAAACTTTGCCTACCCACTAATTTGGACCTAAGGAATCCAAATATGCAATTTGATTCTTGTGTTAGCTGCTGCAAACAAGAGTTTGAACACAACAGTTTGAATTACCATTGTGTCCTCCCCTCATTTGAAATTTGAGTTGAAACATTTAGTTTAAATTCTGATTTTCAAACCCTACCATTGCACTTGAGTACTTCAACCCTGTGTTCTTAATCCACCTAGGGTCTAAACATGCAAATGACTCTAAGTTGGTTTTAGAACAACCTCTCATGTGTTATCATATGTGTAAAAAATTTGAACCAATCCCCTTTTCATACACATGACACCAACATTTGTGCAAACTCATATTTCTTTGTATTCACATTTTGGGACCTTTACATTCCTCCCCCCTTAAAAGGGAATCTTGTCCCAAGATTACAAAAGAAAGATGATGACGGGACCCCGCCGTCCCGATCACTCACGGGGACGGGGCACCTTGCCCGGGAATCGCATTGGGTGGTGCCGTGTTATGCGGCACCCAACAACACACATATAAGGAACAATGTATTACATAAATCAAAAGCGGAAGCTTACAATTGTTCTTCGTAAATAATTTACATAAAATAGCTACAGCAGAAGTCTATAAACAGCTCACGTTGAATATCTAAGAAGCACTCGAGAAGAGGTCCAGCACGCGGACTCCTCTCGCTAGCAACACGAAGACATGGCAGCGGCTAGGTTCTCCAAGTGTGACATGACTCGGAAGTTCCCGAGTCTCACCGGACAACCTTGTTTATAGCGTCGAGGGTTACCTGCAAAACCACTTATATAGCAAGAGTGAGCACAAAGGCTCAGCAAGACTTAACCGTCTCTCCTAAGACATGAAACTCTACATGAGGGTAACCTAAGACCTAATCCTGTCATTTGCGAAAAGACTCGCCTACGAGTTCATCCTTAACTTTCAGATTTTAGCCATAATAGTAGTGACCTTGCGCCCCGCAACATTGGAACTCCACAATCAAACAAGAAATGCTTCGTTCCAATGTTACTTGTCCCAAGGTAGAAAATAACTTTAATTTGCTCTATCTCTACTTCAATCATGGTTTTCATGCAACTTAACATAATCATAGCCGCAAATATACTTTTGCAAACTGTTTCCACACAAGTTGATTACTACGTCACAACATGGGAGCAAACGGTACTCAATAACCGCGAGGGACGGTGATTCGAATCAAACACTACCCGGATAACTCGACACATACGCCCGCCTCTGAAGACCCAACTCTGGCGTCCTTCATTACGTCGTATGTGGCAACCATTCTCAGGACACTAAACTGTAGAACCGGTTGCGCCGTCTTGGGCTCATAGGTCTAACGAGACGATGTGGTATGCCTCTACAACCCAGTGAACCTGGTACATCAGTTTCCTGGTTCCCATATATCAGTAAGCATCCGGTACACAACTCAATACTTGCTCCTGGACGCGGCACACGCATCGGTCCTTAACCGACACAGGCAGAGCTACGCGACCAAGACCTCGTCTTGTCGCTGCCTAACCCCTCTGCCCGGTCTCATCTTTATAAATGTAAACTTTAGTTTGCTTCCTTTCCCCACCACACTTATGATATTCTGAACTATAGCTCACGAGTAGATTCCAACTACTCGTCTTCTACCGGATGCCCTAGTCTATTTAGCATGGCCTTATTCTACAACGATGACACAATTCTACCCTTGACCTCCGGTTCATTTTGGTTATGCAAGTGGGGTATAAAACATCCTTGACCTAATGCACATACAAACTGAGACCCATAGTAGTGAACAAAGTAAAAACTTTAGAAAATAACTTAAATGCAAACCGGGGCTTGCCTTGGTTTTGCAGGTGACTAAAGTCAGATAAAATGAAGTTAGTTGCTGATGATGACTGGAATCTTAATCACTGGCCTTCCTGCTCCTTGATCCAAGCTTCACCTTTCCTCCACTCTTCCACGTTTAAGCGCTATATGTTATGAACATGCATATATATTTAATTGTAAAACATTTGCTAACAAGTGCTAAGGACAAGTTCAAAACTGGAACTCTGTTTAAGAATTTAAAATGACACTGGTGCTAGTGGTTTGGGTTTGTGTTTAAGTACCAAGATCAAGTGATGAGTGGGATTTCATCACTTGGGTGGGGATCAACTAATGGTTGAACAGAACACTACTGATCCAGGGCTCCAATGGAGCTGGAAATTTTCTTATGAGTTTCTTGTCACAAGAAAGTCCTCTGGACTAAAATTCAGAATATTTCACTAAGTGGATCACCCAGAACAATTCCCTAAGCATTTAGGCAATGAGGAATTAATTCTGAATAAATTTGCACTTTCATGCAAATTCAAGTGAACTACAATTCCATACATAGCTCAGAGAGTATGCCTGAATTTTCCTAGGATTTTTGGATCTAAGGAATGGCTAGAACTGAATTTCCAAGTTTTGGAAATTCTCTGAAAATGTTTCTGTATTCATTTGAATACAGAAACTTGAAATCAGAATTACCCTAACTAAATCAACTCCAAATGAGCTGAAAATTTTACAGGAGTCTCCTAATATCCTAAAGAATATTCTGGCAAAATTTGGGATTTTTGGATGAACCAAACTCCCTCAAAAATTCTTTTGCTGAAAAGCTTTAAAGAATTTTCCAGAATTTGCCATTGGTTTTCATGCAAATTGGGTGACACATTTGGATAGAGTTTTACCTCCTGAATCCAACCCAATTTGAATCACTAATTTTAGATCTTCCTAGCAAAAGTTATGCAGTTCTAAAATTTGAACTAAATCTGGAATTTAAATTAAATCGAGAAACATTCAAACTCTGATTGTGGGTCCATCCTACACGTGTCAGCCGCTGGAACTGAGCCACACGGGGCCACAGACCCTTTCCCGCGTTGTCACAGACTGATCCAAGGCCACAGAGGATCTGCACCTTTAACTTCAGCCGCTGACGAGTGGGGCCGAAGGGGGTCTTCTTCTTCCTCCCGCTCCCGCGCCTCCCCTCGCCGGCGCTCCACTGGAGCTCGCCGGACCCGGCTTCCCGGCCACCTCTCAGCCGGAGACTCGCCGCCTGTGAGTTTGGGAGGTCGGGAAACATGTCTACGGGGTTGGCTCGGGCTGCCGGTGGCCGGAAGTAGGCCAGCGACGTGCGGCGGCCTCGGGAGAGGTTCGGCACCGTCGCCCGGTGGTCCTAGCCCGCCAAGCTCTCGGGTTTTTGGCTCTACAGCATCCTGGGAGGCTAGGGAAGCTCGGCGAAAGCTCAACCAAGCATGAAAACGGCGGCTACCCGGCTTTCACCGTGCGCCCGAATGGTAGTGTCGGTTTTGTGCTCGGAGAACATCAAAATACGTTGCCTCTCGTCGGCTTCCAGCTAGGTTTGAAAAGAGGAGATCACCGCCATCTAGCTTAGCTCCTCTGTGCCTAATTTTGTGACCAAAGATTGAGGACAGAGGGAGAATTTCTAGATTTCGTACCGGAAGGTCGGGTTATGGTCGCTGGGGAAATTCCCTCGAATTCGCGCTCTGTCGTCCATGTCATGGCCCGAGCTTCAGAAACGAGCATCAGGGGGTCCTAGCGCGTCCGAGGGTGCTCTCGTTCAGGCTTGACAAGTTCCCTGCAGCGCTGTCCACGTGCGACCTCTTCGTCGGTCCTCGTCGGCCGCCGCGCTAACACGGCTTTCCCCGGGTAGGGAGGCCAAACACCGGCCGATGACACGTCGAGGATGGAGAGGGAGATGCCCTGGTGCCATTTTGGCGCGCTGCCGAGGCTCGCACGCAATGGAACGATGGCAGCATGGTGGATCGGTGGTGGCGGCAGCGAGCGGCGCTGTTCTCGGGCGTGGGCACGAAGCAAAGACCACGGGGTTTCATCTGGTGCACGAGAAGATCAGGCCAGGGCTCAAGAAGCGCCTAAGTGACTCACCAGCACGATGAAACATCCGGGGGGGTGGCTGCTGCGTGGAGAGATAGGTGGCGCCCGGGGTGCTGCTGCTGTCACGCTCTCGGGGGAGGAAAAACAGAGCCCGTGGCTCATCTCACAGACAGCTGGGTCCCAGTGCACAGGCAGAGAAGACTTAGGTGCTAAGTTTTTATCTCCCCTCTAAATGACAATTGGGGACCACAGCTCCTCTCAGCCCCAAAAGATCTCCAAATTTTGACACATTGCAAATTAAGCTATGAGGGATCCAAATTCAAAAACCATTTGGCCATTTGACAAGTTGTGCCACAGTTTGAAATTTGAATTCAAATTTGGAATAAATTTACAAGCCCCTTTGATATTCATATCAAAGCACCTCCAAATTTTCTCAAAATTTGGCTACCTCATAATTTGGACCTGAGGAATTCAAATATGCCCTCTAATCCTTGAGTTGGCCATTGCAACTACAACTTTTTAAACAACAGTTTGAATTTCCTCTTTGGAAATGGTCTTATTCTCTTTGAAGTAAATCCTTTGATTCAAACTGAATATTTAAGTCCTCTTTTGTGATGACCCATCTGAATTTGGGTGAAACACTTTAGTTTGCTCCTAGCCCAAGCCTGATCAATCTTGGTCCCAAACTGCACCTCAAGTTCAGTTTGATTATGCCCCCCTCAAATTTGAATTCGAGGTGATCTCAAGCAAGGCTTTGAACAAATGGTATATGAGCTCAAAATCTCTCTAATTTTAGAACTTAAGCTCTTTAATACCTGAGGACTGCAATGGTCATCTCACATATATGCTTTTGGACCATCTGAACATGAATGCTTTGCAAGGGTTCAAAAACGGGGTTTAAATTTCCCTCCCCTCTACTCATAGAGAATGGGCACATGAGTTAGACTTTTGGAGTGAAATTCTTCTCTAGGTTAGCATGTGTTCAGTATGAGCTAAAGAACATTTTAGCTTTCACCACATGCCCATGTTTGAGTTTATCATTTCATGTGACATAACTCAAATCATTCCCTTGCCTTAACATGTTTGAATTCAGCATGAACCCAACATGATCATAATCCATTCCTTTTTAGCTCACCCTCAAATCAGAAAGTTGCCACCATAATCTCCTCAATTCAAATGTATGAGGCTCCATGTGTATACAAAAATTTGGCGGCAATTTGAGCTGAGCCTTTGGGTCTAAAGACCTTATCTTTATTCTTCCTCATCCACATGTATGATTACACATGAGTTTATCTTCACCTTGGTCCAACTCATTCAAAGGCATGCTTGAACCCATGTGGTTGCACCTCATGCATACCATCACATGTGAGAAAGTTTTTATAGGTCCCATTTTTCATGAACCAGAAACACGATGATGTTCAATCACACGTTTCTTTGCATTCACGTTTTTGGGACATTTACAGATGAGGCAGAAAACTAATTACAACTTTTATGACAAAAGTTCCGGATAGTTCTTGCGGATGTAATCTTCACTCTCCCAACTCGCTTCTTCTGGGGTGTGATTACTCCACAGGACTTTGTAATATTTTGAAGACCGATTTCGAATGATCCGGCTCTTCTCGTCAATAATCTTGATGGGCTGCTCGGCGTAGGTAAGATCTGGTTGTAATATCTCCATGTCTCCCGAGAGAATCTCTGTCGGCTTCTTCAAACACTTTCTCAAGTGTGAGACATGGAAGACGTCGTGGACGCCTGATAAGGATGGCGGTAGCTCCAAACGGTAGGCTACCGCCCCACACCGTTCTGTAATAATGAACGGACCCACAAAGCGCGGAGCTAGCTTTCCCTTGACCCCGAATCGATGAATTCCCTTCATCGGGGATACTCGGAGATAGACGTGATCTCCGACTTCAAAACACAAGGGTCAGCGGTGCTGGTCCGCATAGCTCTTCTGGCGAGATTAAGAGGCTTTGAGGTTTGCTTGAATAAGCTGGACCCGCTCTTCGGCATCTTGTACAAGATCAATGCCGAAAATCAGCCTCTCACCGGATTCACACCAATTGAGTGGTGTGCGGCACTTCCTTCCATAAAGTGCTTCGTGCGGTGCCATTTTAATACTGGATTGGTAACCATTGTTGTAGGAGAACTCCGCTAATGAAAATGGTTATCCCAATTCTTTCCATGATCTATGGCACATGCTCTCAGCATATCTTCTAAAATTTGATTCACCCTCTCCGTTTGACCGTCGGTCTGAGGATGGTATGCTGAGCTTCTGATTAACTTTGTTCCCAGAGATTCATGTAGTTGCTCCCAGAAACGAGCAACAAATATTGAACCTCGGTCCGATACGATGGTTTTGGGGACTCCATGTAAGCACACAATTCTGGAGAGATACAACTCTGCATATTGCTTAGTCTGGAATCCCGTATTCACTGGAATGAAGTGGGCTGATTTTGTTAAGCGATCAACAATCACCCAAATGGAGACATGCTTTCTAGACGTGAGAGGTAGTCCGACAATAAAGTCCATGCTGATGTCCTCCCACTTCCATGCTGGAATGCTTAATGGTTGCAGCATCCCTGCTTTCTTTATATGGTCAGCTTTGACTCGCCGACATGTATCACACTCAGATACATATTTGGCAATTTCTCGCTTCACCCGAGTCCACCAAAATTTTGTTTTAAGATCTTGATACATCTTATTGCTTCCTGGGTGTATCGAGTACTTGGACATATGAGCTTCATCCAAGATCTTCTTTCTTAGCTTCAGGTTCTGGAGTACCACGATACGGTCATTACACCATAAAATACCTTGATCATCTTCCCGGAAACATTTAATTTTATCATCTTTAATCCTTGCTCAAATATTCCGCATCCCTCTATCTCTCTTCTGGGCTTGTACAATCTCTTCTCTAATGGTAGGCACAAGAGCAAGATTATACAACGCCCCTTACGGAATCACCCGCAAGCTTGGTTCTTCGTCTTCATCCGGAACAACTGACAAGTTATTCACGTGGGATTTACGACTGAGTGCATCAGCCACCACGTTAGCTTTGCCCGGATGGTAATGGATCTCGAGCTCATAATCTTTGATTAGTTCCAACCATCTCCGCTGCCTCATATTGATATCCTTCTGAGTGAATATATACTTGAGGCTCTTATGGTCGGTGTAGAGGTGCACTAAATTACCGAATAAGTAGTGCCTCCACATCTTCAACGCAAGCACCACCGCAGCGAGTTCCAGGTCATGAGTGGGGTAGTGCTGCTCGTGGTTGTGGAGATGACGAGACCCATACGCGATCACGTGTCTATCTTGCATTAAGACGCAGCCCAGTCCAATGCCTGAGGCATCACAATAAACATCAAATGGCTTTGTTGTATCCGGTTGGGCTAACACCGGTGCCGTGGTGAGATGTTTCTTCAAAGTTTGAAATGCCTCTTCACAGGCTTCCGTCCATACATACTTGCTGCTCTTCTTCAGTAGTTCTGTCATTGGTTTAGCCACCTTCGAGAAGCTGGGAATAAACCTCCGGTAATAACCCGCTAGTCCTAGAAAACTGTGGATTTGATGAACCTATGTTGGAGACTCCCACTTCAAGACTTGCTCAATTTTGGTTGGATCCACGGCCACACCCTCTCCTAAAATAATGTGGCCTAAGAATGGTACTTTGCTGATCCAAAATTCACACTTGCTGAATTTGGCATACAGCTTATGTTCCCGTAAGCGTTGGAGCACAATGTGGATATGTTTGGTGTGCTCCTCCTCCGATTTGGAGTATACAAGAATGTTGTCGATGAAAACCACGATGAACTGATCCAACTCTGGCATGAACACAGAATTCATGAGATACATGAAGTGTGCGGGTGCATTTGTTAGCCCGAAAGACATGACTAGATACTCATAGAGCCCGTATCTAGTCGAGAAAGCCGTCTTCGGTATATCCTCCGCCCTGATTTTTATCTGATGATAACCGGACCGTAAGTCCATCTTGGAGAATACTTTGGCACCCACCAAATGATCAAATAATATATCAATCCGCGGCAGTGGATATTTATTTTTGATCGTCACTGCATTCAGCGGCCGATAATCCACACATAACCGAAGTGACTCATCCTTTTTCTTCACAAAGAGGGTTGAACAGCCCCACGGCGATGAGCTTGGTCGGATGAACCCTTTATCCATTAAGTCCTTTAGCTGTTCTTTCAGTTCAGCTAATTCCTTCGGAGACATTTTGTACGGCCTCCAAGATATCGGTGTGGTTCCCGGTGCTAACTCGATCTTGAATACCACATCCCTTTCAGGTGGTATCCCTGGAAGATCATCGGAAAACACATCTGGGTACTCACGGACCACTGGAATATCTTCCAGTTTCGTGGTCACACTGTGGTACACCACTGGATTTTTAGAATCCACGGCTTCAAGTATGAGTGTTTGGAGACCGTAGATCGGAGAGTCCAAACTAACAATCCATGGACCAATGTCAAGAACAGCCCCGTGGTAGTTCATCCATGCCATTCCTAGATTCACATCGATCTTCTGCCCCTCTAACACAATGAGGGTCGTGGGGTATAATTTTCCACCTAAGCACAAGGGTGCTTTGATCACCACTTCATTAGCGGCTATATTCCCACCGAGGGAGCGGATAAGGTAGTGATCTTTTGGTGTAGAGGTGGAGAGCTCAGCTTTGCACACAAATGATCTGCTGATGAAATTGTGTGTGGCTCCAGAGTCAAATAAAATAAATACAGGCAGTTCATTGAGGGTGAACATTCCCGCTAGCACCGGTGCCCCGTCCGGCACATCCTCTAGAGCTGTATGATAAATGCACCCGGATTTTGGTGCTGTTCCTTGAAGCTGAGCACGGGGTTGATTTATACCCTGCTCCGAGGCATTTCCTTTGTGGTGTATCCTTTCTGGACACTTCCTGCTGATGTGACCCAAATACCTGCACGTGAAGCACGGTTTCTATGCCGGTTCCTGGTTGCTCTGAGTATGGACACTGGTTGTATTCTGCTGCGGCAAGAACACTTGAGGAACAGAATAACGTGGCTTCATATACCGTTGTTGCAGCTGTCCGAATTCCGTGTATTGGGACGAACGACCTAAATATTGCTGGGTTCGTCAAGCCAGCTGCATCAGCTGACAGTTCAAGGTACTGTCTACCACCCTGCATTTATGAGGAGCACTACTGCTACTCTCCGGTGGTATATGATTCTTTCTTTTCTCAGCCTGAACTTCCCGCTGAGCATCTTCAACCATGATGGAAGCACTCATCAATTCATTGAAGTTCTTTCGATCAGCTAAAACGAGTCTTTCCTTTAACTTGGGATTAAGGCTGCAGAAGAACCATTCACACTTTTGTGCCTCAGTGTTCACATGTTGAGGCGCATACTATGCCAGCTTGTTGAACACTCGTGAATGTTCGTATGCATCCCTCCCTCCTTGTTTTAAAACCAGAAACTCCTCGAGTTTCTGCTGAATTATTCTGGAACGAACGTGATATGCATGAAATGCCTTCCGGAATTCCATCCATGTGAAATGATATCCAGCTGGTAAGGATGCGAGTTGATTTGCCCACCATGCACTGGCGGACCCGTGAAGTTGTTGCCCCGCGTATAAAACCTTCTCATGTTCGGTGCATTGGAGCAACCCGAACTTAGACTCAATGCTACGGATCCAGCTATCCGCCACTAGAGGATCCTCAGCTTCAATGAAAATCGGTAGTTGAGTTGCCAAGAACTCAACATAGGAATTCAGTTGAGGTTGGCGCAAGTCTTCGTCTTGACACCCCCCTTGACGGGATGTATTCATCACTAGGGTGCTGAGCAAGTTGGTTCGCTCATCGCTTGCACCCGTCATGGCAGCCAGAATGTCCGCCATTGTGACCGTAGGTGAAGGTCCTTGAGGCGGCTGCGGTTGCGGAGCTCGCTGCTCCCGCTGTGGAGAGTTATCACCACCACCACCACTAGCACCATCCACCTCACCCATGGAACGAGTTCGCACCATTCTGCAATTTGCAAGAGGTCATTATCAGCTCAACACTATCACTTGATTTATCCCATGAACAACATAGTGAAACACTGATAATGAAATCTTAACATGTAAGCAGAAATGATTTTTAAGCGCAAACTGATGTACTAACAGCAAGGATTTAAAAGCAGATTTATCGGTCCTTAAACAAACCAAATTTTTGATCCAGTTAAAAGCAATTTCATAACTCAAGTTGAATATCAAAGTTAAATTTAACTTCAATATCTTCCCAACGAGTATTCAAATGCCTCCATATCACTTCTGGATCAAAAGTTATGATTGCTCAAAGTTGACAGAATCTCTGGATAAAATTTGCCAGCATCTCCTTTGTATGCAGCTGCCTTTATCACAGTTGTATACACAGATACAATATGAATCTTGTAAGGGCCTTAGTTTTTGACACACATTTGCAGTGTTCATCACCACACCACACACCTCATTTGAGGAAGGATCATGAACACAAATGAAGAGCAAGTAACAATTATCAACATGCTCATTAGAAAACAAACTCACATATTGCAAAAGTGGTATTTCCCATATGTGATATAGATGGGCTGGACATATGAAAACTCCTACACTTTACTAAGGATTTCCATGCCAAGTTTCACCCAAATTCAAAACCCTTTTGAGGTCATTTTGGGTATAGTTAGGAAGAGGGCAGTTTGAAACCATATTCAAATTCAAACTGTTTTTATCCCATGAATTTAAGAGTGGGAGGCATATTCTTACTCAGCACATTTTTGTGAGCTCACACACCAATTTTCACTCCATCTGGAGTTGATCTTGACATGAGCTAAGTGGGACGAATTCAAACTTTGTTTGAATTCAAAACTGAACTTGTGCTGGAATTCACTCAAACCAAACCCAATTCGAATCCTATTCAATTCGAATGGCTCAAGGGTGAATAATTTGAATCACCAGGGGTATTATGGGGTTCACTGTTTACTACAGTGATTAGGAGTAAATTCCAGAGGTTAAAACCCCGGGTGGGACCCACATGTCATAGAGGGAAGAAGGAGAAACTTGCAACCAAAGTCAGAGTCTCGGTGGGAAATTCCACCGAGCAGCTGTCGGCTGTGCCACCGAGCAGCTACCGGCGCCACCAGCTGCTTCCCTCTCCGCGCGCTGGCGCCCAGGGCGGCTTGCTCGCGCCCCCACGAGACCGGCACCACCTCAGCCGAGCAGGAGTCGGCCGGCTTTATCTTCTCGCGGGCAAACCCGAGCAGCGGCATTGTTTCTCGCCGCAGCTCTCTGCTCAATCGGGAAAACCAGCAAAACAATCTCCTTCGTTCCTAAGCTGCTAGACAGCCACCGGAGGCCGTGCACCACCCTCCCAACGCCTGGACCACCGGGTTTCGGCCCCTGTTTCCGTGACCAACGACGACCGCCGCAGTTTAGCTGAAGGACGGCGATCGGTCTCACGCGGGCAGCACGCTGCAACCACTTCCACGGCCGAGCAAGGGCGGCAACAGGAGCGCACGGACTCCACACTGCTTCCACCTGAAGCTCAAACCACGCCGTGAACTCTCGCCAGCGAATTCTCAGTTTTTGCTCCGGCAACCTTAAACTGAGCTTCCGGTAAGGTTTCTTTAAATTCTCGCTCTATGATCTTTCGAAGGTTATCGATTTTTGCACATAGACGCTGGACTAGCCGGCGATCAAGTTCTTTTCTGCATCAGTGGCATAAAACTGTCTAGGAGTAACGAATTTCGAGCTCGATCGAGGGCGGTCATGGCGAGCACGATCGGTCACACGGTGCCGACCAACTTGCCGTCATCCCTGAACCCTTTTGACACCTTGTCGAGCTTCCTAGAGGTACACTGATGCTGTAGGACCGTTTGTTCAAGGTGTTGGCGGGTTAGAACCCACGGTCGACGGCGCCGAGTCTCAACCGAGGCCGCGGCACGTTGCCGAGCTATTTCCGGTCACCCCCAGCCCGACCTGACACCACAGACGTGTTCCTCGACGTCGACAACCCCCTGGCGGCGAGTTTCAGTCCATGGGAGGTCCGGCAGCGGCGAGCCGGCGAGCCCCGAGTCTGCTCCGGCGAGGTCGGCGGCGCGGGCGCAAGAGAACGGCGGGGGGAAGATGAAGCCGGCTGGCCCACGTGTCAGCGGCTGAAGAATTTAAATCGGGATCGGGTGTGGCCGGGGATCGGCTGTGCTGGCGCGCAAATACCCTGTGAGCTCCGGTGTGCCGGACACCTCCGCGCTCGACACGTGTGGTATCCCCGGTGTGCCGGACACCTCCGCGCTCGACACGTGTCCCCGCGGGCCCCGAGAGTTTAAACTTTTTCCCCGATTTTCAGAATTCTTCCAAACTTCAAATCCTCATAACTTTGGCTAGAAAGCTCCAAATCGAGTGAACCAAATTTTGTTGGATTCAGATCTTTGAGAACTTTTCAGCAAATCAAGTTTCACTTCATGAAAACCCTTAATTCTCCAGAATTAATTCCTCAAAGTTTAAACTGTTAGGAATTTTAACTGGAGAATCCTTTGTAGGAAAATCCTGAAATTTTGCTGGGATGTTCACCAAAATATCCCTGAACTACCATAAAAATTTCAGATCCATTGGAGCTCATTTAATCCGCCTAATGGTGTGATTAGAGAAGCTGTTCCAGAGAAAATAGAAAATGTTCAGAAACATTTTCAGGATTTTCTCTGAAATTGTTTAGCTCATATCTTTAGCTAGGAACTTCCAAATTAAGTGAGACCAATTCCATTAGAACTCTCTGAAAAGCTAGTTTTCAGAAAGGCATAGTTTGTTTCATGAAAATCCTTAGAACACCCTAAGAGTTCCAATTAAGGTCAAGGACATAATTAATTGTGGAGGGCTCCAATGGGCTTTGCTGCAACTAAAACTTGACCAAGTCTCTGTTTAGGTTGTAACCAAGCCACAATAAAAGTTTCACAGTCATTAGGTCTGTCTAGCAAAGGTTATAGACTTCACAACTTCAAACTTAATACAAATGCATTAAATTAATACATGCATTGTTTCTATCATGTAGTTGCTAAGGTCGAGGAGGAACCCGAAGTCCTAGACTTCGTTACTCCAGAGGAACAGCTAGCCTACGACCAAGAGCAGCAAGGCAAGCTCCGGTTTGCATTAACCTTTTTACAAATTTTTATTGTTTTGAGCACATACTTGTTTCCTTTATTCTGTGCATTAGAGTCTTGTTTGGAAGCCCCACTGCATAGCCAAGAGAACCATGGGTTGGGTTTAGGATTGCAAACCCCGTTAGCTACTGCATTGCTAGGATAGAGTAGGATTCGGTACAAGTCGAGTAATTGGAACTACTCGCGAGAATAGGCTAGAGGCACATTGCTCGGGTAGAGATAGCACATGATACACATGGCAAGAAAATGAGACCGAGCGGAGAGTAAGGGCAGCAGGACTTTGGGGCCAGTGTGCTGTAGCTCCGCTTGTGTCGATTGAGGACCGAGCCGTGTGCGGGCCTGTTGAATAAGCTAGAACAGTACCGAAGACCTACCGGCTATATGGGAACCGGGAAACTGATGTAACTCGGGTAGCTGGTTATTGAGGCATTGCCTGTCGTTTAGATGGTAGGTTGAGAGCTTGAGGTGTAAATCGGCTGGCGGCACGGAGATGCGCGTGCAGAGACCTCTTGCTCGGGACGATGGGACCGGTTCAATATTTGGCTAACGGGTGAAAGGTAGTCGCGTACGGCGTCCGTGATGGTTGTTGTAGGCAACATCGAGTACGGGCGTACGTGACGGGTTGTTCGGGTAACCCTGCAGGTGTAAATCGATTATAATCGCCGTCCCTCGCGGTCAGTGAGTACCACTTGTTCACTGTACCGTGACGTAGAAAGAACAGGCTAGTTACATGTTAAAATGTTGCTGATTGAAAGCTGGACATTGATTGTTAATGATATGTTGTAGCTTAGAGCTAACTAAAGTTCTTTTCAACTTTGGGCAAAGTACATGAGAGAAATGCGTTTCTTGTTTGATTGCGGCTCTCTCATGTACCTTAGCGTAAGGTTCTCCACAACCTGCTGCTAAAACTTGAAAGTAAGGTTCTACTAATTAGGCGAGTCCTTGCAAATGATTTTTACCTCATGTAACCCATTACCCTCATATAGAAGTTCCATGTTTAGGTGAGACGGGTCAGACTTGCTGAGCCTTCGTGCTCACTGCTTGTGTTTGAAGCTTTTGCAGGGTTCTATGAGGAAGGGACTCCCGAAGAGGAGACGGAACCCCAGGAGGGGAACCCCGTCGAGTGGGAGTCGTGCACGCCGCAGAGTTAGTGTGCGTGTGTGCTAGCAAGGGCACGTTCAAGGGCTGAACGTGCACTTGACGCTTAGTCTATGCCCGCGAGTGTAGACGGAACTTATTTTGATGTAAACATGTTCATAACTTGTTTATGTAATAAAATTTCGCTTCCGCTTTGTAACTTTGATACGTGTTATACGGTGCTGTGCAACGCAGCACCCCTCAGCGTGATCCTGGCTCGACAAGACCAATGGGGTCGTGTCAAATCTGAACCAAATTTGAGCTACAACAATGTTGCATATATCATAATCTTTCCAACGGTGTATCACAGGCCCCTTAGGGATTTTTCTACAGGAAGTTACGGCTTAAAAACAGAAAGGTCCAGAGAGGTTTTTCTGCTGTCCTGGTTCTGGACAGTTTTCTTTCAACTGGACTTTTCACCAACTTAAGATGTGATTTTGCTCGGGAGATCTACAAGAAATTTGTAGAACACTTGAAAAGCTTTCCAGAACTGTATCATACACCTTGATTGGATCAAGATACTCAGAGTTATGCCCTGTTAAATTCCAACAAGAATTCCTGCCAGAAACAGAGCACTCTGTTTTTGACAACTTTGACGCCTAGCCATGCTCTTATTTGAATCTTAGCTCAAAATAAGAGTTCAGTAACTAATACTTGTTTCAAACTTCCATTTTTTGTTGAAAGTTAGTTCATGAATCATTTCTTCATAGGGAAGAGGTTATTAAGTGTAGTACGGTGTCGATGCACCGTAAGAACATGTCGGTTCTACGTAGCCTCACCAAAAGAAAAATTCCTAACCGTACTATACCGGCATATACGTGTTATCCGTGGCACTACGATGGTCTCTCGCACACGTGTACTACACGGGATACGTACATGGTTAGTACCTGCAGAAGAACACTCAATAGTGGTGCACTCAAAGGTTGTTTCATTCCAGGCAGTTCCATATTTGAAAGTAAATACAAACGCCCGTATCATTGCCATACGGCCGTCCTTGAGTTAAGTCACGTCTGAAGGTACGTGATCGTGTTTTAACACCACACGACGGGGAACCCGAGTATATCAAGAACGGGTCGTCACGGTTGGGAATGTTATCGACCCAACGGATACTACCTACTGCCCTGCAGGGCACGCCGATGGCAAGCGCTGCGTATGTCCTCCTGGGCTATTTCCAGACGACCATACTATCGCGTTA
Source organism: Neostapfia colusana (assembly GCA_030760725.1). Taxonomy (NCBI): domain Eukaryota; kingdom Viridiplantae; phylum Streptophyta; class Magnoliopsida; order Poales; family Poaceae; genus Neostapfia; species Neostapfia colusana. The sequence goes on along the minus strand of JASWHV010000019.1, from coordinate 22,392,645 downwards.
CTGACCACACGATGGGGTCTCCAATTACTTGCCTAATGCACGCTAGGGATCAGCGTTTCATATGAACTCAGGAACATGAAGAGTTCAAGAGTTTCATATTGACGTCTCACACCAAGCCATGAGACCTATCCCTGAACCACTTTCCTTGTCAGGGGAGCTAACCGAAATTGAACCGCTTTCGGTGGCGTTCCTTACCATTCTTACAAGAACGTAGGTGCGTCGTTACATAATGAAAATTCAGAATTATAACACCAATGTTAGTCTTGCCACTTTAAGTAACTGTACTACTATAGTCCTTATGTGGGCCTAATATCGTTTCCTCACCGTATCCTAAGTTTTTGTCGTAATACGATCCTTATTCCGTGCGCTATTACCAATGCGTCTCTGATACCATGCTGACGGGACCCCGCCGTCCCGCTCAGTCACGGGGACAGGGTACCTTACCCAGGAATCGCATTGGGTGGTGCCGTGTTATGCGGCACCGAACAGCACACATATAAGGAACCCTGTATTACATACATCAAAGCAGAAGCTTACAATTGTTCTTTGTAAATACTTTACATAAAGTAGCTACAGCGGAAGTCAATAACATCTCACGGCAAATATCTAAGAAGCACTCGAGAAGAGGTCCAGCCCGCGGGCTTCTCTCGCTAGCAACACGAAGACATGGCAGCGGCTAGGTCCTCCAAGTGTGACATGACTCGGAAATTCCCGAGTCTCACTGGACAACCTTCTTTATAGCGTTGAGGAATTACCTGCAAAACCACTTATATAGCAAGAGTGAGCACAAAGGCTCAGCAAGGATTAACCATCTCTCCTAAAGCATGCAACTCTACATGAGGGCAACTTAAGACCTAATCCTGTAATTTTGTGAAAAGACGCGCCTACGAGTTCATCCTTAACATTTCAGATTTTTAGCCATAATAGTGGTGACCTTGCGCACAGAAACATTGGAACTCCACAACCAAACAAGAAACGATTCATTCCAATGTTACTTGTCCCAAGGTGAAAAATAAATTTAGTTTGCTCTATCTCTACTTCAAACAAGGATCTCATGCAGTTTAACATAATCATAGCAGTAATTATACTTTTGCAAACTGTTCCCACACAACTTGCTTACTATGTCACAACACAGTGAGCAAGTGGTACTCGTAACCGTGAGGGACGGTGATTCGAATCAAACACTACCCGGATAACTCGACACATATGCCTGCCTCTGAAGACCCAAATCTGGTGTCCTTCATTATGTCGTATGTAGCAACCTTTGGCAGGACACTAGACTGTAGAACCGGTCACACCGTCTCGGGCTCATAGGTCTAACGAGACGATGCGGTATGCCTCTACAATCCAGTGAACCTGGTACATCGGTTTCCTGGTTCCCATATATCAGTAAGCATCTGGTACACGACTCAAAACTTGCTCAGCGGGGCTTCACACGCTTTGGTCCTTAACTGACACAGGCAGAGCTACTCGACCAAGACCTTGTCTTGTCGCTGCCTAACCCCACTGTCCAGTCTCATCTTTAGAAATGTAAACTTTAGTTTGCCTCTCCCTTCCAACCACACTTATGTGATCCTGAACTATAGCTCGCGAGTAGATTCCAACTACTCGTCTTCTACCGGATGTCCTAGCCTATTTAGCATGGCCTTATTCTACAGCGATGACACATTTCTACCTCGACCTCAGGGTTCATGTTTGGTTATGCAAGTGGAGTATAAAACATCCTTGACCTAATGCACATACAAACTTTGACCAATAGTAGTGAACAAAGGAAAACTTTAAAAACACTTAAGTGCAAACCGGGGCTTGCCTTGGTTTTGCAGGTGACTAAAGTCAGAAGAGTATGAAGTTAGTTGCTGATGTCTTGAAGTTGAATCACTGCCTTCTTGCTTCTTGATTCAAGCCTCACTTCTCTTCGACTCTTCTACGTTCAATCACTACATGATATGAGCATGCACATATGTTTAATTGTAAAACTTTTGCTAACAAGTTCTAAAGACAAGTTGAAAACTGGAACTCTGTTTAAGAATTTAAAATGACACTGGTGCTTGTGGTTTTGGTTTGGGTTAAAGTACTATGCTCAAGTGAGATGTGTGTTTCCTCACTTGTGTGTGTTGATCATCTATAGGTTAAACAGGACCGTATTGATCCAGGACTCCAATGGAGCTGAAATTTTTCCTGTGAGTTCCTTGTCACAAGAAAGTCATTTGGACCAAAATTAAGAATTTTTCACTGAGTAGATTACTCGGAACAATTCTCTTAGCATTTAGGCACAAAGGAATTAATTCTGATTAAACTTGTACTTTCATGCAAATCCATGTGAACCATAATTTCACACATGGCTCAGGGAGCTTGAATGAAGTTTCCTAGGAATTGTGGAGCTAAGAACTAACCAGAACTGAATTTCCAAGTTTTGGAAATTCCCTGAAAATGTTTCTGTATTCATTTGAATACAGAAAATTGAAATCAGAATTACCCTAACTAGATTAACTCCAAATGAATGAAACTTTGACAGGAGTCTCCTAACATCTTAAAGAATATTCTGGCAAAATTTGAGGATTTTTGGATGAACCAAACTCCCTCTAAAATTCTTTTGCCGAAAAGCTTTAAAGAATTTTCCAGAATTTTCTATTGGTTTTCATACAAATTAGGTTGCCGATCTGGATAGAGCTTTTCATCCTGAATCCAACCCAATTTGAATCACTAATTTTGGAGCTTCCTAGCAAAAGTTATGAGGTTCTAAAGTTTGAACTAAATCTGGAAATCCAAATAACACGGGGAAAAGTTTAAATTCTGACTGTGGACCCATCTTACACGTGTCAGCTGCGGGAACTGAGCCACACGGGTCACAGACTCCTTCCCGTGCGGCCACACTGGATCCCGGGGCCACAGCCGATCAGGAACTTAATTCTCCCGTCGCTGACACGCGGGGCCTGCCGGTCGTCTTCTTCCTCGGACCGGTTTCTTTTCCCGCGCCCCCCCTCGCCGGAACTTCATCGGAGCTCGCCGGAGTCGGCTTCCCGGCTGCCTCCTGGCTCGGTACTTGCCGCCTGGGGGTTTCCGGCTATGAGCAAACCACTGGTGCGGTGCTTTCGGGCTGCCGGCGACCGGAAACCGGTCGGCGACGTGCGCACACCTCAGTGTGGCTTCGGTACCGTGGTCCGAGCACCCTAACCCGCCAAAGGCTCGGGGGATTTGCTCTAAAGCATCAGTGGAGGACAGGCTAGCTCGGCAAGGCCTCAACATGGCTCGGAAACGGCGGCAATCCTGTTTTCACCGTGCGCCCGCGCATTCCCGCCATGGCCGCCTCTCGGAAAGCATGGAATTAGCCGCTAACACGGGGTTTCTAGCTAGGGTTGTGAAGGGGATCGGATCGCCGTTAAGCCTAGACCATTTGTGCATGGGTTGGTGACCTCTAAGTGCAAATTAAGGGCGAATTTGAGAGATCTTTACAAGAGGGTCCGTGGTTGTGCTCCGGAAGAAAAACTCCGAATTCGGCCACTGGGGATCACCGTTTGAGCTGAGCTCCGGGGAGAAGCACCACGGCGGTACGGCGCACCTCTGAGCTTCGCTTCTTGAGCGTGAAACCCACGGTGGTGAGCTGCCCACGGGAGCCCGACGTCGGTTTGTTTCAAGTTGCCGTGGAGGATCCGTTTGTCTGGCTAGGAGACCCGTAATTCAGGCTGCTCTTGTGCTGCGGGAGTGAAGGGCGATCAGGCCTTGCCGTTTTGCGGTTCAGGTGGTGATGTGCGCTGGGGTTGCATGCGTTCCCGGTCGGAACCGAGGCGGCGGCAAGCTTGGTGTTTATCGGGCGCGAGGAGGAGAGACGAAACACAGTTTGCTCAGTTCAGAGGGGAAGGATCACGCCGAGGGCAAGGAGGCCGGTAAGCTGGTCGTCAGCGCGAGAGGGGGGGGTGAGGCGGTGGCGTCGGGGTAGCCTCGGTGGCGCCCCGTGAGTTGATCGAGCTCGTGTCTAACCCAAGAGCAAAGACTTAGGTGCTATGTTTTCCTCCTCTTCTATGATAATTGGGCCCCACCAAGTTTCTTTCAAATATCTCCAGATTTTGGCACATTGCAAACTTAAGTAATGAAGGACTTCAAATTCAAAAGTCATTTGGCAAATTGACAAGTTGTGCCTCAGTTTCAAATTTGAATTCAAATTTAGATGAAATTTACAAGTTCCTTTGATGTTCATATCAAAGCACCTCCAAATTTGCTCAAAATTTGCCTCCTTCACAATTTGAACCTGGAGAGTTTGAATATGCCCTCTGATCTTTGAGTTGGCCATTGCAAATACAAATTCTTAAACAACAGTTTGAATCCCCCCTTTTGAGAATGGCCTTCATCTTTTTGAAGTGACCCTTTTAGTTCAAACTGACTTCCAAGTTTTATTGCACATGCCAACACTTTAATGAGTATACAAAAGTTTTTGCAAGTCCCATTTCTTGTATTTAAACTCAATTTATTCATAGCTCACGTTTTCCATTTACAAGTTTTGGGACTTTTACAGCATCATATTACATAAATCAAGCGGAAGCTTAAAAAGTGTAAATTTTACAAATACTTCTCAAAATAATCTACAGCGGAAGACTATTACAACTCACGTCTCATACCTATGCTAAGCAACAGAGAAGGTATCCAGCCTGCGGACCCTTCTCGCTAGCAACACTATCACAATAGCAGCGGCAGGGGTTGCCCTGAGTTCACCACTCGGAGAGCTCCGAATCTCATCGGACACCCGTACAATTCAGCGTACCGTTATTACCTGCAAAACAACTAATGCAGTATCTGTGAGCACGAAGCTCAGCAAGACTTAACCGTCTCCCTAGTCATGAAACTCTACATGATGAAAATAGAGGGCCGAATATAGAAGTTTGCACAAAAGATGAACTTGAGCTAAAGGAGAATCCTTACTTCAAGTTTTAAGCAACTTTTATAGTCCTCGCGCAATTCACATCGAGACTCCACAATCAAACAAGAAACACTTCATCTCGATGTCACTTGCCCAAGGCGAAAGTAACTTTAGTGAGCTAACCTAGACTCATACAGACCTTGCGCCATCAACGTCGAAGCTCCACAATCAAACAAGAAACGCTTTGCCTCGACGCTACTAGCCCAAGGTGGAAATTAAATTTAGTGAAGTGTTGATCGTTCCTCATCTCCATTATGAGGATTACTCACGAAGCATATTAAACGTTTCCCAGTTTATTACTACGTCACGACTCGGTGTACAAGTATGCTCACTACCGCTAGCGACGGTGATTGCAATCAAAAACACCCGGCTGACACGACACGTATGCCCGTACTCGACGTTGCACACAGCAACCATCACTGACGTCGTACGTGGCAATCTTTCACACGACACCCAAATGTCGAACCGGTCCCATTGACTGGGATTAAGTCTCTCTACGGCAAACCCTCGTAGAGCCGACTTCCATATCCTTTCAGCATCGGCATCAGACGGTGAGGTATGCCTCGACACCCAGTTTAACATGTTACGGTTTCCTGGGTCCCATATTGCCAGTATGCATCCGGTACACATCTCAAACTTGTCTCACAGGGCCGCACACGAGAACAGGCCTTAATCGACTCAGGCATAGACTAGGTTCACAGGACCACGTCCTAGAGCCTTCCATCCACTGCCCGGTCTCCATTGCCCACTATGACGATCAATTCCGAACTCTTCCGATTGACCCCCCTTAATCCCGGTTCACGAGTAGGAAACTGCCTACTCGAGTTATGCATCTTTTAATCCACTTTTAATCTACATTGTACTCCCGGGTTTTCTGGGTCATGCATTTGGAGTGTCATAACACCTAGACTTAATGCAATAAACAAAATGCTAGACGATATAAAGTGAATACAATTAAAAACTTGTAAGTTTTGATGCAAACCGGGGCTTGCCTTTGTTTTGCAGGGGACTAATATATATAACTCAGTTAGTGAAGACCACTTGGCTTGATCTCTTGCCTCCCTCCTTTGATCTCTACTCCGATGACTTCAAGTTCTTCACGTAGATGCTACACGTAATGAATATGCACATATGTTTAATTGTAAAGACTTTGCTATGAGTTCTAATGACAAGTTTAAAAACTGGAACCCTGTTTATGAATTTAAAATGACACTGGTGCTAGTGGTTTGGGTTTGGATCTAAGCAACATGATTAAGTGCTAAGTATTTCCCCCTCTTCTATGTTGATCATCTCAAAAGGTTAAACAGAACAGGGGTGATCCAGAGCTCCAATGGAGCTGAGAATTTTCATGTGAGTTCCTCGTCACAAGAAAGTCCTCTGGACCAAAAATTAGCACTTTTCATTGAGTGGTTTGTTCAGAATAATTTTCTAAGCAATTAAGCAAGGAAGAATTAATTCTGAGGTAACACCCATGCTCATGCCAAACTTAGTGAACCACAATTTAAATTATAGTTCATAGAGCTTGCATGAATTTTCCTAGGATTTTTTGAGCTATGAATTACTCAGAACTGAATTTCCAATTTTTGGAAATTCTCTGCATTTGTTTCTGTATTCAATTGAACACAACAACTTCAAATCTGAATTGCCCTTATAAAATCAACTCCAATTGAGCCGAAAATTTTACAGAGGTTCACTAACATCCTATAGAATATTATGGAAAATTTGATGATTTTTGGATGAACCAAACTCCCTCTAGAATTCTTTTTTCTGAAAAGTTTTAATGAATTTTCCAGAATTAATTAATGCGTTTCGTACAAATTGGGTTGCATATTTGGATATTACTCTATTAGAGGAATCCAACAAAATTTGTTTCACAATTTTTGGACTCTCCTACCCAAAGTTGTGGCTCTCCAAAGTTCAAACTGGAAACTGAAATTCCCAAAATGTTTAAATGCCTGCCAGTGGGTCCCACCCGGCAGACCTTCTTCTTCCTCGCGCCAAACAGAGGCCGCGGCGGTGCCCTCCGGCGAGCATCGCCGGAACAGCCCTCCCGGCCACCCCACGACCTCAAACTCACCGCCCCACCCTAACTATGCCCGCAGGACAGGTTGGTAGGGTCGCCGGTGGCCGGGGATCACCGGAAAGTGGTGTGCGGCGGCAACAGTGACCGCTAGGGTTCCGGCATGGTCGGAAATCTTCTATACCGCGTCAAAACGGTCAGGAATTGATCGGAGAGCACTGTGGGAGCTTGAGGGTGTCGAAAATGGCCGCCAAACCTCGTGAAAAGTTCGGCAACATCGGACTCCACGGTGACCCAAGATGTTTTTCCATGGCAGCCCGAAAAATGGCAGGAACACGGCCGTTTCTGAATCATATCGCTCGATTCTTGGTCGAGGAGGGCCGCTAGGAAGTGTAGAAGCTGTGTGCAAGCTCGTCCGAGCTGGGGTGGACCGTGCAATCTGAATATCGGGGTAGACCGAACCCTACCTGCACGTACTAGCTTTCAGGAATCTTGGGAATTCTCTACGCTCGATCGATCAATTGCTACAAGAGTTGCAGCTACACGATCTGGAGGTTAAGGCACACCTTTTTCGTGTAGGGAAAGGATGGTGAAAACGGCCGTGGTGTGCTTTTCCCGCCGGTGGGCCTCAGTTCTCGGCAGCGATCGTTGAATTGTGGCCAAACGAAGTGACAACGCTGCAAAGTAGCGAGGTGGGTAGCTAGAGCACGTGTTGGTGCTCACTTTTGTCGTGGATCACTCAAGCAGTGGAGGGTAACGCCGGTTTGCAACGGGAAAGACAGAAACGGCGCCGGTGGACATCACTTGTGCGCGAGAGCGGAGACAGGGAGCAAAGCATGCGCTGCGGTGATAAGGTAGGGGGAAAACAGGTCACCAGCTCAAGGAAATTCAAGGAGGAGGTGGCTCCGGTGTTTCCCTGTGGCGCACGGTGGGAGCTTCGGCTTGTCTCGGTGGCGTCCGTGGGCAGCTTCCCGCTGCTGTGAGGAACCGAGAGCCAAGACTTACTGTGTAAGTCTTAGTGTAACACTGACAGGGGGGTCCCACCAGTGGGTCCCTGCTTATCCCTTAAAAAGATCTCCAAAATTTGGCAAATAATTAATCCCAATGTTTGGAGTTGAAAGTTGAGCTGCATTTGGATAGTTGGACAAATTCCCTCCAAATTCAAATGTATATTTGAATTCTTAGCACATTTGAATCCTTTTTGGAAAAATGGATAGCAAACCATTTCAAAAATTAATGAAACTTTGCCTACCCACTAATTTGGACCTAAGGAATCCAAATATACAATTTTATTCTTGTGTTAGCTGCTGCAAACAAGAGTTTGGACACAACAGTTTGAATTACCATTGTGTCCTCCCCTCATTTGAAATTTGAGTTGAAACATTTAGTTTAAATTCTGATTTTCAAACCCTCCGATTGCACTTGAGTACTTCAACTCTGTGGTCTTAATCCACCCAGGGTCCAAACATGCAAATGACTCTAAGTTGGTTTTAGAACAACCTCTCATGTGTTATCATATGTGTAAAAAGTTTGAACCAATCCCCTTTTTCATACACATGACACCAACATTTGTGCAAACTCATGTTTGTTTGTATTCACATTTTTGGGACCTTTACAGGGAGATGAAGGGCATGGCGGATGCCCTACGTGACCTTGGTGAGCCGGTCACCGATAGAGCTCTTGTTCTTCGGGTTCTTCAGGGCCTAAATGAGCGCTATTGTCACCTACGGACGTGGCTACTCCGACTGCAGCCACTACCTACCTTCGAGAAGGTATGTTCTGATCTTGAACTTGAGGAGATCACTGCAGGAGGCTCTACTGGCTCCGGATCTGCCACAGCCTTCTATGGCTCTAGGCAGTCCCCTCGTCCACCCTTACCAGCTGCTGGTGGATAACCGTCACGACCACCTTCCACTCCTACCAGTACAGGAGGTGGAAACCGTCGTCGCCGAGGAAAGAACGGCGGCCGTGGTGGTAGCAGTGCAGGTGGCACTCCCACACCCACGGCTTCGACTACTGGTGGTAGTGGTGGTACCGGCCGGGGAGGCGCAACCTGGCCCACACCCTACAACCCGTGGACTGGCCAGATCTACATGTGGCCTGGGCCGTCCCCGGGTTCTCAGCCTCCACGACCACCACGTCCCCAGCCGGCGTTCGTGGCTACCCCGGGCTATAGTGGACCAGCCCACAGTGCTGGTGGGCTGCCAGCTTAGGCCTATGGTGGGCCTGGATACTCCTCTGACGGACAGTCAGCCCCGACCAATGGAGGCACTGACTATCCTGTTGGGTACTCGGAGCCATCGGCACCTCTCCATGAGCCACCGTCGACGTGGGATCGACAGTCGCTTGCTTCCTCCTTTAGAACCATGCACCTTACTCAACCAGGTGCCGATTGGGTAGTCGATTCCGGAGCATCATACCATACCACTCCTAATCCCGGTATACTCTCTTCCACCCATCCTCCCAATCCCTCTTTTCCTTCATCTATCGTTGTTGGGAATGGGTCCGTTCTTCCAGTCACCTCAGTAGGTGATTCCAGTCTCCCGGGTTCTTTCTAGCTTAAAAACATTCTTGCCACTCCGGACATCATTCAAAACTTGCTTTTTGTTCATCGTTTTACCACTGACAACAATGTTTCCATTGAGTTTGATAATTTTGGTTTGTGATAGCTCGGAGCCCCTATACACACTGCGGCTTCCTACTTCCGCTGCATCACTGTCGTTTGCTTTGACTACGACAACTTCATCCACCATCTGGCACCGCCGGCTTGGCCACCCTGGTGCAGATGCTATGTCGAAGCTGTTCAGTAGTTCAGTTATCTCGTGTTCTAGGGGCACACATGACTCCTTATGTCATGCATGTCAGCTTGGTCGCCATGTTCAGCTCCCTTTTCCCACCTCTGTGACTCATGTTGAGCACCCGTTTAATCTTATACATTGTGATTTGTGGACATCTCCCATTACCAGTGTATCGGGCTTTAATTATTACTTGGTGATCATTGATGATTTTTCTCACTTTTCCTGGACTTTTCCATTACGATTGAAGTTTGAGACTTTTGTCACTCTTTCTCACTTCTTCGTTTGGATTTCTACTCAATTTGGGCGCACCATTCGAGCTGTCCAGTTTGATAACGGACGCGAGTTTGATAACTCCGCGTTTCGTAATTTTCTCTCCGCACATGGGGTACAGCTACGCATGTCTTGTCCGTATACCTCTCCTCAAAATGGTAAGGCAGAGCGCATGATTCGCACCACCAATGATGTCATGCGCTCCCTGATGTTCCAGGCATCTATTCCAGCCCGATCTGGGTGGAGGCTCTTCATATTGCCAAACTTCTGATTAATCGTCTTCCCACCAAGGCGATTCGTGCCTCCACCCCCTACTTTGCTCTATATGGCACCAATCCTCTTTATGATCACTTTCGAGTTTTCGGATGCGCTTGCTACCCTAATCTTTCTGCCACTGCCCCACATAAGCTTGCGCCCCGCTCGACACGGTGTATTTTTCTCGGGTATTCCCTTGATCATAAGGGCTACTGGTGCTTAGATCTCACTACTCATCGTCTTTTGATCTCTCGACACGTCGTCTTCGATGAGTCATCTTTTCCTTTCTCCACCACCTCTTCCGATTCCACCACAGAGCTGGACTCTCTTTTTCCTACTGACCCCGAGGCTGCCTCCCAGCTGCCTTGGCCTATTTCTTCTGCAGGATCGACACAAGCTATGCCTCAGATGCCCCCGGCGCCGACTTCTGCACCTCGTGTGGCATCGACGTCTCCGGCGTCACCCGCTGCACCCCGTGTGGCATCGATGCCTCCGGCGTCACCCGCTGCGCCACGCGCGGCCTCGGCTTCCCCGACGTCACCTGCTGTACCTCAGGTGCCCCCGGCGTCACCAGCTGCACCACGTGCGGCATCGACGCCTCTGGCGTCACCTGCTGCACCACGTGCGGCACCAGCTGCCTCCCCGACGTCACCTGCAGTGAGCACGACGCCACCAGCCGCGCCACGCACGGCACCGACGACGACTTCTCGCTTTGCTGACCCCTCACTTGTCTACCAGCGACGAGCGCGGGGGGAGGCTCCTGCTCCAGCTACGCCACGCACGGCCTCTAGACCCACTCTCATCTACCCACGACGAGAGAAGATGGTTGTACCCGAGCGGCCGGTGTACAACCCCCTCTTCTTCACAGGGATCCTGGTCACATTCACCCGATGGTGACTCGACGTGCATCCGGGAGTCTTCGGCCAGTTGAGCGGTTCGACAGGGCCGCTCTCTCGTCAACAACATCTCCATCGACCGAGCCTTCTTCGATCTCACCCATACCTACTTCTGTGCGTAGCGCCCTCGCCGACCCATTTGATGACTCCAACAGACGGTTCGTGCGGAGGATACAAGAGTTTGAGGTTAAGGAGGCCTTAAAAAGGATGAAAGGCCCTCAGCCCTGATTATGTCCTTATTGAGGTGTGGAGATGCCTGGGGACGTGTCAATAGTATGGCTCACAAAGCTATTCACATTTTTCAGTCAAACAAGATGCCTGAAGAATGGACGAAAAGTATATTAGTACCTATCTTTAAAAATAAAGGAGATATTCAAAGTTGTACTAATTATCGTGGGATTAAGCTTATGAGTCATACTACGAAGCTTTGGGAGAGTTATTGAACACCGCCTGAGGAAAGTGACCAATGTCACTAAAAACCAGTCTAGTTTTATGCCTGGGAGGTCTACTATGGAGGCGATTTTTTTTGCTTCGTCAACTTGTGGAGAGAGATATAGGGAGCAATAGAAGGACCTACATATGGTGTTCATTGACTTGGAGAAGGCGTACGACAAGATTCCAAGGTCAGTTATGTGGTGGGCACTAGAGAAACATAAAGGGCCAACAAAGTACATTACCCTTATCAAGGATATGTATAATAATGTTAGGACAAGTGTGCGCGTAAGTGATAGTGAGACTGATGCATTTCCTATCACGGTAGGACTACATCAAGGATCAACTTTGATCCCATACATCTTTTACTTGGTGATGGATGGGGTGTCAAAAAATATACAAGAGGATATACCTTGACGCATGCTCTTTGCCGATGATGTAGTGCTGGTAGATGAAACTAGGGATGGTGTTGATAAGAAATTAGAGTTATGGTGACAAACCTTAGAGTCTAAGGGGTTTAGACTTAGTAGGACCAAGACCGAGTATATGAGGTGTGACTTTAGTGGTGTTGGTCATGAAGAGGGAAATGTTAGTCTATGAGGACAAATAGTACTAGAAGAGACTCTTTTCGATACTTAGGATCAATATTACAAAGCAATGGCAATATTGATGAGGATGTTTGCCACAGGATCAAGGTAGGGTGGATCAAATGGCGATAAGCCTCTAGAATCCTATGTGATAAGGAAGGTCCACAAAAGCTAAAAGGGAAGTTCTATAGGACGGTGATTAAACCCGCGATGCTATATGGGGCGGAATGTTGGCCAACTAAACGGCAACATGTCTAACAAATGAGTGTCGCAGAGATGCGCATGCTATAATGGATGTGCGGGCGCACGAGAAGAGATCGAATAAGGAATGATGCGATTCGTGATAGGGTAGGGGTGGCGCCGATTGAAGAGAAGTTAATCCAACTTCGACTAAGGTGGTTTGGACATATCTAGCGGAGACCTCTAGAAGTACCAGTTAACAGTGGGATTTTAAGAGGTAGAGAAAATATTAGAAGGGGTAAAGGACGACCAAGGTTGACCTGGTAGGAGGCGGTAAAATGAGATTTGAGAGATTGGAATGTATCCAGAGACTTAGCTCGTGATAGGACCGCATGGAAAATAGCAATTCATATGCTAGAATATTAGTCTTTTTCTTGTTACTCTTATATCTCTTCCTCCCTTTTATTTCATTATATATATTTATATATATATAATTATTGGGTTTCATTTCTATCCGACCCCAACATGCTTGGGATAAAAGCTTGGTTGTTGTTATTATTGAAGGAATAAACATTTCTTGCACGCATTACCGTTGTACTTGGGAAGATTTGTGCATGCAGGGAGGAGGATTTAGGGGAGCAATACTAAAACATACACTTTTAGCCAATCAGAGGACAACACGTGGTAGTCCATAGATCCAATGGTCCACCTACAGGAGTATCCGAGGGATTCTCACGACGTATCACCCGGTAAACACCTGAGGGCCCATCCGGAAGCCAGCTGGAGGAAATACACCGCCGTTGGGGCCACCCCAGGGTCGACTGAACCAGGGGTTCAGCCGACCTGGTCCTTCCCCCAAACTCGGTCATCCTCCACGTGTCGACTCCCTGTGGGGGAGAAGGTGCAGCCGTCCGGGGTGACCCAAAATTGGGGAAGGTTGCTTGACCATACGGAAACTGTAGCAAGACACCTCCTGTGCGTAAACTGCCACGCGCTCCCTGGGGCGATGTGCCTGTTTTGCGGTCGCAGGGCAGGGAGGCCTCTAAGCCTGTTCATCAGCTAAGGTTCCTGGATTCTGTGAGGACAATTTGTTCAATTGAAATAGCCCTTACGTTTGTACAGTAGCATTTCGCAAAGGAAAACAGTTTTTGTGGAGTGCCTGACTCATTTCTGAACAGGATTTAAGCATTTAAATTTGCAGGGTTGAAATGATGTTAGTATGTCTGTACAGTAGGATGCGGATAATGCAGTTGTTCTGAAGTATACTATATGATTCTGTGAAACTAATCGTCTTATTCATGTCCTTTGTTATCCCTATTGCTTATGACATAGTAACTATAATATCTGCCAGATATGCATGGTAGCTAGAATGAGATTCAGATCTCTGATTCCATGCTTTCATTTCCTCGTGATCAGCGTTTTTGAGGCGGCGCCTAGGCGTCCAGTCGCTGGCGCGCAGACGCCAGGGCGGCTCGCCTCGCCTGGTCGGGCGGCGCCGCCGCCTCCGCCCGCCCCGGCGACCCCTCCGTCCGCAGCCACCTCGCATGGCGCCCCCTCTGCCTGCTGCCACCTCGCCTGGCACCGCCGTAGGTGCCGCCGCCGCTTCTGTCCACCCCGCCGCCGCCGCTGTCCACCCCGCCGCCTCACTGCCGCCGCCGCCGGGAGTGGAGAAAAGAGGTATAGAGAGGGTGAGGAGAAAATTAGGGTAGGGTATATTTATATACCCCAGTGAAAATGAGGACCGTCGGATCTCATCCGACGGTCCACAATAGTTGGGCCGTGAGGCCCACCCGCCCGCCCTGCCTCCTCTGCCCGCCCGCCCGCCCTGCCGCCCGCCCGCCCTGCCTCCTCCGCCGCCTAGCTGGCCACCCGCCTCCTCTGCTGCCGCCGCCGCCGCCACACCCGCCTCCCCTCCTCGCCTGGCGCTCGCCTAGGCGCCTAGGCGTCCCGGCGGCCGGCGGTCGCCTAGGCGTCCAGGCGTGGATTCACAACCCTGCTCGTGATTAATTGCACATCTATGTTCCTCAACGTTCTTGGTATCTCTGTTCTTTCACTGATGTGCTATTTATCAATTTGTGTCATCCTAACTGAATAACTGAAAATGTGGTTGTCCAGTAACACAGTAAAGCCAAATTTATGGTCAGAACTAGATTTAATTTTGTTCTTATATCAAAGCAAACATGATGTTGCTGCATTTGTATTGAAATATCGTGATCAAGATCTGATTTATGCTCTTTTAGCTTTACGGGTGATCTACAAGGATTTTAAAGCATTCAACATTCCTTTGGACGCTGAATTCAAGCCAAAAAATTCAGACCTTGGGCCGACAACTTAGTCTGTTATATTTGTGATGTGCTGAGTTTGTTTAGTCTCTGCCAACTAGTATAAATGCCTGTGTTATTTCACACCTGTTACGCAGCTTTCTCTTGGGAGTGCGCAGGGGGGAGTACAGGTGCTGGTGGGATTGAGAGTTGGATCCCAGAGGATATCTGGGAGAAGAGGGGGGCGTAGGAAGGCCGGTGTCGCCTCGGCTGGAAGACAGTCCAGCCACGGCGCCCCCAGAAACCCTGAGGTAGGGATTCTTATTTTCTTCCTTCTTGATCCTAATACAAACTAGCCGGCTGCCTTTATAGAACGGGCTAATACAAACTAGCCGGCTGCCTTTATAGAACAGGCGTCTGATTATTAGCTATCTCTGATTCTGTTACAACAGGACTATCTCCTATTTATTCTCTTAACAACTTAACAGACTTATCTATCTTCTTTTAGCTTTATCTCTATTCATGCGCCTGACTCTTTATTCTTGCGCCTAGCATATTTATGCCCATAAAAGGTTGGGTACTTCTATGAAATTCTGTAGGGATTCCCCCCTCCCCAACAAACAGCTTGTCCTTAAGCTGAAAGGTTGGGTACTTTTCTCTGAAATTTTGTAGAGATTCCCAACTTGCTTCTAAAGCTCCACTGCTAGTCCATTGCACTAGGAGTTCCCATGTGCCTCTATTTAAACGGCCCTAATTATTCTTTCAGGCGATGAAATAATCCTTTCATGCAAAAAATCTGGAACTTGAGTAAGTTCTTTAGGAGGCAGTCCCTCGTACTTCTTTAAAAGAGACACAAAATACATTATGAACTTTGGCCAATTCTCTCCACAATCTTAAATGGACTTGAGTAAGTTCTTTAGGAGGCAGTTCTTTAACAAAATTCTTCACTCTCCTATGGGCAATAGGACTGTAAAATGTAGACCTGAATCTGTGCAAGGTTTTCTGCACTCTCTCATGTCCATTATGAACTGTGATCAGTATTTGTGGCCATAATTCAAATTTATCTGGTAGAAATATCCTTCCGTTAAATATCAACAAATCCTCTAATAATTTCCAACCTTCTGGTGTAGTTTTATTCTGAACTTGTTGTCTCAGTTGGATTGTTGAAGAATCTGTAAGGTTTCCATACGCAGATCATCAAAAATTAAAAACAGAGGCCCAGATAGTACCTGCAGCCCTGCTTCTTCCATATTTTGGCGTGATAATGCATCTGCCTCCCCTTTTGCTTTCCTGGCCTGTACTCAACTGTTAGATCAAATCCAAACAGTTTACTAACCCATGTGTGTTGGGGGATAGTAGTGAGCCTCTGATCCAATAAGAATTTCAGACTATAATGGTCAGTCCGAACTGTAAATAATCTGCCCATAAGTATGGTCTCCAGTGTCGAACAGCTTTGACTAATCCAATTAATTCTCTTTCATACGCTGGCAATTTAGCATGCTGGGGTGGCACTGGCTGGCTGAAAAAGGCAATAACCCCCTCTCCTTGATGCAAAACTGCTCCAAAACTGGACCCTCATGAATCACAATCCACATAGAATTTTTTCTGAGAATCAGAAGGGTGAAGAATTGGTTTTGATGTTAAGCACTTTTGAGGCTACAAAAAGCGTTTGTAGCCTCTGCTGACCATGAAAGAGTCCTTCAGCAGCGCTGTTAATAGCCGAACAATTTCTCCATAGCCAGCTATGAACTTCCAATAGTATCTGTCCAAACCTAAAAACCCACGACGGGCCTTGATATTTTTTGGTACAGTCCATCCATCTATTGTTGCCACTTTTGATGGATCCATGGACACTCTGACATTAGAAATAATATGGCCCAAATAGGTGACAGATTTTTTGCCAAAGAAACACTTGGATTTCTTCAGCACTAATTTGTAATTTGTTTTCCATCAAGACTTGAAATACTCACTTAACATGCTGCAAGTGTGCTGCCCATGATGAGCTAAAAATTAAAATATCATTAAAGAATACCAGGACTGATTTCCTAAAAAATGGTTTGAGCACCTCATTCATAGTGCTTGAAATGTTGAGGGGGCATTTATCAACCCATACGGCATGACCAGAAACTCAAAATGCCCATAATGAGTTCTAAAGCTGTTTTTTTAATATCCGTGCTGTTCATGCAAACTTTATGATACCCACTTCTTATGTCCAGTTTCGTAAAAAACCTTGCAGCTTTTAATTCATCTAATTACCATGATAGGGAATCTGTCCTTGACTGTCTGCTCATTTAGAGATCGATAGTCCGCATAGAAACGCCATGTGCCATCAGCTTTTTTAACCAATAAAACCGGTGAAGAGAAAGCTGAAGTGTTTGGCCTAATAATTCCTTGTTGTAACATGTCGTCACATTTCCTTTCAATTTTATCCTGTAACAACTGTCAATATCTATATGGGCGAACAGCAATGGGGGAGGCTCCTGGCAGAAGATGGATACGATGATCCTGCCTCCTTGGGGATGGCAACCCTTGTGGTGTTCTGAATAGGTCATCAAATTCTTGAAGAAGAACCCCCAACAATTCTTTTTGTGTTATAGACTGAAGTGCAGTATGTGCAGGACCTCCCATGCCCTTCCATTTAATTTTCCTTCTATCTTTCCAAAATGCCATTGCGAGAGCAGCAAAATTTCACAATATGCGCCCCAATGTTTTCAGCCACTTGACACCCAATACAATATCAAATCTAAGTATTGGCAGCACAAAACAATTTAACACAAAGGATTCTCCTTCAATAACTATGGCTGTATTAGCACATATCCCCTCACTAGTCATTTTGTCACCATTTGCTACTTCCACGGATAGACCCGGTCTCTTAACTATTATTAAATTCAGTTTTTGAGCCAAAGGTTCACTGATGAATGTATGGGTTGAGACTGAGTCCACCAATGTTTTTACTGTTTGAGTTCCTATTTTTACTGCTAGCTGCTTGGTGTTTGCCACTCCTATCCCTGTTAATGCATGTAGAGAAATCCTCAAATCCCTAGCCACAGATAACAACTCTCCTCCTTTTCTAATTCCAGTAAAAAATAGCTTTGTTGCTGCATTTATGATACTGAGAAAAATTTTCAGAACAGTTATAACATTCTCCATTCGCACGTTTAATTGCCATCTCTTTTGGTGTTAGCTTCCTGAATCTAGGTTTGGATGATTCAGTCGATCCTGATATGAAGGTGGTTTATTTAGAGACATGAGGTGTAGACCGTCTTTGGCTGCTCTGTGGAGTCATCTTGGATACCCATGCTTTCTTCTCATGGACCGACAACATGCGCTGTTCATATGCCCTAGCCAAACTCATGGCTGTCTACAGATTTGCAGGTGCTGTTCATATCGAGAGTGGGTCTCGAGGCAGCGCGTGGCATAGCTGGAGCAGGAGCCTCCCCCTGCGCTCGTCACTGGTAGACAAGTGCGGGGTCAGCAAAGCGAGAAGTCGTCATCGGTGCTGCGCGTGGCACGGCTGGTGGTGTCGTGCTCGCTGCAGGTGACGTCGGGGAGGCAGCTGGTGCCGCATGTGGTGCAGCTGGTGACGCCAGAGGCGTTGATGCCGCATGTGGTGCAGCTGGTGACGCCGGGGCACCTGAGGTACATCAGGTGACGTCGGGGAAGCCGAGGCCACGCGTGGCGCAGCGGGTGACGCCGGAGGCGTCGATGCCACACGAGGTGCAGCAGTTGGCGCCGGGGGCATCTGAGGCGTAGCTCGTGTCGATCCTGCAGAAGAAATAGGCCAAGGCAGCTGGGAGGCAGCCTCGGGGTCAGTAGGAAAAAGAGATCCAACTCTGTGGTGGAATCGGAAGAGGTGGTGGAGAAAGGAAAAGATGACTCATCGAAGACGACGTGTTGAGAGATCAAAAGACGGTGAGTAGTGAGATCTAAGCACGATAGCCCTTATGATCAATGGAATACCCGAGAAAAAACACCGTGTCGAGCGGGGCGCAAGCTTATGTGGGGCAGTGGCAGAAAGATTAGGGTAGCAAGCGTATCCGAAAACTCGAAGGTGATCATAAAGAGGATTGGTGCCATATAGAGCAAAGTAGGGGGTGGAGGCACGAATCGCCTTGGTGGGAAGACGATTAATCAGAAGTTTGGCAATATGAAGAGCCTCCACCCAGATCGGGCTGGAATAGATGTCTGGAACATCAGGGAGCGCATGACATCATTGGTGGTGCGAATCATGCGCTCTGTCTTGCCGTTTTGAGGAGAGCTATATGGACAAGACATGTGTAGCTGTACCCCATGTGTCACACCCGGTATTCCATAAGAAATACCCGAGCGTATACTCACATGTATGCCAGGATCAGTTGACTCATACATGTGCCGACAATAGTGAAATATCATTATATTACATGCCAAAGTCAACGGTAACATTATATTACATCATATGTCATAATAGAATAATAAGAGTATTATCACACTAATAATTACAACCAGCGGAAGTCTAAATGATGGTCCTCCAATCCACAGGCGTTGCCCGGGGGTTACGCCAACCTAGAACAACTCCTCGGGATCGAAGTCCTCCTCATTAAAGTCTACATCTTCATTTGAACCTGAGCAGCATACGACATCCAACAAAAGCAAGTTTGAGTACCAAAGGTACTCAGCAAGTGTAGGAAAGAATGTTATGGAGGCCAATAGCAAGGAAAGGCTAACATGGTTAAGCACTATGCGTTAATCCTAAGCCTTAGCTTTGATTAGCAACCTATCTTACTAAGTGATAATCCCACCATCATCATAATTAAGTCATTAATGTTAGGTTACACCACCCAACAACCTCTTTTGACTCAAATCCATGTTTCTCTATTCATGGACAAGTCCAAGCCGCTCTTGACCGTGAGCACGGCTGTCATGACAGTTTGGTTCTCTGCAGAGATTGTACCACTTTACCCACAAGTAGTGATTTCATCCCCTGTTGCCAGGTGGACTAAGAAACCTCCCTGATATCCGTGGTTGCAAGCCACATTACACACTTCCTTTGGTGTGCGATCAGGAGATCACTACATGGCCTTTACAAATGGGTCTACCGGCAAGTACAAGCTCACTAAGGTTTCACCGCTGTAGTTCCTGGGAGTAACCCTCCCCTACAGAAGTCCCCTATTGAGCCTTGCAGTTCCCAGGGCAGTCAAAAATGGACTCCCATTCCCCGCACCATCCAAACACGCATACTATACCGGCAAACTCCTAATTATTGGCCAAGCTGCCCCATCTCAGTCTTGTGGTGGCACTGTAAAGCCGGGTTAACTGTTCCATGAACCGGTCCTTAGAATCTAAGATAGGCACTAACTCATTCCCGAGTCTCGTGCACGAAGCACCAACCAAACAAACAGCCCGTCTAGATTCATAACACATGACACACACTTGTGTCTTTCATATAATCCACAAGACTAGTATCAACTATGTTTCATTCATTTCTAAAGTTCTAAGCATGGCTAAGCACATAAAATGATAACCATCAAGTCCTATCTAATTCCCTCCATGGTTTTGCAAGGAATGATAAAGGAAATAAACTAGGGAAACATCCTACAATGGGTTTCATATTGAAAACATCATGCAAATAATCTAACTATTCATCCTAGAATAGGAACAAAGTGATCAAGGAACACTTGCCTTTGAATGAAGAGGAATTTACTTCAAACTCTTGATCTTGAAGATTGGGAATTAGTTCTTGGGTTGGTTCTATCCATGCATTTGTACCCACAAAACAGTGACAAACATGCCATAAGAATCATATCAAAGCATTTCAATCACATAGGTTTGGTTACACACATGCAACTATTGATTTCTTGTCATTTTATGTGAGTTAGAAGGGAAATATGTTTCAATTGGCTACCTATATCCTTTGATTTTACTATTGCCACATCCAAACACTCATTTTCAGTTTGTGAGATGATTTGAATAAATTTTAGAATTTTATAAATATATATGTGAATTCTTATAATTAATTAAATCCTAGAAATCATTTAAATTATTACTATAATAATTTTCAGAACTCATATTTCTATTTTTCTGCAATTCAGAACCTATTTAAGCATTTAGAACAGTTTCCAAAATTTTTCTTTAGTATATACTATTTTTATCTATTTTCAGTATTTATTTAATACTTAAAAATACATTTTCAATCATTTAAATAATTATTCTGGATTACAGAAATTATACATGTACAAAAATATGATAACAGAATAATTTTATACCTTTTAAATAAATTTCTACAATTTTCTGGAATATATGTGATTTTTACTTTGATTTTCAGAATTAATTGTCACTATATAAATAATTTCAGCATTTGTAAACTGTTATTTTTAATTTCAGAATTTTTATTCTGTTCAGAATGTTTTAACAGTGCTAAAAATAAATTTCTAACATTTTCCAGAATTCATTTAGCCTTATTTGATTAATTACAGAATTAAAATAAACTTTTAAAACTGTTTTGGGCTAATTTGTAACAATTTCAAACTTTCCAGGGTTCAGATTGAATTTTCATAACTGTTTTACCAATTTCTAAAAAGCACAGGGGCTATTTGGCTATTCCAAAGTAAAATTCCAATTTTCTAGTAACTTAGGGTTGATTCTGTAAGAATCAGGGGCTATTTCCTATTTGTTTAAATCCCCAGGGGTCCCTCTGTTAAATTTCCAACGGTTACAACTAAATTGAATGTGGGCCGTCGGATCTGAGATCAACGGCCCAGATTTAAAATAACCGAACCGGTACGCTCCTTCTAATCTTAACCGTTCACGCGAGATGGACGCTCCCGATTGCGCCACGTCGCCCTAACCCCTTCTCCCCCGAGTCCGGCGGCCGCGCAATCGCCGGCGAGCGGCGGCGGTGGCCGGAAGCATTCGTTTTTCCCGATTTCTCCACCAATTCTTGATCTATTTGCACCAGGAGAGAGAGGAGGGGGTGGGGAACTCACCTAGGGTGGTTTCGGGGACTGAATTTGGCCGGAGAAGCGTGTTTGACGGTGACCGAAGGAGATCTCCGGCGATCTTCGATGTCAGCGCTTCCCAGTCGTTTTTCTTCAAAGATTTTCGTCGGGATCGGGCTCTGGTGCTCGGGGAAGGGCTCAGAGGGTGTTAGATCCGAAGATCGACGTGTGTTTGTGGAGAATTGAAGAGGAGGGTGGTTTTTCTGATCGGTTGAATTGAGAGCAGTTCCAGTGGGGGAAAATGACCGGGGTCGGGGTATTTGTAGAGGAGGAGGAGGCGGCGGTTGCTGGGGCGCCGGTTGAGGAAGAGGCGCGAAGGAACGGCCGGAACCGAGAGAATTCGCTCACATGCGATAATAGCGTCGGGGAGAGAGAGAGAGAGAGAGAGGAGGGGCTGCGGTTAGGGCGAGAAAACTGACATGTGGGGCTTCCTTGGCAGCAAGGGAGAGGAGAGGGGGTCGGTTTTGATTCATTTGTGAAGAATTCGGTGGTTACAATTCTACCCCCCTTAAGAAACATCTCGTCCTCGAGATTGGGATTTACAAAGGGAATAGGTTAGGGAATTGTGATTTGAGTTCATCTTCTCTTTCCCATGTAGCCTCTGCTTCTGAATGATGTTTCCATTGAACCTTGCACATTCGTATTATTTTGTTTCTGGTGACCTTTTCCATTGTGTCAAGAATTTTTATAGGGTACTCGGTATATGAAAGATCTTCTTGTACATCCAACTCATCCATTGGCAGTTGTTCTTCTGGTGTTCTCAAACACTTCTTGAGCTGTGATACGTGGAACACATCGTGTACGTCCGACAACCGAGAGGGTAACTCTAACTGATATGCTACCTCTCCTTTGCGTTCCAATATCTTGAATGGTCCGATATACTGAGGTGCTAGCTTCCCTCTTACTTTAAATCTCCTTAGTCCACGCATAGGTGACACCTTGAGATACACATAGTCTCCCACCTCGAAAACTAGTTCTCTTCGCCTTGTGTCTGCATAGCTTTTTTGTCTTGTTTGAGCTATCTTTAGATTATTACGGATTTCTCTTACTTTCTTTTCCGCATCTTTTAGTACCTCAGGTCCAAACACCTTATTCTCACCTATTTGATCCCAAAATAGTGGAGTTCTACATCTTCTTCCATATAGGGCTTCAAATGGGGACATTTTCATACTTGCTTGGTAGCTATTATTGTAAGAGAATTCTGCATATGGCAAGTTCTTATCCCAACTCCTACTATTTTTGAGAGCACAAGCTCTGAGCATATCTTCAAGAATCTGGTTGGTCCTTTCTGTTTGTCCATCAGTTTGTGGATGATATGCAGAACTGAAATTTAATCGAGTTCCCATGGACTCATGTAATTTCTGCCAAAATCTTGAAGTGAACTGTGTACCTCTATCTGATACTATCTTTTTGGGTACACCATATAGGCAGACTATTCTTGACATATACAGTTCTGCTAGTTTGGAACCATTATATTTTTCTTTCACTGGAATAAAGTGAGCAACTTTTGTCAATCTATCCACTATTACCCATATTGAGTCGTACCTTGTTTGTGTTCTGGGCAAACCCACTATGAAGTCCATCCCAATTTCTTCCCACTTCCATTCAGGTATCTTTAGTTGTTGTAATAGCCCTGCAGGTCTTTGGTGTTCTGCTTTGACTAGTTGACATGTGTCACATAATGCCACATGCTCTGCAACATCTCTTTTCATTCCATACCACCAATACCTTGTTTTAAGATCATGATACATCTTTGTACTTCCAGGATGGATAGAATAATCAGAATCATGAGCTTCTTTTAATATTAACTTCTTTATTTCCTTGATGTCTGGTACACATATTCTTTTACCATGCCATATGATACCGTTCTCATCTTCTCTAAATCTTGGGGCCTTGTTTTCTTTGATCAACTGCTTAATTTCTTTTATCTTTTCATCTTCCTTTTGACCTTTTCGTATATCTTGTTCAAGTGTTGAATCAACCTCCATTGCTATGGCTTCTGTATGATTCACCAAGCATAAGTTGAGCTTTGCGAACTCTTCACAAAGTTGGGGTTGTAGATCTCTTATGGTCAACATATTAACATGTGTCTTTCTGCTCAAGGCATCTGCAACCACATTAGCTTTTCCAAGATGGTAATTGATTCCCACATCAAAATCGTTAATGAACTCCAACCATCTCCTTTGCCGAAGGTTGAGATCTGGCTGAGTGAAGATATATTTCAAACTCTTATGATCGGTATAGATCTCAGTTCTTTTACCCATTAGGTAATGTCTCCATAACTTCAATGCATATACAACTGCTGCCAACTCTAGGTCATGGGTAGGGTAGTTCTTCTCATGCTTCCGAAGTTGTTGGGAAGCATAGGCAATAACATGTCCTTCTTGCATAAGCACACATCCTAACCCTTGCCCTGATGCATCACAATATACGGAGAATGATTTCTCCATATCGGGCATAACTAAGACTGGGGCAGTTGTTAACTTCTTCTTTAATTCTTGGAAGCTTGATTCGCACTCTTGAGACCATATAAAAGCAGCTCCTTTTTCCAACATCTTTGTGAGTGGCTTGGCTATTTTTGAAAATCCTTCAATAAACCTGCAGTAATAGCCTGCTAATCCTAAGAAGCTTCGGATCTCACTGACATTCTCTGGTGTCTTCCACTTCTGCACATCGGATATCTTTTCTGGGTCTACTGAGATTCCTCCTTCGGAGATAATATGTCCCAGAAAAGCAACTTTCTTAAGCAAAAATTCACACTTACTGAATTTGGCATAAAGTTGGTTTTCCCTTAACTTTTGTAATACTATTCTCAGGTGCTCTTCATGTTCTTTCTCATTCTTTGAGTATATGAGGATATCATCAATGAACACTACCACAAACTTGTCCAAGTATTTCATGAACACCTTATTCATAAGGTACATGAAATATGCCGGGGCATTTGTTAATCCAAAAGGCATAACTGTATATTCATACAGTCCATACCTAGAAAAAAACGCCGTCTTCAAAATATCCGATTCTCTTATCTTTAATTGATGATATCTGGAACGGAGGTCAATCTTGGAGAATACGCATGCACCTCTTAATTGATCAAACAAGTCCTCAATACGAGGTAAAGGGTACTTATTTTTTATAGTCACTTCATTGAGGGCACGGTAATCTACACATAGCCTCTTGGTTCCATCCTTCTTTGGTACAAATAGGACCGGAGCTCCCCATGGTGAGGAACTAGGACGGATATACCCTTTTTCCGATAACTCTCGGATATGATCCTTGAGTTCTGCTAGTTGTTGGGTATCCATCCGGTATGGCCTTTTATATATAGGAGCAGTACCAGGCACTAATTCTATTATGAACTCTACTTCTCGATCCGGTGGCATACCTGGTAACTCCTCGGGAAATACATCTGGAAATTCGTTGACCACCTTTATGTCCTCAATAACTACTTCAGTCTTGTTGAGTTGAACATTTCCAGAGGGTACTTGAATAGATGTGAACTCAACTTTTGTTCCATCCGTATGGGTTAGTTCCACTGTTCTCGTTGAGCAATGTATAACTCCTTTATACTTGGTTAACCAGTCCATCCCCAAGATGATATCTATCCCTTGTGATTCTATCACAATGAGATTTGCAAGGAATTCAACTTCATTAACTCCTAGCTTTATCTTGGGACATATTTGCTTTGTCTTTATTTCTCCTCCAGGAGAATTTACTAGTAACACTCGATTCATAGATGTAATTGGTAATTTGTGCTTGGTTATGAATTCCTTGGCTATGAATGAGTGTGTTGCACCAGAGTCAAACAGAATTGTAGCAGAATAAGTATTGGCAGAGAACATACCAATCACCACATCTGGTGCCTCTTGTGCTTCTTCCATAGTCACATGATTCACCTTGCCACGCACAAGATTCTGTGGTTGAGATGGCTTCTTGTTGGGGCACCGGTTGGCATAGTGTCCTGTTTCTCCGCAGTTGAAGCATTGCCCCGTGACCTTGTTCATTGGTGCTTTGTTGCCTGGCTGTGCATTTAGAGGATTTGACCCTGCAGGACGAGGTTGGAAAGCAGGACGTTGTTGCTGTACTTGTTGTCTCTGCTGTTGTGGTTGATAATTTGGATTCCTAGCAGCAGGGTTGTAGTTCCTCCGAAACTGATTGGAAGCTATAGGTCGATTCATTGCTCCCGTCGGCGGTGATGAGAAACGGGGCCGACTGTTGCTGCTAGAGGTCTGTCCTTGCCAGTTCATTTTCCTCTTTCGCTCTTCAACTAACTTCTATCTTTTCCTTTCCACTATGAAAGCCTTGTTGATGAGCTTTTGGAAACTTTCATAGTCACTTGAGGACATGGCATACTGTATTTCTGAGTTCAATCCCTCAATGAAACAGTCTTGTTTCTTTTCATCTGTATCTATGTCTCCCGGAGCATAGCGAGATAACTGCGTAAACTTGGTGAGGTACTCTCGCACGGACATGCTACCTTGCTTCAGATTGAGGAACTCCTTCCGTTTGTTCTTGATTTCTCCGGCTGTAACATAGTGATTACGAAAGGCAATTTTGAACTCATTCCATGAGATACTTTCTGGATCTTCATGAGCTTCATTGTACGCCGTCCACCAGTCCGCTGCAGATCCATATAGTTGGTGAGAAGCAAAGAGCACTCTCTCACGTCCTGGGCACTATATGATCTGCAACTTGTTCTCAACATTCTTGAGCCAATCATCAGCTTCCAATGGCTCTATAGCGTTGTCGAACCTTGGTGGTTGAGTGCTTAGATACTCATTCAGTTTGGGTTGACGCGGTGCATTCTGAATTTGTGGTTGCATGTTGGCCACCACTTGTGTCAAGTTATGAAGGAGTTGGTTTTGCATGTTCATCATTTGTTGTATAACTTCTCCATCTGCTCTGCGTGCAACTCGTGGCTGCCATCCAGGCAAAGGGAACTCTGCAGCCTCATTGTTGTTGTTCCCTTCATTGCGTCTCCTTCTTCCTGCCATCTATTGTAAAAGACTATGTTTAAAATTAATGTATAGATGTTCTCTTAGGTGTATTACGTTGTATACTTACTTCATCCATTCTATACAAGAGTTACTAAATTTTCTACTTCATTTATTAGATGATCATAATTGAAACAAACTAAGCACTTATATTCCTTAATAGATAGTTACATACACTAACGAGGTTGTGAACATAAGCCTACGGCTTTCACAACTCATGTTCATACACAAACATACATGATATCATCATTCTAAACAAGTTCACTAATCAAGCATTACACATTAGTCAACACACTACCATACATACGTGCTACACGAGTTACTACATGAACAAGGACACCTATCCTAGTTGTCCCCTAGGTTCTGTGCATCCTCCTGTGGGTTCCCGCCATCACCATCAGGGTTGCTAGCCTCTGACTCAGCTGCGGAGGCCTCAGGTGCTGGAGGAATATGAGGGCGTTTGGCTGCCCTACGGTCTGGAGAGTCCGGAGTCCAAGTGTCTCCATCCGAAGCATAGAGATCACTCACTTCTCCATCCCTCATCCTCATCAGTCCACGCATAATGGCCTCCGTCTTCTTCAGAAGGTCCCGGACATCTTGGAGTTCCTGTTGGCAATTCTGCAGCCTCGTACTGACGTCCATCCCTACCTGAAGACTCATGTCCATCTGCATCACATCACAACCTTCATGGAGGGGCTCATAGTTGAATACCGCGCTTCCACTTTGTCGCCGGGGGGGTGTACATGTATTGGGTCCCCTCAAGGCGGCCACGGTTGGTGTAGCTCTGGCAAGTGATTGCCTCCCAAGTGGCGTCCTTCTCAGCCTCTGCCATAGTAGACCTCCATGCTGGCGAGTTGTGGATCTTGAGTAGCTTGTTCTCGTAGTAGATCCTTGCCTGCGACTTCCACTCGTCTCGCTCTGCACGAGAGACTCGAGTGGTGTCGTACTGGACCTCTAGCTTGCCGGTATAACCAGCAC
This sequence comes from Neostapfia colusana, assembly GCA_030760725.1. Classification (NCBI taxonomy): domain Eukaryota; kingdom Viridiplantae; phylum Streptophyta; class Magnoliopsida; order Poales; family Poaceae; genus Neostapfia; species Neostapfia colusana. Next base: position 22,365,091 of record JASWHV010000019.1, on the reverse strand, counting down.
AGCGAAGGAGGTGTCTAAGGCGGTCCACCATGCCTCTAGTGGACTCCCCGTGGGTCTGGTAGGTGGCGGGGTTGTCCACCTCCTCAGTAGTACGCTCAGCCAGCTGGTGTCGAGGAACTCGTCCTCCGGTGGACTTACGGGCCGTGAGACGTGTGCGTGCCATCTGTTTCAAGAAAAATTTAAAATGTGTTAGAAAATAAACAATAATATAGTTTTGAGTGTAGATGAGGTTAGACAACATATATATAATTTAAATAATCCTCCTTCTAACAAAATATTTAGTAAAATAGTTTTTAATAAAATAGTGATGTCTATCCCGTCCATTTCTAGCTAGGTTTGCGTCCTACGGGCAACCTTGGCTCTGATACCACTTTGTCACACCCGGTATTCCATAAGAAATACCCGAGCGTATACTCACATGTATGCCAGGATCAGTTGACTCATACATGTGCCGACAATAGTGAAATATCATTATATTACATGCCAAAGTCAACGGTAACATTATATTACATCATATGTCATAATAGAATAATAAGAGTATTATCACACTAATAATTACAACCAGCGGAAGTCTAAATGATGGTCCTCCAATCCACAGGCGTTGCCCGGGGATTACGCCAACCTAGAACAACTCCTCGGGATTGAAGTCCTCCTCATTAAAGTCTACATCTTCATTTGAACCTGAGCAGCATACGACATCCAACAAAAGCAAGTTTGAGTACCAAAGGTACTCAGCAAGTGTAGGAAAGAATGTTATGGAGGCCAATAGCAAGGAAAGGCTAACATGGTTAAGCACTATGCGTTAATCCTAAGCCTTAGCTTTGATTAGCAACCTATCTTACTAAGTGATAATCCCACCATCATCATAATTAAGTCATTAATGTTAGGTTACACCACCCAACAACCTCTTTTGACTCACATCCATGTTTCTCTAATCATGGACAAGTCCAAGCCGCTCTTGACCGTGAGCACGGCTGTCATGACAGTTTGGTTCTCTGCAGAGATTGTACCACTTTACCCACAAGTAGTGATTTCATCCCCTGTTGCCAGGTGGACTAAGAAACCTCCCTGATATCCGTGGTTGCAAGCCACATTACACACTTTCTTTGGTGTGCGATCAGGAGATCACTACATGGCCTTTACAAAGGGTCTACCGGCAAGTACAAGCCCACTGAGGTTTCACCGCTGTAGTTCCTAGGAGTAACCCTCCCCTACAGAAGCCCCCTCTTGAGCCTTGCAGTTCCCAGGGCAGTCAAAAATGGACTCCCATTCCCCGCACCATCCAAACACTCATACTATACCGGCAAACTCCTAATTAATTGGCCAAGCTGCCCCATCTCAGTCTTGTGGTGGCACTGTAAAGCCGGGTTAACTGTTCCATGAACCGGTCCTTAGAATCTAAGACAGGCACTAACTCATTCCCGAGTCTCGTGCACGAAGCACCAACCAAACAAACAGCCTGTCTAGATTCATAACACATGACACACACTTGTGTCTTTCATATAATCCACAAGACTAGTATCAACTATGTTTCATTCATTTCTAAAGTTCTAAGCATGGCTAAGCACATAAAATGATAACCATCAAGTCCTATCTAATTCCCTCCATGGTTTTGCAAGGAATGATAAAGGAAATAAACTAGGGAAACATCCTACAATGGGTTTCATATTGAAAACATCATGCAAATAATCTAACTATTCATCCTAGAATAGGAACAAAGTGATCAAGGAACACTTGCCTTTGAATGAAGAGGGATTTACTTCAAACTCTTGATCTTGAAGATTGGGAATTAGTTCTTGGGTTGGTTCTATCCATGCATTTGTGCCCACAAAACAGTGACAAACATGCCATAAGAATCATATCAAAGCATTTCAATCACATAGGTTTGGTTACACACATGCAACTATTGATTTCTTGTCATTTTATGTGAGTTAGAAGGGAAATATGTTTCAATTGGCTACCTATATCCTTTGATTTTACTATTGCCACATCCAAACACTCATTTTCAGTTTGTGAGATGATTTGAATAAATTTTAAAATTTTATAAATATATATGTGAATTCTTATAATTAATTAAATCCTAGAAATCATTTAAATTATTACTATAATAATTTTCAGAACTCATATTTCTATTTTTCTGCAATTCAGAACCTATTTAAGCATTTAGAACAGTTTCCAAAATTTTTCTTTAGTATATACTGTTTTTATCTATTTTTCAGTATTTATTTAATACTTAAAAATACATTTCCAATCATTTAAATATTTATTCTGGATTACAGAAATTATACATGTACAAAAATATGATAACAGAATAATTTTATACCTTTTAAATAAATTTCTACAATTTTCTGGAATATATGTGATTTTTACTTTGATTTTCAGAATTAATTGTCACTATATAAATAATTTCAGCATTTGTAAACTGTTATTTTTAATTTCAGAATTTTTATTCTGTTCAGAATGTTTTAACAGTGCTAAAAATAAATTTCTAACATTTTCCAGAATTCATTTAGCCTTAATTGATTAATTATAGAATTAAAATAAACTTTTAAAACTGTTTTGGGCTAATTTGTAACAATTTCAAACTTTCCAGGGTTCAGATTGAATTTTCATAACTGTTTTACCAATTTCTAAAAAACACAGGGGCTATTTGGCTATTCCAAAGTAAATTTCCAATTTTCTAGGAACTTAGGGTTGATTCTATAAGAATCAGGGGCTATTTCCTATTTGTTTAAATCCCCAGGGGTCCCTCTGTTAAATTTCCAACGGTTATAACTAAATTGAATGTGGGCCGTCGGATCTGAGATCAAGGACCCAGATTTAAAATAACCTAACCGGTACGCTCCTTCTAATCTTAACCGTTCACGCGAGATGGACGCTCCCGATTGCGCCACGTCGCCCTAACCCCTTCTCCCCCGAGTCCGGCGGCCGCGCAATCGCCGGCGAGCGGCGGCGGTGGCCGGAAACATTCAGTTTTCCCGATTTCTCCACCAATTCTTGATCTATTTGCACCAGGAGAGAGAGGAGGGGGTGGGGAACTCACCTAGTGTGGTTTCGGGGACTGAATTTGGCCGAAGAAGCGTGTTTGACGGTGACCGAAGGAGATCTCCGGCGATCTTCGATGTCAGCGCTTCCCAGTCGTTTTTCTTCAAAGATTTTCGTCGGGATCGGGCTCTGGTGCTCGGGGAAGGGCTCAGAGGGTGTTAGATCCGAAGATCGACGTGTGTTTGTGGAGAATTGAAGAGGAGGGTGGTTTTTCCGATCGGTTGAATTGAGAGCAGTTCCAGTGGGGGAAAATGACCGGGGTCGGGGGTATTTGTAGAGGAGGAGGAGGCAGCGGTTGCTGGGGCGCCGGTTGAGGAAGAGGCGCGAAGGAACGGCCGGAACCGAGAGAATTCGCTCACATGCGATAATAGCGTCAGGGAGAGAGAGAGAGAGAGAGAGAGAGAGGAGGGGCTGCGGTTAGGGCGAGAAAACTGACATGTGGGGCTTCCTTGGCAGCGAGGGAGAGGAGAGGGGGTCGGTTTTGATTCATTTGTGAAGAATTCGGTGGTTACACCATGTGCGGAGAAAAAATTACGAAATGCGGAGTTATCAAACTCGCGTCCGTTATCGCACTGGACAGCTCGAATGGTGCGCCCAAATTGAGTAGAAATCCAAACGAAGAAGTGAGAAAGAGTGACGAAAGTCACAGACTTCAATCATAATGGAAAAGTCCAGGAAAAGTGAGAAAAATCATCAATGATCACCAAGTAATAATTAAAAGCCCGATACACTAGTAATGGGAGATGTCCACAAATCACAATGTATAAGATCAAACGGGTGCTCAACATGAGTCACAGAGGTGGGAAAAGGGAGCTGAACATGGCGACCAAGCTGACAGGCATGACATAAGGAGTCATGTGTGCCCCTAAAACACGAGATAACTGAAGTACTGAACATCTTCGACATAGCATCTGCACCAGGGTGGCCTAGCCGGCGATGCCAGATGGTGGATGAAGCTGTCGTACTTGAATCAAACGGCGGTGATGCACCGGAAGTAGGAAGCCGAAGTGTGTATAGGGGCCCCGAGCTATCACATCGAAAAAGAGGTCGCCGGGTGGAAAGATTCTTCACAGACAAACCAAAAGGATCAAATTCAATGGAAACATTGTTGTCAGGGGTAAAATGGCGAACAGAAAGCAAGTTTTGAATGATATCCGAAGCGACAAGAATGTTTTTAAGCTGGAAAGTACCCGGAAGACCAGAATCACCTACTGAGGTGACCGGAAGAACGGACCCATTCCCAACAACGATAGATGAAGGAAAAGAGGGATTGGGAGGATGGGTGGAAGAGAGTATACCGGGATTAGTAGTGGTATGGTATGATACTTCGGAATCAACTACCCAGTAGGCACCTGGTGGAGTAAGGCACATGGTGCTGAAGGAGGAAGCAAGCGACTGTCGATCCCACGTCGACGGTGGCTCCTGGAGAGGTGCCGATGGCTCCGAGTACCCAATAGGATAGTCAGTGCCTCCGTTGGTCGGGGCTGACTGTCCGTTAGAGGAGTCTCCATGCCCACCATAGGCCTGAGATGGCGGCCCACCAGCACTGTGGGCTGGTCCACTGTAGCCCTGGGAAGCCACGAACGCCGGCTAGGGACGTGGTGGTCGTGGAGGCTGAGAACCCGGGGACGGCCCAGGCCACATGTAGATCTATCCAGTCCACGGGTTGTAGGGTGTGAGCCAGGTTGCGCCTCCCCGGCCGGTACCACCACTACCACCAGTAGTCGAAGCCGTGGGTGTGGGAGTGCCTCCTACACTTCTACCACCACGGCCGCCGTTCTTTCCTTGGTGACGACGGTTTCCACCTCCTGTACTGGTAGGAGTGGAAGGTGGTCGTGACGGTGGTCCACCAGCAGGTGGTAAGGGTGGACGAGGGGACTGCCCAGAGCCATAGAAGGCTGTAGCAGATCCGGAGCCAGTAGAGCCTCCTGCAGTGATCTCCTCAAGTTCAAGATCACACCATATCTTCTCGAAGGTAGGTAGTGGCTCCAGTCGGAGTAGCCACGTCCGTAGGTGACAATAGCGCTCATTCAGGCCCTGAAGAACCCGAAGAACAAGAACGCTATCGGTGACCGGCTCACCAAGGTCACGTGGGGCATCCGCTATGCCCTTCATCTCCCGACAGTAGGTGGAGATAGGACGATCACCCTGGACGGTGTTCTGGAACCAAGTGCTGACGTGGAGGGCTCGAGTCGAGCGGTTCCCTAGAAGCCGCTGCTCAAGGACCAGCCAGGCCTGTCGAGCAGTGCCACCACCGCGCTGCCTGACGATGTCTTGTAGCTCCTTCGTCATGGAGCCAAGGATCCAGGATAGGACCAGGCTGTCCATGCTGATCCAGGACACCTGTACTGAAGAATCGTCCTAGAGGACGTGGTCGTCGAGGCAGTAGCGCCTCAGCGTGAGGAGCACCATATCACGCCACTGAGCATACAAGGTGGACTCGGAGCTAAGACCAACTGGCACGAGCGTCCGGATGTTCTGAATCCCTGCGGCCTGTGCATGAAGAGCGGCCACAAGTGAAGCCGAGTATGTACCAGCGTTCAAGGGAGGCTCTTGGCCAGCACTCGTCGATCGGTGAGCACTCTCCTCGAGCTGGTGGGATAACGATGCCACGGAGGCACGCTCCTGCTCTAGGGCAAGAGCGAGTGCCCGCTCGCGCTCGCGAGAGGCAGCCAGTGCTGCGGCGATGTCGAAGGTATCCGCAGTGTCGGTGCCGTAGGAAGAAGAAGCTATGTTCTTAGCAGCAGCACCAGTGACTGGGAACGGAATCGCCGGGACAGCCGTGGTGCTCCCATCGATGCCGAGGCCGGTCGAGTCCCGTAGCATGGAAGTACCTGCCATGAAAGTGACAGCGGTGGCGGGGTTGCCAGTGGTACCTACGAGGGGTCCACCGGCAACCGGACCTGTTTTCGGAGAGAAAGAGGGGGCGACAGCACCTCTAGGGACCGGAAACATGGGTGGTCGAGCACTCCAGGGGGCGGCGGCCCCTCCAGAGAAGGTGGCGGCCCCTCCAGAGGCGGCAGCGCCTCCAGCAGCGAGAGGCTAGGGGGTTGCGGCCCCTCCAGAGGCGACAGCGCCTCCAGAACCGGCAGACCAAGGGGCAGCGGCGGCCCCTCCAAAGGAGCCCCCCCTGTGCCCGCGCAGCCCCCATCCGGGTGGGGCGCCCCCGAATCCGGGTGGAGCCGCCCTGATCTAGGGCGCGGCGGCCCTGAATCCGGATGGGGGAGTGGTGGCGGCGGCCCAGGGCACGGAGGCGGCACCAGCGGGCGCGGCCCAGGGTGCGGAGGCTAGGGCGGTGGCGGGTGGCGCACTGGCGGCGGCGGGCGGCGCACCAGCAGGGGCGGCAGCGGCGTGAGCCCAGGGCTGCAGCGGCGGCGGCACACTGACGGGGGCGGCGGCAGCGTGAGCCCAGGGCTGCGGCGGCGGCTGGGCCATTAGGGTTAGGGTTCAGCCCTAATCCTAAGTATTCCTAGCTCTGATACCATAATAGAGGGCTAATGATAGCTGTATTAGATGAATCCATAATACTGGGTACAGGTCTGATTATATAGAGGGATTAGGAGGGAAAAAGGACTAAACTACCCCTAACCCTAATCCCTCTCTAATGACTAATATGCCCCTGTGACACACATTTAATTACAGTGTCTAACACATAGTGCTCCCATTCCCATCATTGAATAGCCCATTAAAGTAATCCCGCCATCTATTCTTAATCTCTTCATCCTTCACTAGAGTGCAGTCAGTCTCATCTTTGATACATTTAACTTGATTGAAATCCCTCATCTTTTCTCTCGCAAATTTTGGCTATCTTGTATATGTCCTTTTCACCTTTCTTTTGTCTCTAGTCTCTCATATAACTCATCATAGGCATGTCCTCTTGCTTTACTCACAGCCCGCCTTGCCTTTTTCTTGGCCCCTTTGTACTTAAGCATGTTGCTTGCGCTTCTATTATGATGACAACTCTTGTAACACTCCTTCTCCTTAATGGCCTTTTGTACATCCTCATTCTACCACCAAGTGTCTTTTACCTACAAGTCTGATTCCTTTCGTAACATCGAACACCTCACTAGCTACCTTCCTAATGTAAGTTGCCATCTTCACCCATATACTATCTGCATCTCCATTTTCTACCCAGGGTCTTTCTGTGATCACCCTATTTTTAAAGGATTCTTGTGATTCTCCTTTCAACTTCCACCACTTTGTTCTTGTGATTTTGACACCTTTGTCCCGCAAAGAACATGTATGAAAGCGAAAGTCAACTACCACATGCTTATGTTGTGTCACAACACAATCCCCGGGGATCACCTTACAATCTAGATACTTCCGTCTATCCCTTCTCCTAGTGAGGACAAAGTCAATATGGCTAGAGTGTTGGGCACTACTAAAGGTCACTAGGTGAGATTCCCTCTTCCTAAAGAGGGTGTTAGCTACCAACAGATCATAGGCTATGGCAAAGTCTAGGATGCCCTTACCCTCTTGATTTCTATTGTCGCATTCAAAGTGTCCATGTACTCCCTCAAATCCTACGTCAGTTGCACCCATATGACCATTGAAATCTCCTCCTATTGAGGAGTTTCTCGGTTATCGGTACACTACTAACCATATCCTCCAAGTCCTCCCAAAATTGCCTCTTAGCACTCATGTTGAGCCCAACTTGTGGGGCATAAGCACTAATGACGTTCAAGACAATGTCCCAAATTACTATATTGATTAAGATGATCATATCCCCTCGTCTTCGAACATCCACTACTCCATCATTAAACTCTTTATCTATTAGAACACCTACACCATTCCTAGTCCCAGTCGATCCAGAATATCAAAACTTGAAACCGGTATTCTCGACTTCTCTCGCCTTTTGACCCGCCCATCTAGTCTCTTGTACACAAAGGATATTTACTCGTCTCCTAATGGCAACATCTACTAACTCACGTAGCTTCTCCGTTAAGGATCCTACATTCCAACTACCCACCCAAAATCTATGTTCCTCGGCTAGCTTCCTTACGCTTTGCACCCATCGAGTAAGATGCAAAGACCCTTGCTCTCTTATCACTACATCAAGGTGATGATGTAGCGCGCCACTAAGGTGATGACAATCCGGCCCTTGACCATTTAACACCATATCTGGGTTCCTATATGGCGCGCCACTAAGGCGGGGGCGACCTGACCCTTGCCCACTTAACACCATACCCAGATTCAGATATGGCACGTCGCTAAAAGGGTTATGCCCCAACAAATTTCTATTAGGTTTAATTTCCATGAGAATGGCTAACTGTAGTTGTTGGCTCGGCAAGCCTATCACAACCCCTCCTCCTTTATCCAGGCTTGGGACCGGCTATGGCATTACAACATAAGCGGAGTTAAATGTTTATTCCTTCACATATATGAATAATATTGGTGGTCAAAATTGGTACTTAACGGCTGCAAATAAACTCACCCAAGCTTATTCCTGAAGCAAAGATCAAGACTTAAGTTGTCGATCAGGAGTTGCTATAATTTTCTACCTTTCAATAGTACCAAGTGCACAATAAAATATTCTACCTTGTATTGAATAAATTAGCAATGGTACTCACCCTTTACCTTAGTCAATATGGGGTGTATGCAGTGTTATTGAGGCGTGCAGTCGGTGGCGGGAGGATGTTAGGGAGGCTCACCTCACCTGGCCCGCCAGACCGCCGCCGGCACCGCCTCTGGCCGGGCGCCGCCGCCGATCCCTCACGCAGTCGCCGCCGCCGCCCTGGGGGAGGGCAGAGAGGGGGTGGGGAATAGGCTTAGGGTGAGATGTTTTATACATCTCTAAAACATGGAGATCCGACGGATCGTGTAGGTTCAGCTCACTCAGCCCGAGCCCGCCTGGCCCCTGCCCGAGAGTCCGCCTTTGCTCCCGCCCCCTTCTGCCTCCGCTGCCGCCGCCTCCGCTGCCCGCCACGCCAGGCCGAACACTTAGGTGCCTAGGCGAGCGCCTGGGCGTCCAGGCGCCAATTCGCAAGCCTTGGTGTATGCCTTCTCCTCTTCTTGGGTGGTTGAACGATAGGACAGCAAATCAAGCATGATCATCTAAATTTTAAGTTCCACTTAAAGTCCGAAGAGTTTCAAATGATTTTCAAGTTTCCTCAAATGATACTCTCAACCACTCCTATTTGTAAGTGAAAATTTCCTCACCAAGGCTGTCGAAGTGTTCGCTACAACACTTCACCCAGTCTGCTCGGAAGCAGCCCGCGGAGGTTCTTTTTTCAGTGGGGCTAGTGGATCATGAAGGTCTGAGCGCGAAGGCAAGAGAGACACGAGGATTTACGTGGTTCAGACCGCCGGAGCGTAAAACTCTACGTCCATGGGAGTGCTTGGTGTATTACATGCTTGCGTATGAGGATGAGTTAGCTGGGTTGTGAACCCTTTGCCTGGAGGCTGCCCCGATCCTTTTATAGCCCAAGGCCGGGGCAGTTACAATGCATCCCGGGGCCCGACAGGTGGCCCCATGGCTCCCTGTGCCTATACATGACCTAGGCATTTACAGCTACACGTATCGTCGTTGTCGGCGGAGTTACGTTGCGCCGCCTGTCCCGCCGGGCACCTCTGCCCAGGTAGCGGGTGATGATAAAGTCCCTGTCTTGTGGCTGCGTCTCCTTGCTCCGTTAGGCGGCTTTGTACCGTTAGGAGGCACTATTGTGCCGTCACGCCTCGCCGCCCTTTCACCGTAATGGTGCGCAGACAGGGAATTGAGGCGTGTGTCGTGCGCCATGCTTCTGGGGAAGGCGCGATCCTTGAATGCCTGTCCTGACAATGCCCCTTCCTCATTACTCCCATTGTGTCTGCCCGTTGCCTGCTGAAGAGACGTTTGAGCGGATGGCCCACGAGACACGCATCTCTACCGGAGCCGTCTCGTGGAGTGGCGGTTGGTCTGGAGTTGCTGTGCACGTGGCAGCACCGGAACCCTCCCAGGCTAGAGGTTGGATCCGGAGCTGCAGGACACGTGGCACGTCTGGAGCCTTCCCTCGGGGAGGGGGGGAGGGGGAGGTTCGTTCGGAGTTGCTGCCCACGTAGCAGCACCGGAGGCCTCTATGATGGAGGTCGAATCCAGAGCTGCAGGACGCGTGGTTCCTCCGGAGCCCAGTCCGACCGGGGGGGGGGGGGGGGGGAGGCGACTTGGAGGTTCCGGGCACGTAGTAGCGCTGGAGCCCTTCTTGGTGGAGGACGGGATCCGGCTCTACTGGACGTGTGTTGGCCCCCGAGCCACCTCGGCCAGTAGTCAAGCTCAGAATCTGAAGACATACTGCAATCCTGGGACTCCCCATGGGGCATAGGGCGAATGGCCTATGTTGGGGCCTGCCTAATCTGGGAAGGCGGGCCCAGGTGCTTTTTACCCACTACGCCCAGGTACCTAGTTTGCAGGGTACCAACAGTGGCCCCCGGGCCCATCTTGGGGGAGGTATTGAGCCCGCGGGTGGGCCCCCTATCTCTTCCGTGTGGTGGTTTCGAACTTGCGCTCCTTGGAGAATCGAAACGACGGCGTGATTCCCGTGTAGTGGGCGAGCGGTCGTTCTTGGGAGACGTAGAGGTTGCTTGCCTTCGGTCAAAGAGACTTATCTGTCATCATGAACGGGCACTTCTTCATTGCTGGAGAGTCGTGGGGGGTGCACGTTTCGTACAACTGCTGCATCGCCAGCGTCGGTTCCCTGCACGACCCCTGTTCTTCCTCTTGTCAGGCTTTATCGGGGAACTTCTTTTCCCTACCTTAACCGCGCTTCCCTCTGCTCTCCCTGCCTGTCGAGTGGGCCCTGTACCTTCGCTCTCGACAGTTTGGTTGATGGGGGCGTGATTATTTTGGGCACGTCTCGATTGGCGGTTCCCGGGGAATCTAGGCAAATAAAGAGATCCTCCGCTGCTAGCCGGGGTTCTCACCTCCATCTATTTTCTCGCGCTTCATCTTCTAGCTTTCTCCTCCTGCTCCAATGGCGTCGAACCTCTGAGAGTCTCATCTCAAGAGTGCCAGTGACGTGAGGCACGTGAGGCGCCTGATCGGATGGCAAGCACCTCAGCATGATGTGAGGGTTCGCTGCGGATCCCTCCTGCTCGTAGACCTTGAGCCCGGTGAGGTCGTCGTCTTCCTCGGGTACATACTGGCGGGGCTTGCCTTCCCTGCTTCTTCCTTCTTCTCGACTCTGTTGGAGTCCTACGGACTATAGCTTCAGCACCTGACGTCGCACTCCCTCGTGCTGGCATCGATTTTCGTCCATCTTTGCGAGATGTTCTTGGGGGTGCGGCCGTCTGTGCGGCTGTTCCGGGCATTCTTTGTTCTCCGATCGTCGGAAAGGAGCTCGAGCTTCCTAGGTGCCTATTACTTCCAGCACCGCACCAGGCCTGCAACACCATACATTTCTCCCTTCTCCTGTGGCAAGTGGGACCACTAGAGGGAAGACTGGATCATCGTGAAGACCGATGTCTATGACCGGCTAGATCTGCCGACTTCTCCTCCTTCGAATAGGTGATCTGACTGGGAGGAGGCACCGCACCTTGACAACATCTATTCCCCGGTGCTGGCGAGGATTAGGTTCCTGGCAGACCAGGGGATGTCCTCGCTGATGGTGTTGGCCGACTTCCTGGGCCGGCGCATCGCTCCCCTCCAGAGTCGTTGCCGAGCATCCTGGATGTACATCGGCGATAATGACTCCACCCGCCTGGAGCATGGTCCCGAGACTAACCTGATGACGGAGCTTCTGGACGCTCTGTTGGGAACGATATGCCCCGACGTCGGGGCTGGCACAATCTCCGACGATCTCATCATCCCTCCAGCACCGTGTCTGCCCATCTTCATGGACCAAGGGCTGAGATCGCAGCTCCTAAGGACGATGCTGACACTGGATGACATCGGTGTCGCTCCTCGGCAGGTCAGTGATGCTTCCCGTGGAATAACGACCCCCGGGGTGACTGGAGCTAGTAGTGGAACCGCTGCCTCTTCTATACCAGTCCCGGGAAGGGGAAAGCACCCATGGCCCCCCAGCCTAGCTCCCCTGGGAGGAAGCGGAGGCTGACTAACATGGACGGGGGCTCTGTCTCCGCACCTAGCCCTGTAATGTCCGCGGTGGCCTCAAGTGCGCCCGTGGCTATTTTGAGGGGTGCGTCTGAAAGCGGTATGGCCGGTCTTGCATCCGCGTCCACAAGGGGTGTTGCTGCAACTCCAACGCCTCCTCTGCCGGCGAAGAGGCCGGTTGCTGCCGGAGGTTCTGGTGTCTCTAGAGGCCCGAATAAGCATCTCCGAGCCGCTTCATGGGATTTCGCTGGCCCTAGGTAGGTCATCCAAGGCCGGGAGGTTGTGTGCTGACCTCTGCACTCTACACAGGGCTCCGTCTGCGAGAGCGTCTGGGAGCGCTCCAGCGCTCGCAGTGTCTGGTGGTCCGCCGGCGGCTAACGGGACTGCTCCAGGTCAGGAGGCGGACCCGTCCGTACCAATGATGTCCACATATCCTACCTCTTCCGCGGATGTTCCTCTGACGGCCCCCGACGCAGGGGACTCCAGCCAGGACTTCCCGTCAGCCCAAGCTCCGGTGCCTGATTCAGAGCCGACCGTAGCTGATAAGGCTCCGCCAGCTCACGACGTCGAGCCCTCTCTCGCGGTTGACGAAGGTACATCAGATGCCGCAGCCCCCATACAACAAGGTAGCGTTCCCCAGCCAGGAGCTCACCTGCCCTCTTCCGAGGGATGGGCCGAAACTTCCTTGAGACTCTGCCTCCTCGTGCCTACTCCGGAGGACGATGCCCAAGAGGCCCCGGCATGCGTCGAGCGGGTCCTTTTGTCTGAGGCTGTGGCTCTGGCTCAAGCAAGTCTCCGTCGGGTTCAGCTGTCACTGGAACAGGAGCAAGGAATCATCCGGGAGGAGGAGCGCCTCTTTGGCTCAGAATAACTGCTCAAGCTCTGGACCAGGGAGGCACAGAGAAGGTTGGAGGTGAAAGAGGCTCGTCCACGAGTGGAGCAAGAGCTGACCAACCGGCAGCGGGATCTGGTCGATCAGCTGGACGAGCAGTTCAAGAAGATCTGGGAAGAAGCCAAGGAGGCCTACCAGAGAGCCGACGGTCGTCTCGCCTCCCTGGAGGAGCTGCGGCTAGCACTGACTCATCGCGAGGCCGCCATAGGCGAGCACAAGCACGAGCTAACGGTGAAGGAGGCGGAGGCTTCATCGCGCATCCAGCGGGAACAAGCCAAGCTGAAGTCTCGTACCGATGACCTGGACTGCCTGCAAGTCTCTCTGAACAAGGAGCGGGAGAGGCAGGCGAAGGAGCATCAAGACCTCCAGGCTGCAGAGTTTGACATCTCGCTCCATGAGGAGGGGTTGCAGCGCCGTGCCTGTGAGCTTGATGCTCAGGCGGCGACGCTGGCTGCCAAGGAGAGGAGATCTCTGAGTGCGACGCAGCAGCCCTAGCAGCAGCTCGGCGCGAGCTTCAGGAGCTCCGGGCTTCACGCATAGCAGAAGTCCAGCAGGTCTAGGACTTCTTGGGACATGCTGAGCCTACTCTGGTGCCCTTCGTCTTCAGCCCAGTGCGCGTCGGTGAGCCTTCGCAAGAGATGGCCCAAGTGCTTACTGCGCTCGGCTCTACGGGCTCGAAGATGGCAGCGTTGGAAGACGTCGTCGTCGACCTGCTGGAGACGGAGGGGAAAACCCTAGCTAAGGAAGTGGCGACGCATGTGCTGACCTGCTTCCGAAGCTGGGACCCTAATGTCTCCTTGGAGCCAGCCATCCAAGGTCCCGTTGCTACAAGGGAGGCGGCAACCCGGTCTTCGGTGGAGGACGTAGGAGCTCTCATCGCTAGGCGGTTTAGGCGCAACACGGGCGAGTCCTAGGTGGCCCCTGACTCTTGTAAATTTTCCTTTATCTTTCGCGTTTTGCTTTGTATTCCTGTGATGAAGGAAGACTTTTTCGCTGGTCTTTCGTCTTGCTTGTCTTGACCAGTTGTGATGGTCCCCTGGCAGGTGTGCCCAAGTTGTTGGGGGTACCTGCCAAAAAGGTATAGGACCCTATCCTTGGACCTCACAGGAGACTCCCGCCTCGGGGGTCCGTTAATGGCCCCCTCGGAAGGCTGTGGTTCTAACCTCTCGGATCGGAGCTGAGTGTTGCTTTGACAGGCCAGGCGTATGCACGCTCAGGGCACAGGGCAGCTATGCGGGCTACATACCCTTGGGGGGGGGGGGGGGGACGTTGTATTGGCACCGCCGGACCCGACCAAGGAGGTGACCCAGGGGGATCCGGAGACAATTTCAAGTTCTTCTGACGTTTCCTCCTCACTGCACAACTTTGGCCGAGGACGAGGCAGAGAAATACAAATACGTACACGATGAGATGTGTGGAAAAATATATGCGAGCTTGAAAGGGCAGCTGTTGTTTCCTTGTTAATGGTGGTACATAGGAGTCAGGCCATACAAAGGTCTGAATGACTTATCCTGGGGTAGTAAGGGTAACCACCCCCCCCCAAAAAAAAAAGTTTTGCTATCGGGGCACCGGTCCTAGTCTCTGTGGCCCTTTTACAAGGAAAAACGCCTTACTCTAAGCTACGGGTAAAACTTGCGGAGGTGCTCGATGTACCAAAGATTTGGGACCAGGTCGCTGTCCTCTGTCGCCAGGTGGACGCATCCTAGTCAGCATACTTGCGTCACCCGGAAGGGTCCTTCCCAATGGGGGGAAAGCTTGTTAGACCTGTGAGATCTATGTGTGCTGAATACATTGGCTATGACGATAAAAGTTTTGAATTCTGCCAAAACACTCTTTTTGTCAAGGTGCAACTCTAGGTCCGAGCTCCGAAAAGATCCGACGTAAGGTCGTACTTTCTATGGCTAGGTCTGACATGCATTTGGTTAGCTCCAGCGGTTGGTCCGACTAGCTTTAGTAAGTTCTGGTGCTAGGTTCTGCTAGCTTTGGTAAGCTCCGGCTGAAGGTCCGGTTAGCTTTGGCAAGGTCTAGAGCTAAATCGCAATGGTTCTGTTTTTACCATGCAAATGTTTCAAACTTGCTTTACATCTATGGAAAGTTTTCTTAGTATTATTTTACTAAGTTTTTGAAGTGTTATGTCTGTTTACGGTGGTTAACATTTTGCTATGGTTTACAACGTGCTTATGTGAGATGTTCACGTAAGGTGTTGTGGTTTTCAGAACTAACGTGAGTCAAGTCTCGGACTTGTGCTCCAAAGTATTGGTTGTTTATTCATGTGCAGGTGTTGCTTGAGTTCAATATATGGCTGGTGACGGGATCCATTAAACTAGTCTTAGGGAGAAGATGAGGTTCAACAACCAAGTTCAGGAGGAATTGTGGTTGAGTTAATCAGGAGGTCGCGCAGCATGTTTGGATCAAGAACAATGCATATGAAGGTATCGTGGACGTCGTTGGAAGGTGTTTGCACGTGTGCAAGGAGTGCATGGACGTGGCAACATGGTTCCAAGGCGTGATGAATAGATGTGGACGTAAATAATTGGTAGGGAAGGTCCAACCGGCTGGATTATGGACTCAGGCTGCGGCTGAGTCGTTTATGGCTCAAATATGGAAAGATTTGAGTTGGTTATGATAGGACTTCATGTGGGACACGTTCCTAAGGTGTTTGGAAGTCTTAAGATTGCTTCTATCTGCGTATAGAAGAGTCTTGAGCAGTTATGAAAAGTTTCGATTCAGAAACTGAGTAGGATTAGAGTTCTAGTTTGAATTGGGTTGGCCTCCGGGCTGGTTATATAAGCAAGGGACGCCAGAGCTTGTGGTAAGATGACCTTGGGCTGTTCCTCTTATGTTTTGATCAATAAAATTCGTAATTTAGAGAAGCTTTTGTGCCTTGTTCGTCCGACTTGTTTTTGTCAAGTCTTTCTCGTCGAGTTTCTGGACAGCACGACAGTGCTTCGGTGTTTTAATCATAACTCTAGTTTTACAGATCCAATTGACGTGATTCTTTTTGGGTTGTCTTCACAACTTGATTATCTATCATCTGTGAAAATTTTACGGTCATTGGATTTGTAGTTTCTGATCTACACGAGTTTCTTTGCAGTGTTGCAGATCTGGTTTTTACTCGAGGAGAACAGATTGACTCTCGTTTGATCTTTCGATCATAACTTGAGCTTTTCATGACGGATTTCCGTGATTATTGTTGTCGTGTCTTTATGACTTGATTCTATATAATATATACCACTTTTGTCACGGTTGAACACATTTATATCAGTCGCATACACGGTTTCTTTAACAGATCGAATTTTTGCCAAGGGTTTTTTTGTTGCTTCCGCTAAAAAGTTTAAATCTACCATTCACCCCTCCCTCTGGTAACTTTTCACGTGCTCTTTGATCCTATAAGACCCCTCTCAGATAAGTATTCGCCGGAGCACAAGGTCACCGATCTGTTGTTCTCTGTTCCTTACGGTCCGTTGGTGATAACGTCAGCGCCTAGCGGTACCGTGCGTTGCGGATTGTAGCCTGCCATCTATGCTCGTCGATAAGCTCGAGATCTTCACGCCGGGCTTGATCCTGCGTGACTTTATCATATGCCTTGACATGAGGGGAACCCAAGGTGACCTCCGGAGGGAGGACAGCCTAAGCCCCGTAGACCAGGAAGAAAGGAGTCTCCCCTGTGGCTCGGCTGGGTGATGTCCGGCTAGCCCATAGTGCGCACAGAAGCTTCTCAATCCAGTTGGCACCATGCTTTTCCAGGTCAGCATAGGTACGTGTCCTGAGACCCCTAAGTATCTCAACATTGACCGTTGCTCTCTGGGTGGGCAACAGACGTATAAAAAACCTGGATACCAAGGTCCTCGTAGTATCCTTGAAATGCTGCGCTGGTGAACTGGGTCCCGTTGTCAGTAATGATTCTGTTCGAGACCCCAAACCTGCAGATTATCGACTTGATGAATTTTACCGCGGACTGCTCGTTGATGGTTGTAAAAGCCCAAGAGTTGACTTGCTAAGAAGTTTATTACATCACACCACACCTCATTTGGTGGATAGCTCATGAACATTAGTGAAGAGCAAGTAAACACCATCAAGAAGGTGATTAGAGGAAAAACCCATAACTCCAAAAAGTAGGAGCTCACACACATAAACATGATAGAATGAGTTTACCATTAGGCCTAAACATTCTTAGGGGTGCTGCCAAGTTTCATGCAAATTCAAATCAATTTAAGACACTTTTGGAGACATTTGTAAAAAGGGCTAATTTGAATGCAAATTCAAATTTCAGCTACTTCCATCACTTGGATTCAAAAGTTCATATTCAAACTCAACACATTTTTATGAGTTGGTCCACCAATTTTTATCCTCATTAGAGTTCATCTTGTCGGGATCTATATTTGGGACAATTCAAACTGAATTTGAATTTTCAAATTCAAATGTGAACCAAATGTAGTCAAACTAATTTCAATTTGAGTAATTTAAATTTGGCTCATGACATTGGGGCTAAGTCTCTCATTCAAGTGTGAGTAGCTCAGAAAAGATCAAGGAAATAATAAAAGGAATTAGAGGGGAGAGTGGACCCACAGGTCGGTCACAGAAACTCAGAGAACCGCCACAACCCACAGGCTCTGTTCAGAGAGTTTCTCCCGCAGGTGCCACCTCCTTCTCGCCGGCGCTAAACCGACTCCAGTGCGTGCCACCTCCTGCTCGGTGAGCCAGTGACCGAAGGTTAAGCACATGGCCTCTGCTGTGAACCATTTCCTCTTCCTCACGCCCCACGGTTCTCCCTCGCACAGCCCGAAGAACATTCACCGCCGTTCGGTTGCCTCGGTTCTGCGGCACCTGATGATCCACACAAAAAAGGATCGCCTTACTCCGCTCAAACTCACGGTGAAGACCCCTCCTCGTTTCGTCCACTGTGGGGAAATAATTTTGCTTTTTACCGAGTGAGTGTCCAATGAACCGAGCCCCATAAGTTCCCAAAATTCGTGGTGATTAGTCCACCACCGCGTATGTCGAGCTACCCACATGTTCTACATGTTCCCATGGCCACTTAGGATCAAAAATCATCGGAAACCGTCGAGTTTAGGAGCTGCTTTTCGAGTTTTCCGCGTTGCCGCCGATATGTGACCTAGGTTGACGGTGAGCTCCCATCTCCGACCGTTTTCACGGTGAACCAGCGCCATGTTTGCGTGGCATGTCGCCACGGATCTGTAGGGCCAAGGGTTGCTAGGAATGGGCCTCTGGAGGAGCCGAGCGATGTCACCATAGTTGCTCCGTAGCCGCGGCCCGTCGCCGGCCACTTTCCGACCACCTAGAGCTTCGGCCGACCCCGGGGATGAGTTCCTCGTGCTCTGTTAGGCAGGGGCGGCGAGCTTTAGGCCCAAAGGAGGCCGGGAGATCCCTTCTGGCGGACCTCGCCGGAGAGCGCCGCCACCCCAGCTCAGGCGTGCGCGGGGAAGAAGAAAGGCATGGGTAGGGCCCACATGCAGGGTTTAAACATTTCTAGGATTTTCAGATTTTTGTTCAAACTTCAACTAGCCATAACTTTTGCTAGGGAGCTCCAAATTTAGTGAACCAAATTTTGTTGGATTCATCTTTTCTAGTAATATCCAGCAAAACAAGTTTAAGCTCGTGAAACTTATTCTTTTTCCATAATTAATTCCCTAAAGTTTACATTTTTGGGAATTTTATCTGGAAAATTCTTTTATGAAAAATTCTGAAATTTGGCTAGGATGTTCATTTGAAAATCCTTGAGTCACAGGAAAAATTTCAGATCCATCCAAGTTCATTTAGCCCCCATAATGGTGTGATTAAGTGAACTGCCCTGAGAAAATGGAAAAATATACAGAAACATTTTTCACATTTTCTCAAATCTTGATTAGGGCATAACTTTCTCTAGGATTCTCTAAATGACATGAAACCAACTCCATTAGAACCATCTCAAACTCGGTTTGATCCATGAAAATCCCTGAAAATCCTTAGAAGCTCTAGTAATGACCAATTAGACTTTTATTTGTGCAGAGCTCAAATGAGCTTAGGATCAAATGAAATGTGGTCAAGTCTCTGATTAGGTCCTAACCAAGCCAACATAAAAATTTCAGATCCAAAGAGGAGGTCCAGCTAGAGTTATGGTCTTTACATACTAAATTTAACACATTGCATTTAAATTGACATAACGTTACATTGCTCACGTGTAGTCGCTGAAGGAGAGGAGACCTCAAAAGTGTTGGACTTCCTACTTCCGGACGAGTCCCTAACCCCTGACCAGCAGCAACAAGACAAGCCCTGGTTTGCATTTAACAAATTTTATAAGTCTTGCTTTATATACACTTAGTGTGAAGTATGTATGTGCATTAGGTGTAGGGTGGATGAAACCCCAAATGCATGACCAGATTGTTCCAAAAAGAGTTAGGGTAGTGTCTAAGTCCTTGAGTAGTTCATACTGAGCTTAATGCTTATAGACTTCGATACAAGTCGAGTAGTTGGAATCTTCTCGCGAGTATAGGGTTGTCACACGGGATTGGTTCGAGACGTGAGATAACTTTAGCAAGAAAAATGAGACTAGGCAGGGGGCTAGGACGCAGCAAGAGGAAGTCTTGTGTGTGTAGCCCTGCTCGTGTCGATTAGGGACCGATCCGTGTGCGGCCCACGCTGATCAAGTTTGAACGTACCGAAGGCATATCGAATATATGGGCCCCGATAAACTGATGTAACCTATACCTCCGGACGTCGAGGCATAACGCACCGATTTATAGGTGTATGTTGAGGACAGCAAGGTGGAAATCGGCTAACGGGCATAGAGAGATACTCCGTGCAGGGAACCTGTCCGTTTGGGTGTGACCGATTCGACGTTTGGGCTGTTTGGTAAAAGGTTGTCCCATATGATATCGAGTGAGCGTGCTGTGCAGCTCCACGGGTGAGCGTACATGGCGTGCTATTCGGGTATCCCTGCAGGTGTAAATCGAGTCAATTCGCCGTCCCTCACGGTGATGAGTACCACTTGGTCACTGAGTCGTGATGTAGGTTAACATATGGAATGATGTGATTCAATATTGCTGTTATGAATAACTTGTATTGTTACATGTGTGCCACCGAATATTGCTTACTAAATTTCAGATTTCAGAACCGTTAATTTGTGGCCAAAAGATGAATTAAGGATGAACTTGTAGGCGGGTCCGTTTCCTGCAATTTACCATCCTATCTGCGTATGACCTACATGTAGAGTTTCCTGTGTAGGTGAGTCGGTTAAGCCTTGCTGAGCCATCGTGCGCACGGTTGCTGCTATGAGTGTTTGCAGGTGAAGAGTATCCCACGGACTCGGGTTACGAGTCCACCGGCGAGGGCTACCCTCTGTCGGGGACCACGGCTGAATGGGAGCCGTACACGCTGCGCTGAAGATGAGTGCAGCTAGTGTAGGTTATCCATAGGGATGGACATCCGACTTTTGCTAGTTAGGTGGGCGTGAGTTGTAAAAATTATCTTCCACTGTAGTAACTCTGTAATTAGCTGTAAACTGAAGGTTTGTACTACCTTTGTGAGACCTATGTGTGCTGAATACATTGGCAATTAGGATAAAAGTTAGCATTAACATTCAAAGTTTTGAATATTGCCAAAACATTCTTCTGTGGCAAGGTCCGCCAAGTGTTGGCAAGGTCCGGAGAGCTCCTGCAAGGCCCGGAGAGCTTCTGTGAGGTCCGGAGCTTGTTTTTAGGGAGCTCCCGTGAAGTTCAACTCGTAGAACTGCAGCGTCTTATTTTTGCTTTTAACTCGCAATGTTTCAAACTTTCTTTATGGGAAGGTTTGCTTAGTATTAATTTGCTAAGTTTTTGGTGCGTTTTGGTGGTTATGGCTGTTATCATTTGATATGGTTTGCAACATGCTTATGTGACGTGCTCATGTAAGGTGTTGTGGTTTTCGAACTAACGTGAGTCAAGTCGAGGACTTGTGCTCGGAAGAATTGGTTGTTTATTCATGTGCAGGTGTTGCTTGAGTTTAAGACATGGCTGGTGACGGGATCCTTGGACTAGTCTCAGGGAGGAGATGAGGTTCCAACAACCAAGTTCGGGAGGAGCTGTGGTTGAGTTGATCGGGAGGTCGCACAACATGTTTGGATCAAGGGCAATGCATATGAAGGTTGCGTGTACGTCGTTGGAAGGTGTTTGCACGTATGCAAGGAGTGCATGGACGTGGCAACATTGTTCCAAGGCGTGATGAAGAGAAGTGGACGTAAAGAATTGGTCGGAAAGGTTCAACCGGCTGGATTGCGTACTCAGGCTGAGGCTGAGCCGGATATGGCTCAAATATGGAAGATTTGAGTTGGTTATGATAGGATTTTGTGCTAGGCACGAAGTTGAGTTGTTTTAGTAATGTTTAGGATGTTCCTAAGGTGTTTGGAAGTCTCACGATTGCTTCTATCTGCGAATAGGAGAGTCCTGAGCAGTTATGGTAAGTTAGGATACGAGTCCAATTAGGAGTACAAGTCCTAGATTGGATTGTTTAGCCTGAGGGCTGGCTATAAAAGCAAGGGAGGCCAGAGCTCTCGTGGGTAGAGAACTTTGGGATGTTCCTCTTGTGTTTCTATTGAATAAAGTTCATAGTTTCGAGGAGCTTTTGTGCCTTGTTCGTCCGATTTGTTTTTCGTCAAGTACTTCCCGCCGAGTTTCTGGACAGACCGACGTTGCTTCGGTGTTTCGTTCATAACTCGAGTTTTACATATCCGATTGATGTGATTCTTTTTGGGTTGTCTTCAAAACTCAATTATCTATCATCTGTGAAATTTTCACGAGCTTCGAATCTGTAGTTTTTGAGATACACGAGTTTCTTTGCAGCGTTGCAGATCTGTTTTATATCGGGTAGAATAGATTGATCTTCGTTTAATGTTTTGATCGTATCTCAAGTTTTACTTCGTTTTTTCAAGTGATTCTTGTTGCATTAGATCCATGACTTGATTCTCTACCTCTCTACTTGATTTGTTACGGTTGAACACGTTTGAAAACACTTACACACACAGTTTCTTTAACCGATTGATTTTTGCTGAGGGGTTTTTGTTGTTTCCGCTGCGAAAAGTTTTAATCTACCATTCACCCCCCCTCTGGTAGCTTTTCATGTGCTCTTCGATCCTACAATTGGTATCAGAGCCAAGGTGCTCTAATCTTTGTGATTTGCACGTGTTTTGACTAACCATCATGGAGAAGTACTCCGCAAAACCTTGTGTGTTCAATGGCATCGGTTTTCAGGTTTGGAAGGCGCGGATGGAGGCCTACATACAGGCGCAAGGCTTCGCCATATGGGAAAAGGTCTACCGGAACTTCGATGTACCACCCAACGATCAAGTTACGGCTGCGAACATGAGAGATGTTGACAACAACAACAAGGCTCGCAACTTGATCATCCAAGGATTGACTCAAAGCGACTTCGACCGTGTTGCACACCTCCGATCTGCATATGATGTTTGGAAAGCTCTTTGTGACTACCATGAAGGATCCAATATGATCAAGGAGGTAAGGCAAGATATGTTCAAGAAAATACATGCGTTTTGAGATGCAACCCGGTGAGTCAACTGACGACCTTTTTGCTCGCTTTAATAAAATTCTCAGCAACTTGCGTAGTGTCAATGTTAACTTTTCAGATGCTGAAAATGCTAGACAATTGTTAGGAGCATTAGATATGTCAATTTGGGAGATGAAAGTTACATCTATTCGTGAATCTACTGTCATGAGTTCTCTTACTTTAGACGTGCTTTATTCTAAATTGAAAACTCATTAAATTGACATCATCTCACGTAAAAACCCCAACAAGTCTATTGCATTTGTTTCACAACGTGACATGTCTAGTTCTAGTCAATCATCATCTAGTGGTGCACTCTCTTTGCTGTCCTCTCTAACCCTTGAACAGATTGAAGAGTTTCCAGAGGAGGAGCTTGCACTCATCTCTACCCGGTTCTCAAAAGCATTGCAAAATGTCAGAACTAGAAGGAGAGGAAGCTCCGGACCTCAACGATGTTTTGAATGTGGTAAGACAGGACATTTTCATACGGAGTGCCCTAACCTTTCAGGTCCGACTTCACGTGAAGAAAAGCAAACAAGGCCGAAGAAATCGTTTGCAAAGAATAAGAAGAAGAAAGATTTATCAATGCGCAACATAGTGCATAGTATGATCTCTGCACTTCAAGATTTCGGCTCAAGTGATGTGGACACCGGTAGTGACGAAGATGAAGAAGCTATGGCAAATATGTGCTGCATGGCGAGCAAGTCAAGTTCAAGCTCCGAGGAGGCAGAACACAACAGCGACGATGAAGAGGTATGTCCCACTTGCGAAGAAATGTGTGATGCTATTTCTCATGCCACTGTTATATTAAAGAAAAAGGATAAAAAAAATTTAGGAACAATGCTGTTAAAATTGAATCACTAGAATCTGAAATTAATCATTTAAAAACTTTGATTCCTAGTGATGATTCTTGTTCCTCATGTGATTTAATTTATGAACAATTATCCTCTTTAAGAAGTGCACACGCATCTAAACTTGATAAACTTGAACTTGAAATTGAAAAGAACAAAGAGCTTGCTGCACTTAATGATAAAAATTTGAAAGATGCTTGTTGTTCTACAATTGATTTGCATTGTTCTTCATGTGATGATCTGAATAAGAAACTAAATGATGCTATGAATGAGATTTCTATTTTGAACAATGCTTTAAGTGTGCATGAAGTTAAATATTGTTCAAATTGCAAACTAAAAGGAAAAACTTCATGTGAAAACTGCTTTGATCTGTCCAATAAACTTGATGACATGCATAGGACACTAGATCGGTTTTCTAATGCAAATAAGAACCTAAACTTTCTGCTGAATTCTTTCAAGTCTTGTAATGATAAAACTGGTTTAGGTTTTAATTCTCATGCTCATGCTAAGGCACACCCACCTAAAGTTGTAAAGTCATTAGGAAGCGGTTTGATTCAAACAGCTCCTAGACAGAAAGAGGTGATTTTTAAATCTGCAGGAGTACTGTCCCATTCGGGTTCTAATAAACGTGTTGCTTGCTCATCTAGACATGATAATAAGGTTATTTTTCATTGTACCTACTGTGGTAGAGATGGTCATGTCATGGATTTTTGTTATAGACTAGCTAAACACGATAAGAAACAATGAATACTTGCTAGATCACATAACAACCAAGCAAAATCTGCTAGACCGAATGTTTGGAGCTTGCAACCTGCTGTAATGAGTCAAAAACTTGCTCCCGGACCTACTGTTTTTTGTGCTACATATAACACATCTTCTAAGTCAGT
The DNA here is from genome assembly GCA_030760725.1 of Neostapfia colusana. Classification (NCBI taxonomy): domain Eukaryota; kingdom Viridiplantae; phylum Streptophyta; class Magnoliopsida; order Poales; family Poaceae; genus Neostapfia; species Neostapfia colusana. The sequence goes on along the minus strand of JASWHV010000019.1, from coordinate 22,340,857 downwards.
AGTTGGGAACAAAAATTTTCGATGTTTGGCTCATAAACCTGCTGTACCTTCTCAGCTTTTGCGTGTTATTCCTGCTGGACGTCATGTGACTCAGTACTGGATTCCTAAAAGTCTTTTAACTAACCCCAGTATTGAGTCATCGACGTATTGTGCTGCTGTGTAGGTTTCACGTTTGAGGAAGGAGAACATTTGGATTGTGGATTCAGGTTGCTCACGCCACATGACCGGTAACAAAGAATGGTTCTCCTCTCTCTCTTTTATGTCATGTGTAGAAAATATTACTTTCTTCGATAACTCTTCTACTCCCATAATTGCTAAAGGTTCGGTTAGAGTAAACAATCTCTACACTTTGAAAGATGTGGCACTTGTTAAAATTTGAAATACAACTTGCTTTCGGTTTCACAATTGCTAGATGAAAATCTAGAGGTTAGCTTTGCTAAAAATTGCTGCAAGGTTGTAGATTCAAAAGGTGAGCTTTTGTTTAACATGTCTAGGTTTGAAAGAGTTTTTAAAGCTGATTTTGATTTGTCAACTTCTAAGCATCGGTGTCTAGTTGCTAATGATACAAAGGATCTATATTTTTGGCATCGTAGACTTGGTCACATAGGCTTTGATCATCTCACTTGTGTTAGTGCTCTCGATCGCATACGTGGGCTGCCGAAGCTTAAAAAGGACAATGATATTGTGTGCTCTTCTTGTAGACATGCTAAGTTTGTTGCAGGTTCACATGCTCCTCTCACAATGACCATGACAGCTGAACCGGGATAACTTTTACATCTTGATACAGTAGGTCCGGCACGTGTTCAATCCTTCGGAGGTAAATGGTATGTGCTTGTGATTGTTGATGATTATTCCAGATATTCTTGGGTTTATTTTATGGCATCTAAGAATGAAGCTTTTAGTCATTTTAGAACTTTATTTCCTAGATTATCTATTGATCACCCAGGATCATTAAAAGCAATTAGAAGTGATAACGGAACTGAATTTAAAAACCAATCCTTTGATCACTTTTGTGTTGAAAATGGAATAGATCATCAATACTCTTCACCCTATGTACCACAACAAAATGGTGTCGTAGAAAGAAAGAACAGGACCTTAGTTGAGATGGCTAGGACTATGCTTGATGAATATCAAACTCATAGGAAATTTTGGGCTGATGCAATTGCAACCGCTTGTTATGTCTCAAATCGTGTTTTTTTGCATGCTAAGCTTGGAAAAATCCCATATGAGCTCCGGTTTGGACATAGGCCTAGTGTTACACACTTTAGGTTTTTTGGTTGCAAATGCTTTGTTAAGAAACATGGTAATCTTGATAAATTTGGAGCTAGATCTGTCGATGGCATGTTTCTTGGTTATCCATCTCATACTAGAGGCTACCGTGTGCTTTTACTTGACACTAACAAAATTGTGGAGACTTGCGAGGTTTCTTTTGATGAAGCTAGCCCAAGTACTAGCTCCAATATTGCAGGTCCGGATCCATATCCGCAGGGGGAGAGTATTTTTATTGAAGAAGATGAAGAAGTGGCGCTGCTGCCCGAAAACTCAGAAGTAAATAACGATCAAGCTGCTGATTTTGCACCACAACCAGCACCAACAGTCACTACTGCTGGTTCGGACCTTCCTCAATCAACAAGCTCTCCTAATCAAATGTCCGAACATGAAGAAGAAGGTGCTTGTGAAGTGTCTACTCCCCTCCGAGTACTCAAAAGTCATCCTCCACAACAAATCATTGGAAGCTTGCATGAACGAGTCACTTGGTCCAGGTTTTGCGATCCAAACTCTCATGCTCATTCTGCTTTTGTTGCTTCTTTTGAACCCAAGGATATATCACACGCACTCACTAATGAATCTTGGATTAATGCCATGCAAGGAGAGTTAGAAAATTTTGAAAGAAATAATGTTTGGAAACTTGTACCTCCACCTCAAGGTCACACATTAATTGGAACTAAATGGGTATTTAAAAATAAGCAAAGTGAGGATGGGGTTGTGGTTAGGAATAAAGCTAGGTTGGTTGCTCAAGGTTTCACTCAAATTGAAGGTCTAGATTTTGATGAAACATTTGCTCCTGTTGCTAGATTAGAAGCTATAAGAATTTTATTAGCATTTGCTGCATCTAAAGGTTTCAAGTTATATCAAATGGATGTTAAAAGTGCTTTTCTTAATGGCTACATAGAGGAGGAGATTTATGTTAAGCAGCCACCGGGTTTTGAAAATCCAAATTTTCCTAATCATGTTTACAAACTGTCCAAAGCCTTGTACGGTCTAAAACAAGCCCCTAGAGCATGGTATGATAGGTTAAAAACATTCTTACTTGAAAAGGGGTTTACCATGGGCAAGGTTGATAAAACTCTTTTTGTACTTAAGCATGGCAATGACTCATTATTCGTTCAAGTGTATGTGGATGATATTATCTTTGGTTGTGCTTCTCATGATCTCCTGTCCAAGTTTTCAGCTATGATGAGTTCAGAATTTGAGATGAGTATGATGGGAGAACTCACATTCTTTTTGGGGCTGCAAATCAAGCAAACAAAAGAAGGAACTTTTGTGCATCAAACTAAGTATACAAAGGACCTTCTTAAGCGCTTCAACATGGACAAATGCAAGCCTCTTCGGACACCAATGGGAATAGCAACAACACTTGAACTTGACGAAGATGGTGACCCGGTCGATAAAAAAGAATACAGAAGTATGATTGGATCACTTTAGTATCTCACGGCGTCAAGACCAGACATACAATTCAGCGTATGTCTTTGTGCACGTTTTCAAGCTTCTCCACGTGCTTCACATCGCCAAGCCATCAAAAGGATTCTCAGGTAGCTACATGGAACTCAAGAATTTGGCATTTTTCTTCCTTCTTCCTCAACTGTTTCTTTGAAAGCTTTTTCGGATGCTGATTTTGGGAGTTGTAGGATTGATAGGAAAAGTACTTCGGGTGCTTGTCATTTTCTTGGTAACTCACTTGTTGCTTGGTCCTCTAGAAAACAAAGTTTAGTTGCACAATCCACGGCCGAATCTGAATATGTAGCTGCGGCTAGCGCTTGCTCAAAAATTCTTTGGATTGTTCAAACACTTAAGGACTATGGGGTTGATTTAGATAGTGTTCCACTGTTTTGTGATAACACTAGTGCAATTTGTATTGCTAAAACCCCGTGAAACACTCTAGAACTAAGCACATTGACATTAGGTATCACTTTCTTCGTGATAATGTTGAAAAAGGAAACATTGTGCTTCACCATGTCGATACTGAACAACAATTGGCTGATATTTTTACAAAACCTTTGGATTTCACTCGTTTTTGTTTCATTCGTTGTGAAATAGGGGTTATGCATCCTCATGGCTTAAATTGAGGGGGGGTTTTTGAAACTTTGAAAGTCTATGTATGAATCTGAAACTAAAATAATATGAGCATAGTATTTCATACATATATGACTTTGTGATTCCTTTTACAGGCTGAAAGTTCTTACTACATTACTCATGTTATACATTTTGTAGTTTTTGCCATGACTAGTAATTGGAATAATTACTTACACTAAATCTGGTCATGATCGAACTTTCTTGCTGTTTTGAACTTGTTGCGTGCTCACAAGTGCTTTTAATCATAAAAAATTAATCAAGTGATCAGCTCACATGTTGAGTTTTCAAATAAAGAATTGAGAAAAGGTCAAGAGAATATGCATGCATCGCACTTCTTCTTTTGAGATTGCTTATCATTGCACTAAGATATGAACTTGGAAGAAATTGTGTATGACTAAAACCATGTCCTTAAGCTTCTGATTGTCAAATGACATAGCCTTGGCTTGGTTGGTTAGAATAAGGCTGATGCGGCATATAATCTCTTGCAAATATCATATGATCAATTTTGTGCCTTAAATGATTATGAATAATAAAAATGCAGCAACAAGTGTCATGCTTTCAGGTTTTGAAATAGTTGAGTAAGGGAGATCATGACTTGCTTAAACTGAAAAATACATTTGATCTCTAGCATGGCTTACACTACTTTATGTATCTCATTGATGTGATAGTGTAAGTAACCTGATAGTATGACTTGGATGAGCTTGTTTTGTATGTATATGTTATAATATGCTCATAACATTTAAAAATTTCTCTTTTGAACCTTGCTGAATACATTGTCAAAGGGGTAGAAATATTTATAAGGAGAGATTTTTTTACACTTTGCATATGTTATACACTTTCTTCCTTCTCTGATTTTAAAAAATAGGGAGAAATCAATAAAGGGGGATAAATAAGTTTTCAAAACTTTTCATAAGCCAATATTCGGATTTTAATTGGTGTTGCCAATGCATTCATCAAGGGGGAGATTGTGAGACCTATGTGTGCTGAATACATTAGCAATTAGGATAAAAGTTAGCATTAACATTCAAAGTTTTGAATATTGCCAAAACATTCTTCTGTGGCAAGGTCCGACAAGTTCTTTGTTAGGTCCGCCAAGTGTTGGCAAGGTCCGGAGAGCTCCTGTAAGGTCCGCAGAGCTTCCGTGAGGTCCGGAGCTTGTTTTTAGGGAGCCCCTGTGAAGTTCAACTCGTAGAACTGCAGCGTCTTGTTTTTGCTTTTAACTCGCAATGTTTCAAACTTGCTTTATGGGAAGGTTTGCTTAGTATTAATTTGCTAAGTTTTTGGTGTGTTTTGGTGGTTATGGCTGTTATCATTTGATATGGTTTGCAACATGCTTATGTGACGTGCTCATGTAAGGTGTTGTAGTTTTCGAACTAACGTGAGTCAAGTCGAGGACTTGTGCTCGGAAGAATTGGTTGTTTATTCATGTGCAGGTGTTGCTTGAGTTCAAGACATGGCTGGTGACGGGATCCTTGGACTAGTCTCAGGGAGGAGATGAGGTTCCAACAACCAAGTTCGGGAGGAGCTATGGTTGAGTTGATCGGGAGGTCGCGCAGCATGTTTGGATCAAGGGCAGTGCATATGAAGGTTGCGTGTACGTAGTTGGAAGGTGTTTGCACGTGTGCAAGAAGTGCATGGACGTGGCAACATTGTTCCAAGGCGTGATGAAGAGAAGTGGACATAAAGAATTGGTCAGAAAGGTCCAACCGGCTGGATTGTGTACTCAGGCTGAGGCTGAGTCGGATATGGCTCAAATATGGAAGATTTGAGTTGGTTATGATAGGATTTCGTGCTAGGCACGAAGTTGAGTTGTTTTAGGAATGTTTAGTACGTTCCTAAGGTGTTTGGAAGTCTCACGATTGCTTCTATCTGCGAATAGGAGAGTCCTGAGCAGTTATGGTAAGTTAGGATACGAGTCCAATTAGGAGTACAAGTCCTAGATTGGATTGTTTAGCCTGAGGGCTGGCTATAAAAGCAAGGGAGGCCAGAGCTCTCGTGGGTAGAGAACTTTGGGATGTTCCTCTTGTGTTTCTATTGAATAAAGTTCATAGTTTCGAGGAGCTTTTGTGCCTTGTTCGTCCGATTTGTTTTTCGTCAAGTACTTCCCGCCGAGTTTCTGGACAGACCGACGTTGCTTCGGTGTTTCGTTCATAACTCGAGTTTTACATATCCGATTGATGTGATTCTTTTTGGGTTGTCTTCAAAACTCAATTATCTATCATCTGTGAAATTTTCACGAGCTTCGAATCTGTAGTTTTTGAGATACACGAGTTTCTTTGCAGCGTTGCAGATCTGTTTTATATCGGGTAGAATAGATTGATCTTCGTTTAATGTTTTGATCGTATCTCAAGTTTTACTTCGTTTTTTCAAGTGATTCTTGTTGCATTAGATCCATGACTTGATTCTCTACCTCTCTACTTGATTTGTTACGGTTGAACACGTTTGAAAACACTTACACACACAGTTTCTTTAACCGATTGATTTTTGCTGAGGGGTTTTTGTTGTTTCCGCTGCGAAAAGTTTTAATCTACCATTCACCCCCCTCTGGTAGCTTTTCACGTGCTCTTCGATCCTACAACCTTGTGTACATATTCAGTATGTTTTCAATGTAATACAATGGTTGCATTATGGTCTGTGCTGTCGGGTGTCGCATCGTGCGGCACCACCCTCTGAGATCCTGGACGTACGGATTTCGGTCCGTCACAATGGTGACCACAGGGGTTGCTTCCGGCCACTTGGTGAACTTGTCTACGGCGACGTAAAGGTACCGGTACCCTCCGATGGCCCTGGGGAACGGCCCCAGGATATCCAGCCCCCATACTACAAATGGCCATGACGGCGGGATCATCTGCAGCGTCTGCGCTGGTGTGTGGATCTACTTAGCATGTGATGAGGACATCACAACAGTGGATACTCACATTGATATACAAGGACCAATCACAAGAGGACGAGCACGGTTACTAAATCAGCAGGTGAACTCTTCCTAACTTCTTACCCATGTGATTTTGAGAATGGATTGCTATTGAATGATTTAATTATTATTAGGAACCATGGACATGATCAACAAGTAAAGCGAGGAGGATTTGGGGACGTGGAGAATCAGATGGGACGTCCACAAATTGCTGGAAATAGTCACCAACTCGGACTCGAGTTCAACTCGGAGTCCAGGAGCAGTACATCTTAAAACGGATGCCCTGGATGGATACGGACTCTGTTTTTGACGTTCTACATATGCATGGAAAGATGAGAAGATAAACTTTCCAATGGTCTGGGTCCCACATTAAAATTAGCCGGGAGTCATTGGAAGTTGTCGAAACAAGTTGAATTCAGAGTTCTGTCCGGTGTTGCACCACCGTATTGGGCTTTTGAGCCTTGTATCCCGTATGAGTCCATTAGGGACGCGTCTAAGGGTCTTATGGTCCAACGCTAGCCTTTAAATACTGAAGCCGCCGGCCATATTTGGTGGTTTTTGCTTAGATTAAACACTTTTGCCGTTCTACGGTTTGTGAGACCCCAATTTCGCAATTTCAGATTGCATCTTCGTCGTTCTTGCTTGTGTTCTCGGTTGCACCTGCAGGGATAGCCTTCTTAGCGAGGTCAAGCGTGCAAAGCACGGTTGATAACCAACGGAGCATTGGTGTAGGGATTGCAGGTGTGTTCAGGTCTGCTCGAGTTCCTCGGATCATCAACGTCAAAATCTCCACTTCAATCGACCTACCTTTCGGAAGATCGGGCCTAAACAACTCATCATTTGGTATCAGATTTCAGGTTGCCCGTGAGGCACTTTGATTTCCCACTAGATTAGTTTTTGTTTTTCATACCTAGAGTCCACAGAAAAAGCCACAAAAAAACATATCGTGTTACCGATTCCTAGACTATAGTGCCTGCAAGTTTTCGTTTTTCAGTTTGCATTCGTGTGGTCAAGTCTTGTTGCTGGTTTAGCTTTGTGTTTTTGGGTCGTAGTTATCATTTTTCTTCCTTGTTTTTCTTGCTGCTCACCTATTTCAGAATCCCTAAACAACAAACTGAACCACCAAGATCATCGGTTTGCCCTAGCTAGCCGCCTTGCGTGAACTCCCGCACCGCCAGCCCTAGAACAGGTGACAAACCATTGTGCCAGTCCTCCTTGATTCATCACACAACATCCCATCAGCCGTTGTTGCTAAATTCTGATTGTTTTTCACATCCTATTGCGAGATCTTTTTCAAAACCGAGTTTGAATCAACATAAAAAATAGTAACTCGGGTAGCCTACCTTAAAACGGCCATAACTTTTGCATACGAACTCGAAATCGGGCGATTTTTTTCAAATTGATCTACTCGAAATTTCGCAACCGATTCTCCATGGCTTTGCCGTGTTCGGTGAAATTTGTTTGGCCAAATTCCCCTTGGAAGATAGACTATCCGGCCTCCGAAGTTTCAGCACAAATTTTAAAGAATCTTCCTGATTTTCTATAGTCCACATCTTGATATGTTCACCAGAACCCAAGCATCGACAGAGCGTCATTGACGACCTTGAATCGCCAACTTGTTGATCTTGTTGTTCGGATGGATACTCTTGAGGCGCGGCTGCCTCTCGCTGAAGATCGTGAAGACGATGCTTATAATATGAAAGATCATAACAATCAACCACGACTTCCACGTTATCTACGAGGTATGTGAGGTAATAATCGTTATAATTACAATGATCGTCATAACAATTTTAATCTCCCTCTTGATGATCCTTTTGCTAAAGTCAAATTTACTATACCCTCTTTTTCTGGTGCTTATGATGCTGAGGCATATCTTGATTGGGAGATGACAGTAGAGCAGAAATTTAATGCCCACCTTGTTCCTGAACAACATAGAGTTCGTCAAGCCACTAGTGAGTTTAGGGATTTTGCTATCATATGGTGGAATGAACTTGTTAAAACTAGAACTGATCCTCCAACATAGGATAGATTAAAGGAAGCTACGCGTATTCATTTTGTTCCTCCTTCTTTTCAGCGGGACCTTCGCAAAAAATTGCAGCGCTTAGACCAAGGTAACATGTCCGTAGAGGAGTATTATCAAGAGTTACAAAAGGGTATGTTGCGCTATGGGGTAGTAGAGGACATGGATGATAAAATAGCTCGTTTTTATGGGGGGTTGAGGCGTGAAATTCAGGACATTGTTGATTATAAGGAATATGATACTGTTAACAGATTATTTCAGCTGGCTATGTTGGCAGAGAAAGAATTGCAGGGCCGCCAACAGCAGCAGCACCAACTCTTGAGGAGCACATTTACATCGCGTTCGACATCTACACCATCCAAAACAGCACCATCTTCGAGTTTTCCTACTGCCACTACACCATCCAATGGTGGCCAACGAACTTCATCTACTGCTCCATTTCCTCGCACGCCGGAGGGCAGCAAGACGATACCATTCAAGCCTACGTCTTCCACTACTTCCACAAGTCGAACTTCCAACATTAAGTGTCACCGCTGCCAGGGAGTTGGTCATGTGATGAAAGATTGGCCTAGCAAACGAGCATACATAGCTAGAGATGATGGCGGGTATGATAGTACTTCGGATGTTGAAGATGAATATTCTCTTGCTACCACTACAGGAAACAGGGCAACATACGACAGCCAGTATAACATACGACGGCTAGCTGTCGTATATAAACTTACATACGACGGTCAGCTGAGGCTGTCGTATATAAGTTTATAAATCACAGTACAGCCTTCGTTTAGTATGTGGCTGTCGTATATAAGTGTTATATATGACAGCCAACCCTAGGCTGTCGTATATAGCAGTTATATACGACAACCAACCCTAGGCTGTCGTATATAGCAGTTATATACGACAGCCACACCGAGGCTGTCGTAAATAAGTCTTATTTACGACGGCCCATCGTTGGGCCGTCGTAAATAAGGCTTATATACCCGCGGGGGCTCGGGTCGGTGCGGGCATTCACGCCCGCGCTGACCCGAGCCCGAGCAGCCCTAAGCGCCCCGGCCGCCGCCCGCCGCCGCCCGCCCGCCGCCGCCAGCCACCGCCCCGGCCGCCCCCCCGGCCGCCCCCGCAAGCCGGCGCCCAGGCCTGCCACCCGGCCGCCCCCCGGCCGCCGCCCCAGCAGCCCCCCCGGCCGCCGCCCCGGCCGCCGCCGCCAGCCGCCGCCCCAGCGGCCGAAGCCCCGGCCGCCCCCCGCCCGCCAGCCGCCGCCCCCAACAGCCGGCGCCCCGGCCGCCACCCGCCCGACAGCGCCGCCGCTGCCCCGGAGGTCCCCGCCCCAGCCTCCACCCCGCGCTGTGCGCCGCCGCACCGTGCCGGTCCACCTCCACACGCCGTCAGCCGCACCGTGCCGCGCCACCTCCACCGTGAGGTAAGTCGCCCGCCTCCCTCCCCATCTAGATAGTTTGGTTTTTTAATTACTAATTGTTTATATTATGCTTGTTTGTTTTTTATTGTTTAGTGGATAATTTATTAGATTTAGATGAATTGATATGCTTAGGTTTAATTATTGCCCATATTTATTTGAATTGCTAGCTAGGTGTTTTTTTAATTGCTTAGAATTGATAAGCTTGTTAACTACGGTAATTATGTTTGTTTAGATGAGTTGTTAATTGCTTAGATGATTAATGCATATGAGTTAATAGTTTAATTGATTATTGTTTCGATTGTTTGAGTGTTTAAAAGTACTATATGTACATAAATGGGCTTAGGGCCCGATACGACCCATTTAGTGGTAACGTATACGTCTACAAAAGCACGATGTGAACAACCTAGGCCGCCTCGCCCTACCCCCCCCTCCCCCCCCCCCCCGCGGTGTTCGGCCTCCGATCCCACATCCCCCTCCCCCCCCCCCCCCCGCGGCTTAGCCAACGCTCGTCCTCCGACACTCTGCCGCGGAACTGCCAATCCTTCGGCGCTCGGCCTCCTCCGCCGCGGGACTGTCGATCTGCCGGCACTCGTCGGCCTCCATTGACCGGCTGCCGCGGATCTGCCGGCGCCCAACCTCATACGAACGCAAGATCCTGTGCGCGGGCGCCGCCGCCGCCTCCCTTGTGTGCAAGCGCCGCCGCCATATTCACCTGCCTTACGCTGGGATCTAAGGCGATGGGACGTCTTACGATCCCCAGGCGCCTTACCGCTTAAGTGACGCTTAAGCGATGCCTTAACAACTATGGTTCTTTCCTTCTCTCTATTGTTCTTTCCTCTCTCTCTCTTTGAAATCACTCAAAAATGAAAGATTGACGTAAACCTTTACAATATGCGTCACCCGTTTCGAACCAGCCCGTCTCACACGTGTTACGCATGTGAGGCATGTAGGTTCGGAATTGTCCCTTTTTGGACAGCCTAGGAGTGAACGAGAGGGCGTGCTTATAATGAGACGCGGGGTTTAGATTTGGACGTAGTTTCGACAGCGTAACCCTAATGTTCTCCGCTGCTCCATTTTTGGACGTGCAGTTAGAGAACAGCGGGGTTATACTGCCGAAATTTCGTCTGAATCTAGACCTCGTGTCTTGTTATAAGCATGTTCGTCTCGGTCACTCTTGGGTGGGTTTAGGAGCTATCCTTTCCAATAGATATAGGTCCGTAATATAAATAAATAATAAACTAACTATAAATTCTTTGACTTAAAACTGCAGAGTTAAACATGAGTGAAGACCGTAGTTGGATGTATACCGGTTGGAACAAGGCAACTGGTCACTCAGATGAATGGTATGCCGGGACAGACGACTTTATTGATCGAGTGTTCTCGTTGTCTACGACCGATAAAGTTCGTTGTCCATGTGCAAAATGCCGGAATACTAAGTTTTTGGACAAAACGACATTGTCATTACACTTGTGCAAAAACGGTTACATGCCATATTTTGAGGTTTGGAGTTTCCAAGGCGAGTCTGCTCCTTGAGCCGTTCATGTAGATGATGATGATTGTCTGGGTGTTGACAGGATCAATGAGATGTTACAAGATATACAAACGGAGGATCCGCCCATAAATGAGGCAGACACATTCTTTAATCTCTTGAAAGCTTCTGAAGAGGTATTGCATGATCATACTGAAATGACTCTTCTTACTTTCATGACCAGATTTATGGCAATCAAATCTAAGTATTTCTTCTCTAATAATTGCTACAATGATATGATGAAACTTATTAGCAATGCTCTTCCACAACCTCATAAACCGCCCAAAGATATGTATCACTCAAATAAATTACTATCTGGACTGGGTATGAAATATGAAAAAATTGACGTGTGTCCAGATAACTGCATGCTATTTTGGAAAGAGCATGACAAAGAGAAGAATTGTTTAAAGTATGGAAAATCGAGGTTTGTCGAAGTTGTCAATGACGATGGTGACAAAGTAATGACAGAAGTTGCACATAAGCAATTGCGTTACTTGCCTGTGACACCTCGGTTGAAGCGGCTGTTTCTTTCTAAAAGATCTGCCAGACACATGAGATGGCATAAAGAAGGTGTGCGTGAGAACAAAGATGTGTTGACTCATCCGTCGGACGGTGATGCATGGAAGTCTTTGGACTCTTTTGATCCTGCTTTTGCTAGTGATGCGAGAAATGTTCGCATCGGGTTAGCGACGGATGGTTTTTCACCTTTCAGTACAAATGCCACACCATACTCCTGTTGGCCCGTCTTTGTTATTCCATACAGCCTACCACCTTCTCTTTGTATGAAGTACGAGTTTATGTTTCTTAGCCTCATTATACCAGGACCAGATCATCCGGGATCACGTATCAATGTGATGTTGAAACCATTGATTGAAGAATTGAAAACGTTGTGGATTGGAGTTGAAGCGTATGACTGTTACAAGAAGCAGAAATTCAACCTTCGAGCTGCTTATTTGTGGTATGTCCATGATTTCCCTGCGTACGGCATGTTTTCTGGATGGAGCACACATGGTCGTTTGTCGTGTCCCATATGTGCGTCTGACACAGAGTGTTTTCGACTTACATACGGTGGCAAGATAAGCTATTTTGATTGTCATAGGCGTTGGCTTCCTCGAAACCACCCATTCAGGCAACAAGGAATGTCTTCAGAAAAGATATTGTTGTCACTAAGGAACCACCTAAACGCCTAAGCGGGTGTGAAGTATCCGATGTGTTGGACTCACTAGTTCCTGATGAAGCTCGCTCTGGATTCTTTGTAGGTTACGGAAATGTTCACAACTGGACTCATGTATGTGGAGTTTGGGAGCTACCATATGTGAAGTCATTGATACTGATGCATAATATTGATGTAATGCATCAGGAGCGTAACATGGCCGAATGTATCATAAGCACGTGCATGGATATCACGGGCAAAACGAAAGACAACTTAAAGGCTCGAAAGGATTTGGCCGAGATTTGTAATCAACCTACTCTTGAGCTCTCTGAAAGCGGTGGTAAGCCACGTGCTTCGACCTAATGAAAAGAAACAAGTTATGGAATGGTTGAAAACTTTGAAATTCCCAGATGGTTATGCTGCTAGTCTGAGACGAGCCGTGAATGTTAAAACGGGAAAGCTCACTGGGTTGAAGAGTCATGACTATCATATAATAATGGAAAGACTCTTACATGTTATGTTTCAGGGATATCTGGATGATGAGGTGTGGAAGGTGTTAGCTGAGCTATCATTATTCTATAGGCAGTTATGTGCCAAAGAAATAACGAAAGACATGATGGAGAAGTTAGAGAAAGAGATACCTGTACTTTTATGTAAAGATGGAAAAAATATTTCCTCCTGGTTTCTTCAATCCAATGCAGCATCTTCTTATACATCTTCCATTCGAAGCAAAAGTTGGTGGTCCTGTGCAATATAGATGGATGTACCATATTGAAAGAGCATTGAGATATTTGAAAACTATGGTTGGCAACAGAGCAAGGGTTGAAGGGTGTATTGCCGAAGCATTTACTCTAAAGGAAGTAGGTTACTTTTCTAGTTTCTACTTTGCAGAGGAAAACAATGTCAATACTTCGGCAATGCGATACAATGTAGATGACGAACCACCAGTTAGTGATCTCTCTATTTTTGAATCGAGGGGAACTACTGTTGGCAGCAGCACATCATACGATTTTACTGAAGGAGAAAGGACTGTTGCTTTACTCTACATGTATGCTAATATCGATGGCATGGAGAAATATTTCGAGTAAGTGTTTCTCTTACATTTATGATGATTATTGTATTTACCAATACATGTATGCTAATGTCGATGGCATGTGTTTTGTGTGTACAGTGAGTTCCACAACCAAAACTGGAAACATAAGCATCAACCAATGAGAAAGCAAGTAGAAACGATGCGACGGGCTGGAATTAATGGAGGGCCTAATTTCTTATCCTGGTTTCGAGCTTATGTATTAGTGAACACAGACATCCATCAAGATTTACGACAACTATCTTATGGATTAGTGAAAGTTAGAAGCTATGGTCGATATGACGTAAATGGCTTCCGATTCCGTACAACTCAATTCGAAACTCTTCGTCCTCTCGCAGCAACATCAAATTGCGGAGTTGTGACGAGAGCAATCGACTCACAAGGGAAAGAAACCAATTACTATGGAATCATTAACAAAATTCTGGAATTTACTTTCGCTGGCAATAAAGAACTTCGAGTGGTGTTCTTTGATTGTGATTGGTTTGATAACAATCATGGAACTCGAGAAAATCAATTTGGCATGGTGGAAGTGAATCACAACGAACGCTTACGAGGTTTAGATACATATGTTCTTGCACATCAAGTGGAACAAGTGTATTATCTACCTTATCAATGTAAGAAGCTTAGCACTTGGTGGGTGGTATATAATGTGAATCCTCGTGAGCGCTTGTATACTCCTGGAGATGATGGTTATCATGATAGTGGAGAGACTGAAGAAGTTTACCAAGACGAAGAGTTGCCAGACTCTTTTATCGTCGAGTCTGGTGCAGGACTCGATAACTTAGTAGGAGATATTGCAGATGTAGAGACATCTACAATGCAAAAGCGGAAACGTAAACAGCTCAAGACGACAGATCGCGATGTTGATGATCGTGATGTTGATGATCATGATGTTGATGAATTTTGAAACTGATTACGAGTAATGTTCTTTTAAATGAAAGTGACATTAATTATCACTTACATTACTTTTGAAACTGATTAGGAGTAATTACTTTTTAAACTGATTAGGATGTCGTCAAGCAAGGGTTCAAAGGGTTCAAAGGGGAAGAAGGCGCCGAGTGGGAGGGGTTTCCTCCCCTCGCAGGAGAGAGACGACTACTTCTACGGTTCCACTTACAGCGGGAGCAGACGCACTCAGCTGTTAAGTGCGTGTCCAGAGTTGCGGGACAGGGTTGTCAGTTTGCAGCGTGCAGAGGTAAATTTTTCTACAATGCACAAAATTATTAATATCACTTTTTCAATTTAGCTTACTTACTTTACCATTGTAGTCTGATTCGGACTATGAGTCCGAGGCCAGAGCGGCACCTCAGGAGACGGGTACGCAGCGCAGCGTGCCCTCAGGCAGCGAGCCCTCTGGTAGCCAGCCCTCCGGCAGCCACCCCCAGGGTAGTCTGCCCAGCGAGCCCGAGGGCACCCAGCCTGAGGACACGTCCGGTGACCAGCCTTCTGGGTCACCAGACGTGGTGCCGCAGCGGAGGAGACGCACGAGGAGGAGTAACTTTGTTGGTCCTCCACCTATTCCTAGAGAGCCGGTAATTATTCGTCCGGTTGGAGACAGGTAACACATTAATAAAGTATTCACTTCTATTTGTTCTCAAAGACTATGATCTTACTTAATGACTTAACAAACGACTTTTTAGTTCTTGGGAGGACCTCTCGTACGACGGGCAGAAACACCACAGGACGGTGAACGGTTGCATCGGGAACTTAGTGCATCTGCACTACCCTGGTGCGATTGATGGACGTGCAGCTACGTCGTGGGACGACTACGTGCAGCTACGTCGTGGGATGTCTTGGTAGTTTTTATTATATTCATAATGTAGTATTGTTCGTACTAACATATGTTCACAGGAAAAGGAGACCGGCGTGCGACCGAGTGCTACTGCGGTCTATAGGAGAGGTCACGCTGACCCTTCTCAGCCGGAGCAGTGTAGTCAGTACGCAGCGGAGCGCCTGGTAAGTTTCATGACCTCTGAAATTATTTGACACTATATATGTTGTTGAACTTACACAATTTCATTGTTTTTCAGACTAGGTATGGGCAAGAGGCTGTGAGGATACACGGCGAAGGGTTCGATTGAGAAAACTCCCCGAACATCGACCCTCAAGCCGCGTATGCAAGCGGAGGTGGAAAAGCACACGGAAGGTGAATTCATTTACCTTCATTGTTTTCAATTCAAGATTATTCAATTTTACTTTGAATTGATTCGTTTTTTAGGCTTGCTATATTCTCTGGAGTCGTCAACTCTAGGGAGGCACGACCTGCGAGAGGCAACTCCTTGCAGTCTTTGGCTGCAGGCTCCTCCAGCCGCCGTGTCACCGAGAGAGATCTCGAAGTCATGGCGCTTCGGGAGAGCTTGGCTCGGCAGGAGGAGGCCTTGGCGAGAGAGCGAGAGAACAACAGAGCTGCCATGGCGTACCATGCGTCCTATATGGCACAGATGAAAGCGGCAATGGAAGTAAGAAACATACAATTATAGTTTAATTACATTGCATTTCAATTAGTTTTGTAAATTGTAATGTTTGAAATGGCAGGCGCTAGCTCAATAGCAAGGGCAGCAAATCCAGATACCGTTGTGGCAGCCATCTCCGTTCGTGCTGGAGCCATTGCCACCACAGGAGCAGTTTCCTGGAGTACAGGTATAAAAAGAAAGTTACATTAAGTGGAAGCCCCAACTGCTAAGAATCCTAATGAACCTAGAAAAACATTGTAAACTTGTACATATGTCACTTTGTTTCGCAGGGATCAGGGAGGGAGGCTCAGACTCCATCGCCACAGCTAAGGGCGCCAGGTTCGCCGCGGCAGGATGACTTCTTCGCTCCCAGAGGTAGTGGAGGGGCTAGTAATCAATAGATTTGTGATTTTGTTTTTATTTGTGTGGATGTCAGACTTTGTGATTGTCGATGTGTACTATTGCACTTTGTTGTGAATTTATATATCAAACTGTTTTGTTGTTGTCTTTGGATGTGTAGCTGGCCACCGAGCCAGGTTAGCCATTTTCTATTTTTTTAAAAAAATGGAAAAGCTTATATACGACGGCCTGTATAGTTTATATACAACGGCCGCTATACAGGGCCGTCGTATATAAGCCTAAATTATATACGTCGGCTGGGCCAGGCTGTCGTATATAAGGGCTTATATACGACAGCCACGGTCCAGCGGCTGTCGTATATAAGCCCTTATATACGACAGCCAGGGCCCAGCGGCTGTCGTATATAAGGGCTTATATACGACAGCCAGGGCCCAGCCGTCGTATATAAAGGCCCTGGCCCACTGGGCCAAGTCCACGAAACGGGCCGTTGTATATAAACGGCCGTCGTATATATACTGTTATATACGATGGCGCCGTCGTATATAACTATATATACGACAAAATATATACGACGGCCACAAACCGTCGTATATAAAAAACTGCCATCGTATATAAACTATATACGACGGCTTCTGCTTTATATACGACGGTTTTAGCCGTCGTATGTTGACGGGAATCCTGTAGTGTACTAACGTTGCAGGACCAAAAGATGACCACTATGGCACAGATGAAGAGGTACTTGGTACTGCAGCAACGGAAAATTATAGAAGCATAATTGTGCAGCGTGCTTTGAGCTCCCAAGTTGAGGCGGATGACAAGGTACAACGACACAATCTTTTTAACATGTTTCTCATCGTCAAGGACTGCCACGTGCACACTATAATTAATGGAGGCAGCTGCAACAACTTGGTGAACATGGATGTGGTCAAGAAACTTGGGTTGACAACAAGAGCACACCCTCATCCATACCACATTCAGTGGTTCAACAATAGTGGTAAGGTTAGGGCAACACAAACAGCAAGGGTACATTTTTCGATTGGTTCTTACCATGATTTTGCTGATTTTGATGTCGTACCTATGGATGCTTGTTCTCTTTTGTTGGGACGTCCTTGGGAATTTGATACGGATGCTATTCGTCATGGTAGAACTAATAAATATACTCTGATGCATAAAGGAAAGAAAATCACTTTGCTTCCTATGACTCCTGCTGAAATTGTACATTTTGAGAAAAGTAAAACACGTGATGATAAGGCAACAAAATCACTAGACTCTGAAAAACAGCAAGTAATTAAGTCAAAATCACCTTTGTTGCTCACAACTAAATCTGACCTTGCTGATTTATTTAATACCAAGGGGATGTACTACATTTTAGTATGCAAAGAAGTCATGTTTTCAATTCATGAAGTGTCCATTGCATTGCCCCCTGCTGTTGCTAACCTTTTGCAGGATTTTGCGGATGCGTTTCCCCCAGAGATACCCCCTGGATTACCATCTATGAGGGGCATTGAACATAAGATCGACTTGATTCCAGGGGCAAGTTTGCCAAATCGTGCGGCGTACAGGGCGAATCCGGAATAGACAAGGGAAATTCAGCGACAAGTTCAAGATATTTTGAACCGTGGGTATATTCGTGAAAGCCTTAGTCCTTTTTCTGTTCCTGTTCTTTTGGTTCCAAAGAAAGATGGTAGCTGGCACGTGTGTGTTGATTGTAGAGCGATTAATAACATCACTATTCGATATCGTTATCCTATTCCTCGCTTAGATGACATGCTTGATTAATTGAGTGGTGCTATTATTTTCACAAAAATTGACTTGCGTAGTGGTGACCACCAAATTAGAATGGCACTAGGAGATGAATGGAAAACTGCATTTAAAACCAAGTTTGGACTTTATGAGTGGTTAGTAATGCCTTTTGTTTTAACTAATGCACCTAGCACTTTTATGCGATTGATGAATGAGGTTTTACGTCCTTTTATTGGAAAATTTGTGGTGGTTTACTTCGATGATATCCTCATTTATAGCAAGTCATATGACGAACATCTTAATCACTTACGTGCTGTTTTCAGTGTCTTGAGAGATGCACGTTTGCTTGGTAACCTCGAAAAGTGCATCTTTTGCACCAATCAAGTTTTGTTTCTTGGATATGTCGTTTTATCGCAGGTAATTGAGATGGATGAGGCAAAAATTGTGGCGATCACTAGCTGGCCAACTCCATCGACCGTCACACAGGTGCGTAGTTTTCTTGGTCTTACAGGTTTTTATCGACGCTTTGTGCGGGATTTCAGCACCATTGCAGCACCTCTCCATGAACTGACGAAGAAGGGAGTGCAGTTTCGATGGGGCGAACAGCTGCAACAAGCTTTTGATGTTCTCAAAACAAAGCTTACACAAGCACCATTGCTACAACTTCCTGATTTTGACAAGACATTTGAGCTAGAATGTAATGCAAGCGGCATTGGTATTGGAGGTGTTCTCAGTTACATTCTTTAGTGAAAAATTGCATGGTCCTTCTCTGAATTATTCTACTTATGATAAGGAATTGTATGCCTTAGTGCGAGTTCTACAAACTTGGCAACATTACCTGTGGTCTAAGGAGTTCGTCATACATTCCGATCATGAATCTTTGAAGTATCTTAAGTGTCAAACCAATCTGAATAAACGGTATGCTAAATGGATTGAGTTCATAGAATCGTTTATGTACATCATTAAACATAAGAAAGGGAAGGAGAATGTTATTGCAGATGCATTATCTAGACGTTACACCATGCTGTCCCAACTTGATCATAAAGTATTTGGTTTGGAAACAATAAAAGGATTATATCCTACTGATTTGGACTTCAAAGATGCCTTTGAAAATTGTATAGAAGGAAGAACTTGAAATAAATATGTACTACGGGAGGGCCTCCTCTATCGTGCTAACAAGCTATGTGTTCCTGCTAGTTCCGTTCGCCTATTACTTTTGCAGGAAGCACATGGAGGAGGTTTGATGGGACATTTTGGAGTAAAGAAAACTGAGGACGTGCTGGCCACACACTTCTTTTGGACAAAGATGAGACGTGATGTCGAGCGCTATGTGTCACGATGCACTACTTGCAATAAAGCTAAGTCTCGACTTAACCCACATGGTCTTTATATGCCTCTTCCTATTCCTAGTGTACCATGGCAGGATATTTCCATGGATTTTGTTTTGGGATTGCCTAGGACTAAGAGGGGGAGGGATAGTATTTTTGTGGTTGTTGATCGTTTCTCCAAAATGGCACATTTCATACCTTGTCATAAGAATGATAATGCCTCACACATTGCTGATTTGTTTATGACGGAAATTATTTGTTTACATGGTGTGCCAAATACCATTGTTTCTGATCGTGATGCAAAATTTTTAAGTCATTTTTGGAGAACTTTGTGGTATAAATTGGGAACCAAGCTGCTGTTTTCAACCACATGTCACCCACAAACCGATGGACAAACTGAGGTAGTAAATCGTACTCTATCCACTATGTTGCGGGCTGTTTTAAAAACAAATTTAAAGGGTTGGGAGGATTGTTTACCACATATAGAATTTGCTTACAACAGGTCAGTTCACTCTACTACAAAGGTAAGCCCATTCCAGGTAGTGTATGGTTTCAATCCCCGTGGTCCTATTAATTTATTACCTTTGCCTCCTTCTGAAACTATAAATTTGGATGCTACACAACGATCTGAATTCATTCTTAAGATGCATGAAACTACAAAGAAAAATATTGAAAGGATGTATGAGAAGTATAGAATTTCTGGTAGTAAAGGTAGAAAAGAAGTAAAACTTGAACCAGGGGACTTGGTATGGCTACATTTGAGAAAAGAACGATTCCATCACTTGAGAAAATCTAAACTTATGCCACGAGCTGCTGGTCCTTTTAAGATTGTTGAGAAGATCAATGACAATGCATATAAGCTTGAGTTGCCTCCCGATTTTGGGGTTAGTCCCACATTTAACATTTTAGATTTACGACCATACTTGGGGGGAAGAAGATGTTCTTGAGTTGAGGACGACTCCGATTCAAGAGGGGGAGTGAGGACATCACAACAGTGGATACTCACATTGATATACAAGGACCAATCACAAGAGGACGAGCACGGTTACTAAATCAGCAGGTGAACTCGTTCCTAACTTCCTACCCATGTGATTTTTAGAATGGATTGCTATTGAATGATTTAATTATTATTAGGAACCATGGACATGATCAAAAAGTAAAGGGAGGAGGATTTGGGGACGTGGAGAATCAGATGTGACGTCCACAAGTTGATGGAAACAGTCACCAACTCGGACTCGAGTTCAACTCGGAGTCCAGGAGCAGTACATCTTAAAACGGACGCCCATGATGCATACGGACTCCGTTTTTGATGTTCTACGTATGCATGGAAAGATGAGAAGATAAACGTTCCAATGGTTCTGGTCCCACATTAAAATTTGCCGGGAGTCGTTGGAAGTTGTCGAAACAAGTTGAATTCGGAGTTTTGTCCGGTGTTGCACCACCGTATTGGGCTTTTGGGCCTTGTATCCCATATGAGTCCATTAGGGACGTGTCTAAGGGTCTTATGGTCGAACCCTAGCCTTTAAATACTGCAGCCGCCGGCCATATTTGGTGGGTTTTGCTTAGATTCAATACTTTTGCCATTCTACGGTTTGTGAGACCCCAATTTTGCAATTTCAGATTGCATCTTTGTCGTTCTTGCTTTTGTTCTTGGTTGCACCTGCAGCGATAGCCTTCTTGGCGAGGTCAAGCGTGTGAAGCACGGGGTTGATAACCAACGGAGCAGTGGTGTAGTGATTGCAGGGGTGTTCGAGTCTGCTCGAGTTCCTCAGATCATCAACGTCGAGATCTCCACTTCAATCGACCTACCTTTCGAAAGATCAGGCCTAAACAACTCATCAGCATGGAACTGACATGCTTTGCATCTCTTGACCAACTCGACGGCATCCAGGAGAGCTGTCGGCCAGTAGAAGCCATGCCGAAAGGCTTTACCGACCAGCGTGCGGGACGAAGCGTGGTTGCCGCACTCGCCTCCATGGATCTCTGCGAGTAACTTGCAGCCCTCTTCCCGTGTTATGCACCGCAATAGAACGCTGTTGGCACCACACCGATAGAGATCCCCATCCACCAGTGTGTATCTTTTAGCCATACAAACGATAAGTTCAGCGGATACATGTTCATCAGGAAGGATATTTTCTTTCAAGTAGGCCGGATCTCCGTGATCCATGCATCGGGTCCTACCTGAGTGTTTGGATCTTGGGCGCTGGGTTGCACGGAGTTCCTAGTAACGCATACGATCCTTGGCGGGCGCCATGGTTGCAGGGCTGCTGGGACTGCTAGCTTCGAGGTGGTGGACTCGCCCCCTTCGCCTGGTTCGGCGGGCCAGGCTGTTGGATGCTGTAGCTTCCTTTCAAACACGCCTTCGGGGACTGTGGCCCATGTAGAGGCTTTCGTGGAAAGGTCGTCTGCTACTGCGTTGTCGGCGCGGGGGATATGACACAACTCCAAGGCATGAAATTCCTTCTCCATCTTCTGCACATGAATGAGGTAGGCGGCTAGTTGAGGGTCATTTCAAGAGCACTCACGCCTAACCTGTTTGATAACAAGCTGAGAGTCTCCTTTGACTAACATCTGTCGCACACCCAGAGACAGGACGACACTCATCCCAAATATGAGGGCTTCATATTCTGCCGTGTTGTTCGTAGCCTTGAAGTCGAGATGCACCATGTACTTGAACTGTTCCCCCATAGGTGAGATGAGCTGGACCCCCGCTACGGCTCCCTGCTTTTGCGAGGAACCATCGAAGTAAAGTGTCCTGTGTGGTCCGGTGAGCACTGGAGGTCTAGACTCCAGATCACCGATGTCTTGACCTTCTGGACAGCATGGGTTTGGGGTCCATTCCGCCACGAAGTCCGCCAGCGCCTGGCTCTTGAAGGCGTAGCATGGTAAGAAGTCGAGGTCAAACTCCGCCAGCTCAGCTATCCATTTTGCTATATTCCATGTTGCGTTGGGGCTGTGGAGTACTGACTTCAATGGGTAGGTTGTCACTACCGACACCTTGTGAGCTTGAAGTAGTGGCGAAGCGTCCTCGATGCTATAAGCACTGTGTAGAGCAACTTATAGACCTCCGAATACCGCGTCTTGGCGTCGTGGAGAACCTCACTGACATAGTAGACCGGTCTCTGAGTGGTCCGCACTCTCCCGGCGAGGTCCGGGACACTTTCTTCCATTGGTAAGAGGCCTACGACTTCTTGTTCTGGGCATCCGGCCCCCGGCAGCTGGGACCCGGGTGCATCCTTGGTTGGAGTTACGCCAGGCTCTCTTGCTGGGCCTAGGCTCTAAGACTCGTGACCAGCCATAGGCTCTCTACATGGCCCTTGGGGTCGTTCAGGTTCTGGCCGTTCAGCGACCAGGACCATGCTGACAACTTCTTCCTTTGCTGAAGTATAGAGCAGCAGATGCTAACCATGCTCTGGAGCGACCATAATTGATAGCGAGGTAAGGTATTGCTTTAACTCCTGGAAACTTTGTTGGCTTCTTCGGTCCAGACAAATGGTCCGTAGTTCCACAGGAGCTTAACAGGAGATGAAACGACTGAGTGTGGCCAGGCATCCGGTAAGCTTCTGGACATATTTGACCCGGGTGGGAGGTTGCATCATCTCTATAGCCTTGACCTTGGCCGGGTTAGCCTCGATTCCTCGGTGCGAGACCAGGAAACCCCCAAACACGCATTTATCCGAGTTTAATTTCGTCCGAGTGACGCGTAGCTTATCGAAGACTAAGGCTAAATTGTCCAACAGGGATGTATGCGACTTAACCTTCACCACGATGTCATCTACACACACCTCCACTGGTCCCCTTATCAAATCCCGAATGTCTTATGCATGGCACGCACAAAGGTAGGCAGTGCGTTTTTAAGGCCATATGGCATAGAGACATAACAATAAAGGCCATCTACTGTTATGAAAGCAGTGTGCTCATCATCTTCCTTAGACATAGGTATTTGATAAAAACCGGAATAAGCATCCAGGAAGCACAACAGATCACAACCAGAAGAAGAATCTACAATCTGATCTATTCGGGGGAGGGAAAATGGTCTTTTGGACATGCCTTGTTTAGACTGGTGTAGTCGATGCACATTCGTAGCTTCCCGCCGGCTTTGGGTACCATGACGGGGTTGGCCAACCATCTCGGGTGATGGACCTACCGGATGAAGCCGGCGTCGAGCAGTTTCTTGATGTCTTCTCGTATGAAGTTCTGCCGCTCGATGGACTGCATCCGAGGCTTCTGCATCATCGGTTTAGCGTCGGGGTGGATCTTCATATGGTGCTCAATTACCTCCCTGGGGATCCCCGGCATTTGCCATGGTTGCCAAGCAAACACATCAACATTATCCTGGAGGAAGGTGACGAGCGCGAGTTCCTATTTGCTACCCAAGTTCCCTGCAATGCAGGTGGTTTGGACAGTGCCCTCGCCTATCTGGACAACGCGGACCGGGATCTCTTCTGCACCCGAGGGCTGTATGCGGAGCGCGGAGGACGAGCCTCACTGTTGTGTTTTGGGTGGCTCCTTGCTCGCCCCTACGCCCCCAGGGGCTTCCTCCTTTGAAGCTGCCAGGGCCTGGAGCTTCTCCAGCGCGTAACCCCGGCAGTCTGATCTGCTAGGACTCTGAGGACACCATTCGGAGTCATCATTTTCAGCGCCGAGTAGCGGTAGTGGGCTACGGCATGAAATGGTACAATGTTGGCCAGCCGAGGATAGTGTTGAAGGGGAGGTTGACCTCTGCCACATTGAAGACAACGCTCTCGGTGCGGTAGTTCTCAGGTGTCCCGAACATCACCGGGAGGGTGATGCTCCCGCATGGGAGGATGGACCCCATGCCCACTTCAGAGAATGGTCACGACGAGGCCAGCTTTCCCATGGGGATTTGCAGCCTCTGGAAGGCTGCGAGGCTGATGAGATTGAGGCCCACTCCTCCGTCAACCAACACGTGGTAGAGCTTCACGTTAGCTATGGTCGGGGAGATGATGAGCGGTAACTGCCCGGCCCCTGCCATGTTCTTTCCGCTGTCGGAAGCGGTGAAGCTAATCTCTGTCTCCATCCACTTGCGGCAGGGAGCCGGCCTGGGGACAGGCGATAATGCCATGATCTCTCATCGGAGGGTCTTGACGTCTCGTCGGGATGTGATGTCGCACAATCCCCCGTACATGACGTGAAGCATCTTTTGATGCTCATCCGGGGTGTGGCCAGGGCCAGTGTCTTTTCCCTGGTCATAGGCTATCTTCGACACTTGCTGGGCGTCCTTGTAGTCCGTCTTCTGACCATTGCTGACCTCTGGGTCAGCCCTTTGCTTGCCCTCTCGTTGGCGAAGGAGTGTGCAATCCTGGTGCCGCTGTCGAAGCTCTAAGAGATGCCATGCTAGCTTCTGCACTTCCTGGCACTCCCCGACACCGTGCCCCTTGGAGTCGTGCACCGGGCAATACCGGCCGCTACCGTCGCTGTAGAGCTATTGCTGCAGGCGTTTGGCGGTGCGCGGCCTCCGGCCCCCCGCTGTTGCTAATGAGTTGAGCGCGGTAACAACCAGGTAGTCGACGTCGTTGCGCCACTGCTCAGCAGCGAATGGGGAAGCTCCTGTGTGCGGGGGGTTGTGGAGGAGTGCACGGGCCGCTAGCAGCGCACTCTATGGGCTAGCTTCGGCTGGCACCTGCGACACCGTCGCAACCGAAGGCTGCCAGGAGAGAACTGATGCTGTGGCCACTGGGTCTGGCGTCGACACAGATGGTCCTGCTCTGGGGCCGGACATCATTTCCTGCTCTCCCAGCCGCTGGCGCGGCGAAGGGCGGGAAAGCCCTCCGTCAGATTGGATGTTCACCATTGTGGGCTTTATGAACAGCTTCAAGATCCAAAAAGCCCCCTTACCTAGTGTGCCAAATATCAAAGTGTTCGCTACGACACTTCCCCCGGTCTGCTCGGAAGAAGCCTGCGGAGGTTCTTTTTCGGTGGGACTAGTGGATTATGAAGATCTGAGCGCGAAGGCGAGAGAGACAAGAGGATTTACGTGGTTCAGGCCGCCGGAGCGTAAAACCCTACTTCCACGAGAGTGCTTGGTGTATTACTTGCTAGCGTATGAGGATGAGTTAGCTGGGTTGTGAACCCTTTGCCTGGAGGCTGCCCCGATTCTTTTATAGCCCAAGGCCGGGGCAGTTACAATGCAGCCGGGGCCCGACAGGTGGCCCCACGGCTTCCTATGCCTATACATGGTCTAGGCATTTACAGCTACACGTATCGTCGTTGTCGGCGGAGTTACGGTGTGCCGCCTGTCCCGCCGGGCGCCTATGCCCGGGTAGCGGGTGATGATGAAGTACCTGTCTTGTCCCCGCGTCTCCTTGCTCTGTTAGGCGGCTCTGTACCGTTGGGCGGCACTATTGTGCAGTCACGCCTCGCCGCCCTGTCTTTCACCATAATAGTGCGCAGACGGGGAATGAAGGTGTGCGTCATGCGCCATGCTTCTGGGGAAGGCGCGATCCTTGAATGCTTGGCCTGACAACACCCCTTCCTCATTACTCCCGGTCTATTTGCCCGTTGCATGCTGACGAGACGTTTGAGCGGATGGCCCCCAAGACACGCGTCTCTACCGGAGTCATCTCGTGGAGTGGCGGCCGGTCTGGATTTGCTGTGCACGTGGCAACACCAGAGCCCTCCCATGCTGGAGGTCGGATCCAGGGCTGCAGGACATGTGGCACGTCTGGATCCTTCCATCAGGGGGGAGGTTCGTTCGGAGTCGCTGCCCATGTGGCAGCGGCCTCTATGATGGAGGTCAGATCCGGAGCTGCATGACGCGTGGTTCCTCCAAGGCCCTCTCCGGCCGGGGGGGGGGGGGGGGGGGGGCGACTTGGAGGTTCCGGGCACGTGGTAGCGCTGGAGCCCTTCTTGGTAGAGTACGGGGTCCGGCTCTACTGGACGCGTGTCGGCCCCCGAGCCACCCTCGGCCGGTAGTCATGCTCAGAATCTGAAGACATACTGCAACCCTGGGACTGCCCATGGGGCATAGGGCGCATGGCCTACACTAGGGGCCACCTAAGATGGGAAGGCTGGGCCCATGTGCTTTTTACCCACTACGCGGCGGTACCTGGTTTGCGGGCTACCGACGAAGGCAATGCCTCTTTTCATCCTATCTCTAAATATGGCTTTTGTGGAGCTTGGTAGGGAACAAGAGTAGGCATATTTGCATCACATATTTTACTAAATCAAAACAGTAAGCCTTAAAAGAAAACAAATCATACTCTAGATCAAGATGTGCATGTGTGATGGATGATATATGCGAATGAAAGATAACTATTTTTTGTGAACTCTCTTTATTGTAAGGATGAAACATGGCTACTTTATTTTCTTTTCTTTCTATCTATTTTTTTCATTCTCATGCATTGTGAGCATGCATTTTATTTTTCTTTTCTTGTATCCATGTCTTCTACTCCTTTTTTTAAATAAATCCTAAGAGAGTGTTTACATAGAAAATATGGAGTATCTTTGTAAAATGGTATAATGGATAGATTTGCTAACTTCTAGTGTAGAAGTCTAGCATGTGCTCATGATATCCTGATCATAAGAGTATGAAAAGAATCTTAAATAGGTCTATACTAGTTTGACTAGGCTCAATGTGAAAGCAAATAGCATATGCATAAGGTTTTATCTAGTGGTAATATCATATGGCTCTGGTAGGAAGTTCTAATCAATTGAGAAAACTTTCAAATTCGAACCAATTTTTATTTCTCCAGATATTAAGTTTCACTTGGATTGGGATTTAGCAGCTCAATTACTATATCATATCTCGTAACAACCTACAATTAGATGCAAGCATATGCTAACCACAAATTCCAAGTTCAAAGTAAAGTTACTTAAAACCAATAAACTCAATAGTTGAAGAATACTAAGGTGTATACTATGGACTAAGGAAAATAGAAGAGCAACTATTCATTATTTCAACTAACGCAAAGGCATAACATTCTTACCGTGCATCATTTATTCAATTCAAATCCTATAAAAAAATTTAATGCATTGTTAGGTGAAAAAGGAAATGAAATGCAAGGTGATACAAGTTATCTCAAGTGGGGGTCCTCCCCCAAGCTTGTTCTTCATCATTTTTCGTGATAAGCGTTGAACCCCTGATGATGGAAATAGGCCAGAAGCAGTGTTTTCAAGGCGTCGCCTAGGCGTCCAATCGGTGCAGCCCCGATGCCTAGACAGGTCGTCTCGCCTAGAGCAGGCATGGTGCCCGCGAAGGACGTCCAGCCGACGCCTAGGCGCCGTGCCAGGCGGACGCCAAGGGCGTCTGGTTCCCCAAACCTTAAGGCCCGGCCCACAAAACATGGCGCTCCCGGTTGTAGAACAGAATCGGATTCATCCTCCCGGTCGCCGCTCCCCGACCCCGGACGCCTCCGGCCCTTCCCCAGCCGCCACCCCCGACCCGACTCCCTCGCCCCCGGTAGTTGCCCCCCTCGAATCTCCCCTCCATCCTCTGCCCTTCGACCTACTCGACCCTGCCCTACGTGATTCTTAACTGCTAGTGTTAAGCATTTTCAAGGCATCGCCTAGGCGCCGCCTAGGCGTCCATTCGGTGCAACCCCGACGCCTGGACAGGTCGCCCCACCTGGAGCAGGCATGGCGCTCGCCCAGGACGTCCAGCCGATGCCTGGGCGCCTAGGCGTCATGCCAAGCAGATGCCCAGGGCACCGGGTTCCTCAAACCCTAAGGACCGGCCCACAAAACATGGGGCTCCCGGTTGCAGAACAGAATCAGATTCATCCTCTTAGCCGCCGCCCCCTGACCTCGAACGCCGCCCCCTGGCCGCCACCCCCGACTCCCTCGCCCCCAGTAGTCACCCCCCCTCAGATCTTCCCTCCATCCTCTGCCCTTCGACCTGCTCGGCCCTGCCCCTGCACGAGTCTTAACTGTTAGTGTTAAGGTGAGGAACCGAGGACTGTATTGTGTAATCTACTAATTTGTGCTGTATAGGCTTAGGCTGACCCAATGTCCGATCCAATGATACTTATACCTCTATTTAGGGGTGGATCAACCGGTCGGGAGCCAACATGATGATGTGCAGCAGCAGCAAACTGAGGGTCCATCAAATGATTATGATCCATCCAACCTTTTCAAGACGTCGCCTAGGCATCCATTCAGTGCAGGGGCGACGCCTGGACCGGTCGCCTCGCCTGGAGCAGGCATGGCGCTCCCCCAGGACGTCAAGCCGATGCATGGGCGCCTAGGCGTCGTTCCAGGCGGACGCCCAAGGCGCCTGGTTCCCAAACCCTAAGGGCTAAGGCTTGGCCCACAGCTCCCATGAACAGCTGTTTGCATTCTGTCCTCCTCCTCTGGTCCTCCTGCAGTTCCGCCGCGCGCCGCTCCCCGACTTGGACGGCCCCCGGCCGCCGCCCCATGATGAAGAAAATGAAAGCGCCCCAAATGATATTGAGCTTGATATTGACTAGATGATGTCTCATTAAGTTTCAAAACTATCTATGGTTATTTATTTTTATCTATGTTGAACTTGTCATGGTCGAACTTGTTGGATTTATGTAGCTATGTTGAACTTGTTGGTTTGTTGCCTTGTTGAATTTGTCACTAGAATGGGACTGCATTTATCTTGCATCTATCCAGAATTTATGGAAGTCTAGAACTTGAAATCTTTGCTGAAAATGTACCTACAGTTCTACACTTAGCCAATTACCTGTTTGTGTTATGACCATGGGCGACTGGGCACCTGGTGGACGACTAGGCGGGCGCCTAGGCGTCCAGGCGCCATTTCACAACACAGGATCCATCTAAGGATTCAAAGAGGAAGGCAATGTCCAAAGATCCGTGGTGGAAATATGGGTTTTGGCCAGATTTAACAAAGATTTGGTGCAATGTTGTATTTGTGGGAAGCAAGTGCACTCCGGCATTAAGAGGTTAAAGCAACATCTAGCCGCTGGTTTTGGGGATGTTGAGAAGTGTCCAAAAACCACCACGGCAATAATGACAGAGATGCAAGAATATCAATAAGAGTGCAAGGTCCGTGAAACTTATCTTAGATGATGACGAGGAGGATGCGGAAGAAAGGAATGCGTCGAAGTTTGAAAGGTTACTCGGGGTGCTTCATCTCAAGGTTCCTCTTGTCACTCTTCAGTTCCTACTGATAACATGTCAAGCTTCAAGGCAGCAGGTAAAATCATTATGGAAAAGTATCCTACCATCTTTTGGACCCCTTGTGCTGCATATTGCTTGAATTTGATGCTGCAAGACATTGGTAACAACATAGCACCATTCAAGAAGGCTATCAATCAAGCCAAACTTGTCACAATCTTCATATACAGACACGGGAGGATTCTAGATGCTATGGCACAGGTGCCTCGATCACATCAGCTTCGACGTTATCGCTGTGATGGCACGACAAGAAACGGCTCACAGTCTGCCTCTGATGGGGCACACAAGGGAGTTGTGCGACACCTGCCATGCCGAAAAGCAACAGACGGAGGCTTTCCTGCAAATGGCAAGCTATCAGGCACAAAATGTGCTTGATTTGGTCCATGGCGACCCCTATGAGCTGGACACACTCGCAACACATGTGAGGAAAGAAGTACTTCCTCCTGCTTGTCGATGATCACAGCCGGGTACATGTGGATACAGTTGTTGACAAGCGAGGAAGAAGCCCCTCAGGCGATCAAGGAGTTCTAGAGCTTGGAGGATGAAACCGGTAGTAGGCACAAGGTGCTGAGGATATGGATGGCAATCCCACCCATGGGTCCGGGTACCTGATGAGTTTTGCACCCGATACGTTCAGGTACGGGTGGGATTTTCCATCGGCGGGTCTACCCGCACACGACCCGACTTGTCGCGGGTGCGGATTTTGTTTCTCCACATGCGGGTAGCCGACGGGTACCCGAAATATCTTATGTTTCTAACTGCAAAGTCAAATTTGAATTTTTTCTATAATTTATTTGTTTCATCTATTCTGTCCGCCGCAGCCGCCCCTCTCTGTTCTGTGAGCCACCGCCACCCCTCTCTGTTCTTTGCGCCGCCACCTACCCTCCTTTGTTCCATGCGCCAGGATGACTTCATCCTCAGATGATGGTATGGCACTGACTGCTCCCTCCCCTCTGACTGCTTGCCTATGTGTTGTTATATATAGTTCCAACTTATAAGTGTTGCTGTACATAGCTCATAATTAGTATGTAATTCTTTGTAATACATATTGTTGTGCATATGTGAGTCGGCGGCGACGTGATTTGGTGGAAGGGATTTCTCACCAACACGAAGGGGCCCAATCTGGTGGTGTAGGCGTGCAGCTAATGCCACAGGAGAATCGGTTGTGTCTGCTTCTTCTACTAATGATTGTTCTTCCGACAATAGAAAACCCAACACCAAGATCTAGGACAAAAGGAAAGCAAACTAAGAAGATTGTTCAAGCTTCCATTAATTCCTTCATGGTTTCTGCTCCATTGAAACCACAAACACAGAAACATTCAAAGTGGGTTAGCTCTTTGCTTTGCAAGACACAGGAGTCTACGGAGTCCCCTTTATTCATGCGCATTAGATCAAACTCATTCTAAAGAGTTTGGATCCTTGCTTCCATCACGTGTTCTTCACCTAAGAACTTGATTTTGATCAACTCCCATAATTCTCTAGTTGTCTCTTTCTCATAAATCTGCATGAGAGTGTCTTCCTCAATAGCATGATAAACAGCTGCAAGAGCCAACTGATCTTGCTTTGGATCAACATTGCTCTTTGTCTCCTCAACAGCTTCCCTCCCATACCCCCCGTGCCTTCAGAAAAACGTTCATCTTAATAGCTCATGTTGTGTAGTTGGTTTTTTGTTAGTAGAGGATATTGTTGCGCTATTGATGTACCCTCCATATCGCGTACACTTATTGTGTACGTTCATACACTTATTGTGTACGTTCAGTAAATCAATCTAATAATACCTACACTCTCACATGTGACCCTGTCCTGCACACGTGGGCCCAGCTCTTGCCCAATCTGGACCAGATGCTCGCGGCAGCCGACAATAGATAGAGAAAAATAAATATTAGGGTCCAGGAAATCCTATTCTGTTTTAGAGTCCTGTTAAGTTATAGATAAAATGAAGTTGTAAGTGGCTAGGACTCTCCGAGCCGCCCCGCCGCCCCCTCAAAAAAGAATGGCTTACCTGCACCTCCTCTCCCTGTCAAGTCCTGCGCCTGTCTCTCTCTCCCTCTCTCTATTCTGCGCATAGCAAAAGCTTTGCAGAACCGATCTGCTACTGCAGATTGTCCTGTGCGCACCCCAACAGCAAAACACATGTACTATTTGCTATTCAGAGGAAAGAGATTTTATGTTTTTCACGTGAAGACATCCAAGCATCCTGTGCTGCTACAGATTGCACGTCACCTAGGCGTCAGCAAACCTGAGGTTCTGTTCTCGACAGTAGCAGGATACATCAACCGGGAGGGTTGGTCTACTGCTGCTGCTCGTCAACAGCAACTAGAACAGTAACAAAGTTGGTCTAGCAAGACGTCATCTACACCTCCAAGCAGTGACAGCGTCATCAGCTACTCAGCATCCTCTCCGGCAGCTCGTGGGACGCTCTTGTATAGGCTCCATTTGTACTGGGGTCACCCTTGTCATGAACAAGGCTCCCTCCTCCGCCTTCATCACGTGGGCCTGCTGTTGCAGACCCTGCTGCTTGTGCTTTGACCGACACTCCTGGGCCCAATGTCCCTTCTTCCCGCACTTCCTGCACTGCTCCTGTGGAATATCCTTCCTGAAACCTCCCTTCTTGCCTCCGTTCTTCGACGGGCCCTTTCGGACGCCCCTCTTCGAAGAACACGCAGACAGGGTAGCCCGCTCCTCCTGTTGTGCCTCCCACTCCCCCCGAGTGAGGTACAGCTGGCCATCGTAAACTCCCTTCTGCTGCGTCGTGTCGAAGGCGTTCACCACCGCCGTAAGATGCCCCGTCGCCTCTGTTAGTATTTAAAGTCTTACTCTCATGGAGAGGATGACACTAGGAGTTTGGGGAAATTTTATTGGTTTATTTCTCACACAATGTCATGCCCAGCCTAGAGGTTGGGGTTACATATTTACAGCCCAAGACAGCTTCCGAGATGTTGTCCCATGCTGTCCTAACATAGACTAAGATGTTGTCCTAACAAAGGACTAATATGTTTTCCTAACTGGGAGGGCCACAAAGACAAGAGTACAAGACTTATTCCATCATTCTCCCCCTAATTCTTGTGCGTCGTCTTGTGGGAAACTTGGACCATCCCGATTCTGGAGCAAAGCTCAAGGAACTTGATCCTCCCAAGGAGCCTGGTGAGCAGGTCCGCAAGCTGGTCCTTGGTGTTGATGTAGCATGCTTTGATGATCCCTTCCTCCAAGCAGCCTCGGAGGAAGTGGTACCTCATACGGATGTGCTTGCTACGTTCATGGAAGACAGGGTTCTTTACCAGAGCTAGAGCGGACTTGTTGTCCACCCTGAGTTCCACCGCTCCAGTGTCTTTGCCGAGGAGATCACCAAGCAGTCGAACAAGCCAGAGCGCCCAAGTTGAAGCGGTAGAGGCCGCTATGTACTCGGCCTCGCAGCTGGACATGGCCACCACCTGCTGCTTGATCGACTGCCAGCTAATGAGGCACTTGCCGAGGAAGAGGAGAATTCCGCTCGTGCTCTTGCTAGTGTCGATTTCGCCAGCGTGATCGCTGTCGCTGTACCCGACAAGATGTGCCTCCCCAGGGCACCTTGGATAGTAGAGGTCGTGGTCGAGAGTCCCCGCAACATAGCGTATGATCCTCTTCACAGCCTGCTGGTGCTCCGTCGTCGGTCGCTGTATTAACCGACTAACGTAGCCGACAGAGCGGAGGGGCCTCAAACTACATTCGGTCTTGAGTCGGGCCCGGTGGACGGTGTTGGCGGCAGCTCTGACAGTGCTGCAGTCGGGGCAGCTCCGGCAGGTGCAATGAAGGCGTCTGGCACTCCCCCAGATTCAAAGCCCACTGGGGAGTTCCGGTACCCAACGCGCCTCCGGCCCTGAGGCCGGCAGTGAAGAAGACTCCCAACGTGCCTCCGGCTCCAAAGCCGATGGTGGGGAAGTCTCCTGACGCGCCTCCGGCAGTGAAGAAGGCTCCTGATGCGTCGCCGGCTCCGAAGCCAACGGGAGCAGTCCCGGCACCTGAGGCGCCTACGACCCCAAGGCCGGCAGTGAGGAAGACTCCAGACGTGTCTCCGACTCCGAAGCCGACAGGGGCGAGTGGTTCTATCCCTCTGCGCAAGAAGCTTCGCGCCTCCTAGAACTGCCAGGCACCCAAGTACGACGCAGACCTTAGGGTAAGTTGCGGTCTTGCTGTTGTTCTGCTTGTGCGATTGACTTCGGCTCCATTCTCGCAGGGCTTCACCCCAGAGTGCGGCTCCTTTGCAGCAGCCTAGAGGCCAGAGCCCCTTTGCTGCTAGGGGTTCGGGTTCCGTAGGCAAGTGTGGTGGTTGCTGCGCCGGAGGACGATGAGCCTGTGGAGGCTATGGAGTGTCCTCTCCTGCAGATGCCGGAAGCGATTCCGCTCCCCGAGGCCATGAAGGTGGCATACTCCGGCCTGTAACAGGTGCAGTAGGCGCTTGGTCAGGAGTGGGCCGAGCGGAGAGGGGGAGCGCCTCAGGGACTAGGGCGACCTGCAGAAGGAGCTGACTCAGACGGGCAAGAAGAAGGCGAGGGCGAGGACGAAGCTACTCGAGGCCATGCAGGAGACCATCGACCTGGAGCGGGCCGCGGTCGGGAGACTCAACAGGACGGCTCCGGACCTCCTGGATGAAGCCAAAAAGCTCCACGCCGCAGCCGACGGCCGTATTGAAGCCCTTTTGGAGGCGCGGGAGGTCCTCGTCCAGCGGGAGCAGGAGCTGCAGGCGGAGGAGAGGGACCTCATGATCCGCAAGGCGGCCCATTAGGGGGAGCTAGAGCGCTTGGGAAAGCAACTCCAGGACGTACGCGAGCGTGCGCTCGCCGCCACATCTAAGGAGGCCTCCCTGGAGCGTCATGCTGCGGAGCTGGCTGCCAAGGAGGAGGAGCTGACCGTCATGGTGAAGGAGCTGGTGAACCAGGACCTGGTCCGGGGGATGGCCGCTACTACCAAGACAGTGGACGAGCTCCGGGCTTCCCGCGTCGTCGAGGCAGAGGAAGTCTGGGACTTCCTCGGCCGCGCAGAGACGGCGTTGGAGTAGACTTGGCCGGAGCCAAGCTGTTGGCGCTAGAGGGCGTTGTCAGGGAAGAGCTGGAGGCCGAGAGCAAGGCCCTGGCTCAGCAAGTGGCGGAGCACGTGCTTCTGGAGCTCGGAGCCCAACGTCTCCCTCGAGCCAGTGGTGCGGGGTCCCGTCGCATAGGCGATGGAGGCGGCCAGGTCCTCTGTGGAGGACACCGCCAAGCTTGTAGCTGCGAGGTTCCAATGCCAGTAGGCTTCTAGGGCTCCTGCTTGTCTTGTGTGTCCGCCAGCCTTTATCTTGAATGAATAAAAACATGTTGAAGTTTTTATATCTTGTGTTGTAGTCGAAGCTCCGAGTCCCTGATTGTTGCCGTTGCGTCCCGACGTCCTGCCCGCGTAGATCACCATGATGCTCCCCTGGTAGATGTGGCCCTTAGGTTGGGGCGCACCTACCAAGCAGACGGTTGAGGCAGGACGTCAGTGGCGGACCCCTGGGAGGTCCAGGACGCTAGGACCTGCTCGGACCTGCACAGACATGGAAGAGAAAAGGAGTAATCATGCTCACTGGTCATAATTCCCTGCTCCTAGTTTCATTGTGGCTTACGGTCCTTAGCCGAGCTGTGGGTGTTGGGTAATTCGGTGTGAGAGCATCCAGATTATGGTTACTACTTTGCTCAAGAGTATGAGCCGTCCAGCTCTTCGGTACTCTGCTGCAGCGCTGGAGAGACAAAGTGTGCACACTTAGGGTGCACGACCAGGCTAAGCAGGCTACACACTCTGGACCTCCCGCTGGCATTAGGTTGAAAGGGGAGGGACCATTCGGTGCCATAGGCCCCCCGAGCAAGGAAATAACCGATGGACCCCGGGTACACCACAGGTACCTCAAGCGAACCCGCCTGCAGAAGAATAGCACAGCTCCCACTATGAGTAATCACAGGAAAAAGTGACTGGCCATACGGCCGGAGCGGTATGGGAAAGTAAGCACGAAAAAGAGGCGATGCCCGGGGTTCGGTTATTTCCTTGTCCGAGAGTGTGTGCCGTCCGGCCCCCAAGTACTCAGTCGTGGCGTTGGGAAGGAAAAGCGTATAGGCTTAGGGTGCAGGACCAGGCTAAGCAGGCTGCACGCTTTGGACCTCCCGCGGGTGTTAAACTTTTAGCGAGGCGACATTCCAGCACCACGGGACTCCGAACAAGCAGATAGGGTGGACCTCAGACATGCCATGAGACAGTTGATATGCGAAAGTTAGCATAAATTGTAAACTAATGAGATGGAAGTAAGAGCACACTGGGTAGGATAGATTTTCCTCGGATCAGGTTAATTCATAGGAGGCAGGCAGGCTTTACAAGAAGGCAACGACCCGCTCCGGATGACAAGAGTAGCAGGACCCCTCCGGAGTTTAGCTGTTCCTAACGCTGCTCCTAGACTCTATGACACCCTAACAGAGAAAAAAGAGTCCTACCTCTGCGCTAAGGATAGAACTTACGGAGGTGCTCTATGTTCCAGGGATTGGATAGAGGTGCCCCACCTCCGTGGCTAGGCGGACGCACCCGGGGCGGGATACTTTTGTCACTCGGAAGGGACCCTCCCAGCAGGAGGAGAGTTGTTTGCCCCTTCACGAGAAAGTATACGCCAGAGCACCAGGTCACCCACCTCGAGCTGTCTAGTACGCACGAACCGCTGGTGATAGCGCCAGAGCATCTTGCGGTACCGTGCATTTTGAGCAGCTGTTTGCCACCTTCGCTCGTCGACAAGGTCGATGTTTCCATGCCGGAGCTGGTCCTTCGTGGCTTCATCGTATGCCTCGACACAGGGGGGGATCCCATGGTGATCTCTAGGGGAGGACGCCTTAGCCCCATACACCAGAAAGAAGGGTGTTTCCCCTGTCGCTCGGCTGTGGGACGTCCGGCTAGCCCACAATGCGCACTGAAGCTCGTCTAACTAATTGGCACCATGCTTCTTCAAGCAGTTGTAGGTGCGTGTCTTGAGTCCCCCGAGTATCTCAGCATTAGCCCTCTCGACTTGTCTGTTGCTCTCTGGGTGCGCAATGGATGCGTAGCAGAGTTGGATGCCGAGGTCTTCGCAATACTCTTGAGACACTGCACTTGGGAATTGGGTCCCTTTGTCGGTGATGATTCTGTTCGGGACATGAACCGGCAGAAGATTGACTTGATGAACTTGACTGTTGACTGCTTGTTGATTATCACTACAGGGGCTGCTTCTGACCACTAGGTAAACTTGTCTACAGCGACGTAGAGGTAACGGTACCCTCCGACGGATTTGGAGAAGGGTCACAGGATGTCCAGCCCCCACACAGTGAAGGGCCATGAGGGTGGGATCATCTGTAACATCTGCGCTGGTGTGTGGATCTGCTTGGCGTGGAACTGGCATGCCTTGCATCTCTTGACCAGCTCGACGACATCCTGAAGAGTTGTCTGCCAGTAGAAGCCATGCCGAAAGGCTTTACCGACCAGCGTGCGGGAAGATGCATGGTTCCCACACTCGCCTCCATGGATCTCTGCGAGCATGTCACAGCCCTCCTCCCGAGTTATGCACCGCTATATGACGCCATTGGCGCCACGCCGGTAGAGATCCTCCTCTATCTGCGTGTATCTCTTAGCCCCGAATGATCCGTTGAGCAGATGCATGTTCAACGGGAAGGATATTGTCTTTCATGTAGTCCTGGACCTCCGTGATCCATGGGTTGGGACCTACTTGAGCTTCTGGATCTTGAGCTTCGTGTTGCACGGAGTCCCCGGTGACGCTTACGATCCTTGGCGGGCTCCATGGTAGCAGGGCAGCCGAGAGCGCCA
Organism: Neostapfia colusana; assembly: GCA_030760725.1. Lineage (NCBI taxonomy): Eukaryota > Viridiplantae > Streptophyta > Magnoliopsida > Poales > Poaceae > Neostapfia > Neostapfia colusana. Next base: position 22,303,557 of record JASWHV010000019.1, on the reverse strand, counting down.
GCTTCGAGGTGCTGGTCTCGCCCCCCTTCGCCTGGTTCGGCAGGCCAGGCTGTAGGTCGCAACAACTTCCTTTCGAAGACTCCCTCAGGCACCGAAGACCAGGTGGAAGCCTTTGTTGACAGGTCGTTGGCGATTGTGTTGTTGGCGCAGGGGACATGGCACAGGTCCAAGACTTGAAAGTCTTTTTCCAGCTTCTGCACTTGGAGGAGGTAGGATGCAAGCTGAGGATCATTGCAGCAACATTTTACTTGACTTTCTTGATGATCAGTTGGGAATCACCTTTGACTACCAACTGCTGGACGCCGAGGGACAGCGCGGTCTTTAACCCAAAGATGAGAGCCTCATACTCCGCCATGTTGTTGGTTGGCTTGAATTCAAGCCACACCATGTACTTGAACTGTTCCCTAGTCGGGGTGAGGAGCAGTACTCTCGCTCCGGCACCTTGCTTGTGTGAGGAGCCATCAAAGAAGATTGTCCAGTGACGTCCGGTGAAGACTGGAGCTCTGGGCTTGGCCTCATCGATGTCTTGGCCCCCTGGGTGGCATGGTGGTGGTGTCCACTCAGCCACGAAGTCAGCCAGCGCCTGACCCTTCACCGCATGGCGCGGTAAGAAGTTGAGCTCGAACTCCGGCAGCTTGACAGCCCACTTTGCAACGTTCCCGGTTGCGTTGGGGCTGTGGAGCACGACTTTTAGTGGGTATAAAGTGATCACTGAAATCTTGTGAGCTTGGAAGTAGTGGCGCAGCTTCCTTGATGCAACGAGGACTGCATAGAGCAGCTTGTGCACATCCAGATATCTTGTATTAGCGTCGTGGAGGACCTCGCTGATGTAATAGACCGGACGTTGGACGGTCCGGACCCTCCCTGGGGGGTCCGGTGCGTCTTCTTGTATAGGTGCGGACTCGAGGGCCCCTGGCCCCCCGGGTCCGGGACTGCACTCCGGGAGCTGGGACCCGGATGCGCATTGGTTGTCAGGTCCGGCAGACCGGGACCTGACTAGCTCCTTGCCACCTGGCCCACTGCCAGGTTCGAGTCCTGGAACTCGGGACCTGCAGCATGAGCCTCGTCTAGGACTTAAGGTCGTTGTGGTTCCGGTCGCTCCGCGACTGGGACCATGCTCAGGACCTCCGCTGTGGCGGCGATGTAGAGGGGTAGAGGCTCGTCTTGTTCCAGAGCCACCATGATTGGCAGTGTTGTGAAGTACTTGTTCAGCTCCTGGAATGCCTCATCTACCTCCTCGATCCGGACCCAACCTTGAAGAACGGGAGAGTCCGCTCAGCCAGTCTAGAGATAAACCGACTGCCAAGAACCCCGTGAGCTTCTGCAAGTCCCTGATGCAGGCAGGTGGCCGCATCACTTCGATTGTCTTTATCTTCTATGGGTTAGCTTCAATTCCCCGCTGTGAGATCAGTAAACCGAGTAGCTTTCTGGCAGAGACCCCGAAGACACGCTTGTCGGGGTTCAACTTCATGTGTGTCGAATGAAACCAGTTGAAGACTAAGGCCAGGTTGTCGAGCAAAGATGCATGCGACTGAACCTTAACGACGATGTCATCGACGTACACCTCTACTAAGGTCCCGAATGAGGTTCCCAAATGTTTTATGCATGGCACGTACAAAAGTCGGAAGAGCATTCTTAGGACCATAAGGCATGGATACATAGCAAATAGGCCATCTACTGTTATGAAGGCAGTATGCTCTTCATCTTCTCTAGACATTGGTATTTGGTGGAAACCTGAGTAAGCATCTAGGAAGCACAGTAGATCGCAGTCGGATGTAGAAACCACTATTTGGTCTATGCGAGAGAGGAAAATGGTCCTTTGGGCATGCTTTATTGAGAGTGGTGTAGTCGATGCACATCCGAAGCTTCCCGCCTGCCCTGGAGACGACAATAGGGTTGGCCAACCATCGTGGATGGTGGACCTCTCGAATGAGCCAGCGTCAAGCAGCTTCTTAATTTCATCGCGGATGAAGTTGTGCCGCTCAACGGACTGTTTCCGAGGCTTCTATTGCACCGGCCTGACATTTGGGTAGATCTTCAGATGGTGCTCAATCACCTCCCTGGGGATCCCGGGCATCTGTGACGGTTGCCATGCAAACACTTCGACATTAGCCCAGAGAAAGGTGACCAGCGCGAGTTCCTATTTGTCACCCAGATTCCCCGTGATACGGGTGGTCCGGGCGGCGTCCGAGCCGATCTGGACGACTTTGAGGGGTACGTCCCCGTCGTTTGAGGGCTGCACACGGGGTGCAGATGTCGACCCTCACTGGTGCTCGCTTGGAGGCAGCTGGCTAGCTTCACCCTAGCCGATTCTCCAGCGCTAAGACGGCGACAGAGCGGTCTCCGCGGATCTTGAGGACGCCACTTGGTGTTGGTATCTTCAGGACCAGGTAGCTGTAGTGGGCTATGGCCATGAATCGGTAGAGGGCTGGCCTGCCGATGATGGTGTCAAAGGGGAGGCTGACCTCCGCAACGTTGAAGATGACGCTCTCCATGCGGTAGTTCTCAGGCGTCCCGAAAATCACCGAGAGATGCTACCGCACGGCCAGATAGGGTCCTGACCCACCCCCGAGAATGGACGCGAGGGGGTGAGCCTGGACATGGGGATCTGCAGCTTCAGGAAAGCTACAAGGCTGATGATACTGAGGGATGCCCCACCATCGATTAGCACGTGGTGGAGCTTCACGTTGGAGATTGTGGTGGCGATGAGGAGTGGAAGTTGCCCGGTACCAGCTATGTTCTTGGGGCAGTCAGAGGCATCAAACCTGATCGGCGTCTCCATCCACTTATGGTGGGGCGCCGGCCCGGGGGCAGGATCAGCCGCTGCCACCATCCGTCGCAGGGTATTGACGGCACACCGGGACGTGATGTCCCAGGAACCCCCTTACATCACGTGGAGTGTCTTGCGACGCTCGTTGTCAACGCTGGAGTCGAGGTCCGAGTGGCAGTAGACGGCCTTCCAAGCCCGCTTGGCGTCCTGATACTCCATTTCCTGCTCCATGCTGGCCTCATGGTCGGTCTTCTGCTTGCCCTCTCACTGGCGGGAGGGCGTGCAGTCTTGGCGTTGCCGTTGCTGCTCGTGAAAGCGCTCGGTGAGCTTCTTGATCTCCCGGCAGTCGCTAGCGTCGTGGCGGCTGGAGTTGTGCACCGAGCACCACTGGCCGTCGTCGCCGACGAACGGTGGTCACATACGCTTGTCCGTGCACGGGCCACGGCCCCCACCGGCCGCTGCAGTGGCGACGGCGGGCGTCCCGGCTAGAGGCTTGTCCTTGCCTCCAGCCTTCTTCTTTCTGCTGCCAGGGCAGCAGCTTCACCAGCACTCCCCACCCCGAAGGCGGGTCGCGAGTGCCAGTCTCGGCCTTCCGCCGCCCTGGCGCACTTGTCCACCAGGTTGAAGAGCTCGGAGATGTCTTGCACGTCATGCGTGGCTAACTTCTCGAGCATCTTCTTGTCTCTGATGCCCTGTCAGAATGTGACGACGACAGAAGCATTGAAGATGCGGGGGATGGTGCTCCGCACTTGGTAGAACTGCAGCGACCCCCCCCTCGCGTTGTTGCACGGCGTGGAGGTCGAGCTCACTGCCGAGGCATGTGTAGGAACTCCCAAAGTTGGCTGTGAACCGCCAGCACAACTCTTCCCAGGAGGATATGGAGCCTGGGGGAAGGTTCATGAGCCATGACCGGGCAGTGCCAGTCAGGGTCATCGGAAAGTAGTTGGCCATGACGGCCTCATTCCCTCTTAGAGCTAGGATGGAGGTGGAGTAGATCTGCAGGAACTCGGCGGGGTTGACAGTTCTGTCATACTTCTCTGGCAAGTGGGGCCGGAACTTGTGTGGTCAGACCACCATGCGAAGATGTGGGGCGAGTGCCATGCAGCCCCCGCCTGCTACTGGAGAAGCAGGGGTCTGCACAGCGCGTCTCGCTGGTACGGCACTCGGGGTGCCATACTCTGCCCTCGAGGTTGCGGCGTCTCTCACGCCGTCGCTCGATGGTGACACAGCCATCTTCACTCACGCGGTGGCAGTCCAGCTTGACCCTGAGGTCGGCTGTAGCCTGCCTGGCCGTGGTCCCCGTGCGCAACATAGCCGTCTCGCGGGCCACCGTCGGCGTATGCGACTGCGCATGCAACGGCTCGGCCCACTGCCTTCTATAGGCGGGCGTGTTTATGGCGGCAGAAACGAGGTGGTCGACATCGTTGAGCCACTGCTCCGCCGCCTCTTGGGGAGCATCTTCGCCCGGAGGTTTGTGGAGAAGAGCTTGTGCTGCGTCTAGCACGCTCTCCGGGCTTGCAACTGGCGACGTGGTTGCTGCAGTGCCGGAAGATGGCCGCCGTGTGGTGGCAGCAGTGGATGCCTCGGGAGCGGCAACTGTCTTGTCGCCTGCTCGGCCAGATCTATCCGCTCTGGAGCGGGAAGTGGCGTACTCCTCCCTCCCCTGGAGACGACGGCGAGTGGGGCGAGAGGAGCCAGCTATGGTCTGGATGTTCACCATGGCGGCGACGCTCGGTCGTCTAGAGAGCGTGAAAGCCCCCTACCTGATGCGCCAAATGTCGAAGTGTAAACTGCGACACTTCCCCCGGTACCACTACTGGAGCAGTCCGCAGAGGTTCATTGTTTGGAAGGGCTAACGTCCCTAGATTGATCAAACTTGAAGAACACCAGGCTTTACGTGGTTCGGGCCGCCGGAGCGTAAAACCCTACATCCACGGGAGTGTGTGTGTTGTATTGCTTGAGCTTGCACATGTGTTGAGTCTAAGGGTCGATTGGGATCGAATCCTCTCTCTAGGAGGCTGCTCGGTCCGTTTATGTCTCAAGGTCGGGCAGTTACACTGTGGCCCCGCGGCTGTCCGTACCCTGTACACGATCTAGGATATTTTACAGCTACTTGTAGTGCTCGCTGTCGGAGGAGTTAAGGAGCACCGCCTGACACGCTGGGTGCCTCAGATCGAGTAGCGGTTGATGGCGGGAGAAGGCTCTGTCTTGTCGTCACGTCCTACTTAGTCAGTTGCGCAGCACTGTGCCGTTGTCACGCCGTACCGCCCTGTCCTGTGACTGCCAGGTGTGGGCGGAGGCGTGCACCGCGCACCATGCTTTTGGGGAACGCGTGAGTCTTGAATGCACGACTGGACTGTGCACATCTTCCTTGACTCCTGATGCCCACGACCCACGGCAGATCGTGGGACACGTGGCAGCTCCGGAGCCCTCCTCAGCGGGGAGGTCAGGCCCGGAGTTCGGGAACACGTGGCAGCACCAGACCTCGCCTCAGCCAGGAGGCCAGGTCTGGGGCCGAGAACACGTGGCAGCTCCGGAGTCCTCCTCAGCGGGGAGGTAAGGCCCGGAGCCTGGGGACACGTGGCAGCGCCAGACCTCGCCTCAGCGGAGAGGCTAGGTCCGAGGTCAACGACACGTGGCAGCTCCGGAGCCCTCCTCAGCGGGGAGGTCAGGCCCAGATTCGGAGGACACGTGGCAGCGCTGAACCTCGCCTCAAGGGGGGAGGGGGCTAGGTCCGGGGCCAAAGACACGTGGCAGCTCCGGAGCCCTCCTCAGCGGGGAGGTCAGGCCAGAAGCCAGAGGACACGTGGCAGCGCCAGACCTCGCCTCAGCGGGGAGGCTAGGTCCGGGGCCAAGGACACGTGGCAGCTCCAGAGCCCTCCTCAGCAGGGAGGTCAGGACCACAGCCCGGGGACACATGGCAGCGCCAGACCTCGCCTCAGCAGGGAGGCTAGGTCCAAGGCCAAATACACATGGCAGCTCCGGAGCCCTCTTCAGCGGGGAGGTCAGGCCCGGAGCCCGGGAACACGTGGCAGCGCCGGACCTCGCCTCAACGGGGAGGCTAAGTTCAGTGCCAAGGATATGTGGCAGCTCCGGAGCCCTCCTCAGCGGGGAGGTCAGGCCCAGAGCAGGAGGACACGTCGCAGCGCCAGACCTCGCCTCAGCGGGGGGCTAGGTCCCGGGCCAAGGACACATGGTGGTGCCAGAGCCCGTCTCAGCAGGGAGGTGGGGTCTGGAGCCTCTTCAAGCCTCCACGTGGGGGTACCTGGTCTGCAGGGTATCGACAGTACGAGATGATGTGTTCGTCTCAGAGCTGATGTGTTCACCTCATGGTCATGCAGAGTGATGTGTTCATCTGGGGGTGTAGTTGTCCATCCCAAAAGTGTGTGTAGGGTGGAAATGTGTCTCCATCCTAATTAGTGTGAGTGTGATCTAGGAAAAATGAGATTAGGGTGGTGATTGTTAATAGTAATCTTCTTTTCTAGATTAGGATAGAGTTAGAGATAGAACCCAAGTCTATCTCAAGTTAGAGTAGGAGTCTAGATATATTATTAGATTAGGACTCTTGTAATTTGGGGCTATATATAGCTACCATATATAAGAAGAAATAAAAAGGGGAAAATCACAGTTTAATTACCCACGGATTTCTAACACCTTCATACAAGAGCTAACTATTTAGTGCTTAGTTTTTTGATATTTTTTTTCCAAACAAGGCATGAGAGCTGGCTGTCATTTTGTTAAGTAGAAGAGAAGAACAAATGGGGACACAGTATAGGTGCCAAGCAAAAAAAGGCCAAGTGGGTGTCTACTAAAGCAATCAACCATGGCACACGATCGTCATGAATACATAAGGTCAGACATACATCCTCATATTTCATGGGAAGTAAACCATAAAGTATGGTATCTTTGAAGTGCAATCTGCGGAAGCTGCCATTAATGAGTTGGAAAAGAAATTAACATAGTACATTCAAAGGACAAGCTTTTGTATACGTCCAAAATACAAAGAGACTAAGAACCAAACAAAAAAGTTAGTGCAACCGGTACAAGCGGCTATCGGGTCATATTACTGGAAAATACAATAAACATAGTACATGGAAAGGAAAAGTTTTTGTATACGTTCAAAATACACACAGAACCAAACAAAAAATGGATGATGTAAATCACAGCAATTGCAAATTACCTGTACAGGAAGTGAAATTCCTAATGTTGTTTGGATGTCAAGTACTATATTGGGATTGCCATCCATTGCATCTCGAGCTCCATGGTGATGGCACCACTATCACTCTCCAGGATTTCAACTATTGAAAATATCATCTGTTAATAATCAACAAACAAAAATGATGATCCTATCCTGCTGTCAAAAGGTGAAATACAGACTACAAAGGCCCTGACTGACAAGCAGAACGAGAAGTCCATATGATGGCATTAGTGGATCAAAGAAAAAGAGTTATGCTACAAGTTTCACAAACATAATTCTTATGGTAATAAAGCAAGGCGTGGAGACCCAACACCTTACCGCCTAGGCGCTTAAGGTGATGCAAACACAACAAGAGATGAAAAAAAAAGTTCTCATGCCTACAACACACAGGCGCGTGTGTGCGCACACACAAACACACATACATCCTTCCTCATGTGCCCTAACCTGCTGATTCTCTCCTGTGCGTCCGAGTTAACAAAGAATCCTCATATTTTAATCCAACATCACAAGATTGTAAGGGTACAAAATGGAAAATCACCAACAAAATAATAAATGAATTCATCTATAAACATGAGCCTGGAAGTGATAGGCTTGGCAAGCTAGCATCAAAACCAGCCATTATTATGAATATGAAACCCAGTTTGGGTTCCATATCTAGCCTACCTCAATATGCTTGAGACAAAGGCTTTGTAAAAGAAGATCTATAAACATGAGCATGGAAGCATGCACTTATTTATTTTCACTACCCTTTTAAACTAAAGTTTATGAAAATGAAAACATGTCCCTGGAGTGCATGAATTGTGTGATGCTCAGTACTCTTGCTACGAATACCAATGCTGGAGGACGGAAGGCACCAATCATCTCCATGGTCTTACTCCTTGACAGCAACATATCTAGTCAATGGAGCAAGCTATGCCGATGAGAAAGCATTGGAGTATTGTGGAGTTAAATGCACTGGGCTCAAAGGCGCTCAAGCTGAAGCGAAATTAAAACGCCTCTGAAGTACTATATGCGTGCAGCGCTCGAGTATGAGTCTGTTTATGCATGCAATGGTAAAACAGTTCATCCTGACCCCTCAACGCTCAAAACATCAACTAATACTCCACTCCGGTTCCAAGACTTCAACGGCATCTAATACGGGGACCAGAGAGAGTAATAACACATGGAAAACCAAACAGACCACAAAACAACACATAAGATAATAGACGGTTGTTTTGCTCATCTACTATTGGAGCCCCTGCTGATCCAGATGAGGTTAAAATAAGTGGCAAAGCACATAGATTGCTGATAAGATAGTATATATAACAAGCACTACCATTCTAACAAGGTATCAAAAAGGAAGTCCATTAATCGAACAAACTCAGGGAAACAGCCAGATTTCTGTAAAGGGGCCACCTGTAAACTGAGGAGCGACAGTACCAAGTGTCAGCTTTGAGAAATGGAGGGAGGCCAAGATGAATGACATGTATTGCTCAAAAATAGGCTCCACTGGAGTTTTAATCAGCTCTGATGCAGCCTACAATAAACGCGTTTGTCTCTAAGTATGGGAATTCAGTATCAACATCCAGGGAATAGAATACTAAGATGTTCCTGGAGATGTTACTACCTCATTGACATATGGCCGAATTTTTACCAATTCATGATTCAACCATTTAAGCTGTAAAATTAATACAAATATATCAGTACAAGCAATATTGGATGACACGATGATTGGTGATCGGCATAGGCAAAAAAGTCGACTTTTGCTTCTGTGTGAATGAAACCCATGATGGATAGAACTCAGGAGGAATGAGATTTCTCAAATCCTGCACAGTCAACTTCGAGAAAGATGAAACACAGTACCAGCCTGCAGAAGAAGATTAATTCAAGCATGAGAAATAAATGATGCAACCCTTCCCCAGATCCCCAAAATGTGTGGGAGCCTTCAGCACTGGGTACGCTATCTTTTAAGAAATAGATGATGCGTCCCAAAATATAAACAGAAAAAATATGAATGCGCCACTATTCCCTAGATTAGCATTTTTTTCAGAAGATCTCTCTCTCTCTCTCTGAAGAGATGACCGTTATTCTAGGATCCCAATAAACCTACAACAGTGGTATATATTAATCAGGTAGAAGTAATAGGCAAAGATCGCCAGATGATAATTAATAAACAGAAAATTAATTACATGACAGAGAAGTTAACCTATAGACTATAGTCGCTTGTACTTGCCCTGATGCTTGTCCACATAGCAGGGATAGAATGGAAATTATGACTAGTTCTTAATATTTGTGCATGAAGCCTTAGCAATATCAGAACTGTTAGACTATGTAATTGTGTGTGACGCACAGGGGTATATTAGTCATTAGTGAGGGATTAGGGTTAGGGGTAGTTCAGTCTTTTTTCCCTCACTTAATCCCTCTATATAATCATCTCTGTACCCTCATTCTGATTATCATCTAATACAGCAATATTAACCCTCTAATATGGAAGAATTAATTAGGATTAGGTATTAACCCTAACCCTAATGGCCCAGCCGCCGCTGCCCAAGCCGCCGGTGCGCCGCCCGCCGGAGCCGCCACCGCCCTCGCCGGCGCGCCACCCGCCGGGGCCGCCTCCGCCGCTGATGCGCCACCTGCCCACGCAGCCGTGCCGCCCGCTGGGGCCGCCAACGCCGCCACTGGCGCGCCTTCCGCCCGCGCAGCCGCGCCGCTCGCTGGGGCCGCCGCCGCCGTCACTGGCGTGCCTCTCGCCCGCGTCACGGCACCCTGGGCCGCAGCCGTATCCACGCCACCGCCCGATTTCGGGCAGAGCCGGCGCGCGCCCGGGCCGCCCGGATTCGGCCTGGATTGGCATGCGCCTCGGGGTGCCACCGCCATCCCTTGGAGGACTGGCGTGGCTGGCACTGCCTCCTGGCCCGCCGCCACCACCTCTGGAGCTCCCAAAACTGCCGCCCCCTGGTCTGCAGCCGCCACCGCCGGAGGGGCTGGCGCGCCTACCTTTGTTCCTAGATCTCCCGCCCCTCCTTTGACTCCGAGGACCGGTCCGGCCGCCAGCGGACCTCTTGTAGGTACCACCGACAAACCCACCACCACTGTTGTCTTCATGGCAGGTACCTACGGTCCATGCGACTCCATCGACGGGAGCACCACGACTACTGTCCCGCCGATTCTGTTTCCAGTCGCTGGTGGTGCTGCTGATAATGCAGCTGTAGGATCGAAGAGCACGTGAAAAGCTACCAGAGGTGGGGGGTGAATGGTAGATTAAAACTTTTCGCAGCGGAAACAACAAAAACCCCTCAGCAAAAAATCAATCGGTTAAATAAACCATGTGTGCAAGTGTTTTCAAACGTGTTCAACCATGACAAATCAAGTAGAGAGGTAGAGAATCAAGTCACGGATCTAATGCAACAAGAATCACTTGAAAACACGAAGTAAAACTTGAGATACGATCAAAACATTAAACGAAGATCAATCTGTTCTACCCGATATAAAACAGATCTGCAACGCTGCAAAGAAACTCGTGTATCTCAAAAACTACAGATCCGAAGCTCGTGAAAATTTCAAATATGATAGATAATTGAGTTGTGAAGACAACCCAAAAAGAATCACATCAACCGGATCGGTAAAACTCGAGTTATGAACGAAACACCAAAGCAACGTCGGTCTGTCCAGAAACTCGGCGAGAAAGACTTGACGAAAAACAAGTCGGACGAACAAGGCACAAAAGCTCCTCGAAACTATGAACTTTATTCAATAGAAACACAAGAGGAACAGCCCAAAGTTCTCTACCCACGAGAGCTCTGGCCTCCCTTGCTTTTATAGCCAGCCCTCAGGCTAATTAATCTAATCTAGGACTCCTACTCCTAATTGGACTCGTATCCTAACTTACCGTAACTGCTCAGGACTCTCCTATTCGCAGATAGAAGCAATTGTGGGACTTCCAAACACCTTAGGAACGTCCTAAACATTCCTAAAACAACTCAATTTCGTGCCTAGCACGAAATCCTATCATAACCAACTCAAATCGTCCATATTTGAGCCATATCCGACTCAGCCTCAGCCTGAGTATGCAATCTAGCCGGTTGGACCTTTCCGACCAATTCTTTACGTCCACTTCTCTTCATCACGCCTTGGAACAATGTTGCCACGTCCATGCACTCCTTGCAAACGTGCAAACACCTTCCAACGACGTACACGCAACCTTCATATGCACTGCCCTTGATCCAAACATGCTGCGCGACCTCCAGATCAACTCAACCACAGCTCCTCCCGAACTTGGTTGTTGGAACCTCATCTCCTCCCTGAGACTAGTCAAAGGATCCCATCACCAGCCATGTCTTGAACTCAAGCAACACCTTCACATGAATAAACAACCAATTCTTCCGAGCACAAGTCCTCGACTTGACTCACGTTAGTTCGAAAACCACAACACCTTACATGAGCACGTCACATAAGCATGTTGCAAACCATATCAAATGATAACAGCCATAACCACCAAAACACACCAAAAACTTAGCAAATTAATACTAAGCAAACCTTCCCATAAAGCAAGTTTGAAACATTGCGAGTTAAAAGCAAAAACAAGACGCTGCAGTTCTACGAGTAGAACTTCACGGGAGCTCCCTAAAAACAAGCTCCGGACCTCCTAGAAGCTCTCCGGACCTTGCAGGAGCTCTCCGGACCTTGCGTCGGACCTTGCCAACACTTGGCGGACCTAACAAAGAACTTGTCGGACCTTGCCACAGAAGAATGTTTTGGCAATATTCAAAACTTTGAATGTTAATGCTAACTTTTATCCAAACTTTTATCCGAAGGATTGAACACGTGTCGGACCTACTGTGTCAAGATGTAAAAGTTGTCCCGGTTCAGCTGTCATGGTCATTGTGAGAGGAGCATGTGAACCTGCAACAAACTTAGCATGTCTACAAGAAGAGCACACAATATCATTGTCCTTTTTAAGCTTCGGCAGCCCACGTATGCGATCGAGAGCACTAACACGAGTGAGATAATCAAAGCCTATGTGACCAAGTCTACGATGCCAAAAATATAGATCCTTTGTATCATTAGCAACTAGACACCGATGCTTAGAAGTTGACAAATCAAAATCAGCTTTAAAAACTCTTCCAAACCTAGACATGTTAAACAAAAGCTCACCTTTTGAATCTACAACCTTGCAGCAATTTTTAGCAAAGCTAACCTCTAGATTTTCATCTAGCAATTGTGAAACCGAAAGCAAGTTGTATTTCAAATTTTTAACAAGTGCCACATCTTTCAAAGTGTAGAGATTGTTTACTCTAACCGAACCTTTAGCAATTATGGGAGTAGAAGAGTTATCGGCGAAAGTAACATTTTCTACACGTGACACAAAAGAGAGAGAGGAGAACCATTCTTTGTTACCGGTCATGTGGCGTGAGCAACCTGAATCCACAATCCAAATGTTCTCCTTCCTCAAACGTGAAACCTACACAGCAGCACAATACGTCGATGACTCAATACTGGGGTTAGTTAAAAGACTTTTAGGAATCCAGTACTGAGTCACACGACGTCTAGCAGGAATAACACGCGAAAGCTGAGAAGGTACAGCAGGTTTATGAGCCAAACATCGAAAATTTTTGTTCCCAACTACTGACTTAGAAGATGTGTTATATGTAGCACAAAAAACAGTAGGTCCGGGAGCAAGTTTTTGACTCATTACAGCAGGTTGCAAGCTCCGAACATTCGGTCTAGCAGATTTTGCTTTGTTGTTATGTGATCTAGCAAGTATTCTTTGTTTCTTATTGTGTTTAGCTAGTCTATAACAAAAATCCATGACATGACCATCTCTACCACAGTAGGTACAATGAAAAATAACCTTATTATCATGTCTAGATGAGCAAGCAACACGTTTATTAGAACCCGAATGGGACAGTACTCCTGCAGATTTGAAAATCACCTCTTTTTGTCTAGGAGCTGTTTGAATGAAACCGCTTCCTAATGACTTTACAACTTTAGGTGGGTGTGCCTTAGCATGAGCATGAGAATTAAAACCTAAACCAGTTTTATCATTACAAGACTTGGAAGAATTCAGCAGCAAGTTTAGGTTCTTATTTGCATTAGAAAACCGATCTAGTGTCCTATGCATGTCATGAAGTTTATTGGACAGATTAAAGCAGTTTTCACATGAAGTTTTTCGTTTTAGTTTGCAATTTGAACAATATTTAACTTCATGCACACGTAAAGCATTGTTCAAAATAGAAATCTCATTCATAGCATCATTTAGTTTCTTATTCAGATCATCACACGAAGAACAATGCAAATCAATTGTAGAACAACAAGCATCTTTCAAATTTTTATCATTAAGTGCAGCAAGCTCTTTGTTCTTTTCAATTTCAAGTTCAAGTTTATCAAGTGTAGATGCGTGTGCACTTCTTAAAGAGGATAATTGCTCATAAATCAAATCACATGAGGAACAAGAATCATCACTAGGAATCAAAGTTTTTAAACGATTAATTTCAGATTCTAGTGATTTAATTTTAACAGCATTGTTCCTATGTTTTTTATCCTTTTTCTTTAATATAACAGTGGCACGAGAAATAGCATCACACATTTCTTCGCAAGTGGGACATACCTCTTCATCGTCGCTGTTGTGTTCTGCCTCCTCGGAGCTTGAACTTGACTTGCTCGCCATGCAGCACATATTTGCCATAGCTTCTTTATCTTCATCACTACCGGTGTCCATCACTTGAGCCGAAATCTTGAAGTGCAGAGATCATACTATGCACTATGTTGCGCATTGATAAATCTTTCTTCTTCTTATTCTTTGCAAACGATTTCTTCGGCCTTGTTTCCTTTTCTTCACGTGAAGTCGGACCTGAAAGGTTAGGGCACTCCGTACGCAAATGTCCTGTCTTACCACATTCAAAACATCGTTGAGGTCCGGAGCTTCCTCTTCTTCTAGTTCTCACATTTTGCAATGCTTTTGAGAACCGAGTAGAGATGAGTGCAAGCTCCTCCTCTAGAAACTCTTCAATCTGTTCAAGGGTTAGAGAGGACAGCAAAGAGAGTGCACCACTAGATGATGATTGACTAGAACTAGACATGTCACGTTGCGAAACAAATGCAATAGACCTGTTGGGGTTTTTACGTGAGATGATGTCAATTTCATGAGTTTTCAATTTAGAATAAAGCATGTCTAAAGTAAGAGAACTCATGACAGTAGATTCACGAATACATGTAACTTTCATCTCCCAAATTGACATATCTAATGCTCCTAACAATTGTCTAGCATTTTCAGCATCTGAAAAGTTAACTTTGACACTACGCAAGTTGCTGAGAATTTTATTAAAGCGAGCAAAAAGGTCGTCAATTGACTCACCAGGTTGCATCTCAAAACGCATGTATTCTTTCTTGAACATATCTTGCCTTACCTCCTTGATCGTATTGGATCCTTCATGGTAGTCACAAAGAGCTTTCCAAATATCATATGCAGATCGGAGGTGTGCAACACGGTCAAAGTCGCTTTGAGTCAATACTTGGATGATCAAGTTGCGAGCCTTGTTGTTGTTGTAAATATCTCTCATGTTCGCAGCCGTTCCGGTAGACCTTTTCCCATATGGTGAAGCCTTGCGCCTGTATGTAGGCCTCCATCCGCGCCTTCCAAACCTGAAAACCGATGCCATTGAACACACAAGGTTTTGCGGAGTACTTCTCCATGATGGTTAGTCAAAACACGTGCAAATCACAAAGATTAGAGCACCTTGGCTCTGATACCAATTGTAGGATCGAAGAGCACATGAAAAGCTACCAGAGGGGGGGTGAATGGTAGATTAAAACTTTTCGCAGCGGAAACAACAAAAACCCCTCAGCAAAAAATCAATCGGTTAAAGAAACCGTGTGTGCAAGTGCTTTTAAACGTGTTCAACCATGACAAATCAAGTAGAGAAGTAGAGAATCAAGTCACGGATCTAATGCAACAAGAATCACTTGAAAACACGAAGTAAAACTTGAGATACAATCAAAACATTAAACGAAGATCAATCTGTTCTACCCGATATAAAACAGATCTGCAATGCTGCAAAGAAACTCGTGTATCTCAAAAACTACAGATCCGAAGCTCGTTAAAATTTCACAGATGATAGATAATTGAGTTTTGAAGACAACCCAAAAAGAATCACATCAATCAGATCTGTAAAACTCGAGTTATGTACGAAACACCGAAGCAACGTCGGTCTGTCCAGAAACTCGGCGAGAAAGACTTGACGAAAAACAAGTCGGACGAACAAGGCACAAAAGCTCCTCGAAACTATGAACTTTATTCAATAGAAACACAAGAGGAACAGCCCAAAGTTATCTACCCACGAGAGCTCTGACCTCCCTTGCTTTTATAGCCAGCCCTCAGGCTAATCAATCTAATCTAGGACTCCTACTCCTAATTGGACTCGTATCCTAACTTACCGTAACTGCTCAGGACTCTCCTATTCGCAGATAGAAGCAATTGTGAGACTTCCAAACACCTTAGGAACGTCCTAAACATTCCTAAAATAACTCAACTTCGTGCCTAGCACGAAATCCTATCATAAACAACTCAAATCTTCCATATTTGAGCCATATCCGACTCAGCCTCAGCCTGAGTACGCAATCCAGCCGGTTGGACCTTTCCGACCAATTCTTTACGTCCACTTCTCTTCATCACGCCTTGGAACAATGTTGCCACGTGCATGCACTCCTTGCACACGTGCAAACACCTTCCAACGACGTACACGCAACCTTCATATGCACTGCCCTTGATCCAAACATGCTGCGCGACCTCCCGATCAACTCAACCACAGCTCCTCCCGAACTTGGTTGTTGGAACTTCATCTCCTCCCTGAGACTAGTCCAAGGATCCCGTCACCAGCCATGTCTTGAACTCAAGCAACACCTGCACATGAATAAACAACCAATTCTTCCGAGCACAAGTCCTCGACTTGACTCACGTTAGTTCGAAAACCACAACACCTTACATGAGCACGTCACATAAGCATGTTGCAAACCATATCAAATGATAACAGCCATAGCCACCAAAACACACCAAAAACTTAGCAAATTAATACTATGCAAACCTTCCCATAAAGCAAGTTTGAAATATTGCGAGTTAAAAGCAAAAACGAGATGCTGCAGTTCTATGAGTTGAACTTCACGGGAGCTCCCTAAAAACAAGCTCCGGACCTCACAGAAGCTCTCCGGACCTTGCGTCGGACCTTGCCAACACTTGGCGGACCTAACAAAGAACTTGTCGGACCATGCCACAGAAGAATGTTTTGGCAATATTCAAAACTTTGAATGTTAATGCTAACTTTTATCCTAATTGCCAATGTATTCAGCACACATAGGTCTCACAGCAGCTTCTTCTTCCTACGGCACCGACACTGAAGACACCTCCAACATCGCCGCAGCACTGGCTGCCTCTCGCGAGTGCGAGCGGGCACTCGCTCTCGCCCTAGAGCAGGAGCGTGCCTCCGTGGCAGCTCTATCCCACCAGCTCGAGGAGAGTGCTCACCGACCGATGAGTGCTGCCCATGAGCCTCCCTCGGATGCTGGTACGTACTCGGCTTCACTTGTGGCCGCTCTTTATGCGCAACCCACTGGGATTCAGAAAATCCGGACGCTAGTGCCAGTTGTTCTCAGCTCTGAGTCGACTTCATATGCCCGGTGGCGTGATCTGTTGGTCCTCACGCTGAGGCATTACTGTCTTGACGACCACATCCTCCAGGATGATTCTTCAGCACTGGTGTCCTGGATCAGCATGGACAACCTGGTCCTATCCTGGATCCTTGGCTCCTTGACGGAGTGGCTCCTTGACGGAGGAGCTACAGGACATAGCCAGGCAGCGCGGTGGCGGGGCTGCTTGACAAGCCTGGCCGGTCTTTGAGCAGCGGTTTTTAGGGAACCCCGCGACTCGATCCCTCTACATCAGCACTCGGTTCCAGAACACCGTCCAGGGTGACCGTTCTGTCTCCACCTACTGCCAGGAGATGAAGGGCATGGCGGATGCCCTACGTGACCTTGGTGAGCCGGTCACCGATAGCGCCCTTGTTCTTCGAGTCCTTCCGGGCCTGACTGAGCGCTATTGTCACCTACGGACGTGGCTACTGCAACTGGAGCTACTCCCTAACTTCGAGAAGGTATGGTATGATCTTGAACTTTAGAAGATCACTGCAGGAGGCTCTACTGGCTCCGGATCTGCCACAGCCTTTTATGGCTCTGGGCAGTCCCCTTGTCCACACTTACCAGCTGCTGGTGGACTGCCGTCACGACCACCTTCCACTCCAGGCACTCCTGCCAGTACTGGAGGTGGAAACCTTCGCCGCCGAGGCAAGAACAGCGGCCGTGGTGGAGGTAGCAGTGCAGGCGGCACTCCTACACCCACAGCTCCGACTACTGGTGGTAGCGGTGGTACCGGCCGGGGAGGCGCACCCTGGCCCACACCCTACAACCCCTGGACTAGCTAGATCGACATGTGGCCTGGGCCATCTCCGGGTTCTCAGCCTCCACGACCACCACGTCCCCAGCCGGCGTTCGTGGTCACCCCGGGCTACAGTGGACCAGCCTACAGTGCTGGTGGGCCGCCGACTCAGGCCTATGGTCGGCCTGGCTACTCTTTTGGCGGACAGTCAGCCTCGACCTACGGAGGTCCCGACTATCATGTTGGGTACTCGGAGCCGTCAGCTCCTCTCCAGGAGCCACCCTCGACGTGGGATCGACAGTCGTTGGCTTCTTCCTTCAGCACCATGCACCTTACTCTACCAGGTGCTGGCTGGGTAGTCGACTCCGGAGCGTCAGACCATACCACCCCTAATGCTGGTATACTCTCTTCCACCCACCCTACCAATCCCTCTTTTTCCTTCATCTATCATTGTTGGGAATGGGTCTGTTCTTCCGGTCACCTCAGTAGGTGATTCCGACCTCCCGGGTTCTTTCTAGCTTAAAAACATTCTTGCCACTCCGGACATCATTCAAAACTTGCTTTCTGTTCGTCGTTTTACCACTGACAACAATGTTTCCATTGAGTTTGATCCTTTTGGTTTGTCTGTGAAGGACCTTTCTACTCGGCGACCTCTTTTTCGATGTGATAGCTCAGGCCCCTATACACACTTCGGCTTCCTACTTCCGCTGCATCACCACCTTTCGCTTTGACTACGACAGCTTCATCCACCATTTGGCATCGCCGGCTTGGCCACCCTGGTGCATATGCTATGTTGAAGTTGTCCAGTAGTTCTGTTATCTCGTGTTCTAGGGGCACACATGACTCCCAATGTTATGTTTGTCAGCTTGGTCGCCATGTTCGGCTTCCTTTTCCCACTTCTGTGACTCATGTTGAGCACCCATTCGATCTTATACATTGTGATTTGTGGACATCTCCCATTTCCAGCATATCGGGCTTTAATTATCATTTGGTGATAATTGATGATTTTTCTCACTTTTCCTGGACTTTTCCATTATGATTGAAGTCTGAGACTTTCGTTACTCTTTCTCACTTCTTTGTTTGGATTTCTACTCAGTTTGGTCGGACCATACGAGCTTTCCAATGCGATAACAGACGCGAGTTTGATAACTCTGTGTTTTGTAATTTTCTCTCCGCACATGGAGTACAGCTACGCATGTCTTGTCCGTATACCTCTCCTCAAAATGGCAAGGCAGAGCGCATCATTCGCACCACCAATGATGTCATGCGCTCCCTGATGTTGTAGGCATCTATTCCAGTCCGATATTGGGTGGAGGCTCTCCATACTGCTGACGTGGCCCCACGGCCTCGTCGAGCCAGGATCACGCTGAGGGGTGCTGCGTTGCACAACACAGGATAACACACATCAAAGATACAAAGCGGAAGCAAAGTTTATTACATAAACAGGTTTATGAACATTTGTACAACAAAATACGTTCCGTCTACACTCACGGGCGTAGACTACGCATCGAGTTCACGTTCAGCCCGTGAACGTGTCCCCGCTAGCACACACGCACACTAACACGGCGGCGTGCACGACTCCCATTCGACAGGATTTCCCTCTTGGGGTTCCGTCTCCTCCTCGGGAGTCCCTTCCTCATGAACCCCTGCAATAGCTTCAAACACGAGCAGTGAGCACGATGGCTCAGCAAGACTGACCCGTCTCTCCTATACATGAAACTTCTACATGAAGGATTTAGGGTACATGAGGTAAATAATTTACAAAGGACTCGCCTAATTATTTGAACCTTACTTTCAAGTTTTAGCAGCAGGTTGTGGAAAACAATACGCTAAGGCACATGAGAGAGCTGCAACCAAACAAGAAACGCATTTCTCTCATGTACTTTGACCAAAGTTGAAAATAACTTTAATTAGCTCTAAACTACAACAAGACATTAACAAGCAAGGTATAACTTTCAAATCAGCAAACTTTTAACATGTATCTAGCCTGTTCTTTCTACGTCACGATACAGTGAACAAGTGGTGCTCACTGACCACGAGGGATGGCAATTATAATCGATTTACACCTACAGGGTTACCCGAATAACCCGTCACGTATGCCCGTACTCGATGTGGCCTACAACAACCATCACGAACGTCGTACGCAACCACCTTTCACCTGTCAGTGAAAGTGCATCTAGAGTATCTCTTGTGGGTTTTGGAGAATTGATGACAAGCATATGAGATCCTAATGAAATGGTTGCAGGACAAACAAAGTGAACTAGCTCGGTGCACACAAAAAGGTGAAAAATAGAGTGGTGCCCGAAAAGGAAGACTTTAGTGGAATTTAGAAGAGCAAAGTAGATTTAAATGTATAGGGTGTGTGTGAGAGACACATCCCAAGAGATCATGACTTTGCGTAAAGGAAAGGGGTTTAAAAATCAACTAAAATCCACTGGACACCGGACTAGTCCGTTCACTGACCGGACTAGTCCGGTCGGCTTACTGGAATGCAACCGGACAAGTCCGGTTTTAGACCGGACTAGTCCACTCATGTTTCTGTTGTCCTCTTTAGAGGACTGCGGACTAGTCCATGCATGCGACAGGACTAGTCCGCTGAACTTTCTGGAACCCCACTTCACATAGCACCGGACAAGTCCGGTTTTAGACCGTACTAATCCGCTTTGCCCACTGGAAGTAGACCGGACAAGTCCGATCATATACCGGACTAGATCGGTATTAGGTTTTACAACGATAACTTTTTGGAAACCATATAAATTGGTGATCCACGGCCTTCCAACAGGGAGACACGACTCATACTGCTAGAAACTCAAACCCTAGCGGGCCCGCCACCTATCTCAATAGCCCAAAAACACATCTCCCCACACATCTAAGGTGCGAAAAAGGTGAAAATCAATCAAACACTTGGATTTGGGATTGGAAGATCGTCGTTCCTTCGTTGTGAGCTCTTGGGGTTTGATCTCTCTACACTCATACTCTGCATTGTAATCTTTTTGAGTGTATTTGATCACTTTCTCATTGTAATTCTTGTGGGAGCCCTCAACGTGTGAGGTTGCCCCACAAACTCGGTGATTACCCGTGCTAGTGGAGTCAAGTCGGCCTTGTGTGGTGACTTGAAGAGGGAAAGGGTTAGAGACCCGGCTCTGTGTGAGCTTCCTCAACGAGGACGTAGATCTCTTGGCGAGATCGAACCTCGGTAAAATTTGTGTCTCGCGTGCCTCCTTGTTTTTGTTGATTGGAACATCTAGTTGCTAAATTTCATATTTTAAATTGCTAAGTCTCATTCACGGGCATAATCACACCTCACATTGTAAACTCAAAATAAAATAACTGTTGTTCTTATTTCTGCTGCTAAACACGTTAATTCTCCTCCACATCACTTAATACAATCTACACACTTCAGGCACACCGGACTAGTCCGCTCACACAACCGGACTAGTCCGGTCAAGCAAGTTTTTTGACAATTACTTTAAGTGTGCAGGAAACTCTGTAAGGCCTATTCACCCCCCCTCTAGGCATCATTCAATTGGTATCAGAGCCAAGTTCTCCATCAATGAGACTCACATCTCAGAGAGATCAATGGCCTCTGATAAGAACAACGATATCCCGAAGACGAACATCAACGATGAGGAGCAAGAAGCCAAAGCCTTCGATGTGCTGAAAGAAAGTCCAC
Source organism: Neostapfia colusana (assembly GCA_030760725.1). Lineage (NCBI taxonomy): Eukaryota > Viridiplantae > Streptophyta > Magnoliopsida > Poales > Poaceae > Neostapfia > Neostapfia colusana. The sequence continues at coordinate 22,282,511 of JASWHV010000019.1, read as the reverse complement.
ATGACGATGAAGAAGTGAGACAACTTAAGGCACTACTGAGAAAGAAATTAATGGCACAAAAGGGAAAAGACGAAGAAAAGACGATGGGGAGTGGTCATTACGACTACTCCCGATATTCTTACAACTACAACCGTCTCAATTCAAATAATCACTATCTCTCCATCCCTATGGGAAGGCCCCCGCAGTTTGACAGAAGTGACTATACCATGTGGAAGTACAACATGAAAATGCATCTAATATCCTTGAATCCTAGCCTTTGGCATATTGTCTGCACAGGTATAGATATCCTAGACACGGATGAAGAACTCACTCCGGAACAAGAACAAGAGATTCATAGAAATGCACAAGCTATGGCAGTAATCACATCGTCACTGAGTAGGGAAGAATTCACCAAGATCGATGGACTAGAGAGTGCAAATAAAATCTAGGATACACTCAAAACAGCTCAAGAAGGAAATAGGTATGTACGTGAAGCCAAAATTGAGATGCTTGAAGGAGAGTTGGGGAGATTTGCTATTGAAGAAGGCGAATCAACTCAAGACATGTACAACCGGATGAAGGCACTCATCAACAAAATCTGTGCCTATGGAAGTAAGAAATGGACTGATCACGAGGTGGTCAAAAGGATGATTAGAGCCTTCATGCCAAGAAACGTCACACTTTGCTCAATGATTAGAGAAAGCCCCGGGTTTCACAAAATGACTCCCGATGAGTTATTGGGGAAGATCATAAATCATGAAATGATGGAGAAGGAGGCTCAATATGTCAAAGACTTAGCCGAGCTTACCTCTTCCAAAAAGAAAGAAGTTGCTCTCAAAGCAACGTGAAGACCCAAACTCAAAGAAACCCATGAAGACCAAGATGACGGAGATACAAGCGACGTGAGTACTGATCTAGATGATGAGGAAATGGTACTTTTTATCAAAAAGTTCAAGCGCATGATGAGGAGAAGACATGGCAACAACTCAAATGAAGGGAAAAGCAAGGATAAAGGGAAATCCAAGGCTCGACGTACTTGCTATAATTGTGGAGAGTACGGTCACTTCATGGTGGACTATACCTATGAAGAAAACAAGAAGAGGAAGGAAACAAAAGCACATGAGAAGAAAAACTTCAGAAAAAGGAGACAAGCTCATCAAGCTCACATTGGCAAGGAGTGGGACTCAAACGATGAGTCCTCCTCCGATGAAGAAGAGGAGATGGCCACCATTGCCGTTAAGAAACCCACCATGAGAGCTACACTCTTCACAAACATGGGAGGACGGGATATGAACAACCATACTTGCCTTATGGCTAAAGAAGGCAAGAAAAAGGTTCGACTTACTCCTCCTGCATTAAATACCTCTATTGATGACTATGATAGCTCTAGTGGTAATGAAGAAATGTTTAGAGGATTAAGTAAAATTGCTTTAAAGAAAATGGAAATGTTGTCGAATGAAATCTTTGAAAAGGAGGAACTTGTCAACCGACAAGAAGATATGCTCATCCGTGAATAGAAGAGATATCAAGAAGTTGAAAAACTTCTTGAGATTGAAAGAGAGAAGAACAAGTCACTTGAGTTTGAACTAGCCTTGAGTAAGGAGACTTACTCAAAGCTAGAGGACTCACATATTGCAATCAAGGATGAGCTTGCTAGCTTGTCAAGAGTTAACAAGATCCTTGAGGTGCAAGTTGAGTCGCTCAAGCAAAGTGACTCATCTTCCTCCAAGAGCTCTTCCTCCAAAGATATGAGTTCAACAACAATTGGAACCTGCACATGCTCTAGTAAGAAAAATATCATCTCTAATACTTCAACTTCTCATGGTATGCATCCTTCCCAAAACGGCATCTTTGATAAAGAGAAGATCAAATATGCACGTAGTGCATATATGGTCACCAGACCTCCCAACATCAAAGATGGTCTTGGGTTTGACAGGAACAAACACATGTCCACTCTTAATCACGCAAAGAAAAGAATCACCTTTGTTAAGGAAAAATCACATGAATCTGATTTACAAATATTGTTTCGTACATTTGATGCTTCCTATGTTCTTATGAAAAACAAATATGGAAAAGTTATTGCTAAATTCACAGGGCCACGCCACAGGAACTCGAAAACTTGTGTATGGGTGCCCAAGACTCTTGTGACTAACCTGAGAGGACCCAAGCAAGCTTGGGTACCTAAAACCAAGGAATAATTCTGTTTTGCAGGCTTACTCCTCCGGTGGATCTAAGTGGGTGCTAGATAGCGGATGCACAAATCACAAGACCGGAGAGAGAGATATGTTTGTGGAGTACGAGTACAACGAGGATCCAAGTGAAGGCATATACTTTGGAGACAACAGCCAAGGAAAGGTCCTTGGTAGCGGTAACATTGAAATATCTCCTCAACACACTTTATCTAATGTTTTACATGTAGACTCCCTGAATTATAACCTTTTGTCAATATCTCAACTATGCGACAAAGGTTATAACTGTTTATTCACTAATGAGGGTGTGACCATTTTTAGAAGAAGCGATGGCTCGATTGCATTCAAGGGAATGTTGAAGGGAAATCTTTATCTTGTTGATTTCAACAAAGATAAAGCCGAACTCAACACTTGCTTGGTTGCTAAAACCAACATGGGATGGCTGTGGCATAGACGGCTAGCTCATGTTGGGATGAGAAATCTGCAGAAACTTTTAAAAGGTGGTCACATCCGAGGTCTAAAGGATGTGGTTTTTGAGAAAGACAGGCCGTGCAGCGCTTGCCAGTCGGGAAAACAAGTCGGAGCACCACACCTCGCCAAGAACATAATGACCACTACAAGACCACTGGAACTTCTTCATATGGATCTATTTGGTCCAATTGCTTACATAAGTATCGGCGGTAACAAATACGGTTTAGTAGTTGTTGATGATTTTCAAGATTTACCTGGGTATTTTTCTTGTATGATAAATCAGAAACTCAGGGAATCCTCAAGAAGTTCCTGAAAAGAGCCCAGAACGAATTCTCATCAACCGTGAAGAACATCAGAAGTGACAACGGGACAGAATTCAAGAATACAGAAGTTGAAGAGTATCTCGATGAAGAAGGAATAAAGCATGAGTTCTCGGCACCCTACTCTCCCCAACAAAATGGGGTGGCCGAAAGGAAGAACAGAACATTGATTGAAATGGCAAGAACAATGTTGGACGAATACAAGACATCAGACCGATTTTGGGCAAAAGCGGTGAACACTGCTTGTCATGCCACAAATCGACTATACCTTCACCGACTATTGAAGAAAACTCCATATGAGCTCCTTACCGGTAAAAAGCCTAATGTTTCTTATTTCAAAGTTTTTGGTTGTAAATGTTTTATTCTGAACAAGAAACCGAGGGCTTCGAAGTTTGCTTTGAAGTTCGATGAAGGGTTCTTGCTCGGGTATGAATCGAATGCCTACGCCTATCGTGTCTTCAACAAGGTGTCCGGCCTTGTTGAAGTAGCACGTGACGTAGTGTTCGATGAAACTAACGGCTCACAAGTGGAGCAAGTCGATAAGTGTATGCTAGATAAAGAGGAAGCTCCATGTGAAGCGCTGAAGAAAATGGCACTTGGTGATATTCTACCACAAGAGCAAACGCAAGACTCAAATGCACAAGGTGAACCTAAACAAGGAAGCAATGATCAAGGGGGAGCTTTTACACGATCAAGTGGAGGAAGATCAAGAAGATCAAGATAATCATGGAAGCAATGATCTACGGGGAGACAACGAACATGAAGATGATGAAGAACAAGCAGCTACACAAGTTCCTCACCCAAGAGTACATCAGAGTGTACAAAGAGACCATCCTGTGAACAATATCATTGGTGATATTGCTAAGGGAGTAACTACTAGATCTCGTGTTGCAAATTTCTGTGAATACTTTTCTTTTGTCTCTTTTCTGGAACCATACAGGATAGATGAAGCTTAAGGGATCCAGACTGGGTGATTGCAATGCAAGAAGAATTGAACAACTTCAAAAGAAATGAAGTGTGGGAGCTGGTGGAAAGACCAAGGGCGAACATCGTTGGAACCAAATGGGTCTTTCGGAACAAGCAAGATGAACATGGAGTAGTAACAAGAAATAAAGCGAGGCTGGTGGCCAAGGGTTATTCTCAGGTCGAAGGTTTGGACTTCGACGAAAATTTCGCTCCCGTAGCTAGACTTGAGTCCATTCGTATTTTATTGGCATATGCTACTCACCATAATTTTAAGTTGTATCAAATGGACGTCAAAAGTGCCTTCCTCAACGGTCCGATAAAGGAGGAAGTTTATGTGGAGCAGCCACCAGGATTCGAAGACCAAGAGTATCCTAACCACGTCTATAAACTGCGTAAGGCTCTCTATGGCCTCAAACAAGCTCCTCAAGCTTGGTATGAGTGCCTTAGAGATTTTCTAACTCAAAATGGATTCAAAATTGGTAAAGCTGACTATACACTCTTCACTAAACATTTTGATAATCATCTATTTGTATGTCAAATTTACGTTGATGATATTATCTTTGGATCCACTAACAAGTCTTTCTGTGAGGAATTTAGCAAAATTATGACAGATAGGTTCGAGATGTCGATGATGGGCGAATTGAAGTTCTTCTTGGGATTCCAAGTGAAGCAACTGATAGAAGGCACATTTATAAGCCAAACCAAATACACACAGGACATCCTCAAGAAATTTAATATGGACAAAGCCAAGCCCATCAATACACCCATGGCAATCAACGGACATCTCGACCTCAATGAAAAAGGTCCAGATGTGGACCAAAAGGTATATAGGTCAATGATCGGCTCCTTACTTTACTTATGTGCATCCAGTCCAGATATTATGCTTAGCGTATGCATGTGTGCAAGGTTTCAAGCCGCACCTAAAGAGTGTCACTTAATAGCTGTAAAAAGAATCCTAAGGTATCTTGTGCACACACCTAACTTGGGCCTTTGGTATCCCAAAGGATCCAAGTTTAACTTGATAGGTTATTCCGATACCGACTATGCAGGATGCAAAGTCGATAGAAAGAGCACTTCAGGGACTTGTCAATTTCTTGGCAGATCCCTAGTATCTTGGTCATCTAAAAAGCAAAACTCTATTGCTCTTTCAACAGCGGAAGTAGAGTATGTTGCAGCTGGTAGTTGTTGTGCACAACTACTTTGGATGCTACAGACTCTTAGAGACTACGACTACAATCTAAATCATATTCCGCTTCTATAAAAATGCACACAACCCAGTAGAGCACTCAAGAACTAAGCACATAGATATTTGTCATCACTTTCTTAGAGATCATTCATTAAAAGGTGACATTGAAATTTCACATGTTAGAACTGAAAAACAACTAGCAGATATCTTTACCAAACCACTAGATGAGAAAAGGTTTTGTGAGCTAAGAAATGAACTTAATATTCTTGACTCTCGAAATGTGGCTTGAAACGTTGCATACCTGGTTGCAACCTCAAATATTACATCTCATTGTAAAAACTGCTCCTCATCTCTTTTTCTTCTAAGAAAACTATTTTAATGAAGAAATCTTGCGAAATATGACCATTGTTTGATTGTTGCTTGCCTACTGGTCGTAATTACCAAGATTATTTGCAAAAATTAGTGTCCTTGGATCACTTCTAAACTTCACTATCTGCATCAAGTCTGTTGGAACCGGACTTGTCCGGTTGTCGACCAGACTAGTCCGGACAGACGACATAATTAGGTTAACTTAGGGGCACCAGACTAGTCCGCTACCATGACCGGACTAGTTCGGTCAGTCGCATATGTAAGCACTTGGCCGGCCCAGACCCCTCCTTCTCCACTCATAAGCATTTTGTCTTACTCCCCTCTCCTAAACCCTAGCTCCCAAAGTGATTTTCGGGTTGAGCCCTCAAACACGAAGTTTTCTCCGTGGAAAAGCCTCTCCTCGACGAGTGGATTCTACTCTCCGGACTCATCCGGATAGATTCTTGCTACTTCAACGCGAATCTTCAATTCTTGGTAAATTCCCCCTAAAACCTAACTCTCAAACTTTTATAGTTCTAGCTCGTTTCCTTTGATTCCAAAAGGATGTACATTGCCTCCATAGATGTATTCCTACCACTTTCCTACCTTTGTGTCTTTAGATAGGAGATTTGATTCAAATGGAAACGTTAGGGTTCTTATGCCAGGCCGGACTAGTCCGGCGCACAGATGCGGACATGTCCGGTACACCGGACAAGTCCGCACTCTGAAACCGGACAAGTACGGTCTCTAACAGTTGAACCCCTACATTCCTATTTGAGTCAAAAATGAGTCCATTTGTATCTAATCCTTGAACTCCTTATCAGGCACCATGTCTTCAGGCTCAGATGACGGCTCTTTTCACCTTGATGAAGAGGTTCAACGTGAAAGAGTGAGGAGAGCCAAGGAAGGAGTAATGAAGAAAAGACATGATGTCAATGTCCACTCACCATCTTCCGACGAAAATTTGCCTAAGAAGAGGAAGGTGATTGTGAAGAAGCCTCGAGGAAAGGTTGCCGAGAGCTCCTCGGGACCTATGAGGGCTCTCAATAAAGGGAAGGGACTTGCTAGTGGCCCCATTGGGCCTCTAAAAATGAAAAATCCCATCCACCGCAACAGGCAACCTTCAGATAATGATTACACTGGAAAAGGGGGTGAACTAGCTGACAAGTTCAGAAAGGTAGAAGTGTATAATCAGCCCAGAGAGTCAGCTGACCCCAGATTTTGGAGTAATTTTCATGCTGACTACTATGAACATGTGTACCGGAAGATGAAGAATCCAGTTGTCGAAAGTTAGTGGGTTGATATTGACTATCTTCAGTCCAAGAGATGTCAAGCTTATCAGGAGATCGTGACTGCCCTCGAGCTTCACGGGCTAAAAGAACTATTCTCCTTCCAGTGTGACTGGAATGATGAAGTCATCACGCAATTCTACTCTACTCTCTACTTTGCTCGTGATGACAACGACAGGATGATTTGGATGACACATGGGTCTCAGTAAAGTGTCACCTATGAAGAATTTGTAAGAATCCTTCATCTTGAGCATACTTTGGACAATGAACTTGTGATTCACAACCTGAAACCACTAGAGAAGGATCAGCTGGACTTTCTCTATGATACACGAATGCCATTCAGGCCTCCAACCACTAAATACATGAAGACTTTCTTTGTAGTCCTCAATCGAATATTGTGGAAGACTATAGCTCCCAAAGACGGAGATGCAGGGACTGTTCAGGGCACCCTCTGAACCTTGATGAAGGTCATAAGCAAGAAGAGGAAATTCAATGTGTTTGAGTACATCTACAATGACATTGTCAATATCTCTATCAATCCCATCCGGTCTTGCTGCTATGCACCCTACATAATGTTCATGATTGAGAAAGTGACAGGACTGGAGTTTGTAAAGGATGTGCCTCACACAAGACTTAGGCCCAAAAAGCCCACTGTATATTCTGCCCCTTCTGCTCCTGCCTCACCCGGAGAAGAAAGAAGGTCCAAGAGAGCTCAAGAGGAGACAAGATCTGAGGCTACAGCTACCACTCATGCAACCTCCTCTACTTGGGAATCTTCAAGTGGCATCTTCAAGATGCTATCTTCTATCTTTGCCTCTTGCCGCAAAGTTGAAGTTATGCAACATGAAGAGAGATTGGCCAGGAAGAAGCATCAAAGATATGTAAAAGCCAATATCTAGGCCATCTGTGCCAAACTGGAAATTGAGCCACAAGGATCACTTGAGGTTTTTGAGGACTCAGCTGAAGACTTCACTGAAATGCCAACCTTCACTGACCAAGAGTTGAGCTCCCTTGTGTTTGGTGGTGGTTCAGCTGCTAACCCTCTACATGGTCAAGATGATGAAGATCAAGGTGAAGAGGAAGATGAAGATAGGACTGAGAGTGAAAGTGGGAACGCGATGAGTGATTCCACTCAATTTTCCCCTTTTTGGTGCCTTGATGCCAAAGGTGGAAAGATTATCTAGGATAAGTCATTAAGGACCTGTGATCGAGGACTTGTGATCCAGGACTTGTACTTATTTTTAAAACTATTGTAATTTGACTATTTACCTTATGTGTGATGCTTCATAGTATTGTGATGCGTTGTTATCTTTTATCCTCGTTCATCACATTTTTGTTGATCACACACCTTGTTAGGCACCCCACCATAAGGTGTGCGTATATGAGAGAAGTTTTTCTTGTTAGTTATTCATTACTCTCATATATGCACACTTTATGAAAAATCAATTTTTCTTCTTAATTGTGATATCTCAAATGGTTGTCATCAATCACCAAAAAAGGGGAGATTGAAAGTGCATCTAGTGTATCCCTTGTGGGTTTTTGAGAATTGATGACAAGCATATGAGATCCTAATGAAATGGTTGCAGGACAAACAAAGTGAACTAGCTCCGTGCACACAAAAAGGTGAAAAATAGAGTGGTGCCCGAAAAGGAAGACTTTAGTGGAATTTAGAAGAGCAAAGTAGATTTAAATGTATAGGGTGTGTGTGAGAGACACATCCCAAGAGCTCATGACTTTGCGTAAGGGAAAGGGGTTTAAAAATCAACTAAAAACCACTGGACACCGGACTAGTCCGTTCATGGACCGGACTAGTCCGGTCAGCTTTCTGGAATGCAACCGGACAAGTCCGGTTTTAGAACGGACTAGTCCGCTCATGTTTCTGTTCTCCTCTTTAGAGGACTGCGGACTAGTCCATGCATGCGACAGGACTAGTCCGCTGAACTTTCTGGAACCCCACTTCACATAGCACCGGACAAGTCCGGTTTTAGACCGGACTAGTCCGCTTTGCCCACTCGAAGTAGACCGGACAAGTCCGATCATATACCGGACTAGTCCGGTATTAGGTTTTACAACGATAACTTTTTGGAAACCATATAAATTGGTGATCCACAGCCTTCCAACAGGGAGACACGACTCATACTGCTAGAAACTCAAACCCTAGCGCCGCCATCTGTCTCAAGAGCCCAAAAACATATCTCCCCATACATCTAAGGTGCGAAAAAGGTGAAAATCAATCAAACACATGGATTTGGGATCGGGAGATCGTCGTTCCTTCGTTGTGAGCTCTTGGAGTTTGATCTCTCTACACTCATATTCTTCATTGTAATCTTTTTGAGTGTATTTGATCGCTTTCTCATTGTAATTTTTGTGGGATCCCTCAACGTGTGAGGTTGCCCCCACAAACTCAGTGATTACCCGTGCTAGTGGAGTCAAGTCGGCCTTGTGTGGTGACTTGAAGAGGGAAAGGGTTAGACACCCGGCTCTGTGTGAGCTTCCTCAACGAGGACATAGATCTCTTAGTGAGATTGAACCTCGGTAAAATTTGTGTCTCGCATGCCTCCTTGTTTTTGTTGATTAGAACATCTAGTTGCTAAATTTCATATTTTAAATTGCTAAGTCTCATTCACGGGCATAATCACACCTCACATTGTAAACTCAAAATAAAATAACTGTTGTTCTTATTTCTGCTGCTAAACACGTTAATTCTCCTGCACAACACTTAATACAATCTACACACTTCAGGCACACCTGACTGGTCCGCTCACACAATCGGACTAGTCCGGTCAAGCAAGTTTTTTGACAATTACTTTAAGTGTGCAGGAAACTCTGTAAGGCCTATTCACCCCCCCTCTAGGCAACATTCAGTCAGCCAAATATTGAACCGGTCCTATCGTCCCGAGCAAGAGGTCTCTACGCGCGCATCCGCAGTGCCGCCAGCCGATTTACACCTCAAGCTCTCAACCTACCCTCTAAACGACTGGCAATGCCTCAATACCTAGCTACCCGAGTTGCATCGGTTTCTCGGTTCCCATATAGCCGGTAGGTCTTTGGTATTGTTCTAGCTTGTTCAACAGGCCCGCACACGGCTCGGTCCTCAATCGACACATGCGGAGCTATGGCACTCAGGCCCCAAAGTCCTGCTGCTCTTACTCTCCGCTCGGTCTCATTTTTATTGCCATGTGTTTCATTTGCTATCTTTACCCGAACGATGTGCCTATAGCATATTCTAACGAGCAGTTCCAACTACTCGACTTGTACCGAATCCTACACTATCTTAGCATTGCAGTAGCTAACGGGGTTTTCAAACCTTATCCCAACCCAGGGTTTTCTTGGCTATGCATTTGGGTTTCAATTAAGACTCTAATGCAAGAATTGAGTGGGTGCTCAAAGTAAGTTCTCAAAACAGTAAAAATTTATAAAAGGTTTAATGCAAACCGGAGCTTGCCTTGCTGCTCTTGGTCGTAGACTAGTTGTTCCTCTGGAGTGACAAAGTCTAAGACTTCGGGTTCCTCCTCTACCTTAGCGACTACATGTGATAAATATAAATATGTGTCAAATTACATGCATTTAAATTGAAGTTAAACTTATGAGGACTATAAGTGTTACTAGAAAGACCCAATGACTCTGTAATTTTTACTGTGGTTGGGATACAACCTAAACAGAGACTTGGCCAAGTTTCATTTGCAGCACAGCTCATTTGAGCTCTCCACAAATAATTATGTACTTGACCTTAATTGGAGCTCCTAGGGTGTTCTAAGGATTTTCGTGGAGCAAGCCAAGACTTTCTGAAAACTAGATTTTCAGAGGGTTCTAATAGAGTTGGTCTCACTTAATTTGAAGGTTCCTAGCTAAAGATCTGAGCTAAACAATTTCAAAGAAATTCTAAAAATGTTTCTGGACATTTTCTATTTTCTCTGGGACAGTTTTATTAATCACACCATTAGGTGGATCAAATGAGCTCAAATGGATCTGCAATTTTTATGGTATCTCAGGTATATTTTGGTTTACATCCCAGCAAAATTTCAGAATTTTCATTCGAAGGGTTCTCCAGTTAAAATTCTAAACATTTTAAATTTTGAAGAATTAATTCTGGAGAACTAAGGATTTTCATGAAGTGAAACTTGATTTGTTGGAAAGTACTCAGAGAGCTGAATCCAACAAAATTTGGATCACTCGATTTAGAGTTTCCTTGCCAATGTTATGTGGGTTTGAAGTTTGAACTCAATCTGAAAATCAGGGATATGTTTAAATTACTGCGCGTGGGACCGGGCTACGTGTCAACTTCTCAGCGGTCGACACACGGGGCTACGGAATCTTTCACGTACAACCACACCTGATTCAGTGCCACAGCAAATCCCGGTTTTTAAAATATTGGCCGCTGACACGTGGGATCGGAAGCTTCGTCTACCTCCGGCCTCACGCGCTCGGCCGCCGTGAACCCTCGCCGGAGTGCTCGCCGGTGGCCTCTGTCGTGCACCAAACTTCATGATCTTGGCCGCCTCTGCCTAATTCCACCCGGGGAACATGATGCTGGGCTCAGCTCGTCGTGACAATCACTGGAACACGGCCGGCGATGAGCGGCGTCTTTGGAAGAACTTCGGCCATGTCGGCCGGACTTCCTAGCACCCCAAACGATCAAGCTACCGGTCGTAGAGCATTATTGCTCCTTAGGGAAGCTCGGCATGGGCTCAAGGCATATCGGAAGAGGTCCTAAGTAAGCTCTCACTGTGCGCCCGATGCTTCCCGAATAAGCCGCCGTTGGCAAGCTTGGAAATACGCCATGTAGAGGGGTTTTCATGCTACGTGTTGTGAAGCCAACTTGTGCGCCACTCAGTGTAGTTCCTATGTGTGAAATTTTGTGGTATTTAACCAAGAACCAAACGACAATTTCAAAGTTTCTTACCCGAAGGTGACTTTGCAACGATTGGACGTAAGCTGCAAAATTCCCTGTCGACACTCAACCTCTCAGCTCAAGCTTCGGAGGTGAGCAGCAGGAGGTCCTTGCGCATCCGGAAACAGCCTTGCTCGGCCATGACAAGCCCGGGGCGAGGCTGCCCACGAGAGCACCTCTTCTCGGCTTTGTAGCGACCGCTGCGGAACGGTGTGGTTCTCGGTGTATGTAGCACGAGCTCACTTGCTGATGGTGTGAGAGGGTTGTGGGGAATCCTATGGCGCCATTTTGCAGCTCAGCCGAAGCTCTCACGCGAGTTTGGCGGGTGGCCGAAGATCAGAGGAGCAGCGGCTGTTCTGATCGGTTTCTTGCGCGAGGGAGCAACGAAGCGATCGGTTCTGCCTTCGATCGGCTCGGCTGCAGAGATAAGAGGGATGGTGAGGCGGTTCAGTGGTCGGGGCGGCAACCAGCTTCTGTCCCGATCGATTCTCGCCGTGGCGGCAGTCCGAGCCGGCGCAAGAAACTGGGCTGAGTCCCTCAGTCGGTTGCTTCGGCTATTGAGGCTGACATGTGGGTCCCACCCTCCTTTTAACCTCTGAAATTAACTCTCCTCTACTGCTCCAAACAGTAATCCCTCTAATACCCTCTAGAATTCAAATTATCTACCAAATGCCCATTTGAAGTTGATAGAATTCAAATTGTGAAGTGTTTAAAATTGTTTTAGCACATATGCAGTTTGAACTTCAAATTGAGTTTGAATTTGCTAAACTTAGCTCATGTCAAGATCAACTCCAAATAGAGTGAAAATCGGTGTGTGAGCTCACAAAAATGTGCTGAGTAAGAATATGCCTCCCACTTTTGAACTTATGGTATGGAAGTAGTTTGAATTTGAATTTGGGTTCAAACTAACCCCGTTCTAGCTATACCCAAAAATACCCCAAAAAGGTTTTGGATTTGGGTGACTTTCGGCATGAGCATTCCTAGCAAGGTGTTGGAGTTTTTCATATGCTCAGCCCCTAGATGATGCATGTTGGAAATGCCACTTTTGCATTTTCGTGAGTTTATTCTCTAATAACTATGTTGATGGTGTTTACTTGCTCTTCAAATGTGTTCACAAAGTTTCTTCAAATGAAGTGTGTGTGTGGTAATGAACACTTTGAATATGTGCCAAAAACATAGGCACTTACATTTCTCCCCCTTAAAAGAATCTCATCCCGAGATTATAAGGTGAAAATGAGAGAGGATGGTGGAAGATTACCGTATATGCAACGTGAAAAATTCGGGGTGGTTAGCGCGAAGATATCCTTCGCTCTTCCATGTCGCTTCATCTACAGAGTGATTACTCCATAGAACTTTGTAGAACCACAACGTACGGGCCTTTTCATCAATAATCTGAACCCGTTCCTCTCGATATGTGGGATCCGGTTTCAGTTCTTCAATATCCCCTAGCTGAATAGTAGTTGATAGCTTGAGACACTTCCTCAGCTGGGAGATGTGAAAGACGTCGTGCACACCTGAGAGTGCTTCTGGTAATTTCAGCCGGTATGCTACCGATCCACATCTTTCGGTAATCTGAAATGGACCGATGAATCGGGGTGCCAACTTTCCTCTCACCCCGAATCTGTTCACGCCCTTCATTGGAGACACACGTAAATATACGTGATCCCCGACTTCGAACTGTAATGGGCGTCTTCTCCGGTCCGCATACTGTTTTTGTCGTGATTGGGCGGCTTTTAAGTTCGCTTGAGTCAGCCGAACTTTTTCCTCCGCGTTGTTGACAAGGTCAATCCCGAAGGTGACCCTTTCGCCAGACTCACACCAAGTCAGTGGTGTGCGGCATTTTCTCCCGTACAGCGCCTCATAAGGCGCCATCTTGATGCTGGCTTGGTACCCATTGTTGTACGAGAACTCAGCCAATGGTAAGTGATCATCTCAATTCTTACCGTGGTTGATAGCGCAAACTCGTAGCATATCTTCTAAAATCTGATTTACCCGCACGGTTTGTCCATCCGTCTGTGGGTGGTACGCTGAACTACGGATCAGCTTTGTTCCCAATGCAGCGTGTAGCTGCTCCCGAAAATGGGACACAAATAAAGTGCCCCGATCCGATATGATGGTGCAGGGTAGCTGTTAAATGACGTTGAACACCCTCCTTGGTGCAATACTCAACAAAAGCCCGAGCTGTGAACTCTCCACCACGATCTGTGCGAAAAGTTCCAATCTTCCTCCCTGCCTCAGCTTCAACACTTGATTGAAAACCCATGAAGGTACTCATAGCTTGATCCTTTGTGCTGATCAAAAACACCCACATGTATCTACTGAGATCATCCACAAGAAGAAAGAAAAACCTGCTGCCTCTTGGAGTTGCTGGCTTCACTGGTCCACAGAGGTCTCCATGCACAAGTTCAAGTTTCTTCTCAGCTCGGTACTTTGCCATGCATGGGAATGGTTGACGTCTTTGTTTCCCAGCCAAACAGCTATCACACTTCTCCTCAGTTTGAGTGATGGTTGGCAATCCATACACAAGTTGCTCTTCGGCAAGTCTTCTGAGACTCCGAAAGTTTAGGTGCCCCATCCTTGCATGCCACATCCATGTTGCATTGCACCCTTGTGCCATGAGACACCTTGGTTGCACTACCTTAAGATCAATGGTGTACAACCGGTTCACTCCCCGTTTCACCATTGCCACAGGGGTTCCATCTTTATCCCAAATCTTGACATAACCATTCACCATCAAGATTCGGTGTCCCTCCTCCTCAAGCTGTCCAAGACTGATGATGTTTGTCTTGAGCTGAGGAATAAGGTAGGCCCCAGCCAACTCCTTTCGACCACCTCTCTTACCTTGGAACACCACAGTTCCTTGGCCATCAATCTCTGTCAATGAGCCATCTCCCAAATGCACAGTACCATGCACCGTGTTATCAAGTTTTGTGATCACATCCCGTTTCCCGGTCATGTGATTTGTTGCACTGGAGTCCAGGATCCACCGGGTACTGCCTCCTCCCTCCAAGTCTCCAACTTGAACGTGTAACATATCATTGTTGAGGCATACCTCCTCCAGGGACATGTCTTGATCAGCCTTGGTGTTGGCACACGCCACCAAGAGGCTGGATTCAAACTCATGATCAACTTGAGCTGTGTTCACCTCTTCATCCTTATTTTTCTTCCTGCACCCTCTAGCCCAATGACCTTACTTACCACAGTAGCGGCACTCATCTTTGGCCACTCCACGGCCTGAATTTCCACCACCATGGTTACCTCGACTACGACCACGTCCTCGACCATGATCTTTCCTCGGTGCAAATGAGTCTTTGTGCCATTCCTGTCCAGTTCCCCCGGACATCTTGAGACGTGTCGACAACCTTGCAAGCAACTCTTCTTCACTCAGATGCAACTTCTCATGTGTGTTGCCCTCCCAAGTTCTTGCACCAAGCCTTTCTTCTGCAGCCTTGAGTCTACCAATCAACTCATCAACGGACATATCACTTAAGTCAAGCAATGTCTGGACGGAGGCCGCAATCTGCTCAAACTTATGTGGTACCGCCTGAAGGAACTTCCGGAGAATCTCCTCCTCCGAACGTTCGCTCCCAAGTGCCGCAAGTTGAGATGTGATCCGGCTCATACGCACACCAAACTCATCAACCGTTTCACCATCGTGGAATCTGAGTGCATCAAACTCCCGACCTAATGTGCTTGCCCTGGCCTTGCGCACACGTTCGGCTCCAACATTGCGCAACTTGATCGTATCCCATGCAATCTTGGCCGACTCCTTCCCGGCAATGATCCCTATCATTTCTGGTGGCACAGCCTTGGTGAGAGCCTCCAAAGCCATCCAATCTTCAATGTAATCATTGGTGCCAAGGCTCACAGCAGTCCACAAGCCCCTCGCTTGCAACATCACCCGCATAAGTGCCGACAAATCATGATAGTTTGTCTTTGTGAGCATCGGATACGTACCACCACTGCTGACTTCCTTCGTGATGCGATGAATCACCAATGCCCCTGATCCTCCTCCTGCCCTGCTGGTGCCTCCCGGCGGTGTGACGTCTCTCCATGAACGTCGGGCTGGCGATGAAGATCTCCTCCGTGACATCAGCGCCCACTCAATGGCCGTGTCACGGTTCCAGGCAACGTAATCGGCTATGATGCCAATTGTTGGGTGTTTTCCTCACTGAACTCTCACTGATTTGTGATGCAAACCGTGTTGGAAGTCTTGAGGTGTGGTGTAGATCCAAAACACAAGTGGAGAACCGAATGAAAATGGCTCGGATGAGTTGTGGCGGCGCTCAACAAACACCAGCGCATTCCCCTCCTTTTATTAGCCGGAAGCCACAAGTTTTCAACAACCTCAGCCCGGGTTTTACACCATACAAATTTGAAAAGCATGCAACACATGCATGTGCCATGCACGTATGGCCCAAACCCCGGGTTGTTTGAAACATAACAAAAACACCCTCACACACACTAGGACTCCGTGCAACACATGTGACTCAGGACACACCCTGGTTCTTGTCATGTGTGCTTTATTTCCTTGAAACATAAGGAAACTAAACTCTGATTAAACCTCCAGAAGTATTCAACAGCAGCGGCTCCATCTCCTACTCCACAGGCAAGGTTGAGGATAGATTACACGCCTAATCCTCCACGTGGTCTTCATAGTACTCCTCTCCTGTTGCTGATGATGAAGTAATAATGCAAGTTTGAGTACATGATGTACTCAGCAAGTGCGGGAAAATATGATATGTAGCTCACAGCAAGGTAGTTATAAAAAGGCTCATTGCATAAAAGCAAAGTTTATTTCACAAATCATGATAAAAACAGCAACTAGCTTTAAGTGAATGTAATCCCAACATGTATTTAAACATCAACATACCTCCATCATGATTCACCACTTTTCATATTCCATCCGAACATTTATCTTTCCCAACTTTCCTCATGCTCATGAATACCATCTTGTATTCACTACCATCTCATCTCATATTAAATTCCGTCTCATAACCGAGACCAAATCTCGTTGCCATGACTCAACAGTCATGCAACCAATCTCATTACCCGGACTCAACAGTCCTGAAAACCAAAACCAAAGACCAAACCATCACCAAACCAAATACCATCCCAATAACCATCCCATCTAATCATGTGAGTTGTCCAGGCGCTCGTGACCGTAAGCTCGGCTATCATGATAGTTTTACACTCTGCAAAGGTGGCACCACTTTACCCACAAGTTTGTGATTTTGTCACCCGTCGGCGACTGCAGAACCTCCATTATACCAGTACACAACTGTCGGTGTATGGTAAAGAGATCACAAAATAGCCTTTACAAAGGGGCTACTAGATGTATGGACTCACTAAGGTTTCACCAGCAGGCTAGAATCTCCAATTCTCCCACCTACGGGCCCCCTCTTGTGCCATGCAGTTCCCAGGGCAGTCCTCACTTGACTCCCATTCCCCGCGTCTTCCACGGTCCATAACAATTTAACAACTTACCTAATTAGTCAGCTAAGCCACACCCATATTTGACCTTGTGGTGGCACTGTTATCCTGGCATGGCTGGCATGAACCGGTCCTTAGATCTACGGCAAGTAAACCACCATCTCATTCTACCTCATCCACAAACCAAGCTTGTCTAGATCTCCCTCCGATTCATGTTCATTAACAATATCCGTTTCTCATTATTCATACGAGTGCAGTTAGCTAGACACTTCTATCTCGCTTCCTGTATCCCATGGACTCAGCGAAGCATAAAAGCAAAAACCATACTCGACTCATTAACTTTCCCGGTGACAAGGGTGGTTAACAAAACTAGTAAACTCCTATGAAAGGGTTTCCCATCATGTTGACTCAAGCACACACACCTTTTCACAAACAAAACAGTCTTTCAAAAACATGGGATCAATATGGTCAAGGGGCACTTGCCTTGTTCTTGCGGCTTCTATTGCTCTGGGATCTCGAATTTCTGGTGCTGAAATCCCTCGTAGACAGCTCCCTGAGCTTGTTCCTCTATTTATGATCACGCACATACAAGGTTCACAGCAATCAATTATCATACACAAACTTTATTCAATATGCAATGATGCATATGCATGTTAATCCTATGATGCAGTTTAGTTTGTACGTGTTCTTGCATGGCTTGCATGGGTTTTATGATGAACAAAGGTGTAGTGATCAAATGTGGACGTGGCGATGATCTCGTCACAAGATCTAGATCAAACCGATCAACATGTGATCTTTCCACGAAAAAGCTTCTGTTCGAAGGGATCGAAAAACAGATGCAAAGAAAATGCGATGGTGTCGTAAGGTGGTAATGGAAACCTACCTTGCTTCCTTCGGGTCCTCCCTCCTAGCAAAAATAGATCGTCGGCTCTCCTCCAGCGATGGTGATCGTGTCTGGGCTTGTCGGCGGTCTCTTCGGTGGTCAAACTCCGGCGAAGGGGTTTAGCTCGGTGAGTTTGGGGGCTAGGGCTTCTAAGTTGTCGGCTTAGAAAAGATGTTACGACCAAGGGATTGTTTCGGGTTCTATTTATAATCGGGAAGAGAAGAGTCCTACTGTGATCGGAATTCCAATAAGATTCCTATTCAAATTGTTTTTGAATCTTAACAACTTATCTTCAATTGATTTGGTGCGGTAGCAACGTGGAATTCGTGTCGGTTTCCTTCCGTGTTGGTATTCCCGCGCGTACAGAAGCAAAAACCGCTTCAGATCTCGTTACCTTCGCGGTGATGAGCTCCGGAGGCTCCACATGTACTGCGGGAACCTGGGCTCTCTTTTCCGCAGAGACAAGCTCTGGTTGTGCCGCGTGTCAGGCGAGCGAGACCTCCCTCTTCCTCAGAGGTGAGCTCCGCGTGCGCCACGCGTCCTGGCGGGCGGGACCTTCCCTCTCTCCAGAGACGAGCTCCGTGTACGCCATGTGTTAGTTCCAAACCTCCCCTCTCTTCGGAGGTGAGCTCTGAGAGTGCCACGTGTCAGAGCCGGATCTCCCATCTTTTCGGAGGTGGCTCCGAGAGTGCCACGTGTTAGAGGTGGCTCCCCTTTCTTTGGAGGTGGGCTCCGAGATTGCCAGGTGTCCGGTAGCGCCAAACTACCTTTCTTCTCGGTGACGAGCTCCGAGGTCGACACGTGTCCAACAATGTCGGACCTCCCGGAGGTGAGCTCCGAGGTTGACACGTGTCCATCAGCGTCGGACCTCCCCGAGATGAGCTCCGGAGGTGACACGTGTCCAGTAGGACCGGACCTCTTGGAAGTGTGTTTCGAGAGCGACACGTGTCCTGCGGGACTGACCTCGCTCCTTCCGCAGAGGCTAGCTCCTGGGGCAACACGTGTACCACGGGGTCGGACCTCGCCCTTTTTCACAGAGACGAGCCCCGAGCCTGCCACGTAGCCAGTTTGGCGGCGGACCTCTCCCCCTCTGCAGGGATGAGCTCCGAAGGCGCCACGTGGCCAACGGGCCGCGGGAGTTGTCTTCGGTGCTCTCTGTGGATTGGATTTGGCTCTTTCTAGCTATCTTTTTTATTCTTTTTCTGTTCCTACTTCTTTTAAAAAGCTTTCTCTATATAAAATATGAATGCACGCAGAAATCAAAATTGAGGGTGTCCCACGTCGGTGCTGCGGGTTGATAACAAGTCAGCTATAGACTTGAGCAAGAACCCGGTACACCATGACAGAAGCAAGCACATCGACGTCAAGTACCACTACATACGAGAGTGTCTGGACAGCGGTACTATTGTGCTTGAGCAAATCTCCACTCAAGACCAGATGGCGGACATCTTGACCAAGGCCCTTGGAAGACAGAAGTTCGTGGAGATGAGGAGAAGGATCGGGATCCTAGATGTAGGCCAGTGTCAGGATCAGGAGGAGAATGTGGGTTGATCTGCCCCTGGCCCAGGACGGCCAGAACTGGCCCAGGCCAGGTCCCCTTCTAGAAGAAATCTGAGTTTAGTCTTTTTAGAGATAGACTAATAGATTCTTTTGTAATAGATTAAGAGTCTTGTAAGGGGGGCTATATAAACAAGCCAAAACACCCCAAAATTGAGAGAGATCAATAGAGAAGAATTCCTCCTTCTCAAACCCTAGCCGCCTCCATCTCTTCCCCTTGCTGCAGCCACCGCCCCCCCCTCTTTCTCCAGGTCAGCGCCACCACCAGGAACCCTAGCCGCCACCAGGGGCTAGGGTCTGCCGCCCAGGTCTGCCACCGCCCAGGATTCTCCAGCCGCCGGCTGCTGTTCCAACCGCCCCTCAAGGTTGCTGCTCCAGCTGCTGCCTAGGGCATCATCTTCCCCAAGATGCTGCCTCCCTCCTCAACACTAGCCGCCACCAGGCTAGGTTCAGCCACCATCAAAGCCTGGTCAGATTAATCTGCTAGGGCAGATCATTTCTTACAGCAAGAACATAGAAGTTTTTGGGGCTGGAATTGCAACAATGAGTAGTCAGGAAATTGGAGTAGGAGCTTTGTTGGCGCTCCTCGCGATCTTGACGCCACTCTGGTCGAGACGTATTCGCAATAAGGGTTTGCAGCAACTCCGTGTGCTGCTGACCCGCCATCACTGCCACGATGTCAGCCAAAGTAACTGTTGGCGGTGGCGGTGGCGGTTGTTGCTGTTGCTGTCCCGAGGAATCCTCGGGAGGCTCATGGGAGGTCTCTCCCCCCTGACTGCAACCCCCAACATCCGGATTGGCACGAGTGCGAGTCATTCTGAAATTCAAAAACAGCAGCGATCAGCACATGTCATACTTAAAGTTCCATATGAAACAGTAGGTATTGAAGTGACACATAAATAATTTGCACAACATTCACATATATTTGTAAAAGCATAAACTTTATACAAGATACATTTTCTCGGGTCTCCGAGAAGTTGTGCTCATGTCGTCACTACCTATACATACACTACTGTCTACACGACATTGTCACCGATTACAAAAGTTTTGGTTACATCACCCTTGCTGCCCTACTCAGCAACAGTAACCTTCTACGCGGAGTAGAACTCGACCTCCTGTGGATCGTCCTCCTCCGCTACCTCTGCTGGTGTCTCGAGGTCCATGACCTCCTCTTCCGGTTCGGGTTCCCCCCATTGCAGGAAGACCCAAAACCACGGGTACGACACCTACCACCGGTATGCCAATTACCGAAGGTACGAGGTCCTGCAACGCGTGCACCTCGTCCATGGTCTGGTTGTAGTCCTCTTCCCAGCCTTGCCCCTCCTCAATAGCGTCATCCCGCTCTTGAGTGAGAATCTCATTCTGCTGGGTCAATGCCTGCACCTGTTGTTGCAAAGCCGTGATGTCAACACGGCTTTTCTGCTTCGCCTTCTTCAGACGATGCAACTAATTATGTTGTTCGTTCAGTTGCTTGATCGTTCAAAGGAGAACATTGCGGAGTGCGCTATGAGCACTATCGAAATGATCTCCTCGGCTGTTGCTCTCCTTGAGCTTCTCGGCAAGACAATCCGTATGAACAGATTGGCTGTCCATTAAGGCTTTTCCTGCCCTCAACTGGAAACGGAGGTTCGCCTCTGCGGGGTTGTACCTTGGGTAACCCGGATCTGTTGGGCAACCCGGATCTGTTGCCTCCATGTACCTTTGCCCCCACACATGATCAGCTCGTCCCTCCACCGGAACGAGCGCGTATGGAGTGCCCTCCATAGATCTCACGTGTAGTTAGCAGAAACGCGACATGGTGTCGCGGGCTGCCACTTGCCACATTTCCTCTGGCTGTCTACCTCTCACCGTGACGGTGAACGGCGCCCAACCGGGTGGCGTAGGTCCTGCAGGAACTTCGACATGGATCGTCCACGTCTTGTTCCCCTCCTCACCTTCTTCCTTGGCGAGGTAATGCGGCATCTCGACGTACCCAAAATATTGAAGCATTTGCTTCAACACTTCCGGATAACCATTGTGGTGAGAACAGTGGAACACCACCCACCCGTTCTCCAACTGTCTATCTGCTGTCATCTGTAGAAACAGATTTGAGAAATGTCAAATATTTATTTGAACAGTAAACCATTGAGTTATAATATAAAACATGTCATTGAACTCATAAAACTTGGAAACATAGTTCAAACTTATACAAATTTGACTGCTGATCTGCTGTCCAATATGACAACCCTGACCAGTTTTCATTTCAATCTAATTTAGACCATGCAAGAGGCAAAACAAATTCTGAATGTCAACATAAAAGTTAAAGTTAACTTCAAAAGCTTTCCAGAAAGTATTTGCTTGGCCTAAGATTTGTCCTGTTTCAAAAGTTATGAGATTTCAAAGTTGACAGAATTTCTGAAGAAAATTGGACAGCACATCCCTGCTTGAGGTACTTATTTGATCCAAGAATTCCAGTTAATTCTTCACCAAATCTGACAAAACTTTCTGTTACAAAGTTGTAACCCATCTCATGAACTTTCCAGAACTAACTCATTTTCTATTTTTGGCTTTTTATGCAGGAAGTTATGCTCAATTTACAGAGAGTTTCTGCTCTGCCCTGTTTTCTGGATAGTTTCAACTCTACTGCATTTTTCGATTGGTTAAGGGATGAAACACCTCTGGACATCATCAGAAAAGTTGTAAAGCTCTTCCAAATCTTTCCAGAAATGTATCATATGACCCCAGCAAACTCAACCTCTAGCCTCTGATTTACTTCAGCTTTATTTCAGCTAAAAACAGGGGACTCTGTCCTTAGTACTCTATAAGTTGAAAACTCGTTAACTTTGAACATCCTGATTAAGGGAAGAGGTTACATTATAGTTTTAGTGCTCTAGATTAAAACTTTCAAGTTTTACCATGAAGTTGATCATTTAGTGGGGTGTGACGTCGATGCGTCACCCGATCATGTCGGTACTACGTTCCTCACAAAGAAAAACCTATACCGGACATAGCCGGCTTCGTTAGTTCAGCGGCACTAAGCGTCTCTCGCACACGGATGCTACACGTCTACCGTTTCGTGGTTATACTACCTGCAAATAACTCATAAAATCGTCAGACTCGGCTGCACACCGAGCCCGGTATCCATACAGTTCATACACCCGGCCGTCATCACTCGCCCGGATGTTCTCAAGCCAAACATGCCTTGAGCCACGTGTTCACGTTACTGACCACGTGATGGGGTCTCCCAAATTGCCCAAAGCATGCCAGGGACAGACGTTGCTCGAATACCCCAAACGACATGAAGAGTCGTAGAGGATATTAAAGCGGGTCAGATTACCTGCCACCCGTGGGGCTCCACCCTTCAGCTTGTGCGCACTGGTGGACAGCGCTTACATGCACCCCCCAAGACATAAAGCGTTCCGAGATGCACGATTTTCCGACATAAGCAAATAGGTTAGTATGCCACTTTCTATACACTAATAACATCCTTATATGGGCTACTAACTCGTTCTTCACCGATTTTTTTTTTGAAAAAAGATGACCTTTTTAGTGTGTTAAACCTCAAGCGAGCTCTGATACCACTCTGACGCGGCCCCACGGCCTCGTCGAGCGAGGATGACGCTGAGGGGTGCTGCGTTGCACAGCATCGGATAACACACATCAAAGATACAAAGCGCTGCGTTGAACCTCACTTTCAAGTTTTAGCAGCAGATTGTGGAAAACCTTACGCTAAGGCACATGAGAGAGCTGCAATCAAACAAGAAACGCATTTCTCTCATGTACTTTGCCCAAAGTTGAAAAGAATTTTAATTAGCTCTAAACTACAACAAGACATTAACAAGAAAGGTATAAATTCCAAATCAGCAAACTTTTAACATGTATCTAGCCTATTCTTTCTACGTCATGGTACAATGAACAAGTGGTACTCACTGACCACGAGGGACGGTGATTATAATCGATTTACACCTGTAAGGTTACCCGAATAACCCGTCACGTACGCCCGTACTCGATGTTGCCTACATCAACCATCACGGACGTCGTACGCAACCACCTTTCCCCGTCAGCCAAATATTGAACCGGTCCTATCGTCCCGAGCAAGAGGTCTCTGCACACGCATCTGCAGTGCCGCCAGCCGATTGACATCTCAAGCTCTCAACTTACCTCTGAACGACAGGAATTGCCTCAATACCCAGCTTTCCGAGTTACATAGGTTTCCCGGTTCCCATATAGCCGGTAGGACTTTGGTACTGTTCTAGCTTGTTCAACAGGCCCGCACATGGCTCGGTCCTCAATCGACACAAGCGGAGCTATGGCACCCAGGCCCCAAAGTCCTACTACCCTTACTCTCCGCTCTGTCTCATTTTTATTGTCATGTGTTTTATTTGCTATCTTTACCCGATCGACGTGCCTCTAGCCTATTCTCGCGAGCAGTTCCAACTACTCGACTTGTACCAAATCCTACACTATCTTAGCATTGCAGTAGCTAACGGGGTTTTCAAACCTAATCCCAACCCAGGGTTTTCTTGGCTATGCATTCGGGTTTCAATCAAGACTCTAATGCAAGAATTGAGTGGGTGCTCAAAGTAAGTTCTCAAAACAGTAAAACTTTATAAAAGGGTTAATGCAAACCGGAGCTTGCCTTGCTGCTCTTGGTCGTAGGCTAGTTGTTTGTGGCGGACCGGGATCCGCCCATCCAGGATCGGAGATGGTGGTGCCGCACGATGCGACACCCGACAGCACACGTCATAAGAACACAATATATTACATGGGAAAAACAAACTGAACTGTACAAAAAGGTACAATCCTCAGTTACAAACTATTATTTATCTTACACAGCAGAAGTCTACACTATACAACTCACGCCCGCCTATCTAGCAAAAGTCGGCTGCCCAGCCCTAGGGCAACCCACACTAGCTGCACTCTTTAGCTCAGCGCGGCGTGTACGGCTCCCACTCAGCCGTGGTCCCCAACAGAGGGTAACCCTCGCCGGTGGACTCGTACTCCGAGTCCGTGGGTGGCTCCTCACCTGAAAAACCCTTAAGCAGCAACCGTGAGCACGAAGGCTCAGCAAGGCTTAACCGACTCACCTAAACATGAAACTCTACATGAGGTGTACAATGACATAGGATGGTAATATTGCAGTAAATGTGTGAGGACCCCGCCGTCCCGATCACTCACGGGGACGGGATACCTCGCCCGGGAATCGCATTGGGTGGTGCCTGCGATGCGGCACCTAACAGCACACATAATAAAGCATCATATTACATAAATCAAGCGGAAACTTACAAAGTTTTGAGTTTACAAATACTTCTCAAAATAAACTACAGCGGAAGACTATTACAACTCACGACTCATATCTATGCTAAGCAACAGAGAAGGTTTCCAGCCCGCGGAACCTTCTCACTAGCAACACTATCACAGTAGCAGCGGCAGGGGTTGCCCTGAGTTCACCACTCGGAGAGTTCCGAATCTCCTTAGGCACCCGTACATCTCAGCGTACAGTTATTTCCTGCAAAACAACTTGTGCAGTATCTGTGAGCACGAAGCTCAGCAAGACTGACCCGTCACCCTAGTCATGAAACTCTATATGATGGAAATAGAGGGCTGATTATAGCATTTGTCATAAACGATGAACTTGAGCTAAAGGAGAGTCCTTGCTTCCAGTTTTAATCAACTTTTATAGACCTCGCGCAACTTACATCGAGACCCCACAATCAAACAAGAAACGCTTCATCTCGATGTCACTTGCCCGAGGTGAAAGTAACTTTAGTGAACTACCCTAGACTCATACAGGCCTTGCGCCATCAACGTCGAGACTCCACAATCAAACAAGAAACGCTTTGCCTCGACGCTTCTAGCCCAAGGTGGAAATTAAATTTAGTGAAGTGTTGATCGTTCCTGATCTCCATTATGAGGATTACCCACGAAGCATATTAAATATTTCCCCGGTTTATTACTACGTCACGACTCAGTGTACAAGTATGCTCACTACCGCGAGCGACGGTGGTTGCAATCAAAAACACCCGGCTGACACGACACGTACGCCCGTACTCGACGTTGCACACAGCAACCGTCACTGACGCCGTACGTGGCCACCTTTCACACGACAGCCAAATGTCGAACCGGTCCCACCGACTGGGATTAAGTCTCTCTACGGCAAACCCTCGTAGAGCCGACTTCTCTATCCTTTCAGCATCGGCATCAGACGGTGAGGTATGCCTCGACACCCAGGTTAACATGTTACATCGGTTTCCTGGGTCCCATATTGCCAGTATGCATCCGGTACACATCTCAAACTTGTCCAGCGGGGCCGCACACGAGAACGGGCCTTAATCGACTCAGACATAGACTAGGCTCACAGGACCACGTCCTTGACCTCCCATCCACTGCCCGGTCTCCATTCCCAACTATGAGGATCAATTCCCAACTCTTCCGATTGATCCCCCTTAACCCCGTTTCACGAGTAGGAATCTGCCCACTCGAGTTATGCCTCTTTTAATCCACTTTTGTTGAGATCAGCAGTTATATTTAATTGATAACATCTCCTACATTAAGCTCCTGGGTTTTCGGGGTCATGCATTTCGAGTTTCATACCATCTAGACGTAATGCAATAAATAAAATGCTAGACGTATGAAGTGAATACAAATAAAAACTTGTAAATTTGATGCAAACTGGGGCTTGCCTTTGTTTTGCAGGTGACTTATATATATATGCAGTTAGTGAAGACCACTTGGTGCTTGATCAACCTCTTTTCTCTTTCCTTGATTTCTACTCCGATGACTTCAACTCCTCCACGTAGATACTACATGTGATGAATATGCATATCGTTTAATTGTAAAGACTTTGCTACAAGTCCTAATAACAGTTTTTTTCAAAAACTGGAACTCTGTTTAAGAATTTAAAATGACACTGGTGCTAGTGGTCTAGGTTTGGATCTAAGCATAGGATTAAATGCTAAATGGTTTCCCCCCTCTTCTATATTGATCACCTAAAGAGGTTAAAAGCACAGGGGTGATCCAGGGCTCCACTGGAGCTGAGAATTTTCATGTGAGTTTCTTGTCACAAGAAAGTCCTCTGGACCAAAAATTAGCACTTTTCATTGAGTGGTTTGTCCAGAGTAATTTTCTAAGCAATTAAGCAAAGAAGAATTAATTCTGGGATCCCACCCATGTTCATGCAAAAATTAGTGAACCATAATTTCAATTATAGCTCATAGAGTTTGCATGAATTTTCCTAGCATTTTTGGAGCTAAGGAATAGCTAGAACTGAATTTCCAAGTTTTGGAAATTCTCTGAAATTGTTTTCTGTATTCATTTGAATACAGAAACTTAAAATCAGAATTAACCTAACTAACTCAACTCCAAATGAGTTGAGAATTTTACAGGTGTTCACTAATACCCTAAAGACTATTCTGGCAAAATTTGAGGATCTTTGGATTAACCAAACTCCCTCTAAAATTCTTTTGCTAGAAAGTTTTAAAGAATTTTACAGAATTAAATAAAGGGTTTCATACAAATTGGGTTCTACATTTGGATAGTACTCTATCAGTGGAATCCAACGAAATTTGTTTCACAATTTTTGGATTCTCCTACCCAAAGTTGTAGCTATTCAAAGTTTGAACTAAAAACTGAAATTCCCCAAAATGTTCAAATACTGGCTGTGGGTCCGGGGACAGGTGTCACGCATCGGGGCAAGCCACACGAGGCTACAGGGTATTTCCCGCGCCACCACACCAGATCCCTGCGCCACAGCCAATCAAATATTTGAAAAACCGTCGCTGACGGGCGGGACCCACCGGGTCGTCTTCTACCTCCGGCCCCCGCGCCCGCGCGCCGCCGTGCTCGCCGGAGTTCGACGGATTCCGGCCTCCCGGCCATCCCCCGAGCTCTCCCTCGCCGCTAGGGCCTTATTTCACGTGCTGAACACGATGGAACCCTCTTCCCCGGCTGGCGATGGCTCTAACCTAGCTGTCCACGGCGCGGCGGCTCTGGACCGGTTCGGCAACGTCGCCCGGTCATCCTAGCCTACCCAGACCTCGGTGGAACAGCTCTACAGCACCAGTGAACTATGGGAATGCTCGACCTAGCCTCAAAACTGCTCGGGACCGGCGGCTAATGGTGTCTCACCGTGCACCCGAAACCTCATCCGCGTTTGAGGTCGGAAATTTTGGATTTCATGCGGTCTATGTGCATATTTCCAACTAGGGTTGTGAAGGACTACTGATCGCCGGTTAGTGGTGGTCCTGTGTGCAAGGTTTCACGGCCTAAGAACGAGAGGGACGATCGAATTTGGTATTACCATATCAGAAGGTCGGATGGTGTCCGACGGCGATCTTTTCCCAAATTCGAGCCCGGTAGATCATCTCATGGCTTGAGCTTCAGGGATGAGCATCAGGGGCTCCCAGCGCATCCAAGGGTGCTCTAGCTCGGGCCTGAGAAGCTCTCGGTGGGGCTGTCCACGTGAGACCAGCTCGGTTTCCCGATGGTGAGCCTCGGTGCCCGGTGAAATTCATCAAATTGTGATCAAACGATGCGGCAACGCCACGGAGTAGAGCGATGGGTCGCTAGAGCACACGCTGGCGCTCACTTCTTCCGTGGATCACTCGGGCAGTGGAGGGGGCGACGCGGTTTGCAACAGGCAGAACGAGAAACGGCGCCGGGAGGTTCCTGTTGTGCGCGCGAGAGTGGGAACCGAGGACAACGCGCGAGCTGCGTGATAAGGAGGGGGAAAACAGCTCGCCAGCACAGAGGTCGCGAGGGAGAGGTGGCGTCGACCTTGCCCCGGTGTCGCACGGTGAGAAGGACCGAGGCGGTCTCGGTGGCGCGATGACTTCGCGAGGAGGAGAAAAACAGAGACCGTGCACCGCCTGAGCTGAAGATCTTTTGCACACTCATTTCCCCCAATGACATGTGGGCCCCACAATTCAGTACCTCTTTTTTCCTCAAAATATCTCCAAAGTTTGACAATTATCCAACCCAATTGTTTGAAAATTGGAAACTGAGCTCATTTGACAAGTTTGGACAAATTCCATGCAAATTCAAATGTTCATTTGAATTCTTTGCACATTTGACTCCCTTTGGAAAAATGAGCAGCAAATCTTTTAAAAAATTAATGACACTTTGCCTCCCCACTAATTTGGACCTAAGGAATTCAAATATGCCACTTGATCCTTGTGTTAGCTGCTGCAAACAATAGTTTGGACACAACAGTTTTGAATTTCTCATTGTGTCCTTCCCTCACTTGGAGTTTGAATTTACCTTTAGTCCATCTCTGATTTTTAAACCCTTCCATTGCACTTGAGCTCTTCAATTCTGTGGTTTTAATCCACATTAGGTCCATCCATGCAATAGCCCTAAGTTTGTTTAGAAGAATCTCACCTATGTTATCATATGTGGGAAAAAGTTTCAACTAAGCCCCTTTTTCATACACATGACTCTAACATTTGTGCAAACTCATGTTTCTTTGTATTCACATTTTTGGGACCTTTACAACCCTCCCCCCTTAAAAGAATCTCGTCCCGAGATTACAAAAGAAAGATGAGGCGGAAGGTAATTACAACAACTACGACAAAAGTTCCGGATAGTTCTTGTGGAGGAAATCTTCACTCTCCCAAGTCGCTTCTTCCGGTGTGTGATTACTCCACAGGACTTTGTAAAATTTCAAAGCCCGATTTCGAGTGATCCGGCTCTTCTCGTTGATAATCTTGATAGGCTTCTCGGCATAGGTGAGGTCCGGTTGCAATATTTCCATGTCTTCTGAAAGGATGTCCGTCGGTTTCTTCAAACACTTTCTCAAGTGTGAGACATGGAAGATGTCGTGGATGTCCGATAAGGATGGCGGCAGCTCCAAACGGTAGGCTACCGGCCCACACCGTTCTGTAATAAGGAACGGACCCACAAAGCGAGGAGCTAGCTTTCCCTTGACACCGAATCGATGAATTCCCTTCATCGGGGAGACTCGGAGATAGACGTGATCTCCGACTTCAAAACACAAGGGTCGGCGTCGCTGGTCCGCATAGCTTTTCTGGCGAGATTGAGCGGCCCTGAGGTTTTCTTGAATCAGCTGGACCCGCTCTTCGGCATCTTTTACAAGATCAATGCCGAAAATCACCCTTTCGCCCGATTCACACCAATTGAGTGGTGTGCGGCACTTCCTGCCATAAAGTGCTTCGTATGGTGCCATTTTAATACTGGATTGGTAACCATTGTTGTAGGAGAACTCTGCTAATGGCAAATGGTTATCCCAGTTCTTTCCATGATCTATGGCACATGCCCTCAGCATATCTTCCAAAATCTGGTTCACCCTCTCCGTTTGACCGTCCGTCTGAGGGTGGTATGCTGAGCTTCTGATTAACTTTGTTCCTAGAGATTCATGTAGTTGCTCCCAGAAACGAGCAACAAATATTGAACCTCGGTCTGATATGATGGTCTTGGGGACTCCATGCAAGCATACAATTCTAGAGAGATACAACTCTGCATATTGTTTAGTATGGAATCCCGTATTCACTGGGATGAAGTGGGCTGATTTGGTTAAGCGATCGACAATCACCCAAATGGAGTCATGTTTTCTGGACGTGAGAGGCAGTCCGACAATAAAGTCCATGCTGATGTCCTCCCACTTCCATGCCGGAATACTTAACGGTTGGAGCATTCCTGCTTTCTTAATATGATCAGCTTTGACTCGCCAACATGTATCACACTCGGATACATATTTGGCAATTTCTCGCTTCATCCGAGTCCACCAAAATTTTGTTTTAAGATCTTGATACATCTTATTACTTCCTGGATGTATCGAGTACTTAGACACATGAGCTTCGTCCAAGATCTTCATCCTTAACTTCAGATTCCGGGGTACCATGATACGGTCGTTAAACCGTAACACGCCTTGATCATCTTCCCGGAAACATTTCATCTTATCTTCTTTAATCCTTGCTCATATATTCCGCATCCCTCTATCTCTCTTCTGGGCTTGTATAATCTCCTCTCTAATGGTAGGCACAAGAGCAAGGTTATACAACGCCCCATACGGAATCACTCGCAAGCTTGGTTCTTCCTCCTCCTCCGGAACAACTGCCAAATTATTAACGTGGGACTTACTACTGAGTGCATCAGCCACCACGTTAGCTTTGCCCGGATGGTAATGGATCTCGAGCTCATAGTCTTTAATTAATTCCAGCCATCTCTGCTGCCTCATATTAATATCCATCTGAGTGAATATATATTTGAGGCTCTTATGGTCGGTGTAGAGGTGCACTAAATTTCCAAGTAAGTAGTGCCTCCACATCTTCAACGCAAGCACCACTGCAGCAAGTTCTAGGTCATGAGTGGGGTAGTGCTGCTCGTGCTTGCGGAGTTGACGAGACCCATACGCGATCACGCGTCTATCTTGCATTAAGATGCAGCCAAGTCCAATGCCTGAGGCATCGCAATAAACATCAAATGGCTTTGTTGTATCCGGTTGTGCTAACACCGGTGCCGTTGTGAGATGTTTCTTTACAGTTTGAAATGCCTCTTCACAGGCCTCTGTCCACACATACTTGCTGCTCTTCTTTAATAACTCCGTCATTGGTTTAGCCACCTTCGAGAAGCTGGGAATAAATCTCCGGTAATAACCCGCTAGTCCTAAGAAACTGCGGATTTGATGAACCGATGTCGGAGACTCCCACTTCAAGACTTGCTCAATTTTTGTTGGATCCACGGCCACACCCTCTGCTGAAATAATGTGGCCTAAAAATGGTACTTTGCTGATCCAAAATTCACACTTGCTGAATTTGGCATACAGCTTATGTTCTCGTAGGCGTTGGAGCACAATATGGAGATGTTTGGTGTGCTCCTCCTCCGATTTGGAGTAAACGAGAATGTCGTCGATGAAAACCACGACGAACTGATCCAACTCTGGCATGAATACAGAATTCATGAGATACATGAAATGTGCAGGTGCATTTGTTAGCCCGAAAGACATGACTAGATACTCATAGAGCCCGTATCTAGTCGAGAAGGCCGTCTTCGGTATATCCTCCGCTCTGATCTTTATTTGATGATAACCAGACCGTAAGTCCATCTTGGAGAATACCTTGGAACCCACTAACTGATCAAATAATATATCGATCCGCGGCAACGGATATTTATTTTTGATCGTCACTGCATTCAGCGGCCGATAATCCACACATAATCGAAGTGACTCATCCTTTTTCTTCACAAAAAGGGCTGAACAGCCCCATGGCGATGAGCTTGGTCGGATGAACCCTTTGTCCATTAAGTCCTTTAGCTGTTCTTTTAGTTCAGCTAATTCCTTCGGAGACATTTTGTACGGCCTCCGAGATATTGGTGTGGTTCCCGGTGCTAACTCGATCTTGAATACCACATCCCTCTCGGGCGGCATCCCTGGAAGATCGTCGGGAAACACATCTGGGTACTCACGGACCACTGCAATATCCTCCAGTTTCGTGGTCACACTGTGGTATACCACTGGATTTTTAGAATCCACGGCTTCAAGTATGAGCGTTTGGATACCGTTGATTGGAGAGTCCAAACTAACAATCCGTGGACCAATATCAAGAACAGCCCCGTGGTAGTTTATCCACACCATTCCTAGAATCACGTCGATCTTCTGCCCCTCTAACACAATGAGGGTGGTGGGGTATAAGTTTCCACCTAAGCACAAGGGTGCTTTGATCACTACTTCATTAGCAGCTATATTTCCATCCGGTGAGCGGATAAGGTAGTGATCCTTCGGTGTAGAGGTGGAGAGCTCAGCTTTGCACACAAACATCCTGCTGATGAAATTGTGTGTAGCTCCAGAGTCAAACAGAATTAATACGGGCAGTCCATTGAGGGTGAACATTCCCGCTAGTACAGGTGCCCCATCTGGCACATCCTCTAGAGCTGTATGATAAATGCACCCGGGTTTTGGTGCTGTTCCTTGAAGCTGAGCACGGGGTTGATTTATACCCCGCTTTGGTGTAGTTTCTTTGTGGCGTATCCTTTCTGGACACTTTCTGCTGATGTGACCCAAGTACCCGCACGTGAAGCACGGTTTCTCAGCCGGTTCCTGGTTGCTCTGTGCATGGACATTGGTGGTATTCTGCTGCGGCAAGAACACTTGAGGAGCAGAATAACGTGGCTGCCTATACCGTTGCTGCAGCTGTCTGAAATCAGAGTATTGGGATGATCGACTGGAATATTGCTGGAGTCGTCGAGCCGGCTGCATCAGCTGACAGTTCAAGGTACTGTCTACCATCCGGTATTTCTGAGGAGCACTACTGCTACTCTCCGGTGGTACATGGTTCTTTCTTTTCTCAGCCTGAACTTCCCGCTGAGCATCTTCGACCATGATGGCAGCACTCATCAATTCGTTGAAGTTCTTTCGATCAGTTAAAACGAGTCTCTCCTTTAGCTTGGGATTGAGGCTGCGGAAAAACCATTCACACTTTTGTGCTTCGGTGTTCACATGTTGAGGCGCATACTGCGCCAGCTTGTTGAACACTCGTGAATGCTTGTATGCACCCCTCCCTCCTTGTTTTAAGGCCAGGAACTCCTCGAGTTTCCGCTGAATTATCCCGGATGGAACATGATACGCGAGAAATGCCTTCCGGAATTCTTCCCATGTACAGTCATGTCCAGCTGGTAAGGAGGCGAGTTAATTTGCCCACCATGCACTGGCGGACCCGTGAAGTTGTTGCGCCGCGTATAAAACCTTCT
This sequence comes from Neostapfia colusana, assembly GCA_030760725.1. Taxonomy (NCBI): domain Eukaryota; kingdom Viridiplantae; phylum Streptophyta; class Magnoliopsida; order Poales; family Poaceae; genus Neostapfia; species Neostapfia colusana. Next base: position 22,249,319 of record JASWHV010000019.1, on the reverse strand, counting down.
GATGTTCGGTGCATTGAAGCAACCCGAACTTAGATTCAATGGTACGGATCCAGCTATCCGCCACCAGAGGATCCTCAGATTCAATGACAACCGGTGGTTGAGTTGCCAAGAACTCAACATAGGAATTCAGTTGCGGTTGGCGCAAGTCTTCGTCTTGACATCCCCCTTGACGGGATGTATTCATCACTAGGGTGCGGAGCAAGTCGGTTCGCTCATCGCTTGCACCCGTCATGGCGGCCAGAATGTCCGCCATTGTGACCGTGGGTGAAGGTCCTGGTGAAGGCTGCTGTTGCGGAGCTCGCTGCTCCCGCTGTGGAGAGTTATCACCACCACCACCACTGGAACCACCCACCTCACTCATGGAACGAGTTCGCACCATTCTGCAATTGCACGAGTTCATTATCAGTTCAACACTATCACTTGATTTATTCCATAAACAAAATAGTGCAACACTGATAATGAAACCTCAACATGCAAGCAAAATGATTTAAGCGCAAACTGATGTATCCAACAGCAAGGATTTACAAGCCGACTGATTGGTCTTCAAACAGATCAGATTCTGATCCAGTTAAAAGCACTTTCGTAACTCAAGTTGAATATCAAAGTTAAAGTTAACTTTAATATCTTTCCAACGAGTATCCAAAGGCCTCCTAGGGATGTTTCTACAGGAAGTTATGGCTTAAAAACAGAAAGGTTCAGAGAGGCTTTGTTACTGTCCTGGTTCTGAACAGTTTGCCTTCAACTGAATTTTTCACCAACTTATTCTGTGATTTTGCTGTGGAGGTCTACAAGAAAGTTGTAGAACACTTGAAACTCTTTCAAGAACCATATCATACACCTTAATTGGTTAAAACTACTCAGAGTTATGCTCTGTAAAAATCCAGCAAGAATTTCTGCTAGAAACAGAGCACTCTGTTTTTGAAATCTTTGAATCCTAGACACTATCTCATTTGAATCTTAGTTCAAAATAAGAGTTCAGTAACTAATATTTGTTTCAAACTTCCATTTTTAGTAGAAAGTTAGCTCATGACTCATTTCTTCATAGGGAAGAGGTTATTAGGTGTGGTACGGTGTCGATGCACCGTAAGAACAATGTCGGTACTACGTTGTCTCTCCAAAAGAAAATCCTAAACCGGATTATACCGGTATATACGTATAATCAGTGGCACTAAACGGTCTCTCGCACACGTGTACTACCCGGGATACTACGTGGTTGGTACCTACAGAAGAACACTCAATAGTGGTGCACTCAAAGTTTTTCTCATTTCCGGCAGTTCTATAATTGAAAATAAATACAAACGCCCGTAACATTGTCATACGGCCGTCCTTGAGTTAAGTCACGTCTCAAGGTACGCGATCGTGTTTCAACACCACACGACGGGGAACCCGAATATGTCATGAACGGGTCATCACGGTTGGGAATGTTATCAACCCAACGGATACCACCTACTGCCCTGCAGGGCACGCCGATGGCAAGCGCTGCGTATGTCCTCCTGGGCTATTTCCAGAAGACCATACTATCGCGTTACTGACCACACGATGGGGTCTCCACTCACTTGCCTAATGCACGCTAGGGATCAGCGTTTCATATGAACTCAGGAACATGAAGAGTCCAAGAGTTCATATTAACGTCTCACACCAAGCTGTGAGACCTTTCCCTGAACCACTTTCCTCGTCAGGGGAGCTAACCGAAATTGAACCGCTTTCGGTGGCGTTCCTTACCATTCTTACCAGAACGTAGGTGCGTCGTTACAGAATCAAAATTCAGAATTATAACACGTAGGTTAGTTCTGCCACTTTAAGTAACTATACTACTATAGTCCTTATGTGGGCCTAATATCGTTTCCTCACCGTATCCTAAGTTTCTGTCGTAATACAATCCTTATTCCGTGTGCTATTACCAATGCGGCTCTGATACCACGCTGTGAGGACCCCGCCGTCCCGATCACTCACGGGGACGGGATACCTCGCCCGGGAATCACATTGGGTGGTGCCGTGCGATGCGGCACCCAACAGCACACATAATAAAGCATCATATTACATAAATCAAGCGGAAACTTACAAAGTTTTGAGTTTACAAATACTTCTCAAAATAAACTACAGTGGAAGACTATTACAACTCACGACTCATATCTCTGCTAAGCAACAGAGAAGGTGTCTAGCCCGCGGAACCTTCTCACTAGCAACACTATCACAGTAGCAGCGGCAGGGGTTGCCCCGAGTTCACCACTCGGAGAGTTCCGAATCTCCTTAGGCACCCGTACATCTCAGCGTACAGTTATTTCCTGCAAAACAACTTGTGCAGTATCTGTGAGCACGAAGCTCAGCAAGACTGACCCGTCACCCTAGTCATGAAACTCTATATGATGGAAATAGAGGGCTGATTATAGCATTTTTCATAAACGATGAACTTGAGCAAAAGGAGAGTCCTTGCTTCCAGTTTCAATCAACTTTTATAGACCTCGCGCAACTTACATCGAGACCCCACAATCAAACAAGAAACGCTTCATCTCGATGTCACTTGCCCGAGGTGAAAGTAACTTTAGTGAACTACCCTAGACTCATACAGACCTTGCGCCATCAACGTCGAGACTCCACAATCAAACAAGAAACGCTTTGCCTCGACGCTTCTAGCCCAAGGTGGAAATTAAATTTAGTGAAGTGTTGATCGTTCCTCATCTCCATTATGAGGATTACCCACGAAGCATATTAAATATTTCCCCGGTTTATTACTACGTCACGACTCAGTGTACAAGTATGCTCACTACCGCGAGCGACGGTGATTGCAATCAAAAACACCCGGCTGACACGACACGTACGTCCGTACTCGACGTTGCACACAGCAACCGTCACTGACGCCGTACGTGGCCACCTTTCACACGACACCCAAATGTCGAACCGGTCCCACCAACTGGGATTAAGTCTCTCTACGGCAAACCCTCGTAGAGCCGACTTCTCTATCCTTTCAGCATCGGCATCAGACGGTGAGGTATGCCTCGACACCCAGGTTAACATGTTACATCGGTTTCCTGGGTCCCATATTGCCAGTATGCATCCGGTACACATCTCAAACTTGTCCAGCGGGGCCGCACACGAGAACGGGCCTTAATCGACTCAGACATAGACTAGGCTCACAGGACCACGTCCTTGACCTCCCATCCACTGCCCGGTCTCCATTCCCAACTATGAGGATCAATTCCCAACTCTTCCGATTGATCCCCCTTAACCCCGTTTCACGAGTAGGAATCTGCCCACTCGAGTTATGCCTCTTTTAATCCACTTTTGTTGAGATCAGCAGTTATATTTAATTGATAACATCTCCTACATTAAACTCCTGGGTTTTCGGGGTCATGCATTTGGAGTTTCATACCATCTAGACGTAATGCAATAAATAAAATGCTAGATGTATGAAGTGAATACAAATAAAAACATGTAAATTTGATGCAAACCGTGGCTTGCCTTTGTTTTGCAGGTGACTTATATATATATGCAGTTAGTGAAGACCACTTGGTGCTTGATCAACCTCTTTTCTCTTTCCTTGATTTCTACTCCGATGACTTCAACTCCTCCACGTAGATACTACATGTGATGAATATGCATATCGTTTAATTGTAAAGACTTTGCTACAAGTCCTAATAACAGTTTTTTTCAAAAACTGGAACTCTGTTTAAGAATTTAAAATTACACTGGTGCTAGTGGTCTAGGTTTGGATCTAAGCATAGGATTAAATGCTAAATGGTTTCCCCCCTCTTCTATATTGATCAGCTAAAGAGGTTAAAAGCACAGGGGTGATCCAGGGCTCCACTGGAGCTGAGAATTTTCATGTGAGTTCCTTGTCACAATAAAGTCCTCTGGACCAAAAATTAGCACTTTTCATTGAGTGGTTTGTCCAGATTAATTTTCTAAGCAATTAAGCAAAGAAGAATTAATTCTGGGATCCCACCCATGTTCATGCAAAAATTAGTGAACCATAATTTCAATTATAGCTCATAGAGTTTGCATGAATTTTCCTAGCATTTTTGGAGCTAAGGAATAGCTAGAACTGAATTTCCAAGTTTTGGAAATTCTCTGAAATTATTTTCTGTATTCATTTGAATACAGAAAATTAAAATCAGAATTAACCTAACTAAATCAACTCCAAATGAGTTGAGAATTTTACAGGTGTTCACTAATACCCTAAAGACTATTCTGGCAAAATTTGAGGATCTTGGGATTAACCAAACTCCCTCTAAAATTCTTTTGCTAGAAAGCTTTAAAGAATTTTACAGAATTAAATAAAGGGTTTCATACAAATTGGGTTCTACATTTGGATAGTACTCTATCAGAGGAATCCAACGAAATTTGTTTCACAATTTTTGGATTCTCCTACCCAAAGTTGTAGCTATTCAAAGTTTGAACTAAAAACTGAAATTCCCCAAAATGTTCAAATACTGGCTGTGGGTCCGGGGACAGGTGTCACGCGTCGGGGCAAGCCACACGATGCTACAGGGTATTTCCCGCGCCACCACACCAGATCCCTTCACCACAGCCGATCAAATATTTGAAAAACCGTCGCTGACGGGCGGGACCCACCGGGTCGTCTTCTACCTCCGGCCCCCGCGCCCGCGCGCCGCCGTGCTCGCCGGAGTTCGACGGATTCCGGCCTCCCGGCCATCCCCTGAGCTCTCCCTCGCCGCTAGGGCCTTATTTCACGTGCTGAACACGATGGAACCCTCTTCCCCGGCTGGCGATGGCTCTAACCTAGCTGTCCACGGCGTGGCGGCTCTGGACCGGTTCGGCAACGTCGCCCGGTCATCCTAGCTTACCCAGACCTCGGTGGAACGGCGCTACAGCACCAGTGAACTATGGGAATGCTCGACCTAGCCTCAAAACTGCTTGGGACCGGCGGCTAATGGTGTCTCACCGTGCACCCGAAACCTCCTCCGCGTTTGAGGTCGGAAATTTTGGATTTCATGCGGTCTATGTGCATATTTCCAACTAGGGTTGTGAAGGACTACTGACCGCCGGTTAGTGACGGTCCTGTGTGCAAGGTTTCACGGCCTAAGAACGAGAGGGACGATCGAATTTGGTATTACCGTATCAGAAGGTCGGATGGTGCCCGACGGCGATCTTTTCCCAAATTCGAGCCCGGTAGATCATCTCATGGCTTGAGCTTCGGGGATGAGCATCAGGGGCTCCCAGCGATCCGAGGGTGCTCTAGCTCGGGCCTGAGAAGCTCTCGGTGGGGCTGTCCACGTGAGACCAGCTCGGTTTCCCGATGGTGAGCCTCGGTGCCCGGTGAAATTCGTCAAATTGTGATCAAACGATGCGGCAACGCCACGGAGTAGAGCGATGGGTCGCTAGAGAACACGCTGGCGCTCACTTCTTCTGTGGATCACTCGGGCAGTGGAGGGGGCGACGCGGTTTGCAACAGGCAGAACGAGAAACGGCGCCGGGAGGTTCCTGTTGTGCACGTGAGAGTGGGAACCGAGGACAACGCGCGAGCTGCGTGATAAGGAGGGGGGAAAACAGCTTGCCAGCACAGAGGTCGCGAGGGAGAGGTGGCGTCGGCCTTGCCCCGGTGTCGCACGGTGAGAAGGACCGAGGCGGTCTCGGTGGCGCGATGACTTCGCGAGGAGGAGAAAAACAGAGACCGTGCACCGCCTGAGCTGAAGATCTTTTGCACACTCATTTCCCCCAATGACATGTGGGCCCCACAATTCAGTACCTCTTTTTTCCTCAAAATATCTCCAAAGTTTAACAATTATCCAACCCAATTGTTTGAAAATTGGAAACTGAGCTCATTTGACAAGTTTGGACAAATTCCATGCAAATTCAAATGTTCATTTGAATTCTTTGCACATTTGACTCCCTTTGGAAAAATGAGCAGCAAATCTTTTAAAAAATTAATGACACTTTGCCTCCCCACTAATTTGGACCTAAGGAATTCAAATATGCCACTTGATCCTTGTGTTAGCTGCTGCAAACAATAGTTTGGACACAACAGTTTTGAATTTCTCATTGTGTCCTTCCCTCACTTGGAGTTTGAATTTACCTTTAGTCCATCTCTGATTTTTAAACCCTTCCATTGCACTTGAGCTCTTCAATTCTGTGGTTTTAATCCACATTAGGTCCATCCATGCAATAGCCCTAAGTTTGTTTTGAAGAATCTCACCTATGTTATCATATGTGGGAAAAAGTTTCAACTAAGCCCCTTTTTCATACACATGACTCTAACATTTGTGCAAACTCATGTTTCTTTGTATTCACATTTTTTGGACCTTTACAAAATGGACACGCCTACAAGTTCATCCTTATTTCAGCTTTTAGCTACAAGTTAACAGTTCAGGAAGCTGAAATTTAGTAAGCAATATTTGGTGGCAAACATGTAGCAATGCAATATTATATCATATCAGCAATATTGGATCAACGTATTTCATACATTATTCTACGTCACGACTCAGTGACCAAGTGGTACTCTTCACCACGAGGGACGGCGAATCGACTCGATATACACCTGCAGGGAAACCCAAAGAGCACGTCACGTACGCCCACCCGTGGAGCTGCACAGCACGCTCACTCGATGTCGTACGGGACAACCTTTCACCCAACAGCCCAAACGTCGAACCGGTCGCACCGAAACGAGCAGGAGGTTCCCCACACGGAGCATCTCTCTATGCCCGTTGGCAGATTTCCACCTTGCTGCCCTCAGCCTACACCTATAAATCGGTGTGTTATGCCTCGACGCCCGGAGGTTTAGGCTACATCGGTTTATCGGGGCCCATATATCCGATATGCCTTCGGTACGTTCAAACTTGATCAGCGTGGGCCGCACACGGATCGGTCCTCAATCAACACGGATAGGGCTGCACACACAAGACTCCCTCTTGCTGCGCCCTAGCCCCTGCCTAGTCTCATTTTCATTACTAAAGTGATCTCACATCACTCAACCGAACCCGTGTGTCCCAAGCCTAAACTCGCGAGTAGATTCCAACTACTCGACTTGTACCGAAGTCCTATGAAACATTAAGCATAGCCTGTCCACTTGAGGTCTTAGACACTACTCTCACTCTTTTTGGAACCTTTGGTTATGCAAGTGGGGTTTCAATCATACTATACCTAATGCACATACATACTTCACCCTACGTATGTAAACAAAGTAAAAACTTTATAAAAGAGTTAATTCAAACCGGGGCTTGCCTTGTTGCTTCTGGTCAGTAGTTAGCTCTTCTTCCGGAAGGAGGAAGTCCAGTACTTCCGGAGTCTCTTCTTCAGCGACTACACGTTTAATGAAATACGATGTGTCAATTTAAATGCGATGTGTACACTGGAATACTTAATTACTAATAACTCTGGCTAACCCTCCCCTCTGGTTCTGAAATTTTTATGGTGGATTGGTAGGGTCCTAACCAGAGTCGTGACCAAGTTTTATTTGAAACAAAGTTCAATTGCACCTTGTACAAATAAAAGCCTATTTGGTCAATATTTGAGCCTCCCCAAGTAATTCCAGGGTTTTTCATGGCTCCAACCATTACTTTCTGGAAACTAGAATTTAGGATGCTTCTAATGGAGTTGGTTTCATGTCATTTGAAGAATTCTACAGAAAGTTATGCCCTAATTAAGATTTGAGAAAATCTGAAAAATGTTTCTGTACATTTTTCTATTTTCTCAGGGCAGTTCTCTTGATCACCCCATTAGGGTAACTAAATGGACTTGGATGAGTCTGAAAATTTGACTGGGATTCAGGGATTTTCCAGTGAACCTCTCAGCCAAATTTCAGAATTTTTCATAAAGTAGTTCTCCAGATAAATTTCCCAACAGTTTAAATTTTAGGGATTTAATTCTGGAAAACTATTCACTTTCATGAGCTGAATTTGGTATTGCTGGAAATTACTCAGAATTCTGAGTTCAGAAAAATTTGGTTCATCGAATTTGGAGTTTCCTAGCCAAAGTTCTATTCATTTGAAGTTTGAACTAAAACTGGAAATTCCAAAAATGTTTAAATCCTGCGGGTGGGGCCCACTCCTCGAGCCGGCCCACTCAGAATGCGGCCACACCGCGGCCCACGGGGCTTTTACCCGCGCTGCCGCACCGAATCCCGGCCGCAAACCGATCCCCGCGCGAGATCAGAGGCTGACCGGTGGACCCGGCCCCCCTTCGTCTACCTCGCGCTCTCCCGCAGCTCCCGCGGCGGCGCTTCGCCAGAGCGCTCGCCGCCGGGCGTTTCGCTACCCGAACTTCGACGGAACTTGCCGCCTGTGCCTAACTCGACTCGGAGAACACGCTGGTGCCCTCACCGGAGCTTGACAACGGCCGGAACAGTGCTCCCGGCAGCAACAGCTGCCGGGAGCTCACCGGCGACGTCAAACTCAGCATCCCCTGCACCTTTTTCGATGCGGTTTGGTCGGGGAGCTCCGCTGACACCCGCTGGTCATGGATATGGGCACCGATCTCTGTGAAAACAGCGGCAACTACGACCTCACCGGTGACCTAGACCGGAAATCGGCGCCGATGCAAAAAGCTCGAAGAACATCGCCCATACTCGATGAAACTCGATGATTTCTGATCTCAGATACGCGTGGGCGAGTCTAGATCATGTCTTTAGCTCGGCCTAAGGAGTGGTGGCTTACTTGCTACGAATTTCTGGATTTCGCATGGTTCGGTTCTAAATACCCCGACATACTAATCCCCCAAATTCTTTGCCGACCGTGCGAGAGAGAGAGAGCGAGGTCAGTACGGTGGTGATCAGTACCTCGAGGCGGTTCTTTTTTGTATTGCTCGTCGGGCACGAGAGTGCCTGGGTTGCTTGGACACCGGCAACCAGAGAGCGGCAAGGAACAAGTTTGCGCGCGGAGGCGATTGTGGATGGGGGAACGCTGGGGCAGCCGGGGCACCGTGAAAACAGACGAGCATGCGTCGCGCTGGCGTGGTGACTCCGCTCTTTCACCGTGCGGTGGCCGCGTTGGGACGGGGTCGACCCCGTGCGTTGTCGCCCGTAGGGGTGTTCGACATCGTGCCTGAGTCGGTTTGATCCCTGGGTGGCTGACCAGTGGGCCCTCTTCTCCCCTCTAATTCTTTCTCCCCCTTTCTTTTATAAATATCCCAGCTACTGAACATTGAATGGGAGACTTAGCCCCCAAGTATTGGTTTGAATTTGAGTTCTCAAATTTAAACTTTGCTGGGTTAAATTTGCTTCATGTTTAAACTGAAATTCAAATTCAGTTTTGAATTATTGCAAATTTAGCTCCCGACAAGATGAACTCCAATAGGGATGAAAATTGGTGGGCTAACTCAGAAAAATGGGCTGAGTTTGAAAATGAAGCTAACTTTTGAATTTGAGTGATGAAAGTTTCTACAATTTGAATTTACATTCAAATTGGCCTCTTTTTCAAATACCTCCAAAAGTGCCTCAAAAAGTGTTGGATTTACATGAAACTTGGACTGAACCTTCCCAAGACTTTTTAGGTTTTATGGGTGAGCTCAACCGCTAATGTTCATGTGTAGAAATCCTACTTTGTGAAAGTGAAGGCTTTCCCCTCTAATTACTTTTTTGATGGAGGTTACTTGCTCTTCACAACATTTCCTAAGATATCCACAATAAAAACTGTGGTGTTGTGAGGTGAAGAAAAGTTTTTGCAAGTCCCTTTTTCTTGGGCTTTTACATCCCTCCCCCCTTAAAAGAATCTCGTCCCGAGATTATAAAAGGAAAGATAGCGATGTAGTAGGGACTTACCCGTGCTGAGAAGCCATGAACTCCGGGTAATTTGAGCGAAGGAATTCCTCGCTCTCCCACGTCGCTTCTTTAGCGTTGTGGTTGCTCCAGAGTATTTTGTAGAACCACAACGTTCTGCTACGCGTGGTTCGGGCTTTTTCATCAAGAATTTCCACCGGATACTCATCATATGTCAAAACCGGATTCAGCTCGCCGATGTCTTCGGTAGGAACAGCAGCTTTATGCTTTAAACATTTTCGCAGTTGCGAAACATGGAAAACATCATGGACACCAGCAAGGGATGCTGGTAGCTCCAATCGATACGCCGCTGGTCCACACTTCTCGGTGATAGCATAGGGTCCAATGAAACGGGGAGCGAGCTTCCCCTTCACACCGAACCGATGCACTCCCTTCATCGGAGACACGCGGAGGTACAGGTGTTCCCCAACGTCAAAGTGCAACAGTCTACGCCTCTTATCAGCGTAGCTCTTCTGCCGGGATTGAGCGTCCTTCAAGTTAGCTTGAATCGCCCGAATGCTCTCTTCGGCGTCGTTCACCACATCAACCCCGAATGTGACCCTTTCACCGGACTCGCACCAATTTAATGGGGTGCGGCATTTGCGACCGTAGAGAGCTTCGTAGGGTGCCATCTTGATACTCGCCTGATAGCCGTTATTGTACGAGAATTCCTCCAATGGTAGGTGATCATCCCAGTTCCTACCATGGTGGATGGCACATGCTCTCAACATGTCTTCCAGAACTTGATTCACCCTCTCTGTCTGGCCATCTGTCTGAGGGTGGTAGGCGGAGCTTCTAATTAGTTTAGTACCGAAAGCCGCATGCAACAGCTCCCAAAAGCGAGATACAAACAATGCACCTCGGTCTAAGACTATGGTCTTGGTTACACCATGCAGGCATAGAATCCTGGCAATATATAACTCCGCATATCTGTTGGCATGGAAATGTGTATGCACGGGAATGAAGTGAGCTGACTTGGTCAGTCGGTCGACGATTACCCAAATGGAATCATGTTTGTTAGATTTTAAGGGTAATCCCACAATAAAATCCATGCTCACGTCCTCCCATTTCCATGCTGGAATTTTCAGGGGTTGCAGCAGCCCTGATTTCCTCATATGATCAGCCTTCACTCGTCTACACGTATCGCACTCGGATACGTACTTCGCTACCTCCCGCTTCATCCGTGTCCACCAAAATTTCTTTTTCAAATCTTGGTATATTTTGTTGCTTCCCGGATGAATGGAGTATTTGGACAAGTGGGCTTCATCGAGGATCTTCTTCCTCAACTCCGTATCTCATGGTACAACTATGCGGTCATTGAACCATAGCGTCCCCTCGTCATCTTTCCGGAAAGATTTGATCTTCCCGTTGTCTATCCGTATCCGGAGATGTGCCATGCCTTTATCATCATTCTGAGCTGCAATGATGTCCTCCCTGATGGTAGGGATGAGGGCAAGTATGTACAGCGATCCATAAGGAACCAAATATAGACTCGGCTCTTCCCCCTCCACTGGTGTAATGGTGAGGTGATGGATATGTGACTTTCGACTTAGCGCATCGGCAACCACATTCGCCTTGCCGGGGTGGCAATGGATCTCAATTTCATAATCTTTGATCAATTCTAACCACCTCCTTTGCCTCATGTTCAGCTCCTTCTGGGTGAAAATGTATTTCAAGCTCTTGTGGTCGGTGTAGAGATGCACCAGATTCCCCAGGAGATAGTGCCTCCACATTTTTAGCGCCAACACCACGGCAGCAAGCTCAGAATCATGAGTCGGATAATGCTGCTCATGGTTCCGAAGTTGGCGTGAGCCATATGCGACCACACGTCCTTCCTGCATCATCACGCAGCCGAGCCCAATACCGGACGCGTCACAATACACGTCGAAGGGCTTTGTTGTATCCGGCTGAGCTAAGACCGGGGCTGTGGCGAGATGCTTCACCAATACTTGGAACGCTCCTTCACACGCGTGTTCCAAACATATTTTGTTCCCTTCTTCAGCAATTCTGTCATCGGCTTAGCGAGCTTGGAGAAGCTTGGAATGAATCTCCGATAGTATCCCGCTAACCCGAGGAAGCTTGTGACTTCATGAACTGAAGTGGGAGCTTTCCATTTCAGCACTTGCTCTATTTTGCTTGGGTCAACCGCAATGCCTTCAGCTGAGATGATATATCCCAAGAATGGCACTTGGCTGGTCCAAAACTCGCATTTACTGAACTTGGCGTAGAGCTTGTGGTCTCGCAATCGTTGAAGAACGATTCTCAAGTGTTCGGCATGTTCGGCTTCTGTCTTGGAGTAAACCAAGATATCGTCGATGAACACTACCATGAACTTGTCCAGCTCCGGCATGAACACTGAGTTCATGAGATACATGAAATAGGCTGGAGCATTTGTGAGACCAAATGACATGACGAGATATTCATATAATCCATATCTCGTCGAGAAGGCCGTCTTCGGGATATCCTCCGCCCGGATCTTTATCTGATGATATCCAGAGCGAAGGTCCATCTTGGAGAACACACTTGCACCCACAAGTTGATCAAACAATATGTCGATGCGGGGCAGTGGGTACTTATTCTTGATGGTGACGGCATTGAGCAGCCGGTAGTCTGCACACAGCCTCAGGGTTTCATCCTTCTTCTTTACAAACAGCGTCGAGCATCCCCAAGGCGAGGAACTCGGCCTAATGAAACCCTTGCTCAACAGATCATTGAGCTGTTCTTTCAGTTCAGCCAGCTCATTTGGAGCCATTTTGTATGGTCTCCGTGATATGGGCGTAGTTCCGGGTGCAAGTTCAATCTTGAACTCGACATCCCGCTCAGGTGGCATGCCCGGAAGATCATCCGGGAACACGTCGGGGTACTCCCGGACTACGGGGATGTCCTCTAGTTTGAGAGCTTCAGTATTGTTGATTGCTGAAACCTCCCGGACTGGATTATCTAATAGGAGGGACTGCGGACGGTCTAATGGGGAGTTGAAGTGAACCGTTCGTGCTAGAGTTTCCAGGACAGCGCCATGGTAGCTTAGCCATGACATTCCCAAGATTGCATCAATCTTCTGCCCCTCAAGGATAATCATAGTGGTGGGATATATCCTCCCACCTAAGCACAGTGGTGCTTTTGGAACCATCATCGTTGCTGAAATCTTTCCTCCCGGTGAGCAGATCATATAAGAACACTCGGTTGGAAAGGCTTCCAGCTGATGCTTAACCACATATGATGCACTTATGAAGTTGTGGGTTGCACCAGAATCAAAAAGTATGACGATGGCTTGATTGTTGAGAGTAAACGTACCCGCCAGCACGTTGTCTCCCTCTGGGGCGTCCTTATTGTCGAGGTTGCGGACGCCCCCAGTCCGCTGACCAACCTTCTTCACTGGAGGTCGGCCTCGAGCACCGCCCTGGAACTGGGCTTGCCCACTGCTCTGCTGCCCCTGGGGACAGTCCTTCGCGAAGTGACCCGCCCGGCCACACGTGAAGCAAGTGAAACGGGGCGGTCCCCCGCTGATCGGTGGACGGAATCCCGGGGCGCGTTGTGGCGGTGGAAACGCCCAGGGTACCGTCTGCTGCTGCGGCTGCTGTCTTGGTGGTGGCATCGGCGGACGGAACGGAGGTGACTGAAAAGGACGTCCCCCGAACCGTTGAGGTCGCGCCGGTGGATGCCACTGCTGCCCGGATGGTGTCCGAGACACCATACGGTACTTCTGAGGCGCGCCACCACCGCTGCTAGGTGGAGCGCTGCGCTTCCTCTGCTCAGCAGCCAACTCCCACTGAGCATCCTCTTGCATGATCGCGGCATTGACTAGGTCATTGAAGGTGCCGCGATTCCATTGCACGAGATGTGTCTTGATTTCGGAGTGTAACCCCCGATAGAAGTGCTCCCGCTTTTTCTCCTCGGTGGAGATATAGTCTGACGCGTATTGCCCCAGATGGTTGAAGGCACAGGAGTAGTCATGGGCACTCCTCCCGCCCTGCTTCAGCTCCAAGAATTCTTGGAACTTCCTCTTCATGATGCCGGGAGGAATATGATAGGCGCGGAACGCCTCCCGGAACTCTTCCCATTCCACGACATGGCCAGCCGGACATGAGGCGACATAGTTCGCCCACCATGCACCAGCGGCACCGTGGAGTTGCTGCGCTGCGAACAAGGTATTTTGCCGCTCCGTGCATTGGAGCAGCCCTAACTTGGACTCGATGGTCCGCAGCCAATTGTCGGCCTCCAGTGGTTCTTCAGCTTCGGTGAACACTGGATGGTGCTGCGTACTCATGAAATCCGAGTACGACACTTCACGGGGCTCACGAGTACGACACTTCACGGCGTACGCATGCAGTCAAATATAATAGGTGTAAACCATAATGACAATAAAACATGCGATACATCTCGTATGTAGATAATGTAATAACTTTGCACAAGCTACACCATTACCAGACCAAATACAAGCTAGTTACATCCAACTTGATGAACCTCCTCTTTGGAAGCTCACCATAACTAGGTTTGGTCACTAAGAGACATTACTATCGCGTTGTCATCACGTATACCACCCTTAGGGTACAACACCCTCTCCAATTAGTTCAACTGTCACTCCTCTATCAGAATGATCAGTTTCTACCCATTCCAAGTTTTGATCTGGTTCTGCGCGTTTTCATGACTCAAGCTGAACACCAAAGTTAAAGTTAACTTCAGTATCTTTCCAACGAGTACTCATTTGCCCACAGATCAGCTCTGGTTAAAAAGTTATGGTAATTCAAAGTCCACAGAATTTCTGGAAGAATTTCAACAGCACCTCCTTTGGAAGTTGCTGTTTTCCATTCGAGTTTCCACTGAAATCTGTGCTGAAACTTCAGAAACTTTGAATTGCAAAGATGTCACACATCTTCTACTCTTTCTAAGGATGTATTATATGACAATTTTAGATTTTTCTACTGGGAGTTATGTTTGAAAAACAGAACAGTTCAGAGAATGTTTTACTCTGTCCTGGTTCTGGACAGTTTACATTCCTCTGGGATTTCAGCAGTCTTAAGTTGTGTTTCAGCTCTGGAAGTCTACAACAAAGTTGTAGGGTACTCAAATACCTTTCCAGAACTATATACCACACCTCCCTGGGCTAAAAGACCTGTGAGTTATGCTCTGTTGAAGATCAGCAACTTGCTGCCCAAAACAGAGCACTTTGTTTTTCAGTCTTTTGGAACTACACTCAAACCCCCTCCAATTTTTCTACCAAACCAGGGTCCTAAATGTTGAATCTAGTGATTTTAATTCCTTGTTATCATTATTCTCATGCATATGCCTACAATATCTCGGTACTACATTCCTCACAAAAGAAAATCCTAACCGGATTATACCGGCATATACGTCTCAAGTGTTGCACTACACGGTCTCTCGCACACGTTTTCTACACGGATACATATGTGGTTAGTACCTGCAGAAGACCAAACAATAATGGTGCACTCAATGGTTGTTTTCATTTCAGGCAGGATCATATTTAAAAGTAAATACAAACGCCCGTATCATTGTCATACGGCCGTCCTTGAGTTTGGTCACGTCTCAAGGTACACGACGGGGAACCCGAGTATGTCATGAACGGGTCGTCACGGTTGGGAATGTTATCAACCCAACAGATACCACCTACTGCCCTGCAGGGCACGCCGATGGCAAGCACTGTGTATGTCCTCCTGGGCTATTTCCAGACGAACACACTTTTGCGTTACTGACCAAGCGATGAGGTCTCCACTTACCTGCCTAATGCACGCTAGGGATCAGCGTTTCATATGAACTCAGGAACATGAAGAGTCCAAGAGTCTCATATTGACGTCTCACACCAAGCTGTGAGACCTATCCCTGAACCACTTTCCTCGTCAGGGGAGCTAACCGAAATTGAACCGCTTTCGGTGGCGTTCCTTACCATTCTTACCAGAGCATAGGTGCGTCGTTACATAATTGAAATTCAGAATTATAACACATAAGTTAGTCTTTGCCAATTTAAGTAACTATGCTAATATAGTCCTTACTTGGGCAACTACCGAATCCTCACCGTAACCTAAGTTTTCCCATAATACAATGCTTAAGTACTGTGCTATCCCTAATGCAGCTCTGATACCAGGCTGTGGCGGACCAGGATCCGCCCATCCAGGATCGCAGAGGGTGGTGCCGCACGATGCGACACCCGACAGCACACGTCATAAGAACACGATATATTACATGGGAAAAACTGTAAGGGCCTCAGTTTTTGACACACATTTGCAGTGTTCATCACCACACCACACACCTCATTTGAGGAAGAATGATGAACACAAATGAAGAGCAAGTAACAATTATCAACATGCTCATTAGAGAACAAACTCACACATTGCAAAAGTGGTATTTCCCACATGTGATATAGATGGGCTGGACATATGAAAACTCCTACACTTTGCTAAGGATGTCCATGCCAAGTTTCACCCAAATTCAAAACCTTTTTGAGGTCAATTTGGGTATAGTTAGGAAGAGGGCAGTTTGAAACCATATTCAAATTCAAACTGTTTTTATCCCATGAATTTAAAAGTAGAAGGCATATTCTTACTCAGCACATTTTTGTGAGCTCACACACCAATTTTCACTCCATTTGGAGTTGATCTTGACATGAGCTAAGGGGGAGAAATTCAAACTTTATTTGAATTTCAAACTGAACTTGTGCTGAAATTCATTCAAACCAAACCTCATTTGAACTTTGATCAATTCAAATGGCTCATGGGTGAATAATTTGAATTGCCAAGGGTAGTGTGGGGTTCACTGTTTACAACAGTGATTAGGAGTAAATTTCAGAGGTTAAAACTGGAGGTGGGACCCACATGTCAGCCACTGCTCAGATCAAACCGACTGAGACTTTTTCACTCGGGTCGCCGAGCCGCAGCGGTGATCGCCACTGAGGCCAGCCGCCGCGCCACCAGCTGCTTGCCCACGCGAGGGCGTGAGGCGGTGCAGAGCCTTCTTAAGGCGCCTGCCCCCTCCTCGGCCGAGGTACCGCCGTTCTTCCCCGCAAGAACTCAGCGCCGGCCGAAAACTTCTGCAGCTCGGACATGATCGGAGGACGCCGATCGCAGCTCCCTCCTTCCACTCCAGAGCCCCCGCAAGGTAGTAGAGACCTTCCTCCGTCCTTCCCGTTGCTAGAATTCGGTTGAAACCGATTGATATCGGCTGTGCCGAAAGATCAAATTCGGGACTTGGAACCGCCGCACCTCGGGCTCTCGTGGACAGCCCAACCAGGGCGTTGTCACGCCCGAGCCAAGGCACCCTTGGACGCGCGGGTGACCGGTGCTGCTCATCCCCGAGCCACAGCTCGAGTGGTTGCTCACCGGCGGCGAATTTCCACTTTTCCCCTTTCGGTGTGCAGAACGACCTTCGGGTACGATTCTGTTTAATTCGTGCTCTAGAAAGGATTAGAGGGCCTCAGGCCGCTCTCACACGAGCTAGACACGGTAACGCACAAGTTGCCTTCACAACTCTGGGCCGGAGAACCTCTGTGCGCGGCGTAATTTGAGGTCTACTAATGGCGGAACGAACGGGCGGCATCGGGCGCACGGTGAGGACCTATTTCGGGCCTTCCCCGAACTGCCTCGAGCTCATGTCGACCTTCTCTGAGGTCCACTGATGCTCCCCGACCGATTTCCCAAGTAGCTGAGGTGCTAGAGAAGTCAGCCGACATGGCCGAAGTCATTCCGAGGTGGCGGCTCGTCGCCGACCATGCTCCGGCCGTTGTCATGAGCAGCTGACCCTCGGATCCTGTTCCCCGAGTAAAAGTAGGCAGGGGCGACCAGAATCGAGAAGTTTGGAGCTGTACAGCAGCCGGCGGCGAGATCCCTCGGCGGCGGGGCGCGGGTGTCGCGAGGTTGAAGAAGGGGGTGGACCCCAGCTGTCAGCGGGAGATATTTTGAATCGGGATCCGGCTGCGGCCGGGATCGGGTGTGCTGGCGCGTAAAATCATTGTGGGCTGCGGTGTGCTGTCGCCTCGGCGTGCGACGCGTGTCCCCTGGGCCCACGCGCGAGTTTAAACTTTTCCCCGATTTTCAGATTTCCTTCAAACTTCAAATCCTCATAACTTTGGCTAGAAAGCTCGAAATTGAGTGAACCAAATTTTGCTGGATTCATCTCTCTGAGAACTTTCCAGAAAATCAAGTTTCACTTCATGAAATTCCTTATTTCTCCAGAATTAATTCCTCAAAGTTTAAACTGTTAGGAATTTTAACTGGAAAATCCTTTGAGGGAAAATCCTGAAATTTTGCTGGGATGTTCACCAAAATGTCCCTGAACTACCATAAAAAAATTTCAGATCCATTTGAGCTCATCTGATCCACCTAATGGTGTGATTAGTGAAACTGTTCCAGAGAAAATAGAAAATGTTCAGAAATATTTTCAGAATGTTCTCTGAAATTGTTTAGCTCATACCTTTAGTTAGGAACTTCCAAATTAAGTGAGACCAAATCCATTAGAACCCTCTGAAAATCTAGTTTTCAGAAAGTCATAGTTTGTTTCATGAAAATTCCTAGAACACCCTAAGAGTTCCAATTAAGGTCAAGGACATAATTAATTGTGGAGGGCTCAAATGAGCTTTGCTGCAACTAAAACTTGACCAAGTCTCTGTTTAGGTTGTAACCAAGCCATAGTAAAAGTTTCACAGTCATTAGGTCTGTCTAGCAAGGGTTATAGACTTCACAACTTCAAAGTTAATACAAATGCATTTAAATTGATACATATATTGCTCTTATCATGTAGTCGCTAAGGTCGAGGAGGAACCCGAAGTCCTAGACTTCGTTACTCCGGAGGAACAGCTAGCCTACGACCAAGAGCAGCAAGGCAAGCCCCGGTTTGCATTAACCTTTTTACAAATGTTTATTGTTTTGAGCACATCTTTGAATATTGTTCTTTGCATTAGAGTCTTGATTGGAAACCCAACTGCATAGCCAAGAAAACCATGGGTTGGGTTTAGGATTGAAAACCTCGTTAGCCACTGCATTGCTAGGATAGAGTAGGATTCGGTACAAGTCGAGTAGTTGGAACTACTCGCGAGAATAGGCTAGAGGCACATTGCTCAGGTAGAGATAGCACATGATACACATGGCAAGAAAAGGAGACCGAGCGGAGAGTAAGGGCAGCAGGACTTTGGGGCCTGTGTGCTGTAGCTCCGCTTGTGTCGATTGAGGACCGAGCCGTGTGTGGGCCTGTTGAACAAGCTAGAACAGTACCGAAGACCTACCGGCTATATGGGAACCGGGAAACTGATGTAACTCGGGTAGCTGGTTATTGAGGCATTGCCCGTCGTTCAGAGGGTAGGTTGAGAGCTTGAGGTGTAAATCGGCTGGCGGCACGGAGATGCGCGTGCAGAGACCTCTTGCTCGGGACGATGGGACCGGTTCAATATTTGGCTAACGGGTGAAAGGTAGTCGCGTACGGCATCCGTGATGGTTGTTGTAGGCAGCATTGAGTACGGGCGTACGTGACGGGTTGTTCGGGTAACCCTGCAGGTGTAAATCGATTATAATCGCCGTCCCTCGCGGTCAGTGAGTACCACTTGTTCACTGTACTGTGACGTAGAAAGAACAGGCTAGTTACATGTTAAAATGTTGCTGATTGAAAGCTGGACATTGATTGTTAATGATATGCTGTAGCTTAGAGCTAATTAAAGTTCTTTTCAACTTTGGCCAAAGTACATGAGAGAAATGCGTTTCTTGTTTGATTGCGGCTCTCTCATGTGCCTTAGCGTAAGGTTCTCCACAACCTGCTGCTAAAACTTGAAAGTAAGGTTCTACTAATTAGACGAGTCCTTGCAAATGATTTTTACCTCATGCAACCCATTACCCTCATGTAGAAGTTCCATGTTTGGGTGAGACGGGTCAGACTTGCTGAGCCTTCGTGCTCACTGCTTGTGTTTGAAGCTTTTGCAGGGTTCTATGAGGAAGGGACTCCCGAAGAGGAGACGGAACCCCAGGAGGGGAACCCCGTCGAGTGGGAGTCGTTCACGCCGCAGAGTTAGTGTGCGTGTGTGCTAGCAAGGACACGTTCGAGGGCTGAACGTGCACTTGATGCTTAGTCTATGCCCGCGAGTGTAGACTGAACTTATTTTGATGTAAACATGTTCATAAACTTGTTTATGTAATAAAACTTCCGCTTCCGCTTTGCACCTTTGACGTGTGTTATACGGTGCTGTGCAACGCAGCACCCCTCAGCGTGATCCTGGCTCGACAGGACCAATGGGGTCGTGTCAGCGTTGGTATCAGAGCTCGCTTGAGGTTTAACACAGTACAAAGGTCTTCTTTTTCAAAAATCCAGTGAGGAACGAGTTAGTAGCCCGTATAAGGATGTTATTAGTATATAGAAAGTGGCTTATAAACCTATTTGTTATGTCGGAAAATCGTGCATCCCGGGACGTTCATGTCTTGGGGGGTGCACGTAAGCGCTGTCCACCAGTCCGCACAAGCTGAAGGGTAGAGCCCCACGGGTGGCAGGTAACCCGACCCGCTTTAGTATCCTCTACGACTCTTCATGTCGTTTGGGGTATTCGAGCAACGTCTGTCCCTGGCGTGCGTGGTGCAACATTGGAGACCCCGTCACGTGGTCTGAAACGTGAACACGTAACTCAAGGCGTGTTTGGCTTGAGAATATCCGGGCGAGTGATGACGGCCGGGTGTACCAACTGTATGGATTCCGGGCTCGGTGTGCAGCCGAGTCTGATGATTGTTTGAGTTTCTGCAGGTAGCCTGACCACGAAACGGTAGACGTGTAGCATCCGTGTGCGAGTGACGTTTAGTGCCACTGAAATAACGAAGCCGGCTAAGTCCGGTATAGGTTTTTCTTTGTAAGGACGTAGTACCGACAAAATCTGGTGACGCATCGACGTCACACCCAACTAAATAAACAACTTCATTGTAAAAACTGGAAGGTTTTAATCCAAAGTAGTAAAACTTGATGTAACTCCTTCCCTTGAACAGGATATTCAAAGTTAACAAGCTTTTAACTTATAGGATGTTAAGGACAGAGCACTCTGTTTTCAGCTGAATCAAGGCTGAAGTTAATCAGAGGTTAGAGGTTGAGTTCTTTCGAGGTTGGGGTCGTATGATACATTTCTGGAAAGCGTTGGAAGAGTTTTACAACTCTTCTGTTGAGGTCCAGAGGTGTTTCATCCCTTAACTACTCGAAAAATGCAGTAGAGTTGAAACTGTCCAGAAAACGGGACAGAGCAAAGACTCTCTGTAAACTCTCTGTAAATTAAGCATAACTTCCTGCTTAAAAATCCAAAAATAGGAAATGAGGTACTTCTGGAAAGCTTATGAGATGGGTTACGACTTTGTAACAGAAAGTTTTGTCAGATTGGGAACAGAATTAACTGGGATTCTTGGATCAATTCAGTACCTAAAGCAGGGAGGTGCTGTCCAATTGATTCCAGAAATTCTGTTAACTTTGACATCTCATAACTTTTGAACCAGGACAGATCTTAGGACAACCAAATACTTTCTGGAAAGCTATTGAAGTTCACTTTAACTTTGATGTTGAGCTCTAGAATTGGTTTTGCTTTTAACATGGCCTAAATCAGGTTGATATGGAAACTGGTCAAGGCTGTCATGGGAACAGCAGATCAGCAGTCAAATTTGTTTAAAATTTGAACTATGTTTCCAAGTTTTATGGGTTCAATGACATGTTTTATGTTATAACTCAGGGGTTTACTGTTTAAATAAATATTTGACAATTCTCAAATATATTTTTACAGATGGCAGCAGATAAACAGTTGAAGAACGGGTGGGTGGCTTCCCACTGTTCTGACCGTAGCGGCTACCCGGAAGCATTGTGGCAAATGCTCCAATATTTCGGGTACAACCAGATGCCACAATACTTCGCCAAGGAAGAAGGCGAAGAGGGGAACAAGGCGTGGACGATCCATGTCAAGGTTCCCGCAGGACCTACGCCACCCGGTTGGGTGCCATTCACTGTCACGGTGAGAGGAAGACAACCGGAAGGGATGTGGCAAGTGGCAGCTCGCGACACTATGTCACGTTTCTGCCAACTGCACGTGCAGGCTATGGAGGGCACTCCATACGCACTCGTTCCGGTGGAGGGACGAGCTCAGCATGTGTGGGAAGAGAGGTACCTGGAGGCAACAGACCCGAGTTGCCCAAGGTACAACCCCGCGGAGGCAAATCTCAGCCTCCAAATGAGGGCGGGAAACACTGTGATGGACAGCCAAGCTGTTCATACGGAGCATCTCGCCACCAAGCTCAAGGAGAGCACAAGCCGTGGAGATCATTTCGAGAGTGCTCACAGCGCACTCCGCAATGTGCTCCTTCCGACGATCAAGCGACTGAATGAACAACACAATCAGTTGCGTCGTCTGAAGAAGGCAAAGAAGAAGAGCCGTGTTGACATCGCGGCGTTGCAAGAGCTGGTGCAGACCCTAACCCAGCAGAATGAGGACCTTGCTCAGGAGCGGGACGACGCTATCGAGGAAGGCCAAGGCTGGGAAGAGGACTACAACCAAGCTATGGACGACGTGCATGCCGTGCAGGACCTCGTGCCCCCGGTATTGGGCGTACCGGTAGTCTTGGGTCTTCCAGCCATGGGAGAACCTGGAATGGGAGGAGAGGTGGTAGACCCCGAGCCACCAGCAGAGGTACCGGAGGAGGACGACCCACAGGAGGTCGAGTTCTACTCCGAGTAGGGGGTTACGGTTGCCAAGTAGGGCAGCTAGGGTAGCGTAACCCAACTTTTGTAATCGGTGACATGTCGTGTAGACAGTAGCGTATGTATAGGTAGTGACGACATGAGCACGACTTCTCGGAGATCCGAGAATAATGTATCTTGTATAAAGTTTATGCTTTATCAATATATGTGAATGTTGTGCAGATTAATCATGTGTCACTTCAATACCTACTGTTGCGTATGGAATTTTAAGTAAGACATGTGCTAATTGCTGCTGTTTTGAATTTCAGAATGACGCGTACTCGTGCCAACCCTGACATTGGGGGTACCAGTCAAGGGGGAGAGATCTCCCAACCACCTCCCGAGGATTCCTCGGGACAGCAGCAGCAACAGCAACAGCAAACACCGCCACCGCCACTACCAACGGTTACATTGGCCGACATTGTCGCGGCAATGGCGGGCTCGCATCAGCAGCACACAGAGTTGCTGCAGACTCTCATCGCCAATACGTCTCGCCCAGAGAGACGTCAAGATCGTGAGGAGCGCCAACAGAGCTCCTACTCCGACTTCCAGGCGACTCATCCCCCTGTATTCTCAAGGGCGGATGAACCACTTGACGCGGACAACTGGCTCCGTGCCATAGAGATGAAGTTCGGGCTGCTCCAAATCAGCGAGCAGCGCAAGGCTCAGTTCGCGGTCCAGCAGCTCCAAGGATCCGCGAGCATGTGGTGGGCCAACTTCTGTGCTTCACAGCCCACCGACCGAGTGATGACCTGGGCGGAGTTCCGGACGGCCTTCAGGGCCTATCATATACCACCAGGTCTGATGAAGAGGAAGACACAAGAGTTCCTACACCTGCAACAAGGGAGCCGGAACGCGCTGGAATACTCCAGGGTGTTTAACGGTCTCGCGCTATATGCGTCGTATCATGCCGATACCGACGAGAAGCGGCGGGACCATTTTTACCAGGGGCTTAACCCGCTCCTGAAGGACAAGTTGGCGATGTTCAATCGAGGCAGCCTCAACGACATCATTGATGCTGCGATTGTTCAGGAGGACTCCGGCAAGGAGTTGGCGGCGGCAGAGCGAAAGCGAAGCGCGCCGCAGAGCAGCGGAGAAGGAGGCGGTCCTTCTCAGAAGTTTCAGATGGTGAATCGCCCACCATCAGGTCCATGCTGGCAGCCACCACAGCGGTCGATGCCGTTCCGCAGTCGGCCGTATTCTTCGCCGGCATTCCGGCCGGCACTGCCAGTACCACCGCAACAACAACAGCAGCAGCGGGCGATGCCGCGTGCGTTTGCACCTCCGCAACGCATGCCGGGCTTTCGTCCACCGAGTACTCCACCAGCAGCGGCCACATGTTACAAGTGTGGTCGTCCAGGACACTTCGCGAGCAGTTGCCCGGAGAGGCAAGGCGGCGGAGTGGCACCACAGTTTCCGGGGAGGAATCAACCCCGGAACCCTACTAATGCGCGGTGGGCAAACCCTAGGCCCGGCACTGTCCACCAACTTGCCATTGAGGACGCGCCGGAGGGCGAGCCAATCCTTGCGGGTATGTTCCAACTCCACCAGCATCCCGCTATAGTAATATTTGATTCAGGCGCCACGCATAATTTTATTAGCCAAGCTTTCATTGCTAAACACAGTTTGCCAATACTACCCACCGATAGTCCATATTTAATTTGTTCACCTGGTGGGAAGATTTCAGCAAGCGTAATGGTCTCCAAAGCACCATTATGCTTAGCGGGTAGAGTGTACCCCACGTCTCTCATTATCTTAGAGGGATAGAAGGTCGATGTCATCCTAGGGATGTCGTGGTTAACCCGCCACAGCGCTGTTTTAGACACCGTCCTTCGAGTCGTGCACTTAAACTCAGAGGTGCACGGTTCTCACTCATTATTTCTGGACAGTCCAGAAATAAAACTTTCAAGTGTCTATCAGTCCACAACTATCAGATTGGAAGACATTCCAGTGGTCCGGGAGTTTCCTGATGTATTCCCGGATGATTTACCGGGAATGCCACCCGATAGAGAGGTGGAGTTCAAGATTGAACTTACACCAGGAACCATGCCAATATCCCGAAGGCCGTACAAGATGGCGCCCAAGGAGTTGGCTGAACTGAAGACTCAGCTCACGGACCTTCTGGAGAAGGGTTTTATTAGGCCGAGCTCCTCCCCATGGGGCTGTTCGGCATTATTTGTCAAGAAGAAGGATGAGACATTGCGGCTTTGCATGGACTACCATCCATTAAATGCCGTAACCATCAAGAACAAGTACCCGTTGCCACGGATCGACATGTTGTTTGATCAGTTGGTCGAAGCAATGATCTTTTCCAAGATGGATTTAAGATCCGGGTACCATCAGATTAAGATAAGGGCTGAGGACATTCCGAAGATGGCTTTCTCGACGAGGTACGGACTTTATGAGTACCTGGTCATGTCCTTCGGCCTCACCAATGCTCCAGCTCACATCATGTACTTAATGAACTCGGTATTCATGCCGGAGCTGGACAAGTTTGTCGTGGTCTTCATCGACGACATCCTGGTATATTCCAAGTCGGAGGAAGATCACAAGAAACATCTGCGTATAGTCTTGCAACGGCTGCGGGATCACAAGTTATACGCAAAATTCAGCAAATGCGAGTTTTGGATATCGCAAGTGCCTTTCCTCGGGCATATCATCTCAGCAGAGGGTATCGCTGTGGACCCGAGCAAGATCACGCAAGTGCTGAATTGGAAATCTCCGAGAACTGTTCATGAGATACGGAGTTTCCTCGGACTCGCGGGATATTATCGGAGGTTCATTCCGAACTTCTCGAAGATTGCCAAGCCAATGACAGAGCTGCTGAAGAAGGCTACCAAATATGTTTGGAGTCCAGCATGTGAAGCAGCATTCAAGGCTTTAGTCAAGCACCTGACATCAGCACCGGTTTTGGCGCAGCCAGACACAACAAAACCGTTCGATGTGTACTGCGATGCATCCGGCATTGGGCTCGGGTGTGTGCTGATGCAAGACCGAAGAGTGGTCGCGTATGGATCACGGCAGCTTAGGAATCATGAGCAAAATTATCCAACTCACGACTTGGAGCTCGCTGCCGTGGTACGTGCACTAAAAATGTGGAGGCACTACCTACTCGGTAACCTCGTACATTTATATACCGACTACAAAAGCCTCAAGTACATATTCACTCAGAAGGAGCTGAACATGAGGCAACGAAGATGGTTAGAACTGATAAAGGATTACGAGATAGAGATCCATTATCATCCGGGCAAGGCAAACGTTGTGGCAGATGCGCTGAGCCGCAAGTCACATGTCAATAATCTGACCATCACACCGTTGGAAGAGAGCGAACCACCACTCCATGTGATTCCACACGGAGCTCTCTACAACCTAGCTTTGATCCCCACCATCCGTGAAGAGATAGCGGCAGCCCAGAAGAATGACAAGGGCATGTCACATTTGCGGAGACGTGTAGATAGTGGGGAGCTGAAATGTTTCCGGAAAGACGGAGACGGCGTCCTATGGTTCAAGAACCGGATCGTCGTACCCCGAAACCCGGAGTTACGGAAGAAAATCTTTGATGAGGCTCACTTATCAAAATTTTCTATTTACCCCGGCAGCAACAAAATGTATCAAGAACTCAGAAGAAAGTTTTGGTGGACACGGATGAAGCGAGAGACTGCAAAATACATGTCCGAGTGTGATACATGTCGAAGGGTGAAGGCAGACCACATGCGGAAACCGGGACTGCTGCAACCACTGGGCATTCCTGCCTGGAAGTGGGAGGACGTGAGCATGGATTTCGTCGTCGGTTTACCCACCACCTTACAGAAACATGATTCTGTGTGGGTGATCGTCGATCGGCTCACCAAAGTTGCCCATTTCATCCCGGTCAACACCAACTACAACGCCAAGAAGTACGCTGAACTGTACATCTCACGGATCCTATGCTTATACGGCGTACCCCGTACCATCATATCGGACCGGGGCACTTTATTTGTGTCCCGTTTTTGGGAGCAGCTACACGCTGCCTTGGGGACGAAGCTGATCCGTAGTTCAGCCTACCACCCGCAGACGGATGGACAAACCGAGCGGGTGAATCAGATTCTAGAAGACATGCTACGAGCTTGCGCTATCGACCACGGCAAGAATTGGGATGATCACTTGCCGTTAGCCGAGTTCTCGTACAACAATGGGTACCAAGCCAGCATCAATATGGCGCCCTACGAGGCGCTATACGGGAGAAAATGTCGCACACCATTGAACTGGTGTGAGTCTGGCGAAAGGGTTACCTTCGGGATTGACCTTGTCAACAACGCGGAAGAAAAGGTTCGACTAATTCAAGCGAACCTAAAAGCCGCTCAATCCCGTCAGAAACAGTATGCGGACCGGAGAAGGCGCCCATTACAATTCGAAGTTGGGGATCACGTATATCTACGGGTGTCTCCAATGAAGGGCGTAAACAGATTTGGGGTGAGGGGAAAGTTAGCACCCCGCTTCATCGGTCCATTCCAGATTACCGAAAGATGTGGATCGGTGGCATACCGGCTGAAATTACCAGAAGCACTTTCCGGTGTGCACGACGTCTTTCACATTTCCCAGCTGAGGAAGTGTCTCAAGCTATCAACTACCGTTCAGCTGGAAGACATTGAAGAACTGCAACCGGATCTCACCTATCGGGAGGAACCGGTGCAGATTATTGATGAAAAGGCCCGAACCACACGCAACCGTACGTTGTGGTTCTACAAGGTTCTATGGAGTAATCACTCCATGGACGAAGCGACATGGGAGAGCGAAGAATTCCTTCGCACTAACTACCCCAACTTTTTGACGTCGCATATCCGGTAATTTTCCACCGTCCTCTCTCTCATTTTCACCTTATAATCTCGGGACGAGATTCTTTTAAGGGGGGAGGAATGTAAGGGCCTCAGTTTTTGACACACATTTGCAATGTTCATCACCACACCACACACCTCATTTGAGGAAGAATGATGAACACAAATGAAGAGCAAGTAACAATTATCAACATGCTCATTAGAGAACAAACTCACACATTGCAAAAGTGGTATTTCCCACATGTGATATAGATGGGCTGGACATATGAAAACTCCTACACTTTGCTAAGGATGTCCATGCCAAGTTTCACCCAAATTCAAAACCTTTTTGAGGTCAGTTTGGGTATAGTTAGGAAGAGGGCGGTTTGAAACCATATTCAAATTCAAACTGTTTTTATCCCATGAATTTAAAAGTAGAAGGCATATTCTTACTCAGCACATTTTTGTGAGCTCACACACCAATTTTCACTCCATTTGGAGTTGATCTTGACATGAGCTAAGGGGGAGAAATTCAAACTTTATTTGAATTTCAAACTGAACTTGTGCTGAAATTCATTCAAACCAAACCTCATTTGAACTTTGATCAATTCAAATGGCTCATGGGTGAATAATTTGAATTGCCAAGGGTAGTGTGGGGTTCACTGTTTACAACAGTGATTAGGAGTAAATTTCAGAGGTTAAAACTGGAGGTGGGACCCACATGTCAGCCACTGCTCAGATCAAACCGACTGAGACTTTTTCACTCGGGTTGCCGAGCCGCAGCGGTGATCGCCACCGAGGCCAGCCGCCGCGCCACCAGCTGCTTGCCCACGCGAGGGCGTGAGGCGGTGCAGAGCCTTCTTAAGGCGCCTGCCCCCTCCTCGGCCGAGGTACCGCCGTTCTTCCCCGCAAGAACTCAGCGCCGGCCGAAAACTTCCGCAGCTCGGACTTGATCGGAGGACGCCGATCGCAGCTCCCTCCTTCCACTCCAGAGCCCCCGCAAGGTACTAGAGACCTTCCTCCGTCCTTCCCGTTGCTAGAATTCGGTTGAAACCGATTGATATCGGCTGTGCCGAAAGATCAAATTCGGGACTTGGAACCGCCGCACCTCGGGCTCTCGTGGACAGCCCAACCAGGGCGTTGTAACGCCCGAGCCATGGCACCCTTGGACGCGCGGGTGACCGGTGCTGCTCATCCCCGAGCCACAGCTCGAGTGGTTGCTCACCGGCGGTGAATTTCCACTTTTCCACTTTCTGTGTGCAGAACGACCTTCAGGTACAATTCTGTTTAATTCGTGCTCTAGAAAGGATTAGAGGGCCTCAGGCCGCTCTCACACGAGCTAGACACGGTAACGCACAAGTTGCCTTCACAACTCTGGGCCGGAGAACCTCTGTGCCCGGCGTAATTTGAGGTCTACTAATGGCGAAACGAACGGGCGACATCGGGCGCACGGTGAGGACCTATTTCGGGCCTTCCCCGAACTGCCTCGAGCTCATGTCGACCTTCTCTGAGGTCCACTGATGCTCCCCGACCGATTTCCCAAGTAGCTGAGGTGCTAGAGAAGTCAGCCGACATGGCCGAAGTCATTCCGAGATGGCGGCTCGTCGCCGACCATGCTCCGGTCGTTGTCATGAGCAGCTGACCCTCGGATCCTGTTCCCCGAGTAAAAGTAGGCAGGGGCGGCCAGAATCGAGATGTTTGGAGCTGTACAGCAGCCGGCGGCGAGCTCTCCGGCGAGATCCCTCGGCGGCGGGGCGCGGGTGTCGCGAGGTTGAAGAAGGGGGTGGACCCCAGCTGTCAGCGGGAGATATTTTGAATCGGGATCCGGCTGCGGCCGGGATCGGGTGTGCTGGCGCGTAAAATCATTGTGGGCCGCGGTGTGCTGTCGCCTCGGCGTGCGACGCGTGTCCCCTGGGCCCACGCGCGAGTTTAAACTTTTCCCCGATTTTCAGATTTCCTTCAAACTTCAAATCCTCATAACTTTGGCTAGAAAGCTCGAAATTGAGTGAACCAAATTTTGCTGTATTCAGCTCTCTGAGCACTTTCCATAAAATCAAGTTTCACTTCATGAAATTCCTTATTTCTCCAGAATTAATTCCTCAAAGTTTAAACTGTTAGGAATTTTAACTGGAAAATCCTTTGAGGGAAAATCCTGAAATTTTGCTGGGATGTTCACCAAAATGTCCCTGAACTACCATAAAAAAATTTCAGATCCATTTGAGCTCATCTGATCCACCTAATGCTGTGATTAGTGAAACTGTTCCAGAGAAAATAGAAAATGTTCAGAAATATTTTCAGAATGTTCTCTGAAATTGTTTAGCTCATACCTTTAGTTAGGAACTTCCAAATTAAGTGAGACCAAATCCATTAGAACCCTCTGAATATCTAGTTTTCAGAAAGTCATAGTTTGTTTCATGAAAATTCCTAGAACACCCTAAGAGTTCCAATTAAGGTCAAGGACATAATTAATTGTGGAGGGCTAAAATGAGCTTTTCTGCAACTAAAACTTGACCAAGTCTCTGTTTAGGTTGTAACCAAGCCACAGTAAAAGTTTCACAGTCATTAGGTCTGTCTAGCAAGGGTTATAGACTTCACAACTTCAAAGTTAATACAAATGCATTTAAATTGATACATATATTGCTCTTATCATGTAGTCGCTAAGGTCGAGGAGGAACCCGAAGTCCTAGACTTCGTTACTCCGGAGGAACAGCTAGCCTACGACCAAGAGCAGCAAGGCAAGCCCCGGTTTGCATTAACCTTTTTACAAATGTTTATTGTTTTGAGCACATCTTTGAATATTGTTCTTTGCATTAGAGTCTTGATTGAAAACCCAACTGCATAGCCAAGAAAACCATGGGTTGGGTTTAGGATTGAAAACCTCGTTAGCCACTGCATTGCTAGGATAGAGTAGGATTCGGTACAAGTCGAGTAGTTGGAACTACTCGTGAGAATAGGCTAGAGGCACATTGCTCGGGTAGAGATAGCACATGATACACATGGCAAGAAAATGAGACCGAGCGGAGAGTAAGGGCAGCAGGACTTTGGGGCCTGTGTGCTGTAGCTCCGCTTGTGTCGATTGAGGACCGAGCCGTGTGTGGGCCTGTTGAACAAGCTAGAACAGTACCGAAGACCTACCGGCTATATGGGAACCGGGAAACTGATGTAACTCGGGTAGCTGGTTATTGAGGCATTGCCCGTCGTTCAGAGGGTAGGTTGAGAGCTTGAGGTGTAAATCAGCTGGCGGCACGGAGATGCGCGTGCAGAGACCTCTTGCTCGTGACGATGGGACCGGTTCAATATTTGGCTAACGGGTGAAAGGTAGTCGCGTACGGCGTCCGTGATGGTTGTTGTAGGCAGCATCGAGTACGGGCGTACGTGACGGGTTGTTCAGGTAACCCTGCAGGTGTAAATCGATTATAATCGCCGTCCCTCGCGGTCAGTGAGTACCACTTGTTCACTGTACCGTGACGTAGAAAGAACAGGCTAGTTACATGTTAAAATGTTGCTGATTGAAAGCTGGACATTGATTGTTAATGATATGCTGTAGCTTAGAGCTAATTAAAGTTCTTTTCAACTTTGGGCAAAGTACATGAGAGAAATGCGTTTCTTGTTTGATTGCGGCTCTCTCATGTGCCTTAGCATAAGGTTCTCCACAACCTGCTGCTAAAACTTGAAAGTAAGGTTCTACTAATTAGGCGAGTCCTTGCAAATGATTTTTACCTCATGCAACCCATTACCCTCATGTAGAAGTTCCATGTTTAGGTGAGACGGGTCAGACTTGCTGAGCCTTCGTGCTCACTGCTTGTGTTTGAAGCTTTTGCAGGGTTCTATGAGGAAGGGACTCCCGAAGAGGAGACGGAACCCCAGGAGGGGAACCCCGTCGAGTGGGAGTCGTGCACGCCGCAGAGTTAGTGTGCGTGTGTGCTAGCAAGGACACGTTCGAGGGCTGAACGTGCACTTGATGCTTAGTCTACGCCCGCGAGTGTAGACTGAACTTATTTTGATGTAAACATGTTCATAAACTTGTTTATGTAATAAAACTTCCGCTTCCTCTTTGCACCTTCGACGTGTGTTATACGGTGCTGTGCAACGCAGCACCCCTCAGCGTGATCCTGGCTCGACAGGACCAATGGGGTCGTGTCAAAAACAAACTGAACTGTACAAAAAGGTACAATCCTCAGTTACAAACCATTATTTATCTTACACAGCGGAAGTCTACACTATACAACTCACACCCGCCTATCAAGCAAAAGTCAGCTGCCCAGCCCTAGGGCAACCCACACTAGCTGCACTCTTCAGCTCAGCATGGCGTGTACGGCTCCCCCTCAGCCGTGGTCCCCGACGGAGGGTAACCCTCGCCGGTGGACTCGTACTCCGAGTCCGTGGGTGGCTCCTCACCTGAAAAACCCTTAAGCAGCAACCGTGAGCACGAAGGCTCAGCAAGGCTTAACCGACTCACCTAAACATGAAACTCTACATGAGGTGTACAATGACATAGGATGGTAATATTGCGGTAAATGGACATGCCTACAAGTTCATCCTTAGTTCAGCTTTTAGCAACAAGTTAACAGTTTAGGAAGCTGAAATTTAGTAAGCAATATTTGGTGGCAAACATGTAGCAACACAATATTATATCATATCAGCAATATTAGATCAACGTATATCATACATTATTCTACGTCACGACTCAGTGACCAAGTGGAACTCTTCACCGCGAGGGACGGCGAATCGACTCGATATACACCTGCAGGGAAACCCAAAGAGCACGTCACGTACGCCCACCCGTGGAGCTGCACAGCACGCTCACTCGATGTCGTACGGGACAACCTTTCACCCAACAGCCCAAACATCGAACCGGTCGCACCGAAACGAGCAGGAGGTTCCCCACACGGAGCATCTCTCTATGCCCGTTGGCAGATTTCCACCTTGCTGCCCTCAGCCTACACCTATAAATCGGTGCGTTATGCCTCGACGCCCGGAGGTTTAGGCTACATCGGTTTATCGGGGCCCATATATCCGATATGCCTTTGGTACGTTCAAACTTGATCAGCGTGGGCCAGACACGGATTGGTCCTCAATCGACACAGACAGGGCTGCGCACACAAGACTCCCTCTTGCTGCGCCCTAGCCCCTGCCTAGTCTCATTTTCATTACTAAAGTGATCTCACATCACTCAACCGAACCCGTGTGTCCCAATCCTAAACTCGCGAGTAGATTCCAACTACTCGACTTGTACCAAAGTCCTATGAAACATTAATCATAGCCTGTCTACTCGAGGTCTTAGACACTACCCTCACTCTTTTCGGAACCTTTGGTTATGCAAGTGGGCTTTCAATCATCCTATACCTAATGCACATACATACTTCACCCTACGTATGTAAACAAAGTAAAAACTTTATACAAGAGTTAATGCAAACCAGAGCTTGCCTTGTTGTTGCTGGTCAGTAGTTAGCTCTTCTTCCGGAAGGAGGAGGTCCAGTACTTCCGGAGTCTCTTCTTCAGCGACTACACGTTTAATGAAATACGATGTGTCAATTTAAATGCGATGTGTACACTGGAATACTTAATTACTAATAACTCTAGCTAACCCTCCCCTCTGGTTCTGAAATTTTTATGGTGGATTGGTAGGGTCCTAACCAGAGTCGTCACCAAGTTTTATTTGAAACAAAGTTCAATTGCACCTTGTACAAATAAAAGCCTATTTGATCAATATTTGAGCCTCTAAGTAATTCCAGGGTTTTTCATGGCTCCAACCATTACTTTCTGGAAACTAGAATTTAGGATGGTTCTAATGGAGTTGGTTTCATGTCATTTGAAGAATTCTACAGAAAGTTATGCCCTAATTAAGATTTGAGAAAATCTGAAAAATGTTTCTGTACATTTTTCTATTTCTCAGGGCAGTTCTCTTGATCACGCCATTAGGGTAACTAAATGGTCTTGGATGAGTCTGAAAATTTTACTGGGATTCAGGGATTTTCCAATGAACCTCTCAGCCAAATTTCAGAATTTTTAATAAAGGAGTTCTCCAGATAAGATTCACAACAGTTTAATTTTTAGGGATTTAATTCTGGAAAACTATTCACTTTCAAGAGCTTAATTTGGTATTGCTGGAAAGTACTCAGAATTCTGAGTTCAGCAAAATTTGGTTCATCGAATTTGGAGTTTCCTAGCCAAAGTTCTATTCATTTGAAGTTTGAACTAAAACTGGAAATTCCAAAAATGTTTAAATCCTGCGGGTGGGGCCCACTCCTCGAGCCGGCCCACTCAGAATGCGGCCACACTGTGGCCCACAGGGTTTTTACCCACGCTGCCGCCCCGAATCCCGGCCGCAAACCGATCCCCGCCCAAGATCAGAGGCTGACCGGTGGACCCGGCCCCCCTTCGTCTACCTCGCGCTCTCCCGCAGCTCCCGCGGCGGCGCTTCGCCGGAGCGCTCGCCGCCGGGCGTTTCACTGCCCGAACTTCGACGGAACTTGCCGCCTGTGCCTAACTCGACTCGGAGAACACGCTGGTCCCTCACCGGAGCTTGACAACGGCCGGAACAGTACTCCCGCCGGCAACAGCGGCCGGGAGCTCACCGGCAACGTCAAACTCAGCATCCCCTGCACCTTTTTCGATGCGGTTTGCTCGGGGAGCTCTGCTGACACCCGCTGATCATGGATATGGGCACCGATCTCTGTGAAAACAGCTGCAACTATGACCTCACCGGTGACCTAGACCAGAAATCGGCGCCGATGCAAAAAGCTCGAAGAACATCACCCATACTCGATGAAACTCGATGATTTCTGATCTCAAACACGCGTGGGCGAGTCTAGATCATGTCTTTAGCTCGGCCTAAGGAGTGGTGGCTTACTTGCTATGAATTTCTGGATTTCGCATGGTTCGGTTCTAAACACCCCGACACACTAATCCCCCAAATTCTTTGCCGACCGTGCGAGAGAGAGAGCGAGGTCAGTACGGTGGTGATCAGTACCTCGAGGCGGTTCTTTCTTGTGTTGCTTGTCGGGCACGAGAGTGCCTGGGTTGCTCGGACGCCGGCGACCAGAGAGCGGCGAGGAACAAGTTTGCGCGCGGAGGCGATTGTGGATGGGGGAACGCTGGGGCAGCCGGGGCACAGTGAAAACAGCCGAGCGGGCGTCGCGCTGGCTTGGTGACTTCGCTCTTTCACCGTGCGGTGGCCGTGTTGGGACGGGGTCGACCCCGTGCGTTGTCGCCCGTAGGGGTGTTCGACCTCGTGCCTGAGTCGGTTTGATCCCTGGGTGGCTGACCAGTGGGCCCTCTTCTCCCCTCTAATTCTTTCTCCCCCTTTCTCTTGTAAATATCCCAGCTACTGAACATTGAATGGGAGACTTATCCCCCAAGTATTGGTTTGAATTTGAGTTCTCAAATTTAAACTTTGTTGGGTTAAATTTGCTTCATGTTTAAACTGAAATTCAAATTCAGTTTTGAATTATTGCAAATTTAGCTCCCGACAAGATGAACTCCAATAAGGATGAAAATTGGTGGCCTAACTCAGAAAAATGGGCTGAGTTTGAAAATGAAGCTAACTTTTGAATTTGAGTGATGAAAGTTGCTACAATTTGAATTTACATTCAAATTGGCCTCTTTTTCAAATACCTCCAAAAGTGCCTCAAAATTTGTTGGATTTACATGAAACTTGGACTGAACCTTCCCAAGACTTTTTAGGTTTTAGGGGTGAGCTCAACCTCTCATGTTCATGTGTAGAAATCCTACTTTGTGAAAGTGAAGGCTTTCCCCTCTAATTACTCTTTTGATGGAGGTTACTTGTTCTTCACAACATTTCCTAAGATATCCACAATAAAAACTGTGGTGTTGTGAGGTGAAGAAAAGTTTTTGCAAGTCCCTTTTTCTTGGGCTTTTACATTGTTCCTCTGGAGTGACGAAGTCTAAGACTTCGGGTTCCTCCTCTACCTTAGCGACTACATGTGATAAATATAAATAGGTGTCAAATTACATGCATTTGAATTGAAGTTAAACTTATGAGGACTATAAGTGTTACTAGACAGACCCAATGACTGAAATTTTTACTGTGGTTGGGATACAACCTAAACAGAGACTTGGCCAAGTTTCATTTGCAGCACAGCTCATTTGAGCTCTCCACAAATAGTTATGTACTTGACCTTAATTGGAGCTCCTAGGGTGTTCTAGGGATTTTCATGGAGCAAGCCATGACTTTCTGAAAACTAGATTTTCAGAGGGTTCTAATAGAGTTGGTCTTACTTAATTTGAAGGTTCCTAGCTAAACATATGAGCTAAACAGTTTCAGAGAAATTCTAAAAATGTTTATGGACATTTTCTATTTTCTCTGGGACGGTTTTATTAACCACCCCATTAGGTGGATCAAATGAGCCCAAATGGATCTGAAATTTTTATGGTAGCTCAGGGATACTTTGGTGAACATCCCAGCAAAATTTCAGAATTTTTCTTCAAAGGGTTCTCCAATTAAAATTCTAAACAGTTTAAACTTTGAAGAGTTAATTACTTCATGAAGTAAAACTTGGTTTGTTAGAAAGTACTCAGAGAGCTGAGTTCAATAAAATTTGGTTCACTCAATTTGGAGTTTCCTAGCCAAAGTTATGTGGGTTTGAAGTTTGAACTCAATCTAAAAATCGGGGAAATGTTTAAATTGTTGCGCGTGGGACCGGGCTACGTGTCAACTTCTCAGCGGTCGACACACGGGGCTACGGAATCTTTCGCGTGCAGCTGCACCCGATCCGGTGCCACAGCAAATCCCGGTTTTTAAAATATCAGCCGCTGACACGTGGAACCGGGGGCTTCGTCTACCTCCGGCCTCCCGCGCTCGGCCGCCGCGAACCCTCGCCGGAGAGCTCGCCGGTGGCCTCTGCCGTGTACCAAACTTCATGATCTTGGCCGCCTCTGCCTAATTCTACCCGGGGAACATGATGCTGGGCTCAGCTCGTTGTGACAATAACCGGAACACGGCTGGCGACGAGCGGCGGCTTCGGAAGAACTTCGGCCGTGTCGGCCGGACTTCCTAGCACCCCAAACGATCAAGATATCGCTCGTAGAGCATCAGTGCTCCTTAGGGAAGCACGGCATGGGCTCAAGGCAGCTCGAAAGAGGTTCTAAGTAGGCTCTCACCGTACGCCCGATGCTTCCCGAATAAGCCGCCGTTGGCAAGCTTGGAAATACGCCATGTGTTTTCATGCTAGGTGTTGTGAAGCCAACTTGTGCGCCACTCAGTCTAGTTCCTACGTGTGATGTTTTGTGGTATTTAAACGAGAACCAAACGGGAATTTCAAAGTTTCTTACCCGAAGGTGAGTTTGCACCGGCTGGACGTAAGCTGCAAAATTCCCTGTCGACACTCAACCTCTCAGCTCAAGCTTCGGAGGTGAGCTGCAGGAGGTCCTTGCGCGTCCGGAAACATCCTTGCTGAGCCGTGACAAGCCCGGGGTGAGGCTTCCCACGAGAGCACCTCTTCTCGGCTTTGTAGCGACCGCTGCAGAACGGTGTAGTTCTCGGTGTATAGAGCACGAGCTCAATCGGTGACGGTGTGAGAGGGTTGTGGGGAATCCTATGGTGCCGTTTTGCAGCTCAGCCGAAGCTCTCACGCGAGTTTGGCGGGTGGCCGAAGATCGGAGGAGCAGCGGCTGTTCTGATCAGTTTCTTGTGCGAGGGAGCACCGAAGCGATCGGTTCTGCCTTCGATCGGGTCGGCTGCAGAGGTAAGAGGGAGGGTGAGTTGGTTCAGTGGTCGGGAGCGGCAACCAGCTGCTGTCCTGATCGATTCTCGCCGTGGCGGCAGCCCGAGCTGGCGCAAGAAACCGGGCTCAGTCCCTCAGTCGGTTGCTTCGGCTATTGAGGCTGACATGTGGGTCCCACCCTCCTTTTAACCTCTGAAATTAACTCTCCTCTACTGCTCCAAACAGTAATCCCTCTAATACCCTCTAAATTTTGAATTATCTACCAAATGCCCCATTTGAAGTTGATAGAATTCAAATTGTGAAGTATTTAAATAAATTTTCAGCACATATGCAGTTTAAAATCAAATTGAGTTTGAATTTGCTAAACTTAGCTCATGTCAAGATCAACTCCAAATGGAGTGAAAATTGGTGTGTGAGCTCACAAAAATGTGCTGAGTAAGAATATGCCTCCCACTTTTGAACTTATAGGATGGAAGTAGTTTGAATTTGAATTTGGGTCCAAACTAACCCCTTTCTAGCTATATCCAAAAATACCCCAAAAAGGTTTTGGATTTGGGTAAATTTTGGCATGAACATTCCTAGCAAGGTGTTGGAGTTTTTCATATGCTCAGCCCCTAGATGATGCATGTGGGAAATGCCACTTTTGCATTTTGTGATTTTATTCTCTAATAACCATGTTGATGATGTTTACTTGCTCTTCAAATGTGTTCACAAAGTTTTTTCAAATGAAGTCTGTGTGTGGTGATGAACACTTTGATTATGTGCCAAAAACTTAGGCCCTTACAACTTCCACACATCTGATTAATCGTCTTTCCACCAAGGCGATTCGTGCCTCCACCCCCACCACTTCTGCAGGACGGCTTGGGCCCACTTGTCATCGTCGCTGGAGCTTGGACCTGAGGCGTCCACCCCGAGCGGCGCATACAAAGCGTTTCGAATCGCCTCTGGGAGGTTAAAAGGTGATTCCTTCTGCATCGCAGGCTTCCCTTTGCACATCTCGCTACGCCTGAGCCTTCTGGATTCTTCCGTGCACCCAAGCCTTCACTGCCTTCCAAGTTCTTGCCTGTTCGTCTCCGATGGCTTCCAACTTGCCTCCGCCGAGCATTGGCCGAACAAAGGATCTTGGGTCGGTGCACAAGCTTCTGGGTGGCACTCGGAAGAGAAGACGCATTGTCTTCGGCGGGGATCTCTCCCCCTGCGTATGGAGAGGGGGGAGACCGTCTTCTTCGCCGCCTACGCCTTGGCGGGGTTCGTCCCGCCGATTTCTTCTTTCTTCGTGACTCTGCTGGAGACGTACGGCCTCCAGCTTCACCACCTCTCCCCAAACTCCTTCGCTATGGCCGCCGTCTTTGTGCACTTCTGCGAGATGTTCGTGGGGGTGCGCGCCTCGGTTACGCTCTTCCGGCATTTCTTCTTGCTGCGGACAACTGGACGTGGCTCGAGGAACCAGCTGGGAGCCTACTACTTCCAGCACCGCTGCCAGGATCCGAAAGTCTCCAAGTACCTTCTGCTCTTTAGCGCGTCGAGGTGGGAAGGCTGGAGGGACGACTGGTTGATCGTGAAGACTGATGAGCACGATCGCCTCCAGTTGCCGACCGGGGATCCATCCACCGGGCGCCGCTTCTGGGAGGAGAGCGCGGAGCTGGAGCCAGAGTACGTGCCAGTGCTGGAGCAGATCCAGCTCCTGGCAGAGCAGGGGCTGACATCCCTTATGGTGCTCGCGGACTTCCTGTCGTGCCGCCTTGCGCCGCTGCAGGAGCGCAATCGCCCGGCGTGGTACTACACCAGCATAACGACTGCACCAGGCTGGAGACGGGTTCTGGCTCTAACCTGTCCGACGAACTGCTGAGGGAGATGCTGATGAGGGTAAGCAGCGACTTCCTTGATGACCGCTCCCTCACAGTTCCTGCTTCCTGCCTCCCCCTCTTCTTGGAGCCGTTGTGGAGATAGAAGCTGCTGCGGGAGCTGCCGACCTTGGACGATATTGGCCTTGCCGTTCGTCAGGTCGGTGATACCTTCCGGGGAATCTCGATCCCCGGGGTTGACCGTTCCAGAGAACGGCACGAGGGGTCAGCCGATGCCCAGCCTGCACCAAGGAGCGATAGAGCTTGGACTGTCGACAGGAGGAAAGGCAAGGCGCCGACGTCCAGTTCGCCGAAGAGGAAGCACTCCCGGTCTCCACCAAGGGCGCCGTTCACACCGAGTCAGGGGACAGGAGTCCCCCGGCGCTCTTCATCGGGAGGCGTCAGCTCATCGGACGGCGACCCCAAGAGGCCTCGGGTCTTCCGCGCCAACGGGGCTCCTCTTGGACAGCGGCGGTCAGAGGAGCCCCGGGCGTCCCTGTGGCGGACCGGAATCCGCTCATCCAGGATCGCAGAGGGTGGTGTCGCGCGATGCGACACCCGACAGCACACGTCATAAGAACATAATATATTACATGGGAAACAACTGAAACTGTACAAACAGGTACAAACTTCAGTTACAACTATTGTTTATGTTACACAGCGGAAGTCTACACTACACAACTCACGCCCGCCTATCTAGCAAAAGTTGGTTGCCCAGCCCTAGGGCAACCCACACTATCTGCACTCCTCAGCTCAGCGCGGCGTGTACGGCTCCCACTCAGCCGTGGTCCCCGACGGAGGGTAACCCTCGCCGGTTGACTCGTACTCCGAGTCCGTGGGTGGCTCCTTACCTGAAAAACACTTAAGCAGCAACCATGAGCACGAAGGCTCAGCAAGGATTAACCGACTCACCTAAGCATGAAACTCTACATGAGGTATACCAAGGCATAGGTTAGTAACATTTCAGCAAAACGACACGCCTACAAGTTCATCCTTAGTTCATCTTTTAGCAACAAGTTAACAGTTCATGAAATCTGAAATTTAGTAAGCAGTATTTGGTGGCACACATGTAGCAATACAATTATATCAATCAGCATCATTGAAGCAACATATTTCATCCATTAGTCTACGTTATGACGCAGTGAACAAGCGGTACTCGTCACCGCGAGGGACGGCGAATCGACTCGATATACACCTGCAGGGAAAACCCAAAGAGCACGTCACGTACGCCCACCCGTGGAGCTGCACAGCACGCTCACTCGATGTCGTACGGTACAACCTTTCACCCAACAGCCCAAACGTCGAACCGGTCGCACCGAAACGAGCAGGAGGTTCCCCACACGGAGCATCTCTCTATGCCCGTTGGCAGATTTCCACCTTGCTGCTCTCAACCTACACCTATAAATCGGTGTGCTATGCCTCGAAGCCCGGAGGTTTAGGCTACATCGGTTTATCGGGGCCCATATATCCGATATGCCTTCGGTACGTTCAATACTTGTTCAGCAGGGCCGCACACGGATCGGTCCTCAATCGACACGGACAGGGCTGCGCACGCAAGACTCCCTCTTGCTGCGCCCTAGCCACTGCCTAGTCTCCTTTTCATTACTAAGGTGATCTCACATCACTCAACCGAACCCGTGTGTCCCAGTGCCTATCTCGCGAGTAGATTCCAACTACTCGACTTGTACCGAAGTCCTATGACTCATTAAGCATAGCCTGTCTACTCGAGGTCCTTGACACTACCCTCACTCTTTTAGGACCCTTTGGTTATGCAAGTGGAGTTTCATTCATCCTATACCTAATGCACATACATACTTCACATGACACATGTAAACAAAGTAAGACTTATAAAAAGGTTAATGCAAACCAGGGCTTGCCTTGTTGCTGCTGGTCAGTAGTTAGTTCCTCGTCCGGAAGAAGGAAGTCCAGCACTTCCAGAGTCTCTTCTTCAACGGCTACACGTTAATGAAGTACTACATGTTAATTTAGATGCAAATGTGAGTTTTAGAGTAAGACTTCTACTATTAGTTCTAATAACCAGCCTCTAACACCTGGATCTTTGTTTAAGAATTTAAAGATGAACTGGTGTTGGTGGTTTGGCTTGGACTTAATCACATGGTTAAATGCTAAGTGGTTTTCCCCCTTTTCCATATTAATCCCTTAAGTGGTTAAACAGGACAGGGGTGATCTAGAGCTCCAATGGAGCTGAGAATTTTTATGTGAGTTCCTTGTCACAAGAAAACTCTCTGTACCAAACATTAGCACTTTTCATGGAGTGGTTTGCTCAGAATAATTCTCTTGGCACATCAGCAAGGAAGATTTTATTCTGAGGTAATACCCCTGTTCATGCTCAACTTAATGAACTACAATTTCAATTATAGCTCATAGAGTTCGCCTGAATTTTCCTAACATTTTTGGGGTTAAGAATTGCCCAGAACTGAATTTCCAAGTTTTGGAAATTCTCTGAAAATGTTTCTGTATTCAAATGAACACAGTACCGTCCAATTTGAATTGCTCTGACCAAATCAACTCCAAATGGTCTGAAACTTTTACAGGGGTTTACTAATGTCCTAAAGAACATTCTGGTAAAATTTGGGGATTTTTGGATGAACCAAACTCCCTCTAAAATTCTTTTGCTGAAAAGCTTTAAAGAATTTTACAGAATTAATTAATGGGTTTCATACAAATTGGGTTGTATATCTGGACAGAGCTAGGCAAGATGAATCCAACCCAATTTGAATCACTAAATTTGGAGCTTCCTAGCAAAGGTTATGGATTTCTAAAGTTTGAGTGGAAACTGGAATTGTTTTACTATTGGAAAAGAACCCGGGCCCACTCTTTAAATCTCAGCCAGTGAGAAACGAGAACACACAGGGTTACTGGGTTTCCCCTGGTGTAGTCACAAAAGATCGGCAGCCACAGAAGATCTCAGCTCTACCGCCGAGTGGCTGACAGGTGGGGTCGGCGCTTCGTCTTCAACCTCCCGCTCCCCTCTTCCCGCGCGCGCCTCTCTCGCCGGTGTTCTTCCTCCCCCCCCCTCGGTTCCTCCTTCCTAAGCGATCTTCCGGCCTGGCTTTCGCCGCCTAGGGTTTTGAGGGTCGGGGAAACCGTTTCCGAGGTCGTTGTGAGCTCTAACGGTCCACAGAAGTCGGGCGACGGACGGCGGCCTCGGACCGAGTCCGGCGACGTCGGTCATCCTCTCTGCTGGCCTAATTTCCCGTTTATCTCGCCCTAGAGCATCAGTGGCTTATGGAAAAGGACGTCCCGTATGCCAAAGAACTTGGAAACTCCTCCAAACCCTATGTCACCGTGCGCCCCCGGTTGAAAACCGGCGGCAGAGAGTAAAATTTGAATAGCACCGTGGAGGCTCCACAAATCCTAGTTCTTTTCAGTCTCGGCGACTCGCACCGAGGTCTGTGGCCTACCCTATGACTAGAATGGCTAGAGAACACACATGGGTCGTGAATTTTGGAGGATCAATCCCCCCTGACCTATGGACATGTCCTCGGTGTTTCACAAATTCCCGCGGCTCCCATGGAGGGATGGACTGGGGCTTTTGGCAGCGTGAATAGAAGGAGTAGGCGCACCTTTTTGCTATTTAACTCGGGGTGTGATGGGCTCTGTATTTCCAGAACGTCGAGGAGGCCCGGCGGCGGCACAAACTGAAATTTCTGATGGTGGTTGGTGCTGTGCGCCACACATAGAGGGTGAGGGATCGGCTTGGTAGCTCGGTGAGGTCCAGCAGCGTCCCGCGCACGCTCTCACGATCACCGGTGGTCGTGGGAGGTCCTAGAGGTACTGATCTACAGGCGGGCGCGAAGAGTGGTCGGCGGCGATCGTTTTTCCGGCCTGGTGCGGCTGCTCTCGGGGGAAAACGGGGAGAAGGCGAGTGGAGTACTCAGTTTTCTTCACTGAGGTGTTACCCGCACGAAGCATCGAGCGCAGGGGGTGGCACGTCGACGCCTCGGTGGCTTGCCGCCTCGCCTGTTTCCTTGCGCGCGAAGTCAAGACCCGGCTGCAGCACCCCACTGTGTACTCGGGTGTGC
This sequence comes from Neostapfia colusana, assembly GCA_030760725.1. Classification (NCBI taxonomy): domain Eukaryota; kingdom Viridiplantae; phylum Streptophyta; class Magnoliopsida; order Poales; family Poaceae; genus Neostapfia; species Neostapfia colusana. Next base: position 22,206,557 of record JASWHV010000019.1, on the reverse strand, counting down.
AGCTGACATGTGGGCCTCCCCTTTCTTCTTTTTTTCCCTAATATTTCTTTTCTGTTTTTGCTAATTATCCCACCAGCTACTCACAATCTAATGTGAGACTTAGCTCCCAAGTCTTTGTTTGAATTTGAATTCTCAAATTCAAACTTTGTTTGGTTAAATTTGCTTCATATTTAAACTGAAATTCAAATTCAGTTTTGAATTCTTGCAAATTTAGCTCTAGACAAGATGAGCTCCAATGGAGATGAAAATTGTTGGGTTTACTCAAAAAAATGTGCTGAGTATAGATATGGAGCTAACTTTTGAATTTGGGTGATGAAAGTTGCTGCAATTTGAATTTACATTCAAATTGGCCTCTTTTTGAAATAACCCAAAAGTGCCTCAAAAAGTGTTGAATTTGCATGAGCTTTGGACTGAAACTTCCCAACACTTTTTAAATTCTAGGGGTGAGCTCAACCTCTCATGTTCATGTGTAGAAACCCTACTTTGTGAAAGTGAAGGCTTTCCCCTCTAATCATTCTTTTGATGGAGGTTTCATGCTCTTCACAACATTTCCTAAGGCGTCCACAATAAAAACTGTGGTGTTGTGAGGTGAAGAAAAGTTTTTGCAAGTCCCTTTTCTTGGGCTTTTACATCCCTCCCCCCTTAAAAGAATCTCGTCCCGAGATTATAAAAGAAGAGATAGCGATGTAATAGGGACTTACGCGTGTTGAGAAGCCATGAACTCCGGGTAATTTGAGCGAAGGAACTCCTCGCTCTCCCACGTTGCTTCTTCGGCGGTGTGGTTACTCCAGAGTATTTTGTAGAACCACAACGTTCTGCTCCGCGTGGTTCGGGCTTTCTCCTCAAGAATGGCCACCGGATACTCATCATATGTTAAATCCGGTTTCAACTCGCCAATGTCTTCGATAGGAACAGCAGCTGTATGCTTCAAGCATTTCCGCAGTTGCGAAACATGGAAAACATCGTGGACACCAGCCAGAGATGCCGGTAGTTCCAATCGATACGCCGCTGGTCCACACTTCTCGGTGATAGCGTAGGGTCCAATAAAACGGGGAGCGAGCTTTCCCTTCACACCGAACCGGTGCACACCCTTCATTGGAGACACGCGGAGGTACACGTGTTCCCCAACGTCAAAGTGCAACGGTCTACGCCTCTTATCAGCGTAGCTCTTTTGTCGGGATTGAGCGGCCTTCAAATTGGCTTGAATTGTCCGAATGCGCTCCTCGGCGTCGTTCACCACATCAACCCCGAATGTGACCCTTTCACCGGACTCACACCAATTTAATGGGGTGCGGCATTTACGACCGTAGAGAGCTTCGTAAGGTGCCATTTTGATACTCACCTGATAGCCGTTGTTGTACGAGAATTCCGCCAATGGTAGGTGATCATCCCAGTTCCTACCATGGTGGATGGCACATGCTCTCAACATGTCTTCCAGGACTTGATTCACCCTCTCTGTCTGGCCATCTGTCTGAGGGTGATAGGCGGAGCTCCTGATCAACTTAGTACCCAATGCAGCGTGTAGCTGCTCCCAAAAGCGAGATACAAATAATGCACCTCGATCTGAGACAATGGTCTTGGGTACCCCGTATAGGCATAGAATCTTCACTATGTATAGCTCCGCATATTTGCCGGCATTGTAACGTGTATTCACCGGAATGAAGTGAGCCGTCTTGGTTAACCGATCAACGATTACCCATATGGAATCATGCTTGTTGGCTGTTAGGGGTAATCCCACAATGAAATCCATGCTCACATCTTCCCATTTCCATGCCGGAATCTTCAGGGGTTGCAACAGCCCTGATTTCTTCATGTGATCAGCTTTCACTCGTCTACACGTATCGCACTCGGATACGTACTTAGCTACCTCCCGCTTCATCCGTGTCCACCAAAATTTCTTTTTCAAATCTTGGTACATTTTGTTGCTGCCCGGATGAATGGAGTATTTAGACAAGTGAGCTTCATCGAGGATCTTTTTCCTCAACTCCATATCTCGGGGTACGACTATGCGGTCATTGAACCACAGCGTCCCCTCATCATCTTTCCGGAAACATTTAATTTCTCCATTGTCTATCCGTCTCCGGAGATGTGCCATGCCTTTATCCGTTTTCTGAGCTGCAATGATGTCCTCCCTAATAGTAGGGATGAGGGCAAGGTTGTACAGCGATCCATAAGGAACCAAGTATAAACTTGGCTCTTCCTCCTCCACCGGTGTAATGGTGAGGTGATGGACATGTGATTTCCGACTCAGCGCGTCGGCAACCACATTCGCCTTGCCGGGGTGGTAATGGATTTCAGTCTCATAATCTTTGATCAGTTCTAACCACCTCCTCTGCCTCATCACTACAGGAAAAACGATCATTGACGACGGCCAAATTTATTGACGACGGGGCCGTCGTCTTTAATGTTATTGACGACGGCTATATCTAGCCCTCGTCAATAACTTAGTTATTGACGACGGCTAGACGAGCACCGTCGTCAATAAATTATTGACGACGGCGGCCGTCGTCTTTAACTTAATTCGGGTCCACCCGAGGAGTTATTGACGACGGTGACCTAGCACCGTCGTCAACAAGGTCCTTATTGACGACAGTTTCATAGCACCATCGTCAATAACTTAGTTATTGACGACGGCTAGACGAGCACCGTCGTCAATAAATTATTGACGACGGTGGCCGTCGTCTTTAACTTAATTCGGGTCCACCCGAGGAGTTATTGACGACGGTGACCTAGCACCGTCGTCAACAAGGTCCTTATTGACGACAGTTTCTTAGCACCGTCGTCAATAATGGGACATATAACCCGTGCGCGAGCCGGGAGGCGGCCAGTGCCGCCTCCCGACTCGCGCCGGACCTCTCGTCGCCGCCGCCCTTCCCCCCGCCGCCGCCGCCCGTCCCCGCTCGTCGCCGCCGCCCTTCCCTCCGCCGCCGCCGCCCGTCCCCGGCGCCGCCGCCTCCGCCCGTCTCTGGCCCGAGGTAAATCTCCCTCCCCCTCCCCCTCCGGCCTCGCCGCCGCCCTTCCCCCCGCCGCCGCCGCCCGTCCCCGCCGCCGCCGTCGCCGCCCGTCTCTGGCCCGAGGTAAATCTCCCTACCCCTCCCCCTCCGGCCTCCCATACTATATATTGTATTCATGTTACGCACACACGAAATATTTTGATGCTGTCAAATAAAAAGGAGGACCTGCATGAGAAGGAGATGTTTAATATACCTTGATTTGGGTACGCTTATCTGCATGCTAATCTTGACCGACGAGATGTTTCCTTATTCTGTAGAGGTTATCCATATATGTCATGTAATGTGGTGATCTCGCGATCTGCTTCTGCTCAAGAAAAACGCTACTCCTTTTCGTCAAAAAAAAACGCTACTCCTCTTTAGGTAACCTAAAGTATATGGGATAGCTATCCTTTTTTTAAACGATACGTAGCTTGCTTGTTGCGACGGGGTTCCGGCGTGGTACTGTGGCAGTACTGTTGATGTGAATGATATCACTGTGCAAGGGCGGCGCATATGCAGGACTGTGGCTATGCAAGCAGCTAATCTGGTCCTCTCTGCTAACCTGGTCATATAGCGAACTCATGTCATTTCCTACACGCTCGATCAGAGCCTTGGTTCTCGATCGATCCCACGGTTAAAAATGCTGTCCCGGCCCTCTCTCTCTCTCTCTCTCTCTCTCTCTCTCCCCCTCTCTGTCTGTCTTTACTTGTTCCCAATTCAAAGCCCCCTCGTGTGTCAACTTCACTTGTCCCTCTCCAAAAGATATCGCCGTGATCTTCTCAGCTCCGACCTGTATCACCATGCAGCCATGCACTAGCAGCTTCACTCTCCTAGCCTCCTACTCCTGCATGGTGCATTATGCTACTAGCTCTCCTAGCCCCCCAGCTGCTGCCACCTCCCTATATACCCCTCATGCCTCTTCTTCTTCTTCTTCTCCAGGCTCAAGCCAAACCCTCCCCCGTCCTTTCCCGAGATCACAATTGTACTGGCAAGCACAAGAGCAATGCAGCAGCAGAAGCAGGTCAGTGTGGGCGAAGGCATCGCCGCCGCCAACGCGGGCGTGAGGAGCGGCGGTGGCGGAGGAGGAGCAGGCGGTGGCGGTGGCGGCAGCGTGTCCGTGTGCCGGCCGAGCGGGTCGCGGTGGACGCCGACGCCGGAGCAGCTAAGGATGCTGAAGGAGCTCTACTACGGCTGCGGCGTCCGGTCACCCACGGCGGAGCAGATCCAGCACATCACCGGCATGCTGCGCCAGCACGGCAAAATCGAGGGGAAGAACGTCTTCTACTGGTTCCAGAACCACAAGGCGCGCGAGCGGCAGAAGAAGCGCCTCACCAACCTCGACGTCAACGCCGCTCCCGTCGCCGGCGCCGACGTCAACCACCTCGGCGTCCTCTCTCTGTCGCCGTCAGGTTTATTTGCATCGCTCATGCATGGTTTAGCCTTCCGCTTGCTTCCCACAAACTCGCATCGATTGCAAATAACGATGATGATGATGCGTACATCTGGGCTTCGGCAGGCGCGACGTCTCCCTCTTCCACCTTGGGCATGTACAACGGGAACGGCTACCACAGGGGCCGACGTCAGGAGCACAGGTACAAAATTTCTCATAATAGCTGCAACTAGTTAAATTTGCTCAAATTTAGTTGAATTTGATCAAACTTACTTAAACTTAGAGAAAACTAGTTAAACATCCTCAAACTGAGTAAAATATGGTACAACTTACTCAACTATAGTCAAATATGACCAAACTTACTCAAACATAGCCAAAACTTTTTGAACTAGCTCAAACACAAACACTACTAGTCCATACTTCTCAAACTTAGTAAAATATGAGCAAACTTACTCAAACATAGCCAAATCTAGCTAACTTGCTCAATTTTAACTTGTAATGAGTTTATTTAATCATATACACATTTGTGAACTTCTAATTTGTCTACCTATACATGTACATCATAGGGATCGGCGACACGGGCTCAGGAAACTCCATCCCCTCAGCAACCAGCGTTTGGACGAGCGCACGACGACTTCCTGGACTCCGGTGGCAGCGGTCGGGGTAGCGTAGGGTAGTGTGGCGTGCGTATAGTGTTTTTGTGCCTGCCTGTGATGTATGTTTTAATTGCCTGTGATCTGGCCATCGAGCCAGGGCTGGCCTCGAAGCCAGGGCAGGATTTTCTGTTTTTTTAAAAAAAATTGAAAAGCTTATTGACGACGGTTTCTGGTACTTGGCCGTCGTCAATAAGCCACTAGTATTGACGACGGCCAGGTACCAGAAACCGTCGTCAATAAGCAATTGTTATTGACGACGGCCTAGTGTAAACCGTCGTCAATAAGCCACGGTTACTGACGGCGGTTTCCTGGCCGTCGTCAATAAGTTTATTGACGACAGCCTGATTTAGCTGTCGTCAATAAGTTTATTGACGACAGCTAGATTTAGCTGTTGTCAATAAATTTATTGACGACGGTTACCGTCGTCAATAAACTTATTGACGACTAATAATTGACGACAGCTCAAAACCGTCGTCTATAAGCTTTTACCGTCGTCAATAACTTATTGACGACGGTAGTGCCCTTATTGACGACGGTTTCCGGCCGTCGTCTATAGTCCCGATTCCTGTAGTGCATGTTCAGCTCCTTCTGGGTGAAAATGTATTTCAAGCTCTTGTGGTCGGTGTAGAGATGCACCAAGTTCCCCAGGAGATAGTGCCTCCACATTTTTAGCGCCAACACCACGGCAGCAAGTTCAAGATCGTGAGTCGGGTAGTGCTGCTCATGGTTCCGAAGTTGGCGTGATCCATAAGCGACCACACGTCCTTCCTGCATCAACACGCAGCCGAGCCCAATACTGGACGCGTCACAATACACGTCGAAGGGCTTTGTTGTATCCGGCTGAGCTAACACCGGGGCTGTTGTGAGATGCTTCACCAGTGTTCGGAACGCTCCTTCACACGCCGTGTTCCAAACATATTTTGTCCCTTTCTTCAGCAACTCTGTCATCGGCTTAGCGAGCTTGGAGAAGCTTGGAATGAATCTCCGATAGTATCCCGCTAACCCGAGGAAGCTTCTGACTTCATGAACTGAAGTGGGAGCTTTCCATTTCAAAACTTGCTCTATTTTACTTGGGTCAACCACAATGCCTTCAGCTGAGATGATATGTCCCAAGAATGGCACTTGGCTGATCCAAAATTCGCATTTGCTGAACTTGGCGTAGAGCTTGTGGTCTCGCAATCGTTGAAGAACGATCCGTAAGTGTTCGGCATGCTCGGCTTCTGTCTTGGAGTAAACCAAGATATCGTCGATGAACACTACGACGAACTTGTCCAGCTCCGGCATGAACACCGAGTTCATGAGATACATGAAATGGGCTGGAGCATTTGTGAGACCAAAGGACATGACGAGATATTCATATAAGCCGTATCTCGTCGAGAACGCCGTCTTCGGGATATCCTCCGCCCGGATCTTGATCTGGTGATATCCAGAGCGAAGGTCCATCTTTGAGAATACACTTGCCCCCACAAGTTGATCAAACAAGATGTCAATACGGGGCAGTGGGTACTTATTCTTGATGGTGACGGCGTTGAGCGGCCGGTAATCCACACACAGCCTCAGGGTTTCATCCTTCTTCTTTACAAATAGCGCCGAGCATCCCCAAGGCGAAGAACTCGGCCTAATGAAACCCTTGCTCAACAGATCATTGAGCTGTTCTTTCAGTTCCGCCAGCTCATTTGGAGCCATCTTGTATGGTCTCCGTGATATGGGCGTAGTCCCGGGTGCGAGCTCGATCTTGAACTCGACATCCCGCTCAGGTGGCATGCCCGGAAGATCGTCCGGGAACACGTCGGGATACTCCCGGACTACGGGGATGTCTTCTAACTTGAGAACTTCAGCATTATTAATTGCTAAAACTTCCCGGACTGGCGTGTCTAACACCATGGAATGCGGACGGTGGAACGGAGAATTTAAGTGAACCGTCCGTGTCCGAGTCTCTAGGACAGCGCCATGGTATTGCAGCCATGACATCCCAAAGATTGCATCAATCTTTTGTCCCATAAGGATTATCAAGGTGGTGGGATATAGTTTCCCACCTAAGCACAGAGGTGCCTTTGGAATCATCATATTAGCTGAAATCTTCCCTCCCGGTGAGCAGATCATATAAGTGCAGTCGGTTGGGAAGACTTGCAATTGATGTTTAGCCACATAGGATGCACTTATAAAGCTGTGGGTTGCACCAGAATCAAATAATATGACGATGGCTTGATGGTTGAGAGTAAACGTACCCGCCAGCACGTTGTCTCCCTCTGGGGCGTCCTCATTGTCGAGGTTGCGAACGCCTCCAGTCCGCTGACCAACCTTCTTCACTGGAGGTCGGCCTCGAGCACCGCCCTGGAGCTGGGCTTGCCCGCTGCTCTGCTGCCCCTGGGGACAGTCCTTCGCGAAGTGACCCGCCTGGCCACACGTGAAGCAGGTGAAACGGGGCTGTCCCCCGCTAATCGGTGGACGGAAACCCGGGGTGCGTTGTGGCGGTTGAAACGCCCGGGGTACCGTCTGCTGCTGCTGCTGTCTTGGTGGTGGCATCGGCGGACGGAACGGGGGTGCTTGGAACGAACGTCCCCCGAACTGATGAGGTCGCGCCGGTGGACGCCACTGCTGCCCGGATGGTGTCCGATACACCATACGGTACTTCTGCGGAGCGCCATTCCCACCGCTGGGTGGAGCGTTGCGCTTCTGCTGCTCAGCTGCCAACTCCCGCTGAGCATCCTCTTGCATGATCGCGGCATTGACTAAGTCGTTGAATGTGCCGCGGTTCCACTGTACGAGGTGGGTCTTCATTTCGGGGTGTAACCCCCGATAGAAGTGCTCCCTCTTCTTCTCCTCCGTGGAGATGTAGTCTGACGCATACTGCGCCAGATGGTTGAAGGCACGGGAGTAGTCGTGGGCACTCCTCCCGCCCTGCTTCAGTTCCAAAAATTCTTTGAACTTCCTCTTCATTATTCTGGGAGGGATGTGATAGGCGCGGAACGCCTCCCGGAACTCTTGCCATTCCACGGCATGGCCAGCCGGACGTGAGGCGACATAATTCGCCCACCACGCACCAGCGGCACCGTGGAGCTGCTGTGCTGCGAACAGTGTCTTCTTCCGCTCCGTACACTGGAGCAGCCCGAACATGGACTCGATAGTCCGCAGCCAGTTGTCCGCCTCCAGTGGTTCTTCAGCTTCGGTGAACACTGGAGGGTGCGTACTCATGAAATCCGAGTACGACACTTCGCGGGGCTCACGAGGCCCTCGCTCTTGACGTCCTCCCGCTTGGGACGTATTCTGCACGATCGTGCGGAGCAGGTCGGTATGCTCCTCACGACCTCCCACCAATGCCGCTATCACATCCGCTAGAGTAAGCGGAGGCGGCGGTGGTGGCTGCTGCTGCGGGGTGCTGTCGTAGGCCGGTGGCTGGGAGTCATCGCCTCCCCCTTGGCTAGAGCCACCTACCTCGTGCGTGGTCCTAGTGCGAACCATCTGCAACCATACGACAATAACATCAGTCCCGCAACACTTGCATGCAGTTCCATTACCATGGGCGTAAAAATATTATGACAACAAAAACATGTGATATATCTCGTAAGCAGATAATGTAATAACTTTGCACAAGCTACACCATTACCAGACCAAACACAAGTTAGTTTAATCCAACTTGATGAACCCCTTCTTTGGAAGCTCACCATAACTGGGTTTGGTCTCTATGAGACATTATTATCGTGTTGTCATCACATATACCACCCTTAGGGTACAACACCCTCTCCAATGAGTTCAACTGTCATTCTTCCGTCAGAATGACCAGTTTCTACCTATTCCAAGTTTTGATCCGGTTATGGGCATTTTCATGACTCAAGTTGAATACCAAAGTTAAAGTTAACTTTAGTATCTTTCCAACGAGTACGCATTTGCCCCCAGATCAGCTTTGGTTAAAAAGTTATGCTAATTCAAAGTCAGCAGAATTTCTGGAAGAATTTTAACAGCACCTCCCTTGGAAGTGGCTGTTTTCAACCCTGATTTCCACTAAATTCTGTGCTGAAATTTCAGGAACTTTGAATTGCAAAGATGTCACACATCTTCTACTATTTCTAAGGATGTATTATATGACAATTTTAGATTTTTTCTACTGGGAGTTATGTTTGAAAAACAGATCAGTTCAGAGGATGTTTTACTCTGCCCTGGTTCTGGACAGTTTACATTCCTCTGGGATTTCATCCATCTTAAGGCGAGTTTCAGCTCTGGAAGTCTACAACAAGGTTGTAGAGTACTTGAATACCTTTCCAGAACTATATAGCACACCTCCCTGGGCTAAAAGACCTGTGAGTTATGCCTTGTTGAAGATCAGCAACCTTGCTGTCCCAAAACAGAGCACTCTGTTTTCAGTCTTTTTGGAACTACCCTGCTCCACTATCCCATTCTTATACCCAACCAGGGTCCTAAATGTTGAACCTAATGATTTTAGTTCCTTGTTCTCAATATTTTCATGCATATGCCTACAATATCTCGGTACTACGTTCCTCACAAAAGAAAATCCTAACCGGATCATACCGGTATATACGTCTCAAGTGTGGCACTAAACGGTCTCTCGCACACGTTTTCTACACGGATACATACGTGGTTAGTACCTGCAGAAGACCACAAAATAATGGTGCACTCAATGGTTATTCATTTCAGGCAGTTCCATATTTGGAAGTAAATACAAACGCCCGTATCATTGTCATACGGCCGTCCTTGAGTTAGGTCTCGTCTCAAGGTACGTGATCGTGTTTCAACACCACACGACGGGGAACCCGAGTAGGTCATGAACGGGTTGTCACGGTTGGGAATGTTATCAACCCAACAGATACCACCTACTGCCCTGCAGGGCACGCCGATGGCAAGCGCTGCGTATGTCCTCCTGGGCTATTTCCAGACGAACACACTCTCGCGTTACTGACCATGCGATGGGGTCTCCACTTACTTGCCTAATGCACGCTAGGGATCAGCGTTTCATATGAACTCAGGGACATGAAGAGTCCAAGAGGTTCATATTGACATCTCACACCAAGCTGTGAGACTCTATCCCTGAGCCACGTTCCTCGTCAGGGGGAGCTAACCAAAATTGAACCGCTTTCGGTGGCGTTCCTTACCATACTTACCAGAGCGTAGGTGCGTCGTTACATAATTGAAATTCAGAATTATAACACATAGGTTAGTATTTGCCACTTTAAGTAACTATGCTAATATAGTCCTTACTTGGGCAACTACCGATTCCTCACCGTAACCTATGTTTTCCCATAATGCAGTCCTTAAGTACTGTGCTATCCCCACTGCAGCTCTGATACCAGGCTGTGGCGGACCGGAATCCGCTCATCCAGGATCGCAGAGGGTGGTGCCGCGCGATGCGACACCCGACAGCACACGTCATAAGAACATAATATATTACATGGGAAACAACTGAAACTGTACAAACAGGTACAAACTTCAGTTACAACTATTGTTTATGTTACACAGCGGAAGTTTACACTACACAACTCACGCCCGCCTATCTAGCAAAAGTTGGTTGCCCAGCCCTAGGGCAACCCACACTAGCTGCACTCCTCAGCTCAGCGCGGCGTGTATGGCTCCCACTCAGCCGTGGTCCCCGACGGAGGGTAACCCTCGCCGGTTGACTCGTACTCCGAGTCCGTGGGTGGCTCCTCACCTGAAAAACACTTAAGCAGCAACCATGAGCACGAAGGCTCAGCAAGGCTTAACCGACTCACCTAAGCATGAAACTCTACATGAGGTATACCAAGGCATAGGTTAGTAACATTTCAGCAAAACGACACGCCTACAAGTTCATCCTTAGTTCATCTTTTAGCAACAAGTTAACAGTTCATGAAATCTGAAATTTAGTAAGCAGTATTTGGTGGCACACATGTAGCAATACAATTATATCAATCAGCATCATTGAAGCAACATATTTCATCCATTAGTCTATGTTACGACGCAGTGAACAAGCGGTACTCGTCACCGCGAGGGACGGCGAATCGACTCGATATACACCTGCAGGGAAAACCCAAAGAGCACGTCACGTACGCCCACCCGTGGAGCTGCACAGCACGCTCACTCGATGTCGTACGGGACAACCTTTCACCCAACGGCCCAAACGTCGAACTGGTCGCAACGAAACGAGCAGGAGGTTCCCCACACGGAGCATCTCTCTATGCCCGTTGGCAGATTTCCACCTTGCTGCTCTCAACCTACACCTATAAATCGGTGTGCTATGCCTCGACGCCCGGAGGTTTAGGCTACATCGGTTTATCGGGGCCCATATATCCGATATGCCTTCGGTACGTTCAATACTTGTTCAGCAGGGCCGCACACGGATCGGTCCTCAATCGACACGGACAGGGCTGCGCACGCAAGACTTCCTCTTGCTGCGCCCTAGCCACTGCCTAGTCTCCTTTTCATTACTAAGGTGATCTCACATCACTCAACCGAACCCGTGTGTCCCAGTGCCTATCTCGCGAGTAGATTCCAACTACTCGACTTGTACCGAAGTCCTATGACTCATTAAGCATAGCCTGTCTACTCGAGGTCCTTGACACTACCCTCACTCTTTTAGGACCCTTTGGTTATGCAAGTGGAGTTTCATTCATCCTATACCTAATGCACATACATACTTCACATGACACATGTAAACAAATTAAGACTTATAAAAAGGTTAATGCAAACCAGGGCTTGCCTTGTTGCTGCTGGTCAGTAGTTAGTTCCTCGTCCGGAAGAAGGAAGTCCAGCACTTCCGGAGTCTCTTCTTCAACGGCTACACGTTAATGAAATACTACATGTTAATTTAGATGCAAATGTGAGTTTTAGAGTAAGACTTCTACTATTAGTTCTAATAACCAGCCTCTAACACCTGGAACTTTGTTTAAGAATTTAAAGATGAACTGGTGTTGGTGGTTTGGCTTGGACTTAATCACATGGTTAAATGCTAAGTGGTTTTCCCCCTTTTCCATATTAATCCCTTAAGTGGTTAAACAGGACAGGGGTGATCTAGAGCTCCAATAGAGCTGAGAATTTTTGTGTGAGTTCCTTGTCACAAGAAAACTCTCTGGACCAAACATTAGCACTTTTCATGGAGTGGTTTGCTCAGAATAATTCTCTTGGCAAATCAGCAAGGAAGAATTTATTCTGAGGTAATACCCCTGTTCATGCTCAACTTAATGAACTACAATTTCAATTATAGCTCATAGAGTTTGCCTGAATTTTCCTAACATTTTTGGGGTTGAGAATTGCCCAGAACTGAATTTCCAAGTTTTGGAAATTCTCTGAAAATGTTTCTGTATTCAAATGAACACAGTACCGTCCAATTTGAATTGCTCTGACCAAATCAACTCCAAATGGTCTGAAACTTTTACAGGGGTTTACTAATGTCCTAAAGAACATTCTGGTAAAATTTGGGGATTTTTGGATGAACCAAACTCCCTCTAAAATTCTTTTGCTGAAAAGCTTTAAAGAATTTTCCAGAATTAATTAATGGGTTTCATACAAATTGGGTTGTATATCTGGACAGAGCTAGGCAAGATGAATCCAACCCAATTTGAATCACTAAAGTTGGAGCTTCATAGCAAAGGTTATGGATTTCTAAAGTTTGAGTGGAAAATGGAATTGTTTTACTATTGGAAAAGAACCCGGGCCCACTCTTTAAATCTCAGCCAGTGAGAAACGAGAACACACAGGGTTACTGGGTTTCCCCAGGTGTAGTCACAAAAGATCGGCAGCCACAGAAGATCTCAGCTCTACCGCCGAGTGGCTGACAGGTGGGGTCGGCGCTTCGTCTTCAACCTCCCGCTCCCCTCTTCCCGCGCGCGCCTCTCTCGCCGGTGTTCTTCCTCCCCCCCTCGGTTCCTCCTTCCTAAGCTATCTTCCGGCCTGGCTTTCGCCGCCTAGGGTTTTGAGGGTCGGGGAAAACGTTTCCGAGGTCGTTGTGAGCTCTAACGGTCCACAGAAGTCGGGCGACGGACGGCGGCCTCGGACCGAGTCCGGCGACGTCGGTCATCCTCTCTGCTGGCCTAATTTCCCGTTTCTCTCGCCCTAGAGCATCAGTGGCTTATGGCAAAGGACGTCCCGTATGCCAAAGAACTTGGAAACTCCTCCAAACCCTATGTCACCGTGCGCCCCCGGTTGAAAACCGGCGGCAGAGAGTAAAACTTGAATAGCACCGTGGAGGCTCCACAAATCCTAGTTCTTTTCAGTCTCGGCGACTCGCACCGAGGTCTGTGGCCTACCCTATGACTAGAATGGCTAGAGAACACACATGGGTCGTGAATTTTGGAAGATCAATCCCCCCTGACCTATGGACATGTCCTCGGTGTTTCACAAATTCCCGCGGCTCCCATGGAGGGATGGACTGGGGCTTTTGGCAGCGTGAAGAGAAGGAGTAGGCGCACCTTTTTGCTATTTAACTCGGGGTGTGATGGGCTCTGTATTTCCAGAACATCGAGGAGGCCCGGCGGCGGCACAAACTGAAATTTCTGATGGTGGTTGGTGCTGTGCGCCACACACAGAGGGTGAGGGATCGGCTTGGTAGCTCGGTGAGGTCCAGCAGCGTCCCGCGCACGCTCTCACGATCACCGGTGGTCGTGGGAGGTCCTAGAGGTACTGATCTACAGGCGGGCGCGAACAGTGGTCGGCGGCGATCGTTTTTCCGTCCTGGTGCGGCTGCTCTCGGGGGAAAACGGGGAGAAGGCGAGTGGAGTACTCAGTTTTCTTCACTGAGGTGTTACCCGCACGAAGCATCGAGCGCAGGGGGTGGCACTTCGACGCCTCGGTGGCTCGCCGCCTCGCCTGTTTCCTTGCGCGCGAAGTCGAGACCGGCTGCAGCACCCCACTGTGTACTCGGGTGTGCAGCTGACATGTGGGCCTCCCCCTTTCTTCTTTTTTTCCCTAATATTTCTTTTCTTTTTTTGCTAATTATCCCACCAGCTACTCACAATTTAATGTGAGACTTAGCTCCCAAGTCTGTGTTTGAATTTGAATTCTCAAATTCAAATTTTGTTTGGTTAAATTTGCTTCATATTTAAACTGAAATTCAAGTTCAGTTTTGAATTCTTGCAAATTTAGCTCTTGACAAGATGAGCTCCAATGGAGATGAAAATTGGTGGGTTTACTCAGAAAAATGTGCTGAGTATAGATATGGAGCTAACTTTTGAATTTGGGTGATGAAAGTTGCTGCAATTTGAATTTACATTCAAATTGGCCTCTTTTTGAAATAACCCAAAAGTGCCTCAAAAAGTGTTGAATTTGCATGAGCTTTGGACTGAACCTTCCCAAGACTTTTTAAATTCTAGGGGTGAGCTCAACCTCTCATGTTCATGTGTAGAAACCCTACTTTGTGAAAGTGAAGGCTTTCCCCTCTAATCATTCTTTTGATGGAGGTTACATGCTCTTCACAACATTTCCTAAGGCGTCCACAATAAAAACTGTGGTGTTGTGAGGTGAAGAAAAGTTTTTGCAAGTCCCTTTTCTTGGGCTTTTACAGTCCCACCCTCCTTCCACGGATATTATAGCTCCGAGGAGGGATGCCGGTGCTGCGGTGTCCGGGGCTGAGCCAGGGGCTCAGGTGCCCAGGTCATTGAGTGTCCCTGATGCAGGCTCGGCAGGCGGCGGCGCCAGAGGGAGCGCAGCCGGGACTCATCCGAGGACGCAGGCGCCTCGGGCTTCAGGGGCTGGTTGGCGAGCAACGCCAGAAGTTCTGCTGGCGGGAGCTCTGCTGCTCCGTCTCCCAGGGGGGCTATGGGAGCACCCCGTGCTCCGCCGGTCCAGGGGCATTCAGCGCAGGCCCTGGCGGCGACGGCAGGCTCCGGCGGCCCTGCCCCAGCTTGGAAGCCAGGACTCCATGCCCGCTGGAGTGTTCGTGTTCCTCGGTAAGTTTGCACTCACTGGATCATAGTACTTGCGTACTTCTTTTCATGTCTTAAGAGCTCCCTGTGCTTGCAGGGACTCGCCGGCTGCTGGGGACGCGTCTGCTCCCCGGCCACCTCTGGTTGGCAGGAGCCCAGCGCCGCAGCGTCCGGACGCTGTGGCAGCTTCACCAGCCCCCATGCAGGCCCAGATGTCTCCTCCTTCTGTCCCTGCGGAACCGGCTTCTGCGAAGGTGGCGGCGCCTGCTCCTCCTCCTTCGCCAGCTCGGGAGCTGGCGGCTGATGAAGACATGGTGGAGCTGGCTGGCAGCGACCATCCTTCGGGTGCTGAAGCGGGAGGAGCTGGTGCAGGTCCTCAGGCGGGCGACGAGCAGGGGCACGTCAGGGCTGGCCCTGCTCCTGCGCCGCCTTCTCCTGATCGGCGCATTGTGGTGGTTGCCATGGATGTTGAGATGCCAGTGTCACCTCCGTCGGACGGTGACATCATGGAGCAGGTCTGTGGCACGGCTTCGGCCTCTACCACCCTGCTGTCACTGACGGATGCCCTGGAGCTTGCCCAGACCAGCGTCCTGCAGGTCCAGGCTGCACTGGAGCATGAGCGGGAGGCCCTGGCGTACGAGAGGGACCGCCTCCGCGGCTGGCGGCAGCTCCTGAAGCAGCGGACCAGGGAGGTCGAGGAGGAGCTCGACACGAAGCGAGCGAGGCTTGATGCCGAGGAGGTGCTCCTCGATGTCCAGAGGAAGGCCATCGACCGCCTGGACTCCGAGATTCGGAGGATTATGCAGGAGGCCCGCGAGGCCTATGACAGTGTCCGGGCTCGCTCCGACACCAACAAGGAGATGCGGCTGCAGCTGGTGCGCCGCGAGTTTGCCGTCGCGGAGCGGGAGTGCACCGTGGCGGCCAAGGAGAAGGAGGTCGCCGAGCAGCTGGAGGCAGGCGAAGGCGACCTGAAGGCCAGGACCGGAGAGCTGGAGCTCCAGGAGGCTTCCTTGGCTGAAAGGGAGGAGCAAGTTGCCCAGGACCGCCAGGCAGTGCTGGACCGGGAGCTTGCTGCTGAGTTCCGGGCGTCGGAGCTGGAGAGGCTCGCCCGGGACTTCATGGCGAAGGAGTGGAGGTTTGCCGAGGAGGGTCCTGGCGCACTGCTGGCGGCTCGCCGGGAGGTGGATCGGCTCCAATCTTCGCGGACCGTCGTGGCCCGAGCAGTCTGGGACTTCGTCGGCCAGGCGGAGTCAGCTCTGGTGCCTCTCGGCTTCAGCCCCGTGAGGACGGGGGATCCAGCGCAAGAGGTGGTCCAAGCGATCCCGGCGATCGAGTCCATAGGCGCCAAGTTGGAGAGGCTGGAGGCCGTGATCACTGACGAGCTCGAGGTCGAGGGGAGGAGCTTGGTAAAGGAGGTCGCCGCACACGTGCTGACGTATTACCGGAGCTGGGATCCCTCCGTCTCTCTGGAGCCGGTGGTGCAGGGCCCCGTCGCCGAGCAGGAGGAGGTCGCCAGGGCCGGAGTCGGAGACATCGCTGCCCTCGTCGCGTCTAGGTTCCAGCGGGAGGCCGGGGACTCCTAGGCACTCACCCTTGTAGCTGAAGGGCCTTGTATTTTTTGTTTTTTTGTGTCTGTAATCCAGCTCATGGAGCTTTTGAATGAATAGACTTTTGTTGACTTGTGTGTCTGCGCTTCTCGTCTTCTTTTCTTTGCTTGTCCTGTCCAAGTCCTTAGCTCCGTAAGGTCCCCGGGAGGTCTCCACCGATCTCAAAGCTTGCACAGACACCTTCCATGGGCCCTCATTGACATAAGGACCCAAGGGGTCTTCGGAGCTCGCCCCTGCGGAGGGGGCGAGATCCGGCTTTGCTGGCCATGTGGCGGGCCCGGAGCTCACCTCTGAGGAGAGGGGTGGTCCGGCCCCCTGGACACGTGGAGCCTTCGGAGCTCACCCCGGCGGAGGGAGGAGGTCCGGATCTTCTGGCCACGTGGCAGGCCCGGAGCTCTCCTCTGAGGGGAGGGGGAGCCCTGGCCCTGCTGGACACGTGGTTCTTTCGGAGGTCGCCCCCTCAGGGGGGGGCAAGGTCTGGCTCTTCTGGTCTTGGGTTGGAGTCGGGAGCTCCGGTCTTGAGAAGCCCTGGGACTTCAGTACCGCCGGGTGCTCCGGTCTTCCCTTGTGCAGTCCCCATAGTGGTCCCCTGGTAGGTGTGGCCAATGCTTTGGGCACACCTACCACATTCCTGCGGGGGAGCTAAGGCCAGGGCCCCCCTGTCCACCTGGAGCACACAGATGTTGGAACCCCGACTCCGGAGGTCCGTGAGGCCTCCCAGGAGGTCCTACACACAAGTAGGGGAAAGGTAATTTTGCTCGGGGCTCTCCCTTCCCTATCTCTTAGTCTTATTTGGCTTACAGTCCTGGACCGGTATGCGGGGCTTGGATAATTCAGTGCGCCTGGCACCGGAGGTCCAACTCCCTCCGAGTTCAGGGTACGACCGTCCGGCCCCTAGTACTGGACTGTAACGCTGGGGAGGCAGAGTGCACACGCTTTGGGTACGGAATCAGGCAAAGCAGGCTGTACACCCTGGGCCTCCGAAGGGCAGAGTGCGCACGCTTTGGGTACGGAACCAGGCAAAGCAGGCTACGCACCCTGGACCCCCCATGACCGGTGTAGGTTTTTCCTGGAGGTGACCAACTGGCGTCGCAGCACCCAACTGGGGGAGGTCCGAAAGGCCCCCTGGCCTTCGGCAGGTACCTCAATCACGACCGCCTTTGGTTAGGATAGCAAATGCAGACTAGGGGTGAGAGTGGGAAAGGAGAGCTGAGTGTACGATGGGCATACACTGTCTGTGAGCATGAGGAGGTGATCATAAAAATTAATTGCATAATTTAAATGAGAGAGAGCATAGTAGGACTGGGTTCTTTCCATATATAAACATCCATAGGAGGAAGGCAGGCTGTACATGGAGGCAACGACCCACCTGATTATGAAGGGGGCAGGGCCTACGCGCTAGGGTACGGAGCCAGGCCAAGCTGGACGTAGTCCTGGACCACCCCTTGGGACTTAGCTGCTCCGAGTGCTGTTCCTGGGCTCTATGGGATTTATTACAGAAAGAAGAGAAAACCTGTCCTACTACAGCTCTAGGGATAGAACTTACGGAGGTGTTCTATGTTCAAAGGGTTTGGGAGCGGGTCCCCGTCCTCGGTGGAAAGGCCCATGCACCCGGGGCGGCAAACTTTCGTGACTCGGAAGGGACCTTCCCAGCTGGGGGAGAGTTTGGTGGTCCCTTCTCGAGAAAGTATGCGCCGCAGCACCAGGTCACCTTCTTTGAGCTCCCAGACGTGCACGGGCCTCTGGTGGTAGCGCCAGACCACCTGCCAGTATCGTGCGTTGCGGAGCGTTGCTTGCCATATTGCCTCGTCGACGAGGTCGATGTCCTCATGTTGGAGCTGGTCCTGCACGGCTTTGTCGTAAACTCGGACACGGGGGGATCCCATGGTGACTTCTGGGGGAAGCACGGCTTCGGCCCCGTAGACCATGAAGAAGGGTGTCTCCCCGGTGGCCCGGCTCTGGGATGTCCGGCTAGCCCACAGTGCGCTCGGAAGCTCGTCCACCCACTTGGCACCATGTTTCTTTAAGCTGGCATAGGTGCGAGTCTTGAGGCCCCGAAGGATCTCGGCGTTGGCCCTCTCTGTAACAGCCCAAACTTTTGTAAAGTTTGATTTTAACTTATGAAACAAAGTTAAGGCAATAAAAGGCTATAGTTGTGTCACATGAAATGATGAACACACAAATGGACATGTGAGGGAGTTAAAAATTTTCTCTAGCCCATGCTCAACACATGTTAACCTAAGGGAAAAAATTACACTCCTAAAACTCTAACTCATGTGCACCTCCTCTATGAGTAGAGTGGGGGGGATTTAAACGCAATTTGAATCTTTTGAAAGGATTTCTATTCAGATTGTCCAAAGGCCTATATGTGAGACCATAGATGCATCTCTCATATATTCAAGAGCCTAAGTTTCAAATTTGGAGAATTTTGTAGCTCATCTACCATTTATTTGGAGGAATATTTGTGAGCACATTCAAATTCAAATTTGAATTTGGAAACTGAGCCAAATGTGCTCAATTTTGAAATCAGGTTTCATATTCAATTTTTTCACATCATGTTTGACCTCTCCTCCAAATTTGGGGAGATTTGGACAATGTTTAGGTGGGAATCTTAAAGCACAGTGAGGGAAAAAATTTTGGGAGATGTGGACCCCACATGTCAGCCCCTCAACACAGGGCACCACCTCTGTTTTTCCCCTCGGACGAGCGCGCGCCCGACAGCGCGCCGGCGCCCGGCGTTACCACCATTCCCCAGCGCCAGCTCCTGCTTGCCGCTCTCGCTCGATCTGATCGACTCCACCCCGGGTGCACCGAAGGAGTTCGCTTACTCCTCTTCCCTCTCGCCTCGGTAGTTTTCCCACGATCACAACAGCTCAGCCGCTCTCGATCTCCCGATCGTCAGCCGCCACCGCACCTCCCCAGCTGAAGCTTCCATCACAGAAAAGGCCCGCAAGGGCATGCACAAGTTGCTCACCGGCGCACCTCGGAGTTGGGAGCTGTGATTCGGCGTGAATTTGAGATTTGGCGCCAAGAACCGAAGCTCACGGCGGAACTCCAACCGGCTCACTGTTGACACCGAGCTACAGACCATTTCACCGTTTCCCCGCTACACAAGAAAGGTGTGTCATCTTCCCTAGCTCGTGTAGCTGCAAACCGTACAACGATCCATCAGCCGAGTGAGGAGAATTTCCAGTTTGCCCCAAACGTGGTGTATCCGGGTAGAACTCGGTCTAGCCCGGAATTTGAGTTGCTCGGTTAACGACTGCCCTAGCGAGCTTGCAAACGTCTTCCTCACATCCTAGCACTCCCTCTCGACCAAGAATCGGTCTAAATGATCCAGAAACGACCGAGTTCTTCTGGTTTTTCGGGCCGCCATGGAAGAACGCCTCGGGTCTCCGTGGAACCCTAGGTTGCCGGCCGTTTCACCGGTGTTAGAGTCCATGTCCAGCCTCTACTAGTCCCCCTGATGCTCTAGAGCCCGAGAGATGGTCATTTGGTGAAGGAACGACGGAAACCGACCTCGCCGGAGTTCTAATCTTCTCTGTGATCGGTGCGGGCTAGTTTCCGGCGAACCTCGGCCGCCGCCGACCCTCTAACTGAGTTCAGCACCGAAAGTTGTGGGGGGCGGCGGACTTGAGGTCGGGAGGCGACTGGAATCTGGGTTCCGGCGAACCTCGCCGGAGGACGCCGCCGCTCGGGCCTCTGGCGCGAGGTTGAAGGAGAAGGCTGACGGGTGGGACCCACCGTCAGCGTTTAAACATTTTTGAAATTTTTAGTTTCCAGTTCAATCTTTGAAGGGCCATAACTTCGTGTAGGAATGTACAAAAATTGTGAAACAAATTTTGTTGGATTCCTATAAAAGAGTACTATCCAGGGGTGCAGACCAATGTTTATGAAAATCCCTGAATTTGGCTCATTAATTCATTTAACAAAAATGTTTTCTGAATTTTTACAGGAGTTCTGTTTATTGAAAAATTCCTAAATTTGTACAGGACATTGTTCCAAAATTCTTTGAACTTCAGTAAAAATTTCAGAGGCATTGGACTTCATTTGCATGGTCAAATGATGTGTTCATTCCTTATGTCTCTGAAAAATGGGAAAATGAACAGAGACAATTTCAGCTTTTCCCCATTCTTTGAAAAATCCATATCTCCATGTAGGAAACTCCAAAAATGATAAAACCAATTCCTATGGACTTAGGACATTTTGTGCTTCACAAAAAGTCTGCTTTGCAGCATAGGAAAGCTTAATATCTGGGAGTAAAGGCAGATTAGTGAAAATCACATAAGGAATTATTGTGATCACCATGAGCCATTTCATGAGCTCAATTTTTGCACACTGCCTAACTAGCTTCCATAGAAGCTGTGGTTAAATTCTCAGCTTCATTGGACCTCTGGAACTGGAGCTACCATATTTTGGCTTAAGTGTTCGTATAATGGACTTAATCACATGGTGATTACTAGTATTTCTTTTCACCCTAGCTTTCATCATCTCTAAGGTTGTAGATCCAACAACAGAAACCTTTCTGTTTCTTGTTCCTTTAGGTGTGAGTTAACTTGAACAACAGTTTTGAAACAGTTTCTAAATTGCTTTTGAAATATATGTGCATTGCAATATAATAGCTCACGTGACGTCGACGTTCGACGTGGACTTGACTCTGCAGCGAGGATCTCCATCTCGTGACGAGTTTGGCGGATTCTCCGGAGGAAGACTAACTCATAGCTTCTAACAAAACCGTTGAGCAAGGCAAGCCCCGGTTTGCATATCGTTACCGTTTTAAATTTTGCTTTACATCACATCATGTTTATTAGACTTGAGTGCATTATGTCTAGGATGATTGAAACCCACTTGCATGCCTATTACATCCTTCATTAGAAGGTTTAGTGTAGGCTTTGCCTTGTTGTAGATGCTAGGCTAATGTTGTAGCTAGCTCGGTGGAAGTCGAGTAGTAAAAAGCTACTCGCGAGAAAGTTCGAGTAATGGAGTTACTCACGAGAGATAAATGATAAGAGCACCCTCATGAATATGAGATGGGGACGGGGATGTTCCTATAGGATGGAGCGCTCAAGGTTGGTCTCAACCTGCGATGGGTGTGACAATGCTTGAGACCACATTTGGCCTGGACCGGGATGGTAAGGCAAATGTGGAGGTTGGTTGTAGCCCCGTCCGTGTCGGTTAAGGACCGTATGTATGCGGCCCTGCTGGACAAGATTGAGCTGTACCGGATATATAGTGGGGTATGGGACCCATGAAACCGATGTAACTCGATGGACCGAGATATAGAAACTCATCCTTCGCGTGGGAATGGCGTTGAGAAGGCGGGAGGTGTAAATCCTTTAGCGGGCAACTTCGACGTGTCCGCGTAGAGGACCATCCTGCTCGGAGTGAAGCGTTTTTCTATGTCGGGGTGTCGTGTGAAAGGTTGCTGCATACAACGTAAGAAAGAGCTCTTGAGAGAGTCTTTCGAGGCGGGTGTATGTGTCGTGTATTCCGGGTTGTTATTGATTCGAATCACCATCGCTCGCGGAAGAGGATTGAGCATACTTGCCCCACTGCGCCATGACTTAGTAAGAATAGGAACTAAGTCTCTTAACTTGCTGTTTGTGGATTAATCACTGTATTGGAACCTTGACTGAAGTAGATATAGAGCCAACTAAATTTCATTTCCACCTTAGGCTAGCAACATCGGAATAAGCATTTCTTGTTTGATTGTGGACTTCCGATGTTGTGAGGCGTGAGGACCACTAAAATGAAGGCTAAAAGAATCTGAATATAAGGATCAAGTTTAGTCAAGCTGCATTTTGCAAATTCCTATGCCTACTGTCTTACTACCCCTGCATGTAGAGTTGCATGTTTAGGATTGACAGGTAAGTCTTGTTGAGCCTTAGTGCTCACGGTTGCTTCCGAGTTGTTTTTGCAGGTAGCAGGATGCCTGCTATGAAGAGGGTTGTTCGGTGAGACGACGAACCTCACGGTTCATTTAACTCATCGGAAACCTAGCCGCTGCCTTTCTCTGGTGAAGCTAGTAGGAAGCGTTCGCGGGCTGAACGACTTCTCTTCGGCGGAGATAGGGTCGAGAGTGAGTAGATTGTCCAGCAAATTTTAATTTCCGCGGCGTGTGTACATTATGTTGTAAAAGAAATTATCTTGAGTAAAAAAGTGGTTCCGTTATATTCTTATCGTCTTTTCGTGCATGCTGTTGGGTGCCGCATCGCACGGCACCACCCACTGCGATTCCCGGGCGTCACACTCTCGACTTGCCCATTGCTCTTTGGATCAGTGACAGAGGCATAGCACACCTGAATGCCAAGGTCTTCGCAGTACTCTTGGAACGCTGCGCTGGTGAACTGGGTCCCATTGTCGGTGATGATTCTGTTCGGGGCCCCGAACCTGTAGACAATCGACTTGATGAACTTGACTGCGGATTGCTTTTTGACAGTGACGACTGGTGCAGCTTCTTGCCACTTGGTGAACTTGTTGATGGCGACGTAGAGGTACCGGAATCCCTCGACGGCTTTGGGGAATGGCCCCAGGATGTCCAACTCCCATACCGCGAACGGCCATAAGGGCGGGATCATCTGCAGCGTCTGAGTCGGTGTGTGGATCTGCTTGTCGTGGAACTGGCACGCCTTGCATCTCCTGACCAGCTTGACGGCATCCAGGAGAGCTGTCGGCCAGTAGAAGCCGTGCTGGAAGGCTTTACTGACCAGCGTGCGTGAGGAAGCTTGATTCTCGCACTTGCCTCCATGGATCTCTGCGAGCAGGTCGCAGCCTTTCTCCCGGGTTATGCACCACAATAGGATGCCGTTGGTGCCACGCTGGTAGAGATCCCCTTCTACCAGCGTGTATCTCTTAGCCATCTGCACAATCCGTTCAGCGGATGCAAGTTCATCAGGAAGGATGTCGTCTTTCAAGTAGTCCCGGACCTCCATGATCCATGCATCGGGACTGACTTGAGCTTCTGGATCTTAAGTGCTGGGTAGCACACAGTACCCAGTGGAGCTTACGATCCTTGGCGGGCACCATGGTTGCATGGCCGCCGTGACCTCCAGCTTCGAGGTGCTGGCATCGCCCCCTTTACCCGGCTCGGCAGGCCGGGCTGTGGGCCACGGCAACATCCTCTCGAAGGCTCCTTCGGGCTCCGGTGGAGGCCTTCGTTGAGAGGTCGTCGGCTACGGCGTTGTCGGCGCGGTACATGGCGCAGGTCCAAGGCAACAAAGTCCTTCTCCAACATCTGGACGTGGAGGAGGTAGGAAGCCAGCTGCGGGTTGTTGCAGAAGCATTCTCCCTTGACTTGCTTGATGATCAGCTGGGAGTCGCCCTTGACCAGCAACTGGCGGACACCGAGGGACATCGCCATCTTTAGGCCGAAGATGAGGGCTTCATACTCGTCCATGTTGTTGGTTGCCTTGAAGTTGAGACGCACCATGTACTTGAACTGCTCCCCCAATGGCATGAGGAGAAGTACGCCAGCTCCGGCCCCCTGCTTCCGCGAGGAGCCGTTGAAGTAGAGCGTCCAGTGGGGCTCGGTGAAGAACGGAGCTCGGGGCTCCGGTTCGCCGTCTTCGGGGCCCCCTAGGTTGGTTGGCCATGGCGTCCACTCTGCCACGAAGTCAGCCAGTGCTTGGATCTTGACCGCGTGACGTGGTAGGAAGTCAAGGTCGAACTCCACCAGCTCCGCTGCCCACTTGGTGACGTTGCTAGTCGCGTTGGGGCTATGGAGGATTGTCTCCAGCGGGTAGGAGGTGACCACCGAGATTCGGTGGGCTTGGAAGTAGTGCCGAAGCTTCCTGGACGCCACGAGCACTGCATACAGCAGCTTATGGACCTCCAGGTACCTTGTCTTGACGTCGTGGAGGACCTCGCTGATGTAGTAGACGGGCCACTGGGTTGTCTGGATCCTCCCTAGGGGGCCCGAGGTGTCTTCCTCCATTGGCTCAGTCCGACATGAGGTAGAAAGGTCCGGGACAGCCCCCGGGGGCTGGGACCCGGAGACTTCTTGGCCGTCTTGGACCTCTGGGAGGTCCCCTTAGACCTCCGGGAGGTCGTATTGAACCTTCGGCAGTCATCTTTGACCTTCGGGAGGTCGTCTTGAACTTCCGGGAGGTTGTCTTGGACCTCCGAGAGGTCCCTTTGGACCTCTGGGAGGTTGTCTTGGACTTCTGGGAGGTCCCCTTGGACCTCCGGGAAGTTGTATTGGGCCTCTGGGACGTCCCCTTGGACCTTCGGGAGGTCTTCTTGGAGCTTCGGAAGGTCGTCTTGGACCACCGAGATCTCCTGGCTGTCGGGGCCCCCCATGGGGCCTGGGCAGCCTTGGTGCTTGTCTTCAGCTGCTGGAGCTGGTTGCAGTGATGAGGGGTCCGGTCGCTCTGCGACGAGGACCATGCTCACCACTTCTGCTGTCACCGCGATGTAGAGCAGTAGGTGCTCACCGGGCTTAGGAGCTACCATGATGGGCAGCGTCGTCAGGCATTGCTTCAACTCATGGAATGCTTCTTCTGCTTCTTCGGTCGAAACAAATGGACCGGCTTTGCGCAGGAGCTTGAAGAAGGGAAGAGCTCGCTCAGCTAGCGTTGGTATCAACCGACTGAGCGCAACTAGACATCCCGTGAGCTTCTGGACATCCTTGATGCGAGCCGAGGGCCACATCAGCTCGATGGCCTTGATCTTCTCTGGGTTAGCCTCGATCCCTCGGTGTGAGACCAGGAATCCAAGGAGCTTTCCAGAGGATACACCGAACACGCACTTGTCTGGATTTAGCTTAGTGCGCATGGTGCACAGCTTGTCAAAGACTAGAGCTAGATTATCTGACAAGGAGGAGCTCTGTTTGACTTTGACAACAATGTCATTGACATAAACCTCAACTAAGTCTCGGATTAGCTCTCCAAATGTTTTATGCATTGCGCGTACAAAGGTGGAGAGATTATTTTTCAGACCATAAGGCATGGAGACATAACAATACATGCCATCTACAGTGATAAAAGCAGTATGTTCTTCATCTTCTCTAGACATTGGTATTTGGTGGAAGCCTTAGTAGGCGTCTAGGAAGCATAACATATCACAGCCTGATGTAGAGTCTACTATTTGATCTATTCTAGTGAGAGGGAATGGATCTTTGGGTCATGCCTTACTGAGACTGGTGTAGTCGATGCACATCCGTAGCTTCTCGCTGGCCTTCGGGACGACAACAGGGTTCGCCAACCACCGAGGGTGGTGGACCTCCCGTATGAAGAAAGCATCCAGCAGCTTCTTGATTTCTTCACGGATGAAGTTCTGCCACTCGATGGACTGCTTCCGGAGCTTCTGCTGGATCGGCTGAGCATCGGGGAAGATCTTTAGATGGTGCTCGATCACCTCCCTAGTGATCCCGGGCATCTGTGACGGTTGCCATGCAAACACGTCTACATTGTCCGGAGGAAGGTAATGAGCGTGCCTTCCTATTTGCTGTCCAGGCCCCCGGCTATCCGGGTGCCCTGGGCAGCTTCGGCGCCGACTTGGACGACCTTCAGGGGCACGTCGCCTTCGTTCAGGGGTTGCACTCGGGGTGCAGAGGTTGAGGCACGGTGGCGTGCACTCGGGTGGAGCTGCCCAGTTCTGCACCGCCAGGGGCAGGTGCTCGGGCTGTCGCAAGTGCTTGGAGCTTCTCTAAGGCTGACACTGCGGCAGTGCGGTCTCCACGGATCCTGAGGACGCCGGTTGGTGTAGGCATCTTCAGGACGAGGTAACCGTAGTGGGCTACTGCCATGAATCGGTACAGGGTAGGCCTGCCGATGATGGTGTTGAAGGTGAGGTTGACCTCCGCCACGTCGAACAGAATGTATTTTGTCCGGTAGTTGTCCGGTGCTCCGAAGGTCCCCGGAAGGCTAATGTGAGACGGGCCCATCCAACTGAGACAGGCCACTCGCCCGGGAATCGCATTGGGTGGTGCCGTGTTGTGTGGCACCCAACAGCACACATATGAGGAACAATGTATTACATAAAACAATAGCGGAAGCTTACAAGTTTTTCTTTGTAAATACTTTACATCAAGTAACTACAGCGGAAGTCTATATCAACTCACGTCGAAAAACTAAGAGCACTCGAGATGAAGTCCAGCCTGCGGACTCCTCTCGCTAGCAACACGAAGACAACAGCAGCGGCTGGGTTCTCCCTGTGTTAAACGACTCGGAAGTCTCTGAGTCTCACCGGACAACCTTCTTCCTAGCGTCGATGTTAACCTGCAAAACCACTTATATAGCAAGCGTGAGCACATAGGCTCAGCAAGTCTGACCCGTCTCTCCTAAACAAGAAACTCTACATGAACGACGGTTTCAATTGGGTCGGCTAGATTTGCATAAAGGACTCGCCTAAAGTTGATCCTTAACTTTCAGATTTTTAAGCTTCATTGTGCGGACCTTGAGCCGAAAAGCATCGCAACTCTACAATCAAACAAGAAACGCTTTGTTGCGATGCTCCTTGCACAAAGTGAAAGTAAAGTTTAATGAGCCTATTTCTAAATCAATCATGGTTGTAATACAAATTACATCACAGTCTTATCAAGTTCAAAAGATAACCAGTTTCAGTTCTTACTACGTCAAGACGCAGTGGGCAAGTATGCTCATATAACCGCGAGTGACGGTGATTCGAATCAGTACACGCCCGGACTACACGACACATACACCCGTACTCCGAGTTGCCGGCAGCAACCTCGACTGACGTTGTACGCGGCCACCTTTCCCAAGATCTTCCACATTGGACGCAGTCCAACTGCCCCGAGTATGCAAGCTCCCTCAAGGTACATACCTGCAGTGGTATGTACTTAAGCGAGATACCTCCTGCTACCCTGACGCCGAAAGCCTAAGGCAGTTGGAAAAGTTCCACTATGGATCTCCCAAGATACATCGGTTTCCTGGGTCCCATATAGCCAGTATGCGCCCCGTACACAACTCAAACTTGTCCAACAGGGCCAAGCATGGACGGGCCTTAACCGACACAGGCAGGGCTATGCACGCACGGCCTGCAACCTGCTGCATCTAAACCTCCCTGCCCGGTCTCCATTTCTTATGTGTGAACTTTCCTCATCTTCTCTAAATTGGACCCGTTCCAAGTACACCAGCCCTAAACTCGCGAGTAGATTCCAACTACTCGTCTTCTACCGGACCTTTCCTTCTAACATTAGCGTAGCCAAATTCTTTCGAGGAGGTGCTATTCTACCCTTTCTCTCTTAGGTATTTCTGGTCATGCAAGTGGGGTTTTCAATATCATCTAGACTTAATGCAATCAACGATGCAAAGCTATGATCTCTAAAAATGGAAATGCTTTATAAAACTGTTCAAATGCAAACTGGGGCTTACCTGTTTTGCAGGTGACTAAGGTTACAATCAGTTAGTGATGATCACTTGTAGCTTGATCACTTGCCTTCCCTTCCTTCTTGATCTTCACTTTAAGTTCTTCTCCCTCCTTCACGTATATGCTACACGATATGATCATGCATATGTATTTAGTTGAAAAGCTTTTGCTAATAAGATCTAAGGACAGTTTTAAAACTGGAACTCTGATTAAGAATTTAAAATGACACTGGTGCTAGTGGTTTGGGTTGGGCTTAAACGCTAAGATCAAATGTTAAGTGCTTTTCCCACTTAAGTGTTGATCACCTTAAGAGGTTACACATGACAGTGGTGATCCAGAGCTCGAATGGAGCTGGGAATTTTCATGTGAGTTTCTTGTCACAAGAAAGCCCTCTGGACAAAAATTTAGCACTTTTCATGGAGTGGTTTATTTAGAATTATTCTCTAAGTGTTTAGTCAAAGATGAATCAATTCTGAGGTAGCACCCCTGTTCATGTCAAACTCAGTGAACCACCATTTCAATTATAGTTCATAGGGTCTACATGAATTTTCCTAGGATTTTTGGAGCTAAGAATTGCCCAAAACTGAATTTACCAGTTTTGGAAATTCTCTGAAAAATGTTTCTGTATTCAATTGAACACAGCAACCTAGAATCTGAATTGCCCAGATCAATTCAACTCCAAATGAGCTGAAACTTTTACAGGAGTCTTATAACACCCTAAGGAATATTCTGGCGCAATTTGAGGATTTTTGGATAAACCAAACTCCCTCTAAAATTCTTTTTCTGAAAAGCTTTATTGAATTTTCCAGAATTAAATAAAGACTTTCATACAAATTGGGTTGCATATTTGGATAGAGTTTGTCAATCTGAATCTAACCCAATTTTAATCACTAAATTTGGAGGTTTCTAGCAAACGTTATGCTATTCTAAAGTTTGGGGAAAAATCTGGAATTTAAATAAATCCGAGAAATGTTTAAACCTGACTGTGGGACCAAGGGGCACGTGTCAGCTGCCGGGAGCGCGCCACACGGGGTCTCAGGGTTATCTCCCGTGCTGTTTCAACCGATCCCGCGCCACAGAATATCCGGCCCCCTTCCCCGAGTCGCTGACAGGCGGGACCGGCGAGGTCGTCTTCAACCTCCCGCTCCCGCACGACCCCACCGCCGAGCTCGCCGGAGTAGCTCCGGGATCTGGCGTCCGGCCACCCCTGACGCTGAAACTCACCGCCAGCCCCTAATTCAACACGAGGAACACGCTGGTGGGGTTTTCTCGAGCTGGCAAGGCCCCTAAAGTAGCCCGCGATGGCGCATCGGCTCGGATGATATCCGGCGACGTCGACCCGACGCTCTAGCCCGTCAAAAGCTTCCTGGAAAGGCTCTACAGCACCAGTGGAGGTTGGCAAAGCTAGGCATGGCCGCACATGGGCTCGAAAACGGCTCTAACCTAGGGTTCACCATGCACCCGCACCTTCCTGCCATAGCCGCCGTCGTAAAAAGTGAAATTGCACCGTGTGCAGCGTTTTTCGTGCGAGGTTTCAAAAGAGAACTGGTGCGCCTACATGTCTAGCCTGTGCGTGCAAAGTTTCGTGGTGTGTAAACATAAACCAATCTGGAATTTCACAGACTCATAACCGAAGGTTGGTATACACCGGCCGGAGTGAATTCCCGAAATTCGTCGGCCAGGGGTGGAGACAAGCTCCGTGCTTCGGGTGGAAGCTGCACGGAGCTCCTGCGCATCCAAAAGTGGCCTTGCTCGGTCGTGACACACTCTGGTTGAAGCTGTCCACGAGAGCATGTTGTCGCCGTTGTGTGCCGGTCGCCGCGGGAACCGCTTTATCTCGGTTTGGGAGGGCGGAACTCACGTTGGAGTGGCACGAGGACGTCAGAGGGAAGTCTGTGGTGCTGCTTGGTCACTCAACCGAGGCTCGTGTGCAAACTAGGCGATGGCCAATCGACTTGCCCGATCGTCGGCCGCCCGGTTCTGTTTCTCGCGCGAGGAGGGTAAGGCAGCGTTAATGCTTCGGTAAATAGAGCGAGAGGGAGCGCGGCGGTAGATAAAGACCCCCCCCCCCCCCCCCCCCGTAGCTCTCCAGCGCGAAGGAAATCCAGCAGGAGCTGGCTGTTGGCTGAGCTCGGTGTCGATCGGAGAGAAGTCGGTCTGCTGTTGCTTCGCGTGGGAGGAAGGCAAAGGGAGACTGTGGACTGAAGATCTTTTGCAAATTTCAGTTCTCCCAATGACATGTGGGTCCCACATGTCAGTCCCTCCTTATCTCTTCTAAAATATCTCCCAAATTTGAATATTGATGGAATTCAATTGTGGGAATTCAAATCTGATATGCATTTGGATAATTGGGCAAGTTTCATCCAAATTCAAATGGGTGTTTGAATTCTTTGTCCTTTAAAGTCCATTTTGAAGAATGGGTTGCAAATCATTTTCATAAATCATGAAACTTTGCACACCCCCTAATTTGGACCCAAGGAATTCAAATATGAAATCTAATTTTTAATTTGGCTGCTGCAAATGATATTTGTAGCACAACAATTTTGAATTCCCATTGTTGCTCTCATTTGAATTTTGAGTTTGAACAATTGTTCCAAATCTGAGTTTTGTTTTCTCACACCTATGGAAACTTCCCATCTTTGTTTCAGACCCCTGTTGGGTTCCAAGTTTTCAAATAAACATTTGAACTTGTGTGAAGAAAACCCTCATGTGTGTTACCACATGTGGAAAAGTTTTAACAAGTCCCTAAATTTCATACATATGAAACCGACTTTTGCAAACAAGTGTTTCTTTGTATTCACATTTTTGGGACCTTTACATGATGTTGCCGTATGGGATGACTTGTCCCGGCCCCCACCCCTAAGAACGGGCTCGAGGGGGTGAGCTTGGCCATCGGAATCTGCAGCTTCTGGAAAGCTGCACGGCTGATGAGGTTGAAGCCGGCCCCACCATCCACCAGGACGTGGTACATCTTCATGTTGGCGATGGTGGGAGCTACCAAGAGTGGTAGCTGTCCGGCTCCAGCCATGTTCTTGGGGCAGTCGGAGGTGTCGAAGCTGATGGGGATCCCTACCCACTTGAGGTGCGGCGCTGCGCTTGGTGTAGGGGCCACCGACGCCACTGCTCGGAGCAGGGTCTTGACTGCATTCCGGGACAAGGGGTCCGAGGACCCTCCATAGATGACGTGGAGCGCCTTCCGACGCTCGTCTTCACTGGAGCTGGAGTCCCCACGGTTGCGGACTGTCTTCACGGCGTGCTGGGGCTCCTGGTACCCCATCTCTTGGTCGCCGTTGTCCTGGGGGTCGACCTTCTGCTTGCCCTCCCTATGGCGGAAGGGAGGAGCATCTGCGGGCGGCTGCCTCCCCTTGCGGAGGCGCTCCGCGAGCTTCTTGATCTCCCGGCACGCACCAGCAGTATGGGTCCTGGTGTTGTGCACCAGGCACGGCTCTCTTCGGTCAACTCCGTCGGGTGACCGTCATGGCCTCTTGTCGGGGCGTGGCCTCCGAACTCCGCTTGGTGCTGCAGTTGCAGAAACGGGAGCTCCGGCTGACGGCTTGATCTTTCCACCGCCCTTCTTCTTGCTCTTCTTGCTGCTTACTTGGGAAGAAGCGCTAGCTCCGGGCTGTCCTCCTGCTTCAGAGGCTGGCTGTGAGTGCCAGTTGCGCCCTTCTGCTGCCCTGGCGCACTTGTCCGCCAGGGTGAAGAGCTCTGAGATGTCGCGCACCTCCCTGGTGGCCAACTTCTCGAGCATCTTCTCATCTCTAACACCCTGCCAGAACGCCACCACCACAGATGCATTCTGGATGTGTGGGATGGTGTTCCGCACATGGGAGAACCGCTGGATGAAGGAGCACAGGGATTCTCTAGGTTGTGTTCGGATGGCGTGGAGGTCGACCTCCGTGCCGGGACGGGTGTAGGCGCTGCCGAAGTTTGCCGTGAACTGTCGGCACAGCTCTCCCTAGGAGGTTATGGAACCCTGGGGGAGGTTCATGAGCCATGACAGGGCCGGGCCGGTCAAGGCGACAGGGAAGTAGTTGGCCATGACGGCCTCATCCCCTCCTGCCGCTAGGAGGGCGGTGGAGTAGATCTGCAGAAACTCCGCCGGGTTGACGCTTCCGTCGTATCTCTCCGTCAGGTGTGGCCGGAACTTGCACGGACACCTTGCGAAGCGAAGGTGGGGCGCCAGGGCCCCACACCTCGCTCCCGCTGCTGCAGATCCTGGTGCCACGAACCATTTGTCTGCTGTTGGCACGGTGTACCCCGGCATGGGAAAAGGTGCACCATACAACGGGGGCGCCGACTGCATGGCATATGGCTGCTGCATATGCTGTGTGGCGTACGCCTGGGGCAGAGGTTGCTTGGCGAACGTCTGCAGCCCTGGCTGAGTCGAGGCGGTCGACATGCCGTCGTCGGCCTCGTGGTTGCGACGCCTTTCTCGCTGCCGCTCGATGGTCATGCGGGCATCCTCGCCCAGGTGACGTCGCCCAAGCTCCGACCTCAGGTCCGTTTCTGGGAGCCTGGTGGAGTGGGAGTCTGCCGTCTGCACGTCAACCATTGGCGTGCGCGACAGCGACACATCTGGGTGACTGGGGAGTCGTCCCCACCGGAGCGGAGGGTTGATGGCAGCGATGATGAGACGGTCGACGTCGCGAATCCACTGCTGGGTAGCACCCTGGGGAGCATCCCCAGCCGGTGGATTGTATAGAAGCGCCCGTGCTGCAGCTAGTGTATCCCCATGGGTGACACTCGGCGCTGCATCAGATCTTGGGCTTGCTGGAGTCCTCGTTGTTGGAGTCGGTTGCGGGCTCCTAGCTTGTCCCGACACACTCCTCGCCGAGTGCGTCGAGACATATGCCTTGCTGGTCATCGTTCACCGGGAACGAGGGCGAGGAGAGCTTGCCACCAAAGGAAGCTTGGTCATCTTCATCGGCGAAGACTCGACGTAAGAGGGAAAAGTCCTCTACCTGACGCGCCAAATTTCGAAGCGTCTGCGGTCGACACTTCCCCCGGGCCTGCTCTGGGCAGCCCGCGGAGGTTCTTTTTTAGAGGGGCTAGTCCTCCTGCGAGGGTCTCAACGGAGTAAATGAAGGAAGGAGATGAAAGTGGTTTGACATGGGGATTTTTACGTGGTTCGGGCCGCCGGAGCGTAAAACCCTACGTCCACGGTGAGCAGGGTTGCTCTGTGTCTTGCTTGGTGCTTAGAACTGGAGATCTAAGCTTGGGGATGAGCTGAATGTCTAAGTGTAGGGTGGCGAACTGCCGACCCTTTGCAACGTTGCCTACCCGAACCTTTTATAGTCCAAGGCTCAGGCGGCTTACAAGGTGGGCCCCAGGACCCGACAGGTGGTCCCAGGGCGATTTGCTGCCATCTACCGTATCTCACATTGAATGCCGGTAGCTGTCTCTGACGGTAGCTTCTTAGCCTCCGTCCTGCTGCCCTGCCCTCGCCACAAGCTAGGCGTAGTGGTTGATGATGGAAGGGGTGGCAGAGGTTGTCTTGTCACTGTGTTTATTGGTGTACAACCTTTGACACTGTACGCCTGTCCTGACTGTGACCGAACACAGTACCTCCTGACAGGCGTGCACCGCGTCTTCGCCCTTTGGGAAGGCGTGGGTCGTGAATGCCGCGTCTTGGAAAGGCGCGGGTCTTTACTCCCGCTTCCTACCGTGCCGGGGCAGGCAGCGCGGCTCTGCTGGCCACGTGGTGGGCCCGGAGCTCTCCTCTGAGGAGAGGGGGAGCTCCGGCCCCGCTGGACACATGGAGCCTTCGGAGCTCACCCCCGCGGAGGGGGGAAGGTCCGGCTCTGCTCGCCACGTGGCTGGCCCGGAGCTCACCTCTGAGGAGAGGGGGGAGCTCCGGCCCCGCTGGACACGTGGAGCCCTCGGAGGTCACCTCCGCGTAGGGGGATGTCCGGCTCTGCTTTCCATGTGGCGGGCCCGGAGCTCACCCCTGAGGAGGGGGGAGGTCCGGCCCCGGTGGACACGTGGAGCCTTCGGAGCTCTCCCCCCGCGGAGGGGGGAGGTCCGGCTCTGCCTGGCCACGTGGCTGGCCAGTAGCTCTCCTCTGAGGAGAGGGGGAGCTCTGGCCCGGCTGGACACGTGGCGCCTTCGGAGCTCACCCCAGCGGAAGGGGCGAGGTCCTTAGGCGATTTTGTCCTGTGCGCGGGGGTACCCGGTATTGAGGGTTCGGACAGCAGCCATGGCGCGGGGTGGTTGCATCTAGGCCTTAGGAGAGGGGGAGATAGCTCAGGGACAGGTTCGGGAAAGGAGAGTCGAAGGTGGGGGTGCTCACCTAGGCCACGACTCATGGGTGGAGGCTCCTTGCCGGATATCGGCGCGGCGTTTGTGGAAGAGTGACACGGAGGCAGGGCGCGGCTGACTGGAGCAGGGTGACTTCACGAGCGCCTCTTTAAAGACGGTGGGGGAGGGGAGAGGGATGGCCAACACTCGCTGCATGATGATAATGGTGATGCAACTGGACTCTGCTGGCCACTGTACTCTGAGCAAGCTACTGGAGGAGTCCTAGCACCTGGTGTGGCTCATTAGATGGAACTACACATTCAGTGGCTGAGCGGGGCATAGGTGTGAGGCGATGGCTCAACCAGCAGGCATCTGCTCCGAGCATGCTGCTTGATGAGTTCCAGCACGTGGTGTGGCTCAGTCGATTGGACTCCATGGGTAGCGGCTCAGCGAGACACAGAGGTGAGGCGACAGCTCGGGCAGTGGGTGTCTGCCCATCACTGTGCTCCAGTCAACCTGCTTTAGGAGTCCCAGCACAAGCTCAGCAAGGCACAGAGGTGAGGCAAAAGCTTGAGCAGTGGGTATTAATGGCGTTGAGCATCATTAACGCATGAGCAATGAGTAGGGCCCAAGAATTATGCGTTCTGCAGCTCATCTTGAAGCTAAGGAGATGGCACAAGCTGGTGTGGTAGTGTCTGAGTGAGCAAACGGGTTGGCGGCAGGACAGCGTGTGCAACAGCACCAGGGGAAAGAAAGGGAGAGCGGGGTTATATTTGTTGGTGTATTAAGAATTACTTGGTTGGTCTCATTTATATTTCACTTTCTTTTTCTCTTCCTTGTTTCCATATCTTTGTTTTTCTTAAGCATGTGTGCGTATGTATAAGTTTATATACACATTCTTAGAATATTAATATAAAGCTTGGTTTGTTAACTCGTAAGAAAAATGGGATGTTACACCCCTGAACCCTGCAAGTCACTTAAATATATCATGTTGGTCCCTTGGAAATATTTCCTAAATATAATAGAAGGAAGAGACTTAATAAATAAATAAGTTAGATTGTCATTTGGGTTAACTTTCAGAACCCTTACTTCACCTTGTATTCGGAACATGTGGGGATAGAAAGACTTAGGAGATATACGCTTAGCTAAGTTATTCTTTACATAGCTGTCGATGTGTTGCAACAACACTTTCCCCGGTCTGCTACTGGAGCATCCCACGGAGGTTCTTTGATTGGAGGGGCTTGACGTCCCTAGAGCGATCAAGCTTGATGGAGAAGGTGAACACGGCGATTTATGTGGTTCGGGACACCGAAGCGTAAAACCCTATGTCCACGGGGGTGATTGTTGTATTGCTTGTGTATGGGTGTGTGTGTGTGTTGGTTGGATTGTGAATCGGAACCCCCCGTCGGGTGGACACACCGGTCCTTTTATAGTCCAAGGCCGGGGTGGTTACGATGTGGCCCAGGGCCCAACAGGTGGCCTCGAGGCTGTCTGAACCCTATACACGATATAGGGTCGTCATAGCTATATCTAGAGCAGCTGGCGGAGGAGTTAAGTCCCGCCGCCTGGCGCGCTAAGCACCTCTGACTTGGCAGCAGGTGATGATGAAGATGCCGTCTTCTCGCTGCGTTCTCTCGCTCTGCTGGGTGGCATCGTGTTGTTGGGCGGCACTGTGCCACTGTCACACGTTGCCGTCCTGTCTTGTCACTGTAATGGGGAACGGGCGAAGGACGGAGGCGTGCGCCGTGCACCATGCGTCCGAGGAAGGAGCGAGCCTTGAATGCACGGCCTGACAGCGCACTCCTTTCTTGACTTCTTCGACCCATGGCCCATGATGGATCGTGGGACACATGGCGGCTTCAAAGCCTTCATTTGTGGGGAGGAGGTGCGGAGCCCGGATACACGTGGCAGCTCCAGATCTAACCTCAGCGAGGAGGCTTGGTCCGGGGCCAAGGGTACGTGTTTGCTTCGGAGCCCTCGTCAGCAGGGAGGAGGTTCAGAGCCCTGTTACATGTGGCAGCTCCGGACTTCACCTCAACGGGGAGGCTTGGTTCGGAGCCAAGGGCACATGGCGGCTCCGAAGCCTTCCTGTGTGGGGAGGAGGTTCGGAGCCCGGATACACGTGGCAGATCCGGACCTCACCTTGGCGGGAGGCTTGGTCTAGGGCCAAGAGCACGTGTCTGCTCCAGAGCCCTCCTTAGTAGGGAGGAGGTTTGGAGCCCAGTTACATGTGGCAGCTCCGGACCTCACCTCTGCGGGAAGGCTTGGTCCGGGGCCAAGGGCACATGTCTACTCTGGAGCCCTCCTCAGCAGGGAGGAGGTTTGGAGCCTGGATCCACATGGCAGCTCTGAACCTCATCTCAATGGGGAGGCGTGGTCCAGGTCCAAGGGCACGTATCTGCTCCGGTGCCCTACTCGACAGGAAGGAGGTTCAGAGCCCGGATACACGTGGCAGCTCCGGACCTCACCTTAGCGGGGAGGCTTGGCCCGGTGCCAAGGGCACGTGTCTGCTCCGGAGCCCTCCTCAGCAGGGAGGAGGTTCGGGGCTCGGATACACGCGGCAGCTCCGGACCTCACCTCAGCGGGGAGGCTTGGTCCGAAGCCAAGGGCACGTGTCTGCTTTGGAGCCCTCCTCAGCAGGGAGGAGGTTCAGATCCCTGATACACGTGGCAGCACCGGACCTCACCTCAGCAGGGAGGCTTGGTCTGGGGCCAAAGGCACGTGTCGACTCCAAAGCCTAGGCACACGTGATAGCCCTGGGGTCGACCCCGGGGCCAAGGACTCATGGTCGCGCCAGCACCCCGCCTCAGCAGGGAGGCGAGGTCTAGGCTATCTTCAACCCTCCACGTGGGGTACCTGGTCTGCAGGGTACCGACAGTGGCCCCGGGCCCATCTCGGGGGAGGCAATGATCCTGCAGGTGGGGCCTCCAAATTTCCGGCGTGGTAGCTTTGAACTTGCACTTTGGAAGCCGAAGCAGCAGCGAGATTCTAGCGTAGTGGGTGTGTAGTTGTACCTGGCCGACGAAAAGGTTGCACGTCCTTGGCGTAATCAGCGTACTCGACAGTCAAAATGGTGTCTTGGCCCCCTGGGTAGCATGGTGGTGGTGTCCACTCTTGCACGAAGTCAGCTAGCGCCTGGCTCTTCACTGAATGGCGCGGTATGAAGTCTAGCTCAAACTCTGCCAGCTCCGCAGCCTATTTGGCCATGTTCCCATTCACATTGGGGCTGTGTAGGACGGTTCTCAGTGGGTACGAGGTGACCACTTAGATCTTGCGAGCTTGGAAGTAGTGGCGCAACTTCCTTAATGCAACAAGGACTGCGCAGAGCAGCTTGTGCACCTCGTCATATCTTGTCTTCGCATCGTGGAGGACCTCGCTAATGAAGTAGACCGGACACTGGATTGTCCGGACCCTCCCGGTGGGATCCGGTGCGTCCGCTTGGAGAGGTCCGGGACTTGGGGGCCCCTGACCCCCCGGGTCCGGGACTACACCCTGGGAACTTGGACCCAGGTGTGTGTTGGTTATCAGGTCCAGCTGGCTAGGACCCGACTTGCTCTTCCTGGGGGGTCCAGGACTCGGGGACCCCGACCCCCGGGTCCGGGATTACATTCCACGATCTCGGACCCGTATATGCATTGGTCATTAGGTTCGGCTGGATGGGACCTGATTATTTCCTCAACCCTTGGGTCTTCTGTGGAGTCCAAATCCTGGGACTCTGGACCAACGGCAGCAGGGGCCTCGTCTGGGACTTGAGGTCGATGGAGTTCTGGCCGCTCTGCGACCAGGACCATGCTGACGACCTCTGTTGTTGCAGCGATGTAGTGAAGAAGGGGCTCGCCTTGTTCTGGGGCCACCATGGTCGATAGTGTTTCGAGGAATTTCTTCAGCTCCTGGAACGCCTCATCTGCCTCCTCGGTCCATACAAATGGACCAGATTTGTGCAGAAGCTTGAAAAATGGAAGAGCCCGCTCAACCAGTCTAGAGATAAACCGACTTAGTGCAGCCAAGCATCTGGTAAGCTTCTGTACATCCTTGATGCGGGCAGACGGCAACATCAGTTCTATTGCCTTAATCTTCTTTGGTTAGCATAAATTCCCTGGTGTAAGACCAAGAAACCAAGTAGCTTCCCAGCAGAGACAAAGACACATTTGTCTGGGTTCAACTTTGTGTGTGTCAAACGCAGTCTATCAAAGACTAGGGCCATGTTGTCGAGCAGAGATGCTTGCGACTTAACCTTTACTACGATGTCATCGACATACACCTCTGCTAGGTCACGAATGAGGTTCCCGAATGTCTTGTGCATCGCACGTACAAAGGTGGGAGGAACATTATTAAGACCATAAGGCATGGATACATAACATGATAAACCATCTACTGTAATGAAGGCAGTATGCTCTTCATCTTCCCTAGACATAGGTATTTGGTGGAAACCTGAGTACGCATCTAGGAAACACAGAATCCACTATTTAGTCTATATGGAGGAGAGGGAATGGATCATTTGGACATGCTTTATTAACGGTGGTGTAGGCGATGCACATCCAAAGCTTCCCACCAACTTTGGGGATGACAACAGGGTTGGCCAACCATCGTGGATGGTGTACCTCTCGGATGAAGCCAGCATCGAGCAACTTCTTGATTTCTTCACCGAGGAAGTCTTGCCACTCGATGGATTGCTTCTGAGGCTTCTGTTGGACCAGCCTGGCGTCAGGGTAGATCTTCAGATGGTGTATAATCACCTCCCTAGGGATCCCAGGCATCTCCAATGGTTGCCATGCAGACATGTCGACGTTGGTTCGGAGGAAGGTGACGAGCACATCTTCCTATTTGTCATTCAGGCCCCTGGCGATTCTGGTGGTCTGGGCGACATTGAAGCTGACTTGGATGACTGTGATGGGGACACCCTCGCTGTCTGAGGGCTGCACACGGGGTGCAGATGTCATCCTTCGCTGACGTGTGCTTGGAGGCAGCCGGCTAGCTTCTACGTGACTGGATGCAGCCTTAAAAGCGCATCTAGGTTAAATCCCTGTGGGTTTTGATGATTAATGACAACACTTAAGGGATTAATGAGCATTGCAAGTGTAAGTACAGGAGATTAAGAAATCAACAAAGATGGATGCACTCAAAAAAGTAAAATGGGAGAAAAAGGCAAACATACAAGAAGAATAGTGTAAGTGCATCTAGGTATCCCCGTGGGTTTTGGATGATTGATGATGACAATTCAGAGACTAATGAGCTGAGATGATCATAAGCACAGGATATTTCCAAGGCGGACACCTAAACTCACAAAAATAAAAAAGGATGAAGAACGGCGTCGAAGACTCGAAGAGTAGAAGTTAGGGTTTCATTTGAGTCGTTAGTAGGCTAGCCGTGTAAGAGTGAGAGTGTATGTGTCAAGTGCATTGAGATCATAGGAGAGAGCTCAAAGCGTTAGAAGTGTTGAATTCTTAGTGGAGAATGCTAGTAAGGTAAACTTGGGCAGGATGGACTTGTCCGGGCCAGAGGCCGGACTAGTCCGGAAGTCCTACTGCTTAGTCCGTTTTGAGGCGGACTAAGAGTTACTGACTGAGTTCGGACTTGTCCGTTTGGGGATGGACTAGTACAGTTCTCTCTTGGTGAGAGTATTTTGGGACTAAGTCCTGGTAGACCGGGCTTGTCCACCTCAGTGGCCGGACTAGTCCGGGCTAGCCAGACTAGTCCGTCTTCACCCGAACAACCAGTCCCTGTGTGAGTTCGGGCTAGTCCGTTCTGAGGTAGACTAATCCGTATGGTTGTGAGATGAGAGCTCCCACGGCTAAGTCTTGGTGGACCGGATTTGTCCGCTTTAGTGGCCGGACTAGTCCGGGTCCTCTAGACTTGTCCGTCTTCACCCGGACAACTTGTTCCTGTGTGAGTTCGGGCTAGTCCACTTTGAGGCGGACTAGTCCATATGGTTGTGAAATGAGAGCTCCCACGGCTAAGTCTTGGTGGACCGGACTTGTCAGCCTTAGTGGTCGGACTAGTTCGGATCCTCCAAATTTGTCCGTTGTCACCCGAACAAATAGTTCTTGTGTGAGATCAGACTAGTCCGGTTTGAGGCGGACTTGTCCGGACTTTTGGTAGGTGGCAACGGTTGGTTGTCGAGACTTCTATAAAAGGAGATGCCCCGACTTCATTTAGAATACTCTGGAACCCTAACTCCGCCACAGCCATCCTAGAGCCTCTCCATGTCTTCTCCATTGCCTACTCACTGTAAAAGCCCAAGAAAAGGGACTTGCAAAAACTTTTCTTCACCTCACAACACCACAGTTTTTATTGTGGATATCTTAGGAAATATTGTGAAGAGCAAGTAACCTCCATCAAAAGAGTGATTAGAGGGGAAAGCCTTCATTTTCACAAAGTGGGATTTGGACACATGAACATGAGAGGTTGAGCTCACCCCTAGAACTTAAAAAGTCTTGGGAGGGTTCAAGCCCAATTTTCATGGGAATCCAACACTTTTTGAGGCACTTTTGGATGTATTCGAAAAAGAGGCCAATTTGAATGTAAATTCAAATTGCAGCAACTTTCATCACTCGAATTCAAAAATTAGCTTCATATTCAAGCTCAGCACATTTTTCTGAGCTAGCCCACCAAATTTCTTCCCCATTGGAGTTCATCTTGTCGGGAGCCAAATTTACAATAATTCAAAACTGAATTTGAAATTCAGTTTAAATATGAAGCAAATTAGACCAACCAAATTTCAAATTGGATAACTTAAATTTGAACCAAAACTTGGGGCTAAGTCTCACATTAAATTGTGAGTAGCTGGTGGGATAATTAGCAAAAACAGAAAAGAATTATTAGAGAAAAAAGAGTAAAGGGGAGGCCCACAGGTCAGTTGCACACACGAGGGTGCAGTCGGTTGCTGCAGCCAACCTCGGCTTCGCGCGCAAGGCAAGGGAGCGGCGGCGAGCCACCGAGGCAACAAACGGCCACCTCACGGTGCCAAAACCGCGGCTCAAAGGCCAGCGCACAGCCCACGCCGCCCTTCCTCCTGTTTCCCAAACGAGAACCACCCCCGACCGAGCTTCTTTCTCGGTTCCGCGCGAGCACAGAAACGCCGACCTCACTGATCGCCGACGTCTGGCCAGCACAGGCGCTCTCGTGCATGACGAGCAACACAAGAAAGAACCGCCTTGAGGTGCTGATTCTTCTGGTCCCAACCGTTCTTCATTTCATGGGCTGTCGGGGGAGTATTTCGCCGGGAAAGTTTCGATGGTCCTAAGACCGAGCCCCCACCAAATCCCAAAATTCGTGGGGGTTAGCTCATCACCGGGCATACCGAGCCACACACACGTTCTACACCCTGCCTTGACCCCTAGGACCAAAAACCAGCAAGAACCATGGGCTAGGGTTCCGGTTCTTCGAAGTTTTCTGAGCACAGCCGATATCCGGCCTAGGTCACCGATGAGGTCATAGTTACAGCCGTTTTCACGGGGATCCGTGCCCATATCCGTGATCAGCGGGTGTCAGCGGAGCTCCTCAAGCAAACCGCATAAAAAAAGGTGTAGGGGACGCCGAGTTCGACGTCGCCGGTGAGCTACCGGCCGCTGTTGCCGTCGGGAGCCCTGTTCCGGCCGTTGTCAAGCTCCGGTGAGGGCACCACCGTGTTCCCCAGGCCGAGATAGGCATAGGCGGCGAGCTTCGTCGGAGGTCGGGCAGCAGAATGCCCGGCGGCGAGTATTCCGGCGAGGGGGGCCGCGGGGAGCCGCGGGAGCGCGAGGTTGAAGAAGCCTAGCGGGCCCCACGTGTCAGTCTCTGCTGAGAGCACTCGGGATTTGCTGCGGCACCGGGATCCCGTGCGGCTGCGCGGGTGATTCTGCGGGCTCCGGTGTGGGTTAGCCGGGAGGCTGACACGTAGCCGCAGGACCCCACCCGCAGAGTTTAAACTTTATTCGAATTTCCAGTTTTAGTTCAAACTTCAAATGAATAGAACTTTGGCTAGGAAACTCCGAATTCGATGAACCAAATTTTTCTGAACTCAGAATTCTGAGTACTTTCCAGCAATACCAAATTCAGCTCATGAAAGTGAATAGTTTCCCGAATTAAATCCCTAAAATTTAAACTGTTGGGAATTTTATCTGGAGAACTACTTTATGAAAAATTCTGAAATTTGGCTGAGAGGTTCATTGGAAAATCCCTGAATCCCAGTAAAATTTTCAGACTCATCCAAGTTTATTTAGTTACCCTAATGGGGTGATCAAGAGAACTGCCCTGAGAAAATAGAAAAATGTACAGAAACATTTTTCAGATTTTCTCAAATCTTAATTAGGGCATAACTTTCTGTAGAATTCTTCAAATGACATGAAACCAACTCCATTAGAACCATCCTAACTTCTAGTTTCCAGAAAATAATGATTGGAGCCATGAAAAACCCTGGAATTATTTAGAGGCTCAAATATTGACCAAATGGCTTTTATTTGTACAAGGTTCAAGTGAACTTTGTTTCAAATGAAGCTTGGTCAAGACTCTGGTTAGGACCCTACCAAGCCACCACAAAAAATTCTGAACAAAAGGGGAGGGCTAGCTAGACTTATTAGTAATTAAGTAGTCAAGTTTACACATTGCATTTAAATTTACATGTCGTATTTCGTTAAATGTGTAGTCGCTGAAGAAGAGACTCCGGAAGTGCTGGACTTCCTTCTTCCGGACGAAGAACTAACCCCTGACCAGCAGCAACAAGGAAAGCCCCGGTTTGCATTAACCTTTTTATAAGTTTTAATTTGTTTACATGTGTCATGTGAGGTATGATTGTGCATTAGGTATAGGATGGATGGAACCCCACTTGCATGACCAGGAATTGTCCATATGAGTGAGGGTAGTGTCTAAGATCTCGATTAGACAGGCTATGCTTAATGAGTCATAGGACTTCGTTACAAGTCGAGTAGTTGGAATCTACTCGCGAGATAGGCTCGGGACACACGGGTTCGGTTGAGTGATGTGAGATCACTTTAGTAAGAAAAATGAGACTAGGCAGGGGCTAAGGCGCAGCAAGAGGAAGTCTTGTGTGCGCAGCCCTGCCCGTGTCGATTGAGGACCGATCCATGTGCGGCCCTGCTGAACAAGTATTGAACGTACCGAAGGCATATCGGATATATGGGCCCCGATAAACCGATGTAGCCTAAACCTCCGGGCGTCGAGGCATAACGCACCGATTTATAGGTGTAGGCTGAGGGCAG
The DNA here is from genome assembly GCA_030760725.1 of Neostapfia colusana. Taxonomy (NCBI): domain Eukaryota; kingdom Viridiplantae; phylum Streptophyta; class Magnoliopsida; order Poales; family Poaceae; genus Neostapfia; species Neostapfia colusana. Next base: position 22,163,298 of record JASWHV010000019.1, on the reverse strand, counting down.
CAAGGTGGAAATCTGCCAACGGGCATAGAGAGATGCTCCGTGTGGGGAACCTCCTGCTCGTTTCGGTGCGACCGGTTCAACGTTTGGGCTGTTGGGTGAAAGGTTGTCCCGTACGACATCAAGTGAGCGTGCTGTGCAGATCCACGGGTCGGCGTACGTGGCGTGCTCTTTGGGTTTCCCTGCAGGTGTATATAGAGTCGATTCGCCGTCCCTCGCGGTGACGAGTACCACTTGTTCACTGTGTCGTAACGTACACTAATGAATGAAATGTTATGATTCGATATTGCTGTTATGATATAATTGTATTGCTACATGTGTGCCACCAAACATTGCTCACTAAATTTCAGCTTCATGAACTGTTAACATGTTGCTAAAAGATGAACTAAGGATGAACCTGTAGGCGTGTCCATTTGCTGCAACATTGCTATCCTATGTCATGGTACATCTTATGTAGAGTTTCATGCTTAGGTGAGTCGGTTAAGCCTTGCTGAGCCTTCGTGCTCACGGTTGCTGCTTAAGTGTTTTTCAGGTGAGGAGCCACCCACGGACTCGGAGTACGAGTCCACCAGCGAGGGTTACCCTCCGTCGGGGACCACGGCTGAGTGGGAGCCGTACATGCCGCGCTGAGCCGAGAAGTGCAGCTAGTGTGGGTTGCCCTAGGGCTGGGCAACCGATTTTTGCTAGATAGGCGGGTGTGAGTTGTATAAAAGAAACTTCCGCTGTGTAATAAAGACTCTAGTTGGTGATTGAGACGTGTACTACTTTGTACATTCAGCTTGTTTTCCCATGTAATGTAATGTGTCCTTATGACGTGTGCTGTCGGGTGTCGCATCACGCGGCACCACCCTCTGTGATCCTGGAGGAGCGGATTCCGGTCCGCCACAGCCTGGTATCAGAGCTGCATTGGGGATAGCACAGTAATTAAGGACTGTATTATGGGAAAACTTAGGATTACGGTGAGGAATCGGTAGTTTGCCCATGTAAGGACTATACTAGCATAGTTACTTAAAGTGGCAAAGACTAACCTATGTGCTATAATTCTGAATTTTAATTATGTAACGACGCACCTACGCTCTGGTAAGTATGGTAAGGAACGCCACCGAAAGCGGTTCAATTTCGGTTAGCTCCCCCTGACGAGGAACGTGGTTCAGGGATAGAGTCTTACAGCTTGGTGTGAGACTTCAATATGAAACTCTTGGACTCTTCATGTTCCTGAGTTCATATGAAACGCTGATCCCTAGCGTGCATTAGGCAAGTAAGTGGAGACCCCATCGCGTGGTCAGTAACGCGAGAGTGTGTTCGTCTGGAAGTAGCCCAGGAGGACATACGCAGCGCTTGACATCGGCGTGCCCTGCAGGGCAGTAGGTGGTATCTGTTGGGTTGATAACATTCCCAATCGTGACGACCCGTTCATGACATACTCGGGTTCCCTGTCGTGTGGTGTTGAAACACGATCACGTACCTTGAGACGTGACCTAACTCAAGGACGGTCGTATGGAAATGATACGGGCGTTAGTATTTCCTTTTAAATATGGTCCTGCCTGAAATGAACAACCCTTGAGTGCATCATTATTATGTGATCCTCTGCAGGTACTAACCACGTATGTATTCGTGTAGTAAACGTGTGCGAGAGACCGTTTAGTGCCACACTTGAGACGTATATGCCAGTATAATCCGGTTAGGATTTTGTTTTGTGAGGAACGTAGTACCGAGATATCATAGGCATATGCATGCAAAATAATGATAACAAGGAATTAAAAATCTCTAGGTTCAACATTTAGGACCCTGGTTGGGTATAAGAATGGGATAGTGGAGCAGAATAGCCAAAGGGATGAAAACCAGAGTGCTCTGTTTCGGGCAGCAAGGTTGCGAACTTCAACAGAGCACAACTGACAGGTCTTTTAGCCGAGGGAGGTGTGGCATATAGTTCTGGGAAGGTATTTCAGTACTGTACAACCTTGTTGTATACTTCCAGAGCTGAAACCCACCTTAAGATGGCTTAGATCCAGAGAAATGTAAGCTGTCCAGAATCAGGGCAGAGTTAAAACATTCTCTGGACTGTTCTGTTTTTCAAACATAACTCCTAGTAGAAAAATCAAAAATTTTCATATGATACATCCTTAGAAAGAGTAGAAGATGTGTGACATCTTTGCAATTCAAAGTTTCTGAAATTTCAGCACAGATTTCAGTGGAAACCCGAATGGAAAACAGCAACTTCCAAAGGAGGTGCTGTTGAAATTCTTCCAGAAATTCTGTGGACTTTGAATTAGCATAACTTTGTAACCAGAGCTGATCTGAGGGCATATAAGTACTCGTTGGAAATATACTGAAGTTAACTTTAACTTTGGTATTCAGCTTGAGTCATGAAAATGCCGAAAACCAGATCAAAACTTGGAATAGGTAGAAACTGGTCATTCTGACAGAGGGGTGACAGTTGAACTCATTGGAGAGGGTGTTGTACCCTAAGGGTGGTTTACGTGATGACAAAGCGATAGTAATATCTCGTAGTGACAAAACCTAGTTATGGTGAGCTTCCAAAGAGGAGGTTCATCAAGTTGGATTAAACTAGCTTGTATTTGGTCTGGTAATGGTGTAGCTTGTGCAAAGTTATTACATTATCTACATACAAGATGTATCGCATGTTTTATTGTCATTATGTTTTTACGCCTATTTTTATTGGACTGCATGCAATGTGTTGCGGGTCTGATGTTTATTGTCGTATGGTTGCAGATGGTTCGCACTAGGACCACGCACGAGGTTGGTGGGTCTAGCCAGCAGGTAGGCAATGACTCCCAGCCACCAGCCTACGACAGCACCCCGCAGCAGCAGCCACCACCGCCGCCTCCGCTTACTCTAGCGGATATGATTGCGGCACTGGTGGGTGGTCATGAGGAGCAGACCGACCTGCTCCGCACGATCGTGCAGAATACGTCCCAGGCGAGGGGGGGGGCGTCAAGATAGAGGGCCTCGTGAGCCCCGGGAAGTGTCGTACTCGGATTTCATGAGTACGCACACTCCAGTGTTCACCGAAGCTGAAGAACCACTGGAGGCGAACAACTGGCTGCGGACCATCGAGTCCAAGTTCGGGCTGCTCCAATGTACGGAGCGGCAGAAGACTCTGTTCGCAGAGCAGAAACTCCATGGTGCAGCTGGTGCGTGGTGGGCGAACTATGTCGCCTCACGTCTGGCCGGCCATGCCGTGGAATGGGAAGAGTTCCGGGAGGCGTTCCGCGCCTATCATATTCCTCCCGGGATCATGAAGAGGATGTTCCAAGAATTCTTGGAGCTGAAGCAGGGCGGGAGGAGTGCCCATGACTACTCCCGTGCCTTCAACCATCTGGCGCAATACACGTCAGACTATATCTCCACTGAGGAGAAGAAGCGGGAACACTTCTATCGGGGGTTACACCCCGAAATGAAGACACATCTCGTTCAGTGGAATCGCGGCACTTTCAATTACCTAGTCAATGCCGCGATCATGCAAGAGGATGCTCAGCGAGAGTTGGCAGCTGAGCAGCGGAAGCGCAGCGCTCCACCTAGCAGTGGGGGTGGCGCTCCCCAGAAGTACCGCATGGTGTATCGGACACCATCTGGGCAGCAGTGGCACCCACCGGCGCGACCTCAACGGTTCGGGGGACGTCCTCTTCAGTCACCTCCGTTCCGTCCGCCGATGCCACCACCAAGACAGCAGCAGCAGCAGCAGCAGACGGTACCCTGGGCGTTTCCACTGCCACAACGCGCCCCGGGATTCCGTCCACCGATCAGCGGGGGACCGCCCCGTTTCACCTGCTTCACGTGTGGACAGGCGGGCCACTTCTCGAAGGACTGTCCCCAGGGGCAGCAGATCAGCGGGCAAGCCCAGTTCCAGGGTGGTGCTCGAGGCCGACCTCCGGTGAAGAAGGTTGGTCAGCGGACTGGGGGCGTCCGCAACCACGACAATGAGGACGCCCCAGAGGGAGACAACATGCCGGCGGGTACGTTCACTCTCAACCATCAAGCCATCATCATACTTTTTGATTCTGGTGCAACCCACAACTTCATAAGTGCATCATATGTGGTTAAGCATCAGCTGGAAGCCTTTCCAACCGAGTGTTCTTATATGATCTGCTCACCGGGAGGAAAGATTTCAGCAACGATGATGGTTCCGAAAGCACCACTGTGCTTAGGTGGGAAGATATATCCCACCACTATGATTATCCTTGAGGGGCAGAAGATTGATGCAATCTTGGGAATGTCATGGCTAAGTTACCATGGTGCTGTCCTGGAAACCTTATCACGGACGGTTCACCTCAACTCCCCATGACACCGTCCGCAGTCCCTCCTATTAGATAATCCAGTCCGGGAAGTTTCAGTGATCAACAATACTGAAGCTCTCAAGTTGGAGGACATCCCCGTAGTCTGGGAGTATCCCGACGTGTTCCTGGATGATCTTCCGGGCATGCCACCTGAGCGGGATGTCGAGTTCAAGATTGAACTTGCATCTGGGACTACGCCCATATCACGGAGACCATACAAAATGGCTCCCAATGAGCTGGCTGAACTAAAAGAACAGCTCAATGATCTGTTGAGCAAGGGTTTCATTAGGCCGAGTTCCTCGGCTTGGGGATGCTCGGCACTATTTGTAAAGAAGAAGGATGAAACCCTGAGGCTGTGTGTGGACTACCGACCGCTCAACGTCGTCACCATCAAGAATAAGTACCCACTGCCCCGCATCGACATATTGTTTGATCAACTTGTGGGTGCAAGTGTGTTCTCCAAGATGGACCTTCGCTCTGGATATCATCAGATCAAGATCCGGGAAGAGGATATCCCGAAGATGGCTTTCTCGATGAGATACGGATTATATGAATATCTCGTCATGTCCTTTGGTCTCACAAACGCTCCAGCTCATTTCATGTATCTAATGAACTCGGTGTTCATGCCGGAGCTGGACAAGTTCATGGTAGTGTTCATCGATGATATCTTGGTTTACTCCAAGACAGAAGTCGAACATACCGAACACTTGAGGATCGTTCTTCAACGATTACGAGACCACAAGCTCTACGCCAAGTTCAGTAAATGCGAGTTTTGGATCAGCCAAGTGCCAATCTTGGGACATATCATCTCAGCAGAAGGCATTGCGGTTGACCCAAGCAAAATAGAGCAGGTGCTGAAATGGAAAGCTCCCACTTCAGTTCATGAAGTCAGAAGCTTCCTCGGGTTAGCGGGATACTATCGGAGATTTATTCCAAGTTTCTCCAAGCTCGCTAAGCCGATGACATAATTGCTGAAGAAAGGGGCGAAATATGTTTGGAACACGGCGTGTGAAGGAGCATTCCAAGCATTGGTAAAGCATCTCAGAACAGCCCCGGTCTTAGCTCAGCCGGATACAACAAAGCCCTTCGACGTGTATTGTGATGCGTCCGGTATTGGGCTCGGCTGTGTGTTGATGCAGGAAGGACGTGTGGTCGCATATGGCTCACGCCAACTTCGGAACCATGAGCAGCATTATCCCACTCATGATCTTGAGCTTGCTGCAGTGGTTTTGGCGCTGAAAATGTGGAGGCACTATCTCCTGGGGAATCTAGTGCATCTCTACACCGACCACAAGAGCTTGAAATACATTTTCACCCAGAAGGAGCTGAACATGATGCAAAGGAGATGGTTAGAATTGATCAAAGATTATGAAATTGAGATTCATTAGCACCCCGGCAAGGCGAATGTGGTTGCCGACGCGCTGAGTCGGAAATCACATGTCCATCACCTCACCATTACACCGGTGGAGGAGGAAGAGCCGAGTTTATACTTGGTTCCTTATGGGTCGCTTTACAATCTTGCCCTCATCCCTACTATTAGGGACGACATCATTGCAGCTCAGAAGACTGATAAAGGCATGGAACATCTCCGGAGATGGATAGACAACGGGGAGATCAAATGTTTCCGGAAGGATGATGAGGGGACACTATGGTTCAATGACCGCATAGTCGTACCCCGGGATATGGAGCTGAGGAAGAAAATCCTCGATGAAGCTCACTTGTCTAAGTACTCCATTCATCCGGGCAGCAATAAAATGTACCAGGATTTGAAAAATAAATTTTGGTGGACACGGATGAAGCGGGAGGTAGCGAAGTACGTATCCGAGTGCGATACGTGTAGACGAGTGAAAGCTGATCACATGAAGAAATCAGGGCTGCTACAACCCCTGAAGATCCCAGCATGGAAATAGGAAGATGTGAGCATGGATTTCATTGTGGGATTACCCCTAACATCCAATAAGCACGATTCTATTTGGGTAATAGTTGACCGGTTAACCAAGACGGCTCACTTCATCCCGGTGAATACACGTTACAATGCCGGCAAATATGCGGAGCTATACATAGCAAAGATTCTGTGTTTGTACGGGGTACCCAAGACCATCGTCTCAGATCGAGGTGCATTATTTGTATCTTGCTTCTGGGAGCAGCTGCATGCTGCTTTGGGTACTAAACTGATTAGAAGCTCCGCCTATCACCCTCAGACAGATGGCCAGACAGAGAGGGTGAATCAAGTATTAGAAGACATGTTGAGAGCATGTGCCATCCACCAGAGTAAGAACTGGGATGATCACCTACCACTGGCGGAATTCTCGTACAACAACGGCTATCAGGCGAGTGTCAAGATGGCACCCTATGAAGCTCTCTACGGTCGTAAATGCCACACCCCATTAAACTGGTGCGAGTCCGGTGAAAGGGTCACATTCGGGGTTGATGTGGTGAACGACGCCGAAGAGCGCATTCGGGCGATTCAAGCTAACTTGAAGGCCGCTCAATACCGGCAGAAGAGCTACTCTGATAAGAGGCGTAGACCGTTGCACTTTGACGTTGGGGAACACGTGTACCTCCACGTGTTTCCGATGAAGGGCGTGCACCGGTTCGGTGTAAAGGGGAAGCTCGCTCCCCGTTTTATTGGACCCTATGCTATCAGCGAGAAGTGTGGACCAGCGGCGTATCGATTGGAGCTACCGGCATCCCTTGCTGGTGTCCATGATGTTTTCCATGTTTCGCAACTGCGTAAATGTTTGAAGCATACAGCTGCTGTTCCTACCAAAGACATCGGTGAGCTGAAACCGGATTTAACATATGATGAGTATCCGGTGGCCATTCTTGATGAAAAAGCCAGGACCACGGGCAGTAGAAAGTTGTGGTTCTACAAGATACTCTAGATCAACCACACCGCCGAAGAAGCGACATGGGAGAGCGAGAAATTCCTTCGCTCAAATTACCCAGAGTTCATGGCTTCTCAACACGGGTAAGTCCCTATTACATCGCTATCTCTTCTTTTGTAATCTCGGGACGAGATTCTTTTAAGGGGGAGGTATGTAAAAGCCCAAGAAATGTGACTTGCAAAAACTTTTCTTCACCTCACAACACCACAGTTTTTATTGTGGATATCTTAGGAAATATTGTGAAGAGAAAGTAACCTCCATCAAAAGAGTGATTAGAGGGGAAAGCCTTCATTTTCACAAAGTGGGATTTGGACACATGAACATGAGAGGTTGAGCTCACCCCTAGAACTTAAAAAGTCTTGGGAGGGTTCAAGCCCAATTTTCATGGGAATCCAACACTTTTTGAGGCACTTTTGGAGGTATTTGAAAAAGAGGCCAATTTGAATGTAAATTCAAATTGCAGCAACTTTCATCACTCAGATTAAAAAATTAGCTTCATATTCAATCTCAGCACATTTTTCTGAGCTAGCCCACCAAATTTCATCCCCATTGGAGTTCATCTTGTCGGGAGCCAAATTTGCAATAATTCAATACTGAATTTGAAATTCAGTTTAAATATGAAGCAAATTGGACCTACCAAATTTCAAATTAGAGAACTTAAATTTGAACCAAAACTTGGGGGCTAAGTCTCACATTAAATTGTGAGTAGCTGGTGGGATAATTAGCAGAAACAGAAAAGAATTATTAGAGAAAAAGGAGTAAAGGGGAGGCCCACAGGTCAGTTGCACACACGAGGGTGCAGTCGGTTGCTGCAGCTGACCACGGCTTCGCGTGCAAGGCAAGGGAGCGGCGTCGAGCCACCAAGGCAACAAACGGCCACCTCACGGTGCCAAAACCGCGGCTCAAAGGCCAGCGCACAGCCCACGCCGCCCTTCCTCCTGTTTCCCGAACGAGAACCACCCCCGACCGAGCTTCTTTCTCGGTTCCGCGCGAGCACAGAAACGCCGACCTCACTGATCGCCGGCGTCCGGCCAGCACAGGCGCTCTCGTGCCCGACGAGCAACACAAGAAAGAACCGCCTTGAGGTGCTGATTCTTCTGGTCCCAACCGTTCTTCAATTCATGGGCTGTCGGGGGAGTATTTCGCCGGGAATGTTTCGGTGGTCCTAAGACCGAGCCCCCACCAAATCCCAAAATTCGTGGGGGTTAGCTCATCACCAGGCATACCGAGCCACACACACGTTCTACACCCTTCCACGACCCCTAGGACCAAAAACCAGCAAGAACCATGGGCTAGGGTTCGGTTCTTCGAAGTTTTCTGTGCACAGCCGATATCCGGCCTAGGTCGCCGATGAGGTCATAGTTACAGCCGTTTTCACGGGGATCGGTGCCCATATCTGTGATCAGCGGGTGTCAGCGGAGCTCCCCAAGCAAACCGCATCAAAAAAGGTGTAGGGGACACCGAGTTCGACGTCGCCGGTGAGCTCCCGGCCGCTGTTGCCGTCGGGAGCCCTGTTCCGGCCGTTGTCAAGCTCCGGTGAGGGCACCACCGTGTTCCCCAGGCCGAGATAGGCATAGGCGGCGAGCTTCGTCGGAGGTCGGGCAGCAGAACGCCCGGCGGTGAGTATTCCAGCGAGGGGGCGGCGGGGAGCCGCGGGAGCGCGAGGTTGAAGAAGCCTGGCGGGCCCCGCGTGTCAGTCTCTGCTGAGAGCACTCGGGATTTGCTGCGGCACCGGGATCCCGTGCGGCTGCGCGGGTGAACCAAATTCGATGAACCAAATTTTGCTGAACTCAGACTTCTGAGTACTTTCCAGCAATACCAAATTCAACTCATGAAAGTGAATAGTTTTCCCGAATTAAATCCCTAAAGTTTAAAATGTTGGGAATTTTATCTGGAGAACTACTTTATGAGAAATTCTGAAATTTGGCTGAGAGGTTCATTGGAAAATCCCTGAATCCCAGTAAAATTTTCAGACTCATCCAAGTTCATTTAGTTACCCTAATGGGGTGATCAAGAGAACTGCCCTGAGAAAATAGAAAAATGTACAGAAACATTTTTCAGATTTTCTCAAATCTTAATTAGGGCATAACTTTCTGTAGAATTCTTCAAATGACATGAAACCAACTCCATTAGAACCATACTAACTTCTAGTTTCCAGAAAGTAATGATTGGAGCCATGAAAAACCTTGGAATTATTTAGAGACTCAAATATTGACCAAATGGGCTTTTATTTGTACAAGGTTTAAATGAACTTTGTTTCAAATGAAGCTTGGTCAAGACTCTGGTTAGGACCCTACCAAGCCACCACAAAAATTTCAGAACCAAAGGGGAGGGCTAGCTAGAGTTATTAGTAATTAAGTAGTCAAGTTTACACATTGCATTTAAATTTACATGTCGTATTTCATTAAACGTGTAGTCGCTGAGGAAGAGACTCCGGAAGTGCTGGACTTCCTTCTTCCGGACGAAGAACTAACCCCTGACCAGCAGCAACAAGGCAAGCCCCGGTTTGCATTAACCTTTTTATAAGTTTTAATTTGTTTACATGTGTCATGTGAGGTATGATTGTGCATTAGGTATAGGATGGATGGAACCCCACTTGCATGACCAGGAATTGTCCATATGAGTGAGGGTAGTGTCTAAGATCTCGAGTAGACAGGCTATGCTTAATGAGTCATAGGACTTCGGTACAAGTCGAGTAGTTGGAATCTACTCGCGAGATAGGCTCGGGACACACGGGTTCGGTTGAGTGATGTGAGATCACTTTAGTAAGACAAATGAGACTAGGCAGGGGCTAGGGTGCAGCAAGAGGACGTCTTGTGTGCGCAGCCCTGCCCATGTCGATTGAGGACCGATCCGTGTGCGTCCCTGCTGAACAAGTATTGAACGTACCGAAGGCATTCGGATATATGGGCCCCGATAAACCGATGTAGCCTAAACCTCCGGGCGTCGAGACATAACGCACCGATTTATATGTGTAGGCTGAGGGCAGCAAGGTGGAAATCTGCCAACGGGCATAGAGAGATGCTCTGTGTGGGGAACCTCCTGCTCGTTTCGGTGTGACCGGTTCGACGTTTGGGCTGTTGGGTGAAAGGTTGTCCTGTACGACATCGAGTGAGCGTGCTGTGCAGCTCCACGGGTGGGCGTACATGGCGTGCTCTTTGGGTTTCCCTGCAGGTGTATATCGAGTCGATTCGCCGTCCCTCGTGGTGAAGAGTACCGCTTGTTCACTGCGTCATAACGTAGACTAATGAATGAAATGTTATGATTCAATATTGCTGTTATGATATAATTGTATTGCTACATGTGTGCCACCAAACATTGCTCACTAAATTTCAGCTTCATGAACTGTTAGCTTGTTGCTAAAAGATGAACTAAGGATGAACTTGTAGGCGTGTCCATTTGCTGCAACATTGCTATCCTATGTCATGGTATACCTCATGTAGAGTTTCATGCTTAGATGAGTCGATTAAGCCTTGCTGAGCCTTCGTGCTCACGGTTCCTGCTTAAGTGTTTTTCAGGTGAGGAGCCACCCACGGACTCGGAGTACGAGTCTACCGGCGAGGGTTACCCTCCGTCGGGGACCACGGCTGAGTGGGAGCCGTACACGCCGCGCTGAGCTGAGAAGTGCAGCTAGTGTGGGTTGCCCTAGGGCTGGGCAACCGACTTTTGCTAGATAGGCGGGCGTGAGTTGTATAAAAGAAACTTCCGCTGTGTAATAAAGACTCTAGTTGGTGACTGAGAAGTGTACTACTTTGTACATTCAGCTTGTTTTCCCATGTAATATAATGTGTCCTTATGACGTGTGCTGTCGGGTGTCGCGTCGCGCGGCACCACCCTCTGCGATCCTGGATGAGCGGATTCCGCTCTGCCACACTCACCCTCTAGAATAAATTATTGAGTGGATTTGGGTGTGTGAGGAGAGGAGAAGGAAGAACTTCACGTTTAGGCTCTTGGAGTGATCTCGTGCACTTGGTGTGAGTCTTTGTGACCTGTGGCTTGTGAGATCCGTGAAGTTTTGTGAAAGTGGTCAAGTGGGAGCCTCAGATTGTGAGCAGCCCCAAAACCTTGTAAGTTCACCCTTGAGATAGTGAAGAACCGAGTTGGCCTTAGTGGCGACTTGGTGAGGAAAGGGTTGTTAAACCTGGTCCTTTGTGGACACCTCAACAGGGACGTAGATTCCTGAGTGGAATCGAACCTTGGGTAAAAATCCTTGTGTCACTTTTGTATTTACATTTCATTGATCATTAGAATTATTTAGGGTTAGTTTCGATCATTTCTCTATTAAAGTATTCATTGTTACAATCTTGAGATCCACTTCTATATCCTGTCAAATTTGTCATATTAAATTGCTAAATAGTTTATCTGCACTTTATTGAACTAAAATCTGAAGAAAAATTCATAAAAATCAAGTTTAGTCTTTTCTAGCAGTGTGATCGGACTAGTCCGCCCCTGAGCCAGACTAGTCCGGCCTTTTAAGGCTTTTTCACCAGGCTGACCGGACTAGTCCGCCCGTGAGCCAGACTAGTTCGGCCCCCGTGTTTCTAATCTCGTTTAATTAAGTAATTTTAGGTATTTTAGCCTATTCACCCCATAAGCAATTTCAATTGGTATCAGAGCAGGTCTCTCCATCTAGAGTCTAACCACTCGGAGAGAAGATGGCCGGAGTGGAGGGACACGGAATTTTGCCGACGTCGCAAGGCGACAACTCACATAACAAGAAGAAGAACACGGATGTGCTGCAAGACCATTCAAGTGACGATGAAGAAGTTTGCCAACTCAAGGCACGACTTTGCGAGAAGCTAGGTCACTCAAGTAAAGGGGAGAAGAAGAAGACGAAGGATCAAGAAAGGAGTGGTCAACCGGACTACTCCCAATATCCTTTCAACTATGAGCGATTAACTTCTAACAACCATTACTTGCCTTCCTCTTGACAAACTATTAATCTATGTGGAAGAATAATATGAAGATGCATCTAATCTCCTTAAACCCTAGCTTGTGGCAAATTGTTCTAACATGTGTCCATCTTCCAAGGAATGAAGAAGACGTTACCCCGGAGCAAGCCATCCTACTTCATCGCAATGCTCAAGCAGTTGGGGTCATCACCTCATTCTTTACTTGAGAAGAGTTCAACCGAGTCGATAGATTGGAGGTGGCCAAAGACATATGAGACACACTCAAGAAGGCGCATGAAGGCAACCGAGTCAATAGAGAGGCCAAGATCGAGATGATCGAAGGAGAGCTTGGGAGGTTCACCATCATGGATGGTGAGTACCCTCAAGACATGTACAACCATCTCAAGGTCCTTGTCAACAAGATCTGATCCTATTGATGCACCCGGTGGATGGATCATGAGGTGGTTAAGAGGATGCTTCAGGCATTCATGTCTCAAAACGTTGCTCTTTGCTCCTTGATCCGTGACAGCTCGAGATATGCTCAAATGACCCCGGAGGAAGTGCTTGGAAGAATCATCAACAATGAGACGATGGAGAAGGAAGTCATGTTCTACAGCGACCTCCAAAGGCTCGCCTTCTCCAAGAAGAAAGATGTTGCTTTCAAAGCAACATCCTCATCACAAGACTTCGAAGCAAGTGATGATGAGAGTCTCGACACCGATGAAGAATAGGCGCTCTTCATCAACAAATTCAAGAGGATGATGAGAAGGAGGAAGGGGAGCAACCACTATGAGAAGAATAACAAGGAAAGGTCCAAGCCCAAGACGAAAAGAGCATGCTACAACTGTGGTGAATATGGACACTTCATTGTGGATTGTCCATATGAAGAGAGTAAGAATAAGAGAGATGGCAAGTCCCAAGAGAAGAAATTCTTCAAGAAGAAGAAGCCATCATGATATGCTCACCTTGGGAAGGAATGGGACTCAAACGAAGACTCATCCTCCGAGGATGATGAGAAAGTGGCAACACTTGCCATTGGAAGGAGCAAGCTCTTCCCAAACCTTGAAGACTTCAAGTCTACATGTCTCATGGCTAAGGATGGAAGAAGAAATGTTAAATCTAAACCATCCTCCTAGTAGTAGTAGTGATGAATCCATGCTTAAGGATCTAAGTAGGAGCACCTTGAAAAAGATGAGATTGTTGTCGGAAGAAATCTTTGAGAAGGATGAACTCATCAACCGTCAAGATAACATGCTCATCCTTGAAAAGGAGAGATGTCATGAGCTTGAAAAGAGCTCCTTGAGGTTGATAGGGAAAGAAGCAAGGCACTTGAGCGTGAACTCGCATTGAGCAAGGAAACTTGCTCAAATCTTGAGGACACAACTATTGTGCTCAAGGATGAAATTGTTAACTTGACAAAATCCAACAAGATCCTTGAAACACAAGTTGAGTCTCTCAAGATCAATGCACCTTCTTCCTCTATGATCCCACCCTCCTCAAAGAAATCTTCCGAAGCAACTCAAACTTGCAAGTGCTCAAACTTAATCCTAAAACTTAAAGATGAACTCAAGTTGGCACAACACAAGCAATCACCGAAAAGTGGAATCTTTGACAAGGAAAAATTGGCATATGCATGAAGTGCATATACCAATGTAAGACCTTCACATGTCAAAGATGGTCTTGGCTATTCTCGGGAGTGGAAGCAAAATGCTAAAACTCCCAAGAATGGGAAAGACTTGATTGTATTTGTCAAGGAGGGTTCATCCAAAAAAGAAAATGTAAAGAACTTTGCAAACTCATCTAACATGCCTAAAAATGAAACTCATCCTTGGTTCCATGACTTTGATACTTCATATGTTTTATTGAGAAACAAATTTGGAAAGATCTATGCTAGGTATGTTGGGCCACTCCGCAAGAGTCCAAAACCTCGTGTGTGAGTGCCCAAGTGCCTCTTGACTAACATGAAAGGACCCAACTCAGTTTGGGTACCAAAAGGTAAGGCATAACTCTATCTTGTAGGCATATTCCTCCAGTGGATCAAAATGGGTGCTCGACAGTGGAAGCACAAACCATATGACCGGAGAGAGAAGGATGTTTGTGGAGTATGAGGAAAATGAAGATCCAAGTGAAGGAATATACTTTGGAGACAATAGCCTAGGGAAAATCCTTGGCACCGGTAAAATCGCCATTTCTCCCCATCATACTCTTTGCAATGTTTTGCATGTTGACTCTCTTGATTATAACCTTCTATCCATATCCCAACTATGTGATAAAGTTTATAATTGTGTTTTCACTAACGTGGGTGTGACTATCTTAATAAGAAGCAATGACTCAATCGCCTTTAAGGGCGTGCTCAAGGAAATGATTTACCTTGTAGATTTCACCACGGATAAAGCTCAACTTGACACGAGCTTAATGGCGAAGACCAACATGGGATGGCTTTGGCATAGACAGCTAGCCCATGTTGGGATGAGAAACCTGCAAAAAATTATTAAGGGAGAACACATTTGAGGCTTGAAAAATGTTGTTTTTGATAAGGACAGGCCATGTAGTGCTAAAGTTTGAGCCCAACATCCATCTAAAAATGGCATGATGACTACAAGACCTTTGGAGCTACTTCACATGGACCTCTTCAGTCCAATCGCCTACATAAGCATCGGCAGTAAAAAATATGGTCTTGTTGTTGTAGATGATTATTCTCGTTTCACTTGGGTGTTCTTTTTGCATGACAAAGGTGAAACTCAAGGTGTTCTCAAGAGATTCTTGAGAAGAGCTCAAAACGAGTTCTCCTTAAGAATCAAGAGCATAAGGAGCGATAACGGCACCGAGTTCAAGAACACTCAAGTGGAAGAATACTTGGATGAAGAAGGCATCAAGTATGTGTTTTCATCCCCCTACTCCCCTCAACAAAACAGGGTGGCTGAAAGGAAGAATATGACTCTTATTGAGATGGCAAGAACCATGCTTGATGATTACAAGACGTCGGATCGGTTTTGGGCGGAAGTGGTTAACACCGCTTCCCATGCCATAAACCGGTTGTACCTTCATCGACTTTTGAAGAAGACGTCTTACGAACTTCTAACCGGTAACAAACCCAACATCTCTTATTTTCGTGTCTTTGGGAGCAAGTGTTATATTCTCAACAAGAAGCCTAGGACTTCGAAGTGTGCTTCAAAGTCCGATGAAAGTTTATTGCTTGGTTATGACTCAAACACCTACGCCTATCGTGTTTTCAACAAATCTTCCAGAATTGTTGAAATAGAGAGAGAGGTAGTGTTAGATGAGACTAATGGCTCTCAAGTGGAGCAAGTTGTGAGATCTATGTGTGCTGAATACATTGGCAATTAGGATAAAAGTTAGCATTAACATTCAAAGTTTTGAATATTGCCAAAACATTCTTCTGTGGCAAGGTCCGACAAGTTCTTTGTTAGGTCCGCCAAGTGTTGGCAAGGTCCGACGCAAGGTCCGGAGAGCTCCTGCAAGGTCCGGAGAGCTTCTGTGAGGTCCGGAGCTTGTTTTTAGGGAGCTCCCGTGAAGTTCAACTCGTAGAACTGCAGCGTCTTGTTTTTGCTTTTAACTCGCAATGTTTCAAACTTGCTTTATGGGAAGGTTTGCTTAGTATTAATTTGCTAAGTTTTTGGTGTGTTTTGGTGGTTATGGCTGTTATCATTTGATAAGGTTTGCAACATGCTTATGTGACGTGCTCATGTAAGGTGTTGTGGTTTTCGAACTAACGTGAGTCAAGTCGAGGACTTGTGCTTGGAAGAATTGATTGTTTATTCATGTGCAGGTGTTGCTTGAGTTAAAGACATGGCTGGTGACGGGATCCTTGGACTAGTCTCAGGGAGGAGATGAGGTTCTAACAACCAAGTTCGGGAGGAGCTGTGGTTGAGTTGATCGGGAGGTCGCGCAGCATGTTTGGATCAAGGGCAGTGCATATGAAGATTGCGTGTACGTCGTTGGAAGGTGTTTGCATGTGTGCAAAGAGTGCATGGACGTGGAAACATTGTTCCAAGGCGTGATGAAGAGAAGTGGACGTAAAGAATTGGTCGGAAAGGTCCAACCGGCTAGATTGCGTACTCAAGCTGAGGCTCAGTCGGATATGGCTCAAATATGGAAGATTTGAGTTGGTTATGATAGGATTTCGTGCTAGGCACGAAGTTGAGTTGTTTTAGGAATGTTTAGGACGTTCCTAAGGTGTTTGGAAGTCTCACGATTGCTTCTATCTGTGAATAGGAGAGTCCTGAGCAGTTACGGTAAGTTGGATACGAGTCGAATTAGGAGTAGGAGTCCTAGATTGGATTGTTTAGCCTGAGGGCTGGCTATAAAAGCAAGGGAGGCCAGAGCTCTCGTGGGTAGAGAACTTTGGGCTGTTCCTCTTGTGTTTATATTGAATAAAGTTCATAGTTTCGAGGAGTTTTTGTGCCTTGTTCGTCTGACTTGTTTTTCGTCAACTCTTTCTCGCCGAGTTTCTGGACAGACTGACGTTGCTTTGGTGTTTCGTTCATAACTCGAGTTTTACAGATCCGATTGACGTGATTCTTTTTGGGTTGTCTTCACAACTCAATTATATATCATCTGTGAAATTTTCACGAGCTTCGGGTCTGTAGTTTTTGAGATACGCGAGTTTCTTTGCAGCGTTGCAGATCTGTTTTATATCGGGTAGAACAGATTGATCTTCGTTTAATGTTTTGATCGTATCTCAAGTTTTACTTCGTGTTTTCAAGTGATTCTTGTTGCATTAGATCTATGACTTGATTCTCTACCTCTCTACTTGATTTGTCACGATTGAACACGTTTGAAAACACTTGCACACACGGTTTCTTTAACCGATTGATTTTTTGCTGAGGGGTTTTTGTTGTTTCCGCTGCGAAAAGTTTTAATCTACCATTCACCCCCTCTGGTAGCTTTTCACGTGCTCTTCGATCCCACAATTGGTATTAGAGCCAAGGTGATCTAATCTTTGTGATTTGCACGTGTTTTGACTAACCATCATGGAGAAGTACTCCGCAAAACCTTGTGTGTTCAATGGCATCAATTTTCAGGTTTGGAAGGCGCGGATGGAGGCCTACATACAGGCGCAAGGCTTCGCCATATGGGAAAAGGTCTACCGGAACTTCGATGTACCACCCAACGATCAAGTTACGGCTGCGAACATGAGAGATGTTGACAACAACAGCAAGTCTCGCAACTTGATCATCCAAGGATTGACTCAAAGCGACTTCAACCGTGTTGCACACCTCCGATCTGCATATGATGTTTGGAAAGCTCTTTTTGACTACCTTGAAGGATCCAATACGATCAAGGAGGTAAGGCAAGATATGTTCAAGAAAGAATACATGCGTTTTGAGATGCAACCCGGTGAGTCAATTGACGACCTTTTTGCTCGCTTTAATAAAATTCTCAGCAACTTGCGTAGTGTCAATGTTAACTTTTCAGATGCTGAAAATGCTAGACAATTGTTAGGAGCATTAGATATGTCAATTTGGGAGATGAAAGTTACATCTATTCGTGAATCTACTGTCATGAGTTCTCTTACTTTAGACGTGCTTTATTCTAAATTGAAAACTCATGAAATTGACATCATCTCACGTAAAAACCCCAACAAGTCTATTGCATTTGTTTCACAATGTGACATGTCTAGTTCTAGTCAATCATCATCTAGTGGTGCTCTCTCTTTGCTGTCCTCTCTAACCCTTGAACAGATTGAAGAGTTTCCAGAGTAGGAGCTTGCACTCATCTCTACTCGGTTCTGAAAAGCATTGCAAAATGTGAGAACTAGAAGGAGAGGAAGCTCCGGACCTCAACGATGTTTTTAATGTGGTAAGACAGGACATTTTCGTACGGAGTGCCCTAACCTTTCAGGTCCGACTTCACGTGAAGAAAAGCAAACAAGGCCGAAGAAATCATTTGCAAGGAATAAGAAGAAGAAAGATTTATCAATGCGCAACATAGTGCATAGTATGATCTCAGCACTTCAAAATTTCGGCTCAAGTGATGTGGACACCGGTAGTGATGATGATGAAGAAGCTATGGCAAATATGTGCTGCATGGCGAGCAAGTCAAGTTCAAGCTCTGAGGAGGCAGAACACAACAACGACGATGAAGAGGTATGTCCCACTTGCGAAGAATTGTGTGATGCTATTTCTCGTGCCACTGTTATATTAAAGAAAAAGGATAAAAAAACTTAGGAACAATGCTGTTAAAATTGAATCACTAGAATCTGAAATTAATCGTTTAAAAACTTTGATTCCTAGTGATGATTCTTGTTCCTCATATGATTTGATTTATGAACAATTATCCTCTTTAAGAAGTGCACTCGCATCTACACTTGATAAACTTGAACTTGAAATTGAAAAGAACAAAGAGCTTGCTGCACTTAATGACAAATTTTTGAAAGATGCTTGTTGTTCTACAATTGATTTGCATTGTTCTTCATGTGATGATCTGAATAAGAAACTAAATGATGCTATGAATGAGATTTCTATTTTGAACAATGCTTTACGTGTGCATGAAGTTAAATATTGTTCAAATTGCAAACTAAAAGGAAAAACTTCATGTGAAAACTGCTTTGATCTGTCCAATAAACTTGATGACATGCATAGGACACTAGATCGGTTTTCTAATGCAAATAAGAACCTAAACTTGCGGCTGAATTCTTCCAAGTCTTGTAATGATAAAACTGGTTTAGGTTTTAATTCTCATGCTCATGCTAAGGCACACCCACCTAAAGTTGTAAAGTCATTAGGAAGCGGTTTGATTCAAACAGCTCCTAGACAAAAAGATGTGATTTTCAAATCTGCAGGAGTACTGTCCCATTCGGGTTCTAATAAACGTGTTGCTTGCTCATCTAGACATGATAATAAGGTTATTTTTCATTGTACTACTGTGGTAGAGATGGTCATGTCATGGATTTTTGTTATAGACTAGCTAAACACGATAAGAAACAAAGAATACTTGCTAGATCACATAACAACCAAGCAAAATCTGCTAGACCGAATGTTCGGAGCGTGCAATCTGCTGTAATGAGTCAAAAACTTGCTCCCGGACGTACTGTTTTTTGTGCTACATATAACACATCTTCTAAGTCAGTAGTTGGGAACAAAAATTTTCGATGTTTGGCTCATAAACCTGCTGTACCTTCTCAGCTTTCACGTGTTATTCCTGCTGGACGTCGTGTGACTCAGTACTGGATTCCTAAAAGTCTTTTAACTAACCCCAGTACTGAGTCATCGACGTATTGTGCTGCTGTGTAGGTTTCAAGTTTGAGGAAGGAGAACATTTGGATTGTGGATTCAGGTTGCTCACGCCACATGACCGGTAACAAAGAATGGTTCTCCTCTCTCTTTTGTGTCACGTGTAGAAAATGTTACTTTCGCCGATAACTCTTCTACTCCCATAATTGCTAAAGGTTCGGTTAGAGTAAACAATCTCTACACTTTGAAAGATGTGGCACTTGTTAAAAATTTGAAATACAACTTGCTTTCGGTTTCACAATTGCTAGATGAAAATCTAGAGGTTAGCTTTGCTAAAAATTGCTGCAAGGTTGTAGATTCAAAAGGTGAGCTTTTGTTTAACATGTCTAGGTTTGGAAGAGTTTTTAAAGCTGATTTTGATTTGTCAACTTCTAAGCATCGGTGTCTAGTTGCTAATGATACAAAGGATCTATATTTTTGGCATCGTAGACTTGGTCACATAGGCTTTGATCATCTCACTCGTGTTAGTGCTCTCGATCGCATACGTGGGCTGTCGAAGCTTAAAAAGGACAATGATATTGTGTGCTCTTCTTGTAGACATGCTAAGTTTGTTGCAGGTTCACATGCTCCTCTCACAATGACCATGACAGCTGAACCGGGACAACTTTTACATCTTGACACAGTAGGTCCGGCACGTGTTCAATCCTTCAGAGGTAAATGGTATGTGCTTGTGATTGTTGATGATTATTCTAGATATTCTTGGGTTTATTTTATGGCATCTAAGAATGAAGCTTTTAGTCATTTTAGAACTTTATTTCTTAGATTATCTATTGATCACCCAGGATCATTAAAAGCAGTTAGAACTGATAACGGAACTGAATTTAAAAACGAATCCTTTGATCACTTTTGTGCTGCAAAAGGAATAGATCATCAATACTCTTCACCCTTTGTACCACAACAAAATGGTGTCGTAGAAAGAAAGAACAAGACCTTAGTTGAGATGGCTAGGACTATGCTTGATGAATATCAAACTCCTATGAAATTTTGGGCTGATGCAATTGCAACCGCTTGTTATGTCTCAAATCGTGTTTTCTTGCGTGCTAAGCTTGGAAAAACCCCATATGAGCTCCGGTTTGGACATAGGCCTAGTGTTACACACTTCAGGGTTTTTGGTTGCAAATGCTTTGTTAAGAAACATTGTAATCTTGATAAATTTGAAGCTAGATCTGTTGATGGCATGTTTCTTGGTTATCCATCTCATACTAGAGGCTACCGTGTGCTTTTACTTGACACTAACAAAATTGTGGAGACTTGCAAGGTTTCTTTTGATGAAGCTAGCCCAAGTACTAGCTCCGATATTGCAGGTCCGGATCCATATCCGCAGGGGGAGAGTATTTTTATTGAAGAAGATGAAGAAGTGGTGCTGCTGCCCGAAAACTCGGAAGTAAATAACGATCAAGCTGCTGATTTTGCACCACAACCAGCACCAACAGTCACTACTGCTGGTTCGGACCTTCCTCAATCAACAAGCTCTCCTAATCAATGGTCCGAACATGAATAAGAAGGTGCTTGTGAAGTGTCTACTCCCCTCCGAGTACTCAAAAGTCATCCTCCACAACAAATCATTGGAAGCTTGCATGAACGAGTCACTCGGTCCAGGTTTTGCGATCCAAACTCTCATGCTCATTCTGCTTTTGTTGCTTCTTTTGAACCCAAGGATATATCACACACACTCACTAATGAATCTTGGATTAATGCCATGCAAGAAGAGTTAGAAAATTTTGAAAGAAATAATGTTTGGAAACTTGTACCTCCACCTCAAGGTCACACATTAATTGGAACTAAATGGGTATTTAAAAATAAGCAAAGTGAGGATGGGGTTGTGGTTAGGAATAAAGCTAGGTTGGTTGCTCAAGGTTTCACTCAAATTGAAGGTCTAGATTTTGATGAAACATTTGCTCCTGTTGCTAGATTAGAAGCTATAAGAATTTTATTAGCATTTGCTGCATCTAAAGGTTTCAAGTTATATCAAATGGATGTTAAAAGTGCTTTTCTTAATGGCTACATAGAGAGGAGGTTTATGTTAAGCAGCCACCGGGTTTTGAAAATCCAAATTTTCCTAATCATGTTTACAAACTTTCCAAAGCCTTGTACGGTCTAAAACAAGCCCCTAAAGCATGGTATGATAGGTTAAAAACATTCTTACTTGAAAAGGGGTTTACCATGGGCAAGGTTGATAAAACTCTTTTTGTACTTAAGCCTGGCAATGACTCATTATTCGTTCAAGTGTATGTGGATGATATTATCTTTGGTTGTGCTTCTCATGATCTCGTGTCCAAGTTTTCAGCTATGATGAGTTCAGAATTTGAGATGAGTATGATGGGAGAACTCACATACTTTTTGGGGCTGCAAATCAAGCAAACAAAAGAAGGAACTTTTGTGCATCAAACTAAGTATACAAAGGACCTTCTTAAGTGCTTCAACATGGACAAATGCAAGCCTCTTCGGACACCAATGGGAACAGCAACAACACTTGAACTTGACGAAGATGGTGACCCAGTCGATAAAAAAGAATACAGAAGTATGATTGGATCACTTTTGTATCTCACGGCATCAACACCGGACATACAATTCAGCGTATGTCTTTGTGCATGTTTTCAAGCTTCTCCACGTGCTTCACATCGCCAAGCCATCAAAAGGATTCTCAGGTACCTACATGGAACTCAAGAATTTGGCATTTTTCTTCCTTCTTCCTCAACCGTTTCTTTGAAAGCTTTTTCGGATGCTGATTTTGGGGGTTGTAGGATTGATAGGAAAAGTACATCGGGTGCTTGTCATTTTCTTGGTAATTCACTTGTTGCTTGGTCCTCTAGAAAACAAAGTTCAGTTGCACAATCCATGGCCGAATCTGAATATGTAGCTGCGTCTAGCGCTTGCTCACAAATTCTTTGGATTGTTCAAACACTTAAGGACTATGGGGTGGATTTAGATAGTGTTCCACTGTTTTATGATAACACTAGTGCAATTTGTATTGCTAAAAACCCTGTGAAACACTCTAGAACTAAGCACATTGACATTAGGTATCACTTTCTTCGTGATAATGTTGAAAAAGGAAACATTGTGCTTCACCATGTCGATACCGAACAACAATTGGCTGATATTTTTACAAAACCTTTGGATTTCACTCGTTTTTGTTTCATTCGTAGTGAAATAGGGGTTATGCATCCTCATGGCTTAAATTGAGGGGGAGTTTTTGAAACTTTGAAAGTCTACGTGTGAATCTGAAACTAAAATAATATGAGCATAGTATTTCATACATATATGACTTTGTGATTCCTTTTACAGGCTGAAAGTTCTTACTACATTACTCATGTTATACATTTTGTAGTTTTTTCCATGACTAGTAATTGGAATAATTACTTACACTAAATCTGGTCATGATCGAATTTTCTTGCTGTTTTGAACTTGTTGCGTGCTCACAAGTGCTTTTAATCATAAAAAATTAATCAAGTGATCAGCTCACATGTTGAGTTTTCAAATAAAAATTTGAGAAAAGATCAAGAGAATATGCATGCATCGCACTTCTTCTTTTGAGATTGCTTATCATTGCACTAAGATATGAACATGGAAGAAATTGTGTATGACTAAAACCATGTCCTTAAGCTTCTGATTGTCAAATGACATAGGCTTGGCTTGGTTGGTTAGAATAAGGCTGATGCGGCATATAATCTCTTGCAAATATCATATGATCAACTTTGTGCCTTAAATGATTATGAATAATAAAAATGCAGCAACAAGTGTCATGTTTTCAGGTTTTGAAATAGTTGAGTAAGGGAGATCATGACTTGCTTAAACTGAAAAATACATTTGATCTCTAGCATGGCTTACACTACTTTATGTATCTCATTCATGTGATAGTGTAAGTAACCTGATAGTATGACTTGGATGAGCTTTGTTTTGTATGTATATGTTATAATATGCTCATAAGATTTAAAAATTTCTCTTTTGAACCTTGCTGAATACATTGTCAAAGGGGGAGAAATATGTATAAGGAGAGATTTTTTTTACACTTTGCATATGTTATACACTTTCTTCCTTCTCTGATTTTAAAAAATGGGGGAAATTAATAAAGGGGGAGAAATGAGTTTTCAAAACTTTTCATAAGCCAATATTCAGATTTTAATTGGTGTTGCCAATGCATTCATCAAGGGGGAGATTGTGAGACCTATGTGTGCTGAATACATTGGCAATTAGGATAAAAGTTAGCATTAACATTCAAAGTTTTGAATATTGACAAAACATTCTTCTGTGGCAAGGTCCGACAAGTTCTTTGTTAGGTCCGTCAAGTGTTGGCAAGGTCCGACGTAAGGTCCGGAGAGCTCCTGCAAGGTCCGAAGAGCTTCTGTGAGGTCCGGAGCTTGTTTTTAGGTAGCTCCCGTGAAGTTCAACTCGTAGAACTGCAGCGCCTTGTTTTTGCTTTTAACTCGCAATGTTTCAAACTTGCTTTATGGAAAGGTTTGCTTAGTATTAATTTGCTAAGTTTTTTGTGTGTTTTGGTGGTTATGGCTGTTATCATTTGATATGGTTTGCAACATGCTTATGTGACGTGCTCATGTAAGGTGTTGTGGTTTTCGAACTAATGTGAGTCAAGTCGAGGACTTGTGCTCGGAAGAATTGATTATTTATTCATGTGCAGGTATTGCTTGAGTTCAAGACATGGCTGGTGACGGGATCCTTGGACTAGTCTCAGGGAGGAGATGAGGTTCCAACAACCAAGTTCGGGAGGAGCTGTGGTTGAGTTGATCGGGAGGTGGCGCAGCATGTTTGGATCAAGGGTAGTGCATATGAAGGTTGCGTGTACGTCGTTGGAAGGTGTTTGCACGTGTGCAAGGAGTGCATGGATGTGGCAACATTGTTCCAAGGCGTGATGAAGAGAAGTGGACGTAAAAAATTGGTCGGAAAGGTCCAACCGGCTGGATTGCGTACTCAGGCTGAGGCTGAGTCGGATATGGCTCAAATATGGAAGATTTGAGTTGGTTATGATAGGATTTCGTGCTAGGCACGAAGTTGAGTTGTTTTAGGAATGTTTAGGACGTTCCTAAGGTGTTTGGAAGTCTCACGATTGCTTCTATCTGCGAATAGGAGAGTCCTGAGCAGTTACGGTAAGTTAGGATACGAGTCCAATTAGGAGTAGGAGTCTTAGATTGGATTGTTTAGCCTGAGGGTTGGCTATAAAAGTAAGGGAAGCCAGAGCTCTCGTGGGTAGAGAACTTTGGGCTGTTCCCTATTGTGTTTCTATTGAATAAAGTTCATAGTTTCGAGGAGTTTTTGTGCCTTGTTCGTCCGACTTGTTTTTCGTCAAGTCTTTCTCGCCGAGTTTCTGGACAGACCGACGTTGCTTTGGTGTTTTGTTCATAACTCGAGTTTTACAGATCCGATTGACGTGATTCTTTTTGGGTTGTCTTGAAAACTCAATTATCTATCATCCGTGAAATTTTCACGAGCTTCGGATCTGTAGTTTTTGAGATACACGAGTTTCTTTGCAGCATTGCAGACCTGATTTACATCGGGTAGAACAGATTGATCTTCATTTAATGTTTTGATCGTACCTCAAGTTTTACTTCGTGTTTTCAAGTGATTCTTGTTGCATTAGATTCGTGACTTGATTCTCTACCTCTCTACTTGATTTGTCACGGTTGAACACGTTTGAAAACACTTGCACACACGGTTTCTTTAACTGATTGATTTTTTACTGAGGGGTTTTTGTTGTTTCCGCTGCGAAAAGTTTTAATATACCATTCACCCCCCCTCTGGTAGCTTTTCACGTGCTCTTCGATCCTACACAAGTTGATCAAAGCGTGCTAGATAAAGAAGAGGCTCCACAAGAAGCACTTAAAAGGATGGCACATGGAGATATTTTCCCTCAAGAACATCCTCAAGACTCAAATGATCATCCAACAAACGAAGATACGTCTCCTTTCCATGATCAAGCTCAAGATGAGCAAGGCCAACCTCAATAAGATCAAAACGATCAAAGTCAAGAAGGAGGATTGGTTCAAGGGGGAGACGAAGGAAAGAGCGACGATGAAGATGAATATGAAGATCAAAGAGTCCAACCACCTCATCCAAGAGTGCACCAAAGTGTTCAACGGGATCATCCCGTTGACAACGTACTAGGGCACATCTCCAAATGAGTAACCACTCATTCTCGAATGGATAACTTTTGTGAGCATTACTCTTTTGTTTCCTCCTTGGAGCTCCGCAAGGTAGAAGAAGCACTACAAGATTTGGATTGGGTGGTGGCCATGCAAGAGGAACTCAACAATTTTGAAACAAATCAAGTATGGGAACTCGTGAAGCGACCCAACGCAAATGTTGTGGGAACCAAGTGGGTATTCCGCAACAAGCAAGACAAGTATGGGGTTGTAACAAGAAACAAGGCAAGACTTGTTACAAAGAGATATGCACAAGTAGAAGGTTTGGATTACAATGAAACTTTTTCTCCCGTAGCTAGGCTTGAATCAATTCGTTTCTTGCTTGCTTTTGCCACTCACCATGATTTCAAGCTGTACCAAATGGAGGTGAAAAGTGCTTTCCTCAACGGTCCAATCAAGGAGGAAGTGTACGTGTAGCAACCACCCGGATTTAAGGACGATAAGTATCCTAATCATGTCTTTAAACTTCGAAAAGCCCTCTATGTCCTCAAACAAGATCCTAGAGCTTGGTATGAGTGTCTTAGAGACTTTGTCACAAAAAATGGTTTTAGGATTGGGTAGGCCGACTATACACTCTTTACTAAGCATTTTAATGATGATTTATTCATGTGCCAAATATATGTCGACGACATTGTATTTTGCTCTACTAACAAAGCTTTTTGTGATGAGTTTTAAAAAATAATGACCGAAAGGTTCGAGATGTCAATGATGTGGGAATTGAAGTTCTTCCTAGGATTCCAAGTCAAACAATTCAAGGAAGGAACTTTCATAAGTCAAACCAAGTATACTCAAGATATACTCAAGAGGTTCGACATGGAAAATGCCTAACCCATCAAGACTCCAATGGGAACCAATGGACACCTTGACCTAAATGAAGATGGTCCAAGTGTGGACCTGTCGAAGCGTCTGCGGTCGACACTTCCCCCGGGCCTGCTCTGGGCAGCCTATGGATATTCTTTTTCAGAGGGGCTAGTCCTCCTGTGTGGGTCTCGCTGGACTGGACGAAGGAAGGAGATGAACACAAGGGTTTTTTACGTGGTTCGGGCCGCTGGAGCGTAAAACCCTACGTCCACGGTGAGCAGAGGTGCTCGTTGTATTGCTTGGTGCTTAGAACCGGAGTTCTAAGCCCTAGGGTGAACTGAATGTCTAACTGGGAGTCGAATGCTGAGGGATCCGAACCCTTTGCAACGCTGCCTACCCGAGCCTTTTATAGTCCAAGGCTCGGGCGGCTTACAAAGGGGGCCCCGGGACCCGACAGGTGGTCCCGGGGAGATTGCCTGCCATCTACCATATCTTGCAGTAATGCCAGTAGTTGTCTCTAGCAAGGGCTTCTGAGTCTCCGTCCTATCGCCCTGCCCACGCCGCATGCTAGGTGTAGTGGTTGATGATGGCAGGAGCGGCAGGGGATGTCTTGTCGCTGTGTTTATTGGTGTACAGCTTCTGACATTGCGTGCCTGTCTTCACGTCTTGGAAAGGTGCGTCCTGTATTGACCGTGACTGGCCACAGTGGCGTCTAGCAGACATGCGCCGCGTCTCCTCGTCTTGTGAAGGCGCGGGTCTTGAATACCTTGTACGGACATGGCATGGTGCGGCTTTACTCCTGCTGCCTACCGCGCTGGGTAGGCAGCGCTGCTTCGCTGCCATGAGGCAGGCCCGGAGCCCCCCTCTGAGGAGAAGGGGGTCCGGCCCTGCTGGACACGTGGAGCCCTCGGAGCTCTCCCCGCGGAGAGGGGGGTACGGCTCTGCTGGCCACGTGGCAGGCCCGGAGCTCTCCTCTGAGGAGAGGGAGGTCTGGCCCCGCTCGACACGTGGGGCCTTCGGAGCTCTCCCCGTGGAGGGGGGAGGTCCGGCTTTGCTGGCCACGTGACGGGCCCGGAGCTCTGCTTTGAGGAGAGGGAGGTCTGGCCCCGCCGGACGCGCGGAGCCTTCAGAGCTCTCCCGGCGGAGGGGGCGAAGTCCTTAGGCATTTTTGGCCTGTGCGTGGGGGTACCCGGTATCTAGGGTACCGACAGTGGCCCCCGGGTCCATTTCAGGGGAGGTAAGGAGCCCGAGGTCGGGCCTTCACCTTTTGTACTCCACTCACCTTCTCGGAGACTCCTTTTGACCGTTGCCGGAGCATGAACAATCGTGGGGTCATGGGGGCGTGAGCCCTGCTTGATGGCTGCTTTTACTGCGGCGGTTCCCAAGGCTGTCACTACTGCACGTCGCAGCGCACTACCGCACGTCGCAGCGCCATGTCAGGAACCGCTGGGGTCTCCGCATGGGGGGCTGACTGCCCGGTCCACCGCTTCTGCAGGACGGCTTGGGCCCCCTTGTCATGGTCACTGGGGCTTGGACCTGGGGCGTCTGCCCCGAACGGCGCATACGAAGCGTTTCAAATCGCTTCTGGGATGTTTTAAAAGGGGATCTCATCTGCATCGCAGGCTTCCTTTTGCACACTTCCTTGCACTTGAGCTTTCCGGATTCCTCCGTGCGCCCATGCCTCTTCCACCTTCTGAGTTCTTGCCTCTTCATCCCCGATGGCTTCTTACCGGCCTCCGCCGCGCATCGCCTGGACGAGAGACCTGGGGGCGATGCGCAAGCAGCTGGGATGGCACTCCAAGGAGGAGCGGCGTTGTCTTCGGCGGGGATCTCTCCCTCTGTGTCTAGATAGGGGGGGATTGTTTTCTTCACCGCCTATGCCTTGGCGGGGTTTGTCCCGCCGATCTCCTCCTTCTTCGTGACGCTGCTGGAGACGTACGGCCTCCAGCTTCATCACCTCTCCCCCAACTCCTTCGCCATGGCCGCCGTCTTCGTCCACTTCTGTGAAATGTTTGTGGGAGTGCGATCTTTAGTGATGCTCTTCCGTCACTTCTTCGTGCTGCGGACGACTGGACGCGACTCGAAGAATCAGCTGGGCGCCTACTACTTCCAGCACCGCTGCAAGGACCCGAAGGTCTCTGGATACCTTCTGCCCTTCTGCGCTGCGAGGTGGGAAGGCTGGAGGGAGGGTGATCATGAAGACCGATGAGCACGATCGCCTCCAGTTGCCGACTGATGCTCCAACCATCGAGCGTCGCTTCTGGGAAGAGTGCCCGGAGTTGGAGCTAGAATACGCGCCGGTCCTGGAGCGGATCCGGTTTCTGGCGGATCAGGGGTTGACATCCCTTGTGGTGCTGACAGATTTCCTGTATCGCCGCCTTGCGCCACTGCAGCAGCACAGTCATCCGGCGTGGTACTACACCGGCGAGCACGACTGCACCAGGCTGGAGACGGGTCTAGGCTCTGACCCACCCGCCGAGATGCTGTGGGAGATGGTGATGAGGGTAAGCAGCGACCTTATTGGTGGCGGCTTCCTCACCATCCCAGAGTCCTGCATCCCTCTCTTCCTGGAGCCAGCGAGGAGGGCGGAGCTGCTGCGGGGGATGCCGACGCTGGACAACATCGGGATCGCCGTGCGCCAGGTCGGAGATGCCTTCCGGGGATCTCGATCCCCGGGGTTGACCGCTCCGGAGCGGAGCGTGAGGCGTCGGCCGATGCCCAACCTGCGCCGAGGGTCGATGGAGCTCGGACCGCCGACAAGGGAAAGGGCAAGGAGCCGGCCTCTGGTTCGCTGAAGAGGAAGCACTCCTGGTCTCCACCGAGGTCGTCTTTCACGCCAAGTCAGGGGACCGGAGTCCCCCTGCGCCCTTCCTCGGGAGGCGTAGCTTCGTCGGGCGGTGACTCCAAGAGGCATCGGATCTTCCGCGCCAATGGGGCTCCCCTTGGACAGCGGCGGTCAGAGGAGCCCCGAGCGTCCCATCCTCCTTCCACAGATGGTGGAGCTCCGAGGAGGGATACCAGCGCTGCGGCATCCGGGGCTGAGCTGGGGGCTCAGGTGCCCCGATTGTCGAGTGTCCCTGCTGCAGGCTCGACAGGCGGCGGCGCCAGAGGTAGCGCAGTCGAGACTCATCCGGGGACGCAGGCGTCCCGAGCTTCAGGGGCTGGTTCAGCGTGTGGGGCCGGAGGTACCGCCGGTGGGAGCGCTGCTGCTCCATCTTCTAGGGGGGCTCCGGGAGCACCCCCTGCTCCGCCGGTCCGGGTGCCTTCGGCGCAGGCCCCGGCGGCGATGGCAGGCTCCGATGGCCCTGCCCCGGCTCGGAAGCCAGGGCTCCATGCCTGCTGGAGTGTTCGCGTTCCTCGGTAAGTTTGCGCTCACCGGATCTTAGTACTTTGCATACTTCTTTCCTTGTCTTGAGATCTCCCTGTGCTTGCAGGGATTCTTCGGCTGCTGGGGATGCGTCTGTTCCCTGGCCTCCTCCGGTTGGCAGGGGCCCAGCGCCACAGCGTTAGGACGCTGCAGCAACTTCACCGGCCCACGAGGAGGTTCAGGTGCCCCCTCCTTCTGGCCCGGCAGGACCAGCTCCTGCAACGGCGGCGGCGCCCACTCCTCCTCCTTCGCCAGCTCGGGAGCCGGCGGCTGTCGAAGACTTGGCGGAGCCGGCTGGCGGCGTCCAGCCTTCAGGTGCTGAAGCGGGAGGAGCTGATGCAGGTCTTCCGGCGGGCGGCGAGCAGGGGCGCGTCGGGACCGGCCCCGCCTTGGCGCCGTCTTCTCCTGACCGGCACATCGTCCTGGTTGCCGAGATGCTGGCATCTCCTCCTTCGGACGATGTCATGGAGGTCTGTGTCGCGGCTCCGGACTCTGCCTCCCCGCTGCCCCTGTCGAACGCCATGGAGCAGGCCCAGTCTAGCGTCCGGCAGGTCCAGGCTGCGCTCGAGCGCGAGCGGGAGGTTTCGTCGGATGAGAGAGACCGCCTCCTCAGCTGGGGGCAACTCTTGAAGCTGCAGACTCGGGAGGTCGAGGAGGAGCTTGACGCGAGGCGGGCGAGGCTCGATGCCGAGGAGGAGCTCCTCGAGGTGCAGAGGAGAGCTATCGAGCGCCTGGACGCCGAAACCCGACGGCTCTTGCGGGAGTCCCGCGAGGCCTACGCCAGTGTTCGGGCCCGCTTCGACGCCAACGAGGAGCTTCAGCTGCAGCTGGCGCGCCGTGGCGACCATGGAGAAGAAGGTCGCCGAGCAGCTGGAGGCTGGAGAGGGCGACCTGAAGGCCCGGGCCGAAGAGCTGGAGCTTCAGGAGGCAGCTCTGGCCGAGAGGGAGGAGCAGATCCCCCGGGACCGCCATGTGGTGCTGGACCGGGAACTGGCGGCTAACTTCCGGGCGTTGGAGTTGGAGCGGCTCACCCAGGACTTCCAGCTCTGGTAGAAGGACGTGGTGGCGAAGGAGAGGAGGTTCACCGAGGAGGGTCCTGGCGCTCTGCTGGCGGCTCACCAGGAGGTGGAGGGGCTCCGCGCTTCGCGGACCGTCGAGGCCCGAGCAGTCTGGGACTTCGTCGTCCAGGCGGAGTCCGCTCTGGTGCCCTTTGGCTTCAGCCCCGTGAGAACGGGGGCTCCGTCTCAAGAGGTGGTTGAGGCGATCCCGACGCTCGAGTCCATTGGCGCCAAGCTGGATAGGCTCGACGCTGTGATCACCGATGAGCTCGAGACGGAAGGACGGAGCTTGGCGAAGGAGGTCGCCACGGATGTGCTGACGTTCTTCCGGAGCTGGGACTCTTCCGTCTCTCTGGAGCCGGTAGTTCAGGGACCCGTCGTCGAGCAGGAGGAGGCCGCCAGGGCCGGAGTCAGAGACGTCGCCGCCCTCGTTGTATCTAGGTTCCATTGGGAGTCCGGGACTCTTAGGGGCTTGCCCTTGTAGCTGGAGAACCTTGTATCTTTTGTTTTTTTGTTGTGTCTGTAGTCCAGCTCATGGAGTTTTTGATGAATGGACTTACTTTTTTTCCTGTCTGCTGTTTGCTTCCTTTCTTGGCTTGTCCTGCCCGAGTCCTAATCTCCGCAAGGGCTCCGGGAGGTCTCCACCGATCTTGAAGCTTTGTACAGACACCTTCCTCGGGTCCTTGTTGTCATAAGGACCCAAGGGGTCTTCGGAGCTCCTCCCCGCGGAAGGGGGAGGTCCTGCTCTGCTGGCCACATGGCGGGCCCGGAGCTCTCCTCTGAGGAGAGGGAGGTCTGGCCCCGCTGGACACGTGGAGCCTTCGGAACTCGCCCCTGCGGAGGGGGCGAGGTCCGGCTCTGCTGGCCACATGGCGGGCCTGGAGCTATCCTCTAAGGAGAGGGGAGCTCCGGCCCCGCTGGACACGTGGAGCCTTCAGAGCTCGCCCCTGCGGAGGGGGCGAGGTCCGGCTTTGCTGGCCACATGGCGGGCCCGGAGCTATCCTCTAAGGAGAGGGGAGCTCCGGCCCTGCTGGACACGTGGAGCCTTCGGAGCTCGCCCTTGCGGAGGGGGTGAGGTCCGGCCCTTCTGGTCTTTGGATGGAGTCAGGAGCTCCGGTCTTCAGAAGCCCTGAGACTCCAGTACCGCCAGGTGCTCCGGTCCTCCCTTGTGCAGTCCCCGTAGTGGCCCCCTGGTAGGTGTGGCCAATTGTTTGGGCGCACCTACCACTTTCCTGCGGTGGAGCTAAGGCCAGGGCCCCCCTGTCCGCCCGAAGCACAGCGGTGCTGAGACCCTGGCTCCGGAGGTCCGGGAGACCTCTCAGGAGGTCCTGCACACAAGTAGGGGAACTGTAATTCTCCTCGGGGGCTCTCCCTTCCCTGTCTCTTAGTCTTATTTGGCTTATGGTCCTAGACCGGTATACGGGGCTTGGGCAATTCAGTGCGCCCAGCACCGGTGGTCCGGCTCCCTCCGAGGTCAGGGTATGACCGTCCGGCCCCTAGTACTGGACCGTAACGCCGGGGAGGTAGAGTGCACACGCTTTGGGTACGGAACCTGGCAAAGCAGACTGTACACCCTGGACCTCCGAAGGGCAGAGTGCGCACGCTTTGGGTACGGAACTAGGCAAAGCAGGCTACGCACCCTGGACCCCCCATGCACAGCGCAGGTTTTTCCTGGAGGTGACCAACTGGCGTCACAGCACCTGACTGGGGGAGGTCCGAGAGGCCCCCCTGGCCATCGGCAATTACCTCAAGCACAACCGCCTTCAGTCAGGATAGCAAATGCCGACTATGGATGAGAGTGGGAAAGGAGAGCTTAGTGTACGATGAGCATACACTGTTTTTGAGCAAGGGGAGGTGTGATCATAAAAATTAATGCGTAATTTAAATGAACACAAGAGTAATAGCATGGTAGGACAAGATTCTTTCTATATAAAAATCCACAGGAGGAAGGCAGGCTATACATGGAGGCAACGACCCACCCCATTATGAGGGGGGGGGGGGCGCAAGAGCCTACACGCTTAGGGTACAGAACCAGGCCAAGCTGGACGTAGTCCTGGACCACCCCCTGGGGCTTAGTTGCTCCGAGCGCTGTTCCTAGGTGTAAAATCCCCAAAATGTGGTAGCAAGAATTTTCAGCTCATGTACACTTAGGAAAAATGAGGGGAATTACAATTTTGAATTATAACGGTGTAGGTTCAAAGTGAGGATTTTAGACTTCCCAAAAACTTCCAAACATGGAGTTTTAAATGCATAACTTGGATCTCCATATTCCAAATATTCCACCTTCCAAATTTCAGCTCATTTGGAGGAGTTTTAATATTTGTTTGGGAATTTAAAAAAGGAAGCCCTTTAATCTGAATTTCAAATTCAGTTTCAAATCCCAATTTTCTCAACTTGCAAATTTGGTTCCACAAATGTGATCTCCACATTTGAATTATCAGCCATGCCAAAATCAGAAACTTTGGACTTGGTTTGCTATGTTTTTGGAGCAAGGCAAAGAGGAGAATTAAAATTCTATTTCAAATTCAAATGACCAAACTCAATTCAAACTTCACACCAGAATTCAAATCAGTTTGGATTCAACTTTTCAAACCATGACTTGGTGTGAAAGTATGGCCTTAATTGTTGCGTAGCTGGGTGAGAAATATCAGTGGAAATTGAATAAATATTAGAGGTGGTGGGACCCCTTTGTCAGCAAAACAGATGAGCTACCGCCTCTGTTTTGCTTCAGCCGGTCACCGAGGCGACGCCAGCTCCTGGCGCGACCCTCTTCTGAGGACAGCACCGCACGAGCTCCTGCTTCTCAGCCGCGTGATCATCTCCGCGCCCTCCCCAGCTGCAGCACCGAAACGCTCTTTTGCTCCCTCACACGCTCACCGCTGCTCGGTCTCTCCGGCGAGAAACTGCCTTAGCGCCGTTTCTGTTCCTCCCTCGCACACCCTCGCCCGAGCTAGGATGATCGATCTCGAAGCAGCAATAAGAAGCGCAAGTGTGTGCTCCAGCCTCCACCGTTCTTCCACCTGAGTTTCCTAGCTCACGCTACACGCAAACCAACAATTAGCACCGGCGTCCGGAGGTGCCTGGCAGAACCCCGTCTGGATCACCGTGGACAGCACGCTACGGCCGGTGTCACTGCTCCTGCCGTACAAAAGAAAGGTATGTTGTTGTCCATAGTTCGTGTTGCCAAAAGCTTCATGTCAATTGATCAATCGGTTAGTGAGAATTTTGGGTTTTATCAAACCCTAGTTCATAGCGGCACCTCTCGGGCTACGATCAAATTCGTCGCGCAGCAGTAGCTACAGCCCATTCTGGTCTAGGAGAAGCTTTGCTAGATCCTTATGGTCCTTCTCGCTCAAACAGCGCTAGAAACCATCAAAGACTGAAGGAGTTCTTCAAGTTTTTTGTCGCCGCCGGCGTTATGCGGGATCAGGTCGCCAGTGAGGTCCCCTCTCCGGTGGTTTTCATGGCGAGTGGGCTATGGGTCGATGTTGTTGTAAAAGTCCCAAAACTTGTAAGTAGAAAACTTGAGCTATGAATAAAGTTGAGATGGAATACAAGAAATGGGACCTACAAAAACTTTTGTCTACCCATGAAAGTGTTGGCATGTGCAATACAACTTGAATTTCAGTTTGAACTAAGAGGTGCACTTCAAGAAGAAGGAGGGCATGTTCAAAAGAGAAAATTTGAACTGTGGTTCGAAAAAGTGTATTTGAAATAGCCAACTCAAAGATCAGAGGACATATTTGAATTCCTCAGATCCAAATTATGAGGGAACCACGTTTTGAGCAAATTTGGAGGGCTTTGATATGAATGTCAAGGAACTTGTAAATTTCATCCAAATTTGAATATAAACTTGAAAATGTGACACAAATTGTCAAATGTCAAAATGGATTTTGGATTTGGATCCTGCATAGATGAATTTACCATGTGTCAAAAAATTGGAGATATTTTGTGGCAGAGGGGAGCTGTGGGCCCCACTGGTCATTGAGAGGAGGGGGCCTAACTTACTGCCTAAGTCACTCTGTTCTCGGTTCACAACCAAGCTCACACCGAGCCACCGCGAGGCGCCATGCACTGCCGACCGAGGACCCCGAAGCACCTCTCGAGCTGCTTGGGATCGATCTTTCGTTGCTCTTACCGCCTCCACCGAGAGCGCAGCGCCTCACCCGATCACCTCACGCCACTGCCGTCTTTACCCCGCGCCTCTCGTCGAGTTCTTGCCGCACGGAGAGAAGTCCTCGGAGCACCGGCGCCCGGACGCCTCGGCAGCTTCCACATCGAGCTAAGCCACCCTACAGCGCCGCCGGACCTCCCTCGACGTGGCCGAAGCTATAACCAGGCTCTGGCTCCGCAGAAACTCCGACGTCGAGCTCGGTTCTCCACCACAGCACCGAAGGGAGCCGCCGCGACGAGAACTCGTCGCCCGGCCGCCACAGGGCTTCTCCCACCCAGCTGCAAAAGCAAAAAGCTGCGCCGGTAAACCTTCTCGCTTCACAACAACGCCGGCAGCGTGTCATGCACCATGCTCGCCGGAATTTCAGTTGCCGACGACATACGATAATGGACGAGAGGAGAAACTCGGCGAATTCATTTCACACATCGAACCACTCCCCACATGACGTAGCCTACACCTTCTATACCCCCGTGCGCGTTCATAGGGCCAAAAACCACCGAGAACCATCGAGCAGAGCCGCTGTTCATCGAGTTTTTTGATTTTTGCCGGATTTTGACATAGTCCGATGGTGAGGTCATATTTCCGGCGAGTTCCAGCGAGATCGGCGGTTGGGTCCGTGTTCTCCTCAGTGCGGTGGTGCTGTACGCGCAAACGGCTACGTGTTTGGTGTAGTATAACGTCCTAGCGACATCGCCGTTGTGGCCACCGCCGCGGTCGCCGTTGCACTTAGGTTTCCGGCCACCTTCGATCGGAGGTAAGGCCGGCAACGAGTTCCTCACACGAAAACATCCAGTGGCAGCGAAAATCAACAAGTTCCGAGGACCGGAACCCCTTCCCAGCGAGGTCTCCGTCGAGCCCGGCGGCGGGGTCGCGCGGGAGCCAGAGGAAGACGAAGACGGGGGCTGGCCCACGCGTCAGTCTCTGTTGCGAGGGAGTGAGATTTTCTGTGGCCTCGGATCGGTCTGTGACAATGCGGGGACGGGTCTGTGGCCCCGTGTGGCGTGAATGCAGCAGCTGACACGTGGGGATGGGACCACTGTCAGAGTTTGAACATTTCCCGAATTAATTTGAATTCCAGATTTGGTTCAAACTTTGGAACTGCATAACTTTTGCTAGGAAGCTCCAAAATTAGTGATTCAAATTGGGTTGGATTCAGGATGAAAAACTCTATACGAATATGCAACCCAATTTGCACGAAAACCAATAGAAAATTCTGGAGAATTCCTTAAAGCTTTTTAGGAAAAGAATTTTAGAGGGAGTTTGGTTCATCCAAAATTTCCCAAAATTTTCCAGGTTATTCTTTAGGATATTGGGAGACTCCTTTAAAAGTTTCAGCTCATTTGAAGTTTATTTATTTAGGGTAATTATAATTCCAAGTTTCTGCATTCAAATAAATACAGAAACATTTTCAGAAAATTTCCAAAACTTGGAAATTCAGTTCTGGGCATTCCTTAGCTCCAAAAATCCTAGGAAAATTCATGCATGCTCCCTGAACCATGTATGAAATTGTGGTTCACTTGAATTTGCATG
Organism: Neostapfia colusana; assembly: GCA_030760725.1. Classification (NCBI taxonomy): domain Eukaryota; kingdom Viridiplantae; phylum Streptophyta; class Magnoliopsida; order Poales; family Poaceae; genus Neostapfia; species Neostapfia colusana. The sequence goes on along the minus strand of JASWHV010000019.1, from coordinate 22,126,882 downwards.
AAAGTGCAAATTTATTCAGAATTAATTCCTCTTTGCCTAAATGCTTAGGGAATTGTTCTGCGTGATCCACTTAGTGAAATATTCTGGATTTTGGTCCAGAGGACTTTCTTGTGATTAGAAACTCCCAAGAAAATTTCCAGCTCCATGGGAGCCCTGGATCAGTAGTGTTCTGTTCAACCATTAGTTGATCCCCACCTAAGTGATGAAACCCCACTCATCACTTGATCTTAATACTTAAACACACACCCAAACCACTACCCCCAGTGTCATTTTAAATTCTTGAACAGAGTTCCAGTTTTAAACTTGGCTTTAGAACTGGTTAGCAAAAATTTTATAATTAAACATGTGTACATATTCATAACGTGTAGTGATTAGACGTGGAAAGTGAAGAAGGAGGAGTTGAGCTTGAATCAAGAAGCAAGAAGGCAGTGATTCAGCTTCAAGGCAGCAGCAACTAACTTCATAATCATCTGACTTTAGTCACCTGCAAAACCAAGGCAAGCCCCGGTTTGCACTTAAGTTGTTTTTAAAGTTTTTACTTTGTTCACTACTATGGGTCAAAGTTTGTATGTGCATTAGGTCAAGGATGTTTTATACCCCACTTGCATAACCAAAAATGAACCCTGAGGTCGAGGGTAGAATCGGGTCATCGCTGTAGAATAAGGCCATGCTAAATAGACTAGGGCATCCGGTAGAAGACGAGTAGTTGGAATCTACTCGCGAGCTATAGTCCAGAATATCATAAGTGTGATTGGGAAAGGAAGCAAACTAAAGTTTACATTTCTAAAGATGAGACCGGGCAGAGGGGTTAGGCAGCGACAAGATGAGGTCTTGGTCGAGTAGCTCTGCCTGTGTCGGTTAAGGACCGATGCGTATGCTGCGTCCAGGAGCAAGTATTGAGTTGTGTACAGTATGCTTACTGATATATGGGAACCAGGAAACCGATGTACTAGGTTCACTGGATTGTAGAGGCATAACACATCGTCTCGTTAGACCTATGAGCCCGAGACGGCGCGACCGGTTCTACTGTTTAGTGTCCTGAGAAAGGTTGCCACATACGACGTAATGAAGGAAGCCAGATTTGGGTCTTCAGAGGCGGGCGCATGTGTTGAGTTATCCGGGTAGTGTTTGATTCGAATCATCGTCCCTCGCGGTTATTGAGTACCGCTTGCTCCCATGTTGTGACGTAGTAATCAACTTGTGTGGAAACAGTTTGCAAAAGTATAATTGCTGTTATGATTATGTTAAGTTGCATGAAAACCATGTTTGAAGTAGATATAGAGCAAACTAAAGTTATTTTCTACCTTGGGACAAGTAACATTGGAATGAAGCGTCTCTTGTTTGATTGTGGAGTTCCAATTTTGCTGGGCGCAAGGTCACGACTATTATGGCTAAAATCTGAAAGTTAAGGATGAACTCGTAGGCGAGTCTTTTCGCAATTGACAGGTTTAAGTCTTAGGTTACTTTCATATAGAGTTTCATGTCTTAGGAGAGACGGTTAAGTCTTGCTGAGCCTTTGTGCTCACTCTTGCTATATAAGTGGTTTTGCAGGTAAAACATGGACGCTATAAAGAAGGTTGTCCGGTGAGACTCGGGAACTCCCGAGTCATGTCACACTTGGAGAACCTAGCCGCTGCCATGTCTTCGTGTTGCTAGCGAGAGGAGTCCGCGGGCTGGACCTCTTTTTGGGTGCTTCTTAGATATTCAACGTGAGCTGTTTATAGACTTCCGCTGTAGTTATCTTTTGTAAATTATTTACAAAGAACAATTGTAAGCTTCCACTTTTGATTTATGTAATACAGTGTTCCTTATATGTGTGATGTTGGGTGCCGCATAACACGGCACCACCCAATGCGATCACCGGGCGAGGCGGCACGGCCCCGTGATCGAGGTCGGGCCCTCTCAGTTGTCCATGTGACACTGGTGCTTTTAGAGCAAACCCTAGCCCGAAAGACCCACTATCGAGTGAGAATGAGGTCGCCGAAGTGAGGTTCAACAGGGTCACCGGTGCGAGCACCGTTCCGGCCGTTGTCATCGGCTCCCAACCCCACCATCGTGTTCAGCACGGTGTAGAAATCACAGGCGGCGAGTTTGAGGAAGTTCGGACCACGGGAACCCCGTCCCGGCGAGCCTCGCCGGCGTGCGCCGCCGCGGGAGGCGCGGGCAGCACGAGGAAGACGAAGGAGGGCCGGGTCCCACCGGTCAGCCTCTGTATACGCGCGGGGATCGGTCTGTGGCACTGGATCTGGTGCGGCTGCGCGGGAAATAACCCTGTGGCCCCGGTGTTGCCGTCATCTGAGTTAATAGCGCCACGGGTGGGGTCCACAGCTAGGATTTAAACATTTCCAGATTTCCCTAATTCAGTTCAAACTTTGGAGAACCATAACTTTGTGTACAAAACTCCAAAATGGGTGAGACAAATTTTGTTGGAATCCTCATGAGGAGTACTTCACAGGGAAACAAATTGCTTGCTTTGAAAAGCCCAGGAATTTCTGTAGAATTGTTTTTATTAAATCCTTTAGACATTTATTACAGGAGCAATTCTTTATGAAACACTCCCAAATTTGGGCAGCAAATCCTTTTCGTAGTAACTGATCTCCAGTAAATATTTGGGCTTCATTGGAGTTCCTTTGCTAGGCTAAATTGCCTTCCAAAGTTCAGCCTTTATTTGGAAATTCAAATTTAAAAATAAACTTTTCAGAACTCCTATCCAACTTCAAAAATTCATATCTCGCTGTTGGTAGCCCCAAAAATGGTGAAACAAATTTTGTTAGAACCATGGAGACTTACCCTAATAAGATATTCCACTTTTAGCTATGCCAAAACTCCTGATTTGGGCTCAAAATTCAGAGAAGCCTTGTACTTGTAGGAATTTTAGAGACTACTTTGTGCAATTACCTTTCTCCAAATTTTGCTCAGATCATCCATAGAAGGTCTGGTATTCACTGTAAAAATCCCAAAGCCAATTAAGGAACATAAATAGCAGTATCTATGAATAGAAGTTCAATTCTTATAAGTCCTTAATACTTATACATATATTTTGTTACATTTCATAATAGTGACCGAAGTGGAGGACGCACCGGAGCCCTTGGACGTCCTCCCACCTGAAGCTGACTTCCCCTTTAACTCGCAACCAGGCAAGCCCCGGTTTGCATTTAAGTACTTTTGCAAATTCTTTATTTGTATCACTTATGTCTAGGGTGAATGCTTGCATTAGAGTTAGGGTGATTGAAACCCCACTTGCATAACCTTTTAAATCCTATGGAGGGTGGGGTAGTTTACGGACTCGACGAGTAGAGAATGCCATGCTAATATGCTTAGGACCTTGGTAGAAGTCGAGTAGTTGGAATCTACTCGCGAGGTAAGGCTTTATCACACGGTTTGGTCAGAATAGAAAATGGCTTAAGGTGGTGAAAATGAGACCTAGCAGGAGATAGGAAGCAGTGAGCGGAGGTCTCACGTGCGTAGCCCTGTTGGTGTCGATTGAGGACCGAGCCGTGTGCGTGCCTGCTAAATAAGTATCGAACAGTACCGGATGGCATACTGACATAAGCAGGAAACCGATGTAATTGGTTAACCTGGGTGTTGAGGCTTACCCAACCGTTAATAGGAGTGGGTTAAGGGTAGCAAGGTGTAAATCTGCCGGTGGGCACAGTCACGCTCCACGCGGGGACCTCCTACCCGTTACGGATGGACCGGTTCAGCATTTGGGTTGCTTTCGAAATGTTGTTGCATACAACAGAGTAGGAAGGGGTGTGGAATCACGCTTCTTAAAGTTGGTGTATGCAACGTGTTGTCCGGGTGTCTTCTGATTGTAATCACTGTCCCTTGCGATTATTTGAGTACTGCTTGTTCACTGTTCTGTGACGTAGTAAGAAGAACAATAAGCCAGATGAATGATAATTTGCTGTGATGAATTATTACTGTTTTGAAACCATGTTTGCTGTAGATGTGAGCTAATTAAGTTTACCTTCCCCTTTGGGCATCACTACATTGGAGGAAAGCGTTTCTTGTTTGATTGTGGACTTCCGAATTGAGGGCTGCCTAAAGCTCATTAAACTGTTGCTATAAAACTGAAATTAAGGATCAACATGTAGGTGTGTCTTTATTGCAAAGTCCTTATCCTATATTATACCTCCTGGCATGTAGAGTTCCATGACTAGGGTGTCGGTTAAATCTTGCTGAGCCATCATGCTCATGGTTGCAATATCTGAGCTGTATGCAGGTGAGAGCTATGAGGAGGTGTCCGAAGAGGAGGCAATGCTCCCGTCGGGGTACACGGTCGAGCTGGAGCCCTGCACGCTGCCGTGATCTCCGGTTACATGTTGCTAGTGTGTAGCGTCCCCGGGCTGGACGGCTGCACTTTTGCTTAGTTAGGATTAGAGAGGAGTTATGTACATTACTTCCGCTGTATAATTAAGTTTTGTAAAAAGATGTAAGGGCCTCAGTTTTTGACACCCATTTGCAGTGTTCATCACCACACCACACACCTCATTTGAGCAAGAATGAATGATGAACACAAATGAAGAGCAAGTAACAATTATCAACATGCTCATTAGAGAACAAACTCACACATTGCAAAAGTGGTATTTCCCACATGTGATATAGATGGGCTGGACATAGGAAAAACTCCTACACTTTGCTAAGGATGTCCATGCCAAGTTTCACCCAAATTCAAAACCTTTTTGGAGGTCATCTTGGGTATAGATAAGAAGGGGACAGTTTGAAAACATATTCAAATTCAAACTGTTTTTATACCATGAATTTGAAAGTGGAAGGCATATTCTTACTCAGCACATTTTTGTGAGCTCACACACCAATTTTCACTCCATTTGGAGTTGATCTTGACATGAGCTAAGGGGGAGAAATTCAAACTTTATTTGAATTTCAAACTGAACTTGTGCTGAAATTCATTCAAACCAAACCTCATTTGAACTTTGATCAATTCAAATGGCTCATGGGTGAATAATTTGAATGGCCAAGGGTAGTATAGGATTCACTGTTTACCACAGTTGTTAGGAGTAAATTTCAGAGGTTAAAAGGAGGGGTGGGACCCACAGGTCAGCCTCTGCTTCAACACAAACCGACTGAAACACAGTTCAGTCGGTTCCCGGTTGCAGTGTGCGCGCGCCACCGAGGGGGGGCAGCCGGCGCCAGCTCCTGCTGCGCGCCCCAAGCCGGAGACCAGCCGCCGGGCTATTTATTCCCTCCCCGGCGTGCTCCGATCACTCATTCCCCTAGCTGCCGGCATACTCGGCCGTTTTTCCACTGCCATCACCGCCGCTCGAGCTCACGCTTGATCAAGCCGATCACTCGCGAGCACAGCCTCCTCCACCGCAAAACGGCACCAAGAGATCGTGAGCAACCTCCCAGACTCCGTGTTGGCCTGTGAGCAAGCTTCCTCGAGCTGTACGAGCCATTTCTCCGGCGAGCCGAACATCGCCGCCGGTCGGGCTCCCGTGGACAGCACGGCACAGCCGTTGTCACGTCCTCTTCTCTACACAAGAAAGGTGCGTGATTGTTTGTAGATGGAGTAGCCGAAAGCCGTTTGGCGATTGATCAACCCTCGGCCGAGAATTTCCAAATTTACTCTTGATCAGTTCATAAGAACCGAGCTCACCTTCGGGTGAAATTCGTACTCTATGCACGAAGGTTGGACGAGCTCGTTACCTAGTAGTTTCTACGCACGATAGCGCCCACGCTCGAACTGGAATTAGAGAAAACCATCGAGAATCGGCCATGATATGGCTGTTTTCCCCGCCGCCATGGCTGAACACCTCGGCTCACCGTCGAGAGCCTAGTTGCCGGTATTTCTAGCTTCCACCCAGCCCTGGTTCGTGTTTCCCATGCCCTACTGATGCTCTACGACCAATTTCCGGTCGATTTGGTGCACGGAAGAGCGGGACCGACCTCACCGGAACCCTAGCAGGTGCTGTCACCGGTGCGCACGGGTTTCCGGTCATCGCCGGCAGCCGGCGACCCCACCATCGAGTCCAGGGGGTCGGAAAAGGGGCAGGCGGCAAGTCTCGGGCCGGGGGGGTGGCCGGGAACTCAGTTCCGGCGAGGGTCGCCGGAGAACGCCGCCGCCGCGCAGTTGGCGCGAGGAGGGAGACGACGCACTGTGTGCGGGGCCCACAAGCCAGAGTTTAAACTTTTCCCCGAATTTCAGTTTTAGTTCAAACTTCAAATCTTTATAACTTTGGCTAGAAAGCTCCAAATTGAGTGAACCAAATTTTGCTGGATTCAGCTCTCTGAGTACTTTCCAGAAAATCAAGTTTCACTTCATGAAATTCCTTAATTCTCCAGAATTAATTCCTTAAAGTTTAAACTGTTAGGAATTTTAACTGGAGAATCCTTTGGAGGAAAATCCTGAAATTTTGCTGAGATGTTCACCAAAATATCCTTGATCTACCACAAAAATTTCAGATCCATTTGAGCTCATTTAGTCCACCTAATGGTGTGATTAGTAAAACTGTTCCAGAGAAAATAGAAAATGTTCAGAAACATTTTCAGAATTTTCTCTGAAATTGTTTAGCTCATATCTTTAGTTAGAGACTTCCAAATTAAGTGAGACCAACTCCATTAGAACCCTCTGAAACTATAGTTTTCAGAAAGTCATAGTTTGTCTCATGAAAATTCCTAGAACACCCTAAGAGTTCCAATTAAGGTCAAGGACATAATTATTTGTGGAGGGCTCAAATGAGCTTTGCTGCAACTAAAACTTGACCAGGTTTCTGTTTAGGTTGTAACCAAGCCACAGTAAAAATTTCACAGTCATTAGGTCTGTCTAGCAAAGGCTATAGACTTCACAACTTCAAAGCTAATACAAATGCATTTAAATTGATACATATTGCTCTCATCATGTAGTCGCTAAGGTCGAGGAGGAACCCGAAGTCCTAGACTTCGTTACTCCGGAGGAACAGCTAGCCTACGACCAAGAGCAGCAAGGCAAGCCCCGGTTTGCATTAACCTTTTTACAAATATTTATTGTTTTGAGCACACCTTTGAATATTGTTCTTTGCATTAGAGTCTTGATTGGAAACCCAACTGCACAGCCAAGAAAACCATGGGTTGGGGTTAGGATTGCAAACCCCGTTAGCCACTGCATTGCTAGGATAGAGTAGGATTCGGTACAAGTCGAGTAGTTGGAACTACTCGCGAGAATAGGCTAGAGGCACATTGCTCGGGTAGAGATAGCACATGATACACATGGCAAGAAAATGAGACCGAGCGGAGAGTAAGGGCAGCAGGACTTTGGGGCCTGTGTGCTGTAGCTCCGCTTGTGTCGATTGAAGACCGAGCCGTGTGCGGGCCTGTTGAACAAGCTAGAACAGTACCGAAGACCTACCGGCTATATGGGAACCGGGAAACTGATGTAACTCGGGTAGCTGGGTATTGAGGCATTGTCCGTCGTTCAGAGGGTAGGTTGAGAGCTCGAGGTGTAAATCGGCTGGCGGCACAGAGATGCGCGTGCAGAGACCTCTTGCTCGGGACGATGGGACCGGTTCAATATTTGGCTAACGGGTGAAAGGTGGTCGCGTACGGCGTCCGTGATGGTTGTTGTAGGCAACATCGAGTACGGGCGTACGTGACGGGTTGTTCGGGTAACCCTAGGTGTAAATCGATTATAATCGCCGTCTCTCGCGGTCAGTGAGTACCACTTGTTCACTGTACCGTGACGTAGAAAGAACAGGCTAGTTACATGTTAAAATGTTGCTGATTGAAATCTGGACATTGATTGTTAATGATATGCTGTAGCTTAGAGCTAATTAAAGTTCTTTTCAACTTTGGGCAAAGTACATGAGAGAAATGCGTTTCTTGTTTGATTGCGGCTCTCTCATGTGCCTTAGCGTAAGGTTCTCCACAACCTGCTGCTAAAACTTGAAAGTAAGGTTCTACTAATTAGGCGAGTCCTTGCAAATGATTTTTGCCTCATGCAACCCATTACCCTCATGTAGAAGTTCCATGTTTAGGTGAGACGGGTCAGACTTGCTGAGCCTTCGTGCTCACTGCTTGTGTTTGAAGCTTTTTGCAGGGTTCTATGAGGAAGGGACTCCCGAAGAGGAGACGGAACCCCAGGAGGGGAACTCCGTCGAGTGGGAGTCGTGCACGCCGCAGAGTTAGTGTGCGTGTGTGCTAGCAAGGACACGTTCGAGGGCTGAACGTGCACTTGATGCTTAGTCTACGCCCGCGAGTGTGGACTAAACGTATTTTGATGTAAACAGGTCATAAAACGGTTTATGTAATAAAACTTTCGCTTCCGCTTTGCACCTTTGACGTGTGTTATACGGTGCTGTGCAACGCAGCACCCCTCAGCGTGATCCTGGCTCGACAGGACCAATGGGGTCGTGTCAGCATGGTATCAGAGCTCGCTTGAGGTTTAACACAGTACAAAGGTCTTCTTTTTCAAAAAATCCAGTGAGGAACGAGTTAGTAGCCCGTATAAGGATGTTATTAGCATATAGAAAGTGGCATATTAACCTATTTGTTATGTCGGAAAATCGTGCATCTCGGGGCGTTCATGTCTTGGGGGGTGCACGTAAGCGCTGTCCACCAGTGCGCACAAGCTGAAGGGTGGAGCCCCACGGGTGGCAGGTAACCCGACCCGCTTTAGTATCCTCTACGACTCTTCATGTCGTTTGGGGTATTCGAGAAACGTCTGTCCCTGGCGTGCGTGGTGCAACATGGGAGACCCCGTCACGTGGTCTGAAACGTGAACACGTAACTCAAGGCGTGTTTGGCTTGAGAACATCCGGGCGAGTGATGACGGCCGGGTGTACTAACTGTATGTATTCCGGGCTCGGTGTGCAGCCGAGTCCGATGATTGGTTGAATTTCTGCAGGTAGCCTTACCACGAAACGGTAGACGTGTAGCATCCGTGTGCGAGTGACGAGTAGTGCCACTGAACTAACGAAGCCGGCTAAGTCCGGTATAGGTTTTTCTTTGTGAGGACGTAGTACCGACAAAATCTGGTGACGCATCGACGTCACACCCAACTAAATGAACAACTTCATTTAAAAACTTGAAGGTTTTGATCCAAAGTAGTAAAACTTGATGTAACTCCTTCCCTTGAACAGGATATTCCAAGTTAACAAGCTTTCAACTTATAGGATGTTAAGGACAGAGCACTCTGTTTTCAGCTGAATCAAGGCTGAAGTTAATCAGAGGTTAGAGGTTGAGTTCTTTCGAGGTTGGGGTCGTATGATACATTTTTGGAAAGAGTTGGAAGAGCTTTACAACTTTTCTGTTGAGTTCCAGAGGTGTTTCATCCCTTAACCACTCGAAAAATGCAGTAGAGTTGAAACTGTCCAGGAAACAGGACAGAGCAAAGACTCTCTGTAAACTCTCTGTAAATTAAGCATAACTTCCTGCTTAAAAATCCAAAAATAGGAAATGAGGTAGTTCTGGAAAGCTTATGAGATGGGCTACAACTTTGTAACAGAAAGTTTTGTCAGATTAGGAACAGAATTGACTGGGATTCTTGGATCAAATCAGTACCTAAGGCAGGGAGGTGCTGTCCAATTGTTTCCAGAAATTCTGTTAACTTTGACATCTCATAACTTCTGAACCAGGACAGATCATAGGCCAACCAAATACTTTCTGGAAAGCTATTGAAGTTAACTTTAACTTTGATGTTGAACTCCAGGACTGGTTTTGCTTTTAACCTGGCCTAAATCAGATTGATATGGAAACTGGTCAGGGCTTTCATGGGAACAGCAGATCCGCAGTCAAATTTGTTTAAAAATTTGAACTATGTTTCCAAGTTTTAGGGGTTCAATGACATATCTTATGTTATAACTCAATGGTTTACTGTTCAAATAAATATTTGACATTTCTCAAATATATTTTTACAGATGGCAGCCGATAAACGGTTGGAGAACGGGTGGGTAGTTTCCCACTGCTCTGACCGTAGCGGCTACCCGGAAGCATTGTGGCAAATGCTCCAATATTTCGGGTACAACCAGATGCCGCAATACTTCGCCAAGGAAGAAGGCGAAGAGGGGAACAAGACATGGACGATCCATGTCGAGGTTTCCGCAGGACCTACGCCACCCGGTTGGGTGCCATTCACCGTCACGGTGAGAGGAAGACAACCGGAAGGGATGTGGCAAGTGGCAGCCCGTGACACTATGTCACGTTTCTGCCAACTACACGTGCAGGCTATGGAGGGAACTCCATACGCACTCGTTCCGGTGGAGGGACGAGCTCAGCATGTGTGGGAAGAAAGGTACCTGGAGGCAACAGACCCGAGTTGCCCAAGGTACAACCCCGCGGAGGCAAATCTCAGCCTCCAAATGAGGGCGGGAAACGCTGTGATGGACAGCCAAGCTGTTCATACGGAGCATCTCGCCACTAAGCTCAAGGAGAGCACAAGCCGTGGAGATCATTGTGAGAGTGCTCACAGTGCATTCCGCAATGTGCTCCTTCCGACGATCAAGCGACTGAATGAACAACACAATCAGTTGCGTCGTCTGAAGAAGGCAAAGAAGAAGGCCCGTGTTGACGTCGCGGCGTTGCAAGAGCTGGTGCAGACCCTAACCCAGCAGAATGAGGACCTTGCTCAAGAGCGGGACGACGCTATTGAGGAAGGACAAGGCTGGGAAGAGGACTACAACCAGGCTATGGACGAGGTGCATGCATTGCAGGACCTCGTGCCCCCGGTATTGGGCGTACCGGTAGTCTTGGGTCTTTCAGCCATGGGAGAGCCCGGAATGGGAGAAGAGGTGGTAGATCCAGAGCCACCAGCAGGAGTACCGGAGGAGGACGACCCACAGGAGGTCGAATTCTACTCCGAGTAGGGGGTTACGGTTGCCAAGTAGGGCAGCTAGGGTAGCGTAACCCAACTTTTGTAATCGGTGACATGTCGTATAGACAGTAGCGTATGTATAGGTAGTGACGACATGAGCACGACTTCTCGGAGATCCGAGAATAATGTATCTTGTATAAAGTTTATGCTTTATCAATATATGTGAATGTTGTGCAAGTTAATCATGCGTCGCTTCAATACCTACTGCTGTTTATGGAATTTTGAGTAAGACATGTGCTAATTGCTGCTGTGCTGAATTTCAGAATGACGCGTACTCGTGCCAACCCTGATGTTGGAGGTACTAGCCAAGGGGAAGAGACCTCCCAACCACCTCCCGAGGACTCCTCGGGACAGCAGCAGCAACAGCAACAGCAAACACCGCCACCGCCACTGCCAACGGTTACATTGGCCGACATTGTCGCGGCAATGGCGGGTTCACATCAGCAGCACACAGAGCTGCTGCAAACGTTAATTGCGAATACGTCTCGCCCAGAGAGACGTCAAGATCGTGAGGAGCGCCAACAGAGCTCCTACTCCGACTTCCTGGCGACTCATCCCCCTGTATTTTCAAGGGCGGATGAACCACTTGACGCGGACAACTGGCTCCGCGCCATAGAGATGAAGTTCGGGCTGCTCCAAATCAGCGAGCAGCGCAAGACTCAGTTCGCGGTCCAGCAGCTCCAAGGATCCGCAAGCGCGTGGTGGGCCAACTTCTGTGCTTCCCAGCCCACCGACCGAGTGATGACCTGGGCGGAGTTCTAGACGGCCTTCAGGGCCTATCATATACCGCCCGGTTTGATGAAGAGGAAGACGCAGGAGTTCCTACACCTGCAACAAGGGAGCCGGAACGCGCTGGAATATTCCAGGGCGTTCAACGATCTCGCGCTCTACGCGTCGTATCACACACACTCTAGGAGATGATGGTTACCATGATACTGAAGAGGTTGACGAGGTTTACCAAGAAGAAGAGTTGCCAGACTCGTTTATCATCGAGCCTGGTGTAGGTCTCGATGACTTAGTTAGAGACGCTCAAGATGTCGAGACTTCTGATATGCGTAAACGGAAACGAAATCCAGTTCAAACGCTCACGAAAGAAGATCGATGGTATGGTTTAAGGAGTAGGGTACATGATCATGACGTTGATGAATTTTGAATTGATGATGTAACGTTTTCTTCACTAACTTAACATGAATTTTGTATATATTATCTTAGCATATTTATCAATTATTCCTTGCAACAGGATGTCATCATCAAAGGGCCGCTGGAAGAAGGAGGCACGAGGGTTCCTTAGTCGGTCACGGGACCTCTTCTCAGATAGCTCGTCAGGTGCGAGCAGACGCTCTCAGCTGATGAGGCACCTACCAGACTTTGCGGGCCGAGCTCTGGCCTTACAGCGCACAGAGGTAAATTTCAGTTGTCAATCACGTTATTTTAAATTGCACTTATAAATAATTTATTCTTATCAATCCTTTAATTTTGCAGTCTGACTCACAGTCGTCAGATTCAGGGTCAGAGGTTAGGGCGCCGCCACAGGCTAGCCAGCCCTCACAACCGGCTACCCTACCTTCGGAGCCGGCGAGCGTGGAGCCTTCGGGCTCTAGTGGTGACCAGCCTTCCGGGTCACCGGACGTGGTGCCCGCGCAGAGGCGACGGACGAGGAGGACCCACTTTGCGGCTCCTCCTCCTGTTCCTCGTGAGCGGGTCACTATTCATCCAGTTGGAGACAGGTAAAAAAAATCATATACTTGGTACACATTTCATGATGTCTACAGATACTTACTGAGATAACAAATTTTGCAGATCTTGGTACGACTGTTCGTTCACGGGCCAGGGACACCACAGACAGGTTAACGATGTTATCGGGGCTTTAGTGCGTTTGCACTATCCCGGTGTCATCGATGGTGTCCCTGCTTTGTCGTGGGACGACTACGCTCGTGTCTCGCACGAGGTGCACGACACTCTTCAGGGGGCCGTGTGGAATGATTTTATGGTAAGTTTAAATGTTTACATTCTTCAACTCATTTAAATTGTTAATGCATATTGATTAAATGTTTGTTTTCTTGAAGCTGAGGTACCAGTTAGAGGAAACGAGCGAGAGCATGATGGAGCACGCGACACTCGTGTTCCACAGAAACGCTCGGAAGCTCGTGACGCAGGCGTTGTCGTACGCCCGCATACAGGCCGTTAACGACTACCAGAAACGGCATCAGCAGCAGCAGGAATGGGGTCCCTTTAGTAGGGACTCCGACACGTACTGGACAGAGGATCAATATGCAGAGGTAAGTTCTAATTGTTAAAAAAACTCAATAGTTACTTATGTTAACAGTTAATGATATACTAAATATGTGCAGGTTAGTATTTCCTCGTTAGAGGGTCAACCCGACGCATACCGAGCTCTCTGTCGGTATTGGGCTAGCGATGACTTCAATGCTAAGTCCATGAGGGCTCGAGGATGCAGAGGGTCCGACGGGAAGCACACTTATGGCGCCGATGGTCATTTGTGTCTGGCTAAGCGCATGGTAAGTGTATTATAAGTTCGTTTATGTGTTCATAACATATTTATCCTACTGACACGCATCTACAGGAGCGAGAGACCGGCCAGGAGCCTAGCGCGACCAAGGATTGGAAGAGAGGTCACTGGGGAAGTGACCCGTCGCAGTCGGGGCAGTGCAGTCAAGTCGCGACCGATCGATTGGTAAGTTTTCAAAATTATTCAATTTAATTATAACTAATATTTTTATTGACACACTAACACCATTTCTATGTTTTTTAGGAAAAGTACGGGCAGGAAGTCGTCAAAATACACGGTGACGGGTACGATTGGGAAAACGCGCCAATCGACCCTCAAGCCGTGTATGCAAGCGGCGACGGGAAGGCCCATGGCCGGTGAGTTGGTTTATTTGATTTAGGTTTTTCACTCTTCCTTCTTTTACTTATTATTTTTCTTTTTTTGTAGGTTTGCCATTTTCGATGGAGTTATCGACTTGAGGTTGGCGCGACCTGCGAGAGGCACTTCATCAACGCAGACTTCGTCGGTTGGGCCGTCGAGTGGCCGTCTCTCGCAGAGGGACATGGAGTTCCGTGCCATGCAGGAGAGGCTGACGCGGACCCAGGAGGAGCTCGACAGGACGAGGGCCATCTAGGAGTAGGAAGCTAACTACATGGCCCAGATGCAGACAGCGATGGAGGTAAGTAATTTCAATTACTGTAGTTTACTTTCATAACATTTCAGTAATACATATGTTCTAATATTTTCCAATTATAGGCCTTAGCTCGACAGAACAACAAACAAATCGAGATTCCTGCATGGTATCCGCCACAGGTGACCCCGTCACAGGAGCCCGCAGCCCAGGTGCCTCCGGTACAGGTAATAAACTCTTTAATATTGTATTTTTCATCTAACATAAGGAGAGAGGGAGATGTAGAGTGGTACAGAAGGGAGAGAGGGAGTGCGAGAAAGAGAGAGTGAGAGTGAGATGGAGAGATGGAGTGTTGCAATAGAGGGAGAGAGAGAATGCGAGAGAGGGTGTGAGTGAGACTGATATAAAGAGGGGATGAATAGTACAGAGATAGAGGAACAGAGTGAGAGAGATGATGAAAAGTATAGAGAGAGGAAGAGAGTGAGAAAAAAGAGAAAGACATTGATATCTGAATCCAAACTGTCGTAACTACTCATGTGTTTTGTAGGGTTCGGCGACGGAGGCCTCTACTCTATCGCCACAGCTACCTGTTCCAAGAGAGACGCGTGGAGATGATTTCTTTGGCTCCGGAGGTAGTCGAGGGGGTAGTGTGTAGCCCGTTTGTCGTTTCTGTTGTGTGTGATGCATATGAACTGTTGTATGAACTGTTTTATGACTGTTTACTCTGTTTTGTAACTGTTTGTTCTGTGTGCTGGCCATCGAGCCAGGTTAGTGCGTTTTTTTTTAAAAAAATTACAAACATAACTTACGACGGCTACTGCCCATAAGCCGTCATAAGTTAGCTTCTGCTACTTACGACGGTCAGTAAAACCGTCGTAAGTTAGCCTCTCTTACTTACGACGGTCACCAGAACCGTCGTAAGTAACGTGCCTTGGGCCACCATGTGGCCTGGACCGTTACTTACGACGGATGTGCAACGCCGTCGTAAGTTACTTTATTTACGACGGTAGCCATCGTAAGATAGCTTATTTACAGCATAATAATTACCTCGGCTTTATACCATCGTAAGTAACGAAATACCGTCGTAAGTAGCTAACTTACGACGGTTTATGACTTAATTACGATGGACTTAGCCGTCGTAAGTCCGTCGTATCCATGTAGTGGTGAGAATACCCCATCGTGTGGTAAGCAACACGATAGTATGCAACTCTTGAACATTCAATGTTCAAAGGGCCATACGTAGCGCTCGCTATCGACGTGCCTCAACGGTCATGAGGCAGTAGGTGGTATCGGTTGGGTTGACAAAATTCCCAACCGTGACGACCCATTCGCGCTCTACTCGGGTTCCCTGTCGTGTGGTGTGAAAACACGACCATGTACCTTGAGACGTGGCTTGACTCAAGGACGATCCGTATGGCAATGATATGGACCGTATGTTTTTATTATGATATGGAACTGCCTGCAATGTTAAAACCTTTGTGTGCACCATTATTTTGTGTTCTTCTGCAGGTACATTAACCACGTTAGTGCATGACGTTTAGAAACCGTTTGTGAGTGACGTTCTTAGTTCCACCATTTGACACGTATATGCCGGAATACCGGCTTAGGATTTTTCTTTGGTGAGAAAACGTAGTACCGAGACTGCATAAAAGGATATTTTTAAATAAAAGAGTTAAAATTAGGTTTAGGATTCCATTTAGGGGTTAGTAAACTCCTATATTGAAGTAAGAGTCAATTGGGAGTATAGATTCAATTTCAAAGGGTTAGGAACAACCTCCCCTGTTTCGGCAGAAACTTTGCTGAACTTAAACAGGGTATAACTTAGGATTGGTTGAACCAATGGGGGTGTGGGATACCATTCTTGAAAGGTTTTGAAGTCCTCTACAAATTTTCTGTAGAGCTCCAGAACATAGTTTCCCTCCAATGGATGAAAATCTCAGATGAGTATACACTGTCCAGAAACAGGGCAGACCAAAATGCTCTCTGGAATTTTCTGTATTTCAACCACAACTTTCTGTAGAAAAATTTCTAAGGGTCAAGTAAGACATCGTTGGAAAGTATAGGAAATCTACTACAAGTTTGTAGTTCAGTGTTTTCCTAGATTGAGGGCAGAAATAGATTGAATTTTGTGAACAAAACAGCCACTTACAAAGGAGGTGCTGTCAAAATTCCTGAGAAAATTCTGTCAATTGTAGAGGTCATAACTTATAAATTAGGAAGTCCAGAGAGGCAAATAAATACAATATGGATTCCTTGTTGAGTCTACTACAACTTTGTTGTTGAACTCTAGTCCAGATTTTACCTCCAAGGTGGCCAAAACAGTTAAATTTCTCCAACTGGTCTGCTGGACCAGAAACTGGACAGAACAACATGTTGAAGTTTTTCAACCAAAACATTTAGTTTTACCTTTTGATCTCCAGCGACTGTTGTGAAACAGCAAGTGGAGTCAAAAAGTTTATGCATTTGACATATCAATTCGAGCTAGTGCATGTTTGAGTCCAGTACAATAGCGAGGAATTACGCATGCTAACACACTTAACATCCCGTGGCGACCTACGATGGTCGAAATGAACTTTTAACCCATAAAGTTCAAATACTTTGGAACTCGATCGTGTGACATGGTCCAGGGATGTATATGTTGTATAAAGTTTATACTTTATTCATATGTGTGATTGTTATGCGCAGTATTTATTCCATTCTCGCACTACTATTGTATAAACTGGATGCAATAAACCAACATGTGATGATCTTTTGAATGATATGAATGCAGAATGGTGCGTACACGATCTACGCAAGAGGAGGGAGGTCCGAGTCTGGTTCATGGTTATGAGTCTCCACCTCCGGAGCAAACCACAACGCAGCAGCAACCAGCTCCTCCACCGCCAGAACTTCCAAGAAATCTTGCGGAGGTTCTCGCTGCAGTGCTCGGCTCGCGCGATGAGCAAACCAAGTTGCTGCGGATGCTAGTCCAGCAGAATGCGTCCCATCAGGGAGAATGCCAAGATAATGGGCAACGCCAGCCCCAACAAAGTTCATATTCAGACTTTCTGGCGACCCATCCACCGGTCTTCACAGAGGCCGAAGAGCCTTTGGAGGCGGACAGCTTTATCCGCACTCTAGAGGCGAAGTTCGGGCTGCTACGATGCACCGAACACCAGAGAGCGCTGTATGCAGCGCAACAGCTACAAGGAGAAGCCGGTACCTGGTGGGCGAACTACACAGCCTCCTTACCGGCTGGCCATGCCGTCACATGGGCGGGGTTCCGGGAGGCGTTCCGTGCCTATCACATAACTCCCGGGGTTATGGAAAGGAAGCTCCAGGAGTTCCTGGCGCTACGACAAGGCGAGAGGAGTGCTCATGAGTACTCCAGATTGTTCAACCGACTGGCGCAGTATGCGCCAGGATTTGTGGGAACGGAAGGCGACAAGCGCAACGCGTTCTTCCGGGGCCTGAATTCCATGATGAAGGTCCATCTCGCCCAAAGCAATCACAGCACATTCAACGAACTTGTTAATGCCGCGATTCTACAGAAAATGCTCAGCGCGAGCGCGGTTCTGACAAGAGGAAACACAGCGCACTGACGAGCAGCAGTGGTGGAACACCATAAAAATACCGTGTGGTGTATCGCTCACCATCCGGTCAGAGATGGCAGCCACAGGCGCGACCGCCTCAGTTCCGCGGTCGACAATATAATGTGCCGGGCTTCCGACCGACGTATCCACCACAGCAACAGCAGCAGCAAAGGATGGTCCCGCATGTGCCTCAGTTTCAACAGCGTGCACCGGGATTCCGTCCTCAAGTCGGAGGGACCCCGACACCTTACATGTGCTTCATGTGTGGCCGTGTCGGGCATATTTCGAGGGACTGCCCCGAGCCGTGACAAGGTAGGGGTGCAGCACCGTATCAGGGTGCTAATCAGCCCCGCAATCAGCCCAAGAAAC
The DNA here is from genome assembly GCA_030760725.1 of Neostapfia colusana. Taxonomy (NCBI): domain Eukaryota; kingdom Viridiplantae; phylum Streptophyta; class Magnoliopsida; order Poales; family Poaceae; genus Neostapfia; species Neostapfia colusana. Next base: position 22,108,994 of record JASWHV010000019.1, on the reverse strand, counting down.
CAGCACCAAAACCCGGCATCGTCCACCACTTAGCCATCGAAGACGTGCCGGAAGGCGAACCCGTCCTCGCGGGTATGTTTTCTTACTTAGATCATCCCGTAGTCATACTTTTTGACTCCGGTGCCACCCATAATTTCATAAGTCAGTCTTATGTTATTAGATATCAATTGCCTATCATTCCCACAAATAGTTCATACTTGATATGCTCTCCGGATGGGAAAATAACAGCTGATAAGATGGTCTATAGAGCACCATTACAAATTGGGTGGGAATCTATACCTGACTTCTCTAATCATGTTAGAGAGTCAAAAACTTGATGTCATTTTAGGAATGTCATGGCTACATCGCCATGGTGCTGTTCTTGACATCATTCCACATGTGGTTCATTTAAACTCTCCACTTCATGAACCACATGTTCTTATTCTTGACCGTTTGGTTCAAGAAGCTCCAGCCACATATAACACGGAAGCCACAAAACTTGAGGATATTCGTGTGGTCCGTGAATACCCGGATGTATTTCCGGATGATCTTCCGGGCATGCCTCCTAAAAGAGATGTCGAGTTCAAGATTGAACTTGTACCTGGGATGACGCCGATATCACGGAGACCGTACAAGATGGCTCCGAATGAGCTAGCGGAATTAAAAGAGAAGCTCAATGATTTAATGAAGACGGGTTTCATTCGACCGAGTTCCTCGCCATGGGGATGCTCGCGCTGTTTGTGAAGAAGAACTATGAAACCTTGAGGTTGAGTGTGGACTACCGACCTCTCAACGCTGTCACCATCAAGAATAAATATTCACTGCCCCGCATCGATATATTATTCGATCAACTTTTAGGTGCGAGTGTATTTTCAAAGATGGATCTTCGCTCCGGATATCATCAAATCAAGATCCGAGCGGAGGATATTCCGAAGACGGCCTTCTCGACGAGATATGGGTTGTATGAATACCTCGTCATGTCCTTTGGTCTCACCAATGCCCTGGCACACTTCATGTATCTTATGAACTCAGTGTTCATGCCAGAGTTGGACAAGTTTGTGGTGGTGTTCATAGATGACATCTTGGTTTACTCCAAGACTGAAGAAGAACACGCCGAACACTTGCATATCGTGCTTCAACGATTGTGAGATCATAAGCTTTACGCCAAGTTCAGCAAGTGCGAGTTTTGGATCAGCCAAGTGCCATTCCTTGGTCACATTATTTCTGCAGAAGGCATTGCAGTTGATCCAAGCAAAATCGAACAAGTGCTGAAATGGAAGTCCCCCACATTAGTCCACGAAGTCAGGAGTTTCCTCGGGTTAGCAGGATATTGTCGGAGATTCATACCGAACTTCTCCAAGCTTGCTAAGCCGATGACTGAACTGTTGAAGAAGGGGATCAAATATGTTTGGAGCTCAGCTTGTGAAGAATCTTTCCAAGCATTAGTGAAGCATCTTACGACAGCCCCGGTGTTAGCTCAACTGGATACAACCAAGCCCTTCGGCGTATATTGTGATGCGTCCGGCATAGGGCTTGGCTGTGTATTGATGCAAGGAGGAAGAGTGGTCGCCTATGGCTCACGTCAACTTCGTAACCACGAGCAGCACTATCCGACTCATGATCTTGAGCTCACTGCTGTGGTGTTAGCCTTAAAAATGTGGAGGCACTATTTACTTGGGAATTTAGTGCACCTCTACAACGACCACAAAAGTCTGAAGTATATATTCACTCAAAAGGAGTTGAATATGCAGCAACAGAGATGGCTAGAACTGATCAAAGACTATGAGATCGAGATTCACTACCATCCAGGAAAAGCAAACGTGGTTGCCGATGCCTTAAGCCGCAAATCTCATGTCAACCATCTGACCACCACCCCACTTGAAGAGGAGGAGCCGAGTCTGCACTTGGTTCCACATGGGGCATTATATAATCTTGCTCTCGTCCCTACCATATGAGAGGAGATTATGGAAGCGCAGAAGAAAGCCGTGGGAATGTTGCACATTCCAAGAAGAATGAAGAATGGCGAAATGAAATGCTTCCGAAGAGATGATAATGGTACTATATGGTTTAAAGACCATATAGTGGTACCCTGTGACATGAAGCTTCGGAAGAAAATCTTGGACGAAGCGCATTTGTCCAATTATTCTATTCATCCGGGCAGCAACAAGATGTACCAAGATCTGAAAACCAGGTTTTGGTGGACACGGATGAAAAGAGAAATCGCAAAGTACGTATCCGAATGTGATACGTGTCGGTGGGTGAAAGCCGACCATATGCGTAAAGACGGACATATGCACCCATTGAACATTCCGGCGTGGAAATGATAGGATATCAGTATGGACTTCATTGTTGGTTTACCTTGTTGGTTTACCTCTGACATCTCACAAGCATGATTCGATTTGGGTGATAGACGATCGACTAACCAAGTCGGCTCATTTTATTCCCGTACATACAAGTTACGTGGCCAAGCAATATGCGGAGCTGTATATTGCAAGGATCTTGTGCTTGCACGGTGTTCCCCGCTCCATTATTTCAGATCACGGTGCGCTGTTTGTCTCACGGTTTTGGGAACAGCTGCACGCGTCGTTGGGGACCAAACTGATCCGAAGCTCCGTGTATCACCCGCAGACGGATGGTCAAACTGAACAGGTGAACCAAGTGCTTGAAGACATGCTAAACGCTTGTGCCATCCGCCACGGCAAGAATTTGGACGATCATTTGCCGTTGGCGGAGTTCTCTTACAATAACGGCTATCAAGCTAGCATTAAGATGGCGCCGTATGAAGCTCTCTACGGCCGGAAATGCCGCACACCACTCAACTGGTGCGAGTCCGGCGAGCGAGTTATCTACGGCATTGAACTTGTGAATGAAGCTGGAGAACGAGTGCGAGTAATACAAGTCAACCTCAAGGCTGCTCAATCTCTTCATAAAAGCTATGCGGATAAAAGACGTCGCCCTCTCCACTTCGACATCTGGGACCATGTTTATGTCCGTGTGTCTCCGATGAAGGGAGTTCATTGTTTCGGAGTGAAGGGCAAGCTTGCGCCGCGGTTCATTGGTCTGTTCGCCGTCATTGAAAAATGTGGACCCTGTAAGGGCCTCAGTTTTTGACACACATTTGCAGTGTTCATCACCACACCACACACCTCATTTGAGGAAGGATGATGAACACAAATGAAGAGCAAGTAACAATTATCAACATGCTCATTGGAGAACAAACTCACACATTGCCAAAGTGGTATTTCACACATGTGATATAGATGGGCTGGACATATGAAACTCCTACACTTTACTAAGGATGTCCATGCCAAGTTTCACCCAAATTCAAAAGCCTTTGAGGTCATTTTGGGTGTAGTTAGGAAGAGGGCAGTTTGAAACCATATTCAAATTCAAACTGTTTTTATCCCATGAATTTAAAAGTGGGAGGCATATTCTAACTCAGCACATTTTTGTGAGCCCACACACCAATTTTCACTCCATTTGGAGTTGATCTTGACATGAGCTAAGTGGGACAAATTCAAACTTCATTTGAATTCAAAACTGCACTTGTGCTGAAATTCACTCAAACCAAACCCAACTTGAACTTTGATCAATTCAAATGGTTCATGGGTGAATAATTTGAATTACCAGGGGTACTATGGGGTTCACTGTTTACAACAGTGATTAGGAGTAAATTTCAGAGGTTAAAACTGGAAGTGGGACCCACATGTCAGCCACTGCTCAGATCAAACCGACTGAGACTTTTCTCACTCGGGTCGCCGAGCCGCAGCTGTGATCGCCACCGAGGGCAGCCGCCGCGCCAGCAGCTGCTTGCCCACACGCGGGCGCGAGGCGGTGCAGAGCCTTATTAAGGCGCCTGCCCCCCTCCTCGGCCGAGGCATCGTCGTTCTTCCCCGCAAGAACTCAGCGCCGGCCGAAATTTTCCGCAGCTCAGAATCGATCGGAGAACGCCGATCGCAGCTCCCTCTGTCCACTCCAGAGCCCCAGCAAGGTACTAGAGACCTTCCTCCGTCCTCCCCGTTGCTAGAATTCAGTTGAAACCGATTGATATCGGCTGTGCCGAAAGATCAAATTCGGGACATGGAACCACCGCACCCCGGGCTCTCGTGGACAGATCAACCAGGGCGTTGTCACGCCCGAGCCAAGGCACCCTTGGACGCGCTGGTGACCGGTGCTGCTCATCCCCGAGCCACAGCTCGAGTGGTTGCTCACCGGCGGCGAATTTCCACTTTTCCCCTTTCTGTGTGCAGAACGACCTTCGGGTACGATTCTGTTTAACTCATGCTCTAGAAAGGATTAGAGGGCCTCAAGCCGCTCTCACACAAGCTAGACACGGTAACGCACAAGTTGCCTTCACAACTCTGGGCCGGAGAACCTCTGTACCCGGCGTAATTCGAGGTCTACCAATGGCGGAATGAACGGGCGGCATCGGGCGCACGGTGAGGACCTATTTCGGGCCTTCCCCGAGCTGCCTCGAGCTCATGTCGACCTTCTCTGAGGTCCACTGATGCTCCCCGACCGGTTTCCCAAGTAGTTGAGGTGCTAGAGAAGTCAGCCGACATGGCCGAAGTCGTTCCGAGGTGGCGGCTTGTCGCCGACCATGCTCCGGCCATTGTCATGAGCAGCTGACCCTAGAATCCTGTTCCCTGAGTAAAAGTAGGCAGGGGCGGCCAGAATCGAGAAGTTTGGAGCTGTACAGCAGCCGGCGGCGAGCTCTCCGGCGAGGTCCCTCGGCGGCGGAGCGCGGGCGTCGCGAGGTTGAAGAAGGGGGGTGGACCCCAGCTGTCAGCGGGAGATATTTTGAATCGGGATCCGGCTGCAGCCGGGATCGGGTGTGCTGGCGCGCAAAATCATTGTGGGCCGCGGTGTGCTGTCGCCTCGGCGTGCGACGCGTGTCCCCTGGGCCCACGCGCGAGTTTAAACTTTTCCCCGATTTTCAGATTTCCTTCAAACTTCAAATCCTCATAACTTTGGCTAGAAAGCTCCAAACTGAGTGAACCAAATTTTGCTGGATTCAGCTCTCCGAGTACTTTCCAGCAAATCAAGTTTCACTTCATGAAAACCCTTAATTCTCCAGAATTAATTCTTCAAAATTTAAACTGTTAGGAATTTTAACTGGAGAATCCTTTGGGGGAAAATCCTGAAATTTTGCTGGGATGTTCACCAAAATATCCCTGAACTACCATAAAAATTTCAGATCCATTTGAGCTCATCTGATCCACCTAATGGTGTGATTAGTGAAACTGTTCCAGAGAAAATAGAAAATGTTCAGAAACATTTTCAGAATTTTCTCTGAAATTGTTTAGCTCATAACTTTAGCTAGGAACCTTCAAATTAAGTGAGACCAACTCCATTAGAACCCTCTGAAAATCTAGTTTTCAGAAAGTCATAGTTTGTTTCATGAAAACTCCTAGAACACCCTAAGAGTTCCAATTAAGGTCAAGGACATAATTAATTGTGGAGGGCTCAAATGAGCTTTGCTGCAACTAAAACTTGACCAAGTCTCTGTTTAGGTTGTAACCAAGCCACAGTAAAAGTTTCACAGTCATTAGGTCTGTCTAGCAAGGGTTATAGACTTCACAACTTCAAAGTTAATACAAATGCATTTAAATTGATACATATATTGCTCTTATCATGTAGTTGCTAAGGTCGAGGAGGAACCTGAAGTCCTAGACTTCGTTACTCCGGAGGAACAGCTAGCCTACGACCAAGAGCAGCAAGGCAAGCTCCGGTTTGCATTAACCTTTTGACAAATGTTTATTGTTTTGAGCACATCTTTGAATATTGTTGTGATTCTTTGCATTAGAGTCTTGATTGGAAACCCAACTGCATAGCCAAGAAAACCATGGGTTGGGTTTAGGATTGAAAACCTCGTTATCCACTGCATTGCTAAGATAGAGTAGGATTCGGTACAAGTCGAGTAGTTGGAACTACTCGCGAGCATAGGCTAGAGGCACTCGACTCGGGTAGTGATAGCACATGAAACACATGGCAAGAAGATGAGACCAAGCGGAGGTTAAGGGCAGCAGGACTTTGGGGCCTGTGTGCTGTAGCTCCACTTGTGTCGATTGAGGACCGAGCCATGTGCGGGCCTGTTGAACAAGCTAGAACAGTACCGAAGACCTACCGGCTATATGAGAACCGGGAAACTGATGTAACTCAGGTAGCTGGGTGTTGAGGCATAGCTGGTCGTTCAGAGGGTAGGTTGAGAGCTCGAGGTGTAAATCGGCTGGCGGCACTGAGATGCGCGTGCAGAGACCACTTGCTCGGGACGATTGGACCGGTTCAACATTTGGCTAACGGGTGAAAGGTAGTCGCGTACGGCGTCCGTGATGGTTGTTGTAGGCAACATCGAGTACGGGCGTACGTGACGGGTTATTCGGGTAACCCTGCAGGTGTAAATCGATTATAATCGCCGTCCCTTGCGGTCAGTGAGTACCACTTGTTCACTGTACCGTGACGTAGAAAGAACAGGCTAGTCACATGTTAAAATGTTGCTGATTGAAAGATGGACATTGATTGTTAATGATATGCTGTAGCTTAGAGCTAACTAAAGTTCTTTTCAACTTTGGGCAAAGTACATGAGAGAAATGTGTTTCTTGTTTGATTGCGGCTCTCTCATGTGCCTTAGCGTAAGGTTCTCCACAACCTGCTGCTAAAACTTGAAAGTAAGGTTCTACTAATTAGGCGAGTCCTTGCAACTGATTTTTACCTCATGTAACCCATTACCCTCATGTAGAAGTTCCATGTTTAGGTGAGACGGGTCAGACTTGCTGAGCCTTCGTGCTCACTGCTTGTGTTTGAAGCTTTTGCAGGGCTCTATGAGGAAGGGACTCCCGAAGAGGAGACGGAACCACAGGAGGGGAACCCCGTCGAGTGGGAGTCGTGCACGCCGCAGAGTAGTGTGTGTGTGTGCTAGCAAGGACACGTTCAAGGGCTGAACGTGAACTTGATGCGTAGTCTACGCCCGTGAGTGTAGACTGGACATATTTTGTTGTAAACATGTTCATAAACTTGTTTATGTAATAAAATTTTCCGCTTCCGCTTTGTACCTTTGACGTGTGTTATACGGTGCTGTGCAACACAGCACCCCTCAGCGTGATCCTGGCTCGACAGGACCTTGGGGTCGTGTCAGCGTTGGTATCAGAGCACGCTTGAGGTTTAACACAGTACAAAGGTCTTCTTTTTCAAAAATCCAGTGAGGAACGAGTTAATAGCCTGTATAAGGATGTTATTAGCATATAGAAAGTGGCATATTAACCTATTTGTTATGTCAGAAAATCGTGTATCTCGGGACGTTTATGTCTTGGGGGGTACACGTAAGCGCTGTCCACCAGTGCGCACAAGCTGAAGGGTGGAGCCCCACGGGTGGCAGGTAACCCGACTCGCTTTGATATCCTCTACGACTCTTCATGTCGTTTGGGGTATTCGAGCAACGTCTGTCCCTGGCGTGCGTGGTGCAACATGGGAGACCCTGTCACGTGGTCTGAAACGTGAACACGTAACTCAAGGCGTGGTTGGATTGAGAACATCCGGGCGAGTGATGACGGCCGGGTGTACGAACTGTATGGATTCCGGGCTCGGTGTGCAGCCGAGTCTGATGATTGTTTGAGTTTCTGCAGGTAGCCTGACCACGAAACGGTAGACGCGTAGCATCCGTGTGCGAGTGACGTTTAGTGCCACTGAAATAACGAAGCCGGCTAAGTCCGGTATAGGTTTTTCCTTTGTGAGGACGTGGTACCGACATAATCTGGTGACGCATCGACGTCACACCCCATTAAATGAACAACTTCATCTAAAAACTTGAAGGTTTTGATCCAAAGTAGTAAAACTTGATGTAACTCCTTCCCTTGAACAGGATATTCAAAGTTAACAAGTTTTCAACTCATAGGTTGTTAAGGACAGAGCACTCTGTTTTCAGCTGAATCAAGGCTGAAGTTAATCAGAGGTTAGAGGTTGAGTTCTTTCGTGGTTGGGGTCGTATGATACACTTCTGGAAAGCGTTGGAAGATCTTTACAACTCTTCTGTTGAGGTACAGAGGTGTTTCATCCCTTAACCAATCGAAAAATGCAGTAGAGTTGAAACTGTCCAGAAAACAGGGCAGAGCAAATACTCTCTGTAGACTCTCTGTAAATTAAGCATAACTTCCTGCATAAAAATCCAAAAATAGAAAATGAGGTAGTTCTGGAAAGCTTATGAGATAGGTTACAACTTTGTAACAGAAAGTTTTGTCAGATTAGGAACAGAAGTAACTGGGATGCTTGGATCAAATCAGTACCTAAGGCAGGGAGGTACTGTCCAATTGTTTCCAGAAATTCTGTTAACTTTGACATATCATAACTTTTGAACCAGGACAGATCTTAGGCCAAGCAAACACTTTCTGGAAAGATATTGAAGTTAGCTTAACTTTTATGTTGAGCTCCAGAATTGGTTTTGCCTTCAACATAGCCTAAATCAGGTTGAAATGGAAACTGGTCAGGGCTGTCTTGGGAACAGCAGATCAGCAGTCAAATTTGTTTAAAATTTGAACTATGTTTCCAAATTTTATGGGTTCAATGACATGTTTTATGTTATAGCTCAGCGGCTTACTGTTTAAATAAATATTTGACATTTCTCAAATATATTTTTACAGATGACAGCAGATAAGCAATTGGAGAACGGGTGGGTGATGTCCCACTGTTCTGACCGTAGCGGCTACCCGGAAGCATTGTGGCAAATGCTCCAATCTTTCGGGTACAATCAGATGCCGCAGTACTTCGCCAAGGAAGAAGGCGAAGAGGGGAACAAGACGTGGACAATTCATGTCGAGGTTCCTGCAGGACCTACGCCACCCAGTTGGGTGCCATTCACCGTCACGGTGAGAGGAAGACAACCGGAAGGGATGTGGCAAGTGGCAGCCCGTGACACTATGTCACGTTTCTGCCAACTACACGTGCAGGCTATGGAGGGCACTCCATACGCACTCGTTCCTGTGGAGGGACGAGCTCAGCATGTGTGGGAAGAGAGGTACCTGGAGGCAACGGATCCGAGTTGCCCAAGGTACAACACCGCGGAGGCAAATCTCAGCCTCCAGATGAGGGCGGGAAACGCCGTGATGGACAGCCAAGCTGTTCATACAGAGCATCTCGCCACAAAGCTCAAGGAGAGCACAAGCCGTGGAGATCATTTCGAGAGTGCTCACAGCGCACTCCGCAATGTGCTCCTTCCGACGATCAAGCGACTGAATGAACAACACAATCAGTTGCGTCGTCTGAAGAAGGCAAAGAAGAAGAGCCGTGTTGACATCGCGGCGTTGCAAGAGCTGGTGCAGACCCTAACCCAGCAGAATGAGGACCTTGCTCCAGAGCGGGAAGACGCTATTGAGGAAGGACAAGGCTGGGAAGAGGACTACAACCAAGCTATGGACGAGGTGCATGCTTTGCAGGACCTCGTGCCCCCGGTGTTAGGCGTACTGGTGGTCTTGGGTCTTCCAGCAATGGGAGAACCCGGAATGGGAGAAGAGGTGGTAGATCCAGAACCACCAGCAGAGGTACCGGAGGAGGACGACCCACAGGAGATCGAGTTCTACTACGAGTAGGGGGTTACGGTTGCCAAGTAGGGCAGCCAGGGTAGCGTAACCCAACTTTTGTAATCAGTGACATGTCGTGTAGACAGTAGCGTATGTATAGGTAGTGACGACATGAGCACGACTTCTTGGAGATCCGAGAATAATGTATCTTGTATAAAGTTTATGCTTTATCGATATATGTGAACGTTGTGCAAATTAATCATGTGTCACTTCAATACCTACTGTTGCTTATGGAATGTTATGTAAGACATGTGCTAATCGCTGCTGTTTTGAATTTCAGAATGACGCGTACTCGTGCCAACCCTGACGTTGGGGGTACCAGTCAAGGGGGAGAGACCTCCCAACCACCTCCTGAGGACTCCTCGGGACAACAACAGCAACAACAGCAACAGCAGCAACAGCAACAGCAAACACCGCCACCGCCACTGCCAACGGTTACATTGGCCGACATCGTCGCGGCAATGGCGGGTTCACATCAGCAGCACACGGAGCTGCTGCAAACTTTAATTGCGAATACGTCTCACCCAGAGAGACGCCAAGACCGTGAGGAGCATCAACAGAGCTCCTACTCCGACTTCCTGGCAACTCATCCCCCGGTATTCTCAAGGGCGGATGAACCACTTGACGCGGACAACTGGCTCCGCACCATAGAGATGAAGTTCGGGCTGCTCCAAATCAGCGAACAGCGCAAGACTCAGTTCGCGGTCCAGCAGCTCCAAGGATCCGTGAGCGCGTGGTGGGCCAACTTCTGTGCTTCACAGCCCACCGACCGAGTGATGACCTGGACGGAGTTCCGGACAGCCTTCAGGGCCTATCATATACCGCCAGGTTTAATGAAGAGGAAGATGCAGGAGTTCTTACACCTGCAACAAGGGAGCCGGAACGCGCTGGAATACTCCAGGGCGTTTAACGATCTCGCACTATATGCGTCGTATCATGCTGATACCGACGAGAAGCAGCGGGACCATTTCTACCAGGGGCTTAACCCGCTCCTGAAGGACAAGTTGGCGATGTTCAATCGCGGCAGCCTCAATGACATCATTGATGCTGCGATTGTTCAGGAGGACTCCGGCAAGGAGTTGGCGGCGGCAGAGCGAAAGCAAAGAGCGCCGCAGAGCAGCGGAGAAGGAGGCGGTCCTTCTCAGAAGTGTCGGATGGTGAATCGCCCACCATCAGGTTCACGTTGGCAGTCACCACAGCGGTCGATGCCATTCCGCAGTCGGCCGTACTCTTCACCGGCATTCAGGCTGGCACTGCCAGCACCACCGCAACCACAACAGCAGCAACGGGCGATGCCGCGTGCGTTTGCACCTCAGCAATGCATGCCGGGCTTTCGTCCACCAAGCACTCCACCAGCAGAGGCCACATGTTACAACTGTGGTCGTCCAGGACACTTCGCGAGCAGTTGCCCGGAGAGGCAAGGCGGCGGAGTGGCACCATAGTTTCCGGGGAGGAATCAACCCCGGAACCCTACTAATGTGCGGCGGGCAAACCCTAGGCCCGGCACCGTCCACCAGCTTTCCATTGAGGACGTGCCGGAGTGCGAGCCAATCCTTGCGGGTATGTTCCAACTCCACCAGCATCCCTCTATAGTACTATTTGATTCAGGCGCCGCTCATAGCTTCATTAGCCAAGCTTTCATTGATAACTATAGCTTGCAAATACTACCCACCGATAGTCCTTATGTGATCTGTTCACCGGGTGGGAAAATTTCAGCAAGCATGATGGTCCCAAAAGCGCCATTGTGCTTAGAGGGTAGAGTTTACCCTACGTCTCTCATAATTTTAGAGGGACAAAAGGTCGATGTCATCTTAGGGATGTCGTGGTTAACCCGCCACGGCGCTGTTTTAGACACCATCCTCCGAGTCGTGCACTTGAACTCATGAGTGCATGAGTCTCACTCATTATTTCTGGACAGTCCAGAAATAAAACTTCCAAGTGTCTATCAAGCCACAACCATCAGATTGGAAGATATTCCAGTGGTCCGAGAGTTCCCTGATGTATTCCCGGACGATTTTCCGGGGATGCCGCCTGATAGAGAGGTGGAGTTCAAGATTGAACTTGCACCGGGAACCATGCCAATATCCCGAAGGCCGTACAAGATGGCGCCCAAGGAATTGGCTGAACTGAAGACTCAGCTCACAGACCTTCTGGAGAAGGGTTTTATTAGGCCGAGCTCCTCGCCATGGGGTTGTTCGGCATTATTTGTCAAGAAGAAGGATGAGACGTTGCGGCTTTGCATGGACTATCGTCCATTAAATGCTGTAACCATCAATAACAAGTACCCGTTGCCACGGATCGACATGTTGTTTGATCAGTTGGTCGAAGCAAAGATCTTTTCCAAGATGGACTTAAGATCCGGGTACCATCAGATTAAGATAAGGGCTGAGGACATTCCGAAGACGGCTTTCTCGACAAGGTACGGACTTTATGAGTACCTGGTCATGTCCTTCGGCCTCACCAATGCTCCAGCTCACTTCATGTACTTAATGAACTCGGTGTTCATGCCGGAGCTGGACAAGTTTGTCGTGGTCTTCATCGACGACATCCTGGTATATTCCAAGTCGGAGGAAGATCACAAGAAACATCTGCGTATAGTCTTGCAATGGCTGCGAGATCACAAGTTATACGCAAAATTCAGCAAATGCGAGTTTTGGATATCGCAAGTGCCTTTCCTCGGGCATATCATCTCAGCGGAGGGTATCGCTGTGGACCCGAGCAAGATCACGCAAGTGCTGAATTGGAAATCCCCGAGAACTGTTCATGAGGTACGGAGTTTCCTCGGACTCGCGGGATATTATCGGAGGTTCATTCCGAACTTCTCGAAGATTGCCAAGCCAATGACAGAGCTGCTGAAGAAGGCTACCAAATATGTTTGGAGTCCAGCATGTGAAGCAGCATTCAAGGCTTTAGTCAAGCACCTGACATCAGCACCGGTTTTGGCGCAGCCAGACACAACAAAACCATTCGATGTGTAGTGCGATGCATCCGGCATTGGGCTCGGATGTGTGCTGATGCAAGACCGAAGGGTGGTCACGTATGGATCACGGCATCTTAGAAACCATGAGCAAAATTATCCAACTCACGACTTGGAGCTCGCTGCCGTGGTACTTGCACTAAAAATGTGGAGGCACTACCTACTCGGTAACCTCGTACATTTATATACCGACCACAAAAGCCTCAAGTACATATTCACTCAGAAGGAGCTGAACATGAGGCAACGAAGATGGTTAGAACTGATAAAGGATTACGAGATAGAGATCCATTATCATCCGGGCAAGGCAAACGTAGTGGCAGATGCGCTGAGCCGCAAGTCACACGTCAACAATCTGACCATCACACCGTTGGAAGAGAGCGAACCACCACTACATGTGATTCCACACGGAGCTCTCTACAACCTAGCTTTGCCATCCGTGAAGAGATAGCGGCAGCCCAGAAGAATGACAAGGGCATGTCACATTTGCGGAGACATGTAGACAGTGGGGAGCTGAAGTGTTTCCGGAAGGACGGAGACGGCGTCCTATGGTTCAAGGACCGGATCATCGTACCTTGAAACCCGGAATTACGGAAGAAAATCTTTGATGAGGCCCACTTGTCAAAGTTTTCTATTCACCCCGGCAGCAACAAAATGTATCAAGAACTCAAAAGCAAGTTTTGGTGGACACGGATGAAGCGTGAGACTGCAAAATACATGTCCGAGTGTGATACATGTCGAAGGGTGAAGGCAAACCACATGCGGAAACCGGGACTGCTGCAACCACTGGGCATTCCAGCCTGGAAATGGGAGGATGTGAGCATGGACTTCATCGTCGGTTTACCCACAACTCTTCAAAAGCATGATTCTGTGTGGGTGATCGTCGATCGGCTCACCAAAGTTGCCCATTTCATCCCGGTCAACACCAACTACAATGCCAAGAAGTATGCTGAACTGTACATCTCACTGATCCTATGCTTGTACGGCATACCCCGTACTATCATATCGGATCGGGGCACTTTATTTGTGTCCCATTTTTGGGAGCAGCTACACGCTGCCTTGGGGACGAAGCTGATCCGTAGTTCAGCCTACCACCCGCAGACGGATGGACAAACCGAGCGGGTAAATCAGATTCTAGAAGACATGCTACGAGCTTGCGCTATCGACCACGGCAAGAATTGGGATGATCACTTGCCGTTAGCTGAGTTCTCGTACAATAATGGGTACCAAGCCGGCATCAAGATGGCACTTTACGAGGCGCTATACGGGCGGAAATGCCGCACACCGTTGAACTGGTGTGAGTCTGGCGAAAGGGTTACCTTCGGGATTGACCTCGTCAACAATGCAGAAGAAAAGGTTCGACTGATTCAAGTGAACCTAAAAGCCGCTCAATCCCAACAGAAACAGTATGCGGACCGGAGAAGGCGCCCATTACAATTCGAAGTTGCAGATCACGTATATCTACGGGTATCTCCAATGAAGGGCGTAAACAGATTTGGGGTGAGAGGAAAGTTGGCACCCCGATTCATCGGTCCATTCCAGATTACCGAAAGATGTGGACCAGTGGCATACCGACTGAAATTACCAGAAGCACTTTCCGGTATGCACAACGTCTTTCACGTTTCCCAGCTGAGGAAGTGTCTCAAGCTATCAACTACCGTTCAGCTGGGAGACATTGAAGAACTGCAACCGGATCTCACCTATCGGGAGGAACCGGTGCAGATTATTGATGAAAAGGCCCGAACCACACGCAACCGTACGTTGTGGTTCTACAAGGTTCTATGGAGTAATCACTCCATGGACGAAGCGACATGGGAGAGCGAAGAATTCCTTCGCACTAACTACCCCGAATTTTTCACGTCGCATATCCGGTAATTTTCCACCGTCCTCTCTCTCATTTTCACCTTATAATCTCGGGACGAGATTCTTTTAAGGGGGTGAGGAATGTAAGGGCCTCAGTTTTTGACACACATTTGCAGTGTTCATCACCACACACCTCATTTGAGGAAGGATGATGAACACAAATGAAGAGCAAGTAACAATTATAAACATGCTCATTAGAGAACAAACTCACACATTGCCAAAGTGGTATTTCACACATGTGATATAGATGGGCTGGACATATGAAAAATCCTACACTTTACTAAGGATGTCCATGCCAAGTTTCACCCAAATTCAAAACCCTTTGAGGTCATTTTGGGTGTAGTTAGGAAGAGGGCAGCTTGAAATCATATTCAAATTCAAACTGTTTTTATCCCATGAATTTAAAAGTGGGAGGCATATTCTTACTCAGCACATTTTTGTGAGCCCACACACCAATTTTCACTCCATTTGGAGTTGATCTTGACATGAGCTAAGTGGGACAAATTCAAACTTCATTTGAATTCAAAACTGCACTTGTGCTGAAATTCACTCAAACCAAACCCAACTTGAACTTTGATCAATTCAAATGGTTCATGGGTGAATAATTTGAATTACCAGGGGTACTATGGGGTTCACTGTTTACAACAGTGATTAGGAGTAAATTTCAGAGGTTAAACTGGAAGTGGGACCCACATGTCAGCCACTGCTCAGATCAAACCGACTGAGACTTTTCTCACTCGGGTCACCGAGCCGCAGCTGTGATCACCACCGAGGGCAGCCGCCGCGCCAGCAGCTGCTTGCCCACGCGCGGGCGTGAGGCGGTGCAGAGCCTTATTAAGGGGCCTGCCCCCCTCCTCGGCCGAGGCATCGCCGTTCTTCCCCTCAAGAACTCAGCGCCGGCCGAAATTTTCCGCAGCTCGGAATCGATCGGAGAACGCCGATCGCAGCTCCCTCTGTCCACTACAGAGCCCCAGCAAGGTACTAGAGACCTTCCTCCGTCCTCCCCGTTGCTAGAATTCAGTTGAAACCGATTGATATCGGCTGTGCCGAAAGATCAAATTCGGGACTTGGAACCACCGCACCCCGGGCTCTCGTGGACAGATCAACCAGGGCGTTGTCACGCCCGAGCCAAGGCACCCTTGGACGCGCTGGTGACCGGTGCTGCTCATCCCCAAGCCACAGCTCGAGTGGTTGCTCACCGGCGGCGAATTTCCACTTTTCCCCTTTCTGTGTGCAGAACGACCTTCGGGTACGATTCTGTTTAACTCGTGCTCTAGAAAGGATTAGAGGGCCTCAAGCCGCTCTCACACAAGCTAGACACGGTAACGCACAAGTTGCCTTCACAACTCTGGGCCAGAGAACCTCTGTACCCGGCGTAATTCGAGGTCTACCAATGGCGGAATGAACGGGTGGCATCGGGCGCACGGTGAGGACCTATTTCGGGCCTTCCCCGAGCTGCCTCGAGCTCATGTCGACCTTCTCTGAGGTCCACTGATGCTCCCCGACCGGTTTCCCAAGTAGTTGAGGTGCTAGGGAAGTCAGCCGACATGGCCGAAGTCGTTCCGAGGTGGCGGCTCGTCGCCGACCATGCTCCGGCCATTGTCATGAGCAGCTGACCCTAGAATCCTGTTCCCCGAGTAAAAGTAGGCAGGGGCGGCCAGAATCGAGAAGTTTGGAGCTGTACAGCAGCCGGGGGCGAGCTCTCCGGCGAGGTCCCTCAGCGGCAGAGCGCGGGCGTCGCGAGGTTGAAGAAGGGGGGTGGACCCCAGCTGTCAGTGGGAGATATTTTGAATCGGGATCCGGCTGCAGCCGGGATTGGGTGTGCTGGCGCGCAAAATCATTGTGGGCCGCGGTGTGCTGTCGCCTCGGCGTGCGACGCGTGTCCCCTGGGCCCACACGCGAGTTTAAACTTTTCCCCGATTTTCAGATTTCCTTCAAACTTCAAATCCTCATAACTTTGGCTAGAAAGCTCCAAACTGAGTGAACCAAATTTTTCTGGATTCAGCTCTCCGAGTACTTTCCAGCAAATCAAGTTTCACTTCATGAAAACCCTTAATTCTCCAGAATTAATTCCTCAAAATTTAAACTGTTAGGAATTTTAACCGGAGAATCCTTTGGGGGAAAATCCTGAAATTTTGCTGGGATGTTCACCAAAATATCCCTGAACTACCATAAAAATTTCAGATCCATTTCAGCTCATCTGATCCACCTAATGGTGTGATTAGTGAAACTGTTCCAGAGAAAATAGAAAATGTTCAGAAACATTTTCAGAATTTTCTCTGAAATTGTTTAGCTCATAACTTTAGCTAGGAACCTTCAAATTAAGTGAGACCGACTCCATTAGAACCCTCTGAAAATCTAGTTTTCAGAAAGTCATAGTTTGTTTCATGAAAACTCCTAGAACACCCTAAGAGTTCCAATTAAGGTCAAGGACATAATTAGTTGTGGAGGGCTCAAATGAGCTTTGCTGCAACTAAAACTTGACCAAGTCTCTGTTTAGGTTGTAACCAAGCCACAGTAAAAGTTTCACAGTCATTAGGTCTGTCTAGCAAGGGTTATAGACTTCACAACTTCAAAGTTAATACAAATGCATTTAAATTGATACATATATTGCTCTTCCATGTAGTCGCTAAGGTCGAGGAGGAACCCGAAGTCCTAGACTTTGTTACTCCGGAGGAACAGCTAGCCTATGACCAAGAGCAGCAAGGCAAGCTCCAGTTTGCATTAACCTTTTTACAAATATTTATTGTTTTGAGCACATCTTTGAATATTGTTGTGATTCTTTGCATTAGAGTCTTGATTGGAAACCCAACTGCATAGCCAAGAAAACCATGGGTTGGGTTTAGGATTGAAAACCTCGTTAGCCACTGCATTGCTAAGATAGAGTAGGATTCGGTACAAGTTGAGTAGTTGGAACTACTCGCGAGCATAGGCTAGAGGCACTCGACTCGGGTAGTGATAGCACATGAAACACATGGCAAGAAGATGAGACCAAGCGGAGGTTAAGGGCAGCAGGACTTTGGGGCCTGTGTGCTGTAGCTCCACTTGTGTCGATTGAGGACCGAGCCGTGTGCGGGCCTGTTGAACAAGCTAGAACAGTACCGAAGACCTACCGGCTATATGAGAACCGGGAAACTGATGTAACTCGGGTAGCTGGGTGTTGAGGCATAGCTGGTCGTTCAGAGGGTAGGTTGAGAGCTCGAGGTGTAAATCGGCTGGCGGCACTGAGATGCGCGTGCAGAGACCTCTTGCTTGGGACGATTGGACCGGTTCAACATTTGGCTAACGGGTGAAAGGTAGTCGCGTACGGCGTCCGTGATGGTTGCTGTAGGCAACATCGAGTACAGGCGTACGTGACGGGTTATTCGGGTAACCCTGCAGGTGTAAATCGATTATAATCGCCGTCCCTCGCGGTCAGTGAGTACCACTTGTTCACTGTACCGTGACGTAGAAAGAACAGGCTAGTCACATGTTAAAATGTTGCTGATTGAAAGATGGACATTGATTGTTAATGATATGCTGTAGCTTAGAGCTAACTAAAGTTCTTTTCAACTTTGGGCAAAGTACATGAGAGAAATGTGTTTCTTGTTTGATTGTGGCTCTCTCATGTGCCTTAGCGTAAGGTTCTCCACAACCTGCTGCTAAAACTTGAAAGTAAGGTTCTACTAATTAGGCGAGTCCTTGCAACTGATTTTTACCTCATGTAACCCATTACCCTCATGTAGAAGTTCCATGTTTAGGTGATACGGGTCAGAATTGCTGAGCCTTCGTGCTCACTGCTTGTGTTTGAAGCTTTTGCAGGGTTCTATGAGGAAGGGACTCCCGAAGAGGAGACGGAACCCCAGGAGGGGAACCCCGTCGAGTGGGAGTCGTGCACGCCGCAGAGTTAGTGTGTGTGTGTGCTAGCAAGGACACGTTCAAGGGCTGAACGTGAACTTGATGCGTAGTCTACGCCCGTGAGTGTAGACTGGACATATTTTGCTGTAAACATGTTCATAAACTTGTTTATGTAATAAAATTTTCCGCTTCCGCTTTGTACCTTTGACGTGTGTTATACGGTGCTGTGCAACGCAGCACCCCTCAGCGTGATCCTGGCTCGACAGGACCTTGGGGTCGTGTCCGACCCGTGGCCTATCGCTTGGATTTACTGGCGTCACTCGCAGAGATTCACAACGTTTTCCATATCTCTCAGCTGAGGCAGTGCCTCAAACCCTCGGCTGAAATCCGCACTGAAGACATAGAAGTTCTTCAACCGGACCTCACATACACGGAGTATCCACTCCGGATTATCGATGAAAAGACTCGCGGCACAAGAAACTGGACCTTATGGTTCTACAAGGTCTTATGGAGTGACCATACCGCTGATGAGGCGACATGGGAAAGCGAGGACTATCTACGAACATATTATCCGAACATGCTATCATCGTATACCGGGTAATGTTTCCCCCACTTTGCATTTCTTTTGGAATCTTGGGACGAGATTCTTTTTAAGGGGGGGGATGTAAAATCCCCAAAAATTGGTAGCAAGAATTTTCAGCTCATGTACACTTAGGAAAAATGAGGGGAATTAAAATTTTGAATTATAATGGTGTAGGTTCAAAGTGAGGATTTAGACTTCCTAAAAACATTCAAACATGGAAATCTAAATGCATAACTTGGATCTCCATATTTCAAATATTCCACCTTCCAAATTTCAGCTCATTTGGAGGAATTTTAATATTTGTTTGGGAATTTAAAAGAGGAAGCCCTCTAATCTGAATTTCTAATTCAGTTTCAAATCCCAATTTCCTCAATTTGCAAATTTGGTTCCACAAATGTGATCTCCACATTTGATTTAGCAGCCATGCCAAAAATCAGAAACTTTGGACTTGGTTTGTTATGTTTTTGGAGCAAGGCAAAGAGGAGAATTCAAATTCTATTTCAAATTCAAATGACCAAACTCAATTCAAACTTCACACAATAATTCAAATCAGTTTGGATTCAACTTTTCAAACCATGACTTGGTGTGAAAGTATGGCCTTAATTGTTGAGCAGCTGGGGGAGAAATATCAGTGGAAATTGAATAAAAATTACAGGTGGTGGGACCCCTTTGTCAGCCACACAGATGAGCTACCGCCTCTGTTTTGCTTCAGCCAGTCGCCGAGGCGACACCAGCTCCCGGCGCGACCCTCTTCCGAGGACGGCACCGCGCCAGCTCCTGCTTCTTGGCCGCGTGATCATCTCTGGGCCCTCCCCAGCTGCAGCACCGAAATGCTCTTTTGCTCCCTCGCACGCTCACCGCTGCTCGCTATCTCCCGCGAGAAACTGCCTTAGCGCCGTTTCTGTTGCTCCCTTGCACACCCTCGCCCGAGCTCGGATGATCAAGCTCCAAGCAGCAAAAAGAAGCGCAAGTGTGTGCTCCAGCCTCCACCGTTCTTCCACCTGAGTTTCCTAGCTCGTGCTACGCGCAAACCAACAATTGGCGCCGGCGTTCGGAGGTGCCCAGCGGAACCCCGTTCAGATCACCGTGGACAGCACGCTACGGCCGGTGTCACTGCCCCTTCCCTACACAAGAAAGGTGTGTTGTTGTTCGTAGTTCGTGTTGCCGAAAGCCTCATGTCAATTGATCAATCTGTTAGTGAGAATTTTGGGTTTTACCAAACCCTAGTTCATAGTGATACCTCTCGGGCTACGATCAAATTCGTCGCGCAGCAGTAGCTAGAGCCCATTCTGGTCTAGGAGAAGCTTTGCTAGATCCCTACGGTCCTTCTCACTCAAACAGCGCTAGAAACCATCAAATACTGAAGGAGTTCTTCAAGTTTTTTGTCGCCGCCGGCGTTTTGCGGGCTCGGGTCGCCGGTGAGGTCCCCTCTCCGGTGGTTTTCATGGAGAGTGGGCTATGGGTCGATGTTGTCCATGTGACACTGGTGCTTTTAGAGCAAACCCTTGCCCGAAAGACCCACTGTCGAGTGAGAACGAGGTCGCCAAAGTGAGGTTCAACAGGGTCGCCGGTGCGAGCACCGTTCCGGCCGTTGTCATCGGCTCCCGACCCCACCATCATGTTCAGCATGGTGTAGAACTCACAGGCGGCGAGTTTGAGGAAGTTCGGACCACGGGAACCCCGTCCCGGCGAGTCTCGCCGGCGTGCTCCGCCACGGGAGGCGCGGGCAGCGCGAGGAAGACGAAGGAGGGCTGGGTCCCACCGGTCAGCCTCTGTATGCGCGTGGGGATCGGTCTGTGGCACCAGATCCGGTGCGGCTGCGCGGGAAATAACCTCATGGCCCCGGTGTTGCCGTCATCTGAGTGGATAGCGCCACGGGTGGGGTCCACAGCCAGGATTTAAACATTTCCAGATTTCCCTAATTCAGTTCAAACTTTGGAGAACCATAACTTTGTGTAGAAAACTCCAAAAAGGGTTAGACCAATTTTGTTGGAATCCTCATGAGGAGTACTTCACAGGGAAACAAATTGCTTGCTACGAAAATGCCCAGGAATTTCTGTAGAATTGTTTTTAGTAAATCCTTTAGAGATTTATTACAGGAGCAATTCTTTATGAAACACTCCCAAATTTGGACAGCAATCCTTTAAGTAGTAACTGATCTCCAGTAAAAATCTGGGCTTCATTGGAGTTCATTTGCTAGGCTAAATTGCCTTCCAAAGTTCAGCCTTTATTTGGAAATTCAAAATTAAACAGAAACTTTTCAGAACTCCTATCCAACTTCAAAAATTCATATCTCGCTGTTGGTAGCTCCAAAAATGGTGAAACAAATTTTGTTAGAACCATGGAGACTTACCCTAATCAGATATTCCACTTTTAACTATGCCAAAACTCCTGATTTGGGCTCAAAATTCAGAGAAGCCTTGTACTTGTAGGAATTTTAGAGACTACTTTGTGCAATGACCTTTCTCCAAATTTTTCTCAGATCATCCATAGAAGGTCTGGTATTCACTGTAAAAATCCCAAAGCCAATTAAGGAACATAAATAGCAGTATCTATGAATAGAAGTTCAATTCTTATAAGTCCTTAATACTTATACATATATTTTGTTACATTTCATAATAGTGACCGAAGTTGAGGACGCACCGGAGCCCTTGGACGTCCTCCCACCTGAAGCTGACTTCCCCTGTACTCGCAACCAGGCAAGCCCCGGTTTGCATTTAAGTAATTTTGCAAATTCTTTATTTGTATCACTTATGTCTAGGGTGAATGCTTGCATTAGAGTTAGGGTGATTGAAACCCCACTTGCATAACCTTTTAAATCCAATGGAGGGTTGCATAGTTTACGGACTCCTTGAGTAGAGAATGCCGTGCTAATATGCTTAGGACCTCGGTAGAAGTCGAGTAGTTGGAAACTACTCGTGAGGTAAGGCTTTATCACACGGTTTGGTCAGAATAGAAAATGGCTTAAGAGTGGTGAAAATGAGACCCAGCAGGGGGGATAGGAAGCAGTGAGTGGAGGTCTCACGTGCGTAGCCCTGTTAGTGTCGATTGAGGACCGAGTCATGTGCGGGCCTGCTGAACAAGTATCGAACAGTACCGGATGGCATACTGACATAAGCAGGAAACCGATGTAATTGGTTAACCTGGGTGTCGAGGCTTACCCAACCGTAAATAGGAGTGGGTTGAGGGTAGCAAGGTGTAAATCTGCCGGCGGTCACAGTCACGCTCCACGCGGGGACCTCCTTCCCATTACAGATGGACCGGTTCGGCATTTGGGTTGCCTTTGAAAGGTTGTTGCATACAACAGAGTAGGAAGGGGTGTGGAATCACGCTTCTGAAAGTGGGTGTATGCAACGTGTTGTCCGGGTGTCTCCTGATTGCAATCACCGTCCCTCGCTGTTATTTGAGTACCGCTTGTTCACTGTTCTGTGACGTAGTAAGAAGAACAATAAACCAGATGAATCATAATTTGCTGTGATGGATTATTAATGTTTTGAAACCATGTTTGCTGTAGATGTAGAGCAAATTAAGTTTACCTTCCCCTTTGGGCATCACCACATTGGAGGAAAGCGTTCCTTGTTTGATTGTGGACTTCCGATGAGAGGGCTGCCTAAAGCTCATTCAACTGTTGCTATAAAACTGAAATTAAGGATCAACATGTAGGCATGTCTTTATTGCAAAGTCCTTGTCCTATATTATACCTCCTGGCATGTAGAGTTCCATGACTAGGGTGTCGGTTGAGTCTTGCTGAGCCATCATGCTCACGGTTGCAATATCTGAGCTGTATGCAGGTGAGAGCTATGAGGAGGGGTCCGAAGACGAGGCAATGCCCCCGTCGGGGTACACGGCCGAGCTGGAGCCCTGCACGCCGCCGTGATCTCCGGTTACATGTTGCTAGTGTGTAGCATCCCCGGGCTGGACAGCTGCACTTTTGCTTAGTTAGGATTAGAGAGGAGTTATGTACATTACTTCCGCTGTATCATTAAGTTTTGTAAAAAGACTTCCGCTGTTTTATATCAAATAAAATTTTGTATGTTGTTCTTTAATCTTTTCGTGTGTGCTGTGGGGTGCCGCATCGCATGGCACCACCCTCTGCGATCCTGGAGTGGGTGAACCACGGGGTGGTCCCCACACTGGGCTCTATGGGATCTATTACAGAATGAAAAAGAACTGTCCTACTACTGCTCTAGGGATAGAACTTACGGAGATGTTCTATGTTCCAATGGTTTGGGAGCGGGTTCCCGTCCTTGGTGGAAAGGCGCACGCACCCGGGGCGGCAAACCTTCATGACTCGGAAGGGACCTTCCCAGCTGGGGGAAAGTTTGTTGGTCCCTTCGCGAGAACGTATGCGCCGCAGCACCAGGTCGCCTTCTTGGAGCTCCCGGACATGCACGGACCTCTGGTGGTAGCGCCGGAGCGCCTTCTTGTACCGTGCATTGCGGAGCGTTGCTTGCAGTTGAGCCTCGTCGACGAGGTCGATGTCCTCACGCCGGAGCTGGTCCTGCGCGACTTCATCGTAAGCCCGGACATGGGGGGACCCCATGGTGACTTCTGGGGGAAGCATGACTTCGGCCCCGTAGACCATGAAGAATGGTGTCTCCCTGGTGGCCCAGCTCTGGGATGTCCGTCTAGGCCACAGTGTGCTCGGAAGCTCGTCCACCTACTTGGCACCATGTTTCTTCAGGCTGGCATAGGTGCGAGTCTTGAGGCCCTGAAGGATCTCGGTGTTGGCCCTCTCGACCTGCCCGTTGCTCTTTGGATGAGCAACGGAGGCATAGCACACCTGGATGCCAAGGTCTTCGCGGTAGTCTTGGAACGCTGCACTGGTGAACTGGGTCCCGTTGTCGGTGATGATTCTGTTCGGGACCCCGAACCTGCAGACGATCGACTTGATGAACTTGACTGAGGATTGCTTGTTGATGGTGATGACGGGTGTAGCTTCCGGCCACTTTGTGAACTTGTCGATGGCGACGTAGAGGTACCGGAATCCCCCTACGGCTTTGGGGAATGGCCCGAGGATGTACAGCCCCCATACCGCGAACGGCCAAGGGGCGGGATCATCTGCAGAGTTTGAGCCGGTGTGTGGATCTGCTTGGCATGAAACTGGCACGCCTTGCATCTCTTGACCAGCTTGACGGCATCCTGGAGTGCTGTCGGCCAGTAGAAGCCATGCCGGAAGGCTTTACCGATGAGCATGTGTGAGGAGGCGTGATTCCCGCACTCGCCTCCATGGATCTCAGCGAACAGGTCACAGCCTTCTTCCTGGGTTATGCACCGCAATAGGACGTGGTTGGCGCCACGCCGATAGAGATCCCCTTCTACCAGCGGGTATCTCTTAGCCATGCGCATGATCCCTTCAGCGGATGCATGTTCATCAGGAAAGATATTGTCTTTCAAGTAGTCCCGGATCTCCGTGATCCATGCATCGGGTCTGCCTTGAGCTTCTGGATCTTGAGCGCTGGGTAGCACGGAGTCCCGAGTGACGCTTACGATCCTTGGCGGGTGCCATGGTTGCAGGGCCGCCGGGACCGCCAGCTTCGAGGTGCTGGTCGCGCCTCCTTCGCCCGGCTCGGCAGGCTGGGCTGTGGGCCGCGGCAACGTCCTCTCGAAGGCTTCTTCAGACATAGGGGCTCTGGTGGAGGCCTTTGTTGAGAGGTCGTCGGCTACGGCGTTGTTGGCGCGCGGTACATGGCGCTGGTCCAAGGCAACAAAGTCCTTCTCCAGCATCTGGACGTGGAGAAGGTAAGCAGCCAGTTGCGGGTCGTTGCAGGAGCACTCTCCCTTGACTTGCTTGATGATGAGCTGGGAGTCGCCCTTGACCAGCAACTGGCGGACGCCAAGGGACAGTGCCGTCTTCAGGCCAAAGATGAGAGCTTCATATTCGGCCATGTTGTTAGTTGCCTTGAAATTGAGACGCACCGTGTACCGGAGCTGCTCCCCCGATGGCATGAGAAGCAGTACGCCGGCACCGGCCCCCTGCTTTCGCGAGGAACCGTCGAAGAAGAGCGTCCAGTGGGGCTCGGTAAAGACCGAAGCTCGGGGCTTCGATTCACCGTCTTCTGGGTCCCCTGGGTTGGTTGTCGATGGTGTCCATTCGCCACGAAGTTAGCCAGTGCTTGGCTCTTGACTGCGTGACGAGGGAGGAAGTCTAGCTCGAACTCCGCTAGCTCCGCTGCCCACTTGGTGACGTTGCCAGTCGCGTTGGGGCTGTGAAGGATGGACCTCAGCGGGTAGGAGGTGACCACCGAGATCCGATGGGCTTGGAAGTAGTGCTGGAGCTTCCTGGACGCCACGAGCACTGCATACAACAGTTTATGGACCTCTAGGTACCTTGTCTTGGCGTCGTGGAGGACTTCGCTGATGTAGTTGATGGGCCTCTGGACGGTCCGGGTCCTCTCTGGGGGACCCGATGTGTCTTCCTCCATTGGCTCAGGCCGACAGGAGGAAGACAAGCCCTGGGCATCCTCCGGGGGCTGGGACCCAGAGACTTCTTGGCTGTCTTGGGCCTCCGGGAGGTCCTCTTGGACCTCTGGGAGGTCGTCTTGATCCTTTGGGAGGTCATCTTGAACCTTTGGGAGATCCCCTTGGACCTCCGAGAGGTTGTCTTGGTCCTCCAGGAGGCCGTCTTGGACCACCAGGATGTCCCCTTGGACCTCCGGGTGGTTGTCTTGGAGCGTTGGGAGGTCGTCTTGAACCTCCGGGAGGTCTCCTTGGATCTCCGGGAGGTCGTCTTGGACCTCCGGGACCTCCTGGCTGTCGGGGCCCCCATGGGGCCCGAGCAGCCTTGGTGCTTGACTTCAGCTACTGGAGCTGGTTGCAGTGGTGAGGGGTCCGGCCGCTCTGCGACGAGGACCATGCTCACCACCTCTGTTGTCGCCGCAATGTAGAGCAGCAGGTGCTCTCCGGGCTCTGGGGCTACCATGATGGGTAGCGTCGTTAGGAGCTGCTTCAACTCCTGGAATTCTTCTTCTGCTTCGTCGGTCCAAGCGAATGGACCGGATTTGCTCATGTCAAAGTGTGTGGTCGACACTTCCCCCGGATCTGCACTGGGCAGCCCGCAGAGGTTCTTTTTCGGAGGGGCTAGTCACTTGCGGAGAGCTTGAGCGTATGGACGAGTTAGGAGGAGCTTGACACGGTGGTTTTACGTGGTTCGGGCTGCCGGAGCGTAAAACCCTACGTCCACGGTGAGCTGAGGTGCTCGCTGTATTGCATGTTTCTCAGAACCGGAGTCCCGAGCTTGGGGATGACTAATGTCTAGCGTATGAGTTGCTGGAGTGCGAACCCAGGGTGCGAATGGCTAGAGTGCGAACCCTTGCTAACGTCGCCTACCCGAGCCTTTTATAGTCCAAGACTCGGGTGGCTTACAAGGGGGGCCCAGGACCCGACAGGTGGTCCCGGGGAGATTGTCTGTCATCTACCGTATCTTCAGTTATGCCGGTAGCTGTCTCTGGCGAAGGCTTTTGAGTCTTCGTCTTGCAGCCCTGCCCATGCCGCATGCTAGTCGTAGTGGTTGATGACGGCGGGGGCGGCATGGGATGTCTTGTCGCTGCGTTTATTGTCTGGCAGGCTCTGACACCGCGTGCCAGTCTGTGATGTGACTGGGCCCAACGGCACCTGACAGAGGCGTGCTCCACGTCTCCACGTCTTGGGAAGGCGTGGGCCTTGAATACCTTGTACGGGCAAGGTATGGGGCGTCTTTACGCCCGCTGCGTACCGCCCGGGGGCAGGCAGCGCTGTTCTGCTGGCCACGTGGCGGGCCCGGAGCCCTCCTCAGAGGGGAGGGGGGTCCGGCCCCGCAGGACACATGGAGCCTTCGGACCTCTCCCCGCGGAGGGGGAGGTCCGGCTTCTGTCAGCCACGTGGCAGGCCCGGAGCTCTCCTCTGAGAAGAGGGAGGTCCGGCCCCGCTGGACACGTGGCGCCTTCGGACCTCTCTCCCGCAGAGGGGGAGGTTCGGCTTCTGCAGGCCACGTGGCGAGCCCGGAGCTCTCCTCTGAGGAGAGGGAGGTCCGGCCCCGCCGGACGCGTGGTGCCTTCGGAGCTCTCCCTGTGGAGAAGGGCGAGATCCTTAGGCATTTTCCCCTGTGCGCGTGGGTAACCCATATCGCGGGTACCGACAGTGGCCCCCGGGCCCATCTCGGGGGAGATAGAGAGCCCGAGGTGGGACCTCCATCTCTTCTGCTCCCGCACTTTCTCTATGTCCCGCATTGACCGCTGCCGGAGCACGAACAGTCGCGGGATCGTGGCAGCGTGCGCCCACTTGATGGTTGCTTTTACTGCGGTGGTTCCCTAGCTGCCACTTCTGCATGTTCCGGTGCTTTCTTCAGGAACCGCCGGAGTGCCTTGCCGGCTCATCTTCTTGGGTGGCTGACTCCTTGACCCACCGCTTCAGCTGGGCGGCTTGGGTCCACTTGCCATCGGCACTCTGTCTTGGGGCCGAAGCGGTTGCCGATGCGGCGTATTCGAAGAGTTTTGAATCGCTTGGAATCGCACCTGGGAAGTTTTAAGAGGGAATCTCACCCGCATTGCGGCTTCTCTTCGCACTTTCCAGCGCTTTTCCTTGGACTCTTGTGCCTTTGCCCCCTTGTCTTTGAGTCCTCCCTCACCATGGCTGCCAACCCGCCCTCCGAGAAGAAACGCGATCGATCTCCTCCGGTGGCAGCATATGCGCCAAGTCTGGGACCCAGGGTGCCACACCTCTCGCTTCTGGAGATGACACCTCTTTTGGCGGCGACTCAAAGCGGTCCCGGGCTGATGCGTCCGGGGGAGCTTCTGGAGCGTCCCCTACTCCGCCAGTCCAGGCGACTGCGGAGCGACCGTCAGTGGCGACGGCAGGCTCTGGGAGTCCTACCCCGGCTCGGAAGTCGGGGTTCAGAGCTCGCTGGAGTGTTCGTGCCTCCCGGCCGTCCCCGACTGGCGGGGAGTCTGCGCCGTTGCGCTCGGAAACCGGGACGGCTGCCGCGGCCCCCAAGCCAGCGCGAGTTTCTCCTGTTCCGGCGTGCCCGGATTCCGCGGCAGCATCGTCTTTTCCTGCCGAGACGGCTGCCGCGGCCCCCAAGCCAGCGCTGGTTGACCCTGCACCAGGCGGCCCGGCTTCTATTTCAGCGTCGACTTCCCCTGCTCGTCCCTCTCCACAGGTCAAAAAGCCAGAAGCCAGAGAGAGTCCGGCGGGTCCGGCTGCCGGAGACCCGGCGCCAGCTTCTCCTCACCGGCGTCTCATCTCAGTCGCTGGTGCATCGACTTCTCTTGAAGATGAGGTGATGGAGGAGGTCGGGGGTGCTGCTCCGGCCTCTGCTGCCCCACTGGCCCTGGCGGATGCCTTCGCGCTCACCGAAGCAAGCGTCCGACAGGTCTTGGCCGCACTTGGTCGCGAGCGGGAGGAGCATACGGTTGAAAGGGATCGCCTCCTCACCTGGGGGAACCTTTTGCGAGAGCAGATCGCGAAGGTCAAGAGCGAGCTCGACTCCAGGCAGGAGTTGCTTGACTTCAGGGAAGTGCTCCTCGAGCGGCTGAAGCTGTCTGTCGACCGCCTGGACGCCGAAACGCGGCGGGTCAACAGGGAGGCCCTTGAGGCACACGCCCGGGCCGAGGAGAGCCTCTCTGCCGCGGAGGAAATACGGCAGCTGTTGGAGCGCCGTAAACTTGCCGTTGAGGACCGGGAGAGTTCCACAGCAGCCGAGGCAGAGAGGGTCGCTGCGCAGCTGGCGGCGGGCAAGGATGACCTGCGAGCTCGGACCAGGGAGCTAGAGGCTCAGAAGGCAGACCTCGCCATGAGGGAGGAACAGGTCTCCCGCGAACGCCAGGCGATCCTGGATTGAGAGCTGGCTGCCGACTTCAGGGCTTCTGAATTGGAGCGGCTCACCAAGACTCTCCGCCTTTGGGAAAGCTCCCTGGCGGCCAAGGAGAAGGAGTTCTCCGAGAGAAACCAAGACGCCCTGCAGGCAGCCCGCCGCGAGGTAGAGGGGCTCTCAGCCTTGCGGTCCTCCGAGGCGCATGCGGTCTCGAGCTTCATCAATCAGGCGGGGTCCGCCCTGATCCCCCTTGGCTTCAGTCCGGTGAGGGCAGAGGCTCCTGTATTGAAGGTGGCGGAGGTGATCCCCGCGCTGGAGTCGATCGGCGCCAAGCTGGACAGGCTAGACTCGGTGGTCGCCAGCGAGCTTGAGGCCGAGGGACGCGGCCTGGCCTTAGAGGTCGCCACACATGTGCTGGCATGCTTCAGGAGCCGGGACCCTTCTTTCTCCCTGGAGCCAGCGAGAGAGGGCCCATCCGCGGAGCGGGAGGAGACTGCCAGGGCAGAAGTCGGGGACGTGGCCGCCCTTGTAGCCGCTAGGTTCCAGCGTGAACCGGGAAGACCCTAGGACTTGCTTCTCCCTTTTCATCGAGTCTGTAGTCCAGCTCATGGAGCCTCGAATAAATAGACTCTCTTGAATGTTTGTGCCTGTGATGCCTTTTCTCTCCTTCTTGGCCTTGCCTGACTGAGTCCTTAGCTCCGCAAGGTACTCAGAGGCCTTCACCAATCTCGGAGCTCTGCACAGACACCTTCCCCGGGACCTAACTGTATTAGGGGCCCCCGGGGGTCTCTGGATCTCGCCCCATGGGGAGGTCCAGATCTGTCGGCCACGTGGCAGGTCCGGAGCCCCTCCTGAGGAGGCGGGAGCTCTTGCCCCGCTGGACACGTGGGGCTTTCGGAGCCCCCCCCCAGAGGGGAGAGGTCCGGTTTCCGCCTGCCACGTGGCGAGTCCGGAGCCCCCCTCTGGGGAGGCGGGAGCTCCGGGCCCGCTGGACACGTGGGGCCTTCGGGCCTCGCCCCTGCTGAAGGGGCGGGACCCGGTCCTTCCAGTCCTATGTCGGAGTAATTGGTAGCTCCTTTCCCCCCGCTTCATGCGGTCCCCATTGCTGTAACCTGGAGGTCCTGCACACAGGCAGAGGAAACGTAATTCTCCTCGGGGGGTCCTCCCCTCCCGTCTCCTAGTCTTATTCGGCTTACGATCCCAATCTGTTATACGGGGCTTGGACAATTCTGTGCGCGAGGTGCCGGAGCTCTGGCTCCCTCCGAGGTCCGGGTACGACCGTCCGATCCCTAGTACCGGGCCGTGCGCCGGGGAAGCAGAGTGCATAGGCTTTGGGTTCATGACCAGGCAAAGCGGTTGTACTCCCCTGTACCTCCGGAGGGCAGGATGCGCACGCTTTGGGCATGGAGCCGGCTAAGCGGGATACGCACCCTAGACCCCCCATGCTCAACGCAGGCCTTTCCTGGGGGTGACCAACTGGCACCGCAACACCTGACTGGGAGAGGCCCGAGAGACTCTCTTGGCCATCGGCAGGTGCCTCAAGCGCAGCCGCCCTCGGTAGGATAGCAAATGCTGACTATGGATGAGCGCGGGAGAGAGGAAGCTAGATGTACGATGAACATACATAGAGAGTGCAATCATAAAAATTAATGCATAATTTGAATGAGTGCATGAGAGAGAGCGAAGTAGAAGAAGTTTCTGTGTCAATGCCCATAGGTGGAAGTCGGGCTGTACATGGGGGCAATGACCCGCCTCGTCTACAAGGGAAGCAAGACTCTACGCGCTTAGGGTCGGAACCAGGCTAAGCTAGACGTAGTCCTGGACCATCCCTTGAGACTTAGCTGCCCCAAGCGCTGTTCCTAGACTCTATGGGATTTATTACAGAAGGTATGACCCTGTTCTACTAACGCTCGGGGGGTAGGACTTACAGTGTAGTTCCATGCCAAGGGTTTTGGGAACGGATCCCACACTCGGTTGAAAGGCATGTGTACCTGGGACGGCAGCTTTCGTGACTCGGAAGGGACCTTCCCGGCTGGGGGAGAGTTTATAGGTCCTTCTCGGGAAAGTGCGTGCCGCGGCACCAGGTTGCCTTTCTGCAGGTCCCTGACGCGTTTGGTTCTTTGGCAGTAGTACTAGAGCACCAGCCAAGACCGTGCGTTGTGGGGTGTTACCTGCAGCCGAGTCTCGTCGACGAGGTTGTCATCTTCACGCTGGAACAGGTCCTGCGCGGCTTCTCCTGGCCGCCCCCGGGGAGTTCTCCCCTTCTGGATAAGGCCCTCAAGGGGTAGGTGGACCCGGGCTCTTCTTGGGAGACCCAAGGCGTCTTCCCCTTCTGGCAAGGCCTTCAAGGGGTTGACAGACCTCGGGCGGCCCCCAGGAGGTACGACCAAGGCACGGTGGCGTGCTCTCGGGTGGAGCTGGCCCGATCTTGCACCGTTGCGATTGGTGCTTGGGCTGCTGCGACTACTTGGAGCTTCTCCAAGGTTGACGCAGCAGCAGTGCAGCCTCCACTGACCTTTCGGGGTATCCACAGTCGGCTACCGCCCCGGCCCGCCACCATCGGAGCTGGAGTCCTCACCGCTATGCACTGTATTCATGACACGCTGAGGCTCCTGAAACCCCACCTGGTGGCCGGCGCTGACTGAAGCGTCGACTTTCTGCTTGCCCTCCCTCTGAGGGAGGGGTGGTGCCTCAGCTCTCTGCTGCCTCCCTTTGCGGAAGCGCTCTGTGAGCCTCTGGATATCCCAGCACTCGGCAGCAGTATGGTTGCCGGCGCCATGCACGGGGCATAGCCCGCCGTGGTCACTATCTGGGGCTGGCGACTGCCGCTGCCTTTTGTCGGGGCGTGGCCCCCGAGCTCCACTAGCCGTCGCTGCTGCGGTGACGGGAGCCGCGGACGATGACTTCATCTTGCCACTCCCCCGGTTCTTGGCCTTCTTGCCACCTCCATAGGAAGCAGCGCCGGACCCGGGCTGTCCTCCTGACTCAGAGGTCAGCAGAGAGTGCCAGTTCCGCCCTTCAGCTGCTCTGGCGCACTTGTCCGCCAGGCTGAAGAGCTCAGAGACGTCGCGGACCTCTCTGGTCGAGAGGTTCTCAAGCATTTTCTCGTCCCGGACACCCTGCCGGAACGCCACCACCACTGAAGCACTTTGAATATGCGGGATGGTGTTGCGTACCTGGGAGAACCGCTGGATGAAGGAGCACAGTGACTCCCCAGGTTGTTGTTTGATGGCGTGGAGGTCAAGCTCCGTGCCGGGACGGGTGTAGGAGCTGCCGAAGTTGGCGATGAACTGCCGGCAGAGCTCTCCCCAGGAAGTTATGGAACCCTGAGGGAGGTTCATTAGCCAAGACCGGGCTGGGCCGGTCAAGGCGACGGAGAAGTAGTTGGCCATGACGGCCTCATCCCCTCCTGCGGCAAGCACGGCGGTGGAGTAGATCTGGAGGAACTCCGCCAGGTTGACGCTGCCGTCGTACTTCTCGGGCAGGTGCGGCCGAAACTTGCGCGGCCACCTCGTGAAGCGAAGGTGGGGCGCCAGGGCCGCACATCCTGCCCCTGTTGCTGCAGGAACTGGTGCCGCGAACACTTGGTTCGCTGCTGGCACAGTGTACCCGGGTATGGGCAAGGCTGCGCCATAGACCGGGGGCGCCGTTTGCAGGGCATATGGTTGTGGCATATGCTGCGCGGCGTATGCCTGGGGCAGAGATCGCATGGCGAAGGTCTGCGCCTCAGGCAGGGTCGAGGCTGACGTCATGCTGTCGCCAGCCTCTTGGTTGCAACGCCTTTCTCGTCGCCGCTCGAGGTACACCCGGGCATCCTGGCCCAAGTGGCACAGCTCCAGCTCTGCCCTCAGGTCCGTCGACGGAAGCCTGGTGGAGCTGGAGCCTGCCGTCTGCCCGTCAACCGTTGGCGTGCGCGTCAGCGACACAGCCGGTTGACCGGAGTGTCGTCCCCACCGAAGTCGAGGGTTTGCGGCGGCGACGACGAGGCAGTCTACCTCACGTATCCACTGCTGGGTTGCTGAATGAGGTGCGTCCCCAGCAGGTGGTTTGCGCAGTAGCGCTCTTGCTGCAGCTAGCGCACCCCTGTGGGGTACACTTATCGCTGCAGAAGATCTCACGCTGGTTGGAGTCTGCATTGACGGAGTCGGCATTGCCGGAGTCGGCTGCTGGCTACCTGCTTGTGCCGACACGCTCCGTCCTGAGTGTGTAGACATGTACTCCCCGCTGGTCACGGTTTGCCGTGAACGTGGAGGAGAGTTTGCCGCTGAAGGAAGCTTGGTCATCTTCGTCGGCAGAAACTCGTCGCGCAAGGGAAAATCCCCCTACCTAGCGCGCCAAATGTCGAAGTGTGTGGTCGACACTTCCCCCGGACCTGCACTGGGCAGCCCGCGGAGGTTCTTTTTCGGAGGGGCTAGTCACTTGCGGAGAGCTTGAGCGTATGGACGAGTCAGGAGGAGCTTCACACGGCAGGTTTTACGTGGTTCGGGCCGCCGGAGCGTAAAACCCAACGTCCACGGTGACCTGAGGTGCTCGCTGTATTGCTTGTTGCTCAGAACCGGAGTCCTGAGCTTGGGGATGACTAATGTCTAGCGTATGAGTTGCTGGAGTGCGAACCCAGGGTGCGAATGGCTAGAGTGCGAACCCTTGCTAACGTCGCCTACCCGATCCTTTTATAGTCCAAGACTCGGGTGGCTTACAAGGGGGGCCCGGGACCCGACAGGTGGTCCCAGGGAGATTGTCTGTCATCTACCATATCTGCAGTTATGCCAGTAGATGTCTCTGGCGAAGGCTTCTGAGTCTTCGTCTTGCAGCCCTGCCCATGCCGCATGCTAGTCGTAGTGGTTGATGACGGCGGGGGCGGCATGGGATGTCTTGTCGCTGCGTTTATTGTCTGGCAGGCTCTGACACCGCGTGCCAGTCTGTGATGTGACTGGGCGCAACGGCACCTGACAGAGGCGTGCTCCGCGTCTCCGCATCTTGGGAAGGCGCGGGCCTTGAATACCTTGTACGGGCAAGGTATGGGGCGTCTTTACGCCCGCTGCGTACCGCCCGGGGGCAGGCAGCGCTGTTCTGCTGGCCACGTGGCGGGCCCAGAGCCCTCCTCAGAGGGGAGGGGGGTCCGGCCCCACAGGACACGTGGAGCCTTTGGACCTCTCCCCGCGGAGGGGGAGGTCCGGCTTCTGTCGGCCACGTGGCAGGACCGGAGCTCTCCTCTGAGAAGAGGGAGGTCCGGCCCCGCTGGACACGTGGCGCCTTTGGACCTATCTCCCGCGGAGGGGGAGGTCCGGCTTCTGCTGGCCACGTGGCGAGCCCGGAGCTCTCCTCTGAGGAGAGGGAGGTCCGGCCCCGCCGGACGCGTGGCGGCTTCGGAGCTCTCCCTGTGGAGAAGGACGAGATCCTTAGGCATTTTCCCCTGTGCGGGGGGGTACCCCATATCACGGGTACCGACAGCGCAGGAGCTTGAAGAAGGGGATTGCCCGCTCCCCTAGCCTCGGTATGAACCGACTCAGCGCATCTAGGCATCCCGTGAGCTTATAGACATCCTTGATGCGAGCCGGGGGCCGCATCAGCTCGATGGCCTTAATCTTCTCTGGGTTGGCTTCAATCCCTCGTTGTGAGACCAGGAACCCTAGGATCTTCCCAGAGGATACACCGAACACGCACTTGTCTGGGTTTAGCTTAGTGCGTGTGGTGCGCAGCTTGTCAAAGACTAGAGCTAGGTTGTCTAACAAGGATGAGCTCTGTCGAACTTTGACAACGATGTCATCGATATACACCTCAACTAAGTCTCGTATTTACTCTCCAAAGGTTTTGTGCATAGCCCGTACAAAGGTAGGGAGAGCATTTTTAAGACCATAAGGCATGGAGACATAACAGTACAGGCCGTCTACTGTAATAAAAGTGGTATGTTCTTCAACTTCTCTAGACATGGGAATTTGGTGGAAGCCTGAGTAGGCAAGCATATCATATCACAGCCTGATGTAGAGTCTACTATTTGATCTATTCTAGGGACAGGGAATGCATCTTTGGGACATGCCTTATTGAGACTGGTGTATTCGATGCACATCCGGAGCTTCCCGCGGACCTTCGGGACAACAACAGGGTTCGCCAACCACCGAGGGTGGTGGACCTCCCGTATGAAGCCAGCATCCAGCAGCTTCTTGATTTCTTCACGGATGAAGTTCTGCTGCTCGATGGTCTGCTTCCGGGGCTTCTGCTGGATCGGCCGAGCGTTGGGGAAGATCTTCAGATGGTGCTCGATCACCTCCCTAGGGATCCCCGGCATCTGCGATGGTTGCCATGCAAACACGTCGATGTTGTGCCGGAGGAAGGTGATGAATGCGCCTTCCTATTTGCTGTCCAGGCCCCCGGCTATCTGGGTGGTCTAGGAAGCGTCGGCGCCGACTTGGACGACCTTCAGGGAGACGTCGCCCTCGTCGAGAGGTTGCATGCGGGGTGCTGAGGTTGAGGCACGGTGGCGTGCACTCGGGTGGATCTGGCCCGGTTCTGCACCGCCAGGGGCTGATGCTCGGGCTCTCGCAAGTGCTTGGAGCTTCTCCAAGGCTGACACTGCGGCAGTGCGGTCTCCACAGATCTTGAGGACGCCTGTTGGTGTAGGCATCTTCAAGACGAGGTAGCCGTAGTGGGCTACCGCCATGAATCGGTACAGGGCAGGCCTGCCGATGATGGCGTTGAAGGGGAGGTCGACCTCCGCCACGTGAAACAGAATATATTCTGTTCGGTAGTTGTCCGGTGCTCCGAAGGTCACTGGAAGGATGATGTTGCCGTACGGGACAACTTGTCCTGGCCCTACCCTTGAGAACGGGCTCGAGGGGGAGAGCTTGGCCATCAGAATTTGCAGCTTCAGGAAAGCTGCGTGGCTGATGAGGTTGAGGCTGGCCCCGCCATCCACCAGGACGTGGTACATCTTCACGTTGGCGATGGTGGGAGCTACCAAGAGCGGTAGCTGTCCGGCTCCAGCCATGTTCTTGGGGCAGTCGGTGGCGTCGAAGCTGATGGGAATCCCTACCCACTTGAGGTGCGGTGCTGCACTTGGTGTAGGGGCCACCGACGCCACTGCTCGGTGCAAGGTCTTGACTGCACTCCGGGACGAGGGGTCCGAGGACCCTCCATAGATGACGTGAGGCGCCTTCCGGCACTTGTCATCGCTGGAGCTGGAGCCCTCACGGTGATGGACCGCCTTCAAAGTGCGCTGGGGCTCCTGGAACTCCATCTCTTGGTCGACGTTGTCCGGGGGTCGACCTTCTGCTTGCCCTCCGTCTAGCGGATGCTAGGAACATCTGCGCGCGGCCGCCTCCACTCGCGGAGGCGCTCCACGAGCTTCTGGATCTCCCGGCACTCACCAGCAGTGTGGCTCCTGGTGTTGTGCACGGGGCACGGCTCACTTTGGTCACCACGGCTGGGTGACTGTCGTGGCCTCTTGTCGGGGCGTGGCCCCTGAGCTCCGCTGGGTGCTGCAGTTGCAGCAACGGGAGCTCCGGCCGGCGGCTTGATCTTGCCACCACCCTTCTTCTTGATCTTCTTGCTGATCCCATGGGAAACAGCGCTAGCACTGGGCTGCCCTCCTGCTTCAGAGGCTGGCTGTGAATGCCAACTGCGCCCTTCTGCTGCTCTGGCGCACTTGTCCGCCAGGCTGAAGAGCTCCGAGACGTCGCGCACCTCTCTGGTGGCCAACTTCTCGAGCATCTTCTTTCCTCTCACACCCTGACGGAACACCACCACCACTGAAGCATTCTGAATGTGGGGGATGGTGTTCCATACCTGGGAGAACCGCTAGATGAAGGAGCGCATCGACTCTCCAGGTTGTTGTTGGATGGCGTGGAGGTCAAGCTCCATGCCGGGATGGGTGTAGGAGCTGCCAAAGTTCGCCGTGAACTGTCGGCAAAGATCTCCCTAGGAGGTTATGGAACCCTGGGGGAGGTTCATGAGCCAAGACCGAGCCGGGCCGGTCAAGGCGACGGGAAAGTAGTTGGCCATGACAGCCTCATCCCCTCCTGCAGCAAGGATGGTGGTGGAGTAGATCTGGAGAAACTCCGCCAGGTTGACACTGCCTTCGTACTTCTCTGGCAGGTGTGGCCGGAACTTGCGCGGCCACTTTGCAAAGCGAAGGTGAGGCGCCAAGGCTGCACACCCCGCTCCTGTTGCTGCAGGTCCTGGTGCTGCGAACGCTTGGTCCGATATTGGCACGGTGAACCCCGGTATGGGCAAAGGTGCACCATAGACCGGGGGCGCCATTTGCAGGGCATATGGATGCTGCATATGCTGCATGGCGTACGCCTGGGGCAGAGATCGCGTGGCGAACGTCTGCGGCCCAGGGTAAGTCGAGGTGGTCGACATGCTGTCGCTGACCTCGTGGTTGTGACGCCTTTTTCGTCGTCGCTTGATGGTCACGCGGGTATCCTCGCCCAGGTGACGCCGCTCCAGCTCTGACCTCAGGTCCGCCGTTGGGAGTCTGGTAGAGCGGGAGTTGGCCGTCTGCTCGTCAACCGTTGGCGTGCTTGACAGCGACACATCCGGTTGACGGGGGCGTCGTCCCCGACGGAGCGGAGGGTTGACGGCAGCGACGATGAGACGGTCGACATCGCGAATCCACTGCTGGGTAGCCCCCTGAGGAGCGTCCCCAGAAGGTGGATTGTGTAGAAGCGCTCGCGCAGCGGCTAGTGTACCCCCATGGGTGACACTCGGCGCTGCAGCAGATCTTGGGCTTGATGGAGTCCGCGTTGTTGGAGTTGGTCGCGGGCTCCCAGCTTGTCCCGGCACACTCCTCCCTGAGTGCGTCGAGACGTAAGCCTCGCCGGTCATCGTTTGCCGGGAACGAGGGCGAGGAGAGCTTGCCACGGACGGAAGCTTGGTCATCTCCGTGAGTGAAGACTCGGCGCAGGATGGAAAAGCCCCCTACCTGGCGCGCCAAATGTCAAAGCGTCTGCGGTCGACACTTCCCCTGGGCCTGCTCTGGGCAGCCCGTGGAGGTTCTTTTTCAGGCAGGGCTAGTCCTCCAGTGTGGGCCTCGCTGGACTGGATGAAGGAAGGAGATGAACACAAGGGTTTTTTACGTGGTTCGGGCCGCCGGAGCGTAAAACCCTACGTCCACGGTGAGCAAAGGTGCTCGTTGTATTGCTTGGTGCTTAGAACCAGAGTTCTAAGCCCGAGGGTGAACTGAATGTCTAACTTGGGTTCGAATGCTGAGGGATCCAAACTCTTTGCAACGCTGCCTACCCGAGCCTTTTATAGTCCAAGGCTCGGGCGGCTTACAAAGGGGGCCCCGGAACCCGACAGGTGGTCCCGGGGAGATTGCCTGCCATCTACCATATCTTGCAGTAATGCCGGTAGTTGTCTCTGGCGAGGGCTTCTGAGTCTCTGTTCTGCCGCCCTACCCACGCCGCATGCTAGGCGTAGTGGTTGATGATGGCAGGGGTAGCAGGGTATGTCTTGTCGATGTGTTTATTGGTGTACAGCTTCTGACATTGCATGTCTATCTTCACGTCTTGGGAAGGCACGTCCTGTATTGACCATGACTGGCCACAGTGACGCCTAGCAGACGAGCGTCGCGTCTCCTCGTCTTGGGAAGGCGCGGGTCTTGAATACCTTGTAAGGACAGGGCATGGTGCGGCTTTACTCCTGCTGCCTACCGCGCTGGGTAGGCAGCGCTGCTTCGCTGCCACGTAGCGGGCCCGGAGCCCCCCTCTGAGGAGAAGGGGATCCGGCCCCGCTAGACACATGGAGCCCTCGGAGCTCTCCCCGCGGAGAGGGGGGTTCCGTCTCTGCTGGCCACGTGGTGGGCCCGGAGCTCTCCTCTGAGGAGAGGGTGGTTCAGCCCCGCTGGACACGTGGAGCCTTCGGAGCTCTCCCTGCGGAGGGGAGAGGTCCGGCTATGCTGGCCATGTGGCGAGCCCGGAGCTCTCCTTTGAGGAGAGGGAGGTCCGGCCCCGCCGGACACGTGGAGTCTTCAGAGCTCTCCCCGCGGAGAGGGCGAAGTCCTAGTCGAATTTGGCCTGTGCACGGGGGTACCCGGTATTGAGGGTACCGACAGGACCAAAAGGTATTTCGTTCCATGATAGGTTCCTTGCTTTACCTTTGTTCATCTAGGCCCGACATAATGCTTAGTGTGTGTATGTGTGCACGGTTCCAAGCTGCTCCTAAGGAGTGTCACTTGACGGCCGTTAAGAGGATTCTTAGATATTTGGTTCACACTCCTAACCTAGAACTTTGGTATCCCAAAGGATCTATGTTCAATCTCATTGGATACTCCGATGCCGATTATGTCGGTTTATATATGCTTACTGACCATGTTTGCCAAAGATATTTATAAAAACTTGTCCAAAAAGGATCATATTCTTGAGCTAAAATTCAAATCATATGAATGTCAGCATATAGCCGGACTAGTCCGCCCATGGGCCAGACAAGTCTGAGCTGTCAAGGTCGGACTTCTCAGCAGGCAAGTCCAAACCAGACTAGTCCGTTTGGGAGGCCGGACATGTCCGGCACCAGAGAAGTACGGCTCTGGTCCGCCGATTGGACATGTCCGGGCACCAGGCCGGACTAGTCCGACCCCTGGGGACTTAACCTCCCAGGGGCGGCCAGACCCCTCTCTCTCTTCACCCTCTCAACTCTCAACTCTCTCTCAAGTGGGAAACAACCCCTATTGGCAATTTTTGCTTTTCTCCACCAAAAATCTCATCCAATCCATGGATTGGAGCCCTAAGGAGTGCGAAAATCCTTCCCCGTGCTTCGTTGCTCAAGTTTCGCCTCCGATTTCATCACATTTGAAGATTTCAAGTGGTATTCTTGACCTAACCAAAAATCTTTCCTTTTCTTCATTCTTAGCTCTTTTGCTAGAAACCTCTTCACAAATGTTGTTCCTAGTGACAATGCGATCGTAGCCTAGGAGTATTGCGACCTGATTCAAAGTTTTTGCAAAAAAATGATAGAGTTAGGGTTATTCCTGTGCAACCCGGACTAGTCCGGTTTCTGGGCGGACAAGTCCGTTCTCAGGCGGACTAGTCCAGCCCCTTAACGGACAAGTCCGATTTACACAGGACAAACTCCAACTTTAGCCATTTTTAGTGAATTATTTCACAATATTCCACTTCCTTGACCTCCTATCTCTTGTTTCTTAGGCAATATGTCGGACTCCGACCAAAGCTCTCCTCTTCCAAGTCCTACGGCCGAGGAGACTCGACAGTCCCTTCATCGGCGCATTGCCAAAGAGAGGGCGGCAAAGGACTCCCAAGCGGCAAAGAAAGCCATCAGTCGAGAGGCAAGAACAAAGAAGAGACATGATCTCGACGAGGAGGCACAGATTGCCCAAGCCATTGAAGAATCCTTGGTGGATCAACAGAAGAAGAAAAGGGCCGAACGTGAAGCCCATAGCTCCCAGGCTGCTAATGTCGTAGAGCCCAAGAGGAAGAGGCTGGTCACTTTGGGAGAGAAAGAGCGGGAAAAGGAGAAGGAATCCGAGGGTAGAGTTCTTCGTGACTCAAAGAAAGGCAAGACTCCACTTCCTGAGGAGCCCAAGAACAAAAAGGCAACTACCAAGGCACCGACAAAGAGGGCAGGAGGGATAGTAATCAGGGAGAAAGGGCAACCGAAGCCCATCGGTCCCCTGAAGATGGCTGCCCCTGCTAGAGATCCAAACCGGCAGCCCAACAATCCGGCATATGTGTTCAAAGGAAAGGGGGCTGAGAAGGCGAGAAGGCTGAGAATGGATAAAGTCTATGACTATGAGAAGCACACGGCCAACCCTAGGTTTTGGTGTGACTTCCATTGCGACTACTACCGCCTAGTGTTCCTAAAGATGAAGACTCCAGTCGCTCAAGCTCAGTGGGCAGATTGGGACTACATGGCCAAAAGAAAGCACAAAGCCTTTGATGCCGTGATTGAAGCCGCAGAGTGCCATGAAATCAAGAAAATCATGAGCTTCAAGTATGAC
Organism: Neostapfia colusana; assembly: GCA_030760725.1. Taxonomy (NCBI): domain Eukaryota; kingdom Viridiplantae; phylum Streptophyta; class Magnoliopsida; order Poales; family Poaceae; genus Neostapfia; species Neostapfia colusana. The sequence continues at coordinate 22,068,449 of JASWHV010000019.1, read as the reverse complement.
TGGAACATTGAGGTGATTGTGCAGTTTTACACCACCGTGTACTTCTCCACCTACGATGATCGGAAAATCACCTGGATGACACATGGAGAGCAATACTCAGTCAGATATGAGAGGTTTTCTCAGGTACTTAGCCTTAAGGAGCACCTGGACCATGAGATTATCATTTCCAACCTCAAGGCAGTGGATAGAGATCAGCTTGACTACATGTATCCTAGTCATGTTCCCTATGAGGCCAGGCTTGCTAGGAACATCAAGCCATTCTATAGCATCCTCAACCGTATTTTGAGGAGAACTATTTCCCCTAAGGATGGAGATGCAGGGGTGATTCAAGAAAACTTAAGGCATCTTCTCCTGTTGATAGATGGTGAAGAGAAGTTCAACCTTGTTGAGCACATCTATAACGACATCTTTAACATCTCTCACACTCCCAACCGCTCATGTGGGTATGCACCATATATCATGTGGTTAATTAAGAAGGTGTCGGGGATTGTCTTTGTCAAGGATGTCACTCATCGACCTCTCCGTCCTTAGGTACCCCCATTGTGCCAGAACCTTCCAGAAGGAAGAATGCTCAACCTCTTTCCAGCTCAGCGGCCCCTCCTAGCTCAGTGGATCCCTCATCACCTCCTCCTCCGCAGCCAATGAGCGGATTATTCAAGTGCTTCAACGCACTCTTCGCCTCTTGTCGCGTTTGGAGGTCTGGACTCGATGCATGGAGAGGCGTCAGGAGAAGTACCTCAAGGCTGTGTGTGACAAGCTTGAGGTACCCATGTCTCCTCCTGAGGAGAGTGATTGGGATCTCACTCCATATCCAGAGTTCACCGCTGATGAGCTCGCCTAGTTCAGGGAATATGGAAGCTCTTCCAAGACCGTGCCTCCATCAACCGCTGCCGATGACGAGGAAGATGATACGGAGGCCACGGAGAGCGATGAAGATGGAGATGAAGAGGAAGACGATGAAGATGACGAGTAGACTTAGGCATATCTTCTTCCTTTTTCCTTTTTGGTGCCTTGATGCCAAAGGGGGAGAGATGGAAGAGGATATCATCTTTTTATCATCTTCTAGTCTTGTAATAGATCCTTGGACATGACTATCTCTATGTTTTATCTCTATGTTTTATGCATTGTGTCCCTTTTGTGTAAGACTACGTGTTGGATATTATGGCTTATATTTGATCATTGTTGCTCTTTGCTATGTTTCATTGTCTTATCACATTTTGAGCACAACACGTAGGCACCCCACCATAACATGTGAGTGTATGTCAACTCTCCTCTCTTACTGTTGCATACATCCAGGGGGAGTTAACCATACACACACTTGTTGTGAAAATCAAACTTTTACCTCTTATGTTGAAACTTAATGTGTTGTCATCAATCACCAAAAAGGGGGAGATTGTAAGTGCATCTAGGTATCCCCGTGGGTTTTGGGTGATTGATGACAACAATTAAGAGACTAATGAGCTGAGATGATCATAAGCACAGGATATTTCCAAGGCGGACACCTAAACTCTCAAAAAGAAAAAGGATGAACAACGGCGTCAAAGACTCGAAGAGTAGAAATTAGGGTTTCATTTGAGTCATTAGTAGGCTAGGCATGTAAGAGTGAGAGTGTATGTGTCAAGTGCATTGAGATCATAGAAGAGAGCTCAAAGTGTTAGAAGTGTCGAATTCTTAGTGGAGAGTGCTAGTGAGGTAAACTTGGGCAGGCCGGACTTGTCCGGGCCACAGGCCAGACTAGTCCGGAAGTCCTACGGCTTAGTCCGTTTTGGGGCGGACTAAGAGTTCCTAACTGAGTTCGGAATTGTCCGTTTGGGGATGGACTAGTCCGGTTCTCTCTTGGTGAGAGTATTTTGGGACTATGTCCTGGTAGACCGGACTTGTCTGCCTCAGTGGCCGGACTAGTCTGGGCTAGCCGGACTAGTCCGTCTTCACCCGGACAACCAGTCCCTGTGTGAGTTCGGGCTAGTCCATTCTGAGGCGGACTAGTCTTTATGGTTGTGAGATGATAGCTCCCATGGCTAAGTCTTGGTGGATCGGACTTGTCCGCCTTAGTGGTCGGACTAGTCCCGGTCCTCCAGACTTGTTCGTCTTCACCCGGACAACAAATCCCTGTGTGAGTTTGGGCTAGTCCATTCTGAGGCGGACTAGTCCATATGGTTGTGAGATGAGAGCTCCCACGGCTAAGTCTTGGTGGACCGGACTTGTCCGCCTTAGTGGCCGGACTAGTTCAGGTCCCCCAGACTTGTCTGTTCTCACCCGGATAAATAGTTCCTGTGTGAGATCGGACTAGTTCGGTTTGAGGCTGTGAGACCTATGTGTGCTGAATACATTGGCTTTGACGATAAAAGTTTTTAATACTACCAAAACACCTTTTTAACAAGGTCCGACTCTAGGTCCTAGCTCCTGCAAGGTCCGACGATAGGTCCGACTTTTTTTGGGTAGCTCCGGCAAGGTCCGACGTAAGGTCTGACTTGCTTTGTCTAGGTCTGACTTATTTTGGCTAGGTCCGACTTGTTTTTTCTAGCTCCGGTGCTAGGTCCGACTAGCTTTGGTAAGTTCCGTGCTAGGTCCGACTAAGCTTTAGTAAGCTCCGGCACTGGGTCCGACTAGATTTGGTAAGCTCCGGTTCAAGGTCCGGTTAGCTTTGGTAAGGTTCGGAGCTTGATTGCAATGGTTCTGCTTTTAACTTGCAATGTTTTGAACTTGCTTTACTCTTATGAAAAGTTTGCTTAGTATTGTTTTACTAAGTTTTTGGTGTGTTTTGGTGGTTATGGCTGATATCATTTTGCTATGGTTTACAACATGCTTATGTGAGGTGCTCACGTAAGATGCTGTAGTTTCGGAACTAACAAGAGTCAAGTCGAGGACTGGTGCTCAGAAGTATTGGTTGTTTATTCATGTGCAGGTGTTGCTTGAGTTCAAGATATGGCTAGTGATGGGATCCATTGAACTAGTCTTAGGGAGAAGATGAGCTTCAACAACCAAGTTCGGGAGGAATTGTTGTTGAGTTGATCGGGAGGTCGCGCAGCATGTTTGGATCAAGAAAAATGCATATGAAGGTATCGTGGACGTTGTTGGAAGGTGTTTGCACGTGTGCAAGGAGTGCATGGACGTGGCAACATGGTTCCAAGGCGTGGTGAAGAGATATGGAAGTGGAGATATGGTTGAAAAGGTTCAACCGGATGGATTTTGCGCTCAGGCTGCGGCTGAGGCGGTTAAGGTTTGTTTATGGAAAGTTTCGAGTTGGTTATAACAGGATTTCGTGTTAGGCATGAAGTAGAGTTGTTTTAGGAATGTTTGGGACGTTCCTAAGGTGTTTGGAAGTCTTAAGATTGCCTCTATCTGCGTATAGAAGAGTCTTGAGCGGTATTGGAAAGTTACAGTTTGAATCCAAGTAGGAGTAGGAATCCTAGTTTGAATTGGATTGGCCATAGAGCTGGTTATATAAGCAAGGGAGGCCAGAGCTCATGGTGCACGACTTTGGGGCTGTTCCTCTTATTTTTTTCGTAAATAAAATTCGTATTCTAAAGGAACTTTTGTGCCTTGTTCGTCCAACTTGTTTCAGACAAGTTTTTCTCGTCGAGTTTCTGTTCAGCACTACCTTGCTTCGGTGGTTTTATCATAACTCGAGTTTTACTGATCCAATTGATGTGATTCCTTTCGGGTTGTATTCACAACTTGATTATCTATCATCTCTGAAATTTTCACGGTCATTGAATTTGTGGTTTATGATCTACACGAGTTTCTTTTGCAGTATTCCAGAACTGTTTTTCTCGCGTAGGACAGATTGACCTTTGTTCGATCTTTCGATCGTAACTTGAGTTTCTCTCAACGGATTTTCATGATTCTTGTTGTGACGTTTTCGTGAATTGATTCTCTACAATATATACTATTTTTGTCACAGTTGAACACGTTTAGATTAGTCGCACACACGGTTTATTTAACAGATCGGTTTTCTGCTGAGGGGTGTTTTGTTGCTTCCGCTGAAATGTTTTTATCTACCATTCACCCCCCTCTTGTAGCTTTACACGTGTACTTCGATCCTACAGAGGCGTACTAGTTCGGACTTTTGGTAGGTGGCAACGGTTGGATGTCGGGACTTCTATAAAAGGAGATGCTCTGACTTCATTTATAATACTCTGGAACCCTAGCGCCGCCACAGCCATCCTAGAGCCTCTCCAAGCCTTCTCCATTGCCTACTCACCCTCTAGAATCAATTCTTGAGTGGATTTGGGTGTGTGAGGAGAGGAGAAGGAAGAACTTCGCGTTTAGCCTCTTGGACTGATCTCGTGCACTTGGTGTGAGTCTTTGTGACCTATGGCTTGTGAGATCCGTGAAGTTTTGTAGAAGTGATCAAGTGGGAGCCTTAGATTATGAGCAGCCCCAAAACCTTGTAATTTCACCCTTGAGATAGTGAAGAACCGAGTTGGCCTTAGTGGCGACTTGGTGAGGAAAGGGTTGTTAAACCCGGTCCTTTGTGGACTCCTCAACGGGGACGTAGATTTCTGAGTGGGATCGGACCTCAAGAAAAAATCCTTGTGTGACTTTTGCATTTACACTTCATTGATCATTTGAATTGCTTAGGGTTAGTTTCAATCATTTCGCTATTATAGTATTCATTGTTACAATCTTGAGATCCACTTCTATATCCTGTCAAATTTGTCATATTAAATTGCTAGATAGTTTATCTATACTTTATTGAACTAAAATCTGAAGAAAAATCCATAAAAATCAAGTTTAGGCTTTTCCAGCAGTTTGACCGGACTAATCCGCCCCTGAGCCAGACTAGTCCGGCCTTTTAAGGCTTTTTCAGCAGGCTGACCGGACTAGTCCGCCCCTGAGCCAGACTAGTCCGACCCTTGTGTTTCTAATCTCATTTAATTAAGTCATTTCAGGTATTTTAGCCTATTCACCCCCCTCTAGGCAATTTCAAGTAGAATTTAGGAATTTAAATTCTCTTGTGTTGAGTTTAGCCTTTAAGTATGAGTGTGTTCATAGAGTCAAGTGTTGAGAATCATCTAAGTGCTCTTAGTCCGAGTCTAGGTTGAGTGGAGTGAAGATTTGAGACAACCCTGAGAATAGGGTAGGACTTGTCTAGGCTAGAACGCCGAACTAGTCCGGAGCATCGGACTACTCCGATGTAGGACGGAACAAGAGGTTCTGTGTGAGTTCGGACTTGTCCGTTTGGGGACAAACTAGTCCGTGGATAGTGTGTCTGAGCTCTTCAGGAGCTAAGTCCTAAAGGACCGGACTAGTCTGCCCTTTGAAGTCGGACTTGTCCGTCGACTTAGACTAGTCCATTTCCAACCGGAGAGGTTCTGTGTGAGATCGGACTAAACTTGGAAATAGCTGCAGGGACTAAGTCCTGGATGGATGGACTTGTCCACCCCTTGAGACCAGACTAGTCTGGTGGACCAGACTTGTCCGATCTCAACTGGAACAATTGTTTGTGTGAGATCAGACTAGTCCGTTGTGGATCGGACTAGTCCGTAGTGTTGTCATCATTTGAATTTAGAAGGAGGCGGGTAACCATTTAGTTGGTAGGATATGACTGTTTAGTAGGTGAAGAGTGATGTCACCGGTCCTCGTAGGCTCCCGTGACCTCTATAAAAAGGGGATGATCGGGCCTCAAAGCATAAGACAAGAACCCTAACGCCGAAATAGCCTTCCTAGAGCTTTTCTAGTCCACTCTTTTCAATTTTTGGATCCCTAAGAGTGATTCTTAGGGTTTGGAAGTTTTTGGGAAGAGGAGAAAAAGGGGAGTGAGCAGCATTAAGCTCTTGGTTGATTCTCTCACACTAATTGGGAATTGTATTGTTGAGGGTGCTGATTTGTAAGTGCTTTGAGCTGAAATCTTGTAGGAGGATCAAGTTGTGAGTTGCCCCATGAATTGTTGTGAAGTCTTTGTGATATAGTGGAAGAAAAAGCCAACCTTTGTGGTGGCTTGGTGAGGAAAATGTTGAGAGCAACATGGTCCTTTGTGGACTCCTCAACATGGACGTAGGCTTCTTTGTGAAGATGAACCAAGGGATAAATCTTGTGTTCTATTTCTTGAGTTAAATTTCTCTATGACCGGACTATTCCTCTCTCTGGACCGGACTAGTCTGCACTCTGTGAACTGATCAATTTTATTAAGCCGTATTTCAGATTTTCCGCCTATTCACCCCCTCTAGGCAAGAACAATTCATCCACCGCAATGCTCAAGCGGCGGCCGTGCTCAACTCTTCCTTGAGCCAAGAAGAATTCAACAAGGTGGATGGGTTGGAACAAGCCTAAGGAATATGGGATACACTCAAAATTGCGCATGAAGGCAACCGCTCTGTCCAAGAAGCAAAGATTTAGATGATTGAGGGGGAGCTTGGGATATTTGCCATGGAAGATGACGAGACCCCTCAAGAGATGGACAACCGACTCAAGAGTCGAGTGTACAGTTGTAAGAAGTGGACAGATCATGAAGTAGTCAAAAGGATGATAAGAGCCTTCATGCCTCGCAATGTGACACTTTGCACCCTCATCCGAGAGAGTTCAAACTTCCACAAAATGACTCCGGATGAGGTGCTTGGCAAAATTATCAACCATGAGATGCTGGAGATGGAAGCACGCCATGTCAACGACCTTGCCAAAGTTACATTCACCAAGAAAAATGGAATTGCTCTCAAAGCATCACCCAAGGCCAAGAATAAAGAGGTACAAGTCTCAAGTGATGATGAAGAAAGTGAAGAAGAAAGCACCGATATGGATAATGAGGAGTTGATTTTCTTCATCAAGAAATTCAAAAGAATGATGAAGAAAATAAGAGGGCCAAACTATGATAGCAGAGGCAAGGACAAAAGCAAGTCAAGAACCAAGAAATCTTGCTACAATTGCGGCGAGTATGGACATTACATCATTAATTGCCCATACGAAAGGGAAGAGGGCAAGAAGAAGAGGAAAAAGGATAAAAAGTCGCAAGAGAAGAGGATATTCAAGAAGAAGAAGGCACATGGGCATGCTCATGTTGACAAAGAGTGGGACTCCAATGATGAGTCCTCCTCCAATGATGAAGCGGAAATGGAAACCTTCGCCATCAAGAAGCCAACAATGAAAAAGACTCTCCTGCCTAACAAGGGAGAATGGAAGAGCTCGAACCACACATGTCTCATGGCAAAGGAGGGAAAGCGAAAGGTAAAAACTAAAATCTCCGTGCGTTCTATTAAAGATGAAGATTTTGATAGCGATAGTGAAAATGAATATATGTTTGAAGGATTGAGTAAAAATGCCCTAATTAAAATGAAAAAGCTCTTTTATGAAATTTTAGATAAAAAGGAACTTCTTGAGAGACAAGATGACTTGCTTATCGAGGAGAAGCAAAAGAATCTTGACCTTGAGAAGCTCCTTGAGCTTGAGAATGAGAAAAACATGGCACTTGAACTTGAACTCGCACTCGTGCCAACCCAGAGGTTGGGGGTTCTAGTCAGGGGGGAGATGCCCCCAACAGCCTCCCCAGACTTCCTCGGGACAGCAACAACACCAACAGCAACAACCGCCACCGCCACCACCAATAGTTACATCTGCCGACATCGTTGCGGCCATGGCAGGCTTACATCAGCAGCATACAGAGCTGCTGCAAACTCTTATTGCAAATACGTCTCAACCAGAGAGGCGTCAAAACCGAGAGGAGCATCAACAAAGCTCCTACTCTGACTTTCTGGCTACTCATCCCCCGGTATTCTTAGGGGCGTATTTACCCCTCGATGCGGACAACTGGCTCCGCATGATGGAGATGAAGTTCGGGCTCTCCAAGTGAGTGAGCAACACAAGACTCAGTTCGCGGCCCAGCAGGTTCAAGGGTCTGCAAGCGCTTGGTTGGTAAACTTCCGTGCCTCACAACCCACCGAACGAGTACTGACTTGGGCAGATTTCCGGACGGCCTTTAGGGCCTATCACATACCGCCGGGTCCTCTGAAGAGGAAGATACAGGAGTTCCTCCATCTGCAGCAAGGCAGCAGGAACGCGCTAGAGTATTCCAGGGCGTTCAATGATCTCGCGATCTACGCCTCCTATTAAGCCGACACCGACAAGAAGCGGCGGGATCACTTTTACCAGGGGCTTAATCCACTCCTGAAGGACAAGCTGGTGATGTTCAATTGCCGCAGCCTCAATGACATTATTGATGCTGCGATTATGCAAGAGGACTCCGGAAAGGAGTTAGCAGCAGCGGAGAAGAAGCAAATCGTGCCGCAGAGCAGCGGAGAGGGAGGTGGTTCTTCCCAAAAATACCAGATGGTGTATCGCTCACCATCGGGTCAACGCTGGCAGTCACCACAGCGGCTGATGCAATTCTGCAGTAGGCCATATTCTCCACCGGCGTTCCGGCCGGCATTACCAGCACCACCTCCGCAACAACAACAGCAGCAGCGGGCGACATGAACTGGTGACGCTTCGACGTCACAGCCCACTAAATGTTCCACATCATTTTAAAACTTGAAAGTTTTGATCCAGAACACTAAAAATGTGACTTAACTTCTCTCCTTAATCAGGATGTTCAAAGTTAACAAGTTTTCAACTTATAGGATATTAACGACAGAGACCCCTGTTTTCAGCTAAAATAAGGCTGAAGTTAAACAGAGGTTAGAGGTCGAGTTCTTTCGAGGTTAGGGTCATATGATACATTTGTATAAATATTTGGAAGATCATTACAACTCTTCTATTGAAGTCCAGAGGTGTTTCATCCCTTAACTAGTCGAAAAATGCAGTAAAGTTGAAACTGTCCAGAAAACAGGGCAGAGCAAAGACTCTCTGCAACTCTCTGAAAATTGAGCATAACTTCCTGCATAAAAATCCAAAAATAGAAAATGAGGTAGTTATGAAAGGCACATGAGATAATTTACAACTTTGTAACATAAAGTTTTGTCAAATTCGATATAGAATTAACTGGAATTCTTGGATCAAATCAGTACCTCAAGCAGGGAGGTGCTGTCCAATTTTCTCCAGAAATTGTGTCAACTTTGACATCTCATAACTTTTGAAACAATACAGATGAGGCCAAACAAATACATTCTGGAAATTTAATTAAGTTAGTTTTAACTTTTATGTTGATCTCCATAACTGGTTTTGCTTTTAACATGGTCTAAATCAGGTTGAAAGGGAAACTGGTCAGGACTGTCAGTTTGGGCAGCAGACCAGCAATCAAATTGTTCTAAGTTTGAATTGTGTTTCCATGTTTTATGAGTTCAATGAAATGTTTTATGTTATAACTCAATTATTTACTGTTGAAATGCATATTTGACCTTTTCAAATATATTTCTACAGATGGCAGAGGATAAACAACTGGAGAACGGGTGGGTAGTATCCCACTGTTCTCAACGCAGCGGTTATCCGGAACTGTTGAATCATATGCTTCAATATTTTGGGTACGTGGAGATGCTGCAGTACATTGCCAAGGAATAAGGCGAGTAGGGAAACAAGACAGGGACCATACATGTCGATGTTCCAGCAGGACCTACGCCACCCGGTTGAGCACCGTTCACCGTCACGGTGAGAGGTAGACAACCGGAGGAGATGTCGCATTTCTGCCAACTACACGTGAGAGCTATGGAGGGCACTCCATACACGCTTGTCCTGGTGGAGGGTCGAGCTAATCACGTGTGGAGGGAGAGGTACTTGGAGACAACAAATCCGGGTTGCCCAAGGTACAACCCCGCGGAGGCAAACCTCAGCCTCCAGTTGAGGGCAGGGAAGACCGTGATGGACAGCCAAGCTGTCCATACGGATTGTCTTGCCGTGAAGCTCATGGAGAGCACCAGCCGTGGAGACCATTTCAAGAGTGCTCACATCACACTCTGTAATGTTTTCCTTATGACGATATAGCGACTGAACGAACAACACAATCAGTTGCGTCGTCTGAAGAAGGCGAAGAAGAAAAGCCGTGTCGACATTGCGGCTTTACAGCAGCAAGTGCAGGACCTGAACCAGCAGAACGAGGTCCTCACTCAAGAGCGTGATGGCGCTATTGAAGAGGGGCAGGACTGAGAATAGGACTACAACCAGGCCATGGACGAGGTGCATGCGTTGCAAGACCTTGTACCTCGGTAGTGGACCTACCGATGGTAGGTGCCATACCCGTGGTTTTGGGTATCCCGGCGATGTGGAAATCTGAACTGGAAGAGGATATCATGGACCTGGAGCCACCAGCAGAGGTAGCGGAGGAGGACGACCCGCAGAAGGTCGAGTTCTACTCCGAGTAGTGAGTTACCGTTGCCAAGTAGGGCAGCGAGGGTGGTGTGTAGAAACTTTTGTAATCGGTGACATGTCATGTAGACAGCAGCATGTGTATAGGTAGTGACGACATGAGCACGAATTCTCGTGGAACTGAGAATAATGTATCTTCTATAAAGTTTATGATTTATCAATATATGTGAATGTTGTGCAAGTTTATTCATGTGTCACTTCAATACCCACTGCTTTATATGAAATTTTAAGAATGACATGTGTTGATCGTTGATGTTTTGAATCTCAGAATGAGTCACACTCATGCCAACCCAGAGGTTGGGGGTTCTAGTCAGGAGGGAGATGCCTCCCAAAAGCCTCCAAAGACTTCCTCGGGACAGCAACAGCTGCAACAGCAACAACCACCACCGCCACCACCAACAGTTACATTGGCCGACAACGTTGCGGCTATGGCGGGCTCACATCAGCAGCATACAGAGCTGCTGCAAACTCTTATTGCGGATACATCTCGACCAGAGAGGCGTCAAAACCGAGAGGAGCATCAACAAAGCTCCTACTTCGACTTTGTGGCTACTCATCCCCCAGTATTCTAAAGGGCGATGAACCCCTCGATGCGGACAACTGGCTTCGCACGATGGAGATGAAGTTCGGGCTGCTCCAAGTGAGTGAGCAGCGCAAGACTCAGTTCACAGCCCAGACGCTTCAAGGGTCCGCGAGCGCTTGGTGGGCAAACTTCTGTGCCTCGCAACCCACCGAACGAGTACTGACCTGGGCGGATTTCCGAACGGCCTTCAGGGCCTATGACATACCGCCGGGTCTTCTGAAGAGGAAGACACAGGAGTTCCTCCGTCTGCTGCAAGGCAGCAGGAACGCGCTGGAGTATTCCAGGGCATTCATTGATCTCGCGCTCTACGCCTCCTATCACGCCGATACCGACAAGAAGTGGTGGGATCACTTTTACTAGGTGCTTAGTCTGCTCCTGAAGGACAAGCTGGCGATGTTCAATCGCGGCAGCCTCAATGACATTATCGATGCTACGATTGTGTAAGAGGACTCCAGAAAGGAGTTAGTGGCGGTGGAGAAGAAGTGAAGCTCGCCGTAGAGCAGCGGAGAGGGAGGTGGTCCTTCCCAAAAATACCGGATGGTGTATCGCTCACCATCGGGTCAACGCTGGCAGTCACCACAGCGGCCGATGCAATTCCTCAGTCGGCCATATTCTCCACCGGCGTTCTGGCCAGCATTACCAGCACCACCTCCGCAACAACAACAGCAGCAGCGGGTGATGCCGCGTGCGTTTGCACCCCAGCAGCGCATGCCGGGCTTTCATCCTCGAAGCACAGGACAGACATCAACCGCTTGTACAAATGTGGTTGGCAAGGGCACTTCGCCAACAACTGCCCTGGGAGGCAAGGCGGCGGACTGGCACCACAGTTTCCGGGGAGGGATCAGCCCCAGAACCCCATTAATGCGTGTCGGGCAAATCCTAAGCCCGACACCATCCACTAACTCGCCATAGAGGACATGCTGGAGGGAGAGCCAATCCTTGTGGGTATGTTCCAACTCCACCAGCGTCCCGCTATAGTTTTATTTGACTCAAAAGCCACACACAATTTTATTAGCTAAGCTTTTATTGCTAAACACAGCTTGCAAATACTACCCACCGAAAGTCCTTACTTGACTTGTTCACCGGGTGGTAAAATTTCAGCAAGCATGATGGTGTCGAAAGCACCATTATGCTTAGAGGGTAGAATATACCCTACGTCTCTCATAGCTTTAGAGGGACAAAAGGTCGATGTCATCCTAGGTATGTCGTGGTTAACCCGGCACGGCGCTTTTTTAGATACCGTCCTCCGAGTCGTGCATCTAAACCTAGAAATGCACGAGTCACACTCATTATTTCTAGACAGTCCAGAAATAAACTTCCAAGTGTACACCAATCCACCACTATCAGATTGGAAGACATTCCAGTAGTCAGTGATTTCCCTGACGTGTTCCCGAATGATTAACCGGGGACGCCGCCCGACTGAGAGGTGGAGTTCAATATTGAACTTGCACCGGGAACTATGCCAATATCCCGAAGGCCGTACAAGATGGCGCCAAAGGAGTTGGCAGAATTAAACACGCAGTTGACGGACCTGCTAGAGAAGGGTTTTATTAGGCCGAGCTCCTCGCCATAGGGTTGTTTGGCATTATTTGTGAAGAAGAAGGATGAAACTTTGCAACTTTGCGTGGACTATCGTCCACTAAATGCCGTAACTATCAAGAACAAGTACCCGTTGCCACGGATCAACATGTTGTTTGATCAGTTGGTCGAAGCAAAGATCTTTTACTTAAGATCCGGGTGCCATCAGATTAAGATATGGGCCGAAGATATACCGAAGACGGCTTTCTCGACGAGGTACGGGCTTATGAGTACCTGGTCATGTCCTTCGGCCTCACCAACGCTCCAGCTCACTTCATGTACTTGATGAACTCGGTAATCATGCCGGAGCTGGACAAGTTTGTCGTGGTCTTCATCGACGACATATTGGTATATTCCAAGTCGGAGGAAGAACACGTGAAGCATCTGCGTATAGTCTTGCAACGGCTGCGGGATCACAAACTATATGCAAAATTCAGCAAGTGCGAATTCTGGATATCGCAAGTGCCTTTTCTCGGGCATATTATCTCAGCGGAGGGCATGTCGCATTTGCGGAGACGTGTAGACAGTGGGGAGCTGAAGTGTTTCCGGAAAGATGGAGACGGCATCCTATGGTTCAAGGACCGGATCGTCGTACCCCGTAACCCGGAGTTGCAGAAGAAAATCTTTGATGAGGCTCACTTGTCAAAGTTTTCAATTCACCCCGGCAGCAACAAGATGTATCAGGAACTCAGAAGCAAGTTTTGGTGGACACGGATGAAGTGGGAGATCGCGAAGTACGTGTCCAAATGTGATACATGCCGAAGGTGAAGGCAGACCACATGAGAAAACCAGGACTGCTACAACCACTGGGCGTTCCTGCCTAGAAGTGGGAGGATGTGAGCATGGACTTTATCGTTGGCTTACCCACTACATTTCAGAAACATGATTCGATGTGGGTGATCGTAGACCGGCTCACCAAAGTTGCACACTTTATCCCGGTCAACACCAACTACAATGCCAAGAAGTATGCTGAATTCTAAATCTCACGGATCCTATGCTTGTACGGCGTACCCCGCACCATCATCTCGGATCGGGGCACTTTATGTGTGTCTCATTTTTGGGAGCAGCTACATGCTTCTTTGGGGACGAAGCTGATCCGTAGTTCAGCATACCACTGGCAGACGGATGGGCAAACCGAGCGGGTAAATCAGATTTTAGAAGATATGCTACGAGCTTGTGCTATCAACCACGGTAAGAATTGGGATGATCACTTAACGTTAGCCGAGTTCTCGTACAACAATGGGTACCAAGCCATCATCAAGATGGCGCCCTATGAGGCGCTATACGGGAGAAAGTGCCGCACACCGCTGAATCGGTGTGAGTCTGGCGAAAGGGTCACCTTCAGGATTGATCTTGTCAACTATGCGGAAGAAAAGGTTCGGCTGATTCAAGCGAACTTAAAAGCCGCCCAATCCCGACAAAAACAGTATGCAGACCGGAGAAGACGTCCTTTACAATTCGAATTTGGGGATCACGTGTATCTACGTGCGTCTCCAATAAAGGGCGTGAACAGATTTGTGATGAGAGGAAAGTTGGCACCCCGATTCATCAGTCCATTCTAGATTACAGAAAGATGTGAATCAGTCACACACCGGCTGGGATTACCAGCGACATTCTCCGGTGTGGAAGACATATTTCACATTTCTCAGCTAAGGAAGTGCCTCAAGCTTTCAACCACCGTTCAGCTGGTAGATATTGAAGAACTGAAACCGGATCTCACCTATCAGGAGGAGCCGGTTCAGACTGTTGATGAAAAGGCCCAAACCACGTGCAACCGTACATTGTGGTTCTACAAGGTTCTATGGAGTAATCATTCCGTAGATGAAGCTACATGGGAGAGTGAAGGCTTTCTTCACGCTAACTACCCCGACTTTTTAATGTCGCACCTACTGTAATTTTCCACCGTCCTCTCTCTCTCATTTTCACCTTATAATCTCAGGACAAGATTCTTTTAAGGGGGGAGGAATGTAAGGGCTCAAGATTTGCATACACTGAAAGGGTTCATCACCCCCCACACACACCTCATTTGAGGAAGTTTTATGAACATCTTTGAAGAGCAAGTAAACACCATCAACATAGTCATTAGATGATAAACTCACAAAATGCAAAACTGGTACTTCCCACATGCATCATATATGGGATGAGCATATGAAAAACTTCTACATCTTGCTAGGGATGCTCATGTCAAGTTTCACCCAAATCCAAAACCTTTTGGGGTATTTTTGGGTATAATTAGAAATAGGCTAGTTTGAACTTAAATTCAGATTCAAACTCCTTTCATACCATGAATTCAAAAGTGGGATTCATATTCACACTCAGCACATTTTTGTGAGCTCACAAACCAATTTTCACTCCATTTGGAATTGATCTTGAAATGAACTAATTTGGCTAGATTCAAATCAAATTTGAATTTCAGTTCACATGTGCTGCAAATTCAATCAAACCAATTCCACAATTTGATCATTATGTAAACCAAATCCCAATTTGGGTGAATGATCAAAAGACCAAGGGTAGGAAGGTCTCTACTGTTTTGAGCAGTGGGGAAATTAAATTTCAGAGGTTAAAATTTGAAAATGGGGCCCTCTTGTCAGTCACCCATTTGGAGCAAACTGACTAAGACTGAGTACTCGGTTTCTCGGGCTGCAGCTGTGCGCGCCACCGAGCCACAGCGCCGGCCAGCAGCTGCTTCGCTCGCACGCGCTGGAGGCCACAGCTCGGCGTCCTTACCCGGCACCGAACCCCCTCTGGGATATTTCACCGATCACAGCCTCTTGCATCGTCCCCGAACGAAAGAACCTCGCCGCTCACCCGAACCCTCTGTGCCACCGTCGACAGACCGAAGCAACGGCTGTCACGCCGAGCTGAGGCCGCACCCGAGTTCGCCGATCCTTGCTCGACGTTCTCGCACCGGTTCGAGACCGTGACCGACCTTCCTCGAGCCTCACCACACCATTTCTTCGTCCTCGGTTCAACCCGAGCCGCCGCCACGGGAACAACTCGTCCGGCCACCACAGCCCACCTTTCCCCAAGCTGTGAACAGCAAAAAGTTTGTCATAGTTCCCTCTTCCATTCCTGCAAGCTCTGGCGGCGTGACATGAGCTGCCATCACCGGAATTTCACGGTTTTGCGCCGGTGCACAAAAGAGGCCGCCGGACCACTTCGTAAAATTTGTGCTACACCCCACACCACTCATCACCTAACTTAGAGAACTACTTCTAGACGTCCGTGCGAGTCCATAGGATCAGGAACTTCGGAGAACCATCGGGTATAGCCACTGTTCTTCGAGTTTTGCTAGTATTTCCGATTTCCTACCTAGGGCGCACGGTGACATACTATCTGGGGCCGTTTCCGAGCTCACTTTAGTTTATGACGACTTTCCCTGGGGTGCACTGATGCTCTACGACATTTTGCTCGATCCTTTGGGGTGCTAGGAAGCCCGGTCGACACGGCTGAAGTTCTATCGAAGCCACCGCTCGTCGCCGGCCATGTTCCTGTTGTTGTCATGAAGAGCTAAGGCCAGCCCCGTGTTCCTCGTCCGGGATTAGGCAGAGGCGGTGAAAATCTTGGAGTTTGGCGCACGGCAGAACCCCTCCGGCGAGCACTCCGGCGAGGGGGGGCGGCGGCCGAGCGCGGGATGGCTGGAGGTTGAAGAATCCCCTGGCCCCACCCGTCAGCAGGTAGATATTTAAACCGGGGATCAGATGTGGCTCCGGATCATTTGTGGCTGCGCGCGTAAAACTCCGTAGCCCTGTGTGTCAGCTGCTGAGGAGCCGACACGTAGCCCTGGTCCCACGCGCAGCAATTTAAATATTTCCCGAATTTCAGATTCTAGTTCAAACTTCAAACCCCATAACTTTTGCTAGGAAACTCCAAATGGAGTGAACCAAATTTTGTTGGATTCAGCTATCTTAGTACTTTCCAACAAATCAAGTTTCACTTTATGAAAATCCTTATTTATTCAGAATTAATTCTTCAGAATTTAAAATTTTTAGAATTTTAACTGGAGAACCCTTTCGTGGAAAATTATGAAATTTGGCCAGGATGTTTCGCATAATATCCCTGAGCTACCATAAAAATTTCAGATAAATTTGAGCTCATTTGATCCACCTAATGGTGTGATTAATAAAACTGTTCCAGAGAAAATGAAAAATGTCCAGAAACATTTTTCAGATTTTCTCTGTACTTGTTTAGCTCATATATTTGGATAGGGATCTTCAGATTAGGTGAAATCAATTCCATTAGAACCCTTGGAAAATCTAGTTTCCAGAAAGTCATGGCTTTCTCCATGAAAATCCCTAGAACACCCTAAGAGCTCAAATTAAGGCTAAATACACATTTATTTGTGGAGGGCTCAAATGCGCTTTGCTGCAAATGAAATTTGGCAAAGTCTCTGTTTAGGTTGTATCCAAACCATTGTAAAAAATTTAGAGTCATTGGGGCCTGTCTAGCAGTACTTATGGTCTTAATAAATTTAACTCCAAACACACATGCATTTAAATTGATACATACATGTACTTGTTTCATGTAGTTGCTAAGGTTGAGAAGGAGCCAGAAGTCCTAGACTTCATAATTCCGGGGGAACAGCTAGCATACGACCAACAGCAGCAAGGTAAGCTCCGGTTTGCATTAGCCTTTTATAAACTTTATTGTTTTGAGAACTTACATTGAGTATCCACCTTACTTATGCATTAGAGTCTTGTTTGAAAACCCAAATGCATAGCCATGAAAACCCTGGTTTGGGCTTAGGTTTTTAAACCTCGAGTAGCCACTGCAATGCTAAGATAGTGTAGGATTCGGTACAAGACGAGTAGTTGGAACTACTCGCGAGAATAGGCTAGAGGCACACCACTCGGTTAGAAATAGCAAATGGAACACATGGCAAGAAAAATGAGACCGAGCGGAGAGTAAGGGAAGCAGCACGTTGGGGCCTGCGTGCCATAGCTCCGCTTTTGTCGATTGAGAACCGAGCCGTGTGCGGGCCTGTTGAACAAGCTATAACAGTACCGAAGACCTACCGGATATATGGGAACCGGGAAACCGATGTATTTCGGGTAGCTAGGTGTTGAGGCATTGCTTGTCGTTCAGAGGGTAGGTTGACAGCTTGAGGTGTAAATCGGCTAGCGGCAATGCGGATGCGCGCGTAGAGACCTCTTGCTTGGGACGATAGGACTGGTTCAATATTTGGCTGACGGATGAAAGGTGGTTGCGTACGACGTCCGTGATGGTTGCTATAGGCAACATCAAGTACGGGCGTACGTGACGGGTTATTCGGGTAACCTTGTAGGTGTAAATCGATTATAATTGCCGTCCCTCGTGGTCAGTGAGTACCACTTGTTCACTATACCGTGACGTAGAAAGAACAGGTTAGTTCCATGATAAAATGTTGCTGATTGAAAACTATATCTTGGTTGCTAATGATTTGTTGTAGTTTAGAGCAAATTAACGTTCTTTTCAACCCTTGGTAAAACACATGAGAGAAATGTGTTTCTTGTTTGATTGCGGCTCTCTCGTGTGGCTTAGCAAGAGGTTCTCCACAACTTGCTGCTAAAACTTGAAAGTAAGGTTCAACTATTTAGGCGTGTCCTTTGCGACTTACTTTCCCATTTACACTGTAATCCAGCATGTAGAAGTTTCATGCATAGGAAAGACGGGTGAGTCTTACTGAGCCATCGTGCTCACTGCTTGTGTTTGAAGATTTTGCAGGGTGTTATGAGGAAGAGACTCCCGAGGAGGAGACGGACCATTAAGAGGGAAACCCTGTCGAATGGGAGTCGTGCACGCCGCCCTGTTACTGTCTGTGCGTGCTAGAGGGAACACGTTCACGGGCTGAATGTGAACTCTGTGCTTAGTCTACGCTCGTGAGTGTGGACTGAATGTATTTTGTTGTTTAAAACTCTCTTATGTAATAAAACTTTGCTTCCGCTTTGTACTTTTTACGTGTGTTATCCGGTGCTGTGCAACGCAGCACCCCTCAGCGTAATCCGGGCTCGTCGAGGCCGTGAGGCCCTCGCAATGCACACAGTGCATACTAAATTGCAAGGTCTCCCTTGATCAAAGATGGTCTTGGTTATTCAAGGAAAGCAACGAAAAATGCAAATATCCCTAAGAATGACAAAATGCATATTGCCTTTATCAAGGAAGGATCATACCAAACTATGAATGAATGTCATATCTCTACTTCTACTAAAATGGAAAAATTTGATAAATGTACTAAAGATGCTAATAGTGCTAAGAATAACAACCTAACATTATTCCATGATTTTAATACATCTTATGTACTAATAAAAAGCAAATTTTGGTATGTCTATGCAAAATATGTTGGGCCACTCCGCAAGAGCCCAAATCGTTGTATATGGATACACAAAACTCTTGTCACTAACCTCAAAGGACCCAACCAAGCTTGGGTACCTAAAATCAAATCCTAAACTTATTTTATAGTCTTACTCCTCCGGCGGCACACAGTGGATATTAGATAGTGGCTGCACCAACCACATGACCGGAGTGAGAAAAATGTTTATAGAGTATGAAGAAACAAATGATCCAAGTCAAGGTATCTATAACTCCGCCTATGTTGTAATGACATAGCCGGTCCCAAGCCCGGTTAAAGGAAGAGGGGGTTGTGATAGGCTTGGCGAGCCAACAACTACACTTAGCCATTCTCATGGAAATGAAACCCAATAGAAATTCGTTGGGGCGTAACCCTCTTAGCGACGTGCCATATCAGAACCTGGGTATGGTGTTAAGTGGGCAGCGGCCGGGTCGCCACCGCCTTAGTGGCGCGCCATATCGGAACCCGGATATGGTGTTAAATGAGCAAGGGCCGGATCGCCACCACCTTAGTGGCACGCTACATCATCGCCCGGATGTAGTGATAAGTGAGCAAGGGTCTTTGCATCTTACTCAACGGGTGCAAAGCGTAAGTAAGCTAGCCGAGGAACATATATTTCGGGTGGGTAGTTGGAATGTAGGATCCTTGACGGGGAAGCTACGTGAGTTAGTAGATGTTGCCATTAGGAGACGAGTAAATATCCTATGTGTACAAGAGACTAGATAGGCGGGTCAAAAGGCGAGAGAAGTCAAGAATACCGGTTTCAAGCTTTGGTATTCTGGTTCGGCTGGGACTAGGAATGGCGTAGGTGTTCTAATAGATAAGAGTCTTAAGGATGGAGTAGTGGATGTTCGAAGACGAGTGGATAGGATCATATTAATCAAGATAGTAATTGGGGACATTGTCTTGAACGTCCTTAGTGCTTGTGCCCCACAAGTTGGGCTCAACATGAGTGCTAAGAGGCAATTTTGGGAGGACTTGGAGGATATGGTTAGTAGTGTACCGATAACCAAGAAACTCCTCATAGGGGGAGATCTCAATGGTCATGTGGGTGCAACTAACCTAGGATTTGAGAGAGTACATGGAGGTTTTGGATGCGGCGATAGAAATCAAGAGGGTAAGGACATCCTAGACTTTGCCGTAGCCTATGATCTGTTGATAGCTAACACCCTCTTTAGGAAGAGGCAATCTCACCTAGTGACCTTTAGTAGTGCCCAACACTCTAGCCAAATTGACTTTGTCCTCACTAGGAGAAAGGATAGACGGGAGTGTCTAGATTGTAAGGTGATCCCGGGGGAGTGTGTTGTGACACAACATAAGCTTGTGGTAGCTGACTTTCGCTTCCATACATGTTCTTTGCGGGACAAAGGTGTCAAAATCACGAGAACAAAGTGGTGGAAGTTGAAGGGAGAATCACAAGAATCCTTTAAAAATAAGGTGATCACAGAAGGACCCTGGGCAGAAAATGGAGATGCAGATAGTTTGTGGATGAAGATGGCAACTTGCATTAGGAAGGTAGCTAGTGAGGTGTTCGGTGTGACAAAGGGAAAGAAACTTGTAGATAAAGACACTTGTGTGGCGGACCGGGATCCGCTCATTCCAGGATCGCAGAGGGTGGTGCCGCGCGATGCGACACTCGACAGCACACGTCATAAGGACATATTATATTACATGGGAAAAACAAACTGAATGTACAAATTAGTACATTTCTCAGTTACAAACTAGGGTCTTTATTACACAGCGGAAGTTTCTTTTGTACAACTCACGCCGCCTATCTAGCAAAAGTCGGTTGCCCCACCCTAGGGCAACCCACACTAGCTGCACGTCTCAGCTCAGCGCGGTGTGTACGGCTCCCACTCAGCCCTGGTCCCTGACGGAGGGTAACCC
Organism: Neostapfia colusana; assembly: GCA_030760725.1. Taxonomy (NCBI): domain Eukaryota; kingdom Viridiplantae; phylum Streptophyta; class Magnoliopsida; order Poales; family Poaceae; genus Neostapfia; species Neostapfia colusana. Next base: position 22,047,843 of record JASWHV010000019.1, on the reverse strand, counting down.
TCGCCGGTGGACTCATACTCCAAGTCCGTGGGTGGCTCCTCACCTGAAAAACACTTAAGCAGCAACTGTGAGCACGATGGCTCAACAAGGCTTAACCGACTGACCTAAGCATGAAACTCTACATGAGGTGTACAATGACATAGGATAGTAATGTTGCAGCAAATGGACACGCCTACAAGTTCATCCTTAGTTCATCTTTTGGCAACAAGTTAACAGTTCAGGAATCTGAAATTTAGTAAGCAATATTTGGTGGCACACATGTAGCAATACAATTACATAACAGCAATATTTAAACATCACATTTCATACATTAGCCTACGTCACGACTAAATGACCAAGTGGTACTCTTCACCGTGAGGGACGGCGAATCGACTCGATATACACCTGCAGGGAAACCCAAAGATCACGTCACATACGCCCACCCGTGGAGCTGCACAGCACGCTCACTCAATGTCGTACAGGACAACCTTTCACCCAAAAGCCCAAATGTCGAACCGGTCGCACTGAAACGAGCAGGAGGTTCCCCACACGGAGCATCTCTCTATGCCCGTTGGCAGATTTCCACCTTGCTGCCCTCAACCTACACCTATAAAATCAGTGTGCTATGCCTCGACGCCCGGAGGTTTAGGCTACATCGGTTTATCGGGGCCCATATATCTGATATGCCTTCGGTACGTTCAAACTTGATCAGCGTGGGCCGCACATGGATCGGTCCTCAATCGACCTGGACAGGGCTGCGCACACAAGACTCCCTCTTGCTGCACCCTAACCCCTGCCAAGTCTCATTTTCATTACTAAGGTGATGTCACATCACTCGAACCAATCCCGTGTGTCCAAGCCTATCTCGCGAGTAGATTCCAACTACTCGACTTGTACCGAAGTTCTATGAAACATTAAGCGTGGCCTGTCTACTCGAGGTCTTAGACACGACCCTCACTGTTATGGAAAATTCTGGTCATGCAAGTGGGGTTCCATCCATCCTATACCTAATGCACATTCACACTTCATATGACACATGTAAACAAAGTAAAACTTATAAAGGTTAATGCAAACCGAGGCTTGCCTTGTTGCTGCTGGTCAGGGGTTAGTTCTTCTTCCGGAAGCAGGAAGTCGAGTACCTCCGGAGCCTCCTCGCCTTCAGCGACTACACGTTAATAAAATACTACATATTAATGAATATGCACATGAGTTTATGGTAATGCTTCTACTATTAGTTCTAATAACCAGTTTCTAACAACTGGAACTCTGTTCAAGAATTTAAAATAGAACTGGGGGTTAGTGGTTTGGGCTTAGACCTAAGCACATGGTTAAGTGCTAAGTGGTTTTCCCCCTCTTCCATATTAATCCCTCAAGTGGTTACACATTACAGGGGTCATCCAGAGCTCAAATGGAGCTGAGAATTTTTGTGTGAGTTCCTTGTCACAAGAAAACCCTCTGGACCAAAAATTAGCACTTTTCATTCAGTGGTTTGCTCAGAATAATTCTCTTAGCAAATAATCAAGGAAGAATTAATTCTGAGGTAACACCCCTGTTCATGCCCAAATTAATGAACTACAATTTGAATTATATCTCCTAGAGTTTGCATGAATGTTCCTAGCTTTTTTGGAGCTAAGATCTGTTCAGAACTGAATTTCCAAGTTTTGGAAATTCTCTGAAAATGTTTCTGTATTCAAATGAACACAGCACCTTCAAATCTGAATTGCCCTGGTCAAATCAACTCCAAATGGTCTGAAACTTTTACAGGGATTCTCTAACCTCCTAAAGGACGTTCTGGCAACATTTGAGGATTTTTGGATGAACCAAACTCCCTCTAAAATTCTTTTGCTGAAAAGCTTTAAAGAATTTTCCAGAATTAATTAATGGGTTTCATACAAATTGGGTTGTATATTTGGACAGAGCTAGGCAAGATGAATCCTACCCAATTTGAATCAAAAAATGTGGAGCTTCCTAGCAAAAGTTATGGGGTTCTAAAGTTTGTGAAAATTCTGGAATTTGAGTTAACCGGGGAAAAGTTCAAATTCCTGACATCGGGCCCGGCCCCCACGTGTCACCACCTCGGCTGCGCCATATGGGGCCACAGGACTGTTCTCCGCGTGGTCACAGCTGATCCGGTGCAACAGAAAATCCCCACGCTGTGCATCGAGGGACTGACGAGCGGGCCCGGCCGGCTCGTCTTCTTCCTCGCGCCCGCCCTTTTTCCCGCGCCGCCCCCTCGCCGGCACCCCTCCGAAGCTCGCCGGACTTGGCTTCCCTACCGCCTCTCGGCCGGAAACTCGCCGCCTGGGCCTAATTTCGTGCGCTGAACACGATGGCACCGACTGCTCCGGGCGGCGGTGGCCCTAACCTAGCCGGCGACGGTGCAGCGGCTCGGACTCACTTCGGTTATGGCATCCAGCCAACTCAGCCCGCCAAAACCTCGGTGGAAGGGCTCTACAGCACCGGGGGATCTCAGAGAAGGTCGACAAGGCCATGCAAGGGCTCGGGAAGAGCTCTAACCTAGCCGTCACCGTGAGCCCGACCCATCCTGCCATAACCGTGGTTGGAAAACCGGGAAATACGCCGGCTACAGCCAAAACTAAGCTAGGGTTGCAAAGCAAACTTGGGCGCCGTCGATTCTAGCTCCTGTGAGCACAGTTTATTGAACTGACAACGAGAAGGGAGTGGGAATTCGGAGGTCTCATAGCGGAACATCGTCCTGTGGTCGCCGGCGAAGTTTTTCCAAATTCTTGCTCGGTGGTTCACGGCTGGTCTTGTGGTTTGGGTGGAAGCAGCAGTGCTCACCGGCGCGTCCGGGGATGTCCCCGCTTGGGCGTGAAAGAGCCTTGTGTAGGCTGTCCACATGCGCCCGGTCGCCGGTTACACTTGGCTTGCCGCGGACAACGGAATTTAGGGCTCGGACACTGCCGGAGCTTGCTAGCTCTCGCGCTGGGAAGGTGAGGAACGAGGGTGTAGCTCTGTTGTGCAGGTCGGAGGGCGCTGTGGCACAGTTTGAGCTGGCTCCCGATGATTTCCCAGAGGTGGCGGCGAGCTCGGTGGTTATCGGGCGCAAGAAGCAGAGACAAAACGCCGGTTGATCGGTTCAGAGGGGGTGGGTCACGCCGAGGCAGCGAGTCGGTAAGCTGGTCGCCAGCGCGTGCGGTGGGGCGAGGTGGCTGCTTGCCTGGTTCGTTGTCGAGCGCTGCCGAGGCCCGGTAAACCGAGCTCGCTCGGTGTTACTTCGGTCCGAAGTCTAGCTGACTAGTGGACCCTCTTCTACCCCCTAATCCTCTATGTTGTGCAAATATCCCACCTACTCAGACTTGAAAAGAGAACATAGCCACCAATTCAGAGGAAGAATTTAAATTCATCAACTTCAAACTGGTTTGGCCACATTCCCTTCATATTTGAATTTGAAAATTCAAACTCAGTTTGAATTGTTACAAATTTGGCTCCCGACAAGATGAAGTCCAATGAGACTGAAAATTGGTGGGGTTACTCAGAAAAAATATGCTGAGTTCGAATATGAAGCTAACTTTTGAATTTGAGTGATGAAAGTTGCTGCAATTTGAATTTACATTCAAATTGGCCTCTTTTTCAAATACCTCCAAAAGTGCCTCAAAAAGTGTTGGATTTACATGAAACTTGGACTGAACCATCCCAAGACTTTTTAAGTCCTAGGGGTGAGCTCAACCTCTCATGTTCAGTGTAGAATTCCTACTTTGTGAAAGTGTAGGCTTTCCCCTCTAATCACTCTTTTGATGGAGGTTACTTGCTCTTCACAATTTTTCACAAGCTATCCACCACAAAACTGTGGTGTTGTGAGGTGATGAAAAGTTTTTGCAAGTCCCTTTTCTTGGGCTTTTACATCCCTCCCCCCTTAAAAGAATCTCGTCCCGAGATTATAAAAGAAGAGATAGCGATGTAATAGGGACTTACCCGTGCTGAGATGCCATGAACTCCGGGTAATTTGAGCGAAGGAATTCCTCGCTCTCCCACGTCGCTTCTTCGGCGGTGTGGTTGCTCCAGAGTATCTTGTAGAACCACAGCGTTCTGCTACGTGTGATTCTGGCTTTCTCATCAAGAATTGCCACCGGATACTCATCATATGTCAAGTCCGGTTGCAATTCGCCAATGTCTTCGGTAGTAACAGCAGTGGTATGCTTCAGACATTTTCTCAGTTGTGAGACATGGAAAACGTCATGGACACCAGCAAGATATACTGGTAGCTCCAGTCTATACGCCGCTGGTCCACACTTCTCGGTGATAGCATAGGGTCCTATGAAGCGGGGAGCGAGCTTCCCCTTGACACCGAACCGGTGCACGCCCTTCATCGGAGACACGCGGAGGTACACATGTTCACCGACGTAAAAGTGCAAATGGTCTACACCTCTTATCAGCGTAGCTCTTCTGCCGGGATTGAGCGGCCTTCAAATTAGCTTGGATCGTCTGAACGCGCTCTTCGGCGTCGTTCACCGCATCAATCCCAAATGTGACCCTTTCACGGGACTCGCACCAATTTAATGGGGTGCGGCATTTGCGACCGTAGAGAGCTTCGTAGGGTGCCATCTTGATACTCGCCTGATAGCCATTGTTGTACGAGAATTCCGCCAATGGTAGGTGATCATCCCAGTTCCTACCATGGTGGATGGCACATGCTCTCAACATGTCTTCCAGAACCTGATTCACCCTCTCTGTTTGGCCATCTGTTTGAGGGTGGTAAGCGGAGCTTCTAATTAGTTTAGTACCCAAGGCGGCATGAAACTGCTCCCAAAAGCGAGATACAAACAATGCACCTCGGTCTGAGACTATAGTCTTGGGTAAGCGATGCAAGCATAGGATCCTGGCGATATATAACTCCGCATATCTGTTGGCATGGAAATGTGTATGCACGGGAATGAAGTGAGCCGACTTGGTTAGTCGGTCAACGATCACCCAAATGGAATCATGTTTGTTGGATGTTAAGGGTAATCCCACAATGAAATCCATGCTCACATCTTCCCATTTCCATGCTGGAATTTTCAAGGGTTGCAACAGCCCTGATTTCCTCATATGATCAGCCTTCACTCGTCTACACGTATCACACTCGGATACGTACTTCGCTACCTCCCGCTTCATCCGTGTCCACCAAAATTTCTTTTTCAAATCCTGGTACATTTTGTTGCTGCCCGGATGAATGGAGTACTTAGACAAGTGAGCTTCATCGAGGATCTTCTTCCTCAGCTCCATATCCTGCGGTACGACTATGCGGTCATTGAACCATAGCGTCCCCTCCTCATCTCTCCGGAAACACTTGATCTCCCCATTATCTATCCGTCTCCGGAGATGTGCCATGCCTTTATCAGTCTTCTGAGCTGCAATGATGTCCTCCCTAATAGTAGGGATGAGGGCAAGTTGTAAAGCGACCCATAAGGAACCAAGTATAAACTTGGCTCTTCCTCCTCCACCGGTGTAATGGTGAGGTGCTGGACATGTGATTTCTGACTCAGTGTGTCGGCAACCACATTCGCCTTGCCGGAGTGGTAATGAATCTCAATTTCATAGTCCTTGATTAGTTCTAACCACCTTCGTTGCCTCATATTCAGCTCCTTCTGGGTGAAAATATATTTCAAGCTCTTGTGGTCGGTGTAGAGATGCACCAGATTCCCCAGGAGATAGTGCCTCCACATTTTCAGCACCAAGACCACTGCAGCAAGCTCAAGATCATGAGTGGGATAATGCTGCTCATGGTTCCGAAGTTGGCGTGAGCCATATGCGACCACACGTCCTTCCTGCATCAACACGCAGCCGAGCCCAATACCGGACGCGTCACAATACACGTCGAAGGGCTTTGTTGTATCCGGCTGAGCTAAGACCGGGGTTGTTGTTAGATGCTTTACCAATGCTTGGAATGCTCCTTCACACGCCGTGTTCCAAACATATTCCATCCCCTTCTTCAGCAATTCTGTCATCGGCTTAGCGAGCTTGGAGAAACTTGGAATAAATCTCCGATAGTATCCCGCTAACCCGAGGAAACTTCTGACTTCATGGACTGAAGTGGGAGCTTTCCATTTCAGCACTTGCTCAATTTTGCTTGGGTCAACCGCAATGCCTTCTGCGGAGATGATATGTCCCAAGAATGGCACTTGGCTGATCCAAAACTCGCATTTACTGAACTTGGCGTAGAGCTTGTGGTCCCGTAATCGTTGAAGAACGATCCTCAAGTGTTCGGCTTCTGTCTTGGAGTAAACCAAGATATCGTCGATGAACACTACCACGAAGTTGTCGAGCTCCGGCATGAACACCGAGTTCATGAGATACATGAAATGGGCTGGAGCGTTTGTGAGACCAAAAGACATGACGAGATATTCATATAATCCATATCTCGTCGAGAAGGCCATCTTCGGGATATCCTCCGCCCGGATCTTTATCTGATGATATCCAGAGCGAAAGTCCATCTTTGAAAACACACTTTCACCCACAAGTTGATCAAACAATATGTCGATGCGGGGCAGTGGGTACTTATTCTTGATGGTGACGGCGTTGAGCGGCCGGTAGTCCACACACAGCCTTAAGGTTTCATCCTTCTTCTTCATGAACAGCGCCAAGCATCCCCAAGGCAAGGAACTCAGCCTAATGAAACCTTTGCTCAACAGATCATTGAGCTGTTCTTTCAGTTCAGCTAGCTCATTTGGAGCCATTTTATATGGTCTCCGTGATATGGGCGTAGTCCCGGGTGCAAGTTCAATCTTGAACTCGACGTCCCGCTCAGGTGGCATGCCCGGAAGATCATCCGGGAACACGTCGGGGTACTCCCGGACTACGGGGATGTCCGCTAACTTGAGAGCTTCAGCATTATTAATTGCTGAAATTTCCCGGACTGGCATGTCTAACACCATGGAATGCGGACGGTGGAATGGAGAGTTTAAATGAACCGTCCGTGTCCGAGTCTCTAGGACCGCGCCATGGTATTGTAGCAATGACATCCCTAAGATTGCATCAATCTTTTGCCCCATAAGAATTATCAAGGTGGTGGGGTATAGTTTCCCACCTAAGCACAGAGGTGCCTTTGGGATCATCATATTTGCTGAGATCTTCCCTCCCGGTGAGCAGATCATATAGGTGCAGTCGGTTGGGAAGACTTGCATTCGATGCTTAACCACATAGGATGCACTTATAAAGCTGTGGGTTGCACCAGAATCAAAAAGTATGATGATGGCTTGATTGTTGAGAGTAAACGTACCCACCAGCATGTTGTCTCCCTCCGGAGCGTCCTCATTGTCGAGGTTGCGGATGCCCCCAGTCCGCTGACCAACCTTCTTAACCGGAGGTCGGCCTCGAGCACCGCCCTGGAACTGGGCTTGCCCGCTTCTCTGCTGCCCCTGGGGACAGTCCTTCGCGAAGTGGCCTGCCTGGCCACACGTGAAGCAAGTGAAGCGGGGCGGTCCCCCGCTGATCGGTGAACGGAAACCCGGGGCGTGTTGTGGCGGTGGAAACGCCCGGGGTGCCGTCTGTGGCTGCTGCTGCCTGTCTCAGTGGTGGCATCGGCGGACGGAACGGAGGTGACTGAAACGAACGTCCCCCGAACCGCTGAGGTCGCGCCTGTGGATGCCACTGCTGCCCGGATGGTGTCCGATACACCATGCGGTAGTTCTGTGGAGCGCCACTCCCACCGCTGGGTGGAGCGCTGCACTTCCGCTGCTCAGATGCCAACTCCCGCTGAGCATCCTCTTGCATGATCGCGGCACTGACTAGGTCATTGAAGGTGCCGCGATTCCACTGAACGAGATGTGTCTTCATCTCGGGGTGTAACCCCCGATAGAAGTGCTCCAGCTTTTTCTCCTCAGTGGAGATGTAGTCTGACGCATATTGCGCCAGATGGTTGAAGGCATGGGAGTAGTCATGGGCACTCCTCCCGCCCTGCTTCAGCTCCAAGAATTCTTGGAACTTCCTCTTCATTATTCCGGGAGGAATATGATAGGCGCGGAACGCCTCCCGGAACCCTTCCCACTCCACGGCATGGCCAGCCGGACGTGAGGCGACATAATTCGCCCACCACGCACCAGCGGCACCGTGAAGCTGTTGCGCCGCGAACAGAGTCTTTTGCCGCTCCGTGCATTGGAGCAGCCCGAACTTAGACTCGATAGTCCGCAGCCAGTTGTCGGCCTCCAGTGGTTCTTCGGCTTCGGTAAACACTGGAGGGTGCGTACTCATGAAATCTGAGTACGACACCTCACGGGGCTCAAGGGGCCCTCTGTCTTGACGCCCCCCGGCTGAGACGTATTCTGCACGATCGTGCGGAGCAGGTCGGTCTTCTCCTCATGACCACCCACCAGTGCCGCTATCACATCCGCTAGAGTAAGCGGAGGCGGCGGTGGTGGCTGCTGCTGCGGGGTGCTGTCATAGGACGGTGGCTGGGAGTCATCACCTCCCTGTTGGCTAGAGCCACCAACCTCGTGCGTGGTCCTAGTACGAACCATCTGCAACCATACGACAATAAACATCAGTCCCGCAACATATTGCATGCAGTCCAATAAAAATAGGCGTAAAAACATAATGACAATAAAACATGCGATACATCTCGTATGTAGATAATGTAATAACTTTGCACAAGCTACACCATTACCAGATAAAATACAAGCTAGTTTAATCAAACTTGATGAACCTCCTCTTTGGAAGCTCACCACAACTAGGTTTGGTCACTACGAGATGTTACGATCACTTTGTCATCACGTATGCTCCCCTTTTATCTTCAATACGACACAAACATGGTCTCTAGTAAAAGAAACTTGAGTGAGACCTATACTCGAATCTTTCACTAGTTGAAGATAACCTCTCATGAGTATGTTCTACCCCAATGGGAGTACTCAAACCCCCTCTAGGGTACAACTATCTCTCAATTGAGTTCAACTGTCATTCCTCTGTCAGAATGACCAGTTTCTACATATTCTAGGTTTCGATCTGGTTCTAGGCATTTTCATGACTCCAGCTGAATACAAAAGTTAAATTTAACTTCAGTATATTTCCAACGAGTATTCAATTGCCCTCATATCAGCTCTGGTTTAAAAGTTATTGTCACACCCGGTTTTTCCGAAGAACAACCAAGTGAATATCACATGTATGACAGGATCATTTTCTCATACATGTGATGACAAATAGTGAAGCATCATTTATTACAAGCCAGGTGTCGAATATAAATAAGTCTTACATTGCAAATGTCTCAATGGACACTAATGCTTCATCACAAGTAAATAAACTAGCAGCGGAAAATTTATTCTGTAGGGCTCCATCACAGGCGTTGCCCGGGGGTCTTCATGAACCTAAAATCCTTCCTCGGGTCCAAAATCTTGGTCATTATACACCACCTCATTATCTTGACCTGAGCAGCAATATAAACCAACAAATATGCAAGGTTGAGTACCAATGGTACTCAGCAAGTGTGGGAAAATTATATCATGCATGGCTAGAACAAGGAGAGGTTGAACTCATGGTTAAAGCACTACGCAATTAATACCTATCACCTTAGCTTATTAAGCACCTACATTACTACACAGGTGAAATTGTTCCAATCTCCCAACCCATTATCATAATCCAATAACCATAACAACATTTCCAATGTTAAGCTCCCCGCTTAACTTCCAAAACCATCAATCCTCTAATCATGAATAAGTCCAGGCCGCTCTTAACCGTGAGCACGGCTGTCAAGACAGTTTTGACTCTGCAGAGTTTGTACCACTGTACCCACAAGTAGTGATTTCATCCCCCGTTGCCGGGTGGACTAAAAGAACCTCCATTATGCCAGTGGCTACGATCCACATTCACACTTCCCAGGTGTGCAGCCAGGAGATCACTACGAAGCCTTTACAAAGGGATTCCCGACGAGCGTGGGCCCACTGAGGTTTCACCCCTAACAGCATACAAGAGGCTCCAACCCCGCTGCAGTGGCCCCCTCTTGAGCCTTGCGGTTCATATGGTAGTCTAGCTGACACCTACTCCCCGCACCATCCAACACACCCATAATACGCCGGGGATACACCTAATTAATTGGCCAAGCTGCCCCATCTCAGCATGTGGTTGGCACTGTAAAGCCGGGTTACATGCTCCATGAACCGGTCCTTAGGATCCAGGCAAGTACTAAACACAAACCCAAGTCTCGTGCACCCAGCACACAACCAAAACATCCAACTTGCCTTGATCCCTACCTCTACATAACTCACAATATCTCATTCAAGAGTATGGTAATATAAACTGATGATTTCATGTCCCAAATATCCCATTCTAAGCATGGCTAAGCATATGCATGTAAATAAATGACATGACAAAATAAATCCCAACCCAAGCTACAAGGAAACAAGGTAATGCAATTCTAGGGAAACTTTCCTAGCATGGGTTTCATATTTCATTTGACAATGCAAATAATTCTATCTACACATCCTAGCATAGGATCAAAGTGGTCAAGGACACTTGCCTCCTTCTTGCTGCTCTTGAAATCGGTATTCCTGGTCTTGGAAATGAATAACTTGTTCTTGAACAGGTTCTACTTCATACCATCACACATAGCAAAAGAAAAACAACAATCCATAAGACATAGTTCACACTTACACTTCATACATACCACACATTCACATTTATGAAATTCATTCACCATTATATGTGTTGTGTTTCAGTTTTAAATAAATTCCTTATATTAAACTACCAAGTATGTATGGAAAGTATTTTTCTTCTCCATATGTGCCTTTACAACTTCTATCAACCCTAAACTGAACTCTTTGGATTTTAGAAACTCCATTTATCATTTACTAGTTGCTATATTTTCAGATTTATATTCCTATACATAATTGTGTATTTTATTATTAAATTAGTAATACACATCACCTAAACAGAATAGGTTCTGGTCCTAAATAATTTAAAATCATATTTTGACCTTGGCTTCTGATGTAGACCATTTCATAATTATTTTCCCTATTTTTCTATAACTATTCTTTACTTAAAAATGTGTCCCTATACTAATAAATGTGAATAATAAATGAAACAGATTTATTTCAGCCCAAAAATATACTTTTATCTCACTCCAAAGTTTTCTAAGTACTGAGAAAGTTTTTAATTAATTTTGACAATTATGTTTGTCCCCCTTTTTAATTTTTAAACACTAGTTACATATTCAATTCCCTAAATCACTTACTAAACAGGGCTAAAATAATGAATTCACCCCATTACAGGGTCTATAATATTATTTTCATAATTTCCAGGGGTCTAGCTACACTTATCAGAGGTGTTTTTCCTAATTTCTATTAAGTCCAGGGCTAAAACTGATTTTTAAATGAATTTACATGATTTTCTGGAGTTCCAGGGGCTAGATCTGAAGTTTCCGGGGCTAGCTCTCAATTCCAGAGAACCCCAGGGGGTAGCACGTAAGAATTCCAGTCTTTATAATGCGGGGCTGACGTGGACCGTCCGATTTTAAACCGACGGCTGAGATTATAACATCGAACCGGTACGCGGGGATTTAAACCCTACCGTGCGATTTAAAATAAACGGCGCACAAGCGGCCACGTCGTTCTGATCGAGCGCGGGCGGCGCTGCCGGCGGCGCACGGCGGCGGGAAGCGGCGATCTCGCCGGAAAGTTTCGGATCCTCGAGAATTCTGCCTAGAACTGTGATCTTATGGCCTAGATCGGTAGAGGGGAGGTGAGGGATCTCACCTCGGGGGTTTTCTCGAGCTCGGGGGTCCTGGAAAGTGATCGGTGGCGAGGTCCGAGGAAAAACCACGGCGAAGCTCGTCGGCGCTGAGTTTACACCGTAAGTCTTCGGGTTTTCTGCACCTGCAAAGTACCCCGGAGGCGGTGGATCAAGACCAGCGAGTTAGATCAGAGTTTCCGAGCTTAGATCGGCCAGAATTCACCGGCGAAGTCTCGGTGCTCACCGGAGTAAAAATCGGCGATCGCGTGGGAAAAACTGATCGGATCGGGGGTTTTTATAGCCGGGGGAGGGCGGTGGGTCTGTTGTGATCGAGTTGGAGTCCTCTGGGATCAGAATTCGGACGGCAGAACGGATTTCCCGATCGGTTAAAATCGCGCGCGCTCGGGAAAAAGTCCGGGGTCGCGGGGTTAGGGATGCCAGGTGGGTCCCACCCGTCGGTGAGAGGCAGCGCGGCGCGCGCGGGGGCGGGCTGGCGCGGGAGTAGCTGGGCCGGCTGGCGGGTTTCGGCCCACTGGCCAGTTTTTTTCCCGTTTTCCTTTTTCTTTTTCCATTTCTTTTCTGTTTTGAGTATAATTTGAATTCCAGTTTGAATTTGAATTTTTGCAAAACATGCAACACGTCCAAAAATTTTTAAATTCCCCTCTGAACATGGTTTTGGGTTTTGAATCAAAATTTGGGGTGTTACAGTTATGGCCATTCAAAGTCAACAGAATCCCTGGGAAAATTTTAACAGCACCTCCCTTGGGAAGTTGCTGTTTTCAACTCTGATTTCCACCGAATTCTGTGCTGAAATTTCAGAAACTTTGAATTGCAAATATGTAACACATCTTCTACACTTTCTAAGTATGTATTACATGAAAATTTTAGATTTTTCTACTGGGAGTTATGTTTGAAAAACAGGACAGTCCAGAGAGTGTTTAACTCTGTCCTGGTTCTGGACAGTTTACATTCCTCTGGGATTTAAGCCATCTTAAAGTGTGTTTCATCTCTGGAAGTATACAACAAAGTTGTATAGTACTTCAATACCTTTCCAGAACTACATGCCACACCTACCTGGGCTAAAAGACCTGTGAGTTATGCCCTGTTGAAGATCAGCATACTTGCTGCCCAAAACAGAGCACTCTGTTTTTCATTCCATTGGCTATCCTGCTCAACTATCACATTCCTCTACCCAACCAGGGTCCTAACTGTTGAAACTTAGTGATTGTAGTTTCTTGTTATCATTATTTTTCATGCACCTGCCTATACTATGTCGGTAATACGTTCCTCACAAAAAGAAAATCCTAATCGGATTATACCGGCATATACGTCTCAAGTGTGGCACTAAACGGTCTCTCCCACACGTTGACTACACGGATACATGCGTGGTTAATACCTGCAGAAAACCACACAATATTGATGCACTCAATGGTTGTTCATTTCAGGCAGGACCATATTTAAAAGTAAATACAAACGCCCGTATCATTGCCATACGGCCGTCCTTGAGTTAGGTCACGTCTCAAGGTACGTGATCGTGTTTCAACACCACACGACGGGGAACCAGAGTATGTCATGAACGGGTTGTCACGGTTGGGAATGTTATCAACCCAACAGATACCACCTACTGCCCTGCAGGGCATGCCGATGGCAAGTGCTGCGTATGTCCCCCTGGGCTACTTCCAGACGAACACAATCTCGCGTTACTGACCACGCGATGGGGTCTCCACTTACTTGCCTAATGCACGCTAGGGATCAGCATTTCATATGAACTCAGGGACATGAAGAGTCCAAGAGTTTCATATTGACGTCTCACACCAAACTGTGAGACTTATCCCTGAACCACGTTCCTCGTCAGGGGAGCTAACCGAAATTGAACCGCTTTCGGTGGCGTTCCTTACCATTCTTACCAGAGCGTAGGTGCATCGTTACATAACTAAAATTCAGAATTATAACACATAGGTTAGTCTTTGCCACTTTAAGTAACTATGCTAATATAGTCCTTACTTGGGCAACTACCGAATCCTCACCGTAAACCTAAGTTTTCTCGTAATACAGTCCTTAAGTACGGTGCTATCCCCAATGCAGCTCTGATACCAAGCTGTGGCGGACCGGGATCCGCTCATTCCAGGATCGCAGAGGGTGGTGCCGCACGATGCGACACCCGACAGCACACGTCATACGGACATATTATATTACATGGGAAAAACAAACTGAATGTACAAAGTAGTACATTTCTCAGTTACAAACTACGGTCTTTATTACACAGCGGAAGTTTCTTTTGTACAACTCACGCCGCCTATCTAGCAAAAGTCGGTTGCCCCGCCCTAGGGCAACCCACACTAGCTGCACGTCTCAGCTCAGCGTGGCGTGTACGGCTGCCACTCAGCCGTGGTCCCCGACGGAGGGTAACCCTCGCCGGTGGACTCGTACTCCGAGTCCGTGGGTGGCTCCTCACCTAAAAACACTTAAGTAGCAACCGTGAGCACGATGGCTCAACAAGGCTTAACCGACTGACCTAAGCATGAAACTCTACATGAGGTGTACAATGACATAGGATAGTAATGTTGCAGCAAATGGACACGCCTACAAGTTCATCCTTAGTTCATCTTTTAGCAACAAGTTAACAGTTCAGGAATCTGAAATTTGGTAAGCAATATTTGGTGGCACACATGTAGCAATACAATTACATCACAACAGCAATATTTAAACATCACATTTCATACATTAGCCTACGTCACGACTCAGTGACCAAGTGATACTCTTCACCGCGAGGGACGGCGAATCGACTCGATATACGCCTGCAGGGAAACCCAAAGAGCACGTCATGTACGCCCACCCATGGAGCTGCACAGCACGCTCACTCGATGTCGTACGGGACATCCTTTCACCCAACAGCCCAAACGTCGAACCGGTCGCACCGAAATGAGCAGGAGGTTCCCCACACGGAGCATCTCTCTGTGCCCGTTGGCAGATTTCCACCTTGCTGCCCTCAACCTACACCTATAAATCGGTGTGCTATGCCTCGACGCCCGGAGGTTTAGGCTACATCGGTTTATCGGGGCCCATATATCCGATATGCCTTCGGTACGTTCAAACTTGATCAGCGTGGGCCGCACACGGACCAGTCCTCAATCGACACGGACAGGGCTGCACACACAAGACTCCCTCTTGCTGCGCCCTAACCCCTGCCAAGTCTCATTTTCATTACTAAGGTGATCTCACATCACTCGAACCAATCCCGTGTGTCCCAAGCCTATCTCGCGAGTAGATTCCAACTACTCGACTTGTACCGAAGTTCTATGAAACATTAAGCATGGCCTGTCTACTCGAGGTCTTAGACACTACCCTCACTCTTATGGAAAGTTCTGGTCATGCAAGTGGGGTTCCATCCATCCTATACCTAATGCACATTCACACTTCATATGACACATGTAAACAAAGTCAAACTTATAAAGGTTAATGCAAACTGGGGCTTGCCTTGTTGCTGCTGGTCAGGGGTTAGTTCTTCTTCCGGAAGCAAGAAGTCGAGTACCTCCGGAGCCCCCTCGCCTTCAGCGACTACACGTTAATAAAATACTACATATTAATGAATATGCACATGAGTTTATGGTAATGCTTCTACTATTAGTTCTAATAACCAGTTTCTAACAACTGGAACTCTGTTCAAGAATTTAAAATTGAACTGGGAGTTAGTGATTTGGGCTTAGACCTAAGCACATGGTTAAGTGCTAAGTGGTTTTTCCCCTCTTCCATATTAATCCCTCAAGTGGTTACACAGGACAGGGGTGATCCAGAGCTCCAATGGAGCTGAAAATTTTTTGCGAGTTCCTTGTCACAAGAAAACCCTCTGGACCAAAAATTAGCACTTTTCATTTAGTGGTTTGCTCAGAATAATTCTCTTAGCAAATAAGCAAGGAAGAATTAATTCTGAGGTAACACTCCTGTTCATTCCCAACATAATGAACTACAATTTGAATTATATCTCCTAGAGTTTGCATGAATTTTCCTAGCATTTTTGGAGCTAAAATCTGTTCAGAACTGAATTTCCAAGTTTTGGAAATTCTCTGAAAATGTTTCTGTATTCAAATGAACACAGCACCTTCAAATCCGAATTGCCCTGGTCAAATGAACTCCAAATGGTCTGAAACTTTTACAGGGGTTCACTAACTTCCTAAAGGACATTCTGGCAACATTTGAGGATTTTTGGATGAACCAAACTCCCTCTAAAATTCTTTTGCTGAAAAGCTTTCAAGAATTTTCCAGATTTAATTAATGGGTTTCATAAAATTGGGTTGTATATTTGGACAGAGCTAGGCAAGATGAATCAAACCCAATTTGAATCACTAAATGTGGAGCTTCCTAGCAAAAGTTATGGGGTTCTAAAGTTTGTGGAAATTCTGGAATTTGAATTAACCGGGGAAAAGTTCAAATTCCTGACATCGGGCCCGGCCTCCACGTGTCACCACCTCGGCTGCGCCATATGGGGCCACAGGACTGTTCTCCGCGTGGTCACAGATGATCCGGTGCAACAGAAAATCCCCACGCTGTGCATCGAGGAATGACGAGCGGGCCTGGCCGGCTCGTCTTCTTCCTCGCGCCCGGCCTTTTTCCCGCGCCGCCCCCTCGCCGGCACCCCTACGAAGCTCGCCGGACTTGGCTTTCCGACCGCCTCTCGGCCGGAAACTCGCCGCCTGGGCCTAATTTCGTGCGCTGAACACGATGGCACCGACTGCTCCGGCCGGCGGTGGCCCTAACCTAGCCGGCAACGGTGCAGCGGCTCGGACTCACTTCGGTTATGGCATCCGGCCAACTCAGCCCGCCAAAACCTCGGTGGAAGGGCTCTACAGCACCGGGGGATCTCAGAGAAGGTCGACAAGGCCATGGAAGGGCTCGGGAAGAGCTCTAACCTAGCCGTCACCGTGAGCCCGACCCTTCCCGCCATAACCGCGGTTGGAAAACCGGGAAATACGCCGGCTACAGCCAAAACTAAGCTAGGGTTGCAAAGCAAACTTGGGCGCCGTCGAGTCTAGCTCCTGTGAGCACAGTTTAGTGAACTAACGACGAGAAGGGAGTGGGAATTCGGAGGTCTCATACCGGAACGTCGTCCTGTGGTCGCCGGCGAGGTTTTTCCAAATTCTTGCTTGGTGGTTCACGGCTGGTCTTGTGGTTTGGGTGGAAGCAGCAGTGCTCGCTGGCGCGTCCGGGGATGTCCCCGCTTGGGCGTGAAAGAGCTTGGTGTAGGCTGTCCACGTGCGCCCGGTCGCCGGTTAGTCTTGGCTTGCCGCGGACAACAGAATTCTGGGCTCGGACACTGCTGGAGCTTGCTAGCTCTCGCGCTGGGAAGGTGAGGAACGAGGGCGTAGCTCTGTTGTGCAGGTCGGAGGGCGCTGTGGCACAGTTTGAGCTGGCTCCCGATGATTTCCCAGAGGTGGCGGCGAGCTCGGTGGTTATCGGACGCAAGAAGCAGAGACAAAACGAGGGTTGATCGGTTCAGAGGGGGTGGGTCATGCCGAGGCAGCGAGTCGGTAAGCTAGTCGCCAGCGCGTGCGGTGGGGCGAGGTGGCTGCTCGCCTGGTTCGGTGTCGAGCGCTGCCGAGGCCCGGTAAACCGAGCTTGCTCGGTGTTACTTCGGTCCGAAGTCTAGCTGACTAGTGGGCCCTCTTCTACCCCCTAATCCTCTCTGTCGTGCAAATATCCCACCTACTCAGACTTGAAAAGGATACTTAGCCACCAATTCAGAGGAAGAATTTGAATTCATCAACTTCAAACTGGTTTGTCCACATTCCCTTCATATTTGAATTTGAAAATTCAAACTCAGTTTGAATTGTTACAAATTTGGCTCCCGACAAGATGAAGTCCAATGGGACTGAAAATTGGTGGGGTTACTCAGAAAAATATGCTGAGTTCGAATATGAAGCTAACTTTTGAATTTGGGTGATGAAAGTTGCTGCAATTTGAATTTACATTCAAATTGGCCTCTTTTTCAAATACCTCCAAAAGTGCCTCAAAAAGTGTTGGATTTACGTGAAACTTGGACTGAACCATCCCAAGACTTTTTAAATCCTAGGGGTGGGCTCAACCTCTCATGTTCAGTGTAGAATTCCTACTTTGTGAAAGTGTAGGCTTTCCCCTCTAATCACTCTTTTGATGGAGGTTACTTGCTCTTCACAATTTTTCACAAGCTATCCACCACAAAACTGTGGTGTTGTGAGGTGATGAAAAGTTTTTGCAAGTCCCTTTTCTTGGGCTTTTACAACTTGGTGGTGGAATGAGGATGTACAAAAGGCCATTAAGGAGAAGGAGTGTTACAAGAGTTGGCATAATGATAGAAGCGCAAGCAACATGCTTAAGTACAAAGAGGCTAAGAAGAATGCAAGGCGGGGTTGTGAGTAAGGCAAGAGGACAGGCCTATGATTAGTTATATGAGAGACTAGAGACAAAAGAAGGTGAAAAGGACATATACAAGGTAGCAAAAATCCGTGAGAGAAAGATGAGGGATCTCAATCAAGTTAAATGCATCAAAGATGAGACTGACCGCATTCTAGTGAAGGATGAAGAGATTAAGAATAGATGGCGTGATTACTTTAATGGGCTATTCAATGATGGGAATGGGAGCACTATGGTTGAGTTGGATGACTCCTTTGATGAATCCAACAGGCGATTCGTGCGGAGGATACAAGAGTTTGAGGTTAAGGAGGCCTTAAAAGGATGAAAGGAGGAAAGGCCCTCGGCCCTGATGATGTCCCTATTGAGCTGTAGAGATGTCTTGGGGATGTGGCAATAGTATGGCTCACAAAGCTATTCAACCACATTTTTCAGTCAAACAAGATGCCTTAAGAATGGAGGAAAAGTATATTAGTACCTATCTTCAAAAATAAAGGAGATATTCAAAGTTGTACTATTTATTGAGGTATTAAGCTGATGAGTCATACTATGAAGCTTTGGGAGAGAGTGATTGAACACCGCCTGAGGAAAGTGACCAATGTCACTAAAAACCAGTTTGGTTTTATGCCTGGGAGGTCTACAATGGAGGCGATTTTCTTGCTTCGTCAGCTTATGGAGAGATATAGGGAGCAGAAGAAGGACTTGCATATGGTGTTCATCGACTTGGAGAAGGCGTACGACAAGATACCAAGGTCAGTCATGTGGTGGGCACTAGAGAAACATAAAGTGCCAACAAAGTACATTACCCTTATCAAGGATATGTACAATAATGTTAGGACAAGTGTGCGCGTAAGTGATAGTGAGACTGATGCATTTCCTATCACGGTAGGACTACATCAAGGATCAGCTTTGAGCCCATACTTTTTTTCCTTGGTGATGGATGAGGTGTTGAAGTATATACAAGGGGATATCCCTTGGTGCATGCTCTTTGCTGATGATGTAGTGCTGGTATATGAAACTAGAGATGGTGTTGATAAGAAATTAGAGTTATGGAGACAAACCTTAGAGTCCAAGGGGTTTAGACTTAGTAGGACCAAAACCGAGTATATGAGGTGTGACTTTAGTGGTGTTGGTCGTGAAGAGGGAAATGTTAGTCTACAAGGACAAATAGTACCTAGAAGGGACTCTTTCCGATACTTAGGATCAATGTTACAAAGCAATGGAGATATTGATGAGGATGTTTGCCACAAGATCAAGGTAGGGTGGATGAAATGGCGACAAGCCTCTGGAATCCTATGTGATAGGAAAGTCCCACAAAAGCTAAAAGGGAAGTTTTATAGGACGGTGATCAGACCCGCGATGCTCTATGGGGCGGAATGTTGGCCAACTAAACGGCAACATGTCCAACAAATGAGTGTCGCAGAGATGCGCATGCTACGGTGGATGTGCGGGCACACGAGAAGAGACAGAATAAGCAATGAGGCGATTCGTGATAAGGTAGGGGTGGCGCCGATTGAAGAGAAGTTAGTCCAACATCGACTTAGGTGGTTTGGACATATCCAACGGAGACCTCCAGAAGCACCGGTTAACAGTGGGATTTTAAGAGGTAGAGAAAATATTAGGACGGGTAGAGGACGACCAAGGTTTACCTGGGAGGAGGCGGTAAAACGAGATTTGAGAGATTGGAATGTATCTAGAGACTTAGCTCATGATAGGACCGCATGGAAAGTAGCAATTCCTGTGCCAGAATCGTAGTCTTGTTTTTTTCTTTTTTTTTTCTTTTTTTCTTTTTTCTTTTTCTTTTTTTCTTTTTTTTTCTTTTTTTCTTTTTTTCTTTTTTCCCTGTTCTTATATCTCTTCCTCTCTTTTACTTCATTGATATTGGGTTTCATGTCTAGCCGACCCCAACAGGCTTGGGATAAAGGCTTGGTTGTTGTTGTTGTTGGAGACAAACCTTAGAGTCCAAGGGGTTTAGACTTAGTAGGACCAAAACCGAGTATATGAGGTGTGACTTTAGTGGTGTTGGTCGTGAAGAGGGAAATGTTAGTCTACAAGGACAAATAGTATCTAGAAGGGACTCCTTCCGATACTTAGGATCAATGTTACAAAGCAATGGAGACATTGATGAGGATGTCTGCCACAGGATAAAGGTAGGGTGGATGAAATGGAGACAAGCTTTAGAATCCTATGTGATAGAAAGTCCCACAAAAGCTAAAAGGGAAGTTCTATAGGACGGTGATCAGACCCGCGATGCTCTATGGGGTAGAATGTTGGTCAACTAAACGGCAACATGTCCAACAAATGATTGTCGCAGAGATGCGCATGCTACAGTGGATGTGCGGGCACACGAGAAGAGACCGAATAAGGAATGAGGCGATTCGTGATAGGGTAGGGGTGGCGCTGATTGAAGAGAAGTTAGTCCAACATCGATTTAGGTGGTTTGGACATATCTAACTGAGACCTCCAGAAGCACCGGTTAACAGTGGGATTTTAAGAGGTGGAGAAAATATTAGGAGGGGTAGAGGACGACCAAGGTTGACCTGGGAGGAGGCGGTAAAATGAGATTTGAGAGATTGGAATGTATCCAGAGACTTAGCTCATGATAGGACCGCATGGAAAGTAGCAATTAATGTGCCAGAATCGTAGTCTTGTTTGTTTTTTTTGTTTTTTTCTTTTTCTTTTTTCTTTTTTCTTTTTCTTTTTTTTTTTCTTTTTTCTTTTTTATTTTTTCCTTGTTCTTATATCTCTTCCTCTCTTTTACTTCAGTGATATTGGGTTTCATGTCTAGCCGACCCCAACATGCTTGGGATAAAGGCTTGGTTGTTGTTGTTGTTGACAATAGCCAAGGAAGGGTACTAGGTATGGGTAAAATCTTCATTTCTCCATAGCATACCATTTCAAATGTCATGCATGTTGAGTCACTAGATTATAATCTTTTATCCATATCTCAATTATGTATCAAAGGTTTTAATTGCTTATTCACTAACGAAGGCATGATTGTCACTAGAAGAGTATATAACTCAATTGCCTTCAAAGGTGTGCTCAAAGGAAAGCATTATCTTGTGGACTTCTCTGCGGATAAAACTCAACTTGACACATGTTTGATGGCAAAGACTAACATGGGTTGGCCATGGCATCGTAGGCTAGCCCATGTTGGTATGAGAAATCTCCAAAAACTTCTAAAAGGTAATCACGTCCGAGGTCTTAAGAATGCTGATTTTGAGAAACATAGACTTTGTAGCACGTGCCAAGCCAGGAAACAAGATGGAATAACTCATCCCGCCAAGAATGTGATGACCACAACAAGACCACTAGAGATGCTTCACATGGACCTCTTTGGTCCTATTGCTTACATAAGCATTGGCGGTAATAAATATGGTCTAGTTATTGTCGATGTTTTTTCTCAGTTCACTTGGGTATTTGTTAGGGCCCGGACCTGATCACGGTGTCGTGCCGGTCGCCCGGAATTCGCATTGGATGGTGCGGTGCGATGGGGCACCCAACAGCACACTTAATAAAGCATCATATTACATAACTCAAGCGGAAGCTTACAAGTGCGAATTTTACAAATACTTCTCAAAATAATCTACAGCGGAAGACAGATACAACTCACATCTCATATCTATGCTAAGCAACAAAGAAGATGTCCAGCCCACGGACTCTTCTCACTAGCAACATGATCACAATAGCAGCGGCAGAGGTTTCCATGAGTTCACCACTCGGAGAGTTCCGAGTCTCAACGGACAACCGTACTAATCAGCGTAGTGTTATTACCTGCAAAACAACTCGTGCAGTATCCGTGAGCATAAAGCTCAGCAGGACTTAACAGTCAACCCTAGTCATGAAACTCTATATGCTGAAAATAGAGGGCTGAATAGAGAAATTTGTACAAACGATGAACTTGAGCTAAAGGAGAGTCCTTACTTCAAGTTTTAAGCCACTTTTATAGCCCTCGCACAAATTACATTGAGACTCCACAATTGAACAAGAAACGCTTCATGTCGATGCCACTTGCTCGAGGAGAAAGTAAATTTAGTGAGCTACCCTAGACCCACACTTACCTTGTGCCATCAACGCCGGGATTCTACAATCAAACAAGAAACGCTTTTTCTCGACGCCACTAGCCCAAGGTGGAAAGTAAATTTAGTGATGGTGTTGATCATCCCTCATCTCCAATATAACAATTACTCCAGGAAACAAGATGGAATAACTCACGACGCAGAGAACAAGTATGCTCACTACCGCGAGCGATGGTGATTCGAATCAAAAACACCCGGCTGACACAACACATACGCCCGTCCGAGACTGGTGATCAACCAATCCCCTCAACGTCGTATGTGGCAACCTTTCATACGACACCCAAATATCAAACCGGTCCCACCGACTTGGATTAAGTCTCACTACGACAGACCCTCGTAGAGCTGACTTCTCTATCCTTTCAGCATCTGCAGAAGACGGTGGGGATTGCCTCGACACCCAGGTTAACATGTTACATCGGTTTCCTGGGTCCCATATAGCCAGTATGCATCCGGTACACAACTCAAACTTGTCCCAAAGGACCGCACACGAGAACGGGCCTTAATCGACTCAGACAGAGACTAGGTTCACAGGACCACGTCCTTGAGCCTTCCATCCATACTGCCCGGTCTCCATTCCCAACTAAGAGGATCAATTCCCAACTCTTTCGGTTGATCCCCCTTAATCCCGGTTCACGAGTAGGAAACGACCTAATCGAGTTATGCCTCTTTTAATCCACTTTTGTTAACCTGATCACAGCAAATATCATTAAGTGAAACCTACTCTAAATAAAACTCCGTGGTTTTTCTGGTTCATGCATGTGGAGTGTCATACCATCTAGACTTAATGCAATAACCAAAATGCTAGACATTATAAAGTGAATACAAATAGAAACTTGTTACTTTGGATGCAAACTGGGGCTTGCATTTGTTTTTCTGGGGACTAGTATATAATGTTCAGTTAGTGAAGACCACTTGAGGCTTGATCACTCGCCTTCCTCCCTCTTTGATCTCCACTCCTATTGTTTCACAATCTTCACGTAGATGCTACACGTGATGAATATGCATATGCATTTAATTGCAAATATTTTGCTAACAAGTTCTAGTGACAAGTTTACAAACTGGAACTCTGTTTAAAAATTTAAAATGACACTGGTGCTAAGGTTTGGGTTTGGGTTAATCAACATGATTAAGTGCTAAGTGTTTTCCCCACTTGTGTTTTGAGCAACTAAAGAGGTTAAATAGAAAAGTGGTGATCCAGAGCTCCAATGGATCTGAAAATTTTCATGTTAGTTCCTTATCACAATAAAATGTTCTGGACCAAAAATTAGCACTGTTCATTGAGAGGTTTATTCAGAACAATTCTCTCAGCAATTAAGGATAAAGAAATTAATTCTGAAGTAACTCACATGTCCATGTCAAACTTAGTGAACTAAAATTTCAATAAGAGTTCATAGAGACTGCATGAATTTCCCTAGGATTTTTGGAGCTAAGAATTGCCTAGAACTGAATTTCCAAGTTTTGGGAATTCTCTGAAAATGTTTATGTATCCATTTGAACACAGCAAATTAAAATCTGAATTCTCCTAATCAAATAAACTCCAAATGAGCTGAACCTTTTACAGGATCTCATTAATATCCTAAAGATTATTCTGGTAAAATTTGAGGAGTTTTGGATAAACCAAACCCCCTCTAAAATTCTTTTGCTGAAAAGATTTACAGAGTTTTCCAGAATTAAATAATGACTTTCATACAAATTGGGTTGCATATTTGGATTGAGTTTTTCAACATGAATCCAACCCAATTTGAATCACTAAATTTGGAGTTTCCTAGCAAAAATATGTTCATTTAAAGTTTGAACCAAATCTGAATTTGAAATAAATGAGGAGAAAAGTTCAAATGCTGACGGTGGGTCCAGGGACGACGTGTCACATTCTCGGGCAACCCACACGAGGCCACATGGTTTTTCCCGCGTTGCCACAGCCTGATCCCGTGCAACAGAGAATCCTGCCCCTGTTCACCGAGCGACTGACACGCGGGCCCAGTCCCTTCGTCGTCTACCTCCGGCTCCCGCGCGCCCACGCCGCCGAGCTCACCGGAGCTCGCCAGATTCCGGCCTCTTCCCGTCCTCTAACTTGCTGCTAGTACCTAAAATCCTTCGAGGAACACGTTGGAAGGACTTTCCCAGACCGGCAACGGCTCAAACCTAGCTCGCACCGATGCGGCGGCTCGGTGAAGGTTTGGTACCGTCGCCCTGACGTGCTAGCCCGCCAAATGCTCGTTTAAACAGCCCTTAAGCATCAGTGGATGCTAGAAAAGCTTGACATGGTTGCACAAAGGCTCGGGAAGGGCTCCAAGATAGCTTTCATCGTCCGCCCGAGATGAAAACGACGGTGCGCCATCGGAAAACCTCAAATTAGTGCCTCTACTCCTCATCTTAGGCGGTGTTTTCATGTGCGGAGGATCGCGGGCTAGTCTAGAGCATGTGTGCAAAGTTTGCCAAACGATAAACAAAGAAAGACCAGGAATTTCAGTTTTCCTTAGCCGAGGGTCTGTGGAGTCTTGGCACGCCCAAGGGCGCTCTTGCTCGGCCGTGAAAGGCTCTCTGCAGGGCTGTCCACGTGCGACCTCCGTTCGGTTGCAGTTCGGCCACCGCGGGAACTCGGTGTGCGCGGGTTTGGGGAGGCCGAGCTCCCTTGATTGTAGTCCGACGAGGGCGTGAGGGTTATGGATGTGCTGTGTTTCTACTGGCTGGTGCTTGCACGCGAGAGAAATGTCGGCTCACGAGCGATCAAAGCAGCGGCGGCGTGTCTGTTCCGTTCTTGTGTGCGAGAGAGGGCAGAACCGTGTCTTCGGTGCTGTGGAAAAGCTGGGCACAGCTGGGAGTGAAGGCAGTGCATGAGTAGCTCGCCAGCTCGAGTAAACGGCAGAGAGGCGGTGGTTCTCGGTGCCTTCGTGTCGGTCTGAGCACTCTCGGTGACTTGAGTGAAAAACAGAGAGCAATTCTTCATTTGCATGTCTCCTGCACCCAATGACATGTGGGTCCCAAAAGTCAGCCCCTCCTTATCCCTCTCAAACATCTCCAAAATTTGGCAAATGACCAATTTAATTGTTTGGAGTTGAAAACTGAACTGCATTTGGATAATTGGGAAAATTTCATCCAAATTCAAAGGTGTATTTGAATTCTTTGCAAATTTAAGTCCTTTTGGAAAATGGTTAGCAAAAGATCTCCAAAAATCATGAAACTTTGCATACCCACTAATTTGGACCTAAGGAATTCAAATATGAAATTGGATTTTTGGTTTGGCTGCTGCAAACGAGCTTTTTAACACCACAGTTTGCAATCCATTGTATTGCTCTCATTTGAAATTTAAGTTGAACCATTTAGTTCCCAAATCTGATTTATAAACTTTCACTTGCACTTGTGACTTCCAACCGGTGGTTTTAACATACCTTGGTTTCAAGCATTCAATTAAACACGAGCTTGGGTAGAGAGAGCTCTCACATGCATAATCACATGTGAAAGTTTAAACACGTCCCATTTTTCATACACATGAAACCATATGCTTGTGCAAACTCAAGTTTCTTTGTATTCATATTTTTGGGACCTTTACAGTATTTTTCTTGCATGATAAGGGTGAAACTAAAGGTGTCCTCAAGAATCTTGAGGAGAGCTCAAAATGAGTTCTCTTTGAGAATCAAGAAGAGAATAGCTCCATAACAAACAAAATAGTGAACTGCCATGAATTACACACACGCTAGTAGTGGCTCGGCTAGAGGACTACAGCAGCCGAAGCCGTGATTTGTATGGTATGTCTTGCCCTCAATGTCCGGTTGGTTGGTAAGTCACTAAATCCCTATCTCCCGGTGGTCGAGTACCCCCGACGCGTCGAATGGGTTGTTTAGTCTGACTTCTTGTGCTGGCCCGACATCATTCATCGGTTTGTGTTTTTTTACTTCGCTTCGCGATTAGAGTTGTACGCATCATGCATGGGAATCCTTCCGTCCTTGATGTTAACGCTCTCGTGCTGACTGTAGGTCCCGGGTCAAAGGCATCTCGAAGGAAGCAGAAGATAAGAAGCGACAACGACACCGAATTCAAGAACACCCAAGTGGAAGAGTACTTGGACGAGAAGGGTATCAAGCATGAGTTTTCGGCACCCTACACACCCGAACAAAATGGGGTGGCCGAAAGGAAGAATTGAACTCTAATAAAGATGTTAAGAACAATGCTTGATGAGTACAAGACATCCGACCGGTTTTGGGCTGAAGCGGTTAAAACCGCTTGCCATGCCACAAACCGTCTCTACCTCCATCGTCTCTTGAAGAAGACTCCCTATGAACTCCTAACAGGAGGACAGCACTTTGTGACATACGACCATAAGATATACAAGATCCAAGTTACCCATCCTCGTCACAAGAAGTGACCCAAACATAAGATCAAGCACAAGATCCCCTATATGAAGAACAAGATCAAGATCACCATGTTCAAGACATTGAAGGCCATGATGGTGATAGTGATCAAGGGGGAGATAAAGAGGAAGAAGAAATTCACTCAAGACCAAGTGTGCCACACCCTAGAGTCCATCAATGCGTACAACGGGATCACCCCATTGACAATATACTTGGAGATATCTCCAAGGAGGTAATGACTCGCTCTCGTATGGCTAACTTTTGTGCTCACTACTCTTTTGTGTCTTCTTTGGAGCCTTTCAAGGTTGAAGATGCCCTTCGATGTCTGGATTGGGTGATGGCGATGCAAGAGGAGCTCAACAACTTCAAAAGAAACAAAGTGTGGGAGCTTGTGGAAAGACCAAATGCAAACGTAGTAGGCACCAAGTGGGTCTTTCACAACAAGCAAGATGAGCATGGAGTAGTGACAAGAAGCAAAGCTAGACTTGTGGCCAAAGGATACTCACAAGTCGAAGGTTTGGACTTCGACAAAACCTTTGCTCCCGTAGCTAGACTTGAATCAATTCGTATATTATTATCCTATGCTACCCACAATGATTTCATGTTGTATCAAATGGATGTGAAAAGCACCTTCCTCAATGGACCGATCAAGGAGGAAGTGTATATGGAGCAACCATCCGGCTTTAAAGACAATAAGTATCCTAACCATGTTTTTAAGCTTCACAAAGCCCTCTACAGCCTAAAACAAGCTCCTAGAGCTTGGTATGAGTGTCTTAGTGATTTCCTTATTGACAATGGTTTTAGGATAGCAAAGGCCGATTATACACTTTTCACAAAAAACTTGGACAGTGACTTATTTGTATGCTAAATTATGTCGATGACATAATATTTGGTTCTACTAATAAATCGTTTTGTGAAGAATTTAGAAAAATCATGTCGGAGAGGTTTGAGATGTCGATGATGGGAGAATTAAAGTTCTTTCTAGGTTTCCAAGTGAAACAACTCAAGGAAGGCACTTTCATATGTCAAACAAAGAACATTCAAGACATACTTAAGAAGTTTGACATGGAGAAGGCCAAGCCTATAAAAACGCCAATGGCGACAAACGGACACCTCGACCTCAATCAAGATAGCCCTAGCGTGGATCAAAAGGTAATATCGTTCCATGATTGGATCCCTTCTTTATCTTTGTGCATCTAGGCTCAATATTATGTTAAGTGTAGCATGTGTGCAAGGTTTCAAGCTGCTCCTAAAGAGTGTCGTCTAACAGCCGTGAAGAGAATATTGCGCTATCTAGTTCATGCACCTAACCTAGGGCTGTGGTATCCTAAAGGGTCAAAGTTCAATCTCATTGGATACTCCGATGCTGATTATGCCGGATGCAAAGTGGATAGGAAAAGTACCTCCGACACTAATCAATTTTTGGGCAGGTCCCTAGTGTCATGGTCATCCAAGAAACGAAATTACATTGCCCTATCAATAGCCGAAGCGGAGTACGTTGCAGTCGGAAGTTGTTGGGCACAACTTTTTGGGATGCGACAAACTCTAAGAGACTATGTTCTCAATATGAACCATATTCCACTCCTATGTGACAATGAGAGTGCTATTAATATTGCCCATAACCTTATTGAACACTCTAGGACCAAACACAATGATATCCGACACCATTTTCTGAGAGATCACTCAATAAAGGGGGATATAGTCATTTGACATGTTAGAACTGAAAAAATACCTAGCCGATATCTTCACCAAGCCACTAGATGAAAAACGCTTTTGTGAACTTAGGAATGAGCTAAATATCCTTGACTCTCGGAATGTGGCTCGAGATGTTGCACATCTGTTTGTTAATTGTCTAATTTCTTCAAAACTGAGCATGTTTTTCAAAAACCATCTCTCTCAATTTTCTATCAAATTATTTTCGATTATCATCTCCTTGAATCATTGCCATTGTATGATTGTTTGTGTGCTCTACTGGCCATGTTCATTGAGAATACTTGTGAAAAATTAGTCTATATGGATCATTCTCTGCATATATCTTTGTATATATGAGAGTGTAGTGTCAAGGGCCGGATTAATCCGCCCGAGTGGCCGGATAAGTCCAGAGTCCTAGATATGTCCGACTAGTTTTAGACAAGCCTATATCGTACTAGTGTGTTCCTCACCGGAATAGTTCACACATTCAGACCAGTCCGGACCTGGTCCGGCAACGGGACTTGTCCGGTATCTATGACCAGACTAGTCCGGATGGTTGGGACTTAACCCAACCGCTAGGGGCCGAGACCCCCACTTCACTCGTAACACATATCAACACGCGCCGACGCTCAAACTTCACCCCATTGGCGATTTTTCAGAATTTCCACCAAAAACTTCTAGGGATCCGAGTCCTCTACCCCTTGGCGCCTCAGGAAGTCAATCTTTGGACTTCTCCGCACTTCAATCTGGCGATTTCATCGGATTTGAACAATCAAGGTGCGTTCTTGGGGCAAAACCTAATCTCTTCAAATCTCTCGATTCTAGGATGTTTCTCCCATAAACTAGGACGTCTAGTGCTCCATAATCTTCATGCTATTCCTACCTAGGATTATTGCAAACTATTGATCAGATTTGCAGAAAATTTGCTTAGTTAGAGTTTAACCCTAGGTAGTTCGGACTAGTGTGGACAAAAGGCGGACAAGTCCGTTCCTGACCGGACAAGTCCGGCCAAACCTTGAGTTAACCCCTAACTTAGTGTTTTTGCTGCACCTCTATCGTGATACTCTTTTGTCCTCAACTCATATCCTTTCTCATTTGTTCTTCCAGCATGTCTCAACACGACAACTCTCCACCCCTCTCTGACCCAGAGCGAGAAGCAGCTCGACAAGAGCTTTACCGCCGTCGTGAGGAGGAGGACGCGACACTTGCGCAAGAGCTAGCTCGTCGTGAAGCTCAAACCAAGAAGCGACATGAAAGAGAGGCAACTCAAGCTCAAGCTGAAGAAGAGCGCTCTAGCCGAAGAAAGAGTATAGTCTCCTTAGGTGAAAAAGAAAGGGCCCAATCAGCCGACAAAGGAAAACGACCTATGAATGAAGGAGAAGCAACAAAAAAGAAAAGGCAAGGCCCCGGTTCAGAAGGTGCCCATCAAAAGGGAAGCACCAAGGAGAAGGGCACCTGCTAGCAGGGGAGTCATCATTCGAGACCGTCCCGTGGGGTCAAGTGCTCCCCCACATGGTCCCATTGGGCCCTTGGTCATGACACCTCCCATGAAAAATCCCAACTGACAATCGGAGCTTTCAAGCAACATATTCCATTGGAAAGGCTCTAAAAAGGCAAGGAGATTTAGGGAAAAGGATCCCTACAAGTATGGGAAGGCCACACTGGATCATCATTTTTGGTGACTTTCATTGCGACTACTATCACCTTGTTTACTTGAGAATGAAGACGTCAGTTGCTGATGCTTAGTGGGTTGATTGGCACTATATGGAAAAGAAAAATCATCAAGCCTTCAATGCAGTTGTACAAGCCACTGAGCATCATGGTCTGAAGGATCTCCTAGCCTTTCAATATGACTAGAACACAGAGGTGGTGGCTCAGTTTTACACCACGTGCTACCTCTCGACCTTTGGGGATAGGAAGATTTCATGGATGACAGACAAAGTCCAATACTCCATCCTATATAGTGAGTTTGCATGGATTCTTGGACTTGAGGAGTCCGTGAGCCATGAGTTGATCATTCACAATCTGAAGGTGATAGACTTGGGGAAGATGGAATTCATATATGAGGTTGGCTTTTATAATTCTCCTACAACCAAAATCCTCTGTCCATTCTTTAGTGTGCTAAATCGGATCTTAAGAAAGACTTTAGCACCTAAAGACGGAGATGCGGGGATGATCCAGGGCCACCTCCGCCACCTGTTGAAGCTGATTTGTGAAGATGAAAAATTCAATGTGTTTGACTACATCTACAACGACATCTTATAAATATCCCACACCACCAATTGCTCATGTGGTTATGCTCCATTCATCATGTGCCTTATTGAGAAGGTGTCGGGACTGGAGTTTATGATGTACATCAAGCATAGACCCCTTCACCCTCAAATTCCTCCTATTGTGCCAAAGATTGGCGGGGCTTCTAGGAGGGGCGCTCCTGATGCACCTCCTCCTCCACCCGCTCCTGCCTCTTCCTCTTCCGAAGACTCT
Organism: Neostapfia colusana; assembly: GCA_030760725.1. Taxonomy (NCBI): domain Eukaryota; kingdom Viridiplantae; phylum Streptophyta; class Magnoliopsida; order Poales; family Poaceae; genus Neostapfia; species Neostapfia colusana. Next base: position 22,017,221 of record JASWHV010000019.1, on the reverse strand, counting down.
TCCAGTGCCATCCTAAAATTCTTGAAGTTTATCTTCACCACTTGCCAAAAAGTTGAAGTCAAAACTTAGAAAATGGCTAAAAGGCAAGACAAGTACCTGAAGAAGCTCTGTGAGAAGGCGGACATTGCTATGTCTCCGGAGGCTTCCTATGACGAGGAGCTCACACCCTTTTAAGATCTCATGGAGGCAGAGGCTGCTCTCCTTGGGGGTGGCCCCTCTAGTGTTGCTCCCGCTGTTGAGAAAGAAAAAGAAGATCAAGATGATAAGGAGGAAGATTAAGAAGCAACCCAAAGCAATGAAGATCGTGGTGAGGAGAGTGAGAGCGATGATGACTAGACTTAGTCTATATTCTTTTCCTTTTTGGTGTCATGATGTCAAAGGGGGGAGAGATTCAGGGGGAGTAACTATGTCAACTATCTTTGGTTGTAATGTTGCTACACTTTCGTACTTTCATATTTGGGTTCTAATAACTTTATGCTATGTTACTCTATGTTAACTTTCTTTATCGAATATCACTCTACTTTGGATTGCGTATGTGTGATGATCTTTAATTTCAATTTGAGATGCATGTTTCACTTCTGTTTATCACATCTCAACATTTGCATCACACGTAGGCACCCCACCATAATGCGCAACTCTATAAATCTCCCAGAGTTCACTCTTGTGCATTTCTTTTATTGCAAATTATTCATGCACACACTTAGGGGAACTTTTTATACACTTATGTGTTATGAAAACCAACTCATTTAGATTTTTATCAAAAACCTCAATGTGTTGTCATCAAATCACCAAAAAGGGGGAGATTGAAAGTGCATCCACGCTAAATCCTTGTGGGTTTTGATGATTAATGACAACACTTAAGGGACTAATGAGCATTGCAAGTGTAAGTACAGGTGATTAAGAAATCGACGAAGATGGATGCACTCAAAAAAGGAAAAGAGGAGAAAAAGGCAAACATACAAGAAGAGTAGTATTTAGGGATTTAAATTATCTTGTATTGAGTTTAGCCTTTAAGTATGAGTGTGTTCATAGAGTCAAGTGTTGAGAATCATCTAAGAGCTCTTAGTCCGAGTCTAGGTTGAGTGGAGTGAAGATTTGAGACAGCCCTGAGAATAGGGCCGGACTTGTCCTGGCTGGAAGGTCGGACTAGTCCGGAGCATCGGACTAGTCCGATGTAGGACGGAACAAGAGGTTCTGTGTGAGTTCGGACTTGTCCGTTTGGAGACGGACTAGTCCGTGGATAGTGTGTCTGAGCTCTTCAGGATCTAAGTCCTAAAGGACCGGACTAGTCCACCCTTTGAGGCCGGACTAGTCCGTAGACTCAGAATAGTACGTTTCCAACCGGAACAAGAGGTTCTATGTGAGATCGGACTAGTCCTCTGTCAGTCGACTAGTCCATTTGAAACTTATAAATAGCTGCAGGGACTAAGTCCTGGATGGGCAGACTTGTCTGCCCCTTGAGGTCGGACTAGAACAGTGGACCAGACTTGTCCGTTCTCAACCAAAACAATTATTTCTGTGTGAGATCATACTAGTCCGTTGTGAATTGGACTAGTCCGTAGTGCTGTGATCATTTGAATTCAAAAGGAGGCGGGTGACTGTTTAGTTGGTAGGATATGACCGTTTAGTAGGTGAAGAGTGATGTCACCGGTCCTCGCAGGCCGGACTAGTCCGGTGTTAAAGGCGGGACTAGTCCGGACCTTTTCTGGTGGCAACGGCTAGCTCCCGGGACCTCTATAAAAAGGGGATGCCCGGGCCTCAAAGTATAAGACAAGAACCCTAACACCGAGATAGCCTTCCTAGAGCTTTTCTAGTCCCCTCTCTTCGATTCTTGGATCCCTAAGAGTGATTCTTGAGGGTTTGGGAGTTTTTGGGAAGAGGAGAAAAAGGGGAGTGAGCAGCATTGAGCTCTTTGTTGATTCTCTCGCACTAAGCGGGCAGTGTGTTGTTGAGGGTGCTGATTTGTAAGTGCTTTGAGCTGAAATCTTGTGGGAGCCTCAAGTTGTGAGTTGCCCCACGAATTGTTGTGAAGTCTTTGTGATATAGTGGAAGAACAAGCAAACCTTTGTGGTGGCTTGGTGAGGAAAAGGTTGAGAGCAACATGGTCCTTTGTGGACTCCTCAACATGGACGTAGGCTTCTTTGTGAAGCTGAACCACGGGATAAATCTCGTGTTCTCTTTCTTGAGTTAAATTTCTCTGTGACCGGACTAGTCCGCCCTCTGGACCGGACTAGTCCGCACTCTATGAACTGATCAGTTTTATTAAGCCGTATTCTAGATTTTCCACCTATGCACCCCCTCTAGGTAACTTTCAAGCCTCCTGCACCGCTGCCAAAGCCTGGAGCCTCTCCAGCACTGAGACAGCTGCAGTGCTGTCTCCGTGGATCTTAAGGATGCCTCCCGGGTTCAGCATCTTCAAGACCATGTAGCCGTAGTGGGCTACTGCCATAAATCGGTACTGAGCAGGCCTGTCGATGATGGCGTTGAAGGGGAGGTTTACCTTCGCAATGTCGAAGACGACGCTCTCCGTGCGGTAGTTCTCAGGCGTCCCAAATGTCACTGGGTGGGAGATGCTACCGGGGGGTAGATTGGGTCCCGGCCCACCCCTGAGAATGGACGTGAAGGGGTAAGCTGGGACTTGGAGATTTGCAGCTTCTTGAAAGCTGCAAGGCTTATAATGCTGAGGGACTCCCCGCCATCAATCAGTACGTGGTAGAGCTTCACATTGGCGATGGTCGGAGCGACGAGGAGCGGCATCTTCCCGGCGCCTGCCACATTCTTGGGCAGTAGGAGACATCGAAGCTGATCGATGTCTCCATCCACTTGCAGTGTGGCGCCGGCCCGGGGGCTGGAGCTGCTGCTGCCACCACTCGACGCAGGTTCTTGACAGCTCGCCGGGACAAGTTGTCAGAGGAGCCTCCGTACATAACATGGAGCCTCCGTCCATCTTCGCTCGCGTGGTGACGGTTTATGTCAATCCTATGGTCGGCCGTGTTCTGTCTGGCCGTGGTCGTTGCACGCGTTGCAGCCGTCCCACGGGCCATTTTCAGCGTAAGCGATTGGGCTTGCGAGGGCTCAGCCTGCTGCCTTCTGTAGGCGGGCGTGTTCATGGCGGTGGTGACGAGGTGGTCAACATCATGTCGCCATTGCTCTGCCGTCTCTGGAGTAGCGCCCTCGCTAGGAGGATTGTGGAGAAGGGCGTCTACTGCTGCCAGCATGCTCTCTGGGCTTGGATGTGGTGGCATTGTCGCCACCGTCAGGGTAGAGCGCCGCCGTGAAGTAGCGGACGTTGGCGCTATGGGCGCTCTGGGCAGGCTGACCCGGCCAGACCTAGGCGCCAAGGCACCGTAGGCATGCCGACCGTCTGGTCGCTGGCCCGGCTAGACCTGCCCGCCCAGGAGTGGGAGTTGGGCGAGAAGTCTCACCAAGAGAGGTGATGTTCACCATGGTGGTGAAGCTTGCTCATCTAGAGAGCGTGAAAGGCCCCCTTCCTGGCGTGCCAAATGTTGAAGTGTTGCAACGACACTTCCCCTTATCTGCTACTGGAGTAGCCCGCGGAGGTTCTTTTATTGTGGGGGCTTGACGTCCCTAGAGCGATCAAGCTTGAGGGAGAAGGTGAACATGAGGATTTACATTGTCCGGGCTGCCAAGGCGTAAAACCCTACGTCCACGGGGGTGATTGTTGTACTGCTTGCATATGGGTGTGTGTGTGTTGGTTGGGTTGAGAATCGGAACCCCCCGTCGAGTGGACACCCCGGTCCTTTTATAGTACAAGGCCGGGGTGGTTACAATGTGGCCCGGGGCCCAACAGGTGGCTCCGAGGCTGTCTGAACCCTATACACGATCTAGGGTCTTCATAGCTATGTCTAGAGCAGCTAGAGGAGGAGTTAAGTCTCGCCGCCTGGCGCACTGATCACCTCTAACTGGGCAGCAGGTAATGATGAGTACGCCGTCTTGTCGTCGCGTCCTCTTTCTCTGCTGGGCGGCACCATGTCGTTGGGCGGCATGGTGCCGCTGTCACGCGTCACCGTCCTGTCTTGTCATTGTAATGGTGAACGGGTGAAGGATGGAGGCGTGCGCCGTGCGTCTGGGGAAGGCGCGAGCCTTGAATGCACGGCCTGACAGCGCACTCCTTTCTTGACTTCTTCGACCCACGGCCCATGACGGATCGTGGGACACATGGTGGCTCCGGAGTCTTCCTCCATGGGGAGGAGGTTTGGATCCCGGATACACGTGGCAGCTCCAGACCTGACCTCAGTGGGGAGGCTTGGTACGGGGCCAGGGCACGTGTCTGCTCCGGAGCCCTCCTCAACATGGAGGAGGTTTGGAGCCCAGTTACATGTGACAGCTGCGGACCTCACCTCAGCAGGGAGGCTTGGTCCGGGGACAAGGACACGTGGCGGCTCCGGAGCCTTCCTCTATGGGGAGGAGGTTCGGATCCCAGATACACATGGCAGCTCCGGACCTCACCTCAGTGGGGAGGCTTGGTCCGAGGCCAAGGGCACGTGTCGGCTACGAAGATCTTCTCAGTAGGGAGGAGGTTTGGAGCCCGGTTATACGTGGCAGCTCCGGAACCTTACCTCAGTGGGAAGGCTTGGTCCGGGGCCAAGGGTATGTGTCTGCTTCGGAGCCCTTCTCAGCAGGGAGGAGGTTCGGAGCCCGGATACACGTGGCATCTCCAGACCTCACCTCAGCGAGGAGGCTTGGTCCAGGGCCAAGGGCACGTGTCTGCTCCGAAGCCCTCATCGGCAGGGAGGAGGTTGGGAGCCCGGATACACATGGCAGCTCCGGACCTCACCTCAGCAGGGAGGCTTGATCCGGGGCCAAGGGCACGTGTCTGCTCTGGAGCCCTCCTCAGCAGGGAGGACGTTCAGGTCCTGGATACACGTAGCAGCTCCGGACCTCACCTCATTGGGGAAGCTTGGTCCGGGGCCAAGGGCACGTGTCTGCTCCGGAGTCCTCCTCTGCAGAGAGGAGGTTCAGACCCCCGATACACATGGCAGCACCGGACCTCACCTCAGTGGGGAGGCTTGGTCCGGGGCCAAGGGCACGTGTCGACTCCAGAGCCTAGGCACACTGACAGCCCCAGGGTCGACCCCAGGGCCAAGGACTCATGGCCGCGCCAGCGCCCGCCTCAGCAGGGAGGCGGGGTCTGGGCCGTCTTGAACCCTCCACGTGGAGGTACCCGGTCTACAGGTTACCGATAATAGCCAATTTGCATTTGTGCAGCACAAGCTGCATTATCTTTATAGATAATTATATGGGGTCTCACCAGTGTTTATTCCATGTGACTTAATGATATGGCTAGACATCTGTCAAAGTTAAAAACATGCAAGTGCGGTTTTCATATAGTGTTATTATATCTGAGTGGTTGGTCGATATCATTACAAATTCCCTTACATGACCGTCACGAGGTGGTCGTACCACCACAAAGAAAACACAAAACAGGTTTGAGGTTTAGCATTGTTGGAATCTAACAGATATCCAACATTTGCATATCTAGCATGGTAAAATCTTGTTTTCTTCATGAATAATAAAAAAGATCCTGATTGGCTTTAAGGTATCTTAATATAGTTTAATGCCAACCCAGTGCCTTCTGGTTGGGGTGGCCTGTATCTGGCCATCAAGTTCACCGCAAATGCAATATTAGGTGTGGTGATGTTCGCAGGGTACATAAGTGCTCCAACAACGCAAAGGTAGGGGACTTTAGGTCCTAATAATTCCTTTGGTATAAATGTGTCTTTATCTATATCAACTTAGGGGTGGGCGTGATGAGTGGTTTAGGCCCGATCTTCCGAAAGGTAGGTCGATTGAGGTGGAGAACTCGACGTTGATGATCTGCGGCACTCGAGCAGTTCGAAGACCCCTGCAATCACTACACCACTGCTCCGTTGGTTATCAACCGTGCAGCACACGCTTGACCTCATCAAGAAGGCTAATCCCTGCAGGTGCAACCGAGAACACGGGCAAGAACGTAGAAGATGTGATCTGAAAATCACGAAGTTGGGGTTTCACACAAATTGTAGAACGGCGGCTGTTTATCTAATCAAAACCCACCAAATATGGCCGGCGGCTGCAGTATTTAAAGGCTAGGTTTCGACCATAAGACCTTTAGACGCATCCCTAATGGACTCATACGGGATACAAGGCCCAAAAGCCGAATATGGTGGTGCAACCGGACAGAACTCTGAATTCAACTTGTTTCGACAACTCCCAACGACTCACGGCGAATTTTAATGTGGGACCAGAACCATTGGAAAGTTTATATTCTCATCTTTCCATGCATATGTAGAACGTCAAAAACGGAGTCCGTATGCATCCTGGGTGTCTGTTTTAAGATGTACTGCTCTTGGACTCCGAGTTGAACTCGAGTCCGAGTTGGTGACTGTTTCCATCAACTTGTGGACGTCCCATATGATTCTCCACGTCCCCAAATCCTCCTCCCTTTACTTGTGGATCATGTCCATGGTTCCTAATAACAATTAAATCATTTAATAGCAATCCATTCTCAAAATCACATGGGTAGGAAGTTAGGGACGAGTTCACCTGCTGATTTAGTAACCGTGCTCATCCTCTTGTGATTGGTCCTTGTATATCAATGTGAGTATCCACTGTTGTCATGTCCTCATCATCCTCCCCCTCTTGAATCGGAGTCGTCCTCGACTCAAGATCATCTTCTTCCCCCAAATATGTTCGTAAATCTGAAATGTTAAATGTGGGACTAACCCCAAAATCGGGAGGCAACTCAAGCTTATATGCATTGTCATTGATCTTTTCAACAATCTTAAAAGGACCAGCAGCTCGTGGCATAAGTTTAGATTTTCTCAAGTGAGGGAATCGTTCTTTTCTCAAATGTAGCCATACCAAGTCCCCTGGTTCAAGTTTTACTTCTTTTCTACCTTTACTACCAGAAATTCTATACTTCTCATTCATCCTTTCAACATTTTTCTTTGTAGTTTCATGCATCTTAAGAATGAATTCAGATCGTTGTGTAGCATCCAAATTTATAGTTTCAGAAGGAGGCAAAGGTAATATATCAATAGGAGAACGGGGATTGAAACCATACACTACCTGGAATGGGCTTACCTTTGTAGTAGAGTGAACTGACCTGTTGTAAGCAAATTCTATATGTGGTTAACAATCCTCCCAACTCTTTAAATTTGTTTTTAAAACAGCCCGCAACATAGTGGATAGAGTACGATTTACTACCTAAGTTTGCTCATCGGTTTGTGGGTGACATGTGGTTGAAAACAGCAGCTTGGTTCCCAATTTATACCACAAAGTTCTCCAAAAATGACTTAAAAATTTTGCATCACGATCAGAAACAATGGTATTTGGTACACCATGTAAACGAATAATTTCCGTCATAAACAAATCAGCAATGTATGAGGCATTATAATTCTTATGACAAGGTACAAAATGTGCCGTTTTGGAGAAACGATCAACAACCACAAAAATACTATCCCTCCCCCTCATAGTCCTAGGCAATCCCAAAACAAAATCCATGGAAATATCCTGCCAAGGTAAACTAGGAACAGGAAGAGGCATATAAAGACCATGTGGGTTAAGTCGAGACTTAGCTTTATTGCAAGTAGTGCATCGTGACACGTAGCGCTCGACATCACGTCTCATCTTTGGCCAAAAGAAGTGTGTGGCCAGCACGTCCTCCGTTTTCTTCACTCCAAAATGTCCCATCAAACCTCCTCCATGTGCTTCTTGCAAAAGTAATAGGCGAACGGAACTAGCAGGAACACATAGCTTGTTAGCACGATAGAGGAGGCCCTCCCGTAGTACATATTTATTCCATGTTCTTCCTTCTCTACAATTTTCAACGGCATCTTTGAAGTCCAAATCAGAAGGATATAATCCTTTTATTGTTTCTAAACCAAATATTTTATGATCAAGTTGGGACAGCATGGTGTAACGTCTAGATAATGCATCTGCAATAACATTTTCCTTCCCTTTCTTATGCTTAATGATGTATGGAAATGATTCTATGAACTGAATCCATTTAGCATGTCATTTATTCAGATTGTTTTGGTACTTAAGATACTTCAAAGGTTCATGATTGGAATGTATGACGAACTCCTTAGACCAAAGGTAATGTTGCCAAGTTTGTAGAACTCGCACTAAGGCATAAAATTCCTTACCATAAGTAGAATAATTCAGAGAAGGACCATGCAATTTTTCACTAAAAAATGCAACGGGTTTACCTCCTTGTATGAGAACACCTCCAATACCAATGCCGCTTGCATCACATTCTTGCTCAAATGTCTTGTCAAAATCAGGAAGTTGTAGCAATGGTGCTTGTGTAAGCTTTGATTTGAGAACATCAAAAGCTTGTTGCTGCTGTTCGTCCCATCGAAACTGCACTCCCTTCTTCGTCAGTTCATGGAGAGGGGCTGCAATGGTGCTGAAATCCCGCATAAAGCGTCGATAAAAACCTGCAAGACCAAGAAAACTATGCACCTGCGTGACGGTCGATGGAGTTTGCCAGCTAGTGATCGCCACAATTTTTGCCTCATCCATCTCAATTCCCTGCAATGAAACGACATATCCAAGAAACGAAACTCGATTGGTGCAAAAGACACACTTTTCAAGGTTACCAAAAAAACGTGCATCTCTCAAGACACTGAAAACAGCACGTAAATGATTAAGATGTTCATCATATGACTTGCTGTAAATGAGGATATCATCGAAGTAAACCACCACAAATTTTCCAATAAAAGCACGTAAAACCTCGTTCATTAATCGCATAAAAGTGCTAGGTGCATTAGTTAAACCAAAAGGCATTACTAACCACTCATAAAGTCCAAACTTGGTTTTAAATGCAGTTTTCCATTCATCTCCTAGTGACATTCTAATTTTGTGGTAACCACTACGCACGTCATTTTTTGTGAAAATAATAGCACCACTCAATTCATCAAGCATTTCATCTAATCGAGGAATAGGATAACGATATCGAATGGTGATGTTATTAATCGCTATACAATCAACACACATGCGCTAGCTACCATCTTTATTAGGTACCAAAAGAACAGGAACAGAACAAGGACTAAGGCTTTCACGAATATACCCACGGTTCAAAAGATCTTGAACTTGTCACTGAATTTCCCTTGTCTCTTCTGGATTCGCCCTGTATACCGCACGATTTGGCAAACTTGCCCCTGGAATCAAGTCGATCTTATGTTCAATGCCCCTCATAGGTGGTAACCCAGGGGGTATCTCGGGGGGAAACACATCCGCAAAATCCTGCAAAAGGTTAGCAACAGTAGGGGCAATGCAATGGACAATTCATGAATTGAAAACATGGCTTCTTTGCATACTAAAGCGTAGTACATCCCCTTGGTATTAAATAAATCAGCAATGTCAGATTTAGTTGTGAGCAACGAAGGTGATTTTAACTTAATTACTTGCTGTTTTTCAGAGTCTAATGATTTTGTTGCCTTATCATCACGTGTGTTACTTTTCTCAAAATGTACAATTTCAGCAGGAGTCATAGGAAGCAAAGTGATTTTCTTTCCTTTATGCATCAGAGTATATTTATTAGTTCTACCATGATGAATAGCATCCGTATCAAATTCCCAAGGACGTCCCAACAAAAGAGAACACGCATCCGTAGGTACAACATTAAAATCAGCAAAATCATGGTAAGAACCAATCGAAAAATGTACCCTCGCTGTTTGTGTTATCCTAACCTTACCGCTGTTGTTGAACCACTGAATGTGGTATGGATGAGGGTGTGCTCTTGTTGTCAACCCAAGTTTCTTGACCAGATCCGTGGTCACCAAGTTGTTGCAGCTACCTCCATCAATTATAGTGTGCACGCGGCAGTCCTTGACGATGAGAAACATGTGAAAAAGATTGTGTCGTTGTAGCTTGTCATCCACCTAAACTTTGGAGCTCAAAGCACGCTGCACAATTATGCTTCTATAATTTTCCGTTGCTGCAGTACCAAGTACCTCTTCATCTGTTCTATAGTGGTCATCTTTTGGTCCTGCAACGTTAGTAGAAAGAGAATATTCATCTTCAACATCCGAAGTACTATCATACCCGCCATCATCTCGTGCTATGTATGCTCGTTTGCTAGAGCAATCTTTCATCACATGACCAACTCCCTGGCAGCGGTGACACTTAATGTTGAAAGTTCGACTTGTGGAAGGAGTGGAAGACGTAGGCTTGAATGGTGTCGTCTTGCTGCCCTCCGGCGCGCGAGGAAATGGAGCAGTAGATGAAGTTCGTTGGCCACCATTGGATGGTGTAATGGCAGTAGGAAAACTCAAAGATGGTGCTGTTTTGGATGGTGTAGATGTCGAACGCGGTGTAAATGTGCTCCTCATGCGTTGGTGCTGCTGCTGTTGGCGGCCCTGCAATTCTTTTTCTGCCAACATAGCCAGCTGAAATAATATGTTAACAGTATCATATTCCTTATAATCAACAATGTCTTGAATTTCATGCCTCAACCCCCCATAAAAACGAGCTATTTTATCATCCATGTCCCCTACTACTCCACAGCGCAAAATACCCTTTTGTAACTCTTGATAACACTCCTCTACGGACATGTTACCTTGGACTAAGTGCTGCAATTTTTTGCGAAGGTCCCGCTGAAAAGAAGGAGAAACAAAACGAATACGCATAGCTTCCTTTAGTCTATCCCATGTTGGAGGATCAGTTCTAGTTTTAACAAGTTCATTCCACCATATGATAGCAAAATCCTTAAACTCACTAGTGGCTTGACGAACTCTATGTTGTTCAGGAACAAGGTGGGCATTAAATTTCTGCTCTACTGTCATCTCCCAATCAAGATATGCCTCAGCATCATAAGCACCAGAAAAAGAGGGTATAGTAAATTTGACTTTAGCAAAAGGATCATCAAGAGGGCGATTAAAATTGTTATGATGATCATTGTAATTATAACGATTATTACCTCCCATACCTCGTAGATAATGTGGAAGTCGTGGTTGATTGTTACGATCTTCCATATTATAAGCATCGTCTTCACGATCTTCAGCGAGAGGCAGCCGCGCCTCAAGAGTATCCATCCTAACAACATGATCAGCAAGTTGGCGATTCAAGGTCGCCAATGACACCTCTGTCGATGCTTGGGTTTTGGTGAACATATTTGTCATTTCACTCATCATGTCACGCAACTCAGCATGTTGAACACATTCATCATCCCTTTTATCTTCTGCCATTGTTAGTAGTAAACAAAAGACAACAAAAAGATGTTATCCCTATCAACTACGAAGGATAGTGGCAATGTGAAAAGTGGAAGGAAGGAAACAATCTCTCTCTCTCTCTCAACCGTCTTACCACGTTCTTACAAGTGTTCTTACCGACACAGCAGGTGGTAAACGGTGGACGGTGAGAACCAATAAAGCGTGGAGTGATTGCAAAGGTACCTGCTCTGCTCAAGAGGAAAAGTGGAGCTTGGATGGCACAATATAGTGGCTAATAAGCAAAGAAAATCGTTAACAGCAAAACAAAGTTGAATAAGTATTCAATGTAGGAACTATTGCTGGTTAACAAGTGTTCTAGGCCTAGCACAACACAGGGCGGTAGAGAGGCAAATAGAAGATCAGGAAGATATTAGCAATAAGTACAGCACAAGTGTATAGGCCAACTGTTTCAAGTGTGTGTTGTCAATGCTTTAATATCTGTGCTCTCTTCACTATTTTTTTCTTCTTTTTTTAATATTTTTATGATATTTTTTGTTTACTTGAGAGCACAAAAATAGGAAGCACACAACTTTGCAGCTCAATTGGATGTAAGATATGGCCTATAGAAAATCAAGAAGATTCTTTAAAGTTTGTGCTGAAACTTCGGAGGCCGGATAGTCTATCTTCCGAGAAGAATTTGGCCAAATAAATTTCGCCGAACACGGCAAAGCGTGGAAAATCGGTTGTGAAATTTCGAGTAGATCAATTTGAAAAAAAAATCGCCCGATTTTGAGTTCGTATGCAAAAGTTATGACCGTTTTAAGGTAGGCTACCCGAGTTACTGTTTTTTATGTTGATTCAAACTCGGTTTTGAAAAAAATCTCGCAATAGGATGTGAAAAACAATCGGAATTTAGCAATGACGGCTGATGGGATGTTGTGTGATAAATCAAGGAGGACTGGCACAATGGTTTGTCACCTGTTCTAGGGCTGACGATGTGGGAGTTCACGCAAGGCGGCTAGCTAGGGCAAACCGATGATCTTGGTGGCTCGGTTTATTGTTTAGGGATTATGGAATAGATGAGAAGCAAGAAAAACAAGGAAGAAAAATGATAACTACGACCCAAAAACACAAAGCTAATCCAGCAACAAGACTTGACCACACGAATGCAAACTCAACAATGCAAACTGAAAAACGAAAACTTGCAGGCACTATAGTCTAGGAATCGTTAACACGATATGTTTTTCTTGTGGCTTTTTCTGTGGACTCTAGGTATGAAAAACAAAAACTAATCTAGTGGGAAATCAAAGTACCTCACGGGCAACCTGAAATCTGATACCAAATGATGAGTGTTTTAGGCCCGATCTTCCGAAAGGTAGGTCGATTGAGGTGGAGAACTCAACGTTGATGATCCGCGGCACTCGAGCAGATCGAGCACCCCTGCAATCACTACACCACTGCTCCGTTGGTTATCAACCGTGCAGGACACGCTTCACCTTGCCAAGAAGGCTAATCCCTGCAGGTGCAACCGAGAACACGAGCAAGAACGTAGAAGATGTGATCTGAAAATCACAAAGTTGGGGTTTCACACAAACCGTAGAACGGCGGCTGTTTATCTAAGCAAAACCCACCAAATATGGCCGGCGGCTGCAGTATTTAAAGGCTAGGGTTCGACCATAAGACCTTTAGACGCGTCACTAATGGACTCATACGGGATACAAGGCCCAAAAGCCCAATACGGTGGTGCAACACCAGACAGAACTCCGAATTCAACTTGTTTCGACAACTCCCAACGACTCCCATCGAATTTTAATGTGGGACCAGAACCACTGGAAAGTTTATATTCTCATCTTTCCATGCATATGTAGAACGTCAAAAACGGAGTCCGTATGCATCCTGGTCGTCTGTTTTAAGATGTACTGCTCCTGGTCTCGGAGTTGAACTCGAGTCCGAGTTGGTGACTGTTTCCATCAACTTGTGGAAGTCCCATATGATTCTCCACGTCTCCAAATCCTCCTCCCTTTACTTGTTGATCATGTCCATGGTTCCTAATAACAATTAAATCATTCAATAGCAATCCATTCTCAAAATCACATGGGTAGGATGTTAGGAACGAGTTCACCTGCTGATTTCGTAACCGTGCTCGTCCTCTTGTGATTGGTCCTTGTATATCAATGTGAGTATCCACTGTTGTGATGTCCTCATCAGGGCGCGTTAACCGCAGACCGCAAAACCGAACCAAACTGAAATTTGCAGTTAATGAAATTTTGGGTTAAATTCGGTTTCTATTGTTGGGTATTTCGGTTAACAAAAATTTTATTCGATTTTTACATCGTATTAACTGAATTAACCGATTTAATCTAATATTTAACCTACACTACCCATAAAACAAAGATTAATAGTATTAATCTTCATACTCATAGAAAAATTTCACATATTCCAACCCAATCTTAATAATCTCTGTGAAATCCCACTTTTGATAAGAATATTTTTAGCTTTTCTTTAAGATTTAAATCCACAGGGTCGACTTCAGTTTGAATTAGGTTTGAAATTTGAAATCTCGCTACATGGAATAATGGAAATGCTACAAAGGAAATTTAGCCACAAAGGAAAACAAATCACGACATTTAAAGTTGGAGCACAAGAGAGGATTAACTCAACTATATTCAAATTCAGTTTTTGGAATTTGCTGCAAACTTTGAATTTGATTTTGGGGGCCACTGTTGTTTGGGGGAGACTGCCAGTGTGACCAGCATGTCATTGGAACAGAGACATCCATCAAACTTCTCTTCGGCTTGAGTGTGCCACCGAGGGTGCATGCAACAACGAGGCAGCCACCGAGCTGCTTGTGTCTGTGCCTTTGCTCCCAAAGGCGGTTCACTCCAGTACCTGCCAATCGATAAGACTTGGTGATGCGCAAACGAAGTCCCATTTCACCTGCTCGCACGCTCCCTCGCACGCTCAAACCGAAGAACACACTCCCGCTCCTCTGCTTTCATCGCCGATCGACTTCTGCGTGTGTTGGCGCCCAGCTGAGCCATCCAGGAGCTGCGCCGGCCTCTACTCGACGTCTTCCACACCTCAGCAGCTTGTTCCCAGCGTGCTCCGATCGGTGCTACACCGTTTCTTCCTCCTCAAGTCAGAACAAAGTCGCCACCGCGGTTCATTGTTGCATGGCCCTTTTCGTCGCCGACCGATCACCCCCACCCGAAGGTTAGCACCGACGTCTAATTCCTCCTTTCGGACCCCCTTGCTCTCTCCTAGCGCTGGCTAGCCGGAATTTCAAAAGTTGCATGATCAACTCAAATTATTTTCAATCCATCGAATCTAGGACTCCTAACGATCGCACGGACCAAAACCCTAAGAAAACCGTCCATCCTTCAAGCGGTGTGATGGGAATTCGCCGCCGCTAGCCAAAACGGGGCGGGTCACCGTCGAGCTCCTATTTCCGGTTGGTTTCTACGAGATTTGGTTGTAGCTTCATGATCTACGCGTCCTAGTGGTGCTGTACGGCAAAATTTCTCGGCGAATTATGCTCGGGACTCGAAGTGCACAGTTGGTGCCGCGCCGCCGACCGCCACCGCCAAGCCCAACCTCTTTCCCAGCGATTTCACGCTGCACAACCTTGCTCAGTGGCCATGCTACGTACTGAGGAATGTGTAGGTTGAAACCTCATCGAAAATGGTCGCCAGCGAAGAATGGGGTGCGCCACTGCCGGGTTCTGTGCGCGCGGTGGCCTGGTCGGGAGGTTGATGAAGCTTGTGACCGAGAGGCCCCACTGTCAGCCGGGAGGGAATTTTCTTTTAGCTAAATAATTCTAGAAAAAGTTTAAACTTTGCAAGCCCATAACTTTGTGTAGGAAGCTCCAAAAAGAGTGAAACCAATTTTTCTGTAATCCTCATAAAGAGTAATTTGCAGAGGAGCAAAGTGCTTGCTATGAAAATGCCCAGTATTTTCTGTAGCAGCCTTTATATTTATTCCTTTAGGGATTAATTCAAGGAATGATACTTTATGAAACATTCCAAATATTGGTCAGAAAATCCTTCTCCTAGTTCCTGATCTTCAGGAAAAAATTTAGAATTTTTGGAGCTAATTAAGAGGGCTTAATCAGTAGGTTTTCTCAGGTTTAATTAAATCAGCAGAAAAATAACAGAAATAAATTCCAGAAATTAGATTAAACTTCAACAATCAATTCTGGCCAGCAGAAGGCCTAGAAAATTTGGAAACAAATTTTACTAGAAACCTTAAATCCAGACCTATTAGAATATCAGATTCACCAATATGAGAAAGTCTGATTTAATTGTCTATAAACCATTTTATGTCAAATATGCCAAGAATTATTGTGGCCAACTCCTTCATCAAAAACTTCTGAAAATGTTATAATACTCCTATCATGAGTTTAGAAAGCTCCTGTAAAAATTTCAGGCCAATTTGAAGTCATCTTCTCCAGTTTTCTACTGTGTCTTTCCAACTTCATACTTATGTCTATTATATAGCTCTTTTTAAACTTACTCCAAAACTTCCACTGCTCAAGTCGTCTTCTCTGTTTCAGTACACAGCAGAGATCACCACTCACCTCTAAGTTGGTCTGAACCATTATTAAGTCGTAAAACCTTTTGTTTTATAATTCTCTTACTTGCATTATAAATTTGTGCATATTCATAACGGTAGGAAATACGACGAAGTATTTCGACGAGGCAATCAACTCGGAGCAGCAAGTTGAGGCATTACTCTTCGACAAGATACTGACATTTACTTAAGTTCAAACCTGCAGCAATATAAGGCAAGCCCTGGTTTGCATTTAACAGATTTTAGATATATTTTACTTTGTATCACTTTTATCGGTCGAGTGTGTATTGTGCATTAGGTCAAGGGTGATTTACACTCCAATTGCATATCCTAAAAATCCTTGGAGTAGAAGGGTAGAACAGGTTATCCTGGTGTAGTTTCTGCTAGGCTTATGTTTTATAGAAATCGGTACAAGTCGGGTAGTTGGAATCTACTCGCGAGGCTAGGAATTTGGTTCAAATGGGTATTGATTCTAGAGAATGAGTTCGCTGGAATGGAAATTCAGACCGGGCAGGTCATAGGGCCAGCAGGACGTAGGGACCTGAGAGCAGTAGCCCAGCCCGTGTTGGTTAAGGATCGATTTGTATGCCACTTTGTTCAGCAAGTTTGAACAGTACTGGATGCATACTGGATATATGGGATCCAGGAAACAGATGTACCTCTGGTACCCTCGTGTCGAAACTTATACTGCCGTCCTTTGCGGGTTGGTGTCAGAGGTGTGAATGTACCCTAGAGGGGGTGAATAGGCTTTTTGACGCTTTGTTGAAACCTGAAACACTTAGTAGGTTTATCAAATACAGGGAAATCAGACTAGTCCGGTAGAGTGCGGACTAGTCCATTTTCTAAACAGAGAAAAATCGGACTAGTCCGGTGCTGTGCGGACTAGTCCGGTATACGTGGACTAGAAAGTTCAAGATTGATCAATGTTCACTTCTAGTACTCTATGCAGCAGAAATTAATTGATAACTTAGATGTATTGCAACAGTGATACAATGAATGACAAGAATCAACTTTGATTTTAATGTTTGAACGTGAATTTCAAAGGATTGATTAAACACTAAAATATGATGAACAATTAATGAACAAGAGTAGGAGACAAGTGTTTATCCCGAGGTTCGTTCCACAAAGGAAATCTACATCCCCGTTGAGGAGTCCACTAAGGACCGGGTCTTCTCCAACCCTACCCTCGTCGAATCGCCACAAAGGCCAATTCTCTTCCGCTAATCACAAAGGGGAATAAATCGTTCAAGGGGCCTTCTCACAAGTTGAGGGCTCCCCAAGAGTTACGATGAATGAACACAACCAAACACACTCAACAGATGAACAATTAACAAACAAGAGTGTGTGAGAGATCAAACCCAAGAGCTCAAGATGTGTAGAACAAGTCTCTCCTTTGATCAATTCCTAATCCCCGAAGAATTGATCCTTTTTGGGTTAGATGTGTGGAGAGATGTGAATTTTGGGATCTTGGGAGGTGTGACGGCGCAGGGGGTTGAAGAGTTATGTTGGTATGGCCGTACACCTCTTTTTATAGTAGGGTTTCCAATGGTTACGTTAGGGTTTGCGATGTCCGGACTAGTCCGTGGTTGACTTCGGACTAGTCCGGTGTGCGCTGTGTTGAAAACTCTAAGTGTTGTGATATATCGGACTAGTACGTAGTAGTGCGGACTAGTCCGTTTTCTATCCAGAGACAAAATTGGACTTGTCCGGCTGATATCGGACTAGTCCGTTTTCTGGTTAGAAAGAAAATCGGACTAGTCCGGTTGATATCGGACTAGTCCGCACATGCTGAAATTGTGCGGTTAGTTTGATTTCTTCCACTTGAGCTCTTGGGGTGTGTTTCTACAACACACTCTACTAAGTATTTTAATATTTTCAGCTCCTGAGCTATCAATTTGGATCCTCCTTCTCCTTTCTTTTTGCGCTTTCTTCCTGATTTCTTTTAAGAACCTGCACTCATCTCAACAATTTTGTTAGGGTCTCATTTGTTTGTCATAAATCAACCAAAACCCACAAGGGATGACTAGATGCACATTCAAATCTCCCCCTTTTTGGTGATTGATGACAACCAATTGAGATCTCACAAATATGACAATGAGAATTCAAATTTTCATAAAGTGTGCACATATGAGCTTTGGACAAAATAGGCAAAGTAGACATAAGACATATGTGCACTCTATATGGTGGGGTGTAGAACTATGTGTGTGAGCAATAATTTTGATGTGAATAACATAATGAGCATAATCATCAAGAGTCTCAATCCTACATAACAGTTTTAAACATACGCCATTAATCATAAGCATAACATAGTCATCTCACAAAAAGCATAATGATAACATAAGTCTTACAAATGCATAATGGTAGCATAAGTCTTACAACAGCATAATGATAGCATAGGTCTTACACAAGCTCATTTCTTAAGCTAGGACACAAAAGGAAAGACCTACGACCTAAGACTCCCCTCAATCTCTCTCCCTTTGGCATCAAGGCACCAAAAAGGAGAGGAGGGATCTGCTTTTCGTCGCTGGCTCACTGCTCGCTGTCGGTCCTTTCTTCATCTTCATCATCAACCTGAGGAAGAGGAGGAGAGGAACCACTCGTTGTGCCAAAGTCGGCACGCTCTGATGGAGATAGAGGAGGAAGCTCTGTAAAATCAGATGCAGAGTCCTCTGAGATGACCGGGGATCCGATGGGCTCAATCTCCAGTTTTTTGGCATATTTTTTTGACATTGGCCTTCATGTATCTCATTTATTCTTTTCTTGCCTTGTTCATCTTATGAAGCTTCACCTCAGTTTTGCGGCAAGAACTGAAAATAGCAGCCAAAAACTTCATAACTCCACTAGAGGAACCTTTGTGTGGAGAGGCCCTAGTCTTGGATGAAGGATTTGCATCTTCTTGAGCTCTCCCTGGATGTTCTTCAAGTAATCCAGGTGAGGAGGCAGCTGGGAGGGAGGCCTGAGGAGGCTTCTGAGACCTTAGAGCAGTGTGCTCTACATCCTTCACAAACTCAATTCCTGTGACTTTCTCAATTATGAACATCAAGTAAGGTGCATAGCCACAGGAACGGTTTGGTGTGCAGGATATGTTCACCATGTCATTCCAAATATAATCGAAGGTATTAAATCTTCTCCTCCTACTGATTACCTTCATCAAGGTTCTCAAATAACCTTGGACGCTCCCGGCATCTCCATCCTTTGGAGCAATGGTCTTCCGGAGCACTCTGTTGAGAACAATGAAGAAGGGCTTCATGTTCTTGGTTGAGCGAGGATTGAATGGGAGTCGAGTTTCATAGAGAAACTCCATCGTGTTCTTCTCCACAATTCCCAGATTGTGAATCACAATCTCATTATTGCCGGTGTCCTCAAGATGCAGCAGTCTGGCAAACTCAGTATAAGAAATTGTGTACTTGGATCCATGTGTCATCCAAGTCATTTTATCTTCTCCATCATGAGCAAAGTGGCAAGTTGAATAAAACTGGGCAATGATCTCATCATTCCAGTTATACCTGAAGGCGAGCAGGTCCTTGAGTCCATGTCTCTCTGCAGCCTCTATGACCTCAAAGGCTTCACAGCTCTTCCTTTCAAAGTATGTCCAGTCGATCCATTGATTTCGGACCACTGGAGTCTTCATTTGAAGGTACACCGAACTGTAGTAGTCTGAGTGAAAGTTGCTCCAAAATCTCTTGTCAGCTGCCTTTTTGCCGGAGCTATAGGCATCAACCTTCCTCAGGTTCCATGCCACATCACTCCCCTTGCCATTGAACTTTTCCTCCGAGGGATCCCTATGTCCCTGCCTTGGAGCTGTCATCTTGAGGGGACCAATCGGTCTAGAAGCAAGCCCCTTTCCCTTGCCCTTGGTTTGGTGTTGAGTCGCCGAGCTAGAACCAGCCACATTTGCTTT
The DNA here is from genome assembly GCA_030760725.1 of Neostapfia colusana. NCBI lineage: Eukaryota > Viridiplantae > Streptophyta > Magnoliopsida > Poales > Poaceae > Neostapfia > Neostapfia colusana. The sequence goes on along the minus strand of JASWHV010000019.1, from coordinate 21,997,592 downwards.
TGAAGCTGGTCTCTTGATTGTCACCTTTCGACGCACCCTAGGTGGGGTGAGTGAAGGATCGGCAGCATGCTCTTGTCGCTTGTTGGAGCGAGACTCCGGAGGATGAGGCATCACATCTTGATCTTGATCCATCTCGACCTAAAAGTCGGAGAGACTCTCATTTGATCCCGACATGATTTTTGACAAGGAAGATACAGATGGGTCTGAATAATCAAGGATGACAAAGGATTGCATTGAGTTGACATAAGCTAGGATTCCCTGACAAAATCCCTGAATTAGGCATACCGGACTATTCCGGTGTTCAAGGTCGGACTAGTCTGGAGTACCGGACTTGTCCGCCCTAAGAATGGACGAGTCCGTTATGAGGCTGCTCAAGCCCTAACTTGTCAAAATTTGAGATTATTCAATGCAAATATGATCTAGGGTACATAGAATACATCAATAGAGCATATATTGACTGGAGGAGCTAAGCTAATTGAGCAAGAGCAAGGAAAATCGAAGGTTCTAGGGTTTGGAGAGTAGTTTATCAAATCCTACGATTTGAGGCGTTGAAGGTGCTCTTGATGCAGACTAGTCCGTGGTCTTTGATCCCTTTGCGATGGAGATCGATTCCCACGGGAATTTTGGTGGTTTTGAGGGAGAACATGCAAATCCGCCTTGGGAGCACTTGAGTGAGAAGAGAGAGAGTTGGAAGGGTTGTGAGGAAGAATAAGATTAGGTTTGAGCCGGCCTTAGGGTTATGGAGTCAAAATATCGGACTAGTCCGGACCATATCAGACTAGTCCGTTTTCTTGTCAGAGAGAAAATCGGACTAGTCCATGGTGGTTCGGACTAGTCCGGTCTAAAGGACTAAGTGCGGACTAGTCTGCCGGTGCGGACTAGTCTGGGGTGACCACGGACTAGTCCGTGGTCCCTTGTACAGAGGTGTACAAAACATATATATATATATATATATACATAAATATATATATATATATGTATTCAGAGGTTCCTATTAAGGAATAAGGGACAACGACCCACAGATATTCTTGATGAATATGATCAGTAATCATACAACGATCAAGCTATGACCATGATTCACCAAGATCAAGTAACTAACATAGTTTTCAATAGAAAAATAGAGAGAGATAATTTTTCAACACAATTAACATGATTTTTAGGATGGCATACAGATATGCAAGTTTTCAAGCCACGTTTTGAGCATTAAGGATATTTAGTTCATTTTGGAGCTCACAAAAGCGTTTTTCATCAAGTGGCTTGGTAAAGATATCGGCTAGTTGTTTTTCAGTGTTGACATGGGAAATGGCTATGTCTCCTTTCATTGAGTGATCTCTCAAAAAATGATGTCGGATATCTATGTGTTTGGTTCTAGAGTGCGCAACAGGGTTATCGGCAATTTTAATTGCAATCTCATTGTCACAAAGGAGTGGAATACGGCTCATATTGTAGCCGTAACCCCTTAGAGTTTGTCACATCCAAATAAGTTGTGCACAACAACTCCCGGCTGTAACATACTCCGCTTCGGCCGTGGATAAGGCAATTGAATTTCGTTTCTTGGAGGACCAAGAAACTAAGGATCTATCTAGAAATTGGCAACTGCCGGAAGTACTTTTTCTATCTACCTTGCATCCGGCATAATCTGCATCGGAGTATCCAATGAGATTGAATTTTGAACCTTTGGAATACCAAAGGCCTAGGTTGGGTGTATGAACTAAATATCTCAAGATCCTTTTAACGGGTGTCAGATGACATTCCTTAGGATTGGCTTGAAACCTTGCACACAAACATACACTCAACATGATATCAGGCCTAGATGCACATAAATAGAGTAGGGAGCCAATCATGGAACGATATACCTTTGATCCACATTTGGTCCGTCTTCATTTAGATCCAAGTGTCCATTTGTTGCCATGGGAGTCTTTATGGGCTTTGCTTTGTCCATTCCAAACTTCTTGAGAATGTCTTGACTGTACTTTGTTTGTCTTATGAACGTCCTGTCCTTTTGTTGCCTCACTTGGAATCCCAAGAAGTACCTCAACTCTCCCATCATGGACATCTCAAATCTATTTGTCATAATCTTGCTAAATCCTTGACAAAAGGATTTGTTAGTTGAACCAAATATAATATCGTCAACATAGATTTGGCAAATGAAGAGATCATCATCAAAGTGTTTAGTAAAAAAGGTGTAATCCTATCTTGAAGTCATTTTCAATCAAAAAATCTCTAAGGCACTCATACCAAGCTCTAGGAGCTTGTTTGAGGCCATAGAGAGCCTTATGCAGTTTGAACACATAGTCGGGGTGCTCTTGATCTTCAAAACCGGGTGGTTGCTCCACGTACACCTCCTCCTTGATCGGTTCGTTGAGAAAGGATCTTTTCACGTCCATTTGATAAAGCTTGAAATCGTGGTGAGTAGCATATGCAAGTAATATACGAATCAATTCAAGCCTAGCTACGGGAGCAAAAGTCTCATCGAAATCCAAACCTTCGACATGTGAGTACCCTTTTGCCACAAGTCGTGCCTTGTTCCTTGTTACCACTCCATGTTCGTCTTGCTTGTTGTGGAATACCCATTTAGTGCCAACGACGTTGGACTTGGGTCTTTCAATAAGCTCCCACACCTCGTTCCTTTTGAAGTTGTTCAATTCTTCTTGCATCGCCATCACCCAGTCCGGATCTTTTAATGCATCCTCAACCTTGTATGGTTCCAAATAAGATACAAAGGAATAGTGTTCACAAAAGTTAGCTATGCGAGATCGAGTTATTACTCCCTTTCGGATGTCACCGATTATGTTGTCAACGGGGTGTTCTCTTTGGATGCTTTGGTGTACACTTGGATGTGGCACTTGTGGTCTTGAATCTTCATTATCATCTTCTTCTCCCCCTGGATTGTTGACCTCATTGATGTTTTGGCCTTCTTGATTTTCTTGAGGTTGATCTTGTATGGAAGCTCCCCCTTGATTATTTTCCTCCATCTGTGGTTCATTTTCTTCATTCGCATTTGAGGCTGGCACTTGTTGTCGAATATCGCTCAATGCCATTCTTCCCATTGCTTGACATGTAGCTTCTTCTTGATCTAGCACACACTGATCAACTTGCTCTTCTTGAAAGCCGTTAGTTTCATCGAACACTACGTCACGTGCTACCGTGAGTAGTTCATAAGAGGTTTTCTTGAGCAACCGATAGAGATATAGTCGATTTATGGCGTGACAAGTGGTGTTAACCGCTTCAGCCCAAAACCTGTCCGAAGTCTTGTATTCATCGAGCATTGTCCTTGACATCTCAATGAGAGTTCTGTTCTTCCTTTCGGCTACTCCGTTTTGTTGAGGAGTATATGGTGCTGAAAATTCGTGCTTTATCCCTTCTTCGTCTAGATACTCCTCAACTTGGGTGTTCTTGAATTCTGTTCCATTGTCACTTCGTATGTTCTTGATATGCAATGAGAATTCATTTTGGGCACGCTTGATGAACTTCTTGAGGGTTCCTTGAGTTTCTATCTTATCATGCAAAAAGAAAACCCACGTGAAGCGTGAAAAATCATCAACAATGACTAGACCGTATTTATTACCGCCGATGCTTATGTAGGCAATTGGACCGAATATATCCATGTGAAGGAGCTCAAACGTTCTTGTTGTAGTCATGACATTCTTCGTGGGATGGGGTGCTCCTACTTGCTTCCCTGCTTGGCACGCTCTACACGGCCTGTCTTTCTCAAAAACAACATCCTTTAAACCTCGGATGTGATTGCCTTTGAGAAGTTTTTGAAGATTCCTCATACCAACATGTGCTAGCCATCTATGCCACAGCCAACACATGTTGGTCTTTGCAATCAAGCATGTGTCAAGTTCGGCTTTATCTTTGTTGAAGTCAACTAGATAAAGATTTCCCTTCAACACACCCTTGAATGCAATTGAGTTATCACTCCTTCTAAAGACAGTCACACCCTCATTAGTGAATAAGTAATTATAACCCTTGTCACATAATTGAGATATGAACAAAAGATTATAATCCAGGGAGTCAACATGTAAAACACAAGAGAGAGTATGTTATGATGAAATTGCAATTTTGCCAGTACCAAGCACGTTTCCTTGACTGTTATCACCAAAATAAATGCCTTCGTTTGGGTCTTCATTTTCTTCATATTCCATAAACATTCTTCTTTCTCCGGTCATGTGATTGGTGCATCCACTATCTAGCACCCATTTTGCTCCACCGGATGAGTAAGTCTGCAAAAACAATTTATGCCTTGGTCTTAGGTACCCAAGCTTGCTTGGGTCCTTTGAGGTTAGTCACAAGTGATTTGGGCACCCACACATGAGAAATGGTATTCCCATGGCGTGGCCCAACATATTTAGCATAAACTCTTCCAAGATTACTTTTCATAAGTACATATGAAGCATGAAAGGTTCTAAATAGAAGTTGTTCTTCATATGTGTTCACATTGTTAAATTTATCAACATTACTAAGCTTTGTAGCTTGAGAAGAGTTTCCCTTGACAAAGGCAATGCAACCCTTGTTATTCTGTGGCTTCTAGCATTGTGCTTTTCACCATTAGAATATCCAATGCCATATTTGACATTAGGAGGTCTTGTGACCGAGTATGCACTGCGTGCATACTTGATCTTCTCCTTGTCAAATATGCCACTTTGAGAAGATTGCTTGTCCTTTGTCAAGTTTGGATTTTTCTTCATGTTAGTGTCACTTTTGGCACAGGTGCAAGTAATACTAGTTTCAGACTCTATGTGTTGAGAAGGTGAGCTAGAAGTTGATGAAGAACCACTTTGCTTTAGTGACTCAACTTGTCCCTCAAGGATCTTGTTAACTTTGGTTAAGTTAGCAAGTTCATCCTTGATGGTGGTGTTTGAGTCTTTTAACTTCAAACAAGCTTCCTTGCTTGAAGCTAATTCAAGCTCTAGTGATCTATTGTGTTCCTTTTCAAGTTCAAGAAGCTTTTCAATCTCAAGATATTCCTCCTTTTGGGAGATGATCATATCTTCCTGATGATTGACTAACTTCTCCATATCAACAAGCTTATCAAGTAGAAATTTCATTTTAGCAGCTGTCTTTTTGTCTAAACCCCTAAGCATATATTCATCTTCATCACTGCTATCATCCTCACTAGAATTATCACTATCACTAGTACAAGAATGCGAGAAGGAAGATTTAGTTGGTACCTTTCGTTTACCTTCCTTTGCCATTAGACAGGTGTTTTCGGTGTCCTTCCATGCGCCCATGGTTAGGAAGAGAGTGGATTTCTTGGTAGTCTTCTTTATTGCTATGGTGGCCATCTCCTCTTCTTCTTCGGATGAGGATTCATCATTGGAGTCCCACTCCTTTCCTAGATGCGCTTGGCCATTTTGCTTCTTCTTCTTGAACATTTTCTTTGGTTGATACTTGTTGTCTTTTGTCTTCTTCTTGTTTTCATCAGTATTCTTCTTCCCTTTGCGGAGATTGCCTTCTTCCATAGAAGGGCCTTGAGTTGGAGCACCTCCTCATCACCGTCCTCATAGTCTTGAATGGCGTCGAGTAGCTTCTTTAGTTTTTGTGTCCTTTCATCATTACTCTTTTCGTTGTCGATCTTCTTGTGTACATCCTTGACATCCATATTGTCTCTTCGAGCGATGAGTCTCTTTTGAAGAGTTTGGCTCTAATACCAATTGAATGTAGCCTAGAGGGGAGGGGTGAATAGGCTTTTCGACGCTTTGTGGAAACCTGAAACAGTTAGTAGGTTTATCAAATACAGGGAAATCGGACTAGTCCGGTAGAGTGCGGACTAGTCTGTTTTCTAAACAGAAAAAAATCAGACTAGTCCGGTGCTATGCGGACTAGTCGGGTATACGTGGAATAGAAAGATCAAGATTGATCAATGTTCACTTCTAGTACTCAATGCAGCGGAAATTAATTGATAACTTAGATGTATTGCAACAGTGATACAATGAATGACAAGAATCAACTTTGATTTTAATGTTTGAACGTGAATTTCAAAGGATTGATTTAACACTAGAATATGATGAACAATTAATGAACAAGAGTAGGATACAAGTGTTTATCCCGAGGTTTGATTCCACAAAGGAAATCTACGTCCCCGTTGAGAAGTCCACTAAGGACCGGGTCTTCTCCAACCCTACCCTCGTCAAATTGCCACAAAGGACGATTCTCTTCCACTAATCACAAAGGGGAATAAATCGTTCAAGGGGCATTCTCACAAGTTGAGGGATCCCCAAGAGTTACAATGAATGAACATAACCAAGCACACTCAATAGATGAACAATTAACAAACAAGAGTGTGCGAGAGATCAAACCCAAGAGCTCAAGATGTGTAGAACAAGTCCCTCCTTTGATCAATTGCTAATCCCCAAAGAATTGATCCTTTTTGGGTTAGAATGTGTGGAGAGATGTGAATTTTGGGCTCTTCGGAGGTGTGATGGCGCAGGGGGTTGAAGAGTTATGTTGGTATGGCCGTACACCTCTTTTTATAGTAAGGTTTCCAGTGGTTAAGTTAGGGTTTGTGATGTCCGGACTAGTCCATGGTTGACTACGGACTAGTCCGGTGTGCGGTGTGTAGAAAACCTAAGTGTTGTGATATATCGGACTAGTCTGTAGTAGTGCAGACTAGTCCGTTATCTATCAAGAGACAAAATCAGACTTGTCTGGCTGATATCGGACTAGTCCGTTTCCTGGTCAGAAAGAAAATCGGACTAGTCCGGTTGATATCGGACTAGTCCGCACATGCTGAAATTGTGCAGTTAGTTTGATTTATTCCACTTGAGCTCTTGGGGTGTATTTCTCCAACACACTCTATACTAAGTATTTTAATATTTTCAGCTCCTGAGCTCTTATCAATTTGGATCCTCCTTCTCCTTTCTTTTTGCGCTTTCTTCCTGATTTCTTTTAAGAACCTGTGCTCATCTAAACAATTTTGTTAGGGTCTCATTTGTTTGTCATAAATCAACCAAAACCCACAAGGGATGCCTAGATGCACTTTCAAGGTGTAAACCCACTAGCGGAGCAACTTCGACGTGTTCCGTTTAGTGGGCCTTCTGATGGGTCGGTAGAACTAGTTCGACATTGGGGTGAAGGGTGAAAGCTTGCTACATACGACGTGTGTGAAGTAGTCGGTAAGATGCTTCTGATCGGGCGTATGTGTCGTGTGTTCCGGGTGTGTCCTGACTTGAATCACAGTCCGTCGCGGTTATTGACTACCACTTGTTCACTAAATTGTGACGTAGTAAGTATTTCCATATGAATTGAGATGAATCATTGCTGTTTTGAAATTAATAAGTTCATTGTATTGCAACCATGTATGCTATAGATGTACAGCTCACTAAATTTATATTCCACTTTGGGCAAAACAACATCGGGATGAAGCGTTTCTTGTTTAATTGTGGATTTCCGATGTTGGGATGCTCAGGGCATATGAATTTGCTGCTGTAAAACTGCTAATAAGGATGTACTTTTAGGCGAGTCCCTAATGCAATAGCTGCTACCCTACTTTATAAATTCCTGCATATAGAGTTCATATTGAGTGGAGACTGTAAGGGCCTCAGTTTTTGACACTCATTTGCAGTGTTCATCACCACACCACACACCTCATTTGAGGAAGAATGATGAACACAAATAAAGAGCAAGTAACAATTATCAACATGCTCATTAGGGAACAAACTCACACATTGCAAAAGTGGTACTTCCCACATGTGATATAGATGGGCTGGACATATGAAAACTCCTACACTTTGCTAAGGATGTCCATGCCAAGTTCCACCCAAATTCAAAACCTTTTTGAGGTCATTTTGGGTATAGTTAGGAAGAGGGCAGTTTGAAACCATATTCAAATTCAAACTGTTTTCACCCACTGAATTTAAAAGTGGAAGGCATATTCTTGCTCAGCACATTTTTGTGAGCTCACACACCAATTTTCACTCCATTTGGAGTTGATCTTGACATGAGCTAAGGGGGAGAAATTCAAACTTTATTTGAATTTCAAACTGCACTTGTGCTGAAATTCATTCAAACCAAACCTCATTTGAACTTTGATCAATTCAAATGGCTCTTGGGTGAATAATTTGAATTGCCAAGGGTAGAATAGGGTTCACTGTTTACCACAGCTGTTAGGAGTAAATTTCAGAGGTTAAAAGAGGAGTGGGACCCACATGTCAGCCTCAGCCTCCAAGCAAACCGACTGAAACACAGTTCAGTCGGTTCCCGGCAGCTGTGCGCGCGCGCCACCGAAGGGGGCAGCCGGCGCCAGCTCCTGCTGCGTGCCCCAAGCCGGAGACCAGACCGCCGGGCTATTTATTCCCTCCCCGGTGTGCTTCAGTCGCCATTCCTCGAGCTGCCGACGCACACGACTTGTTTTTCCCACTGCCATCACTAGCGCTCGAGTTCCTGCTTGATCAAGCCGATCGCAGCTCCCTCGTTCCATTCCAAGGTCCCAGCAAGGTACTAGCAACCATCCTCCATCCTTCCCATTGATAGAAATCGATTGAAACCGAGTGATATCGGCTGTGCCGAAAGATCAGACTCGGAACTGGAAACCGCCGCACCTCGGGCTCTCGTGGACAGCCCAACCTGGGCGTTGTCACGTCCGAGCCAAGGCACCCTTGGACGCGCAAGTGACCGGTGCTGCTCACCCCCGAGCCACAGCTCGAGTGGTTGCTCACCGGCGGCGAATTTCCACTTTTCCCCTTTCTGTGTGCAGAACGACCTTCGGGTACGATTCTGTTTAATTCGTGCTCTAGAAAGGATTAGAGGGCCTCAGGCCACTCCCACACGAACTAGACACGGTGACGCACAAGTTGCCTTCACAACTCTGGGCCGGAGAACTTCTGTGCCCGGCGTAATTCAAGGTCTACTAATGGCGGAACGCACGGGGGGTATCGGGCGCACGGTGAGGACCTATTTCGGGCCTTCCCCGAGCTGCTCCGAGTTCATGTCGACCTTCTCTGAGGTCCACTGATGCTCCCCGACCGATTTCCCAAGTAGCTGAGGCACTAGGAGCGTCAGCCGACATGGCCGAAGTCGTTCCGATATGGCGGCTCGTCGCCGACCATGCTCCGGCCGTTGTCATGAGCAGCTGACCCTCGGATCATGTTCCCCAAGTAAAATTAGGCAGGGGCGGCCAGAATCAAGAAGTTTGGAGCGGTACAGCAGCCAGCGGCGAGCTCTCCGGCGAGGTCCCTCGGCGGCGGAGCGCGGGTGTCGCGAGGTTGAAGAAGGGGGTGGACCCCAGCTGTCAGCGGCCGATATTTTAAATCGGGATCCGGCTGCGGCCGGGATCGGGTGTGCTGGCGCGCAAAATCCTTGTGGGCCGCGGTGTGCTGTCGCTTCGGCGTGCGACGCGTGTCCCTTGGGCCCACGCGCGAGTTTAAACTTTTCCCCGATTTTCAGATTTCCTTCAAACTTCAAATCCTTATAACTTTGGCTAGAAAGCTCCAAATCGAGTGAACCAAATTTTGCTGGGTTCAGCTCTCTGAGTACTTTCCAGAAAATCAAGTTTCACTTCATGAAATTCCTTAATTCTCCAGAATTAATTCCTTAAAGTTTAAACTGTTAGGAATTTTAACTGGAGAATCCTTTGGAGGAAAATCCTGAAATTTTTCTGGGATGTTCACCAAAATATCCTTGAACTACCATAAAAATTTCAGATCCATTTGAGCTCATTTAGTCCACCTAATGGTGTGATTAGTAAAACTGTTCCAGAGAAAATAGAAAATGTTCAGAAACATTTTCAGGATTTTCTCTGAAATTGTTTAGCTCATATCTTTAGTTAGAGACTTCCAAATTAAGTTAGACCAACTCCATTAGAACCCTCTGAAAATCTAGTTTTCAGAAAGTCATAGTTTGTCTCATGAAAATCCTTAGAATACCCTAAAAGCCTGTAATTAAGGTCAAGGACATAATTAATTGTGGAGGGCTCAATTGAGCTTTGCTGCAACTAAAACTTGACCAAGTCTCTGTTTAGGTTGTAACCAAGCCACAGTAAAAGTTTCACAGTCATTAGGTCTGTCTAGCAAAGGTTATAGACTTCACAACTTCCAACTTAATACAAATGCATTAAATTAATACATGTATTGTTCTATCATGTAGTCGCTAAGGTCGAGGAGGAACCCGAAGTCCTAGACTTCGTTACTCCGGAGGAACAGCTAGCCTACGACCAAGAGCAGCAAGGCAAGCCCCGGTTTGCATTAACCTTTTTACAAATTTTTATTGTTTTGAGCACATACTTGTTTCCTTTGTTCTGTGCATTAGAGTCTTGTTTGGAAATCCAACTGCATAGCCAAGAAAACCACGGGTTGGGTTTAGGATTGAAAACCCCGTTAGCCACTGCATTGCTAGGATAGAGTAGGATTCGGTACAAGTCGAGTAGTTGGAACTACTCGCGAGAATAGGCTAGAGGCACATTGCTCGGGTAGAGATAGCACATGAAACACATGGCAAGAAAATGAGACCGAGCGGAGAGTAAGGGCAGCAGGACTTTGGGGCCTGTGTGCTGTAGCTCCGCTTGTGTCGATTGAGGACCGAGCCGTGTGCGGGCCTGTTGAACAAGCTAGAACAGTACCGAAGACCTACCGGCTATATGGGAACCGGGAAACTGATGTAACTCGGGTAGCTGGGTGTTGAGGCATTGCCCGTCGTTCAGAGGGTAGGTTGAGAGCTCGAGGTGTAAATCAGCTGGCGGCACAGAGATGCGCGTGCAGGGACCTCTTGCTCGGGACGATGGGACCGGTTCAATATTTGGCTAACGGGTGAAAGGTAGTCGCGTACGGCGTCCGTGATGGTTGTTGTAGGCAACATCGAGTACGGGCGTACGTGACGGGTTGTTCGGGTAACCCTGCAGGTGTAAATCGATTATAATCGCCGTCCCTCGCGGTCAGTGAGTACCACTTGTTCACTGTACCGTGACGTAGAAAGAACAGGCTAGTTACATGTTAAAATGTTGCTGATTGAAAGTTGGATATTGATTGTTAATGATATGTTGTAGCTTAGTGCTAACTAAAGTTCTTTTCAACTTTGGGCAAAGTACATGAGAGAAATGCGTTTCTTGTTTGATTGCGGCTCTCTCATGTGCCTTAGCATAAAGTTCTCCACAACCTGCTGCTAAAACTTGAAAGTAAGGTTCTACTAATTAGGCGAGTCCTTGCAAATGATTTTTACCTCATGCAACCCATCGCCCTCATGTAGAAGTTCCATGTTTAGGTGAGACGGGTCAGACTTGCTGAGCCTTCGTGCTCACTGCTTGTGTTCGAAGCTTTTGCAGGGTTCTATGAGGAAGGGACTCCCGAAGAGGAGACGGAACCCCAGGAAGGGAACCCCGTCGAGTGGGAGTCGTGCACGCCGCAGAGTTAGTGTGCGTGTGTGCTAGCAAGGACACGTTCGAGGGCTGAACGTGCACTTGATGCTTAGTCTACGCCCGCGAGTGTGGACTAAACTTATTTTGATGTAAACATGTTAATAAACTTGTTTATGTAATAAAGCTTCCGCTTCCGCTTGTACCTTTGACGTGTGTTATACGGTGCTGTGCAATGCAGCACCCCTCAGCGTGATCCTGGCTCGACAGGACCAGTGGGGTCGTGTCAGAGACTGTTAAGTCTTGCTGAGCTTTTGAGCTCACGGTTGCAGTATTAGTGTTTTGCAGGTAGTATTTTTTTGCTATGAAGACGGTTGTATAACTCACCGGAAACCTTGCCGCTGTCTACACTCTTCTTAGAGCTAGTAGAAGCGTCCACAGTCTGGATGTCTTCTCTTGTGCGTAGCTAGGATCGAGAGCGTGGGGTTATGTATATTCCGCTGTGTGTACCTTCATGGTACATTATGATGTAACTGATACTATGTTGAGAAATAAAATACTTTGTATGTTTATGGTTTCTTTTCGTGTATGCTATTGGGTGCCGCATCGAACGACACCACCCAATGTGTATCCGGGAATGTTTGGACCATAGGGGTCCTCACAGACGTGGTAGCGGAGTCGCATTGGAAATAGCACACATGAAAGGAGTGTGTTTTCGAAAACTTAGACGTATACGAGTGAGAAACGGATAGTAAGCCCATATAAGGACTATAATAGTATAGTTACTTAAGGTGGCAACTGAGTTTGTGTTAGTATTCTGCAGTTTAATTGTGTAACGACGCACCTACATGGAGGTAAGAATGGTAAGGAACGCCACCAAAATCGGATCAATTTCGGTTAGCTCCCTCATACGAGGAAAATAGTGTGGGATGTTCCGTTCAAAAATGGACGGGAAGTGAATATGTTTTCTAAGACTCTTCATGTCTTAGAGACATGAAATGCACTAGCCTTTAGTGCGCAAACCCATGGGCAAGAGGAGAAGACTCCATCGTGTGGTTCGTAACACGAAATATGTTCTCTAGAACTCTTCATGTCCCACCAGCCATATGAAAACGTTGGTCCACCGGTGTAATTAATTGCAAAGGTGTGGAGTCCCTGTCGGGCGGTGAATAACCCGATCATGTACCTTGAGGCGTGGCCTGACTCAAGGACGACCCGTATGGAAATGATCCGGGGTGTATGTTTTTAGTATGATATGGACCTGCCTGTAATGATAAACCATTGTATGAATCATTATTGAATGGTTTTATGCAGGTACTTTGACCATGTTAGAGCATTGCGTTAAGAAAGCGTTTGTGAGTGACCGTTTTTAGTGCCACCACTTGAGACGTATATGCCAGTATAACGCCGGTTAGGATTTTTGAATTTGTGAGGAAACATAATACCGAGATGCACTCTTAAAAGCACAAAGTGAATTTCTCAAAGAAAAGGGTAAATTTAGAGTTAGGACTAGAATAGTATTTATCGAACTCCTATATTGAAATAAGAGCCAATTGGGGTTATAGGTTCATTCCAAAAGCTTGAGAAACAAACTCCCCAGTTTCCGGCAGAAATTTTGCTGGAATTAAACAGGACACAACTTTTGTTAGGTTGAACCAATGGATATGTCTTAAAAATTTCTGGAAAGATTTTGAAGTCTTTTACAACTTTTCTGTAGAAGTCCAGGACAGAATCACCTTCCAAGTGGAAAAAGTCTCAGATGAGTGTGAACTGTCCAAAAACAGGGCAGATAAAATACTCTCTGGAATTTTCTGTATTTAGACCATAACTATTTGTAGAAAAATCTCTAAGAGGCAGATAATACATATTTGGAAATTGTATGATATGTGCTACAACTTTGTAGTTCAAAGTTTCTCAATATTTGGGGCAGAAATAGTTGGAATTTTATGTACAAAACAGCTCCATTCAAAGGAGGTGCTGTAAAAAAATTCCTGAGATATCTGTTAACTTTGTAATATCATAATTTTTGATCCAGAACTGATATTAGGGCAAATGAATACTCGTTGGAAATATATTGAAGTTATATGTGACTTCGATATTCAACTTGAGACATGAAATTGCCATTTTCATATTCAAATTCTGGGTTTAGTGGAAACTGGTCATATCTCAGCAGAGAGTTGCTTAACCCCAATCTGTTTTGGACTTGTTGTGGACATGAAGGTTTTTACCCTTCTCTAAGTTCCATAACGGATTCTTTAGTTATCTTCCATCATTCCTTTCTGTTGGTTTAAGTGTTTGACAAACTTGATCTATCTTCGGTTATAGTCCAAAAATTGTCAAAATCCTTGTTCACTTTCATATATGCTGCACTGTTGATGTGATGCTTTTACGGTTAATAATTTCAAGTTCAAGTTGAGTACAATCTTGTATATTAAATGTAATTTGCTCGCTCTTGCAGTATGGATCACACTCATTCCAGTTGTGAGGTTGGCGGTTCCAGTCGGGATAGAAATGATTCGTCACAGCGACGATCCCGCCATCATGAACTGGATTGGCGGAGGTGTTGGGAAAGATGGCTGAGTCTCTTGACATGTTGGTGCAGCAAGGCATCCGACAGGATACATTACAGCGTAATCCCACAGTGAACACTTATTTGGATTTTCTAGCAAGATAACCACCGGTATTCTCGGAAGCCAAAGGAGCCTTGGAGGCCGATTATTGGCTCCGGGTTATTGAATCTAAATTGGAAATGCTCTAGTATAATTAATATGATAAGGCTTTATTTACCGCTCAGCAGCTCCATGGATCCGCTGCGGCTTGGTGGTCTGAGTATCTTGCTACAATGGCTGAAGGCCATCGTGTGACATGACTCAGTTTCGTGATGCTTTCCGTGCACGTCATATCTGTACGGGGATCATTCATACCAGAATTGAAGAGTTCTATGAACTCAAGAAAGAAGGGCTGAGTGTCATGGAGTACTTCACGGAATTTAATCATTTGGTACAATATGCATCAGCTTATGTAGACAAAGAAATGATTAAGTTTCACTACTTCTTCTGAGGCCTCAATCTGGAGCTTCGGGCGAAAGTGGCATTATTCAATCGAGGAAATTATAGCGAGTTAGTCAATGCCGCTAAGATTCAAGAAAAGGCTGAACTCCAGTTTAAGAAAAGTATGCGAAAGAGAAGCTTATCACCGGAAAGTACGGATGACTATCCTCAGAAACAACTGGCGATATATTGCTTACCATCAGGGTTGGAAATTCAGTGCTTTGACGGACCCCCGCAGATCCAATTCGGTACATATCGGACCCTGGATGTTCAGCCACTACTGCAGCAACAGCAAATGAGTATTGGTGCACTCCCACCTCAGTAAAGTGCACAAGTATATCAACCACTTCTGTCTCGTGAAGGTCCTGAGCTCCCATCATACTATACTTGTAGCGATGTGGGGATTATCACTCAGGAGTGTCATGTGACCAAGCAAAGCAGCAGTCACATATCGTATCAGGCTGCAAAGAAATTACATGGTCAGCCAAGGAGAACAACACTGAAAGTGGGAAAAGTGAACTATATGGCAGTTGAGGATGTTCCCGTGGAAAAACCCGTTTTTGCGGGTATGTTCAGCCTATGTGATCAGCCCACGTTCGTGTTGTTTTCCGGTGCCACACATGATTTTATCAGCAAAGATTATGTGTTCCAGCACCAAATACCATCAACCACCTTGGCCGCATCGTATCAGATTAATTCACCGGGAGGTAGTAGGACAGCAGGCAGGATTGTTGCTCGAGCGCCTCTATGTTTGGATGGTCGGGATATATCCTACTACTCTCATCATTCTAGAAGGCCTGAGGATTTACATCATCTTGGAATGGCTTGGTTGCCACATCACCAAGCAATCTTTGATATTGGTTCAAGAACGGTGCAGCTGAATTCAAAAAGGCACGGGCAACACATGTTAATTCTGAGGAATGTTGCACCGGAAGTTAATGTTGTATACAACATTGAGGCTAATAAATTGGAGGACATTCCAGTGGTCCAGGAATATCCGGACCTGTTTCCCGATGATCTACCGGGCATGCCGCCCGAACGTGAGGTGGAGTTCAAGATTGAACTAGCACCAGGAACCACACCGATCTCTCGGAGGCCGTATAAAATGGCCCCGAATGAACTCGCGGAGCTGAGAAAACAACTGAATGATCTGTTAAGCAAAGTTTTTATTCAGCCAAGTTCATCACCGTGGGGATGCTCCGCGCTGTTCGTAAAGAAAAAGGACGAGACTCTGAGGCTATGTGTGGACTATCGTCCGCTAAATACCATAACTATCAAGAACAAGTATCCACTACCACATATCGATATGCTTTTCGATCAAATAGTAGGTGCTAAGGTTTTTTCAAAGATGAATCTTCGGTCCGGATATCATCAAATCAAAATGCGGGCGGAAGACATACCAAAAATGGCATTCTCAACGAGATACAGGTTGTATGAGTATCTCGTCATGTCATTTGGACTCACCAATGCTCCGGCCCATTTTATGTACTTGATGAATTTAGTCTTCATGCTGGAGTTAGACAAGTTTATCGTGGTATTCATCGACGATATCTTAGTATATTCTAAATCGGAGGAAGAACACGCCGAGCATTTGCATATTGTGCTCCAACGACTACGGGATCACAAGCTATAAGCAAAATTTAGCAAGTGTGAGTTTTGGATCAGCCAAGTGCCATTCCTAGGGCACATTATTTCAGCGAAGGGTATTGCGGTTGATCCAAGCAAGATTGTCCAAGTGCTGAATTGGAGTTCGCCAAAATCAGTCCACGAAGTCCGTAGCTTCCTCGGTTTAGCGGGCTACTACCGAATATTCATTCTGAGTTTCTCCAAAATTGCTAAACCGATGATGGAACTGCTGAAGAAGGGCAAGAAATATGTGTGGCGTGAAGCATGTGAGGAGGCGTTCAAAACATTGGTTCACCTCACAACTACCCCGGTGTTGGCGCAGCCCGACACGACTAAGGCTTTTGATATTTACTGCGAAGCGTCCGGCATCATTCTTGGCTGTGTGTTTATGGAAGAAGGGAGTGTGGTCACGTATGGATCCCGACAGCTTCGGAATCATGAACAAAATTATCCAACACACGACCTCGAACTAGCTGCGGTTGTCTTTGCTCTAAAAATGTGGATGCACTATTTACTTGGAAACTTAGTCCACCTCTAAACCGACCACAAAAGTTTGAAGTACATTTTCACACAAAAGGAATTAAATATGAGGCAGCAAAGAGGGTTAGAGTTAATTAAGGATTATGAAATAGAGATTCATTACCATCCCAAAAAATCGAATGTGGTTACCGCCACACTTAGTCGAAAAGCACATGTTCAAAACTTAACCATGGCTGCAATAGAAGAAGAAGAAGAACCGAGCCTGCACTTGATTCCCTGTGGGTCGTTGTTTAATATTTCCCTCATTCCTACAATTCGAGATGAAATTGTAGAGGCTCAAAAGAAAGATCAAAGCATGGCACATATCCGAGAGAGAGTATACAAAGGTGAGGTTAAGTGCTTCCAGAAAGATGAGAACGGTACATTATGGTTCAAGAACCGTATAGTCGTACCCCGTGACATGAAGCTTTGGAAAAAATATTGGACGAAACACATTTGTCAAAAAATTTCATTCATCCGGGCAGCCACAAGATGTACCAAGATTTGGAACAAATTTTGATGGTCACAGATGAAGCGGGAAGTAGCTAAATACGTATCCGAGTGCGATACATGTCGGAGAGTGAAAGCCGATCACATGAAGAAACCTGGATTGCTGCAACCCCTTAGTATTCCAGCATGGATGTGGGAAGATGTGAGTATGGATTTCATTGTCAGACTACCGCTCGCATCTCAGAAGCATGATTCAATTTGGGGGATCATTGACCGATTAACCAAATCAGCACACTTATACCGGTAAATGCTTGATTCAATGCCAAGAAATATGCAGAGTTATACATTGTGAATCTTATGCCTGCATGGAGTTCCAAGGACAATAATTTCAGATTGAGGTGCACTGTTCCTTGCTCGTTTCTGGGAGCAGGTGCACGCATCTTTGGGAACAAAATTGATTTGAAGCTCCGCATATCACCTTCAAACCGATGGACAAACCGAGAGGGTGAATCTAGTATTGGAGGATATGTTGAGAGCATGTGTCATCCACCACGGTAAAAATTGGGAGGATCATTTACCGCTGGCAGAAGTCTCGTACAACAACAGTTATCAAATGAGTATAAAATGGCACCATATGAGGCTCTCTACGGCCGGAGATGTCGCACACCGCTGAATTGGTGCAAATCTGGTGAAAGGGTGACATTCTGGATTGACCTTGTCAAGAACGCCGAAGAACGAGTTTGGGTCATACAAGTGAATTTGAAGGCTGCTCAATCTCAACAGAAGAGCTACGCGGACCAGTGGCGTCGACCGCTGCACTTCAATGTCGGAGAGCACGTATATCTCCGTGTGTCTCCAATGAAGGGGTTCACCGATTCGGTGTAAAAGGAAAGCTCGCTGCCCGGTTTATTGGTCCATTTGCTATCACAGAGAAGTTTGGACCCGTAGCCTACTGGCTTGAGCTACTGACAAACCTTGCTTATGTGCATGACATATTTCACATGTCCCAACTTCGGAAATGTCTTAATCATACCGTTACGGTCCGCACAGAGAACCTCGAGACATTGCAACTGGATCTCTCCTATACCAAGCATCCAATCCAGATTATTGATGAAAAGTCTCGGTCGACAAGGAATCAGATGCTATTGTTCTATAAAGTGGTATGGAGCAATCATAGAGTGGAGGAAGAGACATGGGAGAGTGAAGAATACATTCGTTCGAACTATCCGGACTTGCTGTCTGCTCATATCCGGTAATTCCTTCTCTACCGCTTTGTCTCTTCTTTTGGAATCTCGGGACGAGATTCTTTTTAAGGGGGGGGGGAGGAATGTGAAATCTCACTTTTGATAAGAATATTTCTAGCTTTTCTGTATGATTTTAATCCGCAGGGTCGACTTCAGTTTGAATTAGGTTTTTAAATTTGAAATATTGCTACATGGAATAAAGGAAAGGCTACAAAGGAAATTTAGCCACAAAGGAAAACAAACCAAAGCATTTAAAATTGGAGCACAAGAGAGGACTAACTCAATTATATTAAAGTTTTTGGAATTTGCTGCAAACTTTGAATTTGATTTTGGGGGCCACTGTTGTTTGGGGGGAGACTGCCGGTGGCACCCGCATGTCAGTGGAACAGAGACGTCCATCGAAGTCCTCTTCTACGTGAGCGCGCCATCGAGGGTGCATGCAACACCGAGGCAGCCATCGAGCTGCTTGTGTCTGTGCCTTTGCTCCCGAAGGCGGTTCACTTCAATCCCTGCCGATCGATAAGCCTCGGTGATGCACAAACGAAGTCCCGTTTCCCCTGCTCGCCCGCTCAAACCGAAGAACACGCTCCCGCTCCTCTGCTCTCATCGCCGATCGACTTCCGCGAGTGTTGGCACCCAGCTGAGCCGTCCAGGAGCTGCGCTGGCCTCTACTTGACGTCTTCCACACCTCACCAGCTCGTTCCCGGCATCCTCCAATCGGTGCTACGCCGTTTCTTCCTCCTCAAGTCGGAACAAAGTCGCCACTGCGGTTCATCATCGCATGGTCCTTTTCATGGTGTTCCCGACCGATCAACCCATTCTGAAGGTTAGCACGGACGTCTAGTTCCTCCTTACGGACCCCCTTGCTCTCTCGTAGCGCCGGCTAGCCGTAATTTCAAACGTTGTGTCGGTAGACATGAAGAACCAATAGAACTCAAAACGGGAAATTCATTCCACGTGCTTGATCAACTAAAATTCTGTTCAAGCCATAGAATCTAGGACTCCTCACGATTGCACGGACCAAAACTCTAAGAAAACCGGCCATCCTTCAAGCGGTGCGACAGGAATTCGCCGCTGCCAGCCAAAACAGGGTGGGTCACTGTTGAGCTTATGTTTCCGGTCGGTTTCTACGAGATTTGGTTGTAGCTTCATGATCTACACGTCCTAGTGGTGCTGTACGGCAAGTTTTCTCATTAAATTAGGCTTGGGACTCGATGTGCACCATTGGCGCCGCGCCACCGACCGCCGCCATCAGTGCCGACCTCTTTCCCGGCGATTTCACGCTGCACAACCTTGCCCGGCAGCTGTGCTACGTTTTGAGGAATGTGTAGGACGAAACATCATCAAAAATGGTCAAGCAACGGCGAAGAACAGGGTGCGCCACTGCTGGGTTCTGTGCACGCGGTGCCCTGGTCGGGAGGTTGAAGAAGCTTCTGACCGAGGGGCCCCACTGTCAGCCGGAAGGGAATTTTATTTTAGCTAAATAATTCCAGAAAATGTTTAAACTTTGCAAGCCCATAACTTTGTGTAGGAATCTCCAAAAAGAGTGAAACCAATTTGCTGGAATCCACATAAAGAGTACTTTGCAGAGGAGCAAAGTGCTTGCTATGGAAATGCCCAGTATTTTCTGTAAAATCCCTAAAAAGTTGTAGCAAGAAATTCAGCACTTCTACACTTAGGAAAAATGAGGGGAATTAAAACTTTGAATTATAACGGCGTGAGTTCAAAGTGGTGATTCAAACTTCCAAAAACTTCCAAACATGGAGATCTAAATTCATAACTTGGATCTTCATATGTCAAATATTGAAACTTCCAAATTTCAGCTCATTTGAAGGGGTCTTAATATTTGTTTCGGATTAAAAGAGGAAGCCCTCTAATCAGAATTTAAATTTCAGTTTCAAATTTCAACTTGCTCAATTTGCAACTTTGGTTCCACAAATGTGTTCTCCACATTTGAATTAGCAACCATGCCAAAATTCAGAAATAATTGAGTTGGTTTGCTATGTTTTTGGAAACAATGCAAATGAATAATTAAAATTCCATTTCAAATTCAAATAACCCAGCTTAATTCAAATTCCACACCAGAATTCAAATCATTTGAATTCAACATTTCCAAACCATGACTTTGAGGTGAAGCAAAGCTTTTAATTGTGAGTAGCTGTGGGAAAGATTTGATTAAGAAATGAGTGTGTGGGACCCATCTGTCAGCTACACAGAGATGCAAACCGACTCTGTTTTGCTTCTCTCAGGTGTGCATGCGCGCAGCAGCTGCCGTAGCCGACCTCGGACGAGTTTCTCCCGTGACACCTCATGATCTCAGCTGGTTTTCTTCGCCCTTATCTCTCCCACACGAAGCAGCAGCGAAGTCATTCTTTCCCTGCTCGCACGCTCTCTCGCCCGCTCAAACCACCGAAGAACCCACTTCCGCTTCTCTCACTTATCATCGGCGCCCAGACGTTCTGAGCTGTATCGTGCCCAACCGTCTACAGAAAAAAGAGGCGCCCCATACTGCTCTACACTCCGGTGAAAACCCCTCCTGTTTTCGTGCACTACAGAGGAAGATTTTCTATGTTTACTGCAAGTGTATTCATAGAACCGAGCTGCACAAACCTTCAAAATTCGTAGTAATCACTCAACCAAAGCTTGTGCCGAGCTACGAACATGTTCTAGGCTTTCCCACGCTCCTCCAAGATCAAAAACCATCAAAAATCATCAAGATTTGGCGCTGTTCTTCAAAAATTTCGGGCCGACACCAATTTTCGCTCTAGGTCGCCGATGAGCTCCTATGTGCAGCCATTTTTGGGCCGATTTGAGCTCATGCCGGTGATGAGGGATCCCCCACGGTGCTCTAGAGCCAAGAAACCAATCATTTGGTGGAGAATTCACCGTGCACGATCTCGCCGGAGCTCTAGTCCTCGCTGTTGCCGGTGCGCGGTGGTTTCCGGTGATATTCGGCCGCCGGCGACCCCACCAATGTGTTCAGCGTGCCTGAAAACGGGGGGGGGGGGGGGGGGGGGGGGGCGTGGCCAGTATGGGGCCGGGAGACGGCCGGGAAGGGCCTCCCGGCGACCCTCGCCGGAGAGAGCCGCCCCTGGCCCTGTCTGGCGAGGTTGAAGATAAGGGATGACAGGTGGGGCCCACAGGCAGTGTTTAAACTTTTTCCAGATTTCCTATTCGGTTCAAACTTTGGAGAGCCATAAATTTGTGTAGGAACCTCCAAAAATTGTGAAATAAATTTTGTTGGATTCCTCTAAAAAATTACTATCCAGGGGAGCAGCCTAATATTTATGAAAATTCCTGAATTTGGCTCATTAATTCATTTAAAAAAATGTTGTAGGAATTTTTACAGGAGTTCTGTTTATTGGAAAATTCCCAAATTTGGGCAGGACATTATTACAAAAATCCTTGAACTCCATTAAAAATTTCTGAGGCATTGGACTTCATTTGTTTGGCCAAATATTGATTCAATCTTGTATGTCTCCGAAAATTAGGAAAAACAACAGAAAGATTTTTCAGCTTTTAGCTCCAACATCTAAATTCCATATCGCTGTGTAGGAAGCTCCAAAAATGGTTAAACCAAGTCCTATGGACTCATGAGACTCCCAAGTTTCTGAAAAACCACATTTGTAGCATGACCAGACATTATAATTGCCATAGGAATTCAGAGAAGCCAAATAGTAAGAAAAATTTCCTAGGCCACATCTTTCATCAACTTTGTCTGAAATTTTGCAAGCCATACCTCTGTATGATCTAGGGACCACTGTAAAAATTTCAGAGCAAGTTGAGATCATCTTCTCCAGTTTTCTGCTAAGTTTCTCCAATATATTTCTTATGTTCCTTATATGTCAGTTTTTGAATTTTACTCCAACCAACATCTACTGCCCAGCTAAAGTTCTCTGTTTTTGTCCATAACAGAGCTCTTCACTCACTTTAGAGTTGTTCTAAACCATTCTTAGTTCCTAAAACACATTTGTTTTATAATTCAGTTACTCGTATTAAAACTGTGCATATTCATATCGGTAGGAAACACGATGAAGGAGTTCGACGAGGAACTCGACTCGGATCAGCAAGTTGAAGATTTAATCATCGCCAAGATACTGACTATAAAGTAGAAATAAACCTGCAGAAACATAAGGCAAGCCCCAGTTTGCATTTAACAACTTTTAGTTATATTTTACTTTGTATCACTTTTATTGGTCTAGTATGTATGGTGCATTAGGTCAAGATGATTGATAATCCAAATGCATGACCCACAAACCCTTGGAGTTAAAGGGTAGAATAGGTTACCTTCGTGTAGTTTCAGCTAGGCTTAAGTTGTATAGGATCCGGTACAAGTTGGGTAGTTGGAAGCTACTCGCGAGTTTAGGATGTTGGTTCAGCGGGGTATGATTCTAGAGAATGAAAGTTCTGGAATGGAAAATGAGACCGAGCAGAGAGTAGGAGCAGCAGGACGTTGGGCTTGTGTTGCCGTAACTCTATTTGTGTCGGCTAAGGACCGATACGTATGCCGCCCTGCTGAGCAAGTTTGAACAGTATCAGATGCATACTGGAATTATGGGGTCCAGGAAACCGATGTAACTCGGGTACTCTCATGTCGAAACTTATACGGCCGTCCTTTGGGGGTTGGTGTCAGAGGTGTAAATCTGCTAGCGGAGAAATTCGACGTGTTCTGGGTAGTGGCCCTTCTGATGGGTCGGCGGAACTGGTTCGACATTGGAGTGATGTGTGAAAGGTTGCTGCATACAACGTAAGAAAGAGCTCTTGTATGAGTCTTTCGAGGCTGGTGTATGTGTCGTGTATTCCGGGTGTGTCCTGATTGCAATCACCGTCCCTCGCGGTTATATAAGTACCACTTGTTCACTGAGTTGTGACGTAGTAATTATTTCCAGATGAGGTGAAATAAATCATTGCTGATGTGAAGTTCTTAAATTCATTGTATTGCCAAGCATGTATGCTATAGTTGTAGAGCTCACTAAGTTTATATTCCACTTCGGGCATCACCACATCGGAGGAAAGCGTTTCTTGTTTGATTGTGGACTTCCGATGTGAGGGCTGCCTAAGGCATAATAATCTGCTGCTATTAAACTGAAAGTAAGGATTAATATGTAGGTGTGTCGTTATTGCATCATACTTTTCCTATGTTAATAATCCCTGCATGTAGAGTTTCATGGTTTAGGAGTGTCGGTTAAGTCTTGCTGAGCCATCGTGCTCACGGTTGCATTACTAGTGTTTTGCAGGTTATAAAATTTTCTATGAAGATGGTTGTTCGGTGAACCATCAGAAACTCATCGGAAACCCTGCCGCTGCACTCATCTTTGTGGAAGCTAGTAAGAAGCGTACGCGGGCTGGACGTCTTCTGTTCTGCATAGTTAGGACCGAGAGTAAGTGTGTATGTATATTCTGCTGCGTGTACCCTCATGGTACAATATTTTGTAAATGACATTATCTTGAGAAATAAAAGACTTTGTACTTTATGGTTCTTTTCGTGTATGCTGTTCGGTGCCGCATCGCACGGCACCACCCAATGTGTATCCTGGAGTGTGGATCCCGGAAGGGGTTCCCCATAGGCGTGGTATCAGATCCGCGTTGGGAATAGCACACATGAAAAGAGCTTATTTTCAAAAAACTTAGAAGTATACGAGTGAGGAACGTATAGTATGCCCACATAAGGACTATTAGTAGTATAGTTACTTAAGGTGGCAAGCTAACAGTGTGTTATTATTCAGTATTTCAATTCTGTAACAACGCACCTACATGAAGGTAATCATGGTAAGGAACGCCACCGAAAGCGGATCAGTTTCGGTTAGCTCTCCCTGATGAGGAAAGTGGTTCAGGGTATAGGTCTCATAGCTTGGTGTGAGACGTCAATATGAAACTCTTGAACTCTTCATGTTCCTGAGTTCATATGAATCGCTGGTCCCTGGCGTGCATTAGGCAAGAAAGTGGAAACCCCATCATGTGGTCGGTAACATGATAGTGTGTTCTTCTGGAAATAGCCTAGGAGGACATACACAGCGCTCGCCATCGGCGTACCCTGCAGGGTAGTAGGTGGTATCTGCTGGGTTGATATCATTCCCAACCGTGATGACCCGTTCACACTCTACTCGGGTTCGCCGTCGTGTGGTGTGAAAACGCGACCATGTACCTTGAGACGTGACTTGACTCAAGGACGGCCTGTACGGTAATGATACGGGGCGTATGTTTTTACTATGATATGGACCTGCCTGAAATGGAAAACCTCTTGTGTGCATCACTATTGATTGTTTTTCTGCAGGTACCTTAACCATGTTAGAACATCTCATTTAGGACCACGTGTGTGAGTGATCGTTTTAGTGCCACCACTTGAGACGTATATGTCGGTGTAACGCCGGTTAGTATTTTTGATTTGGTGAGGAAATGTAGTACCGTAATATGTTCTTAACTGCATGAAAAATGAAGTTTTCAAAGAACAGAGTAATTTTGGAGTCTAGGATTCCATTAGGGGTTAAGTAACTCCTATATTGAACTAAGAGTCAATTGGGAGCATAGTTTTCATCTTAAACATTTAGAAACAATCTCCTCTGTTTGTAGCAGAATTTTTGCTGAACTTGAACAGGGCATAACATTGGATTGGTTGAACCAATGGGTGTGATAGATACATTTGTGGAAAGTTTCTGAAGTCTTTACAACTTTTCTGTACAACTCCAGAACAGAATCTCCCTCCAAATTGATGAAAATCTCAGAGGAGTGTTAACTGTCCAAAAACAGGGCAGACCAAAAATGCTCTCTGGAATTTTCTGTATTTTGGCCATAACCTTTTTCAGAAAAATCTTTAAGGGTCATGTAAGACATCATTGGAAAGTTTGTGATATGTGCTATGACTTTGTAGTTCAAAGTTTCTACATATTTGGAGTAGAACTTTATGAAATCTTCCGGACAAAACAGCCACTTTCAAAGGAGGTGCTGTCAAAATTGTTCCAGATTTCTATCAACTTTGAAATATCATAACTTCTAATCCCGGATTGATATGAAGGCAATATTGAAGTTATCTATAACTTTGATATTCAACGTGAGATATAAAACTGCTATTTTCATAATCAAATTCTGGGATTAAGGCCAAATGGTCATTCTGACCAGCATTGCTCATTGCCCATGTAACTTAGACTTGTTGTGGACATGAAGGTTTTCATACTTATATAAGTTCCATGACATATTCATTAGTTATCTTTCATCATTCCTTGCTGTGGTTTTAAGAGTTTGACAAACTTCAACAATCATTGGTTATATTTGGGAATAGTCAAAAAACCTTGTTTCCTTCATGTATGCTGCACTGTTGATGTGATGCTTTCGCGGTTAATAATTTCGAGTTAAAGCTGAGTACACTCTTGGAAATTAACCGTAAATTGCTCGCTCTTGCAGTATGGATCATACTCATTCCGGGTATGAAGTTGGTTGTTCCAGTCGGGATGGAAATTATTCATCGCAGTGACGATCACCGCCATCATCAACCGGACTGGCGGAGGTGTTGGGAAGAATGGCTGAGTCTCTTGAGATGTTGGCGCAGCAAGGCATCCGACAAGAGACCTCACAGCAAAACCCCACACTGAATACGTATCTGGATTTTCTAGCAAGACAACCACCGGTATTCTCGGAAGCTAAAGAAGCCTTGGAAGCAGATCATTGGCTCCGGGTTATTGAAACTAAATTGGGAATGCTCCAGTGTGATGAATATGTGAAGGCTTTGTTTGCCGCTCAGCAGATTCATGGATCCGCTGGGGCTTGGTGGTCTGAATATCTTGCTAAGATAGCTGAAGGCCATCATGTGACATGGACGGAGTTTCGTGATGCTTTCCGTGCACGTCATATCTGTGAGGGCATCGTCAAAACCAGAATTGAAGAGTTCTATGAACTCAAGCAAGGAGGCATGAGTGTTATGGAGTACTTTACGAAATTTAACCGTTTAGTACAATATGCATCCGCTTATGTACATAAGGAGACGATGAAGTGTCATTACTTCTTCTGAGGCCTCAATGTGGAGCTTCGGAAGAAAGTGGCACAATGCAATAAAGGGAATTATAGCGAGTTAGTCAATGCCGCTATGATTCAAGAAATAGCTGAACTCGAGCACAAGGAAAATAAGAGGAAGAGAAAATTATCACTGGCAAGTACGGATGATTATCATCAAGAACAACCGGTGATATATTGCCTACCATCCGGGGTGGAAATTCAGTCCTTTGACGGGCCACCTCAGATCCAATACTGTTCATATTCACCCATGGATGTTCAGCCACTGCTGCAACAGCAGCAAATGAGTACTTGTGCACCCCCACCTCAGCAAAGTGCACAATAATATCAACCACCTCCATATTATGAAGATCCTGAGCTCGCATCGTACGGTACATGTAGCGATGTAGAGCATATTTATCAGGAGGGTCAAGTGACCAAGAAGAGCAGCAGTCATATGTCATCTCAAGTTGCAAAGAAATATCGTGGTCAGACAAGGAGGACAACACTGAAAGTTGGGGACGTAAACTATATGGCAGTTGAAGACGTTCCTGTGGGAGAACCCGTGTTCACGGGTATGTTCAGCCTACGTGATCAGCCCGCATTCGTGTTGTTTGACTCGGGTGCTACACATGATTTTATCCGCAAAGATTATGTTGTTAAGCACCAAATACCAGCAACCACCTTGGCCGCATCATATCATATTAATTCACCGGGAGGTAGTAGGACAGCGGGCAGGATTGTTGCTCGAGCGCCTATATGTTTGGATGGGAGGATATATCCTACTACTCTTATAATCCTGGAAGGCTTGCGGATTGACGTCATCTTGGGAACGGCTTGGTTGACACATCACCAAGCCATATTGGATATTAGTTCACGAACGGTGCAGCTGAATTCAAAGAAGCACAGGCAACACACGTTGATTCTGAGAAATGTTGCACCGGAAGTCACTGCTGTCCAAACCGCTGAAGCTAAGAAACTGGAGGACATTCCAGTGGTCCGGGAATATCTGGACGTGTTT
Source organism: Neostapfia colusana (assembly GCA_030760725.1). Lineage (NCBI taxonomy): Eukaryota > Viridiplantae > Streptophyta > Magnoliopsida > Poales > Poaceae > Neostapfia > Neostapfia colusana. The sequence goes on along the minus strand of JASWHV010000019.1, from coordinate 21,970,412 downwards.
TCCGAGGATTTACCAGGCATGCCGCCCGAACGTAAAGTGGAGTTCAAAATTGAACTAGCACCGGGAACCACACCCATATCTCGGAGGCCGTATAAAATGGAACTGAAGGAACTCACGGAGCTGAAGGAGCAGCTGAAGATTTGTTAAGCAAAGGCTTCATTCGACCTAGTTCATCACCATGGGGATGCTCCGTGCTGTTTGTCAAGAAAAAGGATGAGACCTTGAGGCTATGTGTGGACTATCGTCCGCTTAATGCCATAACTATCAAGAACAAGTATCCACTACCACGTATCGACATGCTTTTCGATCAACTAGTGGTTTCTAAGATTTTCTCGAAGATGGATCTTCGGTCCGGATATCATCAGATAAAAATCTAGGCGGAAGACATACCCAAGACGGCATTCTCGACGAGATACGGGTTATATGAGTATCTCGTCATGTCATTCAGACTCACTAATGCTCCTGCTCATTTCATGTACTTGATGAATTCAGTCTTCATGCCAGAGCTAGACAAGTTCGCCGCGGTCTTCATCAACGATATCTTGGTATATTCTATGTCGGAGGAAGAACATGCCGAACATTTACATATTGTGCTCCAACACCTATGGGATCACAAAATATATGCAAAATTCAGCAAATGTGAGTTTTGGATCAACCAAGTGCCATTTCTTGGGCACATTATTTCTATGGAGGGCATTGTGGTTGATCTGAGCAAGATCGTCCGAGAGCTAAATTGGAGTTCACCAAAACAAGTCCACGAAGTCCGTAGCTTTCTCGGTTTAGCGGGTTATTACCGGAGATTCATTCCGAATTTCTCCAAGATCTCTAAACCGATGACGGAATGTAAGGTCCTCAGTTTTGGCACACATTTGAAGTGTTCATCACCACACCACACCAATTTTCACTCCATTCGGAGTTGATCTTGACATGAGCTAAGTGGGACGAATTCAAACTTTATTTGAATTCAAAACTGAACTTGAGCTGAAATTCACTCAAACCGAACCCAATTTGAATTCTATTCGATTCAAATGGCTCAGGGGTGAATAATTTGATTCACCAGGGGTATTATGGGGCTCACTGTTTACAACAGTGATTAGGAGTAAATTTCAGAGGTTAAAACCCCGGGTGGGACCTACCTATCATAGAGAGGAGAAGGAGAAACTTGCACCCAAAGTCAGAGTCTCGGTGAGAAATTCCACCGAGCCGCTGTCGGCTGTGCCACCGAGCAGCTACCGGCGCCACCAGCTGCTTCCCTCTCCGCGCGCTGGCGCCCAGGGCGGCTGGCTCGCGCCCCCACGTGACCGGCACCGCCTCATCCGAGCAGGAGTCGGCCGGCTTTATCTTCTCGCGGGCAAACCCGTGCAGCGGCATTGTTTCTCGCCGCAGCTCTCTGCTCAATCGGGAAAACCAGCAAAACCATCTCCTCCTCCGTCCCTGAGCTGCTAGACAGCCACCTGAGCTCGCACTCCACCTCTCCAACGCCATAAACCTCGAGCTCCGACCTCCTTTGCCCAAAGACGATCGCCACCGCGGTGACCTAGCCTCAGCCGAGAGTCAGGCGCCCGTGGGCAGCGTTCCACAGGCGTCTTCACGGTCCAGCGAGAGAGGCAACAGGAGCGCGCGACCACCGTGCTGCTCTCCTCCAAGTTTGGAAGCCAACCGTGAAGAATCCGCAGAGAATTTCCAGTTTGTGCTCCGGCAACCGTAAACCGAGCTTCCGGTACGGTTTCTTTAAATTCTCGCTCTATGATCTTTCGGAGGTCATCAAATCTTACACATAGACGCTGGACTAGCCGGCAATCAAGTTCTTTTCTGCATCCGTAGCGTGAAACTGTCTAGGAGTGACGAATTTCGAGCTCGATCGAGGACGGTCATGGCGGGCACGATCGGTCACACGGTGCCGACCGACTTGCCGCCATCCCTGAACCCTTTTGACACCTTGTCGAGCTTCCTAGAGGTACACTGATGCTGTAGGGCCATTTGTTCGAGGTGTTGGCGGGTTTGGAAACCACGGTCGACGGTGTCGAACCTCAACCGAGGCCGCGGCACGTCGCCGAGCTATTTCCGGTCACCCCCAGACCGAACTGTCACCCCCGACGTGTTCCTCGACGTCGACAACCCCCTAGCGGCGAGTTTCAGACCATGGGAGGTCCGGCAGCGGCGAGCCGGCGAGCCCCGAGTCTGCTCCGGCGAGGTCGGCGGCGCGGGCGCGAGAGAACGGCGGGAGGAAGACGAAGCCGGCTGGCCCACGTGTCAGCGGCTGAAGAATTTAAATCGGGATCGGGTGTGGCCAGGGATCGGCTGTGCTGGCGTGCAAATACCCTGTGGTATCTCCGGTGTGCCGGACACCTCCGCGCTCGACACGTGTGGTATCTCAGGTGTGCCGGACACCTCCGCGCTCGACACGTGTGGTATCTCCGGTGTGCCGGACACCTCCGCTCGACACGTGTCCCCGCGGGCCCCGAGAGTTTAAACTTTTCCCCCGATTTTCAGAATTCTTCCAAACTTCAAATCCTCATAACTTTGGCTAGAAAGCTGCAAATCGGGTGAACCAAATTTTGTTGGATTCAGCTCTCTGAGCACTTTCCAGAAATACCAAATTCAGCTCATGAAAGTGAATAGTTTTCCAGAATTAAATCCCTAAAGTTTAAACTGTTGGGAATTTTATCTGGAGAACTACTTTATGAAAAATTCTGAAATTTGGCTGAAAGGTTCATTGGAAAGTCCCTGAATCTCAGTAAAATTTTTAGACTCATCCAAGTATATTTAGTTACCCTAATTGGGTGATTAAGGGAACTGCCCAGAGAAAATAGAAAAAAATGTACACAAACATTTTTCAGATTTTCTCCAATCTTAATTAGGACATAACTTTCTGTAGAATTCTTCAAATGACATGAAACCAACTCCATTAGAACCATCCTAAATTCTAGTTTCCAGAAAGTAATGGTGGGAGCCATGAAAAACCCTGGAATTACTTAGAGGCTCAATTATTGACCAAAGAGGCTTTTATTTGTACTAGGTTCAATTGAACTTTGTTTCAAATAAAACTTGGTCACAACTCTGTTTAGGACCCTACCAATCCACCATAAAAATTTCAGAACCAAAGGGGAGGGCTAGCTAGAGTTATTAACAATTATGTATTTAAGTTCACACATTGCATTTAAATTTACATGTAGTATTGTATTCAACGTGGAGCCATTGAAGAAGAGACCCCGGAAGTGCTGGATTTCCTTCTTCCGGACGAAGAACTAACTACTGACCAGCAGCAACAAGGCAACCCTCCGTTGGGGACCACGGCTGAGTGGGAGCCGTACACGCCGCGCTGAGCTGAGACGTGCAGCTAGTGTGGGTTGCCCTAGGGCTGGGCAACCGACTTTTGCTAGATAGGCGGGCGTGAGTTGTACAAAAGAAACTTCCGCTGCGTAATAAACGACCCTAGTCTGTAACTGAGAAGAGTACTATTTTGTACATTCAGTTTGTTTTTCCCATGTAATATAATGTGTTCTTATGACGTGTGCTATCGGGTGTCTCATCGCGCGGCACCATCCTCTGCGATCCTGGATGAGCGGATTCCGGTCCGCCACAGCCTGGTATCAGAGCTGCAGTGGGGATAGCACAGTACTAAAGGACTGCATTATGGGAAAAACTTAGTTATACGGTGAGGATTCGGTAGTTGCCCAAGTAAGGACTATATTAGCATAGTTACTTAAAGTGGCAAAGACTAACTTATGTGTTATAATTCTAAATTTCAATTATGTAATGACGCACCTATGCTCTGGTAAGTATGGTAAGGAACGCCACCGAAAGCGGTTCAATTTCGGTTAGCTCCCCCTGACGAGGAACGTGGTTCAGGGATAGAGTCTCACAGCTTGGTGTGAGATGTCAATATGAAACTCTTGGACTCTTCATGTTCCTGAGTTCATATGAAACGCTGATCCCTAGCGTGCATTAGGCAAGTAAGTGGAGACCCCATCGCGTGGCCAGTAACGCGAGAGTGTGTTCGTCTGGAAGTAGCCCAGGGGGACATACGCAGCGCTTGCCATCGGCGTGCCCTGCAGGGCAGTAGGTGGTATCTGTTGGGTTGATAACATTCCCAACCGTGACGACCCGTTCATGACCTACTCGGGTTCCCCGTCGTGTGGTGTTGAAACACGATCACGTACCTTGAGACGTGACTTAGCTCAAGGACGGCAGTATGGCAATGATACGGGCGTTTGTATTTACTTTTAAATATGGAACTGCCTGAAATGAACAACCTTTGAGTGCACCATCATTGTGTGGTCTTCTGCAGGTACTAACCACGTATGTATCCGTGTAGAAAACGTGTGCGAGAGATCGTCTAGTGCCCCACTTGAGACGTATATACCAGTATGATCCGGTTAGGATTTTCTTTTGTAAGGAACGTAGTACCCAGATATTGTAGGCATATGCATGAAAATATTGAGAACAAGGAACTAAAATCATTAGGTTCAACAATTAAGGCCCTGGTTGGGTGTAAGAATGGGATTACTAGGACCAGGATAGCTAAAGGGATGAAAAACAGAGTGCTCTGTTTTGGGCAGCACGTTTGCTGATCTTCAACAGGGTATAAATCACAGGTCTTTTAGCCCAGAGAGGTGTGCTATACAGTTCTGGAAAGGTATTTAAGTACTCTATAACTTTGTTGTAGACTTCCAGAGCTGAAACTCACCTTAAGATGGCTAAAATCTCAGAGGAATGTAAACTGTCCAGAACCAGGACAGAGTAGAACATTATCTGAACTGTTTTGTTTTTCAATAATAACTCCCAGTAGAATAACCCAAAAATTTCATATGATACTCCCTTAGAAAGAGTAGAAGATGTGTGATACCTTTGCAATTCAAAGTTTCTGAAGTTTCAGCACAGATTTCAGTGGAAATCAGGGTTGAAAACAGCCACTTCCAAGGGAGGTGCTGTTAAAATTCTTGCAGAAATTCTGCTGACTTTGAATTAGCATAACTTTTTAACCAAAGCTGATCTGGGGGAAAATGAATACTCGTTGGAAAGATACTGAAGATAACTTTAACTTTGGTATTCAACTTGAGTCATGAAAATGCCCATAACCAGATCAAAACTTGGGATAGGTAGAAACTGGTCATTCTGACAGAAGAATGACAGTTGAACCCATTGGAGAGGGTGTTGTACCCCAAGGGTGGTATACGTGATGACAACGCGATAGTAATGTCTCGTGGGGGCCAAACCTAGTTATGGTGAGCTTCCAAAGTGGAAGTTCATCAAGTTGGATTAAACTAGCTTGTGTTTGGTCTGGTAATGGTGTAGCTTGTGCAAAGTTATTACATTATCTACTTACGAGATATATCGCATGTTTTTGTTGTCATAACGTTTTTACGCCCATTTCTATTGGACTGCATGCAAAATGTTGCGGGACTGATGTTTAATGTCGTGTGGTTGGAGATGGTTCGTACTAGGACCACGCACGAGGTTGGTGGCTCTAGCCAACAGGGAGGTGATGACTCCCAGCCACCGGCCTACGACAGCACCCCGCAGCAGCAGCCACCACCGCCGCCTCCACTCACTCTAGCGTATGTGATTGCGGCACTGGTGGGAGGTCGTGAGGAGCAGACCGATCTGCTCCGCACGATCGTGCAGAATACGTCCCAGGCGGGGGGACGTCAAGATAGGGGGCCTCGTGAGCCCCGTGAAGTGTCGTACTCGGATTTCATGAGTACGCACCCTCCAGTGTTCACCGAAGCTGATGAACCGCTGGAGGCTGACAACTGGCTGCGGACCATCGAGTCCAAGTTTGGGCTGCTCCAGTGTACGGAGTGGCATAAGACCCTGTTCGCAGCACAGCAGCTCCACGGTGCCGCTGGTGCGTGGTGGGCGAATTATGTCGCCTCACATCCGGCTGGCCATACCGTGGAATGGCAAGAGTTCCGGGAGGCGTTCCGCGCCTACCACATTCCTCCCGGGATATGAAGAGGAAGTTCTAAGAATTTTTGGAACTGAAGCAGGGCGGGAGGAGTGCCCACGACTACTCCCGTGCCTTCAACCATCTGCCGCAATATGCGTCAGACTATATCTCCACGGAGGAGAAGAAGAGGGAGCATTTCTATCGGGGGTTACACCCCGAAATGAAGACGCACCTCGTTCAGTGGAATCGCGGCACTTTCAACGACCTAGTCAATGCCGCGATTATGCAAGAGGATGCTCAGCGGGAGTTGGCAGCTGAGCAGAGGAAGCGCAGCGCTCCACCTAGCAGCGGTGGTGGCGCGCCCCAGAAGTACTGTATGGTGTATCGGACACCATCCGGGCAGCAGTGGCGACCACCGGCGCAGCCACAACAGTTCGGGGGACGTTCGTTCCAAGCACCCCCGTTCCGACCGCCGATGCCACCACCAAGACAGCAGCAGCAGCAGACGGTACCCCGGGCGTTTCAACCGCCACAGCGCGCCCCGGGATTCCGTCCACCGATCAGCGGGGGACCGCCCCGTTTCACCTGCTTCACGTGTGGCCAGGCGGGCCACTTCGCGAAGGACTGTCCCCAGGGGCAGCAGAGCGGCGGGCAAGCCCAGTTCCAGGGCGGTGCTCGAGGCCGACCTCCGGTGAAGAAGGTTGGTCAGCGGACTGGGGGCGTTCGCAACCTCGACAATGAGGACGCCCCAGAGGGAGAGAATGTGCTGGCGGGTACGTTCACTCTCAACCATCAAGCCATCATCATACTTTTTGATTCTGGTGCAACCCATAACTTCATAAGTGCATCATATGTGGTTAAGCATCAGCTGGAAACCTTTCCAACCGAGTGTTCTTATATGATCTGCTCACCGGGAGGAAAGATTTCAGCAACGATGATGGTTACAAAAGCATTACTGTGCTTAGGTGGGAAGATATATCCCACCACTATGATTATCCTAGGGGGGCAGAAGATTGATGCAATCTTGGGAATGTCATGGCTAAGCTACCATGGCGCTATCCTGGAAACGCTATCACGGACGGTTCACCTCAACTCCCCATTACACTGTCCGCAGTCCCTCCTATTAGATAATCCAGTCCGGGAGGTTTCAGAAATCAACAATACTGAAGATCTCAAGTTAGAGGACATCCCCGTAGTCCGGGAGTATCCCGACGTGTTCCCAGATGATCTACCGGGCATGCCACCTGAGCGGGATGTCGAGTTCAAGATCAAGCTCGCACCCGGGACTACGCCCATATCACGGAGACCATACAAAATGGCTCCAAATGAGCTGGCGGAACTGAAAGAACAGCTCAATGATCTGTTGAGCAAGGGTTTCATTAGGCCGAGTTCCTCGCCTTGGGGATGCTCGGCGCTATTCGTGAAGAAGAAGGATGAAACCCTGAGGCTGTGTGTGGATTACCGGCCGCTCAACGCCGTCACCATCAAGAATAAGTACCCACTGCCCCACATCGACATATTGTTTGATCAACTTGTGGGTGCAAGTGTGTTCTCCAAGATGGACCTTCTCTCTGGATATCACCAGATAAAGATCCGGGCGGAGGATATCCCGAAGACGGCGTTCTCGACGAGATACGGCTTATATGAATATCTCGTCATGTCCTTTGGTCTCACAAATGCTCCAGCCCATTTCATGTATCTCATGAACTCGGTGTTCATGCCGGAGCTGGACACGTTCGTGGTAGTGTTCATCGACGATATCTTGGTTTACTCCAAGACAGAAGCCGAACATGCCGAACACTTGCGGATCGTTCTTCAACGATTGCGAGACCACAAGCTTTACGCCAAGTTCAGCAAATGCGAATTTTGGATCAGCCAAGTGCCATTCTTGGGACATATCATCTCAGCTGAAGGCATTGCGGTTGACCCAAGTAAAATAGAGCAAGTGTTGAAATGGAAAGCTCCCACTTCAGTTCATGAAGTCAGAAGCTTCCTTGGGTTAGCGGGATACTACCGGAGATTCATTCCAAGCTTTTCCAAGCTCGCTAAGCCGATGACAGAGTTGCTGAAGAAAGGGAAGAAATATGTTTGGAACACGGCGTATGAAGGAGCGTTCCGAACATTGGTGAAGCATCTCACAACAGCCCCGGTGTTAGCTCAGCCGGATACAACAAAGCCCTTCGACGTGTATTGTGACGCGTCCGGTATTGGGCTCGGCTGCGTGTTGATGCAGGAAGGACGTGTGGTCGCTTATGGATCACGCCAACTTCGGAACCATGAGCAGCATTACTCTACTCATGATCTGGAGCTTGCTGCAGTGGTTCTGGCGCTGAAAATGTGGAGGCACTATCTACTGGGGAACTTGGTGCATCTCTACACCGACCACAAGAGCTTGAAATACATTTTCACCCAGAAGGAGCTGAACATGAGGCAACGGAGGTGGTTAGAATTAATCAAGGACTATGAAATTGAGATTCACTACCACCCCGGCAAGGCGAATGTGGTTGCCGACGCGCTGAGTCGGAAATCACATGTCCATCACCTCACCATTACACCGGTGGAGGAGGAAGAGCCAAGTTTATACTTGGTTCCTTATGGATTGCTGTACAACCTTGCTCTCATCCCTACTATTAGGGAGAACATCATTGCAGCTCAGAAGACGGATAAAGGCATGGCACATCTCCGGAGACGGATAGACAATGGAGAGATCAAGTGTTTCCGGAAGGATGATGAGGGGACGCTATGGTTTAATGACCGCATAGTCGTGCCCCGAGATATGGAGTTAAGGAAAAAGATCCTCGATGAAGCTCACTTGTCTAAATACTCCATTCATCCGGGCAGCAACAAGATGTACCAAGATTTGAAACAGAAATTTTGGTGGACACGGATGAAGCGGGAGGTAGCGAAGTACGTATCCGAGTGTGATATGTGCCGCCGAGTGAAGGCTGATCACATGAAGAAATCAGGGCTGTTGCAACCCCTGAAGATTCCGGCATGGAAATGGGAAGATGTGAGCATGGATTTCATTGTGGGATTACCCCTAACATCCAACAAGCATGATTCCATATGGGTAATCGTTGATCGGTTAACCAAGACGGCTCACTTCATTCCGGTGAATACACGTTACAATGCCGGCAAATATGCGGAGCTATACATAGCGAAGATTCTATGCCTATACGGGGTACCCAAGACCATTATCTCAGATCAAGGTGCATTATTTGTATCTCGCTTTTGGGAGCAGCTACACGCTGCATTTTGTACTAGGTTGATCAGGAGCTCCGCCTATCACCCTCAGACAGATGGCCAGACAGAGAGGGTGAATCAAGTTCTCGAAGACATGTTGAGAGCATGTGCCACCCACCATGGTAGGAACTGGGATGATCACCTACCATTGGCGGAATTCTCGTACAATAACGGCTATCAGGCGAGTATCAAGATGGCACCCTACGAAGCTCTCTAAGGTCGCAAATGCCACACCCCATTAAATTGGTGCGAGTCCGGTGAAAGGGTCACATTCGGGGTTGATGTGGTGAACGACGCCGAAGAGAGCATTCGGGCGATTCAAGCTAACTTGAAGGACGCTCAATCCCGGCAGAAGAGCTACGCTGATAAGAGGCGTAGACTGTTGCACTTTGACGTTGGGGAACACCTGTACCTCCGCGTGTCTCCGATGAAGGGCGTGCATCGGTTCGGTGTGAAGGGGAAGCTCGCTCCCCGTTTTATTGGGCCCTAAACTATCACCGAGAAGTGTGGACCAGCGGCGTATCGATTGGAACTACAGGCATCTCTTGCTGGTGTCCATGATGTTTTCCATGTTTTGCAACTGCGAAAATGTTTGAAGCATACAGCTGCTGTTCCTACCGAAGACATCGGCGAGTTGAAACCGGATTTAACATATGATGAGTATCCGGTGGCCATTCTTGATGAGAAAGTCCGAACCACGCGTAGCAGAACGATGTGGTTCTACAAAATACTCTGGAGTAACAACACTGTGGAAGAAGCGCCGTGGGAGAGCGAGGAATTCCTTCGTTCAAATTACCCGGAGTTCATGGCTTCTCAACACGAGTAAGTCCCTACTACATCGCTATCTCTTCTTTTGTAATCTCGGGACGAGATTCTTTTAAGGGGGGAGGAATGTAAGGGCCTCAGTTTTGGCACACATTTGAAGTGTTCATCACCACACCACACCAATTTTCACTCCATTCGGAGTTGATCTTGACATGAGCTAAGTGGGACGAATTCAAACTTTATTTGAATTCAAAACTGAACTTGTGCTGAAATTCACTCAAACCGAACCCAATTTGAATTCTATTCGATTCAAATGGCTCAGGGGTGAATAATTTGATTCACCAGGGGTATTATGGGGCTCACTGTTTACAACAGTGATTAGGAGTAAATTTCAGAGGTTAAAACCCCGGGTGGGACCTACCTGTCATAGAGGGGAGAAGGAGAAACTTGCACCCAAAGTCAGAGTCTCGGTGGGAAATTCCACCGAGCAGCTGTCGGCTGTGCCACCGAGCAGCTACCGGCGCCACCGGCTGCTTCCCTCTCCGCGTGCTGGCGCCCAGGGCGGCTGGCTCGCACCCCCACGCGACCGGCACCGCCTCAGCCGAGCAGGAGTCGGCCGGCTTTATCTTCTCGCGGGCAAACCCGAGCAGCGGCATTGTTTCTCGCCGCAGCTCTCTGCTCAATCGGGAAAACCAGCAAAACCATCTCCTCCTCCGTCCCTGAGCTGCTAGACAGCCACCTGAGCTCTCACTCCACCTCTCCCACGCCAGAAACCTCGAGCTCCGACCTCCTTTGCCCAAAGACGATCGCCACCGCGGCGACCTAGCCTCAGCCGAGAGTCAGGGGTCTGTGGGCAGCATTCCACAGGCGTCTTCACGGTCCAGTGAGAGAGGCAACAGGAGCGCGCGACCACCGTGCTGCTCTCCTCCAAGTTTGGAAGCCAACCGTGAAGAATCCGCAGAGAATTTCCAGTTTGTGCTCCTGCAACCGTAAACTGAGCTTCCGGTACGGTTTCTTTAAATTCTCGCTCTATGATCTTTCGGAGGTCATCAAATCTTACACATAGACGCTGGACTAGCCGGCGATCAAGTTCTTTTCTGCATCCGTAGCGTGAAACTGTCTAGGAGTGATGAATTTTGAGCTTGATCGAGGGCGGTCATGGCAGGCACGATCGGTCACACGGTGCCGACCGACTTGCCGCCATCTCTGAACCCTTTTGACACCTTGTCGAGCTTTCTAGAGGTACACTGATGCTGTAGGGCCGTTTGTTCAAGGTGTTGGCGGGTTTGGAAACCACGGTCGATGGTGTCGAACCTCAACCGAGGCCGTGGCACGTCGCCGAGCTATTTCCGGTCACCCCCAGACCAACCTGTCATCCCCGACGTGTTCCTCGACGTCGACAACCCCCTAACGGCGAGTTTCAGACCATGGGAGGTCCGGCAGCGGCAAGCCGGCGAGGTCGGCGGCGTGGGCGTGAGAGAACGGCGGGAGGAAGACGAAGCCGGCTGGCCCACGTGTCAGCGGCTGAAGAATTTAAATCGGGATCGGGTGTGGCCAGGGATCGGCTGTGCTGGCGCGCAAATACCCTGTGGTATCTCCGGTGTGCCGGACACCTCCGCGCTCGACACGTGTGGTATCTACGGTGTGCCGGACACCTCGGCGCTCGACAGGTGTGGTATCTCCGGTGTGCCGGACACCTCCACGCTCGACGCGTGTCCCCGCGGGCCCCGAGAGTTTAAACTTTTCCTCCGATTTTCAGAATTCTTCCAAACTTCAAATCCTCATAACTTTGGCTAGAAAGCTCCAAATCGGGTGAACCAAATTTTGTTGGATTCAGCTCTCTGAGCACTTTCCAGCAATACCAAATTCAGCTCATGAAAGTGAATAGTTTTCCAGAATTAAATCCCTAAAATTTAAACTGTTGGGAATTTTATCTGGAGAACTACTTTATGAAAAATTCTGAAATTTGGCTGAAAGGTTCATTGGAAAATCCCTGAATGCCAGTAAAATTTTCAGACTCATCCAAGTTCATTTAGTTACCCTAATTGGGTGATTAAGGGAACTGCCCAGAGAAAATAGAAAAAAATGTACAGAAACATTTTTCAGATTTTCTCCAATCTTAATTAGGACATAACTTTCTGTAGAATTCTTCAAATGACATGAAACCAACTCCATTAGAACCATCCTAAATTCTAATTTCCAGAAAGTAATGGTGGGAGCCATGAAAAACCCTGGAATTACTTAGAGGCTCAATTATTGACCAAAGAGGCTTTTATTTGTACTAGGTTCAATTGAACTTTGTTTCAAATAAAACTTGGTCACAACTCTGGTTAGGACCCTACCAATCCACCATAAAAATTTCAGAACCAAAGGGGAGGGCTAGCTAGAGTTATTAACAATTATGTATTTAAGTTCACACATTGCATTTAAATTTACATGTAGTATTGTATTCAACGTGTAGCCATTGAAGAAGAGACCCCGGAAGTGCTGGATTTCCTTCTTCCGGACGAAGAACTAACTACTGACCAGCAGCAACAAGGCAAGCCCCGGTTTGCATTAACCCTTTTATAAGTTTTCTTTTGTTCACACGAGTCATATGAAGTATGTATGTGCATTAGGTGTAGGATGAATGGAACCCCACTTGCATAACCAAAGGTTCCTAAAAGAGTGAGGGTAGTGTCTAGGACTTTGAGTAGACAGGCTATGCTTAATGAGTCATAGGACCTCGGTACAAGTCGAGTAGTTGGAATCTACTCGTGAGATAGGCTTGGGACACACGGGTTCGGTTGAGTGTCGTGAGATCACTTTAGTAATGAAAAATGAGACTAGGCAGGGGCTAGGGTGCAGCAAGAGTGAGTCTTGTGTGCGCAGCCTTGCCCGTGTCGATTGAATACGATCCGTGTGCGGCCCTGCTGAACAAGTATTGAACGTACCGAAGGTATATCGGATATATGGGCCCCGATAAACCGATGTTGCGTAAACCTCCGGGCGTCGAGGCATAACGCACCGATTTATAGGTGTAGGCTGAGGGCAGCAAGGTGGAAATCTGCCAACGGGCATAGAGAGATGCTCCGTGTGGGGAACCTCCTGCTCGTTTCGGTGCGACCAGTTTGACGTTTGGGCTGTTGGGTGAAAGGTTGTCCCGTACGACATCGAGTGAGCGTGCTGTGCAGCTCCACGGGTGGGCGTACGTGACGTGCTCTTTGGTTTTCCCTGCAGGTGTATATCGAGTCGATTCGCCGTCCCTCGCGGTGACGAGTACCGCTTGTTCACTGCATCGTAACGTAGACTAATGAATGAAATGTTATGATTCAATATTGCTGATATGATATAACTTAGTATTGCTACATGTTTGCCACCAAATATTGCTTACTAAATTTCAGTTCATGAACTGTTAACTTGTTGCTAAAAGAGGAATTAAGGATGAACTTGTAGGCGTGTCCATTTGCTGCAACAATGCTATCCTATGTCATTGTACACCTCATGTAGAGTTTCATGCTTAGGTGAGTCGGTTAAGCCTTGCTGAGCCTTCATGCTCACGGTTGCTGCTTAAGTGTTTTTCAGGTGAGGAGCCACCCACGGACTCGGAGTACGAGTCCACCGGCGAGGGTTACCCTCCGTCGGGGACCACGGTTGAGTGGGAGCCGTACACGCCGCGCTGAGCTGAGACGTGCAGCTAGTGTGGGTTGCCCTAGGGCTGGGCAACCGACTTTTGCTAGATAGGCGGGCGTGAGTTGTACAAAAGAAACTTCCGCTGTGTAATAAACGACCCTAGTCTGTAACTGAGAAGTGCACTATTTTGTACATTCAGTTTGTTTTTCCCATGTAATATAATGTGTTCTTATGACGTGTGCTATCGGGTGTCGCATCGCGCGGCACCACCCTCGCGATCCTGGATGAGCGGATTCCGGTCCGCCACACGGAACTGCTAAAGAAAGGCAAGAAATATGTGTGGAGTGAAGCATGTGAGGAGGCGTTCAAAGCATTGGTAAAGCACCTCACAACAGCCCCGGTGCTGGCGCAGCCCGATACAACTAATGCTTTTGATGTGTATTGCGATGCATCCGGCATCGGCCTTGGCTGCGTGCTCATGCAAGAAGGGCGAGCGATCGCGTATGGATCCAGGCAGCTTAGGAATCATGAGCAGAATTATCTGACACATGATCTTGAGCTAGCTGCTGTGGTTCTTGGTCTAAAGATATGAGGGCACTATTTACATGGAAATTTGGTCCACCTCTACACCGACCACAAGAGTTTAAAGTACATCTTCACACAAAAGGAATTAATATGAGGCAGCGAAGATGGTTAGAGTTAATCAAGGATTATGAACAGGAGATTCATTACCATACTGGAAAAGCGAATGTGGTTGCCGACGCACTTAATCGGAAATCACATGTTCATAACCTAACCATGGCTGCAATGGAAGAAGAAGAACCGAGCCTGCGCTTGGTTCCTTATGCGTCGATATTTAATCTTGCCCTCATTCCTACAATTCGATATGAAATTGTAGAGGCTCAAAGAAAAGATAAGGGCATGGCACATATCCGGAAGAGAATAGACAAAGGCGAAGTTATGTGCTTCCAGAAAGATGAGAATGGTACGCTATGATTCAAGAACCGTATAGTCGTGCCGCGGGACATGAAGCTTCATAAGAAAATATTAGACAAAGCTCATCTATCAAAATTTTCCATTCATCCGGGCAGCAACAAGATGTACCAAGATTTGAGAAACAAGTTTTGGTGGACACAGATGAAGCGGGAAATAGCTAAATACGCATCCGAGTGTGATACGTGTCGAAGGGTGAAAGCAGGTCACATGAAGAAACTTGGTTTGCTGCAGCCCCTCCATATTCCGGCATGGAAGTGGGAAGATGTGAGTATGGATTTTATTGTCGGGTTACCGCTCACATCTTGGAAGCATGATTCGGTTTGGGTAATCGTTGACCGATTAACCAAGTCAGCACACTTCATACCGGTGAATGTGGGATTCAACGCCAAGAAATATGCAGAGTCATACATTGAACGAATCTTATGTCAGCATGGAGTTCCAAGAACAATAGTTTCAGATCGTGGTGCACTGTTCGTTTCTCATTTCTGGGAACAGCTGCATGCATCTTTGGGAACCAAATTGCTTAGAAGCTCCGCATATCACCCTCGAACCGATGGACAAACCAAGAGGGTGAATCAAGTCATTGTAAGGGCCTAACTTTTTGGCTCATATTCAAAGTGTTCATCACCACACACACACTTCATTTGAAGAAACTTGATGAATACATTTGAAGAGCAAGTAAACACCATCAACATGCTCATTAGGGAATAAACTCACAAAATGCAAAAGTGGCATTTCTCACATGCATCATATAGGGGCTGGGCATATGAAAAACTTCTACACCTTGCTAGGAATGTCCATGCCAAATTTCACCCAAATTCAAAACCTTTTTGAAGTCTTTTTGGGTATAAATAGAAAGAGGGTGGTTTGAACTCAAATTCAAGTTCAAACTGTTTCCATCCCATGAATTCAAAAGTGGGAGGCATATTCTTACTCAGCACATTTTTGTGAGATCACACACCAATTTTCACTCCATTTCGAGTTGATCTTGTCATGAGCTAAGTTTAGCAAATTCAAACTTTATTTGAATTTCAAACTGCATATGTGCTGAAATTATATTCAAACAAACCCCAATTTGAATTCTATCCAATTCAAATGGCCAGAAGGTAGATGATTCAAATGAACAGGGTTAATTGGGTCTCTACTGTTTAGAGCAGTGAGGAAAATTCAATTTCAGAGGTTAAAACTGGAGTGGGACCCACATGTCAGCCTCAGCAGCAAAAACAACCGACTGAAGCCTGAGCTCGGTTACTTGCAAGCGATCCAGCGGCCACCACGGCGAAAGATCGATCGGGACAGCAGCTGCTTGCCGCCCTGGCCCGCTGAACCGCCTCGCTGCCTTCTTATCCCCGAGCCCGAGCCGGCGAGAGGCGCATTCGGCTGCTTCTCTGCTCCCTCGTGCAAGAAACGCAGCTCTCACCGGCGCTCTCTCGGTTGATCGGAAAAGCCTACGATCACAGCCTCTCCACTCCCTCTAAGCTGCAAAACGGTACTAAGGACTCTCCTTCTCCTCCCTCACCGTAGGAAATTAGCTAAACTTGGAAGATCTCGTCCCTACCGGAGGTTCTGTTCGGCGACCTAAGTCCGCCGCACCTCGGGCTCCTGTGGACAGCCCAAACGGGAGCATGCCACACCCAAGCTAAGGCGTCCTTGGACGCGTTAGGGGCTGGTGCTTCTCACCCCCGAACCACAGCCCGAGTGTTTGCTCCCCGGTGAAGAATTTCAGATTCCCCTTTCACTCGGCGCAGACCGAACTTTGGGTGCGGATCCGCCAAATTCACACTCCAGAAATGTTTAGAGAGTCTCAATCCGTTCCTACAAAAACTAGACTTAGTGGCGCACAAGTTGCCTTCACAACATCTAGCATGAGAACCCCTGTACATGGTGTAATTCCAAGCTTGCCAACGGCGGCTTATGCGGGAAGCATCGGGCGCACGGTGAGAGCCTACTTAGGACCTCTCCCGAGCTGCTTTGATCCCATGCCGAGCTTCCCTAGGGACCACAGGTGCTCTCCGGCCTTTTGCTCGATCAGTTGGGGTGCTAGGAAGGCTGGCCGACACGGCCGAAGTTCTTCCGAAGCCGCCGCTCGTCACTGTAAAGGCCTCAGTTTTTGACACATTCAAAGTGTACATCACCACACACACCCACCTCATTTGAAGATAGTTGATGAACACATTTGAAGAGCAAATAACCATTATCAACATGCTCATTACAGAATAAACTCACAAATGCAAAAGTGGTATTTCCCACATACATCATATAGGGGCTGGACATTTGGAAAAACTCCTACACATTGCTAGGAATGTCCATGCCAAGTTTCACCCAAATTCAAAACCTTTTTGAGGTCCTTTCGGGTATAGCTAGAAAGAGGGTAGTTTGAACTCAATTTCAAATTCAAACTGTTTTTATCCCATGAATTGAAAAGTGGGAGGCATATTCTTACTCAGCACATTTTTGTGAGCTCACACACCAATTTTCACTCCATTTGGAGTTGATCTTAACATGAGCTAAGTGTAGCAGATTCAAACTTTATTTGAATTTCAAACTGAACATGTGCTGAAATTTAGTCAAACCAAACCCAATTTGAATTCTAACCAATTCAAATGGCTCAAGGGTAAATAATTCAAATCACCATGGGCATTGTGGGGATTACTGTTTACAACAGTAATATGGAGTTAAGTTCATAGGTTAAAAGGGGAGTGGGACCCACATGTGTAAGGGCCTCAGTTTTTGACACATATTTGAAGTGTTCATCACCATACGCACACACACCTCATTTGAGGAAGCTTGATGAACACAAATGAAGAGCAAGTAACCACCATCAACATGCTCATTAGAAAACAAACTCACATATCGCAAAAGTGGTATTTCCCTCATGTGATACAGAGGGGCTGGGCATATGAGAACTCCTACACATTGCTAGGGATGTCCATGCCAAGTTTCACCCAAATTCAAAACCTTTTTGAGGTCATTTTGGGTATAGTTAGAAAGAGGGCAGATTGAAACCATATTCAAATTCAAACTGTTTTTATCCCATGAATTCAAAAGTGGGAGACATATTCTTATCCAGCACATTTTCGTGAGCTCACACTCCAATTTTCACTCCATTTGGGGTTGATCTTGACATGACCTATGTGGGACAAATTCAAACTTTATTTGAATCCCAAACTGAACTTGTGCTGAAATTCATTCAAACCAAACCCAATTTGAATTCTAATCAATTCAAATGGCTCATGGGTGAATAATTTGAATCGCTAGAGGTATTTTGGGGCTCACTGTTTACAACAGTGATTAGGAGTAAATTTCAGAGGTTAAAACCCCGGGTGGGACCCACATGTCATAGAGAGAAGGAGGGAAGACTTGCACACAAAGTCACAGCCTCGGTGGGAAATTCCACCGAGCAGCTGTCGGCTATGCTACCGAGCAGCCACCGGCACCACCAGCTGCTTCCTCCTCCATGTGCTGGCGCCCAGGGCGGCTTGCTCATGCCTCCACGCGACCGGCACCGCCTCAGCCCGAGCAGGAGTCGGCTGACTTTATCTCCTCGCGTGTGAACCCGAGCAGCGGCAGTTCTTCTCCCCGCAGCTCACTGCTCGATCGGGAAAACCAGCAAACGATCTCCTCCTTCGTTCCTGAGCTGCTAGAAAGCAACCTGAGATCGCCCTCCACCTCCCCAAGCCAGAAACCCCGAGCTCTGACCTCCCTTGCCTGAGAACGATCGCCACCGCGGCGACCTAGCCTCAGCCGAGAGTCAGGCGCTCGTGGACAGCGTTCCACAGGCGTTTTCACGGTCCAGCAAGAGAGGCAACAGGAGCGCGCGACCACCGTGCTTCTCTCCACCAAGTTTGGAAGCAAACCGTGAAGAATCCACGGAGAATTTCCAGTTTTTGCTCCGGCGACCGTAAACCGAGCTTCCGGTACGGATTCTTCAAATTCTCGCTCTATGATCCTTCTATAGCTATCAAATCGTGCACATAGACGCTGGACTAGCCGGCGATCAAGTTCATCTCTGCATCCGTGGTGTGAAACTGTCTAGGAGTGACGAATTTGGAGCTCGATCAAGAGCGGTCATGGCGGGCACGCTCGGTCACACGGTGCCGACCGGCTCGCCGCCATCTTTGAACCCTTTTGACACCTTGTCAAGCTTCCTAGAGGTACACTGATGCTGTAGAACCGATTGTTCGAGGTGTTGGCAGGTTAGAACCCACGGTCGACGGCGCCGAACCTCAACCGAGGCCGCGGCACGTCGCCGGGCTATTTCCGGTCACCGCCAGCCGGAACTGACACCACAAACGTGTTCCTTGGCGTCGACAACCCCCTGGCGGCGAGTTTCAGACCATGGGATTGCCGGCAGCGGCGAGCAGGCGAGCTCAGAGTTGGCTCCGGCGAGGGGAGGCGGCGTGGGCGCGAGAGAGTGTCGGGAGGAAGACGAAGCGGCTGGCCCACGCGTCAGTGGCTGAAAAAATTTAAATCGGGATCGGGTGTGGCCGGGATCGGCTGTGCTGGCGCGCAGGAACCCCACAGACCACGGTGTGCCGTCGCCTCAGCGTGCGACGCGTGTCCCCGGGGCCCACCCGCAAGTTTAAACTTTTCCCCCGATTTTCAGATTTCCTTCAAACTTCAAATCCTTATAACTTGAGCTAGATAACTCCAAATCGAGTGAACCAAATTTTGTTGGATTCATCTCTCTGAGTAATTTCCAGCAAATCAAGTTTCACTTCATGAAAATCCTTATTTCTCCAGAATTAATTCCTCAAAATTTAAACTGTTTGGAATTTTAACTGGAGAATCCTTTGGAGGAAAATCCTGAAATTTTGCTGAGATGTTCACCAAAATATCTCTGAACTACCGTAAAAATTTCAGATCCATGTGAGCTTATTTGATCCACCTAATGGTGTGATTAGTGAAACTGTTCCAGAGAAAATAGAAAATGTTCAGGAACATTTTCAGAATTTTCTCTGAAATTGTTTAGCTCATATCTTTAGCTAGGAACCTTCAAATTAAGTGAGACCAACTCCATTAGAACCCTCTGAAAACCTAGTTTTCAGAAAGTCATAGTTTGTTTCATGAAAATCCTTAGAACACCCTAAAAGCCTTCAATTAAGGTCAAGTACATAATTAATTGTGGAGGGCTCAAATGAGCTTTGCTGCAACTAAAACTTGACCAAGTCTATGTTTAGGTTGTGACCAAGCCACAGAAAAAGTTTCACAGTCATTAAGTCTGTCTAGAGGGACTTATAAGCTTCCGAAGTTCAAACTTAATATAAATGCATTCAAATTAATACATGTATGTCTTATATCATGTAGTCGCTAGTATCTAGGAGGAACCCGAAGTCCTAGACTTCGTTACTCCGGAGGAGCAGCTAGCCTACGACCAAGAGCAGCAAGGCAATCTCCGGTTTGCATTAACCTTTTACAAATTTTTATTGTTTTGAGCACATACTTGAATACTATTATTCTTTGCATTAGAGTCTTGTTTGAAAACTCAATTGCATAGCCAAGAAAACCATGGATTGGGTTTAGGATTGCAAACCCCGTTAGCTACTGCAATGCTAAGATAGTGTAGGATTCGGTACAAGTCGAGTAGTTGGAACTACTCGCGAGCATAGGCTAGAGGCACTCGACTCGGGTAGTGATAGCACATGAAACACATGGCAAGAAAATGAGACCAAGCGGAGGGTAAGGGCAGCAGGACTTTGGGGCCTGTGTGCTATAGCTCCGCTTGTGTCGATTGAGGACCGAGCCGTGTGCGGGCCTGTTGAACAAGCTAGAACAGTACCGAAGACCTACCGGCTATATGGGTACCGGGAAACCGATGTAACTCGGGTAGCTGGGTGTTGAGGGATAGCTGGTCGTTCAGAGGGTAGGTTGAGAGCTCGAGTTGTAAATCGGCTGGCGGCATTGAGATGCGCGTGCAGAGACCTCTTGCTCGGGACGATTGGACTGGTTCAACATTTGGCTAACGGGTGAAAGGTAGTTGCGTACGGCGTCCGTGATGGTTGTTGTAGGCAACATCGAGTACGGGCGTACGTGACGGGTTGTTCGGGTAACCCTGCAGGTGTAAATCGATTATAATCACCGTCCCTCGCGGTCAGTGAGTACCACTTGTTCACTGTACCGTGACATAGAAAGAACAGGCTAGTTACATGTTAAAATGTTGCTGATTGAAAGATGGAATTGATTGCTAATGAATTGCTGTAGTTTAGAGCTAACAAAAGTTCTTTTCAACTTTGGGCAAAGTACATGAGAGAAATGTGTTTCTTGTTTAATTGTGGCTCTCTCATGTGCCTTAGCGTAAGGTTCTCCACAACCTGCTGCTAAAACTTGAAAGTAAGGTTCTACTAATTAGGCGAGTCCTTGCAAATGATTTTTACCTCATGTAACCCATCACCCCTCATGTAGAAGTTCCATGTTTAGGTGAGACGGGTCAGACTTGCTGAGCCTTCGTGCTCACTGCTTGTGTTTGAAGCTTTTGCAGGGTTCTATGAGGAAGGGACTCCCGAAGAGGAGACGGAACGCCCGTGAGTGTAGACTGGACTTATGTTGATGTCAACATGTTCATAAACCACTTTATGTAATAAAACGTTTCCTTCCGCTTTGTACCTTTGATGTGTGTTATCCGGTGCTGTGCAACGCAGCACCCCTCAGCGTGATCCTGGCTCGACAAGACCGTGGGGTCGTGTCAGCGTTGTATCAGAGCTCGCTTGAGGTTTAACGCACTAAAAGGTCATCTTTTTCAAAAATCCCGTGAGGAACGAGTTAGTAGCCCGTATAAGGATGTTATTAGTGTATAGAAAGTGGCATACTAACCTATTTGATTATGTCAGAAAATCGTGTATCTCGGGACGTTTATGTCTTGGGGGGGTGCATGTAAGCGCTGTCCACCAGTGCGCACAAGCTGAAGGGTGGAGCCCCACGGGTGGCAGGTAACCCGACCAGCTTTGATATCCTCTGCGACTCTTCATGTCGTTTGGGGTATTCGAGCAACGTCTGTCCCTGGCGTGTGTGGTGCAATCTGGGAGACCCCGTCACGTGGTCTGAAACGTGAACACGTAACTCAAGGCGTGTTTGGCTTGAGAACATCCGGGCGAGTGATGACGGCCGGGTGTACGGACTGTATGGATACCGGGCTCGGTGTGCAGCCGAGTCTGACGATTGTTTGTGTTTCTGCAGGTAGTCTAACCATGAAACGGTAGACGTGTAGTATCCGTGTGCGAGTGACGTTTAGTGCCACTGAATAAACGAAGTCGGCTAAGTCCGGTATAGGTTTTTCTTTGTGATGACGTAGTACCGACATAATCTGGTGACGCATCGATGTCACACCCCATTAAATGAACAACTTCATTTAAAACTTTAATGTTTTGATCCAAAGTAGTAAAACTTGATGTAACTCCTTCCCTTGAACAGGATATTCAAAGTTAACAAGTTTTCAACTTATAGGTTGTTAAGGACAGAGCACTCGGTTTTCAGCTGAATTGAGGCTGAAGTTAATCAGAGGTTAGAGATTGAGTTATTTCGAGGTTGGGGTCATATGATACATTTCTGGAAAGCTTTGGAAGAGCTTTACAACTCTTTTGTTGAGGTCCAGAGGTGTTTCATCGCTTAACCAATCGAAAAATGCAGTAGAGTTGAAACTGTCCAGAAAACAAGGCAGAGCAAACACTCTCTGTAAACTCTCTGTAAATTGAGCATAACTTCATGCATAAAAATCCAAAAATAGAAAATGAGGTAGTTCTGGAAAGCTTGTGAGATGGGTTACAACTTTGTAACAGAAAGTGTTGTCATATTAGGAACAGAATTAACTGGAATTCTTGGATCAAATCAGTACCTAAAGCAGGGAGGTGCTGTCCAATTTTCTCCAGAAATTCGGTTAAATTTGACATCTCATAACTTTTGAACCAGGACAGATATTAGGCCAAGCAAATACTTTATGGAAATTTATTGAAGTTAGATTTAACTTTTATGTTAGGCTCCAGAATTGGTTTTGCCTTTAACACGGCCTAAATCAGGTTGAAATGGAAACTGGTCAGGGCTGTCATATTGGACAGCAGATCAGCAGTCAAATTTGTTTAAAATTTGAACTGTTTCCAAATTTGATGGGTTCAATGGAATGTCTTATGTTATAAATCAATGGTTTACTGTTTAAATAAATATTTGACATTTCTCAAATATATTTTTACAGATGACAGCAGATAAGCAGTTGGAAAACGGGTGGGTGGTGTCCCACCGTTCTCACCGCAGCGGTTACCCGGAAGCATTATGGCAAATGCTCCAATATTTCAGGTACAACCAGATGCCGCAGTACGTCGCCAAGGAAGAAGGCGAAGAGGGGAACAAGACGTGGACAATCCATGTCGAGGTCCCCGCAGGACCTACGCCACCCGGTTGGGTGCCGTTCACCGTCACGGTGAGAGGAAGACAACCGGAAGGGATGTGGCAAGTGGCAGCCCGTGACACCATATCACGTTTCTGCCAACTACCCGTGCAGGCTATGGAGGGCACTCCATACGCGCTGGTTCCAGTGGAGGGACGGGCTCAGCATATGTGGGAAGAGAGGTACCGGGAGGCAACAGATCCGGGTTGCCCAAGGTACAACCCCGCAGAGGCAAATCTCAGCCTTCAGATGAGGGCGGAAAACTCCGTGATGGACAGCCAAGCTGTTCATATGGAGCATCTCGCCACGAAGCTCAAGGAGAGCACGAGCCGTGGAGACCATTTCGAGAGTGCTCACAGCGCACTCCGTAATGTGCTCCTTCCGACGATCAAGCGACTGAATGAACAGCACAATCAGTTGCATCGTCTGAAGAAGGCAAAGAAGAAGAGCCGTGTTGACATCGCGGCGTTGCAAGAACTAGTACAGAATCTGACCCAGCAGAACGAGGACCTTACTCAAGAGCGGGACGACGCTATTGAGGCAGGGCAAGGCTGGGAAGAGGACTTCAACCAGGCTATGGACGAGGTGCATGCATTGCTGGACCTCGTACCTCCGGTGTTGGGCATACCGGTGGTCTTGGGCCTTCCAGCAATGGGAGAACCCGAGATGGGAGAAGAGGTGGTAGATCCAGAGCCACCAGCAGAGGTACCGGAGGAGGACGACCTGCAGCAGGTCGAGTTCTACTCCGAGTAGGGGGTTACAGTTGCCAAGTAGGGCAGCTAGGGTAGAGTAACCC
The DNA here is from genome assembly GCA_030760725.1 of Neostapfia colusana. Classification (NCBI taxonomy): domain Eukaryota; kingdom Viridiplantae; phylum Streptophyta; class Magnoliopsida; order Poales; family Poaceae; genus Neostapfia; species Neostapfia colusana. The sequence goes on along the minus strand of JASWHV010000019.1, from coordinate 21,946,733 downwards.
AACTTTTGTAATCGGTGACATGTCGTGTAGACAGTAGCGTATGTATAGGTAGTGATGACATGAGCACGACTTCTCGGAGACCCTAGAATAATGTATCTTGTATAAAGTTTATGCTTTGTCAATATATGTGAATGTTGTGCAAATTAATCATGTGTCACTTCAATACCTACTGTTACATATGGAATTTTAAGTAAGACATGTGCTAATCGCTGCTGTTTGAATTTCAGAATGACTCGTACTCGTGCCAACCCGGATGTTGGGGTACCATCCAAGGGGGAGAGACCTCCCAACCACTTCCCGAGGACTCCTCGGGACAGCAGCAGCAACAGCAACAGCAAACACCGCCACCGCCACTGCCAACGGTTACATTGGCCGACATCGTCGCGGCAATGGCGGGTTCACATCAGCAGCACACGGAGTTGCTGCAAACGCTTATCGCCAATACGTCTCGCCCAGAGAGACATCAAGATCGTGAGGAGCGTCAACAGAGCTCCTACTCCGACTTCCTAGCGACTCATCCCCTGGTATTCTCAAGGGCGGATGAACCTCTTGACGCGGACAACTGGCTCCGCGCAATAGAGCTGAAGTTCGGGCTGCTCCAGGTAAGCGAGCAGCGCAAGACTCAGTTCGCGGTCCAGCAGCTCCAAGGATCCGCGAGCGCGTGGTGGGCCAACTTCTGTGCTTCACAGCCCACCGACCGAGTCATGACCTGGACGGAATTCTGGACAGCCTTCAGGGCCTATCACATACCGCCAGGTTTGATGAAGAGGAAGACGCAGGAGTACTTACACCTGCAACAAGGGAGCCAGAACACGCTGGAATACTCCAGGGTGTTCAACGATCTCACGCTCTATGCGTCGTATCACACAGATACTGACGAGAAGCGGCGGGACCATTTTTACCAGGGGCTTAACCCGCTCCTGAAGGACAAGTTGGCGATGTTCAATCGCAGCAGCCTCAACGACATCATTGATGCTGTGATTGTTCAAGAGGACTCCAGCAAGGAGTTGGCGGCGGCGGAGCGGAAACGAAGCGCACCGCAGAGCAGCGGAGAAGGAGGTGGTCCTTCTCAGAAGTTTCGGATGGTGAATCGCCCACCATCAAGTTCACGCTGGCAGCCACCCCAAAGGTCGATGCCTTTCCGCAGTCGGCCGTACTCTTCACCGGCATGCAGGCCGGCACTGCCAGTACCACCTCCACAACAACAGCAGCAGTGGGCGATGCCGCGTGCGTATGCACCTCAGCAACACATGCCGGGCTTTCATCCCCCGAGCACTGCACCAGCAGCGGCCACATGTTACAAGTGTGGTCGTCCAGGACACTTCGCGAGCAGTTGCCTGGAGAGGCAAGGCGACGGAGTGGCACCGCAGTTTCCGGGGAGGAACCAACCCCGGAACCCTACTAATGCGCGGCAGGCAAACCCTAGGCCCGGCACCGTCCACCAGCTTGCCATAGAGGACGTGCCGGAGGGCGAGCCAATCCTTGCGGGTATGTTCCAACTCCACCAGCATCCCGCTATAGTACTATTTGATTCAGGCGCCACACATAATTTCATTAGCCAAGCTTTCATTGATAAATATAGCTTGCAAATACTACCCACCGATAGTCCCTATGTGATCTGTTCACCGGGTGGGAAAATTTCAGCAAGCATTATGGTCCCAAAAGCGCCATTGTGCTTAGAGGGTAGAGTCTACCCTACGTCTCTCATAATCTTAGAGGGACAAAAGGTCGATGTCATCTTAGGGATGTCGTGGTTAACCCGCCACCGCGCTGTTTTAGACACCGTCCTCCGAGTTGTGCACTTGAACTCAGAAGTGCATGAGTCTCACTCCTTATTTCTGGACAGTCCAGAAATAAAACTTCCAAGTGTCTATCAAGCCACAACCATCAGATTGGAAGATATTCTAGTGGTCCGAGAGTTCCCTGACGTATTCACAGATGATTTGCCGGGGATGCTGCCCGATAGAGAGGTGGAGTTCAAGATTGAACTTGCACCGGGAACCATGCCAATATTCCGAAGGCCGTACAAGATGGCGCCCAAGGAGTTGGCTGAACTGAAGACTCAGCTCACGGACCTTCTGGAGAAGGGTTTTATTAGGCCGAGCTCCTCGCCATGGGGCTGTTCGTCATTATTTGTGAGGAAGAAGGATGAGACGTTGCGGCTTTGCGTGGACTATCGTCCATTAAATGCCGTAACCATCAAGAATAAGTACCTGTTGCCACGGATCAACATGTTGTTTGATCAGTTGGTCGAAGCAAAGATCTTTTCCAAGATGGACTTAAGATCCGGGTACCATCAGATTAAGATAACAGCGGTGGACATTCCAAAGACAGCTTTCTCGACAAGGTACGGACTTTATGAGTACCTGGTCATGTCCTTCGGCCTCACCAATGCTCCAGCTCACTTCATGTACTTGATGAACTCGGTATTCATGCCGGAGCTGGACAAGTTTGTCGTGGTCTTCATCGACGACATACCGGTATATTCCAAGTCGGAGGAAGATCACAAGAAACATCTGCGTATAGTCTTGCAACGGCTGCAGGATCACAAGCTATACGCGATATTCAGCAAATGCGAGTTCTGGATATCGCAAGTGCCTTTCCTCGGGCGTATCATCTCAGTGGAGGGTATCGCTGTGGACCCGAGCAAGATGACTCAAGTGCTGAATTGGAAATCCCCGAGAACTGTTCACGAGGTACGGAGTTTCCTTGGACTCGCGGGATATTATCGGAGGTTCATTCTGAACTTCTCGAAGATTGCCAAGCCAATGACAGAGCTGCTGAAGAAGGCTACCAAATATGTTTGGAGTCCAGCGTGTGAGGCAGCATTCAAGGCTTTAGTCAAAAACCTAACATCAGCACCGGTTTTGGCACAGCCAGACACAACAAACCGTTCGATGTGTACTGCGATGCATCCGGCATTGGGCTCGGATGTGTGCTGATGCAAGACCGAGGAGTGGTCGCGTATGGATCACGGCAGCTTAGAAACCATGAGCAGAATTATCCAACTCACGACTTGGAGCTCGCTGCCATGGTACTTGCACTGAAAATGTGGAGGCACTACCTATTCGGTAACCTCGTACATTTGTATACCGACCACAAAAGCCTCATGTACATATTCACTCAGAAGGAGCTGAACATGAGGCAGCGAAGATAGTTAGAATTGATAAAGGATTACGAAATAGAGATCCATTATCATCCGGGCAAGGCAAACGTAGTGGCAGATGCGCTGAGCTGCAAGTCACACGTCAACAATCCGACCATCACACCGTTGGAAGAGAGCGAACCACCGCTACATGTGATTCCACACGGAGCTCTCTACAACCTAGCTTTGATCCCCACCATCCGTGAAGAGATAGTGACAGCTCAGAAACATGACAAGGGCATGTCGCATTTGCGGAGACGTGTAGACAGTGGGGAGTTGAAATGTTTCCGGAAGAACGGAGACGGCGTCCTATGGTTCAAGGACCGTATCGTCGTACCCCGTATCCCGGAATTACGGAAGAAAATCTTTGATGAGGCTCACTTGCAAAAGTTTTCTATTCACCCTGGCAGCAACAAAATGTATCAAGAACTCAGAAGCAAGTTTTGGTGGACACGGATAAAGCGGGAGATCGCGAAGTACGTGTCCGAGTTTGATACATGTCGAAGGGTGAAGGCAGACCATATGCGGAAACCGGGACTGATGCAACCACTGGGCGTTCCTGCCTAGAAGTGGGAGGACGTGAGCATGGACTTCATCGTCGGTTTACCCACCACCTTGCATAAACATGATTCTGTGTGGGTGATCGTCGATCTGCTCACCAAAGTTGCCCATTTCATCCCGGTCAACACCAACTACAATGCCATGAAGTACGCTGAACTGTACATCTCACGGATCCTATGCTTGTACGGCGTACCCCGTACCATAATATCAGATCGGGGCACTTTATTTGTGTCCCGTTTTTGGGAGCAGCTGCACGCTGCCTTGGGGACGAAGCTGATCGGTAGTTCAGCATACCACCCGCAAACGGATGGGCAAACCGAGCGGGTAAATCAGATCTTAGAAGACATGCTACGAGCTTGCGCTATCAACCACGGCAAGAATTGGGGTGATCACTTGCCGTTAGCCGAGGTCTCGTACAACAATGGGTACCAAGCCAGCATTAAGATGGCGCCCTACGAGGCGCTATACGGAAGAAAATGCCGCACACCATTGAATTGGTGTGAGTCTGGCGAAAGGGTTACCCAGGATTGACCTTGTCAACAACGCGGAAGAAAAGGTTGGACTGATTCAAGCGAACCAGAAAGCCGCCCAATCCCGTCAGAAACAGTATGCGGACCGGAGAAGACGCCCATTACAATTCGAAGTCGGGTATCACGTATATCTACGTGTGTCTCCAATGAAGGGTGTAAACAGATTCGGGGTGCGAGGAAAGTTAGCACCCCGATTCATTGGTCCATTCCAGATTGCCAAAAGATGTGAATCAGTAGCATACCGGCTGAAATTACCAGAAGCACTTTCCGGTGTTCACGACGTCTTTCACAATTCCCAGCTGAGGAAGTGTCTCAAGCTATCTACTACCGTTCAGCTGGAAGACATTGAAGAACTGCAGCCGGATCTCACCTATCGGGAGGAACCGGTTCAGATTATTGACAAAAAGGCCCGAACCACGCGCAACCGTACGTTGTGGTTCTATAAGGTTATATGGAGTAATCACTCCGTGGACGAAGCGACATGGGAGAGCGAAGGATTTCTTCGCGCCAACTACCCCGACTTTTTCACGTCGCATATCTGGTAATTTTCCACCGTCCTCTCTCTCATTTTCACCTTATACTCTCGGGACAAGATTCTTTTAAGGGGGGAGGAATGTAAGGGCCTCAGTTTTTGACACATATTTGAAGTGTTCATCACCATACACACACACCTCATTTGAGGAAGGTTGATGAACACAAATGAAGAGCATGTAACCACCATCAATATGCTCATTAGAAAACAAACTCACATATTGCAAAAGTGGTATTTCCCACATGTGATATAGAGGGGCTAGGCATATGAGAACTCCTACACATTGCTAGGGATGTCCATGCCAGGTTTCACCCAAATTCAAAACCTTTTTGATGTCATTTTGGGTATAGTTAGAAAGAGGGCAGTTTGAAACCATATTCAAATTCAAACTGTTTTTATCCCATGAATTCAAAAGTGGGAGACATATTCTTATCCAGCACATTTTGTTGAGCTCACACTCCAATTTTCACTCCATTTGGAGTTGATCTTGACAAGAGCTAAGTGGGACAAATTCAAACTTTATTTGAATTCCAAACTGAACTTGTGCTGAAATTCATTCAAACCAAACCCAATTTGAATTCTAATCAATTCAAATGGCTCATGGGTGAATAATTTGAATCACTAGGGGTATTTTGGGGCTCACTGTTTACAACAGTGATTAGGAGTAAATTTCAGAGGTTAAAACCCCGGGTGGGACCCACATGTCATAGAGAGAAGGAGGGAAGACTTGCACACAAAGTCACAGCCTCGGTGGGAAATTCCACCGAGCAGCTGTCGGCTGTGCCACTGAGCAGCCACCGGCGCCACCAGCTGCTTCCTCCTCCACGCGCTGGTGCCCAGGGCGGCTTGCTCACGCCTCCACGCGACCGGCACCACCTCAGCCCGAGCAGAAGTCGGCTGGCTTTATCTCCTCGCGTGTGAACCCGAGCAGCGGCAGTTCTTCTCCCCGCAGCTCACTGCTCGATCGGGAAAACCAGCAAACGATCTCCTCCTTCGTTCCTGAGCTGCTAGACAGCAACCTGAGATTGCCCTCCACCTCCCCAATGCCAGAAACCCCGAGCTCCGACCTCCCTTGCCCGAGAACGATCGCCACCACAGCGACCTAGCCTCAGCCGAGAGTCAGGCGCTCAAGGACAGCATTCCACAGGCGTTTTCACGGTCCAGCAAGAGAGGCAACAGGAGCGTGCGACCACCATGCTGCTCTCCTCCAAGTTTGGAAGCAAACCGTGAAGAATCCACGGAGAATTTCCAGTTTTTGCTCCGGTGACCGTAAACCGAGCTTCCGGTACGGATTCTTCAAATTCTCGCTCTATGATCCTTCTCTAGCTATCAAATCGTGTACATAGACGCTGGACTAGCCGGCGATCAAGTTCCTTTCTGCATCCGTGGTGTGAAACTGTCTATGAGTGACGAATTCGGAGCTCGATCAAGAGCGGTCCTGGCGGGCACGCTCGGTCACACGGTGCCGACCGGCTTGCTGCCATCTTTGAACCCTTTTGACAGCTTGTCGAGCTTCCTAGAGGTACACTGATGCTGTAGAACCGATTGTTTGAGGTGTTGGCAGGTTAGAACCCACGGTCAACGGCGCCAAACCTCAACCAAGGCCGCATCACGTCGCCAGGCTATTTCCGGTCACCGCCAGCCCGAACTGACACCACCGACATGTTCCTTGGCGTCGAAAACCCCCTAACGGCGAGTTTCAGACCATGGGATGGCCGGCAGCGGCAAGCCGGCGAGCTCAGAGTCGGCTCCGGCGAGGGGAGGCGGCGCGGGCGCGAGAGAGCGTCGGGAGGAAGACGAATCCGGCTGGCCCACGCGTCAGCGGCTGAAAAAATTTAAATCGGGATCGGGTGTGGCCGGGATCGGCTGTGCTGGCGCGCAGGAACCCCGCAGACCACGGTGTGCCGTCGCCTCGGCGTGCGACGCGTGTCCCCGGGGCCCACCCGCAAGTTTAAACTTTTCCCCCGATTTTCAAATTTCCTTCAAACTTCAAATCCTCATAACTTGAGCTAGAAAACTCTAAATTGAGTGAACCAAATTTTGTTGGATTAAGCTCTCTGAGTACTTTCCAGCAAATCAAGTTTCACTTCATGAAAATCCTTATTTCTCCAGAATTAATTCCTCAAAGTTTAAACTGTTTGGAATTTTAACTGGAGAATCCTTTGGAGGAAAATCCTGAAATTTTGCTGGGACGTTCACCAAAATATCCCAGAACTACCATAAAAGTTTCAGATCCATGTGAGCTCATTTGATCCACCTAATGGTGTGATTAGTGAAACTGTTCCAGAGAAAATAGAAAATGTTCAGAAACATTTTAAGAATTTTCTCTGAAATTGTTTATCTCATATCTTTAGCTAGGAACCTTCAAATTAAGTGAGACCAACTCCATTAGAACCCTCTGAAAACCTAGTTTTCAGAAAGTCATAGTTTGTTTCATGAAAATCCTTGTAACACCCTAAAAGCCTTCTATTAAGTTCAAGTACATAATTAATTGTGGAGGGCTCAAATGAGCTTTGCTGCAACTAAAACTTGACCAAGTCTGTGTTTAGGTTGTGAACAAGCCACAGAAAAAGTTTCACAGTCATTAAGTCTGTCTAGAGGGACTTATAAGCTTCACAAGTTCAAACTTAATATTAATGCATTCAAATTAATACATGTATGTCTTATATCATGTAGTCGCTAAGGTCGAGGAGGAACCCGAAGTCCTAGACTTTGTTACTCCGGAGGAGCAGCTAGCCTACGACCAAGAGCAGCAAGGCAAGCTCCGGTTTGCATTAACCTTTTACAAATTTTTTTTCTTTTGAGCACATACTTGAATACTATTATTCTTTGCATTAGAGTCTTGTTTGAAAACTCAATTGCATAGCCAAGAAAACCATGGGTTGGGTTTAGGATTGCAAACCCCGTTAGCTACTGCAATGCTAAGATAGTGTAGGATTCGGTACAAGTCGAGTAGTTGGAACTACTCACGAGCATAGGCTAGAGGTACTCGACTCGGGTAGTAATAGCACATGAAACACATGGCAAGAAAATGAGACCAAGCGGAGGGTAAGGGCAGCAGGACTTTGGGGCCTGTGTGCTATAGCTCCGCTTGTGTCGAGGACCGAGCCGTGTGCGGGCCTGTTGAACAAGCTAGAACAGTACCAAAGACCTACCGGCTATATGGGAACGGGGAAACCGATGTAACTCGGGTAGCTGGGTGTTGAGGCATAGCTGGTCGTTCAGAGGGTAGGTTGAGAGCTCGAGGTGTAAATCGGCTGGCGGCACTAAGATGCGCGTGCAGAGTCCTCTTGCTCAAGACGATTGGACCGGTTCAACATTTGGCTAACGGGTGAAAGGTAGTTGCGTACGGCGTCCGTGATGGTTGTTGTAGGCAACATCGAGTATGGGTGTACGTGACGGGTTGTTCAGGTAACCCTGCAGGTGTAAATCGATTATAATCGCCGTCCCTCGCGGTCAGTGAGTACCACTTGTTCACTGTACCGTGACATAGAAAGAACAGGCTAGTTACATGTTAAAATGTTGCTGATTGAAAGATGGAATTGATTGCTAATGAATTGCTGTAGTTTAGAGCGAACTAAAGTTCTTTTCAACTTTGGGCAAAGTACATGAGAGAAATGCGTTTCTTGTTTGATTGCGGCTCTCTCATGTGCCTTAGCGTAAGGTTCTCCACAACCTGCTGCTAAAACTTGAAAGTAAGGTTTTACTAATTAGGCGAATCCTTGCAAATGATTTTTACCTCATGTAACTCATCACCCCTCATGTAGAAGTTCCATGTTTAGGTGAGACGGGTCAGACTTGCTGAGCCTTCGTGCTCACTGTTTGTGTTTGAAGCTTTTGCAGGGTTCTATGAGGAAGGGACTCCCGAAGAGGAGACGGAACCCCAGGAGGGGAACCCCGTCGAGTGGGAGTCGTGCACGCCGCAGAGTTAGTGTGCGTGTGTGCTAGCAAGGACACGTTCAAGGGCTGAACGTGAACTTGATGCGTAGTCTACGCCCGTGAGTGTAGACTGGACTTATGTTGATGCAAACATGTTCATAAACCACTTTATGTAATAAAACGTTTGCTTCCGCTTTGTACCTTTGACGTGTGTTATCCGGCGCTGTGCAACGCAGCACCCCTCAGCGTGATCCTGGCTCGACAAGACCGTGGGGTCGTGTCAGCATTGGTATCAGAGCTTGCTCGAGGTTTAACGCACTAAAAGGTCATCTTTTTCAAAAATCCCGTGAGGAACGAGTTAGTAGCCCGTATAAGGATGTTATTAGTGTATAGAAAGTGGCATACTAACCTATTTGATTATGTCGGAAAATCGTGTATGTAAAAGCCCAAGAAAAAGGGACTTGCAAAAACTTTTCTTCATTTCACAACACCACAGTTTTTATTGTGGATTTCTTAGGAAATATTGTGAAGAGCAAGTAACCTCCATCAAAAGAGTGACTAGAGGGGAAAGCCTTCACTTTCACAAAGTTGGATTTGTACACATGAACATGAGAGGTTGAGCTCACCCCTAGGACTTGAAAAGTCTTGGGAAGGTTCAGGCCAAGTTTCATGTAAATCCAACAATTTTTGAGGCACTTTTGGAAGTATTTGAAAAAGAGACCAATTTGAATGTAAATTCAAATTGCAGCAACTTTCATCACTCAAATTCAAAAGTTAGCTTCATATTCAAACTCAGCACATTTTTCTGAGCTAGCCCACCAAATTTCATCCCCATTGGAGTTCATCTTGTCGGGAGCTAAATTTGCAATAATTCCAAACTGAATTTGAATTTCAGTTTAAACATAAAGCAAATTTAGTCAAACAAAGTTTGAATTTGAGAACTCAAATTCAAACCAAGAATTGGGGGCTAAGTCTCTTATTCAATATTCAGTAGCTGGGATATTTACAAAAGAAAGGGGGGAGAAAGAATTAGAGGGGAGAAGAGGGCCCACTGGTCAGCCACCCCGGGGGGGCAAACCGACTCGGGCACGCGGTCGAACACCATACGGCCGACAGCGCACGGGGTCGACCCCGTCCCAACGCGGCCACCCCGCCACCTCCTGCTCGGGGGATGAGGGCGCCGGCTACAGAACACGCGATCGCACCCTGGTCGGCGTGAATTCCCTCCCCATTCTCTCGGTTCCACCCGCCCACATCCGAAGCAGCGCACCCGGAGGCGTCGCCCTCTGATCGCCGGTGCCCGGACAGCACAGGCTTCTTCTTGACCGACGCTCAACACAAGAAACGACCGCCATAAGGTGCTGGTTCAGCTCGTCCCTACCATTCAGCATTTCATGAACCGTCGGGGGAGAATTTCTCCCGGGAACGTTTCGGTGTTCTTAAGGCCGAGCTATACCAAATCCGGAAATTCACGGGTACTAGCTCATCACCGGGCATACCGAGCCACACACACGCTCTACACCCTGCCACGACCTCCTAGGATCAAAAAACAGCAAGAACCATGGGCTAGGGTTACGGTTCTTTGAAGTTTTCTGAGCACAGCCGATATCCGGCCTAGGTCACCGGTGAGGTCGTAGTTGCAGCCGTTTTCACGGGGATCGGTGCCCATGTCCATGACCAGCAGGTGTCAGCGGAGCTCCCCGAGCAAACCGCATCGAAAAGGGTGCAGGGGATGCCGAGTTCGACATTGCCGGTGAGCTCCTGGCCGCTGTTACCGGCGGGAGCACTGTTCCGGCCTCTGTCACGCTCTGGTGAGGGCAACACCGTGTTCCCCAGGCCGAGATAGGCACAGGCGGCGAGAATCAGCAAGTTCCGTGGGCCGGAACCCTCTCCAGCGAGAGCTCCGGCGGGCTCGGCGGCTGGGTTGCACGGGTGGCTGGAGGAAGACGAAGGGGGGAGGCCCCACTCGTCAGCGACTGGAGGTAAACATGCGGGATTCTCTGTGGTCCAGGATCCAGTGCGGCCACGCAGTAAAGGAGTCTGTGGCCCCGTGTGGCTCAGCTCCCGTGATCGACACGTGTGCGATGGACCCACCCGCAGGATTTAAACATTTTTGGAAATTCCAGTTTCAGTTCAAACTTCAAATGAATAGAACTTTGGCTAGGAAACCCCAAATTTGATGAACCAAATTTTGCTGAACTCAGAATTCTGAGTACTTTCCAGCAATACCAAATTCAGCTCAAGAAAGTGAATAGTTTTCCAGAACTAAATCCCTAAAGTTTAAACTGTTGGGAATTTTATCTGGAGAACTACTTTATGAAAAATTCTGAAATTTGGCTGAGAGGTTCATTTGTAAATCCCTGAATCACAGTAAAATTTTCAGACTCATCCAAGTCATTTAGTTAACCTAATTGGGTGATTAAGAGAACTGCCCTGATAAAATAGAAAAATGTACAGAAACATTTTTCAGATTTTCTCCAATTTTAATTAGGACATAACTTTCAGTAGAATTATTCAAATGACATGAAACCAATTCCATTAGAACCATCTTAAAGTCTAGTTTCCAGAAAGTAATGGTTGGAGCCATGAAAACCCCTGGAATTATTTAGAGGCTCAAATATTGACAAAATGGGCTTTTATTTGTACAAGGTTCAGATGAACTTTGTTTCAAATGAAACTTGGTCAAGACTCTGGTTAGGACCCTACCAAGCCACAATAAAAATTTCAGAACAAAAGGGGAGGGGTAGCTAAAGTTATTAGTAGTTAAGTATTCAAGTTTACACATTGCATTTAAATTTACATGTCGTATTTCATTCAACGTGTAGTCGCTGAAGAAGAGACTCCGGAAGTGCTGGACTTTCTCCTTCTAGAAGAAGAGCTAACTACTGACCAGCAGAAACAAGGCAAGCCCCGGTTTGCATTAAACCTTTTATAAAGTTTTTACTTTGTTTACATACGTAGAGTGAAGTGTGTATGTGCATTAGGTGTAGGATGGATGAATAACCCACTTGCATGACCAGAATTTTTCCATAAGAGTGAGGGTAGTGTCTAAGATCTCGAGTAGACAGGCTATGCTTAATAATTCATAGGACTTCGGTACAAGTCGAGTAGTTGGAATCTACTCACGAGATAGGCTCGGACACACGGGTTCGGTTGAGTGATGTGAAATCAATTTAGTAATGAAAATGAGACTAGGCAGGGGCTAAGGCGCAGCCAGAGGAAGTCTTGTGTGCGCGGCCCTGTCCGTGTCGATTTAGGACCGATCCGTGTGCGGCCCTGCTGGACAAGTATTGAACGTACCGAAGGCATATAGTATATATGGGCCCTGATAAACCGATGTAGCCTAAACCTCCGGGCGTCGAGGCATAACGCACCGATTTATAGGTGTAGGCTGAGGGCAGCAAGGTGGAAATCTGCCAACGGGCATAGAGAGATGCTCCGTGTGGGGAACCTCCTGCTCGTTTCGGTGCGACCGGTTCGACGTTTGGGCTGTTGGGTGAAAGGTTATCCCGTACGACATTGAGTGAGCGTGCTGTGCAGCTCCACGGGTGGGCGTACGTGACGTGCTCTTTGGGTTTCCCTGCAGGTGTATATCGAGTCGATTTGCCGTCCCTCGCGGTGACGTGTATCGCTTGTTCACTGCGTCGTAATGTAGATAATTTATGGAATATTATGAATCAATATTGCTATTATGATATAATTGTATGGTTACATGTGTGCCACCAAATATTGCTTACTAAATTTCAGATTCATGAACTGTTAACTTGATGCTAAAAGATGAACTAAGGATGAACTTGTAGGCGTGTCCATTTGCTGCATTATTACTCTCCTATGTTCATTGTATCCCTCATATAGAGTTCCATGCTTAGGTGAGTCGGTTAAGTCTTGTTGAGCCATCGTGCTCACGGTTGCTGCTTAAATCTTTTTCAGGTGAGGAGCCACCCACGGACTCAGAGTACGAGTCCGCCGGCGAGGGTTACCCCCCGTCGGGGACCACGGCTGAGTGGGAGCCGTACCCGCCGCGCTGAGCTGAGACGTGCAGCTAGTGTGGGTTGTCCTAGGGCTGGGCAACCGACTTTTGCTAGATAGGCGGGCGTGAGGTGTAGAAAAGTAGACTTCCGCTGTGTAATAAAGACAATAGTTTGTAACTGAGTATTGTACCTGTTTGTACAGTTCAGTTGTTTCCCATGTAATATATTGTGTTCTTATGACGGCTGCTATCGGGTGTCGCATCGTGCGGCACCACCCTCTGCGATCCTGGATGGGCAGATCCCGGTCCGCCACAGCCTGGTATCAGAGTTGCATTGGGGATAGCACAGTACTTAAGGACTGTATTACGGGAAGGACTTAGGTTTACGGTGAGGATTTGGTAGTTGCCCAAGTAAGGACTATATTAGCATAGTTATTTAAAGTGGCAAAGACTAACCTATGTGTTATAATTCTGAATTTTAATTCTGTAACGACGCACCTACGCTCTGGTAAGAATGGTAAGGAACGCCACCTAAAGCGGGTCAATTTCGGTTAGCTCCCCCTGACGAGGAACGTGGTTCAGGGATAGGTCTCACAGCTTGGTGTGAGACGTCAATATGAAACTCTTGGACTCTTCATGTTCCTGAGTTCATATGAAACGCTGATCCCTAGCGTGCATTAGGCAAGTAAGTGGAGACCCCATCGCATGGTCAGTAACGCGAGAGTGTGTTCGTCTGGAAATAGTCTAGGAGGACATACACAGCGCTTTCTATCGGCGTGCCCTGCCGGGCAGTAGGTGGTATCCGTTGGGTTGATAACATTCCCAACCATGACGACCCGTTCATGACATACTCGGGTTCCCCGTCGTGTGGTGTTGAAACACGATCACGTACCTTGAGACGTGACCCAACTCAAGGACGGCCGTATGGCAATGATACGGGTGTTTGTATTTATTTTTAATATGATCCTGCCTGAAATGAAAACAACCCTTGAGTGCACCATTATTGTGTGGTCTTCTGCAGGTACTAACCACGTATGTATCCGGGTAGTAAACGTGTGTGAGAGACCATTTAGAGCCACACTTGAGACGTATATGCCGGTATACTCCGGTTAGGATTTTCTTTTGTGAGGAACGTAGTACCGAGATATCATAGGCATATGCATGAAAATAATGATAACAAGGAATTAAAATCATTAGGTTCAACAATTAGGACCCTGTTGGGTAGACAAATTGGATACTGATGAGTGTAGTTCCAAAAAGACTGAAAAACAGAGTGCTCTGTTTTGGGCAGCAAGTTTGCTGATCTTCAACAGAGCATAACTCACAGTTCTGTTAGACCAGGGAGGTGTGGTATATAGTTCTGGAAAGTTATTTAAGTAACCTACAACTTTGTTGTAGACTTCCAGAGCTGAAACACACCTTAAGATAGCTTAAACCCCAGAGGAATGAAAACTGTCCAGAATCAGGACAGAGTTAAACACTCTCTGGACTGTTCTGTTTTTCAAACATAACTCCCAGTAGAAAAATCTAAAATTTTCATATGATACATTTTTATAAAGGGTAGAAGATGTGTTACATCTTTGCAATTCAAAGTTTCTGAAATTTCAGCACAGATTTCAGTGGAAACCAGGGTTGAAAACAGTCACTTCCAAGGGAGGTGCTGTTAAAATTCTTCCAGAAATTCTGTTGACTTTGAATAACCATAACTTTTGAACCATAGCTGATCTGAGGGAAAATAAGTACTCGTTGGAAATATACTGAAGTTAACTTTAACTTCGGTATTCAGCTTGAGTTATGAAAATGCCCAGAACCAGATCAAAACTTGGAATAGGTAGCAACTGGTCATTCTGACAGAGGAGTGACAGTTGAACTCATTGGAGAGGGTGTTGTACCCTAAGGGTGGTTTACGTGATGACAAAGCGATAGTAATATCTTGTAGTGACCAAACCTAGTTATGGTGAGCTTCCAAAGAGGAGGTTCATCAAGTTGGATACAACTAGCTTGTATTGGGTCTGGTAATGGTGTAGCTTGTGCAAAGTTATTACATTATCTACCTACGAGATGTATCGCATGTTTCATTGTCATTATGTTTTTACGCCTATTGTTATTGCACTGCATGTAATATGTTGTGGGACTGACGGTCATTGTCGTATGGTTGCAGATGGTTCGCACTAGGACCACGCACGAGGTTGGTAGCTCTAGCCAGCAGGGAGGCGATGACTCCCAACCACCGGCCTACGACAGCACCCCACAGCAGCAGCCACCACCGCCGCCTCCACTTACTCTAGCGGATGTGATAGCGGCACTGGTGGGTGGTCGTGAGGAGCAGACCGACCTGCTCCGCACGATCATGCAGAATACATCCCAGGCAGGGGGGCGTCAAGACAGAGGGCCTCGTGAGCCCCGTGAAGTGTCGTACTCGGATTTCATGAGTACGCACCCTCCAGTGTTCACAGAAGCCGAAGAACCACTGGAGGCTGATAACTGGCTGCGGACCATCGAGTCCAAGTTCGGGCTGCTCCAATGTACGGAGTGGCAGAAGACTCTATTCGCAGCGCAGCAACTCCACGGTGCCGCTGGTGCGTGGTGGGTGAACTATGTCGCCTCACGTCCAGCTGGCCATGTCGTGGAATGGGAAGAGTTCCGGGAGGCGTTTCGCGCCTATCACATTCCTCCCGGAATAATGAAGAGAAAGTTCCAAGAGTTCTTGGAGCTGAAGCAGGGCGGGAGGAGTGCCCATGACTACTCCCGTGCCTTCAACCATCTGGCGCAGTAAGCGTCAGACTACATCTCCACTGAAGAGAAGAAACGGGAACACTTCTATCGGGGGTTACACCCCGAAATGAAGACACATCTCGTTCAGTGGAATCGCGGCACTTTCAACGACCTAGTCAATGCCGCGATCATGCAAGAGGATGCTCAGCGGGAGTTGGCAGCTGAGCAGAGGAAGCGCAGCGCTCCACCCAGCAGTGGTGGTGGCGCGCCTCAGAAGTACCGTATGGTGTATCGGACACCATCCGGGCAGCAGTGGCATCCACCGGCGCGACCTCAGCGGTTCGGGGGACGTTTGTTTCAGTCACCTCCGTTCCGTTCGCCAATGCCACCACCAAGACAGCAGCCGCAGCAGCAGACGGTACCCCGGGCGTTTCCACCGCCACAACGCGCCCCGGGTTTCTGTCCACCGATCAGCGGGGGACCGCCCCGTTTCACTTGCTTCACGTGTGGCCAGGCGGGCCACTTCGCGAAGGACTGTCCCCAGGGGCAGCAGAGCAGTGGGCAAGCCCCGTTCCAGGGTGGTGCTCGAGGCCGACCTCCGGTCAAGAAGGTTGGTCAGCGGACTGGTGGCGTCCGCAATCTCAACAATGAGGATGCCCCGGAGGGAGACAACGTGCTGGCGGGTACGTTCACTCTCAACCATCAAGCCATCATCATACTTTTTGATTCTGGTGCAACCCATAACTTCATAAGTGCATCATATGTGGTTAAGCATCAGCTGGGAGCCTTTCCATCCGAGTGTTCTTATATGATCTGCTCACCGGGAGGAAAGATTTCAGCAACGATGATGGTTCCAAAAGCACCACTGTGCTTAGGTGGGAAGATATATCCCACCACTATGATTATCCTTGAGGGGCAGAAGATTGATGCAATCTTGGGAATGTCATGGCTAAGTTACCATGGCGCTGTCCTGGAAACCCTATCACGGACGGTTCACCTCAACTCCCCATTACACCGTCCACAGTCCCTCCTATTAGATAATCCAGTCAGAGAGGTTTCAGCGATCAACAATACTGAAGACCTCAAGTTAGAGGACATCCCCGTAGTCCGGGAGTACCCCGATGTGTTCCCGGATGATCTTCCGGGCATGCCACCTGAGCGGAATGTCGAGTTCAAGATTGAAATTGCACCCGGGACTACACCCATATCACGGAGACCATACAAAATGGCTCCAAATGAGCTGGCTGAACTGAAAGAACAACTCAATGATCTGTTGAGCAAGGGTTTCATTAGGCCGAGTTCCTCGCCTTGGGGATGCTCGGCGCTGTTTGTAAAGAAGAAGGATGAAACCCTGAGGCTGTGTGTGGGCTACCGGCCGCTCGACGCCGTCACCATCAAGAATAAGTACCCACTGCCCCGCATCGACATATTGTTTGATCAACTTGTGGGTGCAAGTGTGTTCTCCAAGATGGACCTTCGCTCTGGATATCACCATATAAAGATCCGGGTGGAGGATATCCCGAAGACGGCCTTCTCGACGAGATATGGATTATATGAATATCTCGTCATGTCCTTTGGTCTCACAAATGCTCCAGCCCATTTCATGTATCTCATGAACTCGGTGTTCATGCCGGAGCTGGACAAGTTCGTGGTAGTGTTCATAGATGACATCTTGGTTTACTCCAAGACAGAAGCCAAACATGCCGAACACTTGCGGATCGTTCTTCAACGATTGCGAGACCACAAGCTCTACGCCAAGTTCAGTAAATGCGAATTTTGGATCAGCCAAGTGCCATTCTTGGGACATATCATCTCCGCGGAAGGCATTGCGGTTGACCCAAGCAAAATAGAGCAAGTGCTGAAATGGAAAGCTCCCACTTCAGTTCATGAAGTCAGAAGCTTCCTCGGGTTAGCGGGATACTATCGGAGATTCATTCCAAGCTTCTCCACGCTCTCTAAGCCGATGACAGAATTGCTGAAGAAGGGAACGAAATATGTTTGGAACACGGCGTGTGAAGGAGCGTTCCAAGCATTGGTGAAGCATCTCACCACAGCCCCGGTCTTAGCTCAGCCGGATACAACAAAGCCCTTCGACGTGTATGGTGACGCGTCCGGTATTGGGCTCGGCTGCGTGTTGATGCAGGAAGGACATGTGGTCGCTTATGGCTCACGCCAACTTCGGAACCATGAGCAGCACTATCCGACTCAAGATCTTGAGCTTGCTGCCGTGGTGTTGGCACTAAAAATGTGGAGGCACTATCTCCTGGGGAATCTGGTGCATCTCTACACCGACCACAAGAGCTTGAAATACATTTTCACCCAGAAGTATCTGAACATGAGGCAAAGGAGGTGGTTAGAACTGATCAAGGATTATGAGATCGAGATTCATTACCACCCCGGCAAGGCGAATGTGGTTGCTGACGCACTGAGTCGGAAATCACATGTCCATCACCTCACCATTACACCGGTGGAGGAGGAAGAGACGAGTTTATACTTGGTTCCTTATGGATCGCTGTACAACCTTGCCCTCATCCCTACTATTAGGGAGGACATCATTGCAGCTCAGAAAGATGATAAAGGCATGGCACTTCTCCGGAGATGGATAGACAACGGAGAGAACAAATGTTTCCGGAAAGATGATGAGGGGACGCTGTGGTTCAATGACCGCATAGTCGTACCCCGGGATATGGAGCTGAGGAAGAAAATCCTCGATGAAGCTCACTTGTCTAAGTACTCCATTCATCCGGGCAGCAACAAAATATACCAAGATTTGAAAAAGAAATTTTGGTGGACACGGATGAAGCGGGAGGTAGCGAAGTACGTATCCGAGTGCGATATGTGCCGACGAGTGAAAGCTGATCACATGAAGAAATCAGGGCTGTTGCAACCCCTGAAGATCCCGGCATGGAAATGGGAAGATGTGAGCATGGATTTCACTCTGGGATTGCCCCTAACTGCCAACAAAATGATTCCATTTGGGTAATCGTTGATCGGTTGACCAAGACGGCTCACTTCATTCTGGTGAATACACGTTACAATGCCGGCAAATATGCGAAGCTATACATAGCAAAGATTCTGTGTTTGCACGGGGTACCCAAGACCATCGTCTCAGATCGAGGTGCATTATTTGTATCTCGCTTTTGGGAGCAGCTACACGCTGCGTAGGGTACTAAGTTGATCAGGAGCTCCGCCTATCACCCTCAGACAGATGGGCAAACAGAGAGGGTGAACCAAGTATTAGAAGACATGTTGAGAGCATGTGCCATCCACCACGGTAGGAACTGGGATGATCACCTACCATTGGCGGAATTCTCGTACAACAACGGCTATCAGGCGAGTATCAAGATGGCACCCTACGAAGCTCTCTACGGTCGCAAATTCCGCACCCCATTAAACTGGTGCGAGTCCGGTGAAAGGGTCACATTCGGGGTTGATGTGGTGAACGACGCCGAAGAGCGCGTTCGAACAATTCAAGCCAATTTGAAGGCCGCTCAATCCCGGCAGAAGAGCTACGCTGATAAGAGGCATAGACCGTTGCACTTTGACATTGGGGAACACGTGTACCTCCGCGTGTCTCCAATGAAAGGCGTGCACTGGTCCGGTGTGAAGGGGAAGCTCGCTCCCCGTTTTATTGGACCCTACGCTATCACCGAGAAGTGTGGACCAGCAGCGTATCGATTGGAGCTACCGGCACCCCTTGCTGGTGTCCATGACGTTTTCCATGTTTCACAACTGCGAAAATGTTTGAAGCATACAGCTGCTGTTCCTACCGAAGACATCGGCGAGCTGAAACCGGATTTAACATATGATGAGTATCCGGTGGAAATTATTGATGAAAACGCCAGGACCACGCTTAGCAGAACGTTGTGGTTCTACAAGATACTCTGGAGCAACCACACCGCGGAAGAAGCGACGTGGGAGAGCGAGGAATTCCTTCGCTCAAATTATCCGGAGTTCATGACGTCTCAACGCGGGTAAGTCCCTATTACATCACTATCTCTTCTTTTGTAATCTCGGGACGAGATTCTTTTAAGGGGGGGGGGGATGTAAAAGCCCAAGAATAAGGGACTTGCAAAAACTTTTCTTCACTTCACAACACCACAGTTTTTATTGTGGATTTCTTAGGAAATATTGTGAAGAGCAAGTAACCTCCATCAAAAGAGTGATTAGAAGGGAAAGCCTTCACTTTCACAAAGTGGGATTTGTACACATGAACATGAGAGGTTGAGCTCACACCTAGGACTTGAAAAGTCTTGGGAAGGTTCAGGCCAAGTTTCATGTAAATCCAACAATTTTTGAGGCACTTTTGGAAGTATTTGAAAAAGAGGCCAATTTGAATGTAAATTCAAATTGCAGCAACTTTCATCACTCAAATTCAAAAGTTAGCTTCATATTCAAACTCAGCACATTTTTCTGAGCTAGCCCACCAAATTTCATCCCCATTGGAGTTCATCTTGTCAGGAGCTAAATTTGCAATAATTCCAAACTGAATTTGACTTTCAGTTTAAACATAAAGCAAATTTAGTCAAACAAAGTTTGAATTTGAGAACTCAAATTCAAACCAAGACTTGGGGGCTAAGTCTCTTATTCAATGTTCAGTAGCTGGGATATTTACAAAAGAAAGGGGGGGAAAGAATTAGAGGCGAGAAGAGAGCCCACTGGTCAGCCACCCTGGGGGGGCCAACCGACTCGGGCACGCGGTCGACCCCGTCCCAACGCGGCCACCGCGCCACCTCCTGCTCGGGGGATGAGGGCGCCGGCTACAAAACACGCGATCGCACCCTGGTCGGCGTGAATTCCCTCCCCATTCTCTCGGTTCCACCCGCCCACATTCGAAGCAGCGCACCCGGAGTCGCCGCCCTCTGATCGCCGGCGCCCGGACAGCACAGGATTCTTCGTGACCGACGCTCAACACAAGAAATGACCGCCATAAGATGCTGGTTCAGCTCGTCCCTACAATTCAGCATTTCATGCACCGTCGGGGGAGAATTTCTCCCGGGAACGTTTCGGTGTTCTTAAGGCCGAGCCACACACACGCTCTACACCCTGCCACGACCTCCTAGGATCAAAAACCAGCAAGAACCATGGGCTTGGGTTACGGTTCTTCGAAGTTTTCTGAGCACAGCCGATATCCGGCCTAGGTCGCCGGTGAGGTCGTAGTTGCAGCCGTTTTCACGGGGATCGGTGCCCATGTCCGTGGCTAGCAGGTGTCAGCGGAGCTCCCCGAGCAAACAGCATCGAAAAAGGTGCACAGGATGCCGAGTTCGACATCGCCGGTGAGCTCCTTGCCGCTGTTACCGGCGGGAGCACGGTTCCGGCCGCTGTCACGCTCTGATGAGGGAAACACCGTGTTCCCCAGGCCGAGATAGGCACAGGGGCGAGAATCAGCAAGTTCCGAGGGCCGGAACCCCTCTCCGGCGAGAGCTCCGGCGTGCTTGGCGGCGGGGTTGCGCGGGTGGCTGGAGGAAGACGAAGGGGGAGGCCCCACTCGTCAGCGACTGGAGGTAAACATGCGGGATTCTCTGTGGTCCAGGATCCAGTGCGGCCGCGCGGGAAGGAGTCTGTGGCCCCGTGTGGCTCGGCTCCCGCGATCGACACGTGTGAGATGGACCCACCCGCAGGATTTAAACATTTTTGGAAATTCCAGTTTGAGTTTAAACTTCAAATGAATAAAACTTTGGCTAGGAAACCCCAAATTCGATGAACCAAATTTTGCTGAACTCAGAATTCTGAGTACTTTCCAGCAATACCAAATTCAGCTCATGAAAGTGAATGGTTTTCCAGAATTAAATCCCTAAAGTTTAAACTGTTGGGAATTTTATCTGGAGAACTACTTTATGAAAAGTTCTGAAATTTGGCTGAGAGGTTCATTTGTAAATATATGAATCACAGTAAAATTTTCAGACTCATCCAAGTTATTTAGTTACCCTAATTGGGTGATTAAGAGAACTGCCCTGAGAAAATAGAAAAATGTACAGAAACATTTTTCAGATTTTCTAAAATTTTAATTAGGACATAACTTTCAGTAGAATTCTTCAAATGACATTAAACCAATTCCATTAGAACCATCTTAAAGTCTAGTTTCCAGAAAGTAATGGTTAGATCCATGAGAACCCCTGGAATTATTTAGAGGCTCAAATATTGACCTAATGGGCTTTTATTTGTACAAGGTTCAGATGAACTTTGTTTCAAATGAAACTTGGTCAAGACTCTGGTTAGGACCCTACCAAGACACAATAAAAATTTCAGAACCAAAGGGGAGGGCTAGCTAAAGTTATTAGTAGTTAAGTATTCAAGTTTACATATTGCATTTAAATTTACATGTCGTATTTCATTCAACGTGTAGTCGCTGAAGAAGAGACTCCGGAAGTGCTGGACTTTCTCCTTCCGGAAGAAGAGCTAACTACTGACCAGCAGAAACAAGGCAAGCCCCGGTTTGCATTAAACCTTTTATAAAGTTTTTACTTTGTTTACATACGTAGAGTGAAGTGTGTATGTGCATTAGGTGTAGGATTGATGAATAACCCACTTGCATGACCTGAATTTTTCCATAAGAGTGAGGGTAGTGTCTAAGATCTCGAGTAGACAGGCTATGCTTAATAATTCATAGGACTTCGGTACAAGTCGAGTAGTTGGAATCTACTCGCGAGATAGGCTCGGGACACACGGGTTCGGTTGGGTGATGTGAGATCACTTTAGTAATGAAAATAAGACTAGGCAGGGGCTAGGGCGCCGCCAGAGGAAGTCTTGTGTGCGCGGCCCTGTCCATGTCGATTGAGGACCGATACGTGTGCGGCCCTGCTGGACAAGTATTGAACGTACCGAAGGCATATCGGATATATGGGCCCCGATAAACCGATGTAGCCTAAACCTCCGGGCGTCGAGGCATAACGCACTGATTTATAGGTGTAGGCTGAGGGCAGCAAGGTGGAAATTTGCCAACGGGCATAGAGAGATGCTCCGTGTGGGGAACCTCCTGCTCGTTTTGGTGCGACCGGTTCGACGTTTGGGCTGTTGGGTGAAAGGTTGTCCCGTACGCCATTGAGTGAGCGTGCTGTGCAGCTCCACGGGTGGGCGTACGTAACGTGCTCTTTGGGTTTCCCTGCAGGTGTATATCGAGTCGATTCGCCGTCCCTCGCGGTGATGAGTATCGCTTGTTCACTGCGTCGTAACGTAGATAATTTATGGAATATTATTAATCAATATTGCTGTTATGATATAATTGTATGGCTACATGTGTGCCACCAAATATTGCTTACTAAATTTCAGATTCATGAACTGTTAACTTGATGCTAAAAGATGAACTAAGGATGAACTTGTAGGCGTGTCCATTTGCTGCATTATTACTCTCCTATGTTCATTGTATCCCTCATATAGAGTTCCATGCTTAGGTGAGTCGGTTAAGTCTTGTTGAGCCATCGTGCTCACGGTTGCTGCTTAAGTGTTTTTCAGGTGAGGAGCCACCCACGGACTCGGAGTACGAGTCCACCGGCGAGGGTTACCCTCCGTCGGGGACCACGGCTGAGTGGGAGCCGTACCCGCCGCGCTGAGCTGAGACGTGCAGCTAGTGTGGGTTGCCCTAGGGCTGGGCAACTGACTTTTGCTAGATAGGCGGGCGTGAGTGTAGAAAAGTAGACTTCCGCTGTGTAATAAAGACAATATTTTGTAACTGAGTATAGTACCTGTTTGTACAGTTCAGTTGTTTTCCCATGTAATATATTGTGTTCTTATGACGGGTGCTGTCGAGTGTCGCATCGTGCAGCACCACCCTCTGCGATCCTGGATAGGCGGATCCCAGTCCGCCACAGTGTATCTCGGGACGTTTATGTCTTGGGGGGTGCACGTAAGCGCTGTCCACCAGTGCGCACAAGCTGAAGGGTGGAGCCCCACGGGTGGCAGGTAACCCGACCAGCTTTGATATCCTCTGCGACTCTTCATGTCGTTTGGGGTATTCGAGCAACGTCTGTCCCTGGCGTACGTGGTGCAATCTGGGAGACCCCGTCAAGTGGTCTGAAACGTGAACACGTAACTCAAGGCGTGTTTGGCTTGAGAACATCCGGTCGAGTGATGACGGCCGGGTGTACGGACTGTATGGATACCGGGCTTGGTGTGCAGCCGAGTCTGACGATTGTTTGGGTTTCTGCAGGTAGTCTAACCACGAAATGGTAGACGTGTAGTATCCGTGTGCGAGTGACGTTTAGTGCCTCTGAATTAACGAAGTCGGCTAAGTCCGGTATAGGTTTTTCTTTGTGAGGACGTAGTACCGACATAATCTGGTGATGCATCGACGTCACACCCCATTAAATGAACAACTTCATTTAAAACTTTAATGTTTTGATCCAAAGTAGTAAAACTTGATGTAACTCCTTCCTTTGAACAGGATATTCAAAGTTAACAAGTTTTCAACTTATAGGTTGTTAAGGACAGAGCACTCGGTTTTCAGCTGAATTAAGGCTGAAGTTAATCAGAGGTTAGAGATTGAGTTATTTCGAGGTTGGGGTCATATGATACATTTCTGGAAAGCTTTGGAAGAGCTTTACAACTCTTCTGTTGAGCTCAAGAGGTGTTTCATCCCTTAACCAATCGAAAAATGCAGTAGAGTTGAAACTGTACAGAAAACAGGGCAGAGCAAACACTCTCTGTAAACTCTCTGTAAATTGAGCATAACTTCCTGCATAAAAATCCAAAAATAGAAAATGAGGTAGTTCTGGAAAGCTTATTAGATGGGTTACAACTTTGTAACCGAAAGTTTTGTTAAGATTAGGAACAGAATTAACTGGAATTCTTGGATCAAATCAGTACCTAAAGCAGGGAGGTGCTGTCCAATTTTCTTCAGAAATTCGGTTAACTTTGACATCTCATAACTTTTGAAACAGGACAGATCTTAGGCCAAGCAAATACTTTCTGGAAAGCTATTGAAGTTAGCTTTAACTTTGATGTTAGGCTCCAGAATTGGTTTTGCCTTTAACATGGCCTAAATCAGGTTGAAATGGAAACTGGTCAGGGGTGTCATATTGGACAGGAGATCAGCAGTCAAATTTGTTTAAAATTTGAACTGTTTCCAAATTTGATGGGTTCAATGACATGTCTTATGTTATAGATCAATGGTTTACTATTTAAATAAATATTTGACATTTCTCAAATATATTTTTACAGATGACAGCAGATAAGCAGTTGGAGAATGGGTGGGTGGTGTCCCACTGTTCTCACCGCAGCGGTTACCCGGGATTATTATGGCAAATGCTCCAATATTTCGGGTACAACCAGATGCTGCAGTACTTCGCCAAGGAAGAAGGCGAAGAAGGGAACAAGACGTGGACAATCCATGTCGAGGTCCCCGCAGGACCTACGCTACCCGGTTGGGTGCCGTTCACCGTCACGGTGAGAGGAAGACAACCGGAAAGGATGTGGCAAGTGGCAGCCCATGACACCATATTGTAGGATCGAAGATCTCGTGAAAAGCTACCAGAGGGGGTGAATGGTAGATTAAAACTTTTCGCAGCGGAAACAACAAAAACCCCTCAGCAAAAAATCAATCGGTTAAAGAAACCGTGTGTGCAAGTGTTTTCAGACGTGTTCAACTGTGACAAATCAAGTAGAGAGGTAGAGAATCAAGTCACGGATCTAATGCAACAAGAATCACTTGAAAAAACGAAGTAAAACTGGAGATACGATCAAAACATTAAATGAAGATCAATCTGTTCTACCCGATATAAAACAGATCTGCAACGCTGCAAAGAAACTCGTGTATCTCAAAAAGTACAGATCCGAAGCTCGTGAAAATTTCACAGATAATAGATAATTGAGTTGTGAAGACAACCCAAAAAGAATCATGTCAATCGAATCTGTAAAACTCGAGTTATGAACGAAACACCGAAGCAACGTCGGTCTGTCCAGAAACTCAGCGAGAAAAACAAGTCGGACGAACAAGGCACAAAAGCTCCTCGAAACTATGAACTTTATTCAATAGAAACACAAGAGGAACAGCCCATAGTTCTCTACCCACGAGAGCTTTGGACTCCCTTGCTTTTATAGCCAGCCCTCAGGCTAATCAATCCAATCTAGGACTCCTACTCCTAATTGGACTCGTATCCTAACTTACCGTAACTGCTCAGGACTCTCCTATTCGCGGATAGAAGCAATCGTGAGACTTCCAAACACCTTAGGAACGTCCTAAACATTCCTAAAACAACTCAACTTCGTGCCTAGCACGAAATCCTATCATAACCAACTCAAATCTTCCATATTTGAGCCATATCCGACTCAGCCTCAACCTGAGTACGCAATCCAGCCGGTTGGACCTTTCCGACCAATTCTTTACGTCCAGTTCTCTTCTTCACGCCTCGGAACAATGTTGTCACGTCCATGCACTCCTTACACACGTGCAAACACCTTCCAATGACGTACACGCAACCTTCATATGCACTGCCCTTGATCCAAACATGCTGCGCGACCTCCCGATCAACTCAACCACAGCTCCTCCTAAACTTGGTTGTTGGAACCTCATCTCCTCCCTGAGACTAGTCCAAGGATCCCGTCACCAGCCATGTCTTGAACTCAAGCAACACCTGCACATGAATAAACAACCAATTCTTCCGAGCACAAGTCCTCGACTTGACTCACGTTAGTTCGAAAACCACAACACTTTACATGAGCACGTCACATAAGCATGTTGCAAACCATATCAAATGATAACAGTCATAACCACCAAAACACACCAAAAACTTAGCAAATTAATACTAAGAAAACCTTCCCATAAAGCAAGTTTGAAACATTGCGAGTTAAAAGCAAAAACAAGACGCTGCAGTTCTACGAGTTGAACTTCACGGGAGCTCCCTAAAAACAAGCTCCGGACCTCACAGAAGCTCTCTGGACCTTGCAGGAGCTCTCCGGACCTTGTGTCGGACCTTGCCGGACCTAACAAAGAACTTGTCGGACCTTGCCACAGAAGCTTGTTTTGGCAATATTCAAAACTTTGAATGTTAATGCTAACTTTTATCCTAATTGCCAATGTATTCAGCACACATAGGCCTCACACATATCACGTTTCTGCCAACTACACGTGCAGGCTATGGAGGGCACTCCATACGCGCTCATTCCGGTGAAGGGACGGGCTCAACATATGTGGGAAGAGAGGTACTGGGAGGCAACAGATCTGGGTTGCCCAAGGTACAACCCCGCGGAGGCAAATCTCAGCCTTCAGATGAGGGCGGGAAACTCCGTGATGGACAGCCAAGCTGTTCATACGGAGCATCTCGCCACGAAGCTCAAGGAGAGCACGAGCCGTGGAGACCATTTCGAGAGTGCTCACAGCGCACTCTGTAATGTGCTCCTCCCGACAATCAAGCGACTGAATGAACAGCACAATCAGTTGCATCGTCTGAAGAAGGCAAAGAAGAAGAGCTGTGTTGACATCACGGCGTTGCAAGAACTGGTACAGAATCTGACCCAGCAGAACGATGACCTTACTCAAGAGCGGGACGACGCTATTGAGGAAGGGCAAGGCTGGGAATAGGACTACAACCAGGCTATGGACGAGGTGCATGCATTGCAGGACCTCGTACCTCCGGTGTTGGGCATACCGGTGGTCTTGGGCCTTCCAGCAATGGGAGAAGCCGAGATGGGAGAAGAGGTGTGTAACACCCCAAAATCCAGTTAAGAGGGGAATTTAAAAAATTTTGGACGTATTGCATGGGCTGCAGAAATTCAAACTCAGTTGGAATTCAAATTCAAATTCAAACCAGAAAAGAAATGGAAAAAAAGAAAAAGGAAAACAGAAAAAAACCGGCCACTGGGCCGAAACCCACCAGCCGGCCCACCCCATCCCGCGCCAGCCCGCAGCCGCGCGCCCAACTCTTTCCCACTGACATGCGGGGCCCGCCAACCATTCTTCCTCCTCGCGCTCGCGCCCGCGCTCGGCCGGACTCTTCTCACCCCGAATCGAAACCGCCCCGGATCCCTGCGTATCCCAGCCGAATTTCGTTCGTGGACGACGCAAACTCGATCACAACTGAACTCCGCCCTCCCCCGTCTATAAAATCCCCGGCATCGTCCCGTTTTTCCCCATGATCCGCCGATTTTCTCTCCGGTGAGAACCCGAGCTCCTCCGGCAAATTCTGCTCGATCTACGCTCGGGAATTCTGATGTAACTCGCTGGTCTTGATCCACCGCCTCCGGGGAACCTCGCAGATGCAGAAAACTCGGTGGCTTGCGGTTCAAACACAGCGCCGACGAGCCTCACCGTGAATTCACCTCGGACCTCGTCGCCGATCACTTTCCAGGACCTCCGAGCTCAAGAAAACCCCCGAGGTGAGATCCCCGACCTCCCCTCTACCGATCTATGCCATAAAATCACAGTTCTAGGAAGAATTTACGAAGATCCGAAACTCTCCGGCGAGATCGCCGCCTCCCGCCACCGTGCGCCGCCGGGCAGCGCCGCCCGAGCTCGATGAGAGCAACGTGGCCGCTTGTGCGCCGTCTATGTTAAATCGCACGGTAGAATTTAAATCCTCGCGTACCGGTTCGACGTTATAATCTCAGCCGTCTGTTTTAAATCGGACGGTCCACGTCAGCCCCGCGTTATAAAGATTGGAATTCTTACACGCTACCCCCTGGGATTCTCGGAAAATAAGAGCTAGCCCCGGAAACTTCTGATGTAGCCCCTGGAACTTCAGAAAATCATGTAAATTCATTTAAAAATCAGTTTAGCCCCTGGACTTAATAAAAATTTGGAAAAAACCCTCTGATAAGTGTAGTTAGACCCCTGGAAATTCTTAAAATAAATTAATGGACCCTGTAGTGGGGTGAGTTTACCTTTTTAACCCTATTTGATATTAAAGTTAGGAATTTGAATATGTGGCTAGTATTTAAAATTTAAAAGGTGGGACAAACATATTGTCAAATTCAAATTAAAAACTTTCCCAGTACTTAGAAAACCTTGGAGTGAGATAAAAATAGATTTTTGGCTGAAATGAATCTGTTTAAATTATTATTCACATTCATTAGTTATAGGGACACATTTTTAAGTACAGAATAATTCTGAAAAATTAGAAAAATAAATGTAAAATAGTTTACATCAGAGGACAAGATCAAAAATATATTAGTAAATATTTTAGATCAGAACCTATTCTGTTTAGATGATGTGTCTTATTATTTTCATAATAAAGTTCACATTTAGGCATAGGAAATAAATCTGAAAATATAGCAAGCTAGGTATGAATAACTAGGAAATGATAAATGAAGTTTCTAAAATCCAAAGAATTCAGTTTAGGGTTGGTAGAAGGACTGAAGACACATATGGAGTAGGAAAATACCTTTCATGCGTACTTGGTAGCTAAAAGGTGTAGTAATTGAATATAAGGAATTTATTTAAATTGGAAACTCATATATATAGTATGCAAACATAAATGTGAATACAAAAGTAGAAATCATATACACATGATTAAAAGTGCATGTAAGCCAAAAATCAACACACATAGAGTAACCACAACACATATAATTGTGAATGACTTTCTTAAATGTGAATGTGTGGATTGTATGAAGTGGAAGTGTGAACTATGTCTTATGACTTGTTGTTTTCTTATGCTATGTGTGATGGTATGAGTAGAATCTGCTCCAGAGCAAGTTCTTCCTTTCCAAGATCAGGACTACCCATTCCAAGAGCAGCAGGAAGGAGGCAAGTGTCCTTGACCACTTTGATCCTATACTAGGATGTGTAGATAGAATTTTATTTGCATTGTCAATGGAAATATGAAACCCATGCTAGGAAGTTTCCCTAGAATTGCATTATCTTGTTTCCTTGTAGCTTGGGGTGGGATTTATTTTATCATGTCATTTATTATTATGCATATGCTTAGCCATGCTTAGAATGGGATATTTGGGACATGAGATTATCAATTTATTTTACCATACTCTTGAATGAGATATTATGAGTTATGTAGAGGTAGGGATCAAGGCAAGTTGGATGATTTGGTTGGTGTTGGGTGCACGAGACTCGGGTTTGTGTTTAGTACTTGCCTGGATCCTAAGGACCGGTTCATGGAGCATGTAACCTGGCTTTACCGTGCCAACCACATGTTGAGATGGGGCAGCTTGGCCAATTAATTAGGTGTATAACCGGCGTAGTATGGGTGTGTTGGATGGTGCGGGGAATAGGTGTCAGCTGGACTACCATATGAACCGCAAGGCTCAAGAGGGGGCCACTGCAGCGGGGTTGGAGCCTCTTGTATGCTGTTAGGGGTGAAACCTCAGTGGGCCCACGCTCGTCGGGAATCCCTTTGTAAAGGCTTCGTAGTGATCTCCTGGCTACACACCTGGGAAGTGTGAATGTGGTTCGTGGCCACTGGCATAATGGAGGTTCTTTTAGTCCACCCGGCAACGGGGGATGAAATCACTACATGTGGGTACAGTGATACAAACTCTGCAGAGTCAAAACTGTCATGACAGCCGTGCTCACGGTCAAGAGCGGCTTGGACTTATTCATGATTAGAGTATGATGGCCTTGGAGGGTGTGAGTGTTAAGCGGGGATCTTAACATTGGAAATTATGTTATGGTTATTTGATTATGATGATGGGATGGGAAATTGGGACCATTTCATCTGTGTAGTAATGTAGGTGCTTAATAAGCTAAGGTGATAGGTATTAATTGCATAGTGCTTTAACCATGAGTTCAACATTCCCTTGTTCTAGCCATGCATGACATAACTTTCTCACACTTGCCGAGTTCCATTGGTACTCAACCTTGCATGTTTGTTGGTTTATATTGCTGCTCAGGTCAAGATAATGAGGTGGTGTATAATGACCAAGACTTTGGACCCGAAGAAGGTTTCTAGGTTCATGGAGTCCCCCGGGCAACGCCTGTGATGGAGCCCACGAGAATAATTATTCCGCTGCTAGTTTATTTAATTGTGATGAACTTATTATTGTCCATCGAGACATTTGCTACGTAAGACTTATTTATATTCGACACATGGCTTGTAATAAATGATGCTTCACTATTTGTCATCACATGTATGAGAAAATGATCCTGGCATACATGTGGTATTCACTTGGTTGTTCTTCGGAAAAAACCGGGTGTGACAGAAGTGGTATCAGAGCCAAGGTTGCCCGTAGGAACGTGGACCTAGGTAGAAATGGACGTATTTAAGCGCCCTATTTTATTAAAAACTATTTTACAAGGTGTGTGTTGAAAAGTGTTATTTAAGGGAGTCACTTTCTTCATCTTACCCCAATTTTCATTCAAAATAGGATTTTTGTTTAAAAGTTTATCTAACCTAAGTCTAAATGCTTTCTGTTTTAGATGGTTCGCATGATTCGCACCGCTCACAAGTCCACAGGAGGGAGAGTTCCCGTAGTTGCCCTTGCCAAAAGAGAGGAGAGCCGTCCGGTGACGTACCTTTCCTACGGATTGGCAGTAGGAGGCTTGTTGCGCCATCTTCGACGTATGCTCCAAGCCGCCGACAATACGGGCAAGCTAATCATACACTATAGCTCCACCAGAACCATCCGTGAGAAGAGGGAATAATGGAGTTCAGAGATGAGGATTATCCATGAAAATCAGCTGCTCAAGATCCACCGCTCTCCAGCTTGTCAAGCGACACAGGTCGATGCGGAGAAGGATGTCACCTGGAAGGCCATCACCTGCTAGAGTCACATCTACCATCGACACCTGGACAGGACTGAGTACATGTATGTCCTCCAGCGCGAGAGTGGTACAGCGGAGTATAAGTACCCGCCGGTGCAGCAAGGGACTTCCCATGAGCACATGGGCTTGTGCTTGGAAGATGCTGCTATGCTCAACACTCGACTGCAGGAGTGTCAGCAAGAGCTTCAGGATGTTCGGGACACCCTGAAGGAAACGGAGGCGTTGCTGCGAGCCTGATTGAGGGCGAGAGAAAGAGGAGATGGGAATGAACTGTGTGTCACCGTGAATGATACATGGACTCCTAACTCCCCAGATCACCGGGCGATCAGGCGTCGTCGCACTTCTCCACCAGCAGCCTCCCCACCCAAAGCAGAGTCAGAAGGAAGCCGCAATAATGAGGAAGATCCCGAGGAGCCAGCTCAAGAATACGAGTAGCGTAGATTCTTTCCCTTAATTAGAAGGATGTTGAGTAGTCGAGTCGTTACGTTAGTTAATGGTGTGTTAATGCTTGGTGTGTGACGTGAGTTGTGGAAGCCATGAGAAATTGTCCACAGCCTCGTCTTCAGATTGTTTTGCTTTGGTGTGTGAACCCACATGAAATAATATTGCATTTATTTTTGTGTGAGATATGAACCCTCAGAAAAGTATAACAAAGCTTCAACACTTCAAAGTACAAACAGGTGAAAGTAGTGAGATAATACGTAATACTTTAAATTAACATTTGGTTGATCATGCTAGATGGCCGGAAGAGGAAAAGGTCGTGCTGCCAACCCCGCCAACAACAACGATTAGGCCTGCAACCCTCATCTTTCTGGAGGCCAAGACAGGGGTGGTCGCCGTGAAGGAGTGGATCCCCTCCACCAAATGCTTGAGAATCAAAATCAGATCATCCAGAACTTGACTCAAGTGGTGGCCAACTTGCATCAAATTCCACCTCCACAAGCTGCACCACGCCAACTAAGGTTGAGTGAGTTTCTAGGAACTCAACCTCCGAAGTTTGCAAGTGCTGCTGAACCTCTGAAGGCAGATGATTGGCTAAAGACCGTTGAAAGCAAGATGAGGATCATACAGTGCCAAGGGTATGAGAGGGTGCTGTTTGCCTCTCATCAATTGCATGGACCTGCTGCTGATTGGTGGACCGCCTACGTGGCCGCCCATCATGACCCTGAGAACATTACTTGGGAAGAGTTCAAGCGTAGCTTCCGCAACAATTACATACCAAGGGGTGAACTCAAAAAAAGGAGGAAAGAGTTTTTGGGATTGCAGCAAGGAAACATGACTGTGAGGGAATACCTCACTAAGTTCACTCAACTATCCCGTTATGCCCCACGGGACATAGAGACTGATGAGCAGAAACAGGATTGCTTCGTGGAAGGACTTATAGCAGAAATGCAGTGTGCAATGTCCTCCAACGAGTATGAAAGTTTCCAAAAGATGGTGGACAGAGCGTTTGTTGTAGAAAGGAAGCTGAAGGCCTTGGAAAATGAGAATAAGAGGAAGGCCGGGTGGTCACATCAAGCCTCAGGGAGCAACACCCGCCCACGTCTGATGCAGCAACCCGCAGGGCAGACGAACCGTGCTGCGGTACCCTACTCAGCACCAAGAGGGTACAACCCGAACTACAGGCCTCCGGCAGCACCAATACAGCCACAACGTCAGTTCGTACAGCAGCCTCGCCCTACATATCAACCTCGACCGGCAGTGCAAGGACCTCCAACCCAACCCCAAGACAGCAAAGGCCAGGCACCTAAGGTTGGGGTGCAATGTTTTAGTTGTGGTGAAGTGGGGCACTACGCCCATAAGTGCCCAAAGAAGAAGCCCACACAGCCACAACAGCAGAATGTAATGAGAGGACGGGTGAACCACGTCACTATGGAGGAAGCGCAAGAGGCACCCGACGTGGTAGTTGGTAAGTTTCCTGCCAATTTACACATTGCAACCCTGCTGTTTGATTCTGGTGCTACCCACTCATTCATTGCTAAAGGGTTTGTTAAGAAGCATGATCTAGCAACAACACAAATGAACCATATACTAGCAGTAAACTCTCCAGGTGGAGAAATAAGGACAAGACAAGTGTGTCCCAAGGTGAATCTAGACATTAATGGGGTAGTATTTACTGCCAACCTCATAGTGATAGATTCCCAGAGGATCGATATTATTTTGGGCATGGACTGGTGGACCAAACATAAGAGAATCATCCATTGTTCGACCAGAACGGTGGAACTAACGCACCCTAGTGGCACAAAAGTAAAGTTTATAACAATACAAGAGCCTAGGAGGGATGTTAAATTAAATCAAATTGAGGTGAAAGTGGAGGGGATCAGGATTATCAGGGAATATCCAGATGTTTTTCTGGAGGAGTTGCCAGGTATGCCTCCAGATCGTGAAGTGAAATTCGCGATTGATCTAGTGCCTGGGACAGCCCCGATATACAAGAGACCGTATCAGATGGATTCCAAGCAGCTGGGTGAACTCAAGGATTATTTGAGAGAATTGTCAGACAAGGGGTATATTCGTCCTAGTTCCTCACCTTGGGGAGCTCCAGTCATATTTGTGCCCAAGAAGGACGCAACCCAAAGGTTATGCGTGGACTACCGTGCCTTGAATGAGGTAACCATCAAGAATAAGTACCTGTTACCCCGCATTGAAGACTTGTTTGATCAGTTGAAGGGAGCTTGTGTGTTCTCGAAAATTGATCTCTGGTCGGGATACCACCAACTTAAGATAAGGCAATCTGATATTCCCAAAACAGCTTTCGTATCTCGGTACGGACTGTATGAATACACTGTCATGCCTTTTGGGCTAACTAATGCCCCAGCGTACTTCATGTATCTCATGAACAAGGTATTCATGGAATATCTGGACAAATTTGTGGTGGTTTTCATAGATGACATTCTCGTCTTCTCCAAAGATGAAGAAGAACATGAGAAACATCTAAGGTTGGTGTTGCAGAGGCTGAGAGAACACCAACTATATGCCAAGTTGAGCAAGTGTGAGTTTTGGCTGAAGAGAGTTCCCTTCTTAGGACATATAATCTCAGAGGGAGGAATCTCCGTAGATCCCGCCAAAATCGAGGATATACAGAAGTGGAAGACCCCTGAAAATGTCGGGGAAGTTCGAAGCTTTTTGGGATTGGCTGGATACTATCGACGGTTTATTGAGGGATTCTCTAAGATCTCGAGACCCCTCACCAAACTGTTGGAGAAGGGAATCACATTCACATGGACGCCGCAGTGCGAGACGAGTTTTCAGGAGTTAAAGAAAAGATTGACAACAGCCCCAGTGCTGGTTATGCCAGATATGCAGAAGAACTTTACGGTGTACTGCGATGCCTCTGGAAATGGGTTGGGATGTGTTCTCATGCAAGAAGGGCATGTCGTGGCTTATGTTTCCCGACAGCTTCGGAAGCACGAGAAGAACTATCCTACACATGACCTAGAACTAGCCGCAGTGGTACACACGTTGAAAATTTGGCGGCATTACTTGATGGGAAGAGGACAGAAATATATACGGATCATAAGAGTTTAAAGTACATTTTCACACAGCCAGATCTCAACCTCAGACAAAGGAGATGGTTAGAGCTAATCAATGACTTTGATGTGGGCATCAACTATCATCCTGGGAAAGCAAACGTTGTGGCAGATGCTTTAAGTCGGAAAATGCAGGTCAATAAGTTGAGCTTGAAGGACATGCCTGCAGAGTTGAAGGACGAGATTATAAGACTCAATTTATGCCTGGTGAATAGTGGTGAAGCCATCGCCATGGAATTGGACTCCACACTAGAGCGAGACATACGCGGGGGTCAAAAGAATGACGAGAAGATACAAGAGATCAGACAACTCATCAAGTAAAATAAAGCTCCTGGTTTTAGAGAGGATGAACAAGGTACGGTGTGGCACGGGAAAAGAATCTGTGTGCCTGAAGTAAAAGAGATTCGTGAATTGATTTTGAAGGAGGCTCACAATTCCGACTATTCCATCCATCCTGGGAGTACGAAGATGTACCAGGACCTCAAGAGCAGGTATTGGTGGTATGGCATGAAGCGAGATGTCGCGGAACATGTTGCCCTATATGACACATGTCAGTTGGTGAAAGCAGAACATCAACGACCCGCGGGATTATTGCAACCACTCAAAGTGCCTGAATGGAAATGGGAAGAAATCGGTATGGATTTCATAGGACCCAATCAGGATATGATTCAATATGGGTCATCATCGATAGGCTAACCAAGGTAGCTCACTTCATCCCCGTGAAGGAAAGCTACAGCGGGTCCAAATTGGCGGAGTTGTACATGTCAAGGATCGTGTGTTACCATGGAGTGCCGAAGAAGATAGTGTCGGATCGAGGGACAAAGTTCACCTCGAGGTTCTGGCAGAGGTTGCACGAAACCATGGGAACCCATCTGAACTTTAGTTCTGCCTATTATCCCCAAACTGACGGGCAGACAGAAAGAACCAATCAGATTCTTGAGGATATGCTGAGGGCATGTGCACTCAAAAACAATCGGAGTTGGGACAAGAACTTACCGTATGCGGAATTCTCCTATAACAACAGCTATCAGGCTAGTATGAAGATGTCACCGTTCGAAGCTTTGTATGGGAGAAGTGCAGAACTCCATTATTTTGGAACCAAACAGGGGAAAGTAAAGTGTTTGGACCCGAAGTACTACAAGAAGCCGAGGCGAAGGTGAGGGAAATTCGCTACAACTTGAGGATAGCACAGACACGCCAAAAGAGCTATGCCGATGTACGAAGAAGGGAGCTCGTTTTCAACGTGGGAGACTATGTCTATCTCAAGGTGTCCCCTATCCGAGGACTTCGTCGGTTCAAGGTAAAAGGGAAGTTGTCACCTCGATACATCGGACCCTTTCAAGTTTTGGAGAGGAAAGGCGAAGTGGCGTATCAACTAGAATTACCGGCTCGCCTATCGGATGTGCACGATGTATTCCATGTGTCACAGCTCAAGAAATGTCCGAGAACGCCTGAAGAGGTGTTACCCATGAATGAGGTTGACGTAGCTGAGGATTTGTCTTATGCCGAGCAACCATCCAAGATTTTGGAGACAAGGGAACGCCTCACCAGAAATAAAAGAATCCGGATGTGCAAGGTGCAGTGGAAGCATCACTCGGAAGAGGAGGCCACATGGGAGCGAGAAGATGAGCTTAAGGCACAATTTCCGGAATTGTTTTCTTAGAAACACCAATCTCGAGGATGAGATTTCTTTTAAGGGGGGTAGAGCTATAACACCCCAAAATCCTGTTAAGAGGGGAATTTAATAATTTTTGGACGTATTGCATGGGCTGCAGAAATTCAAACTTAGTTGGAATTCAAATTCAAATTCAAACCAGAAAAGAAATGGAAAAAGAAAAAGGAAAACAGAAAAAAAACCGGCCAGTGGGCCAAAACCCACAAGCCGGCCCACCCCATCCCGCACCAGCCCGCAGCCGCGCGCCCCCCCTCTTTCCCACTGACATGCGGGGGCCGCCAACCTTTCTTCCTCCTCGTGCTCGCGCCCGCGCTCGGCCGGACTCTTCTCACCCCGAATCGAAACCGCCCCGGATCCCTGCGTATCCCAGCCGAATTTTGTTCGTGGATGACACAAACTCGATCACAACTGAACGCCGCCCTCCCCCATCTATAAAAACCCCGGCATCATCCCGTTTTTCACCCACGATCCGCCGATTTTCTCTCCGTTGAGAACCCGAGCTCCTCCGGCAAATTCTACTCGATCTACGCTCGGGAATTCTGATCTAAATCGCTGGTCTTGATCCACCGCCTCCGGGGAACCTCGCAGGTGCAGAAAACTCGGTGGCTTGCGGTTCAAACACAGCGCCGACGAGCCTCGCCGTGAATTCACCTCGGACCTCGTCGCCGATCGCTTTCCAGGACCTCCGAGCTCAAGAAAACCCCTGAGGTGAGATCCCCGACCTCCCCTCTACCGATCTATGCCATAAAATCACAGTTCCAGGAAGAATTTACGATGATCCAAAACTCCGGCGAGATCGCCGCCTCCCGCCGCCGGGAAGCGCCGCCCGAGCTCGATCAGAGCGACGTGGCCGCTTGTGCGCCGTCTATTTTAAATCACACGGTAGAATTTAAATCCCCGCGTACCGGTTCGACGTTATAATCTCAGCCGTCTGTTTTAAATCGGACAGTCCACGTCAGCCCCGCGTTATAAAGATTGGAATTCTTACGCGCTATCCCCAGGGGTTCTCGGAAAATAAGAGCTAGTCCCGGAATCTTCTGGTCTAGCCCCTGGAACTTCAGAAAATCATGTAAATTCATTTAAAAATCAGTTTTAGCCCCTGGACTTAATAAAAATTTGGGAAAACCCCTCTGAGAAGTGTAGTTAGACCCCTGGAAATTCTTAAAATAAATTAATGGACCCTGTAGTGGGGTGAGTTTACCTTTTTAACCCTATTTGATATTAAAGTTAGGAATTTGAATATGTGGCTAGTATTTAAAATTTAAAAGGTGGGACGAACATATTGTCAAATTCAAATTAAAAACTTTCCCAGTACTTAGAAAACCTTGGAGTGAGATAAAAATAGATTTTTGGCTGAAATGAATCTGTTTAATTGATTATTCCACATTCATTAGTTATAGGGACACATTTTTTTTAAGTAGAGAATAATTCTGAAAATTAGAAAAATAAATGTAAAATAGTTTACATCAGAGGAAAAGATCAAAAATATATTAGTAAATATTTTAGATCAGAACCTATTCTGTTTAGATGATGTGTCTTATTATTTTCATAATAAAGTTCACATTTAGGCATAGGAAATAAATCTGAAAATATAGCAAGCTAGGTATGAATAACTAGGAAATGATAAATGAAGTTTCTAAAATCTAAAGAATTCAGTTTAGGGTTGGTAGAAGGACTGAAGACACATATGGAGTAGGAAAATACCTTTCATGCGTACTTGGTAGCTAAAAGGTGTAGTAATTGAATATAAGGAATTTATTTAAATTGGAAACTCATATATATAGTATGCAAACATAAATGTGAATACAAAAGTAGAAATCATATACACATGATTAAAAGTGCATGTAAGCCAAAAATCAACACACATAGAGTAACCACAACACATATAATTGTGAATGACTTTCATAAATGTGAATGTGTGGTTTGTATGAAGTGGAAGTGTGAACTATGTCTTATGACTTGTTGTTTTCTTTTGCTATGTGTGATGGTATGAGTAGAATCTGCTCCAGAGCAAGTTCTTCCTTTCCAAGATCAGGACTACCCATTCCAAGAGCAGCAGGAAGGAGGCAAGTGTCCTTGACCACTTTGATCCTATACTAGGATGTGTAGATAGAATTTTATTTGCATTGTCAATGGAAATATGAAACCCATGGTAGGAATTTTCCCTAGAATTGCATTATCTTGTTTCCTTGTAGCTTGGGGTGGGATTTATTTTATCTTGTCATTTATTATTATGGATATGCTTAGCCATGCTTAGAATGGGATATTTGGGACATGAGATCATCAGTTTATTTTACCATACTCTTGAATGAGATATTATGAGTTATGTAGAGGTAGGGATCAAGGCAAGTTGGATGATTTGGTTGGTGTTGGGTGCACGAGACTCGGGTTTGTGTTTAGTACTTGCCGGGATCCTAAGGACCGGTTCATTGAGCATGTAACCTGGCTTTACCGTGCCAACCACATGCTGAGATGGGGCAGCTTGGCCAATTAATTAGGTGTATCCCCGGCGTAGTATGGGTGTGTTGGATGGTGCGGGGAATAGGTGTCAGCTGGACTACCATATGAACCGCAAGGCTCAAGAGGGGGCCACTACAGCGGGGTTGGAGCCTCTTGTATGCTGTTAGGGGTGAAACCTCAGTGGGCCCACGCTCGTCGGGAATCCCTTTGTAAAGGCTTCGTAGTGATCTCCTGGCTACACACCTGGGAAGTGTGAATGTGGTTCGTGGCCACTGGCATAATGGAGGTTCTTTTAGTCCACCCGGCAACGGGGGATGAAATCACTACATGTGGGTACAGTGGTACAAACTCTGCATAGTCAAAACTGTCATGACAGCCGTGCTCACGGTCAAGAGCGGCTTGGACTTATTCATGATTAGAGTATGATGGCCTTGGAGGGTGTGAGTGTTAAGCGGGGAGCTTAACATTAGAAATGATGTTATGGTTATTTGATTATGATGATGGGATGGGAAATTGGGACCATTTCACCTGTGTAGTAATGTAGGTGCTTAATAAGCTAAGGTGATAGGTATTAATTGCATAGTGCTTTAACCATGAGTTCAACATTCCCTTGTTCTAGCCATGCATGACATAACTTTCCCACACTTGCTGAGTACCATCGGTACTCAACCTTGCATGTTTGTTGGTTTATATTGCTGCTCAGGTCAAGATAATGAGGTGGTGTATAATGACCAAGACTTTGGACCCGAAGAAGGTTTCTAGGTTCATGGAGTCCCCCGGGCAACGCCTGTGACGGAGCCCACGAGAATAATTATTCCACTGCTAGTTTATTTAATTGTGATGAACTTATTATTGTCCATCGAGACATTTTCTATGTAAGACTTATTTATATTCGACACCTGGCTTGTAATAAATGATGCTTCACTATTTGTCATCACATGTATGACAAAATGATCCTAGCATACATGTGGTATTCACTTGGTTGTTCTTCGGAAAAAAACCGGGTGTGACAAGGTGGTAGATCCAGAGCCACCAGCAGAGGTACCGGAGGAGGACGACCCACAGGAGGTCGAGTTCAACTCCGAGTAGGGGGTTACAGTTGCCACGTAGGGCAGCTAGGGTAGAGTAACCCAACTTTTGTAATCGGTGACATGTCGTGTAGACAGTAGCGTATGTTTAGGTAGTGACGATATGAGCACGACTTCTCGGAGACCCGAGAATAATGTATCTTGTATAAAGTTTATGCTTTATCAATATATGTGAATGTTGTGCAAATTAATCATGTGTCACTTCAATACCTACTGTTACATATGGAATTTTAAGTAAGACATGTTCTAATCGCTGCTGTTTGAATTTCAGAATGACTCGTACTCGTGCCAACCCGGATGTTGGGGGTACCAGCTAAGGGGGAGAGACCTCCCAACCACTTCCCAAGGACTCCTCGGGACAGCAGCAGCAACAGCAACAGCAAACACCGCCACCGCCACTGCCAACGGTTACATTGGCCGACATCGTCGCGGCAATGGCGGGTTCACATCAGCAGCACACGGAGTTGCTGCAGACGCTTATCGCCAATACGTCTCGCCCAGAGAGACGCCAAGATCGTGAGGAGCGTCAACAGAGCTCCTACTCCGACTTCCTAGCGACTCATCCCCCGGTATTCTCAAGGGCGGATGAGCCTCTTGACGCGGACATCTGGCTCCGTGCAATAGAGCTGAAGTTTGGGCTGCTCCAGGTAAGCGAGCAGCGCAAGACTCAGTTCGCGGTCCAGCAGCTCCAAGGATCCACGAGCGCGTGGTGGGCCAACTTCTGTGCTTCACAGCCCACCGACCGAGTTATGACCTGGACGGAATTCCGGACAGCCTTCAGGGCCTATCACATACCGCCAGGTTTGATGAAGAGGAAGACGCAGGAGTTCTTACACCTGCAACAAGGGAGCCGGAACGCGCTGGAATACTCCAGGGTGTTCAACGATCTCGCGCTCTATGCGTCGTATCACGCAGATACTGACGAGAAGCGGCGGGACCATTTTTACCAGGGGCTTAACC
The DNA here is from genome assembly GCA_030760725.1 of Neostapfia colusana. Taxonomy (NCBI): domain Eukaryota; kingdom Viridiplantae; phylum Streptophyta; class Magnoliopsida; order Poales; family Poaceae; genus Neostapfia; species Neostapfia colusana. Next base: position 21,906,045 of record JASWHV010000019.1, on the reverse strand, counting down.
CGCTCCTGAAGGACAAGTTGGCGATGTTCAATCGCGGCAGCCTCAGCGACATCATTGATGCTGCGATGGTTCAAGAGGAATCCGGCAAGGAGTTGGCGGCGGCGGAGCGGAAACGAAGCGCGCCGCAGAGCAGCGGAGAAGGAGGTGGTCCTTCTCAGAAGTTTCGGATGGTGAATCGCCCACCATCAAGTTCACGCTGGCAGCCACCCCAGAGGTCGATGCCTTTCCGCAGTCGGCCGTACTCTTCACCGGCATTCAGGCCGGCACTGCCAGTACTACCTCCGCAACAACAGCAGCAGCGGGCGATGCCGCGTGCGTATGCACCTCAGCAACACATGCCGGGCTTTTGTCCCCCGAGCACTGCACCAGCAGCGGCCACATGTTACAAGTGTGGTCGTCCAGGACACTTCGCGAGCAGTTGCCCGGAGAGGCAAGGCGGCAGAGTGGCACCGCAGTTTCCGCGGAGGAATCAACCACGGAAATGCGCGGCGGGCAAACCCTAGGGCCGGCACCGTCCACCAGCTTGCCATAGAGGACGTGCCGGAGGGCGAGCCAATCCTTGCGGGTATGTTCCAACTCCACCAGCATCCCGCTATAGTACTATTTGATTTAGGCGCCACGCATAGTTTCATTAGCCAAGCTTTCATTGATAAATATAGCTTGCAAATACTGCCCACCGATAGTCCCTATGTGATCTGTTCACCGGGTGGGAAAATTTCAGCAAGCATGATGGTCCCAAAAGCGCCATTGTGGTTAGAGGGTAGAGTCTACCCTATGTCTCTCATAATCTTAGAGGGACAAAAGGTCAATGTCATCTTAGGGATGTCGTGGTTAACCCGCCACGGCGCTGTTTTAGACACCGTCCTCCGAGTTGTGCACTTGAACTCAGAAGTGCACGAGTCTCACTCCTTATTTCTGGACAGTCCAGAAATAAAACTTCCAAGTGTCTATCAAGACACAACCATCAGATTGGAAGATATTCCAGTGGTCCGAGAGTTCCCTGACGTATTCCCAGATGATTTGTCGGGGATGCCGCCCGATAGAGAGGTGGAGTTCAAGATTGAACTTGCACCGGGAACCATGCCAATATCCCGAAGGCCGTACAAGATGGCACCCAAGGAGTTGGCCGAACTGAAGACTCAGCTCACGGACCTTCTGGAGAAGGGTTTTATTAGGCCGAGCTCCTCGCCATGGGGCTGTTCGGTATTATTTGTGAAGAAGAAGGACGAGACGTTGCGGCTTTGCGTGGACTATTGTCCATTAAATGCCGTAACCATCAAGAATAAGTACCCGTTGCCACGGATCGACATGTTGTTTGATCAGTTGGTCGAAGCAAAGATCTTTTCCAAGATGGACTTAAGATCCGGGTACCATCAGATTAAGATAAGAGCGGAGGACATTCCAAAGACAGCTTTCTCGACAAGGTACGTACTTTATGAGTACCTGGTCATGTCCTTCGGCCTCACCAATGCTCCAGCTCACTTCATGTACTTGATGAACTCGGTATTCATGCCCGAGCTGGACAAGTTTGTCGTGGTCTTCATCGACGACATACCGGTATATTCCAATTCAGAGGAAGATCACAAGAAACATCTGCGTATAGTCTTGCAACGGCTGCGGGATCACAAGCTATATGCGAAATTCAGCAAATGCGAGTTCTGGATATCGCAAGTGCCTTTCCTCGGGCATATCATCTCAGTGGAGGGTATCACTGTGGACCTGAGCAAGATCACTCAAGTGCTGAATTGGAAATCCCTGAGGACTGTTCATGAGGTACGGAGTTTCCTCAGACTCGCGGGATATTATCGGAGGTTCATTCCGAACTTCTCGAAGATTGCCAAGCCAATGACAGTGCTGCTGAAGAAGGCTACCAAATATGTTTGGAGTCCAGCGTGTGAGGCAGCATTCAAGGCTTTAGTCAAACACCTGACATCAGCACCGGTTTTGGCGCAGCCAGACACAACAAAACCGTTCGATGTGTACTGCGATGCATCCGGCATTGGGCTCGGATGTGTGCTGATGCAAGACCGAAGAGTGGTCGCGTATGGATCACGGCAGCTTAGAAACCATGAGCATAATTATCCAACTCACGACTTGGAGCTTGCTGCCTCGACCACAAAAGCCTCGAGTACATATTCACTCAGAAGGAGCTGAACATGAGGCAGCGAAGATGGTTAGAATTGATAAAGGATTACGAAATAGAGATCCATTATCATCCGGGCAAGGCAAACGTAGTGGCAGAAGCGCTGAGCCGCAAGTCACACGTCAACAATCCGACCATCACACCATTGGAAGAGAGCGAACCACCGCTACATGTGATTTCACACGGAGCTCTCTACAACCTAGCTTTGATCCCCACCATCCGTGAAGAGATAGCGGCAGCTCAGAAACATGACAAGGGCATGTCGCATTTGCGGAGACGTATAGACAGTGGGGAGTTGAAATGTTTCCTGAAGGACGGAGACGGCGTCCTATGGTTCAAGGACCGTATCGTCGTACCCCGTAGCCCGGAATTATGGAAGAAAATCTTTGATGAGGCTCACTTGTCAAAGTTTTCTATTCACCCCGGCAGAAACAAAATGTATCAAGAACTCAGAAGCAAGTTTTGGTGGACACGGATGAAGCGGGAGATCGCGAAGTACGTGTCCGAGTGTGATACATGTCGAAGGGTGAAGGCAGACCATATGCGGAAACCGGGACTGCTGCAACCATTGGGCGTTCCTGCCTGGAAGTGGGAGGACGTGAGCATGGACTTCATCGTCGGTTTACCCACCACCTTTCAGAAACATGATTCTGTGTGGGTGATCGTTGATCGGCTCACCAAAGTTGCCCATTTCATCCCGGTCAACACCAACTACAACGCCAAGAAGTACGCTGAACTGTACATCTCACGGATCCTATGCTTGTACGGCGTACCCCGTACCATCATATCGGATCGGGGCACTTTATTTGTGTCCCGTTTTTTGGAGCAGCTGCACGCTGCCTTGGGGACGAAGCTGATCCGTAGTTCAGCATACCACCCACAAACGGATGGGCAAACCGAGCGGGTAAATCAGATCTTAGAAGACATGCTACGAGCTTGCGCTATCAACCACGGCAAGAATTGGGGTGATCACTTGCCGTTAGCCGAGTTCTCGTACAACAATGGGTACCAAGCCAGCATTAAGATGGCGCCCTACGAGGCGCTATACGGAAGAAAATGCTGCATACCATTGAATTGGTGTGAGTCTGGCGAAAGGGTTACCTTCGGGATTGACCTTGTCAACAACGCGGAAGAAAAGGTTCGACTGATTCAAGCGAACCTGAAAGCCGCCCAATCCCGTCAGAAACAGAATGCGGACCGGAGAAGACGCCCATTATAATTTGAAGTCGGGGATCACGTATATCTACGTGTGTCTCCAATGAAGGGTGTAAACAGATTCAGGGTGAGAGGAAAGTTAGCACCCCGATTCATCGGTCCATTCCAGATTGCTGAAAGATGCGGATCAGTAGCATACCGGCTGAAATTACCAGAAGCACTTTCAGGTGTGCACGACGTCTTTCACATTTCCCAGCTGAGGAAGTGTCTCAAGCTATGTACTACCGTTCAGCTGGAAGACATTGAAGAACTGCAACCGGATCTCACCTATCGGGAGGAACCGGTTCAGATTATTGACGAAAAGGCCCGAACCATGCGCAACCGTACGTTGTGGTTCTATAAGGTTCTATGGAGTAATCACTCCGTGGATGAAGCGACATGGGAGAGCGAAGGATTTCTTCACGCCAACTACCCCGACTTTTTCACGTCGCGTATCCGGTAATTTTCCACCATCCTCTCTCCCATTTTCACCTTATAATCTCGGGACGAGATTCTTTTAAGGGGGGAGGAATGTAAGCGCCTCAGTTTTTTACACATATTTGAAGTGTTCATCACCATACACACACACACACCTCATTTGAGGAAGGTTGATGAACACAAATGAAGAGCAAGTAACCACCATCAACATGCTCATTAGAAAACAAACTCACATATAGCAAAAGTGGTATTTCCCACATGTGATATAGAGGGACTGGGCATATGAAAACTCCTACACATTGCTAGGAATGTCCATGCCAAGTTTCACCCAAATTCAAAACCTTTTTGAGGTTATTTTAGGTATAGTTAGAAAGAGGGCAGTTTGAAACCATATTCAAATTCAAACTGTTTTTATCCCATGAATTCAAAAGTGGGAGACATATTCTTATCCAGCACATTTTTGTGAGCTCACACTCCAATTTTCACTCCATTTGGAGTTGATCTTGATATGATCTAAGTGGGACAAATTCAAACTTTATTTGAATTCCAAACTGAACTTGTGCTGAAATTCGTTCAAACCAAACCCAATTTGAATTCTAATCAATTCAAATGGCTCATGGGTGAATAATTTGGATCACTAGGGGTATTTTGGGGCTCACTGTTTCCAACAGTGATTAGGAGTAAATTTCAGAGGTTAAAACCCCGGGTGGGACCCACATGTCATAGAGAGAAGGAGGGAAGACTTGTCCACAAAGTCACAGCCTCGGTGGGAAATTCCACCGAGCAGCTGTCGGCTGTGCCACCGAGCAGCCACCGGCGCCGCCAGCTGCTTCCTCCTCCGCGCGCTGGCACCCAGAGCGGCTTGCTCATGCCTCCATGTGACCGGCACCGCCTCAGCCCGAGCAGGAGTCAGCTGGCTTTATCTCCTCGCGTGTGAACCCGAGCAGCGGCAGTTCTCCCCGCAGCTCACTGCTCGATCGGGAAAACCAGCAAACGATCTCCTCCTTTGTTCCTGAGCTGCTAGACAGCAACCTGAGATCACCCTCCACCTCCCCAACGCCAGAAACCCCGAGCTCCGACCTTCCTTGCCCGAGAACGATCGCCACCGCGGCGACCTAGCCTCAGCCGAGAGTCAGGTGCTCGTGGACAGCGTTCCACAGGCGTTTTCACGGTCCAGCAAGAGAGGCAACAGGAGCGCACGACCACCGTGCTGCTCTCCTTTAAGTTTGGAAGCAAACCGTGAAGAATCCCCGGAGAATTTCCAGTTTTTGCTCCGGCGACCGTAAACCGAGCTTCCGGTATGGATTCTTCAAATTCTTGCTCTATGATCCTTCTCTAGCTATCAAATCGTACACATAGACGCTGGACTAGCCGGCGATCAAGTTCCTTTCTGCATCCGTGGTGTGAAACTGTCTAGGAGTGACGAATTCGGAGCTCGATCAAGAGTGGTCATGGCGGGCATGCTCGGTCACACGGTGCCGACCGGCTTGCCGCCATCTTTGAACCCTTTTGACACCTTGTCGAGCTTCCTAGAGGTACACTGATGCTGTAGAACCGATTGTTCGAGGTGTTGGCAGGTTAGAACCCACGATCGACGGCGCCGAACCTCAACCCAGGCCGCGGCACGTCGCCGGGCTATTTCTGGTCACCGCCAGCCCGAGGGGAGGCGGCGCGGGCGCGAGAGAGCGTCGGGAGGAAGACGAAGCCGGTTGGCCCACGCGTCAGCGGCTGAAAAATTTAAATCGGGATCGGATGTGGCCGGGATCGGCTGTGCCGGCGCACAGGAACCCCGCAGACCACGGTGTGCCGTCGCCTCGGCATGCGACGCGTGGCCCCGGGGCCCACCCGCAAGTTTAAACTTTTCCCCCGATTTTTAGATTTCCTTCAAACTTCAAATCCTCAAAACTTGAGCTAAAAAACTCCAAATCGAGTGAACCAAATTTTGTTGGATTCAGCTCTCTGAGTACTTTCCAGCAAATCAAGTTTCACTTCATGAAAATCCTTATTTCTCCAGAATTAATTCCTCAAAATTTAAACTGTTTGGAATTTTAACTGGAGAATCCTTTGGAGGAAAATCCTGAAATTTTGCTGGGATGTTCACCAAAATATCCCTGAACTACCATAAAAATTTCAGATCCATGTGAGCTCATTTGGTCCACCTAATGGTGTGATTAGTTAAACTGTTCCAGAGAAAATAGAAAATGTTCAGAAACATTTTCAGAATTTTCTCTGAAATTGTTTAGCTCATATCTTTAGCTAGGAACCTTCAAATTAAGTGAGACCAACTCCATTAGAACCCTCTGGAAACCTAGTTTTCAGAAGTCATAGTTTGTTTCATGAAAATCCTTACAACACCCTAAAAGCCTTCAATTAAGGTCAAGTACATAATTAATTGTGGAGGGCTCAAATGAGCTTTGCTGCAACTAAAACTTGACCAAGTCTGTGTTTAGGTTGTGACCAAGCCACAGAAAAAGTTTCACAGTCATTAATTCTGTCTAGAGGGACTTATAAGCTTCACAAGTTCAAACTTAATATAAATGCATTCAAATTGATACATGTATGTCTTATATCATGTAGTCGCTAAGGTCGAGGACGAACCCGAAGTCCTAGACTTTGTTACTCCGGAGGAGCAGCTAGCCTACGACCAAGAGCAGCAAGGCAAGCTCCGGTTTGCATTAACCTTTTTACAAGTTTTTATTGTTTTGAGCACATACTTGATTACTTTATTCTTTGCATTAGAGTCTTGTTTGGAAACCCAACTGCATAGCCAAGAAAACCATGGGTTGGGTTTAGGATTACAAACCCCGTTAGCTACTGCAATGCTAAGATAGTGTAGGATTCGGTACAAGTCGAGTAGTTGGAACTACTCGCGAGCATAGGCTAGAGGCACTCAACTCGGGTAGAGATAGCACATGATACACATGGCAAGAAATATGAGACCGAGCGGAGAGTAAGGGCAGCAGGACTTTGGGGCCTGTGTGCTATAGCTCCGCTTGTGTCGATTGAGGACCAAGCCATGTGCGGGCCTGTTGAACAAGCTAGAACAGTACTGAAGACCTACCGGCTATATGGGAACCGGGAATCCGATGTAACTCGGGTAGCTGGGTGTTGAGGTATAGCTGGTCGTTCAGACGGTAGGTTGAGAGCTCGAGGTGTAAATCGGCTGGCGGCACTGAGATGCGCGTGCAGTGACCTCTTGCTCAGGACGATTAGACCGGTTCAACATTTGGCTAACGGGTGAAAGGTAGTTGCGTACGACGTCCTTGATGGTTGCTGTAGGCAACATCGAGTATGAGCGTACGTGACGGGTTATTCGGGTAACCCTGCAGGTGTAAATCGAATATAATAGCCGTCCCTCGCGGTCAGTGAGTACGACTTGTTCACTGTACCATGACGTAGAAAGAACAGGCTAGTTACATGATAAAATGTTGCTGATTGAAAGATGGACTTTCATTGTTAATGATTTGCTGTAGTCTAGAGCTAATTAAAGTTCCTTTCAACTTTGGGCAAAGTACGTGAGAGAAATGCGTTTCTTGTTTGATTGCGGCTCTGTCATGTACCTTAGCGTAAGGTTCTCCACAACCTGTTGCTAAAACTTGAAAGTAAGGTTCCAATAATTAGGCGAGTCCTTTGCAACTTGTTTTACCTCATGTACCTATCACCCCTCATGTAGAAGTTTCATGTTTAGGAGAGACGGGTTAGTCTTGCTGAGCCTTCGTGCTCACTGCTTGTGTTTGAAGCTTTTGCAGGGTTCTATGAGGAAGGGACTCCCGAGGAGGAGACGGAACCCCAGGAGGGGACCCCGTCGAGTGGGAGTCGTGCACGCCGCCGTTTTAGTGTGCATGTGTTCTAGCAAGGACACGTTCACGGGCTGAACGTGAACTTGATGCGTAGTCTACGCCCGTGAGTGTAGACTGAACATATTTTGTTGTACAAATGTTCATAAACCTCTTTATGTAATAAAACTTTGCTTCCGCTTTGTACCTTTGATGTGTGTTATCCGGTGCTGTGCAACGCAGCACCCCTCAGCGTGATCCTGGCTCGACAAGACCGTAGGGTCGTGTCAGCGTTGGTATCAGAGCTCGCTTGAGGTTTAACGCACTAAAAGGTCATCTTTTTCAAAAATCCAGTGAGGAACGAGTTAGTAGCCCATATAAAGATATTATTAGTGTATAGAAAGTGGAATACTAACCTAATTGCTTATGTCGGAAAATCGTGCATCTCGGTACGCTTCATGTCTTGGGGGTGCACGTAAGCGCTGTCCACCAGTGCGCACAAGCTGAAGGGTGGAGCCCCACGGGTGGCAGGTAACCCGACCTGCTTTAATATCCTCTACGATTCTTCATGTCGTTTGGGGTATTCGAGCAACGTCTGTCCCTGGTGTGCTTCGGGAAATTTGGGAGACCCCGTCACGTGGTCAGTAACGTGAACACGTAGCTCAAGGCGTGTTTGGCTTGAGAACATCCGGGCGAGTGATGACGGCCGGGTGTACGAACAGTTTGGATACCGGGCTCGGTGTGCAGCCGAGTCTGACGATTGTTGAGCTATCTGCAGGTAGTCTAACCACGAAACATTAGACGTATAGCATCCGTGTGCGAGTGACGTTTAGTGCCACTGAACTAACAAAGCCGGCTAAGTCCGGTATAGGTTTTTCTTTGTGATGACGTAGTACCGACATGGTTTGGTGACGCATCGACGTCACACTCCACTAAATGAACAACATCATTGTAAAACTTGAAAGTTTTGATCCAGAGCACTAAAACTTCATATAACTCCTTCCCTTCATCAGGACATTCAAAGTTAACAAGTTTTCAACTTATAGGCTATTAAGGACAGAGTACCCTGTTTTCAGCTGATAGAAGGCTGAAGTTAATCAGAGATTAGAGGTTGAGTTCTTTCGAGGTTGGGGTCATATGATACATTTATGGAAATCTTTGGAAGATCTTTACAACTTTTCTGTTGATGTCCAGAGGTGTTTCAAACCTTAACCAATCGAAAAATGCAGTAGAGTTGAAACTGTCTAGAAAACAGGGCAGAGCGAACACTCTTTGTAAACTCTCTGTAAATTGAGCATAACTTCCTGCATAAATATCTAAAAATGGAAAACGAGGTAGTTCTGGAGAGCTTATGAGATGGGTTAAAACTTTGGAATAGAAAGTTTTGTCAGATTGGGAGCAGAATTAACGGGAATTCTTAGATCAAATCAGTACCTAAAGCAGGGAGGTGCTGTCCAATTTTCTCCAGAAATTCTGTTAACTTTGACATCTCATAACTTTTGAGCCAGGACAGATCTTAGGCCAAGCAAATATTTTCTGAAAGATATTGAAGTTAGCTTTAACTTTGATTTTGAGCTCCAGAATTGGTTTTGCTTTTAGCATGGCCTAAATCAGGTTGAAATGGAAACTAGTCAGGGCTATCATGTTGGACAGCAGATCAGCAGTCAAATTTGTTTAAATTTGAACTATGTTTCCAAGTTTTATGGGTTCAATGACATGTTTTATGTTATAACTCAATAGTTTACTGTGAAAATAAATGTTTGACATTTCTCAAATATATTTTTACAGATGACAGCGGATAAACAGTTCGAGAACGGGTGGGTGGAATCTCACTGTTCTCACCACAGCGGCTATCCGGAAGCATTGAGACAGATGCTTCAATATTTCAGGTACAACCAGATGCTTCAGTACTTCACCAAGGGAGAAGGTGAGGAGGGGAAAAAGACGTGGACAATCCATGTCGAGGTTCCTGCAGGACCTACGCCACCCGGTTGAGCGCCGTTCACCGTTACGGTGAGGGGTAGACAACCGGAGGGAATGTGGCAAGTGGCAGCCCGCGACACCATGTCGCGTTTCTGCCAACTACACGTGAGGGCTATGGAGGGCACTCCATACACACTGGTTCCGGTGGAGGGACGGGCTCATCATGTGTGGGAAGGGAGGTACCGCGAGGCAACTGATCCGGGTTGCCTAAGGTACAGCCCCGCGGAGGCGAACCTCAGCCTCCAAATGAGGGCGGGAAAGGCCGTGATGGACAGCCAAGCTGTTCATACGGAGCATCTCGCCGCAAAGCTCAAAGAGAGCGCAAGCCGTGGAGACCATTTCGAGAGTGCTCACAGTGCACTCCACAATGTGCTCCTTCCGGCGATCAAGCGACTGAACGAACAGCATAATCAGTTGCATCGTCTGAAGAAGGCAAAGAAGAAGAGCCGTGTCGACATCGCAGCGTTGCAAGAACTGGTGCAGACTCTAACCCAGCAGAACGAGGACCTTACTCAAGAGCGGGACGACGCTATTGAGGAAGGGCAAGGCTGGGAAGAAGACTACAACCAGGCCATGGACGAGGTGCATGCATTGCAGGACCTCGTACTTCCGGTATTGGGCATACCGGTGGTCTTGGGTCTTCCGGCAATGGGAGAACCCGAGATGGGAGAATAGGTTATAGATCCAGAGCCACCAGTAGAGGTACCGGAGGAGGATGACCCGCAGGAGGTCGAGTTCTACTCCGAGTAGGGGGTTACGGTTGCCAAGTAGGGCAGCTAGAGTAGTGCAACCCAAATTTTTGTAATCGGTGACATGTCGTGTAGGCAGTAGCGTATGTATAGATAGTGACGACATGAGCATGACTTCTCGGAGACCTGAGAATAATGTATCTTGTATAAAGTTTATGCTTTATCAATATATGTGAATGTTGTGCAAATTATTCATGCATCACTTCAATACCTACTGTTTCATATGGAATTTTTAAGTATGACATGTGCTGACCGCCGCTGTTTTAAATTTCAGAATGACTCGTACTCGTGCCAACCCAGACGTTGGGGGTTCTAGTCAAGGGGGAGAAACCTCCCAACAGCCTCCCGAGGACTCCTCGGGACAGCAACAGCAACAGCAAACACCGCCACCGCCACCGCCAACGGTTACATTGGCCGACATTGTTGCGGCAATGGCGGGTTCTCATCTGTGAGACCTATGTGTGCTGAATACATTGGCAATTAGGATAAAAGTTAGCATTAACATTCAAAGTTTTGCATATTGCCAAAACATTCTTCTGTGGCAAGGTCCGACAAGTTATTTGTTAGGTCTGCCAAGTGTTGGCAAGGTCCGACGCAAGGTCCGGAGAGCTCCTGCAAGGTCCGGAGAGCTTCTGTGAGGTCCGGAGCTTGTTTTTAGGGAGCTCCCGTGAAGTTCAACTCGTAGAACTGAAGCGTCTTGTTTTTGCTTTTAACTCGCAATGTTTCAAACTTGCTTTATGGGAAGGTTTGTTTAGTATTAATTTGCTAAGTTTTTGGTGTGTTTTGGTGGTTATGGCTGTTATCATTTGATATGGTTTTCAACATGCTTATGTGACGTGCTCATGTAAGGTGTTGTGGTTTTCGAATTAACGTGAGTCAAGTTGAGGACTTGTGCTCAGAAGAATTGGTTGTTTATTCATGTGCAGGTGTTGCTTGAGTTCAAGACATGGCTGGTGACGGGATCCTTGGACTAGTCTCAGGGAGGAGATGAGGTTCCAACAACCAAGTTCGGGAGGAGCTGTGGTTGAGTTGATCGGGAGGTCGCGCAGCATGTTTGGATCAAGGGCAGTGCATATGAAGGTTGCGTGCACGTCGTTGGAAGGTGTTTGCACGTGTGCAAAGAGGTTCATGGACGTGGCAACATTGTTCCAAGGCGTGATGAAGAGATGTGGACGTAAAGAATTGGTCGGAAAGGTCCAACCGACTAGGTTATGGACTCAGGCTGCGGCTGAGTCGTGTTTGACTCAAATATGGAAAGTTTTGAGTTGGTTATGATAGGATTTCGTGTGGGTCACGAAGTTGAGTTGTTTTAGGAATGTTTAGGACGTTCCTAAGGTGTTTGAAAGTCTCACGATTGCATCTATCTGCGAATAGGAAAGTCCTGAGCAGTTATGGTAAGTTAGGATACGAGTCCAATTAGGAGTAGGAGTCCTAGATTGGAATGTTTAGCCTGAGGGCTGGCTATAAAAGCAAGGGAGGCCAGAGCTCTCGTGTAAAGAGAACTTTGGGCTGTTCCTTTTGTGTTTCTATTGAATAAAGTTCATAGTTTCGAGGAGCTTTTGTGCCTTGTTCGTCCGACTTGTTTTTCGTCAAGTCTTTCTCGCCGAGTTTCTGGACAGACCGAAGTTGCTTTGGTGTTTCGTTCATTACTCGAGTTTTACAGATCCAATTGACGTGATTCTTTTTGGGTTGTCTTCACAACTCAATTATCTATCATCTGTGAAATTTTCACGAGCTTCAGATCTTTAGTTTTTGAGATACACGAGTTTTTTTGCAGCGTTGCAGATCTGTTTTATATCGGGTAGAACAGATTGATCTTTGTTTAATGTTTTGATCGTATCTCAAGTTTTACTTCGTGTTTTCAAGTGATTCTTGTTGCATTAGATCCGTGAATTGATTCTCTACCTCTCTACTTGATTTTTCACGGTTGAACACGTTTTAAAACACTTGCACACACGGTTTCTTTAACCGATTGATTTTTTGCTGAGGGGTTTTTGTTGTTTCCGCTGCGAAAAGTTTAAATCTACCATTCACCCCCCTCTGGTAGATTTTCACGTGCTCTTCAATCCTACAATTGGTATCAGAGCCAAGGTGCCCTAATCTTTGTGATTTGCACGTGTTTTGACTAACCATCATGGAGAAGTACTCCGCAAAACCTTGTGTGTTCAATGGCATCGATTTTCAGGTTTGGAAGGCGCGGATGGAGGCCTACATACAGGCGCAAGGCTTCGCCATATGGAAAAAGGTCTACCGGAACTTCGATGTACCACCCAACGATCAAGTTACGGCTGCGAACATGAGAGATGTTGACAACAACAACAAGGCTCACAACTTGATCATCCAAGGATTGACTCAAAGCGACTTCGACCGTGTTGCACACCTCCGATCTGCATATGATGTTTGGAAAGCTCTTTGTGACTACCATGAAGGATCCAATACGATCAAGGAGGTAAGGCAATATATGTTCAAGAAAGAATACATGCATTTTGAGATGCAACCCGGTGAGTCAATTGACGACCTTTTTGCTCGCTTTAATAAAATTCTCAGCAACTTGCGTAGTGTCAATGTTAACTTTTCAGATGCTTAAAATGCTAGACAATTGTTAGGAGCATTAGATATGTCAATTTGGGAGATGAAAGTTACATCTATTCGTGAATCTACTGTCATGAGTTCTCTTACTTTAGACGTGCTTTATTCTAAATTGAAAACTCATGAAATTGACATCATCTCACGTAAAAACCCCAATAAGTCTATTGCATTTGTTTCGCAACGTGACATGTCTAGTTCTAGTCAATCATCATCTAGTGGTGCACTCTCTTTGCTGTCCTCTCTAACCCTTGAACAGATTGAAGAGTTTCCAGAGGAGGAGCTTGCACTCATCTCTACTCGGTTTTCAAAAGCATTGCAAAATGTGAGAACTAGAAGGAGAGGAAGCTCCAGACCTCAACGATGTTTTGAATGTGGTAAGACAGGACATTTTCATACGGAGTGCCCTAACCTTTCAGGTCCGACTTCACGTGAGGAAAAGCAAACAAGGCCGAAGAAATCGTTTGCAAAGAATAAGAAGAAGAAAGATTTATCAATGCGCAACATAGTGCATAGTATGATCTTTGCACTTCAAGATTTCGGCTCAAGTGATGTGGACACCAGTAGTGATGAAGATGAAGAAGCTATGGCAAATATGTGCTGCATGGCGAGCAAGTCAAGTTCAAGCTCCGAGCAGGTAGAACACAACAGCGACGATGAAGAGGTATGCACCACTTGCGAAGAAATGTGTGATGCTATTTCTCGTGCCACTGTTATATTAAAGAAAAAGGATAAAAACTTAGGAACAATGCTGTTAAAATTGAATCACTAGAATCTGAAATTAATCGTTTAAAAACTTTGATTCCTAGTGATGATTCTTGTTCCTCATGTGATTTGATTTATGAACAATTATCCTCTTTAAGAAGTGCACACGCATCTACACTTGATAAACTTGAACTTGAAATTGAAAAGAACAAAGAGCTTGCTGCACTTAATGATAAAATTTGAAAGATGCTTGTTGTTCTACAATTGATTTGCATTGTTCTTCATGTGATGATCTGAATAAGAAACTAAATGATGCTATGAATGAGATTTCTATTTTGAACAATGCTTTACGTGTGCATGAAGTTAAATTTTGTTTAAATTGCAAACTAAAAGGAAAAACTTCATGTGAAAACTGCTCTGATCTGTCCAATAAACTTGATGACATGCATAGGACACTAGATCGGTTTTCTAATGCAAATAAGAACCTAAACTTGCTGCTGAATTCTTCCAAGTCTTGTAATGATAAAACTGGTTTAGGTTTTAATTCTCATGCTCATGCTAAGGCACACCCACCTAAAGTTGTAAAGTCATTAGGAAGCAGTTTGATTCAAACAGCTCCTAGACAAAAAGAGGTGATTTTCAAATCTGCAGGAGTACTGTCCCATTCGGGTTCTAATAAACGTGTTGCTTGCTCATCTAGACATGATAATAAGGTTATTTTTCATTGTACCTACTGTGGTAGAGATGGTCATGTCATGGATTTTTGTTATAGACTAGCTAAACACAATAAGAAACAAAGAATACTTGCTAGATCACATAACAACCAAGCAAAATCTGCTAGACCGAATGTTCGGAGCTTGCAACCTGCTGTAATGAGTCAAAAACTTGCTCCCGGACCTACTGTTTTTTGTGCTACATATAACATATCTTCTAAGTCAGTAGTTGGGAACAAAAATTTTTGATGTTTGGCTCATAAACCTGCTGTACCTTCTCAGCTTTCGCGTGTTATTCCTACTGGACGTCGTGTGACTTAGTACTGGATTCCTAAAAGTCTTTTAACTAACCCCAGTATTGAGTCATCGACGTATTGTGCTGCTGTGTAGGTTTCACGTTTGAGGAAGGAGAACATTTGGATTGTGGATTCAGGTTGCTCACGCCACATGACCGGTAACAAAGAATGGTTCTCCTCTCTCTCTTTTGTGTCACGTGTAGAAAATGTTACTTTCGCCGATAACTCTTCTACTCCCATAATTGCTAAAGGTTCGGTTAGAGTAAACAATCTCTACACTTTGAAAGATGTGGCACTTGTTAAAAATTTGAAATACAACTTGCTTTCGGTTTCACAATTGCTAGATGAAAATCTAGAGGTTAGCTTTGCTAAAAATTGCTGCAAGGTTGTAGATTCAAAAGGTGAGCTTTTGTTTAACATGTCTAGGTTTGGAAGAGTTTTTAAAGCTGATTTTGATTTGTCAACTTCTAAGCATCGGTGTCTAGTTGCTAATGATACAAAGGATCTATGTTTTTGGCATCGTAGACTTGGTCACATAGGCTTTGATCATCTCACTCGTGTTAGTGCTCTCGATCGCATACGTGGGCTGCCGAAGCTTAAAAAGGACAATGATATTGTGTGCTCTTCTTGTAGACATGCTAAGTTTGTTGCAGGTTCACATGCTCCTCTCACAATGACCATGACAGCTGAACCGGGACAACTTTTACATCTTGACACAGTAGGTCCGGCACGTGTTCAATCCTTTGGAGGTAAATGGTATGTGCTTGTGATTGTTGATGATTATTCCAGATATTCTTGGGTTTATTTTATGGCATCTAAGAATGAAGATTTTAGTCATTTTAGAACTTTATTTCTTAGATTATCTATTGATCACCTAGGATCATTAAAAGCAATTAGAAGTGATAACGGAACTGAATTTAAAAACCAATCCTTTGATCACTTTTGTGCTGAAAATGGAATAGATCATCAATACTCTTCACCCTATGTACCACAACAAAATGGTGTCATAGAAAGAAACAACAGGACCTTAGTTGAGATGGCTAGGACTACGCTTGATGAATATCAAACTCCTAGGAAATTTTGGGCTGATGCAATTGCAACCGCTTGTTATGTCTCAAATCGTGTTTTCTTGCGTGCTAAGCTTGGAAAAACCCCATATGAGCTCCGGTTTGGACATAGGCCTAGTGTTACAAACTTTAGGGTTTTTGGTTGCAAATGCTTTGTTAAGAAACATGGTAATCTTGATAAATTTGAAGCTAGATCTGTTGATGGCATGTTTCTTGGTTATCCATCTCATACTAGAGGCTACCGTGTGCTTTTACTTGACACTAACAAAATTGTGGAGACTTGCGAGGTTTCTTTTGATGAAGCTAGCCCAAGTACTAGCTCCGATATTGCAGGTCCGGATCCATATCCGCAGGGGGAGAGTATTTTTATTGAAGAAGATGAAGAAGTGGTGCTGCTGCCCGAAAACTCGGAAGTAAATAACGATCAAGCTGCTGATTTTGCACCACAACCAGCACCAACAGTCACTACTGCTGGTTCGGACCTTCCTCAATCAACAAGATCTCTTAATCAAAGGTCCGAACATGAAGAAGAAGGTCCTTGTGAAGTGTATACTCCCCTCCGAGTACTCAAAAGTCATCTTCCACAACAAATCATTGGAAGCTTGCATGAACGAGTCACTCGGTCTAGGTTTTGCGATCCAAACTCTCATGCTCATTCTGCTTTTGTTGCTTCTTTTGAACCCAAGGATATATCACACGCACTCACTAATGAATCTTGGATTAATGCCATGCAAGAAGAGTTAGAAAATTTTGAAAGAAATAATGTTTGGAAACTTGTACCTCCACCTCAAGGTCACACATTAATTGGAACTAAATGGGTATTTAAAAATAAGCAAAGTGAGGATGGGGTTGTGGTTAGGAATAAAGCTAGGTTGGTTGCTCAAGGCTTCACTCAAATTGAAGGTCTAGATTTTGATGAAACATTCGCTCCTGTTGCTAGATTAGAAGCTATAAGAATTTTATTAGTATTTGCTGCATCTAAAGGGTTCAAGTTATATCAAATGGATATTAAAAGTGCTTTTCTTAATGGCTACATAGAGGAGGAGGTTTATGTTAAGCAGCCACCGGGTTTTGAAAATCCAAATTTTCCTAATCATGTTTACAAACTGTCCAAAGCCTTGTACGGTCTAAAACAAGCCCCTAGAACATGGTATGATAGGTTAAAAACATTCTTACTTGAAAAGGGGTTTACCATGGGCAAGGTTGATAAAACTCTTTTTGTACTTAAGCATGGCAATGACTCATTATTCGTTCAAGTGTATGTGGATGATATTATCTTTGGTTGTGCTTCTCATGATCTCGTGTCCAAGTTTTCAGCTATGATGAGTTCAGAATTTGAGATGAGTATGATGGGAGAACTCACATACTTTTTGGGGCTGCAAATCAAGCAAACAAAAGAAGGAACTTTTGTGCATCAAACTAAGTATACAAAGGACCTTCTTAAGCACTTCAACATGGACAAATGCAAGCCTCTTCGGACACCAATGGGAACAGCAACAACACTTGAACTTGACGAAGATGGTGACCCGGTCGATAAAAAAGAATACAGAAGTATGATTGGATCACTTTTGTATCTCACAGCGTCAAGACCGGACATACAATTCAGCGTATGTCTTTGTGCACATTTTCAAGCTTCTCCACATGCTTCACATCGCCAAGCCATCAAAAGGATTCTCAGGTACCTACATGGAACTCAAGAATTTGACATTTTTCTTCCTTCTTCCTCAACCGTTTCTTTGAAAGCTTATTCGGATGCTGATTTTGGGGGTTGTAGGATTGATAGGAAAAGTAATTCGGGTGCTTGTCATTTTCTTGGTAATTCACTTGTTGCTTGGTCCTCTAGAAAACAAAGTTCAGTTGCACAATCCACGGCCGAATCTGAATATGTAGCTGCGGCTAGCGCTTGCTCACAAATTCTTTGGATTGTTCAAACACTTAAGGACTATGGGGTTGATTTAGATAGTGTTCCACTGTTTTTTGATAACACTAGTGCAATTTGTATTGCTAAAAACCCCGTGAAACACTCTAGAACTAAGAACATTGACATTGAGTATCACTTTCTTCGTGATAATGTTGAAAAAGGAATCATTGTGCTTCACCATGTCGATACCGAACAACAATTGGCTGATATTTTTACAAAACCTTTGGATTTCACTCGTTTTTGTTTCATTCGTAGTGAGGGGTTATGCATCCTCATGGCTTAAATTGAGGGGGAGTTTTTGAAACTTTGAAAGTCTATGTGTGAATCTGAAACTAAAATAATATGAGCATAGTATTTCATACATATATGACTTTGTGATTCCTTTTACAGGCTGAAAGTTCTTACTACATTACTCATGTTATACATTTTGTAGTTTTCCATGACTAGTAATTGGAATAATTACTTACACTAAATCTGGTCATGATCGAACTTTCTTGCTGTTTTGAACTTGTTGCGTGCTCACAAGTGCTTTTAATCATACAAAATTAATCAAGTGATCAGCTCACATGTTGAGTTTTCAAATAAAAAATTAAGAAAAGATCAAGAGAATATGCATGCATCGCACTTCTTCTTTTGAGATTGCTTATCATTGCACTAAGATATGAACTTGGAAGGAATTGTGTATGACTAAAACCATGTCCTTAAGCTTCTGATTGTCAAATGACATAGGCTTGGCTTGGTTAGTTAGAATAAGGCTGATGCGGCATATAATCTCTTGCAAATATCATATGATCAACTTTGTGCCTTAAATGATTATGAATAATAAAAATGCAGCAACAAGTGTCATGTTTTCAGGTTTTGAAATAGTTGAGTAAGGGAGATCATGAATTGCTTAAACTGAAAAATACATTTGATCTCTAGCATGGCTTACACTACTTTATGTATCTCATTGATGTGATAGTGTAAGTAACCTGATAGTATGACTTGGATAAGCTTTGTTTTGTATGTATATGTTATAATATGCTTATAACATTTAAAAATTTCTCTTTTGAACCTTGCTGAATACATTGTCAAAGGGGGAGAAATATGTATAAGGAGAGATTTTTTTACACTTTGCATATGTTATACACTTTCTTCCTTCTATGATTTTAAAAAATAGGGAGAAATTAATAAAGGGGGAGAAATGAGTTTTCAAAGCTTTTCAAAACTTTTCGTAAGCCAATGTTCGGATTTTAATTGGTGTCGCCAATGCATTCATCAAGGGGGAGATTGTGAGACCTATGTGTGCTGAATACATTGGCAATTAGGATAAAAGTTAGCATTAACATTCAAAGTTTTGAATATTGCCAAAACATTCTTCTGTGGCAAGGTCCGACAAGTTCTTTGTTAGGTCCGCCAAGTGTTGGCAAGGTCCGACGCAAGGTCCGGAGAGCTCCTGCAAGGTCCGGAGAGCTTCTGTGAGGTCCGGAGCTTGTTTTTAGGGAGCTCCCGTGAAGTTCAACTCGTAGAACTGCAGCGTCTTGTTTTTGCTTTTAACTCGCAATGTTTCAAACTTGCTTTATGGGAAGGTTTGTTTAGTATTAATTTGCTAAGTTTTTGGTGTGTTTTGGTGGTTATGGCTGTTATCATTTGATATGGTTTGCAACATGCTTATGTGACGTGCTCATGTAAGGTGTTGTGGTTTTCGAACTAACATGAGTCAAGTCGAGGACTTGTGCTCGGAAGAATTGGTTGTTTATTCATGTGCAAGTGTTGCTTGAGTTCAAGACATGGCTGGTGACGGGATCCTTGGACTAGTCTCAGGGAGGAGATGAGGTTCCAACAACCAAGTTCGGGAGGAGCTGTGGTTGAGTTGATCGGGAGGTCGCGCAGCATGTTTGGATCAAGGGCAGTGCATATGAAGGTTGCGTGTACGTCGTTGGAAGGTGTTTGCACGTGTGCAAGGAGTGCATGGACGTGGCAACATTGTTCTAAGGCGTGATGAAGAGATGTGGACGTAAAGAATTGGTCGGAAAGGTCCAACCGACTAGGTTATGGACTCAGGTTGCGGCTGAGTCGTGTTTGACTCAAATATGGAAAGTTTTGAGTTGGTTATGATAGGATTTCGTGTGGGTCACGAAGTTGAGTTGTTTTAGAAATGTTTAGGACGTTCCTAAGGTGTTTGGAAGTCTCACGATTGCTTCTATCTGCGAATAGGAGAGTCCTGAGCAGTTATGGTAAGTTAGGATACGAGTCCAATTAGGAGTAGGAGTCCTAGATTGGAATGTTTAGCCTGAGGGCTGGCTATAAAAGCAAGGGAGGCCAGAGCTCTCATGTAAAGAGAACTTTGGTCTGTTCCTCTTGTGTTTCTATTGAATAAAGTTCATAGTTTTGAGGAGCTATTGTGCCTTGTTCGTCCGACTTGTTTTTCGTCAAGTCTTTCTCGCCGAGTTTCTGGACAGACCGACGTTGCTTCGGTGTTTCGTTCATAACTCGAGTTTTGCAGATCCAATTGACGTGATTCTTTTTGGGTTGTCTTAACAACTCAATTATCTATCATCTGTGAAATTTCACAAGCTTCGGATCTGTAGTTTTTGAGATACACGAGTTTCTTTGCAGCATTGCAGATCTGTTTTATATCTGGTAGAACAGATTGATCTTTGTTTAATGTTTTGATCGTATCTCAAGTTTTACTTTGTGTTTTCAAGTGATTCTTGTTGCATTAGATCTGTGACTTGATTCTATACCTATCTACTTGATTTGTCATGGTTGAACACGTTTTAAAACACTTGCACACATGGTTTCTTTAACCGATTGATTTTTTGCTGAGGGGTTTTTGTTGTTTCCGCTGCGAAAAGTTTAAATCTACCATTCACCCCCCCCCCTCTGGTAGCTTTTCACGTGCTCTTCGATCCTACATCATCAGAAGCACACGGAGTTGCTGCAAACTCTTATTACAAATACGTCTCGACCAAAGAGGCGTCAAGATCGTGAGGAGCACCAACAGAGCTCCTACTCCGACTTCCTAGCAACTCATCCCCCGGTATTCTCAAGGGCGGATGAACCCCTCGATGCGGACAACTGGCTCCGCACGATAGAGATGAAGTTCGGGCTGCTCCAAATAAGTGAGCAGCGCAATACTCAGTTCACGGTCCAACAGCTCCAGGGATCCGCGAGCGCATGGTGGGTGAACTACTGTGCTTCACAGCCCACCGACCGAGTTATGACCTGGGCGGAGTTCCGGACGGCCTTCAGGGCCTATCACATACCGCCGGGTCTGATGAAGAGGAAGACGCAGGAATTCTTACACCTGCAACAAGGGAGCCGGAACGCGCTGGAATATTCCAGGGCGTTCAACAATCTCGCACTCTACGCGTCGTATCATGCCGATACTGACGAGAAGCGACGAGACCACTTCTACCAGGGGCATAACCCGCTCCTGAAGGACAAACTGGCGATGTTCAATCACGGCAGCCTCAACAACATAATTGATGCTGCGATTGTTCAGGAGGACTCCGGCAAGGAGTTAGCAGCGGCGGAAAGAAAGCGAAGCGCGCCGCAAAGCAGCGGAGAAGAGGCGGTCCTTCTCAGAAATTTTGGATGGTGAATCGCCCACCATCAGGTCCACGCTGGCAGCCACCACAAAGGCTGATGCCATTCCGCAGTCGGCCGTATTCTTCATCGGCATTCAGGCCGGCACTGCCAGCACCACCTCCGCAACAACAACAGCAGCAGCAGGCGATGCCGCGTGCGTATGCACCTCAGCAGTGCATGCCGGGCTTTCGTCCCCCAAGCACCGGACAAACAGCGGTCACATGATACAAATGTGGTAGTCCAGGACACTTCACCAGCAGTTATCCAGAAAGACAAGGCGGCGGAGTTGCACCGCAACTTACGGGCAGGAATCAGCCATAGAACCCTACTAATGCGTGGCGGGCAAACCCTAGGCCCGGCACCGTCCACCAGCTTGCCATAGAGGACGTACCAGAGGATGAGCCAATCCTTGCGGGTATGTTCCTACTCCACCAGCATCCCGCCATAGTATTGTTTGATTCAGGCGCCACGCATAGCTTCATTAGCCAAGCTTTCATTGATAGATATAGCTTGCAAATACTACCCACCGATAGTCCTTATGTGATCTGTTCACCGGGTGGGAAAATTTCAGCAAGCATGATGGTTCCAAAAGCGCCATTATGCTTACCGGGTAGAGTGTACCCTACGTCTCTCATAATTTTAGAGGGACAAAAGGTCGATGTCATCTTAGGGATGTCGTGGTTAGCCCGCCACAGCGCTGTTTTAGACACCGTCCTCCGAATCATGCACTTGAATTCAGAAGTGCACGAATCTCATTCCTTATTTCTGGACAGTCCAGAAATAAAACTTCCAATCGTCTATCAGTCCACAACCATTAGATTGGAAGATATTCCAGTGGTCCGAGAGTTCCCTGACGTGTTCCCGGATGATTTACCGGGGATGTCGCCCGATAGAGAGGTGGAGTTCAAGATTGAACTTGTACCGGGAACCATGCCAATATCCCAAAGGCTGTACAAGATGGCGCCCAAGAAGTTAGCTGAATTGAAGACCCAGCTAACGGACCTGCTGGAGAAGGGTTTTATTAGGCCGAGCTCCTCGCCATGGGGCTGCTCGGCATTATTCGTGAAGAAGAAAGACGAGACGTTGCGACTTTGCGTGGACTATCGTCCACCAAACGCCGTAACCATAAAGAACAAGTACCCGTTGCCATGGATCGACATGTTGTTTGATCAGTTGGTCGAAGCAAAGATCTTTTCCAAGATGGACTTAAGATCCGGGTACCATCAGATTAAGATACGGGCTGAGGATATTCCGAATACAGCTTTTTCGACGAGGTACGGACTTTATGAGTACCTGGTCATGTCCTTCGGCCTCACCAATGCTCCAGCTCACTTAATGTATTTGATGAACTCGGTATTCATGCCGTAGCTGGACAAGTTTGTCGTGGTCTTCATCGACGACATACTGGTATCTTCCAAGTCGGAGGAAGATCACAAGAAGCATCTGCGTATAGTCTTGCAACGGCTGCGGGATCACAAGCTATACGCAAAATTCAGCAAATGCGAATTCTGGATATCGCAAGTGCCTTTTCTCGGGCATATCATCTCAGCGGAGGGCATCGCTGTAGACCCGAGCAAGATCACTCAAGTGCGGAATTGGAAATCCCCGAGGACTGTTCACGAGGTACAGAGTTTCCTCGGGCTCGCGGGATATTATCGGAGGTTCATCCGAAACTTCTCAAAGATTGCCAAGCCTATGACAGAGCTGCTAAAGAAGGCTACCAAATATGTTTGGAGTCCAGCATGTGAAGCAGCATTCAAGGCTTTAGTCAAGAACCTAACATCAGCACCGATTTTGGCACAACCGGACACAAAAAAACCGTTCGATGTGTACTGCGATGCATCCGGCATTGGGCTCGGATGTGTTCGGATGCAAGACCGAAGAGTGGTCGCGTATGGGTCATGGCAGCTTAGAAACCATGAGCAAAATTATCCAACTCACGACTTGGAGCTCACTGCCGTGGTACTCGCACTTAAAATGTGGAGGCACTACCTACTCGGTAACCTCGTACATTTATATACCGACCACAAGAGCCTCAAGTACATATTCACTCAGAAGGAGCTGAACATGAGGCAGCGAAGATGGTTAGAATTGATAAAGGATTACGAAATAGAGATCCATTATCACCCCAGCAAGGCAAACGTAGTGGCGGATGCGCTGAGCCGCAAGTCACACATCAACAACCTGACCATCACACCGTTGGAAGAGAGCGAACCACCACTGCATGTGATTCCACATGGAGCTCTGTACAACTTAGCTTTGATCCCCACTATCTGTGAAGAGATAGCGGCAGCCTAGAAGAATGAGAAGGGCATGTCACATTTGCGGAGACGTGTAGACAGTGGGGAACTGAAATGTTTCCGGAAGGACGAAGACGGCGTCCTATGGTTCAAGGACCGGATCGTCGTACCCCGTAACCCGGAGTTACGGAAGAAAATTTTTGATGAGGCTCACTTGTCAAAGTTTTCTATTCACCCCGGCAGCAACAAAATGTATCAAGAACTCAGAAGCAAGTTTTGGTGGACACGGATGAAGCGGGACATCGCAAAATATGTGTCCGAGTGTGATACATGTCGAATGGTGAAGGCAGATCATATGCGGAAACCAGGACTGCTACAGCCACTGGGCGTTCCTGCCTGGAAATGGGAAGATGTGAGCATGGATTTCATCATCGGTTTACCCACTACTTTTTAGAAACATGATTCTATGTGGGTGATCGTCGACCGGCTCACCAAAGTTGCCCATTTCATCCCGGTCAACACCAACTACAACGCCAAGAAGTATGCTGAACTATACATCTCACGGATCCTATGCTTGTATGGTGTACCCCATACCATCATATCGGATCGGGGCACTTTATTTGTGTCCCGTTTTTGGGAGCAGCTACACGCTACATTGGGGACGAAACTGATCCGTAGTTCAGCATACCACCCGCAGACGGACGGGCAAACCGAGCGGGTAAAACTAATTCTGGAGGACATGCTACGAGCTTGTGCTATCAACCACGGCAAGAATTGGGATGATCACTTGCCGTTAGCCAAGTTCTCGTACAACAATGGGTACCAAGCCAGCATCAAGATGGCGCCTTATGAGGCGCTATTCGGGAGGAAATGCCGCACACCACTAAATTGGTGTGAGTCTGGCGAAAGGGTTACCTTCGGGATTGATCTTGTCAACAACGCGGAGGAAAAGGTTCGACTGATTCAAGCGAACCTAAAAGCCGCACAATCCCGACAGAAACAATACATGGACCGGAGAAGACGCCCATTACAGTTCGAAGTCGGGGATCACGTATACTTACGTGTGTCTCTAATGAAGGACGTAAACGGATTCGGGGTGAGAGGAAAGTTGGCACCCCGATTCATCCGTCCATTCCAGATTATCGAAAGATTTGGATCAGTAGCATACCGGCTAAAATTACCAGAAGCACTTTCCGCTGTGCACGACGTCTTTCATATTTCCCAGCTGAGGAAGTGTCTCAAGCTATCAACTACCGTTCAGCTGGAGGACATTGAAGAACTGAAACCGGATCTCACCTATCGGGAGGAACCGGTTCAGATCATTGACGAGAAGGCCCGAACCACACGCAACCGTACGTTGTGGTTCTACAAAGTTCTATGGAGTAATCACTCCGTGGACGAAGCGACATGGAGAGCGAAGGATTTCTTCACACTAACTACCCCGACTTTTTCACGTCGCATATCCGGTAATTTTTCACCGTCCTCTCTCTCATTTTCACCTTATAATCTCGGGACGAGATTCTTTTAAGGGGGGAGGAATGTAAATGCCTCAGTTTTTGACACATTCAAAGTGTTCATCACCACACACACCCACCTCATTTGAAGATAGTTGATGAACACATTTGAAGAGTAAGTAACCATTATCAACATGCTCATTATAGAATAAACTCACAAATGCAAAAGTGGTATTTCCCACATACATCATATAGGGGCTGGATATTTGGAAAAATTCCTACACATTGCTAGGAATGTCCATGCCAAGTTTCACCCAAATTCAAAACCTTTTTGAGGTCCTTTTGGGTATAGCTAGAAAGAGGATAGTTTGAACTCAATTTCAAATTCAAACTGTTTTTATCCCATGAATTCAAAAGTGGGAGGCATATTCTTACTCAGCACATTTTTATGAGCTCACACACCAATTTTCACTCCATTTGGAGTTGATCTTGACATGAGCTAAGTGTAGCAAATTCAAACTTTATTTGAATTTCAAACTGAACATGTGCTGAAATTTAGTCAAACCAAACCCAATTTGAATTCTAACCAATTCAAATGGCTCAAGGGTAAATAATTCAAATCACCATGGGCATTGTGGGGATTACTGTTTACAACAGTAATATGGAGTTAAGTTCAGAGGTTAAAAGGGGAGTGGGACCCACATGTCAGCCACTGAAGTGATTCAACCGACTGAAGACTTTCTCACTCGGGTCTTCGGGCTTCAGCAGCGATCGCCACCGAGGGAGGCCGCCGCGCCACCAGCTGCTTGGCCATGCGTTGGCACAAGTCGGTTCGGAGCCCTTCTTAAGGCGCCCCCTCCTCGGCCGAAGCCCCCTCGCCGTTCTCCCCTCGCAAGAACACAGAACCGGGATTCTTCCCTCCGCCGCTCGGAACTGATCGGAGAGCCCCAATCACAGCCACCCTGCTCCCTCCAGAGCTACGACAAGGTATTAGGAACCTTCCTTCTTCTTCCCCGTTGCTAGAAATCGGCTGAAACCGGTTGATCTCGGCTACACCGAGAGTTCCATTCAGAGACCTAAAACCGCCGCACTTCGGGCTCCTGTGGATAGCCCAACCGAGAGGTTGTCACACCCGAGCTAAGGCGTCCCTGGACGCATTGGTGATTGGTGCTGCTCACACCCGAGCCACAGCCCGAGTGCTTGATCGCCGGCGGTGAATTTCCAGTTTTCCCCTTTCTCGGTACAGACCGACCTTCGGGTGCGGTTCTGTCAAATTCACACTCTAGGAAGGGTTAGAGAGTCTCAATCCGCTCCTACACAGACTAGACCTAGTAGCGCACAAGTTGCCTTCACAACCTTTAGCCGGAGAACCCCTGTACACGGCGTAATTCGAAGCTTGCCAATGGCGGATCCTGCGGGAAGCATCGGGCGCACGGTTGGGGCCTACTTCAGACCTCCCCCGAGCTGCTTCAAGCTCATGTCGACCTCCCCTAAGGTCCACTGATGCTCCCCGACCGTTTGCTCGATCGATTGAGGTGCTAGGGAGGTCGGCCGACACGGCACAAGTTCTCCCGAGGCCGCCGCTCGTCGCCGACCATGTGCCGGCTGTTTTCATGACGAACTAAGCCCAGGATCATGTTCCCCGAGTGGACTTAGGCAGGGACATCCGGAATCATGAAGTTTGGAGCACCACAGAGGCTGCCGGCGAGCTCTCCGGCGAGGTGTTGCGGCGGCCGAACGCGGGCGTCGAGAGGTAGACGAAGGGGTGGGTCCCGGCTGTCAGCGGCTCAGATTTTAAATCAGGATCGATCTGCGGCTCGGATCTGGTGTGATGGAGCGCAAAAACTCCGTGGACCCTGGTGTGCTGTCGCTCCAGCGCCCAACACGTTTCCCCGTGGACCCACCGGCAGATTTAAACTTTTCCCGATTTTCAGATTCCATTTAAACTTCAAATCCTCATAACTTTGGCTAGGAACATCCAAATCCAGTGAACCAAATTTTGTTTGATTCAGCTCTCTGAGTACTTTCCAGCAAATCAAGTTTCACTTTATGAAAATCCTTATTTCTCCAGGATTAATTCTTCAAATTTTAAACTGTTTGGAATTTTAACTGGAGAATCCTTTGGAGGAAAATTCTGAAATTTTACTGGGAAATTCACCAAACTATCCTTGTAGTACCATAAAATTTTCAGATCCACTAGAGCTCAATTGATCCACCTAATGGTGTGATTAATGAAACTGTTCCAGAGAAAATAGAAAATTACAGAAACATTTTCAGAATTTCTCTGAAATTGATTAGCTTATATCTTTAGCTAGGAACCTTCAAATTAAGTGAGACCAACTCCATAAGAACCCTCTGAAAATCTAGTTTTCATAAAGTCATGGCTTGCTCCATGAAAATCCTTAGAACACCCCAAAGCCTCCAATTAAGGTCAAGTACATAATTATTTGTGGAGAGCTCAATTGAGCTTTGCTGCAACTAAAACTTGGCCAAGTCTCTGTTTAGGGTGTATCCAAACCACAGTAAACATTTCAGAGTCAGTGAGTCTGTCTAGTGGGACTTATAGCCTTCACAAGTTTAAAATTCAATTCAAATGCATTTAAATTAATACATGTACTTGTTCTATCATGTAGTCGCTAAGGTCGAGGAGGAACCCGAAGTCTTAGACTTCGTTACTCCGAAAGAGCAGATAGCCTAAGACCAAGAGCAGCAAGGTAAGCTCCGGTTTGCATTAACCTTTTTACAAGTTTTTATTGTTTTGAGAACTACTTTGAGTACCATTAATTCTTGCATTAGAGTCTTGTTTGAAAACCCAAATGCATAGCCCAGAAAACCATGGGTTGGGTTTAGGATTGCAAACCCTGTTAGCTACTGCAAAGCTAAGTTAGGGTAGGATCTGGTACAAGTCGAGTAGTTGGAACTACTCGCGAGCATAGGCTAGAGGCACACGACTCGGGTAGAGATAGCTCATGATACACATGGCAAGAAAAATGAGACCGAGCGGAGAGTAAGGGCAGCAGGACGTTGGGGCATGGGTGCTATAACTCCGCTTGTGTCGATTGAGGACCGAGCCGTGTGCGGGCCTGTTGAACAAGCTAGAACAGTACTGAAGACCTACTGGCTATATGGAAACCGGGAAACCGATGTAACTCGGGTAGCTGGGTGTTGAGTCATAGCTGGTCGTTCAGAGGGTAGGTTGAGAGCTCGAGGTGTAAATCGGCTGGCGGCACTGAGATGCGCGTGCAGAGACTTCTTGCTCGGGATGATTGGAACGGTTCAACATTTGGCTGACGGGTGAAAGGTGGTTGTGTACGACATCCGTGATGGTTGCTGTAGGCAACATCGAGTACGGGCGTACGTGACAGGTTGTTCGGGTAACCCTGCAGGTGTAAATCGATTATAATCGCCGTCCCTCGTGGTCAGTGAGTACCACTTGTTCACTGTACCGTGACGTAGAAAGAACAGGCTAGTTACATGTTAAAATGTTGCTGATTGAAAGATGGACATTGATTGTTAATGATTTGCTGTAGTTTAGAGCTAATTAAAGTTCCTTTCAACTTTGGGCAAAGTACATGAGAGAAATGTGTTTCTTGTTTGATTGCGGCTCTCTCATGTACCTTAGCGTAAGATTCTCCACAACCTGTTGCTAAAACTTGAAAGTAAGGTTCCAAAATTAGGCGAGTCCTTTGCAACTTGTTTTACCTCATGTACCTATCACCCCTCATGTAGAAGTTTCATGTTTAGTAGAGACGGGTCAGTCTTGCTGAGCCTTCGTGCTCACTGCTTGTGTTTGAAGCTTTTGCAGGGTTCTATGAGGAAGGGACTCCCCAGGAGGAGACGGAACCCCAGGAGGGGAACCCCGTCGAGTGGGAGTCGTGCACGCTGCCGTGTTAGTGTGCGTGTGTGCTAGCAAGGACACATTCACGGGCTGAACGTGAACTTGATGCGTAGTCTACGCCCGTGAGTGTAGACTGAACATATTTTGTTGTACAAATGTTCATAAACCTCTTTATGTAATAAAACTTTGCTTCCGCTTTGTACCTTTGGTGTGTGTTATCCGGTGCTGTGCAACGCAGCACCCCTCAGCGTAATCCTGGCTCGACAAGACCGTGGGGTCGTGTCAGTCACCGACTATGTGCCGGTGATTTTCATGGCGAGCTGAGCCCAGCATCGTGTTCCCCGGATGGATTTAGGCAGAGGCATCCAAAACCATAGAGTTTGGCGTGCGACAGAGGCCACCGGCGAGCTCTCCGGCGAGGGATCACGGCGGCCGAGCGCGGGAGGGCGGAGGTAAACGAAGCCCCCAGTCCCACGTGTCAGCGGCCGATATTTTAAACCCCGGGATTAGCTGTGGCACCCGATCGGGTGCGGCTGCGCACGAAGGATTCCCTAGCCCCATGTGTCTGCTGCTGAGAAGTTGACACGTAGCCCCGGTCCCACGCGCAGCGGTTTAAACTTTTTCCCGATTTTCAGGTTTAGTTCAAACTTCAAACCCACACAACTTTGGCTAGGAAGCTCCAAATCGAGTGAAACAAATTTTGTTGGTTTCAGCTCTCTGAGTACATTCCATAAAATCAAGTTTCACCCTATGAAAATCTTTAGTTCTCCAGAATTAATTCTTCAAATTTTAAACTGTTTGGAATTTTAGTTGGAGAACCCTTTGGAGGAAAATTCTGAAATTTTTCTGAGATGTTCACCAAAATGTCTCTGAGCTACCATAAAAATTTCAGATCCATTTGAGCTTATTTGGTCCACCTAATGGTGTGATTAATAAAACTGTTCCAGAGAAAATAGAAAATGTCCAGAAACATTTTCAGAGTTTGTCTGAAATTATTTAGCTCATATCCTTAGATAGGAACCTTCAAATTAAGTGAAACCAACTCCATTATAACCATCTGAAAATCTAGTTTTCAGAAAGTCATGGCTTGCTCCATGAAAATCCTTAGAACACTCTAAGAGCTCTAATTAAGGTCAAGTACATAATTATTTGTGGAAAGCTCAAATGAGCTTTGCTGCAAATGAAACTTGGCCAAGTCTCTGTGTAGGTGGTATCCAAACCACAGTAAAAATTTCAGAGTCATTGGGTCTGTCTAGTAAGGCTTATAGTCGTCACAAGTTTAAATTCAATTCAAATGCATTTAAATTAATACATATACATGTTATCTCATGTAGTCGCTAAGGTTGAGGAGGAACCCGAAGTCTTAGACTTCGTCACTCCAGAAGAGCAGCTAGCCTACGACCAAGAGCAGCAAGGCAAGATCCGGTTTGCATTAACCCTTTATATAAATTTCTATTGTTTTGAAGAACTTACTTTGAGCACCACTTATTTCTGGCATTAGAGTCTTGTTTGAAACCCAATTGCATAGCCAAGAAAACCATTGGTTGGGATTAAGATTGAAAACCCTGTTTAGCTACTGCAATGCTAAGATAGAGTAGGATTCGGTACAAGTCGAGTAGTTGGAACTACTCGCGAGGATAGGCTAGAGGCACTCGACTCGGGTAAAGATAGCAAATGAAACACATGGCAAGAAAAATGAGACC
This sequence comes from Neostapfia colusana, assembly GCA_030760725.1. Classification (NCBI taxonomy): domain Eukaryota; kingdom Viridiplantae; phylum Streptophyta; class Magnoliopsida; order Poales; family Poaceae; genus Neostapfia; species Neostapfia colusana. The sequence continues at coordinate 21,875,666 of JASWHV010000019.1, read as the reverse complement.
GAGCGGAGAGTAAGGGCAGCAGGACTTTGGGGCCTGGGTGCTATAGCTCCGTTTGTGTCGATTGAGGACCGAGCCATGTGCGGGCCTTTTGAACAAGCTAGAACAGTACCGAAGACCTACCATCTATACGGGAACCGGGAAACCGATGTAACTCGGGCAGCTGGGTATTGAGGCATTGCCTGTCGTTCAGAGGGTAGGTTGAGAGCTTGAGGTGTAAATCGTCTGGCGGCACTGCAGAAGCGCGCGCAGAGACCTCTTGCTCGGGACGATAGGACCGGTTCAATATTTGGCTGACGGGTGAAAGGTGGTTGCGTGCGACGTCCGTGATGGTTGCTGTAGGCAACATCGAGTACGGGCGTACGTGACGGGTTATTCGGGTAACTCTGCAGGTGTGAATCGATTATAATCGCCGTCCCTCACGGTCAGTGAGTACCACTTGTTCATTGTACCGTGATGTAGAAAGAACAGGCTAGATACATGTTAAAAGTTTGCTGATTTGAAAGTTATACTTGCTTGTTAATGTCTTATTGTAGTTTAGAGCTAATTAAAGTTCTTTTCAACTTTGGGCAAAGTACATGAGAGAAATGTGTTTCTTGTTTGATTGCGGCTCTCTCATGTGCCTTAGCCTAAGGTTCTCCACAACTGGCTCCTAAAACTTGAAAGTAAGGTCCAAATAATTAGACGAGTCCTTTGCAAATTATTTACCTCATGTACCCTATACCCTTCATATAGAAGTTTCATGTATAGGAGAGACGGGTCAGTCCTGCTGAGCCATCGTGCTGACTGCTTGTGTTTGAAGCTTTTGCAGGGGTCTATGAGGAAGGGACCCCCGAGGAGGATACGGAACCCCAGGAGGGGAACCCCGTCGAGTGGGAGTCGTGCACGCCGCCATGTTAGTGTGTGTGTGTGTGTGTGTGTGTGCGTGCTAGCGGGGACACGTTCACGGGCTGAACGTGAACTCGATGCATAGTCTACGCCCGTTAGTGTAGACTGAACATATTTTGTTGTACAAATGTTCATAAACCTGTTTATGTAATAAAACTTTGCTTCCGCTTTGTATCTTTGATGTGCGTTATCCAGTGCTGTGCAACGCAGCACCCCTCAGCTTGATCCTGGCTCGACAAGACCGTGGGGTCGTGTCAGCGTGGTATCTGAGCTTGCTTGTGGTTTAACGCACTACAAAGTCATCTTTTTCAATCCAGTGAGGAACAAGTTAGTAGCCCATATAAGGATGTTATTAGTGTATAGAAAGTGGCATACTAACCTATTTGCTTATGTCGGAAAATCGTGCATCTCGGGATGCTTTATGTCTTGGGGGTGCACGTAGGCACTGTTCACTAGTGTGCACAAGCTGAAGGGTGGAGCCCCACGGGTGGGAGGTAACCCGACCCGCTTTAATATCCTCTATGACTTTTCATGTCGTTTGGCGTATTCGAGCAACGTCTGTCCCTGGCGTGCTTTGGGAAATTTGGGAGACCCCGTCACGTGGTCAGTAACATGAACACGTAGCTCAAGGCGTGTTTGGCTTGAGAACATCCGGGCGAGTGACGACGGACGGGTGTATGAAATGTATGAATATCGAGCTCGGTGTGCAGCTGAGTCTGACAATTGTTTTAGTTATCTGCAGGTAATCTAACCATGAAATGGTAGACGTGTAGCATCCGTGTGCGAGTGACATTTAGTGCAACTGGACTAACGAAGCCGGCTAAGTCCGGTATAGGGTTTTTCTTTGTGAGGACGTAGTACCGACATGATCTGGTGACACATCGACGTCACACCCCACTAAATGAGCAACTGCATTGTAAAACTTGAAAGTTTTAATCCAGAGCACTAAAACTTGATGTAACTCCTTCCCTTAATCATGATATTCAAAGTTAACAAGTTTTCAACTCATAGGATACTAAGGACAGAGTCCCCTGTTTTCAGCTGAATTAAGGCTGAAGTTAATCAGAGGTTAGAGGTCTAGTTCTTTCGAGGTTGGGGTCATATGATACGTTTCTGGAAAGCTTTGGAAGATATTTACAACTTTTCTGTTGATGTACAGAGATGTTTCATCCCTTAACCAATCGAAAAATGCAGTAGAGTTGAAACTGTCCAGAAAACAGGGCAGAGCAAGCACTCTCTGTAACTCTCTGTAAATTGAGCATAACTTCCTGCATAAAAATCCAAAAAATAGAAAATGAGGTAGTTCTGAAAACTTTATGAGATGGGCTACAACTTTGTAACATAAAGTTTTGTCAGATTGGGAGTAGAATTAACCGGAATTCTTGGATCAAATCAGTACCTAAAGCAGGGAGGTGCTGTCCAATTTTCTCCAGAAATGCTGTTAACTTTGACATCTCATAACTTTTGAAACAGGACAGATCTTAGGCCAAGCAAATAATTTCTGGAAAGCTTTTGAAGTTAACTTTAAATTTGTTGTTGAGCCCCAGAAATTTTTTTCCTTTAGGATGGTCTAAATCAGGTTGAAATGGAAACTGGTCAGGGCTGTCATATTGGATAGCAGATCAGCAGTCAAATTTGTTTAAGTTTAAACTATGTTTCCAAGTTTTATGAGTTCAATGACATGTTTTATGTTATAACTCAATGGTTTACTGTTCAAACAAATATTTGACATTTCTCAAATATGTTTTTACAGATGACAGCGGATAGACAGTTGGAGAACGGGTGGGTGGTGTCCCACTGTTCTCACCACAGCGGCTATCCGGAAGCATTGAGGCAAATGCTTCAATATTTTGGGTACAGCAAGATGCCGCAGTACTTCACCAAGGAAGAAGGCGAGGAGGGGAACAAGTCGTGGATGATCCATGTCGAAGTTCCTGCAGGACCTACGCCACCCGGGTGGGCGCCGTTCACCGTTACGGTGAGAGGTAGACAGCCGGAAGAAATGTGGCAAGTGGCAGCCCGCGACACCATGTCGCGTTTCTGCCAACTACACGTGAGAGCTATGGAGGGCACTCCATACGCACTCGTTTCGGTGGAGGGACGGGCTAATCATGTGTGGAAATATTTAGCAAGCATGATGGTTCCAAAAGCGCCATTATGCTTAGAGGGTAGAGTATACCCTACGTCTCTCATAGTTCTAGAGGGACAAAAGGTCGATGTCATCTTAGGGATGTCGTGGTTAACCCGCTACGGCAATGTTTTAGACGCCGTCCTCCGAATTGTGCACTTGAACTCAGAAGTGCACGAATCTCATTCCTTATTTCTGGACAGTCCAGAAATAAATCTTCCAAGTGTGTATCAATCCACAACCATCAGATTGGAAGACATTCCAGTAGTCCGTGAGTTCCCTGACGTGTTCCCGGATGATTTACCGGGGATGCCGCCCGACAGAGAGGTGGAGTTTAAGATTGAACTTGCACCGGGAACCATGCCAATATCCCGAAGGCCGTACAAGATGGCGCCCAAGGAATTGGCTGAACTGAAGACTCAGCTAACGGACCTGCTGGAGAAGGGTTTTATTAATCCGAGCTCCTCGCCATGGGGCTGTTTGGCATTGTTTGTGAAGAAGAAAGACGAGACGTTGCGGCTTTGTGTGGACTATCGTCCACTAAATGCCGTAACCATCAAGAAAAAGTACCCGTTGCCACGGATCGACATGTTGTTTGATCAGTTGGTCGAAGCAAAGATCATTTCCATGATGGACTTAAGATCCGGGTACCATCAGATTAAGATACGGGCTGAGGATATTCCGAAGACGGCTTTCTCGACGAGGTACGGACTTTATGAGTACCTGGTCATGTCCTTCGGCCTCACTAACGCTCCAGCTCACTTCATGTATTTGATGAACTCGGTATTCATGCCGGAGCTGGACAAGTTTGTCGTGGTCTTCATCGACGACATCATGGTATATTCCAAGTCGGAGGAAGAACACAAGAAGCATCTGCGTATAGTCTTCAATGGCTGCGGGATCACAAGCTATACGTGAAATTCAGCAAGTGCGAATTTTGGATATCGCAAGTGCCTTTTCTCGGGCATATAATCTCAGCGGAGGGCATCGCTGTAGACCCGAGTAAGATCACACACTTGCTTAATTGGAAGTCCCCGAGAACTGTTCATGAGGTACGAAGTTTCCTCGGACTCGCGGGATATTATCAGAGGTTCATTCCGAACTTCTTGAAGATTGCCAAGCCTATGACGGAGCTGCTGAAGAAGGCTACCAAATACATTTGGAGTCCAGCATGTGAGGCAGAGTTCAAGGCATTAGTGAGACACCTAACATCAACACCGGTTTTGGCGCAGCCAGACATAACAAAACCGTTCGATGTGTACTGCGATGCATCCGGCATTGGGCTCAGATGTGTGCTGATGCAAGAACGAAGGGTGGTCGCATATGGATCATGGCAGCTCAGAAACCATGAGCAGAATTATCCAACTCATGACTTGGAGCTCGCTGCCGTGGTGCTCGCACTTAAAATATGGAGGCACTACCTACTCGGTAACCTCGTACATATGTATACCGACCACAAAAGCCTCAAGTACATATTCACTCAGAAAGAGCTGAACATGAGGCAGCGAACATGGTCAGAGTTGATAAAGAATTACGAAATAGAGATCCATTATCACCCCGGCAAGGCAAACATAGTGGCGGATGCGCTGAGCCGCAAGTCACACGTCAAAAACCTTACCATCACACCGTTGGAAGAGAGCGAACCACCACTGCATGTGATTCCACATGGAGCTCTCTACAACTTAGCTTTGATCCCCACCATCCGTGAAGAGATAGCGGCAGCCCAGAAAAATGACAAGGGCATGTCACATTTACGGAGACGTATAGACAGTGGGGAACTAAAATGTTTCCGGAAAGACGGAGACGGCGTCCTATGGTTCAATGACCGGATCGTCGTACCCCGTAACCCGGAGTTACGGAAGAAAATCTTTGATGAGGCTCACTTGTCAATGTTTTCTATTCACCCCGGCAGCAACAAAATGTATCAAGAACTCAGAAGCAACTTTTGGTGGACACGGATGAAGCGGGAGATCACAAAGTACGTGTCCGAGTGTGATACATGTCGAAGGGTAAAGGTAGATCACATGAGGCAACTGGGACTGCTACAACCACTGGGCGTTCCTGCCTGGAAGTGGGAGGATGTGAGCATGGACTTCATCGTCGGTTTACCCACAACTTTTCAGAAGCATGATTCGGTGTGGGTGATCATCAACCGGCTCACCAAAGTTGCCCATTTCGTCCGGTCAACACCAACTACAACGCCAAGAAGTATGCTGAACTGTACATCTCAAGGATCCTATGCTTGTACGGCGTACCCCGCACCATCATATCAGACCGGGGCACTTTATTTGTGTCCCGTTTTTGGGAGCAGCTACACGCTGCATTGGGAATGAAGCTGATCCGTAGTTCAGCATACCACCCGCAGACGGATGGACAAACCGAGCGGGTAAATTAGATTTTAGAAGACATGCTACGAGCTTGGCTATCAACCACGGCAAGAATTGGGATGATCACTTGCCGTTGGCCAAGTCCTCGTATAATAATGGGTACCAAGCCAGCATCAAGATGGCGCCTTACGAGGCGCTATACGGGAGGAAATGCCGCACACCACTGAATTGGTGTGAGTCTGGTGAAAGGGTTACCTTCAGGATTGATCTTCTTCACAACGCGGAGGAAAAGGTTTGGCTAATTCAAGTGAACCAAAAAGCCGCACAATCCCGACAGAAACAATATGCGGACCGGAAAGACACCCATTACAGTTTGAAGTCGGGGATCACGTATACCTATGTGTGTCTCCAATGAAGGGAGTGAACAGATTCGGGGTGAGGGGAAAGTTGGCACCCCGATTCATCGGTCCATTTCAGATTACCGAAAGATGTGGATCAGTAGCATACCGGTTGAAATTATCAGAAGCACTTTCTGGTGTGCACGACGTCTTTCACATTTTCCCAGCTTAGGAAGTGTCTCAAGCTATCAACTACCATTCAGCTGGAGGATATAGAAGAACTGAAACCGGATCTCACGTATCGGGAGGAACCGGTTCAGATTATTGATGAAAAGGCCCGAACCACACGCAACCGTACGTTGTGGTTCTACAAAGTTATATGGAGTAATTACTCCATGGACGAAGCGGCATGGGAGAGTGAAGGATTTCTTCGCGCTAACTACCCCGACTTTTTCACGTCGCATATACGGTAATTTTGCCACCGTCCCCTCTCTCATTTTTACCTTATAATCTCGGGACGAGATTCTTTTAAGGGGGGAGGAATGTAAGGGCCTAACTTTTTGGCATATATTCAAAGTGTTCATCAACACACACACACACTTCATTTGAAGAAACTTGATGAATACGTTTGAAGAGCAAGTAAACACCATCAACATGTTCATTAGGGAATAAACTCACAAAATGCAAAAGTAGCATTTCTCACATGCATCATATAGGGGCTGGGCATATGAAAAACTCTTACACGTTGCTAGGAATGTCCATGCCAAATTTCACCCAAATTCAAAACTTTTCAAAGTCTTTTTGGGTATAAATAGAAAGAGGGTGGTTTGAACTCAAATTCAAGATCAAACTGTTTCCATCCCATGAATTCAAAAGTGGGAGGCATATTCTTACTCAGCACATTTTTGTGAGCTCACACACCAATTTTCACTCCATTTGGAGTTGATCTTTTCATGAGCCAAGTTTAGCAAATTCAAACTTTATTTGAATTTCAAACTGCATATGTGCTGAAATTATATTCAAACAAACCCCAATTTGAATTCTATCCAATTCAAATGGCCAGAGAGTAGATGATTCAAATGACCAGGGTTAATTGGGTCTCTACTGTTTAGAGCAGTGAGGAAAATTCAATTTCAGAGGTTAAAACCGGAGTGGGACCCACATGTCAGCCTCAGCAGCAAAAACAACCGACTAAAGCCCGAGCTCGGTTACTTGCACGCGGTCCAGCGGCCGCCAAGGTGAAAGATCCATCGGGACAGCAGCTGCTTGCCGCCCCGACCCGCTGAACCGCCTCGCTGCCCTCTTATCCCCGAGCCCGAGCCGGCGAGAGGCGCATTCAGCTGCTTCTCTGTTCCCTCATGCAAGAAACGCAGCTCTCGCCGCCGCTCTCTCGGTTGATCGGAAAAGCCCACGATCACAGCCTCTCCACTCCCTCCAAGCTGCAAAACGGTACTAAGGACTCTCCATCTCCTCCCCCACCGTAGGAAATTCGCTGAACTTGGATGATCTCGTCCCTACCGGAGGTTCTGTTCGGTGACCTAAGTCCGCCGCACCTCGGACTCCCGTGGACAGCCCAAACAGGAGCATGCCACGCCCAAGCTAAGGCGTCCTCGGACGCGTTAGGGGCTGGTGCTGCTCACCCCCGAACCACAACCCGAGTGTTTGCTCCCCGGCGACGAATTTCAGTTTCCCCTTTCACCCGGCGCAGACCGACCTTCGCGTGTGGATCTGCCAAATTCACACTCCAGAAATGTTTAGAGAGTCTCAATCCGTTCCTACACAAACTAGACTTAGTGGCGCGCAAGTTGCCTTCACAACCTCTAGCATGAGAACCCCTGTACATGGCGTAATTCCAAGCTTGCCAACGGCGGCTTATGCGGGAAGCATCGGGGCACAGTGAGAGCCTACTTAGGACCTCTCCCGAGCTGCTTCTAGCCCATGTTGAGCTTCACTAGGGACCACTGGTGCTCTCCGGCCTTTTGCTCGATCGGTTAGGGGGCTCGGAAGGCCGGCCGACACGGCTGAAGTTATTCCGAAGCCGCCGCTCGTCGCCGACTATGTGCCGGTGATTTTCATGGTGACCTGAGCCCAGCATCGTGTTCTCTGTATGGATTTAGGCAGAGGCGGCCAAAATCATAGAGTTTGGCGCACGACAGAGGCCACCAGCGAGCTCTCCGGCGAGGGGTCGCGGCGGCCGAGCGTGGGAGGCCGGAGGTAGACGAAGCCCCCGGTCCAACGTGTCAGCGGCCGATATTTTAAACCCCAGGATTAGCTGTGGCACCGGATCAGGTGCGGCTGCGTGTGAAGGATTCCGTAGCCCCGTGTGTCGACCGCTGAGAAGTTGACACGTAGCCCCGATCCCACGCACAGCGGTTTAAACTTTTTCCCGATTTTCAGGTTTAGTTCAAACTTCAAACCCACACAACTTTGGCTAGGAAGCTCCAAATCGAGTGAACCAAATTTTGTTGGATTCAGCTATCTGCGTACTTTCCAGAAATATCAAGTTTCACCCTATGAAAATCCTTAGTTCTCAAGAATTAATTCTTCAAAGTTTAAACTGTTTGGAATTTTAATTGGAGAATCCTTTGGCGGAAAATTCTGAAATTTTGCTGAGATGTTCACAAATGTTCCTATGAGCTACCATAAAAACTTCAGATCCATTTGAGCTCATTTGGTCTGCCTAATGGTATAATTAATAAAACTGTTCCAGAGAAAATAGAAAATGTCCAGAAACATTTTAATAATTTCTCTGAAATTGTTTAGCTCATATCCTTAGCTAGGAACCTTCAAATTAAGTGAAACCAACTCCATTAGAACCCTATGAAACTCTAGTTTTCAGAAAGTCATGGCTTGCTCCATGAAAATCCCTAGAACACCCTAAGAGCTCTAATTAAGGTCAAGTACATAATTATTTGTGGAAAGCTCAAATGAGCTTTGCTGCAAATGAAACTTGGCCAAGTATCTGTGTAGGCTGTGTCCAAACCACAGTAAAAATTTCAGAGTCATTGGGTCTGTATAGTAAGACTTATAGTCGTCACAAGTTTAAATTCAATTCAAATGCATTTAAATTAATACATATACATGTTATCTCATGTAGTCGCTAAGGTTGAGGAGGAACCCGAAGTCTTAGACTTCGTCACTCCGGAAGAGCAGCTAGACTACGACCAAGAGCAGCAAGGCAAGCTCCGGTTTGTATTAACCCATTTTATAAATTTTTATTGTTTTAAAGAACTTACTTTGAGCACCACTTATTTCTGGCATTAGAGTCTTGTTTGAAACCCAATTGCATAGCCATGAAAACCATGGGTTGGGATTAGGATTGAAAACCCCGTTTAGCTACTGCAATGCTAAGATAGAGTAGGATTCGGTACAAGTCGAGTAGTCGGAACTACTCGCGAGGATAGGCTAGAGGCACTCGACTCAGGTAAAGATAGCAAATGAAACACATGGCAAGAAAAATGAGACCGAGGGGAGAGTAAGGGCAGCAGGACTTTGGGGCCTGGGTGCTATAGCTTTGCTTGTGTCGATTGAGGACCGAGCTGTGTGCGGGCCTGTTGAACAAGCTAGAACAGTACCGAAGACCTACCGGCTATATGGGAACCGGGAAACCGATGTAACTCGGGTAGCTGGGTATTGAGGCATTGCCTGTCGTTCAGAGGGTAGGTTGAGAGTTGGAGGTCTAAATCGGCTGGCGGCATTGCGGATGCGCGCGCAGAGACCTCTTGCTCGGGACGATAGGATCGGTTCAATATTTGGCTGACGGGTGAAAGGTGGTTGCGTACGACGTCCGTGATCGTTGCTGTAGGCAACATCGAGTACGGGCGTACGTGACGGGTTATTCGGGTAACCCTGCAGGTGTAAATCGATTATAATCACCATCCCTCGCGGTCAGTTAGTACAACTTGTTCACTGTACCGTGACATAGAAATAACAGGCTAGATACGTGTTAAAAGTTTGCTGATTTGAAAGTTATACTTGCTTGTTAATGTCTTGTTGTAGTTTAGAGCTAATTAAAATTCTTTTCAACTTTGGGCAAAGTACATGAGAGAAATGTGTTTCTTGTTCGATTGCGGCTCTCTCATGTGCCTTAGTGTAAGGTTCTCCACAACCGGCTGCTAAAACTTGAATGTAAGGTCCAACTAATTAGGCGAGTCCTTTGCAAATTATTTACCTCATGTACCATATACCCTTCATATAGAAGTTTCATGTATAGGAGAGACGGGTCAGTCTTGCTGAGCCATTGTGCTCACTGCTTGTGTTTGAAGCTTTTGCAGGGGTCTATGAGGAAGGGACTCCCGAGGAGGATACGGAACCCCAGGAGGGGAACCCCGTCGTGTGGGAGTCGTGCACGCCGCCGTGTTAGTGTGTGTGCGTGCTAGCGGGGACACATTCACGGGCTGAACGTGAACTCGATGCATAGTCTACGCCGGTGAGTGTAGACTGAACATATTTTGTTGTACAAATGTTCATAAACCTGTTTATGTAATAAAACTTTGCTTCCGCTTTGTATCTTTGATGTGCGTTATCCGGTGCTGTGCAATGCAGCACCCCTCAGCGTGATCCTGGCTCGACAAGACCGTGGGGTCGTGTCAGTCTTGGAAGATATGTTGAGAGCGTGTGCCATCCACCACGGTAAGAATTGGGATAATTATCTACCGTTGGAGGAATTCTCGTACAACAACAGCTATCAGATGAGTATCAAGATGGCACCGTACGAGGCTCTCTACAGCCAGAGATGTCGCACACCGCTGAATTGGTGTGATCCACCAAAGAACCCACTTCCGCTTCTCTGCCCTTATCGCTGATCAACTTCTGAGAGGGTTGGCGCCCAGCTGAGGTGTCTAGGAGCTATGCCGGCCTCCACTCGATGTCTTCCAACCCTCACCAGTGTAACAACCCAAAATGTGTTAAAAATGTGAATTTAAAACTTTTGGACGTAATGCATGTGGAGAAAAATTCAAAAACTGGAATTGAAATTTGAATCAAAACAGAAAAAGAAAAACGGCCAATGGGCTGAAACCCACCTCAGCCGGCCCAGCGACCCGCGGCTGTTTTCCCCCTCCCTTTCTATCAGCCGCGCGGGTCCCGCGTGTCATCCCTTCCCCCGCTTCCACCCAACCTCCACCGATCCTCCCGCGCCGATCGCCGCTGCCTCGTCCGAATTCCACGCCACGAGCCAAGATCTTCGGCCAAGCGGTGCTACACCATCTAAACCGACCCCGCCGCCTCTCCTCGTGCCTTTAAACTCAAGAAAACCCCGTCGGTTTCCCCTCACCGCTGCGTTTTTGGATCCGGTGAGAACCGAGGCATCCTCGGCCATTTTCTTCCGATCCCCGTCCGGTCTTTCCGATCTAACACGCGTGGCATGCACCACCGCCGCCAGGGGGTCCTGCAGGTGAAGGAAACGACGTGTCGTGCGCTCCAACAGTCGCTCCGACGAGCACCGAGTGCCATTGCCGGACTTCGACGCCGCTGACCAACTTCCAGGGCCTCCGGGTGCAGGAAAATCCCTAGGTGAGCTTCCCCTACCCCTCCGCAGCTGATCCGTGCAAAAAGATGCGAGTTCTAACGCATAGCGGCAAAAACCGAGGCTGCGCCGGTGAGATCGCCGCCCCCACCGCCGCGCGCACGGGCTGGCTTTGGCCAGGGCGACGTGGCCCCCTGTGGCCCGTCCGTTTTAAATCGTGCGGTACTGAATAGATTTAACCCGTACCGCTTCGCGATCTAATCTCAGCCCTCCATTTTAAACCCAACGGCCCACATCATCCCCGCATATTAAACCCCGAGAAACTTACGCGCTACCCCCTGAGGATCTTGGAAAACACGAGCTAGCCCCGGAAACTTCAGATCTAGCCCCTAGACCCTCAGAAAATCATGTAAATTCATTTAAAAATCAGTTTTAGCCCCTGGACTTAGTAAGAATTAGGAAGACCTCCCTGTTTTGCACACTTAGACCCCTGAAAATTTAGAAAATGAGAAATGGGGCCCCACAGCAGTGTGGATTTGCACATCAGCCCCTGAGGGTTATTAATTTCAGGAAATTGAATATGTGAATAGGATTTAAATTCAAACATAGGTATATGTTCAGTTTAATTATTCTAACCCGGTTGGAGATTTGTAGAACAATCTGAAGTCTGAATTTAGAGGGGAAATAAACTTTTAAACTAAATGAGGATTGCTTTTTTGTGATTTATCCCTGAAATACACCCTTTAGGCATAAAACAAATTTAAATGTGGGAAAATGAATCTAAGTCACAAAAAAGGGATAGGGAAAATTTATAAAGGTTCTGTTTAGGTAATTGGAACAGTAGAAATTTTTGTATGAATTTAGGTTGCTGTTTTATGGCTGGAAATTCATTTTTAGGCTAGAAAATAAATTCTTAAAATGGGTAAATATAAATTTAAATTGATCCCCATCAGAGAGGAAGTCAAAAGATATTTTATGGGACATTTTAGATCAGAACATATTCTGTTTAGGTGATATGTCTTGTTATTTTAATATTGAAGTTCATTTTTAGGTATGGAAAATAAATCTGAAAATATAGGAAAATTGGTATGCATAATTAGAAAATGTTAAATGAGGTCCCCAAATCCAAAACCTCAAATTGAGATTTTGTAGAAGATCTGAAAATCTATTTGGAGTAGGAAATTATCTTTTATGCAAATTTTGTGTCTAAGAAATGTATTACCCAATATAGAAAATTTGTTCAAATTGGAAATTCATATATAGTGTGCACTTAGAAATCTGAATATTTAAGCTAGAAATAATATATATGTTTAAAAGTGCATGTATGCTTAGAATCAACATATCTAGGGTAAACACAACACTTAAATATGTGTATGACTTTCATATGTATGTATGTGTGGTTTGCATGAGTGGAAATGTGGACTATGGCTAATGGAATGTTGTTTTCTTTTTGCTATGGGTATTGGCATGAGTAGAACCATCCCCAGAGCAGGTTCTCACCTTTCAAGATCAAGACTTTCCATTTCCAGAGCAGCAGGAAGAAGGCAAGTGTCCTTGACCACTTTGATCCTATACTAGGATGTTTAGTTAGAATTTAATTGCATTGTCAATTTGGAATATGACACCCAAGCTAGGAAGTTTTCCTAGAATTGCATTATCTTGTTTCCTTGTAGCATTGGGTTAAGAGTTATGTTATTATGTCATTCATTTACACTACTCATGCTTAGCCATGCTTAGAATGGGATAAATGGGATATGAGATCATCAATTTGTTTACTTTACCCTTGAATGATATATTATGAATTATGTCGAGGTAGGGATCTAGGCAAGTTTGATGCTTTGGTTGGTGCTGCGTGCACCAGACTCAGGTTTGTGTATAGTACTTGCCTGGATCCTAAGGACCGGTTCATGGAGCATGTGACCTGGCTTTACCGTGCCAACCACATGCTAAGATGGGGCAGCTTGGTCAATTAATTAGACATATCTCCGGCGTAGCATGGGTGTTTGGATGGTGCGGGGAGTAGGTGTCAGCTGGACTACCATATGAACCGCAAGGCTCAAGAGGGGGCCACTGCAGCGGGGTTGGAGCCTCTTGTATACTGTTAGGGGTGAAACCTCAGTGGGCCCACGCTCGTTGGAAATCCCTTTGTAAAGGCCTCGTAGTGATCTCCTGGCTACACACCTCGGAAGTGTGAACGTGGTTCGCGGCCACTGGCATAATGGAGGTTCTTTTAGTCCACCCGGCAACGGGGGATGAAATCACTATATGTGGGTACAGTGGTGCAAACTCTGCAGAGTCAAAACTGTCATGACAGCCGTGCTCACGGTCAAGAGCGGCTTGGACTTATTCATGATTAGAGGATGATGAATTGGGAAGTTGAGGATGTTAAGCGGGGAGCTTAAGATTGGAAATGATGTTATGGTTACTTGATATTGATGATGGTTTAGGAGAATTGGGACCATTTCACCTATGTAGTAATGTAGGTGCTTAATAAGCTAAGGTGATAGGCATTTGTTGCGTAGTGCTTAACCATGAGTTCAGCCTTTCCTTGTTCTAGCCATGCATGACATAACTTTCCCACACTTGCCGAGTACCAATGGTACTCAAGCATGCTTTTCTGTTGGTTTAAATTGCTGCTCAGGCCAAGGGAATAACGTGGTGTTTGATGACCAAGACTTCGGACCCGAAGAAGGATTCTAGGTTCACGGAGTCCCCCGGGCAACACCTGTGATGAAGCCCACAAGACTTATTTTCTGCTGCTGTTTTATTTACATGTTATGAACATATTATCGTCCATCGATACGTTATGCTATGTAAGACTTATTTATATTCGAATGCTTGGCTTGTAATATAATGATGCTTCACTATTTGTCGTCACATGTATGAGAAAATGATCCTGGCATACATGTGATATTCACTCGGCCGTTCTTTGGAGAAACCGGGTGTGACAGAAGTGGTATCAGAGCCAGGTTGCCCGTAGGAACGTGGACCTAGGTAGAAATGGACGTATTTAAGGACCCTATATTCTTAAAAACTATTTTACAAAAGATGTGGGGTGAAAGTGTCATTTAATGTGGTCACTTTAATTGTTCATCTTGCCTCAACTTTTATTCAAAATGCAGTCTTTATTTAATTCTTATCTAACTTGATTTTAAAATGCTTTATGTTTTAGATGGTTCGCATGGTCCGCACCGTGCGCAAGTCCACTAGAGGAAGAGTTCCCGTAGCTGCCCTTGCCTTGAGGGAGGAGAACCGCCCGGTGACGTACCACTCCTACGGGTTGGCAGTAGGAGGCTTGTTGCGCCATCTTCGGCGTATGCTCCACGCCGCCGGCAATGTTGGCAAGCTGATCATACACTACAGATCCACCAGGACCATCCGTGATAAGCGTGAAGAATGGAGCTCAGAGATGAGGATTACCCATGACAACCAGCTGCTCAAGATCCACCGCTCTCCAGCTTGTCGAGGGACTCAGGCCGATGCTGAGAAGGATGTCACCTAGGAGGCCATCACCTACCAGAGTTACATCAACCGTCGCCACCTGGACAGGACTGAGTACATGTATGTCCTCCAGCGTGAGAGTGGCACCGCGGAGTACATGTACCCGCCGGTGCAGCAGGGACCTTCCCATGAGCACATGGACCTGTGCTTGGAACTCGACTACAGGAGTGCCAGCAAGAGCTTCAGGATGTCCGTGACACCCTGAAGGAGACTGAGGCATTGCTTCGAGCCAGCTTGAAGGCGAGGGAGAGAGGAGATGGGAATGAACAGTGTGTCATCGAGAATGACACCTGGACTCCCGACTCCCCAGACCGCCGGGCGAGCAAGCGTCGCCGCACTTCTCCACCAGCAGCTTCCCCGCCTAAAGCGGAATCAGTGGGCAGCCGCAATGATGAAGAAGACCCCGACGAGACAGCTCAGTGATACGAATTTTTAGAGTCATTTCCCTTATTTTAGCATGTTATCGAGTAGTCGAGTCAAGAACCTATCTATTTGTTTGTTAGTGTTTGGTGTGTGACGTGAGTTGTGGAAGCCATGGGCACTTGTCCACAACCTCGTCTTTAAGTTTGCATTTGCTTTTGTGTGTGAACCCTTATGAATCAATAGTGCATTTATTTTCGCATGAGGCATGACGCCTAAAGATCTATGTGAAATCTTCAGAAATTGTCTAAATATTAAGGTCTCAAAAGTTTAAGTTTATACAAGCAATTTGGGAAGTTAATGCGTAATGATTAAAGTTGACATTTGGTTGATCATAATAGATGGCCGAAAGAGGAAGAGGTCGTGGTGCCAACCCCAACAACAACAACAATGAGGCTGCCGATCCTCAACTTCCTGGAGGGCAAGACAGGGGTGGTCACCGAGAAAGAGCTGATCCTATCTACCAAATGATCGACAATCAAAATCAGCTCATTCAGAATTTGACTCAAGTGGTGGCCAACTTACACCAAGCTCCACCCCCACAGGCTGCACCACGTCAACCAAGGTTGAGTGAGTTTCTGGGAACTCAACCCCCAAAGTTTGCAAGTGCTGTTGAACCTCTGGAAGCAGATGATTGGCTTAAGACCATTGAGAACAAGATGAGGATCATACAATGCCAAGTATATGAGAGGGTGTTGTTTGCCTCTCATCAATTGCATGGACCCGCTGCTGATTGGTGGACCGCATACGTGCCAGCTCATCACGACCCCGAGAACATAACTTGGGAAGAGTTCAAGCGCAGTTTCCGCAACCACTACATACCAAGGGGAGAACTCAAGAACAAGAGGAAGGAGTTCTTGGGACTGCAGCAGGGCAACATGACTGTGAGGGAGTACCTCACCAAATTCACCCAACTGTCCCGTTATGCAGCGCGGGACATTGAAACTAATGAGCAGAAACAGAACTGCTTTGTCGAAGGACTTACCATGGAAATGCAATGTGCAATGTCCTCCAACGAATATGAAAGTTTCCAAAAGATGGTGGACAGGGCGTTTGTTGTGGAGAGGAAGCTGAAGGCCTTGGAGAATGATAACAAGAGGAAGATGGGATGGTCACACCAAGCATCAAGCAGCAACACACGTCCACGTCTGATGCAGCAACCTGCAAGGCAGACGAGCCATGCTGTGGTGCCCTACTCAGCACCAAGAGGATACAACCTGAACTTCAGGCCTCCGTCAGCACCAGTACAGCCGCAACATCAGTTTGTGCAGCAGCCATGCCCCACTTATCAACCTCGACCTGCAGGAAAAGGGCCACAGAACCACCCCAATATAACAAAGGCCAGGCACCTAAAGTTGGGGTGCAATGCTTCAACTGTGGCGAAGTGGGGCACTACGCTCATAAGTGCCCAAAGAAGAAGCCTATGCAGCCACAGCAGCAGAATGTGATGCGAGGACGGGTGAACCACGTGACCATGGAGGAAGCGCAAGAGGCACCTGATGTAGTGATTGGTAAGTTCCCTGCAAATTTACACATTGCAACCCTATTATTCGATTCTGGTGCTACCCACTCGTTCATTGCTGAAGGATTTGTTAAGAAGCATGATTTAGCAACAACACAAACGAATCATATACTAGCAGTGAACTCTCCAGGGTGGAGAAATAAGGACAAGACAAGTGTGTCCCAAGGTGAATCTAGACATTAATGGGGTAGTGTTTTCTACAAACCTCATAGTGATAAACTCAAAAGGGATAGATATTATTTTGGGTATGGATTGGTTGACCAAACATAAAGGTGTCATCCATTGTTCGACTAGAACGGTGGAACTAACTCACACTAGTGGCACCAAAGTGAAGTTCATAGCTGTACAAGAACCCAAGAGGGACATTAAGCTCAATCAAGTGAAAGTGGAAGTGGAAGAGATAAGGGTTATCAAAGAATATCCGGACGTTTTTCCTGAGGAGTTGCCAGGTATGCCCCCAGATCGTGAAGTGGAGTTCACGATTGAACTAATGCCTGTAACCGCCCGGATATACAAGAGGCCTTACCGGATGGATTCTAAACAACTAGAAGAGCTCAAAGAACATATCCGGGAATTGATGGAGAAAGGGTATATTCGCCCTAGTTCCTCGCCATGGGGAGCTCCAGTAATATTTGTGCCCAAGAAGGACGGAACCCAAAGGCTATGCGTAGACTACCGGGCGTTGAATGAGGTGACCATCAAGAACAAATACCCATTACCCCGCATTGAAGACCTATTTGATCAGTTGAGGGGAGCTTGTGTATTCTCAAAAATTGATCACAGGTCGGGATAACACCAACTGAAGATAAGATCAACCGACATTCCCAAGACGGCTTTCGTATCTCGGTACGGGTTGTATGAGTACACCGTCATGCCGTTCGGGCTAACTAATGCCCCGGCGTACTTCATGTATCTCATTAACAAGGTATTCATGGAGTATTTGGACAAATTTGTGGTGGTTTTCATTGATGACATTCTCATCTTCTCCAAAGATGAAGAGGAACATGAGGGGCATCTAAGACTGGTGTTGCAAAAGTTGAGAGAACACCAACTATATGCCAAGTTGAGCAAGTGTGAGTTTTGTCTGAAGAGAGTTCCCTTCTTAGGATACATAATCTCGGAGGGAGGAATCTCTATAGATCCCGCCAAGATCGAGGATGTGCAGAAGTGGAAGACCCCTAAAAATGTCGGGGAAATTCGAAGCTTCATAGGACTGGCTGGGTATTATCGACGGTTCATTGAGGGCTTCTCCAAGATCTCGAGACCCCTCACCAAATTGTTAGAGAAGGTAATCACATTCACGTGGACACCGGAGTGTGAGACAAGTTTCCAAGAGCTGAAGAAAAGATTGACAACATCCCCAGTGCTAGTTATGCCAGACATGCAGAAGAATTTTTCGGTGTATTGCGATGCTTTTGGATACGGGTTGGGATGTGTTCTCATGCAAGAGGAGCATGTTGTTTCCTATGCATCCCGGCAGCTCCGAAAACACGAGAAGAACTATCCCACGCATGACCTAGAGCTAGCCGCAGTGGTCCACGCGCTGAAGCTTTGGAGGCATTACTTGATGGGAAAGAGGACAGAGATATATACAGATCATAAGAGCTTAAAGTACATTTTCACACAGCCAGACCTCAACCTCAGACAAATAATATGGTTGGAACTAATCAACTACTCTGATGTCGGCATGAACTATCATCCAGGGAAAGCGAACGTCGTGGCTGATGCTTTAAGCCGGAAGGTGCATGTCAACATGTTGAGCTTAAGTGACACGCCTACGGAGTTGAAGGAGGAAATTGCAAAACTCAATCTATGTCTGGTGAATAGTGGTGAGGCCATCGCCATGGAGGTGGACTCCACATTGGAGCAAGACATACGCAACGGTCAGAAGAATGATGAGAAGATACAAGAAATCAGAGAACTCATCAAAGAGAATAAAGCTCCCGGGTTCAGAGAGGATGAACAAGGTACGGTGTGGCATGGGAAAAGAATCTGTGTGCCTGAGGTGAAGGAGATACGTGAACTGATTTTGAAGGAGGCTCATGATTCTGACTATTCCATTCATCCTGGGAGTACGAAGATGTATCATGACCTAAAGATCAGATATTGGTGGTATGGCATGAAGCGAGATGTTGCGGAACATGTTGCCCTATGTGACACATGTCAGTTGGTGAAAGCAGAACATCAACGACCCGCGGGACTGTTGCAACCACTCAAAGTGCCTGAATAGAAATAGGAAGAAATAGGTATGGACTTCATAGTGGGACTGCCTAGGACCCAATCGGGATATGATTCAATATGGGTCATCATCGACAGGCTGACTAAGGTAGCTCATTTCATCCCCGTGAAAGAAAGCTACAGCGAATCCAAATTGGCAGAATTGTACATGTCAAGAATCGTGTGTTTTCATGGAGTGCCAAAGAAGATAGTGTCAGATCGAGGGACACAGTTCACCTCAACGTTCTGGCAGAAGTTACATGAAACCATGGGAACTCATCTGAATTTTAGTTACGCCTATCACCCACAGACTGACGGGCAGACCTAAAAGGACCAATCAAATCCTTGAGGATATGCTGAGAGCTTGTGCACTCAAGAACAATAGGAGTTGGGATAAGAACTTACCGTATGCGGAGTTCTCCTACAACAACAGTTATCAGGCTAGTATGAAGATGTCACCCTTTGAGGCATTGTATGGGAGGAAGTGCAGAACTCCATTATTTTGGAACCAAACTGGGGAAAGCAAAGTGTTTGGGCCCGAGGTACCACAAGAAGCCGAGGCAAAAGTGAGAGAAATCCGCAACAACTTGAGGATAGCCCAGACCCGACAAAAGAGCTATGCCGATGTACGGAGAATAGAGCTCATTTTCAACGTGGGGGACTATGTCTATCTCAAGGTGTCTCCTATCCGAGGGCTTCGTCGGTTCAAGGTGAAAGGGAAGTTATCACCTCGATACATCGCACCCTTCCAGATTTTGGAGAGGAAAGGCGAAGTGGCATATCAGTTAGGACTACCGGCTCGCCTATCAGATGTGCACGATGTATTCCATGTGTCAAAACTCAAGAAATGCTTAAGAACACCCGAAGAGATGTTACCAATGAATGAGGTGGACGTATGAGAGGATCTTTCATATGCCGAGCGGCCGGTCAAGATCCTGGAGACAATGGAATGCATCACAAGGAATAAAAGAATCCGAATGTGCAAAGTGCAGTGGAAGCACCACTCGGAAGCAGAAGCCACATGGGAGCGAGAAGACGAGCTCAAGGCACAGTTTCCGGATCTGTTTTCCTAGTCACCAATCTCGAGGATGAGATTTCTTTTAAGGGGGGTAGAGTTGTAACACCCCAAAATGTGTTAAAAATGTGAATTTAAAATTTTTGGACGTAATGCATGTGGAGAAAAATTCAAACTCAAACTGGAATTCAAATTTGAATCAAAACAGAAAAAAAGAAAAAGGAAAAAGAAAAATAAAAACGGCCAATGGGCCGAAACCCACCTCAGCCAGCCCAGCAACCCGCGGCTGCTTTCCCCCTCCCTCTCTCTCTGTCGTGCGGGGCCCCCGTGTCATCCCTTCCCCCGCTTCCCCCCCAACCGCCACCGATCCTCCCGCGCCAATCGCCGCTGCCTCGTCCAAATTCCACGCCACGAGCCAAGATCTTCGGCCAAGCGGTGCTACACCATCTAAACTGACCCCGCTGCCTCTCCTCGTGCCCTTAAACTCAATAAAACCCCGTCGGTTTCCCCTCACCGCTGCGTTTTTGTCTCCGGTGAGAACCGAGGCATCCTCGGCCATTTTCTTCTGATCCCCGTCCGGTCTTTCCGATCTAACACGAGTGGCATGCACCACCGCCGCTGGGGGGTCCTGCAGGTGAAGGAAACGACGTGTCTTGCACTCCAACAGTCGCTCCGACGAGCACCGAGTGCCATTGCCGGACTTCGACGCCGCCGACCGACTTCCAGGGCCTCCGAGTGCAGGAAAATCCCTAGGTGAGCTTCCCCTACCCCTCCACAGCTGATCCGTGCAAAAAGATGTGAGTTCTAATGCATAGCGGCAAAAACCGAGGCTGTGCCGGTGAGATCGCCGCCCACGCCGCCGCGCGCGCGGGCTGGCTCCGGCCAGGGCGACGTGGCCCCGTGTGGCCCGTTCGTTTTAAATCGTGCAGTCCCGAATAGATTTAACCCGTACCACTTCGTGATCTAATCTCAGTCCTCCGTTTTAAATCCAACTGTCCACATCAGCCCCGCATATTAAACCCCGAGAAACTTACGCGCTACCCACTGGGGATCTTGGAAAACACGAGCTAGCCCCGGAAACTTCAGATCTAGCCCCTGGACCCTCAGAAATTCATGTAAATTCATTTAAAAATCAGTTTTAGCCCCTGGACTTAGTAAGAATTAGGAAGACCTCCCTGTTTTGCAAACTTAGACCCCTGAAAATTTAGAAAATGAGAAATGGGGCCCCACAGCAGTGTGGTTTGCACATCAGCCCCTGAGGGTTATTAATTTCAGGAAATTGAATATGTGAATAGGATTTAAATTCAAACATAGTTGTATGTTCAGTTTAATTATTCTAACCCGGTTGGAGATTTGTAGAACAATCTGAAGTCTGAATTTAGAGGGGAAATAAACTTTTAAACTAAATGAGGATTGCTGTTTTGTGATTTATCCCTGAAATACACCCTTTAGGCATAAAACAAATTTAAATGTGGGAAAATGAATCTAAGTCACCAAAAAGGGATAGGGAAAATTTATAAAGGTTCTGTTTAGGTAATTGGTACAGTAGAAATTTTTGTATGAATTTAGGTTGCTGTTTTATGGCTGGAAATTCATTTTTTAGTCTAGAAAAAAATTCTGAAAATGGGTAAAAATAAATTTAAATTGATCCCCATCAGAGAGGAAGTCAAAAGATATTTTATGGGACATTTAGATCAGAACATATTCTGTTTAGGTGATATGTTTTATTATTTTAATATTAAAGTTCATTTTTAAGTATGGAAAATAAATCTGAAAATATAGGAAAATAGGTATGCATAATTAGAAAATGTTAAATGAGGCCCCGAAATCCAAACTTCAAATTGAGATTTTGTAGAAGATCTGAAAACCTATTTGGAATAGGAAATTATCTTTTATGCAAATATTGTGGCTAAGAAGTGTATTACCCAATATAGAAAATTTGTTCAAATTGGAAATTCATATATAGTGTGCACTTAGAAATCTGAATTTTAAAGCTAGAAATAATATATATGTTTAAAAGTGCATGTATGCTTAGAATCAACATATCTCGGGTAAACACAACACTTAAATATGTGTATGACTTTCATATGTATGTATGTGTGGTTTGCATGAGTGGAAATGTGGACTATGGCTTATGGAATGTTGTTTTCTTTTTTCTATGGGTATTGGCATGAGTAGAACCAGCCCCAGAGCAGGTTCTCACCTTTCAAGATCAAGACTTCCCATTTCCAGAGCAGCAGGAAGAAGGCAAGTGTCCTTGACCACTTTGATCCTATACTAGGATGTTTAGTTAGAATTTAATTGCATTGTCAATTTGGAATATGACACCCAAGCTAGGAAGTTTTCCTAGAATTGCATTATCTTGTTTCCTTGTAGCCTTGGGTTGGGAGTTATGTTATTATGTCAATCATTTACACTACTCATGCTTAGCCATGCTTCGAATGGGACAAATGAGTTATGAGATCATCAATTTGTTTACTTTACCCTTGAATGAGATATTATGAATTATGTAGAGGTAGGGATATAGGCAAGTTGGATGCTTTGGTTGGTGTTGCGTGCACGAGACTCGGGTTTGTGTATAGTACTTTCCTGGATCCTAAGGACCGGTTCATGGAGCATGTAACCTGGCTTTACCGTGCCAACCACATGCTGAGATGGGGCAGCTTGGCCAATTAATTAGGCGTATCTCCGGCGTAGCATGGGTGTTTGGATGGTGCGGGGAGTAGGTGTCAGCTGGACTACCATATGAACCGCAAGGCTCAAGAGGGGGCCACTCCAGCGGGGTTGGAGCCTCTTGTATGCTGTTAGGGGTGAAACTTCAGTGGGCCCACGCTCGTCAGAAATCCCTTTGTAAAGGCCTCGTAGTGATCTCCTGGCTACACACCTCGGAAGTGTGAATGTGGTTCGCAGCCACTGGCATAATGGAGGTTCTTTTAGTCCACCCGGCAACGGGGGATGAAATTACTACATGTGGGTACAGTGGTGCAAACTCTGCAGAGTCAAAACTGTCATGACAGTCGTGCTCACGGTCAAGAGCGGCTTGGACTTATTCATGATTAGAGGATGATGAATTGGGAAGTTGAGGATGTTAAGCGGGGAGATTAAGATTGGAAATGATGTTATGGTTACTTGATATTGATGATGGTTTAGGGGAATTGGGACCATTTCACCTATGTAGTAATGTAGGTGCTTAATAAGCTAAGGTGATAGGCATTGGTTGCGTAGTGCTTAACCATGAGTTCAGCCTTTCCTTGTTCCAGCCATGCATGACATAACTTTCCCACACGTGCTGAGTACCAACGGTACTCAAGCTTGCTTTTCTGTTGGTTTAAAATGCTGCTCAGGCCAAGGGAATGACATGGTGTTCGATGGCCAAGACTTCGGACCCGAAGAAGGATTCTAGGTTCACGGAGTCCCCCGGGCAACCCCTGTGATGAAGCCCACAAGACTTATTTTCCGCTGCTGTTTTATTTACATGTTATGAACATATTATCGTCCATCGAGACGTTATGCTATGTAAGATTTATTTATATTCGAATACTTAGCATGTAATATAATGATGCTTCACTATTTGTCGTCACATGTATGAGAAAATGATCCTGGCATACATGTGATATTCACTCGGTCGTTCTTCGAAGAAACCGGGTGTGACAACCAGCTCATGCCCGGCCTCCTCCGATCGCTGCCACGCCGTTCTTCCTCTGCAAGTCCAAGCAAAGTCACGCCTCACTGATCATCGGCGCCCGGACGTTCTGAGCTGTATCGTGCCCAACCTTCTATAGAAAAAAGAGGCGCCCCAGACTGCTCTACACTCTGGTGAAAACCCCTCCTCTTTTCATGCACTACAGAGGAAGAATTTCTCTGTTTACTGCAAGTGTATTCATAGAACCGAGCTGCACAAACCTTCAAAATTCGTAGTAATCACTCAACCAAAGCTTGTGCCGAGCTACAAACATGTTCTAGACTTTCCCATGCTCCTCTAGGATCAAAAACCATCAAAAATCATCAAGATTTGGCGATGTTCTTCGAGAATTTTGGGCCAGCACCGATTTTCCCCCTAGGTCGCCGATGAGCTCCTATGTGCAGCCATTTTTGGGCCGATTTGAGCTCATGCCGGTGATGAGGGATCCCCCATGGTGATCTAGAGCCAAGAAACCAATCATTTGGTGGAGAATTCACCATGCACGACCTCGCCGGAGCCCTAGTCCTCGCTGTTGCCGGTGCGCGGTGGTTTCCGGTGATATTCGGCTGCCGGCGACCCCACCAATGTGTTCAGCGTGCCTGAAAACGGGGGGGGGGGGGGGGGGGGGGGAGGGCATTATGGGGCCGGGAGATGGCCAGGAAGGGCATCCCGGCGACCCTCGCCGGAGAGAGCCACCAGTGGCCCTGTCTGGCGTGAGGTTAAAGATGAGGGATGATAGGTGGGGCCATAACTTTTTCCAGATTTTCCTAATTCGGTTCAAACTTTGGAGAGCCATAACTTTGTGTAGGAACCTCCAAAAATTGTGAAATAAATTTTGTTGGATTCCACTCAAAGAGTACTATTCAGGGGGCAGCCAAATATTTATGACAATTCCTGTATTTGGCTCATTAATTCATTTAAGGAAAATGTTGTAGAATTTTTTACAGGAGTTCTGTTTATTGGAAAATTCCCAAATTTGGGCAGGACATTCTTCCAAAAATCCTTGAATTCCAATAAAAATTTCAGAATCGTTGGACTTCATTTGTTTGTCTAAATGTTGATTCAATCTTGTATGTCTCTCAAAATTAGGAAAAACAACAGAAAGATTTTTCAGCTTTTAGCTCCAACTTCTAAATTCCATATCTGTGTAGGAAGCTCCAAAAATGGTGAAACAAAGTCCTATGGAATCATGAGACTCCCAAGTTTCTGAAAATCCACATTTGGAGCATGACCATACATTATAATTGCCATAGGAATTCAGAGAAGCCAAATAGTAAGAAAATTTCCATAGGCCACATCTCATCAACTTTGTCTGAAATTTTGCAAGTCATACCTCTGTATGATCTATGGACCACTGTAAAAATTTCAGAGCAAGTTGAGATCATATTCTCCAGTTTTCTGCTGAGTTTTTCCAATATCTTTCTTATGTTCCTTATATGTCACTTTTTGAACTTTACTCCATCCAACATCTACTGCCCAGCTAAAGTTCTCTGTTTTTGTCCATAACATAGCTCTTCACTCACTTTAGAGTTGGTTTAAACCATTCTTAGTTCCTAAACACATTTGTTTTATAATTCAGTTACTCGTATTAAAACTGTGCATATTCATATCGGTAGGAAACACGACGAAGGAGTTCGACGAGTAACTCGACTCGGATCAGCAAGTTGAAGATTTAATCATCACCAAGATACTGACTATAAAGTAGAAATAAACCTGCAGCAACATAAGGCAAGCCCCGATTTGCATTTAACAGCTTTTAGTTATATTTTACTTTGTATCACTTTTATTGGTCTAGTATGTATGGTGCATTAGGTCAAGATGATTGATACTCCAAATGCATGACCCACAAACCCTTGTAGTTAAAGGGTAGAATAGGTTACCTTCGTGTAGTTTTAGCTACGCTTAAGTTGTATAGGATCCGGTACAAGTCGGGTAGTTGGAAGCTACTCACGAGTTTAGGATGTTAGTTCAGCAGGGTATGATTCTAGACAATGAAAGTTCTGGAATGGAGAATGAGACCGAGCAGAGAGTAGGAGCAGCAGGATGTTGGGCCTGTGTTTCTGTAGCTCTGTTTGTGTCAGTTAAGGACCGATACGTATGCCGCCCTGCTGAGCAAGTTTGAACAGTACTGGATGCATACTGGAATTATGGGGTCCAGGAAACCGATGTAACTCGGGTACTCTCGTGTCGAAACTTATACGGCCATCCTTTGGGGGTTGGTGTCAGAGGTGTAAACCCGCTAGCGGAGCAACTTCGACATGTTCCGGGTAGTGGCCCTTCTGATGGGTCGGCGGAACTGGTTCGGCATTGGAGTGACGTGTGAAAGGTTGCTGCATACAACGTAAGAAAGAGCTCTTGTATGAGTCTTTCGAGGCGGGTATATGTGTCATGTATTCCGGGTGTGTCCTGATTGCAATCACCATCCCTCACGGTTATATGAGTACCACTTGTTCACTGAGTTCTGACATAGTAATAATTTCCAGATGAGGTGAAATGAATCATTGCTGATGTGAAGTTCCTAAATTAATTGTATTGCCAACCATGTATGCTATAGATGTCGAGCTCACTAAGTTTATATTCCACTTTGGGCACACCACATCGGAGGAAAGTGTTTCTTGTTTGATTGTGGACTTCTGATGTGAGGGCTGCCTAAGGCATAATAATCTGCTGCTATTAAACTGAAAGTAAGGATTAACATGTAGGTGTGTTGTTATTGCATCATACTTTTCCTATGTTAGTAATCCCTGCATGTAGAGTTTCATGGTTTAGGAGTGTCGGTTAAGTCTTGTTGAGCCATCGTGCTAACGGTTGTATTATTAGTGTTTTGCAGGTTATAAAATTTGCTATGAAGATGGTTGTTCGGTGAGCCATCAGAAACTCACCGGAAACCCTGCCACTGCACTCATATTTGTGGAAGCTAGTAAGAAGCGTCCGCGGGCTGGACGTCTTCGCTTTTGTATAGTTAGGACTGAGAGTAAGTGTGTATGTATATTCCGCTGCGTGTACCCTCACGGTACAATATTTTGTAAATGACATTATCTTGAGAAATAAAAGACTTTGTACTTTATGGTTCTTTTCGTGTATGCTATTTGGTGCCGCATCGCAAGGCACCACCCAATGTGTATCCTGGAGTGTGGATCCCGAAAGGGGTTCCCCACAGGTGTGGTATCAGAGCTGCATTGGGAATAGCACGCATGAAAAGAGCTTATTTTTGAAAAACTTAGAAGTATACGAGTGAGGAACGTATAGTATGCCCACATAAGGATATTAGTAGTATAGTTACTTAAGGTGGCAAGCTAACAGTGTGTTATTATTCAGTATTTCAATTCTGTAACAACGCACCTACATGGAGGTAAGCATGGTAAGGAACGCCACCGAAAGCAGATCAATTTTGGTTAGCTCTCCCTGACGAGGAAAGTGGTTCAGGGTATAGGTCTCACAGCTTGGTGTGAGACATCAATATGAAACTCTTGAACTCTTCATGTTCCTGAGTTCATATGAAACGCTGGTCCCTGGCATGCATTAGGCAAAAAAGTGGAAACCCCATCGTGTGGTCGGTAACACGATAGTGTGTTCTTATGGAAATAGCCTAGGAGGACATACGCAGCGCTCACCATCGGCGTACCCTGCAGGGTAGTAGGTGGTATCTGTTGGGTTGATGTCATTCCCAACCGTGGTGACCTGTTCACGCTCTACTCGGGTTCCCCGTCATGTGGTGTGAAAGCGCGACCATGTACCTTGAGACGTGACTTGACTCAAGGACGGCCCGTACACCAATGATACGGGCGTATGTTTATACTATGATATGGACCTGCCTGAAATGGAAAACCTCTTGTGTGCATCACTATTAATTGTTTTTCTGCAGGTAACTTAACCACGTTAGAACATCTCGTTTAGGACACGTGTGTGAGTGATCGTTTCAGTGCCACCACTTGAGACGTATATGCCGGTGTAACGCCGATTAGGATTTTTGATTTTGTGAGGAAACGTAGTACCGTAATCTGTTCTTAACTGCATGAAAAATGAAGTTTTCAAAGAAAAGAGTAATTTTGGAGTCTAGGATTCCATTAGGGGTTAAGGAACTCCTATATTGAACTAAGAGTCAATTGGGAGTATAGTTTTCATCTTAAACATTTAGAAACAATCTCCCCTGTTTGCAGCAGAATTTTTTCTGAACTTGAACAGGGCATAAATTTAAATTTGTTGAACCTATGGGGGTTAGGGATACATTTCTAGAAAGTTTTTGAAGTCTTCTACAACTTTTCTGTAGAACTCCAGAACAGAATCTCCCTCCAAATTGATGAAAATCTCAGAGGAGTGTTAACTGTCCAAAAACAGGGCAGACCAAAAATGCTCTCTGGAATTTTCTGTATTTTGACCATAACCTATTGCAGAAAAATCTTTAAGGGTCATGTAAGACATCGTTGGAAGGTTTTTGATATGTACTATGACTTTGTAGTTCAAAGTTTCTACAGATTTGGGTAGAACTTTATGAAATCTTACGGACAAAACAGCCACTTTCAAAGGAGGTGCTGTCAAAATTGTTCCAGATTTTTGTCAACTTTGAAATATCATAACTTCTAATCCAGGATTGATATGAAGGCAAATAAATACTCGATGAAAATATATTGAAGTTATCTACAACTTTGATATTCAATGTGAGATATAAAACTGCCATTTTCATAATTAAATTCTGAGATTAAGGACAAATGGTCATTCTGACCAGAGCATTGCTCATTGCCCATGTAACTTAGACTTGTTGTGGACATGAAGGTTTTCATACTTCTATAAGTTCCATGACATATTCATTAGTTATCTTTCATCATTCCTTGCTGTGGTTTTAAGAGTTTGATAAACTTCAACAATCATTGGTTATATTTGGGAATTGTCAAAAAACCTTGTTTCCTTCATGTATGCTGCACTGTTGATGTGATGCTTTTGCGGTTAATAATTTCATGTTAAAGCTGAGTACACTCTTGGAAATTAACTGTAAATTGCTCACGCTTGCAGTATGGATCATACTCATTCCGGGTATGAAGTTGGTGGTTCCAGTCAGGATGGAAATGTTTCGTCGCAGCGACGATCACCGCCATCATCAACCGGACTGGCGGAGGTGTTGGGAAGAATGGCTGAGTCTCTTGAGATGTTGGTGCAGCAAGGCATCCGACAAGAGACCTCACAGCAAAACCCCACACTGAATACGTATCTGGATTTTCTAGCAAGACAACCACCGGTATTCTCGAAAGCTAAAGAAGTCTTGGAAGCAGATCATTGGCTCCGGGTTATTGAAACTAAATTGGGAATGCTCCAGTGTGATGAATATGAGAAGGCTTTATTTGTCTCTCAGCAACTTCATGGATCCGCTGGGGCTTGGTGGTCTGAATATCTTGCTAAGATCGCTGAAGGCCATCGTGTGACATGGACGGAGTTTCGTGATGCTTTCCGTGCACGTCATATCTGTGAGGGCATCGTCAAAACCAGAATTGAAGAGTTCTGTGAACTCAAGCAAGGAGGCATGAGTGTTATGGAGTACTTTACAGAATTTAACCGTTTAGTACAATATGCATCCGCTTATGTACATAAGGAGACGATGAAGTGTCATTACTTCTTCCGAGGCCTCAATGTGGAGCTTCGGACGAAAGTGACACAATGCAATAAAGGGAATTATAGCGGGTTAGTCAATGCCGCTATGATTCAATAAATAGCTGAACTCGAGCACAAGGAAAGTAAGAGAAAGAGAAAATTATCACTGGCAAGTACGGATGATTATCATCAAGAACAACCGGTGATATATTGCCTACCATCCGGGGTGGAAATTCAGTCCTTTGACGGGCCACCTCAGATCCAATACTGTTCATATTCACCCATGGATGTTCAGCCACTGCTGCAACATCAGCAAATGGGTATTTGTGCACCCCCACCTCAGCAAAGTGCACAAGAATATCAACCACCTCCATATTATGAAGATCCTGAGCTTGCATCGTACGGTACTAGTAGCGATGTAGAGCATATTTCTCAGGAGGGTCAAGTGACCAAGCAGAGCAGCAGTCATATGTCATCTCAAGTTGCAAAGAATTTTTGTGGTCATACGAGGACAACACTGAAAGTGGGGAACGTAAACTATATGGCAGTTGAAGACGTTCCCGTGGTAGAACCCGTGTTCGCGGGTATGTTCAGCCTACGTGATCAGCCCGCGTTCGTGTTGTTTGACTCGGGTGCTACACATGATTTTATCAGCAAAGATTATGTGGTTAAGCACCAAATACCAGCAACCACCTTGGCCGCATCATATCATATTAATTCACCGGAAGGTAGTAGGACAGCGGGCAGGATTGTTGCTCAAGCGGCTATGTGTTTTGATGGGCGGATATATCCTACTACTCTTATCATCCTGGAAGGCTTGCGGATTGACGTCATCTTGGGAATGGCTTGGTTGACACATCACCAAGCCATATTTGATATTAGTTCATGAACGGTGCAGCTGAATTCAAAGAAGCACGAGCAACACACGTTGATTCTGAGAAATGTTGCACTGGAAGTCACTGCTGTCCACAACGCTGAAGCTAAGAAACTGGAAGACATTCCAGTGGTCCGGGAATATCCGGACATGTTTCCCGAGGATTTACCAGGCATGCCGCCCGAACGTAAAGTGGGGTTCAAAATTGAACTAGCACCGGGAACCACACCCATATCTCGGAGGCCGTATAAAATGGCACCGGAGGAACTCGCGGAGCTGAAGGAGCAGCTGAACGATTTGTTAAGCAAATGCTTCATTCGACCCAGTTCATCACCATGGGGATGCTCCGTGCTGTTCATCAAGAAAAAGGATGAGACCTTGAGGCTATGTGTGGACTATCGTCCGCTTAATGCCGTAACTATCAAGAACAAGTATCCACTACCACGTATTGATATGCTTTTCGATCAACTAGTGGGTGCTAAGGTTTTCCCGAAGATGGATCTTCGGTTTGGATATCATCAGATAAAAATCTGGGCGGAAGACATACCCAAGACGGCATTCTCGACGACATACGGGTTATATGAGTATCTCGTCATGTCATTCGAACTCACTAATGCTCCGGCTCATTTCATGTACTTGATGAATTCAGTCTTCATGCCGGAGCTAGACCAGTTTGTCGCGGTCTTTATCGCCGATATCTTGGTATATTCTTAGTCGGAGGAAGAACACGCCGAACATTTGCATATTGTGCTCCAACGCCTAAGGGATCACAAACTATATGCAAAATTCAGCAAATGTGAGTTTTGGATCAACCAAGTGTCATTTCTTGGGCACATTATTTCTGCGGAGGGCATTGCGGTTGATCCAAGCAAGATCGTCCAAGTGCTAAATTGGAGTTGACCAAAATCAGTCCACAAAGTCCGTAGCTTTCTCGGTGTAGCGGGGTATTACCAGAGATTTATTCCGAATTTCTCCAAGGTCTCTAAACCGATGAAGGAACTGCTGAAGAAAGGTAAGAAATATGTGTGGAGTGAAGCATGTTAGGAGGCGTTCAAAGCATTGGTAAAGCACCTCACAACAGCCCCAGTGTTGGCGCAGCCCGATACAACTAAGGCTTTTGATGTGTATTGTGATGCATCCGGCATCGGCCTTGGCTGTGTGCTTATGCAAGAAGGGCGAGCGGTCGCGTATAGATCCAGGCAGCTTAGGAATCATGAGCAGAATTATCCGACACATGATCTTGAGCTAGCTGCTGTGGTTCTTGCTCTAAAGATATGGAGGCACTATTTACTTGGAAATTTAGTCCACCTCTACACCGACCACAAGAGTTTAAAGTACATCTTCACACAAAAGGAATTAAATATGAGGCAGCGAAGATGGTTAGAGTTAATCAAGGATTATGAACAGGAGATTCATTACCATCCTGGAAAAGCGAATGTGGTTGCCGATGCACTTAGTCGGAAATCACATGATCATAACCTAACCATGGCTGCAAAGGAAGAAGAAGAACCGAGGCTGCGCTTGGTTCCTTATGCGTCGCTATTTAATCTTGCCCTCATTCCTACAATTCGATATGAAATTGTAGAGGCTCAAAGAAAAGATAAGGGCATGGCACATATCCGGAAGAGAATAGACAAAGGAGAAGTTAAGTGCTTCCGGAAAGATGAGAATGGTACGCTATGGTTTAAGAACCGTATAGTCATGCCGCGGGACATGAAGCTTCGTAAGAAAATATTAGACGAAGCTCATCTATCAAAATTTTCCATTCATCCTGGCAGCAACAAGATGTACAAAGATTTGAGAAACAAGTTTTGGTGGACACGGATGAAGAAGGAAATAGCTAAATACGTATCCGAGTGTGATACATGTCGAAGGGTGAAAGCAGATCACATGAAGAAACCTGGTTTGCTGCAGCCCCTCCATAGCATGGAAGTGGGAAGATGTGAGTATGGATTTTATTGTCAGGTTACCGCTCACATCCCGGAAGCATAATTCGGTTTGGATAATCGTTGACCGATTAACCAAGTCAGCACACTTCATACCGGTGAATGTGGGATTCAACGCCAAGAAATATGAGGTGTTATACATTGAACGAATCTTATGTCAGCATGGAGTTCCAAGAACAATAGTTTCAGATCGTGGTGCACTGTTCGTTTCTCGTTTCTGGGAACAGCTGCACGCATATTTGGGAACCAAATTGCTTAGAAGCTCCGCATATCACCCTCAAACCGATGGACAAACCGAGAGGGTGAATCAAGTCTTGGAAGATATGTTGAGAGCGTGTGCCATCCACCACGGTAAGAATACGGATAATTATCTACCGTTGGCAGAATTCTCGTACAACAACAGCTATCAGTCATCAAGATGGCACCGTATGAGGCTCTCTACGGCCGGAGATGTCGCACACCGCTGAATTGGTGCGAATCCGGTGAAAGAGTGACATTCGGGATTGACCTTGTCAATGACGCCGAAGAACGAGTTCGGGTCATACACGCAAATTTAAAGGCTGCTCAATCTCAACAGAAGAGTTATGCAGACCAGCGACGTCGACCGCTGAACTTCAACGTCGGAGAGTACGTATATCTCCGCGTATCTCCAATGAAGGGAGTTCACTGATTTGGTGTAAAAGGAAAGCTCACTCCCCGGTTTATCGATCCATTCGCTATCACGGAGAAATGTGGACCCATAGCTTACCGGCTTGGGCTACCGACAAATCTCGCTGGGGTGCATGATATATTTCACATCTCTCAGCTTCGAAAATGTCTCAAGAATACCACTGCTGTCTGCAATGAAGATCTCGAGACATTGCAACCGGATCTCTCCTATACCGAGCATCCAATCCGGATTATCGATGGAAAGTCTCGGTCGACCAGGAATCGGACGCTCCAATTTTATAAGGTGTTATGGAGAAATCACACCGCGTAGGAGGCGACATGGGAGAGTGAAGAATACCTCCGTTCGAACTATCCGGACTTGCTGTCCGCTTATATCCGGTAATTCCTTCTCTACCACTTCGTCTCTTCTTTCTGAATCTCGGGACGAGATTCTTTTTAAGGGAGAAGGGATGTAAAATCCCCAAAAAGTGGTAGCAAGAAATTCAGCACTTTTACACTTAGGAAAAATGAGGGGAATTAAAACTTTGAATTATAACGGTGTGACTTCAAAGTGGTGACTCAAACTTCCCAAAACTTCTAAACATGGAGATCTAAATTCATAACTTGCATCTTCATATATCAAATATTGAAACTTCCAAATTTCAGCTCATTTGGAGGGGTTTTAATATTTGTTGGGATTAAAAGAGGAAGTCCTCTAATTGGAATTTAAATTTCAGTTTCAAATTTCAACTTGCTCAATTTGCAACTTTGGTTCCAAAAATGTGTTCTCCACATTTGAATTAGCAACCATGCCAAAATTCAGAAATAATTGAGTTGGTTTGCTATGTTTTTAGAAACAATGCAAATGAATAATTCAAATTCCATTTCAAATTCAAATAACCCAGCTCAATTCAAACTCCACACAAGAATTCAAATCATTTGAATTTAACACTTCCAAACCATGACTTTGAGGTGAAGCAAAGCTTTTACCTGTGAGTAGCTGTGGGAAAGATTTGATTAAGAAATGAGTGTATGGGACCCATCTGTCAGCTACACAGAGATGCAAACCGACTCTGTTTTGCTTCTCTCGGTGTGCACGCGCGCAGCAGCTGCCGGAGCCGACCTCGGACGAGTTTCTCCCATGCCACCTCCTGCTCTCAGATGGTTTTCTTCGCCCTTATCTCTCCCACACGAAGCAGCAGCAAAGTCATTCTTTCCCTGCTTGCACGCTCTCTCGCCCGCTCAAACCACTGAAGAACCCACTTCCGCTTCTCTGCCCTTATCGCTGATCAACTTCTGAGAGGGTTGGCGCCCAGCTGAGGAGTCTAGGAGCTACGCCGGCCTCCGCTCGACGTCTTCCAACCCTCATCAGCTCATGCCCGTCCTCCTCCGATCGCTTCCACGCCGTTCTTCCTCCGCAAGTCCGAGCAAAGTCACGCCTCACTGATCATCGGCGCCCGGACGTTCTGAGCTGTATCGTGCCCAACCGTCTACAGCAAAAAGAGGTGCCCCAGACTTCTCTACACTCCGGTGAAAACCCCTTCTCTTTTTGTGCACTACAGAGGATGAATTTCTCTGCTTACTGCAAGTGTATTCATAGAACCGAGCTGCACAAACCTTCAAAATTCGTAGTAATCACTCAACCAAAGCTTGTGCCGAGCTACAAACATGTTCTAGACTTTCCCACGCTCCTCTAGGATCAAAAAACATCGAAAATAATCAAGATTTGGCGATGTTCTTCGAGAATTTAAGGCCGGCACCGATTTTCGCCCTAGGTCGCCAATGAGCTCCTATGTGCAGCCATTTTTGGTCCGATCTGAGCTCATGCTGGTGATGAGGGATCCCCCACGGTGCTCTAGAGCCAAGAAACCAATCATTTGGTGGAGAATTCACCGTGCACGACCTCGCCGGAGCCCTAGTCCTCGCTGTTGCCAGTGTGCGGTGGTTTCCGGTGATATTCGGCCGCCAGCGACCCCACCAATGTGTTCAGCGTGCCTGAAAACGGGGGGAGGGGGGGAGGGGGGGAGGTGGGGGGGTGGCGCGGCCAGTATGGGGCCATGAGACAGCCGGGAAGGGCCTCCCGGCGACCCTCGCCGGAGAGAGCCGCCACTGGCCCTGTCTGGTGCGAGGTTGAAGATGAGGGATGATAGGTGGGGCCCACGGGCAGTGTTTAAACTTTTTCCAGATTTCCTAATTTGGTTCAAACTTTGGAGAGTCATAACTTTTTGTAGGAACCTCCAAAAATTGTGAAATAGATTTTGTTGGATTCCTCTCAAAGAGTACTATCGAGGGGTGCAGCCTAATATTTATGAAAATTCCTGGGTTTGGCTCATTAATTCATTTAAGGAAAATCTTGTAGGAATTTTTACAGGAGTTCTGTTTATTGGAAAATTACCAAATTTGGGCAGGACATTCTTCCAAAAATCCTTGAACTCCAGTAACAATTTCAGAGGCATTGGACTTCATTTGTTTGGCTAAATGTTGATTCAATCTTGTATGTCTCTCAAAATTAGGAAAAACAACAGAAATTTTTTTCAGCTTTTGGCTCCAACTTCTAAATTCCATATCCCTGTGTAGGAAGCTCCAAAAATGGTGAAACAAACTCCTATGGACTCATGAGATTCCCAAGTTTCTTAAAAACCACATTTGGAGCATGACCAGACATTATAATTGCCGTAGGAATTCAGAGAAGCCAAATAGTAAGAAAAATTCCCTTGGCCACATCTTCCATCAACTTTGTCTGAAATTTTGCAAGCCATACCTCTGTATCATCTATGGACCAGTGTAAAAATTTCAGAGCAAGTTGAGATCATCTTATCCAGTTTTCTTCTGAGTTTTTCCAATATCTTTCTTATGTTCCTTATATGTCACTTTTTGAACTTTACTCCAACCAACATCTACTGCCCAGCTAAAGTTCTCTGTTTTGTCCATAACAGAGCTCTTCACTCACTTTAGAGTTGGTTTAAACCAATCTTAGTTCCTAAAACACATTTGTTTTATAATTCAGTTACTCGTATTAAAACTGTGCATATTCATATTGATAGGAAACACGATGAAGGAGCGACACGGATCAGCAAGTTGAAGATTTAATCATCGCCAAGATACTAACTATAAAGTAGAAATAAACCTGCAGCAACATAAGGCAAGGCCCGGATTGCATTTAACAGCTTTTAGTTATATTTTATTTTGTATGACTTTTATTGGTCTAGTATGTATGGTGCATTAGGTCAAGATGATTGATACTCCAAATGCATGACCCACAAACCCTTGGAGTTAAAGGGTAGAATAGGTTACCTTCATGTTGTTTCAGCTAGGCTTAAGTTGCATAGGATCTGGTACAAGTCGGGTAGTTGGAAGCTACTCGCGAGTTTAGGATGTTGGTTCAGTGGGGTATGATTCTAGAGAATGAAAGTTCTGGAATGGAAAATGAGACCGAGCAGAGAGTAGGAGCAGCAGGATGTTGGGCCTGTGTTGCCGTAGCTCTGTTTGTGTCGGTTAAGGACCGATACGTATGCCGCCCTGCTGAGCAAGTTTGAACAGTACCAGATGCATACTGGAATTATGGGGTCCAGGAAACCGATGTAACTCGGGTACTCTCGTGTCGAAACTTATACGGCTGTCCTTTGGGGGTTGGTGTCAGAGGTGTAAACCCGCTAGCGGAGCAACTTCGATGTGTTCCGAGTAGTGGCCTTCTGATGGGTCGGCGGGACTGGTTCGGCATTGGAGTGACGTGTGAAAGGTTGCTGCATAAAACATAAGAAAGAGCTCTTGTATTAGTCTTTCGAGGCGGGTGTATGTGTCATGTATTCCGGGTGTGTCCTGATTGCAATCATTGTCCCTCGCGGTTATATGAGTACCACTTGTTCACTGAGTTGTGACGTAGTAATTATTTCCAGATGAGGTAAAATAAATCATTGCTGATGTGAAGTTATCAAATTCATTGTATTGCCAACCATGTATGCTATAGTTGTAGAGCTCACTAAGTTTATATTCCACTTTGGGCACACCACATCGGAGGAAAGTGTTTCTTGTTTGATTTTGGACTTCCGATGTGAGGGCTGCCTAAGGCATAATAATCTGCTGCTATGAAACTGAAAGTAAGGATTAACATGTAGGCGTGTCGTTATTGATCATACTTTTCCTATGTTAGTAATCCCTACATGTAGAGTTTCATGGTTTAGTAGTGTCGGTTAAGTCTTGCTGAGCCATCGTGCTCACAGTTGCATTATTAGTGTTTTGCAGGTTATAAAATTTGCTATGAAGATAGTTGTTCGGTGAGCCATCAGAAACTCACCGGAAACCCTGCCGCTGCACTCATCTTTGTGGAAGCTAGTAAGAAGCATCCGTGGGCTGGACGTCTTCTCTTTTGCATAGTTAGGACCGAGAGTAAGTTTGTATGTATATTCCGCTGCGTGTACCCTCATGGTACAATATTTTGTAAATGACATTATCTTGGGAGATAAAAGACTTTGTACTTTATGGTTTTTTTCATGTATGCTGTTTGGTGCTGCATCGCACGGCACCACCCAATGTGTATCCTGGAGTGTGGATCCCGGAAGGGGTTCCCCACATTTTCTATAAAAGCCTTTGTAGTTATTCCTTTAGGGATTAACTCTAGGAATAATTCTTTATGAAACATTCCAAATTTTGGTCATAAAATCCTTCTCCTAGTTCCTGATCTTCAGTAAAAATCATAGAATTTTTGGAGCTAATTAAGATGGCTTAATCAGTAGGTTTTCTCAGGGTCAATTAAATCAGCTAAAAAACAACAGAAACAAAGTCCAGAAATTAGATTAAACTTCAACAATCAATTGTGGCCAGCAGAAGGCTTAGAAAATTTGGGAAGAAATTTTCCTAGAAACCTTAAATCCAGACCTATTAGAATATCAGATTCTCCAATATGAGAAAGTCTGATTTAGTTGTCTATAAACCATTGTATGTTAAATCTGCCAAGAATTATTGTAGCCAACTCCTTCATAAAAAACTTCTGAAAATTTATCATACTCCTATAATGAGTTTAGAAAGCTCCTGTAAACATTTCAGACCAATTTGAAGTCATCTTCTCCAGTTTTCTACTGTGTCCTTCCAACTTCCTACTTATGTCTATTATATAGCTCCTTTGAAACTTACTCTAAAACTTCCACTGCTCAAATCATCTCCTCTGTTTCAGTACACAGCAGAGCTCACCACTCACCTCTAAGTTTGTCTGAACCATTCTTAAGTTGTAAAACCTTTTGTCTTATAATTCTCTTACTTGCATTATAAACTTGTGCATATTCATATCGGTAGGAAACACGATGGAGGATTTTGATGAGGCAATCAACTCGGAGCAGCAAGTTGAGGCATTACTCGTCGACAATCTACTGACATTTACTTAAGTTCAAACCTGAAGCAA
Source organism: Neostapfia colusana (assembly GCA_030760725.1). NCBI lineage: Eukaryota > Viridiplantae > Streptophyta > Magnoliopsida > Poales > Poaceae > Neostapfia > Neostapfia colusana. The sequence goes on along the minus strand of JASWHV010000019.1, from coordinate 21,837,718 downwards.
CATAAGGAAAGCCCCGGTTTGTATTTAACAGCTTTTAGATATAATTTACTTTGTATCACTTTCATGGTCTAGTGTGTATTGTGCATTAGGTCAAGGGTGATTGACACTCCAACTGCATAACCTAAAAATCCATGGAGTAGAAGGGTATAATAGGTTACCCTCATGTAGTTTCTGCTAGGCTTAAGTTGTATAAAAACGGTACAAGTCGGGTAGTTGGAAGCTACTCACGAGGCTAGGAATTTGGTTCAAATGGATATTGATTCTAGAGAATGAATTCACTGGAATGGAAATTGAGACTGGGCAGGCCGTAGGACCAGCAGGACGTAGGGACCTGAGAGCAGTATCCCTGCCCGTGTCGGTTAAGGACCGATTTGTATGCCGCCCTGTTGAGCAAGTTTGAACACCACCTGATGCACACTGGATATATGGGGTCCAGGAAACCGATGTAACTCGGGTACCCTCGTGTCAAAACTTATACTGCAGTCCTTTGGGGGTTGGTGTCAGAGGTGTAAACCCACTAGCAGAGCAACTTCGACGTGTTCCGTGTAGTGGGCCTTCTGATGGGTCAGTAGAACGGGTATGGCATTGGGTGACGGGTGAAAGGTTGCTACATACGATGTGTGTGAAGTAGTCGGTAACATGCTTCCGATCGGGCGTATGTGTCGTGTGTTCCGGGTGTGTCCTGATTTGAATCACCGTCCCATGCAGTTATTGAGTACCACTTGTTCACTGAGTTGTGACGTAGTAAGTATTTCCATATGAATTGAGATGAATCATTGCTGTTCTGAAATTCATAAGTTCATTGTATTGCAACCATGTATGCTATAGATGTAGAGCTCACCAAATTTATATACTACTTTGGGCAAAACAATATCGGAATGAAGCGTTTCTTGTTTGATTGTGAATTTCCGAAGTTAGGATGCTCAGGCCATATGAATTTTCTGCTGTAAAACTGCTAATAAGGATGTAGTTTTAGGCGAGTCCCTAATGTAATATCTGTTGTCCTACTTTATAAATTTCTGCATATAGAGTTGATATTGTAAGTGCATCTAGGCATCCCCGTGGGTTTTGGATGATTGATGACGACAAATTAAGAGACTAATGAGCTGAGATGATCATAAGCACATGACATTTCCAAGGCGGACACCTGAACTCTCAAAAAGGAAAAAGATGAAGAACGGTGTCGAAGACTCGAAGAGTAGAAATTAGGGTTTCACTTAAGTCTTTAGTAGGCTAGCCGTGTAAAAGAAAGAGTGTGTGTGTCAAGTGCATTGAGATCATAGAAGAGAGCTCAAAGCGTTAGAAGTGTCAAATCCTTAGTGGAGAGAGGTAGAGAGGTAAAGTTGGGCAGGCCGGACTTGTCCGGGCAAGAGGCCGGACTAGTCCGGAAGTCCTACGACTTAGTCCGTTTTGGGGCGGACTAAGAGTTTCTGACTGAGATCGGACTTGTCCGTTTTGGGATGGACTAGTCCGTTTCTCTCTTGGTGAGAGTGTTTTCGGGGCTATGTCCTGGTAGACCGGACTTATCCGCCTCAGTGGTCGGACTAGTTCGGGCTAGCCAAACTTGTCCGTTTTCACACGGACTAAGAGTTCCTGTATGAGTTCGGGCTAGTCAGGCGGACTAGTCCGTATGGGTGTGAGATGAGAGCTCCCACGGCTAAGTCTTGGTAGACCGGACTTGTCCACCTTAGTGGTCGGACTAGTCCGGGTCCTCCAGACTTGTTCGTTCTCACCCGGACAAATAGTTCCTGTGTGAGATCAGACTAGTCTAGTGTGAGGCGGACTAGTCCGGATTTTCGGTAGGTGGCCACGGTTGGCTTCGAGACTTCTATAAAAGGAGATGCCCCGACTTCATTTACATACCCCTGGAACCCTAGCGCCGCCACAGCCTTCCTAGAGCCTCTCCAAGCCTTCTCCATTGCCTACTCACCCTCTTGAATCAAATCCTAAGTGAATTTAGGTGTGTGAGAAGAGGAGAAGGAAGAACTTCGCGTTTAAGGCTCTCAGAGTGATCTCATGCACTTGGTGTGAACTGTGGCTTGTAAGATCGGTAAAGCTTTGTGGAAGTGATCAAGTGGGAGCCTCGGATTATGAGCAGCCCCAAAACTTTGTAAGTTCACCCTTGAGATAGTGAAGGACCGGGTTGGCCTTGGTGGAGACTTGGTGAGGAAAGGGTTGTTAGACCCGGTCCTTTGTGTACTCCTCAACGGGACGTAGATTCCTGAGTGGAATTGAACCTCGGGAAAAATCCTTAGTGTGTCTCTTGTGTGTACATTTCTTTGAAGATCAATATTTCTTAGGGTTTATTTTAATTATTTCGCTATACATCATCACAATCTTGCAATTTATTTCAATATATCACACTTGTCATATAGAATTGCTAGTTGTTTTATCCACATTTTGTTAAATTAAAATCTGGAGAAAAATCCATACAAATCAAGCTTTAGACCCTTACAGCAGTTTGAACATACTAGTTCGCCCCTGAGCCAGACTAGTCCGACCCTTTTAGGTCTTTCCAACAAGCAAACCAGACTAGTCCGCCCCTGAGCCACACTAGTCCGACCCTTGTGTACTAATCTCATTTAATTAAGTCATTTCAGATGTTTTAGCCTACTCAACCCCTCTAGGCAATTTCAGTTGGTATCAAAGCAGGTCTCTCTATCAAGAGTCTAACCACTCGGAGAGAAGATGGCCGGAGTTGAGGGATACGAGATTCCGCCGACGTCGCAAGGCGAAAACACGTATGACAAAAAAAGGACGCTGATGTGCTGAAAGATCACTCAAGTGACGATGAAGAAGTTCGCCAGCTCAAGGCACAACTTCATGAGAAGCTAGGTCACTCTAGTAAAGAGAAGAAGAAGCCGAAGGATCAAGAAAGGAGTAGTCAACCGCACTACTCCCAATATCCTTTCAACTATGAACGATTAACTTCTAACAATCATTATTGATCCATTCCTCTTGGCAAACCTCCTCAATTCGATGGAAATTATTACTCAATGTGGAAGTATAATATGAAGATGCATCTAATATCCTTAAACCCTAGCTTGTGGCAAATTGTCTTAACAGATGTCCATCTTCCAAGAAATGAAGAAGACGTTACCCCAGAGCAAGCCATTCTACTTCATCGCAATGCTCAAGCAGTTGGAGTCATCACCTCATCCTTGACTCGAGAAGAGTTCAATCGAGTCGATGGATTGGAGGTGGCCAAAGATATATGGGACACACTCAAGACGGCGCATGAAGGTAACCGAATCATTAGGGAGGCCAAGATCGAGATGATTGAAGGAGAGCTTGGGAGGTTCACCATCATGGATGGTGAGTCCCCTCAAGACATGTACAACCGTCTCAAGGTCCTCATCAACAAGATACGATCTTATGGATGCACCCGACACTCACGGGTGTAGGCTACGCATCAAGTTCACGTTCAGCCCGTGAATGTGTCCTTACTAGCACACACGCACACTAACACGGCGGCGTGCACGACTCCCACTCAACGGGGTTCCCCTCCTGGGGTTCCGTCTTCTCCTCGGGAGTCCCTTCCCCATAGAACCCTGCAAAAGCTTCAAACACAAGCAGTGAGCACGAAGGCTCAGCAAGACTGACCCGTCTCTCCTAAACATGGAACTTATACATGAGGGTTGATAGGTTACATGAGGTAAAAATCATTTGTAAGGACTCGCCTAATTAGTAGAACCTTACTTTCAAGTTTTAGCGGCAGGTTGTGGAGAACCTTACGCTAAGGCACATGAGAGAGCTGCAATCAAACAAGAAACACATTTCTCTCATGTACTTTGCCCAAAGTTGAAAAGGACTTTAGTTAGCTCTAAACTACAACAAATCATTAACAAGCAAAGTCCATCTTTCAATCAGCAACAATTTAACATGTAACTAGCCTGTTCTTTCTACGTCAAGGTACAGTGAACAAGTGGTACTCACTGACCGCGAGGGACGGCGATTATAATCGATTTACACCTGCAGGGTTACCCGAATAACCCGTCACGTACGCCCGTACTCGATGTTGCCTACAGCAACCATCACGGACGCCGTTGCATTAACCTCTTACAAACTTTTATTGTTTTGAGCACTTACTTGAATATCATTATTTCTTGCATTGGAGTCTTGTTTGAAAACCCAATTGCATAGCCAGAACACCAGGGGTTGGGATTAGGATTGAAAACCCCGTTTAGCTACTGCAATGCTAAGATAGGGTAGGATTCGGTACAAGTCGAGTAGTTGGAACTACTCGCGAGCATAGGTTAGTTCCAACTACTCGACTTGTACCAAATCCTACCCTATCTTAGCATTGCAGTAGCTAAACGGGGTTTTCAATCCTAATCCCAACCCCTAGTGTTCTTGGCTATGCAATTGGGTTTTCAAACAAGACTCCAATGCAAGAAATAATGATATTCAAGTAAGTGCTCAAAACAATAAAAGTTTGTAAGATATTAATGCAAACCGGAGCTTGCCTTGCTGCTCTTGGTCGTAGGCTAGCTGCTCCTCCGGAGTAATGAAGTCTAGGACTTCGGGTTCCTCCTCGACCTTAGCGACTACATGATATAAGAGGTACATGTATTAATTTAAATGCATTTAAGTTGAATTTTAAACTTGTGAAGGCTAAGTCCCACTAGATAGACTCAATGACTCTGAAATTTTTACTGTGGTTGGATACAACCTAAACAGAGACTTGGCCAAGTTTTAGTTGCAGCAAAGCTCATTTGAGCCCTTCACAATTAATTATGTACTTGACCTTAATTGGAGGCTTTAGTGTGTTCTAGGGATTTTCATGGAACAAGCATGACTTTCTGAAAACTAGATTTTCATAAGGTTCTAATGGAGTTTGTCTCACTTAATTTGAAGGTTCCTAGCTAAAGATATGAGCTAGACAATTTCAGAGAAATTCTGAAAAATGTTTCTGAACATTTTCCATTTTCTCTAGAACAGTTTTATTAATCACACCATAAGGTGGATCAAATTAGCTCAAATGGATCTGAAATTTTTATGGTAGTTCAGGGATATTTTGGTGAACATCCCAGCAAAATTTCAGAATTTTCCTCCAAAGGATTCTCCAGTTGAAATTCCATACAATTTAAATTTTGAAGAATTAATTCTGGAGAAATAAGGATTTTTCATGAAGTGAAACTTGATTTTATGGAAAGTACTCAGAGAGCTGAATCCAACAAAATTTGGTTCACTCGATTTGGAGCTTTCTAGCCAAAGTTATGAGGATTTGAAGTTTGAATGAAATCTGAAAATCAGGGAAAAGTTTAAAGCTGCCGGTGGGCCACGGGGACACGTGTTGTGCGCTGAGGAGTCGGCACACCGGGATCTACGGAGTTTTTTTGCGCCAGCACACCGGATCCGAGCCGCAGCCCGATCCCGATTTAAAATACGAGCCGCTGACAGTCGGGGTCCACCCCCTTCGTCTACCTCCCGCCGCCCGCGCTCTGCCGCCGGGGTACCTCGCCGGAGAGCTCGCCGGCAGCCTCTGTGGAGCTCCAAGCTTCATGATTCCGGCCGCCCCTGCCTACTTTCACTCGGGGAACCTGATTCCGGGCTCAGTTCATCATGAAAATGGCCGGTACATGGTCGGCGACGAGCAGCAGCCTCGGGAGAACTTCGGCCGTGTCGGCCGACCTCCCTAGCACCCCACTCGATCGAGCAAACAGTCGGGAAGCATCAGTGGACCCTAGGAAAGGTCGACATGAGCTCCACGGAGCTCGGGAAGGGCCGTGTTGGGCTGTCACCGTGCGACCTAGGCCGGAAATCGGAATTTCTACTAAAACTCGAAGAACAGCGGTTCCCCTCCATGGTTCTTCGTGGTTCCTGCTCCTATGGACTCGTACGGGCTACTAGAAGTGATCCTCTCCATGAGAGGATGAGTGATGCAGTGTGGCTTATGAATTTCTCTGATCGGTGCAGACTCCACTTTTGCACACCATCGTGAAAACATGAAATTCCGGCCTGAGCAGTGTTTGTCACGCCGCCGGAGCTCGCGGGAATGAAAGAGGGGCTGAAGGCGAACCTCTTTGCTGTTCACAGCTCGGTGAACAGTGGGCTGTGGTGGCCGGAAGGATGGTTCCTGCAGTGGCAGCTCGAGCTGAACCGGCAGAGGAAGGATCGCCGCGGTGGAGCTCGGGGAGGACTGCACAGGGTCTGGAACCGGCGCGGAGGTGTCGAAGATGGCTTGGCGCACCCGGTGCTGGTCTCCGATCGCCGGGAGGATCACTGGATCGGCCGGGCGATGAGGAACCGAAAGTTCACTCGGGCGGCGAGGAGTTTCAGTCTGTTGGGCGAGAGCGTGTCGGGGTAGGGATGGGGAGCACCGGCGACCGCTCGGACGCCTAGATAGGGGCCCCGGGAGTTGGTTCAGCGGCCGTGGGCGGCAAGCAGGTGGTGGCGCGGCGGCCTCCCCTCGGTGGCGCTCTCAGGAGAAGCTCGGGGACCCGAGTACTGAAAGTCCACTCGGTTGAATTCCCTCAGTGGCTGACATGTGGGTCCCACTTTCAATTTTAACCTCTGATCTTATCTCAAATTCACTGTTGTAAACAGTAGTCCCCACAAAGCCCATGGTGATTTGAATTATCTACCCTTGAGCCATTTGAATTGGTTAGAATTCAAATTGGGTATGGTTTGAATGAATTTCAGCACATGTTCAGTTTGAAATTCAAATAAAGTTTGAATTTGCTACACTTAGCTCATGTCAAGATCAACTCCAAATGGAGTAAAAACTGGTGTGTGAGCTCACAAAAATGTGTTGAGTAAGAATATGCCTCCCACTTTTGAATTCATGGGATAAAAACAGTTTTAATTTGAATTTAAGTTCAAACTACCCTCTTTCTAGCTATACCCAAAAGTACCTCAAAAAGGTTTGAACTTTGGGTGAAACTTGGCATGGACATTCCTAGCAATGTGTAGGAGTTTTCCAAATGTCCAGCCATATATGATGTATGTGGGAAACACCACTTTTGCATTTTGTGAGTTTGTTCCCTAATGAGCATGTTGATGGTGGTTACTTGCTCTTCAAATGTGTTCATCAACTTTCTTCAAATGAGGTGTGTGTGTGGTGATGAACACTTTAAACATGTGTCAAAAACTGTGGCCCTTACATTCCTCCCCCCTTAAAAGAATCTCGTCCCGAGATTATAAGGTGAAAATGAGAGGGAGGACGGTGGAAATTTACCGAATATGCGACGTGAAAAAGTCGGGGTAGTTAGCGTGAAGAAATCCTTCGCTCTCCCATGTCGCTTCGTCCACGGAGTGATTACTCCATAGAACTTTGTAGAACCACAACGTACGGTTGCGTGTGGTTCGGGCCTTCTCATCAATGATCTGAACCGGTTCCTCCCGATAGGTGAGATCCGGTTTTAGTTCTTCAATGTCCTCCAACTGAACGGTAGTAGATAGCCTGAGACACTTCCTCAGCTGGGAAATGTGAAAGACGTCATGCACACCGGAAAGTGCTTCTGGTAATTTCAGTCGGTATGCTACTGCTCCACATCTTTCGGTAATCTGGAATGGACCGATGAATCGGGGTGCCAACTTTCCTCTCACCCCAAATCTATTAACGCCCTTCATTGGAGACACACTTAGGTATCCGTGATCCCCGACTTCGAACTGCAATGGGCGTATTCTCCGGTCTGCATACTGTTTTTGACGGGACTGGGCGGCTTTTACGTTCGCTTGGATCAGTCGAACCTTTTCTTCCGCGTTGTTTACAAGGTCAATGCCGAAGGTAACCCTTTCACCAGACTCACACCAATTCAGTGGTGTGCAGCATTTTCTCCCGTATAGCACCTCATAAGGCGCCATCTTGATGCTGGGTTGGTACCCATTGTTGTACGAGAACTCGGCTAACGGCAAGTGATCATCCCAATTCTTGCATGGTTGATAGCGCAAGCTCATAGCATGTCCTCCAGAATCTGGTTTACCCGCTCGGTTTGCCCATCCGTCTGTGGGTGGTATACTGAACTACAGATCAGTTTCGTCCCCAATGCAGCGTACAGCTGCTCCAAAAAAAAAAGGACACAAATAAAGTGCCCTGATCCGATATGATGGTACGGCGTACGCCGTACAAGCAGAGGATCCGTGAGATGTACAGCTCAGCATACTTCTTGGCGTTGTAGTTTGTGTTGACCGGGATGAAATGGGCAACTTTGGTGAGCCGGTCGACGATCACCCATACAGAATCATGTTTCTGAAAGGTGGTGGGTAGACCGACGATGAAGTCCATGCTCACGTCCTCCCACTTCCAGGCAGGAACGCCCAGTGGTTGTAGCAGTCCCGGTTTCCGCATATGATCTGCCTTCACCCTTTGACATGTATCACACTCGGACACGTACTTGGCAACCTCCCGCTTCATTCGTGTCCACCAAAACTTGCTTCTGAGTTCTAGATACATTTTGTTGCTGCCGGGGTGAATAGAAAACTTTGATAAGTGAGCCTCATCAAAGATTTTCTTCCGTAACTCTGGGTTACGGTGTACGACGATCCGGTCCTTGAACCATAAGATGCCGTCTCCATCTTTCTGGAAACATTTAAGCTCCCCACTGTCTACACGTCTCCGCAAATGCGACATGCCCTTGTCATGTTTCTGAGCTGCCGCTATCTCTTCACGGATGGTGGGGATTAAAGCTAGGTTGTAGAGAGCTCCATGTGGAATCACATGCAGTGGTGGTTCGCTCTCTTCCAACGGTGTGATGGTCAGGTTGTTGACGTGTGACTTGCGACTCAGCGCATCCGCCACTATGTTTGCCTTGCCCGGGTGATAATGGATCTCTATTTCGTAATCCTTTATCAATTCTAACCATCTTCACTGCCTCATGTTCAGCTCCTTCTGAGTGAATATGTACTTGAGTCTCTTGTGGTCGGTATATAAATGTACGAGGTTACCGAGTAGGTAGTGCCTCCACATTTTCAGTGCAAGTACCACGGCAGCGAGTTCCAAGTCGTGAGTTGGATAATTATGCTCATAGTTTCTAAGCTGCCGTGATCCATACGCGACCACTCTTCGGTCTTGCATCAGCACACATCCGAGCCCGATGCCGGATGCATCGCAGTACACATCGAACAGTTTTTTTGTGTCTGGCTGCACCAAAACCGGTGCTGATGTCAGGTGCTTGACTAATGCCTTGAATGCTGCTTCACATGTTGGACTCCAAACATATTTGGTAGCCTTCTTCAGCAGCTCTGTCATAGGCTTGGCAATCTTCGAGAAGTTCGGAATGAACCTCCGATAATATCCTGCGAGTCTGAGGAAACTCCATACCTTGTGAACAGTTCTCAGGGATTTCCAGTTCAGGACTTGTGTGATCTTACTCGGTTCTACAGCGATACCCTCCGCTGAGATGATATGCCCGAGAAAAGGCACTTGCGATATCCAGAATTCGCATTTGCTGAATTTCGCGTATAGCTTGTGATCCCGCAGCCATTGCAAGACTATACGCAAATGCTTCTTGTGATCTTCCTCCGACTTGGAATATACCAGGATGTCATCGATGAAGACCACGACAAACTTGTCCAGCTCCGGCATGAATACCGAGTTCTTTGATACATGAAGTGAGCTGGAGCGTTGGTGAGGCCAAAGGACATGACCAGGTACTCATAAAGTCCGTACCTTGTCGAGAAAGCCGTCTTCGGGATATCCTCAGCCCGTATCTTAAGCTGATGGTACCCTGATCTTAAATCCATTTTGGAAAAGATCTTTGCTTCGACCAACTGATCAAACAACATGTCGATCCGTGGCAACGGGTACTTGTTCTTGATGGTTACGGCATTTAATGGACAATAGTCCACGCAAAGCCGCAATGTCTCATCCTTCTTCTTCACAAATAATGCCGAACAGCCCCATGGCGAGGAGCTCGGCCTAATAAAACCCTTTTCCAGAAGGTCCGTTAGCTGGGTCTTCAGTTCAGCCAACTCCTTGGGCGCCATCTTGTACGGCCTTTGGGATATTGGCATGGTTCCCGGTGCAAGTTCAATCTTGAACTCCACCTCTCTATCGGGCGGCATCCCCGGTAAATCATCTGGGAACACGTCAGGGAACTCTTGGACCACTGGAATATCTTCCAATCTGATGGTTGTGGATTGATAGACACTTGGAAGTTTTATTTCTGGACTGTCCAGAAATAAGGAGTGAGATCCGTGCACTTCTGAGTTCAAGTGCACGATTCGAAGGACGGTGTCTAAAACATCGCCGTGGCAGGTTAACCACGACATCCCTAGGATGACATCGACCTTCTGTCCCTCTAAGATTATGAGAGACGCAGGGTACACTCTACCCACTAAGCATAATGGTGCTTTGGAAACCATTACGCTTGCTGAAATCTTCCCACCCGGTGAACAAATCAAATATGGACTGTCAGTGGGTAGTATTTGCAAGCTGTGTTTAGCAATGAAAGCTTGGCTAATAAAATTATGCGTGGCGCCTGAATCAAACAATACTATGGCGGGATGCTGGTGGAGTTGGAACATACCCGCAAGGATTGGCTCACCCTCCGGCACGTTCTCTACGGCAAGCTGGTGGACAGTGCCGGGCCTAGGGTTTGCCCGCCGCGCATTAGTAGGGTTCCGGGGTTGATTCCTCCCAGGAAATTGCGGTGCAACTCCACCGCCTTGACTCTCCGGGAAACTGCTGGCGAAGTGTCCTGGACGACCACACTTGTAACATGTGGCCGCTGCTTGACCGGTGCTCGCGGGACGAAAGCCCGGCATGCGCTGCTGAGGTGCATACGCACGCGGCATCGCCCGCTGCTGCTGTTGTTGCTGCGGAGGTGGTGCTGGCAGAGCCGGCCTGAATGCCTGTGAAGAGTACGGCCGACTGCGGAACGGCATCAGCCTTTGTGGTGGCTGCCAGCGTGGACCTGATGGTGGGCGATTCACCATCCAAAATTTCTGAGAAGGACCTCCTCCTTCTCCGCTACTTTGCGGCGAGCTTCGCTTTCTCTCTTCCGCCGCTAACTCCTTTCCGGAGTCCTCCTGGACAATCGCAGCATCAACGATGTCGTTGAGCCTGCCGCGATTGAACATCACCAATTTGTCCTTCAGGAGCGGGTTAAGCCCCTGGTAAAAGTGGTCCCGCCACTTCTCGTCAGTATCGGCGTGATATGACGCGTAGAGCACGAGATCGTTGAACGCCCTGGAATATTCCAGCGCGTTCCGGCTCCCTTGTTGCAGGTGTAAAAATTCCTGTGTCTTCCTCTTCATCAGACCCGGCGGTATGTGATAGGCCCTGAAGGCCGTCCGGAACTCCGCCCAGGTCATAACTCGGTCGGTGGGCTGTGAAGCACAGAAGTTTGCCCACCACGCACTCGCGGATCCCTGGAGCTGTTGGACCGCGAACTGAGTCTTGCGCTGCTCACTTATTTGGAGCAGCTCGAACTTCATCTCTATTGCGCGGAGCCAGTTGTTCGCGTCGAGAGGTTCATCCGCCCTTGAGAATACCGGGGGATGAGTCGCTAGGAAGTCGGAGTAGGAGCTCTGTTGACGCTCCTCCCGGTCTTGACGTCTCTCTGGGCGAGACATATTGGCGATGAGAGTTTGCAGCAACTCCGTGTGCTGCTGATGAGAACCCGCCATTGCCGCGACGATGTCGGCCAATGTAACTGTTGGCGGTGTTTGCTGTTGCTGTTGCTGCTGCTGTCCCGAGGAGTCCTCGGGAGGCTGTTGGGGGGTCTATCCCCCTTGACTAGAACCCCCAATGTCCGGGTTGGCACGGGTACGAGTCATTCTGAAATTCAAAACAGCAGTGATCAGTACATGTCATACTTAAAATTCCATATGCAACAGTAGGTATTGAAGTGACGCATGCATAATTTGCACAATATTCACATATATTGATAAAGCATAAACTTTATACAAGATACATTATTCTCGGGCCTCCGAGAAGTCGTGCTCATGTCGTCACTACCTATACATACGCTACTACCTGCACGACATGTCACCGATGACAAAAGTTGGGTTACACTACTCTAGCTGCCCTACTTGGCAAGTGTAACCCCCTACTTGGAGTAGAACTCGACCTCCTGCGGGTCGTCCTCCTCCGGTACCTCTGCTGGTGGCTCCGGATCTACCACCCCTTCTCCCATCTCAGGTTCTCCCATTGCCAGAAGACCCAAGACTACCGGTATGCCCAATACCGGAGGTACGAGGTCCTGCAATGCATGCACCTCGTCCATGGCCTGGTTGTAGTCTTCTTCCCAGCCTTGCCCTTCCTCAATAGCGTCGTCCCGCTCTTTATCAAGATCCTCATTCTGCTGGGTTAGAATCTGCACCAGCTCTTGTAACGCCGCGATGTCGACACAGCTTTTCTTCTTCGCCTTCTTCAGACGATGAAACTGATGATGCTGTTCATTCAGTAGCTTGGTCGTCTGAAGGAGCACATTGCGGAGTGCGCTGTGAGCACTCTCGAAATGGTCTCCACGGCTTGTGCTCTCTTTGAGCTTTGCGGTGAGATGCTCCGTATGAACAGCTTGGCTGTCCATCACGGCCTTTCCCGCCCTCATTTGGAGGCTGAGGTTCGCCTCCGCAGGGTTGTACCTTGGGCAACCTGGACCGGTTGCCTCCCGGTACCTTCCTTCCCACACATGATGAGCCCGTCTCTCCACCGGAGTGAGCGCGTATGGAGTGCCCTCCATAGCCCTCACGTGTAGTTGGCAGAAACGTGACATGGTGTCATGGGCTGCCACTTGCCACATTCCTTCCGGCTGTCTTCCTCTCACCATGACGTGAACGGCACCCAACCGGGTGGCATAGGTCCTGTCGGAACCTCAACATGGATCGTCCACGTCTTGTTCCCCTCCTCGCCTTCTTCCTTGGTGACGTACTGCGGCATCGTTTCATACCTGAAATATTGAAGCATCTGCCTCAATGCTTCCGGATAGCCGCTGTGGTGAGAACAGTGAGATTCCACCCACCCGTTCTCGAACTGTTTATCCGCTGTCATCTGTAAAAATATATTTGAGAAATGTTAAATATTTATTTGAACAGTAAAACATTGAGTCATAACACAAAACATGTCATTGAACCCATAAAACTTGGAAATATAGTTCAAATTTAAACAAATTTGACTACTTGATCTGCTGTCCAATATGACAGCCCTGACCAGTTTCCATTTCAACCTGATTTAGGCCATGCTAAAGCAAAACCAATTCTGGAGATCAACATCAAAGTTAAAGCTAACTTCAATATCTTTCCAGAAAGTATTTTCTTGGCCTAAGATCTGTCCTGGTTCAAGAGTTAGGAGATGTCAAAGTTAACAGAACTTCTGGAAAAAAATTGGACAGCACCTCCCTGCTTTAGGTACTGATTTGATCCAAGAATCCCAGCTAATTCTGCTCCCAATCTGACAAAACTTTCTGTTACAAAGTTGTAACCCATCTCATAAGATTTCCATAACTACCTTATTTTCTATTTTTGGATTTTTATGCAGGGAGTTATGCTCAATTTACAGAGAGTTTTTGCTCTGCCCTGTTTTCTGGACAGTTTCAACTCTACTGCATTTTTCGATTGGTTAAGGGCTGAAACACCTCTGGACCTCAACAGAAGAGTTGTAAAGCTATTCCAAAGGTTTCCATAAATGTATCATATGACCCCAACCTCGAAATATCTCAATCTCTAACCTCTGATCAACTTCAGCCTTAATTCAGCTGAAAACAGAGTGCTCTGTCCTTAGCAACCTATAAGTTGAAAACTTGTTAACTTTGAATATCCTGATTAAGGGAAGGAGTTACATCAAGTTTTACTGCTTTGGATTAAAAACCTTCAAGTTTTACAATGAAGTTGTTCATTTAGTGGGGTGTGATGTCGATGCGTCACCAGAGCATGTCGGTACTACGTCCTCACAAAGAAAAACCTATACCGGACTTAGCCGGCTTCGTTAGTTCAGTGGCACTAAACGTCACTCGCACACGGATGCTACACGTCTACCATTTCGTGGTTAGACTACCTGCATAAACTCAAACAATCGTCATACTCGGTTGCACACCGAGCCCGGTATCCATACAGTCCGTACACCCGGCCGTCATCACTCGCCCGGATGTTCTCAAGCCAAACACGCCTTGAGCTACGTGTTCACATTTCAGGCCACGTGACGGGGTATCCCAAATTGCACCACGCACACCAGGGACAGACGTTGCTCGAATACCCCAAACGACATGAAGAGTCGTAGAGGATATCAAAGCGGGTCGGGTTACCTGCCACCCGTGGGGCTCCACCCTTCAGCTTGTGTGCACTGGTGGACAGCGCATACGTGCACCCCCCAAGACATAAACGTCCCGAGATGCACAATTTTCCGACATAATCAAATAGGTTGGTATGCCACTTTCTATACACTAATAACATCCTTATATGGGCTACTAACTCGTTCCTCACTGGATTTTTGAAAAAGATGACCTTTGGTGTGCGTTAAGCCTCAAGCGAGCTCTGATACCAACGCTGACACGACCCCACGGTCTTGTCGAGCCAGGATCACGCTGAGGGGTGCTGCGTTGCACAGCACCGAATAACACACATCAAAGGTACATAGCGGAAGCAAAACTTTTATTACATAAAGTGGTTTATGAACAATTTTACATCAAAACAGGTCCAGTCTACACTCACGGGCGTAGGCTACGCATCAAGTTCACGTTCAGCCCGTGAACGTGTCCTTACTAGCACACACGCACACTAACACGGCGGCGTGCACGACTCCCACTCGACGGGGTTCCCCTCCTGGGGTTCCGTCTCCTCCTCGGGAGTCCCTTCCTCATAGAACCCTGCAAAAGCTTCAAACACAAGCAGTGAGCACCAAGGCTCAGCAAGACTGAACCATCTCTCCTAAACATGGAACTTCTACATGAGGGTTAATAGGTTACATGAGGTAAAAATAATTTGCAAGGACTCGCCTAATTAGTAGAACCTTACTTTCAAGTTTTAGTGGCAGGTTGTGGAGAACCTTACGCTAAGGCACATGAGAGAGCCGCAATCAAACAAGAAATGCATTTCTCTCATGTACTTTGCCCAAAGTTGAAAAGAACTTTAGTTAGCTCTAAACTACAACAAATCATTAACAATCAAAGTCCATCTTTCAATCAGCAACATTTTAACATGTAACTGGCCTGTTCTTTCTACGTCATGGTACAGTGAACAAGTGATACTCACTGACCGTGAGGGACGGCGATTATAATCGATTTACACCTGCAGGGTTACCCAAATAACCCGTCACGTACGCCCATACTCGATGTTGCCTACAGAAACCATCACGGACGCCAAGTATTGAACCGGTCCCATCGTCCCGAGCAAGAGGTCTCTGCACGCGCATCTCAGTGCCGCCAGCCGATTTACACCTCGAGCTCTCAACCTACCCTCTGAACGACGGGCAATGCCTCAATACCCAGCTACCTGAGTTACATCAGTTTCCCGGTTCCCATATAGCCGGTAGGTCTTCGGTACTGTTCTAGCTTGTTCAACAGGCCCGCACATGGCTCGGTCCTCAATCGACACAAACGGAGCTATAGCACGCAGGCCCCAAAGTCCTTCTGCCCTTACTCTCCGCTCGGTCTCATTTTTCTTGCCATGTGTATCATGTGCTATCTCTACCCGAGTCGAGTGCCTCTAGCCTATGCTCGCGAGTAGTTCCAACTACTCGACTTGTACCGAATCCTACCCTATCATAGCATTGCAGTAGCTAAACGGGGTTTTCAATCCTAATCCCAACCCCTGGTGTTCTTGGCTATGCAATTGGGTTTTCAAACAAGACTCCAATGCAAGAAATAATGATATTCAAGTAAGTGCTCAAAACAATAAAAGTTTGTAAGAGGTTAATGCAAACCGGAGCTTGCCTTGCTGCTCTTGGTCGTAGGATAGCTTCTCCTCCGGAGTAACGAAGTCTAGGACTTCGGGTTCCTCCTCGACCTTAGCGACTACATGATATAAGAGGTACATGTATTAATTTAAATGCATTTAAGTTGAATTTTAAACTTGTGAAGGCTATAAGTCCCACTAGACAGACTCAATGACTCTGGAATTTTTACTGTGGTTTAGATACAATCTAAACAGAGACTTGGTCAAGTTTTAGTTGCAGCAAAGCTCATTTGAGCCCTCCACAATTAGTTATGTACTTGACCTCAATTGGAGGCTTTAGGGTGTTCTAGGGATTTTCATGGAGCAAGCCATGACTTTCTGAAAACTAGATTTTCAGAGGATTCTAATGGAGTTGGTATCACTTAATTTGAAGGTTCCTAGCTAAAGATATGAGCTAGACAATTTTAGAGAAATTCTGAAAAATGTTTCTTAACATTTTTCATTTTCTCTGGAACAGTTTTATTAATCACACCATTAGGTGGATCAAATGAGCTAAAATGGATCTGAAATTTTTATGGTAGTACAGGGATATTTTTGTGAACAACCCAGCAAAATTTTAGAATTTTCCTCCAAAGGATTCTCCAGTTAAAATTCCAAACATTTTAAATTGTGAGGAATTAATTCTGGAGAAATAAGGATTTTCAAGAAGTGAAACTTGATTTTCTGGAAAGTACTCAGAGAGCTGAATCCAACAAAATTTGGTTCACTCGATTTGGAGCTTTCTAGCCAAAGTTATGAGGATTAGAAGTTTGAATGAAATCTGAAAATCGGGGAAAAGTTTAAAGCTGCCGGTGGGCCACGGGGACACGTGTTGTGCGCTGAGGCGTCGGCACACCGGGGTCTACGGAGTTTTTGCGTGCCAGCGCACTGGATCCGAGCCGCAGCCCGATCCCGATTTAAAATATGAGCCGCTGACAGTCGGGGTCCACCCCCTTCGTCTACCTCCCACCGCCCGCGCTCTGCCGCCAGGGTACCTCGCCGGAGAGCTCGCCGGCAGCCTCTGTGGAGCTCCAAGCTTCATGATTCCGGCCGCCCCTGCCTACTTTCACTCGGGGAACCTGATTCCGGGCTCAGTTCGTCATGAAAATGGCCGGTACATGGTCGGCGACGAGCAGCAGCCTCGGGAGAACTTCGGCCGTGTCGGCCGACCTCCCTAGCACCCCACTCGATCGAGCAAACGATCGGGAAGCATCAGTGGACCCTAGGAAAGGTCGACATGAGCTCCACGGAGCTCGGGAAGGGTCATGTTGGGCTGTCACCGTGTGACCTAGGCCGGAAATCGGGATTTCTACTAAAACTCAAAGAACAGCTGTTTCCCTCCATGGTTCTTCGTGGTTCCTGCTCCTATGGACTCGTACGGGCTACTAGAAGTGATCCTCTCCATGAGAGGATGAGTGATGCAGTGTGGCTTATGAATTTCTCTGATCGGTGCAGACTCCACTTTTGCACACCATCGCGAAAACATGAAATTCCGGCCTGAGCAGTGTTTGTCACGCTGCCGGAGCTCGCGGGAATGAAAGAGGGGCTGAAGGCGAACCTCTTTGCTGTTCACAGCTCGGTGAACGGTGGGCTGTGGTGGCCGGAAGGATGGTTCCCGCAGTGGCGGCTCGAGCTGAACCGGCAGAGGAAGGATCGCCGCGGTGGAGCTCGGGGAGGACTGCGCAGGGTCTGGAACCGGCACGGGGGTGTCGAAGATGGCTTGGCGCACCCGGTGCTGGTCTTCGATCGCCGGGAGGATCACTGGATCGGCCGGGCGATGAGGAACCGAAAGTTCACTCGGGCGGCGAGGAGTTTCAGTCTGTTGGGCGAAAGCGCGTCGGGGTAGGGATGGGGAGCACCGGCGACCGCTCGGACGCCTAGATAAGGGCCCCGGGAGTCGGTTCAGCGACCGTGGGCGGCAAGCAGGTGGTGGCGCGGCGGCCTCCCCTTGGTGACGCTCTCGGGAGAAGCTCTGGGACCCGAGTACTGAAAGTCCACTCGGTTGAATTCCCTCAGTGGCTGACATGTGGGTCCCACTTTCAATTTTAACCTCTGATCTTACCTCAAATTCACTGTTGTAAACAGTAGTTCCCACAAAGCGCATGGTGATTTGAATTATCTACCCTTGATCCATTTGAATTGGTTAGTATTCAAATTGGATTTGGTTTGAATGAATTTCAGCACATGTTCAGTTTGAAATTCAAATAAAGTTTGAATTTGATACACTTAGCTCATGTCAAGATCAACTCCAAATGGAGTAAAAATTGGTGTGTGAGCTCACAAAAATGTGTTGAGTAAGAATATGCCTCCCACTTTTGAATTCATGGGATAAAAACAGTTTGAATTTGAATTTAAGTTCAAACTACCCTCTTTCTAGCTATACCCAAAAGTACCTCAAAAAGGTTTGAACTTTGGGTGAAACTTGGCATGGACATTCCTAGCAATGTGTAGGAGTTTTCCAAATGTCCAGCCCCTATATGATGTATGTGGGAAACACCACTTTTGCATTTTGTGAGTTTGTTCCCTAATGAGCATGTTGATGGTGGTTACTTGCTCTTCAAATGTGTTCATCAACTTTCTTCAAATGAGGTGTGTGTGTGGTGATGAACACTTTAAACATGTGCCAAAAACTGAGGCCCTTACAACCCGGTGGACGGATCATGAGGTGGTGAAGAGGATGCTTCGGGCATTCATGCCTCGAAACATTGCTCTTTGCTCCTTGATCCGTGAGAGCCCGGGATATGCTCAAATGACCCCGGAGGAAGTGCTAAGAAGAATCATCAATAATGAGATGATGGAGTAGGAAGCCATGTTCTACAGTGGCCTCCAAAGACTTGCCTCCTCAAAGAAGAAAGATATTGCTTTCAAAGCAACATCCTCATCACAAGACTTCGAAGCAAGTGATGATGAGGGCCTCAACACCGATGAAGAAGAGGCGCTCTTCATCAACAAGTTCAAGAGGATGATGAGAAGAAGGAAGGGGGGCAACCATTATGAGAACAAGAACAATGAAAGGTCCAAGCCCAAGACGAAAAGAGCATGCTACAACTGTGGTGAATATGGACACTTTATTGTGGATTGTCCATATGAAGATAGTAAGAAGAAGAAAGATGGCAAGTCTCAAGAGAAGAAATTCTTCAAGAAGAAGAAGCCATCAGGACATGCTCACCTTGGGAAGGAATGGGACTTAAACGAAGACTCATCCTCCGAGGATGAAGGGAAAGTGGCAACACTTGCCATTGGAAGGAGCAAGCTCTTACCAAACATTGAAGACTTTAAATCTACATGTCTCATGGCTAAGGAGGGAAGAAGAAAGACTAAATCTAAACCATCCTCCTCTACTTCTTCACTTGATAGCTTTGATAGTAGTAGTGATAATGAATCCATGCTAAAGGTTCTAAGTAGGAGCACCTTGAAAAAGATGAGATTGTTGTTGGAAGAAATCTTTGAGAAGGATGAAATCATCAACCATCAAGAAGACATGCTCATCCTTGAAAAGTAGAGATGTCGTGAGCTTGAAGAGCTCCTTGAGGTTGAAAGGGAAAGAAGGAAGGCACTTGAGCGTGAACTCGCCTTGAGCATGGAAACTTGCTCAAAACTAGAAGAAACAACTGTTGTGCTCAAGGATGAAATTGATAACTTGATAAAAGTCAACAATATCCTTGAAACACAAGTTGAGTCTCTCAAGATCAATGCACGTTCTTCCTCTATGATTTCATCCTCCTCAAAGAAATCTCACAAAGCAACTCAAACTTGCAAGTGCTCAAACTTAATCCTAAAACTCAAATATGAACTCAAGTGGGCACAAAACAAGCAGTCACCGAAAGGTGGTATCTTTGACAAGGAAAAGTGGCATATGCACTAAGTGCATATACCAATGTAAGACCTCCACATGTCAAAGATGGTCTTGGCTATTCTCGGGAGTGGAGGCAACATGCTAAAACTCCAAAGAAGAGAAAAGACTTGATTGTTTTTGTCAAGGAAGGTTCATCCAACAAAGAAAATGTAAAGAACATTGCAAACTCATCTAACATGCCTAAAAATAAACCTCATCCTTTGTTTCATGATTTTGATGCCTCATATGTTCTATTAAGAAACAAATTTGGAAAGATCTATGCTAGGCATGTTGGGCCACTCCGCAAGAGTCCAAAACCTTGTGTGTGGGTGCCCAAGTGCCTCTTGACTAACATGAAAGGACCCAACTCCGTTTGCGTACCAAAAGGTAAGGCTTAACTTATTTTGTAGGCATACTCCTCCGGTGGATCAAAATGGGTGCTTGACAGTGGATGCACAAACCATATGACCGGAGAAAGAAAGATGTTTGTGGAATATGAGGAAAACGAAGATCCAAGTGAAGGAATATACTTTGGGGACAATGGCCAAAGGAAAATCCTTGGCACTGGTAAAATTGCTATCTCTCCCCATCATTCTCTTTCAAATGTTTTGCATGTCGACTCCCTTGATTATAACCTTCTATCCATATCCCAATTATGTGATAAAGGTTATAATTGTATGTTCACTAAGGAGGGTTGACTGTCTTGAGAAGAATCAATGACTCAATCGCCTTTAAGGGCGTACTCAAGGGAAAGCTTTACCTTGTGAATTTCACCACGGATAAAGCTCAACTTGACACGTGCTTAATGGCGAAGACCAACATGGGATGGCTTTGGCATAGAAGGCTAGCCCATGTCGGAATGGGGAACATGCAAAAACTTCTCAAGGGAGAACACATTCGAGGCTTGAAGAATGTTGTTTTTGATAAGGATAGGCCATGTAGTGCTTGTCAAGCCGGAAAGCAAGTTGGAGCTCAACATCCATCCAAAAATGTCATGACAACAACAAGACCCTTGGAGCTACTTCACATGGACCTTTTCGGCCCAATCGCCTACATAAGCATAGGCGGTAACAAATATGGTCTTTTTGTTGTAGATGATTATTCTTGTTTCACTTGGGTGTTCTTTTTGCATGACAAAGGAGAAACTCAAGGTGTGCTCAAGAAATTCTTGAGAAGAGCTCAAAACGAGTTCTCCTTAAGAATTAAGAACATAAGGAGCGATAACGGCACCGAGTTCAAGAACACTCAAGTGGAAGAATACTTGGATGAAGAAGGCATCAAGGATGAGTTTTCAGCCCCCTACTCCCCTCAACAAAATGGAGTTGCTCATAGGAAGAATAGAACTTTCATTGAGATGGAAAGAACCATGCTTGATGAGTACAAGACGCTGTACCGGTTTTATGCGGAATCGGTTAACACCGCTTGCCATGCCATAAACCGGTTGTATTTTCATCGACTTTTGGAGAAGACGTCTTACGAACTTCTAACCGGTAACAAACCAAACATCTCTTATTTTCGTGTCTTTGGGGGAAAGCGTTATATTCTCAACAAGAAGCATAGGACTTTGAAGTTTGCTTCAAAGTCTGATGAAGGTTTCTTGCTTGGTTATGACTCAAACACCTACGCCTATCGTGTTTTCAAAAAAACTTCCGGAATTGTTGAAATAGCGAGAGACGTAGTGTTTGATGAGACTAATGGCTCCCAAGTGGAGCAAGTTGATCAAAGTGTGCTAGATAAAGAAGACGCTCCACAAGAAGCACTTAAAAGGATGGCACTTGGAGAAACTTTTCCTCAAGAACATCCTCAAGACTCAAATGATCATCCAACAGAAGAAATTATGTCTCCCTCCTGTGATCAAGCTCAAGATGAGCAAGGCCAACCTCAACAAGATCAAAACGATCAAAGTCAAGATAGAGGATTGGATCAAGGGGGGGATGAAGAAAAGAGTGACAATGAAGATGAAGATCAAAGAGTTCAACCACCTCATCCAAGAGTGCACCAAAGTGTTCAACGGGATCATCCCGTCGACAACATACTAGGAGATATCTCCAAAGGGGTGACCACTCGCTCTCGAATGGCTAATTTTTGTGAACATTAGTCTTTTGTTTCTTCTTTGGAGCCCCGCAAGGTAGAAGAAGCACCACAAGATCCAGATTGGGTGGTGGCCATGCAATAGGAACTCAATAATTTTGAAAGAAATCAAGTGTGGGAACTTGTGAAGCGACCCAACGCAAATGTTGTGGGAACCAAGTGGGTATTCCGCAACAAGCAAGACGAGTATGGGGTTGTAACAAGAAACAAGGCAAGACTTGTTGCAAAGGGATATGCACAAGTAGAAGGTTTGGATTATGATGAAACTTTTGCTCCCGTAGCTAGGCTTGAATCAATTCGTATCTTGCTTGCGTTTGCAACTCACCATGATTTCAAGCTATACGAAATGGATGTGAAAAGCGCGTTCATAAATGGTCCAATCAAGGAGGAAGTGTACGTGGAGCAACCACCCGGATTTGAGTACGATAAGTATCCTAACCATGTCTTTAAACTTCAGAAAGCCCTCTATGGCCTCAAACAAGCTCCTAGAGCTTGGTATGAGTGTCTTAGAGATTTTCTTATTAAAAATGGTTTTAGCATAGGAAAAGCCGACTATACACTCTTCACTAAGCATTTTAACGATGATTTATTCATGTGCCAAATATATGTCGATGACATTATATTTGGTTCTACTAACAAAGCTTTTTGTGATGAGTTTTCAAAGATAATGACTGAAAGGTTCGAGATGTCAATGATGGGGGAATTGATGTTCTTCCTAGGATTCCAAGTCAAACAACTCAAGGAAGGAACGTTAATAAGTCAAACCATGTATACTCAAGACATACTTAAGAGGTTCGACATGGACAAAGACAAACCCATCAAGACTCCCATGGGAACCAACGGACATCTTGACCTTAATGAAGATGGTCCAAGTGTGGACCAAAAGGTATTTCGTTCCATGATAGGCTCTTTGCTTTACCTTTGTGCATCTAGGCCCGACATAATGCTTAGTTTGTGTATCTGTGCACGGTTCCAAGCCGCTCCTAAGGAGTGCCACTTGACAGCCGTTAAGCGGATTCTTAGATATTTGGTTCACACTCCTAACCTAGGACTTCTGTATCCCAACGGATCCAAGTTCAATCTCATTGGATACTCCAATGCCGATTATGTCGGTTGTAAGGTAGATAGGAAGAGCACGTCAGGGACTTATCAATTTCTTGGTAGGTCCTTGGTTTCGTGGTCTTCAAAGAAACAAAACTCCATTGCCTTATCCATAGCCAAAGCGGAGTACGTCGCAGCCGGGAGTTGTTGTGCACAACTCCTATGGATGCGACAAACTCTTAGGGACTATGGTTACACTTTGAGCCATATTCCACTCTCTATGTGACAATGAGAGTGCCATCAATATTGCTCACAATCCCGTGGAGCATTCTAGAACCAAACATATTGATATCCGTCACCATTTCCTGAGAGATCACTCTATCAAGGGAGATATCGTTATCTCTCATGTTAGGTGTGAGAAGCAATTGGCGGACATCTTCACAAAATCCCTTGATGAGAAACGCTTTTGTGACCTCAGGAGTGAACTGAATATCCTAGATTCTAGAAACGTTGCTTGAAGTGTGCACATCTTTTTGTTGCTTGTTTATAAACTTCAAAATTGCATGTTTTCAACATACTACCCTAATCTCTCTTACTGTATGAAAACTATGTTCAAAAGGACTCTTTATCAAATATGGTCATTGTTTGTTTTATATATATACTTACTGACCATGTTTTCCAAAGATATTTGCAAAAACTTGTCCAAAAGGATCATATTCTTGAGCTAAAATTCAAATTATATAAATTTCAGCATGTAGCCGGACTAGTCCGCCTGGGAGGCCGTACAAGTCGGGCCCCAGAGAAGTTCGGCTCTGGTCCACCAACCAGACTTGTCCGGACACCAAGCCGGACTAGTCCGGCCCCGCCAGACACGTGTCGACTTCGGAGCTCACCCCTGCGGAAGGGATGAGCTCCGACCCCGCCAGACACGTGTCGACTTCAGAGCTCACCCCTGTGGAAGGGATGAGGTCCGGCCCCGCAGGACACGTGTCGCCACCGGAGCTCTCCTCTGAGGAGAGGCCCTGGCCCGCTGGACATGTGTCGCCACCGGAGCTCGCCTCTCAGGAGAGGAGAGGCCCCGGCCCGCTGGACACGTGTCACCACCGGAGCTCACCTCTGAGGAGAGGATAGGCCCCGGCCCGCTGGACATGTGTCACCACCGGAGCTCGCCTCTGAGGAGAAGAGAGGCCCTGGCCCACTGGACATGTGTCGCCACGGGACCTCGCCTATGAGGATAGGGGAGGTCCGGCCCCGCCGGACACGTGGTGCCCTCGGAGCTCGCCTCTGAGGAGAGGGGAGGTCCGGCCCCACTGGACACGTGGTGCCTTCGGAGCTCACCCTGGCAGTGGCCACGTGGCAGGGTCGGACTTTGTAGCGGACAAGTCCAAACCAGACTAGTCCGCCTAGGAGGTCGGACAAGTCCGGCCCTTGAGAAGTCCGGTTCTGGTCTGCCAACCGGACTTGTCCGGACACCAAGCTGGACTAGTCCAGCCCCTGGGGACTTAACCTCCCAGGGGCGGCTAGACTTCTCTCTTCATAGACTAGTCCGCTCACATCCTCTCTCAAGCCGGAAGCGCCCACAAATTGGGGATTTTTGCTTTCCTCCACCAAAAATCTCGTCCAATCCATGGATTGGAGACCTAAGGAGTGCGGAAACCCTTCCCTGGGCTTCGTTGCTCAAGTTTCGACTCCAAATTCATCACATTTGAAGATTTGAAGAGGTATTCATGACCTAACCAAAAGTCCTTTCTTTTTTTCATTCTTAGGTCTTTTGCTAGAAATCTCTTCACTAATGTTGTTCCTAGTGTCGATGCGATCATAGCCTAGGAGTATTGCAACTTAATTCGAAGCTTTTGCGAAAAATTGTTAGGGTTAGGGTTCTTCCTGTATAACCCAGACTATCTAGTTTTGGGCGGACAAATCCGTTCTCGAGCGGACTAGTCCGGTCCTTTAACAGACAAGTCCGGTTTACATAGAACAAACACCAACTTTAGCCATTTTTAGTGAATTCTGTTGCAATATTCCACTTCCTTGACCTCTAATCTCCTGTCTTTCAGGAAATATGTCGAACTCCGACCAAAGCTCTCCCTTTCCAAGTCCCATGGCCGAAGAGGCTCAACAAGCCCTTCATCGACGCATTGCCGAAGAAAGGGCAGCAAAGGAGGCCCAAGCAGCTAAAGAAGCCGTCCGTCGAGAGGCAAGAACAAAGAAGAAGCATGATCTCGATGAGGAGGCACAAATTGCCCAAGCCGTTGAAGAATCCTTGAAGGATCAACGGAGAAAGAAAAGGGTCGAACGTGAAGCCCAAAGCTCCCAAGCTGCTAGTGCCTCAGATCCCAAGACAAAGAGGCTGGTCACCTTGGGAGATAAAGAGCGAGAAAAGGAAAAGGAATCCGAGGGTAGGGTTCCTCGTGATCCAAAGAAGGGTAAGGCTCCACTTCCTGAGGAGCCCAACAACAAAAAGGCAACTGCCAAAGCACCGACAAACAGAGCAGGAGGGATAATAATCAGAGAGAAAGGGAAATCGAAGCCCATCGGTCCCTTAAAGATGGCTGCCCCTGCTAGAGACCCAAAACGGAAGCCCAACAATTCGGCATCTGTATTCAAAAGAAAGGGGGCTGAAAAGGCGACAAGGCTGAGGATGCATAAAGTCTATGACTATGAGAAGAACACAGCCGACCCTAGGTGTTGGTGTGACTTTCACTGCGATTACTACCGCTTGGTGTACCTAAAAACGAAGACCCCAATCATTTAAGCTCAATGGGTAGATTGGGACTACATGGCCAAAAGGGAGCACAAAGGTTTTGATGCAGTGATTGAAGCCGCAGAGCGCCATGGAATCAAGGAAATCATGAGCTTCAAGTATGACTGAAACATTGAGGTAATTGTGTAGTTCTACACCAGTGTACTTCTCCACCTTCGGTGACCAGAAAATCACCTGGATGACTCATGGAGAGCAGTACTCAGTCACCTATGAGAGGTTTGCACAGATACTTGGCCTTGAGGAGCACTTGGATCATGAGATTACCATTTCCAATCTCAAGGCAGTGGACAGGGATCGGCTTGACTATATGTATCCTAGTCATGTTCCCTATGAGGCCGGGCTTGCTAGGAACATCAAGTCGTTCTATAGCATCCTCAACCGGATTCTGAGGAGGACCATTACCCCTAACTATGGATATGCAGGGGTAATTCAAGGAAACATAAGACATCTCCTCCTCTTGATAGATGGTGAAGAGAAGTTCAACCTTGTTGAGCATATTCATGATGACATCTTCAACATCTCTCACACTCCCAACCGCTCATGTGGTTATGCACCATACATCATGTGCCTAATTGAGAAGGTATCGGGGATAGTCTTTGTAAAAGTCCCAGAAACGTGAATGCAATGGAATGGATGATTGAACGTCATTGTGTTTCTGTTCATGAAAAATGGGACTTACAAAAATTTTCTTACATGGGATGGTATACATGAGGTGCAACCACATGGGTTCAAGCATGCCTTTGAATGTGTTGGACCAAGGTGAAGATAAACTCATGTGTAATCATACATGTGAATGAGAAAGAATAAAGATAAGGTCTTTAGACCCAAAGGCTCAGCTCAATTTACCGCCAAACTTTTGTATACACATGGAGCCTCATACATTTGAATTGAGGAGAATGTGGTGGCAACTTTCTGATTTGAGGGTGAGCCAAAAGGGAATGGACTATGATCATGTTGAGTTCATGCTGAATTCAAACATGTTAGGACAAGGGAATGACTTGAGTTATGTCACATAAAATGATAAACTCAAACATGGACATGTGGGAAGAGCAAAAATCTTCTTTAACTCCTGTGGAACACATGTTAACCCGGGAAAGGATTTCACTCCCAAAAATCTATCTCATATGCACATTCTCTATGAGTAGAGGGGAGGGAAGTTTAGACCCCATTTTTGAACCCTTGCAAAGCATTCATGTTCAGATGGTCCAAAAGCGTATATATGGGATGATCATTGCAGTCCTCAGGTATCGAAGAGCTTAAGTTCCAAAATGGGAGGGATTTTAAGCTCATATACCATTTGTTCAAAGCATTGTTTGAGATCACCTTCAAATTCAAATTTGAGGGGCATGGTCAAACTGAACTTGTGAGGTTCAGCTTGGGACCAAGATTGATCAAGCATGGGCTAGGAGCAAACCAAAGTGTTTCACCCCAAATTCAAATGGGTCATCATAAAAGAGGACTTAAATATTCAGTTTGAATCAAAGGAATTACTTCAAAGAGAAGAAGGCCCCTTTTCCAAAAAGGAAATTCAAACTGTTGTTTGAAAAATTGTATTTGCAATGACCAACTGAAGGATCAGAAGACATATTTGAATTCCTCTGGTCCAAATTATGAGGGAGCCAAGTTTTGAGAAATTTTGGAGGTGCTTTGACATGAGTATCAAGGGGGCCTATGAATTTCCTTGAAATTTGAGTTTAAATTTGAACTGAAGAACACAATGTCAAAATTACAAACAGCTTTTAAAGCTCAGCTCTTCAGGATTTAAATTTGCTTGGTGCCAAAGTTTAGAAGATCTTTTGGGAGGAGCAGGGGTGGACCCCACTTGTCATTGAGCCAAATAGACTTGCTCCCTAAGTCTTCTCTGCCTGTGCACTGGGGCGCAACTGTCTGTGAGATGAGCCACAGGCTCTGTTTTTCCTCTCCCGAGCGCGCGACAGCAGCGGTGCCGCGGCGCCAGCGCACGTACGTGCGAGGCTTCTGCTGAGCGCCGGTCGAACCGCCTCAGCACGCCGATATTATCCCCGCGGGCGGCTACCTCGCTTGGAAAACCCTCACGTTTCCTCTTCTCTGTGTGGCCTCCCGTGTGAACCATTTCTTCCGCCGCTGCTGCACTTCCTCGGAGCAACAACGCCTGGACGCCCCGGCAACGTTTACGCCGAGCTGAGCTCATCCCCGGTGCCGCCCACGCTCCCTCGACGTGCCCACAGCGAGTACAAGGTGCTAACCCACGAGAAACCCGACGCCAAGCTCATTTTCTCTCCACGGCACCGGGTGAAGCCGCCGTTGAAAGGATCCATCACCCGGCCGCCACAGGGCTTCTCCCACCGAGCTGCAAAAGCAAAAAGGTGCGCCTGTAAACCTTCTCACTTCACAGCAACGCCGGCAGCGTGTCATGGACCGTGCTCGCCGGAATTTGGCTTTTCCCGCAGACATACAATATGAACCGGGAGTAGGGAATCGGGAAATTTTGGGCAACACGGTGCACCACTCATCACCAGACCTAGAAACCCAGTTGTAGACATCCGTGCGGGCACGTGGGATCAAGAACTAGGGAGAACCATTGAGGAAAACCTCGGTTCTTCGAATTTTTCCAGTTTTCCCCGAAATTGCCCTAGGTCGCACGGTGAGCCCCTAGTTGCCGACGTTTCTCGTGAGATCAGAGCCCTGGACATTGCTCCCTAGGTGGTGGCGATGCCGTAGGAGCTAACCGGAGCAAGGTTAGAGCATTACAGTGCCCTAGCGATGTCGCCGAAGTTGCCGCAGCTACTGTCGCCGTCGCGCCTAGGTTTCCGGCCATCCTCGATCCGAGGTAAGGCCGGCAACATGTTCCTCATGCGAGAATATGCAGTGGCAGCAAAAATCAGCAAGTTCCGAGGACCAGAACCCCTTCCCGGTGAGAGCTCTGGCGAGCTCGGCGGCGGGATCGCGCGGGCGTCCAGAGAAGGAATATGATGGCGTCAGGCACACTGTCAGTGAGAGAAAGACCGGCCAGGATTGTCTGCGGATTTGGATCCTTTGCAACAGCGTGGGAAAGGATACTGTGGCCCTGTGTGGTCTGTCCCAGCGCATGACACGTGGTCCCCTGGACCCACCCGCAGGATTTAAACATTTACCGATTTATTTGGATTTCAGATTCACTCCAAACTTTAGAACCCCATAACTTTTGCTAGGAAGCTCCAAATTTAGTGATTCAAATTGGGTTGGTTTCAGGATGAAAATCTATATCCAAATATGCAACCCAATTTTCATGAAAACCAATAGAAAATTCTGGAGAATTCTTTAAAGCTTTTCAGCAAAAGAATTTTAGAGGAAGTTTGGTTCATCCAAAATTCCCTAAATTTTGCCAGAATATTCTTTAGGATGTTAGGAAACTCCTGTAAAAGGTTCAGCTCAATTGGAGTTGATTTAATCAGGGTAATTCTGGTTTCAAGTTTCTGTATTCAAATGAATACAGAAACATTTTCAGAGAATTTCCAAAACTTGGAAATTCAGTTCTGGGCATTCCTTAGATCCAAAAATCCTAGAAAAATTGATGGATGCTCCCTGAGCTATGTATGAAATTGTAGTTCACTTTAATTTGCATGAAAGTGCAAATTTACTCAGAATTAATTCCTTTATTCCTAAATGCTTAGGGAATTGTTCTGAGTAATCTACTCAGTGAAAAATTCTAAATTTTGGTCCAGATGACCTTATTGTGACAAGGAACTCACAAGAAAATTTCCAGCTCCATTGGATCCCTGGATCAGTAGTGTTCTGTTCAACATCATGGGTGATCACCACCCAAGTGATGAAACCCACTCCTCACTTGATCCTAGTACTTAAACACCCACCCAAACCCCTAGCACCAGCATCATTTTAAATTCTTAAACAGAGTTCCAGTTTTAAACTTATCCTTAGAACTTGTTAGCAAAAGTTTTACAATTAAACATATGTGCATGTTCATAACGTGTAGTAATAAAACGTGGAATAGTGGAAGAGAAGTGAGGCTTAAATCAAGAAGCAAGAAGGCAGCGATTCAACTTCAAGACATCAGCAACTAACTTCATACTCTTCTGACTTTAGTCACCTGCAAAAACCAAGGCAACCTCCTGTTTGCATTTAAGTTATTTATAAAGTTTTTACTTTGTTCACATTTATGGTATAGAGTTTGTATGTGCATTAGGTCCAGGATGTTTTACACTCCAAATGCATGACCAAATGAACCCTGTAGTTGAGGGTATAAAAGGGTCACCGCTGTAGAAGAATGCCGTGCTAAATAGCTTAGGACATCCGGTAGAAGTCGAGTAGTTGGAATCTACTCGCGAGTATAGACGGGATTACCTGGGTGTAGATGGAAAAAGAGAGCAAACTAAAGTTTACATTTTTAAAGATGAGACCTGGCAGGATGATTAGGCAGCGACAAGACGAGGTCTTGGTCGAGTAGCTCTGCCTGTGTCGGTTAAGGACCGATGCGTGTGCGGCACCCAGGAGCAGGTATTGAGTTGTGTACCGGATGCTTACTGGCATATGGGAACCAGGAAACCGATGTACCAGGTTCACTGGATTGTAGAGGCATACCACATCGTCTCGTTAGATCTATGATCCCAAGACGGCGCGACCGGTTCTACAGTCTAGTGTCCTACGAAAGGTGGCCACATACGATGTAATGAAGAACGCCAGAGTTGGGTCTTCAGAGGCGGGCGTATGTGTTGAGTTATCCGGGTAGTGTTTGATTCGAATCACCGTCCATCGCGGTTATTGATTACCGCTTGCTTCCTGTGTTGTGACGTAGTAATCAAGTTGTGTGGAAATAGTTTGCAATTAAATGCTGTTATGATAATTGTAAATTGCATGAAAACCATGTTTGAAGTAGAGGTAGAGCAAACTAAAGTTATTTTCCACCTTGGGACAAGTAACATTGGAATGAAGCGTTTCTTGTTTGATTGTGGAGTTCCAATGTTGCTGGGCGCAAGGTCACTACTACTATGGCTAAACTCTGAAAGTTAAGGATGAACTCATAGGCGAGTCTTTTCGCAAATTTCAGGATCTAGTCTTAAGTTACCCTCATGTAGAGTTGCATGCTTTAGGTGAGACGGTTAAGTCTTGCTGAGCCTTTGTGCTCACTCTTTCTATATAAGTGGTTTTGCAGGTAAACTTCAACGCTATAAAGGATGAGGTTGTCCGGTGAGACTCGGGAACTCCCGAGTCATGTCACAATTGGAGAACCTAGCCGCTGCCATGTCTTCGTGTTGCTAGCGAGAGGAGTCCGCAGGCTGGACCTCATCTCAAGTGCTTCTTAGATATTCGACGTGAGGTGTTATAGACTTCTGCTGTAGTTATTTTATGTAAATTATTTACAAAGAACAATTGTAAGCTTCCGCTTTTGATTTATGTAATACATTGTTCCTTATATGTGTGCTGTTGGGTGCCGCATAACACGGCACCACCCAATGCGATTCCCGGGCAAGGTGCCCCATCCCCGTGAAAGTGATCGGGGCGGCGGGGTCCCGTCAGCGTGTTATCAGAGCCGCATTGGTAATAGCGCACGGAATAAGGATCGTATTACTACAAAAACTTTGGATACGGTGAGGAAACGGTATTAGGCCCACATAAGGACTATAGTAGTATAGTTACTTAAAGTGGCATTGCTAACTTACGTGTTATAATTCTGAATTTTGATTATGTAACGACGCACCTACGCTCAGGTAAACATTGTAAGGAGCGCCACCGAAAGCGGTTCAATTTCGGTTAGCTCCCCTGACGAGGAACGTGGTTCAGGGTTAGGTCTCACAGCTTGGTGTGGTACATCAATATGAAACTCTTGGACTCTTCATGTTCCTGAGTTAATATGAAATGCTGATCTCTAGCGTGCACTAGGCAAGTAAGTGGAGACCCCATCACGTGGTCAGTAACGCGAAAGTGTGTTCGTCTGGAAATATCTCAGGGGGAACATACGCAGCGCTTGCCATCGGCGTGCCCTGCAGGGCAGTAGGTGGTACCCGTTGGGTTGATAACATTCCCAACCGTGACGACCCGTTCATGACATACTCGGGTTCCCCGTCGTGTGGTGTTGAAACACGATCACGTGCCTTGAGACGTGGCTTAACTCAAGGACGGCCGTATGACAATGATACGGGCGTTTGTATTTACTTTCAAGTATGGAACTGCCTGATACGAAACAACCTTTGAGTGCACCACTATTGAGTGTTTTTATGCAGGTACTAACCACGTACGTATCCCGTGTAGTACACGTGTGCGAGAGACCGTCTTAGTGCCACTGATAAGTACGTATATGCCGGTGTAATCGGGTTAGGATTTTTCTTTTGGTGAGGCTACGTAGTACCGACATGTTTCTTACGGTGCATCGACACCGTACTACACATATAATCCTCTTCCCTATGGAGAAATGATTCATGAACTAAATTTCAACTAAAAATGGAAGTCTGAAACAAATATTAGTTACTGAACTCTTATTTTGAGCTAAGACTCAAATGAGAGTACAACTAGGCATCAAAGTTTTCAAAAACAGAGTGCTCTGTTTCTGGCAGAAATTCTTTCTGGACTTTAACAGAGCATAACTCTGAGTAGCTTAAACCAATTAAGGTGTATGATACAGTTCTGGAAATATTTTCAAGTGCTCTAGAACTTCTTTGTAGACCTCCATAGCAAAATTACACGTTAAGTTGGTGAAAAGTCCAGTTAAAGGTAAACTGTTCAGAACCAGGACAGTACCAAAAACCTCTCTGGACCTTTCTGTTTTTAAGACATAACTTCCTGTAGAAAAATCCTTAAGGAGCCTAGGATACACCGTTGGAAAGGTTCTGAAATGTGCAACATTGTTGTAGTTCAGAGTTTGTGCAGATTCTTATTGTATTTTTATATACAACTGTGATAAAAGTAGCCAATACAAAGGTCATGCTGACAAATTTTATCCAGGAGTTCTGTCAGCTTTGATCAATCATAATTTCTGACCTAGAGATGACCTGAAGATGTATGAATACTCGTTGGAATGATACTGAAGTTAACTTTAACTTTCGTATTCAACGTGAGTTATGAATATGCTGTTCAACGGATCAAGAATCTGGATGAGGATAGAAGAGTCCATTCTGTACAGAAAAGAGGACTGGTTAGGCCTATCCCACGAAAGTGATTAAATTCGAGGATAGTCCGGTGGGACGTGAATATCCAATGTGTTTCCGATGAGTTACCGGGAAATGCCGGCTAACGGGACGTCAAGTTCAAGATTGAACTGACGCTGGAAACAACACCGATTTCACGAAGGACGTGTAAGATGGCACCCAATGAACTAGCGGAGTTGAAGGGGCAACTAAGTGCACTTATGAGCAACGGTTTAACACAACCAAGCTCATCACCTTGGGGTTGCTCTGCACTGTTCATTAAGAAGAGCGACCTGACACTAAGATTAAGTGTTGATTTTCGTTCACTTAATGCCGTCACTATAAAGGGCAATGAGGGTACTCTGTGGTTTAAAGACCATATAGTTATACCTCGTAATATGAAGCTCTATACTGCCAGATATGTCGCACACCACTGAAGTAGTGTGAGTACGGCAGAAGAGTACTGATCGGGGTTGGTTAGTCAACAAAGACAATGTCCTAGTTCGAACGGTAGGAGCGAACTTGAAGGCTGTTCAATCCCGAAAAAAAAATCACGATGGTCAAAGGCATAGACCGTTGAATTTCGGCGGCGAAGAACACGTTGTCCTTGCGTGTCTCCGATGAAAGGAATTGACCAGTCCGATGTAAAGGGGGAATTTTGCTCCCCGAGCCTTAGACCTACTTGCTATCGCGGAGATGTGTGGAACCGTAGCTTACCGGCTGGAAACTACTGGCAAATCTTGCTGGTGTTCACAACACATTTCATGTGTCACAGCTACGGAAGTGCCTTAAGCTACCATCGCTGTCCACACCGAAGAAATTGACTAGTTGAAGCCGGATCGTACCTACACCGAGCGACCGGTTCAGACTATCGATGAAAAGAATCCGGAACACCTGGAATCGGATATTAAGATTTTACCAGGTGCTGTGGGGTAATCATACCATGGAAGAAACAATGTGGAGAGCGAAGATTACCTCCGCATGAACTATCCGGAATTCTTATCGTCATACCACTTGGCATTACCTCTCCCCCGTCTCGTTCTCCTATTGGAATCTCGGAACGAGATTCTTTTTAAGGGGGGAGGAATGTAAAAGTCCCAGAAACGTGAATGCAAAGGAACGGATGATTGAACGTCATTGTGTTTCTGTTCATGAAAAATGGGACTTACAAAAATTTTCTTACATGGGATGGTATACATGAGGTGCAACCACATGGGTTCAAGCATGCCCTTGAATGTGTTCGACCAAGGTGAAGATAAACTCATGTGTAATCATACATGTGAATGAGAAAGAATAAAGATAAGGTCTTTAGACCCAAAGGCTCAGCTCAATTTGCCGCCAAACTTTTGTATCCACATGGAGCCTCATACATTTGAATTGAGGAGAATGTGGTGGCAACTTTCTGAATTGAGGGTGAGCCAAAAGGGAATGGACTATGATCATGTTGAGTTCATGCTGAATTCAAACATGTTAGGACAAGGGAATGACTTGAGTTATGTCACATAAAATGATAAACTCAAACATGGACATGTGGGAAGAGCAAAAATCTTCTTTAACTCCTGTGGAACACATGTTAACCCGGGAAAGGATTTCACTCCCAAAAATCTAGCTCATATGCACATTCTCTATGAGTAGAGGGGAGGGAAGTTTAAACCCCATTTTTGAACCCTTGCAAAGCATTAATGTTCAGATGGTCCAAAAGCATATATATGGGATGATCATTGCAGTCCTCAGGTATTGAAGAGCTTAAGTTCCAAAATGGGAGGGATTTTAAGCTCATGTACCATTTGTTCAAAGCATTGTTTGAGATCACCTTCAAATTCAAATTTGAGGGGCATGGTCAAACTGAACTTGTGAGGTTCAGCTTGGGACCAAGATTGATCAAGCATGGGCTAGGAGCAAACCAAAGTGTTTCACCCCAAATTGAAATGGGTCATCATAAAAGAGGACTTAAATATTCGGTTTGAATCAAAGGAGTTACTTCAAAGAGAAGAAGGCCCCTTTTCCAAAAAGGAAATTCAAACTGTTGTTTGAAAAATTGTATTTGCAATGACCAACTGAAGGATCAGAGGACATATTTGAATTCCTCAGGTCCAAATTATGAAGGAGCCAAGTTTTGAGAAAATTTGGAGGTGCTTTGATATGAGTATCAAGGGGGCCTATGAATTTCCTTGAAATTTGAGTTTAAATTTGAACTGAAGAACACAATGTCAAAATTACAAACAGATTTTGAAGCTCAGCTCTTCAGGATTTAAATTTGCTTGGTGCCAAAGTTTAGAAGATCTTTTGGGAGGAGCAGGGGTGGACCCCACTTGTCATTGAGCCAAATAGACTTGCTCCCTAAGACTTCTCTGCCTGTGCACTGGGGCCCAACTGTCTGTGAGATGAGCCACGGGCTCCGTTTTTCCTCTCCCGAGCGCGCGACAGCAGCGGTGCCGCGGCGCCAGCGCACGTACGCGTGAGGCTTCTGCTGAGCGCCGGTCGAACCGCCTCAGCACGCCGATATTATCCCCGCGGGCGGGTACCTCGCTTGGAAAACCCTCACGTTTCCTCTTCTCCGTGTGGCCTCCCGTGTGAACCATTTCTTCCGCCGCTGCTGCACTTCCTCGGAGCAACGATGCCCGGACGCCCCGGCAACGTTCACGCCGAGCTGAGCTCATCCCCGGAGCCGCCCACGCTCCCTCGACATGCCCACAGCGAGTACAAGGTGCTAACCCACGAGAAACCCGACGCCAAGCTCATTTTCTCTCCACGGCACCGGGTGAAGCCGCCATTGCAAGGATCCGTCGCCCGGCCGCCACAGGGCTTCTCTCACCGAGCTGCAAAAGCAAAAAGGTGCGCCTGTAAACCTTCTCGCTTCACAGCAACGCCGGCAGCGTGTCATGGACCGTGCTCGCCGGAATTTGGCTTTTCCTGCGGACATACAATATGAACCGGGAGTAGGGAATCGGGAAATTCGGGCAACACGGTGCACCACTCATCACCAGACCTAGAAACCCAGTTGTAGACATCCGTGCGGGCACGTGGGATCAAGAACTAGGGAGAACCATTGAGGAAAACCTCGGTTCTTCGAGTTTTTCCAGTTTTCCCCGAAATGGCCCTAGGTCGCACGGAGAGCCCCTAGTTGCCGACGTTTCTCGCGAGATCAGAGCCCTGGACGTTGCTCCCTAGGTGGTGGCGATGCTGTAGGAGCTAACCGGAGCAAGGTTAGAGCATTACAGTGCCCTAGCGACGTCGCCGAAATTGCCGCAGCTACTGTCGCCGTCGCGCCTAGGTTTCCCGCCATCCTCGATCCGAGGTAGGGCCGGCAACGTGTTCCTCGTGCGTTAATATGCAGTGGCGGCGAAAATCAGAAAGTTCCGAGGACCGGAACCCCTTCCCGGCTAGAGCTCCGGCAAGCTCGGCGGCGGGATCGCGCGGGCGTCCAGGGGAGGAAGACGATGGCGTCAGGCCCACTGTCAGTGAGAGGAATACCAGCCGGGATTGTCTGCAGATTCGGATCCTTTGCAACAGCGTGGAAAAGGATACTGTGGCCCCGTGTGGTCTGTCCCAGCGCATGACACGTGGTCCCCTGGACCCACCCGCAGGATTTAAACATTTACCAATTTATGTGGATTTCAGATTCAGTCCAAACTTTAGAACCCCATAACTTTTGCTAGGAAGCTCCGAATTTAGTGATTCAAATTGGGTTGGATTCAAGATGAAAAACTCTATCCATATATGCCACCCAATTTGCATGAAAAACAATATAAAATGCTGGAGAATTCTTTAAATCTTTTCAGCAAAAGAATTTTATAGGGAGTTTGGTTCATCCAAAATTCCCCAAATTTTGCCAGAGTATTCTTTAGGATGTTAGGAAACTCCTGTAAAAGTTTCAGCTCATTTGGAGTTGATTTAATCAGGGTAATTCTGGTTTCAAGTTTCTGTATTCAAATGAATACAGAAACATTTTCAGGGAATTTCCAAAACTTGGAAATTCAGTTCTGGGTATTCCTTAGATCCAAAAATCCTAGAAAAATTCATGCATGCTCCCTGAGATATGTATGAAATTGTAGTTCACTTGAATTTGCATTAAAGTGCAAATTTACTCACAATTAATTCCTTTATGCGTAAATGCTTAGGGAATTGTTCTGAGTAATCTACTCAGTGAAAAAATCCTAAATTTTGGTCCAGATGACTTTCTTGTGACAAGGAACTCACAAGAAAATTTCCAGCTCCATTGGAGCCCTGGATCAGTAGTGTTCTGTTCAATTGGGTGATCACCACCCAAGTGATGAAACCCCCTCCTCACTTGATCCTAGTACTTAAGCACCCACCCAAACCCCTAGCACCAGTTTCATTTTAAATTCTTAAACAGAGTTCCAGTTTTAAACTTATCCTTAGAACTTGTTAGCAAAAGTTTTACAATTAAACATATGTGCATGTTCATAACGTGTAGTAATAAAACGTGGAAGAGTGGAAGAGAAGTGAGGCTTAAATCAAGAAGCAAGAAGGCAGTGATTCAACTTCAAGACATCAGCAACTAACTTCATACTCTTCTGACTTTAGTCACCTGCAAAAAAGGCAAGCTCCGGTTTGCATTTAAGTTATTTATAAAGTTTTTACTTTGTTCACATTTATGGTATAGAGTTTGTATGTGCATTAGGTCCAGGATGTTTTACACTCCAAATGCATGACCAAATGAACCCTAGAGTTGAGGGTAGAAAAGGGTCACCGCTGTAGAAGAATGCCGTGCTAAATAGCTTAGGACATCCGGTAGAAGTCGAGTAGTTGGAATCTACTCGCGAGTATAGACGGGATTACCTGGGTGTAGATGGAAAAAGAGAGCAAACTAAAGTTTACATTTCCAAAGATCAGACCGGGCAGGATGGTTAGGCAGCGACAAGACGAGGTCTTGGTCGAGTAGCTCTGCCTGTGTCAGTTAAGGACCGATGCGTGTGCGGCACCCAGGAGCAGGTATTGAGTTGTGTACCGGATGCTTACTGACATATGGGAACCAGGAAACTGATGTACCAGGTTCACTGGATTGTAGAGGCATACCACATCGTCACATTAGACCTATGAGCCCGAGACGGCGCGACCGGTTCTACAGTCGAGTGTCCTGCGAAAGGTGTCCACATACGACGTAATGAAGGACGCCAGAGTTGGGTCTTCAGAGGCGGGCGTATGTGTCGAGTTATCCGGGTAGTGTTTGATTCGAATCACTGTCCATCGCGGTTATTGATTACCGCTTGCTCCCTGTGTTGTGACGTAGTAATCAAGTTGTGTGGAAATAGTTTGCAAAGTTTTAGCAAACTTAAGTTATTTTCCACCTTGGGACAAGTAACATTGGAATGAAGCATTTCTTGTTTGATTGTGGAGTTCCAATGTTGCTAGGCGCAAGGTCACTACTATTATGGCTAAAATCTGAAAGTTAAGGATGAACTCATAGGCGAGTCTTTTCGCAAATTTCAGGATTTGGTCTTAAGTTACCCTCATGTAGAATTGCATGCTTTAGGTGAGACGGTTAAGTCTTGCTGAGCCTTTGTGCTCACTCTTTCTATATAAGTGGTTTTGCAGGTAAACTTCGACGCTATAAAGGAGGTTGTCCGGTGAGACTCGGGAACTCCCGAGTCATGTCACACTTGGAGAACCTAGCCGCTGCCATGTCTTCGTGTTGCTAGCGAGAGGAGTCCCCGGGCTGGACCTCTTCTCAAGTGCTTCTTAGATATTCGGCGTGAGGTGTTATAGACTTCCGCTGTAGTTATTTTATGTAAATTATTTACAAAGAACAATTGTAAGCTTCCGCTTTTGATTTATGTAATACATTGTTCCTTATATGTGTGCTGTTGGGTGCCGCATAACACGGCACCACCCAATGTGATTCCCGGGCAAGGTGCCCCGTCCCCGTGAAAGTGATCGGGGCTGCGGGCCCCGTCAGTCTTTGTCAAGGATGTCACTCATCAACCTCTCCGTCCTCAGCTACCCCCCATTGTGCCATAACCCTCAAGGAGGAAAAATGCTCAACCTCCGTCCAGCTCAGCGGCCCCTTCCAGCTCAGCGGCTCCCCCATCATCTCCTCCTCCGCAGTCCATGAGCGGATTCTTCAAGTGCTTCAACGCACTTTTCGCCTCCTGTCGGCGTGTGGAGGTCCGGACTCGACGCATGGAGAGGCGTCAGGAGAAGTACCTCAAGGCTGTGTGTGACAAGCTTGAGGTACCCATGTCTCCCCCTGAGGAGAGTGATGGGGAACTCACTCCATATCCAGAGTTCACCGTTGATGAGCTCGCCTAGTTCAGGGAAGATGGAAGCTCTTCCAAGGTCGTGCCTCCATCCACCACCGCGGATGAAGAAGAAGAGGATACGAAGGCTACAGAGAGCGATGAAAATGGCGATGAAGAAGAAGACGAAGATGATGACGAGTAGACTTAGGCGTATCTTCTTCCCTCTTTTCCTTTTTGGTGCTTTGATGCCAAAGGGGGGGAATGTGAAAAGGATGTCCTATTTATGTCCTATTTTTTATCATCTTCTAGTCTTGTAATAGATCTTTTGGACATGACTATCTTGTAAAAGATCTTTGGACATGGCTATCTATGTTTTATGTTTTATGCATGACTATCTTTTGTGTAAACTACCTGTTGATTTTATGGCTGTTTAATTGTTATTGTCTTATCACATTTTTTTGAGCACAACACGTAAGCACCCCACCATAACATGTGAATGTATGTCAACTCCCCTCTTTTACTCTTGTATACATTCAGGAGGAGTTTTGCATACGTACACTTGTTATAAAAATGAAATTTTTACCTCTTATGTTGAAACTTAATGTGTTGTCATCAATCACCAAAAAGGGGGATATTGTAAGTGCATCTAGGTATCTGTAAGTGCATCTAGGCATCCCCGTGAGTTTTGGATAATTGATGACGACAAATTAAGAGACTAATGAGCTGAGATGATCATAAGCACATGACATTTCCAAGGCGGACACCTAAACTCTCAAAAAGGAAAAAGATGAAGAACGGCGTCGAAGATTCGAAGAGTAGAAATTAGGGTTTCACTTGAG
Source organism: Neostapfia colusana (assembly GCA_030760725.1). Classification (NCBI taxonomy): domain Eukaryota; kingdom Viridiplantae; phylum Streptophyta; class Magnoliopsida; order Poales; family Poaceae; genus Neostapfia; species Neostapfia colusana. The sequence goes on along the minus strand of JASWHV010000019.1, from coordinate 21,798,032 downwards.
TCTTTAGTAGGCTAGCCTTGTAAAAGAAAGAGTGTGTGTGTCAAGTGCATTGAGATCATAGAAGAGAGATCAAAGCATTAGAAGTGTCAAATCCTTAGTGGAGAGAGGTAGAGAGGTAAAGTTGGGCAGGCCAGACTTGTCCGGGGAAGAGGCCAGACTAGTCCGGAAGTCCTACGGCTTAGTCCGTTTTGGGGTGGACTAAGAGTTTCTGACTGAGATCAGACTTGTCCGTTTTGGGACGGATTAGTCCATTTGACTCTTGGTGAGAGTGTTTTCGGGGCTAAGTCCTGGTAGAACGGACTTATCCGCCTTAGTGGCCAGACTAGTTCGGGCTAGCCAGACTTGTCCGTTTTCACACGGACTAAGAGTTCCTGTGTGAGTTCAGGCTAGTCCGTTCTAAGGCGGACTAGTTTGTATAGGTGTGACATGAGAGCTCCCACGGCTAAGTCTTGGTAGACCGGACATGCCCGCCTTAGTGGTCGGACTAGTCTGGGTCCTCCAGACTTGTCTGTTCTCACCCGGACAAATAGTTCCTGTGTGAGATCGGACTAGTACGGTGTGAGGCGGACTAGTCCGGATTTTCGGTAGGTGGCAACGGTTGGCTTCGGGACTTCTATAAAAGGAGATGCTCCGACTTCATTTACATACCCCTGGAACCCTAGCGCTGCCACAACCTTCCTAGAGCCTCTCCAAGCCTTCTCCATTGCCTACTCACCCTCTTGAATCAAATCCTAAGTGAATTTGGGTGTGTGAGGAGAGGAAAAGGAAGAACTTTGTGTTTAAGGCTCTCGGAATGATCTCATGCACTTAGTGTGACCTATGGCTTGTAAAATCGGTAAAGCTTTGTGGAAGTGATCAAGTGGGAGCCTCGGATTGTGAGCAGCCCCAAGACTTTGTAAGTTCACCCTTGAGATAGTGAAGAGTCGGGTTGGCCTTAGTGGCGACTTGGTGAGAAAAGGGTTGTTAGACCCGGTCCTTTGTGGACTCCTCAACAGGGACGTAGATTCCTGAGTGGAATCGAACCTCAAGAAAAATCCTTAGTGTCTCTCTTGTGTGTACATTTCTTTGAAGATCAATATTGCTTAGGTTTTTTTAATTATTTTGCTATACATCATCACAATCTTGCAATTCATTTCAATATCCTGTCATACTTGTCATATAGAATTGCTAGTTGTTTTATCCACATTTTGTTAAATTAAAATCTGGAGAAAACCCATAAAAATCAAGCTTTAGACCCTTACAGCAGTTTGATCAGACTAGTCCGCCCTTGAGCCAGACTAGTCCGACCCTTTTAGGTCTTTCCAACAAGCAAACCGGACTAGTCCGCCCCTGAGCCAGACTAGTTCGGCCCTTGTGTACTAATCTCATTTAATTAAGTCATTTCAGGTGTTTTAGCCTATTCACCCTCCCTCTAGGCAATTTCAGATATTGAGTGGAGACAATTAAGTCTTGCTAAGCTTTCGAGCTCACGGTTGCAGTACTAGTGTTTTGCAGGTAGTATTTTTTTGCTATGAAGATGGTTGTTCGGTGAGACATCGGACCCACGGGTCATATAACTCACGGGAAACCTTGCCACTGCCTACACTCTTCTTGTAGCTAGTAGAAGCGTCCGCGGGCTGAACGTCTTCTCTTGTGCGTAGCTAGGATCGAGAGTGCGTGGTTATGTATATTCCGCTGCGTGTACCTTCATGGTACATTATGTTGTAAATGATATTATGATAAGAAATAAAAGACCTTTTATGTTTATGGTTTCTTTTGGTGTATGCTGTTGGGTGCCGCATCGCACGACACCATCCAATTCGATTCCGGGAACATGTGGACCATATGGGTCCCCACAATGTCCACCCATCACTGGTGCATACATGTCATTTTTGTATATTTTTTGCATTTTTATGTGTTTATTTTCATTTTTATGTAATAAATTATAATGCAAATTAAAATGATGTTAACTACAAAACTGAACCAAATCAACAACAACTGAATTGTGCGGTTATGACTTATTTTGGATCAAATTCGGTTATCAATTCTGCATAACCGAATTAACCGAACAAGAAATTAACCACAACTGAGTTAGGCGGTTATGCGGTTATCATAGGTTTGTGCCTTTAAAATATTAAATCCCTCAAGAACCTTCTTTGTGTAGTTCTATTGCTGTATTAGTATTTGTCACGGTTATTTTGCAACATTAAAATTTGTAAACAGTATCATGGGGACTTGGCGAGTATCTGGATGCTGATGATCTCAGCAATAACAATGAGACAATAATTATATAGCTTTCGACCCTTTGCGATGAGGTAATACCCTTGCTTGATTCATTATTCTTAATATAATTGAGATACGTGTAAGACATGTCACATTGTCCATTATTTTGAGTATACTAGATGGTCAAAATGAGTACTTAATGACCGTCAACAGCAGTGTCATCAACAACAAAAACGTACGAGGAGCACTTTCACATCGCAATTGATGACTACTCCAACAAAAACAGCACTATCTTTGAGTTTTTCGTACACAATAGTGGCACACACTCCATACCTCTCACTCCACCATCTCGTGTGCTGGAGGGAATCAAGTCAACTTCGTCCAAGGAGCCGAATAAGGTTTCTTCTCATACTACTTCTATGAGTCGTATTTTCAACATTGTCGCCGCTGCAAGGGCTTGGTCACATGAAGAAGGAGTGCCGTAGCAAACGGGCATACAGAGCAACCGATAATGGCAGGTATGTTAGTACTACTGATGTTGAAGATGAATATTCTCTTTTTACTAATATTATGGGGCCACATGATGAACACTACAACACCGACAAGGAGATACTTGGTACCACCGCGACCAAGAGCTACACGAGCATAATTGTGCAACAAGCTTTGAGCTATCAAGTTGAGCTGACCAATAAACTACAGCGACACAATTTGTTCCACATGTTTCTTGTCGCCAAAGATTGTCTTATACACACCATCATATATGGTGGTAGCTATAATAACTTGGGAACACCGAGGTGGTCAAGAAGCTTGATTTGACCTTGAGAGCACACTACCATACATATCACATTCAATGGATCAAGAAGAACAGTAAGTTCGGGTAACATAAACAACGAGAATGCATTTTTATATTGGTTTCTATCCTGATTTTGCTGATTTTTATGTTTTACCTATGGACATTTTTCTTTTATTAGGGCATCATTGGGAATTTGATAGAGATGTTATTCACTTTGGTAGAACTAATAAATATACTCTTATACATAAAGGAAGAAATATCACTTTGCTTTTCTAAAATTATACAATATGAGAAAATAGGACACATAATTATAAAAAGAGGCGGCCATTAGATTCTGAAGAACAACAAGAAATTAAATTTAAATAACCTACTTTGCTTGTAAATAAAACTAATCTCGTTGATTCTAATGAGTCTAATAGGATATGCTATAGTTTAGTATGTAAAGAGATCTTGTTTTCACTTCGTAATGAGTGTATTGCATTGCCATGTTACTAACCTTTTACAGAAGTTAGAGAATGTGTTTCCCTCTAAGATACCCCAAACTGCCATCTATAAGAGAGTTGAGCATAAGATCGACTTAACTCCATTGGGAGATATGCCAAACCGTGAGGCATACTGGCCCAATTCCGAGAAAACTTAGGAAACTCAGCGACAAATTCAATATCTTTTAGGTTGTGGGTATATTCATCAAAACCAGTCTTTATTTTATTTTTGTTCTTTTGATTTCTATGAAAGATGACAACTAGCGTAATTGTGATTATCGTAGAGCCATTAAAAACATCACCATTCGATATCACTATCCTATTACTATGTTAAATGACATTTTTGATGAATTGAGTGGTGTTGTTGTCTTCAAAAAAATTGACTTGCGTAGTGGGTATCACCAAATTAAAATGGTATTATGAGATGAATGAAAGTTCTATTTAAAACTAAATTCATTGGTCATGCCTTCTAGTTCAACAAACTCACCTATCACTTTTATATGATTAATGGAAGAAGTTTTATGTGATTTGTCTTGGTTTACTTTGATGATATACTCATTTAAAATAGTCAAGTGATGAACATATTGAGCATTTACGTATTGTTTTTTACTGTCTCGAGACATGCACGCATGTTTGGAAACTTCACATGTGTGTCTTTTTCATTGAACGAGTCTTGTTTTTTAGATATGTTGTCTCTTCACAGGCCATTAAGGTGGACTAGGAGAAAATTATTGCCATCACGAGCTGACCATTCTATGACCATCACACAAAAGCGTAGTTTTCTCGGTCTTGTAGATTTCTTCCAATATTTTATGCGGGATTTCATCATTATTGCAACATCTCTCCACGAGTTCCAAAATAGTATAAATAATTTCTGGAAAAATCAGAGAAAACACATAAAATAAACTGTTTTCAACACACACACAAATCATAATAAAAATAGTATATATATATATATATATTCTGAATTATAAGTAAATTAGGCTGAAAAAATATTCTAGGTAATATAATAATGCTGAAATCACAATAAAAACAATATATACTTCATAAAATTAGCAAAAATTATCTAAAATGCATAATTAATTTTCGGAAATACATTAAACCAATATATAATTTAGAAATAATTATAAAAATATTTTTAATAGCAATATTTAGGACTTAAATTATATAAAAAGTAATATATATATTTATATATACACTACAAAAGTTCATATAAAATGATATAAAATTATAAATAAATGCTTACCATAACAAATACTAATAACAAAGATATATATCATGTTATTAGCTATTTTACACACGTTAATAAATGAAATAAATGTAAAATAATATATATGAGACATAAATACATTGAAAACATAAATGTTAAATGAATATAACTATACATGTTAATTTGTAAATGATTGCTACTTTGTGATGTTCTTATCGTGTGTTGTTTGTATTGTTATGTGTGCAACTACGTGCATAGAACCATTACATGAGCCAGTTTCCAATCTTCAAAAACAAGAATTTAACATTTCTGAGCATCAAATTGAAGGCAAGTGTTCCTTGACCACATGACTCCTATTTTAGGAAATTAGATAGATTAGTTGTATGTTGTCTTTAATATGAAACCTATGTTAGGATAATACCTAGTTTTCCACATTATTCATTAGTTATTACTTGATATAGTGGAATATATAATGAGACACATTGGTATGTCATAGAAATAGGAATCTAGACATGTTGATTGTTTTGGTATGGTGCTTTGTGCACGAGACTCTGGATAGTGATAGCGCATGTATTAGATTCTAAGGACCAGTTCATGAAACAGTTAACCCGGCTTTATAGTGCCCCTACAAAACTAAGATGGGGCAGCTTGACCAATTAATTAGGTGTTCTCCGGTATAGTTTAAGTGATTGGATGGTGCGGGGAATGGGAGTCAGTTGGACTGCCTTGGGAACCACAAGGCTCAAGAAAGGGCTTCTGCAAGGGAGAGTGTACTCCTGTGAACTGCAGCACTGAAACCTCGGTGGGCTTGTACTTACTGGTGGACCTTTTGTAAACCTTTATAAAGGCCTTTTAGTGATCTCCTGACCTCACACCAAAGGAAGTGTGTAATGTGGCTTGCAACCACGGTATCAGGGAGGTTGTTAGTCCACCTGACAACAGGGGATGAAATAACGACTTGTAGGTAAAGTGGTACAATATCTGTAGAGAATAAAATTGTAATGACAATCGTGCTCACGGTCAAGAGTGGCTTGAAACTTGTTCATGATTAGTAAACATGGAAATGGATTTGGTTGGAAGGTTCTTGACGGTCGTTAAGTACCAATTTTGACCATCAATATTACTCATATATGTAAAGGAATAAATATTTCTTGCACGCATTGGCCTTGCAAATAATGTAGTTCCACTTGTACCTAGAAAGAATTGTGCATGCAGGAAAAATATGCAGAACCGAGGAGGATTTAGGGGAGCAATTCTAAAATATACACTTCCAACAATCAGAGGATGACACGTGGCAAACCATGGATCCAATGGCCCACCTACAGGAGTATCTGAGAGATTCCCACGGCGTATCACCCGGTAGTCACATGAGAACCCACCTGGAAGCCACCTGGAGGAAACATACCACTGTTGGAGCCACCCCTGGGTTGGCCGAACCAGGGGTTTGGCCGACCTGGTCCTGCCCCCAAGCTCAGTCATCCTCCACGTGTTGATTCCATTTGGTTCCCTGAAGTCGGTTCTGGTTGATTCACGCACATATTCTTGCAGGAACCGACTTCAACTCATGTATAAATAGGACCCCATACCCCTCACTTTACACACACACCACTTGAGTAATACTCTTATATACACACTCTATCCAAGTCCTTAGTGGAGTATAGGATGTAGAAAGGAGCCTCTAGTTCCCAAGTCTAGTTAGGGAAAGGTGTGGCTCATGTATCTTTTCCTTTGTTATTGACTTTATTCTATTTAGTAATATTAGTCTTCTCTTATTCATATGCTTTTATGAAGCGTTTCTTGTTTTATTGTGGAATCCATGTATGTGGTAGGTTTAGATGTTATTATGATAGTATAGTAACATTGTTATTATGTTATCATAAACGCCATAGGCCTGCACTGTAGTCTAATTAGGTATTATATGAATACGTTAGTATGAATAGTATAATGCTTGTTCCCAACATTGGTTCAACGATGTTTAGGTTAGTCATTGCCTTAGGATGGTAATTGTACTGCAGCTCCTAAGGTATTTACTTAGCATGCAAGAGTGATGCTTGGATAGTTAAGTAGCGTTGGATGTCTCGTTGACCCACGGATTGTAGGGGTATGCAGGTAGGTGGTGACAGCCCTGTTCGTCCATTGTAATCCCCCACGTTTGGTTATTCCACAGGCTCTTGGCGGAAGTCGCTCTAGAATTACCAGGGGTAAGCCCATGTGCGATATGTTGACCTCTAAGATCTAGTATTCACTACTAGCATGTCTATATGTGCACTATTAGGTTATGCATATGTATAATAGAAGCACATTAAGAACAGTCTCTTACCTTAGTCTAACTCTCACTAGGACTATCTTACCCTTAGAGTAGATTGCTTAGTGTGTGTCACACTACCCCTTGATATCCTTTTATCCATCCTCCTTGGTCTCCTACTAGAATATCCTATCCTACCTATCATCTTACTACACTTCACCTTTCTTTGGGAAATACGATACCCTAGGGAATACTCTTGAGTGAAATTGCTACAGCGGTATCTTCAGTGGCTTGCAGAACTCATCTTGCTTTGCCCCTAGGTTAATCCAACTTTTCTTCGCATTTCTTTGATGTGAAACAGGGTAGTGTATGACCGATTTCTACTTTCAAGATTAAGGATGTCACTCAGGATGTCATCCGTCTTAGGCTGTTTCCGTTTTCCCTTCTTGGGAGAGCGAAGCAGTGGTTATATGCAAATCGAAGTGCTGTAGATACTTGGGAAAAGTGTTCTACGGTGTTGCTCGCAAAAATTTTCTCGTTAGGAAGAACCAATGCCTTACGCAGAAGAATTTCAAGTTTCTAGCAAGAGCCTAAGGAATCCATTCCCGAGGCTTGGGAAAGGCTTCAAGAGTACATCCTAACCTGTCCTCACCATGGGATGGATGATTGTCTCATCATTCAGAATTTCTACAACAGGTTGACACCGTCAGCTCGTGATCATGTGGATGTTGCTGCTGGAGTGCCTTCTTCTCGCTATAGGTTCCTAAGGCCAAAGAATTGATCGATAAGATGGTTGCCAATATGGGGTGAAGTGATGAGCGACTCCAATCCCGTCAGCGAGGCATGCACACCTTGAAAGAGGGGGACATGATCGCTATAAAACTAGACCTTCTCATGAAGAAATTGGATTGCCAAGCCAATGGAGAAGTGTATGGCAGTGCTTAGGCTTTGGATGCTCACATGAAATGTGAGATTTGTGGCAACACGGGTCATATGGGTAGTGATTGCCCAGAAACCTGTGAGGATGCCTTATACATGAGCAACAACAGAAACTATAACAATGGCTACCATCCAGGAGGTCAAGGGTGGGGCCAACCACGCCCTTTCATTCAAGGGGGCTACAACAATGACAACAATGGAAATCAACCCAACTTGAAGGAATTTGCCACTAGTCAGCTAAAGTTCAATGAAGCAATGTCCAAGAAGATGTCGGCTAATGACAAGACCCTAGAAAGGATTATCCTCGGCCTTCAAGAACAAGTTGAGCTTCAACAAGACGTTGGAAACTCAAGTAACTCAACTAGCAGCTGCTATTCCAGCAATGGACAGTGAGAAGATTCCAAAATAACCCAAAGCTCCCCTAAAACATGTCAATATGGTGACCATGAGAAGAGTAAGATCCACTCATGACCCACCATACGCTCAGCAAGGAAAGGAAGCAGCTATACAAGATCCAGGGTGTCCCACCATATCATGTTCAATTGGGACTGAAACACTTTGACAAGGTCCTTTGTGACCTAGAGCAAGTGTGAGTGTCATGCCAAAGGTGGTCTTTTGAAAAGCTCAACTTCACAGCACTATCACCAACACCGATGCAGATCTAGCTAGGTGATTATCGGTTCTCTATCCCGCGGGAATAGCTGAAGACGTCCCGGTAAGAATCCAGAACCACTTCATCCCCGGGGATTTTGTGGTGCTCAACATGGAGGTCGAGAAGGATATGCCGCTCACTCTTGGGCCGCCATTCCTTAGAACCGTGGAAGCTCGCATCGACGTGGGAGTCGGAGAAATCCGTTTCCACATCAACGATGAGGAAGAAAAGTTTGACTTTTGTCCAAGGAGGGAGCAATGCTCCATAATCAAGATCAAGTAAGGCCCGAATGTCAAACACATCAGAGAAGTTGAAGTGACACCCACACCAGTGGAAAGCCTCATCACATTCTTGAGGAAATTATTATATTTGGATACACCGTCACTATGCCCTAGAAGACAATTCAAGCTGATGGGAAGGGCAGGGCTGGTTGAACGGCCCAAGTGCACAAAACCGCCAAGAAGAGAATGGCGGAAGAAGCAAGAGAAGTCATCCACGTCTTCTTCTCCGGGACCGGATGCCAAGATATCGAGCTAAACGAGACGGAGGAAAGTACCTCTCATCAAACTTTAAAAAGTTGGGTGAGACCTTGCCAATAGGTTAATTGGTCGTTATCTCACAGTTGCTTTCCATCACAATTTTGATTTTTCCCACTTAGTTTGCATTTTCCAGAGCATGTTTTGAATTTTGATTTGCATGTTGAGAATTTTGTACTCTCAACCAACATTTTTATTTGGAAAATTTGGATTTGAGATAAGTTTTATTTGGAAAACAAAATTCTGCAAAATCTGTGGCCATTGCATCCAACGGCTAGAAATATAGCCGTTGGAGAGCCACATGCAAAAAGGGGAACCAGGGGGGCCACCTACAGGTGTGGCCAAACCGCTAGTTCAGCCGACTTGGGGGAAGATCCATTGTGGCCCTTCCTCCTCCAACAACTATATTCTTTTCCCTTATGACCATTGGAGAGTGAAGCACCATAAATTGGTGCCCGGGTGAGAGTGTTCCTTCACACTTCATCCCATTCTCACCTCTCCAACACTCACACTTTCGCTCAAGATGTTTTCTTGCTCTTCATTGAAATACTTCTCTCATTTCCAAACCAAAAAGATTTGCTTTGATTGCATTCACCAATTTCTCTTAAGTTAAGCAAGACAACTCGTTGCAGGTTTCGTTTTGGTTTCACTAACATGACCTTATTTGAGTTTCGCTTTGTTTTGTCTCACAAGTTGTGCATCCATGAAGAAAGGAATTGAGAGGTTGTTTGGGAAGAACAAAGGTGTTTCATCAAGCTCAAGCATCGGATGGAGGAATCTAGCACATACATCTCCTTTGAGCCTTCACCAAGTCCACGGTGGAGGAATGTGCAAGACAATGTCCTCATGGAGGGAGGTGATGCTACACCCCAACTTCTCCATGACGACAATCTCGACTTGGAAAGAGACATGGAGCAACCAGCCTACAACCTCATCCAAGATCGTGAGTTTTCTCACACGAAGGCCTATGATACCGAGCTACTCTCCAAAATAGGTATGGACTCCGAATTCTTTACCATTTGGCATGCATTAGGATGGGATAATTTTTCTCAAATTAATGAGGATGGTTCACGCCTCCTCACTATTCAATTCCTATGCACCATTACACATGGAAATGAAGGTATTTCTTTTTGGTTTGTCAAAAAAGAATATTTTCTTTCATGAAATGAATTAAGGGAGCACCTAGGTTTCCATAGGCGTTGTTTACTATATTTAGAGCCTATGCCTAAATTTAATAAAGAAATCTTTTGGCAAGAAATAACCAATAAGGTAGCATGTAGAGCTCCTAGAAATAGCCATCTCCAAAATCCTACTTTACTCTTTCATGCCTAGATGGGTGGCTATGACTATGTTCCATAGAGGTGATGTTAGGATTGTTTGAGAGGATGAACTAAAGATCCTTTTGCCATGGTTAGAACGATAAAAACTGCTCCCGTAAAGGTTATAATTTATCACTGGTTGGAAAATTTTAAGACCACAGGTCCTATAGAGTGCACATCATTAGTTACCCGCATTGCTATAAGAATAGGAGCTTTAGAAAATGCATCTACTGCTTATATCATAACAACTCGCTATCTTATCAATGAGGATTATCTTGTTCAAGGACACACTCTAAAACATGGACCCGATGGCTTATTATTGTTTTTCTTTGCCGACTATGTAAATGAAATCTGGTCACTTAATCCGGATCTTCATTTATATAAGTGTCGGGAGCTAATCATTACTCTTCGACCTCTCAAAGAAGCCCGCAGGAGTAATGTTTCAGGCAGGATCACAAGGAGTCGATCGAGAAATGCAGCCATGGTGATGGCACCATGATACACTCGTGCCCATGAGTACCAAGAGGAAGTAGATCCATCAGGAGATACACCTGGATGGACCCCACCTCATGAGGAAGGAAGATCATCGTGGTAATCCACATCCAGTGACCAATGGGTCACTGGAGGAGGATGGGATCCATACGGTTCTCACTCAAGCTCAAATAGCTTGCCTCCTCCACCAATGTGTGCTCGACGTTCCTTTTCGGCTATATGTAATCATGACCTTAGCCATGTAATGACGGATCTCGCTCGGCGGATGGGAGACCTTGAAGTGAGGACGGGAGACACCCTCAACACACTTCAAGATCACATTCAAGGCACCCACGATTGGCAGCAACAAATCGACGTCCAATTCAACAATATCAACGCCACGCTCTAACAACAACAGGTCAACCTTCTGGCCTATTTCCGTCATCAAGGGTTCAACCCCTATCACAAAAATTGATGAAGAACAAGCTTGGGGAGGACCCCCACTTGAGCTAACTTGTATCACCTTGCATTTTATTTCCATTTTCAACTCATAATGCATTAAAAAAATTAGTATAGGATTTGAATTGAATAAATGATGCACGGTAAGAATGTTATGCCTTTGTATAAATTGAAATGATGAATAGTTGCTCTATTTTATTTTCCTTGGTCCCTAGTATACAACTTACTATTCTCCAACTATTGAGTTTATTGGTTTTGAGTAACTTTACTTTGAACTTAGAATTTTGGGTAGCATAAGCTTGAATCTAATTTAGGTTGTTGTGAGATGATATAGTTATTGAGCTGCTAAATCCCAATCCAAGTGAAACTTAATATCCGGAGAAATACAAATTGGTTCAAATTTGAAAGTTTCCTCACTTGATTAGAACTTCCTACCAGAGCCATCTGATATTATCACTAGATAAGACCTTATGCATATGCTATTTGCTTCCACATTGATCCTAGTCAAACTAGCATAGACCTACGTGAGATTCTTTCCAAAGTCTTATGATCAGGATGTCACGAGCACATGCTAGACTTCTACCTTAGAAGTTAGAAAATATATCCATCATACCATTCCACCAAAAAAGATACTCCATATTTTCCATGTCAAACACTCTTCTAGGATTTATTGAAAAAAGGAGTAGAAGACATGGCTACAAAAAAAAAAGAAAAAGAAAATGCATGCTCACAATACATGCATGAAAAAAAGAGAGAGAAAGAAAAGAAAATAAAGTAGCCATGTTTCATCCTTACAATAAAGAGAGTCCACAGAAAGGAGTTATCTTTCGTTCCCAGATATCATCAATCACACATGCACATCTTGATCTAGAGTATGATTTGTTTTATCTTAAGGCTTACAATTTTGACTTAGTAAAATATGTGATGCAAATATGCCTACTCTTGTTCCCTACCAAGCTCCACAAAAGCCATATTAAGAGATAGGATCAAAATAGGCATTGACTCATGAGGAAAATTTCACTTACAAATAGGAGCGATTGAGAGTATCATTTGAAGAAATTTAAAAATTTAAAATCATTTGATTCGGACTTTAACTGGAACTTAGAATTTAGGTGATGCATGCTTGACTTGCTGTTCTATGCTTCAACCTACCAAGAAGAGGAGAAGGCATACACCCCATATTGATTAAGGTAAAGAGTGAGTACCATTGCCAATTTATTCAATACAAGTTAGAATATTTGTTGTGCACTTGGTACTATTGAAAGGTAGAACATTGTAGCAACTCCTAATCGACAACCTAATTCTTGATCTTTGCTTCAGGACGAGCTAAGGATAAGCTTGGGGAGTTTGTTGACGGTCGTTAAGTACCAATTTTGACCGTCAATATTACTCATATATGTGCAGAATAAACATTTCTTGCACGCATTACGCTTGCAAATAACGTAGTTTCACTTTGTCGGTACCCTGCCAACCGGATACCGCCGCGTACAGGCATGAAGTGGCTCCAGACCCCGCCTCCTTGCTGAGGCGGGCTCTTGCGCTGCCATGTTTCCACCAGCTCCGGGCCTGGCCTCCCCACTAAGGAGGGCTCCAGAGCTGCCAGTGTCCTCCGGCCCTGGACCAAGCCTCCCCGCTGAGGAAAGGTCTGGCGCTGTCACGTGTCCCCTGGCTCCGGACCTGACCTCCCCGCTGAGGAGGGCTCCGGAGCTGTCACGTGTCCTCCGGCTCCGGATCTGGCCTCTCCACTGAGGCGAGGTCCGGTGCTGCCATGTGTCATCTGGATCTAGACCTGGCCTCCCGGCTGAGACGAGGTCCGATGCCACCACGTGTCCTTCGGCTCCGAGCCCGGCCTCCCCGCAGAGGTAGACTCCGAAGCTGCCGCGTGTCCCACGATCTGCCGTGGGCCATGGGCCTCAGGAGTCAAGGAAGACGTGACCAGTCCATTCATGCATTCAAGACTCGCGCGTTCCCCAGAAGCATGGCATATAGCGCACACCTCCACCCACATCTGTCAGACGTTACTGTGACAGGACAGGATGGTATGGCGTGACAACGGCAGTAACAGCACAGTGCTGCACAGCTGACCGAGTAGGCTGCGGCGACAAGACGAAGCCTTCTCCTGCCATCATAAACCGCTACTCGGTCTGATACGCCCGGCGTGTCAGGCAGCGCGCCTTAACTCCATAGAAAGTGGACACTACAAGTAGCTATTAATACCCTAAATCGTGTATAGGGTACAGACCACCACAGGGCCACTTGTTGGGCCCTGGGTCTTAATGTAACTGCCCGGCCTTGAGACATAAAAGGACCGGGCAGCCTCCGAGAGAGGACAGGCGAACAAGACACCATCTGATCTAAGACCCTCGAACTCACACACGCACACGCGCAAGCCACAAGCAATACAACTCACACTCCCGTGGACGTAGGGTTTTATGGTCCGGCGGCCCGAATCACGTAAATGCCGGTGTCCATCTTGTGTTCTTCAAGCTCGATCGATCTAGAGACTAAGCCCCTCAAAACAATGAATCTCCGTGGGCTGCTCCAGTAGCGGTGCCAGGGGAAGTGTCATAGGAAACACTTTGACACACTTGTACCTGAAAACAATTGTGCATGCAGGGAAAATATGCAGAATTGTGGAGGATCTAGGGATCAATCCTAAAATATACACTTCCATCCAATCAGAGGACGACACATGGCAGTCCATAGATCCAATGGCCCACCTACATGAGTATCCGAGGGATTTCCACGATGTATCACGCCGTAAACACCTGAGCGCCCACCTGGAAGCCACATGGAGGAAACACACCGCCGTTGGGGCCACCCTAGGGTCAGCCGAACTAGCGGTCTGGCTGACCTGGTCCTGTCCCCAAACTCGGTCATCCTCCACGTGTTAACTCCCTGTGACTCCGTGAAGTCAGTTCTGGTTGATTTGTGCACATATTCTGGCAGGAACTGACCTCAACTCATGTATAAATAGGACCCCATATCTCTCACTTCACACACACAAACCACTTGAGTAATACTCTCTTCTATACACACTCTATCCAAGTCCTTAGTGGAGTATAGGGTGTAGGAATGAGCCTGGTTTGGTCGACCTGGTCCTGTCCCCAAACTCGGTCATCCTCCATGTGTCAACTCCCTGTGACTCCCTGAAGTCAGTTCTGGTTGATTTGCGCGCATATTTTGGCGGCAACTGACCTCAACTCATGTATAAATAGGACTCCATACCCCTCACTTCACACACACACACACACACCACTTGAGTAATACTCTCTTGTATACACACTCTATCCAAATCCTTAGTGAAGTATAGGGTGGAGGAATGAGCCTCTAGTTCTCAAGTCTACTTTGGGAAAGGTATGACTCATGTAACTTTTCCTTTGTTACTGACTTTATTCTATTTAGTAATATTAGATTTCTCTTATTCATATGCTTAGATGAAGTGTTTCTTGTTTGATTATGGAATCCATGTATGTAGTAGGTTTAGATGTTATTATGATAGTATAGTAACATTGTTATTATGCTATCATAAACACCATAGGACTCCACTATAATCTAATTAGGTATTATATGAATATGTTAGTATGAATAGTATAGTGCTTGGTTCAACGATGTTTAGGTTAGTTATTGCCTTAGGATGGTAACTGTACTGCAGTTTCTAAGGTATTTACTTACCATGCAAGCGTGGTGCTTGGATAGTAAAGTAGTGTTGGATGTCTCGTAGACAACGGATTGTAGGGTTAGGCGGGCAGGTGGTGACAGCCCTATTCGTCCACTGTAATCCCCCACATTCGATTATACCACAGGCTCTTTGCAGGAGTTGCTCTGGTATTACCAGGGTAAGCCCGTGCCCGATATGTTGGACCACTAAGCCTTAGTATTCACTACAAGAATATCTATATGTACACTATTAGGCTATGCATATGTATACTAGAAGCACATTTACAACCTCTTACCTTAGTCTAACTCTAACTAGGACTATCTTATCATTTATCTTTCATGCGCTTGCGAAACTCATCTTGCTTTGGCCCTAAGTTAGTCTATTTGTCATAAGCCTTGCTGACATCCAATGCCAGGATGACCTGTCAACATAATAAATACCAACAAAGATTAGGTGGTGTAACCTAACATTGATAACTTTAGTTATGGAGAGGGTGGGATATTAATTACTTAATAATTTAGGTTGACAATCAAAGTTAAGGAATTAGGATTAATGCTTAGTGCTTAATTTGAGTCAATATTCCTTTTGGCCTACATCATCGGCGCACCCACTATAAAGGTCCTAAAAATATGAATACAAAGAAACTCATGTTTGCACAAAGTTAGTTTCATATGTAGTCGTTTAGTGGTGGGTTAAATAAGTAAAGAGTAGTTACATCCATGATGATGCAGTGAAGATTATTTAGGAACAACTCACGCTATGAATAGCTCAGCTCTTTGATTTGTGTTAGCTAATGCCACACTCTATAGAGGTCTAACTGGTTGCGAAGTTTCTTATTGTGCGAAGCAAAACATATCTGGGATTAAGTCCATAATTTACTGAGTACTCGGTATAACTCACGAATTCGTCTCGTCCTTTGCGCTCAAGTCTACGGCCAGTACTGCCCGGGGCAATATTAGAAGTTTTCAGAGGGTTCCATCGCTAGTTTGGTCACCTCTGTGTGATGGGAAAGAGCTCATCTTTGGAATCTAGAAGGTCATTTAGTCAGTTAATAGAGCGGGACTTTTGTGAAACTTATTGGAGCTGCACTTCCTCCGCTTGCCCCTCAGTGGATAGCACTTTCTTTCGAAAAATTGGCAGGGACTGCGTACCATTAAAGGTGAAAAATGGGACTTGTTTAAACTTTTTCACATGTGATAATACACATGAGAACTCTCTTCACACAAGTTCAATTATTTATTGGAATGCTTGGAACACAAAAGGGATTTGAAACCAAGGTGGGAAGTTTCAATATGTGTGAGAAAGTTAAGTTCAGATTTTGCAACAACTTTGTTCAACTCAAATTTCAAATGAGTGCAACACAACGTATTTCAAACTGTTGTGTTAAAACTCTCATTTACAGCAGCCAAATCAAAATTCAGATTTCATATTTGAATTCCTTAGGTCCAAATTAGTGGGTATGCAAAGTTTCATGAATTTTTGAAACGTTTTGCAACTCATTTTCCAAAAGGGACTTTAAATTGCAAAGAATTCAAATACCCATTTGAATTTGGATGAAACTTTCCCAATTCTCCAAATAGAATTCAGATTTAAACTCCCACAATTGAATTTCCTCATTTGCAAAGTTTGGATATATTTTAGAGAGGATAAGAGGGAATGTGGGATCCACTTGACAGCTACATTCTAAAAAGGAATTCAAATGAGTGAGTAGTATCTGTTTTGCTGCTTGAGGCGGTTTCACTCGAGACAGAGGCGAGCGGCACCAGGCGACACCAAGACACACAACGAGCCACCTCCTCCTTAATTCTTGTGCTGGCGAGCTCCTTGTGTGATTCTTTACTCTCAGCCGCACTCTTCTTTGCCACAGTACCGAAGACACGGCTCTGTTCTTTTCCCTCGCGCAAGAACACAACAGAGCCATCACCGCCACCATGTCGATCGCTCGGCCACCCACCAACTCGCGTGCAAGCCTCGACAAAGTAGCAAAACAACACTACAACAACTCCCACGACCTCCTCGCACCACAGCCAAGCGGTTCTTGGCTCTCCTCACTCGGGAACAAGCTTTCCCGCGGCGACCGAGAGCAACAACCAAAGGGAGGCTCCCATGGACAGCCTCACCCAGAAACTCTCACGGCCAAACAAGACTGCCTTTGGACGCACAAGACCTTCCTACTGCTCACCTCCAAGTCTTAGCCCAAGTCGTGGAAGCTCCTCGGAGAATTTCCAGTTTCTCCTATAGCCGGCTCAAACCGAGGTGCGGGTAAGAAAACTTCAAATTTTTTATCGATACTTGCTTAGAGGCCACAAAACTTCACACACAGGAGCTAGACTCGATGGCGCACGAGTTTGCTTTGCAAACCTAGCATGAAACCACATGTAGCCGGTGTATTTTAAGCTTTTCCGACGGCGGCAATGTCGGGAAGCTTCGAGCGCACGGTGAAACCCACCTTAGAGCCATTCCCGATCTCTTTTGACCCATTGCCAAGCTTCTCTAGCCATCACTGATGCTGTGGGGCAGTTTAAGTGAGCTTTTGGCGGGCTAGCACATCGGGGCGATGTCGCCGAACCTCCACCGAGCTGCCGCATCAGTGCGAGCTAGGTTAGAGTCGATGCCGGTGTGGGGAAGCTCTCCCAACGTGTTCAGCGCATGAAATTAGGGCCTAGCGGCAAGTTTGGAAGTGGGAGATGGCCGGACGACCAAGTTCCGAGGTGCTCCAGTGAGCTCCGGCGGCGCAGTCGCGCGGGGGCGGGAGGTAGACGAAGAAGAGGGCGGTCCCACGTGTCAGTGGCTGAACTCAGAGGGAAAAGATCTTCTGTGGCGCTGGATCACTCTGTGGCAACGCGGGAGAGACTTTGTGGCCCGTGTGGCTTTCTTCCAGCACGTGCCCCCCCTGGTCCTACAGACAGGATTTAAACTTTTCTCTCGACTTATTTGAATCTCAAATTTTCCTCAAACTTTAGAAGAGCATAACTTTTGCTAGGAAACTCCAAATTTAGTGATTCAAATTGAGTTAGATTCAGGTTGACAAAATTTATCCAAATATGCAACCCAACTTGTAAGAAAGTCATTATTTAGTTCTGGAAAATTCTTTATATCTTTTCAGAAAAATAATTTTAGAGGGAGTTTGGTTCATCCAAAAATCCTCAAATTTTGCAAGAATATTATTTTATATTTTATTGAACTTATGTAAAAAATTCAGCTTATTTGGAGTTGATTTGGTTAGGAGAATTCAGGTTTCAAGTTACTGTGTTCAAATGAATACAAAAACATTTTCAGAGAATTCCCAAAACTTGGAAATTCAGTTCTGGGCAATTATTAGCTCCAAAAATCCTAGGAAAATTCATGCAGGATCTATGAACTATAATTGAAACTTTAGTTAACTAAGTTTGACATGAACATGTGTGTTACCTAAGAATTAATTCCTCGTTGCTTAATTGCTTGGAGAATTGTTCTGAATAAACCCCTTAGTGAAAAGTGCTAATTTTTTGTCCAGATGACTTTATTGTGACAAGGAATTCACAAGACAATTTTCAGCTCCATTGGAGATCTGGATCACCACTGTTCTTTTCAACCTCTTAAGGTGATCAACACACAAGTGGAGAAAACACTTAGCACTTGATCATGTTGATTAAACCCAACCTCAAACCACTAGCACCAGTGTCATTTTAAATTCTTAAACAGAGTTCCAGTTTTTAAACTTGTCATTAGATCTTGTTAGCAAAAACTTCACAATTAAATACATATGCATATTCATAACGTGTAGCATCTACGTGAGGACTTGTGAAGAAATTGAAGTGGATCAAAGAGAGAGGAAAGCGAGTGATCAAGCCTCAAGTGGTCTTCACTAACTGAATATATATTAGTCACCTGCAAAACAGGCAAGCCCCGGTTTACATTCGAACTGTTTTATAAAGTATTTCCATTTCTAGAGATCATAACTTGAATGGTTCAGTGCATTAGGTCTAGTTGATATTGAAAACCCAATTGCATGATCAGAATGTCCTAAGAGAGAAAGGGTAGAATAGCACCTCCTCGAGTGGGATTTGGCTACGCTAAATGTTAGTAGGAAAGGTCCGGTAGAAGTCGAGTAGTTGGAATCGACTCGCGAGTTTAGGGCTTGGTTTCTTCGGAGCGGGTCGGAAATAGAAACAATGAGGAAAGTTCAAAATTAAGAAATGGAGACCGGGCAGGGAGGTTTAGATGCAGCAGGCTGCGGACCGTGTGTGCATAGCCCTACCTGTGTCGGTTAAGGCCTGTTCGTACTTGGCCCTGTTGGACAAGTTTGAGTTGTGTACCGGGCACATACTAGCTATATGGGACCCAGGAAACCGATGTACCTTGGGAGATCCACATTGGAACTTTTCTAACGTCTTATGCTTTCGGCGTCAGGATAGCAGAAGGTAACTCGCTCAAGAACATATCACTGTGGGTATGTACCTTGAGGGAGCTTGCTATTCGGGGCAGTTAGACTGCGTCCTGTGTGGAAGAACTTGGGAAAGGTGGCTGCGTACAACGTCAGTCGAGGTTGCTGCCGGCAAATTCGGAGTACGGGTGTACGTGTCGTGTAGTCCGGGCATGTATTGATTCGAATCACCGTCGCTCGCGGTCATATGAGCATACTTTCCCACTGCGTCTTCACGTAGTAAGAACTGAATGATTTATTTTGAACTTGATAAGGCGGTGATGTAACTTGTATTGCAATCATGCTTGAATTAGAGATAGGCTAATTAAACTTTACTTCATTTTGTGCAAGAAGCATTACAACAAAGCGTTTCTTTTTTTATTGTAGAGTTGCGATGCTGTTCGGCTCAAGGTCCTTACAATGAGGCTTAAAAATCTGAAAGTTAAGAATCAACTGTAGGCGAGTCGTTTTTGCAAAGTTAGATAACCCATTTCAATCCGTCTTGCATGTAGAGTTTCTTGTTTAGGAGAGACGGATCAGTCTTGCTGAGCCTATGTGCTCACGCTTGCTATATGAGTGGTTTTGCAGGTTAACATCGCTGCTAAGAAGGTTGTCCGGTGAGACTCGGAGACTTCCGAGTCATTTAATACATGGAGAACCCAGCTGCTGCAATGTCTTTGTGTTGCTAGCGAGAGGAGTCCACGGGCTGGACCTCTTCTCGAGTGCTAATTAGTTATTCGACGTGAGCTGTTTATAGTCTTCCGCTGTAGCTAATTTTGTAAACTATTTACAAAGAACCTTTGTAAGCTTCCGCTTTTGATTTATGTAATACATGTTTCCTTATATGTGTGTTGTTGGGTGCCGCATAACACTGTACCACCCAATGCGATCCCCGAGCGAGTGGCACGACTCCGTGAGTGAACGGGTGGCCGGGTCCCTCTCACCCACCGCCGCCAGTGACCTCTCCTCGAGCGAACGGCTCCAAGATCTGGTCAAGGTACGTCCTATTTCGAGTCTGATGCGGGGGAAGAGGAGGACGTGGGCAGTGGATCTCGCATGGAAAGCGATGGGGGAGAAGGTGCAGCCGTCCAGGGTGGACCGGAATTGGAGAAGGTTGCTTGACCAATACGGAGACTGTAGTGAGACACCACCTGTACGCAAACTGCCAGGCGCTCCCTAGGGCGATGTGCCCGTTTTGCGACTTGGTCACAGGGAAGGGAGGCCTCTAAGCCCCCTCATCAGCTAAGATCCCTGGATTCTGTGAGGACGATTTGTTCAATTGAAATAGCCCTTACATTTGTGCTGTACTATTTCGCAAAGGAAAACAGGTTTTGTGGAGTGCCTGACTCATTTCTGAGCATGTTTTAAGCATTTAATTTTGCAGGGTTGAAATGATGTTAGTATGTCTGTGCAGTAGCATGCGGATAATGCAGTTGTTCTAAAGTATACTATACGATTCTGTGAAACTAATCGTCTCATTCATGTCCTTTGTTATCTCTATTGCTTATGACATAGTAACTATAATATCTGTCAGATATGCATGGTAGCTAGAATGATATTCAGATCTCTGATTCCATGCTTTCATTTCCTCTTGATTAATTGCACACCTATGTTGCTCAACATTCTTGTTATCTCTGTTCTTCCACTAATGTTCTATTTACCAATTTGTGCCACCCTAACTGAATAACTGAAAATATGGTTGTCCAATAACACAGTAAAGCCAAATTTACGGTCAGAACCAGATTTAATTTTGTTCTTATATCAAAGCAAACATGATGGATGAGGTGTCACTAAAAACCAGTTTGTTTTATACCTGGGAGGTCTACAATAGAGGCGATTTTCTTGCTTTGTTAGCTTATGGAGAGATATAGGGGGCAGAAGAAGGACTTGCATATGGTGTTCATTGACTTGGAGAAGGCGTACGATAAGATAGTCAGTCATGTTGTGGACACTAGAGAAACATAAAGTGCCAACAAAGTACATCAACCTTATCAAGGATATGTACAATAATGTTAGGACAAGTGTGTGCGTATGTGATAGTGAGACTGATGCATTTCCTATCACGGTAGGACTACATCAAGGATCAGCTTTAAGCCCATACATCTTTTCCTTGGTGATGGATGAGGTGTCGAAGGATATACAAGGGGATATCCCTTAGTGCATGCTCTTTGCCAATGATGTCGTGCTGGTAGATGAAACTAGGGATGGTGTTGATAAGAAATTAGAGTTATGGAGGCAAACCTTAGAGTCCAAGAGGTTTAGACTTAGTAGGACCAAGACCGAGTATATGAGGTGTGACTTTAATGGTGTTGGTCACGAAGAGGGAAATGTTAGTCTACAAGGACAGATAGTACCTAGAAGGGACTCTTTCCGATACTTAGGATCAATGTTACAAAGCAATGGCGATATTGATGATGATATTTGCCATAGGATCAAGGTAGGGTGGATGAAATGACGACAAGCCTCTGGAATCCTCTGTGATAGGAATGTGCCACAAAAGCTAAAAGGGAAGTTCTATAGGACGGTGATCAGACCCGCGATGCTCTATGGGGCGAAATGTTAGCCAACTAAACGGCAACATGTCCAACAAATGAGTGTCGTAGAGATGCGCATGCTACGACGGATGTGCGGGCACACGAGAAGAGACCGGATAAGGAATGAGGCGATTCGTGATAGGGTAGGGATGGCGCCGATTGAAGAAATGTTAGTCCAACATCGACTTAGGTGGTTTGTACATATCCAGCGAAGACCTCTAGAAGCACCGGTTAACGGTGGGATTTGAAGAGGTAGAGAAAATATTAGGAGGGGTAGAGGACGAACAAGGTTGACCTAGGAGGAGACGGTAAAACGAGATTTAAGAGATTGGAATGTATCTAGAGACTTAGCTCATGATAGGACCGCATCAATTCATGTGCCAGAATCCTAGTCTTGTTTTTTTCTTGTTATTCTTGTATCTCTTCCTCTCTTTTACTTCATTGATATTAGGTTTCATGTCTAGCCTACCCCAACATGCTTGGGATAAAGGCTTGGTTGTTGTTGTATCAAAGCAAACATGATGTTGCTGCATTTATATTGAAATATCGTGACCAAGATCTGATTTATGCTCTTTTAGCTTTACAGGTGATATACAGCTTTCAACATTCCTTTGGACACTGAATTCAAGCCAAGAAGTTCAGACCTTGGGCCGACAACTTAGTCTGTTATATTTGTGATGTGCTGAGTTTGTTTAGTCTCTCCCAACTAGTATAAATGTCTGTGCTGCGGTAGAGGCAGAGTTTATTTCCCCTGACTGCATTATGTTTATTTTCATCAAATCTACCTTCATTGTGTTCGTAGTGAGGATGCTTGTAAAAATTTAAAATGTATTGGATGAAATTAGTCATTGGATGATGCTTAGAACTATGTATCAAAGCGTTGACAAAATTTAATTTTGCTGTCAAAATTTTGTTTTAACCATATACTAGTACATTGTTATGGGAAACACTCTGCGACACCTGATATGTGTTTGAGTTATGGTTAAGAGTACCCTACTAGTTAATTTCTGGTTTTCTGCATTTTTCTAGAGACATAATGGACTGCATAGGTAATTTGCGGCGATTGCGGGACCGCTTGCATCCTTACCAGCGGGCAGCGACCCAGCCGCACATGGTTCCTTCAGCTAGGTGAATATACAAAACCGGCAAGCGCGCAACATTTAGAGCTAAATGCGGCCTATGCGGGATGACCACTGATCCTTGCGGCTTATGCGGGCAGCCCGTGTACGACCCCGCAAATGTGTTTGCGGTCACACTAGGACACGCAGCGGGCAGCCGCACCCCGCCGGCTTGCACCCTACACGTAAGCAATCACGGATGAAAACGGACGGATATGGCCGGATAAAATGCTTTTCAATATCCATATCCATATTAAAAATTTCGGAAACGGATTGGATCGGATGTTGTCGGAAACGGATATGGTATCGGATATGTCGGATATATCGAAAACGGATTCACCGGATCGAAAAAATATAGATATCAGACGGAATTCGGATATTTATTTCGAAAAAATAATTCACAAGTAACATATAATTCATAGTTCATATATTTAATTCAAAGTACATCTACATCAAATTCATACATGGTTCGAGGGCGGCGACCGTCGGGGGCTCGGACTCGGAGGCCGTTGGGGGATCGGGGGCATGTTGGGCGTCGGGGCCTTGGGGCGGCGGCGCGTCGAGGCGACGCCGCGGCTGGGCGGCGATGGCTCGGGAATCGGGAGTCGAGGGCGGAGGTCGGGTGGCGGTGGACCGGGCCGGGGCGTCAGGGGCGGCGTCGTCGAGCGGCGAGCCGGCGACAACCGGGGCGGAGCCGTGGAGGTTGGGGATGGCAGCTGGGACGCTTGGCCGGCGGCGGCGCTATGACCTATGGCAATGGCAAACTAGTAAACCCTAGGTCGGAGGCAAAACTAGAGGTGGAGGAGGACTCCGCTCGGGCTCGGGGTAGCCAGGTAGGGCCATAGGGAAGGTGGCTGTGGCCTCTGGCCTGTGGGCTGTGGCTAGCTACGGGCCCAATTGAATTTGTTGGGTCGGATATATCTCGGATATTGTTTGGATATATCCGACCCAATATGAATATCTGACAAAATGGACAGATTCTGACGAAAACCATATCCGAATCCATATCTGTATCAAAAAAAATCCGATCAAAATAGATATGAATCGAATATATTCAAAAACGGTTGCGGACGAATCAAAAAATATCCAATCCATTTTCATCCCTAAAAGCAACGAGGTGAAGGCCTTGTTTCTTTGCATCAAGTATAACTTTGTTCGAACTGATTCAGTTTCAGTATTTTCACTTGTTTTTTCTTTTTTCATTGTGATAGCTTGCACAAACCTAAATACTAGGAACATCCCGATGTTGTGGCAGACAAGATACTGAAAAGATTTATTCAGGTGAAAGGAAATAAATTTTGTATTAATCGCCAAACGTGTGATAACTCTGCAGACAGATGCTCTTTACTCCAGCCCATAACTCATGTGGAACTGTGACATCTGAATTTATCAAATTGTAACAAATGAAACATCATACATTGCTTGCCGAGCTTTCATTCCTATAATTGAACATACCTTACAACCTCTACCTCATGGTAGTGAAATTTTTAACTTTTCCTTTTGTGACTCCAGAAGTTTACAGTGTTATTATATATACTTCATCTGCAAGTAAATGCACTTCCAACGTTAGGGGGAGAAACTAAAGATCGCCCGTTTTATCCTTTCTCATGTGGATGGCTACAAGAACTATGGCTTCGTGTGAAAGAACTAATGTACAGGTACATTACAGGTTGAAGCGTTTGCCAGCTCTTTCATAAAATATCTGTATTCTGCACAGCATTCACTGGTCCCTATCTCGATCACGGTAGATTGGCTGTGGGGTCCACTTGAAGTGCAAATTAAGCTTTCCAGATTTAGCACCTTGCAAACTAAAGGTATCTTGGAATTCACCTTCAAGTAAAACTCTTGTCAGTGTCAAGATGCATCTCCCTACGTAGTCCTATAACATAAAGCAGGTAACGTTAGCACGCGAGAATTACAGGACCGGACACTATTTCACAAAATAATTATAATAGAATGTAACAAAATAACTTGAATGGTTATCTGGTCTAATAGACCACATAAAATAACAATACATGAGCCTGGTCAGCTGAGAAAAATAAAAGAACCAAACTGGATTATGATCAGAACAAATCTATATTTACTTTTTGATCTAACATGTAATAAGGATCAACTAAAGTTGTGAAACGAGACCGTGGACCAAGCCCTTTTACCAGACCTAAGAACCATGCTTAACGATGAAGAAGCAACATAAACTCGGGGACAATTCCATAGTTATTAAGGCGGTAAGGCGACATAAGGCGACGCACCCCCTTTTATCTTTTAAGCGGTAAGGCGTAAGGCGAGGCGACGCTTTACTTATATTTAAATATAGCAAAAAATTGGAGTAGCAATAAAATGGAAAAGAAAAAGGAAAAGAAAAGAAAAGACTACATTTAATGGCCCATCCAGCCCACTAGCACCAGCCCGTCTTTAACAGTCCCCCAACCTTAGCCTCCAGTCCCCACCCGCCTACCTCCTCGCACACTCGTGCGAGAGCAGCAGCCACCGCCGCCACCGCACACCGGCGCTCCCCACCGGCGGATCTCCTGGCGGTGCGGCCTCCCTGCTCGGTCTGCTGCCTTCCTCCGCTGGCGCCCCACCCCCCTCCCGATTCCGAGCGAACTCCACAGACGGCTGGCCTCCCCCCGAGACTTCCGCCGATCCATCGGCGCCCCCCTCCGATCCGCGGCGGCCTCCCCAGGCAAAGGTCAGTGCGCCTGCCCCTCCCCCCCCCCCCCCCCCGATTGGATCTTCCCACCCCCTTCCCTGTGGCGTTGGCTTTCTCTGCCGGCGGCGCCACCCCCCCTTCCCCCCGCCGGTCGTCTTAGGCCGGATCTAAGGCGACACAGGCGCCTTACGTCCCCGGGGCGCCTTAGCGCTTAAGCGACGCTAAGGCGACGCCTTAGTATCTATGGACAATTCCAAAAGAATCTCAAAACCATAAAGAACCAAACTAGGAAGTCCAAATGAGTAAACAACAACATGCACCTTCCCAAATGTATCATGATCCCATACTTCCACCATGAGCAAATCATGCAAAGCATCTTCTACAACAAAATCAAATGTCTGGTTCCATATTGGATTCAACGTGTCTGTCACAACCTGCAAAAATATTCAGTCCGTGATGAAAGAGGATACAGACAAACACAACATAATATAGGGACAGATAATAACCCTTGTTTTCTTTTTTGTTTCTCCCTTCTTTAAGTACAGGACGACAAAGGGGTCAGCCTTGCCACCAATGTCCATCGGTGGCAAGTCCTCTGCCGATATAACAGTCACCGAAAGAACTCCTCTCATAATAATGTTTTTTCTCTGGTTAACATCGTATCCATTAGACTCGGTCTTGAGGACCTTCTCCAAAGAAGTTAATTGAACCTGATTTGCAAAAGGGTTGGAAACCCCTTCATGTTTAGCATAAGGATAGTACAGGAGCTCCACATGGACCTGGAGAACAAGAAAAATTGCAGAATCAATAGATTCCCCGGTCGATAAATTGACAGTGCCTATGTCAAACAAAATATGTCTAACCTTAGCACCATTAAGTAAGAAAACATCATAGAACAAGTAACATATGTCAGCTGAGCTCGTCTAATGTGAATGTCACATGATGCTGTATATACAGGGCCGAGCCACTGCAGTGTGCCGGCCTTGGCTACTACACCAAAGGAGGTTTACACAAGTAATTGTGAGATTGCATGACATATATGTCACTACATAGTTAAATTCTTGGCTATCTGCCATCAATCATACTAATATCTAAAGAGAAGTCTACTTTACTACCCCAAAGTGTCACAATATAACCTAACCACATAACCCCTCGGTTCTTAGAGCGTCTCCAAGAGAAGACTACCCCCCCCCCAAATAATAAAACAATTAGGGTTTAACAAAAAAGGGACATCTCAACCGGCCCCCAAAAACACAACCATTATTTTAGTCCCTCCTAAACTCCCCTCATGCGTAGCTACAAGTAGGGAAAATGTTGAGTGCCCCAATCCTTCTCCCATGCAGGTACAAAGTTTTGGAGTCTGATTTTACCATCACGTCATTTTCCCACGCTCACGCCTAGCAAAATCTGTGTCTAACCACTACCGCAGCACGCCCCAATCCCGTTCCACCAACATTCGCCAAGCATCCTTGGGTACCTACGGTGTGTCCCCTGTCAGGCGTCCCCACCAGCCATGTCCGCCAGTCATACCAGCTCCACAAGGCACCTCCGCTAGTGGTTCTGTCACTAACCACCCCTGCTAGCCACCAACCACAAGCGACGTCGCGCGCACATCTAGACAGAGGCAATCACACACGCCCGCACTGGCAAGTCAAGTCCCAAACATGTCTATGCGTGACAGCGTCTAGATGGAGGCAAGCGTCTGCGCCTGAAGACCACACATGCCCACGCCTGAACTTGACGAAAAGGAGCTAAGACATGGCAAGGGTTAGACATCGAAACAATACGGGCTATGGCGAGTTTGTGACGGTGGTGAAGAAAAGTATTACATGTGGAAGCTCGAATTCATCCCAGATGATGACATGGCCAAATTCAAACTTTTTAGGGTCCACTTTTAAGGTCGTTGGTGGAGGGGAGAGAATTTAGCCCCAATACTTTTTGGTTTGACCCCAACAACAACAACAACAACCAAGTCTTTATCCCAAGTATGTTGGGGTCGGCTAGACATGAAACCCAATATCAATGAAGTAAAAGAGAGGAAAAGATATAAGAACAAGAAAAAAAGAAAAAGAAAAAAAAAAGAAAGAAAGAAAAAAAAAGAAAAAAAGAGAGAAAAAAAAAAGAGAAACAAGAGAAGAAAAAAAAAAGAAACAAGACTAAGGTTCTGGCACATGAATTACTACTTTCCATGCGGTCCTATCATGAGCTAAATCTCTGGATACATTCCAATCTCTCAAATCTCGTTTTACCGTCTCCTCCCAGGTCAACCTTGGTCGTCCTCTACCCCTCCTAATATTTTCTCTACCTCTTAAAATCTCACTGTTAACCGGTGCTTCTAGAGGCCTCCGTTGGATATGTCCAAACCACCTAAGTCGATGTTGGACTAACTTCTCTTCAATCGACGCCACCCCTACCTTATCACGAATCGTCTCATTCCTTATTCGGTCTCTTCTCGTGTGCCCGCACATCCACCGTAGCATGCGCATCTCTGCGACACTCATTTGTTGAGCATGTTGCCGTTTAGTTGGCCAACATTCCACCCCATAAAACATCGCGGGTCTGATCACCGTCTTATAAACTTTTCTTTTAGCTTTTGTAGGACCTTCCTATCACATAGGATTCCAGAGGCTTGTCGCCCCTTTTTGGTTTGACCCCAAAAGGACATTTTAGGGCCAAGTTTTTTAGCGCCTCTTGGGCCGGTATACTCTCCTCCCCTCCTCACCCTTCTTGTCCTTCTATCATTGTCGGCAATGGATCTGCCCTTTCGATCACCTCAATAGGTGACTCGATTTTTCATAGTTCTTTTCATCTTAGAAATGTTCTAGTTGCTCTAGACATTATTCAACATCTTATTTCTGTTCGTCAGTTTGCAACTCAAATTTCTTGTTCTATGGAGTTGGCCTCATTTGAAGGGCAGGCCTGGCGCAGTGGTAGAGTCTCTCCACCTGTGTCCTGGAGGTCCTAGGTTCGAATCAGCCTCCTTGCAAAATAAGCAAGGGGAAGGCTGCCTAGAAATTCCCTTCCCCAGACCTCACAACGTGTGGGAGCTTTCAGCACTGGGTATGCCGTTTTTTATGGAGTTGGCCTCATTTGATTTATCTATGAAGGATCATGCCACCCGTACTCTTCTCCTTTGTGATAGCTCTGAGCCCTATACACTCTCTTCTTGCTTCTTCTTCGTCCACGTCGCACGTTTTGACTAATACAACTTCGTCCACCACTTGGCATCGCCGGCTCGACCACCCTGGTTCTGATGTCTTGTCCAAGTTGTCAGTAGTTCAATCATCTCTTGTACTGTGGGCACTCATGAGTTTCTGGCCGCCATATTCAGCTTCCCTTCCTTAGCTCCACTTCTCAGATTGTGCATGTTTTTGATCTCATACACTATAATCCGCGGACCTTTCCTTTCATCAGTGTTTTTGGATTTAGATATTATTTGATTATTCTTGGTGACTTTTGACACTACTTGTGGACTTTTCTTTTGTGACTAAAGTCTAACACGTTCACCACGCTATCACACATCTTCGATTGGGTGTCCACTCAGTTCGGCCGTACCATTATGGCCTACAGTGTGTCGTACACCGTTCCTTAGCGTCCGAGCTGGTTGTCTACAACGACGCTGGCTGGGTAGGTTGCCCAGAGACGTGTAGGTCCACCTCCGGCTACACCATGTTCCTGGACGGCAACTTCCTCTCCTATTCTTCGAAGCTGCAACACGTAGTCTCCCACTTGAGTACGTAGACCGAGTACCGCGCCATGGTTGAGGACTGTTAGCTTTGGCAGCTGCTCCTGGAGCTCCACAGTCCCCTCGCTCGAAGCATGCTTGTCTACTGCAACAACGTCAGTGCGGTCTACCTGTCCACCAACCCTGTTCAACGCCAGCGCACTAAGCATGTGGAGATTAATCTCCACTTCGTTTGTGAGCGCGTCGCCATCGAGGATGTCTGGGTGCTCCACGTTCTGATGACTTCCCAGTTCACCGACATCTTCACCAAGGGCCTTCTTTCGTCAGTGTTCTCGAAGTTCCGGTCCAGTCTCAACATCTCTCATGGCTAGATGTTACGATTACGAGGTACGCTAGAGTATATGTAGTAGGATTTGAGGGTATTTGGGTCATTAGCCATTATGCTACTTGGCCCTCAAGTCTTGTCTTGTAGCCCTATATATATGTACCCCTAACACTATCTATGTCCAATTATTGTTCTCTAATAATGTTAATGCTTTATAAAATTGGATTGTTAAGGCAAAGTGGTATTCATGGCCAGACAATTGAAAAACATAATGTGCCATGTAGTATACCCCCTCACAAACCTTCCTCATGCTCCCTCCCCTTTTCTTATCCTACCTTTGCATCTCTTCGCCCTACCGCACCAGTACGTAAGTGGCACAATGCCACTGGTCATGCACTCACAATCCACCACTCTTAGACTCTGTATAAGGCGTATTAGGGTTAGGGGCATTTTAGTCATTGTGTACCCTTGACAGACCCTATATATTTTTAGCTGTGACAATATGATTAATCCATCCTATTATTCCCACTCTAATATGGTATCAGCAAGGTAATTAGGGTTTAACCCTAATCCCTCTCTCCTCTCCTCTCTCGATGGCTGAGTCGTGCCGCCGCCACCACCCCAGCTCGACATGCCCCCAGCCGACGCGCTCGGGCAAGGCCGCCGCCTCCTGGGTGGCCGGCGCCGCCTCTAGGGAGGCCGCCGCCACCCCCTGGCTGACTGACGGGACCTACTGGTCGTCCGCCGCCGCTCCTGCAGCCCACGGTGCGCAGGCCGACACCAGATCCACCGGCGCCCCGTCTCCAGTGACCGGTCCGGCCACCGACGGACCACTTTCCATCGCCGCTGGCAAAGCCGCCACCTTCATCCTCATGGCTGGTGCCGTCTCTGGGCTTGATGGGCCTGCTACCACCTCTGTCGGGCTCGTGCCGTCGTCGCCACCGGACATCGCGGGCCTTGAGCCCCTGCCGGACGGGAGCACCACTGCCACCATCCCGCCGGCGATTATTGTTCCTGCGGCCGACGCCACAGCTGATCCTAGCGCGGTCGCCGCCTCCCTCTACGGCATCGGCACCACCACCACGACGGTCGTCGACACCTCTGGTGTCGTTGCGGCTCTTGCTGCCTCTCGCGAGCGCGAGCGGTCACTCGCTCTCGCCCTGGAGTAGGAGCATGCCTCTGTGGCCGCTCTCTCACGAGCTCGAGGAGAGTGCTCACTGACCGTTGAGTGCTACCTACGAGCCTTCCTCAGATGCTGGTGCTGCTTACTCTATGTACTCGGCTTCCCTCGTCGCTGCAATCCACGCTCGGGCTGCCGGAATTCAGAACACCTAGACGCTCGTGTCAGTTGTCCTCAGCTCTGACTCCACCTCGTACGCCCGTTGGCGTAACCTGCTTCTCCTTACGTTGAGGCGTTTCCGTTTTGACGACCACGTCCTTCAGGATGGCTCCCTGGTGGATGCCTTCTGGATCAGCATGGACAAACTGGTCCTAGCCTGCATTCTTGGATCCCTGTCTGAGGAGCTACAGGACATCGTCGAGCACGCGGTGGCGGTACCGCTCGTCGGGCATGGCTGGTCCTTGAGCAGCGCTTCCTGGGGAACCGTGCGACTCAAGCTCTCCACGTCAATGCGCGGTTCCGGACCACCGTCCAAGGTGATCGCTCTATCTCCACCTACCGCCGGGAGATGAAGGGCATGGCTGACGGCTTGCGTGACCTTGGCGAGTCAGTTACTGACAGCGCTCTCGTCCTTCAGGTCCTTCAGGGCCTCAACGAGCGCTACTGTCACCTCCGAACGTGGCGACCACCCGCTCCGTCCGCCACCCCAGGCACTCTTGTCGGCTCTGGGGTTGTAATCGTAGCCGCCGTGGTAAACGTGGTGGCCGTGATGGTGGTAGCAGTGCTGGTGGCACTCCTACCTCTTGCTACTGGTGGTAGCTGTGGCACTAGCCGAGGAGGTGCACCCTAGCCCACACCCTACAACTCGTGGACTAGCCACTACATGTGGCCTCAGCTGTCTCCGGGTCTTACGCCTCCACGCCCACCACGCCCTCAGCTGGCGTACGTCGCCACCCTGGGCTACGGTGGACCAGCCTACCTTGCTGGTGGGCCGCCGACTCAGCCTACGGAGGCACCGACTACCCTATTGGGTACTCAGAGTCATCGACACCGCACCAGGAGCCGCCCCTGACGTGGAATCGCCAGTTAGTGGCTTCTTTGTTCAGCACCATGCACCTCACCACCGGATGCTGACAAGGTCGCTGACTCCGGAGCGTCGTACCACACCACTCCTGATGCTGGTATACTTTGTTCTACCCACCCTCCCCACCCTTCTTTCCCTTCATCTATCGTTGTCGGGAATGGGTCTGTTCTTCCGGTCACCTTAGTAGGTGAGTCTGGGTTTCCGGGTTCTTTTCAGCTCAAAAACATTCTTGTTGCTCCGAATATCATTCAAAATTTGCTTTCTGTCCGTCGCTTTACCACTAATAATAATGTTTCCATTGAGTTTGATCCTTTTGGTTTATCGGTGAAGGACCTTTCTACCCGACAACTTCTTTTTCGATGTGATAGCTCAGGGCCCCTGTACACTCTTCGACTTCCTACTTCCGCTACGTCTCCGCCTTTTGCCCTGACTACAACAACTTCGTCCACCACTTGGCATCGCCGGCATGGCTATTCTGGTGTAGATGCCATGTCTAAATTGTCCAGTAGTTCAGTTATCTCGTGTACTAGGGGCACACACGAGTCTATATCATGCCTGTCAGCTTGGTCGCCATGTTCGGCTTCCTTTTCCAACCTCTGTGGCTTATGTTAAGCACATTTTTTATCTCATTCACCGTGATTTGTGGACATCTCCTATTACCAGTGTGTCGGGCTATAAATATTATTTGGTGATAATTGATGATTTTTCGCACTTTTCGTGGACTTTTCCTTTACGTCTAAAGTCTAAGACATTTATTACTCTTTCTCACTTCTTCGTTTGGGTGTCCACTCAGTTCCGGCGCACTATCCGGGCTATCCAGTGCGATAACGGAAGCGAGTTTGATAACTTGGCGTTCCGTAACTTTCTCCTCACACATGGTGTTCGGTTGCGCATGTCTTGTCCGCACACACCTCCTCAGAACGGCAAGGCTGAGCACATGATTCGTATCACCAACGATGTCATGCGCTCCCTAGTGTTTCAGGCCTCCATTCCCGCCCGGTACTAGGTAGAGGCCCTTTACACTACCACCATCCTTATTAATTGCCTTCCCACCAAGGCGATTCGTGCCCCCACTCCTTACTTCGCTTTGTTTGGCACTACTCTTTATGACCACCTTCGAGTTTTCGGGTGCGCTTGCTACCCTAACCTTTCCGCTACCGCCCTACATAAGCTTGTGCCTCGCTCAACACGTAGTGTTTTCCTTGGGTATTCCCTCTATCATAAGGGGTATCGGTGTCTTGATCTCACCACTCGCCGCCTCTTGATCTCTCGACACGTCGTCTTCGACGAGTCCTCCTTTCCTTTCTGCACTTCCTCCTCCGGTTCCACCGTAGAGTTGGATTCTCTTTTTCCTACTGACTCCGAGGCTGCTCCTCTCCAGCTGCCTTGGCCTTTTTCTTCTGCAGGCACGACACCCGCTGCGCCATGCGCGGCCCCGGAGCCCCCGACGTCGCCTGCTGTGCCACGTGCGGCCTCGACGTCCCCGACGTCACCCGCTGCACCTCATGCGTCCTCTAGGTCGCCAGCTGCGCCACGCGCGGCCTGGGCGTCCCCGACGTCGCCGGCTGCGCCTCGTGCGGCCCCGACGTCACCAGTGGCGCCATGCGCGGCACCGACGTCCGCGGCGTCACCAGCTGCGCCACGCGCGGCCTCGACGTCCCCGACGTCACCGGCTGGTCTCCCGTGGCCCCAACTTCTCGGTTCACCAACCCCTCACTTGTCTATCAGCGACGAGCGTGGGTTGGTGCCCCAACTCCAGCTGTGTCACCCGCAGCCCCGGAGCCCCCGACGTCACTCACTGCGCCACGCGCGGCCACAAACCCCGCTCTTGTCTATCAGCGACAGGAGCAGGGTGGTGCCCCGGCTCCTGCTCGCTCCGAGCCCCTGGTGTACCATTCTCGTCTACTCCACCGGGACCCGGGTCACATCCACCCGATGGTGACTCGACGTGCTGCCGGGGTCCTTCGGTCGGTTGAGCGTTTCCCTGGGGTCGTCCTTTCGTTAACGACTTCTCCACCGTCCGCCTCCTCTTCAATCTCGCCTATACCGTCTTTCGTCCGTAGCACCCTAGCCGACCCTCACTAGCGTCGTGCTATGGAGGAAGAATATGCGACATTGCTTGCCAACCGGACCTGGGATCTGGTGCCCCATCCCGGTCGTGGCAATGTTGTCCCGAGCAAGTGGGTGTTCACGCATAAAAAGAAGGCAGATGGTTCCTTGGAGAGATACAAGGCTCGGTGGGTACTTTGGGGCTTCACTCAGCGCCCTGGAGTCGACTACAATGAGACCTTCAGTCCGGTGGTGAAGCCGGCGACGGTTCGTACTGTTATGTCACTGGCTCTCTTGCACTCTTGGCCCGTCCACCAGTTGGACGTGAAGAACGCCTCCCTCCACGACACTTTGATCGAGACAGTGTACTACAGTCAACCGACAGGGTTCGTTGACTCAGCTCATCCAGACATGGTCTGTAAGCTGAACTAGTCCCTGTATGGTCTGAAGCAGGCACCCCGAGCCTGGTACAGCCTATTCACCTCCTTGGTCTCGCTGGGCTTCGTCGAGGCCAAGTCAAAAATTTCGCTGTTTGTCTATCAACGTGAGGGAGACATTGCCTACCTTCTCCTGAAGGTCAATGACATTGTACTGACGACGTCTAGTCTGGCTCTCCTTCAACGCACTATCTCTGACTTACAGCGGGAGTTCGCTATGAAGGACTTGGGTCAGCTTCACCACTTCCTGGGTATTGCGGTCGAGGACCGACCAGGTGGCCTGTTCCTTCACCAGAATAGTAACACCTAGACATCCTGCAGTGAGAGGGCATGGCTGAGTGTAAGTCGTGCTCCACTCCGGTGGATACTCAGGTAAAGGTCTCCTCTACAGACGGGACACCCGTCACTGACCCCACTGCTTACAAGAGTCTTGCAGGTGCCTTTCAGTACCTCACCTTCACCAGGCCGGATATCTCCTACGCGGTTCAACGAGTGTGCCTCCACATGCAAGACCCACGGGAGCCGCACCTCACTGCTGTGAAGCGGATCCTTCGACTACGACCTCCTTCTTCGGTGTGACTCGACCTCCGAGTTGGTCGTGTACACCGACGGTGACTGGACAGGCTGCCCGGACACTTGTCGGTCCACCTCTGGTTATGCCGTCTTCTTGGGAGGCGACCTCGTCTCCTGGTACTCAAAGCGGCAGCACGTGGTGTCACACTCGAGCGTTGAAGCGGAGTACTGCGCCGTGGCTAACGGTGTGAGGAGCTGCTTCAGGAGCTACACTCTCCCGTCGCTCGGAGCACTTTGGTCTACTGCGACAACATCAGCGTCGTCTACCTCTCCACCAACCCTGTCCAGCATCAGCGCACGAAGCATGTGGAGATCGACCTCCACTTTGTTCGTGAGCAGGTTGCAAGTGGCAAGGTTCGGGTGCTCCACATCCCGACGACGTCGCAGTTCGCCGACATCTTCACAAAGGGCCTCCCGTCATCGCTGTTCTTCAAATTTCGGTACAGTCTCAACATCTGCCGTGGCTAGATGTTGGGACTGCGGGGGGTGTTAGACTCTGTATTAAGGCGTATTAGGGTTAGGGGCACTTCAGTCATTGTGTACCCTTGACAACCCCTATATATTTGTACCCTTGACAGCCTGATTAACCCATCCTATTATTCCCACTCCAATAACCACCACACCAAACCAGTTGATCATGCAAAGAAGTGTCAACATGCAGCCTTGTGATGCCAACAGCGGATCAGAGACACAGTTCCAGCAAGCTAATGGCAGCACCTGGTCCTACAGCTTTACTAGGGCAAACCAGACAAATATGTAGCTGCAGGCTAGGGAAAAGTGTAGGCCTCATGGTGAATGCTCCTAGAGGTGGCGCTGATGAAAGACGAAGAGGAAGTCTTCTATAAGAGCAGTGAGTCAAAATATGACATTCTTTGATGGACATCGGGGGCAACATCGACTACAAAGAAAAAAAAAGTAGCTGTTGGGTGATGTCAATAAGCGAGGTTCATGTAATTCTTAATATACATGTGAGAGCGATGTGTATTTGCATTATAAGTGTATGTTTGTCCCTTACCTCTGAACCTCTTTAGTTCAATCAAATCATTGGTTCGGGTTTCAAATTGACATTTGAAACTAATATAAAGTAAATCACACAACTGATATGTCAAATTGCATGATCCTATCAGTAAGCTCCCTCAAATTTAAAATTACTCTACTACCTCTCTACATTTATATCCATTTCATCGGTACCTAGTTGTACGGTTAGCCAAATAGAGCCTGCTAATATTGCTGGTGTTGCTGAGATTTCTAATACTGATTACGTTTAGCATTTATATCCTCTTTTCTATTTTTAGAAGTCTCGAATCACACAAACAGAAATAACTTTAGGGAGGCAAAAAAAGTAATGTGCAGGTTTAAGGAGGCAAAAATTCAAATCACACAAATAGTGTTCTTTTAAAAAAATGATAAATGCTAAACGTAAACCCACTCCATGACTACCTTTATGAAGCTTCAATCAACATGCCCTATTATTATTCTTTTTTTAGTTCATTAACTAACAATTTTTTCATTCAGTAACAGCCATTGTATCTGGATTCTAGCGCTCATAATAGCCATGCCAACTAACAGGTGTGGCATGATCCTGACCTGCACCCAGGCAGGCTCAACCGACCTAGGGGCGCGCACCTAGGAATGAAGGGGGGATCAGGATCAAGCCAATTCAGGAAAGGATAGATTAGAAAACAATCTAGTTGATTTTGGTTCTGATCTGATCTTGTTGGATTAGGAAAGGATCAGAACAGTTTCGGTATTAGAGGATAGAATCTTAGGTTCCAAAACTGGTATAGTCCAGGTTAGAAATAGATGAGATTAGTTTCCATGTTTAAACTAGGAATGATTCTATTGTAAAAGGCTATAGATAGCTAGGCAATCTGCTGTAATAATAAGGGGATATTGTGTTTATACCCTTGGTTGAAAGTCCAATTGTGATTTTACCCTCTAAAATTAGAGTTTGTGATTTTACCCCTGTTTTTTCGAAACAAAGTCAAAGTATATCCCTATTCTGTTATGTGTTGTTAACGGTGTTAAATTATGATGAAAAAAGACAAAAATACCCTTATGGTTTTACCCCTACTTTAATATGTGCTTATGATTTTACCCCTATTTTAATATAGTCAGATTATTTTGTGTTTATGCAAAATGGTGGTAAAATGACAAGCATGGATCGAATTAGGGTAAAATCACAGGGGCATTTTTGTCTTTTTTTTCATCATATTTAACACCGTTAAACGGTCCATAATGGAGTAGTGGTATATCTTGGCTTCATTTCGAAAAAACAGGGGTAAAATCACAAACTTTAATTTCGGAGGGCAAAATCACATTTAGACTTCAACCAAGGGTATAAACACAATAAACCCTAATAATAATCTCCTTCCTCATTACTTCCTGCGCCAGAAACCTTCTTGCTCTCCCCTGTTTTGAGCACCAGCCCTGATTCTCTCTTCTTGCGCAAGGCAGCAAGCCTTCCCCACGCACCAGCCAAGTTCAGAGCATGTCTGCTCTATTGCTAGATCCTCTCTTTCCTCCCTTTGGTCCTGTTTCTGCTTCCTAATCTTCACGCAAGTTACAGCAGCACCTAGGAGGGGTGTTCTGCTGTTTTTTGTGAGGATCAGCAAGAAGCAGCAGCACCTAGGAGGGGTGTTCTGCTGTCTTTTGTGAGGATCAGCAAGAAGGACAGAGGCAATTCTAGTCTGATCACCACCGCAGTTGCAACAATCGTGGCATCAGAGTTGAGTTCGACCCCAGAGAAGAATTCAGTAAGACGTCGACGACCACCGTCAAAAGCGGCACCTTGAACGCTCTCCGTGTAGCTCATGAGGCGGGCAGCGAGACTAGCTACCCCGTGCTCACCAAGACCAACTAGATAGAGTGAACAGTCCCTGTTGTTCAATCCTTTGATAACCAAGGTTCTTTGCTAAAAAAAATGATTACTATGAGTCAGACTCGATAGAATTGGATCCATTCCAAATAGCAAGAATTAAGATTCTTGATCCCTCTCAATCTCTCTTTCAATTCGAGGATCCAGAGAGGTGATCATGATGAAGATCAAGTTGAAGGTGCGGCTGTTGTGCACGGCGGTGGAGAAGGGTGGCATGAAGGAGCAAGAAGACATGATGGCGCTAGACTGAGCGTTGTCCCACCATAGATGATCACACCATCCGTGAGAAGAAGATGGCCAAGGATGCATGAGATTGCATCACCCACATGCGAGTAGGTGTCGACCACATGAAGAAGACTATGACACAATAACTACGTCGGAAGTCCGAGGCCACCACCTCAAAGATGACGAGAGGGTGAAAGACTTCTCCCTCTAGC
This sequence comes from Neostapfia colusana, assembly GCA_030760725.1. Lineage (NCBI taxonomy): Eukaryota > Viridiplantae > Streptophyta > Magnoliopsida > Poales > Poaceae > Neostapfia > Neostapfia colusana. The sequence goes on along the minus strand of JASWHV010000019.1, from coordinate 21,759,768 downwards.
TGAGTGGTATGGTGTCACGCTTTGTGACGCTTGGGTAGGTGGTAGAAGAGCCGGAGGCCGTCGATAAGCTGCTGAGGAGCGTGCCGGAACACTTCCAACAGATGGTGGTAGCGATCACGACGTTGTTGGACATGTCATCTCTCATTCTCTCTAAGGTGACGGGACACGTGAGGGCTGCGGAGAACTCATTTGACATGACATAGCGCAAGGGAGGACTTCACGACGACAAACTCTATCTCACTCGAAGAAGTGGAAGGTATAGCATAAGGAGGAGCGGGCTGCCAAGCCCACTGATTCATCAAAGAAGGGCTCTGCCGCCAGAGGCGCTCTCGACGAGGACCACCAGGTGACGACGGCAAGAAGGCTTGTTTGGGCAAGGAGATAAGTTAGGACCAGTGCAGAAGGTGCGGGAAGAACGACTATTGGGCTAGTGCGGGATGCAGCAGCTGGAGCAGGATCACACGACGAAGGTAAAGGAGGAGGGCACCCTCATGATGGCACGAGTGTCCTTTGCGTAGGCGTACCCTATACAGGAGCGTGTCGCGCGTCATCTGGAGATAGTGAAGGGACGCACCTTCGCACACCGTCTTCTCCGAGCTAGATGAGAACATCGTGCGGATCGAGGGGAAGGGCATGATTTGTTCGCTTGCAAGACGGGCGAGCACAAGAGGTTGACCAACATCTACCTCATACCGTGACTCAACACCAACTTCATCAACATCGACCAGCTCGATGAGTAGGGCTACAACATCAGCATACATGAAGGAGTGATGCTGATACGAGACGAGCGACGCCTTCCTCGAGTTCAGCGCAGTGACAACAAGCTTTACTTCGTCAAGTTGAACATCACACACCCGATGTCTAACCGTGTGGTGTGATGATGTTGTGTGGTGTTGGCATGAGCGCTACGGGCACGTCGGCGTCCAGCCGCTATAGAAGCTGGCCAAGAGATGGTGCTCGGGCTTCCACCCATTGATCACATCGATCAATTGTGTGATGCATGCTTGGCTAGAAAGCAAAGGCGCACCAGCTTTCCCACGCAAGCATGGCGACGCTCGGAGGGCGTGCTCGACCTCATCCACGGCGACATCTGCAAGCCTATTACTCCAACTGACTCCAAGTAGAAAAACATGTTCTTGCTATGTTCTTGCTGCTAGTAGATATGAACCACTATATGTGGTTGTATCTTCTCGCAAGCAAGGACCAGTCGGCTAAAACAATCCAGCAGTTCCAGGTGGTTGTTGAATTTGAGTCCAGGCGAGGAGGCTGAACGGAGCGCTGGTCCTGGAGGGCGCTGGTCCTGCTGCACCGAGCACTGAAAGCCCTGTACAGGATGCTGAAGACCCTATACAGCATGCTGGAGGTACTATACAGGATTCTGCAGGTGCTGCACAGGGCGTTGGAGGCCCTGCAAGCTTCTGCGCCTACAGGGGCGCACGAGGTGGAGGACAGGGGCTCCTACAACACCCCTCTACCCGCTGCAAGGTCCCTCGAGTCTGCTACACCGTCCTCCAACATAAAGGACTTCGTCAACGCATATGGCAACGAGGATGCACAATTTGATTATGCACATTGCGTAATGTGTTGGGATCTTCCACTCTACCAGGTCGCGCCCCACGCATCCTGTATGGAGGCAAGCTGTTGTTCACTACTGCGTAGGAGTATGCTTCCTTCTCCGAGGCCGAGCAACACCAGCCATGCTAGAGACGGGATGTTCTTGAGGAGAGGAAGTCCATTGAGGAGAACAAGGCATAGCAGCTCCTCGTTCTCCTAGCTGGACATAAACTCGTTAGCCCAAAGTGGGTGTTCATGGTGAAGCGTGATGAGCATGGTGGTATTATCAAGCACAAGGCGCGGCTGGTTGTCAAGAGTTATGTCCAGCGACAAGGGATAAACTTCAACAAGGTATTTGCTCCCGTTGCACGATTTGAGTCTGTTTGTTTGCTTCTTGTTGTTGCTGCACATAGGGGATAGGAAGTACACCACATGAATGTGAAGAGTGCTGCCTTCCTTACGGTGATCTGTTGCAGGAAGTGTACGTTTTGCAGCCTGCTGGTTTCATCATCAATGGAGTTGAACATAAGGTATGGTGGCTCAATAAGGCTTTATACGGACTCCTTCATGCGTCCAGGGCCTGGAATGCAGGCCTCAATGATAATTCATAATCGCTTGGTTTCCAGAAGAGTACGAGCAAGCACGACATTTATTTCTTTGGAGCTGGAGACAAGAAGCTCATCGTCGACATCTACATCGATGATCTTGTGATCACAGAAAGTGGCACCATCACTAATTTTTGTTATGAATAGCACTTATATTATTATGGGGATAGGAGGTCCAAACATAAATAGGTACAAAAGATTATAAATATACATAAAGCCTCTCATACAATGGGGAAATACAATAAATTCCTATATCTCTAAAACTCCCCTAAAACTCAAGGTGCATCACGAACACTGAGTTTGGAGAGATAAAATATGTGCTGAACCCGGGTGAGTTGGGGTAACGTACCCAGATACCCAAGAAGCAGTCAACCGATCAATCACATAAAGACATGTGGCTCCACAGGACACAACCTAAGGCGCGAACACGGGACGACGCTACCACGAAGCCTGACCCCCAAGAACGGAAGCAGGGGCCAACCTCCGAGCCCGGACAACAAGACCTAAGGAGGGAAGCGATCCGGCCTAGAGCTTGGATCATAGGTAGGCAGAGGACTTAAATGCCGACGTGACGGAATGGCGAAAGGGACTTAAGGCAGAGCGGGAGGCCACGCGTGACAGGACAAGCACGACGTTGGGCCATCATCACTACCGGTCCCATCCCGCTCGACGTGGGTGTAAAGAGGCGGAAAGTAGACGTAGATTGTAGACTAGACAGGAGCAGATGTACTTATCGCTCCTGTATTGCTTTGGACCGTCTTAGGCGCTGACACACCATGTAAACCCCGCCCCATTTTTGAGGAGTCGGCGGGTAGGTATAAGCGTCCAGGCTATAAAAGGGGAGGCCCGGAACCTCCCTTCGCACGACGAAACGGCTCACACACGCTCGACACTTAGGTTCTCTCTTTGCTCTCGCGTGAAGAGAGCCTCGCTTTTAACCACGGTTCCTTGAACCGTCTTAGCTAATACAAGCCCGACGAACAGCCCAAACTGGACGTAAGACACATTGTCCGAACCACTATAAATCTGTCTTTATTAGCTAGCCATCCAGAAATAAAACGCAAAGTATTCGATTACTAGCCGGTGGCAAAAACCCCGACACCAGGTTTGTGGCTCCGCGAAGAAATTAGCCAGCTGAAGCTCTGAAGGCACATACTGAAGATCAACAACACTATCATGTACTGTGCTCATGTATAAGAAGCACCAACACCAATATGTCTGGTAAGCTCATGTGTTACCGGATCACGAGCAATGCTGGTAGCACCTGTACTGTTAGACAAAAGAGGAGTCGACATAGAAACAGAAACACCAAATTCCTCAAGCAACCACCGTAACCAAGTAACCTCTACAGTCACAAGAGCCATAGCACGCAACTCAACCTCTGCACTCAAACGAGAAACTGCTACCTGCTTCTTAGTCTTCCAAGTAATGAGGGGACAACGGAAAACACAATAAACAGAAAGAGATCGACGATCAGAGGCATCAATAGCCCAAGTGACATCACAATACGTCTTGAGCTGTAAGGAGCTAGAGCGTGAAAAGAACAAGCGTGATAGACCTACGAAGATAACGCATATACATGAAGCAAGGGACTGTAGGGGATCTGAATCGGAGGTGAAACAAGCTGACTCAGAATATGAATGGAGTCCGAGATGTCAGACCAAGTGACACCGAGATAGACTAGACTTCCTACAATATGACGATAACGAGTAGGATCATCAAACGGATCACCATCAGTGGGTCAAAGGTAGGCTTGTTAATCAACGCCTAGACGGCCCGGCCAGGCGGTGGGCGGCGCCGGCAGGGCGAGCGGCGGCGGCGCTGCGGTGGCGGCAGGGGAGGCGGCGGAGGCGGCGGCGGCAAAGGCGGCGATGGAGTGAGGAGGCGAGGGTGGAGGCGCCAGGCGGGCTGAGGAGGCCGGCTGAGGGGTGAGGAAGCGGCTCAGTTAGTGTGAGCCGTCGGATCTCATCCGACGGTCCACATTTTAGATGAACACATATAAATACTACCCCTACCCTAACCCTACCCATTTTCCCTCACCCCCTCTCTCTCTCCTTTGCAAAAGCGGCGACGGCAACTCCACCGACGGCAAGGCGGCGGCCGTGGTGGCGACGGGAGGGCCCGCTGGCGGCAGTGGTAGCGATGAGAGGGCCCGTCGGCAGCCACGGCGCAGCGGCGGGAGGTCTCGGCCTGTTCAGCGACGGCGGCAGCGCCGGAAACAGCGGCGGCGACGAAAACTGCGGCGGCCAGGCGAGGCGGCCGACCATGGCGTCCGGGCCGGAGCGCCTGGACGCCTAGTCGCCGACTAGGCGTCGCCTAGGCGACGACTTGAAAACGCTGGTCAAAGGTGAACGTTGAGATCCTTTGGAGTCTAAGCAGTGCGGTGATCAGTAAGAGAAGCCCGATCAAAGAGATCCTAAATGTACTTCTCTTGAGACAAATGGATTCTCTCAGAGGTAGAGAAAACCCCAATCCTAAGAAAGTAATGAAGAGGACCAAATCTGAAATAAGAAACTGATCACTAAGACGAGGCTTCACGAAGGCTATGTACTCAGGGTCGTCTCCAGTGACGACCATATCATCAACATAGACAAAAAGAGTACGACCACGAGACGAGGTATGCACAAAGAGCGCGGGATCAAGAGCACTGGCAGAAAAGCCAGCAACAGTGATCACAGACATGAATAGCTGAAACCAAGCACGAGGAGCTTGCTTGAGGCTATAAAGGGAGTGACGAAGACGACAAACCGTACCCTTAAAAACAGAATACCTAAGTGGTGGCTGCATATAAACCTCCCACGCTGCTCACCATTAAGAAAGGCATTCTTCACATCAAGCTGAGAGATGGACCACTCACGAATAGAGGCCACAGCAAAAAGAGTGTGAACAATGGTCATGTGAGCAACAGGAGCAAAAGTCTCATCAGTCACGACCATATTCCTGCTAGAAACCACGGACAACTAAACAAGTTTTATATAGCTCAAGGAAACCATCAGAGCGGGTTTTAACCTTATAAACCCACTTACAGGTGATAGGGCGAACACGTGGGGGATAGAGCACAAGCTCTCATGTGCCCGTGCGCTCAAGAGTAGCAATCTCCTCAGCCATCGTTTGTTACCATTCTAGATGAAGAATGGCATCACGATACGTAGTCAACTCAGAAAGAACGGTAGTAACAAAACTAGAAGTAGAGTACCGCTCAGGAGGTCGACAAGTGCGATGACCACGTCCAAGAGGTTGGTTAGGAGAAGAGGGTACACCAGGAGAAGCAGACTAGGCTGAAGAAGATGGGTCATCAGAAGAAGATGACTCAACTAGAGTAGATGACTTATTAGAGGAAGATGGCACATCCAAAGAAGGCACAACTCGCCGAGTATAGACCTATGTCATGGGAGGCTTCATAGTAAAATCAGGAACCAGAGGTGAAAGTTCTAAAAAAGACACCGTGGAAAGAGAGACTGAGCGTGAAGGAGACATACTAACAGCGGGCTTATCAGGGAAAAATAAGAACGAAATAGGATTGATGACAGAGACAGAAGAGGTATCTGAAGAAAGGCGAGGATAGAAAGGGCGTGTCTCTCAAAAACAACATCTCGTGAAGTCCTCATCTGTCGGCTAACCGGATCCCAACAACGATACTATTAGAGTGGAAAATGATGGGATAGATTAATCAGGTGTCAAGGGGTACATATATATAGGGCTGACAAGGGTGCATAAGGACTAAAATGCCCCTAACCCTAATACATCCTAATACATAGTCTAACACCCCCGCAGTCCCAACATCTAGCCACAGCAGATGTTGAGACTAAACCAAAACTTGGAGAACAGCGACGATGGGAGGCACTTCAAACATGTCGGCGAACTGCGATGTCATCGAGACGTGAAGCACCCAAACCTCGCCACGTGCAACCCACTCATGAACAAAGTGGAGGTCGATCTCCATATGTTTCATGCGCTGATGTTGGACAGGGTTGGTGGAGAGGTAGACGGCGTACATTGTCGCAGTAGACCAAAGTGCTCTGGGTGACAAGAGACTGGAGCTCCTGAAGTAGCTGCTGGAGCCAGGAAGCCTCGGCCACGCCGTTAGCCACGGCGCGGTACTCCGCCTCAGCACTCGAGCGTGACACCATGTGCTGCCGCTTTGAGTACCAGAAGACGAGGTTGCCGCCCAAGAAGACGGTGTAACCAGAGGTGGACCGACGAGTGTCCAGGCAGCCAGCAAGTCAGCGTCATGTGTACACGACCAGCTCGGAGGCCTAAGTCACGCCGAAGAAGCAGGCTGTAGTCGAGGGTACCGCGCAGGTACCGAAGAATCCGCTTCACGGCTATGAGGTGCGGCTCCCGCGGGTCATGCATGTGGAGGCCATCCCGGAGGACGTGGTCGTCGAGATGGAACCGCCTCAACGTGAGAAGCAGGTTACGCCAATGGGCGTACGAGGTGGAGTCAGAAATGAGGACAACCAGCACAAGCGTCCGGATGATCTGAATCCCGGCGGCCTAAACGTGGAGGGCAGTGACGAGGGAAGTCGAGTACGTAAAGTCAGCAGCACCATCATCTGAGGAAGGCCCGTAGGTAGCACTCAATGGTCAGTGAGCACTCTCCTCGAGCTAGTAAGAAAGAGCGGCCACAGACGCACACTCCTTCTCCAGGGCGAGAGCAAGTGCCCGCTTGCGCTCGTGAGAGGCAGCCGAGCCGCGGCAACACCGGAGGTGTCGACGACCGTCGTGGTGGTAGTGTCGGTGCTGTAGAGGGAGGCAGCGGCCGCGCTAGGATCAACAATGGCGCCAGTCACAGGAAATGTGATTGCCGGCGGGACGGTGGTCGTGGTGCTCCTGTCCAGTAGGGGCTCGAGGCCGGCGATGTACGGTGGCGACGACTGCGCGAGCCCGACAGAGGTGGGAGCGGGCCCATCTAGCCCAGAGACGGCACCGGCCACGAGGACGACGGCGGTGGGTCTGCCGGTGGCGACTCCAAATGGTCCGCCGACGGCCGGACCGATCACTTGAGAGGGGGCGCCAGCGGATATGGTGCCGGCCGGCGCACCGTGGGCTGCAGAGGCGGCAGCGGCCAGCCAGTAGGTGGCCGGCCAAGGGGCGGCGGCGGACTGCCCAGAAGCGGCGTCGGCCACCCAGGAGACAGCGGTCGCAGGCTAGGAGGGGGTGGCGTCGGCCGTCGGCCAGCCTAGGGGCGGCGACGGCCGATCCGACAGCGGCATGCCTAAGGGCGGCGCCAGCCGATCCGATGGCGGCCTGTCCGAGCGCGCCTGGGGCAGTGCTGGCTGGCCGGCGGCGGCGGCACGCCGTAGACCGGCAGTGGCTCAGCCATCGGGAGAGGAGAGGAGAGAGAGAGATTAGGGTTAAAACCTAATTAGCGAGCTAATACAATATTAGAATGGAAAATGATGGGATAGATTAATCAGCTATCAAGGGTACATATATATAGGGCTGTTAAGGGTGCACAAGGACTAAAATGCCCCTAACCCTAGCGTCTAACGCCTTTTGGAACCCTGGCTACGCCATGTTCATGGGTGGCAACCTCGTCTACTGATCGTCGACACCTTCACCAGGTCGGACATCTCCTACACGGTTCAGTAGGTTTGTCTTCATATGCTGATCCACGGGAGTTGCACCTCACCGCTAGGAAGCGGATCCTCCGGTACCTTCGGTGTACCCTCGACTACGGCCTCCTTCCCCGTCAATCCTCAGCATCCGAGCTGGTTGTCTACACTGATGCTGACTGGGCGGGTTGCCCGGACACGCGTAGGTCCACCTCTAGCTACGCCGTGTTCATGGGTGGCAACCTCGTCTCCTGATCGTCGACAACTATTTCTATCCCTAGTACTCTTTATTTCTCTCCTAAACTGGAGATCTAGATCAATTAGACGCACCCCTTAGCCCCTATCTGACTAGGACTCCTATTACAAAAGCAAGATTAATGTCTAACAGCTCCTAATGCCGACGACCACACCCACCACCCTCCAGCCACCCGTGGATTTGATAGCACTATCACCGCTAATCTAGTCTAGCGAAGTCCTCTAACCTTTTTTCTCAAAATGCAGGGGAGTTGTGCTTCATTATGTTAAGAAAGTAGGATAAGAACCCAACATAACCCACGCCACACACCACTATCTTAGCTCACATTTGTGCTTGTTCTTCAGTAACACGACCACAACCACGACCATTGCAACACTAATAATCACCTGATGGTGGGGTTGTTAAGCGGGAAAGTCCTCAAGCCCCAAGCAAACCCCGGAGACGCGCCTCCTGTTCTGCTAGCAGAATGGTTGTAACAAGGTCTGCTGCAATGCCATCAAAAACACATCGGTTACTATGTTTCTTTGGACCGAGCTCCCAGAATGATCAATGAGTTAAGGCCGTGCGTGGAAGAGTCATGTGCTATATCTAGAGCCCGACTCCAACTCCACCACTCATCAAAGCTTAGATCCTCTATCGATGGTGCCACAACTAAGTCCAACTCTAGCCAATATTTCAAATCAAAATTGTCTTGCAAAAACACAAGATACTAGTAGGTAGTTGTCTTGCTCCTGATCAAAGTGGGGACAACGCTCGAGATGCGGCAAACCACACATGAAAAATCCCCTAGCCTGGTTGGTCAGCTCCTCCATGTGGAGCTCTCCGGTAGAATCGAAGATCAATCGAACATTACTTCTGGTCACGGAAGATGAGCATCCATGAAGAATTCATGGGGTCGGTGTGGAGGCTAAAGCTGCTCGGCCTCAACCTTGCCATGGAACTGCAACTCATCAGTGACGAAGGCTTCGACCTCACCCTGGAGATACAAATACAAGTATACAACATGGTGGCAGAGTTGGCGAGCACACCTAGAGCCAGAGCACACGAGCACCGCAAAGCAAGCGAGTTGTAGGTGAGGCTGAGGAGAGGGACAAAGAAGCTGTACATGAGAAAGAGGGCCAGAGGGACCTCACCATAGAAATATGGTGAAGGAGCAGCAGAGTGCCGGAGTAAAAGAGATGCGCTAGTAGGCTGTGGGGAGGCTGTGCATCACAGATGAACCAACGGAGCAGTAATGCTGCCATATCTGGGACGTGCGTCCCTCTGGCTAGAGGGATACTGCTTTTTTTCGTTCATTTTACATACTTTTTGTGGTTGTTTTTGAACATCAACTTAATCTGGGACAAAAGGCTTTGCTGTTCTTGTTATTGCTTATTGGAGAACAATGTTAGAGTATATGTATTAAGGGTTAGAGGGCAATCCGGTCATTAGCCCATAGACTACTTGGCCCCCAAGTCTTGTATCCTATATATATACCCTTGACACACAATCAATTAAATAAAATGTTATTCTCTCTCTAATATGGTATCAGCCAAACCCTAACCCATCACCTCTCTCTCTCTCCTCCCTTCTTCCCAGCCGCTGCCACCTAATAGACTATTGAATATTCCATCTTGTTTATTATGATACAGAACAATTATGTGTAAATTGTGTTCATCAGGTCTGAAATCTAGCCTCAATTTGGTAGACAGCAATTTTAATCTAGCGCCTCAATCTGGTATGCAATTTTTGTTTTCTAAGCTAATTGCTAATTTGCTGTAGTAAATCTAAAGTTTTGTTTGTTAATTGCAATGCTCAATCTCTATGTGTATTATTGCTACTATAGAATATATATAGTGTGCTTGTATATATGTATATATGTGTGTATATATATGTATATGTGTGTGTATATATATAGCACTGATTATAAACTACTAGAAAAATCAGAACAAATGCAGGTCGACTAGGGTTCGACTAGTCGCCCATAGGACGACTTGGGTCGATTAAGCAACTTAAAAACATTGGTTACTACTACTATGAAGTTCTAGATTTCGTTTCTAGCAAGTTCTTTACTAATTACTCTCACTATGTATGCAATTATACAACAACAAGGTCTTTAATCACAAGCAAGTTGGGATAGGCTTGTATGCATAAAATAAAACCAAGGGGGTGGAAGGCTCCCCATACATTACAGGGTCTAGGAACAATATTTCTAAGAAGTTGTACCCTACTTTTGTAGAGAGCCTGGTTCAAACTAAAGACCTCAAGACAAGTGGAGACACTCGGCCACTGCGTCAGTTTCGCCCTTCATAAACAAACCAAACTTTATAAGAATTAATCTTAATATAATCAAACTATCCTCAGAATATTCTACCCTTTCTCCTTCGGGAACAGTTGGAGGAGAATCCCCATATTTTGGCTCCTATATTTTACAATAGACTTGTTGTAGGTGAGGCAGGGTATTCAGGGGTAAATAGCTGGTTGGAAGGCAATAAGACTGCAAAAGAGTTGACCCTCTATCCTGGTGTTACCTACAAATGAACTACGAACTGTCATTCCAGTTCATTTTGTGGATTTTTTATACAAACAAATGAACTAAAGAGGGTTTCAAAGGGTAAAGGCAAGCTTTCGTGCAATAAGCATGAGATGCCATGGGTATGAAAATAAAGGGTCTAGGCAGAACAAATGTTGACTGGATTCAGGCAAATTAGCATAATTTCAAAAAAATATCTAAAATTGAGAATCGAAACTGACTTCGAAAAGTAAAGCGTGAGAGACCAGGAGTGTTCTGTAAATCTTATGGCCAGTCATGATCTAGCCCTGCAAATCGATGCATTCATAACTACAACTGGTAAATGCAACAGAGGTACATTGCTTAAGAGTGAAATAATTTTTCATCACATACTGTTAAGTGCACATACTAACCTGGCCACGAGGTTTCTTATCCCGTTGAATTTCCAAGTCTTTCACAAGGTCCAACCATAAATCCTTCACTTTTCCTGGCTGGAGATCAGCTAAACTTACTCGAGCGCAACCAATGATCTCTGATGCCTGGAGCCCTTCATCATCATAAATTTTTACTGTCATATGCTGAGTAGAAATGTCCTCGACCACAAACTCGTAATGCTCATTCCAGATGGGGTTCAAGTCATTGTTCTGCAGAAGGATAAATTCAGGATGACATTCACCTTCGACAAACAAGAGAATGGACCCCACTCACAATTGTTTTGCTTTTCTTTGTTTTTTCACGCAATGGACGTATGTATAGCACAGCAAAAGGATCTGATTTTCCCACAAGGTCCTTGTTCTTCAAGTCCCTAGCTTCCACAAGTTTAACTTCCAATACTCCAACAGGTTTAAGCTCCAAGTCGCTGAACGAAAAAGGTATATTCTCAAGACCACCATGAAAAATAATATATGCTCCCAGATTATGAATGCAGTGAGCTACCTATAGTCTCCAGGTACAATGGGGACAATTATGCGATTCGGCCATGTCAGTGTATCCTCAATGGTATCACGTATTGTTCCCTAAATTATTTAACAAATGTAATTTGTGAAGGGATAAATATTATAATGAAAAGTGATGATGCAATAAAGAAAACCTCAATTGCATCGGAAATTCCTGGAATTGCAGTCATTTCACCACCAATGACCTTGAGGATAAAATCCACCTTGCTCTACAACCAAACTAACGACAGTCATGACATCTATCAGGACCATTTCCAAAACTGTTACATCAAGAATAACCGGTGTGATACCTTCTCTCTTAGAGAACAGCATACAGCTCCAAAACAAGGTAACTCAGCCACCAGGGGTTTGAATATGAGCCGGAATACTCCTGTGAATCCAATATTTTTCACCTGTACACAGAAAAGTTGCAAACAGATTACACGACATGGTTAATCATAGTGTTGCTACTAACCCAACATAGAGCAAGGTCCAATCCAGCATTTGAGACACTTGCAATGACATTTTCCCTTTAATTGGAAGGGAAAAGTCATTTCTCCATTAACCTCACTGTTAGACACTGTAACTAAGGGTGTATCACAGGGGCATATTAGTCATTAGAGAGGGATTAGGGTTAGGGGTAGTTTAGTCTTTTCTCCCCTCCTAATCCCTCTATATAATCAGACCTGTACCCAGCATTTGATTATCATCTAATACAGCTATCATTAGCCCTCTTTCATGGTATCATTAGCTAGGAATAATTAGGATTAGGGCTAAACCTAATCCTAATGGCCCAGCCGCCGCCGCCGCCACATCTGGATCAGGGGTCGCCGCGCCCTGGATCGAGGCGGCTCCGCCCGGATTCGGGCCGCCCCCACCCGGATGGGGGCCGCGCGCGCGCAGGGGGGGGGGGGGCGCCACCTCCTCTGGAGGGGCCGCCGCCGCCCCCCTGGAGGGGCCGCAGCCCTCTAGTCCGCCGATTTTGGAGGCACTGCAGCCTCTGGAGGGGGCGCCGCCTCCTCTGGAGGGGCCGCAGCCCCCAGGCCTCTCGCTGCTTGAAGTGCTGTCGCCCCCTCTTTCTCAAAAACCGGTCCAGCTGCCGGTGGACCCCTCGTCGGTACCACCAGCAACCCCGCCACTGCTGTCACCTTCATGGCAGGTACTTCCGTGCTACGGGACTCGACCGGCCTCGACATCGACAGGAGCACCACGGCGATCCCGCCAATTCCGTTCCCAGCCGCCGGTGCTACTGCTGAGAACACAGCTTCTTCCTACGGCACCGACACTGCGGATACCTCTGACATCACCGCAGCACTGGTCGCCTCTCGCGAACGCGAGCGGGCACTCGCCCTTGCCCTAGAGCAGGAGCGTGCCTCTGTGGCGTCACTATCCCACCAACTCGAGGAGAGTGCTCGCCGATCGACAAGTGCTGTCCAAGAGCCTCCCTCGGACGTTGGTACGTACTCGACTTCACTTGTGGCCGCCCTTCATGCGCAGGCCGCAGGGATTCAGAACATCCGGACGCTCGTGCCGGTTGTTCTCAGCTCCGAGTCCACCTCATATGCCCGGTGGCGTGATATGGTGCTCCTCACGCTGAGGCGCTACTGCCTCAATGACCACGTCCTCCAAAACGAGTCTTCAGTACAGGTGTCCTGAATCAGCATGGACAGCCTGGTACTATCCTGGATCCTTGGCTCCCTGAGGAGCTACAGGACATCGTCAGGCAGCGCGGTGGCGGCACTGCTCGACAGGCCTGGCTAGTCCTCGAGCAACGGTTTCTAGGGAACCGCGCGACTCGAGCCCTCCACATCAGCACTCGGTTCTAGAACACCGTCCAGGGTGATCGTTCTATCTCCACCTACTGTCGGGAGATGAAGGGCATGGTGGATGCCGTGACCTTGATGAGCCAGTCACCGACAGCGCTCTTGTTCTTCGGGTCCTTCAGGGCCTGAATGAGCGCTATTGTCACCTACGGACGTGGCTACTCCGACTGGAGCCACTACCTACCTTCGAGAAAGTATGGTCTGATCTTGAACTTGAGGAGATCACTGCAGGAGGCTCTACTAGCTCCGGACCTGCCACAGCCTTCTATGGCTCCGGGCAGTCCCCCCGTCCACCCTTACCAGCCGCTGGTGGACCATCGTCACGACCACCTTCTACTCCTACCAGTACAGGAGGTGGAAACTGTCGTCGCCTAGGAAAGAACGACGGCCGTGGTGGCAGCAGTGCAGGCAGCAACCCCACGGCTTCGACTACTGGTGGTAGTGGTGGTACCGGCCAGGGAGGCGCACCCTGGCCCACACCCTACAACCCGTGGACTGGCCAGATCTACATGTGGCCTGGACCGTCCCCGGGTTCTCAGCCTCCACGACCACCACGTCCCCAGCCGATGTTCGCGGCTACCCCGGGCTACATTGGACCAGCCCACAGTGTTGGTGCTCCGCCAGCTCAGGCATATGGTGGGCCTGGATACTCTTCTGGCGGACAGTCAGCCCCGACCTACGGAGGCACTGACTACCCTGTTGGGAACTCGGAGCCATCGGCACCTCTTCAGGAGCCACCGTCGACGTGGGATCGACAGTCACTTGCTTCCTCCTTCAGCACCATGCACCTTACTCCACCAGGTGCCGACTGGGTAGTTGATTCCGGAGCATCATATCATACCACTCCTAATCCCGGTATACTCTCTTCCACCCACCCTCTCAATCCCTCTTTTCCTTCATCTATCGTTGTTGGGAATGGGTCCGTTCTTCCGGTCACCTCAGTAGGTGATTCCGGTCTTCCGGGTACTTTCCAGCTTAAAAACTTTCTTGTCGCTCCGGATATCATTCAAAATTTACTTTATGTTCGCCGTTTTACCACTGACAACAATGTTTCCATTGAATTTGATCCTTTTGGTTTGTCTGTGAAGGATCTTTCCACCTGGCGACCTCTTTTCCGATGTGATAGCTCAGGGCCCCTATACACACTTCGGCTTCCTACTTCCGTTGCATCACCGCCATTTGCTTTGACTACGACAGCTTCATCCACCATCTGGCATCGCCGGCTTGGCCACCCTAGTGCACATGCTATGTCAAAGTTGTTCAGTAGCTCAGTTATCTCGTGTTCTAGGGGTACACATGATTCCCTATGTCATGCCTGTCAGCTTGGTCGCCATGTTCGCCTCCCTTTTCCCACCTCTGTGACTCATGTTGAGCACCCATTCGATCTTATACATTGTGATTTGTGGACATCTCCCATTTCCAGCATATCGGGCTTTAATTATCATTTGGTGATAATTGATGATTTTTCTCACTTTTCCTGGACTTTTCCATTACGATTGAAGTCTGAGACTTTCGTTACTCTTTCTCACTTCTTCGTTTGGATTTCTACTCAATTTGGGCGCACCATTCGAGCTGTCCAGTGCGATAACGGACGCGAGTTTGATAACTCCACGTTTCGTAATTTTCTCTCCGCACATGGGGTACAGCTACACATGTCTTGTCCATATACCTCTCCTCAAAACGGCAAGGCGGAGCGCATGATTCGCACCATCAATGATGTCATACGCTCCCTGATGTTCCAGGCATCTATTCCAGCCCGATACTGGGTGGAGGCTCTTCATACTGCCACACTTCTGATTAATCGTCTTCCCACCAAGGCGATTCGTGCCTCCACTCTCTACTTTGCTCTATATGGCACTGATCCTCTTTATGATCACCTTCGAGTTTTCGGATGCGCTTGCTACCCTAATCTTTCCGCCACCGCCCCACATAAGCTTGTGCCCCGCTCGACATGGTGTGTTTTTCTCGGGTATTCCCTTGATCATAAGGGTTACCGGTGTTTAGATCTCACTACCCACCGTCTTTTGATCTCTCGGCACGTCGTCTTCGACGAGTCATCTTTTCCTTTCTCCACCACCTCTTCCGATTCCACCACAGAGCTGGACTCCCTTTTTCCTACTGACCCCGAGGCTGCCTCCTAGCTGCCTTGGCCTATTTCTTCTACAGGATCGACACGATCTACGCCTCATGTGCCCTCGACACCGACTGTTGCACCTCGTGTGGCATCGACGTCTCTGGCGCCACCCGCTGCACCCGGTGTGGCATCGACGCCTCCGACATCACCTGCTGCGCCACGCGCGGCCTCGGCTTCCCCGACGCCACCTACTGTACCTCAGGCGCCCCCGGCGCCACCAGCTGTACCACGTACGGCATCAACACCTGCGGCGTCACCAGCTGCCTCCCTGACGTCACCTGCAGCGAGCACGACGCCACCAGCCGCGCCACGCGCGGCACCGACGACTTCTCGCTTTGCTGACCCCGCACTTGTCTACCAGCGACGAGCGCGGGGAGAGGCTCCTGCTTCAGCGACGCCACGCGCGGCCTCGAGACCCACTCTTGTCTACCCACGACGAGAGAAGATGGTTGTACCCGAGCGGCCGGTGTACAACCCCCCTCTCCTTCATAGGGATCCTAGTCACGTCCACCCGATGGTGACTCGATGTGCGTCCAGGAGTCTTCGGCTAGTTGAGCGGTTCGATGGTGCCGCTTTCTCGTCGACGACATCTCCACCGACCGAGTCTTCTTCGATCTCGCCCATACCTACTTCCGTGCGTAGCGCCCTCGTCAACCCTAACTGGCGCCGCGCTATGGAGGAAGAGTATGAGGCCCTGCTTGCTAACCGGACCTGGGACCTGGTTTCCCGTCCTGGTCGTGGCAATGTTGTCACGGGCAAGTGGGTATTCACGCATAAGAAGAAGGCGGATGGCACCTTGGAGAGATATAAGGCTCGTTGGGTACTCCGGGGTTTCACTCAGCGCCCTGGAGTCCACTACAACGAAACTTTTAGCCCGGTGGTGAAGCCGGCGACAGTTCGTACCGTCCTGTTGCTACCTCTCTCACGTTCTTGGCCTGTCCACCAGCTAGACATCAAGAACGCCTTCCTCCACGGTACACTGACCAAGACGGTGTACTGCAGTCAGCCGGCAGGATTTGTAGATTCAGCTCACCCAGACATGGTCTGTAAGCTGAACAAATCCCTGTACGGACTGAAGCAGGCACCACGAGCCTGGTATAGCCGGTTCGCCTCTTTCTTGGTTTCACAGGGGTTTGTTGAAGCCAAGTCAGACACTTCGCTGTTTGTCTATTGACGGGGCAGTGACACAGCTTACCTCCTACTGTACGTCGATGACATTGTACTGACAGCATCTAGTCCGGCTCTGCTTCGGCGAACCATCTCTACTTTGCAGCAGGAGTTCGCTATGAAGGACCTAGGCAGTCTCCACCACTTCCTGGGTATTACGGTCGAGGACCGACCGGACGGCCTATTCCTTCACCAGCGACAGTACTGCCTGGATATCCTCCAGCGAGCGGGCATGGCTGATTGCAAGCCGTGCTCCACTCCAGTGGATACTCAACCGAAACTCTCCGCTACCGACGGGACACCCGTCTCTGACCCCACTTCTTACAGGAGTCTTGCAGGTGCTCTTCAGTACCTCACCTTCACCAGGCCGGATATCTCATATGCGGTTCATCAGGTGTTCCTCCACATGCATGACCCGAGGGAACCGCACCTCACCGCTGTCAAGCGGATTCTTCGGTATCTACGAGGCACCCTCGACTACGGCCTCCTTCTTCGGCGTGACACGGCCTCCGAGCTGGTCGTGTACACTGACGCCGACTGGGCAGGCTGCTCGGACACACGACGCTCTACTTCTGGGTACGCCGTCTTCCTGGGCGGCAACCTCGTCTCCTGGTCCTCGAAGCGACAGCCCGTGGTGTCGCGCTCGAGTGCTGAGGCGAAGTATCGCGCCGTGGCTAACGGCGTGGCTGAGGCCTCCTGGCTTCAGCAGCTACTTCAGGAGCTCCACACTCCCGTCATCAAGAGCACCCTCATCTACTGCGACAATGTCAGCGCCATGTACCTCTCCACCAACCCGGTCCAGCATCAGCGCACGAAGCATGTGGAGATCGACCTTCATTTTGTTCGTGAGCGGGTTGCAAGGGGCGAGGTTCGGGTACACCACGTCCTGACGACGTTGCAGTTCGCCGACATCTTCACGAAGGGCCTCCCGTCATCGCTGTTCTCCGAGTTTCGGTCCAGTCTCACCATCTGCAGTGGCTAGATGTTGTGACTGCGCGGGGGGGTGTTAGACACTGTAATTAAGGGTGTATCACAGGGGCATATTAGTCATTAGAGAGGGATTAGGGTTAGGGGTAGTTTAGTCTTTTATCCCCTCCTAATCTCTCTATAGAATCAGACCTGTACCCAGCATTTGATTATCATCTAATACAGCTATCATTAGCCCTCTTTCACTCATAAAGGGTACATTACATGAGGGGCAAGAAGCCACACCCATAAGGACTAAAGTGCCCCTAAATACACAATAGTCTAACACCCCCCCCCCTCGTAGTCCCAACATCTAGCCACGGCAGATGTTGAGACTGGACCGAAACTAGGTGAACACCGACGAAGGCAGACCCTTCGTGAAGATGTCGGCGAACTGCGACGACGTCGGAACGTGCAGAACTCGAACCACCCCGAGAGCCACCCGCTCACGAACGAAGTGAAGATCAATCTCCACGTGCTTCGTGCGCTAGTGCTGCACTGGGTTGGTGGAGAGGTAGACGGCGCTGACGTTGTCACAGTAGACTAACATACTCCAGGCGAGGGGGGAGTGGAGCTCCTGAAGCAGCTGCTGAAGCCAGGAGGCCTCAACCACGCCGTTGGCCCCCGCGCGGTACTCCGCCTCAGCACTCGAGCGGGACACCACGTGCTGTCGCTTCGAGGACCAGGAGACGAGGTTGCCGCCCAGGAAGACGGCGTAGCCAGAGGTGGACCGGCGGGTATCCGGGCAACCTGCCCAGTCAGCGTCGTTGTAGACGACCAGCTCGCAAGCAAAGTCACGTCGCAGAAGAAGGTCGTAGTCGTGGGTGCCCCGCAGGTACCGGAGGATCCGCTTCACCGCCGTGAGATGCGACTCCCGCGGATCATGCATGTGGAGACACACCTGCTGAACCACGTACGAGATGTCCGGCCTGGTGAAGGTGAGGTACTGCAAGTCACCGGCAAGACTCCTGTAAGAGGTGGGGTCAGCGATAGGAGCACCGTCGGCCGAGGACACCTTCGCCTGAGTGTCCACCGGAGTGGAGCACGGCTTGCAATCAGCCATGCCCGCTCTCTCGAGGATGTCCAGGCAGTACTGGAGCTGGTGGAGGAACAGAGCGTTCGATCGGTCCTCGACCGCAACACCCAGGAAGTGGTAGAGCTGGCCAAGGTCCTTCATCGCGAACTCCCGCTGCAGGGTGGAGATCGTGCGCTGAAGGAGAGCCGAACTTGACGCTGTGAGGACAATGTCGTCCACGTACAGGAGGGGGTAGACAGTGTCACCCTCACGCCTGTAGACGAAGAGCGAAGTATCCGACTTGGCCTCGGCAAAGCCGAGCGAGACTAGGAAGGAGCCGAAACGGCTGTACCAACCCCGAGGCGCCTGCTTTAGCCCATATAGGGACTTGTTCAGCCGGCAGACCATGTCTCGCCGGGCTGAATCAGCGAACCCTATCGGCTGACTGCAGTACACCGTCTCCGTCAGCGTCCTGTGGAGGAAGACGTTCTTGACGTCCAGCTGGTGGACAGGCCAAGAACGTGACAGAGCCAACGACAGAACGGTGCGGACCGTCGCCGGCTTCACCACCGGGCTGAAGGTCTCGTCGTAGTCGACGCCGGGGCACTGTGTGAAACCGCAAAGAACCCACCGTGCCTTATAACTCTCTAGAGACCCATCCGCCCTCTTCTTATGCGTGAACACCCACTTGCCCGTGACAACATTGCCACGACCAGAACGGGGAACAAGGTCCCAAGTCCGATTGGCAAGCAGGGCTGCATACTCTTCTTCCATAGCCCGACGCCAGTGAGGATCGACGAGGGCGCTACGGACAGAAGAGGGGATAGGCGAGATGGGTGACGAGGCAGGCGGTGGGGAGGTCGACGACGAGAGGACGACCCCAGAGAAACGCTCCACCGGCCGAAGAACCCCAGCGGCCCGTCGGGTCACCATCGGGTGAACATGACGGGGGTCCCGATGGAGCAATGGAGGGTGGTACACCAGTGGCTCGGGGCGGGAAGTGGTTGGTGCACCAACCCGCGCTCGTCGCTGATAGACAAGAGCGGGGTCGGCGTACCGCGGCACAGGAGCCGCGCGTGGTGCAGTAGTCGACGTCGAGGACGCCGAGGCCGCACACGGCGCGGCTGCTGGCGTCGGGGACGCCGAGGCCGCGCTCGGCGCAGCAGGCGTCGGCAGGGACGCCAGAACCACGCTCGGCGCAGCAGGCGTCGTCATGGACGCCGGGGCCGCGCGTGGCGCAGCAGGCGACGCCGGGGACACCGGGGCTGCGCATGGCGCAGCTGGTGGCGTCAGGGACGCCGGTGTCGCGCGTGGCGTAGCAAGTGGTGTCAGAGACACCGGGGCCACGCATGGCGCAGCAGGTGGCATCAGGGACGTCGGTGCCACGTAAGGCAAAGCAGGTGGCGTGGAAGACGCCGAAGCCGCGTGCGGCGCAGCGGGTGGGTAACCTGCAAAAGGTAAAAGGCAAGGTCGCTGTACAGGAGCGGCCTCGGGGTCAGTAGAGAAGAGGGAATCCAACTAAGCGACGGAGTCAGAGGACGGGGTGGAAAAGGGAAAGGAAGACTCGTCAAAGACGACGTGTCGGGAGATCAAGATACGACGGGTGGTAGGGTCAAGGCACCGGTACCCCTTATGGTCAGGGGAGTACCCAAGGAAAACACACCGAGTCGAGCGAGGCCGCAAGCTTATGGGGAGCCGTGATGGAGAGGTTAGGGTAGCAAGCGCACCCGAAGACTCAAAGGTGGTCGTAAAGAGTAGGGGTGCCGAACAAAGCGAAGTGAGGGGTGGGAGCACTAATCGCCTTAGTAAGAAGGCGATTAATGAGGTAGGTGGCGGTGTGAAGCGTCTCCGCCTAGTAACGAGCAGGGGTATAAGCCTGAAACATCAGGAAGCGCATGACATCGTTGGTGGTCCAAATCATGCGCTCAGCCTTGCCGTTCTGGGGGGAAGTGTACAGGCAAGACATGCGCAACTGAACACCGCGAGAAAGCAGAAAGTCACGGAACGCATAATTGTCAAACTCACGCCCGTTATCGCACTGAACCGCACGGATCGTGCGCGCAAACTAGGTGGACACCCAAGCGAAGAAGTGAGAAAGAGTGCCAAACGTATCAGACTTCTGTCGCAAGGGAAAAATCCATGAATAGTGCGAAAAATCATCAACGACCACCAAGTAATACTTATATCCGAAAACACTAAGAACAGGTGAAGTCCAAAGATCACAGTGAATCAAATCAAAGATGCGCTCTGAAGGAATAAGTCTTGTACTCTTGGTCTGTGTGGCCCGTAGTTAGGACAGCATCTCAGTCTTTGTTAGGACAGCATATTAGTCCTTTGGTAGGACAGCATCTTAGTCCTTGTTAGGACAGCATCTTAGACCAAGAGGACAACATCTCAGTCCTTGTTAGAACAACATATTAGTCCTTTGGTAGGATCTCAGTCCTTGTTAGGACAGCATATTAGTCCTTTGGTAGGACAACATCTTATACTAGCATTTAGGTATATGCTTGGCTGCCTCAGCTATAAATATGTAACCCCAACCCCTAGGTTGGGCATGGCATTGTGTGTGGAATAAAACAAGAAAAATTTCCCAACTCCTAGTGTCATCCTCTCCATGAGAGTAATACTTCAGATACTAACAAGTGGTATCAGAGCCGTTCTATCTTGTAGCCTAGACATCTCCTGCTCATCTCCTTCCCACGCCTCTCTTCATCTTCAGCCGACAGCAATAACATCGGTTGTTTCAACTCATTCCTCCTCTTCTGCACAGACAAGCAACAGCTTGTCTGAGACAGCTTCTTCCCCACACAGCACTCCCCCACTAGCGCGCCATGTCCGAAGGACAGTCTCAGCACTCGGTCGCTTCGAGCGCGCGGCATCGGCAGGAGGCCGAGGTCGCCGCGGTAGAAGAACGCGAGCGAGCAGCGGCGGAGGCTGCAGCGAGGGCGGCGAGGACGGCGAGGCTGGCGGCGGCGGAACTGGCAGTGGCGAAGGCGGAAGTAGAAGCAGCAGCGGCTGCGGATGCAGCGCGTGCGGCTGCAACAGAGCTTGAGGCTCTACGTAGCGGTAGGGACAGAAGCTCTGATTCTACCGACGGCGGCACCAACGAAGACCTCAAGCTGGCGAGGAAGGTAGCACGACCACAGACGTCACAATGGGCAGACGCGCACCCCCGCGAGCGCGGCGGCTGCAGCCTAGACGGACGCAGACGCGCTGGCGACGCTCCCGGCGAGAGTGGTTGGGTCGACGGAGATCGAGGCATTTACAGGCGGCGCGACTCTCCCTCCCTGAACAGATACCATGGTCACCACGGGATCCAAGCCATTCAGGGACGTTGGTCCCAGCGGTGGGTGGCCTACCCTCACCAAGACCAACTACGTCGAGTGGGCCGCGGTGATGAGGATACAGTTCCAAGTACGGCACATGTGGGAAGCAGTTCGGTACGGCGACGTCGACTACTACTAGGATCGACGGGGGCTGGATGCTCTCATTGCTGCAGTACCGCCCGAGATGCAGTTCTCGCTTTCCAACAAGCGAACTGCCAAGGAGGCCTGGGACGCCATCGCTGCGGCACGCATCGGCAGCGACCGCGCCCGCAAGACCACACTGCAGGCACTCCGCAAGGGGTGGGAGAACCTGACCTTCAAACCAGGTGAGGATGTTGATGACTTTGCTCTCCGTCTCAACACACTACTGCAGAAGATGGTGCAGTTCGGCGACGACACCTACAACGAGGAAAAAGCCGTCGAGAAGCTCTTCCGTTGCGTCCCAGAGAAGTACAAGCAGATCGCTCGATCGAGTCTCTGCTAGACCTCTCCACGATGTCGATTGAAGAGGCGATAGGCCACCTCAAGGTCATCGACAGCGATGAATCTCAGCCTCTCTCGGGGTCTATCACCATCGGCGGGAAGCTACATCTCACTCGGTAGAAGTGGGAGGCCTGCCAAGGTGACGGGAAGAAGGGGGAGCCCTCCTCCTCGAAAGGCGGCCGCAAGCGCGGCAAGCCAAGCAAGGGGCGCGGAGGTGCCCAAGCTGGGGCGCAGAGACGTGCCGAGGGTGGCACCCACGGAGGCGCCCAAAGCGGCGCCGCCGGCAACCGGAAGCCAGCACGAGACGACACCTGCCACAGCTGTGGCAAGCTTGGTCATTGGGCCAGGGTGTGTCAGCAGCAACGACGTGGCCAGGCCCACGTCGCACAGGTGGAGGAGGAGGAGGAGCCGGCTCTGCTCCTGTTGCACGCAAGCATCGAGCCACCTCCAGTGGCATCAGCCGCAGCGGCTCTCCTCCACATCGATGAGCCGAGAGCACACGCCTTTCTCGGCGACGGCTCCAGCAACGACAAGACTGACGGGTGGTGCCTCGACACCGGCGCCACCCATTACATGACTGGTCGACGGGAGTTCTTCACTGAGTTCGACCCCAATGTCCGAGGCTCCGTCAAGTTTGGGGACGCCTCTGGTGTGGAGATCAAGGGTGTTGGCTCCGTCATCCTCACCGCCGAGTCTGGTGAGCACAGGCTGCTCGTCGGAGTCTACTACATCCCCACGTTGAGGAACTCTATCATCAGCCTGGGCTAGCTGGATGAGAACGGTTCGCGCGTGGAGATCAAGGACGGAGTCATGAGGATTTGGGATCGTCATCGTCGCCTTCTTGCCAAGGTAACTAGAGGCACCAATCGACTCTACGTCCTTAACGTGCAGGTAGCACAACCTCTCTGCCTTGCTACTCGTCGGGATGACGAGGTGTGGCAGTGGCATGAGCGCTTTGGGCACCTTCACTTCAAGGCCCTGAAGCGGCTCGGTGCCAAGGAGATGGTACGGGGCCTGCCGTGCCTTGACCATGTGGAGCAGTTCTGCGATGTCTGCGTAGTGGAAAAGCAGAGGCGGCTCCCCTTTCCCCAGCACTCGAGCTTCCGAGCCAAGGAGCGGCTCGACCTTGTGCACGGGGACTTGTGTGGCCCGGTGACACCGGCTACACCGGGAGGACGACGTTACTTCCTGCTGCTTGTCGATGACCTCTCCCGCTACATGTGGGTGATGGTCCTCGGCAGCAAGGGAGAGGCTGCGAACGCCATCAGGCGCGCGCAGGCCATTGCGAAGGCGGAGTGCGGCAGCAAGCTGCGCGTGCTGCGCACCGACAACGGCGGCGAATTCACGACGGCTGAATTCGCATCGTACTGCGCGGATGAGGGTGTTCAGCGCCACTACTCCGCGCCGTACAGCCCGCAGCAGAACGGTGTCGTCGAGCGACGAACCAGACGGTTGTGGGGATGGCTCGGGCCCTCCTCAAGCAGAGGGAAATGCCCGCTATCTTCTGGGGAGAGGCGGCGGTGACGGCGGTCTACATCCTCAACCGCTCGCCCACCAAGGCTCTCAACGGCAGGACGCCGTACGAGGTTTGGCATGAGCGCAAGCCGACAGTCTCTCACCTACGGGTCTTCGGCTGCCTCGCGTACGCCAAGGAGCTTGGCCACATCAGCAAGCTCGATGATAGGAGCACTCCAAGGGTGTTCATCAGCTACGCAGAGGGCTCGAAGGCCTACCGCATTCTCGACCCAGGAACAGCGCACGACACGTGATGTAGTGTTCAATAAAGGGCGAGGATGGGTATTGGACAAGGCGGTAGACGACGGCTCGACTCCGACATACGACAACTTCATCGTCGAGTACGTCCACTTCAAAGGAACTGGGGGAGTAGGCAGCTCTTCTCCACCGACTTCAGCGCCACGCTCCCCAGTCACGACCTCGGCTGCGACGACCTCTCCACCACCACAGCCGGCGACCCCACGCATTCCAGCACCGACTGCCATCCCTTCGGGTATGTCCACTCCGACACCAACTCATGTCAAGCACAAACCGGTGGAGTTCGTTACTCCGCTCTCCCACGACGAGGAGCGCATCGACGCGTACCACGACGGCGAGCCGTTGCGGTATTGTACGATGGAGGATCTTCTCGACGACCAGTCGGTGCCGGGTCTGGTCCCTCGTGATCTAGAGGCGCGGTTGCATCTTGCGTGCGATGACGGCGAGCCTCGGTCTTTCGCGGAGGCTAAGAGACACGCGGCTATTTAAGTGTTTGTTAAGCAAATGGTTATTTAAGTTAGTAAACGAGAAAGGTATGTGGCAAGAACTATTGAAAAGAAAAAAAAAGGGCATACCCAGTGCTAAAAGCTCCCACACGTTGTGGGGTCTGGGGAAGGGAATTTCTAGGCAGCCTTCCCCTTGCTTATTTTGCAAGGAGGCTGATTCGAACCCACGACCTCCAGGACACAAGTGGAGAGACTCTACCACTGCGCCAGGCCTGCCCTTCAACTATTGAAAAGAAAGTATATCAAAAATAAAACTTTGGGACAAGTAAAGAGAAAACCAGGGGATTCACATTTTTGGTCAAGCTTAATGAAGGTGAAGGACAAATGTCTAAACTTTGTATGAACACAAATAAATAATGGGAAATAAACGAGATTTTGGGAAGATAGATGGCTTGCTCCGTTCATGGAAAACGGGATTCTTTGCCAGGGCCAGAGCGGACACGTTGTCCACCCTGAGTTCGACCACTCCAGTGTCTCTGCTGAGGAGATCACCAAGCAGTCGACTAAGCCAGAGCGCCTGAGTCGAAGCGGTGGAGGCCGCTATGTACTCGGCCTCGCAGCTGGACAGGGCCACCACCTGCTGCTTGACCGACTGCCAGCTAACGAGGCACTTGCCGAAGAAGAAGAGGATC
Organism: Neostapfia colusana; assembly: GCA_030760725.1. NCBI lineage: Eukaryota > Viridiplantae > Streptophyta > Magnoliopsida > Poales > Poaceae > Neostapfia > Neostapfia colusana. Next base: position 21,734,544 of record JASWHV010000019.1, on the reverse strand, counting down.
CCGCTGGTGCTCTTGCTGGTGTCGATGTCGCCGGCGTGGTCGCTATCGTTGTACCCGACAAGGTGTGCCTCCCCAGGACACCTCGGGTAGTGGAGGCCGTGATCGAGAGTCCCCGCAACATAGCGGATGATCCTCTTCACAGCCTGCTGGTGATCCGTCGTCGGTCGTTGCAGGAACCGACTAACGCAGCCGACGGAGAATGCCAAGTCCGGCCGTGTGTGGGTGAGGTAGCGAAGACTCCCCACAAGACGCCGGTACTGCGTAGCGTCCACCTCCTCCGCCGTGCTGTCGCGGCTCAGCTTCAGCCTCTCCTCCATCGGAGTGAGAGCTGGGTTGCAGGTTGTGAGCCCAGCTAGCTCAACAATGCGCTTGGCGTAGGCGGTCTGTCGAAGTGTGATACCGGAGTCGGCCTGGTGCACTTCAATCCCAAGGTAGAAGGAGAGAGATCCCAGGTCACTCATCTGGAAGGTGGCTTTCATCTCTTCCTTGAACGCTGCCACCTCCGCATCCTTGGTGCCGGTGATCACCAAGTCGTCGACGTAGACACCCACTAGTAGGGTGTTTTCTCCATTGCCCCACCGGTAGATGGCCGCTGCGTGCGGGCATTGCCCGAAGCCCATCCTCTCGAGCGTGGAATCCAACTTGGCATTCCAAGCCCTTGGTGCCTGACGCAAGCCATAGAGGGCCTTGCGCAGGCGCAACACCTTGCCCTCCTTGCCAGGGACCACAAACCCCGGCGGCCGGTGTACGTAGACCTCCTCCTTCAAGTCGCCGTTGAGGAACGCCGACTTGACGTCCATGTGTTGGACACGCTAGCCTTCTTGGGCAGCGAGTGCAAGAAGGAGTCGCACGGATTCCATCCGTGCCACGGGGCAAAAGCATCGTCGAAGTCGATCCCCTCCTGCTGCACGAAGCCGCGTGCCACCAAGCGAGCCTTGTGCTTGACGATGGCACCGGCTTCATCCCTCTTCAACTTGAACACCCACTTAAGGGTGATCGCACGGTGACCGCGAGGGAGATCAGCAAGCTCCCAAGTGCGGTTCGTCTCAACCGCGTCCATCTCCGACTGCATCGCAGCACGTCATGCCGCGTGTTTCTCGGCCTCCGCAAAAGACTGAGGCTCGCTGTCATCGCACGCAAGGTGCAACTGCGCCTCCAGATCTTGATCATCCAGATCGTGAGGGGCCAGTCCCGGCACCGGCTGGTTGCCGAGAATGTTCTCCATCTTGCGATACCGCAACTGCTCGCCGTCGTAGCACCCGTCGAGGCGCTCCTCGTCGTGGGAGAGCGGAGTAACAAACTCCACTGGGTCGTGCTCGACACGAGCTGGGGACGGAGTGGGCGTGCCCGGAGGAGTGGCCGTCGGTGCTGGAGTGCGTGGGGTCGCCGGCTGAGGTGGAGGTGGACGGTCGGGGGCTGGGTAGACACGCTCGGTGGAGAAGAGTTGCCTACTCCCCCAACTCCCTTGAAGTGGACGTAGTCGACGATGAAGTCGTCGTGCGTCGAGGTCGAACCGTCGTCCATCGCCTTGTCCCATGCCCATCCTCGCCCTTCGTTGAACACAATGTCGCGCGTCGTGCGCACACGCTGTGTCTCTGGGTCGAGAATGCGGTAGGCCTTCGAGCCCTCCGCGTAGCCGATGAACACCCCTGGAGTGCTCCTGTCGTCGAGCTTGCTGATGTGGCCAAGCTCCTTGGCAAACGCGAGGCAGCCAAAGACCCGTAGATGAGAGACCGCCGGCTTGCGCCCATACCAAGCCTCGTACGGCGACCTACAGTTGAGAGCCTTGGTGGGCGAGCAGTTGAGGATGTAGACAGCCGTCACCACCGCCTCTCCCCAGAAGATAGCCGGCATGCCCCTCTGCTTGAGGAGGGCCCGAGCCATCCCCACAACCGTCTGGTTGCGTCGCTCGACGACGCCGTTCTGCTGCGGGCTGTAGGGCGCGGAGTAGTGGCGCTGAACACCCTCATCCGCGCAATACGACGCGAATTCAGCCGCCGTGAATTCGCCGCCGTTGTCGGTGCGCAGCACACGCAGCTTGCGGCCGCACTCCGCCTCCGCAATGGCCTGCGCGCGCCTGATGGCGTTCGCAGCCTCTCCCTTGCTGCCAAGGACCACGACCCACATGTAGCAGGAGAGGTCGTCGACAAGCAGCAGGAAGTAGCGTCGTCCTCCTGGTGTAGCTGGTGTCACCGGGCCACACAAGTCCCCGTGAACGAGCTCGAGCCGTTCCTTTGCTCAAAAGCTCGACTGCTGGGGAAAAGGAAGCCGCCTCTGCTTCGTCAACACGCAGACGTCGCAGAGCTGCTCCACATGGTCAAGGCATGGCATGCCTCGCACCATCTCCTTGGCACTGAGCTGCTTTAGGGCCTCGAAGTGAAGATGCCCAAAGCGCTCGTGCCACTGCCATGCCTCGTCGTCCCGACGAGTGGCAAGGCAGACAGGCTGTGCTACCTGCACGTGAAGGACATAGAGTCGATTGGTGCCTCTAGTTACCTTGGCAAGAAGGCGACGATGGCGATCCAAAATCCTCATGACTCCGTCCTTAATCTCCACGCGCGAACCGTTCTCATCCAGCTGTCCCAAGCTGATGATGGAGTTTCTCAACGCGGGGATGTAGTAGACTCCGACGAGCATCCTGTGCTCACCAGACTCGGCGGTGAGGATGACGGAGCCGACACCCTTGATCTCCACGCCGGAGGCGTCACCAAACTTGACAGAGCCTCGGACATTGGAGTCAAGCTCAACGAAGAACTCCCGTCGACCGGTCATGTGATGGGTGGCGCCGGTGTCGAGGCACCACCCGTCAGTCTTGTCGTTGCTGGAGCCGTCGCCGAGGAAAGCGTGTGCTTTTGGCTCATCAAGATGAAGGAGAGCCGCTGCGGTCGATGCCACTAGAGGTGGCTTGATGCTTCCGTGTGCCAGAAGCAAAGCTGGCTCCTCCTCTACCTGTGCCACGTGGGCCTCCTTCTCCACTTGTGCCACGTGGGCCTGGCCACGTCGTGGCTGTCGACACTCCCTGGCCCAATGACCAAGCTTGCCACAGTTGTGGCAGGTGTCGTCTCGTGTCGGCTTGTGGTTGCCGACAGTGCCGCCCTGGGCGCCTCCGCGGGTGCCACCCTCGGTACGTCCGCGTGCCCCGGCCTGGGTACCTCCGCGCCCCTTGCGCGACTTGCCGCGCTTGCGGCCGCCTGTCGAGGAAGAGGACTCCCCCTTCTTCCGGTCACCCTGGCCAGCCTCCCACTGCTCGCGAGTGAGATGAAGCTTCCCGCCAATGGTGATAGGCCCCGAGAGAGGTTGTGGTTCGTCGCTTTCGACGACCTTGAGGCGACCTATCGCCTCTTCGATCGACATCGTGGAGAGGTCCAGCAAAGACTCGATCGAGCGAGCGATCTGCTTGTACTTCTCGGGGATGCACCGAAGGAGCTTCTCGACAGCTCTCTCTTCGTTGTAGGTGTCGTCGCCGAACTGCACCAACTTCTGCAACAAAGTGTTGAGACGGAGAGCAAAGTCATCAACGTCCTCACCTGGCTTAAAGGCCAGGTTCTCCCACTCCTTGCGAAGCGCCTGCAGTGTGGACTTGCGGGCGCGGTCGCTGCCGATGCGTGCCGCAGCGATGGCATCCCATGCCTCCTTAGCAGTCCGCTTCTTGGAAAGCGAGAACTGCATCTCGGGCGGGACTGCAGCAATGAGGGCATCCAACGCCCGTCGATCCTCGTAGTAGTCGACGTCGCCGTACTGAACTGCTTCCCACATGTGTCGCACCTGGAGCCGTACCCTCATCACCGCGGCCCACTCGACGTAGTTGGTCTTGGTGAGGGTAGGCCACCCACCGCCGGGACCGACGTCCCTGACAATGGCCTGGACCCCGTGGTGTCCATGGTACCTATCCGGGGAGGGAGAACCGCGCCGTCTGTATTGGCCGCGTTCTCCGTCGACCCAGCCGCCGCCGCCGGGAACGCCACCGGCGCGTCCGCGCCCGTCTGGGTTGTGGCTGTCGCGCCCATGGGGGCGCGCGGCTGCTCGCTGCACCTCTCGTGCTCGCGCCGCCTCCCTTACCGGCCTGAGCTCATCGTCGACGCCACCGTCGACAGAGCTGCTGGAGCTACTGCCGCGCAGAGCCTCCAGCTCCGCTGCCGCCGCACGCGCTACAGCCGCCGCCGCCGCTGCTTCCACTTCCGCACTTGCTGCTGCCAGTTCCGCCGCCGCCAACCTTGCCGCCATTGCCGCCGTCGCCGCAGTCTCTGCCGCCGCTCGCTCGCGCTCCTCTGCCGCGGCGACCTCCGTCTGCCACGCGCTCGAGGCGACCGAGCGCTGAGACTGTCCGTCGGACATGGCGCACTAGTGGGGAAGGGCTGTTGTGTGTGGAAGACAAGCTGCTGCTCGTCTGTGCAGGAGGGGAAGGAGCTGGAACAGCTGGTGTTCCTGCTGCCGGTTGCGGACAGAGAGAGGTGCGGGAAGGGGATGAGCAGGAGATATTTAAGCTGCAGGATAGAACGGCTCTGATACCAAATGTTAGTAGCTGAATTCTTACTCACTGAAAGAGAGGATGACACTAGGAGTTGGGGCAATTTTCTTGTCTATTTCTCACACAATGCCATGCCAACCCAAGGGGTTGAGGCTACATATTTATAGCTGCCATGGCAGCCAAGCATATGCCACAAAGATGCTAGTCTAAGATGCTTAGATGCTGTCCTAATATGTTGTCCATGGCTGACACTAAGATGCTGTCCTAGTGTCCTTAATATGCTGTCCTAGTGTCCTTAGATGTTGTCCTAATTGGGGCCACAAAGACCAAAGGACTAGAGTACAACAAAGACCAAGGACTAAAGTGCAACAAACTAAAGGACTAGGGTACAAGGGACTAGGGGACCAAAGACCAAAGGACTACAAGACTTATTCCAGCAAAGAACAAATGGGGACGCAGTATAGGGCGCCAAGCAAAAAAAGGCCAGGGGGTGTCCACTAAAACAATCAACCATGGCACACGATCGCCATGAATACATAAGGTCAGACATACATCGTCATATTTCCAGGGTTGCGAATCCACGCCTGGACGCCTAGGTGCCCGCCGGGACGCCTAGGCGGTCGCCTAGGCGAGCGCCAGGCGAGGAGAAGCCAAGAAAGGCAGGGGAGGAGCCGCGGCGGCGTCGAGCTAGAAAGGCAGGGGAGCGGGCCGCGGCGGCGTCGAGGGCAAGGGCGGGCGGCGAGGCCGCGAGGGCGGGAGTGAGTGGCGGGCGGCGGCTGATGTGTCGGGGCGGGGGAAGAAGATGCTCGGCGCTCTATCTGATGTGAAACCGTTGGATCGTATCCAACGGTTCATTTTACAGATCGGCATCTATATACTTCATCCAGTTATAACCCTAGCCCTTTCTCACCCTCTCCCATCTCGTCTCCACCGGTGGCGGCCTAGGTGAGCACGACGGCAACGGCGGCGGTCACGGCGAGCAGAGGCGGCCACGAGGGGGCGGGCGACGGCTGCGACGACCGCAGCGTCCGCAGCAGGTGTCGGGGGCGGCGGGCGACAGCTGCGACGACCGCGTGGCAGGGGGCGGCGGGCGACGGCTGCAGCTGCCGGGGAAGGTGGCGGGGGGCGGCGGGCGACGGCTGCGACGACCGCGGCGGCCGGGGAAGGTGTCGGGGGGCGGTGTGCGACGACTGCGGCGGCGAGCTGGCAGCGACCTGGCGGCTCTAGGCGAGGCGACCGCTCCGGGCGTCGGGGCTGCACCGACTGGACGCCTAGGTGACGCCTTGAAAAGGCTGCATATTTCATGGGAAGTAAACCATAAAGTATTGTATCTTTGAAGTGCAATCTGCGGAAGCTGCCATAATGTGTTGGAAAAGAAACTAAACATAGTACATGCAAAGGACAAGCTTTTGTATACGTCCAAAATACAAAGAGACTAAGAACCAAACAAAAAAAAATTAGTGCAACCTGTACAAGCGACTATCCGGTCATATTACTGGAAAATACAATAAACATAGTACATGGAATGTACAGGTTTTTGTACACGTTCAAAATACAAACAGACTAAGAACCAAACAGAAAATGGATGATGTAAATCACAGCAATTACAAATTACCTGTACAGGAAGTAAAATTCCTAATGTTGTTTGGATGTCAAGTACTATATTGGGATTGCCATCCCATTGCATCTCGAGCTCCATGGTGATGGCACCACTATCACTCTCCAGGATTTCAACACCTGAAAATATCATCTGTTAATAATCAACAAACAAAAATGATGATCCTATCCTGCTGCCAAAAGATGAAATAAAGACTACAAAGGCCCTGACTGACAAGCAGAACGAGAAGTCCATATGACGGCATTAGTGGATCAAAGAAAAAGAGTTATGCTACAAGTTTCACAAACATAATTCTTATGGTAATAAAGCAAGGCGTGCAGACACAACACCTTACCGCCTAGGCGCTTAAGGTGATGCAAACACCACAAGAGATGAAAAAAAGTTATCATGCCTACAACACAGGCGCGTGTGTGTGCACACGCAAACACACACATCCTTAGCTCATGTGCCCTAACCTGCTGATTCTCTCCAGTGCGTCCGAGTTAACAAAGAATTCTCATATTTTAATTCAACATCACAAGATTGTAAGGGTACAAAATGGAAAATCGCCACTAAAATAATAAATGAATTCATCTATAAACACGAGCCTGGAAGGATGCACTTAGTTATTTTCACTACCCTTTTAAACTAAAGTTTATGAAAATGAAACCATGTCCCTGGAGTGAATGAATTGTGTGATGCTCAGTGCTCTTGCTACGAATACCAATGCTGGTGGACGGAAGGCATGATACTATCCATGGTCTTACTCCTTCAACATATCTAGTCAATGGAGCAAGCTTTGCCGATGAGAAAGCAGTGGAGTATTGTGGAGTTAAATGCACTGGGCTCAAAGGCGCTCGAGCTGAAGCAAAATTAAACGCATCTGAAGTACTATATGCATGCAGCGCTGGAGTACGAGTCTGTTTAATGTTGTATGCATGCAAGGGTAAACAGTTCATCCTGACCCCTCAAGGCTCAAAACATCAACTAATACTCCACTCCGGTCTCCGGTTCCAAGGCTTCAACGACATCTAATACGGGAACCAGAGAGAGTAATAACACATGGAAAACCAAACAGACCACAAAACAACACCTAAGATAATAGATGGTTATTTTGCTCATGTACTATTGGAGCCCCTGCTGATCCAGATGAGGTTAAAATAAGTAGCAAAGCACAAAGATTGCTGATAAGAAATATATAACAAGCACTACCATTCTAACAAGGTATTAAAAAGGAAGTCCATTAATCAAACAAACTCGGGGAAACAGCCGGATTTCTGTAAAGGGGGCACCTGTAAACTGAGGAGCGACGGTACCAAGTGTCAGCTTTGAGAAATGGAGGGAGGCCAAGATGAATGACTTGTACTGCTCAAAAATAGGCTCCACTGCAGTTTTAATCAGCTGTGATGCAGCCTACAACAAATGTGTTTTGTCTCTAAGTATGGGAATTCAGTATCAACATCAAGGGAATAGAATACTAAGATGTTCCTGGAAAAGTTACTACCTCATTGACATATGGCCAAATTTTTACCAATTCATGATTCAACCATTTAAGCTGTACAAATTAATACAGATATATCAGTACAAGCAATATTGGATGACAATGACATGATGATTGGTGATTAGCATAGGCAAAAAAAAACTCAACTTTTGCTTCTGTGTGAATGAAACCCATGATGGATAGAACTCAGGAGGAATGAGATTTCTCAAATCCTGCACAGCTAACTTCGAGAAAGATGAAACAGTAGCAGCCTGCAGAAGAAGATTAATTCAAGCATAAGAAATAAATGATGCAACCCTTCCCCAGGTCCCCAAAATGTGTGGGAGCCTTCGGCACTGGGTATGCTATTTTTTAAGAAATAGATGATGCGTCCCAAAATATAAACAGAAAGAATATGAATGCCCCACTATTCCCCTAGGTTAGCATTTTTTCAGAAGATCCCTCTCTCTCTCTCTCTCTGAAGAGATGACCGTTATTCTAGGATTCCAATATACCTACAACAGTGGTGTATATTAATCAAGTAGGAGTAATAGGCAAATATCTCCAGATGATAATTAATAAACAGAAAATTAATTACATGACAGAGAAGTTAACCTATAGACTATAGTTGCTTGTACTTGCCCTGATGCTTGTCCACATAGCAGGGATAGAATGGAAACTATGACTAGTTACTTGTGCATGAGTCCTTAGCAATATCAGAACTAGAAGTGAAAAGTATAAAACTATATGAAGAAATATATACAACAACAACAACCAAGCCTTTATCCCAAGCCTGTTGGGGTCGGCTAGACATGAAACCCAATATGAAGAAATATATATAAATATAAAATTGAGAAATCTACTATAGACAGAAAATGTGATGTACGTCATTCAGCTTTGTTGGTGTTAAAATATTCTGGCCAAGAATGATGTTATTAATAGGTTTAAGGTTTTAGCTTTGGTATGACTCAAAGACTCGTATATGACAGATCTATTATAAGGCCTCCCAGGTATACTCCTTCATTTTATACCACTTTTGCCACTTAAATGTTAATATAATCACAAGAATTATACCACTTACCACATAATGTTAATATTTTTTCTAAAGGGTAAGAGAAATACTAGGAGGGGGTAGAGGGCGACCAAGGTTGACATGGGAGAAGGCGGTAAAACGAGGCTTGAGGGATTAAAATGTAACTACATATTTGGCTCATGATAGGACTGCATGTAAATTAGCAATTAACGTGCCGGAATCTTAATTTACTCATATTTTGTTACTCTTATCTCTCTTTCTTTCTTTTACTTCCTTTTTAAAAAATAAATTGTTGGGTTTCATATCTAGCCTACCCCAATGCATGTGCCCTGTAGGCCATGTGCCTCTGCATTCTGTACCTGATTTAATCTGCTATATTTATAGATGTCGTGATTACGTTTGGTGTGATAGGATGCAGCATGCCTGTGGACACATTTTTCATTTCAAGAAACACTTCATCACAGGTTGTCAAGGATCTCCGTTTTTGCAAAATTGTGGACGAATGGATCCTGACAAAATATTGATGAAGAAATTTGTATAATTGTTTTCCTGTTTACTCCTGAAGCCAAATAAGCTATTGTGCCGCATCCAGAAACAAAATGCATCTGTTTTTTCTCCACTAGGGAATACCAAGTATATTGCACGAAGAAAGGGTACATGATCATGAACAAGCATTACATAATATTTCCCACTCTTACATTTGCTAACTGAAGTGCAATTAATTACCTTCCCGAAAAAAAGTACAATTAAGTATCACATCAGAGACAGAGCGCCACAGAGAGTCGAAAAGTCAACCAATTATCAATAAGCATTGCTTTGGGTTGCAGATCAAGATGCCAGTAACGACCGCTCAACCCCCAAACAGCAGCTGTTTCAGCCACGCCCGTTAATTTCATAAATTGTATCCCAATGGGTAACGAAAAGCTAGGTCTTAGCAAGCCTAGCAATCATAACAAGCATAGCAACCATAAGGCACGCATAAATGCAGCAGAGACGCTTCCAGAGTGCTCCATACCCCACGACCTCGTTTCCAAATTGTCGGCCTTCAAGAAAGCCACATGCAACCAGCAGCGATCTAGGCTCTGAAGTTAGCAGCTTCTCACCTCGAGCACCTCCCAGAATCCAAGAACCACACCACGCACCGACATACAACAAATCGAATTGAACCAAACCAGTACAGCCAACGAGCAATTGGACAGGAATCCCGCCCGAGGATTGACGGAAAACACGTACCAGCTCGCGGCGCTGCTCGGCGCGGGCGTTCTCGAGGCGCACGAAGACCATCACGACGGCCACGCCGAGTACTAGTCCCAGGACCGCACCGAAGAGGAACGCCATGGCGCGGCGAACCCCCCTAATCGTCCTCGCCGGACGGTGCGAGGGAGCGGGTGCGCCTGGACGATGCGGAGAAGGTGGGCGAAAAGAGGGAAGCGGGAGGAACGGTGGTGGTGGTGGTGGTGGTGATGGCGGCCTCGGTCGTGGCCTGTGGTCTCCCTTTGCCGCTTTTGGTTTCTGAATTGTTATTTGGCCGGTGCTTAGCGTAAGGAAGCGGTGTCGTGTCGGTGAACCCCGTCCCACGTGTCAATGGCAAGAAGCAGATAGAATCGCGTGCTTTGGAAGTTGGGCCGTGTTTGCAGATTTGCATTTAATATTTGCCGCTTTGGTTAGTTGCTTCGATCTGGAGTTGCACTGGACTTGGGCCGGTCAATTTAGGGCCGCCTACAGCACGAGATTTTGGCATGGAATACTCGGTCGGCAAGTAATTTCTTCGGGCCGTGTTGGCTCGTCCGACTCTTCGTGTCCGGTCCTGCCTAACATTTGGATCGACGGGTGGCACAACATACCACAAGAGTTTGGGCCGTGTTCGGGCCAGCATTACCCGAATTTGGCCCGATGCATCATGAAATTGACAAGAAATTTACTTGTTGTTGTGTCAGCTTCTATTTTTAATTTTGATTCAAAATTAAAACTTAAAACTTATATAAAATTCGTAAATGTGGTCTAAATGCGATATTGTTTTTACTAAATTCTTCAAAAAATCTGTTCTACATAAACATTTTTATCGAGCTTCTAAAGTTCATTTTGATATTTTTGTGCAAGCCTTAAACAATTCATATGTACATATCTTTTACTTTTTTGTAAATCTCCAGAAAAAAAATCTTCGACCCAAATCTGTTGTGTATGTACCTATTCTGTAAATCTACACATAGGAATTTTGTATAGTTTTTTTAAACCTTTTAGACTTGTGAAAGTTCTCATACCCATTCATTTGTCTCGAAAGCTCATAACATACATGCCATTTACTAAAATTCAAACACACATTGATGCAAATAAATTTGAAAAAATCTTACAAAAATCATAGAGGTGGATATTATCATGAAAAAGTCCTACAACAAAATTCATTCCCAAATTCACTTTAATATCTAAGATAAAAAAACAAAAAAAAACTTTTTAATTATTTTTTATTTTTATTCCCATCATAATATGATGATTTTGGAAGTCAAAATTGATAAGTACAAGTAATGTAACCCACTTAAACTTTAGTAATTTTAGAAGCTTTTTAAAAAAATTGTGCATGTAACATTTTAAGAAATACTATAGAGCTCATATTGGGTCGTGTTCAGGCCAGGCACGGTCCAACAGGACTTTCGTGCCGCGGCCGTGCTTGGGCTGCGTTTTCGCAACGTCGTGCTGACCGGCCTGACACGAAAAGGCAGGGCGAACTATCGGGTCGTGTGGGCCAAACAGGCACGAAGCACGAATGGACCGAGTCGTGCCGGCTCGGCACAACCCAAGTCCCGGCACTAGTCTGGAGAGGGCACTCGGGGAATTGACGCGATTGGGCAGGGAAAGCTCATCTCGGCTCGCGTCACTTGATAAGGCTGGTGATAGACACTCTACCGTCAATTTTGTTGTAACATCGTGTGGTAGCGGATCTCCGGATCCAATTTCTCGCTCCTAGTAGATTTTCCCATTCCCGTGAATGTATAAAGAACAAAAAGACAGGAGATAACTTATATAGATGGAACTCAGCTCTTGTTATTAATTAGAGTTACATGATTTTATTATAAATGTAAAATCCTTTAAAGATAGTTTAGCTATTTGCTCATAAATTCTTAGAAATAAGGATCTGCATAACTCCATCTTTGGTTATACCGTGATTAACTCATACATCAATAACACTCCTAAAACCTAGTGAGAAAATATAGAGGAAGAGAGTGCATAGTTGTCACTTCATGCATTACATATGTTGTCTCATTAAAAAAACTTATAGAGAAACTTAAGGAAAACTCACTAAAGAAAAAAAGTATAAGGATATATAGGATTTTTTTAAATTAAGAACAAAGGCTAACGTTAAGTGAATATCTCCCCTAAACCATGCAAGTCACTTAAATATCTCGTGCCGGTCCCTTGGAAATATTTCCTAAATATAATAGAAGGAAGAGACTTAGTGAATAAATCAGTTAGATTGTCATTTAACTTTCAGAACCCTTACTTCACCTTGCTTTCGGAACATGTGGGGATAGAAATACTTAGGAGATATATGCTTAGCTAAGTTATTCTTTACATAGCCAATTTTCATTTGTGCAGCACAAGCGCATTATCTTTATAGATAATTATAGGGGGTCTCACCGGTGTTTATTCCATGTGACTTAATGATATGGCTAGACATCTGTCAAAGTTGAAAACATGCAAGTGCGGTTTTCATATAGTGTTATTATCTCTGGGTGGTTGGTCGATATCATTAAAAGCCCCTTACATGACCGTCACGAGGTGGTCGTACCACCACAAAGAAAACATAAAACAGGATTGAGGTTTAGCATTGTTGGAATCTAACAGATATCCAACATTTGCATATCTACCATGGTCAAATCTTGTTTTCTTCATGAATAGTAAACAAGATCTTGAGTGGCTTTGAGGTATCTTAATATAGTTTTAATGCTAACTCAATGCCTTCTGGTTGGGGCGACACTAAATCTAGCCAGCAAGTTCACATCAAATGCAGTATTAGATGTTGTGAAATTCGCGGGATACATCAATGCTCCAACGACGCTAAGGTAGGGAACTTTAGGTCCTAATAATTCCTTTGATCTAAATGTGTCTTTATCTATATCAACTTAGGGGTGGGCGCATTAACCGCAAATCGTGAAACCGAATCGAACTGAAATTTGCGGTTAACCAAAATTTTAGGTTAAATTTGGTTTCTATTTTTGGGTATTTCGGTTAACAAAATTTTATTCAGTTTTCACATCGTATTAACTGAATTAACAGATTTAATCTAATATTTATCCTACAGTACCCCATAACCCATAAAACAAAGATTAATTGTATTAATCTTCATACTCATAAAAAATTTCACATAGTCCAACTCAATCTTAATAATCTCCACCCATCACTGGTGCATACATGTCATTTTTGTATATTTTTTGCATTCTCTATATGTTTATTGTCATTTTTATGTAATAAATTATATTGCAAATTAAAAGATGTGAACTACAAAACTGAACCATCAACCACAACTGAATTGTGTAGTTATGACTTATTTTGGATCAAATTTGGTTATCAATTCTGCATAACCGAATTAACCAAACAAGAAATTAACCACAACTGAATTGAGCGGTTATGCGGTTATCATAGGTTTTTTGAACGATCTGCCTTTAAAATATTAAATCCCTCAAGAACCTTCTTTGTGTAGGTCTATTGGTGTATTAGTATTTGTCACGGTTATTTTACAACATTAAAATTTGTAAACGGTATTGTGGGGACTTGGCGAGTATCTGAATGTTGATGATTTCAGCAATAACAATGAGACAATATTATATAGCTTTCGACCCTTTGCAACAAGGTAATACCCTACTTTTGCTGATTCATTATCCTTATATAATTGATATGTGTGTAAGACATGTCGCATTGTCCATTATTTTGAGTATAATGGATGGTCAAAATGAGTACTTAACGACCGTCAATAGCAGTGTCATCAACAACAACAACGTACGAGGAGCACTTTCAACATCGCAATTGATCACTACTCCAACCAAAACAGCACCATCTTTGAGTTTTTCGTACAATCATTACACCATTCAATAGTGGCACATGCTCCATGCCTCTCACTCCACCATCTCGTGTACTGGAGAGAAACAAGTCGATTTCGTCCAAGGAGTCAAGCAAGGTTTCTTCTTATACTACTTTTATGAGTCGTATTTTGAACATTGTCACTGCTGCAAGGGCTTGGTCACATGTAGAAGGAGTGCCCTAGCAAACGGGCATATGAAGCAACCGACAATGGCGGGTATGTTAGTACTTCTGATGTTGAAGATGGATATTCTCTTTCCACTAACATTGTGGGGCCACATGATGAACACTACAACACCGACAAAGAGATACTTGGTACCACCGCCACCAAGAGCTACAAGAGCATAATTATGCAGCAAGCTTTGAGCTATCAAGTCAAGCCGATAGATAAGCTATAAGAACACAATTTGTTCCACATGTTTCTTGTCGTCAAAGATTGTCTTATACACACCATCATCGATGGTGATAGCTATAATAACTTGGGAACACCGAGGTGGTCAAGAAGCTTGATTTGACCTTGAGAGCACACTACCATACATATCACATTCAATGGATCAAGAAGAACAGTAAGTTCGGGTAACACAAACAATGAGAATGCATTTTTATATTGGTTCCTATCATGATTTTGCTGATTTTTATGTTTTACCTATGGACACTTTTTTTCTTTTTATTATGGCATCATTGGGAATTCGATAGAGATGTTATTCACTATGGTAGAACTAATAAATATACTCTTATACATAAAGGAAGAAAATTTACTTTGCCTTTCTAAAATTATATAATATGAGAAGATAGGACACATAATTATAAAAATAGGTGGCCATTAGATTCTGAAGAACAACAAGAAATTAAATTTGAATCACCTACTTTGTTTGTAACTAAAACTAATCCCGTTGATTCTAATGAGTCTAATAGGATATGCTATGGTTTAGTATGTAAAGAGATCTTGTTTTCACTTCATAATGAGTGTATTGCATTGCCCTATTGTTGCTAAGCTTTTACAGAAGTTAGAGAATGTGTTTCCCTCTGAGATACCTCTGAACCGCCATCTATAAGAGGAGTTGTGCATAAGGTCGACTTAACTCCATTGATAGATTTGCCAAACCGTGAGGCGTACTAGCCCAATTCCGAGAAAACTACGCAAACTCAGCGACAAATTCAATATCTTTTAGGTTGTGGGTACATTCATCAAAACCAGTCTTTATTTTATTTTTGGTCTTTTGGTTTCTAAGAATGATGACAACTAGCGTAATTGTGTTTATTGTAGAGCCATTAATAACATCACCATTCGATATCACTATCCTATTCATATATTAAATGACATTCTTGTTGATGAATTGAGTGATGTTGTTGTCTTCACAAAAAATTGACTTGCGTAGTGGGTATCACTAAATTAAAATGGTATTATGAGATGAATGAAAGTTCTATTTAAAACTAAATTCAAGCTCTATAAATAGTTAGTCGTGCCTTCTGATTTAACTAACTCACCTATCACTTCTATGTGATTAATGGAAGAAGTTTTATGTGATTTGTCTTGGTTTACTTTGATGATATACTCATTTAAAACAAGTCAATATGAACATATTGAGCATTTACGTGTTGTTTTTACAGTCTTGCGACATGCACGCCTGTTTGGAAACTTGAGAAGCGTGTCTTTTTCATTGAACGAGTCTTGTTTTTTTAGATATGTTGTGTCTTTTTCATTGAACGAGTCTTGTTTTTTAGATATGTTGTCTCTTCACAGGCCATTAGGGTGGACAAGGAGAAAATTGTTGCCATCATGAGCTGACCAATTTCTACAACGGTCACACGAGTGCGTAGTTTCTTGGTCTTATAGATTTCTTCCAACATTTTGTGCGGGATTTTAGCTGATGTGGACATCACTCCTACGGATATACACAATACTCTCATGGTAGACATGCAAGGTCCAATTACTAGAGCTCGAGCACGACAATTGAATTTAGAGGTGAGCTCATTCCTAAATAATTCTTTATGTGTGAATTTTAAGAGTATGTTGCTACCTAATGAATTAATTATGATTAGAAACCATGGAGAGGACATGGAGATACATGGAGAGGAGTTTGGAGGCATGGAGGACCAGAAAATACGCCAACAAGAAGCTAGAGACCGAGCCCAACTCAAACTCGAGTCCAACTCGGGGCCGAGGAGCAGTCCACCTTAAAAATGGATGCCCAGGAGGTATACGGACTCCATTTTTGACGTTCTACATATGCACGGAAAGCTGAGAGGATAAACTTCCCAATGGCACTGGCCCCATGTCAAATTCCTTTGGAGTCGAAGGGAATCTTTGAAACAATATCAAATTTAGAGTCTGTTAGGGTGTTGCGTCACCTAGTTGGGCCATTGGGCCTTGTATCGAGTCCAAGTCCATTATGTACGTATCTTAGGGTTAGGTCATGGACCCAGCACCCCCTGGTCATCCTCCACATCCTTTATACCCCTAGCCGCTGTTGTAAACAGCTGGTTTTATTTAGATTATTCTGTCAAGAACGGTTTCGTCGTTCATTGGTTTGTGAGACCCCAACTTTGAGTGCTTCACATCTTTCAGCAATTTGGTTGCGTTCTTTCTTGTTCTTGCTTGTGTTCGATTTGCAGGCAAGGATTAGCCTTCTTGGCGAGGTCAACCGTGCAATATCGGTTGATAACCTAAGGAGACGTGGCGATGCGATTGCAGGATTCAGAACGTGTTGTTCCGAGCTGGATCGTTTTGTTTCAAGTCTCCACAAAATCGATAGTTCTTAAACCTTTCGGAAGATCGATAACCCTGTACACATCAAGTGGTATTAGAGCTTCAGGTGCACCGTCAGGTTCGCCTTCCCTTAGTTTTGTTTATCTCGAACTCGTCCTATCATCCACGAAAAGCCAAAAATAATTATAGTCATAGGTTTCCCCATCCCAGACCACGTTTAGCCTTTTGCGCAATTTTGTTTTGGAGTTTGTAGTGTTGAATTTGTGTCCTAGTTCGTGTTTTGTTGCTGGTTTAATAGTGTTTTATTTTGTACTTTGTTATTCCATCCGCTGCATTCCATCGAAACCCTACCTGCCACAATCGTTATCAAATCAATCACCATACACTATTCATTGTGCTAGGGTTATCCTTGTCCTTCAATTTTCATCACATATTACGTGAGTTTATCCTCCTTGACGCCATCCCACACGTTGCACCATCATATTCAATTTTTCTCACCACTATTTCCAATTCAACTCCACCAAAAACATAATCTTGTGGTGCTGCTTTAAAATAGTCATAACCTTGGCATTGAGTCAATTTACAGTGCCCAGATTTACTTTGGAAGGTTGATTTATTGGCATCTAAAGGCTCAACAATAATCATAAAGAAACATATTGAGTTTCTAATGGCCACATCTTTTTTTTTCAAGTGAGCTGAAATTTGTGCGACGTGTATATTAGTGCTCTTGATTTCACGACAGATTTAAAAAATCAAATAAAAAATAGAAAAGAAAATTTATGAAGAGGAGCACAAATATTCAAAACTTGGATGTGTTATTTTGCCTTGTGCAATTGTTCATGCTCAATTATTGTCCTTATCATTCATACTTCTTACTGTCTTGTTCATAACGTCCGGGATAAGACACGACTAGAGCAGCAACTAGGAAAAGTGTTTGGACATTTATTCAGCATTACTATCTGTTATTGAATTGTGTACTACTTACATTTTTGGCCATCCAAACTCCACATTCATCCTTTCGAACAGCACAAGTTTTTGACCCTTGCAATCACTGAATCACGCCGTCCAGGTATCCTTGGCCTTGTTGTGGTAAGAAACTTGTAAGAGCTTGGTAAGACTCGACGCATTGCTTTGTGATTTCCACCATCATTGCGTAGTAGTTGCTAGGGATAATCTTGTTGTTTTCCATATTATTCTTGCTAACAATGTCAGATCACGTCGACCCTACGGAGTGTGTTTTGAAAAGTGAGACGAAGGGTTACATGGAAAAGATGATGAAGTCTGTCAAGGAAGTAGTCGCACAAGGGGTAAAAGATTATCTTGCAGAACAAAGAATACCGCACACTCTTTAGAGGTTGGACAAATGCTTAAGCTCGCTAGCTGTTAGGATTGATGGTATGGAGACCCACCTACCGTTCATCCATGATGCTACCCACCACAACAACTTTGAAGAAGAAGAAGACGTGTTGTGTGATGTCAATGGAGAGGTGGATACACATGCTGTGCAGAATGTACATCTACGTCAATGCCTTCATCAACACACTCATGGTATGGTAGGAAATAACATGCAGGGTAACAATAACCGTCCTCTTGATGACCCTTTTGCTAAAGTTAAATTTTCCACACCTTCATTTTCTGGTGCTTATGATGCTAAGGCATATCTTGACTAGGAAATGACGGTTGAGCAGAAATTTAATTCCCACCTTATTCCTGAACAACATAGAGTTTGACAAGCCACTAGTGAGTTTAAGGATTTTGCTATAATATGGTGGAATGAACTAGGTACCACACGCTTACAGCTTGATACATGGGAACGTTTAAAAGAAGATATGCGTAATTGTTTTGTTCCTCCATCCTACCAACGTGATTTATGAAAGAAATTGCAGCGCTTAGAGTAGGGAAATAATTCTGTCCAAGATTATTATGCGGAGCTTCAAAAGGATATGATACGTTGCGGGGTAGTAGAGGACACCGAGGATAAAATTTATTATTTCTATGGGGGTTGAGACATGAGATACAAGATATTGTTGATTATAAGAAATTTAATACTGTCAACCAGTTGTTCCAGCTTGTTATGCTTGCAGAAAAGGAGTTACAGGGTCGTCAACAAAAGAACAAGAGCAGCAGCATTGCCTCCTACACTCCACGCACAACAACGTCTTTGGGGACGTCTAAGTCATTCCGTTTTGATGCCCCTTCACCAACACCAGCATCCAAGCTTCCTTCTGGCAGCAACAATATTTCAGCAGCACCAAAACCACCACCTGCAGGACCTACGGGTAAAAATTCCTTGCAGGTACCCGCCAAAAGTGCTTCATCCGTTGCTTCAACGGGACACACATCCAACATTCAGTGCCACCGCTGCCATGGTCTTGGTCATGTGCAAAAAGATTGTCCTAGTCAGCGGGCATACGTGGCTACAGAAGAAGGAGGATACATCAGCACCTCCGTTGTCGAAGACAACAATGATGATGAGGCTGCCACGGACAATGATGAGGGACGTGTTTTTGGGAGTGAAGACACATCAGCCTACATGAACATTATTGTGCAGCGGGTGCTGAACACACAGATACAACAACTTAATAGATTACAACGCCATAATTTGTTTCAGATTTTCTTCGTCATCAAGAACCGACGAGCATGTGTCATCATTGATGGAGGAAGCTGCAACAACTTGGTGAGTTCTGAATCGGTCAAGAAGCTTAGCATGAATACACGACCACACCCACATCCGTACCATATTCAATGGTTGAATGATTCCGGAAGAGCTAAGGTAACACAAACTTGCAGAATTCCGTTTTCCGTTGGTACATATGCTGATTCTGTTGATTGTGATGTGATACCCATGCAAGCGTGTTCACTTTTGTTGAGTCGACCTTGGGAACATGATAAGTATGCTTTGCAACATGGTAGAAGTAATAAATATACTTTTATGCATAAAGAAAAGAAAATTACTTTGCTACCTTTGACTCCTGCTGAAATTGTACAAGCTGATAGGGAGAGAGCTGGAATTTCTAGTAGTTATAAATCAGAAATTAGCAAGTTGTTTATTCTCTGTTACCATCAAATAATGAGATATCTAAACCTAGTTCTAAGGCCGAGGGAATTAAATTGAAGGGTCGTGCAATGCTTGCTACAAAATCAGACCTTGCTAAAATTTCTGATCATGATATTTGCTATGCACTGGTGTGCAAACAAGTTTTGCTCTCCATTAATGATATTGCCAGGTCTTTGCCTCCTGCAGTTACTAACTTGTTGCAGGAGTGAGGATATTTTTCCAGCTGAGATACCCCGGAACTTCCACCTTTGAGAGGGAATGGACATCAAATTGATTTGATTCCAGGTTCAATTTTGCTAAAATGTGCTGCATATAGGACCAACCCCAAGGAGACTAAGAAAATTCAGTGGCAAGTCCAAGACCTTTTGGACCGTGGGTATGTACGTGAAAGCCTTAGCCCTTGTGTTGTTCCTATACTTTTGGTTCCTAACAAAGATGGTACTTGGCATATGTGTGTTGATTGTAGAGCCATTAACGATATTACTATAAGGTATCATCATCCTATTCCTAGGCTAGATGACATGCTTGATGAGTTGTGTGGTTCTATAATTTTCACCAAGATTGACTTGTGTAGTGGTTACCACCAAATAAAAATGAAATTAGGAGATGAATGGGAAACAACTTTCAAAACCAAATTCGGGTTGTATGAGTGGTTAGTAATGTCTTTTGTTTAACTAATGCACCAAGTACATTCATACTTTTGATGAATGAGATTTTAAGAGATTTTATTGGAAAATTTGTGGTAGTTTACTTTGATGATATCTTGATTTATAGCAAGTCAATGGATGAACATATGAATCATTTACGTGCTGTTTTTAATGCTTTGAGAGATGCACATTTATTTGGTAACTTTGAGAAGTGCATCTTTTGTATTAATTGAGTTTTCTTTCTTGGATATGTTGTGACTCCACAGGGAATTGAGGTGGATGAGATGAAAATTCAAGCAATCAAGAGCTGGCCAATACCTCAAGCCATCATACAAGTAAGGAGTTTTCTTGATCTTGCGGGTTTCTACCGATGCTTCGTCAAGGACTTTAGCACCATTGCTGCCCCATTACATGAGTTAACTAAGAAAGGTGTGGTGTTCCATTGGGGAAAAGCACAAGAGGAGTCCTTTGACACCTTGAGGGACAAGATTACACATGCACCATTGCTGCAACTTTCTGATTTTAGTAAGAGTTTTGAACTTGAATGTGATGCTAGTGGAGTTGGCATTGGTGGTGTCTTAATGCAAGATGGTAAACCAGTTGCATACTTTAGTGAAAAACTTAATGGTCCTGTTTTGAATTACTCCACATATGATAAAGAATTTTATGCTCTATGCTTAGAGACATGGCATCATTATTTATGGCCTAAAGAATTTGTTATTCATTCTGATCATGAATCGTTAAAGAATATTCGTTCTCAAAATAATCTGAATCATAGACATGCAAATGGATTGAATTTATTGAGTCTTTTCCTTATGTCATTAAACATAAGAAAGGGAAGGATAATTTGATCGCTGATGCGTTGTCTAGACGATATAATATGCTGTCCCAACTTGATTCTCGAATTTTTGGACTTGAATCAATTAAAGAACAATATGCTCTTGATGCTGATTTTAAAAATGTGTTGCTGCATTGTAGAAAAGGTCATACCTGGAACAAATTTGTGCTTGATGATGGATTCTTGTTTAGAGCTAACCGCCTATGCATTCCAGTTGGTTCTGTTCATCTTTTGTTATAAAATGAGGCACATGGTGGAGGTTTGATGGGCTATTTTGATGCAAAGAAGACGGAGGATGTTCTGGCCACACATTTAGTTTGGCCAAAGATGAGGAGAGATGTAGAGCGGTTTGTGGCTCGTTGCAGCACATGTCAGAAAGCTAAGTCCCGTTTGAATCCACATGGTTTATACATGCCTCTTCCCACTCCTTCCATTTCTTGGGCGGATATCTCTACGGACTTTGTTTTGGGATTGCCTAGGACTAAGAGACGGAGGGATATCATTTTTGTTGTGGTGGATCTTTTTTCTAAAATGGCACATTTATACCTTGTCAGAAAAGTGATGATGTTGTACATATTGCCGAACTCTTTTTAAAGAGATTATTTGTTTGCATGGTATGCTTTCTACTATTGTTTCAGATAATGATGCTAAATTTTTTAGTCACTTTTGGCGCACCCTATGGAACAAGTTGGGTAGAAAGTTGTTGTTCTCTACAACATGTCACCCACAAACTGATGGGCAAACAAAAGTAGTGAACCACACTTTGGGCACCATGTTGAGAGCTGTTTTGAAGAAAAATTTAAAGATGTGGGAAGAATGTTTGCCACATGTGGAGTTTGCATATAATCGGGCAACACATTCTACCACCAAGGTAAGTCCTTTTCAGGTAGTGTATGGATTCAATCGCCGTGCTCCTATTGATATCTTACCTTTACCTACTAGTAAGAGAACTTATAATGATGCAAAGGAATGTGCTGATTTTATTTTGAAAATTCATGAGACCACTAAACACAATATTAAAAAGATGAATGAAAAATATAGAATTGATGGTAGTAAAGGTAGGCAGGAAGTTAGACTTGAACTGGGTGATTTAGTTTGGTTACAATTGAGAAAGGATAGATTTCCAGAACTGAGAAAGTCTAAATTGATGCCTAGAGCTGATGATCATTTTAAAATACTTGAAAAGATTAATGACAATGCATATAAACTTGAGTTGCCTCCCGAGTTTGGGGTTAGTCCCACCTTTAACATTTCAGATTTGAGGCCGTATTTGGGAGAAGAAGAGGGGGAGGATGATGTGGACATCACTCCCATGGATATACACAATACTCCAATGGTAGACATGCAAGGTCCAATTACTAGAGCTTGACCACGACAATTGAATTTAGAGGTGAGCTCGTTCCTGAACAACTCTTTATATGTGAATTTTGAGAGTATGTTCTATCTAATGGATTAATTATGATTAGGAACCATGGATAGGATATGGAGATACATGGAGAGGGGTTTGGAGGGGTGGAGGACCAGAAAATATGCCAACAAGAAGCTAGAGACCGAGCTCAACTCAAACTCGAGTCCAACTGAGGGCCTTGGAGCGGTCCAGCTTAAAATGGATGCCCAGGAGGCTTACTGACTCCGTTTTTGATGTTCTATATATGCATGGAAAGCTGAGAGCATAAACTTTCCAATGGCACTGACCCCATGTCAAAATTCCTTCGCAGTCGAAAAGAATATTCAAAACAATATCAAGTTTAGAGTGTGTCATGGTGTTGCATCACCTAGTTGGGTCGTTGGGCCTTGTATCAAGTCCAAGACCATTATGTATGTGTTTTAGGGTTAGGTCATGACCCCAACACCCCTTTGTCGTCCTCCACCTTCTTTATACCCGCTAGCAGCCATCACAAACAGTTGTGTTTTGCTTAGATTATTATGTCAAGAACAGTTTTGTCGGTCATCGGTTTATGAGACCTCAACTTTGAGTGCTTCATATCTTTCAACAATTTGGTTGTGTTCTTTCTTGTTCTTCCTTGTGTTCTTCAATTCGCAGGCAAGGATAGCCTTCTGGGCGAGGTCAGCCGCGCAATATAGGTTGATAACCTGAGGATACGTGGTGCTGCGATTGCAGGGTTTAGAACGTGTTGTTCGGAAGCCGGATCGATTTGTGTCAAGTCTCCACCAAATCGATAGTTATCAGAACCTTTCAGAATATCGGGACCCTGTACACATCATTAACACTATTGCAACACCTCTCCACGAGTCCAAAATTAGTATAAATAATTTCTAGATAAATCAGAGGAAATACATAAAATAAAATTTTTCACATTTTAACACATAAATATATTCTGAATTATAAGTAAATAACTTCTAGGCTGAAAATATATTCTAGGTAATATAATAATGCTGAAATCATAATAAAAAAATATATAAAAATAGCATAAATTATATAAAATGAATATTTAAATTATAAAAATATATTAAAGCATTATATACTTTAGAAATAATTATAAAAAATTTTAATAGCAATATTAATGACTTAAATTATATAAAAGTAATATTTATTCATATATACACTACAAAGGTTCATATAATATGATATAAAGTTATAAATAAATGTTTACCATAAAAAATACTAATAACAAAAATATATATCATGTTCTTAACTATTTTACACTCATTAGTAAATGAAGTAAATGTAAAATAATATATATGAGACATAAATACATAGAAAACATAAATGTTGAATGAATATAACTTTATACTTGTTAATTTGTAAATGATTGCTACTTTATAATGTTCTTATTGTGTGTTGTTTATATTGTTATGTGTGCAACTACGTGGATAGAACCAGTATAACAGCCAGTTCCCAACCTTCAAGAAGAAGAATTTAACGTTTCAGAGTAGCAAATTGAAGGCAAGTATTTCTTGACCACATTGCTCCTATTTTATAAATTAGATAGATTAATTGCATGGTGTATTTAATATGAAACCTTTGTTCGGATAATACCTAGTTTTCCACATTATTCATTGAAATCTTGGTGGGATTTATTTAGAATAGTTATTTGTCATCATTTATGCTTAGTCATTGTGATATCTTGGCTCCCGACTTAACAGGATTGATAGAATACCCATACCATCAAGGTATACCTTCTTTTCCGGAAGCCCACCCGCAAAGGACTCCGGGCTAAACGTGCTTGGCCCGGAGAAATTTAGAGATGGGTGACCGACCGGGAAGTCTTCCCGGGTGCGCACGAGCGAGGACAAAAGTGCGCAGAAAAGATTAGTGTTGGTCTGTGGGGCTAGTCTATGATCCTAGAGAGAGCTGCCACAAATGGTATCGGAGCTGACTCTCGCAGTTTCACAGGTGCATATGGGTCAGTGAGAAGGATATGGTAGCGTACGGGTCAGGGACGTGGGTACGCACACATGACGCGTGGGTCCTCTGTGAGGGACACGGTATGGTGCGGTATGCGTATGCCAATACTGCATGTACGGACGTGGCTAAGAGGGAACATTCCTGTCTTGGCGTTGATCGTCGAGTACGTCGGTCTTCTAAGAGGGAGGTGGATTGTGATATCCTGGCTCTTGGCTTAATAGGATTGATAGAATACTCATACCATCAAGGTATACCTTCTTTTTTGGAAGCCCACATGCAAAGGACTCCGGGGTTAAGCGTGCTTGTCCCGGAGAAATTAGGGATGGATGACTGACCGGGAAGTCTTTTCGGGTGCGCATGAGTGAGGACAAAAGTGCGCAAAAAAGACTAGTGTTGGTCTGTGGGGCTAGTCTATGATCTTAGAGAGAGTTGCCACAATCATGCTTAGATTCTAGAATACGATTGGAATATAGTTATTACTTGATATAGTGGAATATATATATGAGACACATTAGTATGTCATAGAAATAGGAATCTAGACAGGTTGATTGCTTTGGTATGGTGCTTTATGCACAAGACTCGGGATAGTGATAGTGTCTATCTTAGATACTAGGGACCAGTTCAGGAAATAGTAACCCGACTTTGCAGTGCCACTACAAAACTGAGATGGGGTAGCGTAGCCAATTAATTATATGTTCTCCATTATAATATGAGTGATTGGATGGTGCGGAGAATGGGAGTCAGTTGGACTGCCCTGGGAACCACAAGGCTCAAGAGGGGGCTTCTGTAAGGGAGAGTGTACTCCTGTGAACTGCAGCAGTGAACCCTCGGTGGGCTTGTACTTACTGGTGGACCCTTTGTAAAGGCCTTTTAGTTATCTTCTGACCACAAACCATAGGAAGTGTGCAATGTGTCTTGCAACCAGGGTATCAAGGAGGTTCTTAGTCTATCTGGCAACAGGGGATGAAATCACGACATGTGGGAAAAGTGGTACAATCTCTACAAAAAATAAAACTGTCATGACAGCAGTGCTCACGGTGAAGAGCGACTTGGACTTGTTCATGATTAGAAAACATGGAAATAGATTTGGTTGGAAAGTTGTTGACGGTTGTTAAGTACCAATTTCGACCGTCAATATTACTCATATATGTGATGGAATAAACATTACTTGCACGCATTACCATTGCAAATAACGTAGTTCCACTTTGAAATTGCCTAGAGGGGGGTGAATAGGCTAAAACACCTGAAATGACGTAATTAAATGAGATTAGTACACAAGGGTCGGACTAGTCTGGCTCAGGGGCGGACTAATCCGGTTTGCTTGTTGGAAAGATCTAAAAGGGCCGGACTAGTCTGGCTCAGGGGTGGACTAGTCTGGTCAAACTGCCGGAAGGGTCTAAAGCATGATTTTTATGGGTTTTTCTCTAGATTTTAATTTAACAAAATGTGGATAAAACAACTAGCAATTCTATATGACAAGTGTGACAGAATATTGAAATGAATTGCAAGATTGTGATGATGTATAGCGAAATAATTAAAACAAACCCTAAGCAATATTGATCTTCAAAGAAATGTACACACAAGAGAGACACTAAGGATTTTTTTCCCGAGGTTCAATTCCACTCAGGAATCTACGTCGTCATTGAGGAGTGCACAAAGGATCGGGTCTAACAACCCTTTCCTCACCAAGTTGCCACTAAGGCCAACCCGGTTCTTCACTATCTCAAGGGTGAACTTATAAAGTTTTGGGGCTGCTCACAATCCGAGGCTCCCACTTGATCTCTTCCACAAAGCTTCACAGATCTTACAAGCCACAGGTCACACTAAGTGCACGAGATCACTCCGAGAGCCTTAAACGCGAAGCTCTTCCTTCTCCTCTTCCCGCACACCCAAATTCACTTAAAATTTGATTCAAGGTGAGTAGGCAATGGAGAAGGCTTGGAGAGGCTCTAGGAAGTCTGTGGCGGCGCTAGGGTTCCAGGGGTATGTAAATGACGTCGAGACATCTTCTTTTATAGAAGTCCCGAAGTCAACCGTTGCCACCTACCGAAAGTCCGGACTAGTCCGCCTCACACCAGACTAGTCTGATCTCACACAGGAACTATTTGTCCGGGTGAGAACGGACAAGTCTGGAGGACCCGGACTAGTCCGACCACTAAGGAGGACAAGTCCAGTCCACCAAGACTTAGCCATGGGAGCTCTCATCTCACACCCATACGGACTAGTCCGCCTTAGAACGGACTAGCCCGAACTCACACAGGAACTCTTAGTCCGTGTGAAAACGGACAAGTCTGGCTAGCCCAGACTAGTCCGGCCATTGAGGCGGATAAGTCCGGTCTTCCAGCACTTAGCCCCAAAAACACTCTCACCAAGAGAGAAACGGACTAGTCCGTCCCAAAACGGACAAGTCCGATCTCAGTCAGGAACTCTTAGTCCGCCCCAAAATGGACCAAGCCGTAGGACTTCCGGACTAGTACGACCTCTTCCCCAGACAAGTCCGGCCTGCCCAACTTTACCTCTCTACCTCTCTCCACTAAGGATTTGACACCTCTAACGCTTTGAGCTCTCTCCTATGATCTCAATGAACTTGACACACACACTCTTTCTTTTACACGGCTAGCTTACTAAAGACTCAAGTGAAACCCTAATTTCTACTCTTAGAGTCTTCGACGTCGTTCTTCATCATTTTCCTTTTTGAGAGTTTAGGTGTCCGCCTTGGAAATGTGTTGTGCTTATGATTATCTCAGCTCATTAGTCTCTTAATTTGTCGTCATCAATCATCGAAACCCCACTGGGATGACTAGATGCACTTACAATCTCCCCCTTTTTTGTGATTGATGACAACACATTAAGTTTCAAAGTAAGAGGTAAAAATTCTATTTTTATAACAAGTGTACGTATGCAAAACTCCCCCTGAATGTATGCAAGAGTAAAAGGGGGGAGTTGCCATACATTCACATGTTATGGTGGGGTGCCTACGTGTTGTGCTCAAAAAATGTGATAAGACAATAAGCATAAAACAGTCATAAAATCTAACACGTAGTGTTGCACAAAAGATAGTCATGCATAAAACATAGATAGCCATGTCCTAAGATCTAAGCATAAAACAGCCATAAAATCCAACATGTAGTGTTACACAGACGATAGTCATGCATAAAACATAAAACATAGATAGCCATGTACAAAGATTTATTACAAGATAGTCATGTCCAAAAGATCTATTACAAGACTAGAAGATGATAAAAAATAGGGCATCCTTTTCGCATTTCTCCCCCTTTGGCATCAAGGCACCAAAAAGGAAAAGAGGGAAGAAGATACACCTAAGTCTACTCGTCATCTTCTTCGTCTTCTTCATCGCCATTTTCATTGCTCTCCGTAGCCTTCGTATCCTCTTCCTCTTCGTCGGCGGTGGTGGATGGAGGCACGACCTTGGAAGAGCTTCCATCTTCCCTGAACTAGGCGAGCTCATCAGCGGTGAATTCTGGATACGGAGTGAGTTCCCCATCACTCTCCTTAGGGGGAGACATGGGTACCTCAAGCTTGTCACACACAGCCTTGAGGTACTTCTCCTGACGCCTCTCCATGCGTCGAGTCCGGACCTCCACACTCCGACAGGAGGTGAAAAGTGTGTTGAAGCACTTGAAGAATCTGCTCATGGACTGCGGAGGAGGAGATGATGGGCGAGCAGCTGAGCTAGAAGGGGCCGCTGAGCTGGACGGAGGTTGAGCATTTTTCCTCCTTGAGGGATCTGGCACAATGGGGGTAGCTGAGGACGGAGAGGTCGATGAGTGACATCTTTGACAAAGACTATCCCCGACACCTTCTCAATTAGGCACATGATGTATGGTGCATAACCACATGAGCGGTTGGGAGTGTGAGAGATGTTGAAGATGTCATCATAAATGTGCTCAACAAGGTTGAACTTCTCTTCACCATCTATCAAGAGAAGGAGATACCTTAAGTTTCCTTGAATTACCCCTGCATCTCCATCCTTAGGGGAAATGGTCCTCCTCAGAATCCGGTTGAGGATGCTATAGAACGGCTTGATGTTCCTAGCAAGCCTGGCCTCATAGAGAACATGACTAGGATACATATAGTCAAGCTGGTCCCTGTCCACTACCTTGAGATTAGAAATGATAATCTCATGATCCAAGTGCTCCTCAAGGCCAAGTATCTGTGCAAACCTCTCATAGGTGACTGGGTACTGCTCTCCATGAGTCATCCAGGTGATTTTCCGGCCACCGTAGGTGGAGAAGTACATAGTGGTGTAGAACTGCACAATTACCTCAATGTTCTAGCCATACTTGAAGCTCAAGATTTCCTTGATTCCATGGCGCTCTGCGGCTTCAATCACTACATCAAAAGCTTTGTGCTCCCTTTTGGCCATATAATCCCAATCTACCCATTGAGCTTGAGTGGGTCTTCATTTTTAAGTACAGCAAGCGGTAGTAATCGTAGTGAAAGTCACACAAAAACCTAGGGTCGGCTGTGTGCTTCTCATAGTCATAGACTTTATCCATCCTCAGCTTTCTTGCCTTTTCAGCCCCCTTTCCTTTGAATACAAATGCCGGATTGTTGGGCTGCCGGTTTGGGTCTCTAGCAGGGGCAGCCATCTTTAAGGGGCCGATGGGCTTTGGTTTCCCTTTCTCTCTGATTATTATCCCTCTTGTTTTGTTTGTCGGTGCTTTGGCAGTTGCCTTTTTGTTCTTGGGCTCCTAAGGAAGTGGATCCTTACCCTTCTTTGGATCACGAGGAACCCTACCCTCGGATTCCTTTTCCTTCTCCTTTTCCTGCTCTTTATCTCCTAAGGTGACCAACCTCTTTCTCTTGGGCTCTGAGGCACTAGCAGCTTGAGAGCTTTGGGCTTCATGTTCGGCCCTTTTCTTTCTCTGTTGATCCTTCAAGGATTCTTCAACGGCTTGGGCAATTTGTGCCTCCTCGTCGAGATCATGCTTCTTCTTTGTTCTTGCCTCTCGACGGAGTGCTTCTTTAGCCGCTTGGGCCTCCTTTGCTGCCCTTTCTTTGGCAATGCGCCGATGAAGGGCTTGTCGAGCCTCCTCGGTTGTGGGACTTGGAAGGGGTAGCTTTGGCTGGAGTTCGACATATTTTCTGAGAGACAGGAGATTAGAGGTCAAGGAAGTGGAATATGTCAAGACAATTCACTAACAATGGCTAAAGTTGGAGTTTGTTCTGTGTAAATCGGACTTGTCCGTTAAAGGACCGGACTAGTCCGCTCGAGAACGGATTTGTCTGCCCAAAATTGGACTAGTCCGGGTTATACAGGAAGAACCCTAACCCTAACAATTTTTTGCAAAAACTTCAAATTAAGTTGCAATACTCCTAGGCTATGATCGCATCGACACTAGGAACAACATTTGTGAAGAGGTTTCTAGCAAAATACCTAAGAATGAAGAAAAGAAAGGATTTTTGGTTAGGTCAAGAATACCTCTTGAAATCTTCAAATGTGATGAATTTGGAGTCGAAACTTGAGCAACGAAGCTCGGGGAAGGGTTTCCGCACTCCTTAGGTCTCCAATCCGTGGATTGGACAAGATTTTTGGTGGAGGAAAGCAAAAGTTGCCAATTTGTGGGTGCTTCCGGCTTGAGAGAGGATGTGAGGGGACTAGTCTGTGAAGAGAGAAGTCTTGCCACCCCTGGGAGGTTAAGTCCCCAGGGGCCGGACTAGTCCGGCTTGGTATCCGGACAAGTCCGGTTGGTAGACCAGAGCCAGACTTCTCTAGGGCCGGAATTGTCCGGCCTCCCAGGCAGACTAGTACGGTTTGGACTTGTCTGCTGTGAAGTCCGACCCTGCCACGTGGCCACTGCCAGGGTGAGCTACGAAGGCACCACATGTCTAGCGGGGCCGGGCCTCCCCTCTCCTCAGAGGCGAGCTCCGAGGGCGCCACGTGTCTAGCGGGGCCGGACCTCCCCTCTCCTCAGAGGCGAGCTCCGAGGGTGCCACGTGTCCGACGGGGCCGGACCTTCCCTCTCCTCAGAGGCGAGCTCCGAGGGTGCCACGTGTCCGGCGGGGCCGAACCTTCCCTCTCCTTAGAGGCAAGCTCCCGTGGCGACACATGTCCAGCGGGCCGGGGCCTCTCCTCTCCTCAGAGGCAAGCTCCGGTGGTGACACGTGTCCAGTGGGCCGGGGCCTCTCCTCTCCTCAGAGGCGAGCTCCGGTGGCGACACGTGTCCCGTGGGGCCGGGGCCTCTCCTCTCCTCAGAGGTGAGCTCCGGTGGTGACACGTGTCCAGCGGGCCGGGGCCTCTCCTCTCCTCAGAGGTGAGCTCCGGTGGCGACACGTGTCTAGCGGGCCGGGGCCTCTCCTCTCCTCAGAGGCGAGCTCCGGTGGCGACACGTGTCCCGCGGGGACGGACCTCATCCCTTCCGCAGGGGTGAGCTCCGAAGTCGACAAGTGTCTGGCGGGGCTGCACTAGTCCGGCTTGGTTTCCGGACAAGTCTGGTTGGCGGACCAGAGCCGGATAAAACAACTAGCAATTCTATATGACAAGTGTGACAGAATATTGAAATGAATTGCAAGATTGTGACGATGTATAGTGAAATAATTAAAACAAACCCTAAGCAATATTGATCTTCAAAGAAATGTACACACAAGAGAGACACTAAGGATTTTTTTCCGGAGGTTCGATTCCACTCAGGAATCTGCGTCCCCGTTGAGGAGTCCATAAAGGACCGGGTCTAACAACCCTTTCCTCACCAAGTCGCCACTAAGGCCAACCCGGTTTTTCAATATCTCAAGGGTGAACTTACAAAGTTTTGCAGCTGATCACAATCCGAGGCTCCCACTTGATCACTTCCACAAAGCCTCACCGATCTTACAAGCCACAGGTCACACCAAGTGCACGAGATCACTCCGAGAGACTTAAATGCGAAGTTCTTCCTTCTCCTCTTCTCACACACCAAAATTAAGTTAGGATTTGATTCAATAGTGTGAGTAGACAATGGAGAATGCTTGGAGAGGCTCTAGGAAGGTTGTGGCGGCGCTAGGGTTCTAGGGGTTTGTAAATGACGTTGGGGCATCTCCTTTTACAGAAGTCCCGAAGCCAACCGTTGCCATCTACCGAAAGTTCGGACTAGTCCGCCTCACACCAGACTAGTCCGATCTCACATAGGAACTATTTGTCCGGGTGAAAACGGACAAGTCTGGAGGACCCAGACTAGTCCGACCACTAAGGCGGACAAGTTCGGTCCACCAAGACTTAGCCGTGGGAACTCTCATCTCACACCCATACGGACTAGTCCGCCTTAAAACGAACTAGCCCGAACTCACACAGGAACTCTTAGTCTGTGTGAAAGCGGACAAGTCTGGCTAGCCCGGACTAGTCCGGCCACTGAGGCGTATAAGTCCGTTCTACCAGGACTTAGCCCCAAAAACACTTTCACCAAGAGAGAAATGGACTAGTCCATCCCAAAACGGACAAGTTCGATCTCAGTCAGGAACTCTTAGTCCGCCCCAAAACGGACTAAGCCGTAGGACTTCCGGACTAGTCCGGTATCTTCCCCGGACAAGTCCGGTCTGCCCAACTTTACCTCTCTCCACTAAGGATTTGACACTTCTAACGCTTTGAGCTTTCTTCTATGATCTCAATGCACTTGACACACACACTCTTTCTTTGACACGGCTAGCCTACTAAAGACTCAAGTGGAACCCTAATTTCTACTCTTCGAGTCTTCGATGCCGTTCTTCATCTTTTTGGTTTTTGAGAGTTTAGGTGTCCGCCTTGGAAATGTCCTGTGCTTATGATCATTTCAGCTCATTAGTCTCTTAATTTGTCGCCATCAATCATCCAAAACCCACTGGGATGCCTAGATGCACTTACACACTTGTACCTGGAAAGAATTGTGCATGCAGAGAAAATATGTAGAACTGAGGAGGATTTAGGGGAGCAATCCTAGAATATACACTTCGAACAAATCAGAGAACGACACGTGACAATCCATGGATCCAATGGCCCACCTATAGGAGTATCCGCGGGATTTCCACAACGTATCACCTGGTAAACACAATAGAGCCCACCTGGAAGCCACTTGAAGGAAACACACCGCCATTGGGGCTACCCTAGGGTCGGTCGAACCAGGAGTTCGTCCGACCTGATCCTCCCCCAAACTCGGTCATCCTCCACGTGTGGACTCGCTATGGTTCCTTGAAGTCAGTTCTGGTTGATTCACGCGCATATTCTGGCGGGAGCCGACCTCAATTCATGTATAAATAGGACCCCATACCCCTCACTTCACACACATAACTTGAGTAATACTCTCTTGTATACACACTCTATCCAAGTCCTTAGTGGAGTATAGGCTGTAGGAAGGAGCCTCTAGTTTCCAAGTCTACTTTGGGAAAGGTATGGCTCATGTATCTTTTCTTTTGTTATTGACTTGGTTCTATTTAGTAATGTTAGTATTCTCTTAATCATATGCTTGGATGAAGCGTTTCTTGTTTGGTTATGGAATCCATGTATGTGGTAGGTTAAGATGTTATTATGGTAGTATAGTAACATTGTTATTATGTTATCATAAACACCATAGATATGCACTATAGTCTAATTAGGTATTATATGAATATGTTAGTATGAATAGTATAGTGCTTGGTCCCAATATTGGTTCAACGTGTTTTGGTTAGTCATTGCCTTAGGATGGTAATTGTATTGCAGCTCCTAAGGTATTTTACTTAGCATTCAAGCTTGATGCTTGGATAATTAAGTAGCGTTGAATGTCTCGTAGACCCATGGATTGTAGGGGTAGGCGGGCAGGTGGTGACAGCCCTGTTCGTCCACTGTAACTCCCCATGTTCGGCTATTTCACAGCCTCTTGGTGGCAGTCGCTCTGGTATTACCAGGGGTAAGCCCGTGCCCGATATGTTGGACCACTAAGCCCTAGTATTCACTACTAGAATATCTATGTGTATACTATTAGGTTATGCATTTGTATACTAGAAGCACATTAAGAACAACCTTTTACCTTAGCCTAACTCTCACGAGGACTATCTTACACTTTTAGATTGCTTAGTGTGTGTCACACTTGTGACGCCCCTGTTCTGAGAGAGAACCTCTTGGAACTGAGACTGATGCGTATGTGTGCCCAGAATGTTCATCACACATATGCATCAGTCTCAGTTCCCAGAGGTTCTCTCTCTCAGAACAGGGGCGTTATAGATTGGTATCAGAGCCACGGTTGACGGTAGGTCACACGCCTAGACATGTCACAGATTGGTATCAACCCGCCACGGTTGATCGTAGGTCATAGGCCTAGATAGGTCCCAGATGGGTATTAGAAGCCACGCTGACCATAAGATGCAAGACTAGGTAGAAGCCATAGTTGGATCAAAGATTGGTACCATAGGTATCACCCCAAACCACCTCGACATAAGGTGAAATCATAGATTGGTATCACCCCAAAACCCTATAGGACCCCCATTGAGTAAGCCTTGAATAGGAGTTGTGTGCTGAACTCTGTGATGATTGTTTATGCTTGAGTGCTAGTGTGAGTTGTGGGACGTATCAGCTGTAGGACCGAAGTACACGTGTAAATCTACCAGAGGGGAGGGGGTGAATAGTAGATAAAAACTTTTCAGCGGAAGCAACAAAACACCCCTCAGCAGAAAACTGATCTGTTAAAGAAACCATATGTGCGACTAATCTAAACATGTTGAACTGTGAAAAAACTAGTATAGATTGTAGAGAATCAAGTCACGAAGACGTCACAACAAGAAGCATGAAAATCCATTGAGAGAAACTCAAGTTACGATCGAAAGATCGAACAAAGGTCAATCTGTCCTACGCGAGAAATAAAGTTCTGGAATACTGCAAAGAAACTCGTGTAGATCAAAAACCACAAATTCAATGTGACGCCCTCAATTCTGTGGAAAACCACGGAACCGAGAACTAATGCATATGTGTGCCCAGGATGTTCATCACACATACACATACGTTCCACAAACTGAATTCAGATTATATATTACCACGAATAACATAGTTTATTACAACACCTCATGAGTCTTGGACTCATGCTC
Source organism: Neostapfia colusana (assembly GCA_030760725.1). Taxonomy (NCBI): domain Eukaryota; kingdom Viridiplantae; phylum Streptophyta; class Magnoliopsida; order Poales; family Poaceae; genus Neostapfia; species Neostapfia colusana. The sequence continues at coordinate 21,700,244 of JASWHV010000019.1, read as the reverse complement.
ACAGCGGAAGTCTTTATTTCTACGCAACGGAAATCTTATTTAAATGCGGAAGCAAAAACTAATGCGGAAGCAAAACTAAGCAGAAGTGGCTCCATCTCTATTCCCTCCACAGGCAAGGTTGAGAACAGATCACACGCCATAATGCTCTACTCAGTCTTCATAGTAGTCTTCTCTTGCTGTTGATGAAGAAATAATAATGCAAGTTTGAGCACAATGATGTACTCAGCAAGTGCGGGAATAACACATGATATGCAGCTCATAAACAAGGTAGGTATAAAAGGCTTATTTGCAGAAAAGCAAATTTATAAAATCATGATAAAACAGCAACTTAACTTTAGATGAATGTAGTCCCAGCATGTATTAAATTACCAACATACCTTCATCACTTCCCGTGTTCCATCCGAACATTAACTAATCTTTTATTCATACTCATGAATACCTCCTCGTATTCGCTACCATTTCACCTCATAAAACAACCGCGTCTCGCACCGAGACCAATCTCATATCATGACCCATCAGTCATGCAACCATCTCATCTCCCGGACTCACAGTCCCAAACCAAACCATAATCAATGACCATAACCAAGAACCTTCCCAATAACCATTCCCGTAACCATCCCAGTAAACATCCAACCTAATCATGGCAGTTTAGCCAGGTGCTGATGACCGTAAGCTCGGCTATCATGATAGTTTTAATAACTCTGCAGAGTTTGCACCTCTTTACCCACAAGTTTGTGATTTCGTCACCCGTCGGCGACTGCAGAACCTCCATTATACCAGTACACATCCGTCGGTGTATGGTCAAGAGATCACAAAATAGCCTTTACAAAGGGGTTACTAGATGTATGGACTCACTAAGGTTTCACCGGCAGGCTAGAATCTCCAATTCTCCCACCCACGGGCCCCCTCTTGTGCCATGCAGTTCCCAGGGCAGTCCTCACTCGACTCCCATTCCCCGCGCCTTCCACAGTCCATAACACTCTAGCAACTTACCTAATTACTCAGCTAAGCCGCACCCATACTCGGCCTTGTGGTGGCACTGTTATCCTGGCATGTGCATGCATGAACCGGTCCTTAGATCTACGGCAAGTAAAACCACCATCTCATGCTACCTCATACACAAACCTAGGCTTGCCTAGATCCCCCTCCGATCCATGTTCATTATTAACATCAGTTTCTCATTATTATTATGAGTGCAGTTAGCTAGACACATCTATCTCGCTTCCTAATCCCATGGACTCAGCGAAGCATAAAACAAAAACCATACCCGACTCATAAAACTTCCCAGGTGACAAGGGTGGTTTAATCAAAACTAGTAAACTCCTACAAAAAGGGTCTTCCCATCATGTTGGACTCAGCACACACACCTTTTCGCAAAACAAAATCATTTTACCCAAAACATAGGATCAACATGGTCAAGGAGCACTTGCCTTGTTCTTGCGGTTCCGGTTGTTCTTGATTCTCAAAACCTGGTTGCTGTAGTTCGTTGCAGACAGCTTCCTGAACCTATCCTGCTATGTAGGATTCACGTGCATACAAGATTCACAGCAATCAATATCATGCACAAAACCCTAAACTAGATGCGATGATGCACATGCATGCTACCTATGATTAGTTTCATTAGATTGATCTGTACGTATTCTTGCATGGCTTGCATGGTCAGAGGTGTTCGGATCAAAGGTGGTCGTGGCGATTATCTTGTTTTTAGATCAAACTGATCATCGAGTGATCTGCCCACGAGAAAGCTTCTGTTCGAAAGGAATTGAAGAACAGATGCAAGAGATGAACAACATGATGTCGTAAGGTGGTATTGAAGTCCTACCTCACGTTCTTCTTGTCTTCAGGGTCCTCCTCAGACCGCTTGGTTTTCCTCCGATGATCTCCCTTGTTGTGCTTCGGCGATGTTTTGCTCGGCGAGTTAGGGCTAGAGCGCTAAGTCGTCGGCTCAGGAGTTGAAAGAGAAGTTCGTGGGTTCGGTCAGAGGTTTCAGGTTCTATTTATAATCGAGAAGAGAAGAGTCCTAATCTAATTGGATCCCGAATAAAAGTCTAATTCAGATCTTGTTGGATCCTGACGTCTTATCTTTGGCAACATTGTGGAGTTTGGATCGGTTTTCGTTGCGTACTGGTATTTTCACGCGTAAAAACCGCTCCAGACTCGTTACCTCCGTGATGATGAGCTCCGGAAGCTCCACGTGTCCTCCGCGCCTGGTATCTCCTCGTCCGCAGAGACGAGCTCCGGTTGTGCCGCGTGTCAATCGATCAAGACCTCCCTCTTCTTTGGAGACGAGCTCCGCGCACGCCACGTGTGGGTGCCGGTCTTTCCGCCTTTTCCTTCCCTCAGGGACATGCCCCAAGGTCGACACGTGTCCAGCAGCGACGGACCTCCGGAGATAAGCTCCGGTGGTGACACGTGTTCAATAGATCCGGACTTCTCTGAGATGACCTCCGAGATTGACACGTATCCCCCGCAACTGGTCCTCTTATTTCCGCGAGGACTAGCTCCGTGGATGACACGTGTCCTATGAAAAATGCCTTTGCTTCTTCCGCAGAGGCTATCTCCGCGGCAGCACGTGTCCCACAAGGTCGGACCTCTTTCCAATTGCGGAGGTGACCCCCGAGCCTGCCACGTATCCAGTTTAGCGTCGGACCTCTCCCTATCTCTCGGGAATGAGTTCCGAACACACCACGTGGTCTGCTGGTCGTGGAAGTTGCCTTCGGCGCTCTCGGAGAGCATTATTGGCTATCTTTTTGATACTTGTCTCTATTCCTTCTTTTCTAAAAATGTTTTTCTTCTTAATAAAACATGAACATATGCTGACACCCGAGATGAGGGTGTCACAATTCTACCCCCTTAAATTGAATCTCGCCCTCGAGATTCATTAGTAGAAAATAGATAGGGTAATTCAGCCTTAATATCCTCTTCACGCTCCCATGTGGCTTCAGCTTCAGTGTGATGGCCCCATTGTACCTTGCACCATCGAATCACTTTGTTTCGGGTGACCCTTTCTTTTACGTCCAAGATTCGGATAGGGTGTTCTGCATAAGTCAGGTCCTCTTGAAGTTTAAGTTCTCCCATTGACACTTGTTCCTCTGGTATTCTCAAGCACTTCTTGAGCTGAGATACATGAAATACGTCATGTACGTCGGAGAGGTGGTTTGGGAGCTCTAGTTGATAGGCTACTTCTCCTCGCTTGTCCAAAATCTTAAATGGTCCGATGTAGCGAGGCGCTAGTTTGCCTTTGACGTTAAAACGTTGTTGGCCTCGGATAGGCGATACCTTAAGGTATATGAAGTCTTCAACTTCAAAGGTCAACTTCCTACGCCTGTTGTCCGCATAGCCTTTCTGTCGTGACTGAGCAGCCTTTAAGTTCTCCCGTATCGTTTGGACTTGCTTTTCAGCCTCTTGTAGTACTTCGGGTCCAAACACCTGGTTCTCTCCAGTCTCGTTCCAGAACAGTGGCGTTCTACACCGTTTACCATATAAGGCTTCGAAAGGCGACATATTCAAGCTAGCTTGATAGCTGTTGTTATAGGAGAACTCGGCATACGGTAAACTCCTGTCCCAACTACGCCCACGTTTCAAGGCGCAAGCTCTCAGCATGTCCTCCAAAATTTGGTTCGTCCTCTCGGTTTGTCCATCTGTTTGTGGGTGGTAAGCAGAGCTAAAATCCAGTCGTGTACCCATGGCTTTCTGCAGCTTCCTCCAGAATCTGGAGGTAAACTGAGAACCTCAATCTGAGACTATCCTCTTCGGAACTCCATGACGGCACACGATCTGCTCCATGTACAATTCTGCCAACTGTGTAACGTTGTAACTAGTCTTTACCGGAAGAAAATGGGCGGTTTTCGTCAACCGGTCCACAATGACCCAGATGGATTCGTATCCTAACTGAGTTCGTGGCAATCCGACAATAAAGTCCATACTGATGTCCTCCCATTTCCATTCAGGTATTTTCAAAGGTTGCAACAATCCAGCGGGTTTTTGATGTTCGGCTTTTACCCGTTGGCATGTGTCGCATAGGGCAACGTGTTCGGCTATATCCCTCTTCATACCATCCCACCAATAGCAAGTTTTCAAGTCCTTGTACATTTTGGTGCTCCCTGGATGTATGGAATAGGGTGAATCATGTGCCTCCTTCAATATCATGTCGCGAAGGTGTCTTAGGTTTGGCACACAAATCCTTTTTCCTAGCCAAAGCGTACCCTTTTCATCCTCTTTGAAATCCTTCTCTGTCCCTTGTCGGATTCTTTCCTTGATCTCCTTGATCCCCTCGTCCATTGCTTGGCCCTCTCTTATTTCTTGCTCCAATGAGGAGTGGATCTTCATTATTTCCATGTTATTCACGAATCCGAGGTGTAACCGTTCGAACTCCTTACGTAGTTCGGGTGGTAGCTCCCGAACCGTGAGTTGGTGGCATGCTCCCTTTCTGCTCAATGCGTCAGCGACCACATTGGCCTTCCCGGGGTGGTAGTTGATTCCCACATCATAATCCTTGATGAGTTCTAACCATCGACGTTGCCTCAAATTCAAGTCCGTTTGTGTAAATATGTACTTGAGGCTTTTATGATCCGTACAGATCTCACATCGATGACCAAGGATATAATGTCTCCAAATCTTCAATGCATGCACCACTTCTGCTAACTCCAAATCATGAGTAGGATAGTTAAGCTCATGCTTCTTTAATTGTCGTGAGGCATAGGCTACCACTTGTCCTTCCTGCATGAGTACACACCCGAGCCCTTGTCTTGATGCATCATAATATATGTCAAAGCTCTTGCTTACGTCTGGCAATACTAGAACTGGTGCTGTGGTTAGCCTTTTCTTGAGTTCCTCAAAACTTTCTTGGCAGGCTTGTGTCCATTCAAAGATTTTTCCCTTCGTTAGCAACTCCGTCATAGGTTTTGCTATCTTAGAGAAGTCTTTAATGAAGCGCCGATAGTATCCTGCCATTCCAAGGAAACTCCGAATATCCCTCACGCTCTTCGGTTGGTCCCATTTCAGAACATCTCTCACCTTTCCAGGATCAACCGATACCCCTTCCTTGGAGATGATGTGGCCTAGGAAGGATATTTCCCTTAGCCAAAATTGACACTTGTTGAGCTTGGCATACAACTGATGCTCTCGCAACTTCTGCAAGGTCAATCTCAGATGTTCTTCATGCTCCTCCTCACTTTTTGAATACACCATAATGTTGTCGATGAAAACCACGACGAACTTGTCCAAGTACTCCATGAAAACCTTATTCATAAGGTACATGAAGTATGAGGGTGCATTCGTCAATCCAAAAGACATAACGGTATATTCATATGAACCATACCGCGTCCGAAAGGCCGTCTTAGGTATATCGGAGGGCTTAATCTTCAGCTGGAAATATCCCGACCGAAGATCAATCTTGGAGAACACTTGGGCTCCTTTCATTTGATTGAACAGGTCCTCTATACGGGGCAGAGGGTATTTATTCTTGATTGTTACCTCGTTGAGAGACCTGTAGTCCACGCACATTCTTTGGGTTCCGTCCTTCTTGTCCATGAAGAGTATCGGGGCTCCCCATGGTGACGAGCTTGGCCGGATAAAACCCTTCTCCAACTGTTCTTGAATTTGCTTCTTTAGTTCAACTAACTCATTGACGGGCATTCTATATGGTCTCTTAGCTATGGGTGCAGTTCCAGGTACCAAATCTATGGCAAACTCAATATTCCGGTCAGGTGGCATACCTGGAAGTTCTTCCGGGAACACATCCAAAAATTCCTGAACCACTGGAATGTTGACCAATGCTACCCCTTCAACATGGTTCAGATCCGCTCGTTCGGTCGCTTGCGGGGCTGACTCAAACTCAACACGGATACCGTGTTCGTTTGTCAATTGCACGCTTCTCTCAGCGCATTGGATTACTCCATTGTGCTTGCTTAACCAGTCCATTCCGAGTATGATGTCAATTCCGTGGGAGTCCAAGACAATAAGGTTGGCAAGGAAGTCTACCCCCCTTATTTTAAGGCTTACCTTAGGACATACTATACTAGTCCTTATTTCTCCTCCGGGAGAATTAACTAACATAGCACATTCTAGGTGGGATACGGGTAGATGATGTTTGGCAACATATTTGGATGATATGAAGGAATGCGATGCTCCGGAATCAAATAAAATGGTGGCTGGGTTGGAGTTGGCAAGGAACATACCAATTGCGACGTCCTCAGCCTGTTGTGCTTCCTCAGCAGTGACATGGTTAACGTGGCCACGAGCATAGTTCTGTGGTCCTCGGTTCCCTTGGTTGTCCCCTCCGTTTGGTCGCTGATTCTGCTTGGGCACGTTACCTTGCTGTCCAGGGCCTCTCTTCGGACACTGGTTAGCGAAGTGGCCTACTTCCCCGCATGCAAAGCATGCCCTGTTGCCTACGGCAGCAGGTACGTTGGGGCGGGGGTTTTGAACAGGAGCGCTATTGTTAGGCCGGGGCGCAGGAGGCATGGGCACACGAGGTGCCGGTGCAACAGGCCGTTGCTGTGGTGGCTGACCAGGGCGGTACGTAGGAGTGGTCGATCCATACTACGGTGCAGGGGGCATGTATCTAGGTCGTACGTTGCTCCCTTGGGGCTGGTATGGGATCTTCCTTTTGCACTCGCGCTCGATCTCTCGGATCTTGTTTTCCACCACAATAGCCTTATCAACCAGCTTCTGGAAGCTTACGTAGTCATTGTTGAGGAGCTGAACTTGGATCTCATTGTTTAACCCTCTCATGAACAGGTACTGCTTCCTCTGATCTGAGTTGACATCTTCGGGAGCATACCGGGACAGTTGTATGAACTTGTTGAGGTATTCGTTCACACTTTTCTGCCCTTGGCGGAGACCTTCAAACTCCTGCCTCTTGAGCATCATTACGCCAACAGGGATGTAGTGGGAGCGGAAACTTTCCTTGAACTCAGTCCAAGTGATTGTCTCCGGGTTGGCATGGGCGTTGCTCAAGGCATCCCACCAGTCAGCAGCTGCTCCCATCAGTTGGTGCGACGCAAAGAGAACCTTCTCTCGGTCGTTGCACTGAACAATGGCAAGCTTTTTCTCCATGGATTTCAACCAATCATCGGCCTCCATTGGATCGCTTGCTTGAGCAAAGGTGGGTGGTCGAGTCCTCATGAACTCTCCCAACCTGTTATGAGCTGGCGGTGGTGGCGGCGGTGGTGCCGAAACGGAGTTTTGGTTGGCCTGCAACTGACCCAAAGTTTGGATCATGGTTTGCATAAGCTGGTTTTGCATGGCCATCAACCTTTCTAGGTTGTTTTCGCCAGCTCCGGGGTTGGCAGGAACTTCCTTGTGGTCATCTTCCTGAACGTTCCTTCGGCTGGCGTTTCCTCTCACCATCTGTGAGGGGGAACGAAATAGAATAGAAGGTTAGGTAGGTCCTTTCAACTATATGCGTCAAGGTGAGTTGGACTATATATATTAGTCCTTATGAGGATGTGAGCAAGTGCCGAAACATCTCACACCTCCCTCTTCTTATGTGTGGATATGGACAACGTTTTTGAGCCGTCCCACCACTCACACTTAAGCACATATTCACAAATAATCATTACAAGGGCCCACTCAACTCCTATTCAGGGATGGTTTCCTATGTCAAGGTGGTTTCAAGGCCAATCTAAGCTATTCATCCTAAGATGCTTCCTTTGGTCCGCGTGGCTTAGCTACCTATGACTCCTATTCAGGGGTGTAACTTGCTGTCAACCCGTGGTTCTAATATCAATCTAGGACTTCTATCTTTAGGCGTGTAACCTACTGTCAACCCGTGGCTCTGATACCAATCTGTGACGCCCTCAATTCTGTGGAAAACCACGGAACCGAGAACTAATGCATATGTGTGCCCAGGATGTTCATCACACATACACATACGTTCCACAAACTGAATTCAGATTATATATTACCACGAATAACATAGTTTATTACAACACCTCATGAGTCTTGGACTCATGCTCACAGCGGAAGTCTTTATTTCTACGCAGCAGAAATCTTATTTAAATGCGAAATCAAAAACTAATGTGGAAGCAAAACTAAGCAGAAGTGGCTCCATCTCTATTCCCTCCACAGGCAAGGTTGAGAACAGATCACACGCCATAATGCTCTACTCGGTCTTCATAGTAGTCTTCCCTTGCTGTTGATGAAGAAATAATAATGCAAGTTTGAGCACAATGATGTACTCAGCAAGTGCAGGAATAACACATGATATGCAGCTCATAAACAAGGTAGGTATAAAAGGCTTATTTGCAGAAAAGCAAATTTATAAAATCATGATAAAACAACAACTTAACTTTAGATGAATGTAGTCCCAGCATGTATTAAATTACCAACATACCTTCATCACTTCCCGTGTTCCATCCGAACATTAACCAATCTTTTATTCATACTCACGAATACCTCCTCGTATTCGCTACCATTTCACCTCATAAAACAACCGCGTCTCGCACTGAGACCAATCTCATATCATGACCCATTAGTCATGCAACCATCTCATCTCCCGGACTCACAGTCCCAAACCAAACCATAATCAATGATCATAACCAAGAACCTTCCCAATAACCATTCCCGTAACCATCCCAGTAAACATACCAGTAAACATCCCATCTAATCATGGCAGTTTAGCCAGGTGCTGATGACCGTAAGCTCGGCTATCATGATAGTTTTAATAACTCTGCAGAGTTTGCACCTATTTACCCACAAGTTTGTGATTTCGTCACCCGTCGGCGACTGCAGAACCTCCATTATACCAGTACACATCCGTCGGTGTATGGTCAAGAGATCACAAAATAGCCTTTACAAAGGGGTTACTAGATGTATGGACTCACTAAGGTTTCACCGGCAGGCTAGAATATCCAATTCTCCCACCCACGGGCCCCCTCTTGTGCCATGCAGTTCCCAGGGCAGTCCTCACTCGACTCCCATTCCCCGCGCCTTCCACAGTCCATAACACTCTAGCAACTTACCTAATTACTCAGCTAAGCCGCACCCATACTTGGCCTTGTGGTGGCACTGTTATCCTGGCATGTGCATGCATGAACCGGTCCTTAGATCTACGGCAAGTAAAACCACCATCTCATGCTACCTCATACACAAACCCAGGCTTGCCTAGATCCCCCTCCGATCCATGTTCATTATTAACATCAGTTTCTCATTATTATTATGAGTGCAGTTAGCTAGACACATCTATCTCGCTTCCCAATCCCATGGACTCAGCGAAGCATAAAACAAAAACCATACCCGACTCATAAAACTTCCCAGGTGACAAGGGTGGTTTAATCAAAACTAGTAAACTCCTACAAAAAGGGTCTTCCCATCATGTTTGACTCAGCACACACACCTTTTCGCAAAACAAAATCGTTTTACCCAAAACATAGGATCAACATGGTCAAGGAGCACTTGCCTTGTTCTTGCGGTTCCGGTTGTTCTTGATTCTCAAAACCTGGTTGCTGTAGTTCGTCGTAGACAGCTTCCTGAACCTTTCCTGCTATGTAGGATTCACGTGCATACAAGATTCACAGGAATCAATATCATGCACAAAACCCTAAACTAGATGCGATGATGCACATGCATGCTATCCTATGATTAGTTTCATTAGATTGATCTGTACGTATTCTTGCATGGCTTGCATGGTCAGAGGTGTTCGGATCAAAGGTGGTCGTGGCGATGATCTTGTTTTTAGATCAAACTGATCATCGAGTGATCTGCCCATGAGAAAGCTTCTGTTCGAAAGGTATTGAAGAACAGATGCAAGAGATGAACAACATGATGTCGTAAGGGGGTATTGAAGTCCTACCTCACGTTCTTCTTGTCTTCAGGGTCCTCCTCAGACCGCTTGGTTTTCCTCTGATGATCTCCCTTGTTGTGCTTCGGCGATGTTTTGCTCGGCGAGTTAGGGCTAGAGCGCTAAGTCGTCGGCTCAGGAGTTGAAAGAGAAGTTCGTGGGTTCGGCTAGAGGTTTCGGGTTCTATTTATAATCGAGAAGAGAAGAGTCCTAATCTAATTGGATCCTGAATAAAAGTCTTATTCAGATCTTGTTGGATCCTGACGTCTTATCTTTGGTAACATTGTGGAGTTTGGATCGGTTTTCGTTGCGTACTGGTATCTTCACGCGTAAAAACCGCTCCAGACTCGTTACCTCCGTGATGATGAGCTCCGGAAGCTCCACGTGTCCTCCGGGCCTGGTATCTCCTCGTCCGCAGAGACGAGCTCCGGTTGTGCCGCGTGTCAATCGATCAAGACCTCCCTCTTCTTCGGAGACGAGCTCCGTGCACGCCACGTGTGGGTGCCGGTCTTTCCGCCTTTTTCTTCCCTCAGGGACATGCCCTGAGGTCGACACGTGTCCAGCAGCGACGGACCTCCGGAGATAAGCTCCGGTGGTGACACGTGTTCAATAGATCCGGACTTCTCTGAGATGAGCTCCGAGATTGACACGTATCCCCCGCAACTGGTCCTCTTATTTCCGCGAGGACTAGCTCCGTGGATGACACATGTCCTATGAAAAATGCCTTTGCTTCTTCCGCAGAGGCTATCTCCGCGGCAGCACGTGTCCCACAGGGTCGGACCTCTTTCCAATTGCGGAGGTGACCCCCGAGCCTGCCACGTATCCAGTTTAGCGTCGGACCTCTCCCTATCTCTCGGGAATGAGTTCCGAACACACCACGTGGTCTGCTGGTCGTGGAAGTTGCCTTCGGCGCTCTCGGAGAGCATTATTGGCTATCTTTTTGATACTTGTCTCTGTTCCTTCTTTTCTAAAAAGTTTTTCTTCTTCATAAAACATGAACATATGCTGACACCCGAGATGAGGGTGTCACATTCAATGACTGTGAAATTTTTACAGATGATAGATAATCAAGTTGTAAAGACAACCCAAAAAGAATCACATCAATTGGATCTGTAAAACTCGAGTTATGATAAAACCACCGAAGCAAGGTAGTGCTGAAAAGAAACTCGATGAGAAAAACTTGTCTGAAACAAGTCGGACGAACAAGGCACGAAAGTTCCTTTAGAATACGAATTTTATTTATCAAAACACAAGAGGAACAGCCCCAAAGTCGTGCCCCCATGAGCTTTGACCTCCCTTGCTTATATAACCAGCCCTAAGACCAACCTAATTCAAACTAGGACTCCTGCTGCTACTTGGATTCAAACAGTAACTTTCAAATACTGCTCAAGACTCTTCTACACGCAGATAGAAGCAATCTTAAGACATCCAAACACCTTAGTAACGTCCCAAATATTTCTAAAACAACTCAAATTCGTGACCCACACAAAATCCTATCATAACCAACTCAAAACTTTCCATATTTGAGTCAAACACGACTCAGCCGCAGCCTGAGTCCATAACCTAGTCGGTTGGACCTTTTCGACCAATTCTTTACGTCCACATCTCTTCATCACGCCTTGGAACCATGTTGCCACGTCCATGCACTCCTTGCACACGTGCAAACACCTTCCAACAACGTCCACGATACCTTCATATGCATTGTTCTTGATCCAAATATGCAGCGCGACCTCCCATCAACTGAACCACAATTCCTCCCGAACTTGGTTGTTGAACCTCATCTTCTCCCTAAGACTAGTTCAATGGATCCCGTCACCAGCCATGTCTTGAACTCAAGCAACATCTGCACATGAATAAATAACCAATACTTCCGAGCACAAGTTCTCAACTTGACTCTCGTTAGTTCCGAAACTACAACATCTTACGTGAGCACATCACATAAGCATGTTGTAAACCATAGCAAAATGATATCAGCCATAACCACTGTAACCCCCCAAACCTGTTAAGAGGGGAATTTAAAATTTTTTGGACGTATTGCATGTGGTGCAGAAATTCAAATTCAAATTCAACTCAACACTGAAAAGAAAAAGAAAAAGAAAAAAACAAAAACCCCGGCAAGTGGGCCGAAACCCACCAGCCGGCCCACCAGCCCCCGTGCCAGCCCGCAGCCGCGCGCTCCCCTCTCCCTCTCACCGACATGTGGGGCCCGCGTGTCATCCCTCACCTCCCGCTCACGCCAACAGCTGGACTATTCCGCGCGCGCCCGATCGCAACCGACTCCGGAATTCCGCGTCCCCAGCCCGACTCCCGGTCCCGGACGACTTCGGCTCGATCTAAACAAACACGCCGCCCTCCCTCGTCTATAAAAACGCCGGCATCGCCCCATTTTTTCCCCACGATCGGCTGTTTTTCCTCCCGGTGAGAACCGAAGCTCCGATCACCGATTTCTCTCGATCTCTGCTCAGATTTTCCGATCTAACGCGTCGATCGTGTTCCACCGCCTCTAGGGAATCACGCAGGTGCAGAAAACTCGGTGGTTTGTGCTCTAGGCACAGCTCCGACGAGCACCGCAGCGGTTCCACCTCGGACCTCGACGCCGACTGCCTTCCAGGACCTCCAATCTCAAGAAAAAACCCGAGGTGAGATCCCCGACCTCCCCTCTACCGATCTATGCCACGAAATCCCAGTTTTAGGAAGAATAGACGAAGATCCGAAGTTTTCCTGCGAGATCGCCGCCTCCCGCCGCCGGGCAGCGCCGCCCGCGCAAGGTCAGAGCGACGTGGCCGCTTGTGCGTCGTCTATTTTAAATCGCACGGTAGAATTAAAACCCGCGCGTACCGGTTCGGCGATCTAATCTGAGCCGTCTGTTTTAAATCGGACGGTCCACGTCAGCCCCGCATTATAAAGGCCGGGATTCTTACATGCTACCCCCTGGGGATCTCGGAAAATACGAGCTAGCCCCGGAAACTTCTGATCTAGCCCCTGGAACTTCAGAAATTCATGTAAATTCATTTAAAAATCAATTTTAGTCCCTGGACTTAATAAAAATTAGGAAAACCCCTCTGTTATGTGTAGCTAGACCCCTGGAAATTTATGAAATAATATAATAGACCCTGTAGTGGGGTGAGTTTACCTTTTTAACCCTATCTGACATTAAATTTAGAAATTTGGATATGTAATTAAGATTTAAATTTAAAAGGGTGAGACAAACACATGGTAAATTCAAATTTAAACTCTCGTAGCACTTGAAAAACTTTAGAATGAGTTAAAAATAGATTTTAAGCTGAAATAAATCTGTCTAGTTGATTGTTCATATTTATTAGTTATAGAAACATATTTTAGGCAAGGAAATAATTCTGAAAATTGGTAAAATAAATTTAAATTAGTTCACATCAGAGGAGAAGTTCAAAAATATATTATTTAATATTTTAGATCAGAACCTATTCTATTTAGATGATGTGTCTTACTATTTTCATAATAAAGTTCACATTTAGGCATAGAAAATAAATCTGAAAATATAGTAAAATAGGTATGCATAACTAGAAAATGATAAATGAAGTTTCCAAATCCAAAGATTTCAGTTTAGGATTTGGTAGAAGATTTGAAAGCCCTTTTGGAGTAGGAAAGTACCTTCCATGCAAACTTGATAGTTAAGAAGTATATTAATTTAATATAAAGAATTTATTCAAATTGAAAATTCATATATAGTGTGCAAACAGAAATCTGAAATACAAAAGTTAGAAATCATATACATATGTTTAAAAGTGCATGAAGGTTAAAAATCAACACAGCTGGGGTAAACACAACACTTAGAAATGTGAATGATTATCATATGTATGTATGTGTGGAGTGAAAGTGTGAACTATGTCTTATGGATTGTTCTTCTTTTGCTATGTGTGTTGGCATGAGTAGAACCTGCCCCAGAGCAAGTTCTTCCCTTCCAAGATCAAGACTTTCCATTCCCAGAGCAGCAGGAAGAAGGCAAGTGTCCTTGACCACTTTGATCCTATACTAGGATGTGTAGATAGAATTATTTGCATTGTAAATTGAAATATGACACCCATGCTAGGAAGTTTCCCTAGAATCACATTACCTTTTTCCTTGTAGCTTGGGTTGGGATTTATTCTATTATGTCATTCATTCATATTACTTATGCTTAGCCATGCTTAGAATGGGATAAATGGGATATGAGATCATCAACTTGTTTACCTTACTCTTGAATGAGATATTATGAGTTATGTAGAGGTAGGTATCGAGGCAAGTTGGATGATTTGGTTGGTGCTGGGTGCACGAGACTCGGGTTTGTGTTTAGTACTTGCCTAGATCCTAAGGACCGGTTGATGGAGCATGTAACCTGGCTTTACCGTGCCAACCACATGCTGAGATGGGGCAGCTTGGCCAATTAATTAGGTGTATCCCCGACGTAGTATGGGTGTGTTGGATGGAGCGGGGAATAGGTGTCAGCTGGACTGCCATATGAACCGCAAGGCTCAAGAGGAGGCCACTGCAGCGGGGTTGGAGCCTCTTGTATGCTGTTAGGGGTGAAACCTCAGTGGGCCCACGCTCGTCGGGAATCCCTTTGTAAAGGCTTCGTAGTGATCTCCTGGCTACACACCTGGGAAGTGTGAATGTGGTTCGTGGCCACTGGCATAATGGAGGTTCTTTTAGTCCACCCGGCAACGGGGGATGAAATCACTACATGTGGGTACAGTGGTGCAAACTCTGCAGAGTCAAAGCTGTCATGACAACCGTGCTCACGGTCAAGAGCGGCTTGGACTTATTCATGATTAGAGGATGATGACCTTAGAGGTTGTGGATGTTAAGCGGGGAGCTTAACATTGGAAATGATGTTATGGTTATTTGATTATGATGATGGGATGAGAGATGGGGACCATTTCACCTGTGTAGTAATGTAGGTGCTTAATAAGCTAAGGTGGTAGGTAATAATTGCGTAGTGCTTTAACCATGAGTTCAACCTCTCCTTGCTCTAGCCATGCATGACATAACCTTTCCCCACTTACTGAGTACCAACGGTACTCAACCTTGCATATTTGTTGGTTTAAATTGCTGCTCAGGTCAAGGGGATGATGTGGTGTTCAATGACCAGGACTTCGGACCCGAAGAAGGATTTTAGGTTCATGGAGTCCCCCGGGCAACGCCTGTGACGGAGCCCACAAGAATAATATTCCGCTGCTATTTTATTTACATGTTATGAACTTATTATCGTCCATCGAGACATATACTATGTAAGACTTATTTATATTTGACACCTGGCTTGTAATAAATGATGCTTCACTATTTGTCATCACATGTATGAGAAAATGATCCTGTCATACATGTGATATTCACTCGGTTGTTCTTCGGAGAAACCGGGTGTGACAGAAGTGGTATCAGAGCCAAGGTTGCCCGTAGGAACGTGGACCTAGGTAGAAATAGACGTATTTAAGGACCCTATTTTCTTAAAAACTATTTTACAAAAGTGTGGGTTGAAGGTGTTATTTAATGGGGTCACTTTATTCATCTTACCCCAACTTTTATTCAAAATAGGATTTTTTGTTTAAAATCTTATCTAACTTAATTTTAAATGCTTTATGTTTTAGATGGTCCGCATGATCCGTACCGCCCGCAAGTCCACCGGAGGGAGAGTTCCCGTAGTTGCCCTTGCCCTGAGAGCGGAGGACCGTCCGGTGACGTATCTCTCCTACGGATTGGCAGTAGGAGGCTTGTTGCGCCGTCTTCGACGCTTGCTCCAAGCCGCCGGCAATACGAGCAAGCTAATCATACACTACAGCTCCACCCGAACCATCCGTGAGAAGCGGGAAGAGTGGAGTTCAGAAATGAGGATTATCCAAGAAAATCAGCTGCTCAAGGTCCACCGCTCTCCAGCTTGTCGAGCGACACAGGTCGATGCGGAGAAGGATGTCACCTGAGAGGCAATCACCTGCCAGAGTCACATCTACCGTCGCCACCTGGACAGGACTGAGTACATGTATGTCCTCCAGCGTGAGAGTGGTACAACGGAGTACAAGTACCCGCCAGTGCAGCAAGGGACTTCCCATGAGCACATGGACTTGTGCTTGGAGGATGCTGCTATGCTGTAACACCCCAAATTTTGATTCAAAACCCTAAACCATGTTCAGAGGGGAATTTAAAAATTTTTGGACGTGTTGCATGTTTTGCAAAAATTCAAATTCAAACTGTAATTCAAATTATACTCAAAACAGAAAAGAAATAGAAAAAGAAAAAGAGAAACGGAAAAAAAACCGGCCAGTGGGCCGAAACCCGCCAGCCGGCCCAGTCTCCCCCGCGCCAGCCCGCCCCCGCGCGCGCCGCGCCGTCTCTCACAGACGGGTGGGACCCGCCTGTCATCCCTAACCCCGCGACCCCGGACTCTCTCCCGCGCGCGCGATCGCAACCGACCGGATTTCCGCGTCTCGCAGCCCGAATTCTGGTCCCAAACGACTCAAACTCGATCACAACAGACCCACCGCCCTCCCCCGACTATAAAAACCCCAGCCCCGATCAGTTTTTCCCACGCGATCGCCGATTTTTACTCCGGTGAGCACCGAGACTTCGCCGGTGAATTCTGGCCGATCTAAGCTCGGAAACTCTGATCTAACTCGATGGTCTTGATCCACCGCCTCCGGGGAACTTTGCAGGTGCAGAAAACCCGAAGACTTACGGTGTAAATCCAGCACCGACGAGCTTCGCCGTGGTTTTGCCTCGGACAACGCCGCCGATCACTTTCCAGGACCCCCGAGCTCGAGAAAACCCCCGAGGTGAGATCCCTGACCTCCCCTCTACCGATCTATGCCATCAGATCACAGTTTTAGGCAGAATTCTCGAGGATCCGAAACTTTCCGGCGAGATCGCCGCTTCCCGCCGCCGTGCGCCGCCGGCAGCGCCGCCCTCGCTCGATCAGAGCGACGTGGCCGCTTGTGCGCCGTTTATTTTAAATCGCACGGTAGACTTTAAAACCCCGCGTACCGGTTCGATGTTATAATCTCAGCCGTCGGTTTAAAATCGGACGGTCCACGTCAACCTCGCATTATAAAGACTGGAATTCTTACGTGCTACCCCCTGGGGTTCTCTGGAATTGAGAGCTAGCCCCGGAAACTTCAGATCTAGCCCCTGGAACTTCAGAAAATCATGTAAATTCATTTAAAAATCAGTTTTAGCCCCTGGACTTAATAGAAATTAGGAAAAACACCTCTGATAAGTGTAGCTAGACCCCTGGACATTATGAAAATAATATTATAGACCCTGTAATGGGGTGAGTTCATTATTTTAACCCTGTTTAGTAGTTAATTTAGAAAATTGAATATGTAACTAGTGTTTAAAAATTAAAAAGTGGGACAAACATAATTGTCAAAATTAATTAAAAACTTTCTCAGTACTTAGAAAACTTTGGAGTGAGATAAAAATATATTTTTGGGCTGAAATGAATCTGTTTCATCTATTATTCACATTTATTAGTATAGGGACACATTTTTAAGTAAAGAATAGTTATAGAAAAATAGGGAAAATAATTATGAAATAGTCTACATCAGAAGCCAAGGTCAAAATATGTTATTAAATCATTTAGGACCAGAACCTATACTGTTTAGATGATGTGTACTACTAGTTTCATAATAAAATACACAATTATGCATAGGAATATAAATCTGAAAATATAGCAACTAGTAAATGATAAATGGAGTTTTTAAAATCCAAAGAGTTCAGTTTAGGGTTGATAGAAATTCTGAAGGCACATATGGAGAAGAAAAATATTTTTCATACATACTTGGTAGTAAAAAGGTGTAGTAGTTCAATATAAGGAATTTATTAAAAACTGAAACACACATGTATATATATATATATATATAGTAAGTAAGTATAAATATGGACACTAAAGTAGGAATCATATACATATAAATAAAAGTGTATGCAAGCCACAGATCAACACACAAAGTAACCACAACACATGTAATGGTGAATGAATTTCATAAATATGAATGTGTGGTTTGTATAAAGTAGAAGTGTGAACTATGTCTTATGATTGTTGTTTTTCTTTTGCTATGTGTGATGGTATGAAGTAGAACCTGTTCAAGAGCAAGTTATCCCTTTCCAAGATCAGGACTACCCATTTCAAGAGCAGCAAGAAGGAGGCAAGTGTCCTTGACCACTTTGATCCTATGCTAGGATGTGTAGATAGAATTATTTGCATTGTCAAATGAAATATGAAACCCATGCTAGGAAAGTTTCCCTAGAATTGCATTACCTTGTTTCCTTGTAGCTTGGGTTGGGATTTAATTTGTCATGTCATTTATTTACATGCATTTGCTTAGCCATGCTTAGAATGGGATGTTTGGGACATGAAATCATCAGTTTATATTACCATACTCTTGAATGAGACATTGTGAGTTATGTAGAGGTAGGGATCAAGGCAAGTTGGATGTTTTGGTTGTGTGCTGGGTGCACGAGACTTGGGTTTGTGTTTAGTACTTGCCTGGATCCTAAGGACCGGTTCATGGAGCATGTAACCCGGCTTTACAGTGCCAACCACATGCTGAGATGGGGCAGCTTGGCCAATTAATTAGGTGTATCCCCGGCGTAGTATGGGTGTGTTGGATGGTGCGGGGAGTAGGTGTCAGCTGGACTACCATATGAACCGCAAGGCTCAAGAGGGGGCCACTGCAGCGGGGTTGGAGCCTCTTGTATGCTGTTAGGGGTGAAACCTCAGTGGGCCCACGCTCGTCGGGAATCCCTTTGTAAAGGCTTCGTAGTGATCTCCTGGCTGCACACCTGGGAAGTGTGAATGTGGATCGTAGCCACTGGCATAATGGAGGTTCTTTTAGTCCGCCCGGCAACGGGGGATGAAATCACTACTTGTGGGTACAGTGGTACAAACTCTGCAGAGTCAAAACTGTCTTGACAGCCGTGCTCACGGTTAAGAGCGGCCTGGACTTATTCATGATTAGAGGATTGATGGTTTTGGAAGTTAAGCGGGGAGCTTAACATTGGAAATGATGTTATGGTTATTGGATTATGATGATGGGATGGGAGATTGGGACCATTTCACCTGTGTAGTAATGTAGGTGCTTAATAAGCTAAGGTGATAGGTATCAATTGCGTAGTGCTTTAACCATGAGTTCAACCTCTCCTTGTTCTAGCCATGCATGATATAATTTTCCCACACTTGCTGAGTACCATTGGTACTCAACCTTGCATATTTGTTGGTTTATATTGATGCTCAGGTCAAGATAATGAGGTGGTGTATAATGACCAAGACTTTGGACCCGAGGAAGGTTTTTAGGTTCATGAAGACCCTCGGGCAACACCTGTGATGGAGCCCTAAAAGAATAATATTCCGCTGCTAGTTTATTTACTTGTGATGAAACATTAGTGTCCATTGAGACATTTGCGATGTAAGACTTATTTATATTCGACACCTGGCTTGTAATAAATGATGCTTCACTATTTGTCATCACATGTATGAGAAAATGATCCTGGCATACATGTGATATTCACTTGGTTGTTTCTTCGGAAAAACCGGGTGTGACAGAGGTGGTATCAGAGCCAAGGTTGCCCGTAGGAACATGGACCTAGGTAGAAATGGACGTATTTAAGGGCCCTACTTTCTTAAAAACTATTTTCCAAGGTGTGGGTTGAAGAGTGTTATTTAAGGAGTCATTTTCTTCATCTTACCCCAAATTTTTATTCAAAATGGGCTTTTTGTTTAAAAAGTTTATCTAACCTAAGTTTTAATTCTTTTTGTTTTAGATGGTTCGTATGATTCGCACCGCTCGCAAGTCCACAGGAGGGAGAGTTCCCGTAGTAGCCCTTGCCGAAAGAGAGGAGAGTCGTCCAGTGACATACCTTTCCTACGGATTGGCAGTAGGAGACTTGTTGCGCCGTCTTCGACGTATGCTCGAAGCCGCAGGCAATACGGGCAAGCTCATTATCCACTATAACTCCACCAGGACCATCCGTGAGAAGAGGGAAGAATGGAGTTCGGAGATGAGGATTATACACGAGAATCAGCTACTGAAGATCCACCATTCTCCAGCTTGTCGAGCAACACAAGTTGACGCAGAGAGAGATGTCACCTGGGAGGCCATCACCTGCCAGAGTCACATCTATCGTCGCCACTTGGACAAAACTGAGTACATGTATGTCCTCCAACGTGAGAGTGGTACCACGGAGTACAAGTACCCACCGGTGCAGCAAGGGACTTCCCATGAGCACATGGACTTGTGCTTGGAGGATGCTGCTATGCTCAGCACTCGACTGCAGGAGTGTCAACAAGAGCTTCAGGACGTCCGAGACACCCTGAAGGAAACGGAGGCGTTGCTGCGAGCTTGCTTAAAGGCGAGAGAAAGAGGAGATGGGAATGAACTGTGTGTCACCGTGAGTGATCCATGGACTCCTGACTCCCCGGATCGCCGAGCGATCAGGCGTCGTCGCACTTCTCCACCAGCAGCCTCCCCACCCAAAGTAGAGTCAGAAGGTAGCCGAAATGAGGAAGAAGATCCCGAGGAGCCAGCTCAAGGGGACGAGTAGTGTAGAGTCTTTCCCCTAGCTAGCAAGAGGTCGAGTAGTCGAGTCGTTACGTAGTTAATGGTGTGATGATGCTTGGTGTGTGACGTGAGTTGTGGAAGCCATGAGCAATTGTCCACAGCCTCGTCTTCAGATTGCTTTGCTTTGGTGTGTGAACCCACAGGAAATAATAGTGCATTTATTTGGTGTGAGATATAAACCCTCGTAAAATTTTAACAAAGCCTCAACACCTCAAAGTACCAACAAATGAAAGTAGTAAGATGATACTAAATGGTATCAAATTAACATTTGTTGATTCTGCCAGATGGCCGGAAGAGGAAAAGGACGTGCTGCCAACCCCGCCAACAACAATGATGAGGCATGCAACCCTCATCTTTCTGGAGGCCAGGACCGGGGTGGTCGCCGTGAAGAAGTTGACCCTCTCCACCAAATGCTGGAGAATCAAAATCAGCTCATCCAGAACTTGACTCAAGTGGTGGCCAACTTGCATCAAGTTCCACCTCCACAAGCTGCACCACGCCAACCAAGGTTGAGTGAGTTTCTAGGAACTCAACCTCCAAAGTTTGCAAGTGCTGCTGAACCTCTGGAGGCAGATGATTGGCTGAAGACCATTGAAAGTAAGATGAGGATAATACAATGCCAAGGGTATGAGAGGGTGCTGTTTGCCTCTCATCAATTGCATGGACCTGCTGCTGATTGGTGGACCGCTTACGTGGCCGCCCATCATGACCCTGAGAACATCACATGGGAAGAGTTCAAGCATAGCTTCCGCAACCACTACATCCCAAGAGGTGAACTCAAAAACAAGAGGAAAGAGTTTCTGGGACTGCAGCAGGGAAACATGACGGTGAGGGAATACCTCACTAAATTTACTCAACTATTCCGTTATGCTCCACGAGACATAGAGACTGATGAGCAGAAACAAGATTGTTTTGTGGAAGGACTTACCGTAGAGATGCAGTGTGCCATGTCCTCCAATGAGATGAAAGTTTTCAAAAGATGGTGGACAGAGCGTTTGTGGTGGAAAGGAAGCTAAAGGCCCTGGAAAATAAGAATAAGAGGAAGGCGGGATGGTCACATCAAGCCTCAGGGAGCAACACCCGCCCACGTATGATGCAGCAACCTACGGGGCAGACGAGCCGTGCTGCGGTACCCTATTCAGCACCAAGAGGGTACAACCCAAACTACAGGCCACCCGCAACACCAGCACAGCCGCCACGTCAGTTTGTGCAGCAGCCTCGCCCCGCATATCCACCTCGACCAGCAATACAAGGACCCCCAAACCAACCCCAAGACAACAAGGGCCAAGCATCTAAGGTTGGGGTGCAATGTTTCAACTGTGGTGAAGTGGGGCACTACGCCCATAAATGCCCAAAGAAGAAGCCTGCGCCGCCACAACAGCAGAATGTAGTGAGAGGACGGGTGAACCACGTCACTATGGAGGAAGCACAAGAGGCACCCGACGTGGTAGTTGGTAAGTTTCCTGCCAATTTACACCTTGCAACTCTGCTGTTTGATTCTGGTGCTACCCACTCGTTCATTGCTCAAGGGTTTGTTAAGAAGTATGACCTAGCAACCACACAAATGAACCATATGCTAGCCATAAACTCTCCAGGTGGAGAAATAAGGACAAGACAAGTGTGTCCCAAAGTGAGCCTAGACATTAATGGGGTAGTATTTACTGCTAACCTCATAGTGATAGATTCACAAGGGATAGATATTATTTTGGGTATGGATTGGTTGACCAAACATAAAGGAATCATCCATTGTTCGACAAGAACGGTGGAACTAACTCACCCCAATGGCACAAGAGTGAAGTTCATAACAATACACGAGCCTAGGAGGGACATTAAATTAAATCAAGTGGAGGTGAAAGTTGAGGAAATCAGGACTATCAGGGAATATCCAGATGTTTTTCCGGAGGAGTTGCCAGGTATGCCTCCCGACCGTGACGTGGAATTCACAATTGAGCTAGTACCGGGAACAGCCCCGATATACAAGAGACCTTATCGAATGGACTCCAAGCAGCTAGAAGAGCTTAAGGATCATTTGAGAGAATTGACGGAGAAGGGGTATATTCGCCCTAGTTCCTCACCATGGGGAGCTCCGGTGATATTTGTGCCTAAGAAAGACGGAACCCAAAGGTTATGCGTGGATTACCATGCCTTGAATGAGGTAACCATTAAGAACAAGTACCCATTACCGCGCATTGAAGACTTGTTTGATCAGTTGAGGTGAGCTTGTGTGTTCTCGAAAATTGATCTCAGGTCGGGGTACCACCAACTCAAGATAAGGCAATCTGATATTCCCAAGACAGCTTTCGTATCTCGGTACAGACTGTATGAATACACTGTCATGCCTTTCGGGCTAACCAATGCCCCGGCATATTTCATGTACCTCATGAACAAGGTATTCATGGAATATTTGGACAAATTTGTGGTGGTTTTCATAGATGATATTCTCGTCTTCTCCAAAAATGAAGAAGAACATGAGAAACATCTAAGGTTGGTGTTACAGAGGCTGAGAGAGCACCAACTATATGCCAAGTTGAGCAAGTGTGAGTTTTGGCTGAAGAGAGTTCCCTTTTTAGGACATATAATCTCGGAGGGAGGAATCTCCGTAGATCCCGCCAAAATCGAGGATATCCAGAAGTGGAAGACCCCTGAAAATGTTGGGGAAGTTCGAAGCTTTTTGGGATTGGCTGGATACTATCGACGGTTTATTGAGGGATTCTCCAAGATCTCGAGACCTCTCACTAAACTGTTGGAAAAGGGAATCACATTCACCTGGACGCCACAGTGCGATACGAGCTTTCGGGAGTTAAAGAAGAGATTGACAACAGCCCCCGTGTTGGTTATGCCAGATATGCAGAAGAATTTCACAGTGTACTGCGATGCCTCTGGAAATGGGTTGGGATGTGTTCTCATGCAAGAAGGACATGTCGTGGCTTATGCGTCCCGGCAGCTTCAGAAGCACGAGAAGAACTATCCTACACATGACCTAGAACTAGCTGCAGTGGTACACGCGTTGAAAATTTGGCGGCACTATTTGATGGGGAAGAGGACAGAAATATATACGGATCATAAGAGTTTGAAGTACATATTCACACAGCCAGATCTCAACCTCCGACAAAGGAGATGGTTAGAGCTAATCAATGACTTTGATGTGGGCATCAACTATCATCCCGGGAAAGCAAACGTCGTGGCCGATGCTTTGAGTCGGAAAGTGCAGGTCAATAAGTTGAGTTTGAAGGACATGCCTGCAGAATTGAAGGACGGGGTTATAAGACTCAATCTATGTCTAGTAAATAGTGGTGAAGCCATCGCCATGGAAGTGGACTCCACACTCGAGCGAGACATACGCGAGGGCCAAAAGAATGATGAGAAGATACAAGAGATCCGACAGCTCATCAAGGAAAATAAAGCTCCTGGTTTTAGAGAGGATGAACAAGGAACGGTGTGGCACGGGAAAAGGATCTGTGTGCCAGAAGTAAAGGAGATCCGTGAATTGATTTTAAAGGAGGCTCATGATTCTGACTATTCCATTCATCCTGGGAGTACGAAGATGTACCAGGACCTCAAGAGCAGGTATTGGTGGTATGGCATGAAGCGAGATGTCGCGGAACATGTTGCCCTATGTGACACATGTCAGTTGGTGAAAGCAGAACATCAACGACCCGCGGGATTATTGCAACCACTCAAAGTGCCTGAATGGAAGTGAGAAGAAATCAGCATGGATTTTGTCGTGGGATTGCCTAGGACCCAATCCGGGTATGATTCGATATGGGTCATTATTGATAGGCTAACCAAGGTAGCTCATTTCATCCCTGTGAAAGAAAGCTACAGCGGATCCAAATTGGCAGAATTGTACATGTCAAGGATTGTGTGTTACCATGGAGTGCCAAAGAAGATAGTGTCGGACCGAGGGACACAGCTCACCTCGAGGTTTTGGCAGAAGTTGCATGAAACCATGGGAACCCATCTGAACTTCAGCTCTGCCTATCATCCCCAAACTGACGTGCAGACGGAGAGAACCAATCAGATCCTTGAAGATATGTTAAGGGCATGTGCACTCAAAAACAATAGGAGTTGGGACAAGAACTTACCGTATGCGGAGTTTTCCTATAACAACAGCTATCAAGCTAGTATGAAGATGTCACCGTTTGAAGCTTTGTATGGAAGGAAGTGCAGAACTCCCCTATTTTGGAACCAAACAGGAGAAAGTAAAGTGTTTGGTCCAGAAGTGCTACAAGAAGCCGAAGCGAAGGTGAGGGAGATTCGCAACAACTTGAGGATAGCACAAACACGCCAGAAGAGTTATGCTGATGTACGAAGAAGAGAACTCGTTTTCAACGTGGGAGACTATGTTTATCTCAAGGTGTCCCCTATCAGAGGACTTCGTCGGTTCAAAGTGAAAGGGAAGTTGTCACCTCGATACATCGGACCCTTTCAAGTTTTGGAAAGGAAAGGCGAAGTGGCGTACCAACTAGAGTTACCGGTTCATCTATCGGACGTGCACGATGTATTCCATGTGTCACAACTCAAGAAATGCCTGAGGACGCCTGAGGAGGTGTTACCCATGAATGAAGTGGATGTAGCTGAAGATTTGTCTTATGCCGAGCAACCATACAAGATTTTGGAGACGATGGAACGCCTCACCAGAAATAAAAGAATCCGGATGTGCAAGGTGCAGTGGAAGCATCACTCAGAAGAGGAAGCCACCTGGGAACGGGAAGATGAGCTTAAAGCACAATTTCCGGAATTGTTTTCTTAGAAACACCAATCTCGAGGACGAGATTTCTTTTAAGGGGGGTAGAGCTGTAACACCCCAAATTTTGATTCAAAACCCTAAACCATGTTCAGAGGGGAATTTAAAAATTTTTGGACGTGTTGCATGTTTTGCAAAAATTCAAATTCAAACTGGAATTCAAATTATACTCAAAACAGAAAAGAAATGGAAAAAGAAAAAGAGAAACGGGAAAAAAACCGGCCAGCGGGCCGAAACCCGCCAGCCGGCCCAGTCTCCCCCGCGCCAGCCCGCCCCCGCGCGCGCCACGCCGTCTCTCACAGACGGGTGGGACCCGCCTGTCATCCCTAACCCCGCGACCCCGGACTCTCTCCCGCGCGCGCGATCGCAACCGACCGGATTTCCGCGTCCCGCAGCCCGAATTCTGGTCCCAAACGACTCAAACTCGATCGCAACAGACCCACCGCCCTCCCCCGGCTATAAAAACCCCAGCCCCGATCAGTTTTTCCCACGCGATCGCCGATTTTTACTCCGGTGAGCACCGAGACTTCGCCGGTGAATTCTGGCCGATCTAAGCTCGGAAACTCTGATCTAACTCGGTGGTCTTGATCCACCGCCTCCGGGGAACTTTGCAGGTGCAGAAAACCCGAAGACTTACGGTGTAAATCCAGCACCGACGAGCTTCGCCGTGGTTTTGCCTCGGACCTCGCCGCCGATCACTTTCCAGGACCCCCGAGCTCGAGAAAACCCCGAGGTGAGATCCCTGACCTCCCCTCTACCGATCTATGCCATCAGATCACAGTTTTAGGCAGAATTCTCGAGGATCCGAAACTTTCCGGCGAGATCGCCGCTTCCCGCCGCCGTGCGCCGCCGGCAGCGCCGCCCGCGCTCGATCAGAGCGACGTGGCCGCTTGTGCGCCGTTTATTTTAAATCGCACGGTAGACTTTAAAACCCCGCGTACCGGTTCGATGTTATAATCTCAGCCGTCGGTTTAAAATCGGACGGTCCACGTCAACCCCGCATTATAAAGACTGGAATTCTTACGTGCTACCCCCTGGGGTTCTCTGGAATTGAGAGCTAGCCCCGGAAACTTCAGATCTAGCCCCTGGAACTTCAGAAAATCATGTAAATTCATTTAAAAATCAGTTTTAGCCCCTGGACTTAATAGAAATTAGGAAAAACACCTCTGATAAGTGTAGCTAGACCCCTGGAAATTATGAAAATAATATTATAGACCCTGTAATGGGGTGAGTTCATTATTTTAACCCTGTTTAGTAGTTAATTTAGAAAATTGAATATGTAACTAGTGTTTAAAAATTAAAAAGTGGGACAAACATAATTGTCAAAATTAATTAAAAACTTTCTCAGTACTTAGAAAACTTTGGAGTGAGATAAAAATATATTTTTGGGCTGAAATGAATCTGTTTCATCTATTATTCACATTTATTAGTATAGGGACACATTTTTAAGTAAAGAATAGTTATAGAAAAATAGGGAAAATAATTATGAAATAGTCTACATTAGAAGCCAAGGTCAAAATATGTTATTAAATCATTTAGGACCAGAACCTATACTGTTTAGATGATGTGTACTACTAGTTTCATAATAAAATACACAATTATGCATAGGAATATAAATCTGAAAATATAGCAACTAGTAAATGATAAATGGAGTTTTTAAAATCCAAAGAGTTCAGTTTAGGGTTGATAGAAATTCTGAAGGCACATATGGAGAAGAAAAATATTTTTCATACATACTTGGTAGTAAAAAGGTGTAGTAGTTCAATATAAGGAATTTATTAAAAACTGAAACACACATGTATATATATATATATATATATATATATATATATATATATATATAGTAAGTAAGTATAAATATGGACACTAAAGTAGGAATCATATACATATAAATAAAAGTGTATGCAAGCCACAGATCAACACACAAAGTAACCACAACACATGTAATGGTGAATGAATTTCATAAATATGAATGTGTGGTTTGTATAAAGTAGAAGTGTGAACTATGTCTTATGATTGTTGTTTTTCTTTTGCTATGTGTGATGGTATGAAGTAGAACCTGTTCAAGAGCAAGTTATCCCTTTCCAAGATCAGGACTACCCATTTCAAGAGCAGCAAGAAGGAGGCAAGTGTCCTTGACCACTTTGATCCTATGCTAGGATGTGTAGATAGAATTATTTGCATTGTCAAATGAAATATGAAACCCATGCTAGGAAAGTTTCCCTAGAATTGCATTACCTTGTTTCCTTGTAGCTTGGGTTGGGATTTAATTTGTCATGTCATTTATTTACATGCATTTGCTTAGCCATGCTTAGAATGGGATGTTTGGGACATGAAATCATCAGTTTATATTACCATACTCTTGAATGAGACATTGTGAGTTATGTAGAGATAGGGATCAAGGCAAGTTGGATGTTTTGGTTGTGTGCTGGGTGCACGAGACTTGGGTTTGTGTTTAGTACTTGCCTGGATCCTAAGGACCGGTTCATGGAGCATGTAACCCGGCTTTACAGTGCCAACCACAAGCTGAGATGGGGCAGCTTGGCCAATTAATTAGGTGTATCCCCGGCGTAGTATGGGTGTGTTGGATGGTGCGGGGAGTAGGTGTCAGCTGGACTACCATATGAACCGCAAGGCTCAAGAGGGGGCCACTGCAGCGGGGTTGGAGCCTCTTGTATGCTGTTAGGGGTGAAACCTCAGTGGGCCCACGCTCGTCGGGAATCCCTT
Organism: Neostapfia colusana; assembly: GCA_030760725.1. Taxonomy (NCBI): domain Eukaryota; kingdom Viridiplantae; phylum Streptophyta; class Magnoliopsida; order Poales; family Poaceae; genus Neostapfia; species Neostapfia colusana. The sequence goes on along the minus strand of JASWHV010000019.1, from coordinate 21,672,427 downwards.
TGTAAAGGCTTCGTAGTGATCTCCTGGCTGCACACCTGGGAAGTGTGAATGTGGATCGTAGCCACTGGCATAATGGAGGTTCTTTTAGTCCGCCCGGCAACGGGGGATGAAATCACTACTTGTGGGTACAGTGGTACAAACTCTGCAGAGTCAAAACTGTCTTGACAGCCGTGCTCACGGTTAAGAGCGGCTTGGATTTATTCATGATTAGAGGATTGATGGTTTTGGAAGTTAAGCGGGGAGCTTAACATTGGAAATGATGTTATGGTTATTGGATTATGATGATGGGATGGGAGATTGGGACCATTTCACCTGTGTAGTAATGTAGGTGCTTAATAAGCTAAGGTGATAGGTATCAATTGCGTAGTGCTTTAACCATGAGTTCAACCTCTCCTTGTTCTAGCCATGCATGATATAATTTTCCCACACTTGCTGAGTACCATTGGTACTCAACCTTGCATATTTGTTGGTTTATATTGATGCTCAGGTCAAGATAATGAGGTGGTGTATAATGACCAAGACTTTGGACCCGAGGAAGGTTTTTAGGTTCATGAAGACCCCCGGGCAACGCCTGTGATGGAGCCCTAAAAGAATAATATTCCGCTGCTAGTTTATTTACTTGTGATGAAACATTAGTGTCCATTGAGACATTTGCGATGTAAGACTTATTTATATTCGACACCTGGCTTGTAATAAATGATGCTTCACTATTTGTCATCACATGTATGAGAAAATGATCCTGGCATACATGTGATATTCACTTGGTTGTTTCTTCGGAAAAACCGGGTGTGACATATGCTCAGCACTCGACTGCAGGAGTGTCAGCAGGAGCTTCAGGATGTACGTGACACCCTGAAGGAGACTGAGGCGTTGCTTCGAGCCAGCTTGAGGGTGAGAGAAAGAGGAGATGGAAATGAACTGTGTGTCACCGTGAATGACACATGGACTCCTGATTTCCCGGATCGCCGGGCGAGCAGACGTCGCCGCACTTCTCCCCCAACAGCCTCCCCATCCAAAGCAGAGTCGGAGGGCAGCCGCAATAATGAGGAAGATCCTGAGGAGCCAGCTCAGTGATACGAGTAGTGTAGAGTCCTTTCCCTTAGTTTAGCAGATGTCGAGTAGTCGAGTCATTACCTTAGTTAGGGGTGTGAGTATGTTTGGTGTGTGACGTGAGTTGTGGAAGCTAGGGGCAATTGTCCACAACCTCGTCTTGAGGATTGTTTTGCTTTGATGTGTGAACCCCTATGAATAAAGAGTGCATTTATTTCGCGTGAGACATGAAACCCTCAGAAAATATAAATATAATAAGGTCTCAAAATTTTAAGTTTAAAACAAGCAAATTGGGAAGTTAATATGTAATGCTTTAAGTTAACATCTGGTTGATCATGATAGATGGCCGGAAGAGGAAAGGGTCGTTCTGCCAACCCCGCCAACAACAACGATGAGGCCGACAACCCTCATATTTTTGGAGGACAAGACATGGGTGGTCGCCATGAAGGAGTTGATCCCATCCACCAAATGCTTGAAAATCAGAATCAGCTCATCCAGAGCCTAACTCAAGTGGTGGCCAACTTGCACCAAGCTCCACCTCCACAAGCTGCACCACGCCAACCGAGGTTGAGTGAGTTTCTAGGGACTCAACCTCCAAAGTTTGCAAGTGCTGCTGAACCTCTGGAGGCAGATGATTGGCTAAAGACCATTGAGAGCAAGATGGGGATCATACAATGCCAGGGGTATGAGAGGGTGCTGTTTGCCTCTCACCAATTGCATGGACCTGCTGCTGATTGGTGGACCGCTTACGTGGCTGCCCATCATGACCCTGAGAACATCACTTGGGAGGAGTTCAAGCGTAGCTTCCGCAACCACTACATACCAAGGGGTGAACTTAAAAACAAGAGAAAGGAGTTCTTGGGGCTGCAGCAAGGAAACATGATGGTGAGGGAATACCTCACTAAATTCACCCAACTATCCCGATATGCACCACGGGACATAGAGACTGATGAGCAGAAACAAGACTGCTTTGTGGAAGGACTTACAGCGGAAATGCAGTGTGCAATGTCCTCCAACGAGTACGAAAGCTTCCAAAAGATGGTGGACAGAGCATTTGTGGTGGAGAGGAAGCTGAAGGCCTTGGAAAATGAAAACAAGAGGAAGGCGGGATGGTCACACCAAGCCTCGGGTAGCAACACCCGCCCGTCTGATGCAGCAACCCGCAGGGCAGACGAGCCGTGCTGCGGTACCCTACTCTGCACCGAGAGGGTACAACCCGAACTTCAGGCCTCCGTCAGCACCAGCACAGCCACAACGTTAGTTTGTACAGCAGCCTCACCCCACATATCAACCTCGACCAGCAGGACAAGGACCACCGAACCAACCCCAAGACAACAAAGGCTAGGCACCTAAAGTTGGGGTGCAATGCTTCAACTGTGGTGAAGTGGGTCACTACACCCATAAGTGCCCACAGAAGAAGCCCATGCAGCCACAACAACAGAATGTGATGCGAGGACGGGTGAATCACGTGACCATGGAGGAAGCGCAAGAGGCACCTGACGTGGTAGTTGGTAAGTTTCCTGCCAATTTACACATTGCAACCCTGTTGTTCGATTCTGGTGCTACCCACTCATTCATTGCCCAAGGGTTTGTTAAGAAGCATGATTTAGCAACAACACAAATGAACCATATGCTAGCCGTAAACTCTCCAGGGGGAGAAATAAGGACAAGACAAGTGTGTCCCAAGGTGAATCTAGACATTAATGGTGTAGTATTTACTGCCAACCTCATAGTGATAGATTCACAAAGGATAGATATTATTTTGGGCATGGATTGGTTGACCAAACATAAAGGGATCATCCATTGTTCGACCAGAACGGTGGAACTAACTCACCCTAGCGGCACAAGAGTAAATTTCATAACAATACAAGAGCCTAGGAGGGACATTAAGTTAAATCAAGTTGAGGTGGAAGTGGAGGAGATCAGGATCATCAGGGAATATCCAGATGTTTTTTCGGAGGAGTTGCCAGGTATCCCCCCCGATGGAGAAGTGGAATTCGCGATTGAGCTAGTGCCTGGAACAGCTCCAATATTCAAGAGACCTTATCGGATGGACTCCAAGCAGCTGGGAGAACTCAAGGATCATTTTAAGAGAATTGACGGGGAAGGGGTACATTCATCCTAGTTCCTCACCATGGGGAGCTCCAGTGATATTTGTGCCCAAGAAGGATGGAACCCAAAGGCTATGTGTGGACTACCGTGCGTTGAATGAGGTAACCATCAAGAATAAGTACCCATTACCCCGCATTGAAGACTTGTTTGATCAGTTGAGGGGAGCTTGTGTGTTCTCGAAAATTGATCTCAGGTCGGGATACCACCAACTTAAGATAAGGCAATCTGATGTTCCAAAGACAACTTTCGTATCTCGGTACGGACTGTATGAATACACCGTCATGCCTTTCGGGCTAACTAATTGCCCGGCATACTTCATGTATCTCATGAACAAGGTATTCATGGAATATCTGGACAAATTTGTGGCGGTTTTCATTGATGACATTCTCGTCTTCTCCAAGGATGAAGAAGAACATGAGAAACATCTAAGGTTGGTGTTGCAAAAGCTGAGAGAACACCAACTATATGCCAAGTTGAGCAAGTGTGAGTTTTGGCTGAAGAGAGTTCCCTTTTTAGGACATATAATCTTGGAGGGAGGAATCTCCATAGATCCCGCCAAGATCGAGGATGTACAGAAGTGGAAGACCCGTGAGAATGTCGGGGAAGTTCGAAGCTTCTTAGGATTGGCTGGATACTATTGACGATTTATCGAGGGTTTCTCCAAGATTTCGAGACCCCTCACCAAACTGTTGGAGAAAGGAATGATATTCACATGGACGCCGCAGTGCGAGACGAGTTTTCAAGAGCTAAAGAAAAGATTGACAACAGCCCCAGTGCTAGTTATGCCAGATATGCAGAAGAACTTTTCGGTGTACTGCGATGCCTTTGGAAACGGGTTGGGATGTGTTCTCATGCAAGAGGGGCATGTCGTGGCTTATGCGTCCCGGCAGCTCCAGAAACACGAGAAGAACTATCCTACACATGACCTAGAACTAGCCGCAGTGGTACACGCGTTGAAGATTTGGCGGCATTACTTGATGGGGAAGAGGACATAGATATATACGGACCATAAGAGCTTAAAGTATATTTTCACACAGCCAGATCTCAACCTCAGGCAAAGGAGATGGTTAGAGCTGATCAACGACTTTGATGTGGGCATCAACTATCATCCTGGGAAAGCGAACGTCGTGGCAGATGCTTTAAGCCGGAAGGTGCAGGTCAATAGGATAAGCTTGAAGGACATGCCTACAGAATTGAAGGAAGAGGTTATAAAACTCAATCTATGTCTAGTGAATAATGGTGAAGCCATCGCCATGGAAGTGGATTCCACCTTAGAGAAAGACATCCGCAATGGTCAAAAGAATGACGAGAAGATACAAGAGATTAGAGAACTAATCAAGGAAAATAAAGCCCCTGGGTTCAGAGAGGATGAACAAGGTACGGTGTGGCACGGGAAAAGAATCTGTGTGCCTGAAGTAAAGGAGATTCGTGAATTGATTTTGAAGGAGGCTCATGATTCAAACTATTCCATTCATCCTGGGAGTACGAAGATGTGCCATGACCTCAAGAGCAGGTATTGGTGGTATGGCATGAAGCGAGATGTCGCGGAACATGTTGCCCTATGTCACACATGTCAGTTGGTGAAAGCAGAACATCAACGACCCGCGGGATTATTGCAACCACTTAAAGTGCCTGAATGGAAATGGGAAGAAATCGGTATGGATTTCATAGTGGGATTACCCAGGACCCAATCAGGATATGATTCGATATGGATCATCATTGACAGGCTAACCAAGGTAGCTCATTTCATCCCTGTGAAAGAAAGCTACAGCGGATCCAAATTGGCAGAATTATACATGTCAAGGATCGTGTGTTTCCATGGAGTGCCAAAGAAGATAGTGTCAGATCGAGGGACACAGTTCACCTCAAGGTTCTGGCAGAAGTTACATGAAACCATGGGAACTCATCTGAACTTTAGTTCTGCCTATCATCCCCAGACTGACGGACAGACAGAAAGAACCAATCAGATCCTTGAGGACATGCTGAGAGCGTGTGCACTCAAAAACAATTGGAGTTGGGATAATAACTTACCATATGCGGAGTTCTCCTATAACAACTGCTATCAGGCTAGTATGAAGATGTCACCATTTGAGGCTTTGTATGGGAGAAAGTACAGAACCCCACTATTCTGGAACCAAGCCGGGGAAAGTAAAGTGTTTGGATCCGAGGTACTACAAGATGCCGAGGCGAAAGTGAGGGAAATGCGCAACAACTTGAGGATAGCACAAACACGACAAAAGAGCTATGCCGATGTACGGAGAAGAGAGCTCGTTTTCAACGTAGAGGACTATGTCTACCTCAAGGTGTCCCCTATTCAAGGACTTCGTCGGTTCAAGGTGAAAGGGAAGTTATCACCTCGATACATCGGACCCTTTCAAGTTTTGGAGAGGAAAGGCGAAGTGGCATATCAACTAGAATTACCGGCTCGCCTATCGGACGTGCATGATGTATTCCATGTTTGACAGCTCAAGAAATGCCTAAGGACGCCTGAAGAGATGTTACCCATGAATGAGGTTGACGTAGCTGAGGATCTGTCTTATGCCGAACAACCGTTCAAGATTTTGGAGACAATGGAACGCCTCACAAGAAATAAAAGAATCCGGATGTGCAAGGTGCAGTGGAAGCATCACTCGGAAAAGGAAGCCACATGGGAGCGAGAAGACGAGCTTAAGGCACAGTTTCCGGAATTGTTTTCCTAGAACCACCAATCTCGAGGACGAGATTTTTTTAGGGGGTAGAGCTGTAACACTCCAAAACCTGTTAAGAGGGGAATTTAAAAATTTTTAGACGTATTGCATGTGGTGCAGAAATTCAAATTCAAATTGGAATTCAAATTCAACTCAAAACTGAAAAGAAAAAGAAAAATAAAAAAAACAAAAACCCCGGCCAGTGGGCCGAAACCCACCAGCCGGCCCACCCGCCCCCGCGCCAGCCAGCAGCCGCGCGCTCCCCTCTCCCTCTCACTGACACGCGGGGCCCGCGTGTCATCCCTCACCTCCCGCTCGCGCCAAGCCGGACTATTCCGCGCGCGCCCGATCGCAACCGACTCCGGAATTCCGCGTCCCCAGCCCGACTCCCGGTCCCGGACGACTCCGGCTCAATCTAAACAAACACGCCGCCCTCCCTCGTCTATAAAAACGCCGGCATCACCCCGTTTTTTCCCCACGATCGGCTGTTTTTCCTCCCGGTGAGAACCGAAGCTCCGATCACCGATTTCTCTCGATCTCTGCTCGGATTTTCCAATCTAATGCGCCGATCGTGTTCCACCACCTCCGGGGAATCACGCAGGTGCAGAAAACTCGGTGGTTTGCGCTCTAGGCACAGCTCCGACGAGCACCGCAGCGGTTCCACCTCGGACCTCGACGCCGACCGCCTTCCAGGACCTCCGAGCTCAAGAAAAACCCTGAGGTGAGATCCCCGACCTCCCCTCTACCGATCTATGCCATGAAATCCCAGTTTTAGGAAGAATAGACGAAGATCCGAAGTTTTCCGGCGAGATCGCCGCCTCCCGCCGCCGCGCGCCGCCGGGCAGCGCCGCCCGCGCACGGTTAGAGCAACGTGGCCGCTTGTGCGCCGTCTATTTTAAATCACACGGTAGAATTAAAACCCGCGCGTACCGGTTCGGCGATCTAATCTGAGCCGTCTGTTTTAAATCGGACGGTCCATGTCGGCCCCGCATTATAAAGGCCGGGATTCTTACGCGCTACCCCCTGGGGATCTCGGAAAATACGAGCTAGCCCCGGAAACTTCTGATCTAGCCCCTGGAACTTCAGAAATTCATGTAAATTCATTTAAAAATCAGTTTTAGTCCCTGGACTTAATAAAAATTAGGAAACCCCTCTGTTATGTGTAGCTAGACCCCTGGAAATTTATGAAATAATATAATAGACCCTGTAGTGGGGTGAGTTTACCTTTTTAACCCTATCTGACATTAAATTTAGAAATTTGGATATGTAATTAAGATTTAAATTTAAAAGGGTGAGACAAACACATGGTAAATTCAAATTTAAACTCTCCTAGCACTTGGAAAACTTTAGAATGAGTTAAAAATAGATTTTAAGCTGAAATGAATCTGTCTAGTTGATTGTTCATATTTATTAGTTATAGAAACATATTTTAGGCTAGGAAATAATTCTGAAAATTGGTAAAATAAATTTAAATTAGTTCACATCAGAGGAGAAGTTCAAAAATATATTATTTAATATTTTAGATCAGAACCTATTCTGTTTAGATGATGTGTCTTACTAATTTCATAATAAAGTTCACATTTAGGCATAGAAAATAAATCTGAAAATATAGGAAAATAGGTATGCATAACTAGAAAATGATAAATGAAGTTTCCAAATCCAAAGATTTCAGTTTAGGATTTGGTAGAAGATCTGAAAGCCCATTTGGAGTAGGAAAGTACCTTCCATGCAAACTTGATAGTTAAGAAGTATATTAATTTAATATAAAGAATTTATTGAAATTGAAAATTCATATATAGTGTGCAAACAGAAATCTGAAATACAAAAGTTAGAAATCATATACATATGTTTAAAAGTGCATGAAGGTTAAAAATCAACACAGCTGGGGTAAACACAACACTTAGAAATGTGAATGATTATCATATGTATGTATGTATGTGTGGAGTGAAAGTGTGAACTATGCCTTATGGATTGTTGTCTTCATTTGCTATGTGTGTTGGCATGAGTAGAACCTGCCCGAGAGCAAGTTCTTCCCTTCCAAGATCAAGACTTTCCATTCTCAGAGCAGCAGGAAGAAGGCAAATGTCCTTGACCACTTTGATCCTATACTAGGATGTGTAGATAGAATTATTTGCATTGTCAATTGAAATATGACACCCATGCTAGGAAGTTTCCCTAGAATTGCATTACCTTTTTCCTTGTAGCTTGGGTTGGGATTTATTCGATTATGTCATTCATTCATATTACTTATGCTTAGCCATGCTTAGAATGGGATAAGTGGGATATGAGATCATCAACTTGTTTACCTTACTCTTGAATAAGATATTATGAGTTATGTAGAGGTAGGGATCGAGGCAATTTGGATAATTTGGTTGGTGCTAGGTGCACGAGACTCGGGTTTGTGTTTAGTACTTGCCTAGATCCTAAGGACCGGTTCATGGAGCATGTAACCTGGCTTTACCGTGCCAACCACATGCTGATATGGGGCAGCTTGGCCAATTAATTAGGTGTATCCCCGGCGTAGTATGGGTGTGTTGGATGGAGCGGGGAATAGGTGTCAGCTGGACTACCATATGAACCGCAAGGCTCAAGAGGGGGCCACTGCAGCGGGGTTGGAGCCTCTTGTATGCTGTTAGGGGTGAAACCTCAGTGGGCCCACGATCGTCGGGAATCCCTTTGTAAAGGCTTCGTAGTGATCTCCTGGCTACACACCTGGGAAGTGTGAATCTGGTTCGTGGCCACTGGCATAATGGAGGTTCTTTTAGTCCACCCGGCAACGGGGGATGAGATCACTACATGTGGGTACAGTGGTGCAAACTCTGCAGAGTCAAAACTGTCATGACAGCCGTGCTCACGGTCAAGAGCGGCTTGGACTTATTCATGATTAGAGGATGATGACCTTGGAGGTTGTGGATGTTAAGCGGGGAGCTTAACATTGGACATGATGTTATGGTTATTTGATTATGATGATGGGATGGGAGATTGGGACCATTTCACCTATGTAGTAATGTAGGTGCTTAATAAGCTAAGGTGGTAGGTAATGATTGCGTAGTGCTTTAACCATGAGTTCAACCTCTCCTTGCTCTAGCCATGCATGACATAACCTTTCCCCACTTGCTGAGTACCAACGGTACTCAACCTTGCATATTTGTTGGTTCAAATTGCTGCTCAGGTCAAGAGGATGATGTGGTGTTCAATGACCAAGACTTCGGACCCAAAGAAGGATTTTAGGTTCATGGAGTCCCCTGGGAAACGCCTGTTACGGAGCCCACAAGAATAATATTCCGCTGCTGTTTTATTTACATGTTATGAACTTATTATCGTCCATCGAGACATATGCTATGTAAGACTTATTTATATTCGACACCTGGCTTGTAATAAATGATGCTTCACTATTTGTCATCACATGTATGATAAAATGATCCTGGCATACATGTGATATTCACTCGGTTGTTCTTCGGAGAAACCGGGTGTGACAACCACCAAAACACACCAAAAACTTAGTAAAATAATACTAAGCAAACTTTCCATAAGAGTAAAGCAAGTTCGAAACATTGCAAGTTAAAAGCAGAACCATTGCAATCAAGCTCTGAACCTTACCAAAGCTAACCGGACCTTGAACCGGAGCTTACCAAACCTAGTCGGACCTAACGCCGGAGCTTACTAAAGGTTAGTCGGACCTAGCACGGAACTTACCAAAGCTAGTCGGACCTAACACCGGAGCTAGCAAAAACAAGTCGGACCTAGCCAAAATAAGTCAGACCTAGACAAAGCAAGTCGGACCTTACGTCGGACCTATCATCGGACCTTGCAGGAGCTCAGACCTAAAGTCGGACCTTGTTAAAAAGGTGTTTTGGTAGTATTAAAAACTTTTATCATCAAAGCCAATGTATTCAGCACACATAGGTCTCACAATATCCCCCTTGATGAATGCATTGGCAACACCACTTAAAATCCGAACATTGGCTTATTCACATGAAAAGTTTTGAAAACAATTTCTCCCCCTTTGTAAATCAGAAATAAAATGAGAAGAAAAACAAAAATACCAAAAATTCTCCCCCTGAGAAGAATCGTGCCAAAACACTTGTGAATGTGTGCAATGTGTGATCAATTTCTCCCCCTTTGACAATTTATTCAGCAAGGTATAAAAGAGAAATTTTAATTCGTTATGAGCACATTATAACATATACATATAAAACAAAGCTCATCCAAATCATACTATCAAGTAACTTACACTAACACATCAATGAGATACATAAAGTAGTGTAAGCCATGCTAGAGATCAAGTGTAATTTTCAATTTAAGCAAGTCATGATCTCACAAACTTAACTATTTCAAGACCTGAAAGCATGACACCTGTTGCTGCATTTTATTTAATATTTAAAGCACAAATTTTGATCTTATGACATTTGCAAGAGATTATATGCAGTATCAGCCTTATTCTAACCAACCAAGCCAAGCCTATGTCCATATCCACACATAGTAGAGAGGTGTGAGATGCTACGGCACTTGTTCACATCCTCATATAGGACGATATATAGTCCATCCACCTTGATGTATATAGCTGGGAGGGATCTATCTAAACTTCTAACCTCTATTCTATTCAACTCTCTCTCACAGATGGTGAGAGGAAACGCCGGCCGTCAAGGGAGGAACATCCGTGGCAACCAAGAGGATGACCACGTCGAAGTTCCTGAGAATGACAACTCCGGAGCTGGTGCAAACAACTTGGAACGGTTGATGGCCATGCAAAATCAGCTTATGCAAACCATGATCCAAATCTTGGGTCAGTTGCAGGCCAACAACAACAACCCCGTTCCTGCACCACCGCCACCACCACCGCCACCCCTGCCGGCTCACAACAGACTAGGACAGTTCATGAGGACTCGACCACCCACTTTTGCTCAAGCTAATGACCCCATGGAGGCCGACGACTGGTTGAAGTCCATGGAGAAGAAGCTTGCCATAGTTCAGTGCAATGACCGAGAGAAGGTTCTCTTTGCATCGCACCAACTTATGGGAGCTGCCGCTGATTGGTGGGACGCCCTATGCAACGCTCATGTCGACCCGGAGACTATTACTTGGACTGAGTTCAAGGAGAGTTTCCGCTCTCATTACATCCTTGCTGGTGTAATGATGCTTAAAAGACAAGAGTTTGAAGGTCTCTGCCAGCGAAAGAAGAGCGTGAATGAGTATCTCAACAAGTTCACGCAACTGTCACGGTATGCCCCAGAAGATGTCAACTCGGACCAACGGAAGCAGTACTTGTTCATGATAGGGTTGAACAATGAGATCTAGGTTTAGCTTCTCAACAATGACTATGCTAACTTCCAGAAGCTGGTTGACAAAGCCATAGTGGTTGAGAGCAAGATCCGAGAGATCGAGCAAGAGGGCAAAAGAAAGATGCCATACCAGCCACAAGGGAGCAATGTACGTCCCCGGTACATTCCCCCAACTACACCGCAGTATGGATTGTCCGCTCCTACTTTTCACCCTAACCAGCCACCACAACAACGTCCTACCATGCAAGCACCTCGTGTGCCTTTGCCTCCTGCGCCCCGACCCAACATGGGCGCTCCTATTCAAAACCCCCGCCCCAATACCTGCTATCATTGGCAACAAGGCATGCTTTGCATGTGGAGAAACAGGACACTTCGCAAGCCAGTGCCCGAGGAGAGGTCCTGGACAGCAAGGCAACGTGCCCAAGCAGAACCCACGACCGAACGGAGGAGCCAATCAAGGAAACCGTGGGCAGCAGAACTACGCTCGCGGCAAAGTGAACCATGTTTCTGTTGAGGAAGCGCAACAGGCTGAGGACGTCGTGATTGGTATGTTCCTTGCCAACTCCAACCCAGCCACCATTCTATTTGATTCTAGAGCATCACGTTCATTCATATCATCCAAGTATGTTGCCAAGTATAATCTACCCATATCACACTTGAAATATACTATGTTGGTTAATTCTCCCGGTGGAGACATGAGGACTAATATAGTATGTCCGAAAGTAAACCTTAAAATAAGGGGGGGGGGGTAGACTTCCTTGCCAACCTCATTGTCTTGGATTCCCAAGGACTTGACATAATACTCAGAATGGATTGGTTAAGCAAGCACAACGGAGTGATCCAATGTGCTGAGAGGAGCGTGCAGTTGACAAACGAGCACATAACCCGTATCGAGTTCGAGTCAGCCCAACCGGCAACCGAGAAGGCAACGTTGAACCACGTCGATTGAGCAACATTGGAAAGCATTCCGGTGGTTCAAGAATTCTCGGACGTGTTCCTGGAATAACTGCACCTATAGCCACCTGACCGGGACATTGAGTTTTCCATTGACTTGGTACCCGGAACTGCACCTATAGCAAAGAGACCCTATAGGATGCCCGTCAACGAACTAGTGGATCTCAAGAAGCAAATCCAGGAGCAGCTAGAGAAGGGTTTTATATGCCCAAGCTCGTCACCATGGGGAGCCCCTGTGCTCTTCGTCGACAAGAAGGATGGAACCCAGAGGATGTGCGTGGACTATAGGTCTCTCAATGAGGTGACGATCAAGAACAAGTACCCTCTGCCCTGTATAGAGGACCTGTTCGACCAAATGAAGGGAGCCCGAGTATTTTCCAAGATTGATCTTCAGTCAGGATACTTCCAGCTGAAGATTAAGCCCTCCGATATACCCAAGACTGCCTTTCAAACACTATATGGTTCGTATGAATATACCGTTATGTCTTTTGGGTTAACGAATGCACCCGCATATTTCATGTACCTCATGAACAAGGTCTTCATGGAGTACTTGAACAAGTTCATCATGGTTTTCATCGATGATATCATGGTGTATTTGAAAAGTGAGGAGGAACATGACGAACACTTGGGATTGACATTACAGAAGCTGCGAGAGCATCAATTGTATGCCAAGCTCAGCAAGTGTCAATTCTGGCTAAAGGAGATATCGTTCCTAGGCCACATCATCTCCGAGGAAGGAGTATCGGTTGATCCCGGAAAAGTGGGAGATGTTCTGAAGTGGAACCAACCGCAAAACATGAGGGATATTCGGAGTTTTCTTGGGATGGCTGGATACTACCGACGGTTCATCAAGGACTTCTCTAAGATAGCAAAGCCTTTTACGGAGTTGCTAACGAAGGGAAAAGCCTTCCAATGGACACCAGCGTGCCAAGAAAACTTTGAGGAGCTCAAGAAAAGGCTAACCACAACACCGGTTTTAGTACTACCGGACGTAAGCAAGAGCTTTGACATATATTGTGACGCATCAAGACAAGGGCTTGGATGTGTGCTCATGCAAGAAGGACAAGTGGTAGCCTATGCCTCACGACAATTAAAGAAGCACGAGCATAATTACCCTACCCATGACCTGGAGCTAGCTGCCGTGGTGCATGCATTGAAGATTTAGAGACATTATATCCTTGGCCACCGATGTGAGATCTATATGGATCATAAAAGCCTCAAGTACATATTCACTCAAATGGATTTGAATTTGAGGCAACGTCGATGATTGTAGCTCATCAAGGATTATGATGTTGGAATCAACTATCACCCCGGAAAGGCCAATGTAGTAGCCGATGCATTGAGCCGAAAGGGAGCATGTCACCAACTTATGGTTCGAGAGTTACCACCCGAGCTACGCAAGGAGTTCGAACGGTTACATCTCGGTTTCTTGAACGAGATGGAAGTGATGGAACTCCATACTTCATTGGAACAAGAGATAAGAGATGGCCAAGCTACGGATGAGGAGATCAAGGATATCAAGGAAAGGATCTGATAAGGAATAGAGAAGGACTTCAAGGAAGACGAGAAGGGTACACTTTGGCTAGGAAAAAGGATTTGTGTGCCTAACGTGAAGCACATTCGCGACACAATATTAAAAGAGGCACATGATTCACCTTATTCCATACATCCCTGCAGTACAAAGATGTACAAGGACTTGAAGACTTGTTATTGGTGGGATGGTATGAAAAGGGACATAGCCGAGTATGTTGCCCTATGCGACACATGCCAACGGGTGAAGGCCGAACATCAAAGACCCGCTGGACTGTTGCGACACATACCCGAGTGGAAATGGGAAGATATCAATATGGATTTCATCGTCAGATTGCCCCGTACTCGGTCGGGTTATGACTCAATCTGGGTTATCGTGGACCGATTAACGAAAACAACTCATTTTCTTCCTGTTAAGACCGCGTAAAACGTTGCACAACTAGCCGAGCTGTACAAGGAGCAAATCGTGTGCCGCCATGGAGTCCTGAAGAGGATAGTCGCAGATCGGGGTTCTCAGTTTACCTCTAGGTTTTGGAGGAAGCTGCATGAGGCTATGGGTACACGACTAGATTTTAGCTCCGCCTACCACCCGCAGACTAATGGACAAATCGAAAGGACAAACCAAATTTTGGAGGACATGTTGAGAGCTTGCGCCTTGAAACATGGGCGTAGTTGGGATAGGAGCTTGCCGTATGCTGAATTCTCCTATAACAACAGCTATCAAGCTAGCTTGAAGATGTCACCTTTCGAAGCATTGTATGGTAGACGGTGTAGAACGCCGTTGTTTTGGAACGAGACCGGAGAGAACCAAGTGTTTGGACCCGAAGTGCTACAAGAGGCTGAGAAGCAAGTCCAAACCATACGGGAGAATTTGAAGGTTGATCAGTCACGTCAGAAAGGCTACGCGGACAATAGGCGAAGGAAGTTGACTTTCGAAGTAGAAGACTTCGTATACCTTAAGGTATCGCCTATCCGAGGCCAACGACGTTTCAACGTCAAAGGCAAGCTAGCACCTCGCTACATCGGACCCTTCAAGATTTTGGGCAAGTGAGGAGAAGTAGCCTATCAACTAGAGCTTCCAACGCACCTCTCCGACGTGCATGACGTGTTTCATGTATCCCAGCTCAAGAAGTGCTTGAGGGTACCTGAAGAGCAAGTACCAATGGATGAGCTTGAACTTCAAGAGGATCTGACCTACGTAGAGCACCCTGTCCGAATTTTGGACGGGAAGGAAAGGGTCACGAGGAACAAAGTGATCCGTTGGTGCAAGGTACAATGGAGCCATCACACCGAAGCTGAAGCCACATGGGAGCGTTAAGAAGACATCAAGGCAGAATTCCCTTATCTATTCTCCACTAGCGAATCTTGAGGGAGAGATTCAATTTAAGGGGGGTAGATTTGTGACACCCTCAATTTCAGTTTCTGCATGCATTCATATTTTATGTAGAGAAATATTTTAAAATAAGTAGAAACAAAGAAAGAATCAGAAAGATAGCCAAAAAGAGCCAAATTCAATCCACGGAGAGCGCTGAAAACAACTCCCGCGGCCGCTGGCCACGTGGCGCCTTCGGAGCTCGTCCCCGCAAAGGGGGAGAGGTCCGCCGCTAAACTGGCTACGTGGCAGGCTCGGGGCTCGTCTCTGCAGAAGGGGCGAGGTCTAACCCCGTGGGACACGTGTTGCCCCCGGAGCTAGCCTCTGCGGAGGAGCGAGGTTAGCCCCGCAGGACATGTGTCGCCACCGGAGCTAGTCGCTGCGGAAAGGAAAGGTCCAGTCGTATGGGACACGTGTCGCTCTCTGGACTCACTTCCGAGAGGTTCGACCCGCGGGACACGTGTCACTCTCAGAGCTAACCTCCGAGAGGTCCGGTCCTACTAGACACGTGTCACCTCCGGGAGGTCCGACACTACCGGACACGTCTCACCTCCGGAGCTTACCTTCGGAAGGTCCGTCACTGTTGGACATGTGTCAACCTCGGAGCTCGCCTCCGAGAAGAAAGGAAGTCTGGCGCTACTGTACACATGGCATTCTTGGAGCCCACCTCCGAAGAGAGGGGAGGTCCGGCTCTGACACGTGGCATACGCAGAGCTTGCCTCTATTGAGAGGGGAGGTCCCGACCCACCAAACACGTGGCGCACGCGGAGCTCGCCTCTGAGGGAGAGGGAGGTCTTGCCCGCCAGGATGCGTGGCGCACGCGGAGCTCGCCTCTGAAGGAGAGGGAGGTCTCGCCCGCCTGACACGCGGCCCAACCGGAGCTTGTCTCTGCGGAAAAGGGAGCCCAGGTCCCCGCAGGACACGTGGAGCTTCCGGAGCTCATCACCACGAAGGTGACGAGATCTGAAGCAGTTTTTGCTTCTGTACGCACGGGAATACCGACACGGAAGGAAACTGACACGAATTCCACGTTGCTACCACACAAAATCAATTGAAGATAAATTGTTAAAATTCAAAAACAATTTGAATAGGACTCTTATTCGAAATCCAATCAGATTAGGACTCTTCTCTTCCCGATTATAAATAGAACCCGAAACAACCCCTTGTCGTAACATCTTTTCTAAGCCGACAACTTAGAAGCCCTAGCCCCAAACTCGCCGAGCTAAACCCCTTTGCCGGAGTTCGACCATTGGAGAGACCACCGACGAGCCCAGACACGATCGCCGCCGCTGGAAGAGAGCCCCGACGATCTGTTCTTTCTAGGAGGGAGGACCCGAAGGAAGCAAGGTAGGTTTCCAATACCACCTTACGACGTCATCGCGTTTTCTTTGCATCGGTTCTTCGATCCTTTCGAACAGAAGCTTTTTCGTGGACAGATCACGTGTTGATCGGTTTGATCTAGATCTTGAGTCAAGATCATCGCCACGTCCACATTTGATCCCTACACCTCTGTTCATCGTAAAACCCCATGCAAGCCATGCAAGAACACGTACAAACTAAACTGCATCATAGGATTAGCATGCATATGCACCATTGCATCTTGAGTAAAGTTTGTGCAAGGTGATTGATTGCTATATATCTTGTATGTGCGTGATCTTAATTAGAAGGACAAGCTCAGGGATCTACCTATGAAGGACTACAGCACCAGAACATCGAGACACAAGAGCAACCAGAGCCGCAAGAACAAGGCAAGTGCCCCTTGACCATATTGATCCCATATTTTTGAAAGACTGTTTTGTTTGCGAAAATGTGTGAGTGCTTGAGTCAACATGATGGGAAACCCTTTCATAGGAGTTTACTAGTTTTGTTAACCACCCTTGTCACCGGGTAAGTTAATGAGTCGGGTATGGTTTTTGCTTTTATGCTTCGCTGAGTCCATGGGATACGGGAAGCGAGATAGATTTGTCTAGCTAACTGCACTCGTATGAATAATGAGAAAACGGATATTGTTAAATGAACATGAATCGGAGGGAGATCTAGGAAAGCTTGGTTTGTGAATGAGGTAGAATGAGATGGTGGTTACTTGTTGTATATCTAAGGACCGGTTCATGCGAGCACATGTCAAGATAACAGTGCCACCACAAGGCCAAGTATGGGTGCGGCTTAGGTGAGTAATTAGGTAAGTTACTAGATTGTTATGGACTGTGGAAGGCGCGGTGAATGAGAGTCGAGTGAGGACTGCCCTGGCAACTGCATGGCACAAGAGGGGGCCCGTGGGTGCGAGAATTGGAGATTCTAGCCTGCTGGTGAAACCTTAGTGAGTCCATACATCTAGTAGCCCCTTTGTAAAGGCTATTTTGTGATCTCTTGACCATACACCGATGGTTGTGTACTGGTATAATGGAGGTTCTACAGTCGCCGGCGGGTGTCGAAATCACAAACTTGTGGGTAAAGTGGTACAAACTCTGCAGAGTGTAAAACTATCATGATAGCCGAGCTTACAGTCACGAGCGCCTGGAGAACTCACATGATTAGATAGGATGGTTCGGTTTTTTGGGTGGTTTTGGTTTGGTCTTTTGGATTTGGTTTTCGGGACTGTTGAGTCCGGGTAATGAGATTGGTTGCATGACTGTTGAGTCATGGCAATGAGCATTGGTCTCGGTATGAGACGGAGTTGAATATGAGATGAAATGGTAGTGAATACGAGATGGTATTCATGAGATGGTAGTGAATACGAGATGGTATTCATGATCTTGAGAAAAGTTGAGAAAGATAAATGTCTGGAAGAGACATGAAAGTGATGGAACATGATGGAGGTATGTTGGTGTTTAAATACATGTTGGGATTATATTTACTTAAAGCTAAGTTGCTGTTTTTATCGTGTTTCGAGAAATAAACTTTGCTTTCTGCAATGAGCCTTTTTATACCTGCCTTGCTGTAAGCTACATATCATATTTTCCCGCACTTGCTGAGTACGTCATGTACTCAAACTTGCATTACCATACATCATCAGCAACAGGAGAGGAGTACTATGAAGACCACGTGGAGTATTAGGAGTGCGATCCACCATCAACTTGCCTGTGGGGATGGAGTAGAGATGGAGCCGCTGCTGCTGCTTAGTTGCTTCCGCAATAGTTTAGAAGACTTCCGCTGCAAGATTAAAGACTTCCGCTTATAGAATGAGTTTGAGACTCATGAGACTTTGTAATAAACCCTGTTATTCATGGTTATATATATTTTGAATTCAGTTTGTGGATTATATGTGTATGTGTGATGAACATCCTGGGCACACATACTCATCAGTCTCAGTTTCGAGAGGTTCTCTCTCAGAACAGGGGCGTCACAACACTACCCCTTGATATCCTTTTATCCATCCTCCTTGGTTTCCTATTGGAATATCCTATCCTACCTATCATCTTGCTACACTTCACCTTCCTTTGGGAAACACGATACCCTAAAGAATACTCTTGGATGAAATGCTACTGCGGTATCTTCAGTGCCTTGCGGAACTCATCTTGCTTTGGCACTAGGTTAGCCTGGTTGTCATAAGTCTTGCTGGCATCCATTGCTAGAATGACCGACGTAAGAAATACCAACAATCATTTTGGCGCCATTGCCAGGGAAGGCACACAAGTAGTGCAGGATTGCTTATGATAGATTAGGATTCTAGTAGAGACCTTGTAGGATAACCCAACTTGTTTTCACATTTCTTTGATGTGAAAACAGTGTAGTGTATGACCGGTTTCTACTTTTAAGATTAAGGATGTCACCCGGGATGCCATCCGTGAGACCTATGTGTGCTGAATACATTAGCAATTAGAATAAAAGTGAGGATTTACATTCAAAGTTTTAAATATTGCCAAAATACCCGCTTCGGAGTGTCCAAACTTTCACTCACATGAGTTGCACGTGAGTCAACACAATCGATCTTTACAAATGTGTTTTTGGGAGTAACTGTTACTCTTTACTCAGTTCAGATTGTCCGAACTTTCTCATTGCATTTCAGGAGTAACTGTCACTGCAGAGCAGCTGTTTTCATAGTGTTTAATTTTCAGCCACTCTATTTTTAAACTTGCAATGTTTTGAACTTGCTTCTTGGCTTATGGAATGTTTTCTTAGTATTCTCTTACTAAATTTTTGATGTGTTATGGCTGATTATGGTGGTTAATATATTGCTATTGTTTGCAACATGCTTATGTGAGGTGCTTGTAAGGTGTTGTGGTTTTTGGACTAACGTGAGTCAAGTCGCGGACTTGTGCTTGAAAAAAGTAGATGCTTGTTCATGTGCAGGTGTTGCTTGAGGTCAAGACATGGCTTGTGATGGAGATCCTTGAACTAGTCTTAGGAAGAAGATGAGGTTCAACAACCAAGTTCGGGAGGAGTTGTGGTTGAGCTGATTGGGAGGTCACACAGCATGTTTGGGTCAAGAACAATGCATATGAAGGTTTTGTGAACGTTTTGGAAAGTGTTTGAACGTATGCAGGGGGTGCATGGACGTGGCTACATTGTTCCAAGGCATGGTTAAGAGATAAGGAAGTGAAGATATGGTTGAAAAGGTTCAACCGGCTAGATTTTGCGCTTAGGCTACGGCTGAGGCGATTATGGTTCATTTATGGAAAGTTTCGAGTAGGTTATAATAGGATTTCGTGTTAGGCACGAAGTAGAGTTGTTTTAGGAATGTTTGGGACGTTCCTAAGGTGTTTGGAAGTCTTAAGATTGCTTCTATCTGCGTATAGAAGAGTCTTCAGTAGTTTTGGAAAGTTAGAGTTTGAATCCAAGTAGGGGTAGGAGCCCTAGTTTGAATTGGGTTGGCTTTATGGCTGATTATATAAGCAAGGGAGGCCAAGGATCATGGAGAGCACGACTTGTGGCAGCTTCTCTTGAGTTTTGATCAATAAAATTCGTAGTTTAGATGAGCTTTCATGCCTTGTTCGTCTGACTTGTTTCAGACAAGTTTTTCCTCGGCAAGTTTCTGGACAGACCGATGTTGCTTCGGTATTTCAATCATAACTTGCGTTTTACTGATCCAATTGACGTGATTCATTTTGGGTTGCCTTATCTATCATCTGTGAAAATTTCACAGTCACAGGATTTGTGGTTTTTGATCTACACGAGTTTCTTTGCAGCATTGCAGATCTGTTTTTAAAATCAGGTAGAACAGATTGAGCTTCATCTAGTCTTTTGATCATAACTCAAGTTCTACTTAGTGTTTTCACGTGATTCTTGTTGAAGTGGCTTTGTGACTTGATTCTCTATAATTTACACTAGTTTAGTCATGTTTGAACATGTCGAAAACTGTCGCATACACGGTTTTCTTATCAGATCAATTTTCTGCCGAAGGGTTTTTGTAGCATCCGCATAAAAAATTTTAATCTACCATTCACCCCCTCTGGTAGCTTTTCACGTGCTCTTCGATCCTACACCATCCATCTTATGATGTTTGAGTTTTCCCTTCTTGGGAGAGTGAAGTTGTGGTTATATGCAAATTGAAGTGCTGTAGATACTTTGGAAAAGTTTCCACGACGTTCCTCGCAAGATTCTTCCCGTTAGGCAGAACGAATGCCTTACGCGGAAGAATTTTAAGTTTCCAGCAAGAGCCTAAGGAATCCATTCCCGAGGCTTGGGAAAGGCTTCAGGAGTACATCCTAGCCTGTGTTCACCATGGGATGATGATTGGCTCATTATCTAGAATTTCTACAACAGGTTGACACCGTCAGCTCGTGATCATATGGATGCTGCTGGAGGTGCCTTCTTCTCGCTAACAGTTCCTAAGGACAAAAAATTGATTGAGAAGATGGTTGCAAATATGGGGTGGAGTTATGAGCAACTCCAATCCCGTCATCTAGGCATGCACACCTTGAAAGAGGTGGACATGATCGCTGTAAAACTAGACCTCCTCATGAAAAAATTGGATTGCCAAGCAAATGCAGAAGTGTATGTCACCGCTCAAGCTTTGGATGCTCACATGACATGTGAGGTCTATGGCAACACGGGTTATTTTGGTAGTGATTGCCCAGAAACCTGTGAGGATGCCTTATACTTGAGCAACAATGGAAACTATAATAATGGCTACCGTCAGGTGGTCAAGGGTGGGGCCAACCATGCCCTTTCTTTCAAGGGGGCTACAACAATGACAATAATGGAAATCAGCCCAACTTGAAGGAACCTTCCATTAGCCAGCTAAAGATCAATGAAGCAATATCCAAGAATATGCCGACTAATGACAAGACTCTGGAAAGTATAAACACCAAGATAGAAGGATTATCCTCTGCCTTCAAGTACAAGTTGAGCTTCAACAAGATGTTGGAGACTCAATTAGCTCAACTGGCAGCTGCTATTCCACCAATGGAGAATGAAAAGATTCCGGGGCAAACCGAAGCTCCCCTAGAACATGTCAATATGGTGACCATGAGAAGAGTAAGATAAACTCATGACCCACCATAACCTCAGCAAGGAAAGGAAGCAGCTAAACAAGATCCGGGGTGTCCCACTATATCATGCTTAATTGGGACTCAACACTTTGACAAGGTCCTTTGTGACCTTGGATCAAGTGTGAGTGTCTTGCGAAAGGTGGTCTTTGACAAGCTCAACTTCACGTCATTATGACCAACGCCGATGCAACTCCAGGTGGCCGATTATCGGTTAGAAAATCCTACTAATTTTCTAACCATTGATAAATCATAGCCTTCATAGGAGCAATTTTTATCTTTCGAACCATGGCAAAAAGGATCTTTAGTTCATCCTCTCGAACAATCCTAACATCACCTCTAGGGAACATAGTCATAGTCACCCATCTATGCATGAAGCGTAAATTAGGATTTTGGAGATGGCTATTCCTAGGAGTCCTACATGCTACCTCATTGGTTATTTCTTGCCAAAAGTTTTGTTTATTAAAATTAGGATAGGGTCTAAATCTAGTAAACAACACCTATGGAAACCTAGGTGCTCACATAATTCTTTTCATGAAAGAAAATATTCTTTTTAAAAAATAAAAGAAATACCTTCATTTCCATGTGTAAGGGTGCATAGGAATTGAATAGTGAGGAGGCGCGAACCACCCTCATCAATTTGAGAAAAATTATCCCATCCTAATGCATGACAAACGGTAAAGAATTTGGGGTCCATACCTATTTTGGAGTGTAGCTTGGGATCGTAGGCCTTTGTGTGAGAAAACTCACTATTCGTATGAGGTTGTAGGCTTGTTGCTCAACGTCTCTTTATAAGTCGAGGTCGTCGTCATGGAGAAGTTCGGGCATAGCATCACCTCCCTCCATCAGAACGTCACCTTGCACATTCCTCCACCGTGGACTTGGTTTAGGCTCGGAGGAGATGTATGTGCTAGAGTCCTCCATCTGATGGCTTGAGCTTTATGAGGCACCTTTCTTATTCCCAAACAACCTCTTAATTCCTTTATTCATGGATGCACAACTTATAAGAACAAAACAAAGCGAATCTCGAATAGGTTACGTTAGTGAAACCAAAACGAAACCTTCAACGAGTTGCCTTGCTTAACTTAAGAGCAAATGTGAATGCAATCAAAGCAAATATTTTTGTTTGGAAATGAGAGAAGTATTCCAATGAAGAGCAAGAAAACAAATTGAGCAGAAGTGTGAAAGTGTTGGAGAGATGAAAAATGGATGAAGTTTGAAGGAACACTCTCACCCGGGCACCAATTTATAGTGTTTCACTTCTCAACGGTCACAAGGGAAAAGAATATAGCCGTTGGAGGAGGAAGGGACACAACGGATCTTCCCCCAAGTCGGCCAAACTATATAGATGGGGCCCCGTGGTTCCCCTTTTTGCATGTGGTTCTCCAACAGCTATATTGTGGCGGACCGGGATCCGCTCATCCAGGATCGCAGAGGGTGATGCCGCACGATGCGACACCCGACAGCACACATCATAAGAATACGTTGTATTACATAGAAAACCAACTGAAACTGTACAAACTGGTACAATACTCAGTTACAAACTAAGGTTCATATTACACAGCGGAAGTTAAATTTGTACAACTCACGCTCGCCTATCTAGCAAAAGTCGTTTGCCCAGCCCTAGGGCAACCCACACTAGCTGCACTCCTCAGCTCAGCGCGGCGTGTACGGCTCCCACTCAGCCGTGGTCCCCGACGGAGGGTAACCCTGGCCGGTGGACTCGTAACCCGAGTCCGTGCGTGGCTCCTCACCTGAAAAACACTTAAGCAGCAACCATGAGCACGATGGCTCAACAAGACTTAACCGACTCACCTAGGCATGAAACTCTACATGCAGTTTACACGAACATGGGATAGTAATTTTAGCAAATGGACACGCCTACAAGTTCATCCTTAGTTCATCTTTTAGCCACAAGTTAACAATTCATGAATAAGAAATTTAGTAAGCGATATTTGGTGGCACACATGTAGCAATACAATTATTCATATCAGCAGAATTGAATCATAACATTACATGATTTATCTACGTTACGACACAGTGAACAAGCGGTACTCGTCACCGCGAGGGACGGCAAATCGACTCGATATACACCTGCAGGGATACCCAAAGAGCACGTCACGTACGCCCACCCGTGGAGCTGCACAGCACGCTCACTCGATGCCGTACGGAACAACCTTTCACCCAACAGCCCAAACATCGAACCGGTCGCACCGAAACGAGCAGGAGGTTTCCTACACGAAGCATCACTCTATGCCCGTTAGCAGATTTCCACCTTGCTGCCCTCAGCCTACACCTATAAATCGGTGCGTTATGCCTCGACGCCCGGAGGTACAGGTTACATCGGTTTATCGAGGCCCATATATCTGATATACCTTCGGTACGTTCAATACTTGTTCAGCAGGGCCGCACACGGATCAGTACTCAATCGACACGGACAGGGCCACACACACAAGACTTCCTCTTGCTGCGCACTAGCCCCTGCCTAGTCTCATTTTCATTACTAAAGTGATCTCACATCACTCGAACCAATCCCGTGTGTCCCAAGCCTAAACTCGCGAGTAGATTCCAACTACCCGACTTGTACCGAAGTTCTAGGAATCATTAAGCCTAGCCTGTCTACTCGAGGTCTTAGACACTACCTTCACTCTTATAGGAAAATCTGGTTATGCATTTGGGGTCTCAACCATCCTACACCTAATGCACATATATACACCTCACACTAAGTATGTAAACAAAGCAAAACTTTATAAATTTGGTTAATGCAAACCGGGGCTTGCCTTGTTGCTGCTGGTAAGTGGTTAAAGCTTCGTCCAGAAGAAGGAAGTCGAGCACTTCCGGAGCCTCCTCGCCTTCAGCGACTACACATACACGATATACTATATGTCAATTTAAATGCAATGTTTAGAACTGAATAAGTAATTACTATACTCTAGCTAACCCTCCCCTTTGGATCTGAAATTTTTATGGTGGCTTGGTATGGTCCTAACCAGAGTCTTGGCCAAGTTTCATTTGAAACAAGGTTCATTTGATCCTTGTACAAATAAAGGCCTATTTGGTCAACTATTAGAGCCTCAAAGGAATTCCAGGGGTTTTCATGGCTCCAACCATTACTTTTTTGAAACTATAATTTAAGATGGTTCTAAGGGAATTGGTTTCATGTCATTTGAAGAATTCTAGAGGAAGTTATGCCCTAAATAAGATTTGAGAAAATCTGAAAAAATGTTTCTGCACATTTTTCTATTTTCTCAGGGCAGTGCACTTAATCACCCCGTTAGGGGGACTAAATGAGCTTGGATGAGTATGAAAATTTTACTGTGACTCAAGGATTTTCCAGTGAACCTCCTAGCCAAATTTCAGAATTTTTCATAAAGTAGTTCTCCAGATAAAATCCCTAACAGTTTAAAATTTAGGGATTTAATTATGGAAAACTATTAAGTTTCATGAGCTGAAATTTGTGTTGCTGGAAAGTACTCCAAATTCTGAGTTCAGAAAAATTTGGTTCACTGGATTTGGAGCTTCCTACACAAAGTTATGAATTTCTAAAGTTTGGACTGAATCTGGAATTGTTCTCTATTGCAAATTCGTGTTGGGCCCACTGTTTAAACTGCAGCCAATAGGATTTGCGGACACACGAGGCTAAGGGGTTTTTTATCTGTGTAGCCGCACCGGATCCTAAGCCACAGCCAATCCCAGTTTTTAATTACACCCGCTGACAGGTGGGCCAGCCCCACCCTTCTTCAACCTCCGGCGTTTCTTCCCGCGCGCGCGCCCACCTCGCCGGACTGAGGGGGCGCCTCGCCGGCCTTGTGTTCCCGGCCATCTCCCGGCTGGAGACTCGCCCCCCGGGGGTTTTTATGGTCGGGGAACTCGGTTGTGGGATCGGTGTGGGTGCTAGGGGACCGGAACCGTGCTGGCGACGTGCGGCGGCTGCGGAAGAGGTTCGGCGTCATCGGCTGGTGGCCCTAGCCTGCCAAAACCTTGAGGGATCGGCTCTAGAGCATCCTAGGATGCTAGGGAAACTCGGCAAAGACACAAACGAGTGTGGAAATGACGGCTACTATGAGTTCACCGTGCGCCCGAGAGTGGTGGCGACGATTGAGCTCGGGAAGACATGAAATACACCACACCCTGTAGGTTTCTAGCTAGGGTTGTGAAGGAAAAATTGACCGCCAGCCAGTCTAGATCACGTGTGCACGGTTTGGTGGCCTACAAACAAGAACTTCGATCAAATTTTAAGGATTTCTCAC
This sequence comes from Neostapfia colusana, assembly GCA_030760725.1. Taxonomy (NCBI): domain Eukaryota; kingdom Viridiplantae; phylum Streptophyta; class Magnoliopsida; order Poales; family Poaceae; genus Neostapfia; species Neostapfia colusana. The sequence goes on along the minus strand of JASWHV010000019.1, from coordinate 21,646,762 downwards.
CCGGGGTCACTTTGCACGAACCGAGAGTAAATCGCCAAATTCTTGCTCGAACGATCACGGCTCGAGTTGAGGTTCGGCGAGGAGTAGCAGGGGGCTTGGATGCTCCTCTGGGTGTCCTAGCTCGGGCGTGAAAGCCCCTCGGTTGGGCTGTCACCATGAGCGGAACTACGGCAGTTTCGTCGGCTGTTGCCAAGACCCGCTGAGCTAGGGTTGGGAGGGCTGAACTTGAATGTTTTTGCGCCGAGGAGGTAGAGGACGAGCGACCAGTGTGGTTTTTCTGCTCGGAAGGCGCTGTGCGCGGTGCTTTTTGCCGGGTTCTTGATCGAGTGCAAGCGGCGGCGTGTACTCGGTTCTCTTCTCGGGCGATAGGAAACGGCGCCTCGGTTTGGCTGTGTTTGTGCGTGGTGATCAAGTCGGATGCAGATGGCCAGCTCGAGGGAGGAAGCAGGAGGTGGCTGTGTGGCCTCACGCGGTGGCGCCCGGAGGATCATCTCGGTGGCGCGCGGTGAGCGATTGCTTCGGCGAGAAATAGAGCCCGTTTGGCTGTGAAACAGCTCCCCCACTGACCTGTGGGTCCCTCTCCCCTCTAATCTCCTTCCAAATCCTTCTGTAAATATCCCAGCCATTCTCCATTGAATGAGAGACTTAAGCACCAAGCTACATTTTGAATTTGGTTCCCTCAATTGGAATTTGGTTTGGCTAAATTTGCTTCACATTTGAACTGAAATTCAAATTCAGTTTTGAATTATTGCAAATTTAGCTCCCGACAAGATGAATTCCAATGGGGGTGAAAATTGGTGGACAAACTCAGAAAAATGGTCTGAGTTTGAATATGAAGCCAACTTTTGAATCCAAGTGATGAAAGTTGCTGAAATTTGAATTTGCATTCAAATTGGCCTCTTTTTCAAATGCCTTCAAAAGTGCCTCAAAAGTGTGGGATTTGCATGAAATTGGGCCTGAACCTTCCCAAGACTATTTAACTTCTAGGGGTGAGCTCAACCTCTCATGTTCATGTCTATAAATCCTACTTTGTAAAAGTTAGGGCTTTCCCCTCTAATTACCCTTTTGATGGAGGTTACTTGCTCTTCACAAGTCTTCAAAAGATATCCACAACAAAAGCTGTGGTGTTGTGAGGTGATGAAAATTTTTTTTGCAAGTCCCTTTTCTTGGGCTTTACATCCCTCCCCCCTTAAAAGAATCTCGTCCCGAGATTATAAAAGAAGAGGCAGCGATGTACTAAAAACTCACCCGGGCCGGGACGACGTCATGAACTCCGGGTAGTTTGAGTGAAGGAATTCCTCGCTCTCCCACGTCGCTTCTTAGGCGGCGTGGTTACTCCAGAGTATCTTGTAGAACCACAATGTTCGGCTACATGTGGTCCAAGCTTTCTCATCAATAATTGCCACTGGATATTCATCATATGTCGAATCCGGTTGCAGCTCGCCGATGTCTTCAGTGGGAACAGCAGCCGTATGCTTCAGACATTTTCGCAGTTGTGAAACATGGAAAATATCGTGGACACCAGCAGGAGATGCCGGTAGCTCCAGTCTATATGCCGCTCGTCCACACTTCTCGGTGATAGCATAGGGTCCAATGAATCGGGGAGCGAGTTTCCCCTTCACACCGAACCGGTGCACGCCCTTCATCAGAGATACACGGAGGTACACGTGCTCTCCGACGTCAAAGTGCAGCGGTCTACGCCTCTTATCAGCGTAGCTTTTCTGCAGGGATTGAGCGGCCTTCAAGTTGGCTTGAATCATCCGAACGCGCTCTTCGGCGTCGTTCACCACATCAACCCCGAATGTGACCCTTTCACCGGACTCACACCAGTTTAATGGGGTGCGGCACTTGCGACCGTAGAGAGCTTCATAGGGTGCCATCTTGATACTCGCCTGATATCCATTGCTGTATGAGAATTCCGCCAACGGTAGGTGATCATCCCAGTTTCTACCGTGGTGGATGGCACATGCTCTCAACATGTCCTCCAGCACTTGATTCACCCTCTCTGTTTGGCCATCTGTCCGAGGGTGATAGGCGGAGCTCCTAATCAGCTTAGTACCCAATGCAGCGTGCAACTGCTCCCAAAAGCGAGACACAAATAATGCACCTCAATCTGAGACTATGGTCTTGGGTACTCCATATAAACATAGAATCTTCGCTATGTACAGCTCCGCATATTTGCCGGCATTGTAACGTGTATGCACTGGGATGAAGTGAGCCGTCTTGGTTGACCGATCAACGATTACCCAAATGGAATCATTCTTGTTGGACGTCAGGGGTAATCCCACAATGAAATCCATGCTCACATCTTCCCATTTCCATGCCGTGATTTTCAGGGGTTGCAGCATCCCTGATTTCCTCATATGATCAGCTTTCACTCGTCTACACGTATCACACTCGGAGACGTACTTAGCCACTTCCCGCTTCATCCGTGTCCACCAAAATTTCTTTTTCAAATCTTGGTACATTTTGTTGCTGCCCGGATGAATGGAGTATTTGGACAAGTGAGCTTCATCAAGAATCTTCTTTCTAAGCTCCATATCCCGGGGTACGGCTATGCGGTCATCGAACCATAGCGTCCCCTCATCATCTTTCCGGAAATATTTGATCTCCCCGTTGTCTATCCGTCTCCGGAGATGTGCCATACCCTTATCAGTCTTCTGAGCTGCAATGATGTCCTCCCTAATAGTAGGGATGAGGGCAAGATTGTAGAGTGATCCATAAGGAACCAAGTATAAACTCGGCTCTTCCTCCTCCACCGGTGTAATGGTGAGGTTATGGACATGTGACTTCTGACTTAGCGCGTCGGCAACCACATTCGCCTTGCCGGGGTGGTAATGAATCTCAATCTCATAGTCTTTGATTAGTTCTAACCACCTCCTTTGCCTCATATTTAGCTCCTTCTGGGTGAAAATGTACTTCAAGCTCTTTTGGTCGGTGTAGAGATGCACCAAATTCCCCAGGAGATAGTGCCTCCACATTTTCAGCGCCAACACCACAGCAGCAAGCTCAAGATCATGAGATGGATAGTGCTGCTCATGGTTCCGAAGTTGGCGTGAGCCATATGCGATCACACGTCCTTCCTGCATCAACACGCAGCCAAGCCCGATACCGGATGCATCACAATAAACGTCGAAGGGCTTGGTTGTATCCAGTTGAGCTAAGACCGGGGCTGTTGTGAGATGCTTCACTAATGCTTGGAACGCTCCTTCACACGCTGTGTTCCAAACATATTTTGTTCCCTTCTTCAGCAACTCTGTCATCGGCTTAGCAAGCTTGGAGAAGCTTGGAATGAATCTCCGATAGTATCCTGCTAAGCCGAGGAAGCTTCTGACTTGATGGACTGAAGTGGGAGCTTTCCATTTCAGCACTTGTTCGATTTTGCTTGGGTCAACCGCAATGCCTTCCGCTAAGATAATATGTCCCAAAAATGGCACTTGGCTGATCTAAAACTCACATTTGCTGAACTTGGCATATAGCTTATGGTCCCTTAGGCGTTGAAGAACAATCCTCAAGTGTTCAGCGTGTTCTGCTTCTGTATTGGAATAAACCAAGATATCATCAATGAACACCACCACGAACTTGTCCAGCTCCGGCATGAACACCGAGTTCATGAGGTACATGAAATGTGCCGGAGCATTAGTGAGACCAAAAGACATGACGAGATATTCATATAAGCCATATCTGGTTGAGAAGGCCGTCTTCGGGATATCCTCCGCCCGGATTTTTATTTGATGATATCCAGAGCGAAGGTCTATTTTGGAGAACATACTTGCACCCACAAGTTGATCAAACAAAATGTCAATGCGGGGCAGTGGGTACTTATTCTTGATGGTGACGGCGTTGAGCGGCCGGTAGTCCACACCTAGCCTCAAGGTTTCATCCTTCTTATTTACGAACAGCGCTGAGCATCACCAAGGCGAGGAACTCGGCCTAATGAAACCTTTGCTCAACAGATCATTGAGCTGTTCTTTCAATTCAGCCAGCTCGTTTGGAGCCATTTTGTAGGGTCTCCGTGAGATAGGAGTAGTTCCGGGTGCAAGCTCAATCTTGAACTCGATGTCCCGCTCAGGTGGCATGCCCGGAACATCATCCGGAAACACGTCGGGGTACTCCCGGACTACGGGGATGTCCTCTAACTTGAGAGCTTCAGTATTATTAATTTCTGAAACCTCCCGGACTGGATTGTCTAAGATGAGGGACTGCGGACGGTGTAGTGGGGAGTTGAGGTGAACCGTCCGTGATAATGTTTCCAGGACGGCGCCATGGTAGCTTAGCCATGACATCCCTAAGATTGCATCAATCTTCTATCCCTCAAGAATAATCACAGTGGTGGGATATATCTTCCCACCTAAGAACAGTGGTGCTTTTGGAATCATCATAGTTGCTGAAATCTTTCCTCCCGGTGAGCAGATCATATAAGAACACTCGGTGGGAAAGGCTTCCAGTTGATGCTTAACCACATACGATGCACTTATAAAGTTGTGGGTTGCACCAGAATCAAATAATATGATGATTGCTTGATCGTTGAGAGTGAACGTACCCGCCAGCACGTTGTATCCCTCTGGGGCGTCCTCATTGTCGAGGTTGTGAACGCCCCCAGTCCGCTGACCAACCTTCTTGACTGGAGGTCGGCCTTGAGCACCGCCCTGGAACTGGGCTCGCCCGCTGCTCTGCTGCCCCTGGGGACAGTCCTTCGCGAAATGGCCCGCCTGGCCACACGTGAAACAAGTGTTGCGGGGCGGTCCTCCGCTGATCGACGGACGGAAACCCGGGGCACGTGGTGGCGGTGGAAACGCCCAGGGTGCCGCCTGCTGCTGTTGTTGCGGTCACGGTGGTGGCATCGGCGGTCGGAACGGGGGTGACGGAACGACCCCCGAACTGTTGAGGTCGTGCCGGTGGATGCCACTGCTGTCCATATGGTGTCCGATACACCATGCGGTACTTCTGGGGAGCGCCACCCCCACTGTTGGGTGGAGTGCTGCGCTTCCGCTGCTCAGCCGCCAGTTCTCGCTGAGCGTCTTTTTGCATGATCGCGGCATTGACGAGGTCGTTGAAGGTGCCGCGATTCCATTGAACGAGATGCGTCTTCATCTCGGGGTGTAACCCCCGATAGAAGTGTTCCCGTTTCTTTTCCTCGGTGGAGACGTAGTCTGACGCATATTGAGCCAGGTGGTTGAAGGCACGGGAGTAATCATGGGGACTCCTCCCGCCCTGCTTCAGCTCCAAGAATTCTTGGAACTTCCTCTTCATTATCCCGGGAGGGATATGATAGGCACGGAACGCCTCCTGGAATTCTCCCCACTCCACGGCATGGCCAGCCGGACGTGAGGCGACATAATTCGCCCACCACGCACCAGTGGTACCGTGAAGCTGCTGCGCCACGAACAGAGTCTTTTGCCGCTCCGTACATTGGAGCAGCCCGAACTTGGATTCGATTGTCCGCAGCCAGTTGTCGCCCTCCAGTGGTTCTGCGGCTTCTGTGAACACCGGAGGGTACGTACTCATGAAGTCCGAGTACGTCACCTCACGGGGCTCACGAGGCCCCCTCTCTAGGGAAGCGGAGGCGGCGGCGGTGGTTGTTGCTGCGGGGTGCTGTCGTAGGCATCTGGCTGGGAGTCATCGCCTCCCTGCTGGCTAGAGCCACTAATCTCATGCGTGATCCGAGTGCGAACCATCTGCAACCATACGACAATAAATATCAGTCCCGCAACAAACTTCATGCAGTCCAATAAAATAGGCGTAAACATAATGACATTAAAACATGCGATGTATCTCGTATGTAAATAATGTAATAACTTTGCACAAGCTACACTATTACCAGACCAAATACAAGCTAGTTAAATCTAACTTGATGGACTCCCTCTTTGGAAGTTCATCGCCACTAGGTTTGGTCACTACGAGACGTTGAAATCGCTTTGTCATCACATATACTACCCTTTTTTCTTCAATACGACACAAACATAGTCTCTAGCAAAAGAAACTTGAGTAAGACATATACTCAAATCTTTCATTAGTTGAAGATAACCTCTCATGAGTATTTTCTACCCCATTGGAAGTACTTAAGCCTCCTAGGGTACAACAATCTCCCAATTGAGTTCAACTGTCATCCCTCTGTCAGAATGATCAGTTTCTACATATTCCAGATTTCGATCGGGTTCTGGAGATTTTCATGACTCAAGCTGAATACCAAAGTTAAAGTTAACTTCAGTATCTTTCCAACGAGTATTTTTTTTTCTCAGATCAGCTCTGGTTAAAAAGTTATGGTAATCCAAAGTCAACAGAATCTCTGGAAAACTTTCAACAGCACCTCCCTTGGAAGTTGCTGTTTTCTACTCTGGTTTCCACTGAGTTTTGTGCTGAAATTTCAGAAACTTTGAATTACAAAGATGTAACACATCTCCTACCCTTTCTAAATATGTATGATATGACAATTTTAGATTTTTCTATAGTACGTTATGCTTGAAAAACAGAACAGTCCAGAGAGTGTTTTGAATCTGTCCTGGTTCTGGACAGTTTACATCCCTCTGGAATTTAAGCCCTCTTAAGATGTTATTCAGCTCTGGAAATCTACAACAAAGTTGTAGAGTGCTCAAACACCTTTCCATAACCATCTCCCACACCCCCAGTGGCTAAATAATCTGTGAGTTATGCCCTGTCAAAGTTCAGCAACCTTGTTGCCAAAACAGAACACTCTGTTTTCAATCCTTTGGAACTACACTGATCAACTATCAAAATTTTCTACCCAACCAGGGTTCTAAATGTTGAAACTTAGTGATTTTAATTCCTTGTTATCATTATCTTTCATGCACATGCCTATTATATGTCGGTACTACGTTCCTCACAAAAGAAAATCCTAACCGGATTATACCGGCATATACGTCTCAGTTGTGGCACTAAACGGGCTCTTGCACATGTATACTACACGGCATACATACGTGGTTAGTACCTGCAGAAGACCATACAATAATGATGCACTCAATAGTTGTTTCCATTTCAGGCAGGACCATATTTAAAAGTAAATACAAACGCCCGTATCATTGTCATACGGCCGTCCTTGAGTTAAGTCACGTATCAAGGTACGTGATCGTGTTTCAACACCACACGACGGGGAATCCAAGTATATCATGAATGGGTCGGCACGGTTGGGAATGTTATCAACCCAACGGATACCACCTACTGCCCTGCAGGGCACACCGATGGCAAGCGCTGCATATGTCCCCCTGGGCTACTTCCAGACGAACACACTCTCGCGTTAAAGACCACGCGATGGGGTCTCCACTTACTTGCCTAATGCACGCTAGGGATCAGCGTTTCATATGAACTCAGGAACATGAAGTGTCCAAGAGTTTCATATTGACCTCTCACACCAAGCTGTCAGACCAATCTCTGAACCACGTTCCTCGTCAGGGGAGCTAACCGAAATTGAACCGCTTTTGGTGGCATTCCTTACCATTCTTACCAGAGCGTAGGTGCGTCCTTACATAATTAAAATTCGGAATTATAACACATATGTTAGTCTTCCCACTTTAAATAACTATGCTATTATAGTCCTTACTTGGGCAAACTACTGAATCCTCACCGTAACCTAAGTTTTCCCGTAATACAGTCCTTAATTATTGTGCTATCCCCAATGCGGCTCTGATACCAGGCTGTGGTGGACCGGGATCCGCTCATCCAGGATCGCAGAGGGTGGTGCCGCACGATGCGACGCCTAACAGCACACATCATAAGAATACGTTGTATTACATAGAAAACCAACTGAAACTGTACAAACTGGTACAATACTCAGTTACAAACTAAGGTTCATATTACACAGAGGAAGTTAAATTTGTACAACTCACGCACGCCTATCTAGCAAAAGTCGGTTGCCCAGCCCTAGGGCAACCCACACTAGCTGCACTCTTCAGCTCAGCGCAGCGTGTATGGCTCCCACTCAGCCGTGGTCCCCGACGGAGGGTAACCCTCGCTGGTGGACTCATAACCCGAGTCCATGGGTGGCTCCTCACCTGAAAAACACTTAAGCAGCAACCATGAGCACGATGGCTCAACAAGACTTAACGGACTCACCTAGGCATAAAACTCTACATGAGGTGTACAAGGACCATGGGATAGTAACATTGCAGCAAATGGACACGCCTACAAGTTCATCCTTAATTCATCTTTTAGCAACAAGTTAACAGTTCAGGAATCTGAAATTTAGTAAGCAACAGTTGGTGGCACACATGTAGCAATACAATTATATCATAACAGCAATATTGAAGCATAACATTCCATAAATTATCTACGTTACGACACAGTGAACAAGCGGTACTCGTCACCGCGAGGGATGGCGAATCGACTCGATATACACCTGCAGGGAAAACCCAAAGAGCACGTCATGTACGCCCACCCGTGGAGCTTCACAGCACGCTCACTCGATGTCGTACGGGACAACCTTTCACCCAACAGCCCAAACATCGAATCGGTCGCACCAAAACGAGCAGGAGGTTCCCTACACGGAGCATCTATCTATGCCCATTAGCATATTTCCACCTTGCTGCCCTCAGCCTACACCTATAAATCGGTGCGTTATGCCTCGACGCCCGGAGGTACAGGTTACATCGGTTTATCAGGGCCCATATATCCGACATGCCTTCGGTACGTTCAATACTTCTTCAGCAGGGCCACACACGGATCGGTCCTCAATCGACACGGACAGGGCCGCGCACACAAGACTTCCTCTTGCTGCACACTAGCCCCTGCCTAGTCTCATTTTCATTACTAAAGTGATCTCACATCACTCGAACCAATCCCGTGTGTGCCAAGCCTAAACTCGCGAGTAGATTCCAACTACCCGACTTGTACCAATGTTCTAGGAATCATTAAGCCTAGCCTGTCTACTCGAGGTCTTAGACACTACCCTCACTCTTATGGGAAAATCTGGTTATGCATTTGGGGTCTCAACCATCCTACACCTAATGCACATATATACACCTCACACTAAGTATGTAAACAAAGCAAAACTTTATAAATTTGGTTAATGCAAACCGGGGCTTACCTTGTTGCTGCTGGTCAGTGGTTAAAGCTTCATCCGGCAGACGGAAGTCGAGCACTTCCGGAGTCTCGTCGCCTTCAGCGACTACACGTACACGATATACTATATGTCAATTTAAATGCAATGTTTAGAACTGAATAAGTAATTACTATACTCTAGCTAGCCCTCCCCTTTGGCTCTGAAATTTTTATGGTGGCTTGGTATGTTCCTAACCAGAGTCTTGACCAAGTTTGATTTGAAACAAGGTTCATTTGAGCCTTGTACAAATAAAAGCCTATTTGGTCAATTATTAGAGCCTCAAAGGAATTCCAGGGGTTTTCATGGCTCCAACCATTACTTTTTGGAAACTAGAATTTAAGATGGTTCTAATGGAATTGGTTTCATGTCATTTGAAGAATTCTAGAGGAAGTTATTCCCTAAATAAGATTTGAGAAAATCTGAAAAAATGTTTCTGCACATTTTTCTATTTTCTCAGGGCAGTTCACTTAATCACCCCATTAGGGGGACTAAATGAGCTTGGATGAGTCTTAAAATTTTACTGTGACTCAAGGAGTTTCCAATGAACCTCCTAGCCAAATTTCATAATTTTTCATCAAGTAATTCTCCAGATAAAATTCCTAACAGTTTAAATTTTAGGGATTTAATTCTGGAACACTATTAAGTTTCATGAGCTTAAATTTGTGTTGCTGGAAAGTACTCCAAATTCTGAGTTCAGCAAAATTTGGTTCACTGGATTTGGAGCTTCCTACACAAAGTTATGAATTTCTAAAGTTTGGACTGAATCTGGAATTGTTTTCTATTGCAAATTCTTGTTGGGCCCACTGTTTAAACTGCAGCCAATAGGATTTGGGACACACGAGGCTACGGGGTTTTTATCTGTGTAGCCGCACCGGATCCTAAGCCACAGCCAATCCCAGTTTTTAATTACACCCGCTGACAGGTGGGCCATCCCCACCCTTCTTCAACCTCCGGCGTTTCTTCCCGCACGCGCGCCCACCTCGCCGGACCGAGGCGGCGCCTCACCAGCTTTGTGCTCCCGGCCGTCTCCCGGCTGGAGACTCGCCGCCCGGGGGTTTTTGGGGTCGGGGAACTCGGTCGTGGGATCGGTGTGGGTGCTTGGGGACCGGAACCTTGCCGGCGACGTTCGGCAGCTGCGGAAGAGGTTCGGCGTCATCGGCTGGTGGCCCTAGCCTGCCAAAACCTCGAGGGATCGGCTATAGAGCATCCTAGGATGCTAGGGAAACTCGGCAAAGACACAAATGAGCGCGGAAACGACAGCTACTATGAGTTCACCGTGCGCCCGAGAGTGGTGGCGACGATTGAGCTCGGGAAGACATGAAATACACCACACCCTGTCGGTTTCTAGCTAGGGTTGTGAAGGAAAAATCGACCGCCAGCCAGTCTAGATCACGTGTGCGCGGTTTGGTGGCCTACAAACAAGAACTTTGATCAAATTTTGAGGATTTCTCACCCGGGGTCACTTTGCACGAGCCGAGAGTAAATTGCCAAATTCTTGCTCGAACGATCACGGCTTGAGTTGAGGTTTGGCGAGGAGTAGCAGGGGGCTCCGATGATCCTCTGGGTGTCCTAGCTCGGGCGTGAAAGCCCCTCGGTTGGGCTGTCACCGTGAGCCGAGCTACGGCAGTTTCCTCGGCTGTTGCCAAGACCCGTTGAGCTAGGGTTGGGAGGGCTGAACTCGAATGTTTTTGCGCCAAGGAGGTACAGGACAAGCGACCGGTGTGGTTTTGCCACTCGGAAGGTGCTGTGCGCGGTGGTTTTGCCGGGTTCTTGATCGAGTGCAAGCGGCGGCGTGTACTCGGTTCTCTTCTCGGGCGATAGGAAACGGCGCCTCGGTTTGGCGGTGTTTGTGCGTGGTGATCGAGTCGGAAGCAGCTGGCCAGCTCGAGGGAGGAAGCAGGAGGTGGCTGTGTGGCCTCACGCGGTGGCGCCCGGAGGATCATCTCGGTGGCGCGCGGTGAGCGATTGCTTCGGCGAGAAACAGAGCCCGTTCGGCTGTGAAACAGCTCCCCCACTGACCTGTGGGTCCCTCTCCCCTCTAATCTCCTTCCAAATCCTTCTGTAAATATCCAAGCCACTCTCCATTGAATGAGAGACTTAAGCACCAAGCTACATTTTGAATTTGGTTCCCTCAATTGGAATTTGGTTTGGCTAAATTTGCTTCACATTTGAACTGAAATTCAAATTCAGTTTTGAATTATTGCAAATTTAGCTCCCGACAAGATGAATTCCAATGGGGGTGAAAATTGGTGGACCAACTCAGAAAAATGTGCTGAGTTTGAATACGAAGCCAACTTTTGAATCCAAGTGATGAAAGTTGCTGAAATTTGAATTTGCATTCAAATTGGCCTCTTTTTCAAATGCCTTCAAAAGTGCCTCAAAAGTGTGGGATTTGCATGAAATTTGGCCTGAACCTTTCCAAGACTATTTAAGTTCTAGGGGTGAGCTGAACCTCTCATGTTCATGTGTAGAAATCCTACTCTGTAAAAGTTAGGGCTTTCCCCTCTAATCACCCTTTTGATGGAGGTTACTTGCTCTTCACAAGTCTTCACAAGATATCCACAACAAAAGCTGTGGTGTTGTGAGGTGATATTTTTTTTTGCAAGTACCTTTTCTTGGGCTTTTACATATATTTCGAGTCGTTGGATGCAATGGCCACAAATTTTGAGCAGAAAAATGTTTTCCAAATAAAACCTTTCTCAAATCCAAATTTTCAAAAACAAAAATCTTGGTTGAGACTACAAAATTCTCAACATGCAAATAAAAATCCAAACATGTTGTAAAAATTGCAAACTAAATGGGGAAAATCAAATTGCAATGGAAAAAACAGATATGAGATAACTACCAATTATCCTATTGGCAAGGTCCCACCCAACATTTCTTAAGTCCGATGAGAGGAACTTTCCTCCGTCTTGTTCAACTCGATGTCTTGGCATCCGGTCCCAAAGAAGAAGGCGTCGATGACTTCTCTTGCTTCTTCCGCTATTCTCTTCTTGGCAGTTTTGTGGACTTGGGCCGTTCAACCGGTCCTGGATTTCTCATTGGCTTGAATTGTCTTCTAGGGCGTAGCGACGTATCCTCATATAATAATTTCCTTATGAATGCGATGAGGCTGTCCACTGGCGGTGGTGTCGCTTCAACTTCTCTGATGTATTTGACATTCAGACCATACTTGATCTTGATCATGGAGCATTGCTCCCTCCTTGGCTGAAAGTCAAACTTTTTTCTTTGCCATTGATGTGGAAATGGATTTCTCTAGCTCCCACATCTTCACGAGCATCCGCGGTGCGGGACGTCTTCAGCTATTCCCGCGGGATAGCGAACCTAATAATCGGCCAGCTGGATCTGCATCAGCGTTGGAGATAATGCTGTGAAGTTGAGCTTGTTAAAGACCACCTTTGGCATGACCCTCAAACTTGCTCCAAGGTCACAAAGGGCCTTGTCAAAGTATTGAGTCCTAATTGACCATGATATGGTGGTACACCCTAGATCGTTCTTCTTTTCTAGAAGACTGTTGAGTTTAGCAGCACTAAAGTCTTCCATCAACTCGACAACTTCTATGGTGGGCAATGGTTGCTTGTTGTTCAATATGTCCTTGAGATAGGGTTGGCGTTCAGATTTCCGACTAGTAACTAATGTACCGCATGTTCTTCCTCGAGTTGGCTGAACTAAGAACACAAGGAAATTATCTTGGTTCGGGCAAGGTGCCTACGTACAGTCTAGGGTGTCTCTCTGTGCTTTTTGAAGAATGAGGGTGGTTCCTACAAGTGCAAGAGCCTGTCACTATGGGATCGACTGGCTCCTCTCTTGATGCTCGCTCCCTCCCTCTCTCAAATTACAAGTGGGGAGAAGGTAGTGGGAACAGGGACAACTTGTCCCATCGTACGTTCGACAGGGCACTCGATGGAGTCGCCGTATCCGTAGCCTGCCGCTGCGCCTGCCCCATCTTGTTGTCGGGGTAGACCATATCGGGGCGCATGCGCGCTCCTCGTACTACTCCTCATCGGTCTCGTCGGAGGTGACGGGTATTCAATGCCTTGGCAGGGGTAGCACTTGAGTGCCTTCCCACATGACCAGGGCGGTTGCCTGCTCCGCATTGAAGGCCACCTGCTTCTCGCCTACCCGAGGTCGGGCTCGGGCCTTCCCCTCGAGATCTTCCCTTTGTCTGTGCCCCGAGGGCAGGGTTTGTGGCTCGCCCCAGGGGTCGGGTCCGAGCTCTCTATCCTATCCGCTTCGTCTTTTCCCGAGCTCAGTCTTGGGCTTGCTCCTTCGTCACCCCTCGAGGGGAGGCTGCCCGCTTCCCCCCAAGGGGTCAGAGTCGGGAACCCTGTCAGTAGCCCTCAAGCCTCTGATCAATCTTGCCGATCGATTAGGGGGTGAAAGCCAGTCGACTTCGATCCTTCATAGCTAAAAATAAGGAAAAGATCGTTAGTACTTGGCTCAACCTATGCAGCCGCGACGAATGGACCTCCAGTGGCCGGTCATGACCTTTGTTTGTTCCCGCTGGGACCCTATGGCAAGCCCTCGTGCCCACTTTTGAGGGGTCGTGCTGTCATCATGGCGAGTTTGCCTCGCCCCCATCTGCGAACCGTTCGTTATTCGGAGGGGTTGGGTCAATCTTGGGCTTTTCTCGATGGTCAAGCCACCGAGCCCGATGAGTTGCCTACCGGGTGGAGCCAAGTGAAACCTATTTGTCCTATTCGTTTTGGACTGTTGCAACTATTGGCCCTGCATCACACTGAGTGGCTTTCTGGTCAGGGCTTGTTGCCCACATTTCATCATATCACTACAAGCTTAGAGGTGTCAGGTGGATTCATCCTGCCCGAGCTCGTCTCTATCACAGACCGCCTCACATCGCATGCCCCTCACTCCGGGGCGCTCCAGGCGGCCTCTCAGCCTTTCACAGGCCAGTCTACAAACCTGGAGCTGATCGAGCTTGTAATGTGGGCTAGAGACTTACGTTCCCCTCGTTGTCGTGTCGCCCTCCGTGTCCAATGGAGTTTAGGAGGCGCTGCTCGACTTAGCCCTCCGTGGTCTTGCACCGTGACACCAAACAGTCACCGTCCGGTGGGGCTTTCACACCTTTGGGATAGTTTTGTCGTGGGGAATCAAGGAGGCCCCACTCGACTCGACTCCCTAGCCGCCCAGACGGTTTTAATTTGGGGGCAGTTGGGTGGTGTTATGGCGTCTGTTTCTTTGAGGTGATACGAACAGTCGCCTGCCCCCCTGACGGTTGTCAGACTTTGCGTCACATCGATAGCTTTATATTGCCCTTTCTCTCAATCATCCCTTGCGGGTTTGCCTGTATTGCTTCCGTGCTTCTTCGCTCTGTGCATCGCTCCTTCCTCTACTTCTTTCACCTTTGCTTCTCCATTGCCTCTTTTCCCGACGCTTCTGCCAGAAAGAGATAGAAAAGAGCGCAACTCATCCTCGGATGACTTGCCTTCCATTTTTGTAGCGGGATGCATTTGTGGTCGAAATAGGAGTTCTGCTGGAGCCGTATTGCCGTCCTCCAAGTGTGGCGGACCGGGATCCGCCCATCCAGGATCGCAGAGGGTGGTGCCGCGCGATGCGACACCCGACAGCACATGTCATAAGAACACATTATATTACATGGGAAAACAAACTGAATGTACAAAGTAGTACACTTCTCAGTTACAAACTACGGTCTTTATTACACAGCGGAAGTTTCTTTTGTACAACTCACGCCCGCCTATCTAGCAAAAGTCTGTTGCCCAGCCCTAGGGCAACCCACACTAGCTGCACGTCTCAGCTCAGCGCGGCGTGTACGGCTCCCACTCAGCCGTGGTCCCTGACGGAGGGTAACCCTTGCCGGTGGACTCGTACTCCGAGTCCGTGGGTGGCTCCTCACCTGAAAAACACTTAAGCAGCAACCGTGAGCACGATGGCTCAACAAGGCTTAACCGACTCACCTAAGCATGAAACTCTACATGAGGTGTACCATGACATAGGATAGCAATGCTGCAGCAAATGGACACGCCTACAAGTTCATCCTTAGTTCATCTTTTAGCAACAAGTTAACAGTTCATGAAGCTGAAATTTAGTGAGCAATATTTGGTGGCAAACATGTAGCAATACAATGTTATATCATATCAGCAGTATTGAATCACCATATTTCATATATTAGTCTACGTCACGACTCAGTGACCAAGTGGTACTCTTAACCGCGAGGGACGGCGAATCGACTCGATATACACCTGCAGGGAAACCCAAAGAGCACGTCACGTACGCCCACCCGTGGAGCTGCACAGCACGCTCACTCGATTTCGTACGGGACAACCTTTCACCCAACAGCCCAAACGTCGAACCGGCCGCACCGAAATGAGCAGGAGGTTCCCCACACGGAGCATCTCTCTATGCCCGTTGGTAGATTTCCACCTTGCTGCCCTCAGCCTACACCTATAAATCGGTGCGTTATGCCTCGACGCCCGGAGGTTTAGGTTACATCAGTTTATCGGGGCCCATATATCCGATATGCCTTCGGTACGTTCAAACTTGATCAGCGTGGGCCGCACACGGATCGGTCCTCAATCGACACGGACAGGGCTGCGCACACAAGACTCCCTCTTGCTGCGCCCTAGCCCCTGCCTAGTCTCATTTTCATTACTAAAGTGATCTCACATCACTCAACCGAACCCGTGTGTCCCAAGCCTATCTCGCGAGTAGATTCCAACTACTCGACTTGTACCGAAGTTCTATGAAACATTAAGCATAGCCTGTATACTCGAGGTCTTAGACACTACCCTCACTCTTTTCAGAACCTTTGGTTATGCAAGTGGGGTTTCAATCATCCTATACCGAATGCACATACATACTTCACCCTACGTATGTAATCAAAGTAAAAACTTTTATAAAAGAGTTAATGCAAACCGGGGCTTGCCTTGTTGCTTCTGGTCAGGGGTTAGTTCTTCGTCCGGAAGAAGGAAGTCCAGCACTTCCGGAGTCTCTTCGCCTTCAGCGACTACACGTTAATGAAATACTACATGTCAATCTAAATGTAATGTGTGAACTTGAATACTTAACTACTAATAACTCTAGCTAGCTCTCCCCTTTGGTTCTGAAATTTTTATTGTGGCTTGGTAGGGTCCTAACCAGAGTCTTGACCAAGTTTCATTTGAAACAAAGTTCCTTTGAGCTTTGTACAAATAAAAACCTATTTGGCCAATAATTGAGCCTCTATGTAATTCCAGGGGTTTTCATGGCTACAACCATTACTTCCTGGAAACTAGAATTCGAGGTGGTTCTAATGGAATTGGTTTCATGTAATTTGAAGAATTCTACTGAAAGTTATGCCCTAATTAAGATTGGAGAAAATCTGAAAAAGGTTTCTGTACATTTTTCTATTTTCTCAGTGCAGTTCTCTTAATCACCCCATTAGGGTAACTAAATGAACTTGGATGAGTCTGAAAATTTTACTGGGATTCAGGGATTTTCTAATGAACCTCTCAGCCAAATTTCAGAATTTTTCATAAAGTAGTTCTCTAGATAAAATTCCCAACAGTTTAAATTTAGGGATTTAATTCTTGAAAACTATTCACTTTCATGGGCTGAATTTGGTATTGCTGGAAAGTACTCAGAATTCTGAGTTCAGCAAAATTTGGTTCATCGAATTTGGAGTTTCCTAGCCAAAGTTCTATTCATTTGAAGTTTGAACTAAAACTAGAAAATTCCAAAAATGTTTAAATCCTGCGGGAGGGTCCCACTCTTCGAGCCGGCCCACTCAGAATGCAGCCACACCGCAGCCCACGGGGTTTTACCCGCGCTGCCGCACTGAATCCCGGCCGCAAACCGATCCCCGCGCGAGATCAGAGGCTGACCGGTAGACCCGGCCCCCCTTCGTCTACCTCGCGCTCTCCCGCAGCTCCCGCGGCGTCGCCTCGCCGGAGCGCTCGCCGCCGGAACTTGCCGCCTGTGCCTAACTCAACTCGGAGAACACGCTGGTGCCCTCACCGGAGCTTGACAACGGCCGGAACAGTGCTCCCGCCGGCAACAGCGGCCGGGAGCTCACCAGCGACGTCAAACTCAGCATCCCCTGCACCTTTTTCGATGCGGTTTGCTCGGGGAGCTCCACTGACACCCGCTGATCATGGATATGGGCACCGATCTCTGTGAAAACAGCTGCAACTATGACCTCACCGGCGACCTAGGACGGATATCGGCTGTGCTCAGAAAACTTCGAAGAACCGTAACCCTAGCCCATGGTTCTTGCTGATTTTTGATCCTAGGAGGTCGTGGCAGGGTGTAGAGCGTGTGTGTGGCTCGGTATGCCCGGTGATGAGCTAGTACCCGCGAATTTCTGGATTTGGTATAGCTCGGCCTTAAGAGCACCGAAACGTTCCCGGGAGAAATTCTTCCCCGACGGTGCCTGAAATGCTGAATGATAGGGGCGAGCTGAACCAGCACCTTATGGCGGTTGTTTCTTGTGTTGAGCGTCGGGCACGAAGAAGCCTGTGCTGTCCGGGCGCTGGCGATCAGAGGGCGGCGACTCCGGGCGCGCTGCTTCGGATGTGGGCGGGTGGCACCGAGAGAATAGGGAGGGAATTCACACCGACCAGGGTGCGATCGCGTGTTTTGTAGTCGGCGCCCTCATCCCCCGAGCAGGAGGTGGCACGGTGGCCGCATTGGGACGGGGTCGACCCCGTGCGCTGTCGGCCGTAGGGTGTTCGACCTTGTGCCCGAGTCGGTTTGCTCCCCGGGGTGGCTGACCAGTGGGCCCTCTTCTCCCCTCTAATTCTTTCTCCCCTTTTCTTTCGTAAATATCCCAGCTACTGAACATTGAATGGGAGACTTAGCCCCCAAGTCTTGGTTTAAATATGAATTCTCAAATTGGAACTGTGTTTGGCTAAATTTGCTGCATGTTTAAACTGAAATTCAAATTCAGTTTTAAATTCTTGCAAATTTAGCTCTTGACAAGATGAACTCCAATGAGGATGAAAATTGATGGCTTACTCAGAAAACTGTGCTGAGTTTGAATATGAAGCTAACTTTTGAATTCAAGTGATGAAAGTTGCTGCAATTTGAATTTGCATTCAAATTGGCCTCTTTTTCAAATACTTCCAAAAGTGCCTCAAAAAGTGTTGGATTTACATGAAACTTGGACTGAACCTTCCCAAGACTTTTCAAGTTCTAGGGGTGAGCTCAACCTCTCATGTTCATGTGTAGAAACCCTACTTTGTGAAAGTGAAGGCTTTCCCCTCTAATCACTCTTTTGATGGAGGTTACTTGCTCTTCACAATATTTCCTAAGATATCCACAATAAAAACCGTGGTGTTGTGAGGTGAAGAAAAGTTTTTGCAAGTCCCTTTTCTTGGGCTTTTACATCCCTCCCCCCTTAAAAGAATCTCGTCCCGAGATTACAAAAGAAGAGATAGCGATGTAATAGGGACTTACCCGTGTTGAGAAGCCATGAACTCCGGGTAATTTGAGCGAAGGAACTCCTCGCTCTCCCACGTCGCTTCTTCGGCGGTGTGGTTGCTCCAGAGTATTTTGTAGAACCACAACGTTCTGCTACGCGTGGTTCGGGCTTTCTCATCAAGAATTTCTACCGGATACTCATCATAGGTCAAATCCAGTTTCAGCTCGCCGATGTCTTCGGTAGGAACAGCAGCCGTATGCTTCAAACATTTTCACAGTTGCGAAACATGGAAAACATCATGGACACCAGCAAGGGATGCCGGTAAGTCCAATCGATACACCGCTGGTCCACACTTCTCGGTGATGGCGTAGGGTCCAATAAAACGGGGAGCGAGCTTCCCCTTCACACCGAACCGGTGCACACCCTTCATCGGGGACACGCGGAGGTACACGTGTTCACCGATGTCAAAGTGCAACGGTCTACGCCTCTTATCAGCGTAGCTCTTCTGCCGGGATTGAGCGGCCTTCAAATTGGCTTGAATTGTCCGAACGCGCTCTTCGGCGTCGTTCACCACATCAACCCCGAATGTGACCCTTTCACCGGACTCGCACCAGTTTAATGGGGTGCGGCATTTGCGACCGTAGAGAGCTTCGTAGGGTGCCATCTTGATACTCGCCTGATAGCCATTGTTGTACGAGAATTCCGCCAATGGTAGGTGATCATCCCAGTTCCTACCATGGTGGATGGCACATGCTCTCAACATGTCTTCCAAAACTTGATTCACCCTCTCTGTCTGGCCATCTGTCTGAGGGTGGTAGGCGGAGCTTCTAATCAGCTTAGTACCTAAAGCAGCATGCAACTGCTCCCAAAAGCGAGATACAAACAATGCACCTCGGTCTGAGACTATGGTTTTGGGTACGCCATGCAAACATAGGATCCAGGCGATATATAACTCCGCATATCTGTTGGCATGGAAATGTGTATGTACGGGGATGAAGTGAGCTGACTTGGTCAGTCGGTCAACGATCACCCAAATGGAATCATGTTTGTTGGATGTTAAGGGTAATCCCACAATGAAATCCATTCTCACATCTTCCCATTTCCATGCTGGAATTTTCAGGGGTTGCAACATCCCTGACTTCCTCATATGATCCGCCTTCACTCGTCTACACGTATTGCACTCGGATACGTACTTAGCTACCTCCCGCTTCATCCGTGTCCACCAAAATTTCTTTTTCAAATCTTTGTACATTTTGTTGCTTCCCGGATGAATGGAGTATTTGGACAAGTGAGCTTCATCAAGGATCTGCCTCCTCAGTTCCATATCTCGGGGTACGACTATTCGGTCATTGAACCACAGCGTCTCCTCATCATCTTTCCGGAAACACTTAATCTCTCCATTGTCTATCCGTCTCCGGAGATGTGCCATGCCTTTATCCGTCTTCTGAGCTGCAATGATGTCTTCCCTAATGGTAGGGATGAGAGCAAGGTTGCACAGCGATCCGTAAGGAACCAAGTATAAACTCGGCTCTTCCTCCTCCACCGGTGTAATGGTGAGGTGATGGACATGTGATTTCCGACTCAACGCGTCGGCAACCACATTCGCCTTGCCGGGGTGGTAATGGATCTCAATCTCATAGTCCTTGATTAATTCTAACCACCTCCTTTGCCTCATATTCAGCTCCTTCTGGGTGAAAATGTATTTTAAGCTCTTGTGGTCGGTGTAGAGATGCACCAGATTCCCCAGGAGATATTGCCTCCACATTTTTAGCGCCAACACCACTGCAGCAAGCTCAAGATCATGAGTCAGATAGTGCTGCTCATGGTTCCGAAGTTGGCGCGAGCCATATGCGACCACACGTCCTTCCTGCATCAACACGCAGCCGAGCCCAATACCGGACGCGTCGCAATACACGTCGAAGGGCTTTGTTGTATCCGGCTGAGCTAAGACCGTGGCTGTGGTGTGATGCTTCACCAATGCTTGGAACGCTCCTTCACACGCCGTGTTCCAAACATATTTCGTTCCCTTCTTCAGCAATTCTGTCATCGGTTTAGCAAGCTTGGAGAAGCTTGGAATGAATCTCCGGTAGTATCCGGCTAACCCGAGGAAACTTCTGACTTCATAGACTGAAGTGGGAGCTTTCCATTTCAGCACTTGCTCTATTTTGCTTGGGTCAACCGCAATGCCTTCTGCTGAGATGATATGCCCCAAGAATGGCACTTGGCTGATCTAAAACTCGCATTTACTGAACTTGGCGTAGAGCTTGTGGTCTCGCAATCGTTGAAGAACGATCCGCAAGTGTTCGGCATGTTCGGCTTCTGTCTTGGAGTAAACCAAGATATCATCGATGAACACTACCACGAACTTGTCCAGCTCCGGCATGAACACCGAGTTCATGAGATACATGAAATGGGATGGAGCGTTTGTGAGACCAAAGGACATGACGAGATATTCATATAGTCCATATCTCGTCGAGAAGGCCGTCTTCGGGATATCCTCCGCCCGGATCTTGATCTGGTGATATCCAGAGCGAAGGTCTATCTTTGAGAACACACTTGCCCCCACAAGTTGATCAAACAAAATGTCAATACGGGGCAGTGGGTACTTATTCTTGATGGTGACGGTGTTGAGCGGCCGATAATCCACACACAGCCTCTGGGTTTCATCCTTCTTCTTCACGAACAGCGCCGAGCATCCCCAAGGCGAGGAACTCGGCCTAATGAAACCCTTGCTCAACAGATCATTGAGCTGTTCTTTTAATTCAGCCAGCTCGTTCGGAGCCATATTGTATGGTCTCCGTGATATGGGCGTAGTCCCGGGTACAAGCTCGATCTTGAACTCGACATCCCGCTCAGGTGGCATGCCCGGAAGATCATCCGGGAACACGTCAGGATACTCCCGGACTACGGGGATGTCCTCCAACTTGAGAGCTTCAGTATTATTGATCACTGAAACTTCCCGGACTGGATTATCTAATACGAGGGACTGCAGACGGTGTAATGGGGAGTTGAGGTGAACCGTCCGTGATAGGGTTTCCAGGACAGCACCATGGTAGCTTATCCATGACATTCCCAAGATTGCATCAATCTTCTGCCCCTCAAGGATAATCATAGTGGTGGGATATATCTTCCCACCTAAGCACAGTGGTGCTTTCGGAACCATCATCGTTGCTGAAATCCTTCCTCCCGGTGAGCAGATCATATAAGAACACTCGGTTGGAAAGGCTTCCAGCTGATGCTTAACCACATATGATGCTCTTATGAAGTTATGGGTTGCACCAGAATCAAAAAGTATGATGATGGCTTGATGGTTGAGAGTGAACGTACCCGCCAGCACGTTATCTCCCTCTGGGGTGTCCTCATTGTCGAGGTTGCGGACGCCTCCAGTCCGCTGACCAACCTTCTTCATCAGAGGTCGGCCTCGAGCACCACCCTGAAACTGGGCTTGCCCGCTGCTCTGCTGCCCCTGGGGACAGTCCTTCGCGAAGTGGCCTGCCTGGCGACACGTGAAACAGGTGAAACGGGGCGGTCCCCCGCTGATCGGTGGACGGAATCCCGGGGCGTGTTGTGGTGGTGTAAATGCCCGGGGTGCCATCTGCTGCTGCTGTCTTGGTGGTGGCATCGGCGGTCGGAACGGGGGTGACTGAAACTAACGTCCTCCGAACCGCTGAGGTCGCGCCGGTGGATGCCACTGCTGCCCGGATGGTGTCCGATACACCATGCGGTACTTCTGGGGAGCGCCACCCCCACTGCTGGGTGGAGCGCTGTGCTTCCTCTGCTCAGCTGCCAACTCCCGCTGAGCATCCTCTTGCATAATCGCGGCATTGACTAAGTCGTTGAATGTGCCGCGATTCCACTGCACGAGATGCGTCTTCATCTCGGGGTGTAACCTCCGATAGAAGTGCTCCCGCTTCTTCTCCTCGGCGGAGATGTAGTCTGACGCATATTGCGCCAGATGGTTGAAGGCACGGGAGTAGTCATGGGCACCCCTCCCGCCCTGCTTCAGCTCCAAGAATTCTTGGAACTTCCTCTTCATAATTCCGGGAGGGATATGATAGGCGCGGAACGCCTCCCGGAACTCTTGCCATTCCACGGCATGGCCAGCCGGACGTGAGGCGACATAATTCGCCCACCACGCACCAGCGGCACCCTGGAGTTGCTGCGCTGCGAACAGAGTCTTCTGCCGCTCTGTACATTGGAGCAGCCCGAACTTGGACTCGATGGTCCGCAGCCAGTTGTCCGCCTCCAGTGCTTCTTTGGCTTCGGTGAACACTGGAGGGTGCGTACTCATGAAATCCGAGTACGACACTTCACGGGGCTCACGAGGCCCTCTATCTTGACGTCCCCCCGCCTGGGATGTATTCTGCACGATCGTGCGGAGCAGGTCGGTCTGCTCCTCACGACCTCCCACCAGTGCCGCTATCACATCCGCTAGAGTAAGTGGAGGCGGCGGTGGTGGCTGCTGCTGCGGAGTGCTGTCGTAGGCCGGTGGCTGGGAGTCATCACCTCCCTGTTGGCTAGAGCCACCAACCTCGTGCGTGGTCCTAGTACGAACCATCTGCAACCACACGACAATAATCATCAGTCCCGCAACATTTTGCATGCAGTCCCATAAAAATAGGTGTAAAAACATAATGACAATAAAACATGCGATACATCCCGTAAGTAGATAATGTAATAACTTTGCACAAGCTACACCATTACCAGACCAAACAAAAGCTAGTTTAATCCAACTTGATGAACCTCCACTTTGGAAGCTCACCATAACTAGGTTTGGTCACTACGAGATATTACTATCGCTTTGTCATCACGTATACCACCCTTAGGGTACAACACCCTCTCCAATTAGTTCAACTGTCATTCTTCTGTCAGAATGACCAGTTTCTACCTATTCCAAGTTTTGATCTGGTTTTGGGAATTTTCATGACTCAAGTTGAATACCAAAGTTAAAGTTAACTTCAGTATCTTTCCAACGAGTATTCATTTGCCCCAAGATCAGCTTTGGTTAAAAAGTTATGCTAATTCAAAGTCAGCAGAATTTCTGGAAGAATTTTAACAGCACCTCCTTTGGAAGTTGCTGCTTTCCATCCGAGTTTCCACTGAAATCTGTGCTGAAACTTCAGAAACTTTGAATTGCAAAGATATCACACATCTTCTACTTTTTCTAAGGATGTATCATATGATAATTTTAGATTTTTCTACTGGGAGTTATGTTTGAAAACAGAACAGTTCAGAGAATGTTTTAACTCTGTCCTGGTTCTGGACAGTTTACATCCCTCTGGGATTTCAGCCATCTTAAGGTGTGTTTCAGCTCTGGAAGTCTACAATAAAGTTGTAGAGTACTTAAATACCTTCCCAGGGCTATACACCACACCTCCCTGGGCTAAAAGACCTGTGAGTTATGCCCTGTTGAAGATCAGCAAACTTGCTGCCCAAAACAGAGCACTCTGTTTTTCAGTCTTTTGGAACTACACTCATCAATTATCAACTTTTCTACCCAACCAAAGTCCTAGATGTTGATCCTAGTGATTTTAATTCCTTTTTATCATTATTTTCATGCATATGCCTACAATATCTCGGTACTACGTTCCTCACAAAAGAAAATCCTAACCGGATTCTACCGGCATATACGTCTCAAGTGTGGCACTAAACGGTCTCTCGCACACGTTTACTACATGGATACATACGTGGTTAGTACCTGCAGAAGACCACACAATAGTGGTGCACTCAAAGGTTTTGTTTCCATTTCAGGCAGGATTCATATTTAAAAGTAAATACAAACGCCCGTATCATTGCCATACGGCCATCCTTGAGTTAGGTCACGTCTCAAGGTACGTGATCGTGTTTCAACACCACACGACGGGGAACCCGAGTATGTCATGAACGGATCGTCACAGATGGGAATGTTATCAACCCAATAGATACCACCTACTGCCCTGCAGGGCACGCCGATGGCAAGCACTGCGTATGTCCTCCTGGGCTATTTCCAGATGAACACACTCTCGCGTTACTGACCACGTGATGGGGTCTCCACTTACTTGCCTAATGCACGCTAGGGATCAGCGTTTCATATGAACTCAGGAACATGAAGAGTCCAAGAGTTTCATATTGATGTCTCACACCAAGCTGTGAGACAAATCCCTGAACCACGTTCCTCGTCAGGGGAGCTAACCGATATTGAACCGCTTTCAGTGGCGTTCCTTACCATGCTTACCAGAGCGTAGGTGCGTCGTTACATAATTAAAATTCAGAATTATAACACATAGGTTAGTTTTTGCCACTTTAAGTAACTAGACTAATATAGTCCTTACTTGGGCAACTACCGAATCCTCACCGTAACCTAAGTTTTCCCATAATGTAGTCCTTAAGTACTGTGCTATCCCCAATGCAGCTCTGATACCAGGCTGTGGCGGACCGGGATCCGCCCATCCAGGATCGCAGAGGGTGGTGCCGCGCGATGCGACACCCGACAGCACATGTCATAAGAACACATTATATTACATGGGAAAACAAACTGAATGTACAAAGTAGTACACTTCTCAGTTACAAACTAGGGTCTTTATTACACAACGGAAGTTTCTTTTGTACAACTCACGCCCGCCTATCTAGCAAAAGTCGGTTGCCCAGCCCTAGGGCAACCCACACTAGCTGCACGTCTCAGCTCAGCGCGGCGTGTATGGCTCCCACTCAGCCGTGGTCCCCTACGGAGGGTAACCCTCGCCGGTGGACTCGTACTCCGAGTCCGTGGGTGGCTCCTCACCTGAAAAACACTTAAGCAGCAACCATGAGCACGATGGCTCAACAAGGCTTAACCGACTCACCTAAGCATGAAACTCTATATGAGGTGTACCATGACATAGGATAGCAATGTTGCAGCAAATGGACACGCCTACAAGTTCATCCTTAGTTCATCTTTTAGCAACAAGTTAACAGTTCATGAAGCTGAAATTTAGTGAGCAATATTTGGTGGCAAACATGTAGCAATACAATGTTATATCATATCAGCAGTATTGAATCACCATATTTCATATATTAGTCTACGTCACGACTCAGTGACCAAGTGGTACTCTTCACCGCGAGGGACGGCGAATCGACTCGATATACACCTGCAGGGAAACCCAAAGAGCACGTCACGTACGCCCACCCGTGGAGCTGCACAGCACGCTCACTCGATGTCGTACGGGACAATCTTTCACCTAACAGCCCAAACGTCGAACCGGTCGCACCGAAATGAGCAGGAGGTTCCCCACACGGAGCATCTCTCTATGCCCGTTGGCAGATTTCCACCTTGCTTCCCTCAGCCTACACCTATAAATCGGTGCGTTATGCCTCGACGCTCGGAGGTTTAGGTTACATCAGTTTATCGGGGCCCATCCAATATGCCTTCGGTACATTCAAACTTGATCAGCGTGGGCCACACACGGATCGGTCCTCAATCGACACGGACAGGGTTGTGCACACAAGACTCCCTCTTGCTGCGCCCTAGCCCCTGCCTAGTCTCATTTTCATTACTAAAGTGATCTCACATCACTCAACCGAACCCGCGTGTCCCAAGCCTATCTCGCGAGTAGATTCCAACTACTCGACTTGTACCGAAGTCCTATGAAACATTAAGCATAGCCTGTCTACTCGAGGTCTTAGACACTACCCTCACTCTTTTCGGAACATTTGGTTATGCAAGTGGGGTTTCAATCATCCTATACCGAATGCACATACATACTTCACCCTACGTATGTAATCAAAGTAAAAACTTTTATAAAAGAGTTAATGCAAACCGGGGCTTGCCTTGTTGCAGCTGGTCAGGGGTTAGTTCTTCGTCCGGAAGAAGGAAGTCCAGCACTTCCGGAGTCTCTTCGCCTTCAGCGACTACACGTTAATGAAATACTACATGTCAATTTAAATGTAATGTGTGAACTTGAATACTTAACTACTAATAACTCTAGCTAGCTCTCCCCTTTGGTTCTGAAATTTTTATTGTGGCTTGGTAGGGTCCTAACCAGAGTCTTGACCAAGTTTTATTTGAAACAAAGTTCCTTTGAGCTTTGTACAAATAAAAACCTATTTGGCCAATAATTGAGCCTCTAAGTAATTCCAGGGGTTTTCATGGCTACAACCATTACTTTCTGGAAACTAGAATTCAAGATGGTTCTAATGGAATTGGTTTCATGTCATTTGAAGAATTCTACTGAAAGTTATGCCCTAATTAAGATTGGAGAAAATCTGAAAAAGGTTTCTGTACATTTTTCTATTTTCTCAGGGCAGTTCTTTTAATCACCTCATTAGGGTAAATAAATGAACTTGGATGAGCCTGAAATTTTTACTAGGATTCAGGGATTTTCTAATGAACCTCTCAGCCAAATTTCAGAATTTTTCATAAAGTAGTTCTCCAGATAAAATTCCCATCAGTTTAAACTTTAGGGATTTAATTCTTGAAAACTATTCACTTTCATGAGCTGAATTTGGTATTGCTGGAAAGTACTCAGAATTCTGAGTTCAGCTAAATTTGGTTCATCGAATTTGGAGTTTCCTAGCCAAAGTTCTATTCATTTGAAGTTTGAACTAAAACTGGAAAATTCCAAAAATGTTTAAATCCTGCGGGTGGGTCCCACTCTTCGAGCCGGCCCACTCAGAATGCGGCCACACCGCATGCCACGGGGTTTTACCCGCGCTGCCGCACCGAATCCCGGCCACAAACCGATCCCCGCGCGAGATCAGAGGCTGACCGGTGGACCCGGCCCCCCCTTCGTCTACCTCGCGCTCTCCCGCAGCTCCCGCGGCGGCGCCTCGCCGGAGCGCTCGCCGCCGGGCGTTTCACTGCCCGAACTTCGACGGAACTTGCCGCCTGTGCCTAACTCAACTCGGAGAACACGCTGGTGCCCTCACCGGAGCTTGACAACGGCCGGAACAGTGCTCCCGCCGGCAACAGCGGCCGGGAGCTCACTGGCGACGTCAAACTCAGCATCCCCTGCACCTTTTTCGATGCGGTTTGCTCAGGGAGCTCCGCTTACACCCGCTGATCATGGATATGGGCACCGATCTCTGTGAAAACAGCTGCAACTATGACCTCACCGGTGACCTAGGCCGGATATCGGCTGTGCTCAGAAAACTTCAAAGAACCGTAACCCTAGCCCATGGTTCTTGCTGATTTTTGATCCTAGGAGGTCGTGGCAGGGTGTAGAGCGTGTGTGTGGATCGGTATGCCCGGTGATGAGCTAGTACCCGCGAATTTCTGGATTTGGTATAGCTCGGCCTTAAGAACACCGAAACGTTCCCGGGAGAAATTCTTCCCCGACGGTGCCTGAAATGCAGAATGATAGGGACGAGCTGAACCAGCACCTTATGGCGGTCGTTTCTTGTGTTGAGCGTCGGGCACGAAGAAGCCTGTGCTTTCCGGGCGCCGGCAATCAGAGGGCGGCGACTCCGGGCGCGCTGCTTCGGATGTGGGCGGGTGGCACCGAGAGAATAGGGAGGGAATTCACACTGACCAGGGTGCGATCGCGTGTTTTGTAGCCGGTGCCCTCATGCCCCGAGCAGGAGGTGGCGCGGTGGCCGCGTTGGGACGGGGTCGCCCCCGTGCGCTGTCGGCCGTAGGGTGTTCGACCGCGTGCCCGAGTCGGTTTGCTGCCCGGGGTGGCTGACCAGTGGGCCCTCTTCTCCCCTCTAATTCTTTCTCCCCCTTTCTTTCGTAAATATCCCAGCTACTGAACATTGAATGGGAGACTTAGCCCCCAAGTCTTGGTTTAAAATTGAATTCTTAAATTGGAACTGTGTTTGGCTAAATTTGCTGCATGTTTAAACTGAAATTCAAATTCAGTTTTGAATTCTTGCAAATTTAGCTCTTGACAAGATGAACTCCAATGAGGATGAAAATTGGTGGGCTTACTCAGAAAACTGTGCTGAGTTTGAATATGAAGCTAACTTTTGAATTCAAGTGATGAAAGTTGCTGCAATTTGAATTTGCATTCAAATTGGCCTCTTTTTCAAATACTTTCAAAAGTGCCTCAAAAAGTGTTGGATTTACATGAAACTTGGACTGAACCTTCCCAAGACTTTTTAAGTTCTAGGGGTGAGCTCAACCTCTCATGTTCATGTTAGAAACCCTACTTTGTGAAAGTGAAGGCTTTCCCCTCTAATCACTCTTTTGATGGAGATTACTTGCTCTTCACAATATTTCCTAAGATATCCACAATAAAAACTGTGGTGTTGTGAGGTGAAGAAAAGTTTTTGCAAGTCCCTTTTCTTGGGCTTTTACACCAAGAGATGGGGATGTTTTCGGAGCGTTACGCCCTCGCCATCCGCGTTCTCACGGAGGAGCCATTTCTTGCTCCTCGGGCCGGTGAGGTGGTGTTGCTGAGCGCCTTTCGCCTGCGTGGGCTCGAGCTACTGGTGCAGCATTTCTTCCGGAGTCTGCTGTACGAGTATGGATTGGAGCTTCACCATCTAATATCGGACGGCGTGCTTCAAGTGGCGCTGTTCATCGACTTGTGTGAGGCCTATCTGGGGATGGTTCCTCACTTCGGGCTGTGGAGGCACTTCTTCTGCGTGTGGCCGTCATCGGATCAGGTTCCGCTTCGGTTCGTGGGGGCGCCATCATCGAACTGCGTCGGGGATGAACAGACTTCATCAGCACGCGTCCGCCTCCTCTTACAATTTGGTGGGAGTATCAGTGGTTCTATATCGAGAACGATGCTCAACCCTTCTGTCTTTCTCGGGTAGGTCTCCCTGGGAGCAAGATTCCTGGAAGTGGGGGACCCCGAGGAGAGAGATGGGGAAGCTCGACCCAATCCTTTTGGCATGTACGGGGTCTGAAGAACAATGGCCTTTCTGGTGCCCATCTTCTCTAGACCTTTCTTCGGTGGAGGGTGCTGCCTATTCAAGACCGGCCACACACCCTGTATAGGGGGCCTAGTGATCATGTAACACCCTCAATTTCACTACCACGCATTACATACATTTTTCATGTAGAGAAGCATTTAAAAAGAAGAAGAAATGAAGAGGGGAATATAGAAGCTAATAAAATGATAAAAGGAAATAGAAATGGAAAATAATGGAAATAAAATAGCCAAATTGGGCCACCCCAATTTTTCCCCAAATTTCCCCCCTTCCCCCAAAATTCCCAAATTCTTCCCAATTTTCCCTGATTTTCCCCAAATTCCCCAAAATTCCCCTAGGGGGAATTTACCCCACATTTGGGGGAAATTTTCCTCCAAATTGGCCGCACCAAATTAGGGGGGAAACCCTAATTGGGCCCACCTTCCCTTGGCCGCAGCCCATTTGGGGGGGAACCCTAGTCCGCCACCTCTAGGACTCTTGGGTTAGTCCCCCACCTCTAGGACTCTTGGGTTAGTCCCCCACCTCTAGGACTCTTGGGTTAGTCCCCCACCTCTAGGACTCTTTGGTTAATCCCCCACCTCTAGGACTCTTTGGTTAATCCCCCACCTCTAGGACTCTTTGGTTAGTCCCCCACATTTAGGACTCTTTGTTCCCCACCCCTAGGACTCTTTTCCCCCTTATACATATAACTCCCCCCTAGCCACACCCCTCCCACTTTTTTACCACCGCCCCTCCCTGCTCAAGTCGCTGAGTCCCCCCCCCCCCCCCCCCCCTTGCTGCCAAGTTGCCGAATTCCCCCCTTGCCAGAATTTGACCACCGTCGAGCCCCATCACGCCTTGCCGTCGCCGGAGAAGAAGCCCCCGATGTTCTGCCCTACCCGCAGCCCCATAATTCTCCCCGGAAAATCCTCCAGTGCTGTCATTGCTAGGAGGGAGGCCCTGCCACAAGGAAGAAGTGAGGTAGGTCTTCGTTACCCCTCTTACAACGTCGCCGCTGTTTCTACGCACCCATTTTCTTTGCCCCCTTCGAGCAGAAACTTTTGCGTGTGCACAGACCATGTTTTGGTCGAATTTTGACGGTGGGATTGATCTACGAAGTGGGTCAATATCATCACCACATCCATACTTGATCCCAGCAACCTTGTTCATCATAAAACCCAATGGAAGCCTACTAAACCATGCAAGAACACGTACAAACTAGTTTTATAAAACTGCACCATAGGAATTGCATTCATTCACCTCATTGCATCTTGAGTAAAGTTTGTGCATGATAATTGATTGCTGTAAATTTTGTATGTGCGTGGTCGTGAGTAGAAGGACAAGCTCAAGAGGCCGTCTACGATGAACTACAGCACCAAGACTTTGAGACGCTTGAGCAAAACGAGCCACGGGAGCAAGGCAAGTGTCCCTTGACCATATTGATCCTATGTTTTCGAAACTGTTTTATTTGCGAAAACCCATATGCATGAGTCAACTTGATGGGACACCCTTTTATAGGAGTTTACTAGCTTTGTTAACCATCCTTGTCGCCAGGAAACTTGATGAGTCGGGTATGGTCGTTTTTCCATTTTGCTTCGCTTAACTTACGGGATATGGGAAGCTGAAATAAAACTTGTTAGCTACTGCACTCATGATATTAAAGCTGATGAGAACTTGATGATGTTGATGAGCATGGAGTCGGGGAGATCTAGGCAAGCTTGGTTCGTGGATGTTGCTGAATGAGATGGTGGTTTACTTGTCGTAGATCTAAGGATTGGTTCATGCGAGCACATGCCAGGAAAACAGTGCCACCACAAGGCCAAATATGGGTGCGGCTTAGCTTACTAATTAGGTGTGTTGCTAGCTTTTTAAGGACCGTTGGATGGTGCGGGGAATGGGAGTCGAGAGGGACTGCCCTGGGAACTACATGGCACAAGAGGGGGCTTGTGGGTGGGAGAATGGAGATTCGAGCCTGCCGGTGAACCTCAGTTGGTCCGTACATTCTAGTAGCCCCTTTGTAAAGGCTATTTTATGATCTCTTGGCCATACACCGACGGTTGTGTACTGGTGTAATGGAGTTTCTTTCTAGTCGACGACGGGTGACGAAATCACGAACTTATAGGTAAAGTGGTGCCACCTCTGCAGAGTGTAAAACTATCATGATAGCCGTGCTTCTGGTCACAAGCACCTGACCATCTTCCATGATTAGAGGCAAAACATGGGATGGTTATTTGGGTATGGTCATTGGGATTGGTTTTGGAACTGTTTTGGGTCATGAAAATGAGTTTGGTTTCGGTTATTTGAATATGAGATGGTTATGAATATTTATGAGTATGAGATGAACTTGCGAAAGATTAATGGCTGGTTGAGACTTGATAAATGGTGAATCATGATGAAGGAATGTTGATGAAATACTTGGTTATGATGGGATTAAATTCACCTAGAGATAGTTGCTGTTTTTAACGTGGTTATGAAATAAAATTTGTTTGCTGCAATGAACCTTTTTATTGCCTACCTTGTTGTAAGCTACATGTCATACTTTTCCCGCACTTTCTGAGTACGACATGCACTCACCCTTGCATTCCCACATATACATCAGCTACAGGAGAAGAATACTTCGAAGAACAAGTATAGTACTAGACGTGCGCACTACCATCAATATGCCTGTGGAGTTGAAGTTGGAGCCTGCTGTTTTGGTCATTTTCCGCTGTCATTTAGAGTCTTCTGCTGCAAGAATAAGTTAGATAATCATGAGTGAGACATTGAGTCAATGTAATAAAGTACTTAAAAACTATTCTGAATTCAGTTTGTGGAATACATGTGTATCTGTGATGAACATCCTAGGTACACATATGCATTCACTTTGTTCATTTTCGGAACCGGGTGTCACAAATTGGTATCAGATCCACGTTGACCATATTACGCAAGACTAGGTAGAATGGACACTCTAAATCACATAGGAATACCCCTCTAAACTGCTATTTTCAAAAATTGCTTGCTGCTGCACATTACTTGTCAATTCAGCCACAACAAAGTGCTACTTTCAGCTCCTCTTTCTTCTTTTCTTTTGGACAGCCACACCTCCTGTTTTCTTGCTTCATAGCTGCTGAAGTTTTTGAGTTATTTTCCTCTTCTCCAAAGTTTCTCATGTCTTATTTATAGATGCCAGAGCACGCATAAGGACTCATCCACCACCACTTGGGAATGCACTTAACCCCATTGAGGTGTCCAATGGACCGTGTTGGGAGGAGGCAAAGATGGAACCTCATGATGAAGATGAATTCAGTAGGTATATGCATTAGGAAGATGATCCGGAAGAGGTGGAACCAATCGAAGAAGACATGGAAGATGATCCACAAGAACAGCATTGGTACACACCTCAGGAAGAGTTTCACGTAGGCTTACACCCCGTGCAGCCTCATGAAGCTATGTCGGATGAGGATGAATCCGAAGAGGAGCCACCCCTTGCTGAGGCCGAGAATGAAGGTGATGAACGGGCCAACCGTTCAGCTCAAGTATCCCGGTTCGACGGGATGGAGGGAGGACACATATCCAAGGAGTTTAAAGAGTTTCTGGATTGCTGCAGCTTATACCCGGAGTATCTCCTCAAGAAAGTCCCTCGTCTCGGACATGAAGAGTGGAAGGCTGAAATAACCATCCTATCTAACGGTAGGGTTGTCACTCGGCACTTCACACCAACATGGAGAGCTACAAGGGCAGAAGCTATTGATGATGTCACGTGGGATGCACTCACCGGACCGTGCTACGCTTTCCGTGAGCAGCTTGAGAACACTACTCTTGGGCTGCACCCGTATCGGAAGAGTGGTACAAGGGAGATCATTGGACCCCATGGAGGAGCTCTTTCCAACCCACAAGCTTCTGATAAGTCTCAGAGGTTGCTTGTGGAGTTAGGAAACCGCTATGCAAGCGCACAAGAAGAGATCCGCTACCTCCGCAAGAAGCTGTACTTGCTGAAAAAACAAGAGGAGACTCGTGCCAATGCGGGAGCAAATGGAGCACCAGCGTCATCTATCCATACATGGACTGCCGACTCACCTTGGCGTGCGTCCATGTATGGACCACCCCGCCACACGACGCGAACAACACCAGTTCTCACGATTAAGTTTAGGTTCCCCATTGAATAAACTTGTAATAAGAACACTTAGATCGTAGAAGCTTGAATAAGAGTGGTGTGCAGAAATTTTTATGATGATTGCTTGAGTTGTGTGCTGGTGTGAGTTGTGGGACGCTTCGGCGAATGTCCACATCCACACATAGTGGAGAGATGTGAGATGCTTCGGCACTTGTTCACATCCTCATATAGGCTGATATTAATAAAAGGAGTTGTTTAGTCTCATATACCTTGATGCATGTAGTTGGGAAATCTCTTCTTTCAATCCTGAATTCTATTCCGAGAGTAAGCATTAAAATAAGGGGGGGGGTAGATTTTCTCGCCAACTTTATTGTCTTGGATTCCCAAGAGATTGATATAATACTTGGAATGGACTGGTTAAGCAAGTATAACGGAGTGATTCAATGTGCTGAGAGGATCGTGCAGTTAACGAGTGAGCACAGTACTCGTATCGAGTTCGAGGCAGCCCAACCTGCAACCGAGAAGGCAGTGCTGAACCACATTGAAGAAGTGAAGTTGGAAAGCATTCCGGTGGTTCAAGAATATTCAGATGTGTTTCCGGAAGAATTGCCAAGTATGCCACCTGACCGGGACATTGAATTTGACATTGATTTAGTACCCGGAACTGCACCTATAGCGAAGAGGCCGTATAGGATGCCTGCTAATGAATTAGTGGAGCTCAAGAAACAAATTCAGCAGCAGCTCGATAAGGGTTTTATACGCCCAAGCTCGTCACCGTGGGGAGCCCGCGTGCTCTTCGTAGACAAGAAAGAATGTAAAAGTCCCAAAAACGTGAATGCAAAGAAACGGATGTTTGAGCATCATTGTGTTTCGGGTTCATAAAAATTTGGTTCTTGTTTAAATTTTTCCACATGTGATGACACACATGAGTGTTCCATCACTCTAGCCTAGTGTCAATTGAGAGTTTGGGGGACAAAGTTAATTTAAAATCCATGTGTAAGCTCTCATGTGCAAGGGGGAATGAAATTCAGAGTTTGAACTCAAATTGTTCAACTCAAATTTCAAATGAGGGCAACCAATAGGAATGGAAACGGTTGTGCTCAAAACCTCATTTGCAGCAGCCAAACCAGAAATCAAGTTTCATATTTGAATTCCTTGGGTCTATTAGTGGGGAGGCAAAGTCTCAGTAAGTTTGGAGATTGTTTTGCTACCCATTTTTCAAATGGACTTTAAATTGCATAGGAATTCAATTACAAATGTAAATTTGGAGGAAACTTGCTCAAGTATCCAAATTGAGTTCAGATTGTAGCCCCACACAACTGAATTTGGTCATTTGCCAAATTTGAGAAAATTCGAGGGGATAAGGGGGACAGTGGGGCCCACGTGTCATAGAGCCAATTTTAGACTTTCACCCAAACTTCATAAATCCAAATCTATGACTAGGAAGCTCCAAATTGAGTGAAACAGATTTTGTTGGATTTATCTCTGTGAGTACTATCCAGCAAAACAAGTTTCAGCTCATGAAACTTATTCTTTTT
Organism: Neostapfia colusana; assembly: GCA_030760725.1. Classification (NCBI taxonomy): domain Eukaryota; kingdom Viridiplantae; phylum Streptophyta; class Magnoliopsida; order Poales; family Poaceae; genus Neostapfia; species Neostapfia colusana. The sequence goes on along the minus strand of JASWHV010000019.1, from coordinate 21,611,888 downwards.
CCAGAATTAATTTCCTCAAGTTTAAACTGTTGGGAATTTTATCTGGAGAATTCTTGTATGGAAAATTCTGAAATTTGGCTAGGATGTTAATTTGAAAATCTTGAGTCACAGGAAAAATTTCAGATCCATCCAAGTTCATTTAGTCCCCCTAATGGTGTGATTAAGTCAACTGCCCTGAGAAAATAGAAAAATGTACAGAAACATTTTTCAGATTTTCTCAAATCTTGATTAGGGCATTAACTTCCTCTAGGATTCTTCAAATTACATGAGACCAACTCCACTAGAACCATCTCAAACTCTGGTTTCCAGAAAGTAATGGTTTGAGCCATGAAAATCCATGGAAATCCTTATAAGCTCTAGTAATGACCAATTAAACTTTTATTTGTAGAGAGCTCAAATGAACTTTGTTTCAAATGAAACTTGGTCAAGTCTCCAGTTAGGACCTTACCAAGCCACCATAAAAATTTCAGAGCCAAAGGGGAGGTCTAGCTATAGTTATGGTCTTTACATCCTCAATATAACACATTGCATTTAAATTGACATATCGTACATTGCTTATGTGTAGTCGCTGAAGGCGAAGAGACCCCGGAAGTATTGGACTTCCTACTTCCGGATGAAGCACCAACATCCGACCAGCAGCAACAAGGCAAGACCCGGTTTGAATTTAACAAGTTTTATAAAGTTTTGCTTTAGATACACTTAGTGTGAAGTATGTATGTGCATTAGGTGTAGGATGGATGAAAACCCAAATGCATAACCAGATCATTCCAACAAGAGTGAGGGTAGTGTCTAAGTCCTAGAGTAGTTTGTGCTCTACTTAATGTGTATAGACTTCGGTACAAGTCGAGTAGTTGGAATATACTCGTGAGTATAGGGTTGGGACACACGGGATCGGTTCGAGTGATGTGAGATCACTTTAGTAAGAAAATGAGACTAGGCAGGGGCTAGGGCACAGCAAGAGGAAGTCTTGTGGGTGCAGCCCTGTCCGTGTCGATTGAGGACCAATCTGTGTGCGGCCCACGCTGATCATGTTTGAACGTACCGAAGGCATATCAGATATATGGGCCCCGATAAACTGATGTAACCTATACCTCCGGGCGTCGAGGCATAACACACCGGTTTATAGGTGTAGGTTGAGGACAGCAAGGTGGAAATCAGCTAACGGGCATAGAGACATGCTCCGTGTAGGGAACCTCCTGTCCATTTGGGTGTGACCGGTTCGACGTTTGGGCTGTTTGGCGAAAGGTTGTACCATACGACATCAAGTGAGCATGCTGTGCAGATCCATGGGTGGGCATACGTGACGTGCTCTTTGGGTATCCCTGCAGGTGTATATCGAGTCAATTCGCCGTCCCTCGCGGTGATGAGTACCACTTGGTCACTGAGTCGTGATGTAGGTTAACATATGAAATGATGTGATTCAATATTGCTATTATGACTAACTTGTATTGCTACATGTGTGGCACCAAATATTGCTCACTAAATTTCAGATTCCTGAACAGTTAATTTGTGGCTAAAAGATGAACTAAGGACGAACTTGTAGGCGTTTCCTTTGCTGCAATTTACTATCCAATGTTGGTTATGTCCTGCATGTAGAGTTTCATGTGTAGGAGCATCAGTTAAAACTTGCTGAGCCATCGTGCTCACGGTTGTTGCTATGAGTGTTTTTACAGGTGAGGACTACCCCCCGGACTTGGGGTATGAGTCCACCGGCGAGGGCTACCCTCCGTCAGGGACCACAGCTGAGTGGACGCTGAGCTGATGAGTGGAGCTAGTGTGGGTTGTCCATAGGGTTGGAAAACCGACTTTTGCTAGTAAGGTGGACGTCAGTTGTAAAAATTACCTTCCGCTGTTGTAGACTCTGTAGTTAGTTGTAAACTGAAGGCTTGTACTACCTTTTGTACATATTCAGTTTGTTTTCGATGTAATACCATGCGTGCCTTATGGTGTGTGCTGTTAGGTGTCGCATCATGCGGCACCACCCTATGAGATCCTAGGAGTACGGATTGCGGTCCGTCAGAGGCTGGCATCAGAGATGCTTAGGGAATAGCACACTAGATAAGGACAGTATTACGGGAAAACTTAGGATTACGGTGAGGAATCAGTAGTATGCCCAAATAAGGACTATAGTAGTATAGTTACTTAAAGTGGCATGACTAACATACTTGTTATAATTCTGAATTTTGATTATGTAACGACGCACCTATGCTCAGGTAAGCATGGTGAGGAACGCCACCGAAAGCGGTTCAATTTCGGTTAGCTCCCCTGACGAGGAAAGTGGTTCAGGGATAGGTCTCACAGCTTGGTGTGAGACGTCAATATGAAACCCTTGAACTCTTCATGTCCCTGAACTCATATGAAATGCTGGTCCCTGGCGTGCATTAGGCGAGAAAGTTGAAACCCCATCATGTGGTTGGTAACATGATAGTGTGTTTTTCTGGAAATATCCTAGGAGGACATACGCAACGCTTGTGACACGACCCCATCGGCCTTGTCGAGCAAGGATCACACTGAGGGGTGCTGCGTTGCACAGCACCGGATAACACACGTCAAAGATACAAAGCGGAAGCAAAGTTTTATTACATAAACTAGTTTATGAACATTTTTACAACAAAATAGTCCAGTCCACACTCACGGGCATAGACTATGCATCGAGTTCACGTTGAGCCCGTGAACATGTCCCCGCTAGCACACACACACACTAACACGGCGGCGTGCACGACTCCCACTCGACGGGGTTCCCCTCCTGGGGTTCCGTCTCCTCCTTGGGAGTCCCTTCCTCATAGACCCCAGCAAAAGCTTCAACACAAGCGGTGAGCATGAGGGCTCAGCAAGACTGATCCGTCTGTCCTATACATGGAACTTCTACATGAAGGGTATAGGGTACATGAGGTAATTAATTTGCAAAGGACTCGCCTAATTATTTGGACCTTACTTTCAATGTTTTAGCAATAGGTGGTGGAGAACCTTACGCTAAGGCAGATGAGAGAGCCGCAATAAAACAAGAAACACATTTCTCTCATGTACTTTGCCCAAAGTTGAAAAGAACTTTAATTAGCTCTAAACTACAGCAAGACATTAACAAGCAAAGTATGTCTCTCAAATCAGCAAACTTTTAACATGTGTCTAGCCTGTTCTTTCTATGTCATGGTACAGTGAACAAGTGGTACTCACTGACCGTGAGGGACGGCGATTATAATCAATTCTACACCTGCAGGGTTACCCAAATAACCCGTCACATACGCCCGTACCCGATTTTGCCTACAGCAACCATCACGGACGTCGTACGCAACCACGTTTCACCCATCAGCGAAATATTGAACCGGTCCTATCGTCTCGAGCAAGAGGTATCTGTGCGTGCATCCACAGTGCTGCCAGCCGATTTACACCTCGAGCTCTCAACCTACCCTCTGAACGACAGGCAATACCTCAATACCCAGCTACCTGAGTTACATCGGTTTCCCGGTTCCCATATAGCCGGTAGGTCTTCGGTACTGTTCTAGCTTGTTCAACAGGCCCGCACATGGCTCGATCCTCAATCGACACAAGCGGGGCTATAGCACCCAGGCCCCAAAGTCCTGCTGCCCTTACTCTCCGCTCGGTCTCATTTTTCTTGCCATGTGTTTCATTTGCTATCTTTACCCGAGCGATGTGCCTCTAGCCTATTCTCACGAGTAGTTCCAACTACTCGACTTGTACCGAATCCTACACTATCTTAGCATTGCAGTAGCTAAACGGGGTTTTCAATCCTAATCCCAACCCATGGATTTCTCGGCTATGCATTTGGGTTTCAAACAAGACTCTAATGCAAGAAGTAAGTGGTACTCAAAGTAAGTTCTCAAAACAATAAAAATTTGTAAAACGGGTTAATGCAAACCGGAGCTTGCCTTGCTGCTCTTGGTTGTAGGCTAGCTGCTCTTCCGGAGTGATGAAGTCTAAGACTTCGGGTCCCTCCTCAACCTTAGCGACTACATGAGATAACAAGTATATGTATCAATTTAAATGCATTTGAATTGAATTTAAACTTGTGAAAACTATAAGTCCCATTAGACAGCCCCAGTGACTCTGAAATTTTTACTGTGGTTTGTTTACTACCTAAAAAGAGACTTGGCCAAGTTTCATTTGCAGCAAAGCTCATTTGAGCTCTCCACAAATAATTATGTACTTGACCTTAATTGGAGCTCCTAGGGTGTTCTAGGGATTTTCATGGAGCAAGCCATGACTTTCTGAAAACTAGATTTTCAGAGGTTTCTAATGGAGTTGGTTTCACTTAATTTGAAGGTTCCTAGCTAGAGATAGGAGCTAAACAATTTCAGAGAAATTCTGAAAATGTTTCTGGACATTTTCTATTTTATCTGGAACAGTTTTATTAATCACACCATTAGGTGGATCAAATGAGCTCAAATGGATCTGAAATTGTTATGGTAGCTCAGGGATATTTTGGTGAACATCCCAGCAAAATTTCAGAATTTTCCTCCAAGGGATCCTCAAGTTAAAATTCTAAACAGCTTGAACTTTAAAGAATTAACTCTGGAGAACTAAGGATTTTCATGAAGTGAAACTTAATTTGCTGGAAATTACTCAGAGAGCTGAATCCAACAAAATTTGGTTCACTCGATTTGGAGTTTCCTAGCCAAAGTTATGTGAGTTTGAACTAAAACTGAAAATAGGGAAATGTTTAAAACACTGCACATGGGTCCCACGCACAGTGCCTTCATCTACCTCCCGCCAGCGCCCGAGCGCGACATGGTGGCACGGTTCGTTCTCGGCAGCTACTGCCTAATTTTCGATGTGGTTTCTTCTTACGTGATCCTTGGAGCACGGCGCACACGCCGGACACCTTCTCGGACCTCGACATCGCCGGAAACCTAGTCGGCGACGGTGGAGGCGGAAGAGGAGCTCGGGTCCGACGGTGCTAGCTCGTCTCTGCAGTGAACACGATCAACCAATGGGTCGCAAAGCACCACTGGGGAATGAGGAAGCTATCCCTGCCCTCCTCTTGGCCGGAGATCGTCGGGAAAGTAGACTTCACCGGCGACCCGAGCCGTTTTCACCGGCGATGACCAAATTCTGGTGCTCTGCTCACTGGGTTGATTATTACCGCTAGGATTTGGCTGAGGTGACCGTGAGGTGCTACTCTAGCTTCAGCTCGACCAGGATCTCTGGTGATCAAGTGATCGAGGTGAATTTCTAGTTTTGGTTCTCGGTGTTCTTTTTGGCGATCATCGGGAAAGTTGAAATTCCGGCTAACCAGAGCTAAGAGGAACCTAGCGAGTTTGGTTGGAGCTACTAGACTTGGATGCTAACCTCAGGGACACGTTGGTCACACTGGAGAAGCTTTGCGCTGCTCGGGCGACGGCGTCAAGTCGGAGGAGCTCTCGGGTTGACAGAGCGATGGAAGATCGGCTCGGACAAGCTTCACCGAAGCTGATCACGAGCAACTGAGGGCTGTAACACGTCGAGCAAGGACCAGCAATGCCGTTTGTGGCCTCAGATCGCGGTGGAAGGCACTGCTTTGGCCGGTCGACGGCGAGGTGAGGCGGTAGGGCTGTGCGGCGATCTGCTCGATGTTTTCAGTGCTGGAAACGTCGAGGCAGTGGGAAGATGGGCTGTTGCCGGCGGCAGCAATATGATGGTTGTGGATTGATACACACTTGGAAGTTTTATTGCTGGACTGTCCAGAATTAAAGATTGTGACTCGTGCATATCTGAGTGTAGATGCACGACTCGGAGGACGGTGTCTAAAACAGCGCTGTGGCGGGTTAACCACGACATCCCTAAGATGACATCGACCTTCTGTCCCTCTAGAACTATGAGAGACGTAGGGTACACCCTACCCGCTAAGTATAATGGTACTTTAGAAACCATCATGCTTCCTGAAATCTTCCCACCCGGTGAACAAATCAAATATGGGCTATCGGTGGGTAGTATTTGCAAGCTGTGTTTAGCAATTAAAGCTTGGCTAATAAAATTATGCGTGGCGCCTGAATCAAACAATATTATGGCGGGATGATGGTAGAGTTGGAACATACCCACAAGGATTGGTTCACCCTCCGGCACGTCCTCTATGGCAAGTTGGTGGATGGTGACTGCCTAGGGTTTGCCCGCCACGCATTAGTGGGGTTCCGGGGCTGATTCCTCCCCGGAAGTTGCAGTGCAACTCCGCTGCCTTGCCTCTCTGGACAACTGCTGGCGAAGTGTCCCGGATGACCACACTTGTAGCATGTGGCTGCTGCTTGTCCGGTGCTTGGGGGACGAAAGCCCGGCATGCGCTGCTGAGGTGCATACGCACGCGGCATCGTCCGCTGCTGTTGTTGTTGCTGCAGAGGTGGGGCTAGCAGTGCCGGCCTGAATGCCAGTGGAGAATATGGCTGACTGCGGAATGGCATCAGCCTCTGTGGTGGCTGCCAGCGTGGACCCGATGGTTGGCGATTCACCATCTGGTATTTTTGAGAAGGACCACCTCCCTCTCCAATGCTTTGCAGCGCGCTTCGCTTTCTTTCCGCTGCCGCTAACTCCTTGCCGGAGTCCTCCTGAACAATCGCAGCATCAATTATATCGTTGAGGCTGCCGCGATTGAACGTCGCCAGTTTGTCCTTCAGGAGCGGGTTAAGCCCCTGGTAGAAATGATCCCGCCGCTTCTCGTCGGTATCAGCGTGATAAGAAGCGTAGAGCGCAAGATCATTGAACGCCCTGGAGTATTCCAGCGCGTTCCAGCTCCCTTGCTGCAGGCGTAAGAACTCCTGCATGTTCCTCTTCATGAGACCCGGCAGTATATGATAGGATCTGAAGGCCGTCTGGAATTCTTCCCAGGTCATAACTCAGTCGGTGGGCTGTGAAGCACAGTAATTCGCCCACCACGCGCTCGCAGATCCCTGGAGCTGTTGGACCGCGAACTGAGTCTTGCGCTGCTCACTCACTTGAAGCAGCCCAAACTTCATCTCCATCGTGCAGAGCCAGTTGTCCGTATCAAAGGGTTCATCCGCCCTTGAGAATACCGTGGGATGAGTAGCCAGAAAATTGGAGTAGGAGCTCTGTTGACGCTCCTCACGATCTTGATACCTCTCTGGTCGAGACGCATTCGCAATGAGGGTTTGCAGCAACTCCGTGTGCTGCTGATGAGAACCCGCCATCGCTGCCACAATGTCAGCCAAAGTAACCGTTGGCGGTGGCGGTGTCCGCTGGGTGTAAGCCCGCGTGGTATTCCTCCTGAGGTGCGTACCAGTGCTGTTCTTCTTGTGGATCGTTTTCCATGTCATCTTCGACTGATTCCACCTCTTCCGGATCTTCTTCCTCATGCATAGGGCCATTGACTTCATTCTCATCATGAGGTTCCACCTACACTTCCTCCTAGTACGGTCCATCGGAAACCTCTATGGGATTAAGCGAGCTTCCAAGTGGCGGTGGGCGAGTTCTCATGCGTGTTGCGCTCCTAGTGATCGGCATTTATAAAAAGACATGAGAACCTTAGAGAAGAGGGTAAATAAATCAAAATTTTCAGCAGCTACGAGGCAAGAAAAATAGAGGGTGTGGCTGTCCAAAAGAAAGATGAAAGAGGATTGAGACAATGAGTTATTGTAATGAAGTACCTAAGCACTATTTGTAACGTGGTTATATTCTGAATGCAGTTTGTGATGAATATGTGTATGTGTGATGAACATCCTGGGAACACATATGCATCACTTGGTTCATTCTCGAAACCGGGTGTCACAGATTGGCATCAGAGCCACGTTGACCGTGGGACGCAAGCCTAGATAAAATGGACACTATAAAGGACATAGGAACACCCCTCTAAACTGCTATTTTCAAAAATTGTTTGCTGCTGTATTTTAGTTGTCAACTCAGCCACCGCACAACGCTAAAATAGCTGGGGACGTTTTCGCGGCTCTGATCGGCGACCAGGAGGTGGCAGCGGTCGGCAATCGCCGTGGCGCCCGCGTGGTCGCGCGCAGGAACCAAGCTGCGGTGACTTCAGTCGGTTGAAACACTAGTGAGGCTGACAAGTGGGTCCAACTCCGGTTTTAACCTCTGAAATTGAATTTTCCCCACTGCTATAAACAGTAGAGACCCAATTAACTTTGGTCATTTGAATTATCTACCCCTGGGCCATTTGAATTGGGTAGAATTCAAATTGGGTTTTGTTCGAATATATTTTCAGCACATATGCAGTTTGAAATTCAAATAAAGTTTGAATTTGCTAAACTTAGCTCATGTCAATATAACTCCAAATGGAGTGAAAATTGGTGTGTGAGCTCACAAAAATGTGCCGAGTAAGAATATGCCTCCCACTTTTGAATTCATGGGATGGAAACAGTTTGAATTTAAATTTGAGTTCAAACCACCCTCTTTCTTGTTATACTCAAAAGACTTCAAAAAGACTTTGAATTTGTGTGAAATTTGGCAGGGACATTCCTAGCAAGGTGTAGGAGTTTTTCATATTCCCAGCCCCTATATGATGCATGTGGGAAATGCCACTTTTGCATTTTGTGAGTTTATTCTCTAATGATCATGTTGATGGTGTTTACTTGCTCTTCAAATGTGTTCACAAAGTTTCTTCAAATGAAGTGTGTGTGTGGTGATGAACACTTTGAATATGTGCCAAAAACTTAGGCCCTTACATTCCTCCCCCCTTAAAAGAATCTCGCCTGAGATTATAAGGTAAAAATGAGGGATAGGACGGTGGCAAAATTACCGTATATGCGACGTGAAAAAGTCGGGGTAGTTAGCGTGAAGAAATCCTTCGCTCTCCCATGTCTCTTCGTCTACAGAGTGATTACTCCATAGAACCTTGTAGAACCACAACGTACGGTTGCGTGTGGTTCGGGCCTTTTCATCAATAATCTTAACCGGTTCCTCCCGATACGTGAGATCTGGTTTCAGTTCATCTATGTCCTCCAGCTGAATGGTAGTTGATAGCTTGAGACACTTCCTCAGCTGGGAGACGTGAAAGACGTCGTGCACAATGGAGAGTGCTTCTGGTAAATTCAGCCGGTATGCTACTGATCCACATCTTTCTGTAATCTGAAATGGACCGATGAATCGGGGTGCCAACTTTCCTCTCACCTCAAATCTGGTTACGCCCTTCATTGGAGACACATGTAGATATACGTGATCCCCAACGTCGAACTGTAATGGGCGTCTTCTCCGGTCCGCATACTGTTTTTGTCGGGATTGGGCGGCCTTTAGGTTCGCTTGAATCAGCCGAATCTTTTCTTTCGCGTTATTGACAAGGTCAATCCCGAAGGTAACCCTTTCGCCAGACTCACACCAATTCAGTGGTGTGCGGCATTTTCTTCCGTATAGCGCCTCATAAGGCGCCATCTTGATGCTGGCTTGGTACCCATTGTTGTACGAGAACTCAGCCAACGGCAAGTGATCATCCCTATTCTTGCCGTGGTTGATAGCGCAAGCTCGTAGCATTTCTTCCAAAATTTGATTTACCCGCTCGGTTTGCCCATCCGTCTGTGGGTGGTATGCTGAACTATGGATCAGCTTCGTCCCCAGTGCAGCGTGTAGCTGCTCCCAAAAATGGGACACAAATAAAGTGCCCCGATCCGATATGATGGTATGGGGTACGCTGTACAAGCATAGGATCCGTGAGATGTACAGTTCAGCATACTTCTTGGCGTTGTAGTTGGTGTTGACCGGAATAAAATGGGCAACTTTGGTGAGCCGGTCGACGATCACCCACACAGAATCATGCTTCTGAAAAGTGGTGGATAAACCGACGATGAAGTCTATGCTCACATCCTCCCACTTCCAGGTAGGAATGCCCAGTGGTTGTAGCTATCCCGGTTTCCGCATATGATCTGCCTTCACCCTTCGACATGTATCACACTCGGACATGTACTTTGCGATCTCCCGCTTCATTCGTGTCCACCAAAACTTGCTTCTGAGTTCTTGATACATTCTGCTGCTGCCGGGGTGAATAGAAAACTTTGACAAGTGAGCCTCATCAAAGATTTTCTTCCGTAACTCCGGGTTACGGGGTACGACGATCCGGTCCTTGAACCATAAGATGCCGTCTCCATCTTTCTGGAAACATTTAAGCTCCCCACTGTCTACACGTCTCCGCAAATGCGACATGCCCTTGATATGGAAACTGGTCAGGGCTGTCATGGGAACAGCAGATCAGCAGTCAAATTTGTTTAAAAATTTGAACTATGTTTCCAAGTTTTAGGGGTTCAATGACATATCTTATGTTATAACTCAATGGTTTACTGTTCAAATAAATATTTGACATTTCTCAAATATATTTTTCCAGATGGCAGCAGATAAACGGTTGGAGAACGGGTGGGTAGTTTCCCACTGCTCTGACCGTAGCGGCTACCCGGAAGCATTGTGGCAAATGCTCCAATATTTCGGGTACAACCAGATGCCGCAATACTTTGCCAAGGAAGAAGGCGAAGAGGGGAACAAGACGTGGACGATCCATGTCGAGGTTCCCGCAGGACCTACGCCACCCGGTTGGGTGCCATTCACCGTCACGGTGAGAGGAAGACAACCGGAAGGGATGTGGCAAGTGGCAGCCCGTGACACCATGTCACGCTTCTGCCAACTACACGTGCAGGCTATGGAGGGCACACCATACGCACTCGTTCCGGTGGAGGGACAAGCTCAGCATGTGTGGGAAGAGAGGTACCTGGAGGCAACAGACCCGACTTGCCCAAGGTACAACCCCGCGGAGGCCAACCTCAGCCTCCAAATGAGGGCGGGAAACGCTGTGATGGACAGCCAAGCTGTTCATACGGAGCATCTCGCCACCAAGCTCAAGGAGAGCACAAGCCGTGGAGATCATTTCGAGAGTGCTCACAGTGCACTCCGCAATGTGCTCCTTCCGACGATTAAGCGACTGAATGAACAACACAATCAGTTGCGTCGTCTGAAGAAGGCAAGGAAGAAGAGCCGTGTTGACATCGCGGCGTTGCAAGAGCTGGTGCAGACCCTAACCCAGCAGAATGCGGACCTTGCTCAAGAGCGGGACGACGCTATTGAGGAAGGACAAGGCTGGGAAGAGGACTACAACCAGGCTATGGACGAGGTGCATGCATTGCAGGACCTCGTGCCCCCGGTATTGGGCGTACCGGTAGTCTTGGGTCTTCCAGCCATGGGAGAACCTGGAATGGGAGAAGAGGTGGTAGACCCCGAGCCACCAGCAGAGGTACCGGAGGAGGACGACCCACAGGAGGTCGAGTTCTACTCCGAGTAGGGGGTTACGGTTGCCAAGTAGGGCAGCTAGGGTAGCGTAACCCAACTTTTGTAATCGGTGACATGTCGTGTAGACAGTAGCGTATGTATAGGTAGTGACGACATGAACACGACTTCTCGGAGATTCGAGAATAATGTATCTTGTATAAAGTTTATGCTTTATCAATATATGTGAATGTTGTGCAAATTGATCATGTGTCACTTCAATACCTACTGTTGCGTATGGAATTTTTAGTAAGACATGTGCTAATTGCTGCTGTTTTGAATTCCAGAATGACGCGTACTCGTGCCAACCCTGACGTTGGGGGTACCAGTCAAGGGGGAGAGACCTCCCAACCACCTCCCAGGACTCCTCGGGACAGCAGCAGCAACAACAACAGCAAACACCGCCACCGCCACTACCAACGGTTACATTGGCCGACATTGTCGCGGCAATGGCGGGTTCACATCAGCAGCACACAGAGCTGCTGCAAACGTTAATTGCGAATACGTCTCGTCCAGAGAGACGTCAAGATAGTGAGGAGCGCCAACAGAGCTCCTACTCCGACTTCCTGGCGACTCATCCCCCTGTATTCTCAAGGGCGGATGAACCACTTGACGCGGACAACTGGCTCCGCGCCATAGAGATGAAGTTCGGGCTGCTCCAAATCAGCGAGCAGCGCAAGACTCAGTTCACGGTCCAGCAGCTCCAAGGATCCGCGAGCGCGTGGTGGGCCAACTTCTGTGCTTCACAGCCCACCGACCGAGCGATGACCTGGGCGGAGTTCCGGACGGCCTTCAGGGCCTATCATATACCGCCCGGTTTGATGAAGAGGAAGACGCAGGAGTTCCTACACCTGCAACAAGGGAGCCGGAACGCGCTGGAATATTCCAGGGCGTTCAACGATCTCGCGCTCTACGCGTCGTATCACGCAGATACGGACGAGAAGCGGCGGGACCACTTTTACCAGGGGCTTAACCCGCTCCTGAAGGACAAGCTGGCGATGTTCAATCGCGGCAGCCTCAACGACATAATTGATGCTGCGATTGTTCAGGAGGACTCTGGCAAGGAGTTGGCGGCGGCAGAGCGAAAGCGAAGCGCGCCGCAGAGCAGCGGAGAAGGAGGCGGTCCTTCTCAGAAGTTTCGGATGGTGAATCGCCCACCATCAGGTCCGCGCTGGCAACCACCACAGCGGTCGATGCCGTTCCGCAGTCGGCCGTACTCTTCACCGGCATTCCGGCCGGCACTGCCAGGACCACCGCAACAACAACAGCAGAAGCGGGCGATGCCGCGTGCGTTTGCACCTCCGCAACGCATGCCGGGCTTTCGTCCCCCGAGTACTCCACCAGCAGCGGCCACATGTTACAAGTGTGGTCGTCCAGGACACTTCGCGAGCAGTTGCCCGGAGAGGCAAGGCGGCGGAGTGGCACCACAATTTCCGGGGAGGAATCAACCCCGGAACCCTACTAATGCGCGGCGGGCGAACCCTAGGCCCGGTACTGTCCACCAGCTTGCCATTGAGGACGTGCAGGAGGGCGAGCCAATCCTTGCGGGTATGTTCCAACTCCACCAGCATCCCGCTATAGTACTATTTGATTCAGGCGCCACGCATAATTTTATTAGCCAAGCTTTCATTGCTAAACACAGCTTGCCAATACTACCCACCGATAGTCCATATTTAATTTGTTCACCGGGTGGGAAGATTTCAGCAAGCGTAATGGTCTCCAAAGCACCATTATGCTTAGCGGGTAGAGTGTACCCCACGTCTCTCATTATCTTAGAGGGGCAGAAGGTCGATGTCATCCTAGGGATGTCGTGGTTAACCCGCCACGGCGCTGTTTTAGACACCGTCCTTCGAGTCGTGCACTTAAACTCAGAGGTGCACGGTTCTCACTCATTATTTCTGGACAGTCCAGAAATAAAACTTCCAAGTGTCTACCAAGCCACAACCATCAGATTGGAAGACATTCCAGTGGTCCGAGAGTTCCCTGATGTATTCCCGGACGATTTGCCGGGAATGCCACCCGATAGAGAGGTGGAGTTCAAGATTGAACTCGCACCGGGGACCATGCCAATATCCCGAAGGCCGTACAAGATGGCGCCCAAAGAGTTGGCTGAACTGAAGACTCAGCTCACGGACCTTCTGGAGAAGGGTTTTATTAGGCCGAGCTCCTCCCCATGGGGCTGTTCGGCATTATTTGTCAAGAAGAAGGATGAAACGTTGCGGCTTTGCGTGGACTACCGCCCATTAAATGCCGTAACCATCAAAAACAAGTACCCGTTGCCACGGATCGACATGTTGTTTGATCAGTTGGTCGAAGCGAAGATCTTTTCCAAGATGGATTTAAGATCCGGGTACCATCAGATTAAGATAAGGGCGGAGGACCTTCCAAAGACAGCTTTCTCGACAAGGTACGGACTTTATGAGTACCTGGTCATGTCCTTTGGCCTCACCAATGCTCCAGCTCACTTCATGTACTTAATGAACTCGGTGTTCATGCCGGAGCTGGACAAGTTTGTCGTGGTCTTCATCGACGACATCCTGGTATATTCCAAGTCAGAGGAAGATCACAAGAAACATCTGCGTATAGTCTTGCAACGGCTGCGGGATCACAAGTTATACGCAAAATTCAGCAAATGCGAGTTCTGGATATCGCAAGTGCCTTTCCTCGGGCATATCATCTCAGCGGAGGGTATCGCTGTGGACCCGAGCAAGATCACGCAAGTGCTGAATTGGAAATCCCCGAGAACTGTTCATGAGGTACGGAGTTTCCTCGGACTCGCGGGATATTATCGGAGGTTCATTCCGAACTTCTCGAAGATTGCCAAGCCAATGACAGAGCTGCTGAAGAAAGCTGCCAAATATGTTTGGGGTCCAGCATGTGAAGCAGCATTCAAGGCTTTAGTCAAACACCTGACATCAGCACCGGTTTTGGCGCAGCCAGACACAACAAAACCGTTCGATGTGTACTGCGATGCATCCGGCATTGGGCTCGGATGTGTGCTGATGCAAGACCGAAGAGTGGTCGCGTATGGATCACGGCAGCTTAGGAACCATGAGCAAAATTATCCAACTCACGATTTGGAGCTCGCTGCCGTGGTACTTGCACTGAAGATGTGGAGGCACTACCTACTCGGTAACCTCGTACATTTATATACCGACCACAAAAGCCTCAAGTACATATTCACTCAGAAGGAGTTGAACATGAGGCAACGAAGATGGTTAGAACTGATAAAGGATTACGAAATAGAGATCCATTATCATCCGGGCAAGGCAAACGTCGTGGCAGATGCGCTGAGCCGCAAGTCACACGTCAATAATCTGACCATCACACCGTTGGAAGAGAGCGAACCACCACTACGTGTGATTCCACACGGAGCTCTCTACAACTTAGCTTTGATCCCCACCATCCGTGAAGAGATAGCGGCAGCCCAGAAGAATGACAAGGGCATGTCACATTTGCGGAGACGTATAGACAGTGGGGAGTTGAAATGTTTCCGGAAGGACGGAGACGGCGTCCTATGGTTCAAGGACCGGATTGTCGTACCCCGAAACCCGGAGTTACGGAAGAAAATCTTTGATGAGGCTCACTTATCAAAGTTTTCTATTCACCCCGGTAGCAACAAAATGTATCAAGAACTCAGAAGAAGGTTTTGGTGGACACGGATGAAGCGAGAGACTGCCAAATACGTGTCCGAGTGTGATACATGTCGAAGGGTGAAGGCAGACCATATGCGGAAACCGGGACTGCTGCAACCACTAGGCATTCCTGCCTGGAAGTGGGAGGACGTGAGCATGGATTTCGTCGTCGGTTTACCCACCACCTTACAGAAACATGATTCTGTGTGGGTAATCGTCGATCGGCTCACCAAAGTTGCCCATTTCATCCCGGTCAACACCAACTACAACGCCAAGAAGTACGCTGAACTGTACATCTCACGGATCCTATGCTTATACGGCGTACCCCGTACCATCATATCGGACCGGGGCACTTTATTTGTGTCCCGTTTTTGGGAGCAGCTACACACTACCTTGGGGACGAAGCTGATCCGTAGTTCAGCCTACCACCCGCAGACGGATGGACAAACCGAGCGGGTAAATCAGATTCTAGAAGACATGCTACGAGCTTGCGCTATCGACCACGGCAAGAATTGGGATGATCACTTGCCGTTAGCCGAGTTCTCGTACAACAATGGGTACCAAGCCAGCATCAAGATGGCGCCCTACGAGGCGCTATACGGGAGAAAATGCCGTACACCACTGAACTGGTGTGAGTCTGGCGAGAGGGTTACCTTCGGGATTGACCTTGACAACGACGCGGAAGAAAAAGTTTGACTGATTCAAGCGAACCTAAGAGCCGCTCAATCCCGTCAGAAACAGTATGCGGACCGGAGAAGGCGCCCATTACAATTCGAAGTTGGAGATCACGTATACCTACGAGTGTCTCCAATGAAGGGTGTAAACAGATTTGGGGTGAGAGGAAAGTTGGCACCCCGATTCATCGGTCCATTCCAGATTACCGAAAGATGTGGATCGGTAGCATACCGGCTGAGATTACCAGAAGCACTTTTCGGTGTGCACGACGTCTTTCACATTTCCCAGCTGAGGAAGTGTCTCAAGTTATCAACTACCGTTCAGCTGGAAGACATTGAAGAACTGCAACTGGACCTCACCTATCGGGAGGAACCGGTGCAGGTTATTGATGAAAAGGCCCGAACCACACGCAACCGTACTTTGTGGTTCTACAAGGTTCTATGGAGTAATCACTCCGTGGACGAAGCGACATGGGAGAGCGAAGAATTCCTTCGCACTAACCACCCCGACTTTCTCACGTCGCATATCCGGTAATTTTCCACCGCCCTCTCTCTCATTTTCACCTTATAATCTCGAGACGAGATTCTTTTAAGGGGGGAGGAATGTAAGGGTCTCAGTTTTTGACACCCATTTGCAGTGTTCATCACCACACCACACACCTCATTTGAGCAAGAATGATGAACACAAATGAAGAGCAAGTAACAATTATCAACATGCTCATTAGAGAACAAACTCACACATTGCAAAAGTGGTATTTCCCACATGTGATATAGATGGGCTGGACATATGAAAACTCCTACACTTTGCTAAGGATGTCCATGCCAAGTTCCACCCAAATTCAAAACCTTTTTGAGGTCATTTTGGGTATAGATAGGAGGAGGGCAGTTTGAAACCATATTCAAATTCAAACTGTTTTCACCCACTGAATTTAAAAGTGGAAGGCATATTCTCACTCAGCACATTTTTGTGAGCTCCCACACCAATTTTCACTCCATTTGGAGTTGATCTTGACATGAGCTAAGGGGGAGAAATTCAAACTTTATTTGAATTTCAAACTGAACTTGTGCTGAAATTCATTCAAACCAAACCTCATTTGAACTTTGATCAATTCAAATGGCTCATGGGTGAATAATTTGAATTGCCAAGGGTAGTATAGGGTTCACTGTTTACCACAGCTGTTAGGAGTAAATTTCAGAGGTTAAAAGGAGGGGTGGGACCCACATGTCAGCCTCTGCCTCAATACAAACCGACTGAAACACAGTTCAGTCGGTTCCCGGCTGCTGTGTGCGCGCGCCACCGAAGGGGGGTAGCCGGCGCCAGCTCCTGCTGCGCGCCCCAAGCCGGAGACCAGCCGCCGGGCTATTTATTCCCTCCCCGGCGTGCTCCGATCACTCATTCCCCGAGCTGCCGGCATACTCGGCCGTTTTTCCACTGCCATCACCGCCGCTCGAGCTCCCGCTTGATCAAGCCGATCGCTCGCGAGCACAGCCTCCTCCACAGCAAAACGGCACCAAGGGATCGAGAGCAACCTCCCACACTCCGTGTTGGCCAGTGAGCAAGCTTCCTCGAGCTGTACGAGCCATTTCTCCGGCGAGCCGAACATCGCCGCCGATCGGGCTCCCGTGGACAGCACGGCACAGCCGTTGTCACGTCCTCTTCTCTACACAAGAAAGGTGCATGATTGTATGTAGATGGAGTATCCGAAAGCCGTTTGGCGATTGATCAACCCTCGGCCGAGAATTTCCAAATTTACTCTTGATCAGTTCATAAGAACCGAGCTCACCTTCGGGTGAAATTCGTGCTCTAT
The DNA here is from genome assembly GCA_030760725.1 of Neostapfia colusana. NCBI lineage: Eukaryota > Viridiplantae > Streptophyta > Magnoliopsida > Poales > Poaceae > Neostapfia > Neostapfia colusana. The sequence goes on along the minus strand of JASWHV010000019.1, from coordinate 21,594,578 downwards.
GCACGAAGGTTGGACAAGCTCGTTACCTAGTAGCTTCTATGCACGCTAGCGCCCACGCTCGGACTGGAATTGGAGAAAACCATCGAGAATCGGCCATGATATGGCTGTTTTCCCCGCCGCCATGGCTGAACACCTCGGCTCACCGTCGAGAGCCTAGTTGCCGGTATTTCTAGCTTCCACCCAGCCCTAGTTCGTGTTTCCCATGCCCTACTGATGCTCTCCGACCGATTTCTGGTCGATTTGGTGCACGGGAGAGCGGGACCGACCTCACCGGAACCCTAGCAGCTGCTGTCACCGGTGCGCACGGGTTTCCGGTCATCGCCGGCGACCCTACCATCGAGTCCAGGGGGTCGGAAAAGGGGCAGGCGGCAAGTTTCGGGCCGGGGGGTGGCCGGGAACTCAGTTCCGGCGAGGGTCGCCGGAGAACGCCGCCGCCGCGCAGTTGGCGCGAAGAGGGAGACGACGCACTGTGTGCGGGGCCCACAAGCCAGAGTTTAAACTTTTCCCCGAATTTCAGTTTTAGTTCAAACTTCAAATCCTTATAACTTTGGCTAGAAAGCTCCAAATTGAGTGAACCAAATTTTTCTGGATTCAGCTCTCTGAGTACTTTCCAGAAAATCAAGTTTCACTCCATGAAATTCCTTATTCCTCCAGAATTAATTCCTCAAAGTTTAAACTGTTAGGAATTTTAACTGGAGAATCCTTTGGAGGAAAATCCTGAAATTTTGCTGAGATGTTCACCAAAATATCCTTGAACTACCATAAAAATTTCAGATCCATTTGAGCTCATTTAATCCACCTAATGGTGTGATTAGTGAAACTGTTCCAAAGAAAATAGAAAATGTTCAGAAACATTTTCAGAATTTTCTCTGAAATTGTTTAGCTCATATCTTTAGTTAGAAACTTCCAAATTAAGTGAGACCAACTCCATTAGAACCATCTGAAAATCTAGTTTTCAGAAAGTCATAGTTTGTCTCATAAAAATTCCTAGAACACCCTAAGAGTTCCAATTAAGGTCAAGGACATAATTATTTGTGGAGGGCTCAAATGAGCTTTGCTGCAACTAAAACTTGACCAAGTCTCTGTTTAGGTTGTAACCAAGCCACAGTAAAAGTTTCACAGTCATTAGGTCTATCTAGCAAAAGTTATAGACTTCACAACTTCAAACTTAATACAAATGCATTAAATTAATACATGTATTGTTTCTATCATGTAGTCGCTAAGGTCGAGGAGGAACCCGAAGTCCTAGACTTCGTTACTCCAGAGGAACAGCTAGCCTACGACCAAGAGCAGCAAGGCAAGCCCCGGTTTGCATTAACCTTTTTACAAATATTTATTGTTTTGAGCACATCTTTGAATATTGTTCTTGCACTAGAGTCTTGATTGGAAACCCAACTGCACAGCCAAGAAAACCATGGGTTGGGTTTAGGATTGAAAACCTCGTTAGCCACTGCATTGCTAGGATAGAGTAGGATTCGGTACAAGTCGAGTAGTTGGAACTACTCGCGAGAATAGGCTAGAGGCACATTGCTCGGGTAGAGATAGCACATGAAACACATGGCAAGAAAGTGAGACCGAGCGGAGAGTAAGGGCAGCAGGACTTTGGGGCCTGTGTGCTGTAGCTCCGCTTGTGTCGATTGAGGACCGAGCCGTGTGCGGGCCTGTTGAACAAGCTAGAACAGTACCGAAGACCTACCGGCTATATGGGAACCGGGAAACTGATGTAACTCGGGTAGCTGGGTATTGAGGCATTGCCCGTCGTTCAGAGGGTAGGTTGAGAGCTCGAGGTGTAAATCGGCTGGCGGCACGGAGACGCGCGTGCAGAGACCTCTTGCTCGGGACGATGGGACCGGTTCAATATTTGGCTAACGGGTGAAAGGTAGTTGCGTACGGCGTCCGTGATGGTTGTTGTAGGCAACATCGAGTACGGGCGTACGTGACGGGTTGTTCGGGTAACCCTGCAGGTGTAAATCGATTATAATCGCCGTCCCTCGCGGTCAGTGAGTACCACTTGTTCACTGTACCGTGACGTAGAAAGAACAGGCTAGTTACATGTTAAAATGTTGCTGATTGAAAGCTGGACATTGATTGTTAATGATATGCTGTAGCTTAAAGCTAATTAAAGTTCTTTTCAACTTTGGGCAAAGTACATGAGAGAAATGCGTTTCTTGTTTGATTGCGGCTCTCTCATGTGCCTTAGCGTAAGGTTCTCCACAACCTGCTGCTAAAACTTGAAAGTAAGGTTCTACTAATTAGGCGAGTCCCTGCAAATGATTTTTACCTCATGCAACCCATTACCCTCATGTAGAAGTTCCATGTTTAGGTGAGACGGGTCAGACTTGCTGAGCCTTCGTGCTCACTGCTTGTGTTTGAAGCTTTTTGCAGGGTTCTATGAGGAAGGGACTCCCGAAGAGGAGACGGAACCCCAGGAGGGGAACTCCGTTGAGTGGGAGTCGTGCACGCCGCAGAGTTAGTGTGCGTGTGTGCTAGCAAGGACACGTTCGAGGGCTGAACGTGCACTTGATGCTTAGTCTACGCCGCGAGTGTAGACTGAACTTATTTTGATGTAAATATATTCATAAACTTGTTTATGTAATAAAACTTCCGCTTCTGCTTTGCACCTTTGACGTGTGTTATACGGTGCTGTGCAACGCAGCACCCCTCAGCGTGATCCTGGCTCGACAGGACCAGTGGGGTCGTGTCAACAACGGAAGTAAACTAAAAATGATGGGGCTTCAACTCCGAATCCACAGGTAGTTGACGGTAGTGCGCATGCCTAGTACTCCACCTGCTCTTTGAAGTACTCTTCTCTTGTAGCTGAATTATATGTGGTAATGCAAGGGTGAGTATGTCGTACTCAGCAAGTGAGGGAAAGTATGACATGTAGCTTAAAAGAAAGTTGGAAACAAAAGGGTTCATTGCAGCAAGCAAGTTTTATTTCACAATCACGAGAAAACAACCTATAATGTCTAGGTGAGTTAATTCCCATCATAACCAAGTAATTCATCATCATTAATACCATCCTACTTCATCATTTATCAAGTCTCAACCAGCCAATGCTCATTCTCAAGTTCATCTCATATTCAGAATTGCTCATGATCAGCACATATGCACGTAACCGAACCAAACTCATGATCACAAGCAAACCAGTCCCAATGACAATACCAAAACCATACCCGAATAACCATCCCAAGTTTTGCCTCTAATCATGAAAGTTGGCCAGATGCTTGTAACCGGAAGCACAGCTATCATTATAGTTTTACACTCTGCCGAGATGGCACCACTTTACCCACAAGTTCGTGATTTCGCCACCCGTCGGCGACTAGAGAGAACTTCCATTCTGCCACTACACAACCATCGGTGTATGGCCAAGACATCACAAAATAGCCTTTACAAAAGGGTTACTAGAATGTAAGGACCCACTGAGGTTTCACCGGCAGGCTCGAATCTCCATTCTCCCACCCACGGGCCCCCTCATGTGCCATGAAGTTCCCAGGGCAGCCCTCCTCGACTCCCATTCCCTGCGTCATCCAATGGTCCATAACAAGCTAGTAACACACCTAATTATTCAGCTAAGCCGGACCCATATTTGGCCTTATGGTGGCACTGTTTTCCTACATATGTTAGCATGAACCGGTCCTAAGATATAAGAAAAACAATCCACCATCTTCATTCACACATAACCACAAGCCAAGCTTGCCTAGATCTCCCTGATTCCATGCTCATTAACATCATCATGTTCTCATGATCTTTAACCTTTATGAGTGCAGTAGCTAAACAAGTTTATTTTAGTTTTCCCAAAAATCCCTTAAGCATGAGGTACAAAAGAGAAAACGACCATACCCGACTGAACAAGTTTCCCGGTGACAAGGGTGGCTAACAATGCTAGTAAACTCCTACTAAAAGGGTTTCCCATCAAGTTAACACGAGCATGCAATTTTTGCAAGCAAAACAGTTCAATAACATAGGTTCAATATGGTCAAGGGGCACTTTCCTTGCTCCCGCAATTCGTGTTGCTCAAGCGTGTCGAAGTCTTGGTGCTAGAGGTCCTCATAGACGGCCTCTTGAGCATGTCCTTCTACTCACGACCACGTACATCCAAACAATACAGCAATCAATATCATGCACAAGTTTTACTCAAGATGCAATGGTGTGGATGCATGTAAATCCTATAATACAACCTATAGCAATCATTTTACATGTGCTTGCGAGTTCTAGTAAGTTTTCGTTGGGTTTTACGATGATTGGTGCTGCTGGAAATCAGTGTGGACGTGGCTATGATCCTAGCTTGGGTGGTAGATCAATTCCACCGTCAAAACGTAGACCGGACTGTGATCTACTTACGTGCAGTAGCTCGCGTTCATAGGGTGTGGTGTAACGGGGCCCATAACAACAGCAGAGACATGGTAAGAGGGGTGATGGAACCTACCTCTCTTCTTCCTCCTCTCCTCTTCTACGGCTGGCCACCTCCTTGCCATGGAAGCAGCTGGGGTTTTTCCTTGGGGCAGAACGGAGCTGCGGCTAGGGCAGGGCATTGGGGTCTTCTTCTCCGGCAAAGGCGAGGCGGGGCAGAGCTTTTACAGTGGCCAAGGCACCAGTAGGGGTGGCAACCAGAGCTTGGTAGCAAAGGGGGCGGCGGCCAGGAATTTTCGGGGCAGGGGTGGCGGGTAGGTTGGAGAGGGTTTTATTTATAAGGGGGGAAAATAGCCAAGTGGGCTAGAATTTTAGCAAATCTTTTAATCAAGGGGTGGGATTTAATTTAATAAAAGGTGGGATCTAGGGGCTAGGATTTTTCCAAATATTTTCCATCAAGGGCTGAGATTAATTGGGGGAGAGAGGAAAATCCTAGGTGGAATTATTAGGGCTGCGGCTTGGGTTTTTCCCCAAGGGGGTGCAGCAAAGGGAGGGGGAAAATCCCAATGTCTGTGTGTGTGTGGGGGGATCCCTAGGGATTTGGGGCGCCGGCCAAAATTTGGGGGAATTGGGGCGGGGCTTTAGGGGGGGTTTAAGGGGGCGTATTTAAGGGGGGGATTTAGGGGGGGAATTTTGGGGTGGGGCGGGTTAGGGGTGGCCAGGTTTTCTCCTTTTTCCCTTTTTTTCTTTTTCTTTTTATTTTCTATTTATTTATTTATTATTATTCTCTTATTTATTTATTTATTTGTTTGTTTCTATATTCCTTTTCTTCCTCTTTTACATGCTTCTCTACATGAAAATGGATGCAATGCATGATGAATACGAGGGTGTTACAGGCCGGGCATCTCCAACTTGAGGTAGGCGAGTTTGGGATTGCCAGGAACTTCGCGCAGGCTGCCCAGAATGACGTGGTAGGTGCCATCAAAATTAGGGCCCTCGATGGTGAGGGTCTCCGTGCAGAAGTTGGATTTGTCCCCGAAAGTGACGGAGAGGTATATTTTCCCAGCAGCACTACCTATTGGACGGGGATGACACCGTGGAAAGGGGCTCTTGTTGGACGGAGGCTCGAGCGTGGGATCCCTAGGGCATCGAGGGTCCCAACATAGAGAGAGAATGTTGAGACTGCTTCCCCTATCCATTAGGACCCTGGTCAGGCGTTTTGGGCCTATGACTGGGTCTACAACCAGTGGGAAGCGCCCGAGCTGTGGTATGAGGTCGGGGAGGTCCGATCGATCGAAGGTGACCGCTGCTTCGGACCACTGAAGGAAGGTTGGGATGGCGGGAGTGACGATAATGACCTCTCGGATTGTCAGCTTCTGCCTGTGGCGGCTTTCGTAGGCTTGACTCCTCCGAAGTTCATGAGGCAGCCCTCCGGCGTGGTGAAGCTCGGCTCATCAGGCTCGAGACTCATCTCGGTGAGCCTCTTTCCTTTGTCGGCAGCTGCATCCAATTTTTGCTGACGAAACACTTCAGTAGGGCACAATTTTTGAGGGCCTGCCTTTACTGAGTAGGCGTGGTTGGTGCACGACTTCTTGAGGAGTTTCTCGAATTAGTCTGCTTGCACCGTGCTTGGTATCTTGCCTTCCCGGTGTTCGACAGTCGTAACGAGGTCTGAACCAGTGTTGGTCGGGTATTGTCGCCTGCCATCACCTGCTCGCCTCCTCTTGTCGCCTTTGCAGGGTGCCTCTTTGCTCCCCGCGTTAGGGTTCTTCGGCTTTCACTTGTCGAAGATGGCCCCAACCGCTTCCTTGCCAGAGGCGTGATTCACGGCGATGTTGAGGAGGTCCCTCGTGCTTCTTGGCTTGACGTAGCCAAGCTTGTGCACAAGGGATTCACAGGTCGTCTCTGAGAGGAAGGCCAAGATGACGTCGGCGTCAACGACATCGGGGAGTTCGTTGCACTTCTTCGAGAAGCGCTAGATGTATTGTCACAGGGTTTCGTGTAGCTTCTATCGGCAACCCTTAAGTCCCAAGAGTTGCCGGGTTATGCGTAGGTCCCCTGGAAGTTGCCGACGAACATTTCTCAGAGCTCGGCCCAGTTTTGGATGTTGTCGGGTGGAAGGTATTCAATCCATGTCTGCGCTGGCTCAGCTAGGTAGATAGGGAGGTATTGGATGATGAAGTCATCATCCTCCGCCCTGCCAGCTCGGCAGGCCAGGCGGTAGTCTTCCAACTTTACACTGAGGTTGGTCTCCCCCGTAGTACTTCCAGATGTTGGTCGGGGCCCGGAACCTTTTTGGATCTTTTTTCTAAAGGCTTTGGGGCCGTGAGGACTGGGCTCGGGCTCCGTGCTCTTCCCTGGCCGTGGTAGTTAACCTGGCGAGGGCGTTGGGGCCAAGAGTCAGGAGGAGAGTCCGTGGGGACCTCCCGAGTTCGCCACCTAGCTTCGAGAGACCGGCAGAGGTTGTAGGCCCCACACTGTCGCGCATCGAGTAGCCGAGGGGGTTGACGATCCGGCCCTCTCACGTCGGGTTGCCTGGCTTGGCGTGCGAGTTCCAGCGTGGTTCGTTCCACTCCTGCCGGGCCTTCGGCTCTGGCTGGTGTTTGACGAACCCCGAGCCCGAGCGAAGGAACTTTCAGCCTTTTGGGCGGCGGCCGAGGCTAGGAGCACCTGAAGGTCTTGGTGAGCCTGCCGAGCTTTGGGGTTGGTGAGCTGCGGCATGTTTCGTAGTATGGCAGCGGCCACCACGTTCTGGCTGGCCCTATGGACATGCGGAACCCAGCCGTCATTGATGATGTCAGCCTAGACCTATCGGACGCGGAGGCATCCTGCGTTTAAGCCTGAGCTAGGGCCAGGGCGTGCAAACGCTATGAATGTGGCAGCATTTGTGTTGAACCAGGCTCGGTTGGCCCTCGAGACGGCGCATCGTGCCGCGAGCTGGTCGGCCAGCTCGCGGTGCCGTGCCTCCGATGGCTCGGGGTCGCCTCGTGGGCTCGCGCCAGTCAGTGTTGCGAGTTGGGAGGCGTTGTGACACGACCCCACGGTATTGTCGAGCCAGGATCACGCTGAGAGGTGCTGTGTTGCACAGCACCGGATAACACACATCAAAGGTACAAAGCGGAAGCAAAACTTTTATTACATAAAGTGGTTTATGAACATTTTTACATCAAAATAGGTCCAGTCTACACTCACGGGCGTAGACTACGCATCAAGTTCATGTTCAGCCTGTGAACATGTCCTTGCTAGCACACACGCACACTAACACGGCGGCGTGCACGACTCCCACTCGACGGGGTTCCCCTCCTGGGGTTCCGTCTCTTCCTCGGGAGTTCCTTCCTCATAGAACCCTGCAAAAGCTTCAAACACAAGCAGTGAGCACGAAGGCTCAGCAAGACTGACCCGTCTCTCCTAAACATGGAACTTCTACATGAGGGGTGATGGGTACATGAGATAAAAACAAGTTGCAAAGGACTCGCCTAATTAATGGAACCTTACTTTCATGTTTTAGAAGCAGGTTGTGGAGAACCTTACGCTAAGGCACATGAGAGAGCCGCAATCAAACAAGAAACACATTTCTCTCATGTACTTTGCCCAAAGTTGAAAAGAACTTTAGTTAGCTCTAAACTACAACAAATCATTAACAATCAAAGTCCATCTGTCAATCAGCAACATTTTAATATGTAACTAGCCCGTTCTTTCTACGTCACGGTACAGTGAACAAGTGGTACTCACTGACCGCGAGGGACGGCGATTATAATCGATTTACACCTACAGGGTTAACCGAACAACCCGTCACGTACGCCCGTACTCGATGTTGCCTACAACAACCATCACGGACGCCATACGCAACTACCTTTCACCCGTTAGCCAAATGTTGAACCGGTCCAATCGTCCCGAGCAAGAGGTCTCTGGGCGCGCATCTCAATGCCGCCAGCCGATTTACACCTCGAGCTCTCAACCTACCCTCTGAACAACCAGCTATGCCTCAACACCCAGCTACCCAAGTTACATCGGTTTCCCGGTTCCCATATAGCCGGTAGGTCTTTGGTACTGTTCTAGCTTGTTCAACAGGCCCACACACGGCTCGGTCCTCAATCGACACAAGCGGAGCTACAGCACACAGGCCCCAAAGTCCTGCTGCCCTTACTCTCCGCTCGGTCTCATCTTTCTTGCCATGTGTATCATGTGCTATCTCTACCCAAGTCGAGTGCCTCTAGCCTATGCTCGCGAGTAGTTCCAACTACTCGACTTGTACCGAATCCTACCCTATTAGCTTTGCAGTAGCTAACGGGGTTTTGCAATCCTAAACCCAACCCATGGTTTTCTTGGCTATGCACTTGGGTTTTCAAACAAGACTCTAATGCATGGAATAACGGTACTCAAGTAAGTGCTCAAAACAATAAAAATTTGTAAAACGGTTAATGCAAATCGGAGCTTGCCTTGCTTCTCCACCGGAGTAACAAAGTCTAGGACTTCGGGTCCTCCTCGACCTTAGCGACTACATGATATAAGAAGTACATGTATTAATTTGAATGCATATGTATTAAGTTTGAACTTGTGAAGCTTATAAGTTCCACTAGACAGACACAATGACTCTAAAATTTTTACTGTGGCTTGGTTACAACCTAAACAGAGACTTGGTCAAGTTTTAGATGTAGCACAGCTCAATTGAGCCCTCCACAAATAATTATGTCCTTGACCTTAATTGGAACTCTTAGGGTGTTCTAGGGATTTTCATGGAACAAGCCATGACTTTCTGAAAAATAGATTTTTAGAGAGTTCTAATGGAATTGGTCTCACTTAATTTGAAGGTTCCTAACTAAAGATATGAACTAAACAATTTCAGAGAAAATTCTGAAAATGTTTCTGAACATTTTCTATTTTCTCTGGAACAGTTTCACTAATCACACCATTAGGTGGATCAAATGAGCTCAAATGGACCTGAAATTTTTATGGTAGTTCAGGAATATCTTGGTGAATAGCCCAGAGAAATTTCAGAATTTTCCTCCAAAGGATTCTCCAGTTAAAATTCCAAACACTTTAAAATTTGAGGAATTAATTCTGGAGAATTAAGGATTTTCATGAAGTGAAACTTGATTTGCTGGAAAGTGCTCAGAGAGCTGAATCCAACAAAATTTGGTTCACTCGATTTGGAGCTTCCTTGCCAAAGTTATGAGGCTTTGAAGTTTGAATGAAATCTGAAAATCGGGGAAAAGTTTAAACCTGCGGGTGGGCCACGGGGACACGTGTTGTGCACTGAGGCGTCGGCACACCGGGGTCTACAGGGTTCCTGCGCGCCAGCACAATGGATCCCAGCCGCACCCGATCCCGATTTGAATTTTTAAGTCGCTGAAGGCCGGGCCCCGCGTCTTCTTCTTCCTCCCGACGCTCCCTCGCGCCCGCGCCGCCTCCCTCGCCGGAGCAGACCCGCAGCTTGCCGGATTGCCGCTGCCGGCTATCGCACGGTCTGAAACTCGCCGCCAGGGGGTTATCAACATCAAGGAACACGTCTGTGGGGTCAGTTCGAGCTGGCGGTGACCGGAAATAACCCGGCGATGTGCGGCGGCCTCAGTTGAGGTACGGCGCCGTCGGCCGTGGGTTCTAACCCGCCAAGACCTCGAACAATCAGTTCTACAGTATCAGTACACCTCTAGGAAGCTTGACAAGATTTCAAAGGTGTTCAAAGATGGCGGCAAGTTGGTCGGCACCGTGTGACCGATCGTGCCTGCCATGAACGTCCTCGATCGAGCTCAAAATTCGTCACTCCTAGTCGGTTTCATACCACGGATGCAGAAAGGAAATTGATCGCCGGCTAGTCCAGCGCCTATGTGCAAGGTTTGATACCTTAAGAAGGATCAAAGAGCGGGAATTCGAAGAATCCGTACTGGAAGCTCGGTTTAAGACCGCCGGAGCAAAATCTGGAAATTCGTAGCGGATTCTTCACGGTTTGCTTCAAGACTTGGAGGAGAGCAACACGGTGGTCGCGTGCTCCTGTTGCCGCTCTTGCTGCACTGTGAAAGCCTTTGTGGAACGCTGTCCATGTGAGACCGATCGTCGTTCTTCAGCTCAGTCGCGGCGGTCGTCGTTGATCACGGGGAATGGGAGCCGAAACCTGGTGGTTCAGGCGTTGGGAGGGTGGTGCTTGAGCTCAGCGTGCTGCCTAGCAACTCGGGGGAACGAGGGTGTGATTGTTTTCTTTGTTTTCCCGATTGACCGAGAGCTCGGAGGAAGAAAAATGGCGCTGCTCGATGTCGCCCGCGAGGAGATAAAGGCAACGGTCTTCGCTCGGGCTGAGGCGGTGACGGTCGCGTGGGGACACCAGAAGGCCGCCCTGGGCGCCAGCGCGCGGAGGGGGAAGCAGCTGGTGGCGCCGGTTCCTTATCGGTGGCACACCCGGCAGCTGCTCGGTGGAATTTCCCACCGAGGCTGTGACTTTGTGTGCAAGTCTTCCCTCTTAGCTCTATGACATGTGGGTCCCACCCTCAATTTTAACCTCTGAACTTAACTCCAATTTACTGTTGTAAACGGTAGTTTCCACAAAGCCCCTGGTGATTTGAATTATCAACCTTTGAGCCATTTGAATTGGTTAGAATTCAAATTGGGTTTGGTTTGGATAAATTTCAGCACATGTTCAGTTTGAAATTCAATAATGTTTGAATTTGCCCCACTTAGCTCATGTCAAGATCAACTCCAAATGTAGTGAAAATTGGTGTGTGAGCTCACAAAAATGTGCTGAGTAAGAATATGTCTCCCACTTTTGAAATGGGATAAAAACAGTTTGAATTTGAATGTAGTTTCAAACTGCCCTCTTTCTAGCTATGCCCAAAATGACCTCAAAAGGTTTTGAATTTGGGTGAAACTTGGCATGGAAAATCCCAGCAATGTGTAGGAGCTTTTCAGATGCCCAGCCCCTATATACTATATGTGGGAAATACCACTTTTGCAATATGTGAGTTTGTTCTCTAATGAGTATGTTGATGGTGGTTACTTGCTCTTCAAATGTGTTCATCAACTTGCTTCAAATGATGTGTGTGTGTGTCGTCATGAACACTTCAAGCATGTGTCAAAACTGAGGCCCTTACATTCCTCCCCCTTTAAAAGAATCTCGTCGCGAGATTATAAGGTGAAAATGAGAGAGAGGACGGTGGAAAATTACCGGAGATGCACTACAGGAATCCGGACAATAGACGACGGCCAGAAACCGTCGTCAATAAGAACACTACCGTCGTCACTAAGTTATTGACGACGGTAAAACTTTATAGACGACGGTTTTCGGCTGTCTTCAATTATTAGTCGTCAATAACTTTATTAACGACGGTAACCGTCGTCAATAATCTTATTGACGACAGCTAGGATATGAACCGTCGTCAGTAACGGTGGCTTATTGAAGACGGTTTCTCGTACTTGGCCGTCGTCAATAACAATGGCTTATTGACGACAGCTAAATCAGGCTGTCGTCAATAAGCTAGAGCAGAGTATTGACGACGGCCAGGATTTGAACCGTCGTCAGTAACCATGGCTTATTGACGACGGTTTCTACTTGGCCGTCGTCAATAACAATGGCTTATTAACGACGGTTTATGGTACCTGGCCGTCGTCAATACTAATGGCTTATTGACGACGGCCAAGTATCAGAAACCGTCATCAATAAGCTTTCCATTTTTTTTAAAAAAACAGAAAATCCTGCCCTGGCTTCCAGGCCAGCCCTGGCTCGATGGCCAGATCACAGGCAATCAAAATATACATCACAGGCAGGCACAAAAACACTATACGCACGCCACACTACCCTACGCTACCCCGACCGCTGCCACCGGAGTCCAGGAAGTCGTCGTGCGCTCATCCAAACGCTGGTTGCTAAGGGGATGGAGTTTCCTGAGCCCGCGTCGCCGAACCCTATGATGTACATGTATAGTTAGACAAATTAAAAGTTCATAAATGTGTATATGATTAAATAAACTCATTACAAGTTAGAATTGAGCAAGTTAGCTAGATTTGGCTATGTTTGAGTAAGTTTGCTCATATTTTACTAAGTTTGAGAAGTATGGACTAGTAGTGTTTGTGTTTGAGCTAGTTCTAATAGTTTTGGCTATGTTTGAGTAAGTTTGGTCATATTTGACTATAGTTGAGTAAGTTGTACCATATTTTACTCAGTTTGAGGATGTTTAACTAGTTTTCTCTAAGTTTAAGTAAGTTTGATCAAATTCAACTAAATTTGAGCAAGTTTAACTAGTTGCAGCTATTATGAGAAATTTTGTACCTGTGCTCCTGACGTCGGCCCCTGTGGTAGCTGTATCGGTGGTGGCGCCCACTGAGGAAAGACAACAGGCTGTCCTGTGGGCATAGCCTACAAATATGAAGTAAATTATTATACATGTCATTTATATATTAGAAACGTTGAGTACAATGATCTGAACTTACCTACATGGCAGCTTGCAGCTGTAGCATGTACGAGTGTTGATACTCGTCCCTAGCCCGGAGCTCGGCTGCCTGCCTCTCGTTCGCGAGCCTCAGCGCTTCCTGTGTCCTCTGGAGCTCCTCCTGGACACTCTGGAGCTCTAGATCGCGGCTGCCACGCCTGCTGGATCCACCCTGCGATGAAGAGGCCCTCGAGTAAGACCGCGCCTCCCTCGAGTCTACTACTCCATCGAAGATGGCCAACCTACACAACAAAGTAAGAGTATTAAAGTTTCGTGTCTCAAAGTTCATGAAAGTAAATGAAAAACAACAAAACTCACCGGCCGTGAGGTTTACCGCCACCGCTTGCATAGGCGGCTTCATGTACGATTGGTGAGTTCTGCCAATCGTAATCGTGGCCTCGAAGCCTCCGCACCTCCTCCCCATACTTTTCTTGAAAATACAGAAAATTAAAGTCATCAGAAGTTTTAAAGAGAATACAATTAAGTCAACTAAAGAACTCACCAACATCTCCGTCGCTATCTGAGAAGACAGCTGATTAGGCTGCGAGGGGTCACTTCTCATGTGACCCCTCCTCCACACCTGGATAGCGGTCGGCTCCTGACCGATCTCGCGCTCCTATCGATACGTGTTAGCACAATGATAGCGATAGAAATTAACTAGAATATAATTCAAGTATCACTTACCATCCGTTTAGCAAGGCGTATGTAGCCGTCCCCACCAAGACGGTGTTTCCCGTCCGTCCCTCGACTCTATCAGCGGGTCATCGACACGCCTTGGAAGCCATGGCTCGCCCAACGAGCACACAGGAAACTGTAGGCGTCCGGACAGGACTCAAGCCACCGTACGCTGACCTGCACACATTTGTTGTTGGGTGAAAACATTGATGAAAATTGGATAATGAAGCAAAGTAAAATAAAGAATTTACCTCTGTGTACTGTGCCTCTGTCAAGTACTTGTCCACCACATCCCTAAACTGCCCCGGTTCACCCTCGTCCGGATGCAACTTATAGTACGCCTTCGTAGCCTGAATGCGAGCCGTTGAAATCGACTGCGTCAGGAGCTTCCTAGCGTTGTTGTTGAAGACCAGGCGAGCGTGATCCAGCTGGGCCTCGTCCTCCAAACGGTAATATTTCTACAAGAAGAAATATACAAGTTAATGTATTTAACATATAATAGGTTCGCATTTAACGAATAGACGATTTACTTACCATGAATTCATGCCACACATGCTCCTGGTGGTTTCCGTAGGTAATGTCCTGGGCCATAGCGTAATCGTTCCAAGACGTAGCAGCCCGTCCGTTCACTAGACCGGGGTAGTGACAACGGATGAGCTGGCCCAGGACAGCGTTGACCTGGCGGTGGCATCCTTGACCCGTGAACGAGTCATCGGCCCAAGACCTAATACACGATTCTCAATTAGTACATATATAAGTGTTAAAATATCTAAATTGATTTGTTATAGATTTACTTACCTATCGCCAACCGGACGAATAACGACCCGATCTTCTGGCCGTGCAGGAACCGGAGGAGGAGCCACGTAGTGGCTCCGCCTGTAACGCCGCTGTGGAGCCGGCTCCACATCAAGCTCTGCGGAAGGCTCCGAAGCAGGTTCTGAAGCCTGCAGTGCCGGAACCTGAAGAGGATCCGAAGCAGGATCTATAACAGGCTCCGAAACCTGTGGTGTCTTAAGAGGACCCCTGGCCTCTGTTCCTCAGACGTAGAGTCGTCCTAAAAATTTGAAGATTGGTAATATAGATTTAAGAAAGTTATTTATATAATTTATGTAATTTAATATTCTTTATCTGTCGTGACCGCTCTTGTGACCCCTGGCCTCTGTCGAGGCCCAACAGCTGAGACAGTCTACCATTGCTAGACTGACAGCCCTGGAAAACGGAGTCTGCTCTCGGAGGCAGAAAGCCCCGTGTCCCCCGTCGTCTACTGCTCGACGACATCCTGACGAAAGGAAATTTGATAATGAATTTAAAGGAAAATATAGAAGACGAAAGAAGAAATGAAGGAAACGTTACTTGTACTCAATTTCAAAATTCATCAGTATCACGATCATGTACTATACGTCGTAAACCGGACCATCGATCTTTTGTCGTGGTTGTTCGCCATTTTCGTTTTTTCACATTATGAGTCTGTACATCTTGTGCATCTCCAACTAATTCATCGAGTCGTAGACCAGGCTCAACAATAAAAGAATCCGACAACTCTTCTTCTTGGTAAACAACATCAGCCTCATCAATGTAACCAGTATTGTCCGATGTATATAACCGCTCACGAGGATTCACCTTTTTGTACAACCCACCATGCACTAAGTTTTTCGCATTGATATTGTAGATAGTACACTTGTTCAACTTGGTGTGCAAGGACAAAGGTGTCGTAGCCTCGTAGTCGGTCCTTGTGTTTGACTTCTACCATGCCAAATTGGTATTGTCGAGTTCCATTGTTATTATCAAACCAATCGCAGTCAAAGAAGACTACTTTAAGGTCTTTACTCCCGGTAAAATTAAATTCTAGGATTTTGTTTATGATCCCATAGAAATTAGTTTCACGTCCTTCGGCATCGACGGCCCTCGTCACAACTCCGGTGTTTGATGTTACCCTTAGAGGACGTTGAGCTTCAAATTGAGTTGAACGAAATCGGAACCCATTGACATCATATCGACCAAAGAGTCTAACTATAATAGATCCGTTGTACAGTTGTTGCAAATCTTCATGAACACTGGCTTGTGTCTTGCACTGTCCAACATATGAAGTAAGAAGACTATTTTATGCTATGAACATAATTACTAAGAGGAACAAGACAAGGAAAACGTTACATGATTTTGAAACCAGGTTTAGAAGTTAGGTCCTCCATTTACTCCATAATGTCGCATTGTTTGTATTTGCTTGCTAGTAGCTTGCTGCTTAGACTTCCAATTTTGTCGATCGAACTCACTAAATAAGGACAAAACAGAATTATTAGCGTAGATGTATAACACACCACGTAAATTAGTATAGATGTTGAACAACCACTTACTGAAAAAATTGTCCATCCCATCTATGTTAGCGTACATGTATAACAAAGCAGCTGTCTTTTCATCTGTTGAAGTATCATAGCTCGTGCCACTACCAACAGTGGTGCCTCTCGTTTGAAAAAGTGAGAGTTCGCTATAAGAGGTTTCTTCAACCATATTGTACCGCAACACTGATGCATTAACATTGTGTTCTTCTGCAAAGTAGACACTTGAAAAGTATCCTATCTCCTGAAGTGTAAATGCTTCGGCGATGCATCCTTCAACCCTTGCCCTATTACGAACCATCGGTTTTAGACATCTGAGTGCTCTTTCAATGTGGTACATCCACCTATATTGAACGGGGCCGCCTACTTTAGCCTCATATGGAAGATGGATTAGAAGGTGTTGCATTGGATTGAAGAACCCTGGAGGAAATACTTTTTCCATCTTACATAAAAGCACGGGTATCTCTTTTTCCAACTTCTCCATCATCTCCCTTTTGATTTCTTTAGCACAAAGCTGTCTATAAAAATAGCTAAGCTCGGCTGACACCTTCCACACCTCATCGTCAAGATAGCCTCGAAACATAACCGACAGAAGTCTTTCCATGATTATGTGATAATCATGGCTCTTCAAACCAGTAAGATTTCTAGTGTTAACACTAACAGCTCTTCTCAGGCTAGCAGCATAACCGTCTAGGAACTTCAACTGTTTCAACCACTTGAAGACTTCTTTCTTTTCTTTTGGTCGAAGGCAGAAAGAAGCTCGTGGTTTGCCACCAGCTTCGGAGAGCTCAAGACTTGGTCGGTTACAAACCTCTGCCAAATCCTTCCGAGCTTTTATATTGTCTTTTGTTTTGCCCGTCATATCCAAGCACATGCTTATGATGCATTCGCCCATGTTACGTTCCTGGTGCATGACATTAATGTTATGCATTAGAATTAAAGACTTCATATACGGTAACTCCCATAGTGCACATATATGAGTCTAATTGTGATCCTCTCCGTAACCAACAAAATATCCAGGACGACCTTCATCTGGCACTAGATTGTTGAGCTGTTTAACAATTTCCGACCCGTTCAGACGTTGTGGTGGTCCCTTTTTTACAATGGTACCCTTCCTGAAGGCATTTCTCTGTTGCCTAAACACATGATTTGGCAGTAACCAACGTCTATGACAATCAAAGTAGCATATATTGCCACCATGACTTAGACGAAAACAATCCGTGTCCGAAGCACATATTGGACATGTCAATCGACCATGAGTGCTCCAGCCAGAAAACATGTCGTAAGATGGAAAATCATGAACATACCACAAGTGCGCAGCTCGAAGGTTGAATTTCTGTTTTCTATAACAGGCGTACGCTTCGACTCCTGTCCATAACATTTTGAACTCTTCAATCAATGGCTGCATCATCACGTTCAGTCGCGAACCAGGATGATCCGGTCTAGGTACAATAAGGCATAGGAACATGAACTCATACTTCATACAAAGCGATGGTGGTAAGTTGTACGGAATAGCGAACACAGGCCAACAAGAGTATGGTGTGGCGTTTGTACTAAACGGTGAGAAGCCATCTGTCGCCAACCCAAAGCGAATATTTCTTGCGTCATTGGTGAAATCTGGATCGAAGCGGTCAAGCGCCTTCCATGCCTCACCGTCCGACGGGTGCACCATCATGCTATTGTTCTCACGGTACACCTTCTTTATGCCACCTCGTGTGTCTAGCTGTTTTTTTAGATAGAAACAAATGCTTGAACCTAGGTGTGACACGCAAGTAGCGAAGCTGCTTCTGTGCGACTTGAGTCATTACTTTTGAACCGTCGTCATTAACAACTTCGACAAATCTCGCTTTACCACATTTTAAGCACTTGTTCTCGTTGGCATGCTCTCTCCAAAAAAGCATGCAATTGTCTAGACACATATCAATCTTCTCATATTTCATACCTAGACCAGAAATCAACTTCTTAGACTGATACATATCTTTAGGCACTTTATGTGGTTGTGGAAGGATATCGCTGATCAATTTGATGAGATCGTTGTAGCAGTTATTGGAGAAGAAATACTTAGACTTAATGGCCATAAATCTAGTCATGAAAGTAAGGAGCGTCACTTCGGTGTGTTCATGCAACGGCTCTTCTGAAGCTTTGAGAAGCGTGAAAAACGCTTCAACCTTCGTTGTAGGAGGATCCTCCATCAATTCAGGATTTATGGCATCAAGCATCTCGTCCATCCTATCGACCCCCATGTTGTCATCCTCATCTGAAACTTGTAAGGGTTGAGAAGATGTCTCACCGTCAAAGGTCCACACCTCATAATCTTGCATGAAACCGTATCGACATAAGTGAAACGCCAAATTCACTTTGTCCCAACACTTTGCACCTTGACATTTCGTACATGGGCACCACACCTTATCGATATTTGACAATGAAAAAGCTCGATCTACAAAAGCATCTGTCTTTGCGAACCACTCATTCGAGTGACCACCAGAACTGTTCTTCCAACCGGTATACATCCAACTACGATCCTCACCCATGTTTGAATCTGCAGTTTAATGTCAAGGAAATTATAGTTACTTTATAATTTATTTATGTCACGACCCTACATCTATTGGAAAGTATAGGTCCTAAAACCACCCAAGAGTGATCGAGCGGAGCATGCTCATGACGAGACGCGTGGTATGGATCCGAACGAAATTTCGGCAGCATAACCCCGCTGTTCTCCACTGCACGCCCGAAAATGGTGCAGCAGAGAACAACAAGGTTATGCCGTCGAAATCTCGTCTAGATTTAAACCCGCGTCTCATCACATGCCACGCTCCCTCGGTCACTCCCAGTCTGTCCAAAAAGGGACAATTCCGAACGTACACGCCTCACATGCGTAACACATGTGAGACGGGCCCGTTCGAAACGGGTGACGCATGTTGTATAGGTTTACGTCAATCTTTCATTTTTGAGTCATTTAAAAGAGGGAGAGAGAGAGGAAAGAACGAGAGAGAAGGAAAGAACGAGAGAGAGACAAAGAAGTGGGTCAACCGTCCTAAGCTATGCCCCGCTGGGGCCTGCCATTATCTTACGACGCCTTTAGGGTTAGCCGTCGTACGTTATGCCCCGTCGTAAGTGGGTCAAAGATGATACCGCACCGTCGGGGCCCGCCGTCCACGCGCGGGAGCTTGCCGTCCTCCGTGCCTGTCTCGACTAATACATTACCAATAAATGGACCGTGACTGACCCTAAATGGGTCGTGTCAGGCCGGACCGGGCCGAAACCCATTTATTTACATATAGTAACTAATCACACAATCAATCAATGTATTATTTAAACAATAATCTATTACAATACTAATTAAACAATTAATCAACTAAGGTCGGGCGGCGTGGCAGGGCCGGGATTGGGGCGGGGCCGGGCGGCACAGCAGGGCGGGGCTCGGGGCGGGGCGCGGCAATTGAGACAAGGCTCCAAATCAGTTGATGACAATATTTTTGCATGTGTTAGACACTATGATTATGTGTGTGTCACAGGGGCATATTAGTCATTAGTGAGGGATTAGGGTTAGGGGTGATTTAGTCATTTCCCCTCACCTAATCCCTCTATATAATGGACCCTGTACCCTCATGATGTATTCATCCCATTCAGTCCAGATTTATCCCTCTAATATGGTATCAGCTAGGTAATCAAGGATTAGGGCTTAACCCTAATCCTCTTCCCCTGATGGTTGTGCAGCCGCCGCCGCCACAGCCCCCAGTCCGCACCCCCACCCGGCCACCCGAGCAGGAGCAGCCGCCGCGCGGCTTCCGAGAGCAGCCGACGTGCGCGGCCCAGATCCGCCCGCCGCCCCAGATCGGCCTGTCGCCCGGCTACTCGGCCAGCGCAAGTGCACAACGCCGACGCCTGCCTGCCCGCCTGCCCCGGCCACTCCTAGCCAGAGCCACCGCCCGCGAGCACCCACACTCGAAGACGCCGCCAGCACCCAGCCGTCGAAGACGCGGCCGCCGCCCCTGGGCCCAGCCCTCGGAGTCGTCGTTGCTCCCTTCTTTTCGGGCGCGGCCGCCACTGCCCCCTGGCCAGATGCCGCCGCATCACCACCCTGGGCCACCGCACAGCCACATCTAGCCCCCACCGCCCATCCAGCCCCCAGCGCTGCCACCCCTCGAGCCGAGCTCGCTGCTTCCGTCTGGGCCGTCGCCGTCGCCTCTGCAGCACCCCACGACAGCGCCGCTGCTTGGCCCGCAGCAGCTGTAGACGCCCCTTGGGCCGTCAGCCCTGCAGCCCCCCACAACGGCGCCACCTGGCCCGCAGCCGCCACTGCACCATGGGACGCCGCTCTGGGAGGTGCTCCTCGGCCGACATCGACTGGTGTACCTGGATCGGCTGTTGCCTACTCGCTTGGCACGACTGTCGAGGGTCCACGCGTGTTGTCTTCCTTCCCGGCGCCACCACCGCCAGGGCATGTCGCGACCCGTTCAACACCGTCGATCTACCTGCGGGGTCTCACGCCGTCTGGCCCTGACTGGGTGGTAGACTCCGGTGCCTCCTACCACACCACCCCTGACGTCGGTATCCTCTCCTCTACCCGCCCTTCTCGTCCCTCTGATCATTCATCTATCGTTGTTGGGAATGGGTCGACTCTCCCAGTCACCTCAGTAGGTGACTCGGGTTCGCCGAATTCGTTTCAGCTACGTGATGTTCTTGTTGCCCCTGACATCATTCAACATCTTCTTTCCGTTCGTCGTTTTACTACTGACAACCATGTTTCCCTTGAGTTTGATCCTTATGGCGTAACTGTGAAGGATCTTACTACTCGACGCTTTCTTTTTCGCTGTGATAGTACGGGTCCCCTGTACACGATGCATCTTCCTGCTTCCGCTCCACCTCTTGCCCTGACTACGACAGCATCTTCGACCATTTGGCATCGTCAGCTTGGCCACCCCGGTGTTGATGCTATGTCGAAGTTGTCTAGTAGTTCAGCGATTTCGTGTACTCGGGGTACTCATGAGTCTCTTTGCCATGCTTGTGAGTTGGGTCGCCATGTTCGACTTCCTTTTCCGCACTCTGTCACTCGTGTCGAGCACACATTCGATTTGATTCATTGTGATCTTTGGACTTCACCTGTTCTTAGTGTCTCTGGATGCAAGTATTACTTGGTGGTCGTGGATGATTTTTCGCACTATTCGTGGACTTTTTCCTTGCGACAGAAGTCTGATACTTTTGGTACTCTTTCTCACTTCTTCGCTTGGGTGTCCACCCAGTTTGGGCGCACGATTCGTGCGGTCCAGTGCGACAACGGGCGCGAGTTTGACAACTCTACGTTCCGTGGCTTTTTGCTTTCTCGCGGTGTTCAGTTACGCATGTCATGTCCGTACACTTCCCCCCAGAACGGCAAGGATGAGCGCATGATTCGTACCACCAACGATGTCATGCGCTCCCTGATGTTTCAGGCTTTTACCCCTGCTCGCTACTGGGCGGAGGCGCTTCACACTGCCACCTATCTCATTAATCGCCTTCCTACTAAGGCGATTAGTGCTCCCACCCCTCACTTCGCTTTGTTCGGCACCCACCCTCTTTACGATCATCTTCGGGTCTTCGGGTGCGCTTGCTACCCGAACCTCTCTGCCACAGCTCCCCATAAGCTTGCGCCTCGTTCGACTCAGTGTGTTTTCCTTGGGTACTCCCCTGACCATAAAGGGTACAGGTGCCTTGACCCCACCACCCGTCGTATCTTGATCTCCCGACACGTCGTCTTCGACGAGTCTTCCTTTCCCTTTTCCACCCCGTCCTCTGACTCCGTCACTGAGTTGGATTCCCTCTTCTCTACTGACCCCGAGGCCGCTCCTGTACAGCGACCTTGTCGGTTACCTCTTGCAGGTTACCCACCCGCTACGCTACGCATGACTTCGGCGTCTTCCACGCCACCTGTTGTGCCTTACGTGGCCCCGGCGTCCCTGACGCCACTTGCTGCGCCACGCGCGGCACCGGCGTCCCTGACGCCACCGGGTGCGCCACGCGCGGCACCGACGTCCCTGACACCACCGGCTGCGCCACGCGCGGCCTCGGCGCCCCCGACGTCACCCACTGCAGCACGCGCGGCCCCGGTGTCCCCGACGATGCCTGCTGCGCCAAGCGCGGCCTCTGCGTCCCCGACGTCGACTACTGCGCCACGCACGGCCTCAGCTTCCCCGACATCACCTGCAGCAAGCCCGACGTCACCAGACGCACCAGGAGCAGCACCGACGACGACTTCTCGCTTCGCTGACCCCGTCCTTGCCTACCAGCGACGAGCACGGGGGGGCGGCCCTACTCCAGCTGCACCACGTGTGGCCCCGAGACGAGAGAAGGTCGTTGTACCCGAGCGCCCGGTGTACAACCCTCCTCTTCTCCACAGGGATCCTGGTCACGTCCACCCGATGGTGACTCGACGTGCATCCGGGTGTCTTCGTCCAGTTGAGCGCTTCACCGGAGCTGCCTTCTCGTCGAATACTTCTCCACCGACCGACTCTTCTTCGATATCACCCATACCTACTTCCGTGCGTAGCGCCCTCGCCGACCCTCACTGGCGCCGCGCTATGGAGGAAGAGTATGAGGCTCTGCTTGCCAACCGGACCTGGGACCTGGTTCCCCGTCCTGGTCGTGGCAATGTTGTCACGGGCAAGTGGGTGTTCACGCACAAGAAGAAGGCGGACGGTACCTTGGAAAGGTACAAGGCTCGGTGGGTACTCCGGGGTTTCACTCAGCGCCCTAGAGTCGACTACGACGAGACCTTCAGCCCGGTGGTAAAGCCGGCGACGGTTCGTACCGTTCTGTCGCTGGCTCTCTCACGTTCTTGGCCTGTCCACCAGTTGGACGTCAAGAATGCCTTCCTCCATGGTACACTGACCGAGACGGTGTACTGCAGTCAGCCGGCAGGGTTTGTTGATTCAGCTCACCCAGACATGGTCTGTAAGCTGAACAAATCCCTATACGGACTGAAGCAGGCACCGCGAGCCTGGTATAGCCGGTTCGCCTCCTTCTTGGTCTCACAGGGGTTCGTCGAAGCTATGTCGGACACTTCGCTGTTTGTCTATCGACGTGGCAGTGACACTGCCTACCTCCTACTGTACGTCGATGACATTGTACTAACAGCGTCTAGTCCGGCTCTGCTTCGGCGCACCATTTCTACTTTACAGCAGGAGTTCGCTATGAAGGACCTGGGCCGTCTTCACCACTTCCTGGGCATTGCGGTCGAGGACCGACCAGGCGGCTTATTCCTTCACCAGCGACAGTACTGCCTGGATATCCTCCAGCGAGCGGGCATGACCGAGTGCAAGCCTTGCTCCACTCCAGTGGATACTCAGGCGAAGCTCTCCGCTACCGACGGGACACCCGTCTCTGACCCCACTACTTACAGGAGTCTTGTAGGTGCTCTTCAGTACCTCACCTTCACCAGGCCGGATATCTCGTATGCAGTTCAGCAGGTGTGCCTCCATATGCATGACCCGAGGGAGCCGCACCTCACCGCTGTGAAGCGGATTCTTCGGTACCTACGAGGTACTCTCGGCTATGGCCTCCTCCTTCGACGTGACACGGCCTCCGAGCTGGTCGTGTACACCGATGCTGACTGGGCTGGCTGCCCGGACACACGACGTTCTACTTCTGGGTATGTCGTCTTCCTGGGCGGTAACCTCGTCTCCTGGTCCTCGAAGCGACAGCCTGTGGTGTTGCGTTCGAGTGCTGAGGCGGAGTATCGCGCCGTGGCTAACGGCGTAGCTGAGGCCTCCTGGCTCCAACAGTTGCTTCAGGAGCTCCACACTTCCGTCGCCAGGAGCACCCTCATCTACTGCGACAACGTCAGCGCCGTGTACCTCTCCACCAACCCGGTCCAACATCAGCGCACAAAACATGTGGAGATCGACCTCCACTTTGTTCGTGAGCGGGTTGCACGCGGCGAGATTTGGGTACACCATGTCCCGACGACGACGCAGTTCGCTGACATCTTCACGAAGGGCCTCCCGTCATCGCTGTTCTCCGAGTTTCGGTCCAGTCTCAACATCTGCAGTGGCTAGATGTTGTGACTGCGGGGGGGGGGGGGGTGTTAGACACTATGATTATGTGTGTGTCACAGGGGCATATTAGTCATTAGTGAGGGATTAGGGTTAGGGGTGATTTAGTCATTTCCCCTCACCTAATCCCTCTATATAATGGACCCTGTACCCTCATGATGTATTCATCCCATTCAGTCCAGATTTATCCCTCTAATAGCATGGTCTCAATAATGAATTTTTTGATTGGTGAGATGTTTTCATATCATGATCACAAAGTCTTCTGGATCATGCTATGTGCATTGAGAGAAAAATTCAGCAAGAAGGACGTAGTCGATCCTATGATGGTCAATCTATCTCACTTTCTTAGAACCGGCAGCAATCTAGTACCTCTTTTGCTGGGGTAGGTCTCAAGATGGTGCAGCTAAGCGTTCTCCATTCATTGGTGTTGTGCAGTAACTAGTTCCTATTGTCTCTTCACCTACAATTCAGCCCAAGATGGTGCAGCTAAGCGTTCTCCATTCATTGGTGTTGTGCAGTAACTAGTTCCTATTGTCTCTTCACCTACAATTCAGCAAGAGCAACAACGTCGTGCTACAAGTGGATAGCCCCGTCTGTTGCGTCGGCTTTGGGTTCTGTTTGTCCTTTTTGTTCTGTAATTTTCTGGACTGAAATCAAAATATTTGGAACTGAATAGACCTGAACGGCTGAATGTAATTAGTAACTTTTTTTCCTGATGTCGTTTACTTTTGCTCCTTTGATATTTTTACAATAAAGGGAACAAAAGCTTAGGTTTGAAGTCTAGTGCTTACATGACTGAATCTGACTAGCCTGAGGTTGTATCTTTTATTGCTGAAGGTATGACTTTGACTTGACATAGTTACTGAACAGTACAATTTGTTTTCCTTGCAGGGTGGTGTGATTCTTGATTTTAGGTTGGTTCTTACTGTGTGATTGAAGATGTCTGCGCATGATGATAAGTCTCAGGCTGCTGAAAAAATAAAGGCAGCCGCGATATCAGCTGCCAAGGGGATGAGCAGGGCTCAAGCTGAACGTGCTTCTGCCGCCGCTGCCCGCAATGTCAATGCCTATGGGCAGAAGGAAGAGGGGCCAAGCCGCTGGCAGGAGAGAAAGGAAGCTAAGAGACAGATGTATCTGATGAGTACTGAGAAGGCTGCAAAACTGGGTACTGTGAAACCAAAAGCTTCAGAAACTTCTTCTGGTGGTGCATATACCCAATGTCAGAAGTGTTTCCAGCATGGGAACTGGACATACGAGTGCAAAAATGAGCGGGTCTACATGTCACGGCCCTCAAGAACACAACAGCTCAAGAATCCCGGGCTGAAGAAAAATGCGTTGGCCCTCAAGACTATTGTTGCAACTCCGGTCCTGTTTCCTGCTGAAACGGCGTCTAATCTTGCTGTATAATCCAATCTGAACTAGCAGATCAGTCTGCCCTCCAAGGAGACAGACCAGAATTGATCTACAGAAAGAATAAAGGCTAGAACAGAAGAAAACCAGAGGTTTCTGGTTCTGTCCTGGACATAACAGAAACAGAGAGATAGGTACTTCTGATCCAGGCGCTCAGAACAGGGGAGAGAGGAGAGTTGCCGCCTGTTCTTGGAGGTGGAGGCGCGGAACAGAGGGGAACAGCAGGGGTGGCGGCGGCTAGGGTTAGCCTGGTGGCGGTGGCTGCTCCAGGGGACAGGTGGCGGCTAGGATTGAGGTGGAGAAACAATTGCTTTATTGATATGAATAAACTAGGGTGTCTTGGCTTCATTATATAGCCCCCTCTTACAAGAGTCCTGAACTATTACAACTTCTAGGCTATCTCTTATTTTATCTCTAAGAAGATTAAACTGCTGGAGAAAATAACTCTGCCTAAAACAGGTGCAGCTGCACCATGTAGGGGCTGACAGCCACCTAGACCTGGGTGCACATACAAGGGGGGATTAAGGTCCCCCCCCCTGTTCTGGCCGCCCAGGCCCAACGGCAGGTCATCCCACATTCCAATCTGGTTCTGTTGCGGTCTGAATAGAATCAAAACCGACTCCAACTCTCACTCCCTGGCAACCCCCACTCTGGTACGACCAGGACCTGGGTTGGGCCGGCCTAGGCACAGGGGGGAGATCATTCAACAGAGAACAATCACATTTTCTAAAAATCTGTTCAAGCACAATGGTGTTTGATGATAAATATAGAGTTCATCTGATAATATTCCATAAAGCAGCAAACCTCTGCGAACTCTCTGACATTTGACTTTGTGTCCTTAACAAATGATGGAGTGTCTGAGACCAACGCCATCTGAGGGGTTCCCTTCACATGGGAAATCTGTAGAGCCCTTTTTATACAATTAATTGCAGCTTTTTTAGCTCGCACAGACCTAATGTGAAAACAGAAGTAATCGGCTCAAAACATATGAAAACAGAAGTATCTAGCTCGCACAGCTAAAATATTTGTATGTTATCCACTTATATAAATGTACAGGGCATGCCAATATAATATGAAATTCAAGTCCAATTTCACTGGAATGTGAGGGAGGGCTGGTGTGGGGATGAGTCAGGCGTCCAAACTCGGGTTGATTCATGTCTCGCATGACAGGAGGATCTCGACCAGGAACGGCGATCTCCTCTCTCCTTTTATTTACTTAGCGGGGATCAGGATGATTTCATGGTTGTAATTGAACACTGGAATAATCACTTACTAAATTTACATAAACTTAACAGGGCCATTCCCTTGCCACTAGATAGTATAGAGAGTTCTCAGTCCTTCCTTCTTCAAGCGCCGCTACGGGAAGAAAAGCACGTAAGCATAGGCTACCTTGTGTACCCAATCTCTGGGTACCTCTTGAATCAATTGAAACTACAGGATACAAATCCATTTACTAATAAACAAGTATCTCATCATGATACAATGACAACTATAGAAAATATACCAACTGAGATGAATATACCTACAGACAGAAATCACTATACACCTAATGCTAAGAAGCAAAACAAGAAGCACAGGAAGAAGAAGAAACCAGGGGCAGAGGAGCTGAGCAAGCGAAGAGCCTCGCTGCTGTAGGTCTCTGCTATCTCCGGGGAGGGGGAGGGGACTTACCTCCGAGCGGCGGCGGCGACCGGGACGGCGGCGGCGACGGGGAAGTCCGGCGGGGACGGGCGGCGGCGGCGACGGGGAAGTCCGGCGCGAGTCGGGAGGCGGCACTGGCCACCTCCCGGCTCGCGCACGGGTTATATACCCCATTATTGACGATGGTGCTAGGTCACCGTCTTCAATAACTCCTCGGGTGGGCCCGAATTTAGTTAAAGACGACGGCCACCGTCATCAATAATTTATTGACGACGGTTCTCGTCTGGCTGTCGTCAATAACTAAGTTATTGACGACGGCTAGATAAAGCCGTCGTCAATAACATTAAAGATGACGGCCCCATTGTCAATAAATTTGGCCGTCGTCAATGATCGTTTTTCCTGTAGTGATGCGACGTGAAAAAGTCGGGGTAGTTAGCACGAAGAAATCCTTCGCTCTCCCATGTCGCTCCGTCCACGGAGTGATTACTCCATAGAACCTTGTAGAACCACAACGTACGGTTGCGTGTGGTTCGGGCCTTCTCATCAATAATCTGAACCAGTTCCTTCCGATAGGTGAGATCCGGTTGCAGTTCTTCAATGTCCTCCAGCTGAACGGTAGTAGATAGCTTGAGACACTTCCTCAGATGGGAAATGTGAAAGACGTCGTGCACACCGCAAAGTGCTTATGGTAATCTCAGCCGGTATGCTACTGATCCACATCTTTCGGTAATCTGGAATGGACCGATGAATCGGGGTGCCAACTTTTCTCTCACCCCGAATCTCTTTACGCCCTTCATTGGAGACACACGTAGGTGTACGTGATCCCCGACTTCAAACTGCAATGGGCGTATTCTCCGGTCCGCATACTGTTTCTGACGGGATTGGGCGGCTTTTAGGTTCGCTTGAATCAGTCGAACCTTCTCTTCCGCGTTGTTGACAAGGTCAATCCCGAAGGTAACCCTTTCGCCAGACTCACACCAATTCAATGGTGTGCGTCATTTTCTCCCGTATAGTGCCTCGTAGGGCGCCATCTTGATGCTGTCTTGGTACCCATTGTTGTACGAGAACTCGGCTAACGGCAAGTGATCATCCCAATTCTTGCCGTGGTTGATAGCGCAAGCTCGTAGCATATCTTCTAAGATCTGATTTACCCGCTCGGTTTTCCCATCCGTCCGCGGGTGGTACGCTGAACTACGGATCAGCTTCGTCCCCAAGGCAGCGTGCAGCTGCTCCCAAAAACGGGACACAAATAAAGTGCCCCGGTCCGATATGATGGTACGGGGTACACCGTACAAGCATAGGATCCCTGAGATGTACAGTTCAACGTACTTCTTGGCGTTGTATTTGGTGTTGACCGGGATGAAATGAGCAACTTTGATGAGCCGATCGACGATCACCCACACAGAATCATGTTTCTGCAAGGTCGTGGGTAACCCGACGATGAAATCCATGCTCACATCCTCCAATTTCCAGGCAGGAACGCCCAGTGGTAGTAGCAGTCCTGGTTTCCGCATATGATCTGCCTTGACCCTTCGACATGTATCGCACTTGGAGACGTACTTTGCAATTTCCCGTTTCATCCGTGTCCACCAAAACTTGCTTCTGAGTTCTTGATACACACGTACTTTGCGATTTCCCGTTTCATCCGTGTCCACCAAAACTTGCTTCTGAGTTCTTGATACATTTTGTTGCTGCCGGGGTGAATAGAAAACTTTGACAAGTGAGCCTCATCAAAGATTTTCTTCCGTAATTCCGGGTTACGGGGTACGACAATCTAGTCCTTGAACCATAGGACGCCATCTCCGTCTTTCCGGAAACATTTAAGCTCCCCACTGTCTACACGTCTCCGCAAATGCGACATGCCCTTGTGATGTTTCTGAGCTGTCGCTATCTCTTCACGGATGGTGGGGATCAAAGCTAGGTTGTAGAGAGCTCCATGTGGAATTACATGCAGTGGTGGTTCGCTCTCTTCCAACGGTGTGATGGTCAGATTGTTGACGTGTGACTTGCGGCTCAGCGCATCTTCCACTATGTTTGCCTTGCCCGGATGATAATGGATCTCTATTTCGTAATCCTTTATCAGTTCTAACCATCTTCGCTGCCTCATGTTCAGCTCCTTCTGAGTGAATATGTACTTGAGGCTCTTGTGGTCGGTATATAAATGTACGAGGTTATCGAGTAGGTAGTGCCTCCACATTTTCAGTGCGAGCACCATGGCAGCGAGCTCCAAGTCGTGGGTCGGATAATTCTGCTCATGGTTTCTAAGCTGTCGTGATCCATACACGACTACTCTTCGGTCTTGCATCAACACACATCCGAGCCCAATACCGGATGCATCGCAGTACACATCGAACGGTTTTATTGTGTCTGGCTGCGCCAAAACCAGTGCTGATGTTAGGTGCTTGACTAAAGCCTTGAATGCTGCTTCACACGCTGGACTCCAAACATATTTGGTAGCCTTCTTCAGCAGCTCCGTCATAGGCTTTGCAATCTTCGAGAAGTTCGGAATGAACCTCCGATAATATCCCGCTAGTCCGAGGAAACTCCGTACCTCGTGAACAGTCCTCAGGGATTTCCAATTCAGCACTTGAGTGATCTTGCTCGGGTCTACAGCGATACCCTCCGCTGAGATGATATGCCCGAGGAAAGGCACTTGCGATATCCAGAATTCGCACTTGCTGAATTTCGCGTATAGCTTGTGATCCCGCAGCCGTTGCAAGACTATATGCAGATGTTTCTTGTGATCTTCCTCCGACTTGGAGTATACCAGTATGTCGTCGATGAAGACCACGACAAACTTGTCCAGCTCCGGCATGAATACCGAGTTCATCAAGTACATGAAGTGAGCTGGAGCATTGGTGAAGCCGAAGTACATGACCAGGTACTCATAAAGTCCGTACCTCGTCGAGAAAGCCGTCTTCGGAATATCCTCAGCCCGTATCTTAATCTGATGGTACCCGGATCTTAAGTCCATCTTGGAAAAGATCTTTGCTTCGACCAACTGATCAAACAACATGTCGATCCGTGGCAACGGGTACTTGTTTTTGATAGTTACGGCATTTAATGGACGATAGTCCACGCAAAGCCGCAACGTCTCATCTTTCTTCTTTACAAATAATGCCGAACAGCCCCATGGCGAGGAGTTCTGCCTAATAAAACCCTTCTCCAGGAGGTCCGTGAGCTGAGTCTTCAGTTCAGCCAACTCCTTGGGTGCCATCTTGTACGGCCTTCGGGATATTGGCATGGTTCCCGGTGCAAGTTCAATCTTGAACTCCACCTCTCTATCGGGCGGCATCCCCGGCAAATCGTCCGGGAATACGTCAGGGAACTCTCGGACCACTGGAATATCTTCCAATCTGATGGTTGTGGCTTGATAGACACTTGGAAGTTTTATTTCTGGACTGTCCAGAAATAAGGAGTGAGATTCGTGCACTTCTGAGTTTAAGTGCACAACTCGGAGGATGGTGTCTAAAACAGCGCCGTGGCGGTTTAACCACGACATCCATAAGATGATATCGACCTTTTGTCCCTCTAAAGTTATGAGAGACGTAGGGTATACTCTACCCTCTAAGCACAATGGCGCTTTTGGGACCATCATGCTTGCTGAAATTTTCCCATACGGTGAACAGATCACATAAGGACTATCGGTGAGTAGTATTTGCAAGCTATATTTATCAATGAAAGCTTGGCTAATGAAGCTATGCGTGGCGCCTGAATCAAACAATACTATGGCGGGATGCTGGTGGAGTTGGAACATACCCGCAAGGATTGGCTCACCCTCCGGCACGTCCTCTATGGCAAGCTGTTGGACAGTGCCGGGCCTAGGGTTTGCCCGCCGCGCATTAGTAGGGTTCCGGGGTTGATTCCGCCCCGGAAACTGCGGTGCAACTCCGCCGCCTTACCTCTCCGGGCAACTGCTGGTGAAGTGTCCCGGACGACCACACTTGTAACATGTTGCCGCTGCTTGTGCGGTGCTAGGGGGACGAAAGCCCGACATGTGCTGTGTGACGCCCGGGAATCGCAGTGGGTGGTGCCGTGTGATGCGGCACCCAACAGCATGCACAAAAAGACGATAAGAACATAACGGAACCATTTTGTTACTCAAGATAGTTTATTTTACAACATAATGTACACACGCAGCGGAAATTAAAATTTACTGGACAAACTACTCACTCTCAACCCTAACTACGCCGAAGAGAAGTCGTTCAGCCCGTGAACGCTTCCTACTAGCTTCACCAAAGAAAGGCAGCTGCTAGGTTTCCGATGAGTTGAACAAACCGTGAGGTTCATCGTCTCACCGAAAAACCCTCTTCATAGCAGGCATCCTGCTACCTGCAAAAACAACTCAGAAGCAACCGTGAGCACTAAGGCTCAGCAAGACTTAACCGTCACTCCTAAACATGTAACTCTAAATGCAGGGGTAGTAAGACAGTAGAAACAGGAATTTGCAAAATGCAGCTTGACTAAACTTGATCCTTATATTCAGATTCTTATAGCCTTCATTTTAGTGGTCCTCACGCCTCACAACATCGGAAGTCCACAATCAAACAAGAAACGCTTATCCCGATATTGCTAGCCTAAGGTGGAAATGAAATTTAGTTGGCTCTATATCTACTTCAGTCAAGGTTCCAATACAGTGATTAATCCACAAACAACAAGTTAAGAGACTTAGTTCCTCTTCTTACTATGTCACGGCGCAGTGGGCAAGTATGCTCAATCCTCTTCCGCGAGCGACGGTGATTCGAATAAATAACAACCCGGAATACACGACACATACACCCGCCTCGAAAGACTCTATCAAGAGCTCTTTCTTACGTTGTATGCAGCAACCTTTCACACGACACCCCGACATAGAAAAACGCTTCGCGCCGAGCAGGATGGTCCTCTACGCGGACACGTCGAAGTTGCCCGCTAAAGGATTTACACCTCCCACCTTCTCAACGCCATTCCCACGTGAAGGCAGAGTTTCTATATCACGGTCCATCGAGTTACATTGGTTTCATGGGTCCCATACCCCACTATATATCCGGTACAGCTCAATCTTGTCCAGCAGGGCCGCATACATATGGTCCTTAACCGACACGTACGGGGCTACAACCAACCTCCACATTTGCCTTACCATCCCGGTCCAGGCCAAATGTGGTCTCAAGCATTGTCACACCCATCGCAGGTCGAGACCAACCTTGAGCGCTCCATCCTACAGAACATCCCCGTCCCCATCTCATTTTCATGAGGGTGCTCTTATCATTAATCTCTCGCGAGTAACTCCATTACTCGAACTTTCTCGCGAGTAGCTTTTTACTACTCAACTTCTACCGAGCTAGCTACAACATTAGCCTAGCACCTACGACGAGGCAAAGCCTACCCTAAACCTTCTAATCAGGGATGTAATAGCCATGCATGTGGTTTTCAGTCATCCTAGACATAATGCACAATATCAAGTGTAATAAACATGATGTGAAGTAAAGTAAAATTTAAAACGGTAACAATATGCAAACCGTGGCTTGCCTTGCTCAACGGTTTTGATAGAAGCTAGGAGTTAGTCTTCCTCCGGAGAATCCGCCAAACTCGTCACGAGATGGAGATCCTCGCTGCAGAGTCGAGTCCTCGTCGAACGTCGACGTCACGTGCTATTAAGATGATTTATGCACATGTATTCAAATGCAATTTAGAAAATGATTCAAAACTGTTGTACTAGTTAACTCACACCTAAAAGTTATAAACAACAGCAAGGTTTCTGTTGTTGGATCTAAACCTTAGAGATGATGAAAGCTAGGGTGAACAGAGATACTAGTAATCACCATGTGATTAAGTCCATTATATGAACACTTAAACCTAAAAGATGGTAGCTCAAGTTCCAGAGGTCAAATGAAGCTGATAATTTAACCACAGCTTCTATGGAAGTTATTTAGGCAGTGTGCAAAAATTGAGCTCATGAAATGGCTTCATATGAGCACAACAAATCCTTATGTGGTTTTCACTAACCTGCCTTCAACCCCTAGATATTAAGCTTCCCTATGCTGTAAAGAAGACTTTTTGTGAAGTACAAAATGTCCTGAGTCCATAGGAATTGGTTTTACCATTTTTTGGAGTTTCATACATGGAGATATGGATTTTAGAAGGATTGGGAAAAAGCTGAAATTGTCTCTGTTCATTTTTCCCATTTTTCAGAGACATAAGGAATGAACACATCATTTGACCAAGCAAATGAGGTCCAATGCCTCTGAAATTTTTGCTGAAGTTCAAGGAATTTTTTAAGAATGTCCTGTCCAAATTTGGGAATTTTCCAATAAACATAGCTCCTGTAAAAATTCATACAAGATTTTTTTAAATGAATTAATGAGCCAAATCCAGGGATTTTCATAAACATTGGGCTGCACCCCTCGATAGTACACTTTGAGAGGAACCCAACAAAATTTGTTTCACAATTTTTGGACACTCCTACACAAAGTTATGGCTCTCTAAAGTTTGAACTAAAGTGGGAAAATCTGGAAAATGTTTAAATGCTGACAGTGGGTCCCACCTGTCATCCCTAACCTCCAGACTCGCGCCAAACAGGGCAGTGGCGGCCCCCTCCGGCGAGGTTGCCGGAAAAGCACTTCCCAACCGCCTCCAGACCCCCAGCTGCCCCCCCCCCCCCCCCCCCCCGTTTTCCCCCACGCTGAACACGTTGGTTGTAAGGGTCTCAGTTTTTGACACCCATTTGCAGTGTTCATCACCACACCACACACCTCATTTGAGCAAGAATGATGAACACAAATGAAGAGCAAGTAACAATTATCAACATGCTCATTAGAGAACAAACTCACACATTGTAAAAGTGGTATTTCCCACATGTGATATAGATGGGCTGGACATATGAAAACTCCTACACTTTGCTAAGGATGTCCATGCCAAGTTCCACCCAAATTCAAAACCTTTTTGAGGTCATTTTGGGTATAGATAGGAGGAGGGCAGTTTGAAACCAGATTCAAATTCAAACTGTTTTCACCCACTGAATTTAAAAGTGGAAGGCATATTCTCACTCAGCACATTTTTGTGAGCTCCCACACCAATTTTCACTCCATTTGGAGTTGATCTTGACATGAGCTAAGGGGGAGAAATTCAAACTTTATTTGAATTTCAAACTGAACTTGTGCTGAAATTCATTCAAACCAAACCTCATTTGAACTTTGATCAATTCAAATGGCTCATGGGTGAATAATTTGAATTGCCAAGGGTAGTATAGGGTTCACTGTTTACCACAGCTGTTAGGAGTAAATTTCAGAGGTTAAAAGGAGGGGTGGGACCCACATGTCAGCCTCTGCCTCAATACAAACCGACTGAAACACAGTTCAGTCGGTTCCCGGCTGCTGTGTGCGCGCGCCACCGAAGGGGGGCAGCCGGCGCCAGCTCCTGCTGCGCGCCCCAAGCCGGAGACCAGCCGCCGGGCTATTTATTCCCTCCCCGGCGTGCTCCGATCACTCATTCGCCGAGCTGTCATGGTATTGAAACTGGTCAGGGCTGTCATGGTAACAGCAGATCAGCAGTCAAATTTGTTTAAAAATTTGAACTATGTTTCCAAGTGTTATGGGTTCAATGACATATCTTATGTTATAACTCAATGGTTTACTGTTCAAATAAATATTTGACATTTCTCAAATATATTTTTACAGATGGCAGCAGATAAACGGTTGGAGAACGGGTGGGTAGTTTCCCACTGCTCTGACCGTAGCGGCTACCCGGAAGCATTGCGGCAAATGCTCCAATATTTCGGGTACAATCAGATGCCGCAATACTTCACCAAGGAAGAAGGCGAAGAGGGGAACAAGACGTGGACGATCCATGTCAAAGTTTCCGCAGGACCTACGCCACCCGGTTGGGTGCCATTCACCGTCACGGTGAGAGGAAGACAACCGGAAGGGATGTGGCAAGTGGCAGCCCGTGACACCATGTCACGCTTCTGCCAACTACACGTGCAGGCTATGGAGGGCACACCATACGCACTCGTTCCGGTGGAGGGGCGAGCTCAGCATGTGTGGGCAGAGAGGTACCTGGAGGCAACAGACCCGACTTGCCCAAGGTACAACCCCGCGGAGGCCAACCTCAGCCTCCAAATGAGGGCGGGAAACGCTGTGATGGACAGCCAAGCTGTTCATACGGAGCATCTCGCCACCAAGCTCAAGGAGAGCACAAGCCGTGGAGATCATTTCGAGAGTGCTCACAGTGCACTCCGCAATGTGCTCCTTCCGACGATTAAGCGACTGAATGAACAACACAATCAGTTGCGTCGTCTGAAGAAGGCAAGGAAGAAGAGCCGTGTTGACATCGCGGCGTTGCAAGAGCTGGTGCAGACCCTAACCCAGCAGAATGCGGACCTTGCTCAAGAGCGGGACGACGCTATTGAGGAAGGACAAGGCTGGGAAGAGGACTACAACCAGGCTATGGACGAGGTGCATGCATTACAGGACCTCGTGCCCCCGGTATTGGGCGTACCGGTAGTCTTGGGTCTTCCAGCCATGGGAGAACCTGGAATGGGAGAAGAGGTGGTAGACCCCGAGCCACCAGCAGAGGTACTGGAGGAGGACGACCCACAGGAGGTCGAGTTCTACTCCGAGTAGGGGGTTACGGTTGCCAAGTAGGGCAGCTAGGGTAGCGTAACCCAACTTTTGTAATCGGTGACATGTCGTGTAGACAGTAACGTATGTATAGGTAGTGACGACATGAACACGACTTCTCGGAGATTCGAGAATAATGTATCTTGTATAAAGTTTATGCTTTATCAATATATGTGAATGTTGTGCAAATTGATCATGTGTCACTTCAATACCTACTGTTGCGTATGGAATTTTTAGTAAGACATGTACTAATTGCTGCTGTTTTGAATTCCAGAATGACGCGTACTCGTGCCAACCCTGACGTTGGGGGTACCAGTCAAGGGGGAGAGACCTCCCAACCACCTCCCGAGGACTCCTCGGGACAGCAGCAGCAACAACAACAGCAAACACCGCCACCGCCACTACCAACGGTTACATTGGCCGACATTGTCGCGGCAATGGCGGGTTCACATCAGCAGCACACAGAGCTGCTGCAAACGTTAATTGCGAATACGTCTCGCCCAGAGAGACGTCAAGATCGTGAGGAGCGCCAACAGAGCTCCTACTCCGACTTCCTGGCGACTCATCCCCCTGTATTCTCAAGGGCGGATGAACCACTTGACGCGGACAACTGGCTCCGCGCCATAGAGATGAAGTTCGGGCTGCTCCAAATCAGCGAGCAGCGCAAGACTCAGTTCGCGGTCCAGCAGCTCCAAGGATCCGCGAGCGCGTGGTGGGCCAACTTCTGTGCTTCACAGCCCACCGACCGAGCGATGACCTGGGCGGAGTTCCAGACGGCCTTCAGGGCCTATCATATACCGCCCGGTTTGATGAAGAGGAAGACGCAGGAGTTCCTACACCTGCAACAAGGGAGCCAGAACGCGCTGGAATATTCCAGGGCGTTCAACGATCTCGCGCTCTACGCGTCGTATCACGCAGATACGGACGAGAAGCGGCGGGACCACTTTTACCAGGGGCTTAACCCGCTCCTGAAGGACAAGCTGGCGATGTTCAATCGCGGCAGCCTCAACGACATAATTGATGCTGCAATTGTTCAGGAGGACTCTGGCAAGGAGTTGGCGGCGGCAGAGCGAAAGCGAAGCGCGCCGCAGAGCAGCGGAGAAGGAGGCGGTCCTTCTCAGAAGTTTCGGATGGTGAATCGCCCACCATCAGGTCCGCGCTGGCAACCACCACAGCGGTCGATGCCGTTCCGCAGTCGGCCGTACTCTTCACCGGCATTCCGGCCGGCACTGCCAGTACCACCGCAACAACAACAGCAGCAGCGGGCGATGCCGCGTGCGTTTGCACCTCCGCAACGCATGCCGGGCTTTCGTCCCCCGAGTACTCCACCAGCAGCGGCCACATGTTACAAGTGTGGTCGTCCAGGACACTTCGCGAGCAGTTGCCCGGAGAGGCAAGGCGGCGGAGTGGCACCACAATTTCCGGGGAGGAATCAACCCCGGAACCCTACTAATGCGCGGCGGGCGAACCCTAGGCCCGGTACTGTCCACCAGCTTGCCATTGAGGACGTGCCGGAGGGCGAGCCAATCCTTGCGGGTATGTTCCAACTCCACCAGCATCCCGCTATAGTACTATTTGATTCAGGCGCCACGCATAATTTTATTAGCCAAGCTTTCATTGCTAAACACAGCTTGCCAATACTACCCACCGATAGTCCATATTTAATTTGTTCACCGGGTGGGAAGATTTCAGCAAGCGTAATGGTCTCCAAAGCACCATTATGCTTAGCGGGTAGAGTGTACCCCACGTCTCTCATTATCTTAGAGGGGCAGAAGGTCGATGTCATCCTAGGGATGTCGTGGTTAACCCGCCACGGCGCTGTTTTAGACACCGTCCTTCGAGTCGTGCACTTAAACTCAGAGGTGCACGGTTCTCACTCATTATTTCTGGACAGTCCAGAAATAAAACTTCCAAGTGTCTACCAAGCCACAACCATCAGATTGGAAGACATTCCAGTGGTCCGAGAGTTCCCTGATGTATTCTCGGACGATTTGCCGGGAATGCCACCCGATAGAGAGGTGGAGTTCAAGATTGAACTCGCACCGGGGACCATGCCAATATCCCGAAGGCCGTACAAGATGGCGCCCAAAGAGTTGGCTGA
Source organism: Neostapfia colusana (assembly GCA_030760725.1). Taxonomy (NCBI): domain Eukaryota; kingdom Viridiplantae; phylum Streptophyta; class Magnoliopsida; order Poales; family Poaceae; genus Neostapfia; species Neostapfia colusana. Next base: position 21,557,021 of record JASWHV010000019.1, on the reverse strand, counting down.
ACTGAAGACTCAGCTCACGGACCTTCTGGAGAAGGGTTTTATTAGGCCGAGCTCCTCCCCATGGGGCTGTTCGGCATTATTTGTCAAGAAGAAGGATGAAACGTTGCGGCTTTGCGTGGACTACCGCCCATTAAATGCCGTAACCATCAAAAACAAGTACCCGTTGCCACGGATCGACATGTTGTTTGATCAGTTGGTCGAAGCGAAGATCTTTTCCAAGATGGATTTAAGATCCGGGTACCATCAGATTAAGATAAGGGCGGAGGACATTCCAAAGACAGCTTTCTCGACAAGGTACGGACTTTATGAGTACCTGGTCATGTCCTTTGGCCTCACCAATGCTCCAGCTCACTTCATGTACTTAATGAACTCGGTGTTCATGCCGGAGCTGGACAAGTTTGTCGTGGTCTTCATCGACGACATCCTGGTATATTCCAAGTCGGAGGAAGATCACAAGAAACATCTGCGTATAGTCTTGCAACGGCTGCGGGATCACAAGTTATACGCAAAATTCAGCAAATGCGAGTTCTGGATATCGCAAGTGCCTTTCCTCGGGCATATCATCTCAGCGGAGGGTATCGCTGTGGACCCGAGCAAGATCACGCAAGTGCTGAATTGGAAATCCCCGAGAACTGTTCATGAGGTACGGAGTTTCCTCGGACTCGCGGGATATTATCGGAGGTTCATTCCGAACTTCTCGAAGATTGCCAAGCCAATGACAGAGCTGCTGAAGAAAGCTGCCAAATATGTTTGGGGTCCAGCATGTGAAGCAGCATTCAAGGCTTTAGTCAAGCACCTGACATCAGCACCGGTTTTGGCGCAGCCAGACACAACAAAACCGTTCGATGTGTACTGCGATGCATCCGGCATTGGGCTCGGATGTGTGCTGATGCAAGACCGAAGAGTGGTCGCGTATGGATCACGGCAGCTTAGGAACCATGAGCAAAATTATCCAACTCACGATTTGGAGCTCGCTGCCGTGGTACTTGCACTGAAGATGTGGAGGCACTACCTACTCGGTAACCTCGTACATTTATATACCGACCACAAAAGCCTCAAGTACATATTCACTCAGAAGGAGTTGAACATGAGGCAACGAAGATGGTTAGAACTGATAAAGGATTACGAAATAGAGATCCATTATCATCCGGGCAAGGCAAACGTCGTGGCAGATGCGCTGAGCCGCAAGTCACACGTCAATAATCTGACCATCACACCGTTGGAAGAGAGCGAACCACCACTACGTGTGATTCCACACGGAGCTCTCTACAACTTAGCTTTGATCCCCACCATCCGTGAAGAGATAGCGGCAGCCCAGAAGAATGACAAGGGCATGTCACATTTGCGGAGACGTATAGACAGTGGGGAGTTGAAATGTTTCCGGAAGGACGGAGACGGCGTCCTATGGTTCAAGGACCGGATTGTCGTACCCCGAAACCCGGAGTTACGGAAGAAAATCTTTGATGAGGCTCACTTATCAAAGTTTTCTATTCACCCCGGCAGCAACAAAATGTATCAAGAACTCAGAAGAAGGTTTTGGTGGACACGGATGAAGCGAGAGACTGCCAAATACGTGTCCGAGTGTGATACATGTCGAAGGGTGAAGGCAGACCATATGCGGAAACCGGGACTGCTGCAACCACTAGGCATTCCTGCCTGGAAGTGGGAGGACGTGAGCATGGATTTCGTCGTCGGTTTACCCACCACCTTACAGAAACATGATTCTGTGTGGGTAATCGTCGATCGGCTCACCAAAGTTGCCCATTTCATCCCGGTCAACACCAACTACAACGCCAAGAAGTACGCTGAACTGTACATCTCACGGATCCTATGCTTATACGGCGTACCCCGTACCATCATATCGGACCGGGGCACTTTATTTGTGTCCCGTTTTTGGGAGCAGCTACACACTACCTTGGGGACGAAGCTGATCCGTAGTTCAGCCTACCACCCGCAGACGGATGGACAAACCGAGCGGGTAAATCAGATTCTAGAAGACATGCTACGAGCTTGCGCTATCGACCACGGCAAGAATTGGGATGATCACTTGCCGTTAGCCGAGTTCTCGTACAACAATGGGTACCAAGCCAGCATCAAGATGGCGCCCTACGAGGCGCTATACGGGAGAAAATGCCGCACACCACTGAACTGGTGTGAGTCTGGCGAGAGGGTTACCTTCGGGATTGACCTTGTCAACGACGCGGAAGAAAAAGTTCGACTGATTCAAGCGAACCTAAGAGCCGCTCAATCCCGTCAGAAACAGTATGCGGACCGGAGAAGGCGCCCATTACAATTCGAAGTTGGAGATCACGTATACCTACGAGTGTCTCCAATGAAGGGTGTAAACAGATTTGGGGTGAGAGGAAAGTTGGCACCCCGATTCATCGGTCCATTCCAGATTACCGAAAGATGTGGATCGGTAGCATACCGGCTGAGATTACCAGAAGCACTTTTCGGTGTGCACGACGTCTTTCACGTTTCCCAGCTGAGGAAGTGTCTCAAGTTATCAACTACCGTTCAGCTGGAAGACATTGAAGAACTGCAACCGGACCTCACCTATCGGGAGGAACCGGTGCAGGTTATTGATGAAAAGGCCCGAACCACACGCAACCGTACGTTGTGGTTCTACAAGGTTCTATGGAGTAATCACTCCGTGGACGAAGCGACATGGGAGAGCGAAGAATTCCTTCGCACTAACCACCCCGACTTTCTCACGTCGCATATCCGGTAATTTTCCACCGCCCTCTCTCTCATTTTCACCTTATAATCTCGGGACGAGATTCTTTTAAGGGGGGAGGAATGTAAGGGTCTCAGTTTTTGACACCCATTTGCAGTGTTCATCACCACACCACACACCTCATTTGAGCAAGAATGATGAACACAAATGAAGAGCAAGTAACAATTATCAACATGCTCATTAGAGAACAAACTCACACATTGTAAAAGTGGTATTTCCCACATGTGATATAGATGGGCTGGACATATGAAAACTCCTACACTTTGCTAAGGATGTCCATGCCAAGTTCCACCCAAATTCAAAACCTTTTTGAGGTCATTTTGGGTATAGATAGGAGGAGGGCAGTTTGAAACCAGATTCAAATTCAAACTGTTTTCACCCACTGAATTTAAAAGTGGAAGGCATATTCTCACTCAGCACATTTTTGTGAGCTCCCACACCAATTTTCACTCCATTTGGAGTTGATCTTGACATGAGCTAAGGGGGAGAAATTCAAACTTTATTTGAATTTCAAACTGAACTTGTGCTGAAATTCATTCAAACCAAACCTCATTTGAACTTTGATCAATTCAAATGGCTCATGGGTGAATAATTTGAATTGCCAAGGGTAGTATAGGGTTCACTGTTTACCACAGCTGTTAGGAGTAAATTTCAGAGGTTAAAAGGAGGGGTGGGACCCACATGTCAGCCTCTGCCTCAATACAAACCGACTGAAACACAGTTCAGTCGGTTCCCGGCTGCTGTGTGCGCACGCCACCGAAGGGGGGCAGCCGGCGCCAGCTCCTGCTGCGCGCCCCAAGCCGGAGACCAGCCGCCGGGCTATTTATTCCCTCCCCGGCGTGCTCCGATCACTCATTCCCCGAGCTGCCGGCATACTCGGCCGTTTTTCCACTGCCATCACCGCCGCTCGAGCTCCCGCTTGATCAAGCCGATCGCTCGCGAGCACAGCCTCCTCCACAGAAAAACGGCACCAAGGGATCGAGAGCAACCTCCCACACTCCGTGTTGGCCAGTGAGCAAGCTTCCTCGAGCTGTACGAGCCATTTCTCCGGCGAGCCGAACATCGCCGCCGATCGGGCTCCCGTGGACAGCACGGCACAGCCGTTGTCACGTCCTCTTCTCTACACAAGAAAGGTGCGTGATTGTATGTAGATGGAGTAGCCGAAAGCCGTTTGGCGATTGATCAACCCTCGGCCGAGAATTTCCAAATTTACTCTTGATCAGTTCATAAGAACCGAGCTCACCTTCGGGTGAAATTCGTGCTCTATGCACGAAGGTTGGACAAGCTCGTTACCTAGTAGCTTCTATGCACGCTAGCGCCCACGCTCGGACTGGAATTGGAGAAAACCATCGAGAATCGGCCATGATATGGCTGTTTTCCCCGCCGCCATGGCTGAACACCTCGGCTCACCGTCGAGAGCCTAGTTGCCGGTATTTCTAGCTTCCACCCAGCCCTAGTTCGTGTTTCCCATGCCCTACTGATGCTCTCCGACCGATTTCCGGTCGATTTGGTGCACGGGAGAGCGGGACCGACCTCACCGGAACCCTAGCAGGTGCTGTCACCGGTGCGCACGGGTTTCCGGTCATCGCCGGCGGCCGGCGACCCTACCATCGAGTCCAGGGGGTCGGAAAAGGGGCAGGCGGCAAGTTTCGGGCCGGGGGGGTGGCCGGGAACTCAGTTCCGGCGAGGGTCGCCGGAGAACGCCGCTGCCGCGCAGTTGGCGCGAGGAGGGAGACGACGCACTGTGTGCGGGGCCCACAAGCCAGAGTTTAAACTTTTCCCCGAATTTCAGTTTTAGTTCAAACTTCAAATCCTTATAACTTTGGATAGAAAGCTCCAAATTGAGTGAACCAAATTTTGCTGGATTCAGCTCTCTGAGTACTTTCCAGAAAATCAAGTTTCACTCCATGAAATTCCTTATTCCTCCAGAATTAATTCCTCAAAGTTTAAACTGTTAGGAATTTTAACTGGAGAATCCTTTGGAGGAAAATCCTGAAATTTTGCTGAGATGTTCACCAAAATATCCTTGAACTACCATAAAAATTTCAGATCCATTTGAGCTCATTTAATCCACCTAATGGTGTGATTAGTGAAACTGTTCCAAAGAAAATAGAAAATGTTCAGAAACATTTTCAGAATTTTCTCTGAAATTGTTTAGCTCATATCTTTAGTTAGAGACTTCCAAATTAAGTGAGACCAACTCCATTAGAACCCTCTGAAAATCTAGTTTTCAGAAAGTCATAGTTTGTCTCATGAAAATTCCTAGAACACCCTAAGAGTTCCAATTAAGGTCAAGGACATAATTATTTGTGGAGGGCTCAAATGAGCTCTGCTGCAACTAAAACTTGACCAAGTCCTTGTTTAGGTTGTAACCAAGCCACAGTAAAAGTTTCACAGTCATTAGGTCTGTCTAGCAAAGGTTATAGACTTCACAACTTCAAAGCTAATACAAATGCATTTAAATTGATACATATTGCTCTCATCATGTAGTCGCTAAGGTCGAGGAGGAACCCGAAGTCCTAGACTTCGTTACTCCGGAGGAACAGCTAGCCTACGACCAAGAGCAGCAAGGCAAGCCCCGGTTTGCATTAACCTTTTTACAAATGTTTATTGTTTTAGGCACATCTTTGAATATTGTTCTTTGCATTAGAGTCTTGATTGGAAACCCAACTGCACAGCCAAGAAAACCATGGGTTGGGTTTAGGATTGAAAACCTCGTTAGCCACTGCATTGCTAGGATAGAGTAGGATTCGGTACAAGTCGAGTAGTTGGAACTACTCGCGAGAATAGGCTAGAGGCACATTGCTCGGGTAGAGATAGCACATGATACACATGGCAAGAAAATGAGACCGAGCGGAGAGTAAGGGCAGAAGGACTTTGGGGCCTGTGTGCTGTAGCTCCGCTTGTGTCGATTGAGGACCGAGCCGTGTGCGGGCCTGTTGAACAAGCTAGAACAGTACCGAAGACCTACCGGCTATATGGGAACCGGGAAACTGATGTAACTCGGGTAGCTGGGTATTGAGGCATTGCCCGTCGTTCAGAGGGTAGGTTGAGAGCTCGAGGTGTAAATCAGCTGGCGGCACAGAGATGCGCGTGCAGGGACCTCTTGCTCGGGACGATGGGACCGGTTCAATATTTGGCTGACGGGTGAAAGGTAGTCGCGTACGGCGTCCGTGATGGTTGTTGTAAGCAACATCGAGTACGGGCGTATGTGACGGGTTGTTCGGGTAACCCTGCAGGTGTAAATCGATTATAATCGCCGTCCCTCGCGGTCAGTGAGTACCACTTGTTCACTGTACCGTGACGTAGAAAGAACAGGCTAGTTACATGTTAAAATGTTGCTGATTGAAAGCTGGACATTGATTGTTAATGATATGCTGTAGCTTAGTGCTAACTAAAGTTCTTTTCAACTTTGGGCAAAGTACATGAGAGAAATGCGTTTCTTGTTTGATTGCGGCTCTCTCATGTGCCTTAGCGTAAGGTTCTCCACAACCTGCTGCTAAAACTTGAAAGTAAGGTTCTACTAATTAGGCGAGTCCATGCAAATGATTTTTGCCTCATGCAACCCATTACCCTCATGTAGAAGTTCCATGTTTAGGTGAGACGGGTCAGACTTGCTGAGCCTTCGTGCTCACTGCTTGTGTTTGAAGCTTTTGCAGGGTTCTATGAGGAAGGGACTCCCGAAGAGGAGACGGAACCCCCGGAGGGGAACCCCGTCGAGTGGGAGTCGTGCACGCCGCGGAGTTAGTGTGCGTGTGTGCTAGCAAGGACACGTTCGACGGCTGAACGTGCACTTGATGCTTAGTCTACGCCCGTGAGTGTAGACTGAACTTATTTTGATGTAAACATGTTCATAAACCTGTTTATGTAATAAAACTTCCGCTTCCGCTTTGCACCTTTGACGTGTGTTATACGGTGCTGTGCAACGCAGCACCCCACAGCGTGATCCTGGCTCGACAGGACCATTGGGGTCGTGTCATTGGTGAGGTCGCCGGCGGCTGAAACTCGCCGGAAAACAGGGCGCACCGGCCACAGCAAACCCTAGGGCTCCGGCGAGGTCTTGCACGGTGAATTCTCCTCTTGTTTTTGAGTTCACCCCTTCGTATGTAATGGTTGCGGAAACTGCGCTTGAACTCTTCCCAAGTGATGTTCTCGAGGTCATGATGGGCTGCCATGTAAGCGGTCCACCAATTAGCAGCAGGTCCATGCAATTGGTGAGAGGCAAACAGCACCCTCTCATACCCTTGGCATTGTATGATCCTCATCTTGCTCTCAATGGTCTCTAACCAGTCATCCGCCTCCAGAGGTTCAGCAGGACTTGCAAACTTTGGAGGTTGAGTTCCTAAAAACTCACTCAACCTTGGTTGGCGTGGTGCAGCTTGTGGGGGTGGAGCTTGGTGCAAGTTGGCCACCACTTGAGTTAGGCTCTGGATGAGCTGATTCTGATTTTCAAGCATTTGGTGGATGGGATCAGCTCCTTCACGGCGACCACCCCTGTCTTGTCGTCCAGAAAGATGAGGGTTGCCGGCCTCATCGTTGTTGTTGGCGGGGTTGGCACCACGACCCTTTCCTCTTCCAGCCATCTATCATGATCAACCAGATGTTAATTTAAAGCATTATGCATTAACTTCCCAAATTTGCTTGTTTAAACTTAAACTTTTGAGGTCTTCTTATATTAACACTTTCTGAGGGTTTCACGTCTCACGCGAAATAAATGCACTCTTAAATTCATAGGGGTTCACACATCAAAGCAAAACATCCTAAAGACGAGGTTGTGGACAAATGCCCATGGCTTCCACAACTCACGTCACACACCAAACATTAGCACACCATAATCTAAGGTATTGACTCGACTACTCGGTAACCTGCTGAACTAAGGGAAAGGACTCTACACGACTCGTATCACTGAGCCGGCTCTTCGGGGTCTTCCTCATTATTGCGGCTGCCCTCTGATTCCGCTTTGGGTGGGGAAGCTGCTGGTGGAGAAGTGTAGCGACGCCTGCTCGCCCAGCTGTCTGGGGAGTCAGGAGTCCATGTGTCATTCACGGTGACACACAGTTCATTCCCATCTCCTCTTTCCCTCGCCCTCAAGCAGGCTCGAAGCAACGCCTCAGTCTCCTTCAGGGTGTCACGAACATCCTGAAGCTCCTGCTGGCACTCCTGCAGTCGAGTGCTGAGCATAGCAGCATCCTCCAAGCACAGGTCCATGTGCTCATGGGAAGTCCCCTGCTGAACTGGCGGGTACTTGTACTCCACGGTACCACTCTCACACTGGAGGACATACATGTACTCAGTCCTGTCCAGGTGGCGACGGTAGATGTAACTCTGGCAGGTGATGGCCTCCTAGGTGACATCCTTCTCGGCATCGACCTGTGTCGCTCGACAAGCTGGAGAGCGGTGGATCTTGAGCAGCTGATTTTCATGGATAATCCTCATTTCTGAACTCCATTCTTCCCGCTTCTCACGGATGGTCCGGGTGGAGCTGTAGTGTATGATTAGCTTGCCCGTATTGCCGGCGGCGTGGAGCATGCGCCGAAGACGGCGCAACAAGCCTCCTACTGCCAACCCGTAGGAGTGGTATGTCATCGGACGGTTCTCCTCTCTCAAGGCAAGGGCAACTACCGGAACTCTCCCTCCGGTGGACTTGCGGGCGGTGCGGATCATGCGAACCATCTAAAACATAAAGCATTTAAAATTAAGTTAGATAGGATTTTAAACAAAAATTGTATTTTGAATAAAAGTTGGGGTAAGATGAACAAAGTGACCCCATTAAATAACACCTTCAACCCACACTTTTGTAAAATAGTTTTTAAGAAAATAAGGTCCTTAACTACGTCCATTTCTACCTAGGTCCACGTTCCTACGGGCAACCTTGGCTCTGATACCACTTCTGTCACACCCGATTTATTCGAAGAACAACCGAGTGAATATCACATGTATGCCAGAATCATTTTCTCATACGTGTGATGACAAATAGTGAAGCATCATTTATTACAAGCCAGGTGTCGAATATAAATATGTCTTACAAAGCATACGTCTCGATGGACGATAATAAGTTCATAACATGTAAATAAAATAGCAGCGGAATATTATTCTTGTGGGCTCCGTCACAGCTTTAACCTTCTTCGGGTCTGAAGTCTTGGTCATTGAAAACCACATCATCCCCTTGACCTGAGCAGCAATTTAAACCAACAAATATGCAAGTTTGAGTACCGTTGGTACTCAGCAAGTGTGGGAAAGTTATGTCATGCATGGCTAGAGCAAGGAGAGGTTGAACTCATGGTTAAAGCACTACGCAATTATTACCTATCACCTTAGCTTAATAAGCACCTACATTACTACACAGGTGAAATGGATCCCAATCTCCCAACCCATCATCAATATCAAGTAACCATAACATCATTTCCAATGTTAAGCTCCCCGCTTAACATCCACAACTTCCAAAGTCATCATCCTCTAATCATGAATAAGTCCAAGCCGCTCTTGACCATGAGCACAGCTGTCATAACAGTTTTGACTCTGCAGACTTTGCACCACTGTACCCACATGTCATGATTTCATCCCCCGTTCCCGGATGGACTAAAAGAACCTCCATTATGCCAGTGGCCATGAACCACATTCACACTTCCCAGGTGTGTAGCCAGGAGATCACTACGAAGCCTTTACAAAGGGATTCCCGATGAGCGTGGGCCCACTGAGGTTTCACCCCTAACAGCATACAAGAGGCTCCAACCCCGCTGCAGTGGCCCCCTCTTGAGCCTTGCAGTTCATATGGTAGTCCAGCTGACACCTATTACCCGCACCATCCAACACACCCATACTACGACGGGGATACACCTAATTAATTGGCCAAGCTGCCCCATCTCAGCATGTGGTTGGCACGGTAAAGCCAGGTTACATGCTCCATGAACCGGTCCTTAGGATCCAGGCAAGTACTAAACACAAACCCGAGTCTCGTGCACCCAGCACCAACCAAATCATCCAACTTGCCTCGATCCCTACCTCTACATAACTCATAATATCTCATTCAAGAGTAAGATAAATAAATTGATGATCTCATATCCCAATTATCCCATCTAAGCATGGCTAAGCATAAGCATATAAATAAATGACATGCTAAAATAAATCCCAACCCAAGCTACAAGGAAACAAGGTAATGCAATTCTAGGGAAACTTCCTAGCATGGGTTTCATATTTCAAATTGACAATGCAAATAATTCTATCTACACATCCTAACATAGGATCAAAGTGGTCAAGGACACTTGCCTTCTTCCTGCTGCTCTGGGAATGGAAAGTCTTGGTCTTGGAAGGGGAGAACTTGCTCTGGGGCAGGTTCTACTCATGCCAATACACATAGCAAAAGAAAACAACAATACATAAGACATAGTTCACACTTTCACTTCATACAACCCACACATACATACATATGATAGTCATTCACCTTTCTAAGTGTTGTGGTTACTCTAGATGTGTTGATTTTTAGCCTACATGCACTTTTAAACATATGTATATGATTTCTAACTTTGGTATTCAGATTTCTGTTTGCACACTATATATGAATTTCCAATTTGAACAAATTCTTTATACACTTCTTAGCTACCAAGTTTGCATGAAAGGTAATTTCCTACTCCAAATAGGTTTTCAGATCTTCTACAAAATCCTAAACTGAAGTTTTTGGATTTGGAGACCCCATTTATCATTTTCTAATTATGCATACCTATTTTCCTATATTTTTAGATTTATTTTCTATGCCTAAAAGTGAGTTTTAATATTAACTAGTAGGGCATATCATCCAAACAGAATAGGTTCTGATCTAAAATATTAAATAATATATTTTTGAACTTGTCCTCTGATGTGAACTAATTTAAATTTATTTTACCAATTTTCAGAATTATTTCCTAACCCAAAAATGTGTCCCTATAACTAATAAATGTGAACAATTCAATTAGACAGATGCATTTCAGCCTAAAAATCCATTTTTAACTCATTCTAAAGTTTTCCAAGTGCTAGGAGAGTGTAAATTTGAATTTACAATGTGTTTGCCTCACCTTTTAAATTTAAATCCTAATCACATATTCAAATTTCTGAATTTAATATCATATAGGGTCAAAAAGGTAAATCCACCCTACTACAGGGTCTAATTTATTATTTCATAAATTTCCAGGGGTCTAACTACACATAACAGAGGGGTTTTCCTAATTTTTATTAAGTCTAGGGGCTAAAACTGATTTTTAAATGAATTTACACGAATTTCTGAAGTTCCAGGGGCTAGATCAAAAGTTTCTAGGGCTAGCTCGTGTTTTCCGAGATCCCCAGGGGGTACCGCGTAAGAATCCCGACCTTTATAACGCGGGGCTGATGTGGACCGTCCGATTTAAAATAGACGGCTGAGATTATAACGCGAAGCAGTATGGGTTAGATCTAATAGGAACCACACGATTTAAAATGGACAGGCCTCAGGGGGCCACGTCGCCCTGGCCGTGCGCGGGCGGCGCTGCCCGGTGGCGCGCGGCGGCGGGAGGCGGCGATCTCGCCGGAGATCTTCGGATTTACGTCTATACCTCCTAAAACTTGTATTTCATGGCATAGAACGGTAGAGGGGAGGTCGGGGATCTCACCTCGGAGTTTTTCTTGAACTCGGAGGTCCTGGAAGGCGGTCGGCGGCGAGGTCTGAGATGAAATAGCGGCGGTGCTTGCCGGAGCTGCGTCTAGGGTGCAAAACACCGGGTTTTCTTCACCTGCGTGACTCCCCGGAGGCGGTGGAACATGATCGGCGCGTTAGATCAGAAAACCCGAGCAAGGATCGAGAAAAAACGGTGATCGAAGCTTCGGTCCTCACCGGAGAGAAAAGTGGACTGCGCTGGGGAATTCGGCAAGTTTCTGTGCAGGAATTTCACGAGGGGAGGCGGCGGAGGATCGACTTGGTTAAATAGCAGCATCCGGGGCCGAAGATCGGGCTGTTGGGGCAGTTTTTCGGAGGTTGTTTGGATTTGGGTGAGAGAAGAGTCCCGGGGTCGGCCGAGCGCGCGGGAGGTGAGGGATGACACGCGGGCCCCGCGTGTCAGTGAGAGGAAGAGAGAGGCGCGGGTTCGGGGCTGGCGCGGGGAGATTGGGCCGGCTGGTGGGTTTCGGCCCACTGGCCGGTGGGGTTTTTCTTTTTCTTTTTTTCTTTTTCCATTTCTTTTCTGTTTTGATTTGAATTTGAATTCCAATGTGAATTTGAATTTCTGCACCACATGCAATACGTCCAAAATTTTTTAAATTCCCCTCTTAACAGATTTTTGGGGTCTTACAATCTATGATCTCACGTATAGGCGTTTGGACAATCTGAATAGAAATCCTTTCAAAAGATTCAAATTGCATTTAAATTCCCTCCACTCTACTCATAGAGGAGGTGCACATGAGTTAGAGTTTTAGGAGTGTAATTATTCCCCTAGGTTAACATGTGTTGAGCATGGGCTAGAGAAATTTTTTAACTCCCTCACATGTCCATTTATGTGTTCATCATTTCATGTGACACAATTATAGTCTTTTATCGCCTTAACTTTGTTTCATGAGCTGACATCAAACTTTACAAAAGTTAGGGCTGTTACATTCCTCCCCCCTTAAAAGAATCTCGTCCCGAGATTACAAAAAGAAAGAAGAAGGGAGAATGACTACTGGACATATGGTACAAACAAGTCGGGAAAATTTAAACGGAGAAATTCCTCGCTTTCCCACGTAGCTTCATCAGCGGTGTGGTTGTTCCACAAGACTTTGTAAAATTGCAATGTCCAATTTCTTGTGGCGCGAGTCTTCTCGTCAATAATCTGTATCGGGTACTCAGAATAAGTGAGATCCGGTTGAAGATCCTCAATGTTCTCCATATGAACTGTGGTTGGGTACCTAAGACATTTCCACAGCTGAGAGACGTGGAAACATTGTGAATACCCGGAAGTGATGCCGGTAGCTCCAAACGATAGGTCACGGGTCCGCATATCTCAGTGACAGCACACGGCCCGACGAATCGCGGAGCAAGCTTTCCCTTCACTCCGAACCGATGAACCCCTTTCATCGGAGAGACACGAAGATAAACGTGGTCCCCGATGTCGAAGTGAAGAGGTCGACGTCTTTTGTCTGCATAACTCTTCTGCCGAGATTGAGCAGCCTTTAAATTGGCTTGAATCACCCGCACTCGTTCCTCAGTTTCATTCACAAGATCAATCCCATAGACCACTCTCTCGCCGGATTCATACCAATTCAGTGGAGTGCGGCACTTCCGGCCATAAAGAGCTTCATACGGGGCCATTTTGATGCTGGATTGATAACTGTTGTTATATGACAATTCTTCTAACGGTAGATGGTCATCCCAATTCTTCCCATGATTGATGACACATGCCCGTAGCATGTCCTCCAGAATCTGATTTATCCTCTCCGTTTGACCATCAGTTTGCGGATGATACGCTGAACTCCGAATTAACTTGGTTCCCAAGGAAGCGTGCAGTTGCTCCCAAAATCTGGATACGAATAACGCACCTCGGTCAGACACGCTGGTGCGGGGAACCCCGTGTAAATACACGATTCTCGAGATGAACAGCTCCGCATACTTCTTTGCCACATATTTAGTATGGACTGGAATAAAATGAGCGGTCTTGGTCAAACGATCGACAATTACCCAAATAGAATCATGCTTGTTGCTGGTCATGGGTAAACCGACGATGAAGTCCATACTTATGTCTTCCCACTTCCATGCTGGAACCTTCAGCGGTTGAAGTGGTCCAGCTTTCCTCATATGGTCGGCTTTAACCCGCCGACACGTATCACACTCGGATACGTACTTCGCAATCTCTATTTTCATCCGTGTCCACCAGAACTTAGATTTCAAGTCCTGGTACATCTTATTGCTTCCCGGATGAATGGATTACTTGGATAAATGTGCTTCATCCAATATCTTCCTCCGCAATTTCATGTTTCGGGGTACAACTATGCGGTTGTTAAACCATAGAGTACCCTCTTCATCCTTGCGGAACATCTTCAATTCACCGCTGTCCACTCTCCTCCGGATGTGAGACATACCTCTGTCTCTCTTCTGAGCCTCTACAATCTCATCTCGGATTGTAGGAATAAGAGTGAGGTTGAACAGCGATCCATAAGGAACTAAGCGCAGGCTTCGTTCTCTTTCTTCATCTGCAGCCATGGCTAAATGGTGAATGTGGGCCTTCCGACTAAGTGCATCGGCAACCACATTCGCTTTACCCGGGTGGTAATGAATTTCAAGCTCGTAATCCTTGATCAATTCGAGCCATCTTCGCTGCCTCATATTCAGTTCCTTCTGTGTGAATATGTACTTCAAGCTTTTGTGGTCAGTGTAGAGATGTACTAGATTGCCTAGTAGATAATGTCTCCACATTTTCAATGCTAAGACCACTGCAGCTAGTTCAAGGTCGTGCGTTGGGTAATTCTGCTCATGACCCCTGAGTTGTCGGGATCCATACGCGACCACACGTACTTCTTGCATCAACACACAACCCAAACCAATGCCGGATGCGTCACAATAAACATCAAACGGCTTTGTGGTGTCCGGCTGGGCCAAAACTGGAGCTGTAGTGAGATGCTTCACCAATGTTTGAAAAGCTTGTTCACATGAATCGCTCCAATCATATTTGGTGCTTTTCTTCAACAGCTCCGTCATAGGTTTAGCGACTTTGGAGAAGTTGGGAATGAATCTCCGGTAATAACCCGCTAAACCCAGGAAACTCCTCACTTCATGAACAGATGTTGGAGATTTCCAATTGAGCAGTTGCTCGATTTTACTTGGGTCCACAGCGATGCCTTCCGCTGAAATAATATGCCCAATAAATGGCACTTTGCTGATCCAAAACTCACATTTACTGAACTTTGCATATAGCTTGTGATCCCTCAAGCGTTGGAGTACAATACACAAATGTTCAGCGTGTTCTTCTTCTGACTTTCAATATACCAAGATGTCGTCGATGAAAACAATGACAAACTTGTCTAACTCCGGCATGAACACAGAGTTCATGAGATACATAAAGTGAGCCGGAGCATTGGTCAACCCAAAGGACATGACAAGATATTCATAAAGACCATATCTTGTTGAGAACGCCGTCTTAGGTACATCTTCTGTCCGGATCATTATCTGATGATACCCGGACCGAAGATCCATCTTGGAGAATACCTTAGCACCCACTAGTTGATCAAACAAAATATCAATGCGCGGTAGTGGATACTTATTCTTGATAGTGACAGCATTCAGTGGACGATAATCTATACATAGTCTCAAAGTCTCGTCCTTCTTCTTCACAAAGAGTGCGGAACAGCCCCAAGGTGATGAACTTGGCCGTATAAAACCTTTGTCCATAAGGTCATTCAGCTGCTCCTTCAATTCTGCTAGCTCCTTCGGTGCCATTTTGTATGGTCGCCGAGAAATAGGTGTTGTTCCCGGTGCTAGTTCAATCTTGAACTCTACATCACGTTCGGGCGGCATGCCCGACAAGTCTTCGGGAAACACATCTGGATATTCAAATACCACTGGAATATCCTTAGGAGCTTCAATCTGATGTACTGCTGCAACTTGTTGTGATGGATCCACAAGATTCAATATGTTGCAACCATGTATTGGGGAATTTAGTTGGACAGTCCGAGAGCTGATGTCAAAGATGGCTCCATAATGTGTCAACCATGACATCCCCAAGATAATATCAATCCTTCGGCCTTTGAGTATGATAAGGCTTGCAGGATAGATGTTTCCACCCAAACATAAAGGTGCCCGAGAGACCATCTCATCTGTTGATATCTTGCCTCCGGGTGAGCTGATATGAAACGGATGCTTAACTGTGCTAAATGGAAGATTATTCTTCAGCACATAGTCTCTGCTAATAAAATTGTGGGTGGCTCTGGAATCAAACAAAATAAAAGTGGGCTGTTCATGTAACTTGAACATGCCCGCTAAAACTGGTTCGCCTTTTGCAATGTCCTCAATAGCAGTGTAATTAACCCTGCCAGCTTTCGAAAGATTCTTCTTTGAAGGTTCACGGTGCTGATCTGAGCATTGATGAGACGACACACAAGTGTGTCTCTGCTCAGCTCCACGACGGTTTCGTGCTGCAGAAATTCTCAGCTCTCTACTAACACGAGGTGGAGATAATTCGTGCGTAGCTGGTGGCGGTAGGGTTGCACGAATAATTCCTGACTGCTGCTGTTGAAGTGGAGGCTCATAAGTGAGTAACTCCAGCCGTGGTTGTGAGAGTTGCACCACAGGCTGAATTTGTTGCCTAACTGGCGAGTAATACCGCACTCGATAGTTTGGACGAACCTCGATATCGTGGTCTGGCGGTATACTTCTTTTCAACTCCGCTTTACATTGGAGATGCATGTCTTCTTTAATGATAGCGGCATTTACCAACACATTGTAAATACCGTTATTGAACAAAGTCACTTGTTCCTGGCGTTCGACATTCAAACCTTGGAAGAAATAGTCGCACTTCAACGCTTCCGAGTCTACCATATGAGTGGCGTGTTGCATCAAGTCTTCAAACTCTTTGAAGTACTCGTACGCACTCCTTCCTCCTTGCTCTAACTCCAAAAAGTCTTGATACTTTGTCCGTAGAAATCTCGAACAAGTGTGACGTGCCCGGAAAACTTCCGGAATTCATCCCACGTCACTCGATGACCTTCAGGAAGAGTAGCGATGTACTCCGCCCACCAAGCTCCAGCAGCTCCGTGGAGTTGTTGAGCGGCAAATAGAGTCTTCTGATATTCATCGCACTCAAGCATATCGAATTTGGCTTCAATGCATTGGAGCCAATGAGCCGACTCCAACGGTTCTTTCGCTTCCGAGAAAACCGGTGGTTGTCTTGCTAGAAAATCCAGATAAGTGCTTGGCGGGGGATTTTTCTGTAGTGTCTCCTGTCGTATGCTTTGTCGCACCAACATATCCAAAGACTCAGCCATCTTTGCCAAGATTTCCGCCAATCCGGTTGATGATGTCGGCACTTCTTGTCGTGGCGAATTACTTTCGCCGTGACTCGACTCACCAACCTCACTCCTGGAATGAGCACGATCCATGCTGCAAGAGTGAGCAATTTACGGTTAAAATTCAGAGTTTAAACTCAACTTGAATTGAAAACATAACCGTAAAAACATCACATCAATAATGCAGTACACTTATTCTAACCAGGGTTTCGACAATTCTGAAATCTATCAAACGTGAGCAAGTTTGTCCAAACCCTTAATTCCAACCGTAGGACAAACTGAGAAATAACTCAAGAACATGTTATGGAGCTTAGAGAAGTCTGAAACATCCCTGTCCACAACAAGTCTTAAGTTACATAGGCAATAAACACTACTCTGTTCAGAATGACCAATAGGTCTTAATCCCAGAATTTGAATATGAAAATGGCAATTTCATGTCTCAAGTTGAATATTGAATCTATATTTAACTTCAATATCTTTCCAACGAGTATTAATTTGCCTTCATATAAGTTCTGGATCAAAAGTTGTGATATTTCAAAGTTAACAGAAATCTGGAACAATTTTGACAGCACCTCTTTTGAAAGTGGCTGTTTTGTCCGCAAGATTTCATAAAATTAAACTCCAAATCTGGAGAAACTTTGAACTACAAAGTCATAACATATATCACAAGCTTTCCAACGGTGTATTACTTGACCCTTAGAAAATTTTCTACAAAAAGTTATGGTCGAAATACCAAAATTTCCAGAGAGCAATTTGTGTCTGCCCTGTTTTTGGACAGTTTACACTCATCTGAGAATTTGATCCATTTGGAGGGTGATTCTAATCTGGAGTTCTACTGAAGAGTTGTAGAAGACTTCAATAGCTTTCCAGAAATGTATCCCTCACCTCCATTGGTTCAACTAAACAAAATTTATGTCCTGTTCAACTTCAGCAAAATTATGCTGAAAACAGGGGAGATTATTTCTAAGTCTTTGTGAATAAATCTATACTCCCAATTGACTCTTAGTTCAATATAGGAGTTCATTAACCCTTAATGGAATCTTAGACTACACATTTACTATTTTTATTTTCAAACCTTCTTTTTCATGCAGTTCAAAACATATCACGGTACTACGTTTCTTCCCCAAATTAAAATCCTAACCGGCTTTATACCGGCTTATACGTCTCAAGTGGTGGCACTAAAACGATCACTCACAAACGTTTTCTACACGACATGTTCTAACGTGGTTAAGGTACGTGCAGAAAATCACTCAATAATGATGCACACATTGGTTTATCATTTCAGGCAGGTCCATATCGTAGTAAAAACATACGCCCCGTATCATTGCCATATGGGACGTCCTTGAGTCAAGCCACGTCTCAAGGTACATGATCGGGTTATTCACCACCCGACAGGGGCTCCACACCTTTGTAATAAAGCACACCGGTGGAACAGCGCTTTTGTAAGCCTCATAGGACATGAAGAGTCCTAGAGAAATTACTTCGTGTTACAAACCACACGATGGGGTCTCCTCCTCTTGCCCCTGGGTTTGCGCACTAGAGGCTAGTGCCATTCATATGTCTCTAAGACATGAAGAGTCTTAGAAAACATATTCACTTCCCGTCCATTGCTGAACGGAACATCCCACACTACTTTCCTCATATGGGTGAGCTAACCGAAATTGATCCGCTTTCGGTGGCGTTCCTTACCATTCTTACCTCCACGTAGGTGCGTCGTTACAGAATTGAAATACTAAAGGATAACACACTGTTAGCTTGCCACCTTAAGTAACTATGCTAATAATATTCCTTATGTGGAAATATTATACTTTCCTCACTCGTATACCTCTAAGTTTTTGAAAATAGACTCTTTTCATGCGTGCTATTCCCAATGCGGCTCTGATACCACGCTGTGACGCCCGGAAATCGCAGTGGGTGGTGCCGTGTGATGCGGCACCCAACAGCATGCACGAAAAGACGATAAGAACATAACGGAACCATTTTGTTACTCAAGATAGTTTATTTTACAACATAATGTACACACGCAGCGGAAACTAAAATTTACTGGACAAACTACTCACTCTCGACCCCAACTACGCCGAAGAGAAGTCGTTCAGCCCGTGAACGCTTCCTACTAGCTTCACCAAAGAAAGGCAGCGGCTAGGTTTCCGATGAGTTGAACGAACCGTGAGGTTCATCGTCTCACCGAAAAACCCTCTTCATAGCAGGCATCCTGCTACCTGCAAAAACAACTCAGAAGCAACCGTGAGCACTAAGCCTCAGCAAGACTTAACCGTCACTCCTAAACATGTAACTCTAAATGCAGGGGTAGTAAGACAGTAGGAACAGGAATTTGCAAAATGCAGCTTGACTAAACTTGATCCTTATATTCAGATTCTTATAGCCTTCATTTTAGTGGTCCTCACGCCTCACAACATTGGAAGTCCACAATCAAACAAGAAACGCTTATCCCGATATTGCTAGCCTAAGGTGGAAATGAAATTTAGTTGGCTCTATATCTACTTCAGTCAAGGTTCCAATACAGTGATTAATCCACAAACAACAAGTTAAGAGACTTAGTTCCTCTTCTTACTAAGTCACGGCGCAGTGGGCAAGTATGCTCAATCCTCTTCCGCGAGCGACGGTGATTCGAATTAATAAGAACCCGGAATACACGACACATACACCCGTCTCGAAAGACTCTATCAAGAGCTCTTTCTTATGTTGTATGCAGCAACCTTTCACACAACACCCCAACATAGAAAAACACTTCGCGCCGAGCAGGATGGTCCTCTACGCGGACACGTCGAAGTTGCCCGCTAAAGGATTTACACCTCCCGCCTTCTCAACGCCATTCCCACGTGAAGGCTGAGTTTCTATATCACGGTCCATCGAGTTACATCGGTTTCATGGGTCCCATACCCCACTATATATCCGGTACAGCTCAATCTTGTCCAGCAGGGCCGCATACATACGGTCCTTAACCGACACGGATGGGGCTATAACCAACCTCCACATTTGCCTTACCATCCCGGTCCAGGCCAAATGTGGTCTTAAGCATTGTCACACCCATCGCAGGTCGTGACCAACCTTGAGCGCTCCATCTTACAGGAACATCCCCGTCCCCATCTCATTTTCATGAGGGTGCTCTTATCATTAACCTCTCGCGAGTAACTCCATTACTCGAACTTTCTCGCGAGTAGCTTTTTACTACTCGACTTCTACCGAGCTAGCTACAACATTAGCCTAGCACCTACGACGAGGCAAAGCCTACCTAAAAACCTTCTAATCAGGGATGTAATAGCCATGCATGTGGTTTTCAATCATCCTAGACATAATGCACAATATCAAGTCTAATAAACATGATGTGAAGTAAAGTAAAATTTAAAACGGTAACGATATGCAAACCGGGGCTTGCCTTGCTCAACGGTTTTGTTAGAAGCTATGAGTTAGTCTTCCTCCGGAGAATCCGCCAAACTTGTAACGAGATGGAGATCCTCGCTGCAGAGTCGAGTCCTCGTCGAACGTCGACGTCACGTGCTATTAAGATGATTTATGCACATGTATTCAAAAGCAATTTAGAAAATGATTCAAAACTGTTGTACTAGTTAACTCACACCTAAAAGTTATAAACAACAGCAAGGTTTCTGTTGTTGGATCTAAACCTTAGAGATGATGAAAGCTAGGGTGAACAGAGATACTAGTAATCACCATGTGATTAAGTCCATTATATGAACACTTAAACCTAAAAGATGGTAGCTCAAGTTCCAGAGGTCAAATGAAGCTGAGAATTTAACCACAGCTTCTATGGAAGGTATTTAGGCAGTATGCAAAAATTGAGCTCATGAAATGGCTTCATATGAGCACAACAAATCCTTATGTGGTTTTCACTAACCTGCCTTTAACCCCTAGATATTAAGCTTTCCTATGCTGTAAAGTAGACTTTTTGTGAAGTACAAAATGTCCTGAGTTCATAGGAATTGGTTTTACCATTTTTGGAGTTTCATACATGGAGATATGGATTTTAGAAGGATTGGGAAAAAGCTGAAATTGTCTCTGTTCATTTTTCCCATTTTCCAGAGACATAAGGAATGAACATATCATTTGACCAAGCAAATGAGGTCCAATGCCTCTGAAATTTTTACTGAAGTTCAAGGAATTTTGTAAGAATGTCCTGTCAAAATTTGGGAATTTTCCAATAAACAGAGCTCCTGTAAAAATTCATACAATATTTTTTAAATGAATTAATGAGCCAAATCCAGGGATTTTCATAAACATTGGGCTGCACCCCTTGATATTACTCTTTGAGAGGAATCCAACAAAATTTGTTTCACAATTTTTGGACACTCCTACACAAAGTTATGGCTCTCCAAAGTTTGAACTAAAGTGGGAAAATCTGGAAAATGTTTAAATGCTGACAGTGGGTCCCACCTGTCATCCCTAACCTCCAGACTCGCGCCAAACAGGGCAGTGGCGGCCCTCTCCGGCGAGGTCGCCGGAAAAGCACTTCCCAGCCACCTCCAGACCCTCTTCTGGCCGCCCCTCCATTTTCCCCCACACTGAACACGTTGGTGAGGTCGCCGGCGGCTGAAACTCGCCGGAAAACAGGGCGCACCGGCCACAGCAAACCCTAGGGCTCCGGCGAGGTCTTGCACGGTGAATTCTCTACCAAATGGTCGGTTCTTGGACTCTACAGCACCAGGGGATCATGTAGAAGACCGGCACGAGGTCTAAACAAGCTGGAGAGGGCTCTAAACCTATCGGCACGGTGCGCCCGATAGGGTCCAGCAGTATACCCTCTAAAAGAGCTCGGATTGCTCACTCTACACTCAATTTCTTGGTCTAAAATCGATGTAGGAGGTTTGCTAGGCAGTTAACATCCTGTGTGTGAAGTTTGAGACCCAACAAACACGATTTGAGGACGAATTTTACAATTCCTTACCTCAAGGTCCGTTTCTGCCGCCCGGGAGAAAAACTTGAAATTCTCCCTCTGTGAACAATGGCTAGGGCTGAGATTTGGAGGTGAGCAACTAGACTTGTTGGTGCACATATGGGGTGGCTTGCTTGGGCGTGATCCCTTCTGGTTTGGGCTGTCCACAGCGTCCAGTTTCGGTTCCTTGAGTTTGAACTCGGGATCAGAAGAAACCTCGCTTTTTCTAGGCGCTAGCAGGCATGGATCACCGGGGTGAGGTTGCTAGCCGGCTAGAGCACTCACGGGCGAAGGTTTTCTCTGTGGGGAGCTCGAGCAACCGAGGTCCAGTGGTGGCTGCGTGATGGGAAGAAGAGCAGAGCGCCAGTTTCTGTTCTGCTCGGGAGAGAAGCACACGGGAGCAGGCAGAACGGGGAAGAAGCGAAGTGGCTCTGTTGTACTCGCTGTGGGGAAGATCAGGACGAGCAAAAGATCAACCCAGCAGGAGGTGGCGTGGGAGGTGGCCGGCACCGGAGCTGCTGTGTCGCTGGAGTCGGTTGAATTTTTGTCAGACTGACCGGTGGGGTCCACAGCCCCAATTTTGCTTCTTATCCCTCAATTCGATTTAAAATAGCAAATGAGCTCCAATTGTGATCAAACTTGGAGGATAGGTCAAAGGAATTATGAGGAACTCAAATTTGAAATCAGATTTTGAAATTGAGTTTGTTTGGTTCAAAATTCAAATTCAAGTTTGAATTTAAACGTGCCCTCATTTAATCCTCGGAATAAATAGTATATGAAACCAAAAATTCTCCAAATTTGAAACTTAGGCTCTTGAATACATGAGAGATGCATCTATGATCTCACGTATAGGCCTTTGGACAATCTGAATAGAAATCCTTTCAAAAGATTCAAATTGCGTTTAAATTCCCTCCACTCTACTCATAGAGGAGGTGCACATGAGTTAGAGTTTTAGGAGTGTAATTATTTCCCCTAGGTTAACATGTGTTGAGCATGGGCTAGAGAAATTTTTTAACTCCCTCACATGTCCATTTATGTGTTCATCATTTCATGTGACACAATTATAGTCTTTTATCGCCTTAACTTTGTTTCATGAGCTGACATCAAACTATACAAAAGTTATGGCTGTTACACGCTGCTGAGATGCATACGCACGCGGCATCGCCTGCTGCTGCTGTTGTTGTTGCGGAGGTGGTACTGGCAGTGCCGGCCTGAATGCCAGCGAAGAATACGGCCGACTGCGGAATGGCATCGGCCTTTGTGGTGGCTGCCAACGTGGACCTGATGGTGGGCGATTTACCATCCGAAACTTCTGAGAAGCACCACCTTCTTCTCTGCTGCTTTGCGGCGCGCTTCGCTTTCTCTCCGCCGTTGCTAACTCCTTGCCGGAGTCCTCCTGAACAATCGCAGCATCAATGATGTCGTTGAGGCTGCCGCAATTGAACATCGCCAATTTGTCCTTCAGGAGCAGGTTAAACCCCTGGTAAAAGTTGTCCCGCCGCTTCTCGTCAGTATCGGCACGATATGACGCATAGAGTGCGAGATCATTGAACGCCCTGGAATATTCCAGCGTGTTCCGGCTCCCTTTCTGCAGGTGTAGGAATTCCTACGTTTTCCTCTTCATCAGACCTGACGGTATGTGATAGGCCTTGAAGGCCGTCTGGAACTCCGCCCAGGTCATAACTCGGTCGGTGGGCTGTGAAGCACAGAAGTTTGCCCACCATGCGCTCGCGGATCCCTGGAGCTGCTGGACCGTGAACTGAGTCTTGCGCTGCTCACTTATCTAGAGCAGCCCAAACTTCATCTCTATTGCGCGGAGCCAGTTGTCCGCGTCGAGAGGTTCATCCGCCCTTGAGAATACCGGGGGATGAGTCGCTAGGAAGTCGGAGTAGGAGCTCTGTTGACGCTCCTCACGGTCTTGACGTCTCTCTCTGGGCGAGACGTATTAGCAATGAGAGTTTGCAGCAACTCCGTGTGCTGCTGATGTGAACCCGCCATTGCCGCGACGATGTCGGCCAACGTAACCATTGGCAGTGGCGGTGGCGGTGTTTGCTGTTGCTGTTGCTGCTGTTGCTGTTGCTACTGCTGTCCCGAGGAGTCCTCGGGAGGCTGTTGGGAGGTCTCTCCCCCTTGGCTAGTACCCCCAACGTCCGGGTTGGCACAAGTACGAGTCATTCTGAAATTCAAAACAGCAGCGATTAGCACATGTCATACTTAAAATTCCATATGCAACAGTAGGTATTGAAGTGACACATGAATAATTGGCACAACATTCACATATATTGATAAAGCATAAACTTTATACAAGATACATTATTCTCGGGTCTCTGAGAAGTCGCGCTCATGTCGTCACTACCTATACATACGCTACTGCCTACACGACATGTCACCGATTACAAAAGTTGGGTTACACTACCCTAGCTACCCTACCTGGCAACTGTAACCCCCTACTCGGAGTAGAACTCGACCTCCTGCGGGTCGTCCTCCTCCGGTACCTCTGCTGGTGGCTCCGGATCTACCACCTCTTCTCCCATCTCGGGTTCTCCCATTGCTGGAAGACCCAAGACCACCGGTATGCCCAATACCGGAGGTACGAGGTCCTGCAATGCATGCACCTCGTCCATGGCTTGGTTGTAGTCTTCTTCCAAGCCTTGCCCTTCCTCAATAGCATCGTCCCGCTCTTGAGTAAGGTCCTCATTCTGCTGGGTTAGGGTATGCACCAGCTCTTGCAATGCCGTGATGTCGACACGGCTTTTCTTCTTAGCCTTCTTCAGGCGATGCAACTGCTCATGCTGTTCATTCAGTCGCTTGATCGTCGGAAGGAGCACAATGCGGAGTGCGCTGTGAGCACTCTCGAAATGGTCTCCACGGCTTTGCTCTCCTTGAGCTTTGCGGCGAGACGCTCCGTATGAACAGCTTGGCTGTCGATCACAGCGTTTCCCGCCCTCATCTGGAGGCTAAGGTTTGCCTCCGCGGGGCTGTACCTTGGGCAACTCGGGTTTGTTGCCTCCCGATACCTCCCTTCCCACACATTATGAGCCCGTCCCTCCACCTGAACGAGCGCGTATGGAGTGCCCTCCATAGCCTTCACGTGCAGTTGGCAGAAACGTGACATGGCGTCACGGCCTGCCACTTGCCACATCCCTTCCGGTTGTCTACCTCTCACCGTGACGGTGAACGGCACCAAACCGGGTGGCGTAGGTCCTGCAGGGACTTCGACATGGATTGCCCACATCTTCTTACCCTCCTCGCCTTCTTCCTTGGCGAAGTACTGCGACATCTGGTTGTACCCGAAATATTGAAGCATCTGCCTCAATACTTCCGGATAGCCGCTGTGGTGAGAACAGTGAGACACCACCCACCCATTCTCCAACTGTTTATCTGCTGTCATCTGTAAAAATATATTTGAGAAATGTCAAATATTTATTTAATCAGTAAACCATTGAGTTATAACATAAGACATGTTATTGAACCCATAAAACTTGGAAACATAGTTCAAATTTTAAGCAAATTTGACTGCTGATCTGCTGTTCAACATGACAGCCCTGATCAGTTCCCATCTCAACCTGATTTAGGCCATGTTAAAGGCAAAACCAATTCTGGAGCTCAACATCAAAGTTAAAGCTAACTTCAATAGATTTCCAGAAAGTATTTGCTTGGCCTAAGATCTGTCCTGGTTCAAAAGTTATGAGATGTCAAAGTTAATCAGAATTTCTGGAGAAAATTGGACAGCACCCCCCAGCTTTAGGTACTGACTTGATCTAAGAATTCCAGTTAATTCTGTTCCCAATCTGACAAAACTTTCTGTTACAAAGTTGTAACCAATCTCATAAAATTTCCAGAACTACATCCTTTTCTATTTTTAGAATTTTATGCAGGAAGTTATACTCAATTTACAGAGAGTTTACAGAGAGTCTTTGCCCTGCCCTGTTTTCTGGACAGTTTCAACTCTACTGCATTTTTCGATTGGTTAAGGGTCGAAACACCTATGGACATCAACATAAAAGTTGTAAAGCTTTTCTGAAGCTTTCCAGAAATGTATCATATGACCCCAACCTCGAAATAACTCAACTTCTAACCTCTGATTAACTTCAGCCTTAATTCAGCTGAAAACAGAGTGTTATGTCCTTAGCAACCTATAAGTTGAAAACTTGTTAACTTTGAATATCCTGATTAAGGGAAAAGGTTACAGCAAAGTTTTAATGCTCCAGATTAAAACTTTCAAATTTTACAATGAAGTTGTTCATTTAGTGGGGTGTGACGTCGATGCGTCACCAGATCATGTCGGTACTACGTCCACACAAAGAAAAAACCTATACCGGACTTAGCCGGCTTGTGGCACTAAACGTCACTCACACACGGATGCTACACGTCTACCGTTTCATGGTTAGACTACCTGCAGAAACTCAAACAATCATCAGACTCGACTGCACACCGAGCCCGGTATCTATACAGTTCGTACACCCGGCCGCCATCACTCGCCCGGATGTTCTCAAGCCAAACATGCCTTGAGTTATGTGTTCACGTTTCAGACCACGTGACGGGGTCTCCCAAATTGCACCATGCACGCCAGGGACAGACATTGCTCGAATACCCCAAACGACATGAAGAGTCATAGAGGATATCAAAGCGGGTCGGGTTACCTGTCACCCGTGGGGCTCCACCCTTCAGCTTGTGCGCACTGGTGGACAGCGCTCACGTGCACCCCCCAAGATATACACGTCCCGAGATGCACGATTTTCCGACATAATCAAATAGGTTAGTATGCCACTTTCTATATGCTAATAACATCCTTATACGGGCTACTAACTCGTTCCTCACTGGATTTTTGGAAAAGATGACCTTTTTAGTGCGTTAATCCTCAAGCGAGCTCTGATACCAGCGCTGACACGACCCCACGGTCTTGTCGAGCCAGGATCATGCTGAGGGGTGCTGCGTTGCACAGCACCGGATAACACACATCAAAGGTACAAAGCGGAAGCAAAACTTTTATTACATAAAGTGGTTTATGAACATTTTTACATCAAAATAGGTCCAGTCTACACTCATGGGCGTAGGCTACGCATCAAGTTCATGTTCAGCCCGTGAACATGTCCTTGCTAGCACATACGCACACTAACACGGCGGCGTGCACGACTCCCCTCGACGGGGTTCCCCTCCTGGGGTTCCGTCTCTTCCTCGGGAGTTCCTTCCTCATAGAATCCTGCAAAAGCTTCAAACACAAGCAGTGAGCACGAAGGCTCAGCAAGACTGACCCGTCTCTCCTAAACATGGAACTTCTACATGAGGGGTGATGGGCACATGAGATAAAAACAAGTTGCAAAGGACTCACCTAATTAATGGAACCTTACTTTCAAGTTTTAGCAGCAGGTTGTGGAGAAACTTACGCTAAGGCACATGAGAGAGCCGCAATCAAACAAGAAACAAATTTCTCTCATGCACTTTGCCCAAAGTTGAAAAGAACTTTAGTTAGCTCTAAACTACAACAAACATTAACAATCAAAGTCCATCTTTCAATCAGCAACATTTTAACATGTATAAGCATGTTCTTTCTACGTCACGGTACAGTGAACAAGTGGTACTCACTGACCGCGGACGGTGATTATAAACGATTTACACCTGCAGGGTTACCCGAACAACCCGTCACGTATGCCCGTACTCGATGTTGCCTACAACAACCATCACGGACGCCGTACGCAACAACCTTTCACCCATTAGCCAAATGTTGAACCGGTCCAATCATCCCGAGCAAGAGGTCTCTGCACGCACATCTCAATGCCGCCAGCCGATTTACACGTCGAGCTCTCAACCTACCTTCTGAACGACCAGCTATGCCTCAACACCCAGCTACCCGAGTTACATCGGTTTCACGGTTCCCATATAGCCAGTAGGTCTTCCGTACTGTTCTAGCTTGTTCAACAGGCCCGCACACGGCTTGGTCCTCAATCGACACAAGCGGAGCTACAGCACACAGGCCCCAAAGTCCTGCTGCCCTTACTCTCCGCTCGGTCTCATCTTTCTTGCCATGTGTATCATGTGCTATCTCTACCCGAGTCTAGTGCCTCTAGCCTATGCTCGCGAGTAGTTCCAACTACTCGACTTGTACCGAATCCTACCCTATCTTAGCTTTGCAGTAGCTAACGGGGTTTTGCAATCCTAAACCCAACCCATGGTTTTCTTGGCTATGCACTTGGGTTTTCAAACAAGACTCTAATGCAAGGAATAACGGTACTCAAGTAAGTGCTCAAAACAATAAAAAATTATAAAACGGAATGCAAACCGGAGCTTGCCTTTCTGCTCTTGGTCGTAGGCTAGCTGCTCCTACGGAGTAACAAAGTCTAGGACTTCGGGTTTCTCCTCGACCTTAGTGACTACATGATATAAGAAGTACATGTATTAATTTGAATGCATATGTATTAAGTTTGAACTTGTGAAGTTTATAAGTTCCACTAGACAGACACAATGACTCTAAATTTTTTACTGTGGCTTGGTTACAACCTAAACAGAGACTTGGTCAAGTTTTAGATGTAGCACAGCTCAATTGAGCCCTCCACAAATAATTATGTCCTTGACCTTAATTGGAACTCTTAGGGTGTTCTAGTGATTTTCATGGAACAATCCATGACTTTCTGAAAACTAGATTTTTATACGGTTCTAATGGAATTGGTCTCACTTAATTTGAAGGTTCCTAACTAAAGATATGAGATAAACAATTTCAGAGAAAATTCTGAAAATGTTTCTGAACATTTTCTATTTCTCTGGAACAGTTTCACTAATCACACCATTAGGTGGTTAAAATGAGCTCAAATGGACCTGAAATTTCTATGGTAGTTAGGGATATCTTGGTGAACATACCAGCAAAATTTCAGAATTTTCCTCCAAAGGATTCTGTAGTTAAAATTCCAAACAATTTAAATTTTGAGGAATTAATTCTGGAGAATTAAAGATTTTCATGAAGTGAAACTTGATTTGTGGGAAAGTGCTCAGAGAGCTGAATCCAACAAAATTTGGTTCACTCGATTTGGAGCTTCCTAGCAAAGTTATGAGGCTTTGAAGTTTGAATGAAATCTGAAAATCGAGGAAAAGTTTAAACCTGCGGGTGGGCCACGGGGCCACGTGTTGCGCACTGAGGCGTCGGCACACCGGGGTCTACGGGGTTCCTGCGCGCCAGCACAACAGATCCCAGCCGCACCCGATCCCGATTTGAGGATAAGAAATAGAGTTACAGAGACAAACCTTAGAGTCCAAGGGGGTTTAGACTTATAGGACCAAGACCAAGTATATAAGGTGTGACTTTAGTGGTGTTAGTTGTAAAGAGGGAAATGTTAGTCTACAAGGACAAATAGTACCTAGGAGGGACTCTTCGATATTTAGGAGAGACTCTTTTCGCTATTGCTTTGTAACATTGATCCTAAGTATCAAAATAAGTCCCTCCTAGGTGCTAAGACTAAAATTTACCTCTTCACTGATTACACAACCAAACTTTATTTTTTTATAACACACATTTATTACAGAATCCATAGTTGATAGTTGTTTCCAGCCAAACAGATTTCAGCTTCACCGCAGCTCTCAGTTTACAGCAGCTTTCTCACAGCTCGCAGCTAGAATCAGATTTTTAAGAATCCACAGCTGAACCAAACACACCCTAAAGTCACACCCCATATACTGGGTCTCGGTCCTACCTAAGTCTAAACCCCTTTGGACTAAGTTTTATCTCCATAACTCTAATTTTTTATCAACACCATCCCTAGTTTCATCTACCACCACTACATCATCGGCAAAGAGCAGGCACCACGGGATATCCCCTTGTATATCCTTCGATACCTCATCCATCACTAAGGAAAAGATGTATGGTCTCAAAACCGATCCTTGATGTAATCCTATCGTGATAGGAAGAAATGTATCGGTCTCACTATCACTTATGCACATACTTATCACAACATTATTGTACATATCCTTGATGAGGCCAATGTACTTTGTTGACACTTTATGTTTCTCGAGCGCCCATCACATGACCGGCTTTAGTGTCTTTGTCTTGTCATACACCTTCTCCAAGTCAATGAACACCATTTGTAGGTCCTTCTTATGCTCCCTATATCTCTCCATAAGCTGGCGAAGCAAGAAAATCACCTCCATAGTAGATCTCCCACGCATAAAACCAAACTGGTTTTTAATGACATTTGTCACTCTCTAAAAGCGGTGTTCAGTCACTCTATCCCAAAGCTTTATAGTATTACCTCATAAGCTTAATCACTCGGTAATTAGTACAACTTTGAATATCTCATTTATTCTTGAAGATAGGTACTAATATACTTTTCCTCCACTCTTCAGGCATCTTGTTTGACTGAAAAATGTGGTTGAATAGCTTTGTGAGTCATATTATTGCCACGTCCCCAAAGCATCTCCACACCTCAATAGGGACATCACGAGGGCCGAGGGACTTTCCCCCTTTCATCATTTTTAGGACCTCCTTAAACTCAAACTCTTGTATCCTCCGTACGAACCGCCTGTTGGAGTCATCAAAGAGGTCATCCAGCTCGAGCATATCCAAGGAGCTTAAAGAATTTCTGGATTGCTGCAGCCTATACCCAGAGTATCTTCTCAGGAAAGTCCCTCGTCTTGGACATGAAGAGTGAAAGGCTGAAGTAACCATCCTATCTAATGGTAAGGTTGTCACATGGAATTTCACACCCACATGGAGAGCTACAAGGGCAGAAGCTATTGATGATGTTGCATGGGATGCACTCACCGGACTGTGCTACGCTTTCTGTGAGCAGCTTGAGAACACTACTTTTGAGCTGCATCCGTATCGGGAGAGTGGTACAAGAGAGATCATTAGACCCCATGGAGGAGCTCTTTCTAACCCACAAGCTGCTGACAAGTCTCAGAGGTTGCTTGTGGAGATAGGAAACTGCTATGCAAGGGCACAAGAAGAGATCCGTTACCTCCGCAAGAAGCTGTATTTGCTAGAGAAACAAGAGGAGACTCATACCAACACGGGAGAAAATGGAGCACCAGCGTCATCTATCCCTACATGGACTGCCGACTCACCATGGCGTGCGCCCATATATGGACCACCCCCATCACACGGCGAGAACAACACCATTTCTCACAATTAAGTTTAGGTTTCCCATTGAATAAGGCTGTAATAGGAACGTTTAGATCGTAGTAGCTTGAATAAGAGTGGTGTGCTGAATTTTTGTGATGATTGATTGTGTTTGTGTGCTGGTGTGAGTCGTGGGATGCTTTGGCGAATGTTCACATCCACACATAGTGGAGTGATCTGAGATGCTTCGGCACGTGTTCACATCCTTATATAGGCTGATATTAATGAAAGAAGTTGCTTAGTCCATACACCTTGATGCATATAGTATTTCCAAAAGTAAGCCTTAAAATAAGGTGGGTAGACTTTCTTGCCAACCTTATTATCTTGTATTCCAAAGGTATTGACATAATACTTGGAATGGATTGGTTAAGCAAGCACAATGGAGTGATTCAATTTGCTCAGAGGATCGTGCAGTTCACGAGTGAGCACGGTACTCGTATTGAGTTCGAGGTAGCTCAACCTACAACTGAGAAAGCAGTGCTGAACCATATCGAAGAAGCGACATTGGAAAGCATTGTGGCGGACCGGGATCCGCCCATCCAGAATCGCAGAGGGTGGTGCCGCACGATGCGACACCCGACAGCACACGTCATAAGAACACAATATATTACATGGGTGAACAACTGAACTGTACAAACAGGTACAATACTCAGTTACAAACTATTGTGTTTATTACGCAGCGGAAGTCTACTTTTCTACACTCACACCCACCTATCTAGCAAAAGTCGGTTGCCCAGCCCTAGGGCAACCCACACTAGCTGCACGTATCAGCTCAGCGCGGCGTGTACGGCTCCCACTCAGCCGTGGTCCCCGACGGAGGGTAACCCTCGCCGGTGGACTTGTACTCCGAGTCCGTGGGTGGCTCCTCACCTAAAAAACACTTAAGCAGCAACCGTGAGCACGATGGCTCAACAAGACTTAACCGACTCACCTAGGCATGAAACTCTACATGAGGTGGGCAATGCAAATAGGATAGTAACATTGCAGCAAATGGACACGCCTACACGTTCGTCCTTAGTTCATCTTTTAGCCACAAATTTACAGTTCAGGAATCTGAAATTTAGTAAGCAATATTTGGTGGCACACATGTAGCAATACAATTATATCATAACAGCAATATTGAATCATAGCATTTCATTCATTAGTCTACTTTACGATGCAGTGAACAAGCGGTACTCGTCACCGCGAGGGACGGTGAATCACCTCGATATACACCTGTAGGGAAACCCAAAGAGCACATCACGTACGCCCACCCGTGGAGCTGCACAGCATGCTCACTCGATGTCGTATGGGACAACCTTTCACCCAACAGCCCAAACGTCGAACCGGTTGCACCGAAACGAGCAGGAGGTTCCCCACACGGAGCATCTCTCTATGCCTGTTGGCAGATTTCCACCTTGCTGCCCTCAACCTACACCTATAAATCGGTGTGCTATGCCTCGAAGCCCGGAGGTTTAGGCTACATCGGTTTATCAGGGCCCATATATCCGATATGCCTTCGGTATGTTCAATACTTGCTCAGCAGGGCCACACATGGATCGGTCCTCAATCGGCACGGGCAGGGCTGCGCACACAAGACTTCCTCTTGCTGCGCCCTAGAACCTGCCTAGTCTCATTTTCATTACTAAGGTGATCTCACATCACTCGAACCAATCCCGTGTGTCCCAAACCTAAATCGCGAGTAGATTCCAACTACTCGACTTGTACCGAAGTCCTATGAAACATTAAGCATAGCCTGTCTACTCGAGGTCTTAGACACTACCCCCACTCTTATGGAAAATTTCTGGTCATGCAAGTGGGGTTTTCATCCATCCTACACCTAATGCACACATACACTTCACACTACGTATGCAAACAAAGTAAAACTTTATAAAAGGCTTAATGCAAACCGGGGCTTGCCTTGTTGCTGCTGGTCAGGGGTTAGTTCTTCTTCCGGAAGGAGGAAATCGAGTACTTCCGGGGACTCCTCGCCTTCAGCGACTACACGTTAATAAAATACTACATGTTAATGAATATGCACATGAGTTTATGGTAATGCTTCTACTATTAGTTCTAATAACCAGTTTCTAACAACTGGAACCCTGTTCAAGAATTTAAAATGGAACTGGGGTTTAGTGATTTGGGTTTGGACCTAAGCACATGATTAAGTGCTAAGTGGTTTTTCCCCCTCTCCTATATTAATCCCTCAAGTGGTTCCACAGAATAGGGGTGATCCAGAGCTCCAATGGAGCTGAGAATTTTTGTGTGAGTTCCTTGTCACAAGACAACTCTCTGGATAAAAATTTAGCACTTGTCATTGAGTGGTTTGTTCAGAATAATTCTTTTAGCAAATAAGCAGAGAAGAATTAATTCTGAGGTAACACCCCTGTTCATGCCCAACTTAGTGAACTACAATTTCAATTATAGCTCATAGAGTTTGCATGAATTTTCCTAGCATCTTTGGAGCTAAGATTTACCCAGAACTGAATTTCCAAGTTTTGGAAATTCTCTGAAAATGTTTGTGTATTCAAATGAACACAGCACATTCAAATTTGAATTGCTCTGACCAAATCAACTCCAAATGGTCTGAAACTTTTACAGGGGTTCCCTAACATCCTAAAGAACATTCTGGCAAAATTTGGGGATTTTTGGATGAACCAAACTCCCTCTAAAATTCTTTTGCTGAAAATATTTAAAGAATTTTCCAGAATTAAATAATATTGTACAAATTGGATCGCATATTTGGATAGAGCTAGGAAAGATGAATCCAACCCAATTTGAATCACTAAATTTGGAGCTTCCTAGCAAAATTTATGGGGTTCTAAAGTTTGTTGAAATTCTGGAATTTGAATTAACCGGGGAAAAGTTCAAATTCCTGACAGCGGGCCCGGCCCCCACGTGTCACCACCTCGGCTTTGCCACACGGGGCCACAGGACTGCTCTCCGAATGGTCACAGCTGATCCGGTGCAACAGAAAATCCCACTCCCTCGCAACAGAGACTGACACGTGGGCCAGCCCCCCGTCTTCATCTTCCTCCGGCTCCCGTGCGACCCCGCCGCCGGGCTCGCCTGAGACCTCGCTGGGAACGGGTTCCGGTCCTCGGAACTCGTTGCTTTTTGCCACCACTGCATATTTCTGCGCGAGGAACACGTTGCCGGCCTTACCTCCGATCGAAGATGGCCGGAACCCTAGGCGCTTCGGTGACAGTGACCGCGGTAAATCCGGCGACGTCGCTAGGGCGTCATACCGCATCAGACACGTCACCGTTTGCTCGTACAGCACCACTGCACCGAGGAGAACACGGACCCCACCGCCGATCTCGCTGGAACTCGCCGGAAATATGACCTCACCGTCGGGCTAGGTCAAAATCCGGCGAAACTCGATGAACAGCGGCTCTGCACGATGGTTCTCGGTGGTTCTTGATCCTATGAACGTGCACGGGGGTATAGAAGGTGTATGCTACGTCGTGTGGGGGTGGTTCGACGTGTGAGACGAATTTGCCGAGTTTCTACCTTCGGTCATTATCGTATGTCGTCGGCAAAACTGAAATTCCGACGAGCACGGTCCATGACACGCTGCCGGCGTTGTTGTGAAGCGAGAAGAGTTCCTGGCGCACCTTTTTGCTTTGGCAACTCGATGGGAGATGCTCTGTGGTGGCCGGGTGACGTGATCTTGTCGCGGCGGCTCTCTTCGGTGCTGTGGAGGAAGATCAGCTCGACGCTGTCGTTCTGACGGAGCTAGTGGCCGGTTCTTGCTTCTGCCACGCTAAAGGAAGTCCGGCGGTGCTGTGGGGCAGCTTAGCTCGTCGTGCCATGGGGTGGACCAGCCGGGCGGCAGTGAACCGACGGCGCTCCTCTGTGCGGTCGCGTTTATCGCCGAGGACACACGGGGATCGTTCAGCAGCGGCTGTGAGGCGGTGTGGGACGCTGTGCTCTCGGTGGAGATGATAAGAGCAGAGAAACATCGATCCCCTAAGCAGCTCGGGAGGTGCTTCCGGTCTTCGGTCGACAGCGCGGTGGCAGCCCGTGGGAGAGAGCAGCGCGCTCGGGTGTGAACCATGGAACCGGTTGACTTAAGCAGTAAGTTTCTGCCCTCCCTTCTCAATGACAATTTGGGCCCACAGCTCCTCTCTGCCCCAAAAGATCTCCAAATTTTTACCTATTGTAAATTCAGCTATGAGGGATCCAAATTCGAAAACCATTTGGCCATTTGACAATTTGTGCCACAGTTTCAAATTTGAATTCAAATTTCAATGAAAATTCACAACTCTCTTTGGTATCCCTATCAAAGGACCTCCAAATCTTCTAAAAACTTGCCTCCCTCATAATTTGAACCTGGAGAGTTTGAATATGAAGGTAACCTTTGAATTTGAGTGATGAAAGTTGCTGCAATCTGAATTTACATTCAAATTGGCCTCTTTTTCAAATACTTCCAAAAGTGCCTCAAAAATGTTGGATTTGCATGAAATTTGGCCTGAACCTTCCCAAGACTTTTTAAGTTCTAGGGGTGAGCTCAACCTCTCATGTTCATGTGTACAAATCCCCCTTTGTGAAAGTGTAGGCTTTCCCCTCTAATTACTCTTTTGATGGAGGTTACTTGCTCTTCACCATTTTTCACAAGATATCCACAACAAAAGTGTGGTGTTGTGAGGTGAGGAAAAGTTTTTGCAAGTCCCTTTTCTTGGGCTTTACATCCCTCCCCCCTTAAAAGAATCTCGTCCCGAGATTATAAAAGGAAAGATAGCGATGTAGTAGGGACTTACCCGTGTTGAGAAGCCATGAACTCCGGGTAATTTGAGCGAAGGAATTCCTCGCTCTCCCACGTCGCTTCTTCGGCGGTGTGGTTGCTCCAGAGTATCTTGTAGAACCACAACGTTCTGCTACGCGTGGTTCGGGCTTTCTCATCAAGGATTTCCACCGGATACTCATCATATGTCAAATCCGGTTTCAGCTCGCCGATGTCTTCGGTAGTAACAGCAGCGGTATGTTTCAGACATTTTTTCAGCTGAGAGACATGGAAAATGTCATGGACACCAGCAAGAGATGCCGGTAGCTCCAGTCTATACGCCGCTGGTCTGAGGGGGGCCCGACCTCCATCATGGGGACGTGCCACCTCGCCCGAGGAATCGCATTGGATGGTGCCGTGTTATGCGGCACCCAACAGCACACATATAAGGAACACAGTATTACATAAATCAAAGCGGAAGGTTACAATTATTCTTTGTAAATAATTTACACAAAATAGCTACAGCGGAAGTCTATAACCAGCTCACGATGAATAACTATGAAGCACCGAGAAGAGGTCCAGCCCGCGGACTCCTCTCGCTAGCAACACGAATACATGGCAGCAGCTAGGTTCTCCAAGTGTGACATGACTCGAAAGTTTCCGAGTCTCACCGGACAACCTTCTTTATAGCGTCGATGCTTACCTGCAAAACCACTTATATAGCAAGAGTGAGCACAAAGGCTCAGCAAGACTTAACCGTCTCTCCTAAGACATCAAACTCTACATGATCGTAACCTAAGACTTAAACCTGTAATTTGCGAAAAGACTCGCCTACGAGTTCATCCTTAACTTGCAGATTTTAGCCAGAATAGTAGTGACCTTGCACGCAGTAACATTGGAACTCCACAATCAAACAAGAAACGCTTCATTCCAATGTTACTCGTCCCAAGGTGGAAAAATAACTTTAGTTTGCTCTATTTCTACTTCACACATGGTTTTCATGCAACTTAACATAAACATAGCAGCAATTATACTTTTTGCAAACTGTTTCCACACAAGTTGATTACTACGTCACAACATGGGAGCAAGCGGTATTCAATAACCGCGAGGGACGGTGATTCGAATCAAACACTACCCGGATAACTCGACACATACGCCCGCCTCTGAAGACCCAACTCTGGCGTCCTTCATTACGTCGTATGTAGCAACCTTTCTCAGGACACTAGACTGTAGAACCGGTCGTGTCGTCTCGGGCTCATAGGTCTAACGAGACGATGTGGTATGCCTCTACAATCCAGTGAACCTGGTACATTGGTTTCCTGGTTCCCATATATCAGTAAGCATCCGGTACACAACTCAATACTTGCTCCTGGACGCGGCATACGCATCGGTCCTTAACCGACACAGGCAGAGCTACTCGACCAAGACCTCGTCTTGTCGCAGCCTAACCCCTCTGCCCGGTCTCATCTTTAGAAATGTAAACATTAGTTTGCTTCCTTCCCCAACCACACTTATGATATTCTGAACTATAGCTCGCGAGTAGTTTCCAACTACTCGTCTTCTACCGGATGCCCTGGTCTATTTAGCATGGCCTTATTCTACATCGATGACACAGAGCTACCCTTGACCTTAGGGTTCATGTTGGGTTATGCAAGTGGAGTATCAACATCCTTGACCTAATGCACAAACAAACCTTGACCAATAGTAGTGAACAAAGGGAAAACTTTAAAAACAACTTAAGTGCAAACCGGGGCTTGCCTTGGTTTTGCAGGTGACTTAAGTCAGATAAGATGAAGTTAGTTTCTGATGATGACTTGAAGCTTAAACCTTGCCTTCTTGCTCCTTGATCAAATCTTTACTTATCCACGTTTAACCACTACACGTTATGAATATGTATACATGTTTAATTATAAAACTTTTGCTAACAAATGATAAAGACAAGTTTTAAAACTGGAACTCTGTTTAAGAATTTAAAATGACACTGGGGGTGGTGGTTTGGGTTTGTGTTTAAGCACTATCATCAAGTGATGAGTGGGGTTTCATCACTTGGGTGGTGATCTCCTAATTGGTTGATCAGAACACCATTGATCCAAGGCTCCAATGGAGATGGAAATTTTCTTGTGAGTTCCTTGTCATAACAAAGTCCTTTGGACCAAAATTCAGAATTTTTCACTAAGTGGATCACCCAGAACAATTCCCTAAGCATTTAGGCAAAGAGGAATTAATTCTGAATAAATTTGCACTTTCATGCAAATTAAAGTGAACTACAATTTCAAGCATAGTTCAGAGAGTATGCCTGAATTTTCCTAGGATTTTTGGAGCTAAGGAATGCCCAGAACTGAATTTCCAAGTTTTGGAAATCCTCTGAAAATGTTTCTGTATTTATTTGAATACAGAAACTTGGAATTAGAATTACCCTAACTAAATCAACTCCAAATGAGCTGAAACTTTTACATGTGTCTCCTAATATCCTAAAGAATATCCTGGCAAAAGTTGGGGATTTTTGGATGAACCAAACTCCCTCTAAAATTCTTTTGCTGAAAAGCTTTAAAGAATTCTCCAGAATTTTATATTGGTTTCCATGCAGATTGAGTTGCATATTTGTATAGTTCTTTTCACCCTGAATCCAACCCAATTTGAATCACTAAATTTGGAGCTTCCTAGCAAAAGTTATGCAGTTCTAAAGTTTGAACTAAATCTGGAATTCAAATTAATTCGGGAAAAGTTCAAACTCTGACGGTGGGTCCACCTACACGTGTCAGCCGCTGGAATCACGCCACACGGGGCCACAGGACCCTTCCCGCGCCACCACACCGGATCCCGGGGCCGCAGCGGATCGCAGATTTAAAATATCGCCACTGACAGGTGGGACCGGCCGATCGTCTTCAACCTCGGCCCGTTTCCTTTAACCCGCGCCGCCCCCTCGGCGGAAGTTCATCGGGGCTCGCCGGAGTCGGCTTCCCGGCCGTCTCCCGGCTCGGTACTCGCCGCCTGGGGGTTTTCAGGGGCGAGCAACTCATCTACAGGGTCAGCCCAAGCTATAGGCGCTCGGAACTAGGTCGGCGACGTGCGCACCCTTCGGTGAAGCTTCGGCACCGTGGTACGAGCATCCTAGCCCGCCAAAGGGTCGGAAAACTTGCTCTAAAGCATCATGGAGTCATGGGGGTGCTCGGCTTTGGCTCAAACTGGATCGGTAAAGGCTCGAGATGGGGTCTCACCGTGCCCCCGGCGGTTCCCGCCATGATCGCCGCTCGAAAAGCTCAAAATTAGCTGTAACCACGGGGTTTCTAGCTAGGGTTGTGGAGGGGATCGGGTCGCTAGCCAGTCTAGTTTATTTGTGCATGATTTTATGAGCTAAGAACGAACAACAAATAAGAATTTTGGGTTTTCATACCGGATCATCGGTCTGGGGCCGTCGGCGATATTTTCCCAAATTCTCGCTCGGTGGTTCACCGATTTGCTTGAGGTTTGGGGGTGAGAAGAAGGGTTCACCAGCGCATCCGGAGGTGGCCTTGCTTGGGCGTGGAAGTGCCTGGATTAGGCTGTCCACGAGCGCCCCAACTCTCGTGAAGTGGAATCGCTGCGGCGACGAGCCGATTTCGGGTCGGGGAGGCAGCAACTCGAGGGATGCTGTACTTAGGAAGTGGAGGACGAGCTCACCGCGTGGTTTCTTGGCTTGGCTGGCCTCTGCACGCTCGGTTTCCTTCAGTTCCCGGTCGATCGCCCGAGGCGGCAGCGTCCTCGGTCCTTTTGTTGTGCGAGGGCGGAAAGGCGGCCGAGGCGTCGGTGATGAAGCAAAAGCCCGCACGGGAGGAAGGGTAGGCGCCCAGGCAGCTCTCCAGCGTGCTGCTTTGGTGAAGAGGTGGCAACCGCATGCGCTCGGTGGCGCCGGGAGCGACGTCGGTGGCTCGGGTGGAAACCAATACACCGTGGTAGACTTAATCAGCAAGTTATAACCCCCACCTCTCTATGACAAGTGGGGGCCCACAACTCCCTTCTGCCCCAAAAGATCTCCAAATTTTTGGCACATGCAAATTCAGCCCTGAGGTACTCAAATTCAAAAGTTATTTGGCAATTTGACCAGTTGTGCCTCAATTTCGAATTTAAATTCAAATTTGGGTGAAATTTACAAGTTCCTTTGATATTCATATCAAAGCACCTCCAAATTTGCTCAAAACTTGGCTCCCTCATAATTTGGACCTGAGAAACTCAAATATATCCTTTGATCTTTGAGTTGGCTTTTGCAACTACAGCTTCTCCAACATCAGTTTGAATTTTTCCTTTTTGGAGATGGCCCTCCTCTTTTTGGAAGTGACCCTCTTAGTTCAAACTGAATTCCAAGTTTTATTGCACATGCCAACACTTTCATGAGTAACACAAAAGTTTTTGTAAGTCCCATTTCTTGTGTATAAACTCAACTTTAATCATAGCTCAAGTTTTCTATTTACAAGTTTTGGGACTTTTATATTCCTCCCCCTTAAAAAGAATCTCGTCCCGAGATTCATGATTAAGGATAAGGTGGAGAGGACAACTACTACATATAAGCCTCTAACAACTCTGGATGATTGCGTTGCAAATACTCCTCGCTTTCCCATGTAGCTTCGTTGGACGTGTGATTTTCCCATAGCACCTTGAAAAATCGCAGCGTCCGAGTTCTGATTTCGCGATTCTTTTCATCAATTATCCGGGTTGGATGCTCAACATACGTGAGGTCCGGCTTCAGATCTGCTATGTCTCCCGTGAGAATCTCCGTTGGAACTTTCAAACACTTCCGCAACTGAGATATGTGGAAGATGTTATGCACTCCGGCTAAGGCTGCCGGTAGATCCAAATGGTATGCTACGGGTCCACATCTTTCAATGATGACGAAGGAACCGATAAAGCGCGGAGCTAATTTCCCTTTCACTCCGAATCGGTGAATGCCCTTCATAGGAGATACGCGGAGGTATACGTGGTCTCCAACTTGAAAGTTTAGAGGACGACGTCTCTTATCCGCATAGCTCTTTTGCCTGGATTGAGCGGCTTTAAGATTTGCTTGAATAAGCCTTACCTGCTCTTCAGCTTCATTTACGAGGTCAATCCCGTAAATCACTCTCTCGCCAGATTCACACCAGTTCAAGGGTGTGCGGCACTTCCAGCCGTAGAGAGCTTCATAAGGCGCCATTTTGATACTTGATTGATACCCGTTGTTATATGAGAACTCCGCCAACGGTAAGTGATCATCCCAGCTCTTACCGTGGTGGATGCCACATGCTCTCAGCATATCTTCAAGTATTTGATTCACCCTCTCATTTTATCCATCGGTTTGAGGGTGATACGCGGAGCTTCGAATCAATTTAGTTCCCAAGGATGTGTGTAGCTGTTCCCAGAAACGGGATACGAACAGCGATCCTCTGTCGGAGACAATGGTACGGGGAACTCCGTGCAGGCATAAGATTCGTGCTATGTATAACTCCGCATACTGCTTGGCGCTGTAGTTAGTATGCACCGGAATGAAACGCGCCGATTTGGTTAATCGGTCAACGATTACCCAAATCGAATCATGGTGGTGGGAGGTCATCGGCAACCCAACGATGAAATCCATACTCAAGTCTTCCCACTTCCATGCCGGTATTTGTAGCGGTTGCAGCAGGCCCGACTTCTTTACATGGTCGGCCGTAACTCTTCGACACGTATCACATTCTGAAACGTATTTTGCAACTTCACGTTTCATACGTGTCCACCAAAACGTCTTCCGGAGGTCTTGGTACATTTTGTTGCTGCCAGGATGAATAGAAAATTTGGATAAGTAGCCTCATCCAAAATTTTCTTCCGCAGCCTCATATCACGGGGTACGACTATCCGGTCCTTGAACCATAGGGTGTCTTCATCATCTAACCGGAAACATTTCATCTCCCTGTTCTTCAACCTCCTTTTGATATGAGCCATGCCCTTGTCTTTCCTTTGAGCTTCCATAACCTCCTCTCTTATTGTGGGTATCAGAGCTAGATTATGCAGAGCTCCATATGGAACCAAGTAGAGACTTGGTTCTTCCTCTTCCATCGGCGTAATGGTCAGGTTATGAATATGAGACTTCCGGCCGAGTGCATCGGCAACCACATTTGCTTTGCCCGGATGATAATGAATTTCAATCTCATAGTCCTTGATCAGCTCCAACCATCGCCGTTGCCGCATATTCAACTCCTTTTGAGTGAATATGTACTTCAAACTTTTGTGGTCGGTGTAGAGATGAACCAGATTTCCCAATAGGTAATGTCTCCACATCTTCAAAGCTAATACCACAGCAGCAAGCTCGAGATCATGAGTTGGATAATGTTGCTCATGATTCCGT
This sequence comes from Neostapfia colusana, assembly GCA_030760725.1. Taxonomy (NCBI): domain Eukaryota; kingdom Viridiplantae; phylum Streptophyta; class Magnoliopsida; order Poales; family Poaceae; genus Neostapfia; species Neostapfia colusana. The sequence goes on along the minus strand of JASWHV010000019.1, from coordinate 21,515,259 downwards.
AATTGCCGGGATCCATATGCGACCACACGTCCTCCTTGCATGGTACACAACCAAGCCCGACGCCGGATGCATCACAATAAACATCAAAAGGCTTGGTTGTATCCAGTTGAGCTAGAACCGGGGCTGTTGTGAGGTGTTTCACCAACGCTTGAAAAGCTTCCTCACATAGCTTGCTCCAATCATACTTGATGCCCTTTTTCAGTAGCTCAGTCATAGGTTTGGAGATTTTTGAGAAGCTCGGGATGAACCTCTGATAATATCCCGCCAAACCCAAGAAGCTACGAACTTCATGGACTGATGTTGGAGACTTCCACTTCAGCACTTGCTCAATCTTGCTAGGATCAACAGCAATGCCTTCTGCTGAAGTAATGTGTCCAAGAAATGGCACTTGGTTGATCCAGAATTCACATTTACTAAACTTTGCATAGAGCTTGTGATCTCTCAAGCGTTGAAGCACAATATGCAAATGTTTAGCGTGTTCCTCTTCAGATTTGGAATAGACCAAGATGTCGTCGATGAATACCACGACGAACTGATCCAGCTCCGGCATGAACACCGAGTTCATTAGATACATAAAGTGAGCCAGAGCATTGGTCAACCCAAATGACATGACAAGATATTCATAGAGCCCATATCTTGTCGAGAATGCTGTTTTCGGGACATCTTCCGCTCGGATCTTGATTTGATGATATCCCGACCTTAAGTCCATCTTAGAGAAGACTTTGGCACCCACTAGCTGATCGAAGAGGATATCAATTTTTGGTAGTGGATACTTGTTCTTTATGGTCACAGCATTCAAAGGACGATAATCGACGCATAGCCTCAGCGTCTCATCCTTCTTCTTCACGAATAAGGCTGAGAAACCCCATGGTGATGAACTTGGACGAATAAACCCCTTGTCCATCAGATCTTTGAGTTGCTCCTTCAGCTCGGCTAATTCAATCGGAGCCATTTTGTATGGTCTCCGAGAGATCAGCGTGGTTCCCGGTATCAACTCTATTTTGAACTCCACCTCGCGCTCAGGTGGTAGACCTGGAAGGTCTTCGGGAAATACGTCCGGATATTCACGGACTACCGGAATGTCTTCTAACTTGCAAACCTCGGCATTACATACTTCCAGATCTTTGGAGACCGCTTCGCCAAGATACAATATTTGACGTCCGTGAAGTGGAGAGTCCAAGTGAACACTCCTGTTTTCGATGTCCAGAACAACCTTATGGAAGGTCAACCATGATATTCCCAATATGGCATTGATTCCTTGGTCTTCGAGAATGATGATGGTGGTAGGATAAATTTTTCCACCCAAACAAAGTGGTGCTCGAGAGACGACTTCATTAGTTGATATGTCTCCACCTGGTGAATGAATAAGGTATGAACCTTTTGTGACAGTGGTGGAGATCTGATCCCGGATTACCGTTGCCCTGCTAATGAAGTTATGTGTCGCACCAGAGTCGAATAAAATGACAACCGACTTGTCATTTAAGGTGAACCTGCCGGCAAGAACAGGTCCTCCCTTTGGCAGATCATCGACTGACACATAATTGACTGTCCCCACTTTGGACATAGCTTTTCTTTGCTGCCCAAGATCACTCTGTGGAACTGGACCCGCAGACACAATGTTGCTGCTCGGTTCAGTGGCTTCATTGATGTTGAGCTCGTTGTCAACATGAAGTGGGACAGCACTTAGTTCAGCCGAGAAATCGCCTTGTTCATCTTCAACCTCTTGAGGGAAATAATATTCTGATGCACCTTGTTGATACTGAGGTGCATAAGAAATAATTTGCTGCTGCGGTGGAGGTGAATATGACCTCTGTGGAGTAGAAGAGTCGTCACACTCCCAGAATGATTGCACCTCTTGTGGAATCTCTCGACCGGAAGGTGAACGGATTACCAACCGATACTTCTGAGGTAGACGATTGTATTCATCTTGTGATGAGTCCCTCTCCCTCTTTTCTTTGAGGTAAAGGTTAGAATAATATTCTTGAGCGATAGCACAGCTTACAAACTCATCAAAATTCTCTTGGCTAATTTGAGCCAAATCACATCGCAGCCTAGCGGTCAGCCCTCGATAAAAATGATAAAACCCCTCATGGATGGTGATTTCACATAGTCAGGGACATATTGAGCTAAGCGATTGAATTCCTTCGCATACTCAATAACACTCCTGTCCCCTTGCTTCAGACTCCAGAACTCATCTAGACCGGTTTGCATTATGCCCGCAGGGATGAAACGAGCACGAAATGCAGCCTGGAACTCCGCCCATGTGACACGATGCCCTGCTGGTTGAACAGCAAGGTACTCTTCCCACCATGCTCCAGCAAAGCCGTGAAGCTGCTGAGCGGCATATAGAGTCTTCGAGAATTCATCACACCGGATCAACCCAAGCTTGGACTCAATGACACGTAACCAGTGATTTGCTTCACAATGGTCAGCCGCCTCGGAGAATACCGGCGGTTGTGTCGCCAAGAAATCCAGATACGTGCTCTGGGTTGGCATGTGATGTTGAGCTTCTAGATCTATGCCTTGCTGAACTAGATTTTGGATAGTTTCATTCATTTTGGCCATAATTTCTGCCACTCCAGTTGGCGATGGCTCTTGTGATGAAGTCGAGTCATTCCCACCTCGACTTGAACCTCCAAGCTCCATTTGAGAATGTGTATGTACCATACTGCATGAAACAAAATTTTGAGTCAATCAAAATTCTATCTCAGTAGTAAGTAAAGATAAGTAAAACATGAACATGTCATGAACTTTATGAAAGCATAACCACATTCATGTTTAAACAAATCTTATGTACGCTAAGCTAATCAGCGGGACTACCCTGACCAGCTCTCACAAACTCTAAATTTTTACTCAAGTTATCAACAGATTCTTGACTTGAGTTCAATACCAAAGTTTTAGTAAACTTCAGTAGCTTTCCAACAAGTACTTATGTGCTCCTTAAGGATTTTTCTACAGGAAGTTATGGCTTAAAAACAGAAAGGTCCAGAGAGGTTTTTGCTACTGTCCTGGTTCTGAACAGTTTAGCCTTCAACTGGATCTTTCACCAACTTAACGTGTGATTTTGCTCTGGAGGTCTACAAATGAGTTGTAGAGCACTTAAAAATATTTCCAGAACTGTATCATACACCTTAATTGGTTAAATCTACTCAAAGTTATGCTCTGTTAAAGCCCAGCAAGAATTCCTGCCAGAAACAGAGCACTCTGTTTTTTTTTTGAAAACTTTAATACCTAGTTATACTCTCATTTGAATCTTAGCTCAAAATAAGAGTTCAATAACTAATACTTGTTTCAAACTTCCGTTTTTAGTTGAAAGTTAGTTCATGACTCATTTTTTTCATAGGGAAGAGGTTATTAAGTGTAGTACGGTGTCGATGCACCGTAAGAGTCTTGTCGGTACTACGTAGCCTCACCAAAAGAAAATCCTAAACCGGATTATACCGGCATATCCATTTTATCAGTGGCACTAAGATGGTCTCTCGCACACGTGTACTACACGGGATACGTACGTGGTTAGTACCTGCAGAAGAACACTCAATAGTGGTGCACTCAAAGGTTTGTTTCATTTCAGGCAGTTCCATATTTAAAAGTAAATACAAACGCCCGTATCATTGCCATACGGCCGTCCTTGAGTTAAGTCACGTCTCAAGGTACGGGATCGTGTTTTAACACCACACGACGGGGAACCCGAGTATGTCATGAACGGGTCATCACGGTTGGGAATGTTATCAACCCAACGGATACCACCTACTGCCCTGCAGGGCACGCCGATGGCAAGCGCTGCGTATGTCCTCCTGGGCTACTTCCAAACGAACACACTATCGCGTTACTGACCACACGATGGGGTCCCCACTTACTTGCCTAATGCACGCTAGGGATCAGCGTTTCATATGAACTCAGGAACATGAAGAGTCCAAGAGTTTCATATTGACATCTCACACCAAGCTGTGAGATCTAACCCTGAACCACTTTCCTCGTCAGGGGAGCTAACCGAAATTCAACAGCTTTCGGTGGCGTTCCTTACCATGCTTACCAGAACGTAGGTGCGTCGTTACATAATAAAAATTCAGAATTAAAACACATATGTTAGTCTTGCCACTTTAAGTAACTATACTACTATAGTCCTTATGTGGGCCTAATATCGTTTCCTCACCGTATCCTAAGTTTTTGTCGTAATACCATCCTTATTCCGTGCGCTATTACCAATGCGGCTCTGATACCACGCTGAGGGGGGCCCGACCTCCATCACGGGGCCGTGCCACCTCGCCCGAGGAATCGCATTGGGTGGTGCCATGTTATGCGGTACCCAACAGCACACATATAAGGAACACAGTATTACATAAATCAAAGCGGAAGGTTACAATTATTCTTTGTAAATAATTTACACAAAATAGCTACAGCGGAAGTCTATAACCAGCTCACGTTGAATAACTATGAAGCACCGAGAAGAGGTCCAGCCCGCGGACTCCTCTCGCTAGCAACACGAAGACATGGCAGCGGCTAGTTTCTCCAAGTGTGACATGACTCGGAAGTTTCCGAGTCTCACCGGACAACCTTCTTTATAGCGTCGATGCTTACCTGCAAAACCACTTATATAGCAAGAGTGAGCACAAAGGCTCAGCAAGACTTAACCGTCTCTCCTAAGACATGAAACTCTACATGATAGTAACCTAAGACTTAAACCTGTCATTTGCGAAAAGACTCACCTACGAGTTCATCCTTAACTTGCAGATTTTAGCCAGAATAGTAGTGACCTTGCGCCCAGTAACATTGGAACTCCACAATCAAACAAGAAACGCTTCATTCCAATGTTACTCGTCCCAAGGTGGAAAAATAACTTTAGTTTGCTCTATTTCTACTTCACACATGGTTTTTATGCAACTTAACATAAACATAGCAGCAATTATACTTTTTGCAAACTGTTTCCACACAAGTTGATTACTACGTCACAACATGGGAGCAAGCGGTACTCAATAACCGCGAGGGACGGTGATTCGAATCAAACACTACCCGGATAACTCGACACATACGCCCGCCTCTGAAGACCCAACTCTGGCGTCCTTCATTACGTCGTATGTGGCAACCTTTCTCAGGACACTAAACTGTAGAACAGGTCGCGTCGTCTCGGGCTCATAGGTCTAACGAGATGATGTGGTATGCCTTTACAATCCAGTGAACCTGGTACATTGGTTTCCTGGTTCCCATATATCAGTAAGCATCCGGTACACAACTCAATACTTGCTCCTGGACGCGGCATACGCATCGGTCCTTAACCGACACAGGCAGAGCTACTTGACCAAGACCTCGTCTTGTCGCAGCCTAACCCCTCTGCCCGGTCTCATCTTTAGAAATGTAAACTTTAGTTTGCTTCCTTCCCCAGCCACACTTATGATATTCTGAACTATAGCTCGTGAGTAGTTTCCAACTACTCGTCTTCTACCGGATGCCCTGGTCTATTTAGCATGGCCTTATTCTACATTGATAACACAGAGCTACCCTTGACCTTAGGGTTCATGTTGGGTTATGCAAGTGGAGTATCAACATCCTTGACCTAATGCACAAACAAACCTTGACCAATAGTAGTGAACAAAGGGAAAACTTTAAAAACAACTTAAGTGCAAACCGGGGCTTGCCTTGGTTTTGCAGGTGACTTAAGTCAGATAAGATGAAGTTAGTTTCTGATGATGACTTGAAGCTTAAACCTTGCCTTCTTGCTCCTTGATCAAATCTTCACTTATCCACGTTTAACCACTACACGTTATGAATATGTATACATGTTTAATTATAAAACTTTTGCTAACAAATGCTAAAGACAAGTTTTAAAACTGGAACTCTGTTTAAGAATTTAAAATGACACTGGGGGTGGTGGTTTGGGTTTGTGTTTAAGCACTATCATCAAGTGATGAGTGGGGTTTCATCACTTGGGTGGTGATCTCCTAATTGGTTGATCAGAACACTATTGATCCAAGGCTCCAATGGAGATGGAAATTTTCTTGTGAGTTCCTTGTCACAACAAAGTCCTTTGGACCAAAATTCAGAATTTTTCACTAAGTGGATCACCCAGAACAATTCCCTAAGCATTTAGGCAAAGAGGAATTAATTCTGAATAAATTTGCACTTTCATGCAAATTAAAGTGAACTAAAATTTCAAGCATAGTTCAGAGAGTATGCCTGAATTTTCCTAGGATTTTTGGAGCTAAGGAATGCCCAGAACTGAATTTCCAAGTTTTGGAAATCCTCTGAAAATGTTTCTGTATTTATTTGAATACAGAAACTTGGAATTAGAATTACCCTAACTAAATCAACTCTAAATGAGATGAAACTTTTACATGTGTCTCCTAATATCCTAAAGAATATCCTGGCAAAAGTTGGGGATTTTTGGATGAACCAAACTCCCTCTAAAATTATTTTGCTGAAAAGCTTTAAAGAATTCTCCAGAATTTTATATTGGTTTTCATGCAGATTGAGTTGCATATTTGGATAGTTCTTTTCACCCTGAATCCAACCCAATTTGAATCACTAAATTTGGAGCTTCCTAGCAAAAGTCATGCAGTTCTAAAGTTTGAACTAAATCTGGAATTCAAAATAATTTCGGGAAAAGTTCAAACTCTGACGGTGGGTCCACCCTACACGTGTCAGCCGCTGGAATCACGCCACACGGGGCCACAGGAACCTTCCCGCACCACCACACCGGATCCCGGGGCCGCAGCGGATCGCAGATTTAAAATACCGCCACTGACAGGTGGGACCGGCCGATCGTCTTCTACCTCGGCCCGTTTCCTTTTTCCCGCGCCGCCCCCTCGCCGGAAGTTCGTCGGGGCTCGCCGGAGTCGGCTTCCCGGCCGTCTCCCGGCTCGGTACTCGCCGCCTGGGGGTTTTCAGGGGCGAGCAACTCATCTACGGGGTCAGCCCAAGCTATAGGCGCTCGGAACTAGGTCGGCGACGTGCGCACCCTTCGGTGAAGCTTCGGCGCCGTGGTCCGAGCATCCTAGCCCGCCAAAGGGTCGGAAAATTTGCTCTAAAGCATCAGGGAGTCATGGGGGTGCTCGGCTTTGGCTCAAACTGGATCGGTAACGGCTCGAGATGGGGTCTCACCGTGCCCCCGGCGGTTCCCGCCATGATCGCCGCTCGAAAAGCTCAAAATTAGCTGTAACCACGGGGTTTCTAGCTAGGGTTGTGGAGGGGATCGGGTCGCTAGCCAGTCTAGTTTATTTGTGCATGATTTGATGAGCTAAGAACGAACAACAAATAAGAATTTTGGGTTTTCATACCGGATCATCGGTCTGGGGCCGTCGGCGATATTTTTCCGAATTCTCGCTCGGTGGTTCACCGATTTGCTTGAGGTTTGGGGGTGAGCAGAAGGGTTCACCAGCGCATCCGGAGGTGGCCTTGCTTGGGCGTGGAAGTGCCTGGATTAGGCTGTCCACGAGCGCCCCAACTCTCGGTGAAGTGGAATCGCTGCGGCGACGAGCCAATTTCGGGTCGGGGAGGCAGCAACTCGTGGGATGCTGTACTAAGGAAGTGGAGGACGAGCTCACCGCGTGGTTTCTTGGCTTGGCTGGCCTCTGCACGCTCGGTTTCCTTCAGTTCCCGGTCGATCGCCTGAGGCGGCAGCGTCCTCGGTCCTTTTGTTGTGCGAGGGCGGAAAGGCGGCCGAGGCGTCGGTGATGAAGCAAAAGCCCGCACGGGAGGAAGGGTAGGCGCCCAGGCAGCTCTCCAGCGTGCTGCTTCGGTGAAGAGGTGGCAACCGCATGCGCTCGGTGGCGCCGGGAGCGACGTCGGTGGCTCAGGTGGAAACCAATACACCGTGGTAGACTTAATCAGCAAGTTATAACCCCCACCTCTCTAGGACAAGTGGGGCCCACAACTCCCTTCTGCCCCAAAGATCTCCAAATTTTTGGCACATGCAAATTCAGCCCTGAGGTACTCAAATTCAAAAGTTATTTGGCAATTTGACCAGTTGTGCCTTAATTTCGAATTTAAATTCAAATTTGGGTGAAATTTACAAGTTCCTTTGATATTCATATCAAAGCACCTCCAAATTTGCTCAAAACTTGGCTCCCTCATAATTTGGACCTGAGAAACTCAAATATATCCTTTGATCTTTGAGTTGGCTTTTGCAACTACAGCTTCTCCAACATCAGTTTGAATTTTTCCTTTTTGGAGATGGCCCTCCTCTTTTTGGAAGTGACCCTCTTAGTTCAAACTGAATTCCAAGTTTTATTGCACATGCAAACACTTTCATGAGTAACACAAAAGTTTTTGTAAGTCCCATTTCTTGTGTATAAACTCAACTTTATTCATAGCTCAAGTTTTCTATTTACAAGTTTTGGGACTTTTACATGGTCCACACTTCTCGGTGCTAGCATAGGGTCCAATGAAACGGGGAGCAAGCTTCCCCTTCACACCGAACCGGTGCACGCCCTTCATCAGAGACACGCGGAGGTACACGTGTTCACCGACGTCAAAGTGCAACGGTCTACGCCTCTTATCAGCGTAGCTCTTCTGCCGGGATTGAGCGGCCTTCAGGTTGGCTTGAATTGTCCGAACGCGCTCTTCGGCGTCGTTCACCACATCAACCCCGAATGTGACGCTTTCACCGGACTCGCACCAGTTTGATGGGGTGCGGCATTTTCGACCGTAGAGAGCTTCGTAGGGTGCCATCTTGATACTCGCCTGATATCCGTTGTTGTATGAGAATTCCGCCAATGGTAGGTGATCATCCCAGTTTCTACCGTGGTGGATGGCACATGCTCTCAACATGTCTTATAATACTTGGTTCACCCTCTCTGTTTGCCCATCTGTTTGAGGGTGATAGGCGGAGCTCCTGATCAGCTTAGTACCCAATGCAGCGTGTAGCTGCTCCCAAAAGCGAGATACAAATAATGCACCTCGATCCGAGACAATGGTCTTGGGTACCCCGTTGGAAGTATTCAAACCCCCCTCTAGGGTACAACAATCTCTCAAATGAGTTCAACTGTCATTCCTCTGTCAGAATGACCAGTTTCTACATATCCGAGATTTTGATCTGGTTCTGGGCAGTTTCATGACTCAAGTTGATTACTAAAGTTAAAGCTAACTTCAGTATCTTTCCAACGAGTACTTATTTGCCCTCAGATCAGCTCTGGTTAAAAAGTTATAGTAGTTCAAAGTCAACAGAATTTCTGGAAGAATTTCAACAGCACCTCCCTTGGGAAGTTGCTGTTTTCAACTCTGGTTTCCACTGAATCCTGTGCTGAAATTTCAGAAACTTTGAATTGCAAAGATGTAACACATATTCTAACCTTTCTAAGGATGTATCATCTGAAAATTTTAGATTTTTCTACTGGGAGTTATGTTTGAGAAACAGAACAGGCCAGAGAGTGTTTAACCCTGTCCTGGTTCTGGACAGTTTACATCCCTCTGGGTTTTAAGCCATCTTAAGGTGCGTTTTAGTCCAGGAAGTCTACAACGAAGTTGTAGAGTACTTCAATACCTTTTCAGAACTATATCCCACACTTCCATTGACTAAAATACCTGTGAGTTATGTACTGTTGAAGTTCAGCAAACTTGCTGCCCAAAACAGAGCACTCTGTTTTTCAGTCTTTGAGAACTACACTAATCACCCTCCAATTTTTCTGCCCAACCAGGCCCTAAATGTTGAACCTAGTGATGTTAATTCCTTGTTATAATTATTTATCATGCATATGCCTATGATATCTCAGTACTACGTTCCTCACAAAAGAAAATCCTAACCGGATTATACCAGCATATACGTCTCAAGTGTGGCACTAAACGGTCTCTCACACACGTTTACGACACGGATACATACGTGGTTAGTACCTGCAGCAGACCACACAGTAATGGTGCACTAAATGGTTGTTTTCATTTCAGGCAGGATCATATTAAAAGTAAATACAAACGCCTGTATCATTGTCATACGACTGTCCTTGAGTTAGGTTACGTCTCAAGGTACGTGATCGTGTTTCAACACCACACGATGGGGAACCCGAGTATGTCATGAACGGGTCGTCACGGTTGGGAATGTTATCAACTCAACAGATACCACCTACTGCCCTGAGGGCATGCCGATGGCAAGCGCTGCGTATGTCCTCCTGGGCTATTTCCAGACGAACACACTCTCGCGTTACTGACCACGCGATGGGGTATCCACTTACTTGCCTAATGCACGCTAGGGATCAGCGTTTCATATGAACTCAGGAACATGAAGAGTCCAAGAGTTTCATATTGACGTCCCACACCAAGTTGTGAGACCAATCCCTGAACCACATTCCTCGTCAGGGGAGCTAACCGAAATTGAGCCGCTTTCGGTGGCGTTTCTTACCATGCTTACCAAGCGTAGGTGCGTCATTACATAATGAAAATTCAGAATTATAACACATAGGTTAGTCTTTGCCACTTTAAGTAACTATGCTAATATAGTCCTTACTTGGGCAACTACCGAATCCTCACTGTAAACCTAAGTTTTCCCATAATACAGTCCTTAAGTACCGTGCTATCCCCAATGCAGCTCTGATACCAGGCTGTGGCGGACCGGGATCCGCCCATCCAGGATCGCAGAGGGTGGTGCCGCACGATGCGACACCCGACAGCACACGTCATAAGAACACAATATATTACATGGGAGAACAACTGAACTGTACAAACAGGTACAATACTCAGTTACAAACTTTGTCTTTATTACACAGCGGAAGTCTACTTTTCTACACTCACGCCCGCCTATCTAGCAAAAGTCGGTTGCCCAGCCCTAGGACAACCCACACTAGCTGCACGTCTCAGCTCAGCGCGGCTTGTACGGCTCCCACTCAGTCGTGGTCCCCGACGGAGGGTAACCCTCGCCGGTGGACTCGTACTCCGAGTCCGTGGGTGGCTCCTCACCTGAAAAACACTTAAGCAGCAACCGTGAGCACGATGGCTCAACAAGACTTAACCGACTCACCTAGGCATGAAACTCTACATGAGGTGGGCAATGCACATAGGATAGTAACATTGCAGCAAATGTACACGCCTACACGTTTGTCCTTAGTTCATCTTTTAGCCACAAATTTACAGTTCAGGAATCTGAAATTTAGTAAGTAATATTTGGTGGCACACATGTAGCAATACAATTATATCATAACAGCAATATTGAATCATAGCATTTCATTCATTAGTCTACGTTACGACGCAGTGAACAAGCGGTACTCGTCACCGCGAGGGACGGCGAATCGACTCGATATACACCCGCAGGGAAACCCAAAGAGCACGTCACGTACGCCCACCCGTGGAGCTGCACAGCACGCTCACTCGATGTCGTACGGGACAACCTTTCACCCAACAGCCCAAACGTCGAACCGGTCGCACCGAAACGAGCAGGAGGTTCCCCACACGGAGCATCTCTCTATGCCCATTGGCAGATTTCCACCTTGCTGCCCTCAACCTACACCTATAAATTGGTGTGCTATGCCTCGACGCCCGGAGGTTTAGGCTACATCACTTTATCGGGGCCTATATATCCGATATGCCTTCGGTACGTTCAATACTTGCTCAGCAGGGCCGCACACGGATCGGTCCTCAATCGACACGGACAGGGCTGCACACACAAGACTTCCTCTTTCTGCGCCCTAGCCCCTGCCTAGTCTCATTTCAATTACTAAGGTGATCTCACATCACTCGAACCAATTCCGTGTGTCCCAAACCTAACTCGCGAGTAGATTCCAACTACTCGACTTGTACTGAAGTCCTATGAAACATTAAGCATAGCCTGTCTACTTGAGGTCTTAAACACTACTCTCACTCTTATGGAAAATTTCTGGTCATGCAAGTGGGATTTTCATCCATCCTACACCTAATGCACACATACACTTCACACTACGTATGTAAACAAAGTAAAACTTTATAAAAGGCTTAATGCAAACCGGGGCTTGCCTTGTTGCTGCTGGTCAGGGGTTAGTTCTTCTTCCGGAAGGAGGAAATCGAGTACTTCCGGGGACTCCTCGCCTTCAGCGACTACACGTTAATAAAGTACTACATGTTAATGAATATGCACATGAGTTTATGGTAATGCTTCTGCTATTAGTTCTAATAACCAGTTTCTAACAACTGGAACCCTGTTCAAGAATTTATAATGGAACTGGGGTTTAGTGGTTTGGGTTTGGACCTAAGCACATGATTAAGTGCTAAGTGGTTTTCCCCCTCTCCCATATTAATCCCTCAAGTGGTTCCACAGAATAGGGGTGATCCAGAGCTCCAATGGAGCTGAGAATTTTGTGTGAGTTCCTTGTCACAAGACAACTCTCTGGATCAAAATTTAGCACTTGTCATTGAGTGGTTTGTTCAGAATAATTCTTTTAGCAAATAAGCAAAGAAGAATTAATTCTGAGGTAACACCCCTGTTCATGCCCAACTTAGTGAACTACAATTTCAATTATAGCTCATAGAGTTTGCATGAATTTTCCTAGCATCTTTGGAGCTAAGATTTGCCCAGAACTGAATTTCCAAGTTTTGCAAATTCTCTGAAAATATTTATGTATTCAAATGAACACAGCACCTTCAAAATTGAATTGCTCTGATCAAATCAACTCCAAATGGCCTGAAACTTTTATAGGGGTTCACTAACATCCTAAAGAACATTCTGGCGAAATTTGGGGATTTTTGGATGAACCAAACTCCCTCTAAAATCTTTTGCTGAAAAGCTTTAAAGAATTTTCGAGAATTAAATAATAGGCTTCATACAAATTGGTTGCATATTTGGATAGAGCTAGGCAAGACTAATCCAACCCAATTTGAATCATTAAATTTGGAGCTTCCTAGCAAAAGTTATGGGGTTCTAAAGTTTGGGGAAATTCTGGAATTTGAATTAACCGGGGAAAAGTTCAAATTCCTGACAGCGGGCCCGGCCCCCACGTGTCACCACCTCGACTATGCCACGCGGGGCCAAAGGACTGCTCTCCGCGTGGTCACAGCTGATCTGGTGCAACAGAAAATCCCACTCCCTCGCAACAAAGACTGATGCGTGGGCCAGCCCCCGTCTTCGTCTTCCTCCGGCTCCCGCGCGACCCCGCCACCGGGCTCGCCGGAGACCTCGCCGGGAAGGGGTTCCGGTCCTCGGAACTCGTTGCTTTTTGCCGCCACTGCATATTTCTGCGCAAGGAACACGTTGCCGGCCTTACCTCCGATCGAAGATGGCCCGAACCCTAGGGGCGTCGGTGACAGTGACCGCGGCAATTCTGGCGACGTCGCTAGGGCGTTATACCGCATCAGACACGTCGCCGTTTGCTCGTACAGCACCACTACACCGATGAGAAAACGGACCCCACCGCCGATCTCACTGGAACTCGCCGTAAATATGACCTCACCGTCGGGCTAGGTCAAAATCCGGTGAAACTCAAAAAACTCGATGAAAAGCGGCTCTGCTCGATGGTTCTCGGTGGTTCTTGATCCTATGAACGCGCACAGGGGGTATAGAAGGTGTATGCTACGTCGTGTGGGGGGTTGTTCGACGTGTGAGACTAATTTGCCGAGTTTCTACCTTCGGTCATTATCGTATGTCGTCGGCAAAACTGAAATTCCGACGAGCACGGTCCACGACACGCTGCTGGCGTTGTTGTGAAGCGAGAAGAGTTCCTGGTGCACCTTTTTGCTTTGGCAACTCGATGGGAGATGCTCTCTGGTAGACGGGCGACGTGATCTTGTCGCGGCGGCTCTCTTCAGCGCTGTGGAGGAAGATCAGCTCGACGCCGACGTTCCGACGGAGCTAGTGCCCGGTTCTTGCTTCTGCCACGCTAAAGGAAGTCCGGCGGTGCTGTGGGGCAGCTTAGATCGTCGTGCCATGGGGTGGAGCATCCGGGCTGCGGTGAACCGACGGCACTCCTCTGTGCGGTCGCGTTTATCGCCGAGCACACACGGGGATCGTTCAGCAGAGGCTGTGAGGCGGTGTGGGACGCTGTGCTCTCGGTGGAGATGATAAGAGCAGAGAAACATCGATCCCCTAAGCAGCTCGGGAGGTGCTTCCGGTCTTTGGTTGACAGCGCGGTGGCAGCCTGTGGGAGAGAGCAGCGCGCTCGGGTGTGAACCGTGGAACCGGTTGACTTAAGCAGTAAGTTTCTTCCCTCCCTTCTCAATGACAATTGGGGCCCACAGCTCCTCTCTGCCCCAAAAGATCTCCAAATTTTTACCTATTGTAAATTCATCTACGAGGGATCCAAATTCGAAAACCATTTGGCCATTTGACAATTTGTGCCACAGTTTCAAATTTGAATTCAAGTTTCAATGAAAATTCATAACTCTCTTTGATATCCCTATCAAAGGACCTCCAAATCTTCTAAAAATTTGCCTCCCTCATAATTTGAACCTGGAGAGTTTGAATATGAAGGTAACCTTGAATTTGAGTGATGAAAGTTGCTGCAATTTGAATTTACATTCAAATTGGCCTCTTTTTCAAATACCTCCAAAAGTGCCTCAAAAAGTGTTGGATTTGCATGAAATTTGGCCTGAACCTTCCCAAGACTTTTTAAGTTCTAGGGGTGAGCTCAACCTCTCATGTTCATGTGTACAAATCCCCCTTTGTGAAAGTGTAGGCTTTCCCCTCTAATTACTCTTTTGATGGAGGTTACTTGCTCTTCACCATTTTTCACAAGATATCCACAACAAAAGTGTGGTGTTGTGAGGTGAGGAAAAGTTTTTGCAAGTCCCTTTTCTTGGGCTTTTACAAGCATTTCGATGGTTCAAGAATATTCAGATGTATTCCCGGAAGAACTTCTAGGTATGCCACCTGACCGGGACATTGAATTTGCCATTGATTTAGTACCCGGAACTGCTCCTATAGCAAAGACCATATAGGATGCCTGCTAATGAATTAGTGGAGCTCAAGAAACAAATTCAGGAGCAGCTCGATAAGGGTTTTATACGCCCATGCTCGTCACCGTGGGGGACTTGGGGAGTCCCCGTGCTCTTCATGGATAAGAAGGATGTAACCCAAAGGATGTGTGTGGACTATATGTCTCTCAACGAGGTGACGATCAAGAATAAATACCCGTTGCCCCGTATAGAGGACCTATTTGATAAAATGAAAGGTGCCCAAATTTTCTCCAAGATTGATCTTCGGTCGGGATACTTCCAGCTGAAAATTAAGCCCTCTGACATACCCGAGACTGCATTTCGAACACGGCATGGTTCTTATGAATATACCGTTATGTCATTTGGGTTGATGAATGCACCCGCATACTTCATGTACCTCATGAATAAGGTCTTCATGGAGTACTTGGACATGTTCGTCGTGGTTTTCATCGTTGACATCATGGTGTATTCGAAAAGCGAGGAAGAACATGAAGAACACTTGAGGTTGATATTGCAGAAAATGTGAGAGCATCAATTATATACCAAGTTCAGTAAGTGTCAATTTTGGCTAAAGGAGATATCGTTCCTAGGCCACATCATATCCAAAGGAGGAGTATCAGTTGATCCCGAGAAAGTGAGGGATGTTTTGAAGTGGAAGCAACCGCAGAATGTGAGGGATATTCGGAGTTTCCTTGGGATGGCTGGATACTACGGCCGGTTCATCAAGGATTTCTCCAAAATAGCGAAGCCTATGACTGAATTGCTGATGAAAGGGAAAGAATTTCAGTGGACACAAGCATGTCAAGACAGCTTTGAGGAGCTAAAGAAGAGATTAACAACAGCGCTGGTTTTAGTATTGCCGGACGTGAGCAAAAGCTTCGATATATATTGTGACACATAAAGACAAGGGCTTGGATGTGTGCTCATGCAAGGAGGACAAGCGGTTGCCTATGCATCGAGGCAATTAAAGAAACATGAGCTGAATTACCCCCACACACGAACTGGAACTTGCAGCCGTTGTACATGCCTTGAAGATTTGGAGGCATTACATCCTTGGTCACCGATGTGAGATCTATACG
Source organism: Neostapfia colusana (assembly GCA_030760725.1). Taxonomy (NCBI): domain Eukaryota; kingdom Viridiplantae; phylum Streptophyta; class Magnoliopsida; order Poales; family Poaceae; genus Neostapfia; species Neostapfia colusana. The sequence goes on along the minus strand of JASWHV010000019.1, from coordinate 21,499,363 downwards.
GATCAAAAAAAACCTCAAGTATATATTCATGCAAACAGATCTGAATTTGAGGCAACGTTGATGGTTGAAACTCATCAAGGATTATGATGTTGGAATCAACTGTCACCCCGGAAAAGCCAATGTAGTAGCTGATGCATTGAGCCAAAAGGGAGCATGTCACCAACTCAAGTTTCGGGAGCTGCATATGGAGCAAATCGTGTGTAGCCATGGATGAGGAGTTTGAATAATTACATCTCGGGTTCTTGAACGAGATGGAGGTGATCGAACTGAACTCAACGCTAGAACAAGAGATACGAGATGGCCAACCAATGGATGAGGAAATCAAGGAAAGAATCCAACAAGGCATAGAAAAGGATTTCAAGGAAGACTAGACAGGCACGTTTTGGTTAGGGAAAGGATTTGTGTGCCTTACGTGAAGCACATCCGTGACATGGTATTAAAGGAGGCATATGAATCACCTTATTCCATACATCCCGGATGTACAAAGATGTATAAGGATCTAAAAACTTGCTATTGGTGGAATGGTATGAAAAGGGACATCGCTGAATATGTTGCCCTATGCGACACATGCCAACAAGTGAAGGCTGAACATCAATGACCCGCTGGATTGTTGCAGCCATTGAAAGTACCCGTGTGGAAGTGGGAAGACATCAGCATGAGTTTCATTGTCGGATTGCCACGTACTCAGTCTGGCTACAACTCCATTTGGGTTATCCTAGACCGATTGACGAAAACAGCCCATTTCCTTCCTGTTAGAACCAAGTACACCGTCGCACAACTAGCCGAGCTGTATATGGAGCAAATCGTGTGTAGCCATGGAGTTCCTAAGAGGATAGTTTCAGATCGAGGTTCTCAATTTACCTCTAGTTTCTGGAAGAAGCTGCATGAAGCCATGGGTACACGGTTCAATTTCAGCTCTGCATATCACCCGCAAACCGACGGGCAAACGGAGAGAACAAATCAGATTTTGGAAGACATGTTGAGAGCTTGCGCCTTGAAACATGGGCGTAGTTGGGATAGGAGCTTTCCGTATGCTTAATTCTCGTACAACAACAGTTACCAAGACAGCTTGAAGATGTCACCTTTCGAAGCATTGTATGGTAGACGGTGTAGAACATCGCTGTTCTGGAATGAGACCGGAGAAAGCCAAGTATTTGGACCCGAAGTGCTGCAAGACGCTAAAAAGCAAGTCCAAACGATACGTGAAAACCTGAAGGCCGCTCAGTCACGACAGAAGGATTATGCGGACAATAGGCGAAGAAGATTGACCTTCGAAGTGGGAGACTTCGTGTATCTTAAGGTATCGCCTATCCGAGGCCAACAACGGTTCAATGTCAAAGGCAAGTTAGCACCTCGCTACATCGGGCCATTCAAGATTTTGGGCAAGCGAGGAGAAGTAGCCTATTATCTAGAGCTGCCAACGCACCTCTCCGACGTGCACGACGTGTTTCACGTATCCCAACTCAAGAAGTGCCTAAGAGTATCGGAAGAACAAGTACCGATGGATGAGCTAGAGCTTCAAGAGGATCTGACCTACATGGAACACCCCGTCAAAATCTTGGACGTAAAGGAAAGGGTCACGAGAAACAAAGGGATACGTTGGTGCAAGGTACAATGGAGCCATCACACGGAAGCCAAAACTACACGGGAACGTGAGGACGATCTCAAGGCAGAATTCCCCCATCTTTTCTCCACTCTATTGAATCTCGAGGGCGAGATTCATTTTAAGGGGGGTAGGTTTGTAACACCCTCAATTTCACTACCATTCATTGCATACATTTTTCATGTAGAGAAGCATTTGAAAATAAGTAGAAATAGAGAAAGAACCATAGAAATGGAGAAAGAACCATAGAAATGGAGAAGGGAATATATAAATGGAGAAGGGAATATAGAAATGGAGAAAGGAACACAGAAATGAAGAGAAATGGGATAAAACCCTGGCCGCATCTTAGAGATAAACCTTCTAGAAGAATTTTAGAGATAAAGCTACTAGAAGAATTTTACAGATAAATCTTCTAGAAGAATCTTGGGGATAAACCTTCTAGAAGAATCTTGGATATAAAGATTCTATAAGAATCTTGGAGATTAATCTTCTAGAAGAATCTTGGAGATAAACCTTAGAGATAAAGCTTCTAGAAGAATATTGGAGATAAACCGTAGAGATAAAGCTCCTAGATGAACCTTAGAGATAAAGCTTCTAGATAAGCTTAAAGATAGAGCTTAGATATAAAGTTTTGGAGATAAAACACCCTGCTGGCCGCACCTCTTAGGGATAGAGTCCTCCTCCTCCTTCAAACTCAGTAGGAGATTGCATCTCTTGGAGATAGAGTCCCTCTCCTCCTCCAAACTGAGTAGGAGATCTTCCCCCTTTATAAATACAGCCTTCCCTGGCTGCCACACCTGTCAAAACAAGCCTGTTGCCCCCTGCTGCCAATCCCTGGTCGCCACCCCTTTGCTGCTTCCTTGTCCGCCGTTGAAACTCTGCCCTGCCTCGCCGTCGATGGAGAAGAAGACCCCTCCTGCCGAGCTCTGGCCACAGCCCTATTCTTCTCCAAAGAAAAACTCCAGCTGCTGCCATTGCAAGGGAAGAAGAAGTCCAGCTGCAAGGAGGAGAGGAGGAAGAAGAGAGGTAGGTCCCCATCACCCCTCTTACCACGTAGCTGTTGTTGCTACAAATCCGTTTTCATCGCCCCCTTCGAGCAGAAACTTTTGTGTGTGGACAGATCATGTTTTGATCGATTTTTGACGGTGGAATTGATCTACATCTTGTGTCAGGATCATCACCACATCCAAACTTGATCCCAGCACCCTTGTTCATCATAAAACCCCATGAAAGCCCATTAAAACATGTAAGAACACATACAAACTGGTTCTATAAAACTGCACTATAGGTTTTGCATTCATCTACCCCATTGCATCTTGAGTAAAGTTTGTGCATGATGTTTGATTGCTGTAAATTTTGTATGTGCATGGTCGTGAGTAGAAGGACAAGCTCAAGAGGCCGTCTACGAGGAACTACAGCACTAAGATGTAAGGGCCTAAGTTTTTGCACACATCCAAAGAGCAAGTAACCACAATCAATATGGTCATTAGAGGATGAACTCACAAAAATGCAAAAGTGGTATTTCCCACATGCATCATATAGGGGCTGAGCATATGGAAAACTCCTACACCTTGCTAGGAATGCTCATGCCAAAATTTACCCAAATCCAAAACCTTTTTGAGGTATTTTTGGGTATAACTAGAAAGAGGCTAGTTTGAACTCAAATTCAAACTCCTTTTACCCCATGAATTCAAAAGTGGTATTCATATTCACACTCAGCACATTTTTATGAGCTCACACACCAATTTTCACTCTATTTGGAGTTGATCTTGACATGAGCTAATTTTAGCAAATTCAAATTCAATTTGAATTTCAAACTGCATATGTGCTGAAAATATATTCAAACACTTCACAATTTGAGTTCTATCAAGTTTAAATGGGCATTTGGTAGATAATTCAAATTTCAAAGGGTGTTATTGGGACTACTGTTTAGAGCCGTGGGAGAAAGTTAATTTCATAGGTTAAAATGGAAGTGGGTCCCACCTGCCACCCTTACTAGCAATTTAACCGACTGAAGAACAGAGCACTCGGTTTCTCGGGCCAGTGCTGCGGTCGCCACCGAGCCAACGCCGGCACCAGCAGCTGTTTCCGGTGTTTCCCTGCGCTGGCACGCTCGCCTGGTCTTTATCTCCACAGCCGAGCGGCACAGTCTGAGTTCTTCACTCGCTCCTCGTCGCTCACGAGCTCGATCGTCGGCTCCCGCAAAAACACACCCGAACACCGCCACCCTCCATTCCCGATAGCTCAAGCTAGCTATGCCTCGGTTGCTCGAGCGGTCTACATGAAAGAGTATCACCATCTTGTGCTCTACCGGGCTGTCACCTCACCCCGGGGCTTCCTTGTGGTGTTTGGCGGCAAATTAAGGATTTTCACCGAGCTCTCATGAGTGCCGGCGGAACTCCACATCGGGTCACCGTCGACAGAGCACCACAACCATCGTCGTCGTCTGCTTGCTACACAATAAAGGTGCGCTATACTTTCTAGATCATGTAGCTTCAAGCCTTGTAGCAAATGACCAATCGTAGGACGAGAATTTTCAAATATACCAAAAGCTAGTTCATATGGCCCGTGCTCACCTTAGACTGACATTCGGACTCCACACACTCTTGTTAGTTGAGCCTGTTAGCCAGTAGGTTCTACACATGCTAGCGCACACGCTCGAGGAAGAAGCAAGGGAAACCGTTGAGGATCGGCCGTGATATGGTTGTTTTCCTCGCAGCAGATGCAAAGTACCTTGGCTCACCGTTGAGGGTATGGTTGCCGGCGTTTCTAGCTTCCAAAAGGTCTCATTTCATGTTCCTCGTGTTCCACTGATGCTCTCCGAGCAATTTACGATCGATTTGGTGCCATGTGGTGCGAGACCGACCTCGCCAGAACTCTAGGTTCCGCTGTCACCGGTGCACACGTGTTTCCGGTGGTCGCCGGCGGTCGGCGAACCCACAGATGAGTTCACGAGGTCAGAAAACTGGGAGGCGGCGAGTTTCGGGGCAAGGGGTGGCCGGGAACTCGGTTCCGGCAAGGCTCGCCAGAGAGCGCAGCCAGGGGGCTCTGTTGGCGCGAGGTTGAAGAAGATCCATGTAAAATCCCCAAAAAGTGGTAGCAAGAATTTTCAGCTCATGTACACTTAGGAAAAATGAGGGGAATTAAAACTTTGAATTATAACGGTGTAAGTTCAAAGTGAGGATCCAAACTTCCCAAAACATCCAAACATGGAGATCTAAATGCATAACTTGGATCTTCATATCCCAAATATTCAACCTTCCAAATTTCAGCTCATTTGGAGGAGTTTCAATATTTGTTTGGGATTAAAAGGAGAAGCCCTCTAATCTGAATTTCAATTTCAGTTTCAAATTCCAATTTCCTCAATTTGCAAATTTGGTTCCACAAACGTGTTCTTCACATTTGAGTTAGCAGCCATGCCAAAAATCAGAAACTTTAGAGTTGGTTTGCTATGTTTTTGGAACAACACAAAATATAGAATTCAAATTCCATTTCAAATTCAAATGACCAAACACAATTCAAACATCACACCAGAATTCAAACCATTTGAGTTCAGCAAATTCAAACCTTAACTTTGGGGTGAAGTAAGGTATTTAAGTCTAAGTAGCTGGGTGAAAAATATCAGAGAAAAGTTTGATTAAAAGAGGGGGAGGTGGGACCCAACAGTCAGCCTCACAAATCCACTTTTTCCCTCTCTCTGTTTTCCCCGGGTGATCACAGCGCGCCAGCTCCCGATTAAACCCGCCGGACGACGTTCCACCGAGCTGCTTCACGCGCTGCGTATGACGTCGGTTCCATGCACGTGGGCGTTCAAAGCGGCAGCCGAGTCCCTCTTCTCCACGTTACACCGCAGCTTCTCCACGCTTTGCTCGCACGCTCGCGGACAAAAATCCCCGGCGGAAGAACCTTTTGGATCATCGACGCCCGGCGAGCTTGGCGTGCCTCTTGCGCGACTGAGCCACGGGAACGTTGCACCAGGTCCCTCTCCTGCTCTCCGAAGCTTCAAGTAGACGCCAGCACCGGTGGTTGGCTCCTACGAGCTGGAATTTCCTTCGGAGCCCCGGTGTTGATCATCTCTGCACCGCACCGTTGCCCGACATATTTACAGCCTCTTCCGATCAAACAAAAGGTCCCTGAGGTGCGTGAGGAACCCTTCTTATTTCCCTCCAACCAGTTCCTGCCTTCTTAGCTCCGGCACCAAGTATTTTGAAGTTTGGCGCCGGCTGTTCTTTAGAAACCCGAGGACTCTTCCGGGAAATTCATCGTGCTCCGGGTAGCTCCACGCTAGATGAGGTTAGAGTATCTCGAGCACACGCTAGCACATCTCTCCGATGTCCTAGCAGCTCAAATGATCAAGTAGAGATATGGGCACCGAGTTTTTGTCGCCGCCGTCGTTTTGCGGGCTCGGGTCGCCGGCGAGGTCCCCTCTCCGGTGTTTTTCATGAAGGGTGGGCTATGGGTCGATGTTGTCCATGTGACACTGGTGCTTTTAGAGCAAACCCTAGCCCGAAAGACCCACTGTCGAGTGAGAACGAGGTCGACGAAGTGAGGTTCGACATGGTCGCCGGTGCGAGCACTGTTCCGTCCGTTGTCATCTGCTCCCGACCCCACCATCGTGTTCAGCACGGTGTAGAACTCACAGGCGGTGAGTTTGAGGAAGTTTGAACCATGGGAACCCTGTCCCGGCGAGCCTCGCTGGCGTGCGCCGCCGCGGGAGGCGCGGGCAGCGCGAGGAAGAAGAAGGAGGACCGGGTCCCACTGGTCAGCCTCTGTATACGCACGGGGATCGGTCTGTGGCACCGGATCCGGTGCGGCTGCGCGGGAAATAACCCTGTGACCTCGGTGTTGCTGTCATCTGAGTGGATAGCGCCACGGGTGGGGCCCACTGTCAGGATTTAAACATTTCCAGATTTTCCTAATTCAGTTCAAACTTTGGAGACCCATAACTTTGTGTAGAAAACTCCAAAAAGGATGAGACCAATTTTGTTGGACTCCTCATGAGGAGTACTTCACAGAGAAATAAATTTATTGCTATGAAAATGCCCATAAATGTTTGTAGAATTGTTTTTAATAAATATTTTAAAGATTTATTACAGGAGCAATTCTTTATGAAACATTCCCAAACTTGGGCAGCTAATCCTTCTCATAGTTACTGATCTCCACTAAAAATTTGGGATTCATTGGAGTTCTTTTGCTAGGCTAAATTGCCTTCCAAAGTTCAGCCCTTATTTGGAAATTCAAATTTAAGCAGAAACTTTTTCAGAACTTCTATCCAACTTCAAAAATTCATATCTCTCTGTTGGTAGCTCCAAAAATGGTGAAACAAATTTTTTTAGAACCATGGAGACTTATCCTAATCAGATCTTCCACTGTTAGCTATGTTAAAGCTCCTGATTTGGGCTCAAAATTCAGAGAAGCCTTGTCCTTGTAGGAATTTTGGAGACTACATTGTGCAATGACATTTCTCCAAATTTTGCTCAGATCATCCTTAGAGGGTCTAGTCTTCACTGTAAAAATCCCAAAGCCAATTAAGGATCCTAAATAGCAGTTGCTATGAATAGAAGTTTACTTCTTATAAGTACTTAACACTTATACATATATTTTGTTACATTTCATAATAGTGACCGAAGTTGAAGACGCACTGGAGCCCTTGGACGTCCTGCCACCTGAAGTTGACTTCCCATCTAACTCGCAAACAGGCAAGCCCCCGTTTGCATTTAAGTACTTTTACAAATTCTTTATTTGTATCACTTATGTTTAGGGTGAATGCTTGCATTACAGTTAGGGTGATTGAAACCCCACTTGCATAGCCTTTTAAATCCTACGAAGGGTTGGGTAGCTTACAGACCCCACGAGTAGACAAGGCCCTGCTAATATGCTTAGGATCTCGGTAGAAGTCGAGTAGTTAGAATCTACTCGCGAGGTAAGGTTTTATCACACGGTTTGGTCAGAATAGAAAATGGCTTAAGAGTGGAGAAAATGAGACCCAGCAGGGGGGATAGGAAGCAGTGAGCGGAGGTCTCACGTGCGTAGCCCTGTCGGTGTCGATTGAGGACCGAGTCGTGTGCGGGCCTGATGAACAAGTATCGAATAGTACCGGATGGCATACTGACATAAGCAGGAAACCGATGTAATTGGTTAACCTGGGTGCCGAGGCTTACCCAACCGTAAATAGGAGTGGGTTGAGGGTAGCAAGGTGTAAATCTGCTGGTGGGCATAGTCACGCTCCACGCGGGGACCTCCTGCCCGTTAAGGATTGACCGGTTCGGCATTTGGGTTGCCTTTGAAAGGTTGTTGCATACAACAGAGTAGGAAGGGGTGTGGAATCACGCTTCTGAAAATGGGTGTATGCAACGTGTTGTCCGGGTGTCTCCTGATTGTAATCACCGTAGCTTGCGGTTTTTCTGTACCGCTTGTTCACTGTTCTGTGACGTAGTAAGAAGAAGTGAAATAAGCCATATGAATGATAATATTTTGTGATGAAATATTAATGTTTTGGAAACCATGTCTGCTGTAGATGTAGAGCTAATTAAGTTTATTTTTTGCTTTGGGCACCACCACATCGGGGTAAAGCGTTTCTTGTTTGATTGTGGACTTCCGATGTGAGGGTTGCCTAAGGCACATGAATCTGTTGCTATAAAACTGAAAGTAAGGATCAATTTATAGGTGTGTCTTTGTTGCAAGTCCTTTTTCCTATCTCACACATCCCTGCATGTAGAGTTCGATGCCTAGGGTTGTCGGTTAAGCCTTGCTGAGCCCTCGTGCTTACGGTTGCAATATTTGAGCTGTATGCAGGTGAGAGCTATGAGGAGGGTTCCGAGGATGAGGTGATGCCCCTGTCAGGGTACATGGCCGAGATGGAGCCCTGCACGCCGTCGTGATCTTCGTTGGAGTGCTGCTAGTGTGTAGCGTCCCCGGGCTGGACGACTGCACTTTTGCATAGCTAGACTGAGAGTTTAGCTGTTAATAAGACTTCCGCTGTATAATTAAGTTTTGTAAAAAGATTTCCGCTGTTTTATATCAAATAAAAGTTTGTATGTTGTTCTTTAATCTTTTCGTGTGTGCTGTTGGGTGCCGTATCGCACGGCACCACCCTCTGCGATCCTAGAGTGGGTGAATCACGGGGTGGTCCCCACAGTCGTGGTATCAGAGCCGCATTGGGAATAGCACGCTCGAAAAGAGCCTATTTTGAAAACTTAGAAGTAGTCGAGTGAGGATTAGTCACTATGCCCACATAAGGTCTATGATAGTAGTAGATATTATGGTGGAAAAGCTAACTTACTTGTTATACATTCTGTAACGACGCTTCGACGTCAGGTAAGAGGTAAGGTACGCCACTGCAGGCGGATCAATTGCGGTAACTCGCCATACGAGTAATAGTATTGAACGGTATACCGTGGCTTGGCACGGTAGTTAATATGAGTCTTTGAACCTCTCAATGGTTCTGAGAGCATATGAAAATTCTGATCTCCAGCGTGCTTTAGGCAAAAGTGAGAATACCCCATCGTGTGGTAAGCAACACGATAGTATGCAACTCTTGAACGTTTAATTATCAAAGGGCCATACGCAGCGCTCGCCATCGGCGTGCCTCAACGGTCATGAGGCAGTAGGTGGTATCTGTTGGGTTGATAAAATTCCCAATCATGATGACCCATTCGCTCTCTACTCGGGTTCCCCGTCGTATGGTAAAAACACAACCATGTACCTTGAGACGTGGCTTGACTCAAGGACGATCCGTATGACAATGATACGGACCGTATGTTTTTATTATGATATGGAACTGCCTGAAATGTCAAAAACCTTTGTGTGCACCATTATTGTGTGTTCTTCTGCAGGTACATTAACCACGTTGGTGCATGACGTGTAGAAATCGTTTGGGAGTGACGTCTTTAGTTCCACCATTTGACACGTATATGCCGGAATACCGGTTTAGGATTTTTCTTTGGTGAGGAAACGTAGTACCGAGACTGAATAAAAGGATATTTTTAAATAAAACAGTCAAAATGAAGTTTAGGATTCCATTTAGGGGTTATTGAATTTCCATATTGAACTAAGAGTCAATTGGGAGTATAGATTCAATCTCTAAGACTTAGGAACAACCTCCCCTGTTTCCGGCAGAAACTTTGCTGAATTAAACAGGGCATAATTTAGGATTGGTTGAACCAATGGAAGTTTGGGATACCATTCTGGAAAGTTTTTGAAGTCCTCTACAACTTTTATGTAGAGGTCCAGAACAAAATCTCCCTCCAAATATATGAAAATGTCAGATGAGTAGGTACTGTCAACAAACAGGGCAGACCAAAATGCTCTCTGGAATTTTCTGTATTTCGACCACAACTTTCTGTAGAAAAAATTCTAAGGGTCAATCAAGACATCATTGGAAATTATAGGAAATGGGCTACAACTTTTTGGTGCAGAGTTTTCCGAGATTTAGGACAGAATTAGTTGGAATTTTGTAAACAAAACAGCCACTTGAAAAGGAGGTGCTGTCAAAATTCCTGAGAAAAATTCTGTCAACTTTTAGAATTAATAACTCACAAAATAGGAAGGCTATAGAGGCAAATAAATACAATATGGATTCCTTGTTGAGTCTACTACAACTTTGTTGTTGAACTCTAGTCCAGATTTTTCCTCCAAGGTGGCAAAAACAGTTAAATTCTTGCAACTGGTCTGCTGGGCCAGAAAATGGACAGAACACCATGTTGAAGTTTTTCAACCAAAACATTAAGTTTCACCTTTCGATATCCAGCGGCTGTTGTAAAACAGCGAGTGGAGTCGAAATGTTTATGCATTAGACATATCACTTCGAGATAGTGCATGTTTGGGTCCAGTACAATAGCTAGGAATTACGCATGCTAACACACTTAACATCCCGTGGCAACCCCCGATGGTCGAAATGAACTTTTAACCCATAAAGTTCAATACTTTGGAACTCGATCGTGTGACACGGTAAAGGGATGTATATGTTGGATAAAGTTTATACTTTATCCATATGTGTGATTGTTATGCGCATTATTTATTCCATTCTCGCAACTATTGTATAGACTGGATGAGCTAAACCAACATGTGATGACCATTTGAATGGTATGAATGCAGAATGGTGCGTACACGGTCCACGCAAGAGAAGGGAGGTCCGAGTCAGGTTCATGGTGATGAGTCTCCACCTCCGGAGAAAACCACGACACAGCAGCAACCACCTCCTCCACCGCCAGAACTTCCAAGAAATCTTGCGGAGGTTCTCGCCGCAGTGCTTGGCTCGCGCGACGAGCAAACCGAGTTGCTGCGGATGCTAGTCCAGCAGAATGCGTCCCATCAGAGAGGACACCAAGACAATGGGCAACGCCAGCCCCAACAAAGTTCTTATTCAGAATTCCTGGTGACCCGTCCACCGGTCTTTACGGAGGCCGAAGAGCCTTTGGAGGCGGACAGCTTTATCCGCACTCTGGAGGCGATGTTCGGGCTGCTACGATGCACCGAACACCAGAAGGCGCTGTATGCAGCGCAACAGCTTCAAGGAGAAGCCAGTACTTGGTGGGCGAACTACACCTCCTCCTTACCGGCTGGCCATGCCGTCACATGGACGGAGTTCCGGGAGGCGTTCCGCGCCTATCACATACCTCCCGGTGTTATGGAAAGGAAGCTCCAGGAGTTCCTGGCGCTACAACAAGGCGAGAGGAGTGCTCATGAGTACTCCAGGATATTCAACTGGCTGGAACAGTATGCGTCAGGATTTGTGGGAACGGAAGGCGACAAGTGAAACACATTCTTCCGGGGTCTGAATTCTAAGATGAAGGTCCATCTCGCCCAAAGCAATCGCAGCACATTCAACGACCTAGTTAATGCCGCGATTCTACAAGAAAATGCTCAGCGCGAGCGTGGTTCTGATAAGAGGAAACGCAGCGCGCTGATGAGCAGCAGTGGTGGGACACCACAAAAATACCACGTGGTGTATCGCTCACCATCCGGTCAGAGATGGCAGCCACCGGCGCGACCGCCTCAGTTTTGCGGTCGGCAATATAATGCTTCAGGCTTCCGACCGACGTATCCACCACAGCAACAGCAGCAGCAAAGGATGGTCCCGTGTACGCCTCAGTTTCAACAGCGTGCATAGGGATTCCGTCCTTAAGTTGGCAGGACCCCAACACCTTACACGTGCTTCATGTGTGGCTGTGTCGGGCACATTTCGAGGGGCTGCCCCGAGCCGTGACAGGGCAGGGGTGCAGCACCATATCAGGGTTCTAATCAGCCCCGTAATCAGCCCAAGAAATCAGCACCAAAACCCGGCAACGTCCACCACTTAGCTGTCGAAGACGTGCCGGAAGGCGAACCCGTCCTCGCGGGTACGTTTTCTAACTTAGATCATCCCGTAGTCATACTTTTTGAATCCGGTGCCACCCATAATTTCATAAGTCAGTCTTATGTTATTAAATATCAATTGCCTATAATTCCCACAAAGAGTTCATACTTGATATGCTCTCCGGGGGGGGGGGGGGGGGGGGAATAACAGCTGATAGGATGGTCTATAGAGCACCATTACAATTGGGTGGGAATCTATATCCGACTTCTCTAATCATGTTAGAGAGTCAAAAACTTGATGTCATTTTAGGAATGTCATGGCTACATCGCCATGGTGCTGTTCTTGACATCATTCCACGTGTGATTCGTTTAAACTCTCCACTTCATGAACCACATGTTCTTATTCTTGATCGTTCGGTTCAAGAAGCTCCAGCCACCTATAACACGGAAGCCACAAAACTTGAGGATATTCGTGTGGTCCGTGAATACACGGATGTCTTTCCGGATGATCTTCCGGGCATGCCACCCGAAAGAGATGTTGAGTTCAAGATTGAACTCGTACCCGGAACGACACCGATATCACAGAGACCGTACAAGATGGCTCCAAATGAGCTTGCTGAACTGAAGGAGCTGCTCAACGATTTAATGAAGAAGGGTTTCATTCGACCGAGTTCCTCACCATAGGGATGCTCGGCGCTGTTTGTGAAGAAGAAGGATGAAACCTTGAGGGGCTGTGTGGACTACCGACCTCTCAACGCCGTCACCATCAAGAATAAATATCCACTCCCCGCATCGATATTCTCTTCGATCAACTTGTGGGTGCGAGTGTATTTTCGAAGATGGATCTTCGCTCCGGATATCACCAAATCAAGATCCTAGTGGATAATATTCCGAAGATGGCCTTCTCGACGAGATATGGGTTGTATGAATACCTCATCATGTCCTTTGGTCTCACCAACGCCCAGGCACACTTCATGTATCTTATGAACTCAGCGTTCATGCCAGAGTTGGACAACTTTGTGGTGGTGTTCATAGACGACATCTTAGTCTACTCCATGTCTGAAGAAGAACATGCCAAACACTTGCATATCGTGCTTCAACGATTGCGAGACCATAAGCTTTACGCCAAGTTCAGCAAGTGCGAGTTTTGGATCAGCCAAGTGCCATTTCTGGGTCACATTATTTCTGCGGAAGGCATTGCAGTTGATCCAAGCAAAATCGAACAAGTGCTGAAATGGAAGTCCCCACATCAGTCCACGAAGTCAGGAGTTTCCTCGGGTTAGCAGGATATTACCGGAGATTCATACCAAATTTCTCCAAGCTTGCTAAGCCGATGACTGAACTGTTGAAGAAGGGTATCAAATATGTTTGGATCTCAGCTTGTGAAGAAGCTTTCCAAGCATTAGTGAAGCATCTTACAACAGCCCCGGTGTTAGCTTAACCGAGTACAACCAAGCCCTTCAACGTATATTGTGATGCGTCCGGTATCGGTCTTGGCTGTGTATTGATGCAAGGAGGAAGAGTGGTCGCCTGTGGCTCACGTCAACTTCGTAACATGAGCAGCACTATCCGACTCATGATCTTGAGCTTGCTGCTGTGGTGTTGGAATTGAAAATGTGGAGGCACTATTTGCTTGGGAACCTAGTGCACCTCTACACCGACCACAAGAGTCTGAAGTATATATTCACTCAAAAGGAGTTGAATATTCGGCAACGGAGATGGCTAGAACTGATCAAAGACTATGAGATTGAGATTCACTACCATCCCGGAAAGGCAAACTTGGTTGCCGATGCCTTAAGCCGCAGATCTCATGTCAACAATAAGTCCATCAACCCACTTGAAGAGGAGGAGCCGAGTCTGTACTTGGTTCCATATGGGGCATTGTATAATCTTGCTCTCGTCCCTATGATACGAGAGGAGATTATGGAAGCACAGAAGAAAGACATGGGAATGTCGCACATTCGGAGAAGGATAAAGAATGGTGAAATGAAATGCTTCCGAAGAAATGATAACAGTACACTATGGTTTAAAGACCGTATAGTGGTACACCGTGACATGAAGCTTCGGAAGAAAATCTTGGACAAAGCACATTTGTCCAAGTATTCTATTCATCCAGGCAGCAACATAATGTACCAAGATCTGAAAACCAGGTTTTGGTGGACACGGATGAAAAGAGAAATCACAAAGTACGTATCCGAATGTGATACGTGTCGGCGAGTGAAAGCCGACCATATGCGTAAAGCCGGAAATCTGCAGCCATTGAACATTCCGGCGTGGAAGTGAGAGGACATCAGCATGGACTTCATAGCCTGGTTACCTCTCACCTCCCACAACCATGATTCGATTTGGGTGATAGTCGATCGACTAACCAAGTCGGCACATTTTATTCTCGTACATACGGGCTACGTGGCCAAGAAATATGCGGAGTGTAGGATCGAAGTACACGTGTAAAGCTACCAGAGGGGGGTGAATGGTAGATAAAAACTTTTCAGCAGAAGCAACAAAACACCCCTCAGCAGAAAACTGATCTGTTAAAGAAACCGTGTGTGCGACTAATCTAAATGTGTTCAACTGTGACAAAACTAGTATAGATTGTAGATAATCAAGTCACGAATACGTCACAACAAGAATCATGAAAATCCGTTGAGAGAAACTCAAGTCACGATCCAAAGATCGAACAAAGGTCAATCTGTCCTACGCGAGAAAAACAGTTCTGGAATACTGCAAAGAAACTCGTGTAGATCAGAAACCACAAATTCAATGACCGTGACATTTTCACATATGATATATAATCAAGTTGTGAAGAGAACCCAAAAAAAATCACATCATTTGGATCTGTAAAACTCGAGTTATGATAAAACCACCGAAGCAAGGTAGTGCTGAACAGAAACTCGACGAGAAAAACTTGTCTGAAACAAGTCGGACGAACAAGGCACAAAAGTTCCTTTAGAATACGAATTTTATTTATCAAAACACAAGAGGAACAGCCACAAAGTCATGTCCCCACGAGCCTTGGCCTCCCTTGCTTATATAACCAGCCATAAGGCCAACCCAATTCAAACTAGGACTCCTACTCCTACTTGGATACAAACTGTAACTTTCCAATACTGCTCAAGACTCTTCTACACGCAGATAGAAGCAATCTTAAGACTTCTAAACACCTTAGTAACGTCCCAAACATTCCTAAAACAACTCAAATTCGTGACCCACACGAAATCCTATCATAACCAACTCAAAACTTTCCATATTTGAGTCAAACACGACTCAGCCGCAGCCTGAGTCCATAACCTAGTCGGTTGAACCTTTCCGACAAATTCTTTACGTCCACATCTCTTCATCACGCCTTGGAACCATGAAGCCACGTCCATGTACTCCTTGAACACGTGCAAACATCTTCCAACGACGTCCAAGATACCTTCATATGCATTGTTCGTGATTCAAACATACTGCGCAACCTCCCGATCAACTCAACCACAATTCCTCCTGAACTTGGTTGTTGAACCTCATCTTCTCCCTAAGACTAGTTCAATGGATCCCGTCACCAGCCATGTCTTGAACTCAAGCAACACCTGCACATGAATAAACAACCAATACTTCCGAGCACAAGTCCTCGACTTGACTCTCGTTAGTTCCGAAACTACAACATCTTACGTGAGCACCTCACATAAGCATGTTGTAAACCATAGCAAAATGATATCAGCCATAACCACCAAAACACACCAAAATCTTAGTAAAATAATACTAAGTAAACTTTCCATAAGAGTAAATCAAGTTCGAAACATTGCAAGTTAAAAGCAGAACCATTGCAATCAAGCTCCGAACCTTACCAAAGCTAACCGAACCTTGAACCGGAGCTTACCAAAGCTAGTCGGATCTAGCGCCGGAGCTTACTAAGGCTTAGTCGGACCTAGCACGGAACTTACCAAAGCTAGTCGGACCTAGCACCGGAGCTAGCAAAAACAAGTTGGACCTAGCCAAAATAAGTCAGACCTAGACAAAGCAAGTCGAACCTTACGTCGGACCTTGCTGGAGCTACCCAAAACAAGCCGGACCTATCGTCGGACCTTGCAGGAGCTCGGAACTAGAGTCGGACCTTGTTAAAAAGGTGTTTTGGTAGTATTCAAAACTTTTATCGTCAAAGCCAATGTATTCAGCACACATAGGTCTCACAATCTCCCCCTTGATGAATGCATTGGCAACACCATTTAAAATCCGAACATTGGCTTATTCACATGAAAAGTTTTGAAAACAATTTCTCCCCCTTTGTAAATCAGAAATAAAATGAGAAGAAAAACAAAAATACCAAAAATTCTCCCCCTGAGAAAAATCGTGCCAAAACACTTGTGAATGTGTGTAATGTGTGATCAATTTCTCCCCCTTTGACAATGTATTCAGCAAGGTACAAAAGAGAAATTTTAATTTGTTATGAGCACATTATAACATATACATATAAAACAAAGCTCATCCAAATCATACTATCAAGTAACTTACACTATCACATCAATGAGATACATAAAGTAGTGTAAGCCATGCTAGAGATCAAGTGTAATTTTCAATTTAAACAAGTCATGATCTCACAAACTTAACTATTTCAAGACCTGAAAGCATGTGTCACACCCGGTTTTTCCGAAGAAACAACCAAGTGAATATCACATGTATGCCAGGATCATTTTCTCATACATGTGATGACAAATAGTGAAGCATCATTTATTACAAGCCAGGTGTCGAATATAAATAAGTCTTACATCGCAAATGTCTCAATGGACACTAATGCTTCATCACAAGTAAATAAACTAGCAGCGGAATATTATTCTTTGGGGCTCCATCACAGGCGTTGCCCGGGGGTCTTCATGAACCTAAAAACCTTCCTCGGGTCCAAAATCTTGGTCATTATACACCACCTCATTATCTTGACCTGAGCAGCAATATAAACCAACAAATATGCAAGGTTGAGTACCAATGGTACTCAGCATGTGTGGGAAAATTATATCATGCATGGCTAGAACAAGGAGAGGTTGAACTCATGGTTAAAGCACTACGTAATTAATACCTATCACCTTAGCTTATTAAGCACCTACATTACTACACAGGTGAAATGGTTCCAATCTCCCATCCCATCATCATAATCCAATAACCATAATCATCATTTCCAATGTTAAGCTCCCCGCTTAACTTCCAAAACCATCAATCCTCTAATCATGAATAAGTCCAGGCCGCTCTTAACCGTGAGCACGGCTGTCAAGACAGTTTTGACTCTGCAGAGTTTGTACCACTGTACCCACAAGTAGTGATTTCATCCCCCGTTGCCGGGTGGACTAAAAGAACCTCCATTATGCCAGTGGCTACGATCCACATTCACACTTCCCAGGTGTGCAGCCAGGAGATCACTACGAAGCCTTTACAACGGGATTCCCGACGAGCGTGGGCCCACTGAGGTTTCACCCCTAACAGCATACAAGAGGCTCCAACCCCGCTGCAGTGGCCCCCTCTTGAGCCTTGCGGTTCATATGGTAGTCCAGCTGACACCTACTCCCCGCACCATCCAACACACCCATACTACGCCGGGGATACACCTAATTAATTGGCCAAGCTGCCCCATCTCAGCATGTGGTTGGCACTGTAAAGCCGGGTTACATGCTCCATGAACCGGTCCTTAGGATCCAGGCAAGTACTAAACACAAACCCAAGTCTCGTGCACCCAGCACACAACCAAAACATCCAACTTGCCTTGATCCCTACCTCTACATAACTCACAATATCTCATTCAAGAGTATGGTAATATAAACTGATGATTTCATGTCCCAAATATCCCATTCTAAGCATGGCTAAGCATATGCATGTAAATAAATGACATGACAAAATAAATCCCAACCCAAGCTACAAGGAAACAAGGTAATGCAATTCTAGGGAAACTTTCCTAGCATGGGTTTCATCTTTCATTTGACAATGCAAATAATTCTATCTACACATCCTAGCATAGGATCAAAGTGGTCAAGGACACTTGCCTCCTTCTTGCTGCTCTTGAAATGGATATTCCTGGTCTTGGAAATGAATAACTTGTTCTTGAACAGGTTCTACTTCATACCATCACACATAGCAAAAGAAAAACAACAATCCATAAGACATAGTTCACACTTACACTTCATACAAACCACACATTCACATTTATGAAATTCATTTACCATTATATGTGTTGTGTTTCAGTTTTAAATAAATTCCTTATATTAAACTACCAAGTATGTATGGAAAGTATTTTTCTTCTCCATATGTGCCTTTACAACTTCTATCAACCCTAAACTGAACTCTTTGGATTTTAGAAACTCCCTTTATCATTTACTAGTTGCTATATTTTCAGATTTATATTCCTATACATAATTGTGTATTTTATTATTAAATTAGTAATACACATCACCTAAACAGAATAGGTTCTGGTCCTAAATAATTTAAAATCATATTTTGACCTTGGCTTCTGATGTAGACCATTTCATAATTATTTTCCCTATTTTTCTATAACTATTCTTTACTTAAAAATGTGTCCCTATACTAATAAATGTGAATAATAGATGAAACAGATTTATTTCAGCCCAAAAATATACTTTTATCTCACTCCAAAGTTTTCTAAGTACTGAGAAAGTTTTTAATTAATTTTGACAATTACGTTTGTCCCCCTTTTTAATTTTTAAACACTAGTTACATATTCAATTTTCTAAATTAAATACTAAACAGGGTTAAAATAATGAACTCACCCCATTACAGGGTCTATAATATTATTTTCATAATTTCCAGGGGTCTAGCTACACTTATCAGAGGTGTTTTTCCTAATTTCTATTAAGTCCAGGGGCTAAAACTGATTTTTAAATGAATTTACATGATTTTCTGGAGTTCCAGGGGCTAGATCTGAAGTTTCCGGGGCTAGCTCTCAATTCCAGAGAACCCCAGGGGGTAGCACGTAAGAATTCCAGTCTTTATAATGCAGGGCTGACGTGGACCGTCCGATTTTAAACCGACGGCTGAGATTATAACATCGAACCGGTACGCGGGGATTTAAACCCTACCGTGCGATTTAAAATAAACGGCGCACAAGCGGCCACGTCGCTCTGATCGAGCGCGGGCGGCTCTGCCGGCGGCGCACGGCGGCGGGAAGCGGCGATCTCGCCGGAAAGTTTCGGATCCTCGAGAATTCTGCCTAGAACTGTGATCTTATGGCCTAGATCGGTAGAGGGGAGGTCAGGGATCTCACCTCGGGGGTTTTCTCGAGCTCGGGAGTCCTGGAAAGTGCTCGGCGGCGAGGTCCGAGGCAAAACCACGGCGAAGCTCGTCGACGCTGAGTTTACACCGTAAGTCTTCGGGTTTTCTGCACCTGCAAAGTTCCCCGGAGGCGGTGGATCAAGACCAGCGAGTTAGATCAGAGTTTCCGAACTTAGATCGGCCAGAATTCACCGGCGAAGTCTCGGTGCTCACCGGAGTAAAAATCGGCGATCGCGTGGGAAAAACTGATCGGATCGGGGGTTTTTATAGCCGGGGGAGGGCGGTGGGTCTGTTGTGATCGAGTTGGAGTCCTCTGGGATCAGAATTCGGGCGATGGGACGCGGGTTTCCGGTCGGTTGCGATTTCGCGCGCTCGGGGGAAAAGTCCGGGGTCGCGGGGCTCGGGGTTAGGGATGACAGGTGGGTCCCACCCGTCGGTGATAGGCAGCGCGGCGCGCGCGGGGGCGGGCGGGCGCGGGAGTAGCTGGGCCGGCTGGCGGGTTTCGGCCCACTGGCCAGTTTTTTCCCGTTTTCCTTTTTCTTTTTCCATTTCTTTTCTGTTTTGAGTATAATTTGAATTCCAGTTTGAATTTGAATTTTTGCAAAACATGCAACACGTCCAAAAATTTTTAAATTCCCCTCTGAACATGGTTTTGGGTTTTGAATCAAAATTTGGGGTGTTACAGCTCTACCCCCCTTAAAAGAAATCTCGTCCTCGAGATTGGTGTTTCTAAGAAAACAATTCCGGAAATTGTGCCTTAAGCTCATCTTCCCGTTCCCAGGTGGCTTCCTCTTCTGAGTGATGCTTCCACTGCACCTTGCACATCCGGATTCTTTTATTTCTGGTGAGGCGTTCCATCGTCTCCAAAATCTTGTATGGTTGCTCGGCATAAGACAAATCTTCAGCTACATCCACTTCATTCATGGGTAACACCTCCTCAGGCGTCCTCAGGCATTTCTTGAGTTGTGACACATGGAACACATCGTGCACGTCCGATAGATGAACCGGTAACTCTAGTTGGTACGCCACTTCGCCTTTTCTTTCCAAAACTTGAAAGGGTCCGATGTATCGAGGCGACAACTTCCCTTTTACCTTGAACCGACGAAGTCCTCTGATAGGGGACACCTTGAGATAAACATAGTCTCCCACGTTGAAAACGAGCTCTCTTCTTCGTACATCAGCATAACTCTTCTGGCGTGTTTGTGCTATCCTCAAGTTGTTGTGAATCTCCCTCACCTTTGCCTCGGCTTCTTGTAGCACTTCTGGACCAAACACTTTACTTTCTCCTGTTTGGTTCCAAAATAGAGGAGTTCTGCACTTCCTTCCATACAAAGCTTCAAACGGTGACATCTTCATACTAGCTTGATAACTGTTGTTATAGGAAAACTCCGCATATGGTAGGTTTTTGTCCCAACTTCTATTGTTTTTGAGTGCACATGCCCTTAACATATCTTCAAGGATCTGATTGGTTCTCTCCGTCTGCCCGTCAGTTTGGGGATGATAGGCAGAACTAAAGTTCAGATGGGTTCCCATTGTTTCATGCAACTTTTGCCAAAACCTTGAGGTGAACTGTGTCCCTCGGTCCGATACTATCTTCTTTGGCACTCCATGGTAACACACAATCCTCGACATGTACAATTCTGCCAATTTGGATCCGCTGTAGCTTTCTTTCACAGGGATGAAATGAGCTACCTTGGTTAGCCTATCAATAATGACCCATATTGAATCATACCCGGATTGGGTCCTAGGCAATCCCACGACAAAATCCATGCTGATTTCTTCCCATTTCCATTCAGGCACTTTGAGTGGTTGCAATAATCCCGCGGGTCGTTGATGTTCTGCTTTCACCAACTGACATGTGTCACATAGGGCAACATGTTCCGCGACATCTCGCTTCATGCCATACCACCAATACCTGCTCTTGAGGTCCTGGTACATCTTCGTACTCCCAGGATGAATGGAATAGTCGGAATCGTGAGCCTCCTTCAAAATTAATTCACGGATCTCTTTTACTTCTGGCACACAGATCCTTTTCCCGTGCCACACCGTTCCTTGTTCATCCTCTCTAAAACCAGGAGCTTTATTTTCCTTAATGAGTTGTCTGATCTCTTGTATCTTCTCATCATTCTTTTGGCCATCTCGTATGTCTCGCTCGAGTGTGGAGTCCACTTCCATGGCGATGGCTTCACCACTATTTACTAGACATAGATTGAGCCTTATAAACTCGTCCTTCAATTCTGCAGGCATTTCCTTTAAGCTCAACTTATTGACCTGCACTTTCCGACTCAACGCATCGGCCACGACGTTTGCTTTCCCGGGATGATAGTTGATGCCCACATCAAAGTCATTGATTAGCTCTAACCATCTCCTTTGTCTGAGGTTGAGATCTGGCTGTGTGAATATGTACTTCAAACTCTTATGATCCGTATATATCTCTGTCCTCTTCCCCATCAAATAGTGCCGCCAAATTTTCAACGCGTGTACCACTGCGGCTAGTTCTAGGTCATGTGTAGGATAGTTCTTCTCGTGCTTCCGAAGCTGCCGGGATGCATAAGCCACGACATGTCCTTCTTGCATGAGAACACATCCCAACCCATTTCCAGAGGCATCGCAGTACACTGTGAAATTCTTCTGCATATCTGGCATAACCAACACTGGGGCTGTTGTCAATCTCTTCTTTAGCTCCTGAAAGCTCGTATCACACTGTGGCATCCAGGTGAATGTGATTCCCTTTTCCAACAGTTTGGTGAGAGGTCTCGAGATATTGGAGAATCCCTCAATAAACCGTCGATAGTATCCAGCCAATCCCAAAAAGCTTCGAACTTCCCCGACATTTTCAGGGGTCTTCCACTTCTGGATATCCTCGATTTTGGCGGGATCTACGGAGATTCCCCCCTCCGAGATTATATGTCCTAAAAAGGGAACTCTCTTCAGCCAAAACTCACACTTGCTCAACTTGGCATATAGTTGGTGTTCTCTCAGCCTCTGTAACACCAACCTTAGATGTTTCTCATGTTCTTCTTCATCTTTGGAGAAGACGAGAATATCATCTATGAAAACCACCACAAATTTGTCCAGATATTCCATGAATACCTTGTTCATGAGGTACATGAAATATGCCGGGGCATTGGTTAGCCCAAAAGGCATGACAGTGTATTCATACAGTCCGTACCGAGATACGAAAGCTGTCTTGGGAATATCTGATTGCCTTTTCTTGAGTTGGTGGTACCCCGACCTGAGATCAATTTTCGAGAACACACAAGCTCCCCTCAACTGATCAAACAAGTCTTCAATGCGGGGTAATGGGTACTTGTTTTTGATGGTTACCTCGTTCAAAGCACGGTAATCCACGCATAACCTTTGGGTTCCGTCCTTCTTGGGCACAAATATCACCGGAGCTCCCCATGGTGAGGAACTAGGGCGAATATACCCCTTCTCCGTCAATTCTCTCAAATGATCCTTGAGCTCTTCTAGCTGCTTGGAGTCCATTCGATAAGGTCTCTTGTATATCGGGCTGTTCCCGGTACTAGCTCAATTGCGAACTCCACGTCACGGTCGGGAGGCATACCTGGCAATTCCTCCGGAAAAACATCTGGATATTCCCGGATAGTCCTGATTTCCTCAACTTTCACCTCCACTTGATTTAATTTAATGTCCCTCCTAGGCTCGTGTATTGTTATGAACTTTACTCTTGTGCCACTGGGGTGAGTTAGTTCCACCGTTCTGGTCGAACAATGGATGATTCCTTTATGTTTGGTCAACCAATCCATACCCAAAATAATATCTATCCCTTGTGAATCTATCACTATGAGGTTAGCCGTAAATACTACCCCATTAATGTCTAGGTTCACTTTGGGACACACTTGTCTTGTCCTTATTTCTCCACCTGGAGAGTTTACCGCTAGCATATGGTTCATTTGTGTGGTTGCTAGGTCATGCTTCTTAAGAAACCCTTGAGCAATGAACGAGTGGGTTGCACCAGAATCAAACAGCAGAGTTGCAAGGTGTAAATTGGCAGGAAACTTACCAACTACCACGTCGGGTGCCTCTTGTGCTTCCTCCATAGTAACGTGGTTCACCCGTCCTCTCACTACATTCTGCTGTTGTGGCGGCGCAGGCTTCTTCTTTGGGCATTTATGGGCGTAGTGCCCCACTTCACCACAGCTGAAACATTGCACCCCAAGCTTAGATGCTTGGCCTTTGTTGTCTTGGGGTTGGTTTGGGGGTCCTTGCACTGCTGGTCGAGGTGGATATGCGGGGCGAGGCTGCTGCACAAACTGACGTTGCGGCTGTGCTGGTGCTGCGGGTGGCCTGTAGTTTGGGTTGCACCCTCTTGGTGCTGAATAGGGTACCGCAGCACGACTCATCTGCCCCGTGGGTTTCTGCATCATACGTGGGCGGGTGTTGCTCCCTGAGGTTTGATGTGACCACCCGGCCTTCCTCTTATTCTCATTTTCCAGGGCCTTTAGCTTCCTTTCCACCACAAACGCTCTGTCCACCATCTTTTGAAAACTTTCATACTCATTGGAGGACATGGCACATTGCATCTCTGCGGTAAGTCCTTCCACGAAACAATCTTGTTTCTGCTCATCAGTCTCTATGTCTCGTGGAGCATAACGGGATAGTTGAGTAAATTTAGTGAGGTATTCCCTCACCGTCATGTTTCCCTGCTGCAGTCCCAAAAACTCTTTCCTCTTGGTTTTGAGCTCACCTCTTGGGATATAGTGGTTGCAGAAGCTACGCTTGAACTCTTCCCAAGTGATGTTCTCAGGGTCATGATGGGCGGCCACGTAGGCAGTCCACCAATCAGCAGCAGGTCCCTGCAATTGATGAGAGGCAAACAGCACCCTCTCATACCCTTGGAATTGTATGATCCTCATCTTGCTTTCAATAGTCTTCAGCCAATCATCTGCCTCCAGAGGTTCAGCAGCACTTGCAAACTTTGGAGGTTGAGTTCCTAGAAACTCACTCAACCTCGGTTGGCGTGGTGCAGCTTGTGGAGGTGGAACTTGATGCAAGTTGGCCACCACTTGAGTCAAGTTCTGGATAAGCTGATTTGATTCTCCAGCATTTGGTGGAGAGGATCAACTTCTTCACGGCGACCACCCCTGTCCTGGCCTCCAGAAAGATGAGGGTTGCATGCCTCATCATTGTTGTTGGCGGGGTTGGCAGCACGTCCTTTTCCTCTTCCGGCCATCTGGCAGAATCAACAAATGTTAATTTGATACCGTTTAGTATCATCTTACTACTTTCATTTGTTGGTACTTTAAGGTGTTGAGGCTTTGTTAAAATTTTACGAGGGTTTATATCTCACACCAAATAAATGCACTATTATTTCCCGTGGGTTCACACACCAAAGCAAAACAATCTGAAGACGAGGCTGTGGACAATTGCTCATGGCTTCCACAACTCACGTCACACACCAAGCATTATCACACCATTAACTACGACTCGACTACTCGACCTCTTGCTAGCTAGGGGAAAGACTCTACACTACTCGTCCTCTTGAGCTGGCTCCTCGGGATCTTCCTCCTCATTTCGGCTACCTTCTGACTCTGCTTTGGGTGGGGAGGCTGCTGGTGGAGAAGTGCGACGACGCCTGATCGCTCGGCGATCCGGGGAGTCGGGAGTCCATGGATCACTCACGGTGACACACAGTTCATTCCCATCTCCTCTTTCTCTCGCCTTTAAGCAAGCTCGCAGCAACGCCTCCGTTTCCTTCAGGGTGTCTCGGACATCCTGAAGCTCTTGTTGACACTCCTGCAGTCGAGTGCTGAGCATAGCAGCATCCTCCAAGCACAAGTCCATGTGCTCATGGGAAGTCCCTTGCTGCACCGGTGGGTACTTGTACTCCGTGGTACCACTCTCACGTTGGAGGACATACATGTACTCAGTTCTGTCCAAGTGGCGACGAGAGATGTGACTCTGGCCGGTGATGGCCTCCCAGGTGACATCTCTCTCCGCGTCAACTTGTGTTGCTCGACAAGCTGGAGAGTGGTGAATCTTAAGCAGCTGATTCTCGTGTATAATCCTCATCTCCGAACTCCATTCTTCCCTCTTCTCACGGATGGTCCTGGTGGAGTTATAGTGGATGATTAGCTTGCCCGTATTGCCGGCGGCTTCGAGCATACGTCGAAGACGGCGCAACAAATCTCCAAATGCCAATCCGTAGGAAAGGTACGTCACTGGACGACTCTCCTCTCTTTCGGCAAGGGCAACTACGGGAACTCTCCCTCCCGTGGACTTGCGAGCAGTGCGAATCATGCGAACCATCTAAAACAAAAAGAATTTAAAAATTAGGTTAGATAAACTTTTTAAACAAAAATCCCATTTTGAAGGAAAATTTGGGGTAAGATGAAGAAAATGACTCCTTAAATAACACTCTTTAACCCACACCTTGGAAAATAGTTTTTAAGAAAATAGGGCCCTTAAATACGTCCATTTCTACCTAGGTCCACGTTCCTACGGGCAACCTGGCTCTGATACCACCTCTGTCACACCCGGTTTTTCCGAAGAAACAACCAAGTGAATATCACATGTATGCCAGGATCATTTTCTCATACATGTGATGACAAATAGTGAAGCATCATTTATTACAAGCCAGGTGTCGAATATAAATAAGTCTTACATCGCAAATGTCTCAATGGACACTAATGCTTCATCACAAGTAAATAAACTAGCAGCGGAATATTATTCTTTGGGGCTCCATCACAGGCGTTGCCCGGGGGTCTTCATGAACCTAAAAACCTTCCTCGGGTCCAAAATCTTGGTCATTATACACCACCTCATTATCTTGACCTGAGCAGCAATATAAACCAACAAATATGCAAGGTTGAGTACCAATGGTACTCAGCAAGTGTGGGAAAATTATATCATGCATGGCTAGAACAAGGAGAGGTTGAACTCATGGTTCAAGCACTACGCAATTAATACCTATCACCTTAGCTTATTAAGCACCTACATTACTACACAGGTGAAATGGTTCCAATCTCCCATCCCATCATCATAATCCAATAACGATAATCATCATTTCCAATGTTAAGCTCCCCGCTTAACTTCCAAAACCATCAATCCTCTAATCATGAATAAGTCCAGGCCGCTCTTAACCGTGAGCACGGCTGTCAAGATAGTTTTGACTCTGCAGAGTTTGTACCACTGTACCCACAAGTAGTGATTTCATCCCCCGTTGCCGGGTGGACTAAAAGAACCTCCATTATGCCAGTGGCTACGATCAACATTCACACTTCCCAGGTGTGCAGCCAGGAGATCACTACGAAGCCTTTACAAAGGGATTCCCGACGAGCGTGGGCCCACTGAGGTTTCACCCCTAACAGCATACAAGAGGCTCCAACCCCGCTGCAGTGGCCCCCTCTTGAGCCTTGCGGTTCATATGGTAGTCCAGCTGACACCTACTCCCCGCACCATCCAACACACCCATACTACGCCGGGGATACACCTAATTAATTGGCCAAGCTGCCCCATCTCAGCATGTGGTTGGCACTGTAAAGCCGGGTTACATGCTCCATGAACCGGTCCTTAGGATCCAGGCAAGTACTAAACACAAACCCAAGTCTCGTGCACCCAGCACACAACCAAAACATCCAACTTGCCTTGATCCCTACCTCTACATAACTCACAATATCTCATTCAAGAGTATGGTAATATAAACTGATGATTTCATGTCCCAAATATCCCATTCTAAGCATGGCTAAGCATATGCATGTAAATAAATGACATGACAAAATAAATCCCAACCCAAGCTACAAGGAAACAAGGTAATGCAATTCTAGGGAAACTTTCCTAGCATGGGTTTCATCTTTCATTTGACAATGCAAATAATTCTATCTACACATCCTAGCATAGGATCAAAGTGGTCAAGGACACTTGCCTCCTTCTTGCTGCTCTTGAAATGGATATTCCTGGTCTTGGAAATGAATAACTTGTTCTTGAACAGGTTCTACTTCATACCATCACACATAGCAAAAGAAAAACAACAATCCATAAGACATAGTTCACACTTACACTTCATACAAACCACACATTCACATTTATGAAATTCATTTACCATTATATGTGTTGTGTTTCAGTTTTAAATAAATTCCTTATATTAAACTACCAAGTATGTATGGAAAGTATTTTTCTTCTCCATATGTGCCTTTACAACTTCTATCAACCCTAAACTGAACTCTTTGGATTTTAGAAACTCCCTTTATCATTTACTAGTTGCTATATTTTCAGATTTATATTCCTATACATAATTGTGTATTTTATTATTAAATTAGTAATACACATCACCTAAACAGAATAGGTTCTGGTCCTAAATAATTTAAAATCATATTTTGACCTTGGCTTCTGATGTAGACCATTTCATAATTATTTTCCCTATTTTTCTATAACTATTCTTTACTTAAAAATGTGTCCCTATACTAATAAATGTGAATAATAGATAAAACAGATTTATTTCAGCCCAAAAATATACTTTTATCTCACTCCAAAGTTTTCTAAGTACTGAGAAAGTTTTTAATTAATTTTGACAATTACGTTTGTCCCCCTTTTTAATTTTTAAACACTAGTTACATATTCAATTTTCTAAATTAAATACTAAACAGGGTTAAAATAATGAACTCACCCCATTACAGGGTCTATAATATTATTTTCATAATTTCCAGGGGTCTAGCTACACTTATCAGAGGTGTTTTTCCTAATTTCTATTAAGTCCAGGGGCTAAAACTGATTTTTAAATGAATTTACATGATTTTCTGGAGTTCCAGGGGCTAGATCTGAAGTTTCCGGGGCTAGCTCTCAATTCCAGAGAACCCCAGGGGGTAGCACGTAAGAATTCCAGTCTTTATAATGCGGGGCTGACGTGGACCGTCCGATTTTAAACCGACGGCTAAGATTATAACATCGAACCGGTACGCGGGGATTTAAACCCTACCGTGCGATTTAAAATAAACGGCGCACAAGCGGCCACGTCGCTCTGATCGAGCGCGGGCGGCGCTGCCGGCGGCGCACGGCGGCGGGAAGCGGCGATCTCGCCGGAAAGTTTCGGATCCTCGAGAATTCTGCCTAGAACTGTGATCTTATGGCCTAGATCGGTAGAGGGGAGGTCAGGGATCTCACCTCGGGGGTTTTCTCGAGCTCGGGAGTCCTGGAAAGTGCTCGGCGGCGAGGTCCGAGGCAAAACCACGGCGAAGCTCGTCGGCGCTGAGTTTACACCGTAAGTCTTCGGGTTTTCTGCACCTGCAAAGTTCCCCGGAGGCGGTGGATCAAGACCAGCGAGTTAGATCAGAGTTTCCGAGCTTAGATCGGCCAGAATTCACCGGCGAAGTCTCGGTGCTCACCGGAGTAAAAATCGGCGATCGCGTGGGAAAAACTGATCGGATCGGGGGTTTTTATAGCCGGGGGAGGGCGGTGGGTCTGTTGTGATCGAGTTGGAGTCCTCTGGGATCAGAATTCGGGCGATGGGACGCGGGTTTCCGGTCGGTTGCGATTTCGCGCGCTCGGGGGAAAAGTCCGGGGTCACGGGGCTCGGGGTTAGGGATGACAGGTGGGTCCCACCCGTCGGTGATAGGCAGCGCGGCGCGCGCGGGGGCGGGCGGGCGCGGGAGTAGCTGGGCCGGCTGGCGGGTTTCGGCCCACTGGCCAGTTTTTTCCCGTTTTCCTTTTTCTTTTTCCATTTCTTTTCTGTTTTGAGTATAATTTGAATTCCAGTTTGAATTTGAATTTTTGCAAAACATGCAACACGTCCAAAAATTTTTAAATTCCCCTCTGAACATGGTTTTGGGTTTTGAATCAAAATTTGGGGTGTTACAGCATGACACTTGTTGCTGCATTTTATTTATCATTTAAAGCACAAATTTTGATCTTATGACATTTGCAAGAGATTATATGCAGCATCAGCCTTATTCTAACCAACCAAGCCAAGCATATGTCATTTGACAGTCAGAATCTTAAGGACATGGTTTTAGTCATACACAACTCCTTTCAAGTTCATATCTAAGTGCAATGATAAGCCATCTCAAAAGAAGAAGTGTGATGCATGCATATTCTCTTGATCTTTTCTCATTTTTTATTTGAACATAAAAACTCAACATGTGAGTTGATTACTTGATTAATTCTTTATGATTAAAAGCGCTTGTGAGCATGCAACAAGTTCAAAACAGCAAGAAAGTTCGACCATGACCAGATTTAGTGTAAGTAATTATTCTAATTACTAGACATGGTAAAAACTACAAAATGTATAACACGAGTAATGTAGTAAGAACTTTCAGCATGAAAAAGGAAGCACAAAGTCATATATGCATGAAATACTATGCTCATATTATTTTAATTTCGGATTCACACATAGACTTCTCAAGTTTCAAAATTCTCCCTCAATTTAAGCCATGAGGATGCATAACCCCTATTTCACTATGAATGTAACAAAAATGAGTGAAATCCAAAGGTTTTGTAAAAATGTCAGCCAATTGTTGTTCGGTATCTACATGGTGAAGCACAATATTCCCTTTTTTGACATTATCACGGAGAAAGTGATACCGAATGTCAATGTGCTTAGTTCTCGAATGTTGCACGGGGTTTTTAGCAATGCAAATGGCACTAGTGTTATCACAAAATAGTGGAACACTATCCAGATCAACCCCATAGTCCTTAAGTGTTTGAACAATCCAAAGAATTTGTGAGCAAGCACTAGCAGCAGCTACATATTCAGATTCGGCTGTGGATTGTAGAACTGAACTTTGTTTTCTAGAGTACCAGGCAACAAGTGAATTACCAAGAAAATGACAAGCACCAGAAGTACTTTTCCTATCAATCCTACAACCCCCAAAATCAGCATCGGAAAAAGCTTTCAAAGTAACGGTTGAGGAAGAAGGAAGAAAAATGCCAAATTCTTGAGTTCCATGTAAGTACCTGAGAATCCTTTTGACGGCTTGACGATGTGAAGCACGTGGGGAGGCTTGAAATCGTGCACAAAGACATACGCTGAATTGTATGTCCGGTCTTAATGCCGTGAGATACAAAAGTGATCCGATCATGCTTCTATATTCTTTTTGATCAACGGGATCACAATCTTCATCAAGTTCAAGTGTTGTTGCTGTTCCCATTGGTGCCCGAAGAGGCTTGCTTTTGTCCATGTTGAAGCGCCGTAGGAGATCTTTTGTATACTTTGTTTGATGCACAAAGGTACCCTCCTTGGTTTGCTTGATTTGCAGCCCCAAAAGTACGTGAGTTCTCCCATCATACTCATCTCAAATTCTGAACTCATCATAGCTGAAAACTTGGACACAAGATCATGAGAAGCACAACCAAAGATAATATCATCCATATACACTTGAACGAATAATGAGTCATTGCCATGCTTAAGCACAAAAAGAGTTTTATCAACATTGCCCATGGTAAACCCCTTTTCAAGTAATAATGTTTTTAACCTATCATACCATGCTCTAGGGGCTTGTTTGAGACTGTACAAGGCTTTGGACAGTTTGTAAACATGATTAGGAAAATTTGGATTTTCAAAACCAAGTGGTTGTTTGACATAAACCTACTCATCTATGTAGCCATTAAGAAAAGCACTTTGAACATCCATTTGATATAGCTTAAAACCTTTAGATGCAGCAAAAGCTAACAAAATTCTTATGGCTTCTAATCTAGCAACAGGAGCAAAAGTTTCATCAAAATCTAGACCTTCAACTTGTGTGAAACCTTGAGCAACCAACCTAGCCTTATTCCTAATCACAACCCCATCCTCACTTTGTTTATTTTTAAACACCCATTTAGTTCCAATTAAAGTGTGACCTTGAGGTGGAGGTACAAGTTTCCAAACATTATTTATTTCAAAATTTTCTAACTCTTCTTGCATGGCAATAATCCAATAGTGAGTGCGTGTGATATATCTTTGGGTTTGAAAGAAGCAACAAAAGCAGAATGAGCATGAGAATTGGGGTCGAAAAAACTGGATATTGTAACTCGTTCATGCAAGCTTCCAATAATTTGTTGTGGAGGATGACTTTTGAGAATCCAGAGGGGAGTGGACACTTCACAAGCTTCTTCTTCATGTTCATCACAAATAGATGAGCTTGTGATGTGAGGAGGATCTGGACCAGCAATGGTGGTCATCGGTGCTGGCTATGAATCAAGATCTGGAGCTGGAACAATGTCATTAGCTGCTGAATTTTTGGGCAGCAGCACCACTTCTTCCTCTTCTTTAATGAAAATACTCTCCCCCTGCAGATATGGATCCGGACCTGCAATATTTGAACTAGTATCTAGGCTAGCTTCATCAAAAGAAACCTCACAAGTATCCACAATTTTGTTAGTATCAAGTAAAAGCACACGGTAGCCTCTAGTATGAGATGGATAACCAAGAAACATGCCATCAACAGATCTAGCTTCAAATTTATCAAGATTAACATGTTTATTAACAAAGCATTTGCAACCAAAGACCCTAAAGTGTGTGACACTAGGCCTATATTCAAACCTAAGCTCATATGGTGTGTTACCTAGCTTAGCACTCAAGAAAACACGATTTGAGACATAACAAGCGGTTGCAATTGCATCAGCCCAAAATTTCCTAGGAGTTTGATATTCATCAAGCATAGTCCTAGCCATCTCAACTAAGGTTCTGTTCTTTCTCTATACAACACCGTTTTGTTGAGGTACATATGGTGAAGAAAATTGATGATCTATTGCATTTTCAGCACAAAAGTGATCAAACGATTGATTTTTAAATTTGGTTCCATTATCACTTCTAATTGCTCTTAAAGATTTTGGGTGATCAATTGATAATCTAAGAAATAAAGTTCTAAAGTGACTAAAAGCTTCATTCTTAGATGCCATAAAGTAAACCTAAGAGTATCTAGAATAGTCATCAACAATCACAACAACATACCATTTACCTCCGAAGGATTGAACACGTGAAGGTCCTACGGTGTCAAGGTGTAAAAGTTGACCCGGTTCAGTTGTCATGGTCATTGTGAGAGGAGCACGTGAACCTGCAACCATCTTAGCATGTCTACAAGAAGAGCACACAATTTCTTTGTCCCCTTTAAGCTTAAGTAGCCCACGTATGCGATCAAGAGTACTAACACGTGTGAGATGATCAAAGCCTACGTGACAAAGTTTATGATGCCAAAAATATAAATCTTTGGAATCATTTGCAACTAGACATCTATGCTTAGAGGAATACATATCAAAATCAGCTTTAAAAACTCTTCCAAACCGAGACATGTTAAAAATAAGGTCACTATTTGAACCTACAACTTTGCAGTAGGTTTTATTGAAAATAATTTCCAGATTTTCATCTAGCAATTGTGAAACAGAAAGCAAGTTGTATTTCAAATTTTTGACAAGTGCCACATCCTTCAAAGTGTAGTGATCATTTACTCTAACCGAACCCTTAGAAATTATAGGAGTTGAAGAATTATCGGCAAAAATAACATTCTCTACACGTGACATAAAAGAGAGAGAGGAGAACCATTCTTTGTTACCGGTCATGTGACGTGAGCAACCTGAATCCATAATCCAAATGTTCTCCTTCCTCAAGCGTGTAACCTACATAGAAGCACAATACGTCGATGACTCAATACTGGAGTTAGTTAAAAGGCATTTAGGAATCCAGTACCGAGTCACACGATGTCCAGCAGGAATAACATGCGAAAGCTGAGATAAAATAGCAGGTTTATGAGTCAAAGTTTGAGATTTTTTGTTCTTAACTACTGACCTATGAGGTGTTACTTGTGTAGCATGAAAATCAGTAGCTCCGGAAGCAAAAACAGAAGGTCCGGAGGCAAAAACTGAAGCTCCGGAGGCAAAAACTGAAGCTCCGGAGGTAAACTTTGAGTATTTCTGACTCATAATAGCAGGTTGCATGTTTCTGACATTCGGTTTAGTATGTGCAGTAAATTTTGCATGAGAGTTATAAGATCTAGCTTGCATTCTTTCCTTTTTATGTTGTTTAGCTAGTTTATAACAAAAATCTATGACATGACCATCTCTACCACAATAGGTACAATGAAATTTAACTTTGTGTTCATGTCTAGATGAGCATGCAGTATACTTATTTGAACCCGAATGTGACAACACTCCTGCAGATTTAAAAACCACTTCTTTTTATTTAGGAACTGTTTGAATCAAACCACTTCCTAATGATTTTAAAATTTTAGGTGGATGTTCCTTAGCATGAGCATGTGAATCAAAACCTAAACCAGTTTTATCATTACAAGACTTGGAAGAATTCAGCAGCAAGTTTAGGTTCTTATTCCCATTACAATACCGATCTAATGTCTTATGCATGTTATCAAGTTTATTTGATAGATCAAGGTAATTTTCACATGAAGTTTTTCCTTTTAATTTGCAACTGGAACAATATTTAACTTCATGAGAACGTAAAGCATTGTTCAATATAGAAATTTCTTTCATAGCATCTTGTAGTTTCTTATCAAGATCATCGCAAGTAGAACAATGCAAATCAATTGTAGAACAACAAGCATCTTTCAAGTTTTTATCATTAATTGTAGCAAGCTTTTTGTTCTTTTCGATTTCAAGTTCAAGTTTATCAAGTATGGAGGTGTGTGCACTTCTTAGAGAGGACAACTATTCATATATTAAATCACATGAGGAACAAGAATCATCACTAGGAATCAAGGATTTTAAACGATTAATTTCAGATTCTAGTGACTCAATTTTAACAGCACTGTCCCTAAGCTTTTTGTCCTTTTTCTTAACAATAATAGTGGCATGAGAAATAGCATCACACATTTCTTCGCAAGTAGGACATAACTCTTCGTTGTCACTATTGTGTTTTGCATCCTCCATACTTGATTTTGATTTGCCCGCCATGAAGAACAAGTTTGCCAGATCATCTTCATTTTCATCACTTCCAATGTCTACATCACTCGAGCCAAGTTCTTGAAGTGCGGCGATGAAACTGTTTATCAGTTTGCGTCATGTAAAACCCTTCTTTTTCTTGTTGGTGTTGCCAAAAGAGGACTTGACTTTATTCTGCTTTTCAACACGGTTAGAAGGACCTGAAAGGTTAGGGCAATCTGTACGAAAGTGTCCTGTCTTACCACATTCAAAGCATCGTTGAGGTTCGGAGCTTCCTCTCCTTCTAGTTTTCACATTTTGCAATGCTTTTGAGAACCTAGTAGAAAGAAGTACTAGCTCCTCCTCTGGAAACTTCTCAATCTGTTCCAGGGTTAGTGAAGACAGCAAAGCAAGTGTATTGCTAGATGATTGGCCGGAGCTAGGCATATCACGTTGTGAGACAAATGCAATAGTCTTATTTGGGTTCTTACGAGATATAATGTCAATTTCATGAGTTTTTAGCTTAGAATAAAGCACATCTAATGTAAGAGTACTCATGATAGTGGATTCACGTATGGATGTTACTTTCATCTCCCAAATTGACATGTCTAATGCACTTAGTAATTGCCTAGCATTTTCAGCATCTGAAAAAATAACATTGACGCTACGCAAGTTGCTGAGAATTTTATTAAAGCGAGCAAAGAGGTCATCAATGGACTCACCGGGTTGCATCTCAAAGCGCATGTATTTTTTCTTGAACATATCCTGTCTTACCTCCTTGATCGTGTTGGATCCTTCGTGGTAGTCACAAAGTGCTCTCCACACATCGTACGCCGATCGGAGGTGTGCAACACGGTCGAAGTCGCTCTGAGTTAGTCCTTGTATGATCAAGTTCCGAGCCTTGCTGTTGTTGTCGACATATCTCATGTTTGTAGCCGTGACTTGATCGTTTGAAGGCACATCGTAAGGCTTGTACACCTTTTCCCATATTGCAAAGCCTTGCGCCTGGATGAAAGCTTCCATGCGTGCCTTCCAAACCTGAAAATCAATACCACTAAACACACAAGGTTTGGCGGAGTATTTCTCCATGATGATTGGTCAAAACACGTGCAAATCACAAAGATTAGAGCAACCTTGCTCTGATACCAATTGTAGGATTGAAGTACACGTGTAAAGCTACCAGAAGGGGAGTGAATGGTAGATAAAAACTTTTCAGCGGAAGCAACAAAACACCCCTCAGCAGAAAACCGATCTGTTGAAGAAACCGTGTACGACTAATCTAGACATGTTCAACTGTGACGAAACTAGTATAGATTGTATATAATCAAGTCACGAAGACGTCACAACAAGAATCATGAAAATTGGTTGAGAGAAACTCAAGTTACGATCGAAAGATCGAACAAAGGTCAATCTGTCCTACGCGAGAAAAACAGTTCTGGAATACTGCAAAGAAACTCCTGTAGATCAGAAACAACAAATTCAATGACCGTGAAATTTTCACAGATGATAGATAATCAAGTTGTGAACACAACCCAAAAAGAATCACATCAATTGGATCTGTAAAACTCGAGTTATGATAAAACCACCGAAGCAAGATAGTGCTGAACAGAAACTCGACGAGAAAAACTTGTCTAAAACAAGTCGGACGAACAAGGCACAAAAGTTCCTTTAGAATACGAATTTTATTTATCAAAACACAAGAGGAACAGCCCCAAAGTCGTGTCCCCACGAGCCTTGGCCTCCCTTCCTTATATAACCAGCCCTAAGGCTAACACAATTTAAACTAGGACTCCTACTCCTACTTGGATTCAAACTGTAACTTTCCAATACTGCTCAAGACTCTTCTACACGCAGATAGAAGCAATCTTAAAACTTCCAAACACCTTAGTAACGTCCCAAACATTCCTAAAACAACTCAAATTCGTGACCCACACAAAATCGTATCATAACCAACTCAAAACTTTCCATATTTGAGTCAAACACGACTCAACTGCAGCCTGAGTCCATAACCTAGTCGGTTGAACCTTTCCGACCAATTCTTTACGTCCACATCTCCTCATCACGCCTTGGAACCATGCAGCCACGTTCATGCACTCCTTGCACACGTGCAAACATCTTCCAACGGCGTCCAAGATACCTTCATATGCATTGTTCTTGATTCAAACATACTGCACAACCTCCCGATCAACTCAACCACAATTCCTCCCAAACTTGGTTGTTGAACCTCATCATCTCCCTAAGACTAGTTCAATGGATACCGTCACCAGCCATTTCTTGAACTCAAGCAACACCTGCACATGAATAAACAACCAATACTTCAGAGCACAAGTTCTCGACTTGACTCTCGTTAGTTCCGAAACTACAACATCTTACGTGAGCACCTTACATAAGCATGTTGTAAACCATAGCAAAATGATATCAGCCATAACCACCCAAACACACCAAAATCTTAGTAAAATAATACTAAGCAAACTTTCCATAAGAGTAAAGCATGCTCAAAACATTGCAAGTTAAAAGCAGAACCATCGCAATCAAGCTCCGAAGCTTACCAAAGCTAACCGGACCTTGAACCGGAGCTTACCAAAGCTAGTCGGACCTAGCGCCGGAGCTTACTAAAGCTTAGTTGGACCTAGCACGGAACTTACCAAAGCAAGTCGGACCTAGCATCGGAGCTAGCAAAAACAAGTCGGACCTAGCGAAAATAAGTAAGACCTAGACAAAGCAAGTCGGACCTTACGTCGGACCTTGCCGGAGCTACCCAAAACAAGTCGGACCTATCGTCGGACCTTGCAGGAGCTCGGACCTAGAGTCGGACCTTGTTAAAAAGGTGTTTTGGTAGTATTCAAAACTTTTATCGTCAAAGCCAATGTATTCAGCACACATAGGTCTCACACGGAGCTTTATATTGCAAGAATCTTGTGCTTGCACGATGTTCCCCGCTCCATTATTTTAGATCACGGTGTGTTGTTCGTCGCTCGGTTTTGGGAACAGCTGCACGCATCATTGGGGACCAAACTGATCCACAGCTCCGCATATCACCCGCAGATGGATGGTCAAACTGAATGGGTGAACCAAGTTCTGGAATACATGCTACGCCCTTGTGCCATCCACCACGGCAAAAATTGGGACGATCACTTGCCGTTGGCGGAGTTTTCTTACAACAATGGCTATCAAGCTAGCATCAAGATGGCGCCGTATGAAGCTCTCTATGGCCGGAAATGTCACACACCCGTCAACTGGTGTGAGTCCGGCGAGCGAGTCATCTACGGTATTGAACATGTGAATGAGGCTGAAGAACGAGTGCGAGTAATACAAGCCAATCTCAAGGCTGCTCAATCTCGTCAGAAGAGCTATGCGGATAAAAAAACGCAGACCTCTCTACTTCGACATCGGGGACCATGTTTATGTCCGTGTGTCTCCGATGAAGGGAGTCCATCATTTCGGAGTGAAGGGTAAACTTGCGCCATGGTTCATTGGTCCGTTCGCCGTCATTGAAAAATGCGGACCCCCATGGCATATCGCTTGGATTTACCGGCATCGCTCGCAGGAATTCAAAATGCCTTCCACATCTCTCAGCTGAGGAAGTGCCTCAAACCCTCCGCTGAAATCCGCACTGAAGACATAGAAGTTCTTCAACCGTACCTCACGTACAAAGAATATCCAATCTGGATTATCGATGAAAAGACTCACGCCACAAGGAACCGGACCTTATGGTTCTACAAGGTCTTGTGGAGCAAGCATACCGCTGATGAGGCGACATGGGAAAGCGAGGAATATCTACGAACCCATTTTCCAGACTTGCTATCATCATATACCCGGTAAAGTTTCCCCACTTTGCATTTCCTTTGGAATCTCGGGACGAGATTCTTTTTAAGGGGGGAGGGATGTAAAATCCCCAAAAAGTGGTGGCAAGAATTTTCAGCTCATGTACACTTAGGAAAAATGAGGGGAATTAGAACTTTGAATTATAACGGTGTAAGTTCAAAGTAAGGATCCAAACTTCCCATAACTTCCAAACAAGGATATCTAAATGCATAACATGGATCTTCATATCCCAAATATTTAACCTTCCAAATTTCAGCTCATTTGGAGGAGTTTCAATATTTGTTTGGGATTAAAAGGAGAAGCCCTCTAATCTGAATTTGAATTTCAGTTTCAAATTCCAATTTCCTCAATTTGCAAATTTGGTTCCACAAATGTGTTCTTCACATTTGAGTTAGCAGCCATGCCAAAAATCAGAAACTTTGGAGTTGGTTTGCTATGTTTTTGGAACAACACAAAATGGAGAATTCAAATTCCATTTCAAATTCAAATGACCAAACACAATTCAAACTTCACACCAGAATTCAAACCATTTGAATTCAGCAAATTCAAACCTTAACTTTGGGGTGAAGTAAGGTATTTAAGTCTGAGTAGCTGGGTGAAAAATATCAGAGAAAAGTTTGATTAACAGAGGGGGACGCGGGACCCAACAGTCAGCCTCACAAATCCACTTTTTCCCTCTCTCTGTTTTCCCTGGGTGACCGCAGCGCGCCAGCTCCCGATTAAACCCGCCGGCCGACGTTCCACCGAGCTGCTTCACACGCTGCATCCGACGTCGGTTCCACGCGCGTGGGCGCTCAAAGCGGCAGCCGAGTGCCGGTTCCCTCTTCTCCACTTACACCGCAGCTTCTCCACGCTCTGCTCGCACGCTCGCGGACACAAACCCCCGGCGGAAGAACCTTTTGGCTCATCGATGCCCGGCGAGCTCGGCGTGCCTCTCGCGCGACTGAGCCACGGGAACGTTGCGCCAGGTCCCTCTCCTGCTCTCCGAAGCCTCAAGTAGACGCCAGCACCGGTGGTTGGCTCCTACGAGCTGGAATGTTCTTTGGAGCCCCAGTGTTGATCATCTCTGCGCCGCACCATCGCCCGACGGATTTACGGCCTCTTCCGATCAAACAAAAGGTCCCTGAGGTGCGTGAGGAACCCTTCTTCTTTCCCTCCAACCAGTTCCTGCCTTCTTAGCTCCGGCACCATTTTGAAGTTTGGCGCCGGCGGTTCTTTAGAAACCCGAGGACTCTTCGGGGAAATTCGTCGTGCTCCGGGTAGCTCCACACTAGATGAGCTTAGAGTATCTCCAGCACACGCTTGCGCATCTCTCCAAAGTCCTAGCAGCTCAAATGATCAAGTAGAGATACCGGGCACCGAGTTTTTGTCGCCGCAGTAGTTTTGCGGGCTCGGGTCGCCGGTGAGGTCCCCTCTCCAGACTTTTTCATGAAGGGCGGGCTATGGGTCGACGTTGTCCATGTGACACTGGTGCTTTTAGAGCAAACCCTAGCCCGAAAGACCCACTGTCGAGTGAGAACGAGGTTGCCGAAGTGTGGTTCGACATGGTCGCCGGTGCAAGCACTGTTCCGGCCGTTGTCATCCGCTCCCGATCCCACCATCGTGTCCAGCACGGTGTAGAACTCACAGGCGACGAGTT
The DNA here is from genome assembly GCA_030760725.1 of Neostapfia colusana. Taxonomy (NCBI): domain Eukaryota; kingdom Viridiplantae; phylum Streptophyta; class Magnoliopsida; order Poales; family Poaceae; genus Neostapfia; species Neostapfia colusana. The sequence continues at coordinate 21,459,947 of JASWHV010000019.1, read as the reverse complement.
TGAGGAAGTTCGGACCACGGGAACCCCGTCCCGGCGAGCCTCGCCGGCGTGCGCCGCTGCGGGAGGCGCGGGCAGCATGAGGAAGAAGAAGGAGGACCGGGTCCCACCGGTCAGCCTCTGTATACGCGCGGGGATCGGTCTGTGGCACCGGATTCGGTGCAGCTGCGTGGGAAATAACCCCGTGGCCTCAGTGTTACTGTCATCTGAGTGGATAGCGCCATGGGTGGGGCCCACTGTCGGGATTTAAACATTTCCAGATTTTCCTAATTCAGTTCAAAATTTGGAGACCCATAACTTTGTGTAGAAAACACCAAAAAGGGTGAGACACTTTTTGTTGGAATCCTCATGAGGAGTACTTCACAGAGAAATAAAGGGTGAGACATTTTTTGTTGGAATCCTCATGAAAATGCCCAGAAATTTCTGTAGAATTGTTTTTAATAAGTCCTTTAGAGATTTATTACAGGAGAAATTCTTTATGAAACATTCCCAAATTGGGGCAGCTAATCCTTTTCATAGTTACTGATCTCCAGTAAAAATTTGGGCTTCGTTGGAGTTCTTTTGCTAGGCTAAATTGCCTTCAAAAGTTCAGCCCTTATTTGGAAATTCAAATTTAAGCAGAAACTTTTTCAGAACTTCTATCCAACTTCAAAAATTCATATCTCTCTGTTGGTAGATCCAAAAATGGTGAAACAAATTTTGTTAGAACCATGGAGACTTACCCTAATCAGATCTTCCACTGTTAGCTATGTTAAAGCTCCTGATTTGTGCTCAAAATTCAGAGTAGCCTTGTACCTGTAGGAATTTTGGAGACTACATTGTGCAATGACATTTCTCCAAATTTTGCTCAGATCATCCTTAGAGGGTCTAGTCTTCACTTTAAAAATCCCAAAGCCAATTAAGGATCCTAAATAGCAGTAGCTATGAATAGAAGTTTACTTCTTATAAGTACTTAACACTTATACATATATTTTGTTACATTTCATAATAGTGACCGAAGTTGAGGACGCACTGGAGCCCTTGGACGTCCTGCCACCTGAAGTTGACTTCCCATCTAACTCGCAACCAGGCAAGCCCCGATTTGCATTCTAAGTACTTTTACAAATTCTTTATTTGTATCACTTATGTTTAGGGTGAATGCTTGCATTAGAGTTAGGGTGATTGAAACCCCACTTGCATAGCCTTTTAAATCCTATGAAGGGTTGGGTAGCTTACAGACTCGACGAGTAGACAAGGCCCTACTAATATGCTTAGGATCTCGGTAGAAGTCGAGTAGTTGGAATCTACTCGCGAGGTAAGGTTTTATCACATGGTTTGGTCAGAATATAAAATGGCTTAAGAGTGGAGAAAATGAGACCCACCAGGTGGGATAGGAAGCAGTGAGCGGAGGTCTCACATGTGCAGCCCTGTTGGTGTCGATTGAGGACCGAGTCGTGTGCTGGCCTGATGAACAAGTATCAAACAGTATCGGATGGCATATTGACATAAGCAGGAAACCGATGTAATTGGTTAACCTGGGTGCCGAGGCTTACCCAACCGTAAATAGGAGTGGGTTGATGGTAGCAAGGTATAAATCTGCCGGTGGGCACAGTCACGCTCCACGCGGGGACCTCCTGCCCATTACGGATTGACGGTTCGGCATTTGGGTTGCCTTTGAAAGGTTGTTGCATACAACAGAGTAGGAATGGATGTTGAATCACGCTTCTGAAAGTGGGTGTATGCAACGTGTTGTCCGGGTGTCTCCTGATTGCAGTCACCATCCCTCACGGTTTTTCTGTACCGCTTGTTCACTGTTCTTGATGTAGTAAGAAGAAGTGAAATAAGCCAGATGAATAATAATATTTGTGATAAAATATTAATGTTTTGGAAACCATGTCTGCTGTAGATGTAGAGCTAATTAAGTTTATTTTCTGCTTTGGGCATCACCACATCGGGGGAAAGCGTTTCTTGTTTGATTGTGGACTTCCGATGTGAGGGCCGCCTAAGGCACACGAATCCGTTGCTATAAAACTGAAAGTAAGGATCAATTTATAGGCGTGTCTTTGTTGCAAGTCCTTTTTCCTATCTTACACATCCCTGCATGTAGAGTTCCATGCCTAGGGTTGTTGGTTAAGCCTTGCTGAGCACTCGTGCTCACGGTTGCAATATTTGAGTGTCACACCCGGTTTTTCCGAAGAACAACCAAGTGAATATCACATGTATGCCAGGATCATTTTCTCATACATGTGATGACAAATAGTGAAGCATCATTTATTACAAGCCAGGTGTCGAATATAAATAAGTCTTACATAGCAAATGTCTTGATGGACAATAATAAGTTCATCACAAGTAAATAAACTAGCAGCGGAATATTATTCTTTAGGGCTCCGTCATAGGCGTTGCCCAGGGGTCTCCATGAACCTAGAAACCTTCTTCGGGTCCAAAATCTTGGTCATTATACACCACCTCATTATCTTGACCTGAGCAGCAATATAAACCAACAAAATATGCAAGGTTGAGTACCAATAGTACTCAGCAAGTGTGGGAAAATTATATCATGCATGGCTAGAACAAGGAGAGGTTGAACTCATGGTTAAAGCACTACGCAATTAATACCTATCACCTTAGCTTATTAAGCACCAACACTACTACACAGGTGAAATGGTCCCAATCTCCCATCCCATCATCATAATCCAATAACCATAACATCATTTCCAATGTTAAGCTCCCCGCTTAACATCCACAACTTCCAAAACCATCAATCCTCTAATCATGAATAAGTCCAAGCCGCTCTTGACCGTGAGCACGGCTGTCATGATAGTTTTGACTTTGCAGAGTTTGCACCACTGTACCCACATGTAGTGATTTCATCCCCCGTTGCCGGATGGACTAAAAGAACCTCCATTATGCCAGTGGCCACGAACCACATTCACACTTCCCAGGTGTGTAGCCAGGAGATCACTACGAAGCCTTTACAAAGGGATTCCCGACGAGCGTGGGCCCACTGAGGTTTCACCCCTAACAGCATACAAGAGGCTCTAACCCCGCTGCAGTGGCCCCCTCTTGAGCCTTGCGGTTCATATGGTAGTCCAGCTGACACCTATTCCCCCGCACCATCCAACACACCCATACTACGCTGGGGATACACCTAATTAATTGGCCAAGCTGCCCCATCTCAGCATGTGGTTGGCACGGTAAAGCCAGGTTACATGCTCCATGAACCGGTCCTTAGGATCCAGGCAAGTACTAAACACAAACCCGAGTCTCGTGCACCCAGCACCAACCAAAACATCCAACTTGCCTTGATCCCTACCTCTACATAACTCACAATATCTCATTCAAGAGTATGGTAAAATAAACTGATGATCTCATATCCCAAATATCCCATTCTAAGCATGGCTAAGCATATGCATAATAATAAATGACATGATAAAATAAATCCCAACCCAAGCTACAAGGAAAACAAGGTAATGCAATTCTAGGGAAACTTCCTAGCATGGGTTTCATATTTCATTTGACAATGCAAATAATTCTATCTACACATCCTAGTATAGGATCAAAGTGGTCAAGGACACTTGCCTCCTTCCTGCTGCTCTTGAAATGGGTAATCCTGATCTTGGAAAGGAATAACTTGCTCTTGAGCAGGTTCTACATCATACCATCACACATAGCAAAATAAAAACAACAATCCATAAGACATAGTTCACACTTCCACTTCATACAAACCACACATTCATATTTATGAAAGTCATTCACCATTATATGTGTTGTGGTTACTCTATGTGTGTTGATTTGTGGCTTGCATGCACTTTTAATCATGTGTATATGATTCCTACTTTTGTGTTCACATTTATACTTACATACTATATATATATGAGTTTCCAATTTAAATAAATTCCTTATATTCAACTACTACACCTTTTTGCTACCAAGTATGCATGAAAGGTATTTTTCTTCTCCATATGTGTCTTCAGAATTTCTACCAACCCTAAACTGAATTCTTTAGATTTTAGAAACTCCATTTATCATTTACTAGTTGCTATATTTTCAGATTTATTTTCCTATGCATAAATGTGTACTTTATTATGAAAATAGTAAGACACATCATCTAAACAGAATAGGTTCTGGTCCTAAATAATTTAATAACATATTTCGACCTTTGCCTCTGATGTAAACTATTTCACAATTATTTTCCCTATTTTCTAGAACTATTCTTTACTTAAAAATGTGTCCCTAAATGTGAATAATAAATTAAACAGATTCAATTCAGCCCAAAATATGTTTTTATCTCACTCCAAAGTTTCCTAAATATTGAGAAAGTCTTTAATTTAATTTTGACAATATGTTTGTCTCACTTTTTAATTTTTAAACACTAGCCACATATTCAATTTCCTAAATTAAATACTAAACAGGGCTAAAAAGGTAAACTCACCCCACTACAGGGTCTATAATATTATTTTCAGAATTTCCAGGGGTCTAGCTACACTTATCAGAGGAGTTTTTCCTAATTTTTATTAAGTCCAGGGGCTAAAACTGATTTTTAAATGAATTTACATGATTTTCTGAAGTTCCAGGGGCTAGATCAGAAGTTTCCGGGGCTAGCTCTTATTTCCCAAGAACCCCAGGGGGTAGCACGTAAGATCTCCAGTCTTTATAACGCGGGGCTGACGTGGACCGTCCGATTTTAAACCGACGGCTGAGATTATAACGTCGAACCGGTACGTGGGGATTTAAACTGTGACGGACCGGAATCTGCTCATCCAAGATCGCAGAGGGTGGTGCCGCACGATGCGACACCCGACAGCACACGTCATAAGAAAATAATAGATTACATGGGAAAAACAACTGAAACTGTACAAACAGGTACAAACTTCAGTTACAACTATTGTTTATATTACACAGCGGAAGTTGTAACACCCCAAATTTTGATTCAAAACCCTAAACCATGTTCAGAGGGGAATTTAAAAATTTTTGGACGTGTTGCATGTTTTACAAAAATTCAAATTCAAACTGGAATTCAAATTAAACTCAAAACAGAAAAGAAATGGAAAAAGAAAAAGAGAAAACGGGAAAAAACCGGCCAGTGGGCCGAAACCCGCCAGCCGGCCCAGTTTCCCCCGCGCCAGCCCGACCCCGCGCGCGCCGCGCTATCCCTCACAGACAGGTGGGACCCACCTGTCATCTCTAACCCCGCGACCCCGGACTCTCTCCCGCGCGCGCGATCGCAACCGACCGGATTTTCGCGTCCCGCAGCCCGAATTCTAGTCCCAAACGACTCAAACTCGATCGCAACAGACCCACCGCCCTCCCCCGGCTATAAAAACCCCAGCCCCGATCAGTTTTTCCCACGCGATCGCCGATTTTCACTCCGGTGAGCATCGAGACTTCGCTGGTGAATTCTGGCCGATCTAAGCTCGGAAACTCTGATCTAACTCGCTGGTCTTGATCCACCGCCTCCGGGGAACTTTGCAGGTGCAGAAAACCCGAAGACTTACGGTGTAAACCCAGCGCCGACGAGCTTCGCCGTGGTTTTGCCTCGGACCTCGCCGCCGATCACTTTCCAGGACCCCCGAGCTCGAGAAAACCCCCGAGGTGAGATCCCTGACCTCCCCTCTATCGATCTAGGCCATAAGATCACAGTTTTAGGCAGAATTCTCGAGGATCCGAAACTTTCCGGCGAGATCGCCGCTTCCCGCCGCCGTGCGCCGCCGGCAGCGCTGCCCGCACTCGATCAGAGCGACGTGGCCGCTTGTGCGCCGTTTATTTTAAATCGCACGGTAGACTTTAAAACCCCGCGTACCGGTTCGATGTTATAATCTCAGCCGTCGGTTTAAAATCGGACGGTCCACGTCAACCCCGCGTTATAAAGACTGGAATTCTTACGTGCTACCCCCTGGGGTTCTCTGGAATTGAGAGCTAGCCCCGGAAACTTCAGATCTAGCCCCTGGAACTCCAGAAAATCATGTAAATTCATTTAAAAATCAGTTTTAGCCCCTGGACTTAATAGAAATTAGGAAAAACACCTCTGATAAGTGTAGCTAGACCCCTGGAAATTATGAAAATAATATTATAAACCCTGTAATGCGGTAAGTTCATTATTTTAGCCCTGTTTAGTATTTAATTGAATATGTAACTAGTGTTTAAAAATTAAAAAGGGGGACAAACATAATTGTCAAAATTAATTAAAAACTTTCTCAGTACTTAGAAAACTTTGGAGTGAGATAAAAATATATTTTTGGGCTGAAATAAATTTGTTTCATCTATTATTCACATTTATTAGTATAGGGACACATTTTTAAGTAAAGAATAGTTATAGAAAAATAGGGAAAATAATTATGAAATAGTCTACATCAGAAGCCAAGGTCAAACGATGTTATTAAATCATTTAGGACCAGAACCTATACTGTTTAGATGATGTGTATTACTAATTTCATAATAAAATACACAATTATGCATTGGAATATAAATCTGAAAATATAGCAACTAGTAAAAGATAAATGGAGTTTCTAAAATCCAAAGAATTCAGTTTAGGGTTGATAGAAGTTGTGAAGGCACATATGGAGAAGAAAAATACTTTCCATACATACTTGGTAGTTTAATGTAAGGAATTTATTTAAAACTGAAACACAACACATATAATGGTGAATGGATTTCATAAATATGAATGTGTGGTTTGTATAAAGTAGAGGTGTGAACTATGTCTTATGATTGTTGTTTTTCTTTTGCTATGTGTGATGGTATGAAGTAGAACCTGTTCAAGAACAAGTTATTCATTTCCAAGATCAGGACTACCCATTTCAAGAGCAGCAAGAAGGAGGCAAGTATCCTTGACCACTTTGATCCTATGCTAGGATGTGTAGATAGAATTATTTGCATTGTCAAATGAAATATGAAACCCATGCTAGGAAAGTTTCCCTAGAATTACATTACCTTGTTTCCTTGTAGCTTGGGTTGGGATTTAATTTTTCATGTCATTTATTTACATGCATTTGCTTAGCCATGCTTAGAATGGGATATTTGGGAAATGAGATCATCAGTTTATATTACCATACTCTTGAATGAGACATTGTGAGTTATGTAGAGGTAGGGATCAAGGCAAGTTAGATGTTTTGGTTGTGTGCTGGGTGCACGAGACTTGGGTTTGTGTTTAGTACTTGCCTGGATCCTAAGGACCGGTTCATGGAGCATGTAACCCGGCTTTACCGTGCCAACCACATGCTGAGATGGGGCAGCTTGGCCAATTAATTAGGTGTATCCCCGGCGTAGTATGGGTGTGTTGGATGGTGCGGGGAGTAGGTGTCAGCTGGACTACCATATGAACCGCAAGGCTCAAGAGGGGGCCACTGCAGCGGGGTTGGAGCCTCTTGTATGCTGTTAGGGGTGAAACCTCAGTGGGCCCACGCTCGTCGGGAATCCCTTTGTAAAGGCTTCGTAGTGATCTCCTGGCTGCACACCTGGGAAGTGTGAATGTGGATCGTAGCCACTGGCATAATGGAGGTTCTTTTAGTCTACCCGGCAACGGGGGATGAAATCACTACTTGTGGGTACAGTGGTACAAACTCCGCAGAGTCAAAACTGTCTTGACAGCCGTGCTCACGGTTAAGAGCGGCCTGGACTTATTCATGATTAGAGGATTGATGGTTTTGGAAGTTAAGCGGGGAGCTTAACATTGGAAATGATGTTATGGTTATTGGATTATGATAATGGGTTGCGAGATTGGAACAATTTCACCTGTGTAGTAATGTAGGTGCTTAATAAGCTAAGGTGATAGGTATTAATTGTGTAGTGCTTTAACCATGAGTTCAACCTCCCCTTGTTCTAGCCATGCATGATATAATTTTCCCACACTTGCTGAGTACCATTGGTACTCAACCTTGCATATTTGTTGGTTTATATTGCTGCTCAGGTCAAGATAATGAGGTGGTGTATAATGACCAAGATTTTGGACCCGAGGAAGGCTTTTAGGTTCATGAAGACCCCCTGGCAACGCCTGTGATGGAGCCCTAAAAGAATAATATTCCGCTGCTAGTTTATTTACTTGTGATGAAGCATTAGTGTCCATTGAGACATTTGCAATGTAAGACTTATTTATATTCGATACCTGGCTTGTAATAAATGATGCTTCACTATTTGTCATCACATGTATGAGAAAATGATCCTGGCATACATGTGATATTCACTTGGTTGTTTCTTCGGAAAAACCGGGTGTGACAGAGGTGGTATCAGAGCCAAGGTTGCCCGTAGGAACGTGGACCTAGGTAGAAATGGACGTATTTAAGGGCCCTATTTTCTTAAAAACTATTTTCCAAGGTGTGGGTGGAAAAGTGTTATTAAAGGAGTCATTTTCTTCATCTTACCCCAACTTCCATTCAAAATAGGATTTTTGTTTGAGAATTTATCTAACCTAATTTTAAATTCTTTTGTTTTAGATGGTTCGCATGATTCGCACCGCTCGTAAGTCCACGGGAGGGAGAGTTCCCGTAGTTGCCCTTGCCGAAAGAGAGGAGCGTCGTCCAGTGACGTACCTTTCCTACGGATTGGCAGTAGGAGATTTGTTGCGCCGTCTTCGACGTATGCTCGAAGCCGCCGGCAATACGGGCAAGCTAATCATCCACTATAACTCCACCAGGACCATCCGTGAGAAGAGGGAAGAATGGAGTTCGGAGATGAGGATTATACACGAGAATCAGTTGCTTAAGATTCACTACTCTCCAGCTTGTCGAGCAACACAAGTTGACGCGGAGAAAGATGTCACTTGGGAGGCCATCACCTGCCAGAGTCACATCTATCGTCGCCACTTGGACAAAACTGAGTACATGTATGTCCTCCAACGTGAGAGTGGTACCACGGAGTACAAGTACCCACCGGTGCAGCAAGGGACTTCCCATGAGCACATGGACTTGTGCTTGGAGGATGCTGCTATGCTCAGCACTCGACTGCAGGAGTGTCAACAAGAGCTTCAGGATGTCCGAGACACCCTGAAGGAAACAGAGGCGTTGCTGCGAGCTTGTTTAAAGGCGAGAGAAAGAGGAGATGGGAATGAACTGTGTGTCACCGTGAGTGATCCATGGACACCTGACTCCCCGGATCGCCGAGCAATCAGGCGTCGTCGCACTTCTCCACCAGCAGCCTCCCCACCCAAAGCAGAGTCAGAAGGAAGCCGAAATGAGGAGGAAGATCCCGAGGAGCCAGCTCAAGAGGACGAGTAGTGTAGAGTCTTTCCCTTAGCTAGCAAGAGGTCGAGTAGTTGAGTCGTTACGTAGTTAATGGTGTGATAATGATTGGTGTGTGACATGAGTTGTGGAAGCCATGAGCAATTGTCCACAGCCTCGTCTTCAGATTGTTTTGCTTTGGTGTGTGAACCCACAGGAAATAATAGTACATTTATTTGGTGTGAGATATGAACCCTCGTAAAAGTATAACAAAGCCTCAACACTTCAAAGTACAAATAAATGAAAGTAGTAAGATGATACTAAATGATTTCAAATTGACATTGGTTGATTCTGCCAGATGGCCGGAAGAGGAAAAGGACGTGCTGCCAACCCCGCCAACAACAACGATGAGGCATGCAACCCTCATCTTTCTGAAGGCCAGGACCGGGGTGGTCGCCGTGAAGAAGTTGATCCTCTCCACCAAATGCTGGAGAATCAAAATCAGCTCATCCAGAACTTGACTCAAGTGGTGGCCAACTTGCATCAAGTTCCACCTCCACAAGCGGCACCACGCCAACCAAGGTTGAGTGAGTTTCTAGGAACTCAACCTCCAAAGTTTGCAAGTGCTGCTGAACCTCTGGAGGCAGATGATTGGCTGAAGACCATTGAAAGTAAGATGAGGATAATACAATGCCAAGGGTATGAGAGGGTGCTGTTTGCCTCTCATCAATTGCAGGGACCTGCTGCTGATTGGTGGACCGCCTACGTGGCCGCCCATCATGACCCTGAGAACATCACTTGGGAAGAGTTCAAGCGTAGCTTCTGCAACCACTATATCCCAAGAGGTGAGCTCAAAAACAAGAGGAAAGAGTTTTTGGGACTGCAGCAGGGAAACATGACGGTGAGGGAATACCTCACTAAATTTACTCAACTATCCCGTTATGGTCCACGAGACATAGAGACTGATGAGCAGAAACAAGATTGTTTCGTGGAAGGACTTACCGCAGAGATGCAGTGTGCAATGTCCTCCAATGAGTATGAAAGCTTTCAAAAGATGGTGGACAGAGCGTTTGTGGTGGAAAGGAAGCTAAAGGCCCTGGAAAATGAGAATAAGAGGAAGGCGGGGTGGTCACATCAAGCCTCAGGGAGCAACACCCGCCCACGTATGATGCAGCAACCTACGGGGCAGACGAGCCGTGCTGCGGTACCCTATTCAGCACCAAGAGGGTACAACCCAAACTACAGGCCACCCGCAGCACCAGCACAGCCGCCACGTCAGTTTGTGCAGCAGCCTCGCCCCGCATATCCACCTCGACCAGCAGTGCAAGGACCCCCGAACCAACCCCAAGACAACAAAGGCCAAGCACCTAAGGTTGGGGTGCAATGTTTCAGCTGTGGTGAAGTGGGGCACTACGCCCATAAATGCCCAAAGAAGAAGCCTGCGCCGCCACAACAGCAGAATGTAGTGAGACGACGGGTGAACCATGTCACCATGGAGGAAGCACAAGAGGCACCTGACGTGGTAGTTGGTAAGTTTCCTACCAATTTACACCTTGCAACTCTGCTGTTTGATTCTGGTGCTACCCACTCGTTCATTGCTCAAGGGTTTGTTAAGAAGCATGACCTAGCAACCACCCAAATGAACCATATGCTAGCGGTAAACTCTCCAGGTGGAGAAATAAGGACAAGACAAGTGTGTCCCAAAGTGGACCTAGACATTAATGGGGTAGTATTTACGGCTAACCTCATAGTGATAAATTCACAAGGGATAGATATTATTTTGGGTATGGATTGGTTGACCAAACATAAAGGAATCATCCATTGTTCGACCAGAACGGTGGAATTAACTCACCCCAGTGGCACCAGAGTAAAGTTCATAACAATACACGAGCCTAGGAGGGACATAAAATTAAATCAAGTGGAGGTGAAAGTTGAGGAAATCAGGACTAGCAGGGAATATCCAGATGTTTTTCCGGAGGAGTTGCCAGGTATGCCTCCCGACCGTGACGTGGAATTCGCAATTGAGCTAGTACCGGGAACAGCCCCGATATACAAGAGACCTTATCGAATGGACTCCAAGCAGCTAGAAGAGCTCAAGGATCATTTGAGAGAATTGACGGAGAAGGGGTATATTCGCTCTAGTTCCTCACCATGGGGAGCTCCGGTGATATTTGTGCCCAAGAAAGACGGAACCCAAAGGTTATGCGTGGATTACCGTGCCTTGAATGAGGTAACCATCAAGAACAAGTACCCATTACCCCGCATTGAAGACTTGTTTGATCAGTTGAGGGGAGCTTGTGTGTTCTCGAAAATTGATCTCAGGTCGGGGTACCACCAACTCAAGATAAGGCAATCTGATATTCCAAAGACAGCTTTCGTATCTCGGTACGGACTGTATGAATACACTGTCATGCCTTTCGGGCTAACCAATGCCCCGGCATATTTCATGTACCTCATGAACAAGGTATTCATGGAATATCTGGACAAATTTGTGGTGGTTTTCATAGATGATATTCTCGTCTTCTCCAAAAATGAAGAAGAACATGAGAAACATCTAAGGTTGGTGTTACAGAGGCTGAGAGAACACCAACTATATGACAAGTTGAGCAAGTGTGAGTTTTGGCTGAAGAGAGTTCCCTTTTTAGGACATATAATCTCGGAGGGAGGAATCTCAGTCGATCCCGCCAAAATCGAGGATATCCAGAAGTGGAAGACCCCTGAAAATGTCGGGGAAGTTCGAAGCTTTTTGGGCTTGGCTGGATACTATCGACGGTTTATTGAGGGATTCTCCAAGATCTCGAGACCTCTCACCAAACTGTTGGAAAAGGGAATCGCATTCACCTGGACGCCACAGTGCGAGACGAGCTTTCAGGAGCTAAAGAAGAGATTGACAACAGCCCCAGTGCTGGTTATGCCAGATATGCAGAAGAATTTCACAGTGTACTGCGATGCCTCTGGAAATGGGTTGGGATGTGTTCTCATGCAAGAAGGACATGTCGTGGCATATGCATCCCGGCAGCTTCGGAAGCACGAGAAGAACTATCCTACACATGACCTAGAACTAGCTGCAGTGGTACACGCGTTGAAAATTTGGCGGCACTATTTGATGGGGAAGAGGACAGAGATATATACGGATCATAAGAGTTTGAAGTACATATTCACACAGCCAGATCTCAACCTCCGACAAAGGAGATGGTTAGAGCTAATCAATGACTTTGATGTGGGCATCAACTATCATCCCGGGAAAGCAAACGTCGTGGCCGATGCTTTGAGTCGGAAAGTGCAGGTCAATAAGTTGAGTTTGAAGGACATGCCTGCAGAATTGAAGGACGAGGTTATAAGACTCAATCTATGTCTAGTAAATAGTGGTGAAGCCATCGCCATGGAAGTGGACTCCACACTCGAGCGAGACATACGCGAGGGCCAAAAGAATGATGAGAAGATACAAGAGATCCGACAGCTCATCAAGGAAAATAAAGCTCCTGGTTTTAGAGAGGATGAACAAGGAACGGTGTGGCACGGGAAAAGGATCTGTGTGCCAGAAGTAAAGGAGATCCGTGAATTGATTTTAAAGGAGGCTCACGATTCCGACTATTCCATTCATCCTGGGAGTACGAAGATGTACCAGGATCTCAAGAGCAGGTATTGGTGGTATGGCATGAAGCGAGATGTCGCGGAACATGTTGCCCTATGTGACACATGTCAGTTGGTGAAAGCAAAACATCAACGACCCGCGGGATTATTGCAACCACTCAAAGTGCCTGAATGGAAATGGGAAGAAATCAGCATGGATTTTGTCGTGGGATTGCCTAGGACCCAATCCGGGTATGATTCAATATGGGTCATTATTGATAGGCTAACCAAGGTAGCTCATTTCATCCCTGTGAAAGAAAGCTACAGCGGATCCAAATTGGCAGAATTGTACATGTCAAGGATTGTGTGTTACCATGGAGTGCCAAAGAAGATAGTGTCGGACCGAGGGACACGGTTCACCTCGAGGTTTTGGAAAAAGTTGCATGAAACCATGGGAACCCATCTGAACTTCAGTTCTGCCTATCATCCCCAAACTGACGGGCAGACGGAGAGAACCAATCAGATCCTTGAAGATATGTTAAGGGCATGTGCACTCAAAAACAATAGGAGTTGGGACAAGAACTTACCGTATGCGGAGTTTTCCTATAACAACAGCTATCAAGCCAGTATGAAGATGTCACCGTTTGAAGCTTTGTATGGAAGGAAGTGCAGAACCCCCCTATTTTGGAACCAAACAGGAGAAAGTAAAGTGTTTGGTCCAGAAGTGCTACAAGAAGCCGAAGCGAAGGTGAGGGAGATTCGCAACAACTTGAGGATAGCACAAACACGCCAGAAGAGTTATGCTGATGTACGAAGAAGAGAACTCGTTTTCAACGTGGGAGACTATGTTTATCTCAAGGTGTCCCCTATCAGAGGACTTCGTTGGTTCAAGGTGAAAGGGAAGTTGTCACCTCGATATATCGGACCCTTTCAAGTTTTGGAAAGAAAAGGCGAAGTGGCGTACCAACTAGAGTTACCGGTTCATCTATCAGATGTACACGATGTATTCCATGTGTCACAACTCAATAAATGTCTGAGGACGCCTGAAGAGGTGTTACCCATGAATGAAGTGGATGTAGCTGAAGATTTGTCTTATGCCGAGCAACCATACAAGATTTTGGAGACAATGGAACGCCTCACCAGAAACAAGAGAATCCGGATGTGCAAGGTGCAGTGAAAGCATCACTCAGAAGAGGAAGCTACCTGGGAAAGGGAAGATGAGCTCAAGGCACAATTTCCGGAATTGTTTTCTTAGAAACACCAATCTCGAGGACGAGATTTCTTTTAAGGGGGGTAGAGCTGTAACACCCCAAATTTTGATTCAAAACCCTAAACCATGTTCAGAGGGGAATTTAAAAATTTTTGGACGTGTTGCATGTTTTGCAAAAATTCAAATTCAAACTGGAATTCAAATTAAACTCAAAACAGAAAAGAAATGGAAAAAGAAAAAGAGAAAACGGGAAAAAACCGGCCAGTGGGCCGAAACCCGCCAGCCGGCCCAGTTTCCCCCGCGCCAGCCCGACCCCGCGCGCGCCGCGCTATCCCTCACAGACAGGTGGGACCCACCTGTCATCCCTAACCCCGCGACCCCGGACTCTCTCCCGCGCGCGCGATCGCAACCGACCGGATTTTCGCGTCCCGCAGCCCGAATTCTGGTCCCAAACGACTCAAACTCGATCGCAACAGACCCACCGCCCTCCCCCGGCTATAAAAACCCCAGCCCCGATCAGTTTTTCCCACGCGATCGCCGATTTTAACTCCGGTGAGCACCGAGACTTCGCCGGTGAATTCTGGCCGATCTAAGCTCGGAAACTCTGATCTAACTCGCTGGTCTTGATCCACCGCCTCCGGGGAACTTTGCAGGTGCAGAAAACCCGAAGACTTACGGTGTAAACCCAGCGCCGACGAGCTTCGCCGTGGTTTTGCCTCGGACCTCGCCGCCGATCACTTTCCAGGACCCCCGAGCTCGAGAAAACCCCCGAGGTGAGATCCCTGACCTCCCCTCTATCGATCTAGGCCATAAGATCACAGTTTTAGGAAGAATTCTCGAGGATCCGAAACTTTCCGGCGAGATCGACGCTTCCCGCCGCCGTGCGCCGCCGGCAGCGCCGCCCGCGCTCGATCAGAGCGACGTGGCCGCTTGTGCGCCGTTTATTTTAAATCGCACGGTAGACTTTAAAACCCCGCGTACCGGTTCGATGTTATAATCTCAGCCGTCGGTTTAAAATCGGACGGTCCACGTCAACCCCGCGTTATAAAGACTGGAATTCTTACGTGCTACCCCTGGGGTTCTCTGGAATTGAGAGCTAGCCCCGGAAACTTCAGATCTAGCCCCTGGAACTCCAGAAAATCATGTAAATTCATTTAAAAATCAGTTTTAGCCCCTGGACTTAATAGAAATTAGGAAAAACACCTCTGATAAGTGTAGCTAGACCCCTGGAAATTATGAAAATAATATTATAAACCCTGTAATGGGGTAAGTTCATTATTTTAGCCCTGTTTAGTATTTAATTGAATATGTAACTAGTGTTTAAAAATTAAAAAGGGGGACAAACATAATTGTCAAAATTAATTAAAAACTTTCTCAGTACTTAGAAAACTTTGGAGTGAGATAAAAATATATTTTTGTGCTGAAATAAATTTGTTTCATCTATTATTCACATTTATTAGTATAGGGACACATTTTTAAGTAAAGAATAGTTATAGAAAAATAGGGAAAATAATTATGAAATAGTCTACATCAGAAGCCAAGGTCAAAAGATGTTATTAAATCATTTAGGACCAGAACCTATACTGTTTAGATGATGTGTATTACTAATTTCATAATAAAATACATAATTATGCATAGGAATATAAATCTGAAAATATAGCAACTAGTAAAAGATAAATGGAGTTTCTAAAATCCAAAGAATTCAGTTTAGGGTTGATAGAAGTTGTGAAGGCACATATGGAGAGGAAAAATACTTTCCATACATACTTGGTAGTTTAATGTAAGGAATTTATTTAAAACTGAAACACAACACATATAATGGTGAATGAATTTCATAAATATGAATGTGTGGTTTGTATAAAGTAGAGGTATGAACTATGTCTTATGATTGTTGTTTTTCTTTTGCTATGTGTGATGGTATGAAGTAGAACCTGTTCAAGAACAAGTTATTCATTTCCAAGATCAGGACTACCCATTTCAAGAGCAGCAAGAAGGAGGCAAGTGTCCTTGACCACTTTGATCCTATGCTAGGATGTGTAGATAGAATTATTTGCATTGTCAAATGAAATATGAAACCCATGCTAGGAAAGTTTCCCTAGAATTGCATTACCTTGTTTCCTTGTAGCTTGGGTTGGGATTTAATTTGTCATGTCATTTATTTACATGCATTTGCTTAGCCATGCTTAGAATGGGATATTTGGGAAATGAGATCATCAGTTTATATTACCATACTCTTGAATGAGACATTGTGAGTTATGTAGAGGTAGGGATCAAGGCAAGTTGGATGTTTTGGTTGTGTGCTGGGTGCACGAGACTTGGGTTTGTGTTTAGTACTTGCCTGGATCCTAAGGACCGGTTCATGGAGCATGTAACCCGGCTTTACCGTGCCAACCACATGCTGTGATGGGGCAGCTTGGCCAATTAATTAGGTGTATCCCCGGCGTAGTATGGGTGTGTTGGATGGTGCGGGGAGTAGGTGTCAGCTGGACTACCATATGAACCGCAAGGCTCAAGAGGGGGCCACTGCAGCGGGGTTGGAGCCTCTTGTATGCTGTTAGGGGTGAAACCTCAGTGGGCCCACGCTCGTCGGGAATCCCTTTGTAAAGGCTTCGTAGTGATCTCCTGGCTGCACACCTGGGAAGTGTGAATGTGGATCGTAGCCACTGGCATAATGGAGGTTCTTTTAGTCCACCCGGCAACGGGGGATGAAATCACTACTTGTGGGTACAGTGGTACAAACTCTGCAGAGTCAAAACTGTCTTGACAGCTGTGCTCACGGTTAAGAGCGGCCTGGACTTATTCATGATTAGAGGATTGATGGTTTTGGAAGTTAAGCGGGGAGCTTAACATTGGAAATGATGTTATGGTTATTGGATTATGATAATGGGTTGGGAGATTGGAACAATTTCACCTGTGTAGTAATGTAGGTGCTTAATAAGCTAAGGTGATAGGTATTAATTGCGTAGTGCTTTAACCATGAGTTCAACCTCCCCTTGTTCTAGCCATGCATGATATAATTTTCCCACACTTGCTGAGTACCATTGGTACTCAACCTTGCATATTTGTTGGTTTATATTGCTGCGCAGGTCAAGATAATGAGGTGGTGTATAATGACCAAGATTTTGGACCCGAGGAAGGCTTTTAGGTTCATGAAGACCCCCGGGCAACGCCTGTGATGGAGCCCTAAAAGAATAATATTCCGCTGCTAGTTTATTTACTTGTGATGAAGCATTAGTGTCCATTGAGACATTTGCAATGTAAGACTTATTTATATTCGATACCTGGCTTGTAATAAATGATGCTTCACTATTTGTCATCACATGTATGAGAAAATGATCCTGGCATACATGTGATATTCACTTGGTTGTTTCTTCGGAAAAACCGGGTGTGACAGAAGTCTACACTATACAACTCACGCCCGCCTATCTAGCAAAAGTGGTTGCCCAGCCCTAGGGCAACCCACACTAGCTGTACTCCTCAGCTCAGCGCGGCGTGTACGGCTCCCACTCAGCCGTGGTCCCCGACGGAGGGTAACCCTCGCCGGTGGACTCGTACTCAGAGTCCGTGGGTGGCTCCTCACCTGAAAAACACTTAAGAAGCAACCGTGAGCACGAAGGCTCAGCAAGGCTTAACCGATTCACCTAAGCATGAAACTCTACATGAGGGGTACAATGGACATAGGATAGTAACATTTCCGCAAAAGGACACGCCTACAAGTTCATCCTTAGTTCATCTTTTAG
Organism: Neostapfia colusana; assembly: GCA_030760725.1. Lineage (NCBI taxonomy): Eukaryota > Viridiplantae > Streptophyta > Magnoliopsida > Poales > Poaceae > Neostapfia > Neostapfia colusana. The sequence goes on along the minus strand of JASWHV010000019.1, from coordinate 21,442,296 downwards.
CAACAAGTTAACAGTCCATGAAATCTGAAATTTAGTAAGCAGTATTTGGTGGCACACATGTAGCAATACAATTATATCAACCAGCAATATTGAATCAACATGTTTCATCCATTATTCTACGTCACGACTCAGTGACCAAGTGGTACTCTTCACCGCGAGGGACGGCGAATCGACTCGATATACACCTGCAGGGAAACCCAAAGAGCACGTCACGTACGCCCACCCGTGGAGCTGCACAGCACGCTCACTCGATGTCGTACGGGACAACCTTTCACCCAACAGCCCAAACGTCGAACCGGTCGCACCGAAACGAGCAGGAGGTTCCCCACACGGAGCATCTCTCTATGCCCGTTGGCAGATTTCCACCTTGCTGCCCTCAACCTACACCTATAAATTGGTGTGCTGTGCCTCGATGCCCGGAGGTTTAGGCTACATCGGTTTATCGGGGCCCATATATCCGATATGCCTTCGGTACGTTCAAACTTGATCAGCGTGGGCCGCACACGGATCGGTCCTCAATCGACACGGACAGGGCTGCGCACACAAGACTCCCTCTTGCTGTGCCCTAGCCCCTGCCTAGTCTCCTTTTCATTACTAATGTGATCTCACATCACTCAACCGAACCCGTGTGTCCCAAGCCTATCTCGCGAGTAGATTCCAACTACTCGACTTGTACCGAAGCCCTATGAATCTTTAAGCATAGCCTATCTACTCGAGGTCTTAGACACTACCCTCACTCTTAGGAAAAATTCTGGTTATGCAAGTGGGGTTCCATCCATCCTATACCTAATGCACAAACATACTTCATATGACACATGTAACAAAGGAAAAACTTATAAAAAGGTCAATGCAAACCGGGGCTTGCCTTGTTGCTGCTGGTCAGGGGTTAGTTCCTCTTCCGGAAGGAGGAAGTCCAGCACTTCCGGAGTCTCTTCTTCAATGGCTACACGTTTAATACAATACTACATGTTAATTTGAATGCAATGTGTGAACTGGAATACATCATTGCTAATAACTCTAGCTAGCCCTTCCCTTTGGTTCTGAAATTTTTATGGTGGACTGGTAGGATCCTAACCAGAGATGTGACCAAGTTTTATTTGAAACAAAGTTCATTTGAACCTTGTACAAATAGAAACCCATTTGGTCAATATTTGAGCCTCTGGATGATTCCAGGGGTTTTCATGGCTCCAACCATTACTTTCTGGAAACTAGACTTTAAGATGGTTCTAATGGAGTTGGTTTCATGTCATTTGAAGAATTCTACAGAAAATTATGCCCTAATTAAGATTTGAGAAAATCTGAAAAATGTTTCTGAACATTTTTCTATTTTCTCAGGGCAGTTCTCTTAATCACCCCATTAGGGTAAATAAATGAACTTGGATGAGTCCGAAAATTTTACTGGGATTCAGGGATTTTCTAGTGAACCTCTCAACCAAATTTCAGAATTTTTCATAAAGTAGTTCTCCAGATAAAATTCCCAACAGTTTAAACTTTAGGGATTTAATTCTGTAAAACTATTCACTTTCGTGAGCTGAATATGGTATTGCTGGAAAGTACTCAGAATTCTGAGTTCAGAAAAATTTGGTTCATCGAATTTGGAGTTTCCTAGCCAAAGTTCTATGCATTTGAAGTTTGCACTAAAACTGGAAATTCCAAAACTGTTTAAATCCTGCGGGTGGGTCCACCGCCCACGTGTCGACCGCTGGAGCCGCGCCACACGGGGCCACAGACTCCTTCCCGCGCGGCCGCACTGGATCCCGGACCACAGAGAATCCCACCCATTTATCTCCAGCCGCTGACGCGTGGGGCCTACCCCTTCGTCTTCCTCCGGCCACCCGCGCGACCCCGCCGCCAAGCTCGCCGGAGCTCTCGCCGGAGAGGGGTTCCGGTCCTCGGAGCTTGCTGAATCTCGCCGCCAGTGCCTATCTCGGCCTGAGGAACACGGTGGTGCCCTCCCTAGAACTTGACAACCACCGGAACAGTGCTCCCGACGGCAACAGCGGCCGGGAGTTCACCGGCGACGTCCAACTCGGCATCCCATGCACCTTTTTCGATGTGGTTTGCTCGGGGAGCTCCACTGACACCTGCTGGTCCCGGACATGGACACCGATCCCCGTGAAAACGGCGGTAACTACGACCTCATTGGCGACCTAGGCCGGATATCGGCTGTGCTTCAGAAAACTTCAAAGAACCGTAAACCTAGCCCAGGGTTCTTACTGGTTTTCGATCCTAGGTGGTCGTGTCAGGGTATAGAGCATGTGCGTGACTCGGTTTGCCCGGTGATGAGCTAACCCTCACGAATTTTGGGATTTTGTGGGAGCTCGGTCTCAAGACCCCCGAAGCTTTCCAGGCGAAATACTCCCTCGACAGCCCATGAAATGAAGAGCGGTAGGGACTAGAAGAATCAACACCTTAAGGCAGTCCTTTCTTGTGTTGCTCGTCGGGCACGAGCGCGCCTGTGCTGGCCGGACGCTGGCGATCAGAGAGGGCGGCGTTTCTGTGCTCACGCGGAGTCGAGAAAGAAGCTCGGTAGGGGGGGATTCTCGTTTGGAAAGCAGGAGGAACTCGGCGTGGGCTGTGCGCTGGCCTTTGAGCCGCGGTTTGACACCGTGAGGTGGCCGATTGCTGCCTCGGTGGCTCGCCGCCGTTCCCTTGCTTGCGCGCGAAGTCGGGGTCGGCTGCAGCAACCGACTGCCCCTCGTGTGTGCCACTGACCTGTGGGCCTCCCCTTCATTCCTTTTTCTCTAATAATTCTTTTCTGTTTTTGCTAATTATCCCACCAGCTACTCACAATTTAATGTGAGACTTAGTCACCAAGTCTTGGTTTAAATTTGAATTCTCAAATTTGAACTGTGTTTGACTAAATTTGCTGCATGTTTAAACTGAAATTCAAATTCAGTTTTGAATTCTTGCAAATTTAGCTCTTGACAAGATGAACTCCAATGGACATGAAAATTGGTGGGCTTACTCAGAAAAATGTGATGAGTTTGAATATGAAGCTAACTTTTGAATTTGGGTGATGAAAGTTGCTGCAATTTGAATTTACATTCAAATTGGCCTCTTTTTCAAATACCTCCAAAAGTGCCTCAAAAAGTGTTGAATTTACATGAAACTTAGACTGAACCTTCCCAAGACTTTTGAAATTCTAGGGGTGAGCTCAACCTCTCATGTTCATGTGTAGAAACTCTACTTTGTGAAAGTGAAGGCTTTCCCCTATAATCACTCTTTTGATAGAGGTTACTTGCTCTTCACAATATTTCCTAAGATGTGCACAATAAAAACTGTGGTGTTGTGAGGTGAAGAAAAATTTTTGCAAGTCCCTTTTATTGGGCTTTTACATCCCTCCCCCCTTAAAAGAATCTCGTCCCGAGATTACAAAAGAAGAGATGGCGATGTAATAGGGACTTACCCGTGTTGAGAAGCCATGAACTCCGGGTAGCTTGAGCGAAGGAACTCCTCGCTCTCCCACGTCGCTTCTTCGGCGGTGTGGTTGCTCCAGAGTATTTTGTAGAACCACAATGTTCTGCTGCGTGTGGTCCTGGCTTTTTCATCAAGAATGGCCACCGGATACTCATCATAAGTTAAATCCGGTTTCAGCTCGCCGATGTCTTCGGTAGGAACAGCAGCTGTATGCTTCAAACATTTTCGCAGTTGCGAAACATGGAAAACATCATGGACACAAGCAAGGGATGCCGGTAACTCCAATCGATACGCCGCTGGTCCACACTTCTCGGTGATAGCGTAGGGTCCAATAAAACGGGGAGCGAGCTTCCCCTTCACACCGAACCGGTGCACGCCCTTCATCGGAGACACGCGTAGGTACACGTGTTCCCCAACGTCAAAGTGCAATGGCCTACGCCTCTTATCAGCGTAGCTCTTCTGCCGGGATTGAGCGGCCTTCAAGTTAGCTTGAATCGTCCGAACGCGCTCTTCGGCGTCGTTCACCACATCAACCCCGAATGTGACCCTTTCACCGGACTCACACCAATTTAATGGGGTGCGGCACTTGCGACCGTAGAGAGCTTCGTAGGGTGCCATCTTGATACTCGCCTGATAGCCGTTGTTGTACGAGATTCCGCCAATGGTAGGTGATTATCCCAGTTCCTACCATGGTGGATGCCACATGCTCTCAACATGTCCTCCAGAACTTGATTCACCCTCTCTGTCTGGCCATCTGTCTGAGGGTGGTAGGCGGAGCTCCTAATCAGTTTAGTACCCAAAGCAGCGTGCAACTGCTCCCAAAAGTGAGATACAAACAATGCACCTCGGTCTGAGACTATGGTCTTGGGTACACCATGCAGGCATAGAATCCTGGCAATGTATAACTCCGCATATCGGTTAGCATGGAAATATGTATGCACGGGAATGAAGTGAGCTGACTTGGTCAGTCGGTCAACGATCACCCATATGGAATCATGCTTGTTGGCTGTTAAGGGTAATCCCACAATGAAATCCATGCTCACATCTTCCCATATCCATGCTGGAATTTTCAGGGGTTGCAGCAGCCCTGATTTCCTCATATGATCAGCCTTCACTCGTCTACACGTATCACACTCGGATACGTACTTAGCTACCTCCTGCTTCATCCGTGTCCACCAAAATTTCTTTTTCAAATCTTGGTACATTTTGTTGCTGCCCGGATGAATGGAGTACTTGGACAAGTGAGCTTCATCGAGGATCTTCTTTCTCAACTCCATATCCCGGGGTACGACTATGCGGTCATTAAACCACAGCGTCCCCTCATCATCTTTCCGGAAACATTTGATCTCCCCATTGTCAATCCATCTCCGGAGATGTGCCATGCCTTTATCATTTTTCTGAGCTGCAATGATGTCCTCCCTAATAGTAGGGATGAGGGCAAGGTTGTACAGCGATCCATAAGGAACCAAGTATAAACTTGGCTCTTCCTCCTCCACCGGTGTAATGGTGAGGTGATGGACATGTGATTTCTGACTCAGCGCGTCGGCAACCACATTCGCCTTGCCGGGGTGGTAGTGAATATCCATCTCATAGTCCTTGATTAATTCTAACCACCTTCGTTGCCTCATGTTCAGCTCCTTCTGGGTAAAAATGTATTTCAAGCTCTTGTGGTTGGTGTAGAGATGCACCAAGTTCTCCAGGAGATAGTGCCTCCACATTTTTAGCGCCAACACCACGGCAGAAAGCTCCAGATCATGAATAGGGTAATGCTGCTCATGGTTCCGAAGTTGGCGTTGACACGACCCCATTGGTCTTGTCGAGCCAGGATCACGCTGAGGGGTGCTGCGTTGCACAGCACCGTATAACAAACGTCAAAGGTACAAAGCGGAAGCGAAATTTTATTACATAAACAAGTTATGAACATGTTTACATCAAAATAAGTTCCGTCTACACTCGCGGGCATAGACTAAGCGTCAAGTGCACGTTCAGCCCTTGAACGTGCCCTTGCTAGCACACACGCACACTAACTCTGCGGCGTGCACGACTCCCACTCGACGGGGTTCCCCTCCTGGGGTTCCGTCTCCTCTTCGGGAGTCCCTTCCTCATAGAACCCTGCAAAAGCTTCAAACACAAGCAGTGAGCACGAAGGCTCAGCAAGTCTGACCCGTCTCACCTAAACATGGAACTTTTATATGAGGGTAATGGGTTACATGAGGTAAAAATCATTTGCAAGGACTCGCCTAATTAGTAGAACCTTACTTTCAAGTTTTAGCAGCAGGTTGTGGAGAACCTTACGCTAAGGTACATGAGAGAGCCGCAATCAAACAAGAAACGCATTTCTCTCATGTACTTTGCCCAAAGTTGAAAAGAACTTTAGTTAGCTCTAAGCTACAGCATATCATTAACAATCAATGTCCAGCTTTCAATCAGCAACATTTTAACATGTAACTAGCCTGTTCTTTCTACGTCACGGTACAGTGAACAAGTGGTACTCACTGACCGCGAGGGACGGCGATTATAATCGATTTACACCTGCAGGGTTACCCGAACAACCCGTCACGTACACCCGTATTCGATGTTGCCTACAACAACCATCACGGACGCCGTACGCGACTACCTTTCACCCGTTAGCCAACTATTGAACCGGTCCCATCGTCCCGAGCAAGAGGTCTCTGCACGCGCATCTCCGTGCCGCCAGCTGATTTACATCTCAAGCTCTCAACCTACCCTCTGAACGACGGGCAATGCCTCAATAACCAGCTACCCGAGTTACATCAGTTTCCCAGTTCCCATATAGCCGGTAGGTCTTCGGTACTGTTCTAGCTTGTTCAACAGGCCCGCACACGGCTCGGTCCTCAATCGACACAAGCGGAGCTACAGCACACAGGCCCCAAAGTCCTGCTGCCCTTACTCTCCGCTCGGTCTCATTTTCTTGCCATGTGTATCATGTGCTATCTCTACCCGAGCAATGTGCCTCTAGCCTATTCTCGCGAGTAGTTCCAACTACTCGACTTGTACCGAATCCTACTCTATCCTAGCAATGCAGTAGCTAATGGGGTTTGCAATCCTAAACCCAACCCATGGTTCTCTTGGCTATGCAGTGGGGCTTCCAAACAAGACTCTAATGCACAGAATAAAGGAAACAAGTATGTGCTCAAAACAATAAAAATTTGTAAAAAGGTTAATGCAAACCGGAGCTTGCCTTGCTGCTCTTGGTCGTAGGCTAGCTGTTCCTCCGGAGTAACGAAGTCTAGGACTTCGGGTTCCTCCTCGACCTTAGCGACTACATGATAGAAACAATGCATGTATTAATTTAATGCATTTGTATTAAGTTTGAAGTTGTGAAGTCTATAACCTTTGCTAGACAGACCTAATGACTGTGAAACTTTTATTGTGGCTTGGTTACAACCTAAACAGAGACTCGGTCAAGTTTTAGTTGCAGCAAAGCCCATTGGAGCCCTCCACAATTAATTATGTCCTTGACCTTAATTGGAACTCTTAGGGTGTTCTAAGGATTTTCATGAAACAAACTATGACTTTCTAAAAACTAGCTTTTCAGAGGGTTCTAATGGAATTGGTCTCACTTAATGTGGAAGTTCCAAGCCAAAGATATGAGCTAAACAATTTCAGAGAAAATCCTGAAAATGTTTCTGAACATTTTCTATTTTCTCTGGAACAGCTTCTCTAATCACACCATTAGGCGGATTAAATGAGCTCCAATGGATCTGAAACTTTTATGTTAGTTCAGGGATATTTTGGTGAACATCCCAGCAAAATTTCAGGATCTTCCTCCCAAAGGATTCTCCAGTTAAAATTCCAAACAGCTTAAACTTTGAGGAATTAATTCTGGAGAGTTAAAGATTTTCATGAAGTTAAACTTGATTTTCTGGAAAGTACTCAGAGAGCTGAATCCAGCAAAATTTGGTTCACTTGATTTGGAGCTTTCTAGCCAAAGTTATGAGGACTTGAAGTTTGGATGAACTCTGAAAATCGGGGAAAAGTTTAAATTCTCGGGCCCGTGGGGACACGTGTCGAGCGCGGAGGTGTCCGGCACACCGGAGATACCACACGTGTCGAGCGCGGAGGTGTCCGGCACACCGGAGCTCACAGGGTATTTGCGCGCCCGCACAGCCGATCCCCGGCCACACCCGATCCCGATTTAAATTCTTCAGTCGCTGACACGTGGGCCAGCTGGCTTCTTCTTCCTCCCGCCGTTCTCTCGCGCCCGCGCCGCCGACCTCGCCGGAGCAGACTCGGGGCTCGCCGGCTCGCCGCTGCCGGACCTCCCATGGTCTGAAACTCGCCACCAGGGGGTTGTCGACGTCGAGGAACACGTCGGTGGTGTTAGGTCGGGCTGAGGGTGACCGCAAATAGCCCGGCGACGTGCCGCGGCCTCTGTTGAGGTTCGGCACCGTCCACCGTGATTTCTAAACCCGCCAACACCTCGAACAAACGGTCCTACAGCATCAGTGTACCACTAGGAAGCTCGATAAGGTGTCAAAAGGTTTCAGGGATGGCGGTAAGTGGGTCGGCACCGTGTGACCGATCGTGCCCGCCATGACCGCCCTCGATCGAGCTCGAAATTCGTCACTCCTAGACAGTTTCACGCTACGGATGCAGAAAAGAACTTGATCGCCGGCTAGTCCAGCGTCTATGTGCAAGATTTGATGACCCCCGAAAGATCACAGAGCGAGAATTTAAAGAAACTGTACCGGAAGCTCAGTTTAAGGTTGCCGGAGCAAAAACTGAGAATTCGCCGGCGAGAGTTCACGGCGTGGCTTGAGCTTCAGGTCGAAGCAGTGTGGAGTCCGTGCGCTCCTGTTGCCGCCCTTGCTCGGCCGTGGAAGTGGTTGCAGCGTGCTGCCCGCGTGAGACGATCGCCGTCCTTCAGCTAAACTGCGGTGGTCGTCGTTGGTCACGGAAACAGGGGCCGAAACCCGGTGGTCCAGGCGTTGGGAGGGTGGTGCGCGACCTCCGGTGGCTGTCTAGCAGCTTAGGAACGAAGGAGATTGTTTTGCTGGTTTTCCCGATTGAGCAGAGAGCTGCGGCGAGAAACAATGCCGCTGCTCGGGTTTGCCCGTGAGAAGATAAAGCCGGCTGACTCCTGCTCGGCTGAGGCGGTGCCGGTCGCGTGGGGGCGCGAGCAAGCCGCCCTGGGCGCCAGCGCGCGGAGAGGGAAGCAGCTGGTGGCGCCGGTAGCTGCTCGGTGGCACAGCCGACAGCTGCTCGGTGGAATTTCCCACCGAGACTCTGACTTTGGTTGCAAGTTTCTCCTTCTTCCCTCTATGACATGTGGGTCCCACCGGGGGTTTTAACCTCTGGAATTTACTCCTAATCACTGTAGTAAATAGTGAACCCCATAATACCCCTGGTGATTCAAATTATTCACCCTTGAGCCATTCGAATTGAATAGGATTCGAATTGGGTTTGGTTTGAGTGAATTCCAGCACAAGTTCAGTTTTGAATTCAAACAAAGTTTGAATTCGTCCCACTTAGCTCATGTCAAGATCAACTCCAGATGGAGTGAAAATTGGTGTGTGATCTCACAAAAATGTGCTGAGTAAGAATATACCTCCCACTCTTAAATTCATGGGATAAAAACAGTTTGAATTTGAATATGGTTTCAAACTGCCCTCTTCCTAACTCTACCCAAAATGACCTCAAAAGGGTTTTGAATTTGGGTGAAACTTGGCATGGACATCCTTAGTAAAGTGTAGGAGTTTTCATATGTCCAGCCCATCTATATCACATATGGGAAATACCACTTTTGCAATATGTGAGTTTGTTTTCTAATGAGCATGTTGATAATTGTTACTTGCTCTTCATTTGTGTTCATGATCCTTCCTCAAATGAGGTGTGTGGTGTGGTGATGAACACTGCAAATGTGTGTCAAAAACTGAGGCCCTTACATTCCTCCCCCCTTAAAAGAATCTTGTCCCGAGATTATAAGGTGAAAATGAGAGAGAGGACGGTGGAAAATTACCGGATATGCGACGTGAAAAATTTGGGGTAGTTAGTGCGAAGGAATTCTTTGCTCTCCCATGTCGCTTCGTCCATGGAGTGATTACTCCATAGAACCTTGTGGAACCACAACGTACGGTTGCGTGTGGTTCGGGCCTTTTCATCAATAATCTGCACCGGTTCCTCCCGATAGGTGAGATCCGGTTGCAGTTCTTCAATGTCTTCCAGCTGAACGGTAGTTGATAGCTTGAGACACTTCCTCAGCTGGAAAATGTGAAAGACGTCGTGCACATGGGAAAGTGCTTCTGGTAATGTCAACCGGTATGCCACTGATCCACATCTTTCGGTAATCTGGAATGGACCGATGAATCGGGGTGCCAACTTTCCTCTCACCCCAAGTCTGTTTACGCCCTTCATTGGAGACACCCGTAGATATACGTGATCTCCAACTTCGAATTGTAATGGGCGCCTTCTCCGGTCCGCATACTGTTTCTGACGGGATTGGGCGGCTTTTAGGTTCGCTTGAATCAGTCGAACCTTTTCTTCCGTGTTGTTGACAAGGTCAATCCCGAAGGTAACCCTTTCGCCAGACTCACACCAGTTCAACGGTGTGCGGCATTTCCGCCCGTGTAGCGCCTCGTAAGATGCCATCTTGATGCTGGCTTGGTACCCATTATTGTACAAGAACTCGGCTAACGGCAAGTGATCATCCCAATTCTTGCCGTGGTTGATAGCGCAAGCTCGTAGCATGTCTTCTAAAATCTGATTTACCCGCTCGGTTTGTCCATCCGTCTGCGGGTGGTATGCTGAACTACGGATTAGCTTCGTCCCCAAGGCAGCGTGTAGCTGCTCCCAAAAACGGGACACAAATAAAGTGCCCCGATCCGAAACGATAGTACGGGGTACGCCGTACAAGCATAGGATCCGTGAGATGTACAGTTCACCGTACTTCTTGGCGTTGTAGTTGGTGTTGACCGGGATGAAATGGGCAACTTTCGTGAGTCGATCGACGATCACCCACACCGAATCATGTTTCTGCAAGGTGGTGGGTAAACCGACGATGAAGTCCATGCTCACATCCTCCCACTTCCAGGCAGGAATGCCCAGTGGTTGTAACAGTCCGCCGCATGTGGTCTGCCTTCACCCTTCGACATGTATCACACTCGGACACGTATTTTGCAACCTCGCGCTTCATCCGTGTCCATCAAAACTTTCTTCGGAGTTCTTGATACATCTTGTTGCTGCCGGGGTGAATAGAGAACTTTGATAAGTGAGCCTCATCAAAGATCTTCTTTCGTAGTTCCGGGTTTCGGGGTACGACGATCCGGTCCTTGAACCATAGGACGTCGTCTCCGTCTTTCCGGAAACATTTCAACTCCCCACTTTCTACACGTCTCCGCAAATGTGACATGCCCTTGTCATTCTTCTGGGCTGCCGCTATCTCTTCACGGATGGTGGGGATCAAAGCTAGGTTGTAGAGAGCTCCGTGTGGAATCACATGTAGTGGTGGTTCGCTCTCTTCCAACGGTGTGATGGTTAGATTATTGACGTGTGACTTGCGGCTCAGCGCATCTGCCACTACGTTTGCCTTGCCCGGATGATAATGGATCTCTATTTCGTAATCCTTTATCAGTTCTAACCATCTTCGTTGCCTCATGTTCAGCTCCTTCTGAGTGAATATGTACTTGAGGCTTTTGTGGTCGGTATATAAATGTACGAGGTTACCGAGTAGGTAGTGCCTCCACATTTTTAGTGCAAGTACCACGGCAGCGAGCTCCAAGTCGTGAGTTGGATAATTTTGCTCATGGTTTCTAAGCTGCCGTGATCCATATGCGACCACTTAGGGTCTTGCATCAGCACACATCCGAGCCCAATGCCGGATGCATCGCAGTACACATCGAACGGTTTTGTTGTGTCTGGCTGCGCCAAAACCGGTGCTGATGTCAAGTGCTTGACTAAAGCCTTGAATGCTGCTTCACATGCTGGACTCCAAACATATTTGGTAGCCTTCTTCAGCAGCTCTGTCATGGGCTTAGCAATCTTCGAGAAGTTCAGAATGAACCTCCGATAATATCCCGCGAGTCCGAGGAAACTCCGTACCTCATGAACAGTTCTCGGGGATTTCCAATTCAGCACTTGAGTGATCTTGCTCGGGTCCATAGCGATACCCTCCGCTGAGATGATATGCCCGAGAAAAGGCACTTGCGATATCCAAAACTCGCATTTGCTGAATTTTGCGTATAACTTGTGATCCCACAGCCGTTGCAAGACTATACGCAGATGTTTCTTGTGATCTTTCTCTGACTTGGAATATACCAGGATATCGTCGATGAAGACCACGACAAACTTGTCCAGCTCCGGCATGAATACCGAGTTCATCAAGTACATAAAGTGAGCTGGAGCATTGGTGAGGCCGAAGGACATGACCAGGTACTCATAAAGTCCGTACCTCGTCGAGAAAGCCGTCTTCGGAATGTCCTCAGCTCTTATCTTAATCTGATGGTACCCGGATCTTAAGTCCATTTTGGAAAAGATCTTTGCTTCGACCAACTGATCAAACAACATGTCGATCTGTGGCAACGGTACTTGTTCTTGATGGTTACGGCATTTAATGGACGATAGTCCACACAAAGCCGCAACGTCTCATCCTTCTTCTTGACAAATAATGCCGAACAGCCCCATGGCGAGGAGTTCGGCCTAATAAAACCCTCCTCCAGAAGGTCCGTGAGCTGAGTCTTCAGTTCAACCAACTCCTTGGGCGCCATCTTGTACGGCCTTCGGGATATTGGCATGGTTCCCGGTGCAAGTTCAATTTTGAACTCCACCTCCCTATCGGGTGGCATCCCCGGCAAATCATCCGGGAATACGTCAGGGAATTCTCGGACCACTGGAATATCTTCCAATCTGATGGTTGTGGCTTGATAGACACTTGGAAGTTTTATTTCCGGACTGTCCAGAAATAATGAGTGAGAACCGTGCACCTCTGAGTTTAAGTGCACGACTCGAAGGACGGTGTCTAAAACAGCGCCATGGCGGTTTAACGACGACATCCCTAGGATGACATCGACCTTCTGTCCCTCTAAGATAATGAGAGACGTGGGGTACACTCTACCCGCTAAGCATAATGGTGCTTTAGAGACCATTACGCTTGTTGAAATCTTCCCACCCGGTGAACAAATTAAATAAGGACTATCGGTGGGTAGTATTGGCAAACTGTGTTTAGCAATGAAAGCTTGGCTAATAAAATTATGCGTGGCGCCTGAATCAAACAGTACTATAGCGGGATGCTGGTGGAGTTGGAACATACCCGCAAGGATTGGCTCGCCCTCTGGCACGTCCTCAATGGCAAGTTGGTGGACAGTGTCGGGCCTAGGGTTTGCCCGCCGCGCATTAGTAGGGTTCCGGGGTTGATTCCTCCCCGGAAACTGTGGTGCCACTCCACCGCCTTGCCTCTCCGGGCAACTGCTCGCGAAGTGTCCTGGACGACCACACTTGTAACATGTGGCTGCTGCTGGTGGAGTACTCGGTGGACGAAAGCCCGGCATGCGTTGCTGAGGTGCAAACGCACGCGGCATCGCCCTTGCTGCTGTTGTGGTTGCGGTGGTGTTGGCAGTGCCGACCGGAATGCCGGTGAAGAGTACGGCCGACTGCGGAACGGCATCGACCGCTGTGGTGGTTGCCAGCGTGGACCTGATGGTGAGCGATTCACCATCCGAAACTTCTGAGAAGGACCGCCTCCTTCTCCACTGCTCTGCGGCGCGCTTCGCTTTCGCTCTGCCGCCGCCAACTCCTTGCCGGAGTCCTCCTGAACAATCGCATCATCAATGATGTCGTTGAGGCTGCCGCGATTGAACATCGCCAACTTGTCCTTCAGGAGCGGGTTAAGCCCCTGGTAAAAACGGTCTCGCCGCTTCTCGTCTGTATCTGCGTGATACGACGCGTAGAGCGCGAGATCGTTGAACGCCCTGGAGTATTCCACCGCGTTCCGGCTCCCTTGCTGCAGGTGTAAGAACTCCTGCATCTTCCTCTTCATCAGACCTGGCGGTATATGATAGGCCCTGAAGGCCGTCCGGAACTCCGTCCAGGTCATCACTCGGTCGGTGGGTTGTGAAGCACAGAAGTTGGCCCACCACGCGCTCGCGGATCCTTGGAGTTGCTGGACCGCGAACTGAGTCTTGCGCTGCTCGCTGATTTGGAGCAGCCCGAACTTCATCTCTATGGCACGGAGCCAGTTGTCCGCATCAAGTGGTTCATCCGCCCTTGAGAATACCGGGGGATGAGTTGCCAGGAAGTCGGAGTAGGAGCTCTGTTGACGCTCCTCACGGTCTTGACGTCTCTCTGGGCGAGACGTATTGGCGATAAGAGTCTGCAGCAACTCCGTGTGCTGCTGCTGCGAGCCCGCCATTGCCGCGACGATGTCGGCCAATGTAACTGTTGGCAGTGGCGGTGGCGGTGTTTGCTGTTGCTGTTGTTGCTGTTGTTGTCCCGAGGAGTCCTCGGGAGGTGGTTGGGAGGTCTCTCCCCCTTGACTGGTACCCCCAACGTCAGGGTTGGCACGAGTACGCGTCATTCTGAAATTCAAAACAGCAGCAATTAGCACATGTCTTACTTAAAATTCCATAAGCAACAGTAGGTATTGAAGTGACACATGATTAATTTGCACAACATTCACATATATTGATAAAGCATAAACTTTATACAAGGTACATTATTCTCGGATCTCCGAGAAGTCGTGCTCATGTCGTCACTACCCATACATACGCTACTGTCTACACGACATGTCACTGATTACAAAAGTTGGGTTACGCTACCCTAGCTGCCCTACTTGGCAACTGTAACCCCCTACTCGGAGTAGAACTCGACCTCCTGTGGGTCGTCCTCCTCCGGTACCTCCGCTGGTGGCTCTGGATCTACCACCTCTTCTCCCATTCCGGGTTCTCCCATTGCTGGAAGACCCAAGACCACCGGTACGCCTAACACCGGAGGTACGAGGTCCTGCAATGCATGCACCTCGTCCATAGCCTGGTTGTAGTCCTCTTCCCAGTCTTGTCCTTCCTCGATAGCGTCGTCCCGCTCTTGAGCAAGGTCCTCATTCTGCTGGATTAGGGTCTGCACCAGCTCTTGCAACGCCGCGATGTCAACACGGCTCTTCTTCTTTGCCTTCTTCAGACGACGCAACTGATTGTGTTGTTCATTCAGTCGCTTGATCGTCGGAAGGAGCACATTGCAGAGTGCGCTGTGAGCACTCTCGAAATGATCTCCACAGCTTGTGCTCTCCTTAAGCTTTGTGGCGAGATGCTCCGTATGAACAGCTTGGCTGTCCATCACGGCGTTTCCCGCCCTCATCTGGAGGCTGAGATTTGCCTCCGCGGGATTGTACCTTGGGCAACTCGGGTCCGTTGCTTCCAGGTACCTCTCTTCCCACACATGCTGAGCTCGTCCCTCCACCGGAACGAGTGCGTATGGAGTGCCCCCCATAGCCTGCACGTGTAGTTGGCAGAAACGTGACATAGTGTCACGGGCTGCCACTTGCCACATCCCTTCCGGTTGTCTTCCTCTCACCGTGACGGTGAACGGCACCCAACCGGGTGGCGTAGGTCCTGCAGGGACTTCGACATGGATCATCCATGTCTTGTTCCCCTCTTCGCCTTCTTCCTTGGCAAAGTATTGCGGCATCTGGTTGTACCCGAAATATTGGAGCATTTGCCACAATGCTTCCGGGTAGCCGCAATGGTGAGAACAGTGGGACATCACCCACCCGTTCTCCAATTTCTTATCTGTTGTCATCTGTAAAAATATATTTGAGAAATGTCAAATATTTATTTAAACAGTAAACCTCTGAGTTATAACATAAAATATGTCATTGAACCCATAAAACTTGGAAACATAGTTCAAATTTTAAACAAATTTGACTGTTGATCTGTTGTTCCCATGACAGCCCTGACCAGTTTACATTTCAACCTGATTTAGGCCATGTTTAAGGCAAAACCAATTCTGGAGCTCAACATCAAAGTTAAATTTAACTTCAATATATTTCCATAAAGTATTTGCTGGGCCTAAGATCTGTCCTGGTTCAAAAGTTATGAGATGTCAAAGTTAACAGAATTTCTGGAGAAAATTGGACAGCACCTCCCTGCTTTAGGTACTGATTTGATCCAAGAATCTCAGTTAATTCTGTTCCTAATCTGACAAAACTTTCTGTTACAAAGTTGTAACCCATCTCATAAGCTTTCCATAACTACCTCATGTTCTATTTTTAGATTTTTATGCAGGAAGTTATGCTCAATTTACAAAGAGTCTACAGAGAGTCTTTACTCTGTCCTGTTTTCTGGACAGTTTCAACTCTACAACATTTTTCGAGTGGTTAAGGGATGAAACACCTCTGGACCTCAACAGAAGAGTTGTAAAGCTCTTCCAACGCTTTTCAGAAATGTATCATACGACCCCAACCTCGAAATAACTCAACCTCTAACCTCTGATTAACTTCAGCCTTGATTCAGCTGAAAACAGAGTGCTCTGTCCTTAACAACCTATAAGTTGAAAACTTGTTAACTTTGAATATCCTATTCAAGGGAAGGAGTTAAATCAAGTTTTACTACTTTAGATCAAAACTTTCAAGTTTTAAAATGAATTTGTTCATTTAGTTGGGTGCGACGTCGATGCGTCACCAGATTATGTCGGCACTACGCCCTCACAAAGAAAAACCTATACCGGACTTAGCCGGCTTCGTTAATTCTGTGGCACTAAACGTCACTCGCACACGGATGCTACACGTCTACCGTTTCGTGGTCAGGCTACCTGCAGAAACTCAAACAATCATCAGACTCGGCTGCACACCGAGCCCGGAATCCATACAGTTCGTACACCCGGCCGTCATCACTCGCCCGGATGTTCTCAAGCCAACCACGCCTTGAGTTACGTGTTCACGTTTCAGACCACGTGACGGGGTCTCCCAAGTTGCACCATGCACGCCAGGGACAGACGTTGCTCGAATACCCCAAACGACATGAAGAGTCGTAGAGGATATAAAAGCGAGTCGGGTTACCTGCCACCCGTGGGGCTCCACCCTTCAGCTTGTGCGCACTGGTGGACAGCGCTTACGTGTACCCCCAAAGACATACACGTCCCGAGATACACGATTTTCTGACATAACAAATAGGTTAATATGCCACTTTCTATATGTTAATAACATCCTTATACGGGCTACTGACTCGTTCCTCACTGGATTTTTGAAAAAGAAGACCTTTGTGTTGTGTTAAACTTCAAGCGAGCTCTGATACCACGCTGACACGACCCCATTGGTCTTGTCGAGCCAGGATCACGCTGAGGGGTGCTGCGTTGCACAGCACCGTATAACACACGTCAAAGGTACAAAGCGGAAGCGAAATTTTATTACATAAACAAGTTATGAACATGTTTACATCAAAATAAGTTCCGTCTACACTCGCGGGCGTAGACTAAGCGTCAAGTGCACGTTCAGCCCTTGAACGTGCCCTTGCTAGCACACACGCACACTAACTCTGCGGCGTGCACGACTCCCACTCGACGGGGTTCCCCTCCTGAGGTTCCGTCTCCTCTCCGGGAGTCCCTTCCTCATAGAACCCAGCAAAAGCTTCAAACACAAGCAGTGAGCACGAAGGCTCAGCAAGTCTGACCCGTCTCAACTAAACATGGAACTTCTATATGAGGGTAATGGGTTACATGAGGTAAAAATCATTTGCAAGGACTCGCCTAATTAGTAGAACCTTACTTTCAAGTTTTAGCGGAAGGTTGTGGAGAACCTTACGCTAAGGTACATGAGAGAGCCGCAATCAAACAAGAAACGCATTTCTCTCATGTACTTTGCCCAAAGTTGAAAAGAACTTTAGTTAGCTCTAAGCTACAGCATATCATTAACAATCAATGTCCAGCTTTCAATCAGCAACATTTTAACATGTAACTAGCCTGTTCTTTCTACGTCACGGTACAGTGAACAAGTGGTATTCCTGACCGCGAGGGACGGTGATTATAATCGATTTACACCTGCAGGGTTACCCGAACAACCCGTCACGTACGCCCGTACTCGATGTTGCCTACAATAACCATCACGGATGCCGTACGCGACTACCTTTCACCCGTTAGCCAAATATTGAACCGGTCCCATCGTCCCGAGCAAGAGGTCTCTGCACGCGCATCTCCGTGCCGCCAGCCGATTTACACCTCAATCTCTCAACCTACCCTCTGAACGACGGGCAATGCCTCAATAACCAGCTACCCGAGTTACATCAGTTTCCCGGTTCCCATATAGCCGGTAGGTCTTCGGTACTGTTCTAGCTTGTTCAACAGGCCCGCACACGGCTCGGTCCTCAATCGACACAAGCGGAGCTACAGCACACATGATAGAAACAATGTTTGTATTAATTTAATGCATTTGTATTAAGTTTAAAGTTGTGAAGTCTATAACCTTTGCTAGACAGACCTAATGACTGTGAAACTTTTATTGTGGCTTGGTTACAACCTAAACAGAGACTTGGTCAAGTTTTAGTTGCAGCAAAGCCCATTGGAGCCCTCCACAATTAATTATGTCCTTGACCTTAATTGGAACTCTTAGGGTGTTCTAAGGATTTTTCATGAAACAAACTATGCCTTTCTGAAAACTAGCTTTTCATAGGGTTCTAATGGAATTGGTCTCACTTAATTTGGAAGTTCCTAGCTAAAGATATGAGCTAAAAAATTTCAGAGAAAATCCTGAAAATGTTTCTGAACATTTTCTTTTTTCTCTGGAACAGCTTCTCTAATCACACCATTAGGCAGATTAAATGAGCTCCAATGGATCTGAAATTTTTATGGTTGTTCAGGGATATTTTGGTGAACATCCCAGCAAAATTTCAGTATCTTCCTCCAAAAGGATTCTCCAGTTAAAATTCCAAACAGCCTAAATTTTGAGGAATTAATTCTGGAGAGTTAAGGATTTTCATGAGTGACACTTGATTTGCTGGAAAGTACTCAGGGAGCTGAATCCAGCAAAATTTGGTTCACTCGATTTGGAGCTTTTTAGCCAAAGTTATGAGGACTTGAAGTTTGGATGAACTCTGAAAATTGGGGAAAAGTTTAAACTCTCGGGCCCGTGGGGACACGTGTCGAGCGCGGAGGTGTCCGGCACACCGGAGATACCACACGTGTCGAGCACGGAGGTGTCCGGCACACCGGAGCTCACAGGGTATTTGCGTGCCCGCACAGCCGATCCCCGGCCACACCCGATCCCGATTTAAATTCTTCAGCCGCTGACACGTGGGCCAGCCGGCTTCTTCTTCCTCCCGCCGTTCTCTCGCACCTGCGCCGCCGACCTCGCCGGAGCAGACTCGGGGCTCGCCGGCTCGCCGCTGCCGGACCTCCCATGGTCTGAAACTCGCCGCCAGGTGGTTGTCGACGTCGAGGAACACGTCGGTGGTGTTAGGTCGGGCTGAGGGTGACCGGAAATAGCCCGGCGACGTGCCGCGGCCTCGGTTGAGGTTCGGCACCATCGACCGTGATTTCTAAACCCGCCAACACCTCGAACAAATGGCCCTACAGCATCAGTGTACCACTAGAAAGCTCGACAAGGTGTCAAAAGGTTTCAGGGGTGGCGGTAAGTGGGTCGGCACCGTGTGACCGATCGTGCCCGCCATGACCGCCCTCGATCGAGCTCGAAATTCGTCACTCCTAGACAGTTTCACGCTACGGATGCAGAAAAGAACTTGATCGCCGGCTAGTCCAGCGTCTATGTGCAAGATATGATGACCCCCGAAAGATCACAGAGCGAGAATTTAAAGAAACCGTACCGGAAGCTCAGTTTAAGGTTGCCGGAGCAAAAACTGAGAATTCGCCGGCGAGAGTTCACAGCGTGGCTTGAGCTTCAGGTGGAAGCAGTGTGGAGTCCGTGCGCTCCTGTTGCCGCCCTTGCTCGGCCGTGGAAGCGGTTGCAGCGTGCTGCCCGCGTGAGACCGATCGCCGTCCTTCAGCTAAACTGCGGCGGTCGTCGTTGGTCACGGAAACAGGGACCGAAACCCGGTGGTCCAGGCGTTGGGAGGGTGGTGCGCGACCTCCGGTGGCTGTCTAGCAGCTTAGGAACGAAGGAGATTGTTTTTCTGGTTTTTCCGATTGAGCAGAGAGCTGCGGCGAGAAATAATGCCGCTGCTCGGGTTTGCCCGCGAGAAGATAAAGCCGGCCGACTCCTGCTCGGCTGAGGCGGTGCCGGTCGTGTGGGGGCGCGAGAAAGCCGCCCTGGGCGCCAGCGCGCGGAGAGGGAAGCAGCTGGTGGCTCCGGTAGCTGCTCGGTGGCACAGCCGACAGCTGCTCGGTGGAATTTCCCACCGAGACTCTGACTTTGGTTGCAAGTTTCTCCTTCTTCCCTCTATGACATGTGGGTCCCACTCGGGGTTTTAACCTCTGGAATTTACTCCTAATCACTGTAGTAAACAGTGAACCCCATAATACCCCTGGTGATTCAAATTATTCACCCTCGAGCCATTCGGATTGAATAGGATGAATTGGGTTTGGTTTGAGTGAATTCTAGCACAAGTTCAGTTTTGAATTCAAACAAAGTTTGAATTCGTCCCACTTAGCTCATGTAAAGATCAACTCCAGATGGAGTGAAAATTGGTGTGTGAGCTCACAAAAATGTGCTGAGTAAGAATATGCCTCCCACTCTTAAATTCATGGGATAAGAACAGTTTGAATTTGAATATGGTTTCAAACTGCCCTCTTCCTAACTATACCCAAAATGACCTCAAAAGGGTTTTGAATTTGGGTGAAACTTGGCATGGACATCCTTAGTAAAGTGTAGGAGTTTTCATATGTCCAGCCCATCTATATCACATATGGGAAATACCACTTTTGCAATATGTGAGTTTGTTTTCTAATGAGCATGTTGATAATTGTTACTTGCTCTTCATTTGTGTTCATGATCCTTCCTCAAATGAGGTGTGTGGTGTGGTGATGAACACTGCAAATGTGTGTCAAAAACTGAGACCCTTACAGGCGTGATCCATAAGCGACCACACGTCCTTCCTGCATCAACATGCAGCCAAGCCTAATACCGGACGCGTCACAATACACGTCGAAGGGCTTTGTTGTATCCGGCTGAGCTAAGACCGGGGTTGTTGTGAGATGCTTCACCAATGTTCGGAACGCTCCTTCACACGCCGGGTTCCAAACATATTTCGTCCCTTTCTTCAGCAACTCTGTCATCGGCTTAGCGAGCTTGGAGAAGCTTGGAATGAATCTCCTATAGTATCCCGCTAACCCGAGGAAGCTTCTGACTTCATGAACTGAAGTGGGAGCTTTCCATTTCAGCACCTGCTCTATTTTACTTGGGTCAACCGCAATGCCTTCTGCGGATATGATATGTCCCAAGAATGGCACTTGGCTGATCCAAAACTCGCATTTGCTGAACTTGGCGTAGAGCTTGTGGTCTCGTAATCGTTGAAGAACGACCCGCAAGTGTTTGGCATGTTCGGCTTCTATCTTGGAATAAACCAAGATATCGTCGATGAACACTACCACGAACTTGTCCAGCTCCGGCATGAACACTGAGTTCATGAGATACATGAAGTGGGCCGGAGCGTTTGTGAGACCAAAGGACATGACGAGATATTCATATAGTCCATATCTCGTCGAGAAGGCCGTCTTCGGGATATCCTCCGCCCGGATCTTGATCTGATGATATCCAGAGCGAAGGTCCATCTTTGAGAACACACTTGCCCCCACAAGTTGATCAAACAATATGTCGATGCGGGGCAGTGGGTACTTATTCTTGATGGTGACGGCGTTGAGCGGCCGGTAATCCGCACACAGTCTCAGGGTTTCATCCTTCTTTTTCACGAACAGCACCGAGCATCCCCAAGGCGAGGAACTCGGCCTAATGAAACCCTTGCTCAACAGATCATTGAGCTGTTCTTTCAGTTCCGCCAGCTCATTTGGAGCCATCTTGTATGGTCTCCGTGATATGGGTGTAGTCCCGGGTGCGAGCTCGATCTTGAACTCGACATCCCGCTCAGGTGGCATGCCCAGTAGATCATCCGGGAACACGTCGGGATACTCCCGGACTACGGGGATGTCTTCTAACTTGAGTGCCTCAGCACTATTGATCGCTGAAACCTCTCTGACTGGATTATCTAATAGGAGGGACTGCGGACGGTGTAATGGGGAGTTGAGGTGAACCGTCCGTGATAGTGTTTCCAGGACAGCTCCATGGTAGCTTAGCCATGACATTCCCAAGATTGCATCAATCTTCTGCCCCCCTAGGATAATCATAGTGGTGGGATATATCTTCCCACCTAAGCATAGTGGTGCTTTTGGAACCATCATTGTTGCTGAAATCTTTCCTCCCGGTGAGCAGATCATATACGAACACTCGGTTGGAAAGGCTTCCAGCTGATGCTTAACCACGTACGATGCACTTATAAAGTTGTGGGTTGCACCAGAATCAAACAATATGACGATGGCTTGATGGTTGAGAGCAAACGTACCCGCCAGCACGTTGTCTCCCTCTGGGGCGTCCTCATTGTCGAGGTTGCGGACGCCTCCAGTCCGCTGACCAACCTTCTTCACCAGAGGTCGGCCTCGAGCACCGCCCTGGAGCTGGGCTTGCCCGCTGCTCTGCTGCGCCTGGGGACAGTCCTTCGCGAAGTGGCCCGCCTGGCCACACGTGAAGCAGGTGAAACGGGGCGGTCCCCCGCTGATCGGTTGACGGAATCCCGGGGCGCGTTGTGGCGGTGGAAACGCCCGGGGTACCGTCTGCTGCTACTGTTGCTGTTGCTGTCTTGGTGGTGGCATCGGCGGACGGAACGGAGGTGCCTGGAAAGGACGTCCCCCGAACCGTTGAGGTCACGCCGGTGGATGCCACTGCTGCCCGGATGGTGTCTGATACACCATACGGTACTTCTGAGGCGCGCCCCACCGCTGCTAGGTGGAGCGCTGCGCTTCCTCTGCTCAGCTGCCAACTCCCACTGAGCGTCCTCTTGCATGATTACGGCATTGACCAGGTCGTTGAATGTGCCGCGGTTCCACTGTACGAGGTGGGTCTTCCTTTCGGGGTGTAACCCCTGATAGAAATGTTCCCGCTTCTTCTCTTCAGTGGATATATAGTCTGACGCGTACTGCACCAGATGGTTGAAGGCACGGGAGTAGTCGTGGGCACTCCTCCCACCCTGCTTCAGCTCCAAGAATTCTTGGAACTTCCTCTTCAGGATTCCAGGAGGAATGTGATAGGCGCGGAACGCCTCCCGGAACTCTTGCCATTCCCACCACGCACCAGCGGCACCGTGGAGCTGCTGTGCTGCGAACAGGGTCTTCTGCCGCTCCGTACATTGGAGCAGCCCGAACTTGGACTCGATGGTCCGCAGCCAGTTGTCCGCCTCCAGTGGTTCTTTGGCTTCGGTGAACACTGGAGGGTGCGTACTCATGAAATCCGAGTACGACACATCACGGGGCTCCCGAGGCCCTCTATCTTGACGCCCCCCTGCCTGGGACGTATTCTGCACGATCGTGTGGAGCAGGTCGGTCTGCTCCTCACGACCTCCCACCAATGCCGCTATCACATCCGCTAGAGTAAGCGGAGGCGGCGGTGGTGGCTGCTGCTGCGGGGTGCTGTCGTAGGCCGGTGGCTGGGAGTCATCGCCTCCCCCTTGGCTAGAGCCACCAACCTCGTGTGTGGTCCTAGTGCGAACCATCTGCAACCATACGACAATAACATCAGTCCCGCAAGAGAGTGCATGCAGTCCAAATGAAAAAGGTGTAAAACATAATGACAATAAAAACATGCGATACATCTCGTAAGTAGATAGTGTAATAACTTTGCACAAGCTACACCATTACCAGACCAAACACAAGCTAGTTTAATCCAACTTGATGAACCTCCACTTTGGAAGCTCACCATAACTAGGTTTGGCCACCACGAGACATTACTATCGCGTTGTCATCACGTATACCACCGTTAGGGTACAACACCCTCTCCAATGAGTTCAACTGTCATTCTTCTGTCAGAATGACCAGTTTCTACCTATTCCAAGTTTTGATCTGGCTCTGGGCATTTTCATGACTCAAGTTGAATACCAAAGTTAAAGTTAACTTCAGTATATTTCCTACGAGTATTCAATTGCCCCCAGATCAGCCTTGGTTAAAAAGTTATGCTAATTCAAAGTCAGCAGAATTTCTGGAAGAATTTTTAACAGCACCTCCCTTGGAAGTTGCTGTTTTCCATTCGATTTTCCACTGAAATCTGTGCTGAAACTTCAGAAACTTTGAATTGCAAAGATATCACACATCTTCTACTCTTTCAAAGGAGGTATCATATGAAATTTTTGGGTTTTGCTACTGGGAGTTATCATTGAAAAACAGAACAGTCCAGGGAATGTTTCACTCTGTCCTGGTTCTGGACAGTTTACATTCCTCTGGGATTTAAGCCATCTTAAGGTGAGTTTCAGCTCTGGAAGTCTACAACAAAGTTGTAGAGTACTTCAATACCTTTCCAGAACTATATAGCACACCTCTCTCGGCTAAAAGACCTGTGAGTTGTGCTCTGTTGAAGTTCGGCAACCTTGCTGCCCAAAACAGAGCACTCTGCTTTTCATACTTTTGGCTATGCTGCTCCACTATCCCATTCTTATACCCAACCAGGGTCCTAAATGTTGAACCTATAGATTTTAATTCTTTGTTAGCATTATTCTCATGCATATACCTACAATATCTCGGTACTACGTTCCTCACAAAAGAAAATCCTAACCGGATTAACCGGCATATACGTCTCAAATGTGGCGCTAAACGGTCTCTCGCACACGTTTACTATACGGATACTTACGTGGTTAGTACATGCAGAAGACCACACAATGATGGTGCACTCAAAGGTTGTTCATTTCAGGCAGTTCCATATTTAAAAATAAATACAAACGCCCGTATCATTGTCATACGGCCGTCCTTGAGCTAGGTCATGTCTCAAGGTACGTGACCGTGTTTCAACACCACACGACGGGGAACCCGAGTATGTCATGAACGGGTCGTCACGGTGGGAATGTTATCAACCCAACAGATACCACCTACTTCCCTGCAGGGCACGCCGATGGCAAGCGCTGCGTATGTCCTTCTGGCCTATTTCCAGATGAACACACTCTCACGTTACTGACCACGTGATGGGGTCTCCACTTACTTGCCTAATGCACGCTAGGGATCAGCATTGCATATGAACTCAGGGACATGAAGGGTCCAAGAGTTTCATATTGACGTCTCACACCAAGCTGTGAGACAAATCCCTGAACCACGTTCCTCGTCAGGGAGAGCTAACCGAAATTGAACCGCTTTCGGTGGCGTTCCTTACCATACTTACCAGAGCATAGGTGCGTCGTTACATAATTGAAATTCAGAATTATAACACATAAGTTAGTCTTTGCCACTTTAAGTAACTATGCTAGTATAGTCCTTACTTGGGCAACTACCGAATCCTCACCGTATACCTAAGTTTTTCCCATAATGCAGTCCTTAAGTACTGTGCTATCCCCACTGTGGCTCTGATACCAGGCTGTGGCGGACCGGAATCCGCTCATCCAGGATCGCAGAGGGTGGTGCCGCGCGATGCGACACCCGACAGCACATGTCATAAGAACATAATAGATTACATGGGAAAAACAACTGAAACTGTACAAACAGGTACAAACTTCAGTTACAACTATTGTTTATATTACACAGCGGAAGTCTACACTATACAACTCACGCCCGCCTATCTAGCAAAAGTGGTTGTCCAGCCCTAGGGCAACCCACACTAGCTGCACTCCTCAGCTCAGCGCGGCGTGTACGGCTCCCACTCAGCTGTGGTCCCCGACGGAGGGTAACCCTCGCCGGTGGACTCGTACTCAGAGTCCGTGCGTGGCTCCTCACCTAAAAAACACTTAAGCAGCAACCGTGAGCACGAAGGCTCAGCAAGGCTTAACCGACTCACCTAAGCATGAAACTCTATATGAGGGGTACAATGGACATAGGATAGTAACATTTCCGCAAAAGGACACGCCTACAAGTTCATCCTTAGTTCATCTTTTAGCAACAAGTAAACAGTACATGAAATCTGAAATTTAGTAAGCAGTATTTGGTGGCACACATGTAGCAATACAATTATATCAACCAGCAATATTGAATCAACATGTTTCATCCATTATTCTACGTCACGACTCAGTGACCAAGTGGTACTCTTCACCGCGAGGGACGGCGAATCGACTCGATATACACCTGCAGGGAAACCCAAAGAGCACGTCACGTACGCCCACCCGTGGAGCTGCACATCACGCTACTCGATGTCGTACGGGACAACCTTTCACCCAACAGCCCAAACGTCGAACCGGTCGCACCGAAACGAGCAGGAGGTTCCCCACACGGAGCATCTCTCTATGCCCGTTGGCAGATTTCCACCTTGCTGCCCTCAACCTACACCTATAAATCGGTGTGCTATGCCTCGACGTCCGGAGGTTTAGGCTACATCGGTTTATCGGGGCCCATATATCCGATATGCCTTCGGTACGTTCAAACTTAATCAGCGTGGGCCGCACACGGATCGGTCCTCAATCGACACGGACAGGGCTGCGCACACAAGACTCCCTCTTGCTGCGCCCCAGCCCCTGCCTAGTCTCCTTTTCATTACTAATGTGATCTCACATCACTCAACTGAACCCGTGTGTCCCAAGCCTATCTCGCGAGTAGATTCCAACTACTCGACTTGTACCGAAGCCCTATGAATCTTTAAGCATAGCCTATCTACTCGAGGTCTTAGACACTACCCTCACTCTTAGGAAAAATTCTGGTTATGCAAGTGGGGTTCCATCCATCCTATACCTAATGCACAAACATACTTCATATGACACATGTAACAAAGGAAAAACTTATAAAAAGGTCAATGCAAACCGGGGCTTGCCTTGTTGCTGCTGGTCAGGGGTTAGTTCCTCTTCCGGAAGGAGGAAGTCCAGCACTTCCGGAGTCTCTTCTTCAATGGCTACACGTTTAATACAATACTACATGTTAATTTGAATGCAATGTGTGAACTGGAATACATCATTGCTAATAACTCTAGCTAGCCCTTCCCTTTGGTTCTGAAATTTTTATGGTGGACTGGTAGGGTCCTAACCAGAGTTGTGACCAAGTTTTATTTGAAGCAAAGTTCATTTGAACCTTGTACAAATAGAAACCCATTTGGTCAATATTTGAGCCTCTGGATGATTCCAGGGGTTTTCATAGCTCCAACCATTACTTTCTGGAAACTAGACTTTAAGATGGTTCTAATGGAGTTGGTTTCATGTCATTTGAAGAATTCTACAAAAAATTATGCCCTAATTAAGATTTGAGAAAATCTGAAAAATATTTCTGTACATTTTTCTATTTTCTCAGGGCAGTTCTCTTAATCACCCCATTAGGGTAACTAAATGAACTTGGATGAGTCTGAAAATTTTACTGGGATTCAGGGATTTTCTAATGAACCTCTCAGCCAAATTTCAGAATTTTTCATAAAGTAGTTTTCCAGATAAAATTCCCAACAGTTTAAATTTAGGGATTTAATTCTAGAAAACTATTCACTTTTATGAGATGAATTTGGTATTGCTGGAAAGTACTCAGAATTCTGAGTTCAGCAAAATTTGGTTCATCAAATTTGGAGTTTCCTAGCCAAAGTTCTATGCATTTGAAGTTTGCACTAAAACTGGAAATTCCAAAAATGTTTAAATCCTGCGGGTGGGTCCACCGCCCACGTGTCGACCGCTGGAGCCGCGCCACACGGGGCCACAGACTCCTTCCCGCGCGGCCGCACTGGATCCCGGACCACAGAGAATCCCACCCATTTATCTCCAGCCGCTGACGCGTGGGGCCTACCCCTTCGTCTTCCTCCGGCCACCCGCGCGACCCCGCCGCCAAGCTCGCCGGAGCTCTCGCCGGAGAGGGGTTCCGGTCCTCGGAGCTTGCTGAATCTCGCCGCCAGTGCCTATCTCGGCCTGAGGAACACGGTGGTGCCCTCCCGAGAACTTGACAACCACCGGAACAGTGCTCCCGACGGCAACAGCGGCCGGGAGCTCACCGGCGACGTCCAACTCGGCATCCCATGCACCTTTTTCGATGTGGTTTGCTCGGGGAGCTCCGCTGACACCTGCTGGTCCCGGACATGGACACCGATCCCCGTGAAAACGGCGGTAACTACGACCTCATCGGTGACCTAGGCCGGATATCGGCTGTGCTTCAGAAAACTTCAAAGAACCGTAAACCTAGCCCAAGGTTCTTACTGGTTTTCGATCCTAGGTGGTCGTGGCAGGGTATAGAGCATGTGCGTGACTCGGTTTGCCCGGTGATGAGCTAACCCCCACGAATTTTGGGATTTTGTGGGAGCTCGGTCTCAAGACCCCTGAAGCTTTCCCGGCGAAATACTCCCTCGACAGCCCATGAAATGAAGAGCGGTAGGGACTAGATGAATCAGCACCTTAAGACGGTCCTTTCTTGTGTTGCTCGTCGGGCACGAGCGCGCCTGTGCTGGCCGGACGCCGGCGATCAGAGAGGGCGGCGTTTCTGTGCTCGCGCGGAGTCGAGAAAGAAGCTCGGTAGGGGGGGATTCTCATTTGGAAAGCAGGAGAAAGGCGGCGTGGGCTGTGCGCTGGCCTTTGAGCCGCGGTTTGACACCGTGAGGTGGCCAATCTGCCTCGGTGGCTCGCCGCCGTTCCCTTGCTTGCGCGCGAAGTCGGGGTCGGCTGCAGCAACCGACTGCCCCTCGTGTGTGCCACTGACCTGTGGGCCTCCCCTTCATTCCTTTTTCTCTAATAATTCTTTTCTATTTTTGCTAATTATCCCACCAGCTACTCACAATTTAATGTGAGACTTAGTCACCAAGTCTTGGTTTAAATTTGAATTCTCAAATTTGAACTGTGGTTGACTAAATTTGCTGCATGTTTAAACTGAAATTCAAATTCAGTTTTGAATTCGTGCAAATTTAGCTCTTGACAAGATGAACTCCAATGGACATGAAAATTGGTGGGCTTACTCAGAAAAATGTGCTGAGTTTGAATATGAAGCTAACTTTTGAATTTGGGTGATGAAAGTTGCTGCAATTTGAATTTACATTCAAATTGGCCTCTTTTTAAAATACCTCCAAAAGTGCCTCAAAAAGTGTTGAATTTACATGAAACTTGGACTGAACCTTCCCAAGACTTTTGAAATTCTAGGGTTGAGCTCAACCTCTCATGTTCATGTGTAGAAACTCTACTTTGTGAAAGTGAAGGCTTTCCCCTCTAATCACTCTTTTGATGGAGGTTACTTGCTCTTCACAATATTTCCTAAGATGTCCACAATAAAAACTATGGTGTTGTGAGGTGAAGAAAAGTTTTTGCAAGTCCCTTTTCTTGGGCTTTTACATAAACCCTACCGTGCGATTTAAAATAAACGGCGCACAAGCGGCCACGTCGCTCTGATCGAACGCGGGCGGCGCTGCCGACGGCGCACGGCGGCGGGAAGCGGCGATCTCGCCGGAGACTTTCAGATCTTCGAGAATTCTTCCTAGAACTGTGATTTTATGGCCTAGATCGGTGGAGGGGAGGTCGGGGATCTCACCTCGGGGATTTTCTTGAGCTCGGAGGTCCTGGAAGGTGATCGGCGACGAGGTCCGAGGTGAATTCACGGCGAGGCTCGTCGGCGCTGTGTTTACACCGCAAGTCACCGAGTTTTCTGCACCTGCAAGGTTCCCCGGAGGCGGTGGATCAAGACCAGCGAGTTAGATCGGAATTTCCGAGCTTAGATCGGCCAGAATTCGTCGGAGAAGTCTCGGTTCTCACCGGAGGAAAATCGGAGGATCGCGTGGGAAAAACAGAACGAGGCCGGGGTTTTTATAGACGTGGGAGGGCGTCGGGGTGGTTTAGATCGAGTTTGTGTTGCCCCCGAACAGAATTCGGCTGGAATACGCGAGAATTCCCGATCGGTTTCGATTCGGGTGAGAGAGTCCGGCGCTGGCGCGAGGTAGACGATGAACTGGCGGGCCCCGCCTGTCAGTGGGAGGAAGCGGCGCGCGCGGCTGCAGGCTGGCGCGGCGCTGGTTGGGCCCCGCCTGTCAGTGGGAGGAAGCAACACGTCCAAAAATTTTTAAATTCCCCTCTTAACATGATTTAGGGTCTTAACAAAATTTTGGGGTGTTACATTGAGCTGTATGCAGGTGAGAGCTATGAGGAGGGTTCCGAGGATGAGGCGGTGCCCCCGTCAGGGTACACGGCCGAGATGGAGCCCTGCACACCGCCGTGATCTTCGTTGGAGTGCTGCTAGTGTGTAGCATCCTCAGACTGGACAGCTGCACTTTTGCATAGCTAGACTGAGAGTTTAGCTGTTAATAAGACTTCCACTGTAGAATTAAGTTTTGTAAAAAGACTTCCGTTGTTTTATATCAAATAAAAGTTTGTATGTTGTTCTTTAATCTTTTCATGTGTGATGTTGGTTGAGGCATCGCACGGCACCACCCTCTACGATCCGGGAGTCGGTGAACCACGGGGTGGTCCCTACAGTCTGCAACGTGGGACTCACCGGCAGGAGTTTAAACATTTCCCCGATTTTTAGATTTAGTTCAACTTCAAACCCACATAACTTTGGCTAGGAAACTCCAAATTGAGTGAACCAAATTTTGTTGGATTCAGATCTCTGAGTACTTTCCAACAAATCAAGTTTCACTTTATGAAAACCCTTATTTCTCCAGAATTAATTATTCAAATTTTAAATTGTTTAGAATTTTAACTGGAGAACCCTTTGGAGGAAAATTCTGAAATTTGGCCAGGATGTTCACCATAATATACTTGAGTTACCATAAAAATTTCATATCCATTTTAGCTCATTTGATCCACCTAATGGTGTGATTAATAAAATTGTTCTAGAGAAAAAGGGAAAATGTCCAGAAACATTTCCAGAATTTCCCTGAAATTGTTTAGCTCATATCTTCAGTTTGGAACTTTCAAATTAAGTGAACCCAACTCCATTAGAACCCTATGAAAAATCTAGTTTTCAGAAAGTCATGGCTTGCTCCATGAAAACCCCTAGAACACCCTAAGAGCTCTAATTAAGGCCAAGTGCATAATTATTTGTGGAGAGCTCAAATGAGCTTTACTGTAAATGAAACTTGGCCAAGTCTCTGTTTAGGTTGTATCCAAACCACAGTAAAAATTTCAGAGTCATTGGTCCTGTCTAGCAATACTTATAGTCTTCACAAATTCAACTTCAAGCCAAATGCATTCAAATTGATACATATATGTATTTATCTCATGTAGTCGCTAAGGTTGAGGAGGAGCCCGAAGTCTTAGACTTCATCACTCCAGAGGAGCAGATAGCCTACGACCAACAGAAGCAAGGCAAGCTCCGGTTTGCATTGGCCTTTTTATAAATTTCACTGTTTTGAGAACTTACTTTAAGCACCCACTTACATTTTGCATTAGAGTCTTGTTTGGAAAACCAAATGCATAGCCAAGAAAACCCTGAGTTGGGCTTAGGTTTGTAAACCTCAATTAGCTACTGCAATGCTAGGATAGTGTAGGATTCGGTACAAGTCGAGTAGTTGGAACTGCTCGCGAGAATAGGCTAGAGGCACACTACTCGGATAAAGGTAGCAAATGAAACACATGGCAAGAAAAATGAGACCGAGCGGAGGGTAAGGGCAGCAGGACGTTGGGGCCTGGATGGCATAGCTCCGCTTGTGTCGATTGAGGACTGGCCGTGTGCGGGCCTGTTGAACAAGCTACAACAGTACCGAAGACCTACCGGATATATGGGAACCGGGAAACTGATGTAATTCGGGTAGCTGGGTGTTGAGGCATCGCTTGTCTTCCAGAGGGTAGGTTGAGAGATTGAGGTGTAAATCAGCTGGCGGCACTGCAGATGCACGCGCAGAGACCTCTTGCTCGGGACGATAGGACCGGTTCAACATTTGGCTGACGGATGAAAGGTGGTTGCGTACGACGTCCGTGATGGTTGCTGTAGGCAACATCGAGTAAGGGCGTACATGACGGGTTATTCGGGTAACCCTGCAGGTGTAAATCGATTATAATCGCCGTCCTCACTGTCAGTGAGTACCACTTGTTTACTGTTCCGTTACGTAGAAAGAACAGGCTAGATACATGTTAAAAATTTGCTGATTTGAAAGCTATACAGTGATTGTTAATGACTTTCTGTAGTTTAGAGCGAATTAAAGTTCTTTTCAACCTTGGGCAAAGTACATGAGAGAAATGCGTTTCTTGTTTGATTGTGGCTCTCTCATGTGCCTTGACATGAGGTTCTCCACAATTGGCTGCTAAAACTTGAAAGTAAGGATCAAATAATTAGGCAAGTCCCGTGCTACTTATTTACCTCATGTACCCTGAATCCTTCATGTATAAGTTTCATGTACAAGAGAGACGAGTTGGACTTGCTGAGCCATCATGCTCACTGCTTGTGTTTGAAGCTTTTGCAGGGTGTTATGAGGAAGAGACTCTCGAGGAGGAGACGGAACCCCAAGAGGGAAACCCCATCGAGTGGGAGCCGTGCACGCCGCCGTGTTAGTGTGTGTGTGCTAGTGGGGACATGTTCACGGGCTCAACGTGAACTCAATGCGTAGTCTACGCCCGTGAGTGTAGACTGAACATATTTTGTTGTAAAAATGTTCATAAACTCGTTTATGTAATAAAACTTTGCTTCCGCTTTGTACCATTTTGTGTGTGTTATCCGGTGCTGCGCAACGCAGCACCCCTCAGCGTGATCCTGGCTCGACGAGGCCGTGAGGCCCTACCACAAGACTTCGAGACGCTTGTGCAACACGAACCACGGGAGCAAGGCAAGTGCCCCTTGACCATATTGATCCCATGTTTTGAAACTGTTTTGTTTGCGAAAACATGTATGCTTGAGTCAACTTGATGGGACACCCTTTTTATAGGAGTTTACTAGTTTTGTTAACCATCCTTCTCGCCGGGAAAGTTGATGAGTCGGGTATGGTCGTTTTTCCTTTTTGCTTCGCTTAATTGACGGGATACGCAAAGCTGAATTAAAACATGGTTAGCTACTGCACTCATATGAATAATGATGATGAGAATTTGATGATGTTAATGAGCATGGAATCGGGGAGATCTAGGCAAGCTTGGTTCGTGGATGTAGCTGAATGAGATGGTGGTTTACTTGTCGTAGATCTAAGGACTGGTTCATGCGAGCACATGTCAGGAAAACAGTGCCACCACAAGTCCAAATATGGGTGCGGCTTAGCTGACTAATTAGGTATGTTGCTAGCTTGCTATGGACCATTGGATGGCGCGGGGAATGAGAGTCGAGAGGGACTTCCCTGGGGACCGCATTGCACAAGAGGGGGCCTGTGGGTGGGAGAATGGAGATCCGAGCCTGCTGGTGAAACCTCAGTGGGTCCATACATCCTAGTAGCCCCTTTATAAAGTCTATTTTGTGATCTCTTGGCCATACACCGACGGTTGTGTACTGGTATAATGGAGGTTCTTTCTAGTCACCAACGGGTGCTGAAATCACAAACTTATGGGTAAAGTGGTACCACCTCTGCAGAGTGTAAAACTATCATGATAGCCGTGCTTCCGGTTATATGCCCCTGGCCAACTTCCGTGATTAGAGGCAAAACTTGGGTATGGTTATGGTATGGTCATTGGGATTGGTATTGAGACTGTTTTGAGTCATGACAATGAGTTTGGTTTCAGTTATATGAATATGAGATGGTTATGAATATGAGATGAACTTGAGAAAAATTAATCGCTGGTTGAGACATGATAGATGGTGAATTATGATGAAGGAATGTTGATGATTAATTTGGTTATGATGATATTAAACCCACCTAGAAATAGTTGCTGTTTTTACCATGTGTTGTGAAATAAAATTTGCTTTCTGCAATGATCCTTTTTATTCCCTACCTTGTTGTAAGCTACATGTCATACTTTTTCCCGCACTTGCTGAGTACGACATGTACTCACCCTTGCATTCCCACATATACATCAGCTATGGGAGAAGAGTACTTCGAGGAACATGTGGAGTACTAGGCGTGCACACTACCGTCAACATGCATGTGGAGTTGAAGTTGGAGCTTGCTGTCTTAGCTATTTTCCGTTGTCGTTTAGAGTCTTCCGCTGTAAGAATAAGTTAGATATTCAAGAGTGAGACATTGAGTCATTGTAATAAAGTAATTAAACACTATTTATTCATGGTTATATTCTGAATTCAGTTTGTGGATTACATGTGTATGTGTTATGAACATCCTGGGCACACATATGCATTCACTTGATTCTATTTTCAGAACCGAGTGTCATAGTTACCAAAGGATTAAGCTTAAGAGTCATACTATAAAGCTTTGGGAGAGTGATTGAACACCGCTTGAGGAGAGTGACTAATGTCACTAAAAACCAATTTGGTTTTATGCCTGAGAGTAGGGATGTCAATTGTACCCGCGGGTCCGGGTACGATTTTCCACCGCGGGTTTTGGTTGGACCTGACCCAAATTGTCGCGGGTGCGGGTTTTGCACCCGCAGGTCTCCAACGGGCACCTGAAATAATTTGTTTGTGACTTTGAAGTCAAATTTGATTGTTTTCTACAATTTATTATTTTATCTTGCTTATCGCAAGCTATATACAATCTTTATAAGCAACTTAATATTTTTTATTGCATTGTCATTCAAAATAAATGACTTTTTTAGACATGTTTATTGAACGTTGTAGTATTTTCTATAAAAAGTGAAACCCAACGAGCACCCGAAACTCAACGGGTGCGGGTGCGAATTCCCACCCGTGGGTGTGGGTCTCAAAGTTCACCCGCATCTTTTTTTGTTTCCGGTGGATTTTTGCTCCACCCGACCAGAACCTGACCCATTGCCATCCCTACCTAGGAGGTTTGCTATGGAGAGATATATGGAGCAGAAGAAGTACCTACGTATGGTGTTCATTGACTTGGAGAAGACGTATGACAAGACACTAAGGCCGGTCATGTGGTGGGCGCTAGAGAAACATATAGTGCCAACAAAGTACATTACCCTTATCAAGGATATGTACCATTATGTCGTGACAAGTGCGTGTAAGCGATAGTGAGACCAATACATTCTATCACGATAGAACTACATCAAGGATCAACTTTGAGCCCATACATCTTTTCCTTAGTGATGGATGAGGTGTCGAAGGATAAACAAGGGGTATCCCTTGGTGCATGCTCTTTGCCGATGATGTAGTGCTGGTAGATGAAATTAGAGATGGTGTTGATAAGAAACTAGAGTTATGCAGTCAAACCCTTGAGTCCAAAGGGTTTAGACTTATTAGAACCTAGACCGAGTATATGAGATGTGACTTTAGAGGTGTTGGTAGTGAAGAAGGGAATGTTAGTATACAAGAACAAATAGTATCTAGGAAGGACTCTTTTCAATACTTAGGATCAATGTTACAAAGCAATGGCAAAAATAGTCCCTCCTAGGTACTATTTGTCCTTGTAGACTAACATTTCTCTCTTCACAACAAACACCACTAAAATCACACTTCATATACTCGGTCTTGGTCCTACTAAGTCTAAACCCCTTGAACTCTAAGGTTTGTCTCCATAACTCTAATTTCTTAACCAAACTATCCATAGTTTCATCTACCAGCACTACATCATCGGCAAAGAGCACCAGGGGATATCCCCTTGTATATCCTTCGACACCTCATCCATCACTAAGGAAAAAATGTATGGTCTCAAAACTAATCCTTTATGTAGTTCTATCGTGATAGGAAATGCATCGGTCTCACTATCGCTTACGCGCACTTGTTAGAACATTATTATACATTTCTTTGATAAGGGTAATGTACTTTGTTTGCACTATATATTTCTCTAGCGCCCACCACATGACTGGCTTTAGTGTCTTATATGCATTCTCTAAGTCAATGAACACCATATGTAGGTTCTTCTTCTGCTCCCTATATCTAAACGTAAGCTGACGAAGCAAGAAAATCGCCTACATAGTAGACCTCCCAGGCATAAAACCAAAATGGTTTTTAGTGACATTGGTCACTCTCCTCAAGTGGTGTTTAATCACTCTCTCCCAAAGCTTCATAGTATGACTCATAAGCTTAAACCCTTGGTAATTAGTAGAACTTTGAATATTTTCTTTATTCTTGAAGATAGATATTAATATACTTTTCCTCCACTCTTCAGGCATCTTGTTTGACTGAAAAATGTGATTGAATAGCTTTGTGAACCATATTGTTGCCCTGTCCCCAAAGCATCTCCACACCTCGATAGGGACATCATGAGGGCCGAGGGCCTTTCCTCCTTTCATCCTTTTTAAGACCTCCTTAACCTCAAACTCTTTGCACGAACCGCCTGTTGGAGTCATCAAAGAGGTCATACAGCTCGAGCATATAATGCTCCCATCCCTATCATTGAGTATCCCATTAAAATAATCTCGCATCTATTATTAATCTCTTCATCCTTCATTAGAATTCAATCTATCTCATATTTGATACATTTAACTTGATTGAAATCCCTCATTTTTCTCTCGTAAATTTTTGTCATCTTGTATATGTCTTTTCATCTTCTTTTGTCTGTAATCTCTCATATAACTCATCATAGACCCGTCCTCTTGCCTTACTCAGAGCCCACCTTGTATTTTTATTGGCTTCTTTGTACTTCAGCATGTTGCTTGCACTTCTATCATGATGCTAACTCTTGTAACACTCCATCTTCTCCTTAATGGCCTTTTGTACATCCTCATTCCACTATGAAGTGTCTTTATCTACAAGTTTCTTTCATTTTATCACACCAAACACCTCACTAGCTACCTTCCTAATGCAAGTTCTCATCTTCATGCACATACTATCTGCATCTCCATCTCCCCCAGGGTCCTACTATGATCATCCTGTTTTTAAAGTATATGTGTGATTCTCCTTTCAACTTCCACCACTTTGTTCTTGTGTTTTTGAGACCTTTGTCCCGCAAAACACCTGCGCGAAGCGAAAGTCAACTATCACAAGCTTATGTTGTGTCACAACATGCTCCCAAGGATCACCTTACAATCTAGACACGCTTGTCTATCCCTTCTGCTAGTGAGGACAAAGTTAATCTGGCTAGAGAGTTGGACACTACTAAAGGTCACTAGGTGAGATTGCCTCTTCCTATAGAGGATGTTAGCTACCAACAGATCATAGGCTACGGCAAAGTCTAGAATGTCCTTACCCTCCTGATTTCTATCGCCGCATCCAAATCCTCCATGTACTCCCTTAGATCCTACATTAGTTGCACCCACATGACCATTAAGA
This sequence comes from Neostapfia colusana, assembly GCA_030760725.1. Taxonomy (NCBI): domain Eukaryota; kingdom Viridiplantae; phylum Streptophyta; class Magnoliopsida; order Poales; family Poaceae; genus Neostapfia; species Neostapfia colusana. The sequence goes on along the minus strand of JASWHV010000019.1, from coordinate 21,405,663 downwards.
TTTCCTCCTATGAGGATTTACAGTACACGACAAACCATATCCTCCAAGCCCTCCCAAAATTGCCTCTTAGCACTCATGTTGAGTCTAACTTGTGGGACATAAGCACTAAGTACGTTCAAGATAATATCCCCAATAACTATCTTGATTAAGATGATCCTATCCCCTCGTCTTCGAGCATCCACTACTCCATTCTTGAGACTTATCTATTAGAACACCTACACCATTCCTAGTCCTAGACGATCCAGAATACCAAAGGTTGAAATCGGTATTCTCGACTTCTCCCGCCTTTTGACCTTCCCATCTAGTCTCTTGTACACAAAGGATATTTACTCGTCTCCTAATGGCAACATCTACTAACTCATGTAGCTTCCCCATCCAGGATCCTACATTCCAACTAGCCACCCGAAATCTATTTTTCTCGGCTAGCTTCCTTGCACTTTGCACCCATTGAGTAAGATGCACTGACCCTTGCTCACTTATCATTACATCCGGAAGACATTCAAAACAAGGGAAAGTTTCAATCTCACAAGTAGCATTTAGCAGTCAGGCATTCGGGAGCTATTAAAAGTAACATTAGGTCGTCTGTATCATCTACTGAATTGTCAAAAGCGCCAATTGAGAGATTATAGAATACTTCATGGTTTATGTTATGCTTTTGGAGAGAAATTTGAACATGGTCACTTAATGAAGTGTTCAGAAAGGATTCCAATGCTGCTGAATATAATATCAGTGGAGGATTTAGAGATGAGCCTATCCGATGAGGTGCTTTTACAGCTAGAGAAAGAAGACTAGCAAGAAGAAGTAGCTTTTAGCCCATGCTATATTTGGAACCCAGGACCCGAATTGTACGAGGCTCAGAGCCCTGGTCAAGAACCGGGTATTTTTGGTGTTAGTGGATTCGGGGAGCACTCAATCATTCATTGATGAAGCATCTGTCAACAAAGCAGGGTTGACAGTGACAACGGGGTCTTGGCCGTCTCACGTCTATGCGCCCAATGAGCATGTAAGCCCAAAAATCAGCTCCGAGATAAAGTCGAAGCTTATGACTACAAAGCCTTAGGCATGTAGATGAGAAAGGAAGATGGGATCTTGGACTAGAAAGGTTCACGCAAGGTAGAGAGTCTCACTCTAAACCACAGGGTACTTCAGACCACCGATTCATAATTACGGGGCCCTCGACCCGCCGATGAGTTAGCTCAGAGAGCCAGCCCATCAGTCAGCCAAGGGAACTTATGGATGGCAGCAACGGTGGATGGAAACCTTCAAGAGTTTTGCCGCAACCAACTAGGCGCACCTTCAGGAGTTCCGTTGCAGCCAACCTTAGGTCACCTCTTACAAATCTGTTCAGGAGGTAGGTCGTAGCGCCCAAACCTCTAAGGAGTTGAGCCCCTGAGCTTATTGAAGTGTGATGTCACAACCCTCGAGCGGCAGGCGTGGTGTCAGAGCCCACAGGGAGAGTCGCCTCCCTAGGGGCGGTAGGAAAACGAGTCCACCCCCTACTCTTGGTTCCTTCCACCACCCGCGCCACGGCGGGCACGCTCATCAGAAGGTAGCCAGAGGGCGCACTGTTATAGTCCTAGTAGGCTCAGACGGAACTCGCACGATCAGGTCACTGCCCGGAGACGGGCGGGTAGCACTAAGCCCCCGTCGGTGAAGGCAAATCTATAGCCAACTTTGGTTGGGTCGCTATCTTTTCAAGATGCACCAAGGGGATACCGAGTAAACTTGATGCGCCCCCTCCCTGGAAAGGGCAATGGGTTGGCAAGGCAGCTGCAAACACTACTTGGGAGCTTTTGACTGATTGTTGGAACTGGAGCACTCTTGATCAGGATCAACGAGAAGATCTCACGTCGAAAATGTGTTGCCTCTCAACGTACAAGGAAAATGAGGAATAACTTTAAGATGTATTCAACCGGCGTAGTCTGTTCACCGTGACTCTGACCTCTTATATATGTGTAGCACTCGAATACAGTGAGTTCACAATCCACATTACTCAGCTTACATGCATCACTAACTCACACCACGATCAGATCGCTGAGAACGTGACCAGTTCAGCGTCTAAACCGCTCAACTCTGACTGAACTACATGCATGCGACTGTTACACCCATTACCAAGTCAGTACAGCCTAGTACATGGGACTGATGCAAAACTAGAAATAAACTGAGTAATGTAAATATGCTAATGCAACTAGATTAATCAACAATTCACCCCCTTAATCTTGTTGCATCTTGATCACTCCAAGCTGCTGACGATTCTCTATGAACTTGACTCTCGGCAGAGCTTTTGTGATTATGTCAGCAGACTGATCAATGGTTCCAATGTGACTCAGTTCCACCACTTTTTTCAATGCAATCACGGATGTAATGAAACTTCGTATCAATATGTTTTACCCTCTCGTGATGCTTTGGATTCTTGCTTATTTCAATTGCTGCCTTGTTATCCACCTACAGTTTGAAACTTCTTGGTGTTTCATTCAGAGCTTCAGCCAATAGTCTGGTAAGCCAAACACCCTGACAGACAGCTGTGGCTGCAGCTATATACTCAGCTTCATATGATGACAAAGCAACAACCCTCTGTTTTTGTGAGCACCAGGTGATCAGATTGTTGCCTAGATAGAAAATCACCCCTGAAGTACTTTTCCTGTCATCAATATCGCCAGCTAGATCACTGTCACTGAACCCAACTAGATTCAGTTTGCCTCCTGCTGAATATCTGCACCCATATTCAAAAGTTCCAGCTACATACCTCAGTATGCGCTTCACTGCTCCCCAATGACATTCACTTGGAGCTTCCATGAATCTGCTTACTATTCCAACACTGAATGCAATGCCTGGTCTGGTATTTACCAAATACCTGAGGCACCCAATGATTCTTGTGTACATTGTGGGATCAACAAGCTTACTTCCATCAGACTTGCTAAGATGCAGTCTTGGTTTCATGGATGTATCACATGAGTTGCAGTTTCTCATCCCTGCCAATTCTAAGATTTTCAGAGCATAAGCCTTTTGTGACAGAAAAATCTCACCTTCTCTTTGACTGACTTTATCCCCAGATAATAACTGAGCTTGCCCAAGTCACTCATGTTGAAAGAGTTTTTCATCTCTGTCTTGAACTGTTTGATCACTTCCTTTGATGGTCCACAAATGACTAAGTCATCTACATAGACCCCTACAAGGATTAAGTCTGAACCAGTACCTCTGCAGTAAAGAGCATGTTCAGTCTCACACCTCTTGAAGTTCAGTTGATGTAGTTCCCTGTCAAACCATGCATTCCAGGCCCTCGAAGCCTGTTTCAGTCCATATAAAGCTTTCCTCAACTTCAGAACTTTATCAGGATGTTCTTCATCCTCAAACCTAGGAGGCTGCAATACATAAACTTCTTCTGACAAATCCCCATTCAAAAATGCAGATTTGACATCCATGTGGTGAACTTCCCACTTCTCATTTGCTGCTAGAGCCAGAAGCATCCTCACTGTCACCAACCTAGCCACTGGTACTGTTGTACTGTGTAGAGTTGTGTATTGGGCTTGGCCCATGTACAAGCCCACCTATGTAATTATATATATGTACCCTACCCCCCTAAGATTAATTAAGCATTCATTTATCCTCTAATATGGTATCAGCCTTGATCCTAACCCTAATCCCACCACCCTAGCCGCCGCCACCTAATCCCCCATCTGCCGCCGCCACCTAACCCTATGGCGCGGCCATCTCTGCCGCCGGCCGCCGCCGGCGCGACCTCTTCCCTGCCGCCGGCCGCCGCCGGCGCGGCCACCCCTCCCCAGCCGCCGCCGGCCACCGGACCCCCTGGCCGACGCCTCTCTCCCGCAGCAGCTGCCCCCTACCCTCCCTATGGCGCGGCCTCCTCAGCCGCCGCCGGCTGCCGGCCCCCTGGTCGGTGGACCACTGGCCAGCACGGCTGCACCGCCCTGGCCCGGCGCTGCTGCGCCGCTGCAGCAGCTGGCCGGTGCTGCTGCGCCGCCACAGCAGCTGGCCGGCGCGCCCTTTCTGTTCGGCGCGCCTGCGCTGCCTGCGTCGTCTGCTGCCGGCTCCTTCCTTGCCGGCGTGCCACTGCCCAGCGCGCAGCCTGCCACCGGTCCGACGGCGGGCGGTCCACTCGCTGCTCTACCTCGACGCACGAATGACTCAGCGCCTGGTCCGGCAGCCGGTTCCTCTCTTGCCGGCCCTACTGCCGTTGCCTTCATGACGGGCTCCAAACTAGATGGTCCCGCTGTTACTGCCGTCGCTGCTCACAGCGCGGCCACTGCTCCACCCTACGGCATCGACAGTACCGCCTTGACGGCTGCGTACACCTCCGGCATCTTTGCAGCCCTCGCTGCCTCTCGCGAACGCGAGCGGGCATTTGCTCTTGCCCTGGAGCAAGAGCGCGCTTCAGCAGCTGCTCTCTCTCACCAGATCCAGGAGAGCGTTCACCGACCGCTGAGCGCTACACACGAGCCTACCTCGGACACCAGTGCGCACTCCGCATACTCGGCGTCTCTCGTCGCCGCTCTACACGCCCAGACGGCTGGAGTTCAGAACATTCGTCCTGAGTTCTAACTCCACCACCTATGCCCGCTGGCGTAACGTGTTCCTTCTCACGTTGAGGCGGTACCAGCTTGAGGACCACGTCCAGCGGGATCTCACCCCGTGGGACGACTCTTGGATCAGCATGGACAGATTGGTCCTATCCTGGATCCTTGGGTCTCTCTCCGACGAGCTACACGACCTGGTCGGACAGCGCGGCGGTGGCACCGCGCGCCGGGCCTGGCAGATACTGGAGCACCACTTCTTGGGGAACCGTGCGACTAGGGCTCTTCACATCAACGCACGGTTCCAGACTACAGTCCAGGGTGACCGCTCCATCTCTGCCTATTGTGGGGAGATGAAGAGCATGGCTGACTCCTTGAGCGACCTTGGCGAGCCGGTCGCGGACAGCACACTTGTACTTCGGGTCCTTCAGGGCCTGAATGAGCGCTACAGCCACCTCCGCTCCTGGCTTCTACGTGTGGAGCCGCCACCGACCATTGAGAAGGTCTGGTTCGATCTCGAGCTCGAGGAGATCACGATTGTGGACCTGCTACCTCTGGGCCTGCCACAGCCTTCTATGGCTCTGGGCAGCCCTCACGTCCACTGACTTCTGGAGAACCACCACCGTGACCACCTACTCCGTCTACCGCCCCGAGTGCCTCTGCTGGCTCTGGGAGTGGTAATCGTCGACGTCGCAGTGGGAGGCGCACAGGACGAGGTGATGGTGGCACTTCTGTGTCCACTACTCCTACTGGTGGTGGTACTGGTGGTACCGGCCGGGGAGGTGCGCCCTGGCCCACACCTTACAACCCGTGGACTGGCCAGATCACTATGTGACCTGGACCGTCTCCGGGTATTCTTGGGGCGCCCCCGACTTCTTCTACTCCTCGCCAGCCACGTCCTCAGCCGGCGTACGTAGCCCACCCGGGTTATGGCGGATTCGGTCGCCCAGCGGCTGGATCACCGACTTCGCTCTACGGTGGTACTGATTACCCTGCTGGGTACTCAGAGCCACCAGCACCTTACCAGGAGTCACCCCTGGGATGGGACCGCCAGTCACTGGCAGCGTCGTTCAGCACCATGCACCTTACACCGCCGGCTACTGATTGGGTGGATGATTCTGGCGCCTCCTACCACACCACTCCAGACGCTGGTATTCTCTCTTCTATCCACCCACCTCATCCCTTGTTTCCTTCATCGATCGTTGTTGAAAATGGATCTGTTCTTCCAGTCACCTCAGTAGGTGACTCGGGTTCCCCGGGTTCATTCCATCTTAACAATGTTCTTGTCGCTCCAGACATTATTCAGAATTTGCTTTCCATACGTCGCTTTACCACTGATAACAGTGCTTCTGTTGAGTTTGATCCTTTTGGTTTGTCTGTGAAGGATCTTTCCACCCGGCGCCTTCTTCTTAGATGTGACAGTCCGGGGCCCCTGTACACTCTTCGACTTCCTACTTCCGCTGCATCTCTGTCCTTTGCTCTGGCTACGACAGCTTCGTCTACTACTTGGCACCGCCCGGCTTGGTCACCCTGGCGCTGATGCTATGTCCAAGCTGTCTAGTAGTTCAGTTATCTCGTGTACTAGGTGCACATGAGTCGTTATGTCACACTTGTCAGCTTGGTCGCCATGTTCGGCTTCCATTTCCTACTTCTGTGACTCATGTGGAACACATTTTTGATCTTATTCACTGCGACTTGTGGATATCTCCCGTTATCAGTGTCTCTGGTTTTAAATATTATTTGGTGGTGCTCGATGATTTCTCACATTTCTCTTGGACTATTCCCTTATGTTTAAAATCTGAGACATTTGGCGTTCTCTCTCACTTCTTTGCTTGGGTTTCCACCCAGTTTGGACGCACTATCCGTGCTCTCCAGTGTGACAACAGACGCGAATTTGACAACTCGAGGCTCCGTGACTTCCTCCTTGCATGTGGCATCCAGTTGCGCATGTCTTGTCCATACACATCTCCCCAGAATGGCAAGGCTGAGCGCATGCTTCGCACCACTAATGATGTCATGCGCTCCTTGATGTTTCAGGCCTCTATCCCTGCTCGGTACTGGGTAGAGGCACTCCACACTTCCACCTTTCTCCTTAATCGCCTTCCCACCAAGGCGATTCAGGCACCTACCCCATTTTTGCCCTGTATGGCACTACCCCTCTCTACGACCACCTTCATGTCTTCGGGTGCGCCTGCTACCCTAATCTTTCCGCCACAGCTCCACATAAGCTTGCACCCCGCTCTACTAGGTGTCTTTCTTGGGTACTCCCTTGATCATAAGGGGTATCGATGCCTTGACCTCACTACCCACCGTATTTTGATCCCTCGGCACGTCGTCTTCGACGAGTCCTCTTTTCCCTTTTCTTCCTCCACCTCTGCTTCAGCTTCAGAGCTGGACTCTCTTTTTACTACTGACACCGAGGCTGCTCCACTACAGCTGCCTTGGCCTTTTTCTGCTGGTACGTTACCCACCGGGTCACGGGTGGTCCCGGCTCCCACGGCGTCGACTGCTGCACCTTACGCAGCGCCGGCACCTGTGGTGACTCCGGCTGTGCCTACTACAGCCACGACACGGCGGTCCACTGACCCTGCCCTCGTCTACCAGCGACGAGCGCGGGTTGGTGCCCAGGTTCCGTCGACCCTGGGGACGACTGCCGCGCCACACGCGGCACTGGCGTCTCCTCCTGCTGCGCCACGCGTGGCCCCGGCGTCTCCTCCTGCTGTGCCACGTGCAGCCCCGGCGTCTCCGGCCTTGACTCCCGTGCCACGCGCGGCCCCGGCGTCACCTCCTACTACTGTGCCACACGTGGCCCCGTCGTCTCCGGCCTCGACTACTGCACCTCATGCAGCCCCGGCGTCTCCGACCTCGACCCCCGCGCCATGCGCGGCCCCGTCTTCCCCGACGTCACGCGCTGCGCCACGCGCGGCCCCGGTTCCGCGGTTTGCCGATCCTGCTCTTGTCTACCAGCGACGAGAGCGGGTTGGTGACTCTACGCCTGCTCGTCCCGAGCCCTCGGTGTACCACCCACCGTTACTCCACCGGGACCCCGGACACGTTCACCCGATGGTGACTAGACGTGCCGCTGGGGTTCTCTGGCCTACTGAGGGTTTTTCCGAAGTGGTCCTCTCTTCGACGACGCCGACACCGTCCACTTCCTCTTCGGTATCACCTATACCGACTTCCGTCCGTAGCGCCCTCGCCGACCCTCACTGGCGCCGCGCTATGGAGGAAGAGTATGCGGCCCTACTTGCCAACCGGACTTGGGACCTTGTTCCTCGTCCTCCTCGTGGCAATGTTGTCACAGGCAAGTGGGTCTTCACGCATAAGAGGAAGGCGGATGGCTCACTGGAGAGATATAAGGCCCGTTGGGTACTTCGGGGCTTCACTCAGCGCCCTGGAGTGGACTACGACGAGACCTTCAGTCCGGTGGTTAAGCCAGCGACAGTGAGGACTGTTCTGTCGTTGGCTCTCTCACGTTCTTGGCTAGTCCACCAGCTGGACGTCAAGAATGCCTTTCTTCACGGTACTCTGACGGAGACGGTGTATTGCTCTCAGCCGACAGGGTTCGTTGATTCAGCTCGCCCAACCATGGTCTGCTAGCTGAACAAGTCCTTGTACGGTCTGAAGCAGGCACCTCGAGCCTGGTATAGCAGGTTCGCCTCCTTCCTGGTCTCCTTGGGCATCGTTGAAGCCAAGTTGGACACGTCACTCTTTGTTTATCGACGGGAAGATGACACTGCCTACCTCATTCTCTACGTCGACGACATTGTGCTGACGGCGTCCAGCCCTACACTCCTTCAGCGGATTATCTCTGCTCTCCAGCAGGAGTTTGCTATGAAGGACTAGGGCTTGCTTCACCACTTCCTGGGGATTGCAGTCGAGGACAGACCAGGCGGCCTGTTTCTTCACCAGCGGCAGTATTGTCTGGACATCCTCAAGCGTGCGGGTATGGCTGAGTGTAAGCCATGCTCCACACCGGTGGATACCCAGGCAAAGATCTCTTCTGCTGATGGGACTCCTGTCAGCGACCCGACTGCCTACAGGAGTCTTGCAGGTGCACTACAATATCTCACCTTCACCAGGCCAGACATCTCCTACGCGGTTCAGCAGGTGTGCTTGCACATGCACGACCCGCGGGAGCCGCACCTTACCGCTGTGAAGCGGATTCTTCGGTACCCGCGCGGCTCCATCGACTACGGCCTTCTACTTCGACGTGACTCACCCTGTGAGTTGGTGGTCTACACCGACGCTGACTGGGCGGGATGCCCAGATACCCGCCGCTCCACCTCTGGCTACGCCGTCTTCCTGGGGGGAATCTTGTCTCCTGGTCCTCGAAGCGGCAGCCCGTGGTTTCTCGCTCCAGTGCTGAGGCGGAGTACCGCGCCATGTCTAACGGCGTGGCAGAGGCGTCTTGGCTCCAGCAGCTACTTCAGGAGCTCCACTCCCCCGTCGCCCGGAGCACGTTGGTCTACTGTGATAATGTCAGCGCCGTCTACCTCTCCACCAACCCCGTCTAGCACCAGCGCGCGAAACATGTGGAGATTGATCTCCATTTTGTTCGTGAGCGGGTTGCACGTGGCGAGGTTCAAGTTCTCCACGTGCCGACGACGTCACAGTTCGCCGACATCTTCACGAAGGGACTCCCGTCGTCGCTGTTTTCTGAGTTTCGGTCCAGTCTCAACATCTGTTGTGGCTAGATGTTAGGACTGCGGAGGGGGGGTGGACTGTGTAGAGTTGTGTGTTGGGCTTGGCCCATGTACCAGCCCACCTATGTAATTATATATATGTACCCTACCCCACTAAGATTAATTAAGCATTCATTTATCCTCTAATAGGTACAAATACTTCATCGAAATCCACCCCTCTCTCTTTGCATATCCTTTAGCAACTAACCTTGCCTTATATCTGATCAGGTTTCCTGCAGGATCCTTTTTCACTTTGAATATCCACTTCAAGCCTATAGCTTTCCCACTGGGTGGTACGTCTTCTAGTGACCAAGTTTTTTTTAGAAAGCTAATTGAGCATCTTTCATTAAGAGGAATAGATTGTTACAGAAAAGAAGAAAAAGAGAGGAAATAGCACAAGAAGTGCTGAGGGCCAGGCTAATCTATACATCACACACTACAGGTTACATCATGATTTCCGAAACGCAGCTAAGCGCTTGGATTTCAGCAAGTGATCAAACTTCAGCAGCAGCTGGCTGCCATCTCCGAGATTAACCTATTGGGCAGGGTTCGGTGTTTGTTGGAACAGGTTTTATGCGCCTGCTTGCGACCAAAGAGAGGCCTCCTCATGAATTAACCCAAGAAGCTGATCCGTTGTCCTTTCCTCGGATCTGAATACGCGCGCATTTCCCTCCTTCCACAACACCCAGCAAACAAGAATGACTAGTGAGCCAATGGGTAATCGTGCTTGCCCGTTAACAAGATCTTCGTACCACGTAGCAATGTCGAGACCACATTTCCAATTTGCCGGTCACAGCCCCACCTGTTTAAAGTTAACTCCTGTGCGCTCCCAGACCTCCCTCGCCACAGGGCACTCCATGAATAGGTGGGTGGACGTCTCTAGGCTTCTGCGGCACATCGAGCAAAAGTATTGATTTTCCCACCCTCGGGCCTGCAACCTTGCCGCTGTCCAGAGCCGGTCTTGTAATAATAGCCATATAAAAATCTTACATCTACTAGGGGCCCAAACTTTCCAAAGCTTCTTGTGGAGCCACGATCCAGTGCTTCCTATAAATTGTATTCCATACGCAGACCGAGCTGTATACTGTCCGTTTGCTGCCCCTAACCATTTAATCTCATCATCCCTGTTATCCTCCGGATCGAGCTGAAAGCCTTGTACCATATCCCACAGTTTTACAAAGTCCTCCAATAGGCTCACCGTGAGATAATGCGCCACATCAGTGATCCAACTATTATTTTATATTGCGCTTGCCACCACCCGGTTTTTTCTCTTACTGTGCTTGTACAGATTGGGGAATCTGGCCACGGGGCAGCTCCCATGGAGCCAGCTAGACGTCCAGAACCTAGCTCGCCTCCCATTGTGTACAGTGACTGAAGTCATTGTTGCGAACAACATCTCATCAGTCCGGTCCACAGGTAGCTCCATCCCCTGCCATGGCCTATGCGGTGAGAACCATGAAAGCCATAGCCACCGTAATCTCAGGGCTTTGCTGAAGCGGTCGAGGTCAATCACACCAAGGCACCCCCCACTGGACCGGGCGACAAACACGAGCCCAGTTAACCTTGCATTTACCTCCTGTAATTTCATCTGATCCTACCCATAAGAAATGTCTCCTAATTTTATCCATCTCACTGAAGAACTTCTTCGGCAGACGCAGGGCAGTCATTGTATATGTCGGTAGGGAGGTCAGTACCGCACGGACCAGCTCGCACCGACCCCCAATACTCAAAAGTGTTTTCTGCCAACCAGCGAGCTTGGAAAGGGCCCTATCGTTGATGTGTTGCAGATGCACCATACGTAATCATCCCACAGTCATTGGAATACTCAGGTAGGTGATAGGCATTTCCTTCCTTGCCCCTAGAAAATTCTGCAGCACATCATCAATCGGGACCCCCTGACATCTAACAGGAACCACACTTCTCTTTACCATGTTCACGCGTAACCCTGTCGCCTCCCCAAATCTCTCCATAATTGTCATTGTAAGCTCTAGCTCAGCCTTGACTGGGTTGATAAAAATCAGAGCGTCGTCGGCGTATAAGGATACCCTGACCTTGGCTGTACGTTCTCTCAGAGGCGTCAGAAGACCAGCCTCGTGGCTAGGTTAAAGATTCTCTGGATGGTGACGAAGGTCAATATAAATAGGTATGGTGATAGGGGGTCCCCCTGCTGTAGTCCTCGCTGATGTTGGATCCAAGAACCTGCAACTCCATTTAGCCAAACTGAGGATGAGGAAGAGGCGAGGAGCAGGGCCATCCAGTCCCTCCATCTAGGTGGAAAGCCCCTTCGTTCCATTAGTTCGAGCAGGTACTCCCATGACAGTGAATCGAAGGCCTTTGACACATCTAGCTTGAGAAGCATGATTGGCCAATTCTTCCTGTGATAGGTTTTTGCCAGGGTCTGAACATAGAAGAAGTTGTCCTGGATGCACCTCCCCTTAATAAAAGCACTTTGAGAGCCCGATATCAATCCATCAATGTGCCTAGACAGCCGAAGCGCTAATACCTTGGCTACTAGTTTTGCAAAGGAATGGATCAGATTGATGGGTCTGAAGTCACTGGGTGACTCCGCTGCCGGTCCCTTTAGAATAAGAGTGATGTGCGCGCCATTCAGACATGGTAACGGGGCAGCTGTCAGCCGGTAGATACAACCGAAAGCATCCATGAGGTCCTGACGAACTATATCCCAGCATGATTTATAGAAATCACTTGTAAATCCATCCGGCCCCGGTGCCTTCTCCGACGGCAGTTCTTTGATGGCATTCAGCACCTCTTCGTCTGTAATGGGTGCGTCCAGCTGGTTTTGTGGCAGGCTTGGCAATTGTAGCAAATCCCAGTCAAAAGTGCAGGAACGCTGCTCCCTCGCCCCTGCTATCTGACTGAAATATTTATATAGCTCCTGCTCCTTGTTCTTCTGGTCCCAGACACACCGACCGTCTGTTGTCCGCAGCATTGGAATGTGCAGCTTCCTGGCCCTCATATTAGCTTTTAAGTGAAAAAACCTTGTGCATGCGTCCCCTTCACGAATCCAGGTTCTCCAGGAGGCCTGTCGATGTCGAGCTCTTTCTACTGCCGCAAGGCCCAACACCCGTAGCTTTAGTTCTTTCTTTCCTCAGTGTATATTCATCCTCTGATAACACCTGGTGATCCTGCGCCTCATCTAGTCTGACAATCACCTCATTTTCCATGAGCAGCTGATCTCTGGCCTTTCCAAACATCCTTGAGCTCCATTTTCTAAGCGCTGTTGCAGTTCTCCGGAGCTTCTGATGAAGAGAGCTCAGAGGCGACGAGCATGTTGTCGGAGGGCTCCATGCTTGGGCCACAACATCCCTAAAGCCTGGGACTCGTATCCAAAAGGTTTCAAACCGGAACTCCTTCCTTGTCAACGGTTGTTATTGTTCTGTTAACACAAAAACTAAATATAAATATATATATCATGTTATTAAACTATTGTTGCTCTCAACACACATAGAAACGAATGAAAATGAATGAAGTTATATATACATATAAGTTTTAGGTAAAATGCTATATTCTTGTTGCATGTTTGCATTATTTTGTGTGCATATTCATGGGTAGAACCGTCACAAGAGACGTTCCTCAATCTTCAAGAGCAAGATTTCCATATCACCGAGCAGCAATTCAAAGGCGTGTTCCTTGACCACTTTGTTCCTATTCTAGGATGATTAGTTAGAATGTTTGCATGATGTCTTCAATATGAAACCCAGTTTAGGATGTTTCACTACTTTTATTCCTTATCATTCCTTGCAAAATCATGGAGGGATTTAGTTAGGATTTGTTGGTTGTCATTTTATGGGCTTAACCATGCTTAGAACTTAGAAAATGAATAAAACATAGTTGTTGCTAGTCTTTTGAATTATATGAAAGACACAACAGTGTGTCATAGTGATAGGAATCTAGATAGGCTGGTTGTTTTGGATGGTGCTTCATGCACGAGACTTGGGTTAGTGATAGTGCATGTCTTATATTCTAAGGACCGGTTCATAGAACAGTTAACCCGACTTTACAGTGCCACCACAAGACTGAGATGGGGCAGCTTGGTCAATAAATTAGGTGTTTGTCGGTATAGCATGAATATTTGGATGGTGCGGGGAATGGGAGTCCATTTTTTACTATCCTGGGAACTGCAAGACTCAAGGGGGGGATTTACTCCCAAGAACTGCAGCGGTGAAACCTCAGTGGGCTTATACTTGCCGGTAGACCCTTTGTAAAGGCCATGTAGTAATCTCTTGATCACACACAAAAGGAAGTGCGTAAATGTGGCTTGCAACCATGGATATCAGGGAGGTTCTTAGTACACCTGGCAACAGGGGATGAAATCACTACTTGTGGGTAAAGTGGTACAATCTCTGCAGAGAACCAAACTGTAATAATAGTCGTGCTCACGGTCAAGAGCGGCTTGGACTTGTCCATGATTAGAGAAACATGGATATGAGTTGGAAAAAGTTGTTAGGTGATGTAACCTGACATTAATGACTTATTTACAAAGATGGTGGGATTGATCACTTAGTAATATAGGTTACTAAATTGAAGCTAAGGTCTAGCTTTAATATATAGTGCTTAACAAAGTAAGTCTTTCCTTTATATTAGCCTTCATTATATTTTTTCCTACACTTTCTGAGTACCTTTGGGTACTCAAACTTGCTTTTGTTGGAAATATGCTGCTCAGGTGTAAATGAAGATATAGACTTTGATGAAAAGGACTTCGATCCTGAAGAGCTGCTCTAGGCTGGCGAAACCCCCGGGCAACGCCTGTGGATTTGGAGCACCACATAGTTGATTTCCGTTGTTTGTATAATTAGTGTAATAGTACTTTTATTAGTCTATTATGATTTATGTTGTAATATTATGTTACGTTGAACTTGGCTTGTAATATAATGGTATTTCACTCTTGTCAGCACATGTATGAGTCAACTTATCCTGGCATACATGTGAGAATACTCTCGGTTGTTCTTTATGGAAAACCGGGTGTGACAAAGTGGTATCAGAGCCAAGGCTACCCGTAGGACACAAGCCTAGTTAGAAATAGATGAAATAAGTCTTAGTATTTTAGTAAAAATTATTTTATAAAATACTTTGGTAGAAAAAGGTTATTTAGATTATTTATATATTGTCTAACCTCATCTGCATTCAAAAGAATATTGTGTTATTTATTCTTCTAACTCATTTGAAATTTTTCATAAAACAGATGCCACGTACGTGACTCACAACCCGTAAGTCCACTGGAGGACGAGTTCCTCGACACCAGCTGGTTGCACGCACTCTTGAAGATGTGGATAACCCTGCCACATACCAAACTCATGGGGAATCCACAGAAGGCGTGGTGGAGCGCCTTAGACACCTTCTTGGTTGTGCTGGATACACCGATAAGTTAGTAGTGTACTACGACACTACTAGAGTTTTATGCGCAGAACGTGAGGAATGGAAGTCGGAGGCAAGAATCTACCATGAGAACAAGCTGCTCAAGATCCAAAACTTAACGCATGGAGATCCACCATGGCAGGAGTAGAGAAAGATGCTACTTGGGAGGCGATCACATGCCAAAGCTACATCAACCGTGGACGTCTTGAGTGGACACAGTACATATACACCCCACGACGACAAAGTGGAAGTACAAAATTCAACTATGAACCAGTCAGAGAAGGTTGTACAATTTTACAAATGGATGTGAGCCTCGAAGAAGGAGTTAGCCTCAGCACCAGGCTACAGAACTGCCAGCAAGAGCTTTAGGATGTACGTGATCTCCTGAAGAATACGGAGGCTATAATGTGTGGACTGATGAGGATGAGGGATGGAGAAGTAAGTGACCTCTATGTTTCAGATGGAGATACTTGGACTCCTGACTATTCAGACGGTCGGGCAGCCAAACGCCTCGTGCCTCACCATCACTTGAGCCCACCAGAGCCGAGTCAGTGGCTAGTTCTCCTGATGGCGAAGAGGAGGACCCTCAGAAAAATGAACAAGTACTAGGAGATAATTAGGATAGGTGTCCATAACTATGTCATAATTCGAGTAGTAACGTATTTATATTTTAATGTAAAACTTAATGTGTAATTGTTGCTTAGTTTTGATGTTGTGCAACGTGAGTTGTGAAAGCCATATGCTTATATTCACAACCTCGTTAGTATATATACATAACTCTTGATGCATATAATTATCATGTTTACTCCAATTAAGTTGGTCAAATAGTTAAAATATATTTTCTCTATCTCTAGGGTTGGACTTATTGATATATGTGCATACTAATATGCAAGAAGTGGTACCTATTTACTTAGAAGAAGAATCTAAGCACAGTTATTCACAATAGATGGCACGCAGAAGAAGATGAACTCAAGTCACATTTTTCTAGTCTGTTTTTTTGTAATCCCAAATCTCGAGGACAAGATTTCTTTTAAGGGTGTAGAATTGTAACAACCGAAATTTTCAACAAATGGATCAGACCCCTTCTCTTCCTCTTTCTCTCACTGCCAAATGGGGCCCACACGTCAGTTTCATCTTCCCCACAGCAGCAGCCGCCCTTATCTCTACTATTATTGCATGTGTTCAAATTCTGATCGGATACAACCGTTCTTTGTGCCTCTTCTCCAACAGACGACATCCATACCGCCGCCCAACCCTCCTCTATAAAAGCAAACCGAAACCCCCTCAATTTCCCCACTGGTTGCGCTCAATTTCACTTGGTAAGAACTCCGGCCGCTATGCCCTAACTTTTGGATTTCGCTGAAATTCGTCGCTCTTTGCTTCGGTTTAACCCTCCATTTGCACGCACATGATCGCAGGGAAGTCTCACAGCAAAGAAACCTCGAGGAATCGTAGCTGAACCGCTATTCCAATGAGCTCCGAACGCCGCCGCCGCCAAACGTCGTCACCGATCGATTTCCAGACATCTTGGGTCGAAGAAAATCTGCTAAGTGAGTTCCCCACCCCCTGCCCTTTGATTTTGAGTAGAAAGAATCAAAGAATAGTGAATATTTGTCGGTTTTCGCGTTTGTCGGTTAGGGAACCGCCGCTCGCCGGGGAGCGCCGCCGCCTCCCTGTATTACCCGAGTTCGGGGTGACGTGGTCGTTCCTGGGCCCTCGGATCCGAAGTGTGCGGTTAGGATCAAAAGGAGAACCCCTTCGACTATTTAAAATCGGAGCCATCCGAATCAAATTCAACGGCCTATATCCAAAGTAGTTATAACCATTGGGAATTTGATAGAAAGCCCCCTGAGTATTTAAATTAATATGAATTATGCTCTACGTTTTACAAATTAGACCCTAGACTTTCCATAATTTAGGAGAACTATTATAGATTAACTTTACAACCCGTGTAAACTTTGTAAATTAGGAAAACAGTTTTGAAAATTTATTCTGAACCCTGGAAAAATTGTAGAAATCACATTTTAGTCTAGAATAGTTTATAACTTTATTTTTAATTCTGTAATTAGCCAAAATGATATAAAAATTTCTGGAAAATTATAAAAATGCATGAAAATATTCTATTTTCACATTTTAACACATATATATGTTCTGAAATTAAAAAGAATTATTTCTATAGGCTGAAAATGCAATATATATTCACAATAGATGGCACGCAGAAGAAGATGAACTCAAGTCACATTTTTCTAGTCTGTTTTTTTGTAATCCCAAATCTCGAGGACAAGATTTCTTTTAAGGGGGGTAGAATTGTAACAACCGAAATTTTCAACAAATGGATCAAACCCCTTCTCTTCCTCTTTCTCTCACTGCCAAATGGGGCCCACACGTCAGTTTCATCTTCCCCACAGCAGCAGCCGCCCTTATCTCTACTATTATCGCATGTGTTCAAATTCTGATCGGATACAACCGTTCTTTGTGCCTCTTCTCCAACAGACGACATCCAAACCGCCGCCCAACCCTCCTCTATAAAAGCAAACCGAAACTCCCTCAATTTCCCCACTGGTTGCGCTCAATTTCACTTGGTAAGAACTCTGGCCCCTATGCCCTAACTTTCGGAATTCGCTGAAATTCGTCGCTCTTTGCTTCGGTTTAACCCTCCATTTGCACGCACATGATCGCAGAGAAGTCTCACAGCAAAGAAACCTCGAGGAATCGTAGCTGAACCGCTATTCCAATGAGCTCCGAACGCCGCCGCTGCCAAACGTCGTCGCCGATCGATTTCCAGACATCTTGGGTCCAACAAAATCTGCTAAGTGAGTTCCCCACCCCCTGCCCTTTGATTTTGAGTAGAAAGAATCAAAGAATAGTGAATATTTGTCGGTTTTCGCGTTTTTCGGTTAGGGAACCGCCGCTCGCCGGGGAGCGCCGCCGCCTCCCTGTATTACCCGAGTTCGGGGTGACGTGGTCGTTCCTGGGCCCTCGGATCCGAAGTGTGCGGTTAGGATCAAAAGGAGAACCCCTTCGACTATTTAAAATCCGAGCCATCCGAATCAAATTCAACGGCTTATATCCAAAGTAGCTATAACCATTGGGAATTTGATAGAAAGCCCCCTGAGTATTTAAATTAATATGAATTATGCTCTACGCTTTACAAATTAGACCCTAGACTTTCCATAATTTAGGAGAACTATTATAGATTAACTTTACAACCCCTGTAAACTTTGTAAATTAGGAAAACAGTTTTGAAAATTTATTCTGAACCCTGAAAAAATTGTAGAAATCACATTTTAGTCTAGAATAGTTTATAACTTTATTTTTAATTCTGTAATTAGCCAAAATGATATAAAAAAATTCTGGAAAATTATAAAAATGCATGAAAATATTCTGTTTTCACATTTTAACACATATATATGTTCTGAAATTAAAAAGAATTATTTCTATAGGCTGAAAATGCAATATAAGTAATAAATTAATGCTGAAATTCAAATAAAAACAATATATACTTCAAAAATTTATGGAAATTGTTTAAAATGCATATATTTAAAATTTTAAAATACAATAATAGTAATATATATTCTTAAAATAGTTATAATAAAACTTTTAGAACAATTGTTAGGTCTAAAATTATACTAAAATTAGTATATATGCATGTATACACTCTAAAAATTGTTATAAATTGCTATAAGATAGGAAATAAATGTTTTATGTGAGACCTATATGTGCTGAATACATTGTCTATGACGATAAAAGTTTTGAATTCTGCCAAAACACTCTTTTTGTCATGGTCCGGCTCTAGGTCCGAGCTCCGACAAGATCCGACGTAACGTCCGACTTGCTATGGCTAGGTCCGACACGTATTTGGTTAGCTCCGGCGGTAGGTCCGACTAGCTTTGGTAAGTTCCGGTGCTAGGTTCTGCTAGCTTTGGTATGCTCCGGCTCAAGGTCTGGTTAGCTTTGGCAAGGTCCGGAGCTAAATCGCAATGGTTCTGTTTTTACCATGCAAATGTTTTGAACTTGCTTTACATCTACGAAAGTTTGCTTAGTATTCTTTTACTGAGTTTTTGAAGTGTTATGGCTGTTTACGATGGTTAACATTTTGATATGGTTTGCAACATGATTATGTGTGGTGTTCACGTAAGGTGTTGTGGTTTTCGGAACTAACGTGAGTCAAGTCGCGGACTTGTGCTCGAAAGTATTGGTTGTTTATTCATGTGCAGATGTTGCTTGGGTTCAAGATATGGCCGGTGATGGGATCCATTGAACTAGTCTTAGAGAGAAGATGAGGTTCAACAACCAAGTTCGGGAGAAATTGTGGTTGAGTTGATCGGGAGGTCACGCAGCATATTTGGATCAAGAACAATGCATATGAAGGTATCTTGGACGTCGTTGGAAGGTGTTTGCACGTGTGCAAGGAGTGCATGGACGTGGCAACATGGTTCCAAGGCGTGATGAAGAGATATGGATGTAAAGAATTGGTAGGAAAGGACCAATCGGCTGGATTATGGACTCAGGCTGCGGCTGAGTCGGTTATGGCTCAAATATGGAAAGATTTGAGTTGGTTATGATAGGATTTCGTGTGGGACATGAAGTTGAGTTGTTTTAGGAATGTGGGTTACGTTACTAAGGTGTTTGGAAGTCTTAAGATTGCTTATATCTATGTACAGAAGAGTCTTGAGCAGTTATGGAAAGTTTCAATTCAAAAACTGAGTAGGATTAGAGTTCTACTTTGAATTGGGTTGGCCTCCGGGCTGGTTATATAAGCAAGGGAGGCCAGAGCTCGTGGTAAGATGACCTTGGTCTGTTCCTCTTATGTTTTGATCAATAAAATTCATAATTTAGAGGAGCTTTTGTGCCTTGTTCGTCCGACTTGTTTTTGTCAAGTCTTTCTCGTCGAGTTTCTGGACAGCACGACACTTCTTCGGTGTTTTGACCATAACTCAAGTTTTGCAGATCCAATTGACGTGATTTGTCTTGGGTTGTCTTCACAACTTGATTACTATCATCTGTGAAAATTTCACGGGAATTGGATTTGTAGTTTATGATCTACACGAGTTTATTTGCAGTGTTGCAGATCTAGTTTTTACTCGAGTAGAACAGATTGACCCTCGTTTGATCTTTCGATCATAACTTGAGTTTTTCTTGATGGATTCCCGTGATTCTTGTTGTAGTGTCTTCGTGAATTTATTCTCTATACTATATACCAGTTTTTTCACGGTTGAGCACATTTAGATCAGTTGCATACACGGTTTCTTTAACAGATCAATTTTCTACCGAAGGGGTTTTTGTTGCTTCCGCTAAAAAGTTTAAATCTGCCATTCACCACCCCTCTGGTAGCTTTTCACGTGCTCTTCGATCCTACATTTTGTTAACACAAAAACTAAATATAAAGATATATATCATGTTATTAAACTATTCTTGCTCTCAACACACATGGAAACAAATGAAAAATGAATGATATTGTATATACATTTAATTTTAGGTAAAATGCTATATTCTTATTGCATGTTTGCATTATTTTGTGTGCATATTCATGGGTAGAACCGTGATGCACAACTCTAATCTGCATACGATGTGTGGAAAGCACTTTGTGAGTACCACGAAGGATCCAACACGATCAAGGAGGTAAGACAAGATATGTTCAAGAAAGAATACATGCGCTTTGAGATGCAACCCAGTGAGTCAATCGATGACCTCTTTGCTCGCTTCAATAAAATTCTCAGCAACTTGCACAGTGTCAACGTTAGTTTTTCAGATGCTGAAAATGCTAGGCAATTACTAAGTGCATTAGACATGTCAATTTGGGAGATGAAACTTATATCTATTCGTGAATCTACTGTCATGAGTACACTTACATTAGATGTGTTATATTCTAAGTTAAAAACTCATGAAATTGATATAATATCACGTAAGAACCCAAAAAAGTTTCTTGCATTTGTTACACAACGTGACATGCCTAGCTCTAGTCAATCTTTATCTTGTGGTCCACTTTCTTTGTTGTCCTCTCTAACCCTTGAACAGATTGAACAGTTTCCAGAGGATGACCTTGCACTCATCTCTACTCAGCTTCATATGATGACAAAGCAACAACCCTCTGTTTTTGTGAGCACCAGGTGATCAGATTGTTGCCTAGATAGAAAATCACCCCTGAAGTACTTTTCCTGTCATCAATATCCCCAGCTAGATCACTGTCACTGAACCCAACTAGATTCAGTTTGCCTCCTGCTGAATATCTGCACCCATATTCAAAAGTTCCAGCTACATACCTCAGTATGCGCTTCACTGCTCCCCAATGACATTCACTTGGAGCTTCCATGAATCTGCTTACTATTCCAACACTGAATGCAATGCCTGGTCTGGTATTTACCAAATACCTGAGGCACCCAATGATTCTTGTGTACATTGTGGGATCAACAAGCTTACTTCCATCAGACTTGCTAAGATGCAGTCTTGGTTTCATGGATGTATCACATGAGTTGCAGTTTCTCATCCCTGCCAATTCTAAGATTTTCAGAGCATAAGCCTTTTGTGACAGAAAAATCTCACCTTCTCTTTGACTGACTTTATCCCCAGATAATAACTGAGCTTGCCCAAGTCACTCATGTTGAAAGAGTTTTTCATCTCTGTCTTGAACTGTTTGATCACTTCCTTTGATGGTCCACAAATGACTAAGTCATCTACATAGACCCCTACAAGGATTAAGTCTGAACCAGTACCTCTGCAGTAAAGAGCATGTTCAGTCTCACACCTCTTGAAGTTCAGTTGATGTAGTTCCCTGTCAAACCATGCATTCCAGGCCCTCGAAGCCTGTTTCAGTCCATATAAAGCTTTCCTCAACTTCAGAACTTTATCAGGATGTTCTTCATCCTCAAACCTAGGAGGCTGCAATACATAAACTTCTTCTGACAAATCCCCATTCAAAAATGCAGATTTGACATCCATGTGGTGAACTTCCCACTTCTCATTTGCTGCTAGAGCCAGAAGCATCCTCACTGTCACCAACCTAGCCACTGGTACTGTTGTACTGTGTAGAGTTGTGTGTTGGGCTTGGCCCATGTACAAGCCCACCTATGTAATTATATATATGTACCCTACCCCCCTAAGATTAATTAAGCATTCATTTATCCTCTAATATGGTATCAGCCTTGATCCTAACCCTAATCCCACCACCCTAGCCGCCGCCACCTAATCCCCCATCTGCCGCCGCCACCTAACCCTATGGCGCGGCCACCTCTGCCGCCGGCCGCCGCCGGCGCGACCTCTTCCCTGCCGCCGGCCGCCGCCGGCGCGGCCACCCCTCCCCAGCCGCCGCCGGCCACCGGACCCCCTGGCCGACGCCTCTCTCCCGCAGCAGCTGCCCCCTACCCTCCCTATGGCGCGGCCTCCTCAGCCGCCGCCGGCTGCCGGCCCCCTGGTCGGTGGACCACTGGCCAGCACGGCTGCACCGCCCTGGCCCGGCGCTGCTGCGCCGCTGCAGCAGCTGGCCGGTGCTGCTGCGCCGCCACAGCAGCTGGCCGGCGCGCCCTTTCTGTTCGGCGCGCCTGCGCTGCCTGCGTCGTCTGCTGCCGGCTCCTTCCTTGCCGGCGTGCCACTGCCCAGCGCGCAGCCTGCCACCGGTCCGACGGCGGGCGGTCCACTCGCTGCTCTACCTCGACGCACGAATGACTCAGCGCCTGGTCCGGCAGCCGGTTCCTCTCTTGCCGGCCCTACTGCCGTTGCCTTCATGACGGGCTCCAAACTAGATGGTCCCGCTGTTACTGCCGTCGCTGCTCACAGCGCGGCCACTGCTCCACCCTACGGCATCGACAGTACCGCCTTGACGGCTGCGGACACCTCCGGCATCTTTGCAGCCCTCGCTGCCTCTCGCGAACTCGAGCGGGCATTTGCTCTTGCCCTGGAGCAAGAGCGCGCTTCAGCAGCTGCTCTCTCTCACCAGATCCAGGAGAGCGTTCACCGACCGCTGAGCGCTACACACGAGCCTACCTCGGACACCAGTGCGCACTCCGCATACTCGGCGTCTCTCGTCGCCGCTCTACACGCCCAGACGGCTGGAGTTCAGAACATTCGTCCTGAGTTCTAACTCCACCACCTATGCCCGCTGGCGTAACGTGTTCCTTCTCACGTTGAGGCGGTACCAGCTTGAGGACCACGTCCAGCGGGATCTCACCCCGTGGGACGACTCTTGGATCAGCATGGACAGATTGGTCCTATCCTGGATCCTTGGGTCTCTCTCCGACGAGCTACACGACCTGGTCGGACAGCGCGGCGGTGGCACCGCGCGCCGGGCCTGGCAGATACTGGAGCACCACTTCTTGGGGAACCGTGCGACTAGGGCTCTTCACATCAACGCACGGTTCCAGACTACAGTCCAGGGTGACCGCTCCATCTCTGCCTATTGTGGGGAGATGAAGAGCATGGCTGACTCCTTGAGCGACCTTGGCGAGCCGGTCGCGGACAGCACACTTGTACTTCGGGTCCTTCAGGGCCTGAATGAGCGCTACAGCCACCTCCGCTCCTGGCTTCTACGTGTGGAGCCGCCACCGACCATTGAGAAGGTCTGGTTCGATCTCGAGCTCGAGGAGATCACGATTGTGGACCTGCTACCTCTGGGCCTGCCACAGCCTTCTATGGCTCTGGGCAGCCCTCACGTCCACTGACTTCTGGAGAACCACCACCGTGACCACCTACTCCGTCTACCGCCCCGAGTGCCTCTGCTGGCTCTGGGAGTGGTAATCGTCGACGTCGCAGTGGGAGGCGCACAGGACGAGGTGATGGTGGCACTTCTGTGTCCACTACTCCTACTGGTGGTGGTACTGGTGGTACCGGCCGGGGAGGTGCGCCCTGGCCCACACCTTACAACCCGTGGACTGGCCAGATCACTATGTGACCTGGACCGTCTCCGGGTATTCTTGGGGCGCCCCCGACTTCTTCTACTCCTCGCCAGCCACGTCCTCAGCCGGCGTACGTAGCCCACCCGGGTTATGGCGGATTCGGTCGCCCAGCGGCTGGATCACCGACTTCGCTCTACGGTGGTACTGATTACCCTGCTGGGTACTCAGAGCCACCAGCACCTTACCAGGAGTCACCCCTGGGATGGGACCGCCAGTCACTGGCAGCGTCGTTCAGCACCATGCACCTTACACCGCCGGCTACTGATTGGGTGGATGATTCTGGCGCCTCCTACCACACCACTCCAGACGCTGGTATTCTCTCTTCTATCCACCCACCTCATCCCTTGTTTCCTTCATCGATCGTTGTTGAAAATGGATCTGTTCTTCCAGTCACCTCAGTAGGTGACTCGGGTTCCCCGGGTTCATTCCATCTTAACAATGTTCTTGTCGCTCCAGACATTATTCAGAATTTGCTTTCCATACGTCGCTTTACCACTGATAACAGTGCTTCTGTTGAGTTTGATCCTTTTGGTTTGTCTGTGAAGGATCTTTCCACCCGGCGCCTTCTTCTTAGATGTGACAGTCCGGGGCCCCTATACACTCTTCGACTTCCTACTTCCGCTGCATCTCTGTCCTTTGCTCTGGCTACGACAGCTTCGTCTACTACTTGGCACCGCCCGGCTTGGTCACCCTGGCGCTGATGCTATGTCCAAGCTGTCTAGTAGTTCAGTTATCTCGTGTACTAGGTGCACATGAGTCGTTATGTCACGCTTGTCAGCTTGGTCGCCATGTTCGGCTTCCATTTCCTACTTCTGTGACTCATGTGGAACACATTTTTGATCTTATTCACTGCGACTTGTGGATATCTCCCGTTATCAGTGTCTCTGGTTTTAAATATTATTTGGTGGTGCTCGATGATTTCTCACATTTCTCTTGGACTATTCCCTTATGTTTAAAATCTGAGACATTTGGCGTTCTCTCTCACTTCTTTGCTTGGGTTTCCACCCAGTTTGGACGCACTATCCGTGCTCTCCAGTGTGACAACAGACGCGAATTTGACAACTCGAGGCTCCGTGACTTCCTCCTTGCATGTGGCATCCAGTTGCGCATGTCTTGTCCATACACATCTCCCCAGAATGGCAAGGCTGAGCGCATGCTTCGCACCACTAATGATGTCATGCGCTCCTTGATGTTTCAGGCCTCTATCCCTGCTCGGTACTGGGTAGAGGCACTCCACACTTCCACCTTTCTCCTTAATCGCCTTCCCACCAAGGCGATTCAGGCACCTACCCCATTTTTGCCCTGTATGGCACTACCCCTCTCTACGACCACCTTCATGTCTTCGGGTGCGCCTGCTACCCTAATCTTTCCGCCACAGCTCCACATAAGCTTGCACCCCGCTCTACTAGGTGTCTTTCTTGGGTACTCCCTTGATCATAAGGGGTATCGATGCCTTGACCTCACTACCCACCGTATTTTGATCCCTCGGCACGTCGTCTTCGACGAGTCCTCTTTTCCCTTTTCTTCCTCCACCTCTGCTTCAGCTTCAGAGCTGGACTCTCTTTTTACTACTGACACCGAGGCTGCTCCACTACAGCTGCCTTGGCCTTTTTCTGCTGGTACGTTACCCACCGGGTCACGGGTGGTCCCGGCTCCCACGGCGTCGACTGCTGCACCTTACGCAGCGCCGGCACCTGTGGTGACTCCGGCTGTGCCTACTACAGCCACGACACGGCGGTCCACTGACCCTGCCCTCGTCTACCAGCGACGAGCGCGGGTTGGTGCCCAGGTTCCGTCGACCCTGGGGACGACTGCCGCGCCACACGCGGCACTGGCGTCTCCTCCTGCTGCGCCACGCGTGGCCCCGGCGTCTCCTCCTGCTGTGCCACGTGCAGCCCCGGCGTCTCCGGCCTTGACTCCCGTGCCACGCGCGGCCCCGGCGTCACCTCCTACTACTGTGCCACACGTGGCCCCGTCGTCTCCGGCCTCGACTACTGCACCTCATGCAGCCCCGGCGTCTCCGACCTCGACCCCCGCGCCATGCGCGGCCCCGTCTTCCCCGACGTCACGCGCTGCGCCACGCGCGGCCCCGGTTCCGCGGTTTGCCGATCCTGCTCTTGTCTACCAGCGACGAGAGCGGGTTGGTGACTCTACGCCTGCTCGTCCCGAGCCCTCGGTGTACCACCCACCGTTACTCCACCGGGACCCCGGACACGTTCACCCGATGGTGACTAGACGTGCCGCTGGGGTTCTCTGGCCTACTGAGGGTTTTTCCGAAGTGGTCCTCTCTTCGACGACGCCGACACCGTCCACTTCCTCTTCGGTATCACCTATACCGACTTCCGTCCGTAGCGCCCTCGCCGACCCTCACTGGCGCCGCGCTATGGAGGAAGAGTATGCGGCCCTACTTGCCAACCGGACTTGGGACCTTGTTCCTCGTCCTCCTCGTGGCAATGTTGTCACAGGCAAGTGGGTCTTCACGCATAAGAGGAAGGCAGATGGCTCACTGGAGAGATATAAGGCCCGTTGGGTACTTCGGGGCTTCACTCAGCGCCCTGGAGTGGACTACGACGAGACCTTCAGTCCGGTGGTTAAGCCAGCGACAGTGAGGACTGTTCTGTCGTTGGCTCTCTCACGTTCTTGGCTAGTCCACCAGCTGGACGTCAAGAATGCCTTTCTTCACGGTACTCTGACGGAGACGGTGTATTGCTCTCAGCCGACAGGGTTCGTTGATTCAGCTCGCCCAACCATGGTCTGCTAGCTGAACAAGTCCTTGTACGGTCTGAAGCAGGCACCTCGAGCCTGGTATAGCAGGTTCGCCTCCTTCCTGGTCTCCTTGGGCATCGTTGAAGCCAAGTTGGACACGTCACTCTTTGTTTATCGACGGGAAGATGACACTGCCTACCTCATTCTCTACGTCGACGACATTGTGCTGACGGCGTCCAGCCCTACACTCCTTCAGCGGATTATCTCTGCTCTCCAGCAGGAGTTTGCTATGAAGGACTAGGGCTTGCTTCACCACTTCCTGGGGATTGCAGTCGAGGACAGACCAGGCGGCCTGTTTCTTCACCAGCGGCAGTATTGTCTGGACATCCTCAAGCGTGCGGGTATGGCTGAGTGTAAGCCATGCTCCACACCGGTGGATACCCAGGCAAAGATCTCTTCTGCTGATGGGACTCCTGTCAGCGACCCGACTGCCTACAGGAGTCTTGCAGGTGCACTACAATATCTCACCTTCACCAGGCCAGACATCTCCTACGCGGTTCAGCAGGTGTGCTTGCACATGCACGACCCGCGGGAGCCGCACCTTACCGCTGTGAAGCGGATTCTTCGGTACCCGCGCGGCTCCATCGACTACGGCCTTCTACTTCGACGTGACTCACCCTGTGAGTTGGTGGTCTACACCGACGCTGACTGGGCGGGATGCCCAGATACCCGCCGCTCCACCTCTGGCTACGCCGTCTTCCTGGGGGGAATCTTGTCTCCTGGTCCTCGAAGCGGCAGCCCGTGGTTTCTCGCTCCAGTGCTGAGGCGGAGTACCGCGCCATGTCTAACGGCGTGGCAGAGGCGTCTTGGCTCCAGCAGCTACTTCAGGAGCTCCACTCCCCCGTCGCCCGGAGCACGTTGGTCTACTGTGATAATGTCAGCGCCGTCTACCTCTCCACCAACCCCGTCTAGCACCAGCGCGCGAAACATGTGGAGATTGATCTCCATTTTGTTCGTGAGCGGGTTGCACGTGGCGAGGTTCAAGTTCTCCACGTGCCGACGACGTCACAGTTCGCCGACATCTTCACGAAGGGACTCCCGTCGTCGCTGTTTTCTGAGTTTCGGTCCAGTCTCAACATCTGTTGTGGCTAGATGTTAGGACTGCGGAGGGGGGGTGGACTGTGTAGAGTTGTGTGTTGGGCTTGGCCCATGTACCAGCCCACCTATGTAATTATATATATGTACCCTACCCCACTAAGATTAATTAAGCATTCATTTATCCTCTAATAGGTACAAATACTTCATCGAAATCCACCCCTCTCTCTTTGCATATCCTTTAGCAACTAACCTTGCCTTATATCTGATCAGGTTTCCTGCAGGATCCTTTTTCACTTTGAATATCCACTTCAAGCCTATAGCTTTCCCACTGGGTGGTACGTCTTCTAGTGACCAAGTTTTTTTTAGAAAGCTAATTGAGCATCTTTCATTAAGAGGAATAGATTGTTACAGAAAAGAAGAAAAAGAGAGGAAATAGCACAAGAAGTGCTGAGGGCCAGGCTAATCTATACATCACACACTACAGGTTACATCATGATTTCCGAAACGCAGCTAAGCGCTTGGATTTCAGCAAGTGATCAAACTTCAGCAGCAGCTGGCTGCCATCTCCGAGATTAACCTATTGGGCAGGGTTCGGTGTTTGTTGGAACAGGTTTTATGCGCCTGCTTGCGACCAAAGAGAGGCCTCCTCATGAATTAACCCAAGAAGCTGATCCGTTGTCCTTTCCTCGGATCTGAATACGCGCGCATTTCCCTCCTTCCACAACACCCAGCAAACAAGAATGACTAGTGAGCCAATGGGTAATCGTGCTTGCCCGTTAACAAGATCTTCGTACCACGTAGCAATGTCGAGACCACATTTCCAATTTGCCGGTCACAGCCCCACCTGTTTAAAGTTAACTCCTGTGCGCTCCCAGACCTCCCTCGCCACAGGGCACTCCATGAATAGGTGGGTGGACGTCTCTAGGCTTCTGCGGCACATCGAGCAAAAGTATTGATTTTCCCACCCTCGGGCCTGCAACCTTGCCGCTGTCCAGAGCCGGTCTTGTAATAATAGCCATATAAAAATCTTACATCTACTAGGGGCCCAAACTTTCCAAAGCTTCTTGTGGAGCCACGATCCAGTGCTTCCTATAAATTGTATTCCATACGCAGACCGAGCTGTATACTGTCCGTTTGCTGCCCCTAACCATTTAATCTCATCATCCCTGTTATCCTCCGGATCGAGCTGAAAGCCTTGTACCATATCCCACAGTTTTACAAAGTCCTCCAATAGGCTCACCGTGAGATAATGCGCCACATCAGTGATCCAACTATTATTTTATATTGCGCTTGCCACCACCCGGTTTTTTCTCTTACTGTGCTTGTACAGATTGGGGAATCTGGCCACGGGGCAGCTCCCATGGAGCCAGCTAGACGTCCAGAACCTAGCTCGCCTCCCATTGTGTACAGTGACTGAAGTCATTGTTGCGAACAACATCTCATCAGTCCGGTCCACAGGTAGCTCCATCCCCTGCCATGGCCTATGCGGTGAGAACCATGAAAGCCATAGCCACCGTAATCTCAGGGCTTTGCTGAAGCGGTCGAGGTCAATCACACCAAGGCACCCCCCACTGGACCGGGCGACAAACACGAGCCCAGTTAACCTTGCATTTACCTCCTGTAATTTCATCTGATCCTACCCATAAGAAATGTCTCCTAATTTTATCCATCTCACTGAAGAACTTCTTCGGCAGACGCAGGGCAGTCATTGTATATGTCGGTAGGGAGGTCAGTACCGCACGGACCAGCTCGCACCGACCCCCAATACTCAAAAGTGTTTTCTGCCAACCAGCGAGCTTGGAAAGGGCCCTATCGTTGATGTGTTGCAGATGCACCATACGTAATCATCCCACAGTCATTGGAATACTCAGGTAGGTGATAGGCATTTCCTTCCTTGCCCCTAGAAAATTCTGCAGCACATCATCAATCGGGACCCCCTGACATCTAACAGGAACCACACTTCTCTTTACCATGTTCACGCGTAACCCTGTCGCCTCCCCAAATCTCTCCATAATTGTCATTGTAAGCTCTAGCTCAGCCTTGACTGGGTTGATAAAAATCAGAGCGTCGTCGGCGTATAAGGATACCCTGACCTTGGCTGTACGTTCTCTCAGAGGCGTCAGAAGACCAGCCTCGTGGCTAGGTTAAAGATTCTCTGGATGGTGACGAAGGTCAATATAAATAGGTATGGTGATAGGGGGTCCCCCTGCTGTAGTCCTCGCTGATGTTGGATCCAAGAACCTGCAACTCCATTTAGCCAAACTGAGGATGAGGAAGAGGCGAGGAGCAGGGCCATCCAGTCCCTCCATCTAGGTGGAAAGCCCCTTCGTTCCATTAGTTCGAGCAGGTACTCCCATGACAGTGAATCGAAGGCCTTTGACACATCTAGCTTGAGAAGCATGATTGGCCAATTCTTCCTGTGATAGGTTTTTGCCAGGGTCTGAACATAGAAGAAGTTGTCCTGGATGCACCTCCCCTTAATAAAAGCACTTTGAGAGCCCGATATCAATCCATCAATGTGCCTAGACAGCCGAAGCGCTAATACCTTGGCTACTAGTTTTGCAAAGGAATGGATCAGATTGATGGGTCTGAAGTCACTGGGTGACTCCGCTGCCGGTCCCTTTAGAATAAGAGTGATGTGCGCGCCATTCAGACATGGTAACGGGGCAGCTGTCAGCCGGTAGATACAACCGAAAGCATCCATGAGGTCCTGACGAACTATATCCCAGCATGATTTATAGAAATCACTTGTAAATCCATCCGGCCCCGGTGCCTTCTCCGACGGCAGTTCTTTGATGGCATTCAGCACCTCTTCGTCTGTAATGGGTGCGTCCAGCTGGTTTTGTGGCAGGCTTGGCAATTGTAGCAAATCCCAGTCAAAAGTGCAGGAACGCTGCTCCCTCGCCCCTGCTATCTGACTGAAATATTTATATAGCTCCTGCTCCTTGTTCTTCTGGTCCCAGACACACCGACCGTCTGTTGTCCGCAGCATTGGAATGTGCAGCTTCCTGGCCCTCATATTTGCTTTTAAGTGAAAAAACCTTGTGCATGCGTCCCCTTCACGAATCCAGGTTCTCCAGGAGGCCTGTCGATGTCGAGCTCTTTCTACTGCCGCAAGGCCCAACACCCGTAGCTTTAGTTCTTTCTTTCCTCAGTGTATATTCATCCTCTGATAACACCTGGTGATCCTGCGCCTCATCTAGTCTGACAATCACCTCATTTTCCATGAGCAGCTGATCTCTGGCCTTTCCAAACATCCTTGAGCTCCATTTTCTAAGCGCTGTTGCAGTTCTCCGGAGCTTCTGATGAAGAGAGCTCAGAGGCGACGAGCATGTTGTCGGAGGGCTCCATGCTTGGGCCACAACATCCCTAAAGCCTGGGACTCGTATCCAAAAGGTTTCAAACCGGAACTCCTTCCTTGTCAACGGTTGTTATTGTTCTGTTAACACAAAAACTAAATATAAATATATATATCATGTTATTAAACTATTGTTGCTCTCAACACACATAGAAACGAATGAAAATGAATGAAGTTATATATACATATAAGTTTTAGGTAAAATGCTATATTCTTGTTGCATGTTTGCATTATTTTGTGTGCATATTCATGGGTAGAACCGTCACAAGAGACGTTCCTCAATCTTCAAGAGCAAGATTTCCATATCACCGAGCAGCAATTCAAAGGCGTGTTCCTTGACCACTTTGTTCCTATTCTAGGATGATTAGTTAGAATGTTTGCATGATGTCTTCAATATGAAACCCAGTTTAGGATGTTTCACTACTTTTATTCCTTATCATTCCTTGCAAAATCATGGAGGGATTTAGTTAGGATTTGTTGGTTGTCATTTTATGGGCTTAACCATGCTTAGAACTTAGAAAATGAATAAAACATAGTTGTTGCTAGTCTTTTGAATTATATGAAAGACACAACAGTGTGTCATAGTGATAGGAATCTAGATAGGCTGGTTGTTTTGGATGGTGCTTCATGCACGAGACTTGGGTTAGTGATAGTGCATGTCTTATATTCTAAGGACCGGTTCATAGAACAGTTAACCCGACTTTACAGTGCCACCACAAGACTGAGATGGGGCAGCTTGGTCAATAAATTAGGTGTTTGTCGGTATAGCATGAATATTTGGATGGTGCGGGGAATGGGAGTCCATTTTTTACTATCCTGGGAACTGCAAGACTCAAGGGGGGGATTTACTCCCAAGAACTGCAGCGGTGAAACCTCAGTGGGCTTATACTTGCCGGTAGACCCTTTGTAAAGGCCATGTAGTAATCTCTTGATCACACACAAAAGGAAGTGCGTAAATGTGGCTTGCAACCACGGATATCAGGGAGGTTCTTAGTACACCTGGCAACAGGGGATGAAATCACTACTTGTGAGTAAAGTGGTACAATCTCTGCAGAGAACCAAACTGTAATAATAGTCGTGCTCACGGTCAAGAGCGGCTTGGACTTGTCCATGATTAGAGAAACATGGATATGAGTTGGAAAAAGTTGTTAGGTGATGTAACCTGACATTAATGACTTATTTACAAAGATGGTGGGATTGATCACTTAGTAATATAGGTTACTAAATTGAAGCTAAGGTCTAGCTTTAATATATAGTGCTTAACAAAGTAAGTCTTTCCTTTATATTAGCCTTCATTATATTTTTTCCTACACTTTCTGAGTACCTTTGGGTACTCAAACTTGCTTTTGTTGGAAATATGCTGCTCAGGTGTAAATGAAGATATAGACTTTGATGAAAAGGACTTCGATCCTGAAGAGCTGCTCTAGGCTGGCGAAACCCCCGGGCAACGCCTGTGGATTTGGAGCACCACATAGTTGATTTCCGTTGTTTGTATAATTAGTGTAATAGTACTTTTATTAGTCTATTATGATTTATGTTGTAATATTATGTTACGTTGAACTTGGCTTGTAATATAATGGTATTTCACTCTTGTCAGCACATGTATGAGTCAACTTATCCTGGCATACATGTGAGAATACTCTCGGTTGTTCTTTATGGAAAACCGGGTGTGACAAAGTGGTATCAGAGCCAAGGCTACCCGTAGGACACAAGCCTAGTTAGAAATAGATGAAATAAGTCTTAGTATTTTAGTAAAAATTATTTTATAAAATACTTTGGTAGAAAAAGGTTATTTAGATTATTTATATATTGTCTAACCTCATCTGCATTCAAAAGAATATTGTGTTATTTATTCTTCTAACTCATTTGAAATTTTTCATAAAACAGATGCCACGTACGTGACTCACAACCCGTAAGTCCACTGGAGGACGAGTTCCTCGACACCAGCTGGTTGCACGCACTCTTGAAGATGTGGATAACCCTGCCACATACCAAACTCATGGGGAATCCACAGAAGGCGTGGTGGAGCGCCTTAGACACCTTCTTGGTTGTGCTGGATACACCGATAAGTTAGTAGTGTACTACGACACTACTAGAGTTTTATGCGCAGAACGTGAGGAATGGAAGTCGGAGGCAAGAATCTACCATGAGAACAAGCTGCTCAAGATCCAAAACTTAACGCATGGAGATCCACCATGGCAGGAGTAGAGAAAGATGCTACTTGGGAGGCGATCACATGCCAAAGCTACATCAACCGTGGACGTCTTGAGTGGACACAGTACATATACACCCCACGACGACAAAGTGGAAGTACAAAATTCAACTATGAACCAGTCAGAGAAGGTTGTACAATTTTACAAATGGATGTGAGCCTCGAAGAAGGAGTTAGCCTCAGCACCAGGCTACAGAACTGCCAGCAAGAGCTTTAGGATGTACGTGATCTCCTGAAGAATACGGAGGCTATAATGTGTGGACTGATGAGGATGAGGGATGGAGAAGTAAGTGACCTCTATGTTTCAGATGGAGATACTTGGACTCCTGACTATTCAGACGGTCGGGCAGCCAAACGCCTCGTGCCTCACCATCACTTGAGCCCACCAGAGCCGAGTCAGTGGCTAGTTCTCCTGATGGCGAAGAGGAGGACCCTCAGAAAAATGAACAAGTACTAGGAGATAATTAGGATAGGTGTCCATAACTATGTCATAATTCGAGTAGTAACGTATTTATATTTTAATGTAAAACTTAATGTGTAATTGTTGCTTAGTTTTGATGTTGTGCAACGTGAGTTGTGAAAGCCATAGGCTTATATTCACAACCTCGTTAGTATATATACATAACTCTTGATGCATATAATTATCATGTTTACTCCAATTAAGTTGGTCAAATAGTTAAAATATATTTTCTCTATCTCTAGGGTTGGACTTATTGATATATGTGCATACTAATATGCAAGAAGTGGTACCTATTTACTTAGAAGAAGAATCTAAGCACAGTTATTCACAATAGATGGCACGCAGAAGAAGATGAACTCAAGTCACATTTTTCTAGTCTGTTTTTTTGTAATCCCAAATCTCGAGGACAAGATTTCTTTTAAGGGTGTAGAATTGTAACAACCGAAATTTTCAACAAATGGATCAGACCCCTTCTCTTCCTCTTTCTCTCACTGCCAAATGGGGCCCACACGTCAGTTTCATCTTCCCCACAGCAGCAGCCGCCCTTATCTCTACTATTATTGCATGTGTTCAAATTCTGATCGGATACAACCGTTCTTTGTGCCTCTTCTCCAACAGACGACATCCATACCGCCGCCCAACCCTCCTCTATAAAAGCAAACCGAAACCCCCTCAATTTCCCCACTGGTTGCGCTCAATTTCACTTGGTAAGAACTCCGGCCGCTATGCCCTAACTTTTGGATTTCGCTGAAATTCGTCGCTCTTTGCTTCGGTTTAACCCTCCATTTGCACGCACATGATCGCAGGGAAGTCTCACAGCAAAGAAACCTCGAGGAATCGTAGCTGAACCGCTATTCCAATGAGCTCCGAACGCCGCCGCCGCCAAACGTCGTCACCGATCGATTTCCAGACATCTTGGGTCGAAGAAAATCTGCTAAGTGAGTTCCCCACCCCCTGCCCTTTGATTTTGAGTAGAAAGAATCAAAGAATAGTGAATATTTGTCGGTTTTCGCGTTTGTCGGTTAGGGAACCGCCGCTCGCCGGGGAGCGCCGCCGCCTCCCTGTATTACCCGAGTTCGGGGTGACGTGGTCGTTCCTGGGCCCTCGAATCCGAAGTGTGCGGTTAGGATCAAAAGGAGAACCCCTTCGACTATTTAAAATCGGAGCCATCCGAATCAAATTCAACGGCCTATATCCAAAGTAGTTATAACCATTGGGAATTTGATAGAAAGCCCCCTGAGTATTTAAATTAATATGAATTATGCTCTACGCTTTACATATTAGACCCTAGACTTTCCATAATTTAGGAGAACTATTATAGATTAACTTTACAACCCGTGTAAACTTTGTAAATTAGGAAAACAGTTTTGAAAATTTATTCTGAACCCTGGAAAAATTGTAGAAATCACATTTTAGTCTAGAATAGTTTATAACTTTATTTTTAATTCTGTAATTAGCCAAAATGATATAAAAATTTCTGGAAAATTATAAAAATGCATGAAAATATTCTATTTTCACATTTTAACACATATATATGTTCTGAAATTAAAAAGAATTATTTCTATAGGCTGAAAATGCAATATATATTCACAATAGATGGCACGCAGAAGAAGATGAACTCAAGTCACATTTTTCTAGTCTGTTTTTTTGTAATCCCAAATCTCGAGGACAAGATTTCTTTTAAGGGGGGTAGAATTGTAACAACCGAAATTTTCAACAAATGGATCAAACCCCTTCTCTTCCTCTTTCTCTCACTGCCAAATGGGGCCCACACGTCAGTTTCATCTTCCCCACAGCAGCAGCCGCCCTTATCTCTACTATTATCGCATGTGTTCAAATTCTGATCGGATACAACCGTTCTTTGTGCCTCTTCTCCAACAGACGACATCCAAACCGCCGCCCAACCCTCCTCTATAAAAGCAAACCGAAACTCCCTCAATTTCCCCACTGGTTGCGCTCAATTTCACTTGGTAAGAACTCCGGCCCCTATGCCCTAACTTTCGGAATTCGCTGAAATTCGTCGCTCTTTGCTTCGGTTTAACCCTCCATTTGCACGCACATGATCGCAGAGAAGTCTCACAGCAAAGAAACCTCGAGGAATCGTAGCTGAACCGCTATTCCAATGAGCTCCGAACGCCGCCGCTGCCAAACGTCGTCGCCGATCGATTTCCAGACATCTTGGGTCCAACAAAATCTGCTAAGTGAGTTCCCCACCCCCTGCCCTTTGATTTTGAGTAGAAAGAATCAAAGAATAGTGAATATTTGTCGGTTTTCGCGTTTTTCGGTTAGGGAACCGCCGCTCGCCGGGGAGCGCCGCCGCCTCCCTGTATTACCCGAGTTCGGGGTGACGTGGTCGTTCCTGGGCCCTCGGATCCGAAGTGTGCGGTTAGGATTAAAAGGAGAACCCCTTCGACTATTTAAAATCCGAGCCATCCGAATCAAATTCAACGGCTTATATCCAAAGTAGCTATAACCATTGGGAATTTGATAGAAAGCCCCCTGAGTATTTAAATTAATATGAATTATGCTCTACGCTTTACAAATTAGACCCTAGACTTTCCATAATTTAGGAGAACTATTATAGATTAACTTTACAACCCCTGTAAACTTTGTAAATTAGGAAAACAGTTTTGA
This sequence comes from Neostapfia colusana, assembly GCA_030760725.1. Lineage (NCBI taxonomy): Eukaryota > Viridiplantae > Streptophyta > Magnoliopsida > Poales > Poaceae > Neostapfia > Neostapfia colusana. The sequence continues at coordinate 21,369,714 of JASWHV010000019.1, read as the reverse complement.
AAATTTATTCTGAACCCTGAAAAAATTGTAGAAATCACATTTTAGTCTAGAATAGTTTATAACTTTATTTTTAATTCTGTAATTAGCCAAAATGATATAAAAAAATTCTGGAAAATTATAAAAATGCATGAAAATATTCTGTTTTCACATTTTAACACATATATATGTTCTGAAATTAAAAAGAATTATTTCTATAGGCTGAAAATGCAATATAAGTAATAAATTAATGCTGAAATTCAAATAAAAACAATATATACTTCAAAAATTTATGGAAATTGTTTAAAATGCATATATTTAAAATTTTAAAATACAATAATAGTAATATATATTCTTAAAATAGTTATAATAAAACTTTTAGAACAATTGTTAGGTCTAAAATTATACTAAAATTAGTATATATGCATGTATACACTCTAAAAATTGTTATAAATTGCTATAAGATAGGAAATAAATGTTTTATGTGAGACCTATATGTGCTGAATACATTGTCTATGACGATAAAAGTTTTGAATTCTGCCAAAACACTCTTTTTGTCATGGTCCGGCTCTAGGTCCGAGCTCCGACAAGATCCGACGTAACGTCCGACTTGCTATGGCTAGGTCCGACACGTATTTGGTTAGCTCCGGCGGTAGGTCCGACTAGCTTTGGTAAGTTCCGGTGCTAGGTTCTGCTAGCTTTGGTATGCTCCGGCTCAAGGTCTGGTTAGCTTTGGCAAGGTCCGGAGCTAAATCGCAATGGTTCTGTTTTTACCATGCAAATGTTTTGAACTTGCTTTACATCTACGAAAGTTTGCTTAGTATTCTTTTACTGAGTTTTTGAAGTGTTATGGCTGTTTACGATGGTTAACATTTTGATATGGTTTGCAACATGATTATGTGTGGTGTTCACGTAAGGTGTTGTGGTTTTCGGAACTAACGTGAGTCAAGTCGCGGACTTGTGCTCGAAAGTATTGGTTGTTTATTCATGTGCAGATGTTGCTTGGGTTCAAGATATGGCCGGTGATGGGATCCATTGAACTAGTCTTAGAGAGAAGATGAGGTTCAACAACCAAGTTCGGGAGAAATTGTGGTTGAGTTGATCGGGAGGTCACGCAGCATATTTGGATCAAGAACAATGCATATGAAGGTATCTTGGACGTCGTTGGAAGGTGTTTGCACGTGTGCAAGGAGTGCATGGACGTGGCAACATGGTTCCAAGGCGTGATGAAGAGATATGGATGTAAAGAATTGGTAGGAAAGGACCAATCGGCTGGATTATGGACTCAGGCTGCGGCTGAGTCGGTTATGGCTCAAATATGGAAAGATTTGAGTTGGTTATGATAGGATTTCGTGTGGGACATGAAGTTGAGTTGTTTTAGGAATGTGGGTTACGTTACTAAGGTGTTTGGAAGTCTTAAGATTGCTTATATCTATGTACAGAAGAGTCTTGAGCAGTTATGGAAAGTTTCAATTCAGAAACTGAGTAGGATTAGAGTTCTACTTTGAATTGGGTTGGCCTCCGGGCTGGTTATATAAGCAAGGGAGGCCAGAGCTCGTGGTAAGATGACCTTGGTCTGTTCCTCTTATGTTTTGATCAATAAAATTCATAATTTAGAGGAGCTTTTGTGCCTTGTTCGTCCGACTTGTTTCTGTCAAGTCTTTCTCGTCGAGTTTCTGGACAGCACGACACTTCTTCGGTGTTTTGACCATAACTCAAGTTTTGCAGATCCAATTGACGTGATTTGTCTTGGGTTGTCTTCACAACTTGATTACTATCATCTGTGAAAATTTCACGGGAATTGGATTTGTAGTTTATGATCTACACGAGTTTATTTGCAGTGTTGCAGATCTGGTTTTTACTCGAGTAGAACAGATTGACCCTCGTTTGATCTTTCGATCATAACTTGAGTTTTTCTTGATGGATTCCCGTGATTCTTGTTGTAGTGTCTTCGTGAATTTATTCTCTATACTATATACCAGTTTTTTCACGGTTGAGCACATTTAGATCAGTTGCATACACGGTTTCTTTAACAGATCAATTTTCTACCGAAGGGGTTTTTGTTGCTTCCGCTAAAAAGTTTAAATCTGCCATTCACCACCCCTCTGGTAGCTTTTCACGTGCTCTTCGATCCTACATTTTGTTAACACAAAAACTAAATATAAAGATATATATCATGTTATTAAACTATTCTTGCTCTCAACACACATGGAAACAAATGAAAAATGAATGATATTGTATATACATTTAATTTTAGGTAAAATGCTATATTCTTATTGCATGTTTGCATTATTTTGTGTGCATATTCATGGGTAGAACCGTGATGCACAACTCTAATCTGCATACGATGTGTGGAAAGCACTTTGTGAGTACCACGAAGGATCCAACACGATCAAGGAGGTAAGACAAGATATGTTCAAGAAAGAATACATGCGCTTTGAGATGCAACCCAGTGAGTCAATCGATGACCTCTTTGCTCGCTTCAATAAAATTCTCAGCAACTTGCACAGTGTCAACGTTAATTTTTCAGATGCTGAAAATGCTAGGCAATTACTAAGTGCATTAGACATGTCAATTTGGGAGATGAAACTTATATCTATTCGTGAATCTACTATCATGAGTACACTTACATTAGATGTGTTATATTCTAAGTTAAAAACTCATGAAATTGATATAATATCACGTAAGAACCCAAAAAAGTTTCTTGCATTTGTTACACAACGTGACATGCCTAGCTCTAGTCAATCTTTATCTTGTGGTCCACTTTCTTTGTTGTCCTCTCTAACCCTTGAACAGATTGAACAGTTTCCAGAGGATGACCTTGCACTCATCTCTACTCGGTTCTCAAAAATATTGCGAAATGTGAGAACTAGAAGGAGAGGAAGTGCCGGACCTCAACGATGCTTCGAATGTGGTAAGACAGGACATTTTCGTAAGGATTACCCTAACCTTTCAGGTCCTACTTCTCGTGATGAAAAGCAAACTAGGAAGAAGCACTCCTCTGCAAATAATAAGAAAAAAAAAGAAGTGTTTTATAGGACGCCAATTGGTAAATAGTTTTATCTCCGCACTTCAAGAACTTGGCTCGAGCGATGTGGACATCAGAAGTGATGAGGATGAAGATGATTTGGCAAACTTATGCTTCATGGCGGGCAAGTCAAGTTCAAGTATGGAGGAGGCAGAACACAACAACGATAATGAAGAGGTATGTCCTACTTGCGAAGAAATGTGTGATGCTATTTCTCGTGCCACTATTAAGGTTAAGAAAAAGGACAAAAAGCTTAGGGACAATGCTGTTAAAATTGAGTCACTAGAATCTAAAATTAATCATTTGAAATCTTTGATTCCTATTGATGATTCTTGTTCCTCATTTGATTTAATATATGAACAATTGTCCTCTCTAAGAAGTGCAGATACATCCACACTTCATAAATGTAAAAGTCCCAAAACTTGTAAATAGAAAACTTGAGCTATGAATAAAGTTGAGTTTATATACAAGAAATGGGACTTACAAAAAACTTTGGTTTACTCATGAAAGTGTTGGCATGTGCAATGACACTTTGAATTCAGTTTGAACTAAAAGGGTCACTTCAAAAAGATGAAGGCCACTTTCAAAAGGAGAGATTCAAACTGTTGTTGAAAAAGTTGTATTTGCAATAGCCAACTCAAAGATCAGAGGACATATTTGAATTCCTCAGGTCCAAATTATGAGGGAGCCAAGTTTTGAGCAAATTTGGAGAGGCTTTGATATGAATATCAAAGGAACTTGTAAAATTCATCCAAATTTGAATTTAAATTTGAAACTGTGGTACAAATTGTCAATGGCAAGATGGCCTTTGAATTTGGATCCCTCACAGCTGAATTTACAAGGTGTCAAAATTTGGAGATCTTTTGGGGGGCAGTGAGGAGCTGTGGGACCCACATGTCATGGACTAAAAAGGGAGGAGACTTTCAACCGAAGCAAACACTTTGCTCTGTTCAGACCGAACCCAAAGCTGGCATGCCGCAGCACACCACCGAGCTGCTCGGCGAACCGACGGCTCGCGGTCCTCATGATCAGGGCGCCGAGTGGAGAAAAGATCCTCGGGTGCACCCCCCCTCTCAATGGATAAACACTCCAGTCATTTCTCCCTTCGCTGCACCAAGGCCCGCGACTGTTTTGCCGCCGCCGCGTGCTCCCGCTCGGCTTCCCGTCAGCCATCGTCTCCCCGAACAACAAACACTCGGACAAGCTCGGAAGCAGCGTCGCCAACGCTCCCTGAAGCCGTCAAAGCCGGTTCCGAGGGTGCAGCGGGCTGCGATCGCCTCGGCAAGCCGTTCCTTCCCCGGCAGACTGACCTCGGTGGTTTCACGCCGATCCAAGCCTCTCCGGTGTTTCACGCCCAACTAATCCTCGAATAAGGTTGGTTACCACCTCTCCTTGCTGTCCACCGAGTTCAGGATCATTTCATAGTACCACCTGGCCGGAATTTGAGGTTTCTCACCGGCGGGTTCATCAGGCCGCCATGCCCAAAATCAAAAAATTAGGTCCCTATAGTTAGGCGTTTCCAGTCATGAGCTTCGGGTATGTTCTGTAGACTCGGACGGTCCACCTCGTCCAACCGGCGCCGGCTTTCATCAACCCTAACCATAGAACGCCGTGTTTTTCGCTGCCGCCGGAAAAATCCACCTCGGGCGCACGGTGGGGACCTATTTAGAGCCACTTTTGCTTCAAACCAAGCCCCTGTCAAGAATGCCCATGACTCACTGGTGCTTTAGGAGCAAACGGCGCAGCGTGTTGGGTGGCACCGCGCCCTAGCGACGTCGCCGGAATTGCCACGGTTACTGTCACCGTCGCGCCTAGGGTTCCGGCCATCTTCGATCGGAGGTAAGGCCGGCAACGTGTTCCTCGCGCGAAAATATGCAGTGGCGGCGAAAATCAACGAGTTCCGAGGACCGGAACCCCTTTCCGGCGAGGTCTTCGGCGAGCCCGGCGGCGGGGTCGCGCGGGAGCCAGAGGAAGACGAAGACGGGGGCTGGCCCACGCGTCAGTCTCTGTTGCGAGGGTGTGGGATTTTCTGTGGCCTCGGATCGGTCTGTGACAACACGGGGACAAGTCTGTTGCCCCGTGTGGCTTGAATTCAGCAGCTGACACGTGGGGATGGGGCCACTGTCAGAGTTTAAACATTTGCCCGATTTAATTTGAATTCCAAATTCAGTTCAAACTTTAGAACTACATAACTTTTGCTAAGAAGCTCCAAAATTAGTGATTCAAATTGGGTTGGATTCAGGATGAAAAACTCTATCCAAATATGCCACCCAATTCGTATAAAAATCAATAGAAAATTCTTTAAACTTTTCAGCAAAAGAATTTTTGAGGGAGTTTGGTTTATCCAAAAATCCCCAAATTTTGCCAGGATATTCTTTAGGATATTAGAAGACTCCTGTAAAAGTTTCAGCTCATTTGGAGTTGATTTAGTTAGGGTAATTCTGATTTCAAGTTTCTGTATTCAAATGAATACAGAAACATTCTCAGAGAATTTCCAAAACTTGGAAATTCAGTTCTAGCCATTCCTTAGCTCCAAAAATCCTAGGAAAATTCAGGCATACTCTCTGAGCTATGTATGGAATTGTAGTTCACTTGAATTTGCATGAAAATGCAAATTTATTCAGAATTAATTCCTCTTTGCCTAAATGCTTAGGGAATTGTTCTGAGTGATCTACTTAGTGAAATATTCTGAATTTTGGTCCAGATGACTTTCTTATGACAAGGAACTCACATGAAAATTTTCAGCTCCATTGGAGCTCGGGATCACCATTATCCTGTTCAACCTATTTAGATGAGTAGCACACAAGTGGTGAAATGTAATTATCACTTGATCATGTTGCTTCACCCAAACCAAAACCACTAGCCCCAGTGTTATTTTAAATTCTTAAACAGAGTTCCAGTTTTAAACTTGTCTTTAGAACTTGTTAGCAAAAGTTTTACAATTAAACATATGTGCATGTTCATAACGTGTAGTGATTAAACGTGGGAAGTGAAGAAGGAGGAGTTAAGCTTGGATCAAAGAGCAAGAAGGGCAGGAATTGAACTTCAAGTCATCAGCAACTGACTTCACATTATCTGAATTTAGTCACCTGCAAAACCAAGGCAAGCCCCGGTTTGCACTTAAGTTGTTTTTAAAGTTTTCCCTTTGTTCACTACTATTGGTCAAAGTTTGTATGTGCATTAGTTCAAGGATGTTTTATACTCCACTTGCATAACCAAACATGAACCCTGAGGTCAAGGGTAGAATTGGGTCATCGCTGTAGGATAAGGCCATGCTAAATAGCGGAGGACATCCAGTAGAAGTCGAGTAGTTGGAATCTACTCGTGAGCTATAGACGGGACTACCTGGGTGTAGATGGAAAAAAAGGCAAACTAAAGTTCACATTTCCAAAGATGAGACAGGACAAGATGGTTAGGCAGCGACAAGACGAGGTCTTGGTCGAGTAGCTCTGCCTGTGTCGGTTAAGGACCGATGCGTGTGCGGCACCCAGGAGCAGGTATTGAGTTGTGTACCGGATGCTTACTGACATATGGGAACCAGGAAACCGATGTACCAGGTTCACTGGATTGTAGAGGCATACGACATCCTCTCGTTAGACCTATGAGCCCGAGACGGCGCGACCGATTCTACAGTTTAGTGTCCTGAGAAAGGTTGCCACATACGACGTAATGAATGACGCCAGAGTTGGGTCTTCAGAGGCGGGCGTATGTGTCGAGTTATCCGGGTAGTGTTTGATTCGAATCACCATCCATCGCGGTTATTGATTACCGCTTGCTCCCTGTGTTGTGACATAGTAATCAAGTTGTGTGGAAATAGTTTGCAAAGTTTTAAAATGCTGTTATGATAATTGTAAATTGCATGAAACCATGTTTGAAGTAGAGATAGAGCAAACTAAAGTTATTTTTCCATCTTGGAACAAATAACATTGTAATGAAGCGTTTCTTGTTTGATTGTGGAGTTCCAATGTTGCTGGGTGCAAGGTCACTACTATTATGGCTAAAACCGGAAAGTTAAGGATGAACTCGTAGGCGAGTCTTTTTGCAAAATTACAGGATTAGGTCTTAAGTTACCCTCATGTAGAGTTGCATGCCTTAAGAGAGACGGGTCAGTCTTGCTGAGCCTTTGTGCTCACTCTGGCTATATAAGTGGTTTTGCAGGTAAACCTCAACGCTATAAAGAAGGTTGTCCGGTGAGATTCAGGAACTTCCAAGTCATCTCACACTTGGAGAACCTAGCCGCTTCCAAGTCTTTGTGTTTCTAGTGAGAGGAGTCCGCGGGCTGGACCTCTTCTCGAGTGCTTCTTAGATATTCGATGTGAGAGGTTATAGACTTCCACTGAAGCTACTTTATGTAAAGTATTTACAAAGAACAGTTGCAAGCTTCCGCTTTGATTTATGTAATACATTGTTCCTTATATGTGTGCTGTTGGGTGCCGTATAACACGGCACCACCCAATGCAATCCCTGGGCGAGGTGGCACGACCCCGTGATCGAGGTCGGCCCCTCTCAGCGTGGTATCAGAGCCGCATTGGTAATAGCGCACGGAGTAAGGATCGTATTACGACAAAAACATAGGATACGGTGAGGAAACGATATTAGACCCACATAAGAACTATAGTAGTGTAGTTACTTAAAGTGGCAAGACTAACATATGTGTTAGAGATTAAAAGAACAGAGAGCTTGCTGCACTTAATGATAAAAACATGAACGATGCTTGTTGTTCTACAATTGATTTGCATTGTTCTACTTGTGATGATCTTAATAAGAAACTACAAGATGCTACGAATGAAATTTGTATATTGAACAATGCTTTACATTCTCATGAAGTTAAGTATTGTTCCAATTGCAAACTAAAAAGAAAAACTTCATGTCAAAACTGCCTAGACTTGTCTAAAAAACTTGATGATATGAATAGGACACTAGAGCGGTTTTATAATGGGAATAGGAATCTGAACTTGCTTTTGAATTCTTCTAATCTTGCAATGATAAAACTAGTTGGTTTGGATTCCCATGCTCATGCTAAAGCACATCCACCTAAAATTATAAAGTCATTAGGAAGTGGTTTGATTAAAACAGTTTCTAAATAAAAAGAAGTGGTTTTTAAATCTGCAGGAGTGTTGTCTCATTCGGTTTCAAATAAATATGTTGTCTGCTCATCTAGACATGAACATAAAGTTAAATTTCATTGTACCTACTGTGGTAGAGATGGTCATGTCATAGATTTTTATTATAGACTAGCTAAGCAACAGAAAAAGGAAAGAATGATTGCTAGATCACATAACAACTGTGCAAAACCTATTGCATGTGCTGAACCGAATGTTAGGAATATGCAACCTGCTGTAATGAGTGAAAAACATGCAAAGTTTGCTTCCGGACCTACTGTTTTTAATGCTACTAATGTAACACCTCGTAGGTCAGTAGTTGGGTACAAAAATCCTCAAACTTTGGCTCATAAACCTGTTTTTTATCTCATCCTTTACGTGTTACTTCAGATGGATGTCGTGTGACTCAGTACTGGATTTCTAAATGTCTTTTGACTAACCCCAGTATTGAGTCATCGATGTATTGTACTTCTATGTAGGTTACACGCTTGAGGAAGGAGAACATTTGGATTGTGGATTCAAGATGCTCACGCCACATGACCAGTAACAAAGAATGGTTCTCCTCTCTCTCTTTTGTGTCACATGTAGAAAATGTTACTTTTGCCAATAATTCTTCAACTCCTATAATTGCTAAGGACTCGGTTAGACTAAATAATCACTACACTTTAAAAGATGTGGCACTTGTTAAAAATTCGAAATACAACTTGCTTTCTGTTTCACAATTGCTAGATGAAAATCTAGAAATTATTTTCACTAAAAATTGTTGCAAGGTTGTAGATTCAAATAGTGAGCTCATTTTTAATATGTCTCGGCTTGGAAGAGTTTTTAAAGCTGATTTTGATATGTCATCCTCTAAGCATATATGTCTAGTTGCTAATGATTCAAAAGACTTATATTTTTGGCATCGTAGACTTGGTCATGTAGGCTTTGACATCCTCACACGTGTTAGTGCTCTTGATCGCATACGAGGGCTGCCTAAGCTTAAAGGGGACAAAGAAATTGCGTGCTCTTCTTTTAGACATGCTAAGATGGTTGCACGTTCACATGCTCCTCTCACAATGACCATGACAACTGAACCGGGTCAACTTTTGCACCTTGACACCCTAGGACCTTCACGTGTTGAATCCTTCGGAGGTAAATGGTATGTTTTTGTGATTGTTGATGACTATTTTAGATACTCTTTGGTTTATTTTATGGCATCTAAGAATGAAACTTTTAGTCACTTTAGAACCTTATTTCTTAGATTATCAATTGAACACTTAGGATCTTCAAAAGCAATTAGAAGTGATAACGGAACCGAATTTAAAATCAATAGTTTGATAACTTTTGTTCTGAGAATGGAATAGATTATCAATTTTCTTCACCATATGTACCTCAAAAAAATAGTGTTGTAGAGAGAAAGAAGAGAACCTTAGTTGAAATGGCTAGGACTATACTTGATGAATATAACTCCTAGAAATTTTTGGGCTGATGCAATTGCAACCGCTTGTTATGTCTCAAATCATGTTTTCTTGCATGCTAAGCTAGGTAAAACACCATATGAACTTCGGTTTGGGCATAGGCCTAGTGTCACACACTTTCGGGTCTTTGGTTGCAAATGCTTTGTTAAGAAACATGGTAATCTTGATAAATTTGAACCTAGATCCATTGATGGCATGTTTCTTGGTTACCCATCTCATACTAGAGGCTACCGTGTGCTTTTACATGACACTAACAAAATTGTGGAGACTTGTGAGGTTTCTTTTGATGAAGCTAGCCTAGGAACTAGCTCTAATATTACAGGACCAGACCCATATCCGCAGGGGGAGAGTATTTTCATCAAAGAAGATGAAGAAGTGATGCTGCTGCCCGTAAATTCAGGAGCTAACGACGTTGTTCCAGCTCCTCATTTTGATTCACAACCAGCACTGACGACCACCATTGCTGGTCCAAATCATCCTCAAGTCACAAGTTCTTCAATTTGTGATGAACATGAAGAAGAAGGAGTTTGTGAATTGTCTACTCCCCTCAGGTCCTCAAAAGTCATCCTCCATAACAAATGATTGGAAGATTGCACGAATGAGTCACACGGTCCAGGTTTTGTGATCCAAACTCTCACGCTCATTCTGCATTTGTTGCTTCTTTTAAACCCAGCGATATATCACACGCACTCACTAACGAATCTTGGATTATTGCCATGCAAGAAGAGTTAGAAAATTTTGAAAGAAATAATATTTGGAAACTTGTACCTCCACCTCAAGGTCACACTCTAATCGGAACTAAATGGGTGTTTCAAAATAAACAAAGTGAGGATGGGGTTGTGGTTAGGAATAAGGCTAGGTTGGTTGCTCAAGATTTCACACAAGTTGAATGACTAGATTTTGATGAAACTTTTGCTCCTGTTGCTAGATTAGAAGCCATAAGAATTTTGTTAGCATTTGCTGCATCCAAAGGTTTCAAGTTATATCAAATGGATGTTAAAAGTGCTTTTCTCAATGGCTATATAGATGAAGAGGTTTATGTCAAGCAACCACCGGGTTTTGAAAATCCAAATTTTCCTAATCATGTTTACAAACTATCCAAATCCTAGTATGGTCTTAAACAAGCCCCTAGAGCATGGTATGATAGGTTAAAAACATTCTTACTTGAAAAGGGATTTACCATGGGAAAGGTTAATAAAACTCTTTTTGTGCTTAAGCATGGCAATGACTCATTATTCGTTCAAGTGTATGTGGATGGTATTATCTTTAGTTGTGCTTCTCATGATCTTGTGTCCAAGTTTTTAGCTATGATGAGTTCAGAATTTGAGATGAGTATGATGGGAGAACTCACATACTTTTTGGGGCTGCAAATCAAGCAAACCAAGGAGGGTACTTTTGTGCATCAAACAAAGTATACAAGAGACCTTCTTAAGTGCTTCAACATGGACAAAAGTAAGTCTCTTTAGACACCAATACGTACAACAATGACACTTGAACTTGATGAAGATGGTGAACCCGTGGATCAAAAAGAATATAGAAGTATGATTGGATCACTTTTGTACCTCACCGCATCAAGACCGGACATACAATTCAGCGTATGTCTTTGTGCATGATTTCAAGCTTCCCCACGTGCTTCAGATCGTCAAGCCGTCAAAAGAATTCTCAGATACTTACATGGAACTCAAGAATTTGGGATTTTTCTTCCTTCTTCCTCAACCGTTACTTTGAAAGCTTTTTCGGATGCTGATTTTGGGGGTTGTAGAATTGATAGGAAAAGTACTTCGGGTGCTTGTCATTTTCTTGATAATTCACTTGTTGCTTGGTCCTCTTGAAAACAAAATTCAGTTGCACAATCCACAGCCGAATCTGAATATGTAGCTGCTGCTAGCGCTTGCTCACAAATTCTTTAGATTGTTCAAACACTTAAGGACTATGGGGTTGATGTAGATAGTGTTCCACTATTTTGTGATAACACTAGTGCTATTTGCATTGCTAAAAACTCTGTGCAACATTCGAGAACAAAACACATTGACATTAGGTATCACTTTCTCCATGATAATGTTGAAAAGGAAACATTGTGCTTCACCATGTAGATACAAAACCTTATGATTTCACTCGTTTTTGTTTCATTTGTAGTGAAATAGGGGTTATGCAGCCTCATGGCTTAAATTGAGGGAGAGTTTTAAAACTTGGTAATTCTATGTGTGAATCTGAATTTAAAATAATATGAGCATAATATTTTATACATATATGACTTTGTGATTCCTTTTATATGCTGAAAGTTCTTACTACATTACTCATGTTATACATTTTGTAGTTTTTGTCATGACTAGCAATTGGAATAATTATTTACACTAAATCTGGTCATAATCGAACTTTCTTGCTGTTTTAAACTTGTTGCATGCTCACAAGTGCTTTTAATAATGAAAAATAATCAATCAACTATTCACATGTTGAGCTTTTATGTTCTAATGAAAAATTGAGAAAAAGAGTAAGAGAATATGCATGCATCACACTTCTTCTTTTGAGATGGCTTATCATTGCACTTAGATATGAACTTGTAAGAAGTTGTATATGACTAAAACCATGTCCTTAAGCTTCTGATTGTCAAATGACATAGGCTTGGCTTGGTTGGTTAGGATAAGGCTGATGCGGCATATAATCTCTTGCAAATGTCATATGATCTGAATTTATGCTTCCAAAAAAATTTAAAATACAGCAACAAGTGTCATGCTTTTAGGACTTGAGATAGTTAAGTTTGTGAGATCATGAATTCTTAAATTGAAAATTACACTTGATCTCTAACATGGCTTACACTACTTTATGTATCTCATTGATGTAATAATGTAAGTTACTTGATAGTATGACTTAGATGAGCTTTATTTTATATGTATATGTTATAAATATGCTCATAACAATTAAAAATTCTCTTTTAAACCTTTCTGAATACATTGTCAAAGGGGGAGAAATTGATCACACATTACACGATTCACAAGTGTTTTGGCACGATTCTTCTCAGGGGGAGAACTTTTGTTTTTCTTCTCATTTTATTTCTGATTTACAAAGGGGGGGAAATATGTATAGGGGGAGAAATTTTTGTTTTGAAATTTCTTTCTTATTTGATTATTTTCAAAACTTTTCATGTGAATAAGCCAATGTTTGGATTTTAAGTGGTGTTGCCAATGCATTCATCAAGGGGGAGATTGTGAGACCTATGTGTGCTGAATACATTAGCTATGATGATAAAAGTTTTGAATTATGCCAAAACACTCTTTTTGTCAAGGTCCGACTCTAGGTCCGAGCTCTGACAAGATCTGATGTAAGGTCCGACTTGCTATGGTTAGGTCCGACATGTGTTTTGTTAGCTCCTGCCGTAGGTTCGACTAGCTTTGGTAAGTTCTGGTGCTAAATTCTGCTAGCTTTGGTAAGCTGCGGCTCAAGGTCCGGAGCTAAATCGCAATGGTTCTGTTTTTACCATGCAAATGTTTCGAACTTGCTTTACATCTATGGAAAGTTGGCTTAGTATTCTTTTACTAAGTTTTTGAAGTGTTATGGCTGTTTATGGTGTTTAACATTTTGCTATGATTTGCAACATGCTTATGTGAGGTGTTCACGTAAGGTGTTGTGGTTTTCGGAACTAACGTGAGTCAAGTCGCGGACTTGTGCTTGAAAGTATTGGTTGCTTATTCATGTGCAGGTGTTGCTTGAGTTCAAGATATGTCTGGTGATGAGATCCATTGAACTAGTCTTAGGGAGGAGATGAGGTTCAACAACCAAGTTCGGGAGGAATTGTGGTTGAGTTGATCGGGAGGTCGCGAGCATGTTTGGATCAAGAACAATGCATATGAAGATATCGTGGACATCGTTGGAAGGTGTTTGCATGTTTGCAAGGAGTGCATGGATGTGGCAACATGGTTCCAAGGCGTGTTGAAGAGGTGTGGACGTAAAGAATTGTAGGAAAGGTCCAACCGTCTGGATTATGGACTCAGGCTGCGGCTGAGTCGGTTATGGCTCAAATATGGAAATATTTGAGTTGGTTATGATAGGATTTCGTGTGGGACACGAAGTTGATTTGTTTTAGGAGTCTTAAGATTGCTTCTATCTGCGTATAGAAGAGTCTTGAACAGTTATGTAAAGATTTGATTCAGAAACTGAGTAGGATTAGAGTGCTAGTTTGAATTGGGTTGGCCTCCGGGCTAGTTATATAAGCAAGGGATGCCAGAGCTCGTGGTAAGAAGACTTTGGACTGTTCCTCTTATGTTTCTATCAACAAAATTTATAATTTAGAGGAGCTTTTGTGACTTGTTTGTCCGACTTGTTTTTGTCAAGTCTTTCTCATCGAGTTTCTGGACAGCACGACAGTGCTTCGGTGTTTTGATCATAACTCGAGTTTTACAGATACAATTGACGTGATTATATTTGGGTTGTCTTCAAAAATTGATTATCTATCATCTGTGAAAACTTCACAGTCATTGGTTTTGTAGTTTCTGATATACATGAGTTTCTTTACAGTGTTGCAGATCTGGTTTTTACTTGAGTAGATCAGATTGACACTCGTTTGACCTTTCGATCATAACTTGAGTTTTTATTGACGGATTTCTATGATTCTTGCTGTCGTGTCTTCGTGACTTGATTCTCTATAATCTATACCACTTTTGTCACAGTTGAACACATTTAGGTCAGTCGCATACACGGTTTCTTTAACAGATTGATTTTCTGCCGAGGGGGTTTTTGTTGCTTCCGCTAAAAAGATTTAAATCTACCATTCACCCCCCTCTGGTATCTTTTCACGTGCTCTTCGATCCTACATAAGGACCGGTTCATGGAACAGTTAACCCGGCTTTACAGTGTCACCACAAGACTGAGATGGAGCGGCTTGGCCAATTAATTAGGAGTTTGCCGGTATAGTATGAGTGTTTGGATGGTGCGGGGAATTGGAGTCCATTTTTGACTACCCTTGGAACTGCAAGGCTCAAGAGGGGATTTCTGCAGGAGAGGGTTTACTCTTAGGAACTGCAACGGTGAAACCTCAGTGGGCTTGTACTTGCCGGTAGACCCTTTGTGAAGGTCATGTAGTGATCTCCTAATCACACACCAAAGGAAGTGTGTAATGTGTCTTGCAACTACGGATATCAGGGTGGTTCTCACCTGGCAATAGGGGATGAAATCACTACTTATGGGTAAAGTGGTACAATCTCTGCAGAGAACCAAACTGTAATAACAGTCGTGCTCACGGTCAAGAGCGGCTTGGACTTGTCCATGATTAGAGAAACATGGATATGAGTTGGAAAAAGTTGTTAGGTGATGTAACCTGACATTAATGACTTATTTACAAACATGGTGGGATTGATCACTTAGTAATATAGGTTATTAAATTGAAGCTAAGGTCTAGCTTTAATGCATAGTGCTTAACAGAGTCAGCCTTTCCTTTCTATTAGCCTTCATTATATTTTTTCCTACACTTTCTGAGTACCTTGGGTAATCAAACTTGCTTTTGTTGGAAATATGCTGCTTAGGTGTAAATGAAGATATAGACTTTGATGAAAAGGACTTCGATCCTGAAGAGCTGCTCTAGGCTGGCGAAACCCCCGGGCAACGCCTGTGGATTTGGAGCACCACATAGTTGATTTCCGTTGTTTGTATAATTAGTGTAATAGTACTTTTATTAGTCTATTATGATTTATGTTGTAATATTATGTAATACGTTGAACTTGGCTTATAATATAATAATATTTTACTCTTGTCGGCACATGTATGAGTCAACTTATCCTGTCATACATGTGACAATACTCTTGGTTGTTCTTTGTGGAAAACCGGGTGTGACACGGTGGCGCGGGGGCGGAGCAAGCAAGGCGGTGGCGCGGGGAGGTAGACGAGGTAGGCGGTGGCGCGGGGAGGCGGACGAGGCTGGCGGTGGCGCAGAGTGGCAGACGAGGTAGCCGGTCTGGCGTACGCACGCCGTGCTGGATGGTGGGTGAGACCGCGGTCGTTGCTTTCACGCGACAAAGGAAGGGGCGGGCGCCGAGGCGGACGAAGGGCGGCGGCGAGGGTGGGGGTAGAGGCCGGCGTCTGGCGGTGCGGGTGGCGGGAATGCGATGGCGGTGGAGGCGCCGGAGGATGCTAGGGCGGCGGGGGATGTGAGTGAAAAGTGAGTGGAGGACAAAAAGGTTCGGGAAGAAAAGGAAAAGAGAGGAACGAGATAAAGAAAGAGAGAAAAAAGGAAAGAAAAGAAAGGGAAGGAAATAGTAGAAAGGAAAAAAATAAAAGGAAATAGAAGGAAAGAAGAAAGGAAAGAGAAAAGAAAGTAGAAAGAGAAAAAAGTAGAAAGAAAGAATAGAGGAAATAAGTAAAGAAAGCAAAAGGAAAAAGAGAGAAAAAGGAAAGGATATAAAAAATATAAGGAAAATAAGAGGGGAAATGAAACAAAATAAAAGGTAAAGAATAGATAGGAAAAGGAAAGAAAATAAAATGAAAAGAATAGATAGAGGAGAGGAAAAAATATGGAAAGATATAGTAAAGAATGAATGTTAGTTGATATAGAGTATGTTTAGAGAGTGCAATAAGTGCGGTAGCACGTATTAGAAAGCAGAGAATATTTTAGAGTATGCTGGAAAGAGGTGAGAATATTCTTTTGGAGTAGATTTTTAGAGTACATGAGTGCGGATACCGATAGAGTAAAAAACAATTTCTCGGATAAAGTAAAAAAATATTTCTAAGATAGAGTAAGAAAATATTTCTGGGATATACGCTCACGAGTCATTTGATTATTCAAAAGTTAAGGCTAGATGTCGTTTTAACGGTCAATTTATTTTTTAACTATCTTTCAAAACTTTCTATTATATTATTTTATTGATATAATTTTTCATTTACTCTTAATGTTTTTTAATATTTTTTAGAAATTTTTTTGGGTTTTGGAGAATCAATATTTTATTTTTTATTTAACATTTATATTTATCTGAATGTTCTTTATTTTCCTATTCAACATTTTAAGTTTTTTATTTAATTTTTCTATTTGTTGATTAGATATTTTAATAGAGTGAATCAATGTATTATTTTTTATAATAACAGACGTGTGCTCTACCGCTTTCACTAAAGGAGGCGAGAAGCAATGTAAGATATGGTTCGTGAATGGAGTAGCTTGTTGTTGAGTATCATCCATGCCACGATGAAGATAAGACTAAGTGGATATGAAAAATTACATTAGGGAGATCCCGAATGAAAGTAAAAAATATAAAAGAGTATTAAGTAGTTGAATCAACATGTTATTTTATTGATTTAATATTTCAATTTTAACAAGTTAATATCCATTACTATTAAATCCATATTTTTAACTTTAAAGAATATCTTAAATATATATAGATAGAGTTTAGTTTTGAAAATTTTATGATAATGAACACAACAGTTTAATGGATATAAAATTTAGATTCTCCGTTTGAGTTCTATAGATTTTTAGGTATGCGTGTTAGTTATCTATAGATTATGTCAATTTTGTTTTTTCTATCTCATATGATGGGGAGTCAACTGCTAAAACTGTTAGGGATTATTGTGTCTTTAGACCTAACTAGAATTCTAATTGTAATTTTACCCTTAAATGTACACTTTGTGATTTTATTCTCGTTTTTGGTAAATGAAGCTGCCGTTTGCCCTTGAATTGTAACACCTTAGTCGAACGGAGTTTTACAATTTCGAGAAATAAAATCAATGTTTTTAGAAACAAGATATGACATTTCTGCCCTCCTATGTTTAACTGCCAACTCCTTCTCGAAAGCAATCTTCCGATCGCCGCCACCATCGAAGGCACCGGCCGCTGCCTTCTCTGGCCGTCATCCAACGCCGAGCTCCCGGGCGCCGCCTTACCTGGCCGCCGCTTTCTCTGGCGCACCCAACCGCCGCCCTCAAAACGCCGAGCGCCCCGCCGCGCTCCAGCACGTGCGCCCGACCGCCGCCCTCAAATGCCGAGCGCCCCACCGTCCTCCAGCGCGTGCGCCCAGCCACCGCCCTCCAGCGCATAAGCCCGACCGCCTTCCTCCATCGCGCCTGGCCGCCGCCCTCTAACACCGAGCGTCTGGCCACCCTACAACGCGACGCGCCCGGCGGTCGCCCTTCAACGCATCGCACCCGACAACCCTCCAAGGCGGCGCGCCCGGTCACCGCCCTACTGCGTGCGCACCCAACGCAATTGCGCCCACCGTGCCGCCCTCCAGCACGCTCTCACGGTCACAACCCTCGATCCAGCGCGCCCGGGCGCAGGTTGTGATTTCTCCTCCAAATTTGATTTTTTTTTTCATATATAAAAATTGCGATTCTATGATGGTAGTTCTGAGGAAGGATGTCCATGACTACATTCTTGCCACTCAGCTGGGCAATCAACTGAAACCGATCGGTTCGGTTTTTCGGTTTTTTTTTGAAGTTCGGTTTTTAGAAAACAGAAACCAAAATTGTTCATTTAAAAGTAAAAAATCGGTCCTTCGGTTAACCAAAAATTTTGGTTTCGGTTTTTGGTTAACCAAAAAACCAAACTTCAATAGAAAAAATTTAGCAAACAATATTTTTATTCAACATATTCAACACATAATAGGAAACAAATGTTTAAATATTTAGCTAAACTTAAGTATAAAATAATGGTAAAGTTAACACTGCTTCATAACAAAATGTAGTTGGGATTAGAGCTCAATTAGTTTAGGATAATGTTTATTAGGCTAGGCTAGTTGAGTATTAGGACAGACTTCGGTTAACCCGGTTAACTGAAAGAAAAAACCAAAACCGAAAAAAAAACTGTGGGTTTTACATAATAGTAACCGAAATATTGTTCGGTTTTATGGATTTTGGTTAGTTCGGTTTCAGTTTTGGATATTTCGGTTTTGGTTTTCGATTTCGGTTAATTTTGCCCAAGCTGACTTGCCACTAGCGAAGCTTAGAAATAGTGATTTAATTTGATTTATTTTTTCACTTCGTATATATTGTATCGAAGCCTTAATTATTGTGTTTGTTTAGCAGAAGATTGTGGGTGTTCCCTCTAATGGCAGTAACTGAATCCAACACCGAGTTTGTAGGGTAAGACTTGCTTTCACCTCCCTAGCATGTGTGTTCAGTTAGTCTTTTAGGATGTGTTAGGTTTACTTTGTAGGACAATTTCAATATGAAATCTGAAATTATGTATGTTATGTTATGATTTGTAGGTCCACACATAATGATTTGCATGTTGTTATTAAAGTTGGTTCTTATTTCGCTTTGCCAGATGGAGAACCAAAGTGCTATTGTCAAAGAACTACTTTGCCATCATTTATTCTTAATAGATATAATTGTGAGCTTCTGAAATTGGTACATTTCATAGGTTCCAAATGCATATGTGGTTCAAAGCAATACATAACTCTATGGTGTTCTAATTCATATGATACTGCAATTGAGATGAAAACCGATGAACAACTTCTCGAATGGTTTGATCTTAATCTTGAGAATGGTGTTATGCATGTTGATGCTGAGATCAAAGATTTTGATGGGCCATTGCAATTTTAACCTACTAAACATCGGTGCCAGCCTAAAGTAAGGAAGAGATTGATTGATACACCACTAAATATGGACCCTCCTACTGATCTATCCCAAGTCACCCAAGATTTGACAAATTCAACAGCTGAGAGAGCCTTAAATGAGAGTGCATATTCAGACACTGAATCACTTAGAGCGCTAAGTGATAGCGCCTATGATAGTGATTTAGCTGGATTATCCGACTTTGATTCTGACCCTGATTTTGATCTAGATGGTGAGATAGTTGATGATGATGATGTCCCTGTTTTTGCATATGATGTTGATGGCCCGTGTATTGATGTCGGTGTAGTATTCCCAGATTCTAGACAGTGCAAATCAGCTGTATTACATCATGCCATTCTGAATGACCATGCTTTTGATATTGTTAAGTCGGATAGTACAAGATTTACAGCAAAATGCAAAAGAGCGAACCAGGGTTGTAAATGGCGGTTTCATGCATCTACTAGCACAAAAAAGTATTGGATGCAAGATAAATTTAGATCTGAAGTTTTATTACCATTAAACTGTCTACATATGAGAAGTACTAATATTGTCCTTTTGCTACATGTTAAGACAAACGGTCCAGCACATTTGCGGTTCGTTCAACAAAAGTGATGACACACTGGCATCAAATAAATGAGTTGCAGACAGAGCGGTTGATTTATTAAGAGATAACCCTACAATGAGACCTAAAGAGTTGCAAGAGGAGTTAAAGAAGAAGTACAAGGTACAAGTTCCATATGATAGAGTCTTTAGAGGCAAAGAGAGAGCACTTGACATGATAAATGGGAAGTGGGATGATAGTTATAATTTGTTGCCTACTTATCAAGCTGAGCTTCTCAGATCTATTCCTGGTAGTGTTGTTGAGCTAGATACTGAAACACATTGTGGTGTGTGTGTTTCAGAAGAATTTTTGAAGCTCTAAAACCATGCATTGATGGTTTTATTGCCGTGTACTATAGTCACTTGACAGAAAGGTCAAGAGGTCAGTTGGCATCAGCTGTTGCAGTGGATGGTCAATTGGCTATTTCCAGAGACAGAGTCTAAGGAGAGTTGGATATGGTTCATCCAGAACTTGAAGAAAGCTATTAATACTCCTACAGGTTTAACATATAACACCTTTTATATTCTAATTCGCTTCAATCTAATTTTTTATAACTTTATTACTTACATGCTACTATTGTGATATATAGGTCTGGTTATTAGTACGGATATATGCAAAGGATTCGATGGAGCTGTACATAATGTGTATCCAGGTGTGGAACATAGACAGGGCATGAGGCATTGATGGAAGAACATGAAGAAGCACTACTATGGTTCACTTTTCTCATAGAATATGTGGGCTGCTGCTAAGAGTTTCACATTAGAGAGGTATAATTATCACATGGAGAAGATATAGGAGAAGGCTCCAGATGCCCTTGAATGGTTGGCTGATCATCATCCATTTGTTTGTTCAAGAAGTAAATTCATCGAACAATCCAAGGCAGATTACAACAATAATAACCTCTCTGAATGTTTCAATAGTTGGGTGTCAAAAACAAAGGACCAACATATTGTAGACATGCTTGATAAGATAAGGCAAATGATCATTACTAAGTTTATTGTCAGAAACAAAATTGCTAGAAACATGCAGGGCACAATAATTCCTTCTATTATTCGGGATTTGAATGCTAAAAACAAGGCTGTTAATGATCATGAGGTCTTAATATGTGGAGGTATGACTGCTGAAGTAATTTTATCCACAATAAGACATGCAGTAAACTTGGATCAAAAGACTTGCAGCTGTAGGGCTTGGCAAGTGACTGGAGAAACCCTGTAACCATGTTTTGGCAGTTATCGTAAAGCTTAGTAGAGAGGTACAGATGGAAGAGTTTGTCCATGAATACTTCACTGTTGATATGTTAATAAAGACATATGCGGGTGTTTTCAATCCTATGACGTACAAGCACCAATGGACGCATGTTGATTTAGGATATAAAATCTGCAAGCCTAAATTGAGAAGGAAACTAGGGAGGCCAAGAAAAACAAGGATCAAAGCATTTGATGAGGTTGGCATAAAGAAGAGGAAATGTAGTGAATGTCATGAACTAGGCCATACAGCTAAGCATTGCTAAGAAGGTCTTACAAGTAAAGAGAAGAGGATGCGGCTCTCATATTTAGAAAATATAACAACAGTGGATACCAATGATTCAACTGTTCTAGATACACTAAAGTAAGATTTGTTGCAATTAATTATTTCTGAATTTTATAATTACTTATCATAATCTTATCAATTAACAGAATTTTTCTCTAATATAATCTGCAAGTGCAAGTGGGACGAGGAAGGGGAAGGACAAGAGGAGGTAGATACGGAAGATGGGGGAGGCTACCAGTGTTGTCTGAACATGAATAATTATCTTAGTCATGTATTAGGTGTTGCTTTTGCATGAACATGTCATGATTATTGAGAGTTTATTCACATTACTATATGGTTATGTTACATTTGCACAAAATGGATGTGATATTAATAATACTGCCAAAATATTGTCCAAATTAATATTACTTTGAAATTCAATAAAATTTCATATCATCATATAAAGTATCTCATATATATACGAAGTATCTTATATATACATTCTGAATTGTAAGGGTCTGAGATGGTAAGTTGGAACTCGCGTTTGGGTGAGTTGCAAACAGGAGTGTGCCGTCTGGTAGGATGACAAAAAGTTAATTCCAAATTTGTTAACATGACTATACTAAAATAAGGGCTAAATCACAAACACAAAGAAAAGTAGGGGTAGAATCACAAACACAAATAAAAAGTAAGGGTAAAATAAAAAAAGGCACATATGTCTTTTTTCTAATACTTAACACCGTTAACAACTCCTAACAGTGTAAGGGTATAATTTGCCTTCATTTTGAAAAAGCGGGGGTATAATCACAAACACTCATTTTTAGGATAAAATCACAATTAGACTTCTAATGAGGGGTATAAATACAATATCCCCAAACTGATATGTCTAGTTGATCATCCTCAAGAGAGAGTGTGAGCATAGAACCCTACGCTTATGGCTCGCCAAATAGGTATCATTTCTCTTTTCATGGGTTCACTAATCAAATCGGTCGTGATGAAATCAAGATTTTTTTATTATTAATTTAATTGTAAATAATTTTATTAAAAACCAATGGACCAAAAAAATTATTAACGCTCGATCAATAGCGAGAGGACGCAATCGCCCACCTAAAAGATGATACATGTTCTAGTCACCTACTGGCTTAAGGCACCATGGTGTGGGCCCTATAGAGACATGAGAGCCAATCTCTCTATGTCACCTTTGGAGGACAAAAGAGTCATCCTCATGATGATGGGTGACCGGGTCCATGCACGTGAGTGTGGGACCAACATTTCTCAATGGTCGGGTGTAGGATAGAAGAATACAAGATCAACTGCTAGAGGGGGATGAATGGTAGATGGAACAAAAAATTCAGCGCAAGACTTAACCCCTAAAAAATGATCTACTGCAAAAATAAGCTTGTGTGTATGTGTTTTGTGATTTTGCACACGATCAAAACTCTAGAGGTGATAGAGAATCAAGTTAGAAAATAAAAAAGAGCCGGAGTTGAGGACTCGTTCAGCCTTTCTTGCATTCGGCACATTTCCAATGATTCTATCAATGGCACGATACCGGAGCGGCTCAACAGTGTAGTATGCGTCCACCCATTCTTCATTGTTGAGCAACGGGGACACAAACTCTGGTGATGTTGGTACAGGGACAAGACTCAGAGTTGACTGTCCGATGGAGGGAGATGGGATTGACCTTCGAATCGATGGAGTCATGGGTGATTTCCATGCTAACGGAGATGGGGAATGGCCAGGGAGACTTGGCTCCCCCAGCTGCTGAAATCGGCGCCGCCGTGGTGAAGTACTCGACAACCAAGTCGCTGCCCGACGAGATCGTGTCATCAGCCTCTCACTTCCAACTCGCCGCTTCGTCAAAGACAATATCATGTGTGATGTGCACGTGACCTGTTGTCGGGTCATAGGCACGGTAGCCCTTGACTCGCTCATCATAGTCGAAGAAGACCATCGACTTTCTACGATCGTCAAGCTTCTTTAGGTGTGGGCGCGTATCCTTGACGAAGACCACACAACGGAATGTGTGTAGGAGTTTCACCTCTGATTTCCGCCCATGCCACGCCTTGAAAGGCGTCTTGCCATCCAAACTCTTTGTTGGAGAGCGATTGAGCAGGTACACCGCTGTAGTGACTGCCTCTCCCCAAAACCTTGTCAGGAGCTTCCTTTGTTTCAATAGAGCTCGTGCCATCCCAACAACAGGTTGGTTTCTCCTCTCGACGACCCCATTTTGCTACGGGCTGTAAGGGATAGTGAACTACTTATGGATTCGGTGATCATCACAGTGGTGTTGGAACTCAGTCGAAGTGAATTCCCAGCTATTATCTATTAGAATCATGCGTAGTTTCCTCCCGCTTTCTGCTTTTGCCACAGCTTGGATCTTCTGGATTGGTGCAGCAGCGTCTCCTTTCTCGGTCAGTAAAATGACCCACATGTATCGAGTGGCGTCGTTTATGAGAAGAAGGAAGGAGCGTCGTCCACCCGGGGTCTCGAGTGAGATAGGACCGCAAACATCCTCATGGATAAGTTCCAATGGTGACTTAGCGCGGTGGTTTGATTTCTTTTGAAAGGGAAGTCACTCTGCTTCGTGGTGATGCAAACGCCGCACAACTGATTGTTGTGATCTACCTGTGGCACACCTTTCACCATCTCCTGCCTTGAAAATTGTCTCATCGCATTGAAGGAGATGTGTGTGCTACAGTGGATGTGCGGGCACACGAGAAGAGACCGAATAAGGAATAAGGCGATTCGTGATAGGGTAGGGGTGGTGTTGATTGAAGAGAAGTTAGTCCAACATCGACTAAGGTGGTTTGGACATATCCAGCAGAGACCTCCAGAAGCGCCGGTTAACAATAGGATTTTAAGAGGTAGAGAAAATATTAGGAGGGGTAGAGGACGACCAAATTTAACCTGGGAGGAGGCGGTAAAACGAGATTTGAGAGATCGGAATGTATTCAGAGACTTAGCTCATGATAGGACCACATGGAAAGTAGCAATTCATGTGCCAGAATCTTAGTCTTGTTTCTTTTTTTTTTCTTTTTTTTCCTTGTTCTTCTTATATCTCTTCCTCTCTTTTACTTCATTGATAATTATATATATATATATATATATATATATATAAGTATTGGGTTCATGTCTAGCGGATCCCAACATGCTTGGGATAAAGACTTAGTTGTTGTTGTTGTTGCTGCATTGGAGATGTGCCTAAACCTGTCATGCTATCTCCAAGCATCAATGTCATGTCTTGCTGTGAGACAAACAGGTCGTGAGATGTTGGGGTGCAACATATACAGGCAATTGGTGCTTTGCCAAACCTTGGTAAGCTAGGAGCCGTTGTTGCCGAGGCTGACAATGTTGTTCTAGAAGTTCAGAATGAAGAATACTCCGGTGAGGAGCTTGTGCGCGTCACCTCTTTCATTAAAGACGACAGAGCCCACTGCTTGATACCCACCATTGAGCCATCTCCAAACTTGACAGTGCCGACATCTGATTTGTCGAGGTTGGAGAAGATGCCCTCTTTGCTTGTCGTATGTTGGTGGCCCCGGTGTCCAGATACCATCCCTCAAGGTGCTCGGCGTTGTCTAATGTTCTAAGTAAGGTTTGCGCGTGTGGCTCGTCGAGGTGCACACCTGCTGGTGCCACCGAGAGCGCACACACCTGCACCATGAGCCTGGACACCGCCGCATCAAATGATGCCGCCTCCCTGGCCACCGCCTAGGCAGCATGGCCGGATGCCTAGGCGGGCGCCTTGGTGTTCATGCACTGTTTTAAAACACTGTTGTGGATGAACACGCACGTGAAGAGCGTCGCGGGGTCGCCAGGGCCTCACGTCGAAGCGAGTGTCGCGGGGTCGGGGCTCACGGACACCAACGACGTCAGCGCGGAGAACGGTGCGAGCCGCGAGGGAAAAGCAGGCGAGTCGACAGTGCTCGCGACTGAGACTTAGAGGTGATTTGGTGGCGGCGGTGGCTCGAGCATCGGACTTGGGGGAAGAATACATGGTCGAGCTCCGAACAGTGAAAATCGATGATTCCTGGCGGATTGAGGTGCTCCCAAAGGGAATCGAGCTTTATGGAGGCGGTTCCCGTGAGTCGTGGCTCGGATTGACGCGCTGGGTAGGACGATTGAATGTGCGCCGAGGGACCGAGCGCGAGGAGAAGGCGACGTTTCGAGGGAGGCTGCTGCGTGAGTAGAGGACCGACGATCCAATAGTCACTTCACTTTTTGTGTCGGGTGGTCCTGAGTACTGTCGCTGGGCCAGGCTTGAGGATATGAGGTGTACACGATATGGAGGGAAAATTAATAGTGCTGCAATATCCCCTGCTAACAAAGACCATGATACAACATGAGCTATCAAGTTGAAGGTTTATTTGAAGGTGCAAGGGGTATGGAAGGCTGTGGAGGTGACAAAGGACAAGCTGTGGAGACTCCATTGACGACTTTGTCACAAGGGTAATGATAATTGTCATAAAGATTCAAGCTCTTAGGTGAAAATTTTAAGAAAACTATCGTGAAGAAATTGCTACGTGCTTTACCTTCAAAATTTCTTTCTACTGCATTTATTATTGAGCAATTTATTGATTTGAAGGCGATGGCTATGGAGGAACTCATTGACAGTTTCAAGCCGCATGAGGAACGAGTGCATGGATTCAACAACCAAGAGTATGAAGGACGACTAACAAGGGAGGAGTGGAGAACAAGTGAGGAAAAAGGTTGGAGAGAAACTTCTTGTGACAAGGGAGGAGCGAAAAGCTAAAGAGACAAAAATAGCGATCAAAACAAGAATAATAAATTTAACAAGTCAAAGATTCAATGCTACGATTGTCATAAGTGTGGGCACTTTGCCAATGAGTATCCCAAATACAAGTAAGATGAGAAGGCATTTTTTGCGTCAGAAGAAACTTTGATGTGATCATACATCAAAGAGTGCTCGCGATGATGTGTTCACCCCAAATTTGTGTTCGGGATGATGTGTTCGTTCTAGGGGGATTATGTGTTCCTCTCATAGGTGTTCGTGTACGAGATGATGTTTTCGTCTCTAGGGTGATGTGTTCATACCATGGTTGTGCAAACTGATGTGTTCATCTTGAGGTGTAGTTGTGTTCACCCAAAAGTGAGTGTAGGGTGGAAGTGTGTCTCCATCCTTAATTAGTGAGAATGTGATCTATAAAAACAAGATTAAGGGGGTGATTGTTGTAGCTAATCTAGTTTTCCAAGATAAGATAGAGTTACAATATAAATCTATCTCAATACAATATAGGAGTCTAGAGAGTATTAATCTACTAGGATTCTATTTGTAATTAGGCTATATATAGCACAGCCATATTTGAGGAATAAAAAGGAGAAAAATAGTGTTAAGTCTAGCCTGGATTTATATAAATCCTGAGAACAGTGAAGCAGACATCCCATGCATTTAGCTTGTATTTCTGCACCCTGGTTGACATTTTTAAATTTTAAGTTTGTTTTTTGGTACTTACAGATCTCAAACGTGGTCAGACATGTGCAAGCTTGGAGCATACCATCAAAGAGTTTTATCTTCCTACCATTATTTGAACTGAAGGACGACTTTATTCAAATAGAAACTAAAGCTTCTTATCAATCAGTCTGTTCGGTGAGTAACAAGAATAATTTGATTTTATAATTTTTTAGTATCTTCCGGACATAGTGATAATATCTGAACTCTTGATTGTTACTCTCCCATTGCATATGTTAGGGGTGAATTAATTGTGGCATTTGTGGGTTTGTCTTTATAAAGTTTTATGTCATGAGCTTATATATGGTGCATGCCATTATCATTATTGAATTGCAGAGTGGTGATGGAAACAAGCTGTTAGTGCTGCTGCAATCAGCTATCTTTTAGCATCTTTCACCAGTTTGATCTAGACTCATCTTAATCCATTATAGTGTAAGTCTGATCATTATCAATATTGACAATCTTCATCCATATGTAGTAAAGATAGTCTCTTTGCAGTGCAAGGTGTGCTCTAAAATAACTGATTTATGTGTTGCATTCTACGGATGGTTTTCAAAGCATATGATTTAAACCCTGAGGTTCCAAATGGCCATTAGGTCTTTTGTCTGAATGAGAATGGTAAAACATTGTCGCAGTGTGTCCATGAACTTATTGAAAGGCCCAAGAAGCAGGAAGCCTATTGCAGATCTGAGCTGTCAAAGGAGGATAAGGATGTTGATGAAGGTTTATTCAATTTTATTTTACTTGTGAATATGATTAAATGCATATTTTTCAATTTGTCCGAGTACATTGCATCTTTGGACTTGATGTTTGGTAAAAGTTCCAGTCTGTAGACCTGCTGCGTGCTGCAAGCACTATAAATATATTGCTGCTTGGTTAGTTAAAACATTTCTTATTCATCTAATTATATGTTGGCTACTATTTGTCCTTTTGTTTTGTATGGATGGCACTGCTGCAAGTCAGGCCAGTGGACACACCATATGTGTTAATGAGCATTATAGTTGTTACTTTTTTTAAGAGAGGCACCTTAGGAGATCAATTCTGATTTTAAATCCTGTTCTTTCTGCACCCCCCCCCCTCTTCAGATGCTCCTGTGTTACAAACTGGAAATAAGGATGAGGTTGACCTAACAATTCCGATGGTGAAGATTTGGATGATGAAGAAGAGGAAGATAAGGACTCAGATGGCTATGATTTTCCGCCTGTGGTAGGTCATTACTCACACCATTATACGCTAACAAAACTTAACCTTTACTTAAACTATACCTATTGCATGCAAAGGATCTTGGTGATTTCACCTTAGGTGGTTCCTATATCCTTGATACAATTAATTTATCAATTTTTTAACTCAAGGCAGTACTATTAATCCTATTTCGGGTTGTATCATCTGATTTTTTATATGGTCTCATGTTTCATGTTCTGCTAACAAATTATTGACGCTAGTGACACTTCATGATTTACCACTTGCATTGAGGCTGTAAATACTCATCTTTATTTAACACATTAATTTGGGTGAATGGTCTTGAAGTTTGGGCGCTAAAATGGCCATTTAAATTGATGGGTAAATAAAAAATCTGTCGAACCTTGGAAGAACCAGGTGCTTTTTTTGACATTACGGGTAGGTGTTTTGCCTTTTCATTATAGAAGGAAAAAATAGAGTTACAAAATGTATCAAAAGCTGTCGGAGTACAAGCGGCATGTGCTTGTAAATAATCATACATTCTCTAACAACGGCATTGTCCTTGCAAGATTGTAACAGTTGATTGCCAGCAGCGCCATGTGCAGTTTTGTCTGTTCTATTCCTTGGAAAATTCTCCTGTTTTGATTTTACAAACGTTCCACCATGTGTAGAGTATTATCCCCATTGTCATTCCTCTATTTCTTTTTGTTGTTGTTTGTGCTTGTTGCTTGTGAAAGGGGGTCTTGGCGCAGCTGTAAAGTTGTTGTCTTGTGACCATGAGATCACAGGTTCAGAGTCCTGGAAACAGCTTCTTGTAGAAATGTAGGAAAAGAATGCGTTCAAAAGACCCGAGTGGGTTGGACCCTTCCCCGGACCTTGCGCAAGCGGGAGCTACATGCCGTGGGCCGCCCTTGTGCTGCAGCTAGGGCTATCAACAAGTTGAGCTTGAGCGAGGTTACTTTCTCAGGATCGAGCTTGGTAAAAATTCGAGTTGAGCTTGAGTCGAGTATGGAATCCATTTGATCCTAGAATCAAGCTCGAGTTTGGCTTGATAAGACTCATTTAAACAATTAGCCTCGACTGAAGCTCATAAAAGCTCAAGTTTGAGCTCAAGAAGATCATTTAAATAATAACAATCAACAATATTTAAGGAAAATAATAACAAAAATTTTTGGAATTCCAAACTTATCTAAACGAGCCTTATCGAGCTTGAGCTCATCAAGCTCCCGAGCATTGAATCAAGCTCGAGTTCGGCTCGTTATCTTTCGAGCCGAACTCAAATTGAGCTTTTGACGAGTTGAACTCGAGTACCTAACTAGCCTCGAGGTTCATTGACAGCCCTAGCTAAAGCGCCCAACCTTATCAACACGGTATTTTCCATTATTTGAAGCATGGAGGTCCTGTCAAGAGGAAATCATGTTTCAATGTTGTGCATCGCTTGTCTCGTGAATGGGCATGCAATTAGCAGGTGGACACATGGTCTCAGCCTTCGCCAAGCACAATGGATATACTATTGTTGGTACTCCGTAGACCGGGTACCCCCGCGAGGAGGGTTGAAGACAGCCCAGGCCCCGCCTCCCTGCTGTGGCGGGCGCTAGCGTGACCCCAGGGCTGTCATGTGCGCCTAGGCTCTTGAGCCAACACATGCCCTTGGCTCCGGATCGAGCCTCCCCGCTGAGGTGAGGTCCGAAGCTGCCACGTGTATGTGGGCTCTGAACCTCCTCCCTGCAGAGGAGGGCTCTGGAGCCGACACGTGCCCTTGTCTCTAGACCAAGACTCCCCGTTGAGGTAAGTTCCGGAGCTGCCATGTGTATCTAGACTCTGAACCTCCTCCCCGCTGAGGAGGGCTTCGGAGCCAACACGTGCCCTTGGCTCTGGACCAAGCCTCCCCGCTGAGGTGAGGTCCAGAGCTGCCACGTGTGTGTGGGCTCTGAACCTCCTCCCTGCTAAGGAGGGCTCTAGAGCCAACACGTGCCCTAGGCCACGGACCAAGCCTCCCCGCTGAGGTGAGGTCTGGAGCTTCCACGTGTGCCCGGGCTCTAAGCCTCCTCCCCGCTGAGGAAGGATACGGAGCCACCACGTGTCCCACGATCCGTCGTGGACCGTGGGTCTAGGAGTCAAGAAGGAAGTGCGCTGTCAGGCCATGCATTCAAGGCTCGTGCCTTCCCCAGAAGCATGTCGCACGGTGCATGGCTCCATCCTCTGCCCGTTCGCCATTACGGTGACAAGACAGGGCGGCAAGCCATGATAGCGGCACAGTGCCGCCCAACGGCACAGTGCCGCCCTGTAGAGAGAGAAGATGCGACGACAAGACGACGTCTTCATCATCACCTGCGGCGTGGTCAGAGGCGCTCAGCGCGCCAGGCGGCGGGTCTTAACTCCCCCGCCAACCACTCTACCCGGGGATGTAAAAACACTAGATCTTGTACAGGGTTCAGACAGCTTCGGGGTCACCTGTCGGGCCCCAGGCCTTATTGTAACCACCCGGCCTTGAACTATAAACTGACCGGGGTGTCTACCCGACAAAGGGTTCCGATCCATTTGCAACCCTGCCAACTCACACAGTCATACGCGCAAGAAATACAACAATCACCACCATGGACATAGGGTATTACACTCCGGTGGCCTAAACCACGTAAATCCCGATGTTCACCCTCTCGCTCGAGTTGGATCGCCTTAGAGTCGTCAATCCCCTACAATCAAAGAACCTCTATGGGCTGCTTCCATAGCAGATCCGGGGAAGTGTCGTAGCTGCACTTTGACAACTACATTATTTTCCCACCCTTTATTTTCAAGGTCGTCCGCCTTTTGGAGCTTTTCGTGTAACACTATCCATGCAAACCAAATCACTTTTGGTTTCGCCTTGCTTTCCATGTGTTGAGGTGATCCTGTGTTTCTCGAAACTGTGCCATATATGATGATTTTGCAGTATATTAACTGCTAGTCGTCAGCATCCATGTGAGCTCATCTTTTCTCCTTTGCTCAAGTGTTATTGTGGAAACAACTTCCAGAGGTTGACATACTCCGTTATCTGCTGCGTTGTTATTATCCGTTTCTCCTTCAAGGTTTTTTGTCCAATCATTCCGTCTTTCAAAAACATACTAGTTTCTCCATTTCCAACCACTATCTTCGTGGATGTCGCAAATAGTTCTCTATATTTGGCCTTGCATGGCGGCTGAATTCCTTTCCACAGCTTTTCATCTGATGTCCATGCCATCCATAGCCATCCTTTTCACAAGGCAATTTCGAATTTTGCCAAGTCAAGCACACCTAGCCCCAGCAAGAGCTTTGGCAATGCATACCCTCCCCAAATTAACTAAACAATGTCCTCTCAAATTTTTGTCACCATCTCCTCCCATCTAGATGAAATTCCTTCTTATTTTTTCTATTCTTTTGAGAACCCACATAGGTATATTTATGACTGTTGCGTGGTGGGTGAAGTAGAAGTAAGAACTGCCTTCCCTAGAGTTTACCTCCCTGCCTTTGTTAGTTGCTTCCTTCCCATGTTGCAAGCTACCTTGCTACTTTTTCTATGAGTGGCTGAAGGTGTATCTTTCTTATTTTTGCCTGTAGTGGTAACAATGTTTATAAGTCATCTGACTAATCGTGATTAGTCGCCCATATTGCTCCTTAACATTCAATCAGGTCAGGCGACTCAATCTGGGCGACTATAAATTTTATCGTCCGACTAGTCTGGCGATCAGGGCGATTAGTCGTACGACTAGGTGCCTAGCTCGATCAGGACAACTGGATTACAGAGTACAAACTACTAGTTTCTTGAGTGCAGTCACAGATTACTTAGTCCTTAGTTACAGATTACAGTACATATTACACTTATTGCTAATGTTGTTGAGTGCTGCTACATATCATAGTTAGGACTTACTGATATGTAGTATATACTATTGTAAATAGCTCTATGAATCTAATGTGCAATTGCCCTACCTTGTTGCTAAATGCTGCTGGATGTGAATGTGCTTTTGAGTTTTGTTTGCTACTCGCTATGCTAAATCTATGTTTGCTATTACTACTACTAATATATATATATATATACATACATATATATATGTTGATATATATAGGATCTATGACTAGATACTGACATAAAAAATGGGAAGGACGACTAGAGGTCCAACTAGGGTCGACTAGTCGTCCTAGTTGGTGGTCAGGCGACTAGAGTCGACTTAAAAATATTGAGCGGAAAACCCATATATTTGCATGGAAACTGTTTTAGATTGGCTTGAAATGCTTGTAAAAGTTGGTGCACATCGTTTTACTGGTCTCTGATCACATAGATCTTGGTCTTGCTCAAATTCACTTTATTCCAGTTACGACCCGAACATTTGAAGTATGTCTCTTAGTGCCTTTAGCTCCTCTATGTTGGGGCTTAAGAAGATTGCCACCTCGTATGCTTACATAGCAACTATTGCTTTGTTTGATGTTGGCATGACCGACGCTAGGATACCCCTCTCTGTTGCCAGTTGCGGTAATCTTGGCAGGGGATCCATGGCTAGAACGAAGAGCAGAGGTGACAGGGGGGTCACTTTATCTCAGCTCCTTATGGTGCTTGATTGGGTTTCCGGGTTTGCAGTTTAGCATGTTTGTGGATGAGCTTGTAGATAACATAATTTCAACTCATTCTCTTCATCGCTGCCGAAATCCTATTTTTTGCAAGAGCTCAATTAAGTAGGACCATCTTATATAATCGAAAACCTTTGCAATATCCAGTTTTGGAATAGGGTCGATTTTTTCTTGTCCTTCAGCTCTTTTACCATCCCCTGGACATGGACAAAACTGTCATGGATACAACTGCCTTTGATGAATGCACTTTGGCTTGCAGAGATCATGTCATGCATTTAGGTCTGCCTGTTTGCTAAAATTTTTGAGAATATTTTCACAATACTATAGATGAGGCTGAGGGGCCTGTAGTCTTCTGTCGTTGTTGATCTATTAATATCATATTAAGCGTTACTCTCTGTTTGGAATATCTCTTTTGTTCTGTTAGCACTCTCATTTCCTGTGCCACATCCATTCCTCCTATTATGACTTGGTTATTTCTATCTGAAGATTCATGCTCCCAATGTTTTCTTTTTGCCATCTTTGAAGTGCTTCCTCACTGCATTCGTGGTATGTTGGTTTGCTCCATATTTGACTCACCACATTGTAAAAGTTTGGCGTATGCACCCAGAAAATTTCAAGTCTGAAACCATTGTATCGATTTGCCTCTGTGGATCCCTGCAAGCAAGATCATTGGGCAGTGCTCTGAAATTGTGCATGCCAGAGCTTGCAGATGGGATGTGGGAAAATTTTCTTTCCATTGGACTGAACAGAAGATTCTGTCTATTCTTGTCAGTATTGGGTTTGTTTCTCATTTGTCCAAGTAAATTTTCTACTTTCTAAGTGTTGGCCCAGCTCTCTCTTGCTCACACGCACAAAAGGCACAAAGCAAAAAATTTTGAAGTACCGGCACACACCAGGCTCTACGCGCACACAACTCTTTTATTTACCTTCACTTGGAACACAACACATCAGGAGCTATTTATAGGTTGTGACGCACAAACTTCATGTCAACAGATAAGCTCACGATCCGTACTGCCCTCGCATGATCCACATCTCCGGCCTCCTACGCTGAATCGTTCTCCACTCACTGCATGCATCATTCATGCTTATCTCTTGGTCATCGATAGTTGCCTGACATGCACGATACGATGCCCAATAGCAGCCCATTTTCCAGCATCCAGTTGCTTGGACTCTGACCACCAACAACGTTGCAGGCATTGAGTGCCTTTAACACGGTCATCACCTTGCATGCACTCAAGTACTTGTAGCCTTGTCCACTCCTGTGTTGCAGCCGCACCACTGCCAAGAGCTCACTAGCATCACTCATGCACATGCACCATAATTATTTTACTCAAAAGCATGCACTAACAAGATTAGACCCAACAGTAAGTTTATATCCTTCTTCCACTGCAGGTATCGAATTGTTTATCTAAATTTGTTCATTAGCCTTCTGTTTATTCTGTTGTTATTTTTATCTTCTGTCTTGTAAATGAGGTTGAAGTCACATGCTATTAGCCAACTCTGTATTCTTAGGTTATCTTTTAGATTCTTGAGCTCTTTCATGAATTGAATTATCTAT
The DNA here is from genome assembly GCA_030760725.1 of Neostapfia colusana. Classification (NCBI taxonomy): domain Eukaryota; kingdom Viridiplantae; phylum Streptophyta; class Magnoliopsida; order Poales; family Poaceae; genus Neostapfia; species Neostapfia colusana. The sequence continues at coordinate 21,335,722 of JASWHV010000019.1, read as the reverse complement.
CGAGCGCTTTGAAGTAAGAACCTTCGCTGCTTGAGTTAACCTTCCTGCCTTTGTTGATTGATTTCCATTCCATGTCACTTGCTACTTTATCTTTGAGTGGCTGAATATGTATCTTTCTTTTTTTGTTAGAGTGGCAAACCCAGATATTTGCATGGAAACTGCTTTAGATTTGCTGGAGATACTTGCAAAAGTCACTGCACATCTATTTGCCTGTCTGTGATCACATATATCTCAGTCTTGCGTAAAATTACTTTCATCTCAGTTACCTCTCTAAAAATTTGAAGTATGTCTCTTAGTACTTTTAGCTCCTCTGTGTTGGGGTTTAAGAAGATTGCCACATCTAATGTTAGAAAACCTCGTATGGACGCCTAGGCGCCTGTCGGGCGACTGGGTAGGTCTAGACTGTTAGTTGGATGTGATCCCGGGAATTCACTGTGGGCAACAACCACAGGATTCTACTCCCCTACGCGTCCTGATCGGGGGTGCAACCAATTCCATTCGGTTGAGGCCCCCTCTCGCCGGCGCTATATGAAGCGGGAGGCAGCCGGGGTGTGCTGCACTTTTGCACACACGCCCAACGTCTCCTACAATCCTGCACCTCTGATCCTAAGAACGAGGAAGCAAGGGGAAGGCCTCCTCCCCGTCGGCCACCGGCATCCCCATCGCCACTTCTTCACCACCCCCTACACCATGTCTACTTCTTCCACAATGGCTGAAGATATGTGCAGCGAATTCCTCAATCTTCTAATTGCGCTTCAGATTGATTGATCATGCTTTAATCCTGATTATGCCTAAGTACCTTGATTAGTAATGCCTAGTATTAAGCACTAAGGAATTCTAAGTCTAACAATGGTGTCCGAGCCAACCTAGGGTTGTTGCTAGTCGGGTAATTAAGTTTTGATCAAATTTACTTTCAGTTTAAGTTTGTTTCATAGCAAATAGAGGGAGGGGAATTTTGGTTTTTGGTTTTGGCTGAGGGAATTCAAATCAAAAGAAAAACCGAAGCAATTAAAACAAAAATTGAGATAGAATGGTGGACTCACCTCAGAGGGATCGTGGCCTCCTATCCTTCGGGATCCCATCGGCGTTGACACGCTAGATGAGGGAGGCGGCGTACCCTAGATCACCGGAGAACTCCTCGATTGAGGCGATCCGGGTAGGGCGAGCCTCGGCCGCCTAGTCCGCCATGGACAAAAGCTCCGCATGGCGTTCCTCCTTGACGGTAGCAAGCATATCCCGTGGGATGCTCGCACGCCGGCGAAGAGGATGACGACAGTGCCGTCTGACTTAGCGTGCCGGGCTAGGGTCACCGGAACCCTAGGATTCGACGGCGGAACCCTAACCCTAGAGGTTAGGCCTCCTTGACGGCGATTGACCATTGTACCTCCAACCGGCGATGAGCTGCCTTGCGGCGAGCTCACTCGCCGGCAACGAGGCTGCGGCGGCGGATTTTTCCTCTCTGGTCGCCACTCGCTCGCTCTGTGTCGACCAAAGAGAGAGAAGAGGAAGTAGAAAATAAAATTAGGGTTAGGGAAACGGCGCTGACCAGTTTTTATACCTCCCAAAAACATATCTCAGATGGCGGATTAAGATCCAACAGATCAGAATCGGCGCCGGCGACGACCGCGCGTAATGGGCCGGAGCCCATGCGGGATGGGTTTCAGGCCACATTGGGCTGTCCTTTCAATTTTCTGAGGGATTTTCCATTTTCTGTGTGGGACGAAACAGTCGTGGGCCAGGAATTAGTGGGCCGCGCGCATGGAATTTTTTTCCATTTTTCTGAGTTTATTTACTGTTGGGCTGGGCTCTGTTGAGCTGCAAACCAGGGAATAATTTTCCAATTTTTGAGTATTTTCAGTAGGCTTTTGGTCCAGTTTTAGGTGTGGGCTTTTTTCTTTTATAGTAAGGTTTTCTTGGCATTTTAGTATGGGCTAAAATGCAACTGGGTCACACACACTAAATTAATTAATAAGCTGAGAAAAAATAATTTATTTTGTGTTTTTTGTGTGATTGTTCTCTGTAATATTTATTACTATTGTTATTTATACATTTTCTCAGATTATTTAATTAATTTACATTATGATGCTGTGAAATTTAAGAAATTAAGTTTTCTTCCGCTGTTATTAAGACATTTATGGTAAATTGATTGAGTAGCCAATATGAAAAATTAATTTGCCATATTTTATGTTTGTTTTGAGTTTGATTTGGCAAATTCATGAAGAAACCAACATGAAAATTGAATTTGCCACATTATTTAAGTATATGGTGCATGGTAATTTAAATAAGTAGCCAACGTGGAATTTAAATTTGCCATGCTTAATATTGCATTTTAATGACGTGTTTTGTGGAGTAACCAATGCGAAAAATAAAACATGCCATTTCTGTTTGTTCAATTTTTCATTAAGTGAGTGTTGTATTTTGCGAAGTAACCATCGCGAAAAGTGAAATATAACATTTTATGTCTGTATATATTCTTATGTTAATATGTGTTTATATTTTGAAGGTTCCTCCACCTTGTCTTCAGCACTGAGTTTCATCTCCTCCATTGAGTCACAACTATGGCTCATGGAGAGAGGGACTTGAGATCGCTCTTGCGGTCTATGGGCTAGACTTTGCACTGATGTGCCCTTGCCCCACTGAGCCTGAGGTCCCCATTGCTACTCCGTGAGAGACTGATGAGTCTTTCTCACTAAGGAAGGGACAATAGCTAAGTGCTAAATAAAAGTATGATAAGGATCTCCACAAGTGGCAGACATCAAACAAAAAATGTTTGATGGTCATCAAGCGGACAATAACTGAGGCCATTTGCAGAGTGATTCCCGAATGTGACACGGCTGCTGAGTACCTCCGCAAGGTGGAGAGTCAGTTTGTTGGCTCCTCCAAGGCTTTGGCAAGTACTCTCATAAGAAAGCTTGTCAGTGAGAAATACACTAGTGGTGGTGTATGTATGCACATTCTCAAGATGACAAACTTAGCCACAAAGCCTAAGCCATTGAACTTCGGGGTGAGTGATGAATTCTTGTGCACTTCATCTTCGCCTCTCTTCCTAAGGACTTTGAGGCTTTTATGATAAACTATAACTCGCAACCTGATAATTGGTCTTTAGAGAAGTTGATAGCCATGTGCGTTCAAGAAGAAAAACGCATTAAGTCCGAGAGGAGTGGTGATTTTATTAACTACACCAAAGGGAAAGGAAAGGGGGAAGAGCTACTTTAATTCTCCAAAGCCTCCCGCTTTTAAGGTACATGGCAGTTCTTCCACAAATAAAGGCAAGGGAAAGGATCCTATGCAGAATCCTCCTCAAAAGGAGGTGAAAGTGGCTAAGAAGCAGTGCAAATTTTGCAAGGCAGTTGGGCATCATCAGAAGGACTATGTTGGTTTTCTGAAATGGTGTTGTAAGAATGGTAATGATTTTATCACTTTTGTCAATGAATCCCTGTTTTTAGATACTCTTGATCTACTTGGTGGATTGACTCAGGTGTTACCGTGCACGTTTGTAACTCAATGAAGGGATTAAGTATGAGGAGGACCCTAAGAAGAGGGGAAAAGACCATTAAAGTCGCTGATGGTCGAGAAGCCTGAGTCGAAGCCATTGGAGATCTCCCACTTAGAAATGGTTTTGTACTTAGGCTTAATAATATTCTTTATGTTCCCTCTTTTGAGAGAAACTTGATTTCTGTTTCATGTTTGGATGATTTAGGTTATGTGTGTCATTTTGGTAATGACAGATGTTCTATTACATTTGATAATAAAATTGTGGGTTTTGCTTTTTGACAAGATATGCTATATTTTTTTATCCACTGATGATGATGTCAATGTTGTAAGTGGCGATCAAGTTTCTCCAGCAAACGATATAATATTTAGTAAGCGCAAAAGAATCGATTCAGAAGCGTCGGTGAAATTATGGCATTATCATTTATGCCATATCTCGAGGGGGAGAATTGAACGCTTAGTATCACAATTGATTCTTCCTCACTTAAACTTTTCGAATTTTGAACAATGCATTGATTGCATTAAAGGAAAATATGTTAAGATTTCTAAGAAAAATGTCAAACAAAGTATGGGAATATTAGAATTAGTACATACGGACATTCGGGGTCCGTTTCCCATAGTTTCTGTAGATGGTTATGATTCATTCATAACATTTACAGACGACTATACTCATTATGGCTATATTTATCCAATCAAGGAGCAATCCGAAGCATTGGATAAATTTAAGATATTGAAGTCTGAAGTAGAAAATCAGCATAACGTTAAAATTAATGTAGTAAGATCTGACCGCGGGGGGGGGGGGGGGGGGGGGTGAGTACTACGGTCGACACACCCCATATGGCCAAGTTCCTGGACCTTTTGTAAGGTTTTTGTAGCAAAATGGCATAGTCGCCCAGTATTCGACACCAGGCGAGCCTTAGCAAAACGGTGTAGCAGAACGGTGTAACCGTACACTTATAGATATGGTAAGGAGTATGTTAAGTTATTCTACGTTACCGATTAGTTTGTGGATGGAGGCGTTAAAAACTACCATTCATATACTTAATCGGGTCCCTAGTAAGTCAGTACCTAAGTCACCGTACCAGTTGTGGACGGGGCGTAAGCCCTCTTTGAACTACTTGCACGTATGGGGTTGTCTAGCTGGTGCGAAAATGTTCAACCTGAACATTGGTAAGCCGGACTCTAAAACCATTAGTTGTCACTTTATGGCTATCCTGATAGAAGTAAAGGATACAGGTTCTACTATCCCAACCGTTTTACTAAGTTCGTGGAAACGAGACACGCCGTCTTCTTAGAGGATGTCATGATCAAGGGGAGCACTATAAGACGTGAAATAGATCTTGAAGAGAAGCGAGTTTATGCACCCGTTCCTATGACTCGAGAACCCTATTTCATGATACTTGCTGGTGATGGATCATCCGTGCCTGGCACTAGTGATTCAACACCTGTTGCCATTCCTTCGACGGCAACTGAAATTAGTGAGGCTCCTGTACCACATGAACTAGCTCAGCCTTCTGAGCATTCTGAGTCAGCTGTCGCTAACGATGAGGAGCAGCAATAGCCCCAACTTGTAGATGATGCGCAACATAGAAGATCTCAAAGAGTGAGATGCTCAGCTATACCGAGTGAATATGAGGTCTGTCTACATGAGTGAAGAAGTTCAAATGGAGGATGATCCCACCTCATTTGAAGATGCTATGAGAAGACCTCAGTCATCCGAGTGGAAAAAGGCCATGGAGGATGAGATGAGGTCAATGGATGCCAACAAAGTCTGGGAATTAGTCAAGATTCCTAATGGAGCCAAAACAGTAGGCTAAAATGGGTCTACAAGATCAAACGTGACTCCAAAGGGAATATCGAGAAATATAAGGCCAAACTTGTAGCAAAAGGATTCACTCAAAGAGAAGGTGTGGATTACAATGAGACGTTCTCACCCGTCTCTAGTAAGGATTCTTTAAAAATTATTATGGCATTAGTAGCGCATTTTAACTTAGAAACTAGAGTTTATTCAAATCTCTCCTCCCGAGCGCCATAGTCATGCTCTCCCATATAAACAAAAGAGGGGGGGGGGTTAATGTCCAACAATCATTGTCATTGAGTTACATCAATTTGCTAGTTCCCATGTAACTAGTATGTGATTAGTATAATTCAAACTTGATCAAGTAAGACACATTCGAATCGTTCCTCAACCGGCACGAGCAATGTTGCCGCACACAAGAACCATGCCTTGTTGCACCTTAACTCCTCTTTGATCAGTCTCCTTTTAAATATCATTAATAAATCTCTAAGTAATAATGAGATAATATTTCAAGCACCCTACAACTCGCAAACGGGTTCCAATCCGCTCGACTTCTACCGATAGCTAGAAAAGTTAAGCATAGCGTAACGGGGCAATAACACCAATCCAAAACATCACATAATAGGATTATTTTGGCTTACATGCAGCTGGAGTTTTAATCAAATCCTATACATAATGCCCAATACACGACCTACAATCATGTGATGCTAAAGGAAAATTTTTAAAATACTTGGGAGTGCATTTGGGCTTGCCTTGAGCTTGTGGATTGGGAGCACACTCAAAAGGAACAGTTGGGTTAGTCTTCAAAGTCACCACAACACTTCCAATCACCATGTCGCCGCTGTCGTTTGCTATGTTGAAATGCAGTGCAATGCACACATGATTATGCAATGTGATAGAAATTAAAGTGATATGAAGAGAAGTTTAATATCGTAGTATTGTAGCTAATTTGCAACAGGTTTTCATAGGGTAATAGCGTAACCAAATTAATTTTTTGTGGTTGGATGCACCCTTTTTCCTCGAAAAAGATAAATGACTTCTTTTTCAATAATAATTGATATGGCAACAACATCATATAGTAAAACTTTATGTGAGTGTTGAACAATGTGGAATTATCACTAGATCAATGTCAGGATCAGAGATCCTATTTTCGTGTTTATACAACGACATAATCCGAAAAAAGTTTATTACACTGGACCAATGATTAACAAGACAATAATAATGAAAAAGATCTTCAAAGTAAAATTGTGACAATTCTGCTATGACCATGGTCTTACAAGTTTTGATGTGGGTTACTACATTGTTTAGGAAGGTATTGACAAAATTTCAGAATTTTTCATACAATAAATAATTTATCATGATTAAAATAGAAAAATATACTATTAATTTAGTTTCTAATAAATTTCACGGACTACTAGAGCGAAATTTGGTCTGAAAATAGGTATAATATAGGTCAAATGTGTGTAAAATATTATGATTTTTGGAGCTACATATATAGGGTAATGATTATTTTCTAAATATGAATCATCTAAATTTATAATGATTCACACTGCATGAAGATATTTTTTGTTTTCCATTGTGTAGATCTGATTATTAGGGAGCTAACAAAACTTGTTTCACATTTTTCTGAGTTGTCTACAATTTACTATGCATTTTACAAGGAGTGGCTATTTCTGAAATAAATAAAAATCGTGGGAAAAACAGAAAAACGGATCTGGGCTGCTGGTGGGCTGTCCACGCCCAGCCAGGACACAGTAGAGCTCACTCCAAGGGGCGGCGTGATCAACTGATGTGACGAAGACGAACAACGCGGTGAGGGCATCCTGTTTTGGGGTCCCATACAGCTGCAAAGGCCGAAGCTCGCTGCCGGAGAGGTGGTTTTTTGGCCGGACTTCGGCGAGCTCTTGTGCGCGAGACAAAATAGGAAATGGAAGGAAAACAATGGGAGAGATTCACCTCGTCGAGTAGAAGGCCGGCATGAGGTCGGTTCGGGGCGCAGACGCCCGTAGCCGAAGATCGACGAAGCTCCAACAATGGAGGAGAGAGAGAAAGTGGGGATGAAAAGAAGAAGGAAGCAAATGGGAAGCGGAGAAGCCACTTTCTGCAGGGGATATCGTGTGGGGGAAGGAGCTAGAGGCGCATGGCACTTGCCGCCCCACCTGCCCAATGGAGGAAGAAGACGACCCTTGTTTGACTAACAAGTGGGTCCAGTTGGTGCTTTCTCTTTTCTCTCTTTTATTTGTGTTGTATGCTACAATCGACTCCTTTAAAGAAATCTCGTCCCGAGATTTACAAGTTAAAGAGGAGGGATTTAATAGACATACCTAAGAGAGAGAGAGAGAGAGAGAGAGAAATTAGGGAAATTTGTGCGCATGAATCCTTTAGATTCCCATGTAGCTTCACGTTTGGTGTGGTTACTCCATTGGATCTTATAAAAATTGATCACACTATTCCGAGTAACCCATTCCTTGCGGTCAACAATTTTAGTGGGATGTCCAAAATATGTAAGATCATGCTGTAGATGCTCCAAACTGGAAATCACCTTATCAACTAGGGGTTTCATACACTTCTTCAATTGTGAAACGTGGAAGATATTGTGAACTCCGGTTAAGTTGCACAATAATTCCAATCGATAAGCTACAGGGCAACATTTTCCAATGATCAGAAAAGACCCTATGTAGCGAGGAGCCAACTTTCCTCTCACTCCAAATCTACATACACCCTTAGTTGGAGAGACATGAAGATAGACATGATCCCAAATTTCAAAATATAACGGTCAACGTCGTTTGTCCGCATAAGTCTTTTGAAGTGACTGAGCGGCCTTGAAATTTGCTCGGATGACTCGAACCCTTTCTTCATAACGAGCCACTATATTAGGACAAAGAATTGTCCTTTTGCCCAATTCAGACCAATTCAACAGAGTATGACATGGACGACCATAGAGTTTCAAAAGGAGACATCCTGATGCACTCTTGATAACTATTGTTATAAGAGACAATGGTAGAAATTCATCCCAATTTTGTGTGCTATTCAGAACACAAGCTTGTAGCATGTCTTGGGATACTTTATTCACACGCTATGTCTGATCATCTGTTTGTAGATGATATGCCGAACTTTAAATCAATCGCGTGCCCAAGCACATACGCAATTGTTCTCAAAACCGAGAGACAGATTGTGTTCCCGATCAGAAATGATGGTCTTAGGAACTCCGTGCAAGCACAATACACAGGCGATGTAGAGCTTGACATACTTTCGGGCGGTATACCGAGTATGAACGGGTATAAAGTGAGCTGATTTTGTCAACCGGTCGACAATAGGCCATATGGAGTCATGATGACGAGAGGTGGGAGGTAGTCCAATAATGAAGTTCATGCTAATTCCAATTTGGACCATTGTGGGTTTGGAGAAGACCTTCTGAACATAGGTGATCGGCCTTCACCTTCCGACATGTGTCACATTCCGACACATATTTGGCAATCTCCCTCTTCATTCGTGTCCACCAAAAAGTGTGCCTTAAATCATGATACATTTTATTGCTACCCGGGTGTATGGAATATTTCTACAAATGAGCCTCATCAAAAATCTTTTGATGCAATGGTTCTTGAACCATAGCACACCCTCATCATCTTCAAGAAACACAGAGTGCTTCACCTTGATGGAAGCGTTCTTTAATTTTTGCCACTCCCACATGTTTGCTTTGAGCCTCGACAATTTATTTTCGAATAGTTGGAATAAGTGCAAGATTGTACATTGATCCATGTGGTATTATTCTCACACTTGGTCCCTCTTTGAGAGCATAAATTTCAGCATCAACGTGGCAATTGTGGCAATAGGATTTATGACTCAAAGCGTCGGTAACTACATTAGCTTTTTCCGATGATAGTGAATCTCCAATTCATAATCTTTAGGCTGCACTAATACGTGTCCTCACCGTGAAAGTGGTTTTGAAAAATAGGACTATTTAGTGTTGTACCAATCCCGAACCTGGATCTCATACCAGCTGTGACAGAATCGCCCGAATTTCAAAATGACTCGTCATTCCAGGATCATTGGGTGTCAATTGGCAAGCAAAAGACCAAATAGTATAACATAGGTAACATACTTATGTTACATAAACATAGTTAAGGGCTTCCAATAGTTTATGTCCATAGTGACACGACATCAAAATAAAGCGAGTTTTTACAAAATATGTGGAAGCGTTCTCGCACTCAACGCCATCGTCCTAACCCGAAGCATGCCGGCTGTGAAAGCCCACATGTTCACTTGCTCAAGTATTGATCACATCACACACACCACAGCTTATATTGTGGTAATCTCATGAACACGTTTGAAGAGCAAGTAACTACCATTAATAGAATGTCTAAAGAAAAAACTCACAAATCAAAAAGTAGGATTTCCCACATGTAAACATGAGAGGTTGAGATCACAATTAGGTCCTAAACATTCTTAGGAATGCTCATGCCAAGTTTCATGCAAATCCAAAACTTTTGAGGTACTTTTGGATACAATTATCAAAAGGGCTAGTTTGAATGTAAATTCAAATTCAAGCTACTTACAGCACCTGAATTCAAAAGGTGGATTCATATTCAAACTCAGCACATTTTTCTGAGTTACTCCACCAATTTTGAGCCCCATTGGAGTTGATCTTGTCGGGAGCTAAATTCAATCTAATTCAAAACTGAATTTGAAATTCAAATTCTATGTGTGAATCAAATTTAGCCAAAGCAGCCCCAATCTGAGAAATTCAAATTTAGCACATGAATTTGTGGCTAAGTCTACAATTTAATTGTGAGTAGCTGAGAAAATATTAATGAAAACAAATGAAAAGTATTAGAGGTAGAGGGACCCACTGGTCAGCCTCTCAAGCGTTTTCACGCGCTCAGAGGGAGCGGGAGATGGGCCTTCGTGTCGAACGCCGCCGAGAAGCAGTGGCCAGCTCCTTCTTCGACGGGGAGACGTGTTACACCAGCTATTGCGCCCTCCATGCTCCCCATTTTGCTATAAAAGGAGCTGAGTCGGCCGGCGGGCGTCTTTTTCGCGCACACCCGAAACCTACCGCACAGCCACTCAACCATCGCCGCCGTGGAATGCCCGAACTCCACAGTCTCCGCTCTCGACGTCCATAGAAAAGTCGTGCGCTAGCTTGTCCTCGAGCCCACCATGCAACCCGTTTCGTGGTTCGTCCCTCGTACACAAAGAATTTCACAGTTTAGCATCGGGAGCTCTTTTTGGGACCCGATTAGGTCTAGGAGAAATTTGAGCCGATCATCACGGGGAAAGCCAAGCAGGGTTTAGAAATTGCCTATAGAGATTCTTGCGTCCCTCCTCGACTGAAAACCGGCAAAAAAACCCGCCGGGACCCTAGGTTCACCGAGGAGTAGTTCGGCGGAAGAGGGGGCCGCCGGTGAGGTCCTGTTTGCCAGCCTTTCGGGTCCAAACCGAGTCCATGCCGATCTTTCCGAGGTTGCCCTCAACGTGGTGACGTGATTAGCGCACGGAGAGGGTGACCGGATCGACGGGAACACATCGCCGATGAGATGCAGAGACATAGCGCTCGTTGCCGGCAAGCTACGGTGGTTAGCCGTCGGCAGCGACATGTCCAGAGTGTTCAGCGCTCAAAACTAGGTGGGGGCGGCGTATTTCACCGTCGCCGGCGAGCTAGATCACCGGGAACGCCAACCTCGTCGGAGCTCTGGTGGCTCGGGGCGGCGGCGTTGCAAGGTTGAAGAAGACCTCGGCCGCACATGTCAGTGACTGAGCAGGGGGAGCAGTGGCTGATTAGGCGCAGGAAAGATTTTCGGTGGGAAAATAAATCCGAATTCGTCTCAAACTTTAGAAATCCATAACTTTATGTAGAATTTTCTAAATTTAGTGAACCAAATTTTGTTGGATTCAGCTCTCTGAGTACTTTGTAGAAAAACAAGTTTCAGTCCATGAAACCCATTATTTTTCAAGAACTAATTCCCCAAATTTAAACTGTTGAGAATTTTAACTGGGGATCCACTTTGTGGAAAATTCTCAAACTTGGCTACGATGTTCATTTTAATACCCTTGAGTATCATGCCAAATTTCAGATCCTTCTGAGTTAATTAAGTCCACCTAATGGTGTGATTAAGTGAACTGACCCAGAGAAAATGGAAAATATTCAGAAACGATTTCTAAATTTTCTCTGAACTTAATTAGCCTATAACTTTCTCTAGGGTTCTTAAAATTACATGAAACCAATTCCATTAGGACCATTATAAACTCTAGTTTCCAGAAAGTAATGGCTTGCTCCATGAAAATCCCTGAAATCCTTAGAAGCTCTAGTAATGGCCATTTATACATTTATTTGTGCAGGGCTCAGATGAGCTTTGCTTCAAAATGAAATTTGGCCAAGTCTCTGGTTTGGTTCTCACCAAGCCACAGTAAAAATTTCAGAGTCAAAGGGATGTCTAGCTAGAGTTATGGTCTTCATATTTTTCATTTCAACACATTTGCATTAAACTTGACACATATCGTTAATTTGATTACGTGTAGTAACTGAAGGCAAGGAAAACCCAGAGATCTTGGATTTCCTTCCTCCGGAGGAGAATTTAAACACTGACCAGCAGTAACAAGGCAAGCCCCAATTTGCATTAAACAGTTTTTATTGAGTTTTTGTTTTATCTCCACTTAGAATGTTGTATGGATGTGCATTAGGTGTAGGATGGTTGAAACCCTAACTGCATAACCAGATTATCCTAAAAAGAGTGAGGGTACTGTCTAAGTCCTTGAGTAGGATATGCCTTGCTTAATGTCTCATAGGCTTCGGTACAAGTCGAGTAGTTGGAATCTACTCGCGAGTATAGGATTCGCCACATATGCGATTGGTTTGAGATGTGAGATAACCCTAGTAAGAAAAATGAGACTAGGCAGGGGTGTAGGACACAGCAAGAGGAAGTCTTGCATGCGTAGCCCTGCCCATGTTGATTGAGGACCGATCCATGTGCGGTCCTGCTCAACAAGTTTGAATGTACCGAAGGCATATCGATTATATGGGGTCCGATAAACTGATGTAACCTATACCTCCGGGCGTCGAGGCATAACACACCAAATTATAGGTGTAGGTTGAGGGCAGCAAGGTGGAAATCTTCTAACAGGCACAGAGAGATGCTCCGTGTAGGGAACCTCCTGCTCGTTTGGGTGCGACCGGTTCAACGTTTGGGCTGTTTGGTGAAAGGTTGTCCCGTATGACATTGGTTGAGCGTGCCGTTACAGCTCCAAGGATGGGCGTACGTGACGTGCTACTCGGGTATCCCTGCAGGTGTCGATTCTCTGTTACTCACGGGCATGAGTACCGCTTGTTCACTGTGTCGTAACGTAGTAAATATATGGAATTATTGTGATGCATTACTGCTGTTATGAATAAATTGTATTGCAACATGTGTGCTACCAAATATTGCTCACTGAATTTCAGATTTATGAACCTTAACTTGTGGCTAATATATGAACTGAGGATGAACTTGTAGGTGTCTCTTTGCTACAAATTGATATCCTATTTTTGAGTATGACTTGCATGTAGAGTTTCTTGTGTAGGAGAGTCAGATAAGACTTGCTGAGTGTAACACCCCAAAAATCTATTAAGAGGGGAATTTTAATTTTTTTGGACGTATTGCATGTGGTGTAGAAATTTAAATTCAAATTGGAATTCAAATTCAAATCAAAACAGAAAAGAAAAGGAAAAAAGAAAAAGAAGAAAAAAGAAAACCCCCCGGCCAGTGGGCCGAAACCCACCAGCCGGCCTACCATCCCCCCCCCGCGCGCCAGCCCACAGCCGCGCGCCCCTTTTCCTCTCACTGACACGCGGGGCCCGACGTCATCTTCTTCCTCGCGCGCGCTCGGCCGACCCCGGGACTTCTCTCTCTCCCGAATCCAAACTACCCCCGGAAACCCGCGTCCCCCAGCTGAATTCTGATCCCGGACGACTCCAGCTCGATCCCAACAGACCGCCGCCCTCCTCATCTATATAAACGCCGGCATTGCCCCGTTTTTTCCACCCCGATCGGCTGTTTTTCCTCCTGGTGAGAACCAGAGCTTCTCCAGCCATTTTCTCTCGATCCTTGCTCGGATTTTCTGATCTAATGCGCCGATCATGTTCCACCGCCTCCGGGGAGTCTCGCAGGTGAAGGAAATCCGGTGTTTTGCGCTCTAGACACAGCTCCGACGAGCACCGCCGCGTTTTCACCTCGGATCTCGTCGCCGACCGCCTTCCAGGGCCACCGAGCTCAAGAAAAACCCCGAGGTGAGATCCCCGACCTCCCCTCTACCGATCTATGCCATGAAATCCCAGTTTTAGGAGGTATAGACGAAGATACGAAGTTCTCCGGTGAGATCGCCGCCTCCCGCCGCCGCGCGCCGCCGGGCAGCGCCGCCCGCGCACGGCCAGGGCGACGTGGCCCCCTGAGGCCCGTCCATTTTAAATCGTGCAGTTCCTATTAGATCTAACCCGTACCGCTTCGCGTTATAATCTCAGCCGTCTGTTTTAAATCAGATGGTCCACATCGGCCCCGCATTATAAAGGTCGGGATTCTTACGCGCTACCCCCTGGGGATCTCGGAAAACACGAGCTAGCCCCGGAAACTTCTGATCTAGCCCCTGGAACTTCAGAAATTCGTGTAAATTTATTTAAAAATCAGTTCTAGCCCCTAGACTTAATAAAAATTAGGAAAACCCCTCGGTTATGTGTAGCTAGACCCCTGGAAATTTATGAAATAATATAATAGACCCTGTAGTGGGGTGAGTTTACCTTTTTAACCCTATATGATATTAAATTTAGAAATTTGAATGTGTGATTAGGATTTAAATTTAAAAGTGAGACAAACACATTGTAGATTCAAATTTAAACTCTCCTAGCACATGGAAAACTTTAGAATGAGTTAAAAGTAGATTTTAAGCTGAAATGAATCTGTCTAATTGATTGTTCACATTTATTAGTTATAGGAACACATTTTTAGGTTAGGAAATAATTCTAAAAATTGGTAAAATAAATTTAAATTAGTTCACATCAGAGGGGAAGTTCAGAAATATATTATTTAATATTTTAGATCAGAACCTATTCTGTTTGGATGATATGCCCTACTATTTAATATTAAAACTCACTTTTAGTCATAGAAAATAAATCTGGAAAATATAGGAAAATAGGTATGCAAAACTAGAAAATGATAAATCAAGTCTCCAAATCCAAAGACTTCAGTTTAGGATTTGGTAGAAGATCTGAAAACCCATTTGGAGTAGGAAATTACCTTCCATGTTTAAAAGTGCATGAAGGCTAAAAATCAACACATCTAGAGTAACCACAACACTTAGAAATGTGAATGACTATCATATGTATGTATGTGTGGAGTGAAAGTGTGAACTATGTCTTATGGATTGTTGTTTTATTTTGCTATGTGTGTTGGCATAAGTAGAACCTGCCCCAGAGCAAGTTCTCCCCTTCCAAGACCAAGACTTTCCATTTCCAGAGCAGCAGGAAGAAGGCAAGTGTCCTTGACCACTTTGATCCTATGCTAGGATGTGTAGATAGAATTATTTGCATTGTCAATTGAAATATGAAACCCATGCTAGGAAGTTTCCCTATAATTGCATTACCTTGTTTCCTTGTAGCTTGGGTTGGGAATTATTTTATTATGTCATTTATTTATATGCTTATGCTTAGCCATGCTTAAAATGGGATAATTGGGATATGAGATCATCAATTTATTTACCTTACTCTTGAATGAGATGTTATGAGTTATGTAGAGGTAGGGATCGAGGCAAGTTGGATGATTTGGTTGGTGCTGGGTGCACGAGACTCGGGTTTGTGTTTAGTACTTGCCTGGATCCTAAGGACCGGTCCATGGAGCATGTAACCTGGCTTTACCGTGCCAACCACATGCTGAGATGGGGCAGCTTGGCCAATTAATTAGGTGTATTCCCGGCGTAGTATGGGTGTGTTGGATGGTGCGGGGAGTAGGTGTCAGCTGGACTACCATATGAACCGCAAGGCTCAAGAGGGGGCCACTGCAGTGGGGTTGGAGCCTCTTGTATGCTTTAGGAGTGAAACCTCGGTGGGCCCACGCTCGTCGGGAATCCCTTTGTAAAGGCTTCGTAGTGATCTCCTGGCTACACACCTGGGAAGTGTGAATGTGGTTCGTGGCCACTGGCATAATGGAGGTTCTTTTAGTCCACCCGGCAACGGGGGATGAAATCACTACATGTGGGTACAGTGGTGCAAACTCTGCAGAGTCAAAACTATCATGACAGCCGTGCTCACGGTCAAGAGCGGCTTGGACTTACTCATGATTAGAGGATTGATGGTTTCGGAAGTTGAGGATGTTAAGCGGGGAGCTTAACATTGGAGTTGAGGATATGGTTAATTGATTATGATGATGGGTTGGGAGATTGGGACTATTTCACCTATGTAGTAATGTAGGTGCTTAATAGCTAAGGTGATAGGTATTAATTGTGTAGTGCTTTAACCATGAGTTCAACCTCTCCTTGTTCTAGCCATGCATGACATAACTTTCCCACACTTGCTGAGTACCAACGGTACTCAACCTTGTATATTTGTTGGTTTAAATTGCTGCTCAGGTCAAGGGGATGATGTGGTGTTCAATGACCAAAACTTCGGACCCGAAGAAGGATTCTAGGTTCATGGAGTCCCCCGGGAAACGCCTGTGACGGATTCCACAAGAATAATATTCCGCTGCTATTTTATTTACATGTTATGAGCTTATTATCATCCATCGAGACGTATGCGTTGTAAGACATATTTATATTCGACACCTGACTTGTAATAAATGATGCTTCACTATTTGTCATCACATGTATGAGAAAATGATCCTCGCATACATGTGATATTCACTCGGTTGTTCTTTGGAGAAACCGGGTGTGACAGAAGTGGTATCAGAGCCAAGGTTGCCCGTAGGAATGTGGACCTAGGTAGAAATGGACGTATTTAAGGACCCTATTTTCTTAAAAACTATTTTACAAAAGTGTGGGTTGAAGGTGTTATTTAATAGGGTCATTTTATTCATCTTACACCAACTTTTATTCAAAATACAATTTTTGTTTAAAATCTTATCTGACTTAAGTTTAAATGCTTTATGTTTTAGATGGTTCGCATGATCCGCACCGCTCGCAAGTCCACCAGAGGGAGAGTTCCTGTAGTTGCCCTTGCCCTGAGAGAGGAGAACCGTCCGGTGACGTACCTCTCCTACGGATTGGCAGTAGGAGGCTTGTTGCGCCGTCTTCGACGTATGCTCCACGCCGCCGGCAATACGGGCAAGCTAATCATACACTACAGCTCCACCCGGACCATCCGTGAGAAGCGGGAAGAATGAAGTTCAGAAATGAGGATTATCCATGAAAATCAGCTGCTCAAAATCCACCGCTCTCCAGCTTGTCGAGCGACACAGGTCGATGCGGAGAAGGGTGTCACCTGGGAGGCTATCACCTGCCAGAGTCACATCTACCGTCGCCACCTGGACAGGACTGAGTACATGTATGTCCTCCAGCATGAGAGTGGTACAACAGAGTACAAGTACCCGCCAGTGCAGCAGGGGACTTCCCATGAGCACATGGACCTGTGCTTGGAGGATGCTGCAATGCTCAGCACTCAACTGCAGGAGTGCCAGCAGGAGCTTCAGGATGTTCGTGACACCCTGAAGGAGACTGAGGCGTTGCTTCGAGCCAGCTTCAGGGCGAGAGAAAGAGGAGATGGGAATGAACTGTGTGTCACCGTGAATGACACATGGACTCCTGACTCCCCAGATCGGCGGGTGAGCAGGTGTCGCCGCACTTCCCCACCAGCAGCTTCCCCACCCAAAGCGGAGTCAGAGGGCAGCCGCAATAATGAGGAAGATCCCGAGGAGCCAGCTCTGTGATACGAGTCGTGTAGCATCCTTTCCCATAGTTCAACAGGTTATCGAGTAGGCGAGTCAATACCTTAGTTAATGATGTGTTAATGTTTGGAGTGTGACGTGAGTTGTGGAAGCCATGGGCATTTGTCCACAACCTCGTCTTCAGGTTGTTTTACTTTGATGTGTGAACCTCTATGAATTAAGAGTGTATTTATTTTCGCGTGAGACGTGAAACCCTCAAAAAATATAAATATAATAAGGCCTCAAAATTTTAAGTTTAAACAAGAAAATTGGGAAGTTAACACGTAATGCTTTAAATTGACATTTGGTTGATCATGATAGATGGCCGGAAGAGGAAAGGGTCGTGGTGCCAACCCCGCCAACAACAACGATGAGGCCGGCAACCCTCATCTTTCTGGAGGACAAGACAGGGGTGGTCGCCGTGAAGAAGTTGATCCCATCCACCAAATGCTTGAAAATCAAAATCAGCTCATCCAGAGCCTAACTCAAGTGGTGGCCAACTTGCACCACTCTCCACCTCCACAAGCTGCACCACGCCAACCAAGGTTGAGTGAGTTTCTAGGGACTCAACCTCCAAAGTTTGCAAGTGCTGCTGAACCTCTGGAGGCAGATGACTGGCTAAAGACCATTGAGAGCAAGATGAGGATCATACAATGCCAAGGGTATGAGAGGGTGTTGTTTGCCTCTCACCAATTGCATGAACCTGCTGCTGATTGGTGGACCGCTTACGTGGCAGCCCATCATGACCCTGAGAACATCACTTGGAAAGAGTTCAAGCGTAGTTTCCGCAACCATTACATACCAAGGGGTGAACTCAAAAACAAGAGAAAGGAGTTCTTGGGGCTGCAGCAAGGAAACATGACTGTGAGGGAATACCTCACTAAATTCACCCAACTATCCCGTTATGCACCACGGGACATCAAGACTGATTAGCAGAAACAGGACTGCTTTGTGGAAGGACTTACAACGGAAATGCAGTGTGCAATGTCCTCCAACGAGTATGAAAGCTTCCAAAAGATGGTGGACAAAGCATTTGTAGTGGAGAGGAAGCTGAAGGCCTTGGAAAATGAAAACAAGAGGAAGGCGGGATGGTCACACCAAGCCTCGGGTAGCAACACACGCCCACGTCTGATGCAGCAACCCGCAGGGCAGACGAGCCGTGCTGCGGTACCCTACTCAGCACCAAGAGGGTACAACCCGAACTTGAGGCCTCCGTCAGCACCAGCACAGCCACAACGTCAGTTTGTACAGCAGCCTCACCCCACATATCAACCTCGACCAACAGTACAAGGACCCCCAAACCAACCCCAAGACAACAAAGGCCAGGCACCTAAGGTTGGGGTGCAATGCTTTAACTGTGGTGAAGTGGGGCACTACGCCCATAAGTGCCCAAAGAAGAAGCCCGTGCAGCCGCAACAGCAGAATGTGATGCGAGGACGGGTGAACCACGTGACAATGGAGGAGGTGCAAGAGGCACCCGACGTGGTAGTTGGTAAGTTTCCTGCCAATTTACACATTGCAACCCTGTTGTTTGATTCTGGTGCTACCCACTCGTTCATTGCTCAAGGGTTTGTTAACAAGCATGATCTAGCAACCACACAAATGAACCATATGCTAGCAGTGAACTCTCCAGGTGGAGAAATAAGGACAAGACAAGTGTGTCCCAAGGTGAATCTAGACATTAATGGGGTAGTATTTACTGCCAACCTCATAGTGATAGATTCACAAGGGATAGATATTATTTTGGGTATGGATTGGTTGACTAAACATAAAGGAATCATCCATTGTTCGACAAGAACGGTGGAACTAACTCACCCTAGTGGCACAAGAGTAAAGTTCATAACTATACAAGAGCCTAGGAGGGACATTAAACTCAATCAAGTTGAGGTGGAAGTGGAGGAGATCAGGATCATTAGGGAATATCCAGATGTTTTTCCGGAGGAGTTGCCAGGTATGCCCCCTGATCGTGAAGTGGAATTCGCGATTGAGCTAGTGCCTGGAACAGCTCCGATATACAAGAGACCTTATCGGATGGACTCCAAACAGCTGGAAGAACTCAAGGAACATTTAAGAGAATTGACAGAAAAGGGGTACATTCGTCCTAGTTCCTCACCATGGGGAGCTCCAGTGATATTTGTGCCCAAGAAGGACGGGACCCAAAGGCTATGCGTGGACTACCGTGCGTTGAATGAGGTAACCATCAAGAACAAGTACCCATTACCCCGCATTGAAGACTTGTTTGATCAGTTGTGGGGAGCTTGTGTGTTCTCGAAAATTGATCTCAGGTCAGGATACCACCAACTTAAGATAAGGCAAACTGATATTCCAAAGACAGCTTTCGTATCTCGGTACGGACTGTATGAATACACAGTCATGGCTTTCGGGCTAACTAATGCCCCGGCATACTTCATGTATCTTATGAACAAGGTATTCATGGAATATCTAGACAAATTTGTAGTGGTTTTCATAGATGACATTCTCGTCTTCTCCAAAGATGAAGAAGAACATGAGAAACATCTAAGATTGGTGTTGCAAAAGCTAAGAGAACACCAACTATATGCCAAGTTGAGCAAGTGTGAGTTTTGGCTAAAGAGAGTTCCCTTCTTAGGACATATAATCTCGGAAGGAGGAATCTCCGTGGACCCCGCCAAGATCAAGGATGTGCAGAAGTGGAAAACCCCTTAGAATGTCGGGGAAGTTCGAAGCTTCTTAGGATTGGCTGGGTATTATCGACGGTTTATCGAGGGTTTCTCCAAGATCTCGAGACCCCTCACCAAACTATTGGAGAAGGGAATCACATTCACATGGACGCCGCAGTGCGAGACGAGTTTCCAAGAACTGAAGAAAAGATTGACAACAGCCCCAGTGCAAGTTATGCCAGATATGCAGAAGAACTTTTCGGTGTACTGTGATGCCTCTGGAAACGGGTTGGGATGTGTTCTCATGCAAGAGGAGCATGTCGTGGCTTATGCGTCCCGGCAGCTCCGGAAACACGAGAGGAACTATCCTACACATGGCCTAGAGCTAGCCGCAGTGGTACACGCGTTGAAGATTTGGCGGCATTACTTGATGGGGAAGAGGACAGAGATATATACGGATCATAAGAGCTTAAAGTATATTTTTACACAGCCAGATGTCAACCTCAGACAAAGGAGATGGTTAGAGCTAATCAACAAATTTGATGTGGGCATCAACTATCATCCTGGGAAAGCGAACGTCATGGCAGATGCTTTAAGCCGGAAGGTGCAGGTCAATAGGTTGAGCTTGAAGGACATGCCTGCAGAATTGAAGAGGTTATAAAACTCAATCTATGTCTGGTGAATAGTGGTGAAGCCATCACCATGGAAGTGGACTCCACATTAGAGAAAGACATTCGAAATGGCCAGAAGAATGATGAGAAGATACAAGAGATTAGAGAACTCATTAAGGAAAATAAAGCCCCTGGGTTCAGAGAGGATGAACAAGGTACGGTGTGGCACGGAAAAAGAATCTGTGTGCCTGAAGTGAAGGAAATCCGTGAATTGATTTTGAAGGAGGCTCATGATTCTGACTATTCCATTCATCCTGGGAGTACGAAGATGTATCATGACCTCAAGAGCAGATATTGGTGGTATGGCATGAAGCGAGATGTCGCGGAACATGTTGCCCTATGTGACACATGTCAGTTGGTGAAAGCAGAACATCAACGACCCACGGGATTATTGCAACCACTCAAAGTGTCTGAATGGAAATGGGAAGAAATCGGCATGGATTTCACAGTGGGACTACCCAGGACCAATCAGGATATGATTCGATATGGGTCGTCATCGACAGGCTAACCAAGGTAGCTCATTTCATCCCCGTGAAAGAAAGCTACAGCGGATCCAAATTGGCAGAATTGTACATGTCAAGGATCGTGTGTTTCCATGGAGTGCCAAAGAAGATAGTGTCAGATCGAGGGACGCAGTTCACCTCAAGGTTCTGGCAGAAGTTGCATGAAACCATGGGAACTAATCTGAATTTTAGTTCTGCATATCATCCCCAAACCGACGGGCAGACGGAAAGAACCAATCAGATCCTTGAGGATATGCTGAGAGCGTGTGCACTCAAGAACAATAGGAGTTGGGATAAGAACTTACCGTATGCGGAGTTCTCCTATAACAACAGCTATCAGGCTAGCATGAAGATGTCACCATTTGAGGCTTTGTATGGGAGGAAGTGCAGAACTCCCCTATTTTGGAACCAAATAGGGGAAAGTAAAGTGTTTGGGCCCGAAGTACTACAAGAAGCCAAGGCGAAAGTGAGGGAAATCCGCAACAACTTGAGGATAGCACAGACACGACAAAAGAGCTATGCCGATGTATGAAGAAGAGAGCTCGTTTTCAACGTGGGGGACTATGTCTACCTCAAGGTGTCCCCTATCCGAGGACTTTGTCGGTTCAAGGTGAAAGGGAAGTTATCACCTCGATACATCGGACCCTTTCAAGTTCTGGAGAGGAAAGGTCAAGTGGCATATCAACTAGAACTACCGGCTCGCCTATCAGATGTGCATGACGTATTCCATGTGTCGCAGCTCAAGAAATGTCTGAGGACACCTGAAGAGATGTTACCCATGAATGAGGTTGATGTACGAGAGGATCTGTCTTATGCCGAACAACCGGTCAAGATTTTGGAGACACTGGAACGCCTCACAAGAAATAAAAGAATCCGGATGTGCAAGGTGTAGTGGAAGCATCACTCGGAAGAGGAAGCCACATGGGAGCGAGACGACGAGCTTAAGGCACAGTTTCCGGAATTGTTTTCCTAGAACCACCAATCTCGAGGACGAGATTTCTTTTAAGGGGGGTAGAGTTGTAACACCCCAAAAATCTATTAAGAGGGGAATTTAAAATTTTTTGGACGTATTGCAAGTGGTGTAGAAATTCAAATTCAAATTGGAATTCAAATTCAAATCAAAACAGAAAAGAAAAGGAAAAAAGAAAAAGAAAAAAAAAGAAAACCTGAATGTGGCCTAGAGGGGGGGGGGGGGGTGAATAGGCCTTTAAAGAAACCTGCACACTTAATAAAGTTATCAGAAACTTGACTGACCGGACTAGTCCGGTTGTGTGGGCGGACTAGTCCGGTGTGCTGAATTATTTGAGTTTATTAAGTGTGTCTCACAAATTTAATCTTTCAGCAGCGGAATGAGAACAACAGTTTTTATAAATTAAATTTATTGTATGGATGCACGTGCAAACTTATAAGGAACTCAAACGATGACTAGCAAACTAGTGATCTAATGTATCAAAATGTAAAACAAATGAGAGACAAGAGACACAAATTTTTACCGAGGTTCGATCTCACCAAGAGATCTATGTCCTCATTGAGGAAGCTCACACAGAGCCGGGTTCCCAACCCTTTCCCTCTTCAAGTCACCACAAAGGCCGACTTGACTCCACTATCACGGGTGATCACCGAGTTTGTGGGGCAACCTCACACGTTGAGGGCTCCCACAAGAATTACAGTAAGAAGGTGATCAAATACACTCAAAAAGATTACAATGCAGAATATGAGTGTAGAGAAATCAAACCCCAAGAGCTCACAACAAAAGAACGACGATCTCTCAATCCCAAATCCAAGTATTTGATTGATCTTGGCCTTTTTGCACCTTAGGTGTATGGAGAGATGTGTTTTTGGGCTCTTGGGTCAGGTGGCGGCGCTAGGGTTCAAGCTTTTGACAATATGTGTCGTGTCCTCTCAGGGAAAAGATGAAGGACCTCTTTTTATAGGCTTTCCCAAAAAGTTACCGTTGTTAAACCTACTACCGGACTAGTCCGGTATATGATCGGACTTGTCCGGTCTGCATCCAGTGGGTTAACCGGACTAGTCCGGTCCACAAACCGGACTTGTCCGGTGCTATGTGAAATGGGGTTTCAGAAACTTCAGCGGACTAGTCCTGTCGCTTGGATGGACTAGTCTGCAGTCCTCTAAAGAGGACAACAGAGACATGACCGGACTAGTCCGGTCTAAAACCGGACTTGTCCGGTTGCATTCCAGTGAGCTGACCGGACTATTCCGGTTCACAAGGCGGACTAGTCCGGTGCACTATGTTTGCGTCTTCCAGAAAGTTAAACGGACTAGTCTGGTCCCTGAACGGACTAGTCCGGTTTTCAGTGGATTTTAGTTGATTTTTAAACCCCTTACCCTTATTCAAAGTCATGAGCTCTTGGGATGTGTCTCTCACACACACCCTATACATTTTCATCTACTTTGTTCTTCCAAATTCCACTAAAGTCTTCCTTTTCGGGCACCACTCTATTTTTCATCTTTTTGTGCGCACCTAGCTAGTTCACTTAGTTTGTCCTGCAATCATTTCGTTAGGATCTCATATGCTTGTCATCAATTAGCCAAAACCCACAAGGGATTTCCTAGATGCACTTTCAATCTCCCCCTTTTTGGTGATTGATGACAACCATTTGAGATATCACAATTGAGAATAAAAGGTTGATTTTCATAAGGTGTGCACATATGAGAATAATAAAGAATTCACAAAAAACTTCTCACATATGCACACACCTTATGGTGGGGTGCCTAACAAGTGTGTGATAAACAAAATGTGATCACTAGATAGAAATAGTCCAAATCTAATCTCAATCTTCCCTAATCTCAATCTCTCCCCCTTTGGCATCAAGGCACCAAAAAGGGAAAAATTGAGGGGAATCACTCATCGCTGCCTCCTCCGTCGGTCTCAGTTTGATCTTCATCTAGCATCCACGGGAGCAGGATCTTCCTCTGAGTCCTCGTTGGCGGGCGGTGATCCAACGGGCTCAATCTCAAGCTTTGCACAGATAGACTTGATATTGGCATTGACGTACTGTTGATGTTTCTTCCTTGCAAGCTTTTCTTTGTGCTGCCTGTCTTCGATCTTACAGCAGCAGGCAAAGATGGAGGAGAGCATTTTGAGGATGCCGCTGGATGACTCTTGGGCAGGTGGAGATCCAGGAGGAGCAGCTGCAGATCTAGTGTCATCATGAGCTTGCTTTGATCTCCTCTCCACTGGTGGAGAGGACGGGGCAGTTGGAGCCGGAGGGAGAGTGTACTCGTTGGGTTTTTGCGGCTTCAACCCCGTATGCTTGACATCCTTGACAAACTCGAGTCCCGTCACTTTTTCAATCATGTACATGATATACGGTGCGTATCCACAGGACCTAATTGGGGTAATTGAGATGTTCACAATGTCGTTGTAAATATACTCAAAGACATTGAATGGTCTCCTCCCACTAATGACCTTCATGAGAGTCCTCAAGGTCCCTTGTATAGTTCCTGCATCTCCATCCTTCGGAGATATAGTTATTCTCAAGACTCTATTTAGGACCACAAAGAAGGGCTTTAGATATTTGATGGTGGGAGGAACATTTGGCATCCTTGTGTCATAGAGAAATTCAAGTTCCTCCTTCTCCAGGGGTTTCAGATTATGAATGACCAGTTCATGATCCAATGTGTGTTGGAGGTGAAGAATCCTAGCAAATTCATCATACGTGACACTATACCTTGAACCATGAGTCATCCAAGTAAGACTGTCTCCATCATCACGAGCAAAGTACAGAGTGGAGTAAAACTGGGTAATTACTTCATTGTTCCAGTCATACTCAAAGGATAGCAGGTCCGTCAGACTGTGCCTCTCTAACGCTTCCACCATCTCACGAAAGGCACGATACCTCTTCGACTTCAGATATTCAACATTTAGCCATTGACTCTCTACTACAGGGTTCTTCATCTTCATGTACACATGCTCGTAGTAGTCTGCATGGAAGTTGCTCTAGAACCTTGGATCAGAGCATTGCTTAGGTCGGTCATACACTTGAATCTTCCTAAAATTATCAGCTGCCCACTCCCTTTTCCAGTGAAATCCTCACTTGAAGGCTGCCTATTGCGGTGAATAGGGTTTTTCATCTTCAAGGGCCCAAGGGGACCACTAGCAAGTCCCTTCCCTTTATTGAGGATTCTTTTTGGCCCTGACGAGCCCTCAGCAGCATCTTTCCTTAGAGGCCTTTTGCCAATGACTTTCCTCTTCTTAGGTTGATTGTCGTCGGAGGGTGGAGAGTGGACATTGACATCATGTCTCTTCTTCATAACTCTCTCCTTGGTCCTCCTTACTTTCTCGCGTTGAACGTCTTCATCAATGTGAAAGGAGCTGTCATCTGAGCCTGAAGACATGATGCCTGATAAGGAGTTCAAGGATTAGATGTAAATGGACTCATTATCGACTTCAAATGGGAACATAGGGGTTCAAGTGTCAGAGGCCGGACTTGTCCGGTTTCAGAGTGCGGACTTGTCCGGTGGACCGGACTTGTCCGCCTCTATGCGTCGGACTAGTCCGGCCTGGCATAAGAACCCTAATGTTTCATTTGAATCAAATCTCCTATCTAAGGGCACAAGAGTAGGAACATGGTAGGAATACATCTATTGAGGCAAAGTACATCCTTTTGAAATCAAAGAAAACTAGCTAGAACTGGAAAAGTTGAGATTTTGGTTTAAAGGGGGAAATTTACCAAGATTTGAAGATTCGCGTCGAAGAAGTGGAAATCAGTCCGGATGAGTCCGGAGGAGGAAGACCACTCGACAAGGGGAGTCTTTTTCGCGGAGAAAAACTCGATTTAGAGGGTTCAACCAGAAAATCACTTTGGGGGCTAGGGTTTGGAAGAGGAGAGGGAGAGCAAGTCTAATGAGGGGTGAGGGAGAGATCTGGGCCGGCCAAGTGCTTCTATATGCGACTGACCGGACTAGTCCGATCATGGTAGCGGACTAGTCCGGTGCCCCTGAATTAACCTAACTGTGATCTGTCCGGACTAGTTCGGTCGACAACCGGACAAGTCCGGTTCCTGCAGACTTGATACAGATAGTAGAGTTTAGAGGTGATCCAAGGACACTAATTTTGCAAATAGTCTTGGTGATTACGACCAGTAGGCAATCAGCAATCAAACAATGGTCATAATCCTCAAGATTTCTTCATAAAAATAGTTTTCTGAGTAGAAAATGAGAGGAGGAGCATTTTTGACAATACGGAGGAACATTTTAAGTTGCAACCAGGTATGCAATGTTTCAAGCCACATTTCGAGAGTCAAGAATGTTTAGCTCATTTCTTAGTTCACAGAACCTTTTCTCATCTAATGTTTTGGTAAAAATATCCGCAAGTTGTTTTTCAGTCCTAACATGTGAAATAGCTATATCACCTTTTAATGAATGATCTCTAAGAAAGTGATGACGGATATCTATGTGCTTAGTTCTTGATGACACGACCCCACTGGTCCTGTCGAGCCAGGATCACGCTGAGGGGTGCTGCGTTGCACAGCACCGTATAACACACGTCAAAGGTGCAAAGCGGAAGCGGAAGTTTTATTACATAAACAAGTTTATGAACATATTTACATCAAAATAAGTTCAGTCTACACTCGCGGGCGTAGACTAAGCATCAAGTGCACGTTCAGCCCTCGAACGTGTCCTTGCTAGCACACACACACACTAACTCTGCGGCGTGCACGACTCCCACTCGACGGAGTTCCCCTCCTGGGGTTCCGTCTCCTCTTCGGGAGTCCCTTCCTCATAGAACCCTGCAAAAAGCTTCAAACACAAGCAGTGAGCACGAAGGCTCAGCAAGTCTGACCCGTCTCACCTAAACATGGAACTTCTACATGAGGGTAATGGGTTGCATGAGGTAAAAATCATTTGCAAGGACTCGCCTAATTAGTAGAACCTTACTTTCAAGTTTTAGCAGCAGGTTGTGGAGAACCTTACGCTAAGGCACATGAGAGAGCCGCAATCAAACAAGAAACGCATTTCTCTCATGTACTTTGCCCAAAGTTGAAAAGAACTTTAATTAGCTTTAAGCTACAGCATATCATTAACAATCAATGTCCAGCTTTCAATCAGCAACATTTTAACATGTAACTAGCCTGTTCTTTCTACGTCACGGTACAGTGAACAAGTGGTACTCACTGACCGCGAGGGACGGCGATTATAATCGATTTACACCTGCAGGGTTACCCGAACAACCCGTCAAGTACGCCCGTACTCGATGTTGCCTACAACAACCATCACGGACGCCGTACGCAACTACCTTTCACCCGTTAGCCAAATATTGAACCGGTCCCATCGTCCCGAGCAAGAGGTCTCTGCACGCGCATCTCCGTGCCACCAGCCGATTTACACCTCGAGCTCTCAACCTACCCTCTGAACGACGGGCAATGCCTCAATACCCAGCTACCCGAGTTACATCAGTTTCCCGGTTCCCATATAGCCGGTAGGTCTTCGGTACTGTTCTAGCTTGTTCAACAGGCCCGCACACGGCTCGGTCCTCAATCGACACAAGCGGAGCTACAGCACACAGGCCCCAAAGTCCTGCTGCCCTTACTCTCCGCTCGGTCTCATTTTCTTGCCATGTGTATCATGTGCTATCTCTACCCGAGCAATGTGCCTCTAGCCTATTCTCGCGAGTAGTTCCAACTACTCGACTTGTACCGAATCCTACTCTATCCTAGCAATGCAGTGGCTAACGAGGTTTTCAATCCTAAACCCAACCCATGGTTTTCTTGGCTGTGCAGTTGGGTTTCCAATCAAGACTCTAATGCAAAGAACAATATTCAAAGATGTGCTCAAAACAATAAACATTTGTAAAAAGGTTAATGCAAACCGGGGCTTGCCTTGCTGCTCTTGGTCGTAGGCTAGCTGTTCCTCCGGAGTAACGAAGTCTAGGACTTCGGGTTCCTCCTCGACCTTAGCGACTATATGATAGAAACAATACATGTATTAATTTAATGCATTTGTATTAAGTTGGAAGTTGTGAAGTCTACAACCTTTGCTAGATAGACCTGATGACTGTGAAACTTTTACTGTGGCTTGGTTACAACCTAAACAGAGACTTGGTCAAGTTTTAGTTGCAGCAAAGCTCATTTGAGCCCTCCACAAATAATTATGTCCTTGACCTTAATTGGAACTCTTAGGGTGTTCTAGGAATTTTCATGAGACAAACTATGACTTTCTGAAAACTAGATTTTCAGAGGGTTCTAATGGAGTTGGTCTCACTTAATTTGGAAGTCTCTAACTAAAGATATGAGCTAAACAATTTCAGAGAAAATTCTGAAAATGTTTCTGAACATTTTCTATTTTCTTTGGAACAGTTTCACTAATCACACCATTAGGTGGATTAAATGAGCTCAAATGGATCTGAAATTTTTATGGTAGTTCAAGGATATTTTGGTGAACATCTCAGCAAAATTTCAGGATTTTCCTCCAAAGGATTCTCCAGTTAAAATTCCTAACAGTTTAAACTTTGAGGAATTAATTCTGGAGGAATAAGGAATTTCATGGAGTGAAACTTGATTTTCTGGAAAGTACTCAGAGAGATGAATCCAGCGAAATTTGGTTCACTCAATTTGGAGCTTTCTAGCCAAAGTTATAAGGATTTGAAGTTTGAACTAAAACTGAAATTCGGGGAAAAGTTTAAACTCTGGCTTGTGGGCCCCGCACACAGTGCGTCGTCTCCCTCCTCGCGCCAACTGCGCGGCGGCGGCGTTCTCCGGCGACCCTCACAGGAACTGAGTTCCCGGCCACCCCCCGGCCCGAAACTTGCCGCCTGCCCCTTTTCCGACCCCCTGGACTCGATGGTAGGGTCGCCGGCCGCCGGCGATGACCGGAAACCCGTGCGCACCGGTGACAGCACCTGCTAGGGTTCCGGTGAGGTCGGTCCCGCTCTCCCGTGCACCAAATCGACCGGAAATCGGTCGGAGCATCAGTAGGGCATGGGAAACACGAACTAGGGCTGGGTGGAAGCTAGAAATACCGGCAACTAGGCTCTCGACGGTGAGCCGAGGTGTTCAGCCATGGCGGCGGGGAAAACAGCCATATCATGGCCGATTCTCGATGGTTTTCTCCAATTCCAGTCCGAGCGTGGGCGCTAGCGTGCATAGAAGCTACTAGGTAACGAGCTTGTCCAACCTTCGTGCATAGAGCACGAATTTCACCCGAAGGTGAGCTCGGTTCTTATGAACTGATCAAGAGTAAATTTGGAAATTCTTGGCCGAGGGTTGATCAATCGCCAAACGGCTTTCGGCTACTCCATCTACATACAATCACGCACCTTTCTTGTGTAGAGAAGAGGACGTGACAACGGCTGTGCCGTGCTGTCCACGGGAGCCCGATTGGCGGCGATGTTCGGCTCGCCGGAGAAATGGCTCGTACAGCTCGAGGAAGCTTGCTCACTGGCCAACACGGAGTGTGGGAGGTTGCTCTCGATCCCTTGGTGCCGTTTTGCTGTGGAGGAGGCTGTGCTCGCGAGCGATCGGCTTGATCAAGCGGGAGCTCGAGCGGCGGTGATGGCAGTGGAAAAACGGCCGAGTATGCCGGCAGCTCGGGGAATGAGTGATCGGAGCACGCCGGGGAGGGAATAAATAGCCCGGCGGCTGGTCTCCGGCTTGGGGCGCGCAGCAGGAGCTGGCGCTGGCTGCCCCCCTTCGGTGGCGCGCGCACACAGCAGCCGGGAACCGACTGAACTGTGTTTCAGTCGGTTTGTATTGAGGCAGAGGCTGACATGTGGGTCCCACCCCTCCTTTCAACCTCTGAAATTTACTCCTAACAGCTGTGGTAAACAGTGAACCCTATACTACCCTTGGCAATTCAAATTATTCACCCATGAGCCATTTGAATTGATCAAAGTTCAAATGAGGTTTGGTTTGAATGAATTTCAGCACAAGTTCAGTTTGAAATTCAAATAAAGTTTGAATTTCTCCCCCTTAGCTCATGCCAAGATCAACTCCAAATGGAGTGAAAATTGGTGTGGGAGCTCACAAAAATGTGCTGAGTGAGAATATGCCTTCCACTTTTAAATTCAGTGGGTGAAAACAGTTTGAATTTGAATATGGTTTCAAACTGCCCTCCTCCTATCTATACCCAAAATGACCTCAAAAAGGTTTTGAATTTGGGTGGAACTTGGCATGGACATCCTTAGCAAAGTGTAGGAGTTTTCATATGTCCAGCCCATCTATATCACATGTGGGAAATACCACTTTTGCAATGTGTGAGTTTGTTCTCTAATGAGCATGTTGATAATTGTTACTTGCTCTTCATTTGTGTTCATCATTCTTGCTCAAATGAGGTGTGTGGTGTGGTGATGAACACTGCAAATGGGTGTCAAAAACTGAGACCCTTACACTTGAGTGCTCTACAGGGTTGTGTGCAATCTTTATAGCACTTTCATTATCGCATAGAAGCGGGATATGACTTAGATTGTAGCCGTAGTCCCTAAGAGTTTGTCGAATCCAAAGTAGTTGCGCACAGCAACTACCGGCTGCAACATACTCTGCTTCCGCTTTGGAAAGAGCAATGGAGTTTTGCTTTTTAGATGACCAAGAACCTAGGGACCTACCAAGAAATTGACAAGTCCCGGACGTGCTTTTTCTATCGACTTTCATCCTGCATAGTCGGCGTCGGAATACCCTATCAAGTTAAACTTGGATCCTTTGGGATACCAAAGGCCCAAGTTGGGTGTGTGCACAAGGTACCTTAGGATTCTTTTTACAGCAATTAAGTGACACTCTTTAGGTGCGGCTTGAAACCTTGCACACATGCAAACACTAAGCATAATAGCTGGCCTAGATGCACATAAGTATAGTAAGGAGCCAATCATGGACCGATATACCTTTTGGTCCACATTTGGACCGTCTTCATTGAGCTCGAGATGTCCGTTGATGGCCATGGGTGTCTTGATGGGCTTGGCTTTGTCCATATTGAATTTCTTGAGAATGTCTTGTGTATATTTAGTTTGGCTTATAAACGTACCTTCTCTCAGTTGCTTTACTTGAAATCCCAAGAAGAACTTCAATTCACCCATCATTGACATCTCGAACCGGTCTGTCATTATTTTGCTAAATTCTTCATAGAAGGACTTGTTAGTGGATCCAAAGATAATGTCATCAACATAAATTTGACATACAAATAAATGATCATCAAAATGTTTAGTAAAGAGTGTATAGTCA
Source organism: Neostapfia colusana (assembly GCA_030760725.1). Lineage (NCBI taxonomy): Eukaryota > Viridiplantae > Streptophyta > Magnoliopsida > Poales > Poaceae > Neostapfia > Neostapfia colusana. The sequence continues at coordinate 21,304,562 of JASWHV010000019.1, read as the reverse complement.
GCTTTACCAATTTTGAATCCATTTTGAATCAGAAAATCTCTAAGGCACTCATACCAGGCTCGAGGAGCCTGTTTGAGGCCATAGAGAGCCTTACGCAGTTTATAGACATGGTTGGGATACTTCTGATCTACGGGTGGTAGGCTGAACTACGGATCAGCTTCGTTCCCAAGGTAGTGTGTAGCTGCTCCCAAAAACGGGACACAAATAAAGTGCCCCGGTCCGATATGATGGTACGGGGTACGCCGTATAAGCATATGATCCGTGAGATGTACAGTTCAGCGTACTTCTTGGCGTTGTAGTTGGTGTTGACCGGGATGAAATGGGCAACTTTGGTGAGCCGATCGACGATTACCCACACAGAATCATGTTTCCGTAAGGTGGTGGGTAAACCGACGACGAAATCCATGCTCACGTCCTCCCACTTCCAGGCAGGAATGCCTAGTGGTTGCAGCAGTCCCGGTTTCCGCATATGGTCTGCCTTCACCCTTCGACATGTATCACACTCGGACACGTATTTGGCAGTCTCTCGCTTCATCCGTGTCCACCAAAACCTTCTTCTGAGTTCTTGATACATTTTGTTGCTGCCGGGGTGAATAGAAAACTTTGATAAGTGAGCCTCATCAAAGATTTTCTTCCGTAACTCCGGGTTTCGGGGTACGACAATCCGGTCCTTGAACCATAGGACGCCGTCTCCGTCCTTCCGGAAACATTTCAACTCCCCACTGTCTATACGTCTCCGCAAATGTGACATGCCCTTGTCATTCTTCTGGGCTGCCGCTATCTCTTCACGGATGGTGGGGATCAAAGCTAAGTTGTAGAGAGCTCCGTGTGGAATCACACGTAGTGGTGGTTCGCTCTCTTCCAACGGTGTGATGGTCAGATTATTGACGTGTGACTTGCGGCTCAGCGCATCTGCCACGACGTTTGCCTTGCCCGGATGATAATGGATCTCTATTTCGTAATCCTTTATCAGTTCTAACCATCTTCGTTGCCTCATGTTCAACTCCTTCTGAGTGAATATGTACTTGAGGCTTTTGTGGTCGGTATATAAATGTACGAGGTTACCGAGTAGGTAGTGCCTCCACATCTTCAGTGCAAGTACCACGGCAGCGAGCTCCAAATCGTGAGTTGGATAATTTTGCTCATGGTTCCTAAGCTGCCGTGATCCATACGCGACCACTCTTCGGTCTTGCATCAGCACACATCCGAGCCCAATGCCGGATGCATCGCAGTACACATCGAACGGTTTTGTTGTGTCTGGCTGCGCCAAAACCGGTGCTGATGTCAGGTGCTTGACTAAAGCCTTGAATGCTGCTTCACATGCTGGACCCCAAACATATTTGGCAGCTTTCTTCAGCAGCTCTGTCATTGGCTTGGCAATCTTCGAGAAGTTCGGAATGAACCTCCGATAATATCCCGCGAGTCCGAGGAAACTCCGTACCTCATGAACAGTTCTCGGGGATTTCCAATTCAGCACTTGCGTGATCTTGCTCGGGTCCACAGCGATACCCTCCGCTGAGATGATATGCCCGAGGAAAGGCACTTGCGATATCCAGAACTCGCATTTGCTGAATTTTGCGTATAACTTGTGATCCCGCAGCCGTTGCAAGACTATACGCAGATGTTTCTTGTGATCTTCCTCCGACTTGGAATATACCAGGATGTCGTCGATGAAGACCACGACAAACTTGTCCAGCTCCGGCATGAACACCGAGTTCATTAAGTACATGAAGTGAGCTGGAGCATTGGTGAGGCCAAAGGACATGACCAGGTACTCATAAAGTCCGTACCTTGTCGAGAAAGATGTCTTTGGAATGTCCTCCGCCCTTATCTTAATCTGATGGTACCCGGATCTTAAATCCATCTTGGAAAAGATCTTCGCTTCGACCAACTGATCAAACAACATGTCGATCCGTGGCAACGGGTACTTGTTTTTGATGGTTACGGCATTTAATGGGCGGTAGTCCACGCAAAGCCGCAACGTTTCATCCTTCTTCTTGACAAATAATGCCGAACAGCCCCATGGGGAGGAGCTCGGCCTAATAAAACCCTTCTCCAGAAGGTCCGTGAGCTGAGTCTTCAGTTCAGCCAACTCTTTGGGCGCCATCTTGTACGGCCTTCGGGATATTGGCATGGTCCCCGGTGCGAGTTCAATCTTGAACTCCACCTCTCTATCGGGTGGCATTCCCGGCAAATCGTCCGGGAATACATCAGGGAACTCTCGGACCACTGGAATATCTTCCAATCTGATGGTTGTGGCTTGGTAGACACTTGGAAGTTTTATTTCTGGACTGTCCAGAAATAATGAGTGAGAACCGTGCACCTCTGAGTTTAAGTGCACGACTCGAAGGACGGTGTCTAAAACAGCGCCGTGGCGGGTTAACCACGACATCCCTAGGATGACATCGACCTTCTGCCCCTCTAAGATAATGAGAGACGTGGGGTACACTCTACCCGCTAAGCATAATGGTGCTTTGGAGACCATTACGCTTGCTGAAATCTTCCCACCCGGTGAACAAATTAAATATGGACTATCGGTGGGTAGTATTGGCAAGCTGTGTTTAGCAATGAAAGCTTGGCTAATAAAATTATGCGTGGCGCCTGAATCAAATAGTACTATAGCGGGATGCTGGTGGAGTTGGAACATACCCGCAAGGATTGGCTCGCCCTCCGGCACGTCCTCAATGGCAAGCTGGTGGACAGTACCGGGCCTAGGGTTCGCCCGCCGCGCATTAGTAGGGTTCCGGGGTTGATTCCTCCCCGGAAATTGTGGTGCCACTCCGCCGCCTTGCCTCTCCGGGCAACTGCTCGCGAAGTGTCCTGGACGACCACACTTGTAACATGTGGCCGCTGCTGGTGGAGTACTCGGGGGACGAAAGCCCGGCATGCGTTGCGGAGGTGCAAACGCACGCGGCATCGCCCGCTGCTGCTGTTGTTGTTGCGGTGGTACTGGCAGTGCCGGCCGGAATGCCGGTGAAGAGTACGGCCGACTGCGGAACGGCATTGACCGCTGTGGTGGTTGCCAGCGCGGAGCTGATGGTGGGCGATTCACCATCCGAAACTTCTGAGAAGGACCGCCTCCTTCTCCGCTGCTCTGCGGCGCGCTTCGCTTTCGCTCTGCCGCCACCAACTCCTTGCCAGAGTCCTCCTGAACAATCGCAGCATCAATTATGTCGTTGAGGCTGCCGCGATTGAACATCGCCAGCTTGTCCTTCAGGAGCGGGTTAAGCCCCTGGTAAAAGTGGTCCCGCCGCTTCTCGTCCGTATCTGCGTGATACGACGCGTAGAGCGCGAGATCGTTGAATGCCCTGGAATATTCCAGCGCGTTCCGGCTCCCTTGTTGCAGGTGTAGGAACTCCTGCGTCTTCCTCTTCATCAAACCGGGCGGTATATGATAGGCCCTGAAGGCCGTCCGGAACTCCGCCCAGGTCATCGCTCGGTCGGTGGGCTGTGAAGCACAGAAGTTGGCCCACCACGCGCTCGCGGATCCTTGGAGCTGCTGGACCGCGAACTGAGTCTTGCGCTGCTCGCTGATTTGGAGCAGCCCGAACTTCATCTCTATGGCGCGGAGCCAGTTGTCCGCGTCAAGTGGTTCATCCGCCCTTGAGAATACAGGGGGATGAGTCGCCAGGAAGTCGGAGTAGGAGCTCTGTTGGCGCTCCTCACGATCTTGACGTCTCTCTGGGCGAGACATATTCGCAATTAACGTTTGCAGCAGCTCTGTGTGCTGCTGATGTGAACCCGCCATTGCCGCGACAATGTCGGCCAATGTAACCGTTGGCAGTGGCGGTGGCGGTGTTTGCTGTTGCTGTTGCTGCTGCTGTCCCGAGGAGTCCTCGGGAGGCAGTTGGGAGGTCTCTCCCCCTTGGCTAGTACCTCCAACATCAGGGTTGGCACGAGTACGCGTCATTCTGAAATTCAACACAGCAGCAATTAGCACATGTCTTACTCAAAATTCCATAAACAGCAGTAAGTATTGAAGCGACACATGATTAACTTGCACAACATTCACATATATTGATAAAGCATAAGCTTTATACAAGATACATTATTCTCGGATCTCCGAGAAGTCGTGCCCATGTCGTCACTACCTATACATACGCTACTGTCTATACGACATGTCACCGATTACAAAAGTTGGGTTACACTACCCTAGCTGCCCTACTTGGCAACCGTAACCCCTACTCGGAGTAGAACTCGACCTCCTGTGGGTCGTCCTCCTCCGGTACTTCTGCTGGTGGCTCTGGATCTACCACCTCTTCTCCCATTCCGGGTTCTCCCATTGCTGGAAGACCCAAGACCACCGGTATGCCTAACACCGGGGGCACGAGGTCCTGCAATGCATGCACCTCGTCCATAGCCTGGTTGTAGTCCTCTTCCCAGCCTTGTCCTTCCTCAATAGCGTCGTCCCGCTCTTGAGCAAGGTCCTCATTCTGCTGGGTTAGGGTCTGCACCAGCTCTTGCAACGCCGCGATGTCAACACGGCCCTTTTTCTTTGCCTTCTTCAGACGACGCAACTGATTGTGTTGTCCATTCAGTCGCTTGATCGTCGGAAGGAGCACATTGCGGAGTGCACTGTGAGCACTCTCAAAATGATCTCCACGGCTTGTGCTCTCCTTGAGCTTGGTGGCGAGATGCTCCGTATGAACAGCTTGGCTGTCCATCACAGCGTTTCCCGCCCTCATTTGGAGGCTGAGATTTGCCTCCGCGGGGTTGTACCTTGGGCAACTCGGGTCTGTTGCCTCCAGGTACCTCTCTTCCCACACATGCTGAGCTCGTCCCTCCACCGGAACGAGTGCGTATGGAGTTCCCTCCATAGCCTGCACGTGTAGTTGGCAGAAACGTGACATAGTGTCACGGGCTGCCACTTGCCACATCCCTTCCGGTTGTCTTCCGCTCACCGTAACGGTGAATGGAACCCAACCGGGTGGCGTAGGTCCTGCGGAAACTTCGACATGGATCGTCCACGTCTTGTTCCCCTCTTCGCCTTCTTCCTTGGCGAAGTATTGCGGCATCTGATTGTACCCGAAATATTGGAGCATTTGCCGCAATGCTTCCGGGTAGCCGCTACGGTCAGAGCAGTGGGAAACTACCCACCCGTTCTCCAACCGTTTATCTGCTGCCATCTGTAAAAATATATTTGAGAAATGTCAAATATTTATTTGAACAGTAAACCATTGAGTTATAACATAAGATATGTCATTGAACCCATAACACTTGGAAACATAGTTCAAATTTTTAAACAAATTTGACTGCTGATCTGCTGTTACCATGACAGCCCTGACCAGTTTCCATATCAATCTGATTTAGGCCAGGTTAAAAGCAAAACCAGTTCTGGAGCTCAACATAAAAGTTAAAGTTAACTTCAATAGATTTCCAGGAAGTATTTGTTTGGCCTAAGATCTGTCCTGGTTCAAAAGTTATGAGATGTCAAAGTTAACAGAATTTCTGGGAACAATTGGACAGCACCTCCCTGCCTTAGGTACTGATTTGATCCAACAATCTCAGTTACTTCTGTTCCTAATCTGACAAAACTTTCTGTCACAAAGTTGTAACCCATCTCATAAGCTTTCCAGAACTACCTCATTTTCTATTTTTGGATTTTTATGCAGGAAGTTATGCTTAATTTACAGAGAGTCTACAGAGAGTCTTTGCTCCGTCCTGTTTTCTGGACAGTTTCAACTCTACTGCATTTTTCGAGTGGTTACGGGATGAAACACCTCTGGAACTCAACAGAAAAGTTGTAAGGCCCCTCCAAAGCTTTCCAGAAATGTATCATACGACCCCAACCTCGAAAGAACTCAACCTCTAACCTCTGATTAACTTCAGCCTTGATTTAGCTGAAAACAGAGTGCTCTGTCCTTGACATCCTATAGGTTGAAAACTTATTAGCTTTGAATATCCTGTTCAAGGGAAGGAGTTACATCAAGTTTTACTACTTTGGATCAAAACCTCCAAATTTTTAAATGAAGTTGTTCATTTAGTTGGGTGTGACGTCGATGCGTCACCAGATTATGTCGGTACTACGTCCTCACAAAGAAAAACCTATACCGGACTTAGCCGGCTTCGTTAGTTCAGTGGCACTAAACGTCACTCGCACACGAATGCTACACGTCTACCGTTTCGTGGTCAGGCTACCTGCAGAAACTCAAACAATCATCAGACTCGGCTGCACACCGAGCCCGGAATCCATACAGTTTGTACACCCGGCCGTCATCACTCGCCCGGATGTTCTCAAGCCAAACACGCCTTGAGTTACGTGTTCACGTTTCAGACCACGTGACGGGGTCTCCCATGTTGCACCACGCATGCCAGGGACAGACGTTGCTCGAATACCCCAAACGACATGAAGAGTCGTAGAGGATATCAAAGCGGGTCGGGGTTACCTGCCACCCGTGGGGCTCCACCCTTCAGCTTGTGCGCACTGGTGGACAGCGCTTACGTGCACCCCCCAAGACATGAACGTCCCGAGATGCACGATTTTCCGACATAACAATTAGGTTACTAAGCCACTTTCTATATACTAATAACATACTTATACGGGCTACTAACTCGTTCCTCACTGGATTTTTGAAAAAGAAGACCTTTGTACTGTGTTAAACCTCAAGCGAGCTCTGATACCACGCTGACACGACCCCACTGGTCCTGTCGATCCAGGATCACGCTGAGGGGTGCTGCGTTGCACAACACCGTATAACACACGTCAAAGGTGCAAAGCGGAAGCGGAAGTTTTATTACATAAACAAGTTTATGAACATATTTACATCAAAATAAGTTCAGTCTACACTCGCGGGCGTAGACTAAGCATCAAGTGCACGTTCAGCCCTCGAACGTGTCCTTGCTAGCACACACGCACACTAACTCTGCGGCGTGCACGACTCCCACTCGACGGAGTTCCCCTCCTGGGGTTCCGTCTCCTCTTCGGGAGTCCCTTCCTCATAGAACCCTGCAAAAAGCTTCAAACACAAGCAGTGAGCACGAAGGCTCAGCAAGTCTGACCCGTCTCACCTAAACATGGAACTTCTACATGAGGGTAATGGGTTGCATGAGGTAAAAATCATTTGCAAGGACTCGCCTAATTAGTAGAACCTTACTTTCAAGTTTTAGCAGCAGGTTGTGGAGAACCTTACGCTAAGGCACATGAGAGAGCCGCAATCAAACAAGAAACGCATTTCTCTCATGTACTTTGCCCAAAGTTGAAAAGAACTTTAATTAGCTTTAAGCTACAGCATATCATTAACAATCAATGTCCAGCTTTCAATCAGCAACATTTTAACATGTAACTAGCCTGTTCTTTCTACGTCACGGTACAGTGAACAAGTGGTACTCACTGACCGCGAGGGACGGCGATTATAATCGATTTACACCTGCAGGGTTACCCGAACAACCCGTCACGTACGCCCGTACTCGATGTTGCCTACAACAACCATCACGGACGCCGTACGCAACTACCTTTCACCCGTTAGCCAAATATTGAACCGGTCCCATCGTCCCGAGCAAGAGGTCTCTGCACGCGCATCTCCGTGCCGCCAGCCGATTTACACCTCGAGCTCTCAACCTACGCTCTGAACGACGGGCAATGCCTCAATACCCAGCTACCCGAGTTACATCAGTTTCCCGGTTCCCATATAGCCGGTAGGTCTTCGGTACTGTTCTAGCTTGTTCAACAGGCCCGCACACGGCTCGGTCCTCAATCGACACAAGCGGAGCTACAGCACACAGGCCCCAAAGTCCTGCTGCCCTTACTCTCCGCTCGGTCTCATTTTCTTGCCATGTGTATCATGTGCTATCTCTACCCGAGCAATGTGCCTCTAGCCTATTCTCGCGAGTAGTTCCAACTACTCGACTTGTACCGAATCCTACTCTATCCTAGCAATGCAGTGGCTAACGAGGTTTTCAATCCTAAACCCAACCCATGGTTTTCTTGGCTGTGCAGTTGGGTTTCCAATCAAGACTCTAATGCAAAGAACAATATTCAAAGATGTGCTCAAAACAATAAACATTTGTAAAAAGGTTAATGCAAACCGGGGCTTGCCTTGCTGCTCTTGGTCGTAGGCTAGCTGTTCCTCCGGAGTAACGAAGTCTAGGACTTCGGGTTCCTCCTCGACCTTAGCGACTATATGATAGAAACAATACATGTATTAATTTAATGCATTTGTATTAAGTTGGAAGTTGTGAAGTCTACAACCTTTGCTAGATAGACCTGATGACTGTGAAACTTTTACTGTGGCTTGGTTACAACCTAAACAGAGACTTGGTCAAGTTTTAGTTGCAGCAAAGCTCATTTGAGCCCTCCACAAATAATTATGTCCTTGACCTTAATTGGAACTCTTAGGGTGTTCTAGGAATTTTCATGAGACAAACTATGACTTTCTGAAAACTAGATTTTCAGAGGATTCTAATGGAGTTGGTCTCACTTAATTTGGAAGTCTCTAACTAAAGATATGAGCTAAACAATTTCAGAGAAAATTCTGAAAATGTTTCTGAACATTTTCTATTTTCTTTGGAACAGTTTCACTAATCACACCATTAGGTGGATTAAATGAGCTCAAATGGATCTGAAATTTTTATGGTAGTTCAAGAATATTTTGGTGAACATCTCAGCAAAATTTCAGGATTTTCCTCCAAAGGATTCTCCAGTTAAAATTCCTAACAGTTTAAATTTTGAGGAATTAATTCTGGAGGAATAAGGAATTTCATGGAGTGAAACTTGATTTTCTGGAAAGTACTCAGAGAGCTGAATCCAGCAAAATTTGGTTCACTCAATTTGGAGCTTTCTAGCCAAAGTTATAAGGATTTGAAGTTTGAACTAAAACTGAAATTCGGGGAAAAGTTTAAACTCTGGCTTGTGGGCCCCGCACACAGTGCGTCGTCTCCCTCCTCGCGCCAACTGCGCGGCGGCGGCGTTCTCCGGCGACCCTCACAGGAACTGAGTTCCCGGCCACCCCCCGGCCCGAAACTTGCCGCCTGCCCCTTTTCCAACCCCCTGGACTCGATGGTAGGGTCGCCGGCCGCCGGCGATGACCGGAAACCCGTGCGCACCGGTGACAGCACCTGCTAGGGTTCCGGTGAGGTCGGTCCCGCTCTCCCGTGCACCAAATCGACCGGAAATCGGTCGGAGCATCAGTAGGGCATGGGAAACACGAACTAGGGCTGGGTGGAAGCTAGAAATACCGGCAACTAGGCTCTCGACGGTGAGCCGAGGTGTTCAGCCATGGCGGCGGGGAAAACAGCCATATCATGGCCGATTCTCGATGGTTTTCTCCAATTCCAGTCCGAGCGTGGGCGCTAGCGTGCATAGAAGCTACTAGGTAACGAGCTTGTCCAACCTTCGTGCATAGAGCACGAATTTCACCCGAAGGTGAGCTCGGTTCTTATGAACTGATCAAGAGTAAATTTGGAAATTCTTGGCCGAGGGTTGATCAATCGCCAAACGGCTTTCGGCTACTCCATCTACATACAATCACGCACCTTTCTTGTGTAGAGAAGAGGACGTGACAACGGCTGTGCCGTGCTGTCCACGGGAGCCCGATCGGCGGCGATGTTCGGCTCGCCGGAGAAATGGCTCGTACAGCTCGAGGAAGCTTGCTCACTGGCCAACACGGAGTGTGGGAGGTTGCTCTCGATCCCTTGGTGCCGTTTTGCTGTGGAGGAGGCTGTGCTCGCGAGCGATCGGCTTGATCAAGCGGGAGCTCGAGCGGCGGTGATGGCAGTGGAAAAACGGCCGAGTATGCCGGCAGCTCGGGGAATGAGTGATCGGAGCACGCCGGGGAGGGAATAAATAGCCCGGCGGCTGGTCTCCGGCTTGGGGCGCGCAGCAGGAGCTGGCGCCGGCTGCCCCCCTTCGGTGGCGCGCGCACACAGCAGCCGGGAACCGACTGAACTGTGTTTCAGTCGGTTTGTATTGAGGCAGAGGCTGACATGTGGGTCCCACCCCTCCTTTTAACCTCTGAAATTTACTCCTAACAGCTGTGGTAAACAGTGAACCCTATACTACCCTTGGCAATTCAAATTATTCACCCATGAGCCATTTGAATTGATCAAAGTTCAAATGAGGTTTGGTTTGAATGAATTTCAGCACAAGTTCAGTTTGAAATTCAAATAAAGTTTGAATTTCTCCCCCTTAGCTCATGTCAAGATCAACTCCAAATGGAGTGAAAATTGGTGTGGGAGCTCACAAAAATGTGCTGAGTGAGAATATGCCTTCCACTTTTAAATTCAGTGGGTGAAAACAGTTTGAATTTGAATATGGTTTCAAACTGCCCTCCTCCTATCTATACCCAAAATGACCTCAAAAAGGTTTTGAATTTGGGTGGAACTTGGCATGGACATCCTTAGCAAAGTGTAGGAGTTTTCATATGTCCAGCCCATCTATATCACATGTGGGAAATACCACTTTTGCAATGTGTGAGTTTGTTCTCTAATGAGCATGTTGATAATTGTTACTTGCTCTTCATTTGTGTTCATCATTCTTGCTCAAATGAGGTGTGTGGTGTGGTGATGAACACTGCAAATGGGTGTCAAAAACTGAGACCCTTACACTTGAGTGCTCTACAGGGTTGTGTGCAATCTTTATAGCACTTTCATTATCGCATAGAAGCGGGATATGACTTAGATTGTAGCCGTAGTCCCTAAGAGTTTGTCGAATCCAAAGTAGTTGCGCACAGCAACTACCGGCTGCAACATACTCTGCTTCCGCTTTGGAAAGAGCAATGGAGTTTTGCTTTTTAGATGACCAAGAACCTAGGGACCTACCAAGAAATTGACAAGTCCCGGACGTGCTTTTTCTATCGACTTTCATCCTGCATAGTCGGCGTCGGAATACCCTATCAAGTTAAACTTGGATCCTTTGGGATACCAAAGGCCCAAGTTGGGTGTGTGCACAAGGTACCTTAGGATTCTTTTTACAGCAATTAAGTGACACTCTTTAGGTGCGGCCTGAAACCTTGCACACATGCAAACACTAAGCATAATAGCTGGCCTAGATGCACATAAGTATAGTAAGGAGCCAATCATGGACCGATATACCTTTTGGTCCACATTTGGACCGTCTTCATTGAGCTCGAGATGTCCGTTGATGGCCATGGGTGTCTTGATGGGCTTGGCTTTGTCCATATTGAATTTCTTGAGAATGTCTTGTGTATATTTAGTTTGGCTTATAAACGTACCTTCTCTCAGTTGCTTTACTTGAAATCCCAAGAAGAACTTCAATTCACCCATCATTGACATCTCGAACCGGTCTGTCATTATTTTGCTAAATTCTTCATAGAAGGACTTGTTAGTGGATCCAAAGATAATGTCATCAACATAAATTTGACATACAAATAAATGATCATCAAAATGTTTAGTAAAGAGTGTATAGTCAGCTTTACCAATTTTGAATCCATTTTGAATCAGAAAATCTCTAAGGCACTCATACCAGGCTCGAGGAGCCTGTTTGAGGCCATAGAGAGCCTTACGCAGTTTATAGACATGGTTGGGATACTTCTGATCTTCGAACCCCGGTGGCTGCTCCACATAGACTTCCTCCTTTACCGGACCATTGAGAAAGGCACTCTTGACGTCCATTTGATACAACTTAAAATTATGGTGAGTAGCATATGCCAATAAAATGCGAATGGACTCAAGTCTAGCTACAGGAGCGAAGGTTTCATCGAAATCCAAACCTTCCAGTTGAGAATAACCTTTGGCCACCAACCTCGCTTTATTTCTTGTCACTACTCCATGTTCATCTTGCTTGTTCCGAAAGACCCATTTGGTTCCAACGATGTTCGCCCTTGGTCTTTCCACCAGCTCCCACACTTCATTTCTTTTGAAGTTGTTCAGCTCCTCTTGCATCGCAATCACCCAGTCTGGATCCCTTAAGGCTTCTTCTACCCTATATGGCTCCATAAAAGACACAAAAGAATATGTTCACAAAAATTTTCAATTTGAGATCTAGTAGTTACTCCCTTAGCAATATCTCCAATGATATTGTTGACAGGATGGTCCCTTTGCACACACTGATGTACTCTTGGGTGTGGAATTTGTATAGTTGCTTGTTCTTCATTGTCTTCATGTGTCATGTCTCCTCCTAGATCATTGCTTCCATGATCATCTTGATTTTCTTGATCTTCCTCAACCTGATCTTGTGTAGGAGCTCCCCCTTGATCATTGCTTCCTTGTTGAAATTCATCTTGTGTCTCCTCTCGTGGTAGGATATCACCAAGTGCCATTTTCTTCAGCGCTTCACATGGAGCTTCCTCCTTATCTAGCATAGACTTATCGACCGTGAGAAGCTCATATGAAGTTTTCTTCAGTAGTCGATGAAGGTACAACCGATTTGTGGCATGACAGGCGGTGTTCACCGCTTCTGCCCAAAATCGGTCTGACGTCTTGTATTCATCCAACATTGTTCTCGCCATTTCGATCAATGTTCTGTTCTTCCTTTCGGCCACCCCGTTCTGTTGAGGAGAGTAGGGTGCCGAGAATTCATGCTTTATACCTTCTTCATTAAGATATTCTTCAACTTGGGTGTTCTTGAATTCTGTTCCATTGTCACTTCTAATATTCTTTACGGTTGATGAGAATTCATTTTGAGCTCTTTTCAAGAACTTCTTGAGGATTCCCTGAGTTTCTGATTTATCATACAAGAAAAATACCTAGGTAAATCTTGAAAAATCATCAACAATTACTAAACCGTATTTGTTACCGCCGATGCTGATGTACGCAATTGGACCAAAGAGATCCATGTGGAGAAGTTCCAGCGGTCTAGCGGTGGTCATCACATTCTTGGCGGGGTGTGGTGGTCCAACCTGTTTTCCTGCTTGACAAGCGCTGCACGACCTGTCTTTTTCAAAAACCACATCCTTAAGACCACGGATGTGACCACCTTTTAGAAGTTTCTGCAAATTTCTCATTTCAACATGGGCTAGCCGTCTATGCCACAGCCATCCCATGTTGGTCTTAGCAACCAAGCAAGTGTTGAGTTCGGCTTTATCTTTGTTGAAGTCAACAAGATAAAGCTTTCCCTTCAACAATCCCTTGAATGCAATCGAGCCATCGCTTCTTCTAAAGACGGTCACACCCTCATTAGTGAATAAACAGTTGTAACCTTTGTCGCATAGTTGAGATATTGATAAAAGATTATAATCTAGAGAGTCTACATGTAGAACATTAGATAAGGTGTGTTGAGAGGATATTTCAATGTTACCACTAACAAGGACCTTTCCTTGGCTGTTGTCTCCAAAGTATATACCTTCACTTGGATCCTTGTTGCACTCGTATTCCACAAACATACCTCTCTCTCCGGTCATATGATTTGTGCATCCGCTATCTAGCACCCACTTAGATCCACCGGAGGAGTAAGCCTGCAAAATAGAATTATTTCTGGGTTTTAGGTACCCAAGCTTGCTTGGGTCCTCTCAGGTTAGTCACAAGAGTCTTGGGCACCCACACACAAGTTTTTAAGTTCTTGTGGCGTGGCCCTGTATATTTAGCAATGACTTTTCCATACTTGTTTTTCATGAGAACATAAGAAGCATCAAATGTATGGAACAGCGTTTGTAGCTCAGATTCATGGGATTTTTCTTTAACAAAAATGATTCTATTCTTAGCATGATTAGAAGTGACATGTGTCTGTTCCTGTCAAAGCCAAGACCATCTTTGACATTGGGAGGTCTAGTGATCATATATGCACTTCGTGCATATTTGATCTTCTCCTTATCAAAGATGCCGTTTTGAGAAGAATGCATGTCATGAGAGGTTGAAGCATTAGAAATTACATTCTTCTTACTAGAGCAAGTGCAGGTTCTTATTGTTGTCGAGCTCATATCTTTGGAGGAAGAGGAGTCACTTTGTTTGAGCGACTCAACTTGCACCTCAAGGATTTTGTTAACTTTTGACAAGTTAGCAAGTTCTTCCTTGATTGCAATGTGCGAGTCCTCTAACCTTGAGTAGGTTTCCTTACTCAAGGCTAGCTCTAACTCAAGTGACTCATTCTTCTCTCTTTCAAGCTCAAGAAGCTTTTCAACTTCTTGATATCTCTTCCTCTCACGGATGAGCATATCTTCTTGTCGGTTGACAAGTTCTTCCTTTTCAAAGATTTCGTTCGACAACATTTCCATTTTCTTTAAAGCAATTTTACTTAGCCCTCTAAATAATTCTTCATTATCACTAGAGCTATCAAAGTCATCAATGGAGGAATTTAGTATAGGAGGAGTAAGTCTAACCTTTTTCTTGCCTTCCTTAGCCATAATACAAGTGTGGTTGTTCATGTCCCGTCCTCCCATGTTCGGAAAGAGTGTGGCTCTCATAGTTGATTTCTTGACTGCGATAGTGGCCATCTCTTCTTCTTCATCGGAGGAGGACTCGTCGTTTGAGTCCCACTCCTTCCCAATGTGAGCTTGATGGGCTTGTCTTCTTTTTCTGAAATTTTTCTTTTCTTGAGATCTTGTTTCCTTCTTCTTTTTGTTTTCTTCATAAGTACAATCCACCATGAAGTGACCATACTCTCCGCAGTTGTAGCAAGTACGTCGAGCCTTGGATTTTCCTTTATCCTTGATTTTACCTTCATGTGAATTGTTGCCGTGTCTTCTCTTCATCATGCGTTTGAACTTTTTGATGAAGAGTACCATTTCTTCGTCATCAAGATCGGTGCTTTCGTCGCTTGTATCTCCATCGTCTTGGTCTTCACGAGTTTCTTTGAGTTTGGGTCTGCACGTTGCTTTGAGAGCAACTTCTTTCTTTTTAGAAGAGGTGAGCTCGGCTAAGTCTTTGACGTATTGAGCCTCTTTCTCCATCATTTCATGATTTATGATCTTTCCCAATAACTCATCGGGAGTCATTTTGTGAAACTCGGGGCTTTCTCTAATCATTGAACAAAGTGTGACGTTTCTTGGCATGAAGGCTCTTATCATCCTTTTGACCACCTCGTGATCAGTCCATTTCTTACTTCCATAGGCACGGATTTTGTTGATGAGTGCCTTCATCCTATTGTACATGTCTTGAGGTGATTCGCCTTCTTCAATAGCAAATCTCCCCAACTCTCCTTCTAGCATCTCAATTTTGGCTTCACGTACAGACCTATTTCCTTCATGAGCAGTTTTGAGTGTATCCCAGATTTCTTTTGCACTTTCTAGTCCATCGATCTTGGTGAATTCTTCTCTGCTCAGTGACGATGTGATTACTGCAACGGCTTGTGCATTTCTGTGAATCTCTTGTTCTTGTTCCGGAGTGAGTTCTTCATCCGTGTCTGGGATATCTATTCCTGTGCAGACAATATGCCAAAGGTTGGGATTCAAGGATATTAGATGTATTTTCATGTTGTACTTCCACATGGTGTAGTCACTTCCATCAAACTGTGGGGGCCTTCCCATAGGAATAGAGAGATAATGATTATTTGAATTGAGACGATTGTAGTTGTAAGGATACCGGGAGTAGTCGTGATGACCACTCCCCATCGTCTTTTCTTCCTATTTTCCCTTTTGTGCCAGCAGTTTCTTTCTCAGGAGTGCTTTTAGCTGCCTCACTTCTTCATCGTCATGTGGACTTTCTTTCAGCACATCGAAGGCTTTGGCTTCTTGCTCCTCATCGTTGTTGCTCATCTTCGGGATATCGTTGTTCTTCTCAGAGGCCATTGATCTCTCCGAGATGTGAGTCTCGTTGATGGAGAACTTGGCTCTGATACCAATTGAATGTGGCCTAGAGGGGGGGTGAATAGGCCTTTAAAGAAACCTGCACACTTAATAAAGTTATCAGAAACTTGACTGACCGGACTAGTCCGGTTGTGTGGGCGGACTAGTCCGGTGTGCTGAATTATTTGAGTTTATTAAGTGTGTCTCACAAATTTAATCTTTCAGCAGCGGAATGAGAACAACAGTTTTTATAAATTAAATTTATTGTATAGATGCACGTGCAAACTTATAAGGAACTCAAACGATGACTAGCAAACTAGTGATCTAATGTATCAAAATGTAAAACAAATGAGAGACAAGAGACACGAATTTTTACCGAGGTTCGATCTCACCAAGAGATCTACGTCCTCGTTGAGGAAGCTCACACAGAGCCGGGTTCCCAACCCTTTCCCTCTTCAAGTCACCACAAAGGCCGACTTGACGCCACTATCACGGGTAATCACCGAGTTTGTGGGGCAACCTCACACGTTGAGGGCTCCCACAAGAATTACAGTAAGAAGGTGATCAAATACACTCAAAAAGATTACAATGCAGAATATGAGTGTAGAGAAATCAAACCCCAAGAGCTCACAACGAAAGAACGACGATCTCTCAATCCCAAATCCAAGTATTTGATTGATCTTGGCCTTTTTGCACCTTAGATGTATGGAGAGATGTGTTTTGGGGCTCTTGGGTCAGGTGGCGGCGCTAGGGTTCAAGCTTTTGACAATATGTGTTGTGTCCTCTCAGGGAAAAGATGAAGGACCTCTTTTTATAGGCTTTCCCAAAAAGTTACCGTTGTTAAACCTACTACCGGACTAGCCCGGTATATGATCGGACTTGTCCGGTCTGCTTCCAGTGGGTTAACCGGACTAGTCCGGTCCACAAACCGGACTTGTCCGGTGCTATGTGAAATGGGGTTTCAGAAACTTCAGCGGACTAGTCCTGTCGCTTGGATGGACTAGTCCGCAGTCCTCTAAAGAGGACAACAGAGACATGACCGGACTAGTCCGGTTGCATTCCAGTGAGCTGACCAGACTAGTCCGGTTCACAAGGCGGACTAGTTCGGTGCACTATGTTTGCGTCTTCCAGAAAGTTAAATTGACTAGTCCGGTCCCTGAACGGACTAGTCCGGTTTTCAGTGGATTTTAGTTGATTTTTAAACCCCTTACCCTTATTCAAAGTCATGAGCTCTTGGGATGTGTCTCTCACATACACCCTATACATTTTCATCTACTTTGTTCTTCCAAATTCCACTAAAGTCTTCCTTTTTGGGCACCACTCTATTTTTCATCTTTTTGTGCGCACCTAGCTAGTTCACTTAGTTTGTCCTGCAATCATTTCGTTAGGATCTCATATGCTTGTCATCAATTAGCCAAAACCCACAAGGGATTTCCTAGATGCACTTTCAAAACCCCCGGCCAGTGGGCCAAAACCTACCAACCGGCCCACCATTTCCCCCCCCCCCCCCCGCGCCAGCCCACAGCCTCGCGCCCCTTTTCCTC
This sequence comes from Neostapfia colusana, assembly GCA_030760725.1. NCBI lineage: Eukaryota > Viridiplantae > Streptophyta > Magnoliopsida > Poales > Poaceae > Neostapfia > Neostapfia colusana. The sequence continues at coordinate 21,287,404 of JASWHV010000019.1, read as the reverse complement.
TCACTGACACGCGGGGCCCGCCGTCATATTCTTTCTCGCGCGCGCTCGGTCGACCCCGGGACTTCTCTCTTTCCCGAATCCAAACTACCCCTGGAAACCCGCGTCCCCCAGCCGAATTCTGGTCCCGGACGACTCCAGCTCGATCCTAACAGACCGCCGCCCTCCCTTGTCTATATAAACGCCGACATTGCCCCGTTTTTTTCCACCCCGATCGACTGTTTTTCCTCCCGGTGAGAACCAGAGCTTCTCCAGCCGTTTTCTCTCGATCCTTGCTCGGATTTTCTGATCTAACACGCCGATCATGTTCCACCGCCTCCGGGGAGTCTCGCAGGTGAAGGAAATCCAGTGTTTTGCGCTCTAGACACAGATCCGACGAGCACCGCCACGTTTTCACCTCGGACCTCATCGCCGACCGCCTTCCAGGGCCTCCGAGCTCAAGAAAAACCCCGAGGTGAGATCCCCGACCTCCCCTCTACCGATCTATGCCATGAAATCCTAGTTTTAGGAGGTATAGACGAAGATCCGAAGTTCTCCGGCGAGATCGCCGCCTCCCGCCGCCGCGCGCCGACGGCAGCGCCGCCCGCGCATGGCCAGGGCGACGTGGCCCCCTGAGGCCCGTCCATTTTAAATCGTGTGGTTCATATTAGATCTAACCTGTACCGCTTTGCGTTATAATCTCAGCCGTTTGTTTTAAATCGGACAGTCCACGTCGGCCCCGCATTATAAAGGCCAGGATTCTTACGCGCTACCCCCTGGGGATCTCGGAAAACACGAGCTAGCCCCGGAAACTTCTGATCTAGCCCCTGGAACTTCAGAAATTCGTATAAATTTATTTAAAAATCAGTTTTAGCCCCTGGACTTAATAAAAATTAGGAAAACCCCTCGGTTATGTGTAGCTAGACCCCTGGAAATTTATGAAATAATATAATAGACCCTGTAGTGGGGTGAGTTTACCTTTTTAACCATATATGATATTAAATTTAGAAATTTGAATGTGTGATTAGGATTTAAATTTAAAAGGTGAGACAAACACATTGTAAATTCAAATTTAAACTCTCCTAGCACATGGAAAACTTTAGAATGAGTTAAAAGTAGATTTTAAGCTGAAATGAATCTGTCTAATTGATTGTTCACATTTATTAGTTATAGGAACACATTTTTAGGTTAGGAAATAATTCTGAAAATTGGTAAAATAAATTTAAATTAGTTCACATCAGAGGAGAAGTTCAAAAATATATTATTTAATATTTTAGATCAGAACCTATTCTGTTTGGATGATATGCCCTACTATTTAATATTAAAAATCACTTTTAGTCATAGAAAATAAATCTAGAAAATATAGGAAAATAGGTATGCAAAACTAGAAAATGATAAATGAAGTCTCCAAATCCAAAGACTTCAGTTTAGGATTTGGTAGAAGATCTGAAAACCCATTTGGAGTAGGAAATTACCTTCCATGCAAACTTGGTAGTTAAGAAGTATATTAATTAAATATAAAGAATTTATTCAAATTGAAAATTCATATATAGTGTGCAAACAGAAATCTGAAATACAAAAGTTAGAAATCATATACATATGTTTAAAAGTGCAAGAAGGCTAAAAATCAATACATCTAGAGTAACCACAACACTTAGAAATGTGAATGACTATCATATGTATGTATGTGTGGAGTGAAAGTGTGAATTATGTCTTATGGATTGTTGTTTTCTTTTGCTATGTGTGTTGCCATAAGTAGAACCTGCCCCAGAGCAAGTTCTCCCCTTCCAAGACCAAGACTTTCCATTTCCAGAGCAGCGGGAAGAAGGCAAGTGCCCTTGACCACTTTGATCCTATGCTAGGATGTGTAGATAGAATTATTTGCATTGTCAATTGAAATATGAAACCCATGCTAGGAAGTTTCCCTAGAATTGCATTACCTTGTTTCCTTGTAGCTTGGGTTGGGAATTATTTTATTATGTCATTTATTAATATGCTTATGCTTAGCCATGCTTAAAATGGGATAATTGGGATATGAGATCATCAATTTATTTACCTTACTCTTGAATGAGATATTATGAGTTATGTAGAGGTAGGGATCGAGGCATGTTGGATGATTTGATTGGTGCTGGGTGCACGAGACTCGGGTTTGTGTTTAGTACTTGCCTGGATCCTAAGGACCGGTTCAAGGAGCATGTAACCTGGCTTTACCGTGCCAACCACATGCTGAGATGGGGCAGCTTGGCCAATTAATTAGGTGTATTCCCGGCGTAGTATGGGTGTGTTGGATGGTGCGGGGAGTAGGTGTCAGCTGGACTACCATATGAACCGCAAGGCTCAAGAGGGGGCCACTGCAGCGGGGTTGGAGCCTCTTGTATGCTGTTAGGGCTGAAACCTCAGTGGGCCCACGCTCGTCGGGAATCCCTTTGTAAAGGCTTCGTAGTGATCTCCTGGCTACACACCTGGGAAGTGTGAATGTGGTTTGTGGCCACTGGCATAGTGGAGGTTCTTTTAGTCCACCCGGCAACGGGGGATGAAATCACTACATGTGGGTACAGTGGTGCAAAGTCTGCAGAGTCAAAACTGTCATGACAGCTGTGCTCACGGTCAAGAGCGGCTTGGACTTATTCATGATTAGAGGATTGATGGTTTTGAACGTTGAGGATGTTAAGCGGGGAGCTTAACATTGGAGTTGAGGATATGGTTAATTGATTATGATGATGGGTTGGGAGATTGGGACCATTTCACCTATGTAGTAATGTAGGTGCTTAATAGCTAAGGTGATATGTATTAATTGCGTAGTGCTTTAACCATGAGTTCAACCTCTCCTTGTTCTAGCCATGCATGACATAACTTTCCCACACTTGCTGAGTACCAACGGTACTCAACCTTGCATATTTGTTGGTTTAAATTGCTGCTCAGGTCAAGGGGATGATGTGGTGTTCAATGACCAAGACTTCGGACCTGAAGAAGGATTCTAGGTTCATGGAGTCCCCCAGGCAATGCCAGTGACGGATCCCACAAGAATAATATTCCGCTGCTATTTTATTTACATGTTATGAGCTTATTATCGTCCATCGAGACGTATGCGTTGTAAGACATATTTATATTCGACACCTGGCTTGTAATAAATGATGCTTCACTATTTGTCATCACATGTATGAGAAAATGATCCTGGCATACATGTGATATTCACTCGGTTGTTCTTCGGAGAAACCGGGTGTGACACTGAGCCATCGTGCTCATGGTTGCTGCTGTGCGTGTTTGCAGGTGAGGAGTACCCCACTGACTCGGAGTACGGCTTCACCGGCGAGGGCTATCCTCCGTCTTGGAACGACGGCTGTGTGGGAGTCATGCACGGCGCCCTGAAGCTGGAGTGTTGCTAGTGTTGGTTGTCCGTAGGGCTGGACAACCGACTTTGCTAGTTAGGGTTAGGCGTGAGTTGTATTGTTTATTCCTCTGCAGTTAAACTTTGTAAGTTAGATGTAAACTGAAGGTTTGTACTACTTTTGTACAAACTCAGTAGGTTTGAATGTAATACATGTTTTCCTTATCGTGTGTGCTATCAGGTGTCGCATCACACGGCATCACCCTCTGTGATACTAGATTGTACGGATTTCGGTCCGTCACAGGCTGGCATCAGAGCTGTTTAGGGGATAGCAAACTAAATAAGGACAGTATTACGGGAAAACTTAGGATTACGGTGAGGAATCACTAGTATGCCCAAATAAGGACTATATAAGTGTAGTTACTTAAAGTGGCATGACTAACTTACTTGTTATAATTCTGTATTTGGATTATGTAACGACGCACCTATGCTCAGGTAAGAGGTAAGGTACGCCTCCGAAAGCGGTCAATTTCGGTTAGCTCTGTCATGCGAGGAACGTAGCATGAGATGTTCCGTTTGGCAACGGACGGAAAGTGAATATGTTTTCTAAGACCCTTCATGTCTTAGAGACATATGAATGGCACTAGCCTCCAGTGCGCAAACCTAGGGGCAAGAGGAGGAGACCCCAACGTGTGGTTTGTAACACGAAGTATGTGCTCTAGGACTTTTTATGTTCTATGGGGCATACGGAAATGCTGGTCAATTGGTGTGCTTAATTGCAAAGGTGTGGAGCCCTCCGTCAGGTGGTGAATAACCCGACCGTGTACCTTGAGACGTGGCATCACTCAAGGACGGCCGTATGGCAATGATACGGGCGTGTGTATTTAATTTCAACTATGGAGTTGCCTGAAATGACAAACCATTTGAGTGTGTCATTATTGAGTGTTCTTCTGCAGGCCTAACCATGTTACGTATCTCGTATAGCCCACGTTTGCGAGAGACCGTTGTTAGTGCCACGGGTTGAGTCGTATATGTCGGTATTATGAGGAACGTAGTACCGGCATTTAAGAATCATGATTGCATTAAAAACAATTTTTGAAAGTAACTAACATAACCATTTTTCGTTCCTAGTACTCTGGTTTCAGAGTGAGATCCAAAACTAGAGTAGTTTATCTTAAGGAAGTTGAAAAACAGAGTGCTCTGTTATCGTAGAAAAATTGCTGGACCTTGACAGAGCATAACTCACAAGTTATTAAGCTAATGGGGGTGTGGTATATAGTTATGGAAAGGGGTTTAAGTGCTTTAAAACTTTGTTGTAGACTTCCAGAACAGAATCACATATCAACTGGGTGAAATTCCAGATGAGTGTAAACTGTCCAGAACCAGGACAGACTCAAAACTCTCTCTGGACTAGTCTGTTTTTCAAGTATAACTTGCTGTAGAAATATCTAAAATAGTCATAGGATACCTTTTTGGAAAGGTTAGGAGATGTGTTACATCTTTATATTCAAAGTTTTTGCAGTTTCTGTACAGAATGCAGTGGAATTTGGAGTTGAAAACAGCAATTTTCAAAGGAGGTGCTGTTGAAATTCTTCGAGCAATTCTGTCCACTTTGAATTATCATGACTTTTTATCCAGAGCTGATATAGGGGCAAATAAATACTCGTTGGAAATATACTGAAGTTAATTTTAACTATGGTATTCAACTTGAGTGATGAAAATGCCATATACTAGATCAAAATCTGGTCTAAGTAGAAACTGGTCATTTTTGGGCACAGAAATGAGCAGTTGAACTCATTCAAAAAATAGCTGTACCTATGGGGGTTTTATTACACCCAATGGTGTATGACATACTCAGGAGTTGTTATCTTCAACTAGTGAAGGATTTGAGTATTTTACCTACTCAAATTCTTTCTACTAGAGACCATGTTTGTGTCGTATTGAAGATAAAAGAGTAGTATACGTGATGACAAAGCGATATTAACGTCTCGTAGTGACCAAATCTAGTTGAGATGAACTTCCAAAGAGGAAGTCCATCAATTTGGATTTCACTATTATGTATTTGGTCTGATAATGGTGTAGCTTGTGTAAAGTTATTACATTATCCATATACGAGATATATCACATTTTTACCGTCATTATGCTTTACTACTATTTTATGGACTGCACAGAGTTATGTTGTGTGGCTGATTTGCTTGTCGTCATGGATGTATGATGGTTCGTACCCACGCCACGTACGAGGTCGGGGGTTTGAGTCAGGAAGGGGGTGATGACTCCCAGCCCCTGCCTACGACAACACCCCGCAGCAACAATTACCGCCTCCGCTTACGTTAGCGGATGTGATCTCGGTGCGGATTGGCTCTCGTGAGGAGCAGACCGACCTGCTCCCTACGATCGTCCAGAATACGTTCCAGGCGGGAACGCGTCAAGCAAGGGGGCCTCGTGAGCCCCATGCCAACACGTACTCGGACTTCATGAGTACGCATCCTCCAGTGTTCACCGAAGCGGTGGAACCTCTGGAGGCCGACAACTGGCTGTGGACGATAGAGTCCAAGTTCGGGCTGCTCCAATGCACGGAGTGGCAGAAGACTCTTTTCACGGTGCAGCAACTTCACGGTGCTGCCGATGTGTGGTGGGTAAATCATCTTGTCTCACTACCTGCTGGCCACGCCGTTGAGTGGCAAGAACTCCGGGAGGCGTTACGCTCCTATCACATACCTCCCGGTATGATGAAGAGCAAGTTCCAAGAGTTCTTGGAGCTAAAACAAGGTGGGAGGAGTGCCCATGAATACTCCTGCGTCTTCAACCATGTAGCGCAGTACGTGTAGGACTACATCTCCACAGAGGAGGGAAAGCGCGAGCAATTCTATCGGGTCTGAATCCTGAGATGAAGACTCATCTCGAGCAATGCAATCGTGGCACCTTCAACGACCTCGTCAATGCCGTGATTCTCCAAGAGGGTGCTCAGCGAGAGTTTGCTGCTGGGCAGAGGAAACGTAGTGCTCCACAGAGCAGCGGGGGTGGAGCACCCCAAAAATACCGAATGGTGTATCGGACACCATCCGGCCCGGCTAACAGTGGCATCCACCGGTACGACAACAACTGTTTGGGGGTCATTCTTATCAACCATCCCCACTCCGACCGCCGATGCCACCACCGCGACCTCAACAGCAGCAGCAGCAGCAGCGGCAGCAGCAGATGGTATCCCGGACTTTTCCACAGCAACAACGTGCCCCGGGATTCTGTCCACCAGTCAGCGGAGGACCGCCTCGCTACACGTGCTTCACGTGTGGCCAAATCGGCCATTTTTCGAAGGACTGTCCACAAGGGCAGCAAGGAAGCGGGCAAGCCCAATATCACGGCAGTGCTCAGGGCCGACCACCGGCCAAGAAAGGAGGTCAGCGACCTGGGAACGTTCATTACCTCAACAATGAGAACGTCCCGGAAGGAGAGACCATACTGGTGAGTACGTTCACTCTCAATGATCGCACAATCATCATTTTATTTGATTCTGGTGCAACCCCCAGTTTCATAAGTGCATCATATGTGGCTAAGTATCAACTGCAAGTCTTCCTGACCAACTGCTCATATATGATTTGCTCACCGGGAGGGAAGATTTCAGCAAATATGATGATTCCGAAAGCACCACTGTGCTTGGGTGGGAAGATATATCCCACTACTATGATTATTATTGAGGGACAGAAGATTGATGCAATATTAGGAATGTCAAGGCTAAGCTACCATGGCGCTGTCCTGGAAACTTTATCACGGACGGTTCACCTCAACTCTCCACTCCACCATCTGCATTAGATCTTATTAGACAGGCCAGTCCTAGAAGTTTTAGCAGCCTATCATACTGAAACTCCCAAGTTGGATGACATCCCCGTCGTCTGAGAATACCCCGATGTGTTCCTGGATGATCTATCGGGCATGCCACCTGAACGGGAAGTGGAGTTCAAGATTGAACTTGCACCCGAGACAACACCAATATTGTGGAGAACGTATAAGATGGCTCCGAATGAGCTGGCTGAATTGAAGGAACTGCTCAACGATCTGTTGAGTAAAGGTTTCATTCGACCATGTTCCTCGCCATGGGGATGCTCGGCTGTTCGTGAAGAAGAAAGAGGAAACCTTGAGATTGTGTGTCGATTACCGACCGCTCAACGCCATCACCATCAAAAACAAACATCCATTGCCCCGCATTGATATCCTGTTTGATCAACTTGTGGGTGCAAGTGTGTTTTCAAAGATGGATCTTCGCTATGGGTATCATCAAATAAAAATCTGGGCGGAGGATATTCAGAAGAGGGCATTCTCAACGAGATATGGATTATATGAATATCTCATCATGTCTTTTGGTCTCACCAACGCCCTGACACATTTCATGTACCACATGAATTTAGTGTTCATGCCGGAGTTGGAAAAGTTCGTGGTGGTATTCATAGATGATATCTTGGTTTACTCCAAATCTGAAGAACACACCAAACACTTGCATATCGTCCTTCAATGATTGCGAACCATAAACTATATGCCAAGTTCAGAAAATGTGAGTTTTGGATCAGCCAACTTCCGTTTTTGGGACATATCATCTCAGCGGAAGGCATTGCGGTTGATCCAATCAAGATTGAGCAGGTGCTGAAATGGAAAGCCCCCACTTCTGTCCATGAAGTCAGGAGCTTCCTCGGTTTAGCGGGATATTACCGGAGGTTCATCCTGAGTTTCTCCAAGCTTGCAAAACCGATGACTGAATTATTGTTGAAGGGGACGAAAATGTTTGGAGCTCAGCATGTGAAGGAGCATTCCAAGCATTGGTGAAGCATCTCACAACAGCCCCGGTCTTAGCTCAACCAGATACGACCAAGCCTTTCGACGTATATTGTGATGCGTCCGGTATCGGGCTTAGTTGCGTATTAATGCAAGAAGGATAGGTGGTCACGTATGGCTCACGCCAACTTCGAAACCATGAGCAGCATTATCGGGCTCATGATCTTGAGCTTGCTTCTGTGGTGTTGGCGTTGAAAATGTGGAGGCACTATCTTCTTGGTAATTTGGTGCATCTCTACACCGACCACAAGAGCTTAAAGTATATCTTCACCCAAGAGGACCTGAATATGAGACAAAGGAGGTGGTTAGAGTTAATCAAAGACTACGAGATTGAAATTCATTACCACCCCGGCAAGGCGAATGTAGTTGCCAATGCACTGAGTCAGAAATTACATGTCCATAACCTTACCATTACACCGATGGGAGAGGAAGAACCGAGTTTATACTTGGTTCCATATGGATCACTCTACAACGTCCTTGCCCTCATCCCTACTATTAGGGAAGATATTATTGCAGCTCAAAAGCTAGATAAATGTATGGCACATCTCTGGAAACTAGTGGATAGTGGAGATATCAAATATTTCCGGAAAGATGAAGCAAGGACACTATGGTTGAACGACCGTATTGTCGTACCCCGGCATATCAAATTAAGAAAGAAGATCCTAGATGAAGCTCACTTGTCTTAGTTTTCCATTCATCCGGGCAGCAACCAAATGTACCAAGATTTGAAGAGTAAATTTTGGTGGACAAGGATAAAGCGGGAAATTGCGAAATACGTATCCGAATGTGATACGTGTAGGCGAGTGAAGGATGATTGCAAGTGGAAATCAGGGCTGCTACAACCCCTGAAAATTCCAGCATGGAAATGAGAATATGTGATCATCGATTTCGTTGTGGGACTGCCCATGACTTTTCACAAGCATGATTCCATTTGGGTAATCATTGACCAGTTAACCAAGTCGGCTCACTTCATTCCCGTGCATACAAATTACCATGCTAGCAAGTATGCGGGGTTATAAATTGCAAAAATCTTGTGCTTTCACGGAGTACCCAAGACAATAATCTCAGATCGAGATGCACTGTTTGTGGCTTGTTTCTGGGAGCAGTTGCATGCTTCAATGGGTACCAAGCTGATTAGAAGCTCCACATTTCACCCTCAGACAGATGGACAAACTGAGAGGGTGAATCAAGTGTTAGAAGACATGCTGAGAGCGTGTGCCATCCATCACGCTAACAATTGGGATGATCATCTACCGTTGGCGGAATTTTTTCATATAACAACGGCTATCAAGCGAGTATCAAGATGGCACCCTATGGGGCTCTCTACAGCCGCAAATGTCACACCTGGTGCGAATCCGGAGAAAGGGTCACGTTAGGGATTGATCTAGTGAACGACAACGAAGAGCGAGTTCCGATAGTTCAAGCAAACTTGAAAGCCGCCCAATCCCGACAGAAAAGTTACGCTGATAAGAGGCGTAGGCCGCTGCATTTTGACGTCAGAGAACACATTTATCTCCGTGTGTCTCGATGAAGGGCGTGCACCGATTCGGCGTGAAGGGGAAACTCGCTCCCCGATTTATTGGACCCTATACCGTCACCGAGAAATATGAACCAGTGGCGTATAGACTGGAACTACCAGCATCTCTCGCTAATGTTCATGACATTTTCCATATCTCACAACTCCAAAAATGTCTGAGGTATACGGCTGTTGTTCCCACTGAAGACATTGGTGAGTTACAATCGGATTTAACCTACACTGAATATCCGGTTGAAATTATTGATGAGAAGACTAGGACCATGTGTAACAGAACGCTGTGGTTCTACAAGATCTTGTGGAGCAACCACACCGCTGAGAAAGCGACGTGGGAGAGCGAGGAGTTCCTTCGCTCTTATTATCCGGGTTTCTTGACATCTCATCTCGGGTAATTCCTCTCACAGCTTTGTCTCTTCTTTTTGTAATCTCGGGACGTGATTCTTTCAAGGGGGGAGGGGTGTGAAAGCCCATACTTTCACTTGCTCAAGTGTTGATCACATCACAAACACCACAGCTTATATTGTGGTAATCTCATGAACACATTTGAAGAGCAAGTAACCACCATTAATAGAATGATTAAAGTAAAAACTTACAAATCCAAAAGTAGGATTTACCACATGTAAACATGAGAGGTTGAGATCACAATTAGGTCCTAAACATTCTTAGGAATGCTCATGCCAAGTTTCATGCAAATCCAAACCTTTTTGAGGTACTTTTGGATACAATTATCAAAAGGGCTAGTTTGAATGTAAATTCAAATTCAAGCTACTTAGAACACCTGAATTCAAAAGGTGGATATATATTCAAACTCAGCACATTTTTCTGAGCTACTCCACCAATTTTCAGCCCCATTGGAGTTGATCTTGTCAGGAGCTAAATTTAATCTTATTCAAAACTGAATTTGAAATTTAAATTCTAAGTGTGAATCAAATTTAGCCAAAGCAGCCCCAATCTGAGGAATTCAAATTTAGCTCATGACTTTGTGGATAAGTCTACAATTTAATTGTGAGTAGCTGAGAAAATATCAGTGAAAACAAATGAAAAGTACTTGAGGCAGAGGGACCCACTGGTCAGCCTCTCAGGCGTTTTCACGCGCTCAGTGGGAGCAGGCGCCGGGCCTTCGTGTCGAGCACCGCCGAGAAGCAGTTGCCAGCTCCTGCTTCGATGGGGAGACGTGGTATACGAGCTGTTGCGCCCTCCATGCTCCCCATTTTGCTATAAAAGAAGCTGAATCGGCCGGAGGGCGGTCTTTTTTCGCGCACAACGGAAAGCTACCACACAGCCACTCGACCATCGCCGCCATGGAATGCCCAAATCCGACGGTCTCTGCTCTCGACATCCATAGCAAAGTTGTGAGCTAGCTTGTCCTCGAGCTCACCGCGCAACCCATTTCGTGGTTCGTCCCTCGTACGCCAAGAATTTCACAGTTTAGCATCAGGAGCTCTTTTCGGGACCTGATTAGGTCTAGGAAAAATTTGAGTCAATCATCACGGGGAAGGCCAAACATGGTTTAGAAATTGCCTCTAGAGATTCTTGCGCCCCTCCTCGATTGAAAACCGGCAAGAAAAACCCACCGGAACCCTAGGTTCACTGAGGAGCAGTTCGGCAGAAGAGGGGGTTGCCGGTGAGGTCTGGTTTGCTGGCCTTTCGGGTCCAAACCGAGTCCATGCCGAGCTTCCTGAGGTTGTCCTGGACGTGGTGACGCGATTAGCGCATGGAGAGGGTGACCAGATCGACGGGAACACGTCGCCAATGAGATGCAGAAACATAGCGCTCATCCCCGGCGAGCTACGGCGGTTAGCCATCGGCAGCGGCATGTCCAGAGTGTTCAGCATCCAAAACTATGTGGGTGAGGCGAGTTTCACCGTAGCCGGCGAGCTAGATCGCCGGGAACGCCGACCTCGTCGGAGCTCTGGTGGCTCAAGGCGGCGGCGTTGCGAGGTTGAAGAAGACCTCGGCCGCACATGTCAATGACTGAGCGGGGCGCGCACGTGCGGCGGTTTAATTTAAACTAAGTGTGCAGGGCCCGCTGTCAGCGGCTGATTAGGCGCGGGGAAGATTTTCTGTGGGAAAATAGATCCGAATTCGGCTCAAACTTTAGAAATCCATATCTTTGTGTAGAATTGTCCAAATTTAGTGAACCAAATTTTGTTGGATTCAGCTCTCTGAATACTTTTCAGCAAAACAAGTTTCAGTCCATGAAACCCATTATTTTCCAGAATTAATTCTCCAAAGTTTAAACTTTTGGAAATTTTAACTGGAGATCCACTTTGTCGAAAATTATCAGATTTTACTAGGATGTTTATTTTAATATCCTTGAGTATCATGCCAAATTTCAGATCCATCGGAGTTCATTAAGTCCGCCTAATGGTGTGATTAAGTGAACTGGCCCAGAGAAAATGGACATTTTCTGAATTTTCTCTGAACTTAATTAGCCCATAACATTCTCTAGGATTCTTCAAATTACATGAAACCAATTCCATTAGCACCATTATAAACTCTAGTTTCCAGAAAGTAATGGCTTGCTACATGAAAATCCCTGGAAATCCTTAGAAGCTCTAGTAATGGCCAAACATTTATTTGTGCAAGGCTCAAATGAGCTTTGTTTCAAATGAAATTTGGTCAAGTCTCTAGTTAGGTTCTCACCAAGCCACAGTAAAAATTTCAGAGTCAAAAGGGATGTCTAGCTAGAGTTATGGTCTTCATATTTTTCAATTCAACACATTTGCATTAAACTTGACACATATCGTTAATTTGATTACGTGTAGTCACTGAAGGCGAGGAAACCCCGGAGATCTTGGATTTCATTCCTCCGGAGGAGAATTTAACCACTGACCAGAAGCAACAAGGCAAGCCCCGGTTTGCATTTAATTGCTTTTATCGAGTTTTTGTTTTATCTCCACTTAGAATGTTGTATGGATGTGCATTAGGTGTAGGATGGTTGAAACCCTAATTGCGTAACCAGACTATCCTAATAAGAGTGAGGGTAGTGTCTAAGTCCTCGAGTAGGATATGCCATGCTTAATGTCTCATATGCTTTGGTACAAGTTGAGTAGTTGGAATCTACTCGCGAGTATATGATTCGCCACATACGGCATTGGTTCGAGATGTGAGATAACCCTAGTAAGAAAAATGAGACTAGGCAGGGGCATAGGACGCAACAAGAGGAAGTCTTGTGTGTGTAGCCCTGCCCGTGTCGATTAAGGACCGATCCGTGTGCGGCCCCACTGAACAAGTCTGAATGTACCGAAGGCATATTGGATATATGGGGTCCCATAAACTGATGTAACCTATACCTCCGGGCGTCAAGGCATAACGCACCGATTTATAGTTGTAGGTTGAGGGCAGCAAGGTGGAAATCTTCTAATGGGCATAGTGAGATGCTCCGTGTAGGGAACCTCCTGCTCGTTTGGGTGCGACTGGTTTGACGTTTGGGCTGTTTGGTGAAAGGTTGTCCCGTACGACATCGGTTGAGCGTGCCGTTGCAGCTCCGAGGATGGGCGTACGTGACGTGCTATTCGGGTATCCCTGCAGGTGTATATCGAGTCGATTCGCCGCCCTCGCGGCCATGAGTACCGCTTGTTCACTGTATCATGACGTAGTAAATATATGGAATAATTATGATGCATTACTGCTGTTATGAATAAAATGTATTGTAACATGTGTGCCACCAAATATTGCTCACTAAATTTCAGATTTATGAACCTTTAACTTGTGGCTAAAATATTAACTAAGAATAAACTTGTAGGCATGTCCATTGCTGCAAATTGACATCATATTTTTGAGTATGACTTGCATGCAGAGTTTATTGTGTAGGAGAGTCAGATAAGACTTCCTGAGCCATCGTGCTCACGGTTGCTGCTATGAGTATTTGCAGGTGAGGAGTCCCCTACTGACTCGGAGTACGGGTTCACCGGCGAGGGCTATCCTCCGTCGGGAACGACGGCTGTGTGGGAGCCGTGCACACCTCCCTGAAGCTGGAGTGTAGCTAGTGTGGGTTGTCCTTAGGGCTGGACAAGCGACTTTTGCTAGTTAGGGTTAGGCATAAGTTGTGAAGTTTATTCCGCTGCAGTTAAACGCTCTGTAAGTTAGATGTAAGTTGAAGGTTTGTACTACTTTTGTACAAATTCAGTGAGTTTGAATGTAATACATGTTTTCCTTATCTTGTGTGCTGCAGGTGTCGCATAGCTTGGCATCATCCTCTGTGATTCTGGATTGTACGGATTTCGGTCCGTCACACCGGCCCATAAACACATTTCATTCTTTGCGTCCGTGCAGTAGAGAGATGGGAACCCACTCTATCGTCCATTCTGACGGGGGCTCACCCTCCCACACCACTTTGTTACAACAATCACAAAAGCTTCCATGGTAATCATCTAAAATAAAATTTTAATCCACAAAACCTAAGCAACTAATACTCAGCAAGACTTACCCGTCAAATTTTCGTTTCTCCATAACTGATTTCTAGACAATGCAAGGCTCAAAGGGCTGGTTTTTATTTGCCAAAACAACATTAGAATATGGATCATCATCCTCATGTTTTATCCAAGTTAAGAGGGTTAATTAGAAAAATAAAGATGTGTCAGCATATACTATTTATTACATGGACTGTATACAATATTAAAACGATTCAGCATCATATAAATAATTCATTTGCTCAGTTCTTACTATGATGTGATGAGACCACAAGTGGTACTCATTAACCGTGATGAACATCGACTTAAATCGATTTACATCCTGCAGGAGAAACTCAACCACACGTCACGTGCGCCCTCCCGTGGAGTCATACATGACAACCTTTCACAACAACACAACTAGAGTTGATTCAAATCTCCCCTCCTGAGCACCATAGTCATGCTCTCTCACATAGATCAAAAAAAGGTGGTTTAATGTCCAACAATCATTGTTATTGAGTTACATCGGTTTGCTAGTTCTCATATAACTAGTACGCGATTAGTAGAATTCAAATTTGATCAACTAAGTCAAATTTGATTCGGTCATCAACCGACACGAGCAAAGCTGCCGCACAAACGAACCATCCCCTGTGGCACCCTAACTTCTGTTTGCTCGGTCTCCATCTAAATATCTTGAATAAATCTCTACATAATTATGAGATAATATTTCAAGCACCCTACAACTCGCAAACGGGTTCCAATCACTACAGGAAAAACACAAATTCACGACAGCCAATTTTATTAACGACGGTATCGTCGTTAATAAAAATGTTTGCGACGGTGGAAAACAGCAGTCGTGAATAATGGTCTTATTCACGACGGCTGACCTAGACCGCCGTGAATAATTGTCTAATTCACGACGGTAGTCCATGACCGTCGCGAAAATAAGTAATTTATTAACGACGGTGCCTGTCCCCGTCGTGAATAAGGGCATTATTTACGACGGTTGCGCCGCACCATCGTAAACATGCCCTAGTTATCCGCCGTGCGGCGGCCCGTCCCACTCACGTGACCAACTCGCTCACTACCGCCGCTGCACGCCCCGCCGCCTCGATGCCGCCACGCCCCCTCGCCGCGCCGCCCCGCCCCGGCCCGGCCGCCGCCGATGCCGGCCCGGCCACTACCGCTGCCCCGCCCGCTGGCCGCCCTAGGTCCCCGCGCCGGCCACCCCGTCCGCCCCCCGGTGCCGCCTCGCCCGCCGGCCGCCCCAGCGCCGCCCCATCCGCCCCCCCCCCCACCGCTGCCCCGGCCGACCCCCCGCCGCCGGCCCCGACCGCCCCGCCCCGACCTGACCGGCCCCCCGCCGCCGGGTCTGACTGCCTTGCCGCCGACTCGGCGCCGCCACGCCCCGGCCCACTGAGGTTTTTTAATTAGTTTAAATTAATTAGCTTAGTTTAGTTTAATTTAGTTTAGTTTTTGTAATTAGGTTAGTTTAATTAGTTTAGTTTAGTTTTTAATAGTTTAGTTTAGTTTGTAATTATGTTTTAATTAGTTTAGTTTAGTTTAATTATTTTAAGTTAGTTTAGTTTAGTTTAGCTTACTTGCAACAGCGCATCGGCACCGTCATGAATAAGTGCCTAACTTACACCCACGCGTGGCCGCCCCACTTGCTCATTCGACTCTATCACCGCCGCCGCTCTCCGCTGCTCCCACGTCGTCGCCTGCTCGCGTCGCCGCCGCTCCCATGCCGCCCGGCCCCTCCCACCGTCGCCGGCTCCCGCCCCGGCCCCGCCCGCCGCAGCCGGCTCCCTGCTTGCCGCTGTCGGTTCCAGTCCCGGCCCTGCCCGCCGCCGCCGGCTCCATATCCGCCCCACCCGCCGGCTCCCTGCCCGCCCCGCCCGCCAGCTTACTATTGTTTAACTTATTTAATTGTTTATTTTATTTTGAATTGTTTAATTAGATTATAATTAGTTAATTAATTGATTATGAGTGTGTAATATTTATACGTATATTAACGGGTTTCGAGCTGGTCCGACCCGGCACGGGCTAACACGGCACGGTCTAGCCCGGCCAAACCCGGCACGGCCCAATCCGGCCCGATCCGACATGGCCCAATCCGGCCCGACCTGGCACGGCCCAACCCAGCCCGACCCGGCACGACCCAGATGGTTTTAGTCGCAACTTATGTGTCGAGAGACGAGCACGAAGGCGAACGGCGACAATGACTTGGAACTTTGAACGGTGACGCGTCGCCCTTTTGAACTTTAAGCTCTGACCAACTTACCCCCTCTTTCTCGTTCTTTCCTATCTTGTAAATGACTGAAAAAATGAAAATGAGTAATATAACCTATAGAAATTTACTACCTGTTTCGAATCTGTACGTCTCACATGCGATAGGCATGTGAGGCATGCAGGTTCGGAATTGTCCCTTTTTGGACAGCCTGGGAGTGACCAAGGATGTGCTTTTGACGAGTTAGGTACGGGGTCTGGATCTGGACGTGATTTTGACAGAATAACCCTAATGTTCTTTGTTGCACCATTTTTGGGCGTGCAGTTGGAGAACAGCGGGGTTATGCTGCCGAAATTTTGTCCGGATTCGGACACCGTGTCTCGTCATAAGCACGTTACCTCGGTCAGTCTTAGGTGGGTTTATGACCTATCTGCCTAGTTTTAGGGGCCACGACAAGACATAAATATGTACTAATAATGATTTGTCCTTTTTGAAGGTATAACCTCAGACATGGCTGA
The DNA here is from genome assembly GCA_030760725.1 of Neostapfia colusana. Lineage (NCBI taxonomy): Eukaryota > Viridiplantae > Streptophyta > Magnoliopsida > Poales > Poaceae > Neostapfia > Neostapfia colusana. The sequence continues at coordinate 21,270,600 of JASWHV010000019.1, read as the reverse complement.
AGACCGGACTTGGATGTATTCTGGTTGGAAAAAGAATGGACATCACTCAGGGGAGTGGTTCACCAAGACAGATGCTTTTATACATCGAGCTTTTCCGTTGTGCAACAGCAGCAAGGTGCGGTGCCCATGTACCAAATGTCAGAATACAAAACTTTTCGACAAGATGAAGTTGTCGTTTGACTTGTGCCGAAATAGTTTCATGCAAAAGTATGAGGTATGGTACTTTCACGGTGAGACAAGTTCTGAAGCTGTAGAAGATGAAGTGGTGGATGATAGCTTGGGACTTCATAGGATGGACGAGATGCTTGAAGCCATAGATCCTGAGTTGGTAGAGGATGCTCCTACAACGGAGGTTCAAACGTTCTTTAAGCTTCTCAAAGCTTTAGAAGTGCCGTTGCATGAACATAGAAAAGTGACTCTTCTTAATTTCATGAGCAGACTTATGGCAATTAAGTCTAAGTATTTCTTCTCCAAAAACTGTTACAATGATCTCATCAAATTGATCAATGATATCCTTTCTCAACCTCATAAAGTGCCGAAAGATATTTACCAGTCCAGGAAATTGATTTCTGGTCTTGGTATGAAATATGAGAAGATTGATGTCTATCCAGACAACTGTATGCTTTTTTGGAAAGAGCACGCCATCGAGAAGAAGTGCTTACAATGTGGCAAATTGAGATTTCTCGAGGTTGATAATGACGAAAGAGAGCGTGTATAGACTGAAGTCGCACATAAGCAACTTTATTACTTGTCTGTCACACCTCGGTTGAAGCGTTTGTTTCTCTCTAAAAGAACTGCCAGATATATGAGATTGCACAAAGAAGGTGTATGTGAGAACCTCGGAGTCATGGTGGACCTGTCCGACGATGAGGCATGGAAGAAAGCGTTGGACCGCTTCGATCCAGATTTCACCAACGATGCAAGAAACGTCTATATTTTTCAAAGTGCAGAAAAGATGTCGGTGTCCATGAGGACTTGCGTCAGCTGTCCTACGGATCCATTAAAGTTAGAAGCTATGGTCGATACGACGTCAATGGTTTTTGATTCCGTTTAACTGAATTTGAATCTCTTCGTCCTCTCGTGGCAACTTGTAATACCGGTATTGTTACTACGGCTGTAGACGCCGAAGGACAGGAAACTAATTATTATGGGATCTTTAAAAATATCCTTGACTTCAGTTTTGCCAGGAATAAGGAGCTTAAAGTAGTCTTCTTTGACTGCGAATGGTTTGATAACAATAATGAAACTCGACATAACCAATTTGACATGATAGAAGTCAAACATAAAGAATGGCTACGAGGCCACGACACCTTCATCCTTGCATATCAAGTTCAACAAGTGTATTATTTACACTATCCATGCAAAAATCTACATGCTTGGTGGATTGTACACAAGGTGAATCCTCGTGAACAGTTATGTACACCAGATGATGTTGGTACCAATATAGTTTGTTGAACATTGAGATTGATGAGATTTACCAAGAACAAGAGCTAACGGACTCTTTTGTCATTGAACCTGGTCTAGGTCTCGATGAGTTAGTTGGAGATGCTCAAGATTTAGAGACTCATGAAATGTGAAAACAAAAACGAAAAACAATCATGACAGAAGATCGGTGGTCTAGATTAAGAAGTAGATTTCATGGTTGTGATACTGATGAACTTTCAAACAGGTTTCGAGTAACATCTTCTATATTTTCAAGTAACATCTTATATCTCTTCTTCCGTCGTATATATGTTCTTTTACATTCATTAACAATTTTTCTTTACAATAGGATGTCGTCGAGCAGTGGTAGAGGAAAGAGAAAGGCGATGAGTCTAGCTAGAGGTTTCTTACGCAGGCAGCTGACGCCTTTCAGGGCAGTACGTCTAGCAGACTCTCCGCTAGACGGGCTGCTTTGATGAGTGAGCTACCGGAGCTGAGAGGCACAGCAGTCGCCTAACAGCGGTCAGATGAGGTAAATAATATTTCATGAATCTTATAATGTAAATAACTACTTCATTCATCTCCATTACGATTCTTTTAAATTATCAATAGGACTCTAGGTCCGAGGACTCAGAGACGAGAGGTCCTCTACAGCCAGCATAGGCTGACCACCCTTCAGGGTCGGGTAGCTAGCCTGTGGACCCACCTATTGACTCTTCCGGTGACCACTCCTCCAGGTCACCTGACGTCGAGCCACCTCAGAGGCGTCGGACTAGGAGGAGCCACTATGTGGCTCCTCCTCCGACTCCTGCAAGCCCAGATGACCATATAATTATTCATCTGGTTGGCAATATGTAAGTAAATCTCTAACTCTTCAATTTAGATTATTTTAGTGTTATAGGTGTATTGATTTATCATTCTCTATCAGGTCTTGGTACGATGACTCGTTCACGGGTCAAGGACGCTAGAAGCAGGTGAACAGTATCCTCTGGCGGCTTATCCATTTGCACTACCCCGGTGTAGTGAACGGTGTCTCCATCGAGTCGTGGGACGATTACGCAACCGCCCAACACGTTGCTCACGGCAACCATCAGGAGGCTGTGTGGTTCGACTTCATGGTAAGCATGAATTATATATTTTTGTAGTACAAGTTTATAATATGGTTAATGCCAATGATGTATAACTATGTTTTTTAGGCATGGTACCGTTTGGAGGACGAGGCCGAGGTGGACTACACCAGAGACGTGTTCCAGAAGAATGCCCGGAAGCTCGTTACACAGTCGCTATCGAACGCAAGAATTCAAGACACGAGAGCGTCTGAAGCTGCATCCGGAAGAGGGCGAGCTGGGGGCATTCAGGAACGTGGCTCACAGGTACTTGACGGCGGAGTAGTACGCAGAGGTAAATTGCAAAATATTTATTTTAAAATATGGATGAAACACAATAGGTAAATAGTCTATAAATCTAATAATAAATGTATGCAGGTCGGTGTAGCATGGTTAGACGCCCGTCCGGAGGACTACCGTGCCTTGTGTGCTCTTTGGGCGAGCAAGGGTTCCAGGAAGTTTCTAGGACCTGTCGACAGTGTAGAGGGACGGATGGAAAGCACACATTTGGTGCGGACGGCTACTTACGTCTGGCTAAATGCATGGTAAGTGTGATGCGTTTATGGGGATCAAGCCACAATTTGAGTTATGGAGGAAGTTATTCTAGGTGCGGCCATCCTGCACGGACTCTCCAATCCCGACCGTTGGTGGCGCCTATGTTCAGCCCAACGGGTCCAAATCTGGTACTTCGATCTTCCGCTTTCTAAGTCCATGAAGAACTAGCATCAGGACTTGTTCTATATTGGCAAGATGATCAGGCACTTCCGCCCTTTTTCGGCTGGGCACCCGCCGTCTAGGAGAAATGGCAATGGGGAGTCGCAAGGCGCACAACCGTTGGGTCGCCGTCATTTTAGAGCAGGTTGCGGTGCTTCAGGCGGAGGGGCTGACCGGGGAGGTCATCGTTGGAAGTTCCTTGAGCGAAGGATACAACCCCTTCGCGCCAGCGTCCATGCCATGTGGTAGTATACCAGGCTTGATGACCCCACGCGCAGGTCGGCAGAGGAGGTCCCTGACTCTAAAATCCGGCAGAGGTTTCGTGACCTTACCGGGAAGGGGGTGGAGGACGGTGGGCTCCATCCGCACCCCCTCTCTGCAGGTCGTCCTTCTACTCGGATAAGAGTCCGACCCTAGCACCATAACATTTATCGTAGTCTTTTCTGAGACTTTAACCTGATCTGATGTCGTGATGCTTGAGCTGGATAAGATGAAAAGGGGGAGCTGCGCTGGCGGAGCGGCGGAAAAGAAAAGCCTGAGATGACGATCCGGCAGCAAAGAAAGCTCAGGCAAGCGAAGGGGACAACCCTTCCTTATCCGCCGCCTATGCTTCCGGTGGGTCAACCAAGGCCGGTCCTCCAGTGGCCACATTCCCGAAGAACCGGTAGAAGGGACATGGGCTCGTCGCCAATCCTACTGCAGACCGCTCTCTAATAGGAGTCCCATCGGTGTCCGACCCCCGGGCCTCCATGGCTCAGGCGGGCTAGCTGGTAAGGTCCCGGGCAGCCTTGGTTATCCTTCGAGCGTGAAGCCCGGGACTGACGTGCCTCCGGTTCATCCCCGATCGAAAAGGTGTTGTCCTTTAGTCTTTGCTCCCTTTTCACGCTTAGACTCCTAGCATCGCTGGGTGCCTCACCGCCTCCGTCCTCCGGAGCTCCGCCCATCGATCCCGCATTGTTGCTCGCGGGGGGGGGGGGGGGGGGGGGGGGTGCAGGGGCGTCTTGGCCTTCTTCGACTGCCCCGGCTACCGTCGACCCGACCCCAGTCGAGAAGGTTCAACTCGAGCGGATGGAGGTCTCTTCACCCGGAATGAGGTTGATCATCGTCGAGGATGAGGCGGAGTCATCCCCGGAGGTTCCGCTGGTTCGCAGGAGGCCATGGGGCCGAGTGGCGGAGGAGGTACTTGCGATGGAGGTGGCTTCCTCCACGGCTGCGGTTACTTTCCGAGCTTCAAAGGCTAGGGAGTCGGGAGAGGCGGCTCCTGCTGTGGCTCCCAGTCAAGCAAGGGAGGGGCTAGAGCTTCCTTCGGCGGGTTGGGGACACTCCGGTCCTAGCGGCTCGGTGGACCAAAAAGATGATGTATCCTTCTCCTGCTCTCAACTCGCCAATGTTGTGGAGCTGTTTCACTCTGGCCAGGATCGTCTTACGGTCGTGCTCCAGAGGCTTGGTCGCAGCGTACTTCCGGGCTGGGTAAGCCTTGTTCCCCCTACTTTCTTCTCCATAGTTTGCCACGAGGCTTGTTTGTGACCATATCTTTGGTTTTCCTTTACTAGAGATTTGCCGGACGAGAGGGCGAGCAGGATCGGCCCCTCGAGGGGTCCCTTGGCAGCCGGGGGCTCAGGGCAGCGAAGTGGAAAGAGGAGACCCAAAGGGCCCGAGCTGAGTCTGTGACCGTCCGGGAGGAATCGATCTGCCTCCGGGTTGCGCTTGCCGCTGCCCAAGAAGAGGTTGGTCGTGTTTGTGAGGTGGTTTTTGCTACCCGTGAGGAAGCCTGAGCGATTCACGAGAAGGAGGAGGACGTTAGGACTACCAGGGCGGAGTCCACCGGGGAGATCGCCAAGGCGAGTGCGACAATGAGGGCTTCCCAGGCGTTAAGACCGGGCAGACGAGTCCATCCGGGCTGCCAAGGATGCTTTTGCCTAGGAGCTTGATTGTGAGTCCCTTTGATGGGCTACCGCCTCGCTCGTCCTTTCCTTGTCGCTAAGCCCCCCCCCCCCCCCCCCCCCCCATTTTTCTCCTCTCTTGCATAAGCGAAATGCCCCCTTGTCAAGGCGAAGGATCAAGCCACCGCCTGATAAGGGGAACTGGCGGAGCTCGAGAGGTCCAGGGAAGAGCTCTATACGGCTGTGCTTGGGCTCTGGAGCCTGCAACCAAGACGACATCTAGCGTGGTGGCTTCCCGTCTTGATGACGCGGTCAGGGTCTTTGGGATCCTCCAAAAGGAGCTTGAGGACCTCCACGCCATGGGTAAAGTCGCCAGCAACACGGTGCCGGGAGCTTGGCCGCCCCTCTAGACGTACAACTGACGCACCTTTCCGGAACAACTGAGGATACACTTGGATCAGGTGGCGTCTGCCTAGACTCGGCTCGGGGCATAGTTGGCCTTATCCATGGTCATCTCCCACTACGACGGGGTTGACTTTCTAGCCATCAGGGAGGGCTTCATCACCGGCAGCTCCAAATAGCACCTCCAGGCCATTGAAGCTCGGGTGGAGCCTGCCGCCTGTTCCTTAGCCGAGGCGGTCATGCCGTATTCCGTCCTGAGGTGCATCGGCTGGAGTTAGTATCCTTGTATCTTTTCTGTTTCTTACCATGTAAAGCGGATGTTCTGGTCCTTCGTGGACCCTTTCGATATATATATTTATTTTTCCTTGTGATGCACCTTGATCTGGAATCGATTCTCAATCAAAGGCGACGGGCAAAATATTTTAGCTCGGAAGCACGTGGAAGCCTTTCGGGGAGAAGGTTTTGCTGACGCTTCAAGGGTCTCAGTAGTTCTACTTATAGCAGGTGGGTAGCCTCTAAGTGTCGTGCAGCGTCCGGGTCGGCCGGCACGCCGCGTGGCACTTGAGACACGTGGATTCATCCGAGTTCCGGTCATTCGGGTTGACCTAATTCTCCTAGGCAAGCTTCCGACATTCCTTTTTGTTCATTGGCGTCTCCTGGTGGGCCGGCGCCGGTCCCCCGAAGATCGTGAGGCAGCCGTTAGGCTCTGGGAATGTGTGCGCTTCTTCAATCTTGGCGGGCTCTTGCGCCGGCCTCTTGCCTTTGTTGTTTTTGGAGCCCTGCTCCTTTCCCAAGAAATGATTGAGGAGAGCGTAGTCTTTGAGGACGTGTCTGACCGGGAAGTTATGATTGGTGCCCTACTTCTCCAGCAACTTCTCAAAGTGACCGGTCTGCTCCTGAGCCGGTCTCTTGCCTTCTCGGCGCTCAGCTTCCGCAATCAGATCAGTTTCTATCTCCACTTGATGTCGCCGTTTATCGCCACCAAACTTTCTTCTTCTCTATTCCTTCTATCATGGTGCGGCGTCCTTTCTTGTGTCGAGCATCCATGGCGCCGTCTGGTTAAAGATTGCCTCGACTTCCTCTTCTCCTGAGGCGTGGTTCGTGGTAACATCGAGCAATTCCTTGGTGGTCCTCAGCTTGATGCAGCCGAGCTTGTTTACCTGAGATTTACATGTTGTCCTGGAGAGGAAAGCTCTGACGACATTTTCATCGGCGACGTCAGGCAGCTCGTTGCATTTCATGGAGAAACACCTGATGTATGATCTTAAGGTTTTGCCGGGCATGCCTTGAGGTCCCATGAGTTTCCGGGGCACCTGTAGGTGCCTTGAAAGTTGCTGACGGAGGTGTCCTTCAGCTCGACCCAGCTTTGGATGCTGCCCGCCGGGAGGTATTTGAGCCAGGCTCAGGTGGAGTTCGCCAAGTAGATGGAAAGGTATTGGATGACGAAGCGGTCATTTATCGCTCCGCCGGCTCTGCAGGCCAGGCGGTAGTCCTCTAGCCAGACGCTGGGGTTCGATTTTCCGTCGTATTTCCTGACGTTTGTCAGGGCGAGAAAACGTGGCGGGAAGGGTGCATTACGTATCCCCCTTCCGAAGGCCCGGGGTCCGGAAGTGTTGGAGCTTGGGCTCTAGCCTTCACAGCCGTCGTAGCGCCTGCCCCAGCACAGCTGATGTCGACGCTCGGGCCGTTGCTCCACAACCTCGTCCGTGGTTCCCTCGGGGGCCTGAGGGCCCTATGCAGGTCAATCAACTCTGTATGTTCACGCATCGAGCAACGCGACAGATTCGACAAACCGGCTTTCTCAGTTCGGCTAGGTGCGCGAGCGCGGGGTGTCTCTGCTGTGCTCTGTACATGCCCATGCGAGCCGGTTCGGACGGAAATCACTCGCCTACGAGCAAGTGAGCTCCCGGCGTGTTGAGCTATGGCCTTTTCCAGCAGCGAGCAGAGGTTTTGATACATGTGTCTCGCATTCGGCTCTTCGGGCTCCATTAGGTTGCGCACTATGGCGGCGGCTGCTGCCATGTTCTGGATTGGTCGCTCGAAGCGCGGTGGGTCGCGTGGGTTAGCGACAAAGCTTTCCCACACTTGGCGACCACGCGCTCCCGCTAGACTATAGCTGGGATGCCGGCTTCGTGATGCCTCGAACGCAGCTCTGTCCATGTTGAACTGTGCCCTCTCCACCTCGAGCGCCACGCGACACGGTTTGAGTTGCTCGGCCACCTCCTGCATGGACGCTGCCTCCTCGCCGTGGTTTTCATGCAGCGCCTCCCGCTGCATAAGCATCGGCGAGTGTGGGGTTTTGACAAGAGGACCGGTTGGAGAGGCGTTACCTGTTTCCGCAACGTAGCAATTGCGGGAGGAGAAAAACCTCCTCTGGGCCTGGTGTCAGTACCGTGGCCGCAACCGCTTATGCCTTTCAGGGAGAGATGAAGGGACGACGAAATTTGTCGGTTATGCCTATGATGTCCTCTCCGTGGGCGTGGTTGATGGTGTCGACGGTCGCGTCGTCCGTAATGTGTAGGATGCCATCGTCGTTAGCGACAAACTCCAGCCTTCTGAAACGGAAAGCCTAGCAGGGCGTGAAGGTGGGATCGACCTCAAGTTTGTTGTTGGGGGCGACGATGAGCTCACGAAAACCATCACAGAAAAAAAATGAAAACACGAAGAGCCCCCCTACCTGGCGCGCCAACTGTCAGTGTTTTTACCACCGACTAGTAATCGAATGCTTCGTGTTCTATAACTGGATGGCTAGCTAATAAAGACAAGGATTTACACTGGTTTGGACTATGCGTCCTATATCCAGTCTGAGGTGTTTGTCGGCCTTGTATTAGCTCAGACGGTTCGAGGAACTGTGGTTACAAGCGAGACTTCCTCGCATGCGAGAACGAAGAGAAGGTCTAAGTGTCGCGTGTATGCATGAGTTGTCTCGCCGTGCGAGGGGAGGTTTTGGGCCTCTCCTTTTATAACCAGACGTATATACCTGCCCACCGTCTCCTCATAAACGGGGCGGGGTTTACATGATGTGTCAGCGCTTAAGACAGTCCAAAGCGCTGCAGGAGCGATGAGTACACCTGCTCCCGTCTAGTCTACGGTCTATGTCTACTTTCCGTCCCTGTACACCTGCGCCGAGTGGGATGGGATGGGATATGATGATGGCCCGGCATCGTTCTTGTCCCGTCGCCATGGCCTCGCACTTCGTCTTAAATCTCTTCTGTCGCTCCGTCACGTCGGCATTCAAGTCTTCCGCCTGCCTCTGATCCGGGCTCAGAGACCGGATTGTTTCACTCTCCCGATCTAATTGTCCGGGCCTGGAGGTCGGCTGCTGCTTCCGCTCCTGAGGGTCGGGCTTCATGGTGACGTCGTCCTGCGTCCGCGCCTTGGACAGTGGCCTCATGGATCCATGTGTCCTTTCGTGGTTGGTCGGTCGATCGTCTCTTGGGTATCCGGGGTATACTACCCCGTCACTACATATATAGGGTAATGATTTTTTTAATATGAATCATCTAATATAATAATTCCACACCGCATGAAAATATTGATTTATTGTGTTCCATTGTGTAGATCTGACTATTAGGGAGCTAACAAAACTTGTGTGACATTTTTTGAGTTGTCTATAATTTACTATGCATTTTACAAGGAGTAGCTAATATAGAAAACTGTGGGAAAAGAAAAACAGATATAAGTCAGATCTGGGCTACTGGTGGGCTGCCCATGCGAGGCCCATCCAGGACACAGCAAAGCTGAGAAGGAGCTCAAGCTCCTGGCCACGGCCATGGTCGGCCGGCTCACCGGAGCTCACTGCGAGTGGCAACATGACAGTAATACCCTCAATTTCACTACCATGTATTGCATACATTTTTCATATAGAGAAGCATTTAAAAAGAAGTAGAAGTGGAGAAAGAACCATAGAAATTGAGAAAGAACCATAGAAATGAAGAAAGAACCATAGAAATGGAGAAAGAATCATAGAAATGGAGAAAGAACCAAAAAAATGGAGAAAGGGACATAGAAATGGAGAGAAATGGAAATAAGATAGCTGAATTGAGCCATTTCAAATTTTCCCAAAATTCCAAATCTTTCCCAAATTTCCCAAAGGGGGAATTCCCCCCACATTTGGGGGGATTTGCCCCCAAATTGGCAGCAACCTTGAGGGGGGATTTTCTGCCAAATTGGCCGCAGCCCTAGAGGGGGGGAACCCTAGGACTCTTTGGGATGAGTCCCATCTTGCTAGGACACTTCTTTTTCCCCCTTATAAATACAACCCCCCACCCCCCCTACACCTTTGGCCGCAGCCCCACCCCCTCCAAACTCGCCGAGTTGCCCCCTGCCCCTCCAAATTGCCGAGTTACCCCCCCCCCCCCACTTACCAGAGTTTGGCCGCCGTCGAACCCCACCGACGAGCCCTGTCATCGAGCCCCACCGTCGAGCCCCGTCGTCGAGACCCACCGTCGAGCCCCCGTCACGCCTCACCGTCGCTGGAGGAGAAGCCCGACGATCTTCCCTACAATAATTCCCCACAGAAAAATCATCCGCTGCTGCCGTTGCTAGGAGGAAGGCCCTGCCACAAGGAGGAAGTGAGGTAGGTCTTCATTACCCATCTTACAACGTCGCCGCTGTTTCTACACATCCATTTTCTTCGCCCCCTTTGAGCAGAAACTTTTGCATGTGGACAAATCATATTTTGATCATTTTTTACGTTGGAATTGATCTAGATCTTGTGTCAAGATTATCACCACGTCCACACTTTATCCCAACACCCTTGTTCATCATAAAACCCCATGAAAACCCATTAAAACATGCAAGAACACGTACAAACTGGTTTTATAAAACTGCACTATAGGATTTGCATTCATCTACCCCATTGCATCTTGAGTAAATTTTGTGCATGATGATTGATTGCTGTAAATTTTGTATGTGTGTGATTGTGAGCAGAAGGACAAGCTCAAGAGGCCGTCTACAAGGAACTACAGCACCAAGACTTCGAGACGCTTGTGCAACACGAACCACGGGAGCAAGGCAAGTGCCCCTTGACCATATTGATCCCATGTTTGAAACTGTTTTATTTGTGAAAATGTGTATGCTTGTGTCAACTTGATGGGGCACCCTTTTATAGGAGTTTACTAGTTTTGTTAACCTTTCTTGTCGCCGGAAAAGTTGATAAGTTTGGTATGGTCGTTTTTCCTTTTTGCTTCGCTTAATTTACGGGATACAGGAAGCTGAAATAAAACATGGTTAGCTACTGCACTCATAGGATTTAACATGATGAGAACTTGATGATGTTAATGAGCATGGAATCGGGGAGATCTAGGCAAGCTTGGTTCGTGGATGTTGCTGAATGAGATGGTGGTTTACTTGTCGTGGATCTAAGGACCGGTTCATGCGAGCACATGCCGGGAAAATAGTGCCACCATAAGGCCAAATATGGGTGCGGCTTAGCTGACTAATTAGGTGTGTTACTAGCTTGTTATGGACCGTTGGATGGCGCGGGGAATGGGAGTCGAGAGGGACTGCCCTGGGAACTGCATGGCACAAGAGGGGGCCTGTGGGTGGGAGAATGGAGATTTGAGCCTGCTAGTGAAACCTCAGTAGGTTCGTACATCCCAGTAGCCCCTTTATAAAGGTTATTTTGTGATCTCTTGGCCATACACCGACAGTTGTGTACTGGTGTAATGGAGATTCTTTCTAGTCGCCGACGGGTGACAAAATTACAAACTTATGGGTAAAGTGGTGCCACCTCTGCAGAGCGTAAAACTATCATGATAGCCGTGCTTCCGGTTACAAGCACCTGGCCAACTTCCATGATTAGAGGCAAACCTTGGGATGATTATTCGGGTATGGTTATGGTACGGTCATTGGGACTGGTTTCGATTATATGAATATGAGATGGTTATGAATATTTATGAGCATGAGATGAACTTGAGAAAGATTAATGGCTGGTTGAGACTTGCTAAATGATGAATTATAATGAGAGAATGTTGCTGAATTACTTGATTATGATGGGATAAATTTCACCTAGAAATAGTTGCTGTTTTTACCATGTTTGTGAAATAAAATTTGCTACCTGCAATGAGCTTTTTTATTCCTTACCTTGTTGTAAGCTACATGTCATACTTTTCCCGCACTTTCTGAGTATGACATGTACTCACCCTTGCATTACCACATATACATCAGCTACAGGAGAAGAGTACTTTGAGGAACATGTGGAGTACTAGGCGTGCGCACTACCGTCAACATGACTGTGGAGTAGAAGTTGGAGCCTGCAGTTTTAGTCATTTTCCGTTGTCGTTTAGAGTCTTCCGCTGCAAGAATAAGATAGACATTCATGAGTGAGACAACAAGTCGATGTAATAAAGTACTTAAACACTATTTGTACATGGCTATAATCTGAATTCAGTTTGTGGAATACATGTGTACGTGTGATGAACATCCTGGGCACACATACACATTCACTTGGTTCATTTTTCGGAACCGGGTGTCACAAATTGGTACTAGAGCCACGTTGACTGTAGGATGCAAGCCTAGGTAGAATGGACACTCTAAAACACATATGAACACCCCTCTAAACTTCTATTTTCGAAAATTGCTTGCTGCTGAACTTTACTTGTCAACTCAGCCCCCGCAAAGTGCTATTTTCAGCACCTCCTTCTTCTTTTCTTTTAGACAGCCACACCTTTTGTTTTCTTGCTTAATAGCTTCTGAAGTTTTGGAGTTATTTCCTTCTTCTCTAATGTTTCTCATGTCTTAATTATAGATGCCGGTGACTAGGAGCACAGCACGCATAAGGACTCGTCCACCACCACTTGGGAGTGCACTTAATCCCATTGAGGTGTCCAATGGACCATATTGGGAGGAGGTGAATATGGAACCTCATGTGGAAGATAAATTCAATAACTCTATGCATGAGGAAGAGGATCCGGAAGAGTTGGAACCAATCCAAGACGACATGGAAGATGATCCACAAGAAGAACAGCAATGGTATGCACCTCAGGAGGAATTTGATGCGGGTTTACACCCAGCGGAGCCTCATGAAGCCATGTCAGAAGGAGATGAATCTGAAGAGGAGCCACCCCCTGTTGAGGCTAAGAATGAAGGTGACGAACGGGCCATCTGTTCAGTTCAAGAATTCCGGTCCGTCGGGATGGAGGGAGGACACATATTCAGGGAGCTTAGAGAGTTCCTTGATTGCTACACCTTATACCCGGAATATCTCCTCAAGAAAGTCCCTCATCTCGGACATGAAGAGTGGAAGGCTGAAGTAACCATCCTATCTAACGTAGGGTTGTCACTCGACACTTCGCACCCACATGAAGAGCTACAAGGGCAGAAGCTATTAATGATGCTGCATGGGATGCACTCACCGGACTGTGCTACGCCTTCCGTGAGCAGATTGAGGACACCACCTTTGGGCTGCACCAGTATCGGAAGAGTGGTACGAGGGAGATCATTGGACCCCATGAAGGAGCTCCTTCTAACCCACAAGCTGCTGACAAGTCCCAGAAGTTGCTCATGGAGTTAGGAAACCGCTATGCAAGCGCACAAGAAGAGATCCGTTACCTCCGCAAGAAGGTGTACTTGCTGGAAAAACAAGAGGAGACTCGTGCCAATGCGGGAACAAATGGAGCACCAGCATCATGTATCCCTGCATGGAAAGACAACTCACCATGGCGTGCGCCCATGTATGTATCACCCCATCACAAGGCGAGAACAGCACCGGTTCACACGATTAAGTTTAGGTTTCCATTGAATAAAGCTGTAATAGGGACGTTTAGATGATAGTAGGATGAAATAGGAGTGGTGTGCAGAATTTAATGATGATTGCTTGTGTTTGTGTGCTGGTGTGAGTTGTGGGACGCTTAAGCGAATGTCCACATCCACACATAGTGGAGAGATGGGAGATTGTAGGATCGAAGTACACATGTAAAGCTAGCAGAGGGGGGTGATTGGTAGATAAAAACTTTTCAGCGGAAGCAACAAAACACCCCTCAGCAGAAAACTGATCTGTTAAAGAAACTGTGTGTGCGACTAATCTAAACGTGTTCAACTGTTACAAAACTAGTATAGATTGTAGAGAATCAAGTCACGAAGACGTCACAACAAGAATCATGGAAATATGTTGAGAGAAACTCAAGTTACGATCGAAAGATCGAACAAAGGTCAATCTGTCCTACACGAGAAAAACAGTTCTGGAATACTGCAAAGAAACTCGTGTAGATCAGAAAACTCAAATTCAATGACCGTGAAATTTTCAGATATGATAGATAATCAAGTTGTGAATACAAACCAAAAAGAATCACATCAATTGGATCTGTAAAACTCGAGTTATGATAAAACCACCGAAGCAAGGTAGTGCTGAACAGAAACTCAACGAGAAAAACTTGTCTGAAACAAGTCGGACGAACAAGGCACAAAAGTTCCTTTAGAATACGAATTTTATTTATCAAAACACAAGAGGAACCGCCCCAAAGTCATGCTCTACGAGGTATGGCCTCCCTTGCTTATATAACCAGCTCTATGGCCAATCCAATTCAAACTAGGACTCCTACTCCTACTTGGATTCAAACTGTAACTTTCCAATACTGCTCAAGACTCTTCTATACGCAGATAGAAGCAATCTTAAGACTTCCAAACACCTTAGGAACGTCCCAAACATTCCTAAAACAACTCTACTTCATGCCTAACACGAAATCCTGTTATAACCAACTCGAAACTTTCCATAAACAAACCATAACCGCCTCAGCCGCAGCCTGAGCGCAAAATCCAACCGGTTGAACCTTTTCAACCATATCTCCACTTCCATATCTCTTCACCATTCCTTGGAACCATGTTTCCATGTCCATGCACTCCTTGCACACGTACAGACACCTTCCAACAACGTCCACGATACCTTCATATGCATTGTTCTTGATCCAAACATGCTGCGCGACCTCCCGATCAACTCAACCACAATTCCTCCCGAACTTGGTTGTTGAATCTCATCTTCTCCCTAAGACTAGTTCAATGGATCCCATCAACAGCCAAGTCTTGAACTCAAGCAACACCTGCACATGAATAAACAACCAATACTTTCGAGCACAAGTCCTCGACTTGACTCTCGTTAGTTACGAAACTACAACATCTTACGTGAGCACCTCACATAAGCATGTTGTAAACCATAGCAAAATGATATCAGCCATAACCACCAAAACACACCAAAAACTTAGTAAAATAATACTAAGCAAACTTTCCATAAGAGTAAAGCAAGTTCAAAACATTGCAAGTTAAAAGCAGAATCATTGCAATCAAGCTCCGGACCTTACCAAAGCTAACCGGACCTTGAACCGGAGCTTACCAAAGCTAGTCGGACCCAGCGCCGGAGCTTACTAAAGCTTAGTCAGACCTAGCACGGAACTTACCAAAGCTAGTCGAACCTAGCACCGGAGCTAGCAAAAACAAGTCGGACCTAGCCAAAATAAGTCAGACCTAGACAAAGCAAGTCGGACCTTACGTCGGACCTTGTTAAAAAGGTGTTTTGGTAGTATCCAAAACTTTTATAGTCAAAGCCAATGTATTCATCACACATAGGTCTCACAATCTCCCCCTTGATGAATGCATTGGCAACACCACTTAAAATCCGAACATTGGCTTATTCACATGAAAAGTTCTGAAAACAATATTTCTCCCTTTGTAAATCAGAAATAAAATGAGAAGAAAAACAAAAATACCAAAAATTCTCCCCCTGAGAAGAATCGTGCCAAAACACTTGTGAATGTGTGCAATGTGTGATCAATTTATCCCCCTTTGATAATGTATTCAGCAAGGTATAAAAGAGAAATTTTAATTTGTTATGAGCACATTAAAACATATACATATAAAACAAAGCTCATCCAAATCATACTATCAAGTAACTTACACTATCACATTAATGAGATACATAAAGTAGTGTAAGCCATGCTAGAGATCAAGTGTAATTTTCAATTTAAGCAAGTCATGATCTCACAAACTTTAACTATTTCAAGACCTGAAAGCATGACACTTGTTGCTGCATTTTATTTATCATTTAAAGCACAAATTTTGATCTTATGACATTTGCAAGAGATTATATGCAGCATCAGCCTTATTCTAACCAACCAAGTCAAGCCTATGTCATTTGAAAGTCAGAAGCTTAAGGACATTGTTTTAGTCATACACAACTCCTTTCAAGTTCATATCTAAGTGCAATGATAAGACATCTCAAAAGAAGAAGTGCGATGCATGCATATTCTCTTGATCTTTTCTCATTTTTTTTATTTGAACATAAAAACTCAACATGTGAGTTGATTACTTGATTAATTCTTTATGATTAAAAGCACTTGTGAGCATGCAACAAGTTCAAAACAGCAAGAAAGTTCGACCATGACCAGATTTAATGTAAGTAATTATTCCAATTACTAGACATGGTAAAAACTACAAAATGTATAACACGAGTAATGTAGTAAGAACTTTCAGCATGAAAAAGGAATCACAAAGTCATATATGCATAAAATACTATGCTCATATTATTTTAATTTCAGATTCACACATAGACTTCCAAAGTTTCAAAGTTCTCCCTCAATTTAAGCCATGAGGATGCATAACCCCTATTTCACTACGAATGTAACAAAAACGAGTGAAATCCAAATGTTTTGTAAAAATATCAGCCAATTGTTGTTCGGTATCTACATGGTGAAGCACAATGTTCCCTTTTTCGACATTATCACGGAGAAAGTGATACCTAATGTCAATGTACTTAGTTCTCGAATATTGCACGAGGTTTTTTGCAATGCAAATGGCACTAGTGTTATCACAAAAGAGTGGAACACTATCTAGATCAACCTCATAGTCCTTAAGTGCTTGAATAATCCAACGAATTTGTGAGCAAGCACTAGGAGCAGCTACATATTCAGATTCGACTGTGGATTGTGCAACTGAACTTTGTTTTCTAGAGGACCAGGCAACAAGTGAATTACCAAGAAAATGACAAGCACCAGAAGTACTTTTCCTATCAATCCTACAACCCCCAAAATCAGTATCAGAAAAAGCTTTCAAAGTAACGGTTGAGGAAGAAGGAAGAAAAATGCCAAATTCTTGAATTCCATGTAAGTACCTGAGAATCCTTTTGACGGCTTGACGATGTGAAGCACGTGGGGAGGCTTGAAACCGTGCACAAAGACATACGCTGAATTGTATGTCCGGTCTTGATGCCGTGAGATACAAAAGTGATCCGATCATGCTTCTATATTCTTTTTGATCAACGGGATCACAATCTTCATCAAGTTCAAGTGTTGTTGCTATTCCCATTGGTGTCCGAAGAGGCTTGCTTTTGTCCATGTTGAAGCGCCTTAGGAGATCTTTTGTATACTTTGTTTGATGCACAAAGGTACCCTCCTTGGTTTGCTTGATTTGCAGCCCCAAAAAGTACGTGAGTTCTCCCATCATACTCATCTCAAATTCTGAACTCATCATAGCTGAAAACTTGGACACAAGATCATGAGAAGCACAACCAAAGATAATATCATCCACATACACTTGAACGAATAATGAGTCATTGCCATGCTTAAGCACAAAAAGAGTTTTATCAACCTTGCCCATGGTAAACCCCTTTTTAAGTAAGAATGTTTTTAATCTATCATACCATGCTCTAGGGGGTTGTTTGAGACCGTACAAGGCTTTGGACAGTTTGTAAACATGATTAGGAAAATTTGGATTTTCAAAACCAGGTGGTTGTTTGACATAAACCTCCTCATCTATGTAGCCATTAAGAAAAGCACTTTTAACATCCATTTGATATAGCTTAAAACCTTTAGATGCAGCAAAAGCTAACAAAATTCTTATGGCTTCTAATCTAGCAACAGGAGCAAAAGTTTCATCAAAATCTAGACCTTCAACTTGTGTGAAACCTAGAGCAACCAACCTAGCCTTATTCCTAACCACAACCCCATCCTCACATTGTTTGTTTTTAAACACCCATTTAGTTCCAATTGAAGTGTGACCTTGAGGTGGAGGTACAAGTTTCCAAACATTATTTCTAAAATTTTCTAACTCTTCTTGCATGACAATAATCCAAGATTCATTAGTGAGTGCGTGTGATATATCTTTGGGTTCAAAAGAAGCAACAAAGCAGATGAGCATGAGAATTGGGGTCGAAAAACCTGAATCTTGTAACTCGTTCATGCAATCTTCCAATAATTTGTTGTGGAGGATGACTTTTGAGAATCCGAAGGGGAGTGGACACTTCACAAGCTTCTTCTTCTTCATGTTCATCACAAAATAGATGAGCTTGTGACGTGAGGAGGATCTGGACCAGCAATGGTGGTCGTCGGTGCTGGTTGTGAATCAAGATCAGGAGCTGGAACAATGTCATTAGCTGCTGAATTTTCGGGCAGCAGCACCACTTCTTCCTCTTCTTCAACGAAAATACTCTATTTGAACTAGTACCTGGGCTAGCTTCATCAAAAGAAACCTCACAAGTCTCCACAATTTTGTTAGTATCAAGTAAAAGCACACGGTAGCTTCTAGTATGAGATGGATAACCAAGAAACATGTCATCAACAGATCTAACTTCAAATTTATCAAGATTACCATGTTTCTTAACAAAGCATTTGCAACCAAAGACCCTAAAGTGTGTGACACTAGGCCTATGTCCAAACCTAAGCTCATATGGTGTTTTACCTAGCTTAGCACGCAAGAAAACACGATTTGAAACATAACAAGCGGTTGCAATTGTATCAGCCCAAAATTTCCTGGGAGTTTGATATTCATCAAGCATAATCCTAGCCATCTCAACTAAGGTTCTGTTCTTTCTCTCTACAAACTGTTTTGTTGAAGTACATATGGTGAAGAAAATTGATGATCTATTGCATTTTCAGCATAAAAGTGATCAAACGATTGATTTTTAAATTCAGTTCCATTATCACTTCTAATTGCTCTTAAAGATCCTGGGTGATCAATTGATAATCTAAGAAATAAAGTTCTAAAGTGACTAAAAGCTTCATTCTTTGATGCCATAAAGTAAACCCAAGAGTATCTAGAATAGTTATCAACAATCACAAGAACATACCATTTACCTCCGAAGGATTGAACACATGAAGGACCTACGGTCTCAAGGTGTAAAAGTTGACCCGGTTCAGTTGTCACGGTCACTGTGAGAGGATCATGTGAACCTGCAACCATCTTAGCATGTCTACAAGAAGAGCACACAATTTCTTTGTCCCCTTTAAGCTTAGGCAGCCCACGTATGCGATCAAGAGCACTAACACACATGAGATGATCAAAGCCTACGTGACCAAGTCTATGATGCCAAAAATATAAATCTTTAGAATCATTTGCAACTAGACATCTATGCTTAGAGGAAGACATATCAAATTCAGCTTTAAAAACTCTTCTAAACCGAGACATGTTAAAAATAAGCTCACTATTTGAACCTACAACTTTGCAGCAGTTTTTATTGAAAATAATTTCCAGATTTTCATCTAGCAATTGTGAAACAGAAAGCAAGTTGTATTTCAAATTTTTGACAAGTGTCACATCCTTCAAAGTGTAGTGATCATTTACTCTAACCGATCCCTTAGCAATTATAGGAGTTAAAGAAATATCGGCAAAATTAACATTCTCTACACGTGACACAAAAGAGAGAGAGGAGAACCATTATTTGTTCCCGGTCATGTGGCGTGAGCAACCTGAATCCACAATCCAAATGTTCTCCTTCCTCAAGTGTGTAACCTACATAGAAGCACAATACGTCGATGACTCAATACTGGGGTCAGTTAAAAGGCATTTAGGGATCCAGTACTGAGTCACACGACGTCCAACAGGAATAACATACGAAAGCTGAGATAAAACAGCAGGTTTATGAGTCAAAGTTTGAGATTTTTTGTTCTTAACTACTGACCTATGAGGTGTTACTTGTGTAGCACGAAAATCAGTAGCTCAGGAGGCAAAAACAGAAGGTCCGGAGGCAAAAACTGAAGCTCCGGAGGCAAAAACTGAAGCTCCGGAGGTAAACTTTGAATATTTCTGACTCATAACAGCAGGTTGCATGTTCCTGATATTCGGTTTAGTATGTGCAGCAAATTTTGCATGAGAGTTATAAAATCTAGCTTGCATTCTTTCCTTTTTATGTTGTTTAGCTAGTCTATAACAAAAATCTATGACATGACCATCTTTACCACAATAGGTATAATGAAATTTAACTTTGTGTTCATGTCTAGATGAGCATGCAGTATGCTTATTTGAACCCGAATGTGACAACACTCCTGCAGATTTAAAAACCACTTCTTTTTGTTTAGGAACTGTTTGAATCAAACCACTTCCTAATGATTTTACAATTTTAGGTGAATGTTCCTTAGCATGAGCATGTGAATCAAAACCTAAACCAGTTTTATCATTGCAAGACTTGGAAGAATTCAACAGTAAGTTTAGGTTCTTATTCCCATTACAAAACCGATCTAATGTCCTATGCATGTTATCAAGTTTATTTGATAGATCAAGACAATTTTCACATGAAGTTTTTATTTTTAATTTGCAATTGGAACAATATTTAACTTCATGAGAACGTAAAGCATTGTTCAATATAGAAATTTCTTTCATAGCATCTTGTAGTTTCTTATCAAGATCATCGCAAGTAGAACAATACAAATCAATTGTAGAACAATAAGCATCTTTCAAATTTTTATCATTAAGTGCAGCAAGCTTTTTGTTCTTTTCGATTTCAAGTTCAAGTTTATCAAGTGTGGAGGTGTGTGTACTTCTTAGAGAGGACAATTGTTCATATATTAAATCACATGAGGAACAAGAATCATCACTAGGAATCAAGGATTTTAAATGATTAATTTTAGATTCTAATGACTCAATTTTAACAACATTGTCCCTAACCTTTTTTGTCCTTTTTCTTAACAATAATAGTGGCACAAGAAATAACATCACACATTTCTTTGCAAGTAGGACATACCTCTTCATTGTCACTGTTGTGTTCTGCATCCTCCATACTTGATTTTGATTTGCCCGCCATGAAGCACAAGTTTGCTAGATCATCTTCATCTTCATCACTTCCAATGTCTACATCACTCGAGCCAAGTTCTTGAAGTGCGGTGATGAAACTATTTATCAGTTTGCGTCCTGTAAAACCCTTCTTTTTCTTGTTGGTGTTGCCAAAAGAGGACTTGACTTTATTCTGCTTTTCATCACGGTTAGAAGGATCTGAAAGGTTAGGGCAATCTGTACGGAAGTGTCCTGTCTTACCACATTCAAAGCATCGTTGAGGTCCGGAGCTTCCTCTCCTTCTAGTTCTCACATTTTGCAATGCTTTTGAGAACCTAGCAGAAAGAAGTACTAGCTCCTCCTCTGGAAACTCCTCAATCTGTTCCAGGGTTAGTGAAGACAGCAAAGCAAGTGTATTGCTAGATGATTGGCCGGAGCTAGGCATATCATGTTGTGAGACAAATGCAATAGTCTTATTTCGGTTCTTACGTGATATAATGTCAATCTCATGAGTTTTTAGCTTAGAATAAAGCACATCTAATGTAAGAGTACTCATGACAGTGGATTCACGTATGGATGTTACTTTCATCTCCCAAATTGACATGTCTAATGCACTTAGTAATTGCCTAGCATTTTCAGCATCTGAAAAAATAACATTGACGCTACACAAGTTGCTGAGAATTTTATTAAAGCGAGCAAAGAGGTCATCAATGGACTCACCGGGTTGCATCTCAAAGCGCATGTATTCTTTCTTGAACATATCCTGTCTTACCTCCTTGATCATGTTAGATCCTTCGTGGTAGTCACAAAGTGCTCTCCACACATCGTACACCGATCGGAGGTGTGCAACACGGTCGAAGTCGCTCTGAGTTAGTCCTTTTATGATCAAGTTCCGAGCCTTGTTGTTGTTGTTGACATCTCTCATGTCGTCACACCCGGTTTTTCCGAAGAACAACCAAGTGAATATCACATGTATGCCAGGATCATTTTCTCATACATGTGATGACAAATAGTGAAGCATCATTTATTACAAGCCAGGTGTCGAATATAAATAAGTCTTACATAGCAAATATCTCGATGGACAATAATAAGTTCATCACAAGTAAATAAACTAGCAGCAGAATATTATTCTTGTGGGCTCCATTGCAGGCGTTGCCCGGGGGTCTCCATGAACCTAGAAACTTTCTTCGGGTCCAAAGTCTTGGTCATTATATACCACCTCATTATCTTGACCTGAGCAGCAATATAAACCAACAAAATAGGCAAGGTTGAGTACCAATGGTACTCAGCAAGTGTGGGAAAATTGTATCATGCATGGCTAGAACAAGGAGAGGTTGAACTCATGGTTAGAGCACTACGCAATTAATACCTATCACCTTAGCTTATTAAGCACCTACATTACTACACAGGTGAAATGGTCCCAATCTCCCATCCTATCATCATAATCCAATAATCATAACCTCATTTCCAATGTTAAGCTCCCCGCTTAACATCCACAACTTCCAATACCATCAATCCTCTAATCATGAATAAGTCCAAGCCGCTCTTGACCGTGAGCACGGCTGTCATGACAGTTTTTGACTCTGCAGAGTTTGTACCACTGTACCCACATGTAGTGATTTCATCCCCCGTTGTCGGGTGGACTAAAAGAACCTCCATTATGCCAGTGGCTACGAACCACATTCACACTTCCCAGGTGTGTAGCCAGGAGGTCACTACGAAGCCTTTACAAAGGGATTCCCGACGAGCGTGGGCCCACTGAGGTTTCACCCCTAACAGCATACAAGAGGCTCCAACCCCGCAGCAGTGGCCCCCTCTTGAGCCTTGCGGTTCATATGGTAGTCCAGCTGACACCTACTCCCCGCACCATCCAACACACCCATACTACGCCGGGATACACCTAATTAATTGGCCAAGCTGCCCCATCTCAGCATGTGGTTGGCACTGTAAAGCCAGGTTACATGCTCCATGAACCGGTCCTTAGGATCCAGGCAAGTACTAAACACAAACCCGAGTCTCGTGCACCCAGCACACAACCAAAACATCCAACTTGCCTTGATCCCTACCTCTACATAACTCACAATATCTCATTCAAGAGTATGGTAAAATAAACTGATGATCTCATGTCCCAAATATCCCATTCTAAGCATGGCTAAGCATATGCATAATAATAAATGACATGGTAAAATAAATCCCTACCCAAGCTACAAGGAAAACAAGGTAATGCAATTCTAGGGAAACTTCCTATCATGGGTTTCATATTTAAATTGACAATGCAGATAATTCTAGCTACACATCCTAGCATAGGATCAAAGTGGTCAAGGACACTTGCCTCCTTCCTGCCGCTCTTGAAATGGGTAGTCCTGATCTTGGAAAGGAATAACTTGCTCTTGAGCAGGTTCTACATCATACCATCACACATAGCCAAAGAAAAATAACAACCCATAAGGCATAGTTCACACTTCCACTTCATACAAACCACACATTCATATTTATGAAAGTCATTCACCATCATGTGTGTTGTGGTTACTCTATGTGTGTTGATTTGTGGCTTGCATGCACTTTTAATCATGTGTATATGATTCCTACTTTTGTGTTCACATTTATACTTACATACTATATATATGAGTTTCCAATTTAAATAAATTCCTTATATTCAACTACTACACCTTTTTACTAACAAATAAGCATGAAAGGTATTTTCCTTCTCTATATGTGTCTTCATAATTTCTACCAACCCTAAACTGAACTCTTTGGATTTTAGTAACTCCATTTATCATTTACTAGTTGCTATATTTTCAGATTTATTTTCTTATGCATAAATGTGTACTTTATTATGAAAATAGTAAGATACATCATCTAAACAGAATAGGTTCTGGTCCTAAATAATTTAATAACATATTTTGACCTTTGCCTCTGATGTAAAATATTTCACAATTATTTTCCCTATTTTCTAGAACTATTCTTTACTTAAAAATGTGTCCCTAAATGTGAATAATAAATTAAACAGATTCAATTCAGCCCAAAATATGTTTTTATCTCACTCCAAAGTTTCCTAAATACTGAGAAAGTCTTTAATTAAATTTTGACAATATGTTTGTCTCACTTTTTAATTTTTAAACACTAGCCACATATTCAATTTCCTAAATTAAATACTAAACAGGGCTAAAAGGTAAACTCACCCCTCTACAGGGTCTATAATATTATTTTCAGAATTTCCAAGGGTATAGCTACACTTATCAGAGGGGTTTTCCTAATTTTTATTAAGTCCAGGGGCTAAAACTGATTTTTAAATGAATTTACCTAATTTTCTAAAGTTCCAGGGGCTAGATCAGAAGTTTTCGGGGCTAGCTCTTATTTCTCGAGAACCCCAGGGGGTAGCACGTAAGATTTCCAGTCTTTATAACGCGGGGCTGACGTGGACCGTCCGATTTAAAACCGACGGCTGAGATTATAACGTCGAACCGGTACGCGGGGATTTAAACCCTACCGTGCGATTTAAAATAAACGGCGCACAGGTGGCCACGTCGCTCTGATCGAGCGCGGGCGGCGCTGCCGGCGGCGCACGGCGGCGGGAAGCGGCTATCTCGCCGGAAACTTTTAGATCTTCCGGAATTCTTCCTAGAACTGTGATTTTATGGCATAGATCGGTAGAGGGGAGGTCGGAGATCTCACCTCGGGGGTTTTCTTGAGCTCGGAGGTTCTGGAAAGTGATCGGCGACGAGGTCTGAGGTGAAACCACGGCGAGGCTCGTCGGCGCTGTGTTTACCCCGCAAGTCACCGAGTTTTCTACACCTGCAAGGTTTCCCGGAGGCGGTGGATCAAGACCAGCGAGTTAGATCGGAATTTCCGAGCTTAGATCGCCGGAGAGGTCTCGGTTCTCACCGGAGGAAAATCGGCGGATCGCGTGGGAAAAACAGAACGAAGTCGGGGTTTTTATAGCCGGGGAAAGGCGGCGGGGTGGTTTAGATCAAGTCCGCGTCGCCTACGAACAGAATTCAGCGGGGATACGCAGAAATCCCGATCGGTTTTGATTCGGGTGAGAGGGAGTCCGGCGCGGCGCGAGGTAGAAGACGAGCTGGTGGGTCCCACCTGTCAGTGGAAGGAAACAGCGTGCGCGGCTGCGGGCTGGCGCGGTTGCTGGGTGGTCCGGCTGGTGGGTTTCGGCCCACTGGCCGGTTTTTTTCTGTTTTCTCTTTTTCTTTTTTTCTATTTCTTTTCTGATTTGAGTTTAATTTGAATTCCAATTTGAATTTGAATTTTTGCAAAACATGCAACACGTCCAAAAATTTTTAAATTCCCCTCTTAACATGATTTAGGGTCTTAACAATATTTTTGGGGTGTTACACATGTTTGTAGCCATGACTTGATCGTTTGAAGGCACATCGTAAGGCTTGTACACCTTTTCCCATATTGCAAAGCCTTGCGCCTGGATGAAAGCTTCCATGCGTGCCTTCCAAACCTGAAAATCAATACCACTAAACACACAAGGTTTGGCGGAGTATTTCTCCATGATGATTAGTCAAAACATATGCAAATCACAAAGATTAGAGCAATCTGGCTCTGATACCAATTGTAGGATCGAAGTACACGTGTAAAGCTACCACAAGGGGGTGAATGGTAGATAAAAACTTTTCAGCGGAAGTAACAAAACACCCCTCAGCAGAAAACCGATCTGTTAAAGAAACTGTGTGTGTGACTAATCTAAACGTGTTCAACTGTGACAAAACTAGTATAGATTGTAGATAATCAAGTCACAAAGACGTCACAACAAGAATCATGAAAATCTGTTGAGAGAAACTCAAGTTACGATCGAAAGATCGAACAAAGGTCAATCTGTCCTACGCGAGAAAAACAGTTCTGGAATACTGCAAAGAAACTCGTGTAGATCATAAACCACAAATTCAATGATCGTGAAATTTTCACAGATGATAGATAATCAAGTTGTGAGACAACCCAAAAAGAATTACATCAATTGGATCTATAAAACTTGAGTTATGATAAAACCACCGAAGCAAGGTAGTGTTGAACAGAAACTCGATGAGAAAAACTTGTCTGAAACAAGTCGGACGAACAAGGCACAAAAGTTCCTTTAGAATACGAATTTTATTTATCAAAACACAAGAGGAGCAGCCCCAAAGTCGTGCTCTACGAGCTCTGGTCTCCCTTGCTTATATAACCAGCTCTATGGCCAATCCAATTCAAACTAGGACTCCTACTCCTACTTGGATTCAAACTATAACTTT
Organism: Neostapfia colusana; assembly: GCA_030760725.1. Lineage (NCBI taxonomy): Eukaryota > Viridiplantae > Streptophyta > Magnoliopsida > Poales > Poaceae > Neostapfia > Neostapfia colusana. The sequence continues at coordinate 21,244,854 of JASWHV010000019.1, read as the reverse complement.
TCAATAGTGCTCAAGACTCTTCTATACGCAGATAGAAGCAATCTTAAGACTTCCAAACACCTTAGGAACGTCCCAAATATTTCTAAAACAACTCTACTTCATGCCTAACACGAAATCCTGTTATAACCAACTCGAAACTTTTCATAAACAAACCATAACCGCCTCAGCCGCAGCCTGAGCGCAAAATCTAGCCGGTTGAACCTTTTCAACCATATCTCCACTTCTATATCTCTTCACCATGCCTTGGAACCATGTTGCCATGTGCATGCACTCCTTGCACACGTGCAAACACCTTCCAACAACGTCCGATACCTTCATATGCATTGTTCTTGATCCAAACATGATGTGCGACCTCCCGATCAACTCAACCACAATTCCTCCTGAACTTGGTTGTTGAACCTCATATTGTCCCTAAGACTAGTTCAATGGATCTCGTCACCAGCCATGTCTTGAACTCAAGCAACACCTGCACATGAATAAATAACCAATACTTCCGAGCACAAGTCCTCGACTTGACTCTCATTAGTTCCGAAACTACAACATCTTACGTGAGCACCTCACATAAGCATGTTGTAAACCATACCAAAATGATATCAGCCATAACCACCAAAACACACCAAAAACTTAGTAAAATAATACTAAGCAAACTTTCTATAAGAGTAAAGCAAGTTCGAAACATTGCAAGTTAAAAGCAGAACCATTGCAATCAAGCTCTGAACCTTACCAAAGCTAACCGGACCTTGAACCGGAGCTTACCAAAGCTAGTCGGACCCAGCACCGGAGCTTACTAAAGCTTAGTCGGACCTAGCACGGAACTTACCAAAGCTAGTTGGACCTAGCACCGGAGCTAGCAAAAACAAGTCAGACCTAGCCAAAATAAGTCAGACCTAGATAAAGCAAGTCGGACCTTACGTCGGACCTGGTTAAAAAGGTGTTTTGTTAGTATTCAAAACTTTTATCGTCAAAGCCAATGTATTCAGCACACATAGGTCTCACAGAGATGCTTTGGCACGTGTTTACAACCTCATATAGGCTAAAATTAATAAAAGAAGATACTTAGTTCATACACCTTGGTGCATATAGTTGGGGGATCAATCTAAATTTCTATTTCCTACTCTACTCTCTCTCACACAGATGGTGAGGGAAAACTCCAACCCAACCACTGTTTTATTTGATTTCGGAGCATCACATTCATTCATCTCATCCAAGTATGTTGCCAAGTATAATCTGCCCATATCCCACATGAAACACACTATGTTGGTTAATTCTCCCGGTGGAGAGATGAGGACTAATATAGTATCTCCGAAAGTAAGCATTAAAATAAGGGGGTAGACTTTCTTGCCAACCTTATTGTCTTGGATTCCAAAGGGGTTGACATAATACTTGAAATAGACTGGTTAAGCAAGCACAACGGAGTGATTCAATGTGCTCAGAGGATCGTGTAGTTGACGAGTGAGCACAGTACGCGTATTGAGTTTGAGCCAGCCCAACCTACAATGGAGAAGGTAGTGCTGAACCACATCGAATAAGCGACATTGAAAAGCATTCCGGTAGTTCAAGAATATTTAGATGTGTTCCCGAAAGAACTTCCAGGTATGCCACCTGAACGGGACATTGAATTTGCCATTGATTTAGTACCCAGAACTGCACCTATAGCAAAGAGGCCATAGAGGATCCCTGCTAATGAATTAGTGGAACTCAAGAAACAAATTCAGGAGCAGCTAGATAAGGGTTTTATACGCCCAAACTCGTCACCGTGGGGAGCCCCTGTGCTCTTCGTGGACAAGAAAGATGGGACTCAAAGGATGTGTGTCGACTATAGGTCTCTCAACGAAGTGACGATTAAGAATAAATACCCGCTGCCCCGCATAGGGGACCTTTTCGATCAAATGAAAGGTGCCCGAATTTTCTCCAAGAGTGATCTTCGGTTGGGATACTTCCAGCTGAAGATTAAGCCCTCCGACATACCCAAGACTGCATTTAGAACCCGGTATGGTTCGTATGAATATAACATTATGTCATTTGGGTTGACGAATGCACCCGCATACTTTATGTACCTCATGAATAAGGTCTTCATGGAGTACTTGGACAAGTCCGTCGTGGTTTTCATCAACGACATCATGGTATATTCAAAAAGCGAGGAAGAACATGAAGAACACTTGAGGTTGACGTTGCAGAAACTGCGAGAGCATCAATTGTATGCCAAGTTCAGCAAGTGTCAATTTTGGCTAAAGGAGATATCGTTCTTAGGCCACATCATCTCCGAGGGAAGAGTATCGGTTGATCCTAGAAAAGTGGGAGATGTTTTGAATTGGAACCAACCGCAGAATGCGAGAGATATTAGGAGTTTCCTTGGGATGGCTGGATACTACCGCCGGTTTATCAAGGATTTCTCAAAAATAGGGAAGCCTATGACGGAATTGTTAATGAAGGGGAAAGCATTTCAGTGGACACCAGCATGTCAAGACAGCTTTGAGGAGCTAAAGAAGAGATTAACAACAACGCCGGTTTCAGTATTGCCAGACGTGAACAATAGTTTCGATATATATTGTAACGCATCAAGACAAGGGCTTGGATGTGTGCTCATGCAAGGAGGACAAGTGGTTGCCTATGCATTGAGGCAATTAGAGAAACATGAGCTGAATTACCCCACCCATGACCTGGAACTTGCAGCCTTGGTACATGTCTTGAACATTTGGAGGCATTATATCCTTGGCCACCGATGTGAGATATACACGGATCACAAAAGCCTCAAGTATATATTCACGCAAACAGATCTGAATTTGAGGCAACATAGATGGTTGGAACTCATCAAGGATTATGATGTTGGAATCAACTATCACCCCAGAAAGGCCAATGTAGTAGCTGATGCGTTGACTCGAAAGGAAGCATGTCACCAACTCATGATTTGGGAGCTACCACCCGAGCTGCGTAAGGAGTTTGAACGGTTACGTCTCAGGTTCTTGAACGAGATGGAGGTGATAGAACTGAACTCAACGCTGGAACAAGAGATATGAGATGGCCAAGCAACGGATGATGAAATCAAGGAAAGAATCCGACAAGGCATAGAAAAGGATTTCAAGGAAGACGAGAGTGGTACGCTTTGGTTAGGGAAGAGGATTCATGTGCCTAACGTGAAGCACATCCGCGACACGATACTAAAGGAGGCTCATGACTCACCCTATTCCATACACCCCAGCTGTAAAAAGATGTACAAGGACCTGAAAACATGCTATTAGTGGGATGGCATGAAAAGGGATATCGCTGAATATGTTGCCCTATGCGACACGTGCCAACGAGTGAAGGTCGAACATGAAAGATCCGCTGGATTGTTGCAGCCATTAAAAGTACCCGAGTGGAAGTGGGAATACATCAGCATGGATTTCATAGTAGGATTGCCACGTACTCAGTCCAGCTACGACTCCATTTGGGTTATCGTAGACAGATTGACGAAAACAGTCCATTTCCTTCCTGTTAGAACCAAGTACACCATCGCACAACTAGTCGAGCTGTATATGGAGCAAATCGTGTGTCGTCATCGAGTTCCGAAGAGGATAGTTTCAGATCGAGACTCTCAATTTACCTCTAGGTTTTGGAAGAAGCTGCATGAAGTCATGGATACACGAATGAATGTTAGCTCCGCATATGACCCGCAAACCGACGGGTAAACTGAGAGAACAAATCAGATTTTGGAAAATATGCTGAGAGCTTGTGCCTTGAAACATGGGTGAAGTTGGGATAAGAGCTTTCCATATGCTAAATTCTCATACAACAACAGCTACCAAGCCAGCTTGAAGATGTCACACTTCGAAGCATTGTATGGTAGACGGCGTAGAACACCGCTGTTCTGGAATGAAACTAGAGAAAGCCAAGTATTGGACCCAAATTGCTGCAAGACGCTGAAAAGCAAGTCCAAACGATACGTGAAAACTTGAAAGCCACTCAGTCACGACAAAAGGGTTATGCGGACAATAGGCAAAGAAGATTGACCTTCGAAGTGGGAGAATTCGTGTATCTTAAGGTGTCGCCTATCCAAGGCTAACGATGGTTCAACGTCAAAGGCAAGTTAGAACCTTGCTACATCGGGCCATTCAAGATTTTGGGCAAGCGAGGAGAAGTGGCCTATCAACGAGAGCTACCAATGCACCTCTCCGACATGCACGACGTGTTTCATGTATCTCAGCTCAAGAAGTGCTTACGAGTACCGGAAGAACAAGTACCTATAGATGAGCTCGAGCTTCAAGAGGATCTGACCTACGCGGAACACCCCGTCAAAATTTTGTACGTAATGGAAAGGGTCACGAGAAACAAAGTGATCCGTTGGTGCAAGGTACAATGGAGCTGTCACACGGAAGCCGAAACTACATGGGAACGTGAGGGAGATCTCAAGGCATAATTCCTTCATCCTTTCTCCACTCTATCGAACCTCGAGGGCGAGACTCATTTTAAGGGGGGTAGGTTCGTAACACCCTCAATTTCACTACCATGCATTGCATACATTTTTCATGTAGAGAAGCATTTAAAAAGAAGTAGAAGTGGAGAAAGAACCATAGAAATGGAGAAAGAACCATAGAAATTGAGAAGGGAATATAGAAATGGACAAAGGGACATAGAAATGGAGAGAAATGGAAATAAGATAGCTGAATTGAGCCATTTCAAATTTTCCCAAAATTCCAAATCCTCCCCAAATTTCCCAAAGGGGGAATTTCCCCCACATTTGGGGGGATTTGCCCCCAAATTGGCCGCAGCCTTGAGGGGGAGGGCGGGATTTTCCCCCAAATTGGCCAAATTGGCCGTAGCCCTAGAAGTGGGGGGACCCTAGGACTATTTGGGATGAGTTCCATCTTGCTAGGTTTCTTCTTTCCCCCCTTATAAATACAACCCCCCAGCCCCCCTATACCTTTGGCCGCAGCCCCCCTCCAAACTCGCCGAGTTGCCCCCTGCCCCCCAACTCGCCGAGTTGCCCACTCCCCCCCCCCCTTGCAAGAGTTTGGCCGCCGTCGAGCCCCGACGATGAGCCCCGCCATCGATCCCCTCCGACGAGCCCCGTCATCGAGCCCCGCCATCGAGACCCACCGTCGAGCCCCCGTCACGCCTCGTCGTCGCCGGAGGAGAAGCCCGACGATCTGCCCTACAATAATTCCCCGCAGAAAAATCCCCCGCTGCTGCCGTTGCTAGGAGGAAGGCCCTTCCACAAGGAGGAAGTGAGGTAGGTCTTCATTACTGATCTTACGACGTCGCCGCTGTTTCTACGCATCCGTTTTCTTCGCCCCCTTCAAGCAGAAACTTTTAAGTGTGGACAAATCATGTTTTGATCGATTTTTTACGTTGGAATTGATCTAGATCTTGTGTCAAGATTATCACCACGTCCACACTTGATCCCAGCACCCTTGTTCATCATATAACCCCATGAAAACCCATTAAAACATGCAAGAACACGTACAAACTGGTTTTATAAAACTGCACTATAGAATTTGCATTCATCTACCCCATTGCATCTTGAGTAAAGTTTGTGCATGATGATTGATTGCTGTAAATTTTGTATGTGTGTGATCGTGAGTAGAAGGACAAGCTCAAGAAGCCATCTAAAAGGAACTACAGCACCAAGACTTCGAGACGCTTGAGCAACACGAACTACGGGAGTAAGGCAAGTGCCCCTTGACCATACTGATCTTGTGTTTGAAACTGTTTTGTTTGTGAAAACGTGTATGCTTGTGTCAACTTGATGGCACACCCTTTTATAGGAGTTTACTAGTTTTGCTAACCTTTCTTGTCGCCAGGAAAGTTGATGAGTTGGGTATGATCGTTTTTCTTTTTGCTTCACTTAACTTACGGGATACGGGAAGCTGAAATAAAACATGGTTAGATACTGCACTCATAAGATTTAACATGATGAGAACTTGATGATGTTAATGAGCATGGAATCGGAGAAATCTAGGCAAGCTTGGTTCGTGGATGCTGCTGAATGAGATGGTGGTTTACTTGTTGTAGATCTAAGGACCGGTTCATGCGAGCACCTGCCAGGAAAATAGTGCCCCCACAAGGCCAAATATGGGTGCGGCTTAGCTGACTAATTAGGTGTGTTGCTAGCTTGTTATGGACCATTGGATGGCGCAGGGAATGGGAGTCGAGAGGGACTGCCCTGGGAACTGCATGGCACAAGAGGGGGCTTGTGGGTGGGAGAATAGAGATTCGAGCCTGTCGGTGAAACCTCAGTGGGTCCATACATCCCAGTAGCCCCTTTGTAAAGGCTATTTTGTGATCTCTTTGCCATACACCGACGGTTGTGTACTGGTATAATGAAGGTTCTTTCTAGTCGCCGATGGGTGACGAAATCACAAACTTGTTGGTAAAGTGGTGCCACCTTTGCAGAGCGTAAAACTATCATGATAGTCGTGCTTCCGGTTACAAGCACCTGGCCAACTTCCATGATTAGAGGCAAAATTTATGATGTTTATTCGGGTATGGTTATGGTATGGTCATTGGGACTGGTTTTGGGATTGTTTTGGGTCATGACAATGAATTTGGTTTCGGTTATATGAAAATGAGATGGTTATGAATATTTATGAGCATGAGATGAACTTGAGAAAGATTAATGGCTGGTTGAGACTTGCTAAATGATGAATTATGATGAGAGAATGTTGCTGAATTACTTGAATATGATGGGATAAATTTCATATAGAAATAGTTGCTGTTTTTACCATGTTTGTGAAATAAAATTTGCTTGCTGCAATGAGCCTTTTTATTCCTTACCTTGTTATAAGCTACATGTCATACTTTTTTTGCACTTGCTGAGTACGACATGTACTCACCCTTGCATTCACACATATACATCAGCTACAGGAGAAAAGTACTTCGAGGAATATGTGGAGTACTAGGCGTGCGCACTACCATCAACATGCCTGTGGAGTTGAAATTGGAGCCTGCTGTTTTAGTCATTTTCCGTTGTAGTTTAGAGTCTTCCGCTGCAAGAATAAGATAGACATTCATTAGTGAGACAATAAGGTGATATAATAAAGCATTTAAACACTATTTGTACGTGGTTATATTCTGAATTCAGTTTGTGTAATACATGTGTATGTGTGATGATCATCCTGGGCACATATATGCATTCACTTGGTTTATTTTTCAGAACCGGGTGTCACAATGACCAACCGATGCGACAAAGACGAATAACGCGGTAAGGGCATCCCGTATCGGGTTCCTGTACAGCTGCAAAGGCTGAAGCTTGCCGATCGCGAGGTGGTTTTTTGGCTGGACTTCAGCGAGCTCTCGTGTGCAAGACAAAAGAGGAATTGGAAGGAAAACGAGGGGATGGATTCACCTTGTCGAGTAGAAGACTGGTGTGAGGCTGGTTCGGGGCAGAGATCGACGCCTGTAGCTAGAGATCGATGAAGCTCCAACAATGGAGGAGAGAGAGAAAGTGGGGAAGAAAAGAAGGAAGCAAATGGGAAAGGGAGCGAGAAGCCACTTTCTGCAGGGGAAATCGCGCGGGGGAGCTAGGGGCACAGCTCCCCTGTAGCCGTCAGCCACGTCGTGCTTGCCGCCCAACCTACCCAATGGAGGAAAAAGATGACTTTGTTTGACTGGCAAGTGGGCCCAGTTGGTGCTTTCTCTTTTCTCTCTTTTTTTGTGATGTATGCTACAACCCTATACGTCGGATATGATCACTGTAACCACTCACAATATTCTTGGATTCCTATGTATTTTCTTTGGACCAGCCATTTCCCTGTGATTTATTAAAAGGTTTATTATTTGTCAATACGAGGATTCAGGATAAGCTCCGGCTTCCCAATGCATGCCAGACATATTGCGCAAGATCTGACGGATTGTACATTCCCCATGACCAGAGTTAAGATAGATGTAAAGCTAGGTTGAGAGACGATACAGTGTAAGGTCAGGGTCTCGACCTGTCGTTATTCCAGTGACCTAAGGAACTGTGAAGCCCGCAAGTGTTGTCAGCACATCACCCATACACATGAACTCGCATTGGACATTGTACTGTGTAGTGCGGTGATGTCCCCAAAGTAGTGGCTTTGGAGCAGTGGTCTCCGATGAAAGTGCAAAAGCCAAGGAGAGGGGTGCATGAAAGGGTAAGGAACAAACAGTCCACGATGAAGGATGGTAAAACTCCTTGTATTGAGGAGGACCGATTCATGCATTCTGATGCAACATGGGATACCCTTTTTCTTGCGTTGGTGTGTGCTGCTGGGCCACACACTGAAGGACCATGATGCACAAAATCATGGTTCAAAAGGTGAAGCTCTTTGCCCCTAACTCAAAGCATATGTGAGCAACATTGAAAGACCATGATGCATAAAAAATCACTATACGATCAACACTGTGAGATTGTCATATGATATAGGAGCGGTGATAGCATGGATGCAAGAAGGTGCAGTGTTGAAGTCGTACTAGTCCCTAAGTTAGTGGAGAGCACAAGGGCCCAAAAAAGGCTGACCTAGGTGGAGCTTACATGGTGGGCAGCATGCACCTGCATCTGGGCTGACATGCTCCATTTGGTCCCAGCTTTTCTCCCGCATAAAGCAAAACCACGCACTCGGAGGCACTTGTTGGATCTTGTGCCTTTTTTTCGCCCTTTTAGTTTTACCCTGCGCAGCTGCCATCTCTTTTACCGTGCTCCAGCGAAAGTTACTGCATGCTCAGAACCCGGATCCATGCATACTATTCTGAGTAATCTCCATCATTTTGCTGAGCTCAGGTAACTAAGTCAACGCTAAACACATTTGGATGATTGGATATGATCCAGCATATGTAGTCTTGCATGACCTGTGAGATGTTCCTTTTTTCTGCCGGCAAATACATTTCATCTCAGCTCCCCTTGGTTTGTAATTTGTATGTTTCGATTCAACCTTGTGTTGCAAGTAAAGGCCCCACTTGTCATTCTCTTACATTCTAGACCACGAAATGTATGTACCCTTTTCAACTGGTTGTTTATTTGATTCAACCCAAATCCGAGGTTTGCATGGTTCTTAACACTATCCTGCAGGACCTCAACCAATGCGATCACTGACAAGGCCTACACATGGTGATGTCATCTCGCTGGCAAAAGAGGCAACCGCTTTACCCCCACATGCAGACGCGATGCGATGATTTCATGCAGGTGTCTGCCTCTGTCTGGCAGTCCGGCCGTTAGCCAGTGACTGATTTGGTGTCACCTCCACCCCATCTTTTTTCTCGCCACTAAGGTATGTTATCTAGGAGAAAGCATGGAGTTCAAGGCATTTTAAGCAACAGAGCAAGGGAATGCGGAGATCCCCAGGGAAAACAGAATGATGCATCTTTTTATGGCCCTGCCTATGCCTGCAGGGGTTTGATGTTTTACTACTAGCTTGTATCATGTTGATTGATGCAAGAGTAGTGAGTTAACAGATTGGGGCAATGCAGGGTCTACCTGTTTTGGGCAACCAGTTTCTGTTTCCTATCTAAATTACGCAAACAAAACATATATATGTCGATCAAATGCTGGATGCCCTGTAGACAGTCCCCTTCTAGTTACAAAAGAATACCAACAATTCTGCTTACCATTTCCTTGCATCGTTGAACTATATGTATTGTTGTCTATATCCAGGACTTGTCAGTTGCTGCTACTGGTCTTCTGCGCCAAGTTTTAGCAGGTTACAGCTATGTAGATGTACTATTGCTTCTAAGCAGAGACAAATAATAACCACAGGTCGATTAGTGATCCCAATACACAAAGCAGTAGATCGAAGCTGCAAAAGAGCAAAGGCAAAGAAGCAAGGTCAAAGGGAGAAGCTCCATTGCCTGTAGCCGAATAGTATTTACTCTCTCTCTCTCTCTCTCTCTCTCTCTCTCTCTCTCTCTCATATCACTTTGAGTGGTTCCTTTCTTGTTTACAGGACGGACAACCTAGGCCCTACCATAAAGCTCTCGATCAGCGGCCCCGGCAAAGCATGCATGAAACTTATCCCATCTCGCGCCGCGCGCGGGAGAATACATGTGCATCAGTGCATGCATGCAACGCATTATTACGCCATTGCCAACCCGTAAAGCTAGACATGCAGCATGTGGAACAAAAGCGGCCATGAGAGAACATCTTGAGCTCCCCGGCCCCTGTGCCCCACTGGAGATTTGGTCGGCAGATCCCTCCCCGATGAGCTAATCAGAGGGCATGCATGCGCACGATTAAAAAGTGCGGAGGGAGAAAAAGCTCGGGGGTGATACTCCCACGTAAGTCCACCGTCACACGTTCAAATAAATCCTCTTTCTGAACTCGAACTAATAGATTTGAATTTATTTTATATTAATGAAATCTATTTACTTTTCATGGTCCAACATGCAGAATTAATAGCACAAACTGAGTGTAGCTCAACTGTTTGGGTTCCTTTGGTGGAGTTAACTCACCCGGATTCAAGACCAAGACTCAATATGGATGTTGCATTTAAGACTAATTATTCTTTATGTGGTATACGATGTCCCCGTCGATAGAAAGACGTATGTAGTGACTTCATAAATCTCAAGATCAGTCGGTCTCCATCTCTTGGAGGTGCTCATAGCGGTAGGTTGCGTGAGCTAGCATTTTTGCACTGCATATTTTACATTCAATGACGTATCTTGAATGACAAAACCGTCTAAAAATATAAGCATTTCTTAATCTGGTAAAAATAAAATATTTTTAATTGGAATAATAATATCGATAAAAATATTATTTTTGATTATAAAACTTATGTATTTGGTTTAATGATGAATCTAATAATATAATTTATATTTGATTAAATATTATGAATTTTTCGTTATTAATAGACATAGTTAAAATTGTTTGTTTAACTAATATAGAAATACTTACATTCTTGGAAGGAGGGACATACAAATCAGCGATACATTTGATTCTAGACAACTGCGTCATCCACAAGACCATAAGGTTGTTGTCAAAGCCTTTCTTTATGGTCCACACGAACCAGCTAGCTGCTTCCTAAACCATGGATGCCATGCCCAACCAAGAGCATAAATCCACAATGGAACTAGCTAGCTAGCTGCAGCGTGTAACAAGGGCATTCAGGTAAAATAACTTGTAATCTGCTCCGTGCTAACTAGCTCTCTCGTATACATATGAGCACTGCCCATATATACTACACACAAACATCACAGATACCTCGCAAAGAAAGCAAACAGCAGGGAATACCTCTCTCGTACTTCCCTTCTTGGAAATCAATCTTCCATGGAGGAGCAAGGCGAGAGAGAACTCCAGCTGCAGCTCCTGCCCCCGACACCCGCTGCCCGAGGTCTCCACGATGTGCCGGCCGTGATTGCCAGCTCCCCAGACCACCCGCAGCTAGACCTCGACCTGTCCATGAGCATCGGGCCGAGGCAGTGCCCGCCGCCGCAGGCGGCGCTGGTGTCGTCGCCGTCACCACCTACAAACGAGAACAGGAGACCGGCGGCGGCGCCCGTGGCGAGGCAGCAGCAGCGTCACCAGGCAGCGGCCGACGTGTGCGCGGTGAAGCTGCACGTGGCGGAGCAGGCCCGGATGGCGTCGGCCGAGCGCGCCTACGCAGAGCGCATCCGAGAGCTGGCGCGGCGCGAGCTGGAGCTCGCAGAGAGGGAGTTCGCGCGCGCCAGGGCGATCTGGGACCGCGCACGGGAGGAGGTCGAGCGGGTGGAGCGCATGAAGCAGATCGCCGCGAGGCGGCTCGTCGGCTCGGCGTCGTCCGCGGCGGCGCTGGAGATCACCTGTCATGCCTGCATGCAGCGCTTCCACCCCTAGGAATAGTTCTGTGCTGTAGGAAGGAGATCGATTAACCATTGCTGTACTGTAACTTTTTCTTTCTATCTTCGAGATCCTGTGAATGGCATGCTACGTTCATCAGCTTGATATGGACGCCCCCTAGTTCGTTCGTGATTGATGCACGCATCAAGCGAATCTCTTGGCTCGATCTTTCTCTCAGATAACATCATTAATCTAGCCAGCCTCCATTAACGAAAGAAAAATATATAGCTAAGTCGTGGAATCAAACTAGCGAGTTGTACAGGGCGTTTAAAAACTCCCTCTATTTCTAATTAACCAACGTCATAATTAGAAACGGAAGGAGTATGAAATTTTGTTGTAATACATATTTATAATTTTTTTTGTTTTTAGCCCGACTAAAAAACTACTATCTGGCCAACAAATTTCACCAAAATTTCAAAATTTTTGTATTTATCGGTGTGGTTCCATAAAAAATATTTCATATTTATCATTCAAATCTTTTTAAATTTGTTTGAGTTTTTTAAATTTGTTTGTATTAAACACTTGTAAATTAACTTTCCTCTTCTTATAATATATCAGCCGGACATTGTTTGGGGCTTTGAAAAAAAAGGCATGGCTACAGACAGTGAAGATCTGGTGCATCAGGTGTGCCCGCTTTCATTTGAGCAGTAGAGAGGAGCACAAAAAGGGAGAGCGGACATGCAGTTGGGGCTCCTCGAGACGCGGCAGGGCCAGAGTAAGCTCACATACCCGGCTGAGCGGTGAAGAGATCCACGACATACATATTGTGAGACAAACAAACAGTCACAGTGACTCACACGATGAGTGCAGAGATGGATACATACTACTCTACACCAGTACACTGCACTATTACTAGTACTAATCTACAGCTGGACACACTGATACAAACGATCAAAATATTCTTAAGTAGATGTAGCAAGGATTTCCGACCAACAATTTAGCAGACGTGGATGCGTTTCGCCATCACCATCTCCTCACTACTACAAAAATCATTATCATAGGCGCCTCGATTTTCAGACCGAGGCGGTCCATAAAAAAATACGCATATGATGTCAAATTAATTAATAGCTACTTTGTGATGAATGAACATCACAGACGGCTCGCAAAGGCAAACCGTCTGTGTAAACATATCAATTTTCATAGGTGGACCGTGGAGTAGGAGCCGCCTGCAATATTGTCAATTAATACAGACGGCAGAAGCGAAGGGGCGTGCGCGACCTTTGCGGTTAGGGGAACACGACTTTAAATTCAATTCAAGCCACCAAACGACGCGGCTCGGTATACATCAACCATATTTAGCATAAAAAACAATAAACAATTCGATAATCGATAACAAACATTCATCATCAAACAAATATTTATTAAAAATTATATTTTACAAACAACAAAAGAAAAACAACACACAATCACCTAGTCCTCCGGTCGCGGAGGCACCCCACACTTGTCGGCGATCGCCTCCACCAACTTCCCGCTGCCTTCCACCCCAAGCACCTCACCGACCGTCTCCCGCATCACGTCAAGACGACCGGCCACTACGCTTAACCCGAAGAGGTAGTGGCCTATGATGTCCATTCCAGTACATTCTGGTAGGGGACCAAGACCCAGAAGCTGCAATGGCATCAGATGTACTGTTAAATACATCCTTCGCCATCTACCGGTGCAACGGTGCAAGGTCATCCTCTACCTTGATAGCAACCAAACTCTCCTCTAGGAAAGCGACTTTCCCAAGCAGGTACACTCTCTCTTCCGCCCAGAAAGGCGGTGGAGGTGCGGTTGGAGTCGGGGACGGAGGAGCGGCGAGTGGAGAGAATGGTCGGGAGCGCTTCGGTGGTGCCATTGAGACTAAGGCTACGGTGCGGTGAGCAAGACAAAGACTAGGTCTGCTCTTCAGTTTCTTCTTCCTTTGCTTCATTTTTTATTTAGATTCCAATGTAAATACTCAAACATGTATAGATTCTACAAATGAAGTCCAAACTCGATGATTATTTTTTATATATTCTTCAAAAATTAATATATACCAAATGGAACAACAAGTTTAAAATTTATATAGGTAACAATGTTACGTTTTGGTAAATATAGAATAAATTATATGCACATATTATTTAGATTTTCATATCTCCTAAAAAATGGATCTTCCACTAAAAGTTGGTTTGTATGAACATATTGTCTTATTTATACATGTATGAATTGTGTTAATTTTTTTAAAGCATCTCAACATGTCAAAATTCAAACTATCCATCATTCTAATGAAATGCTCATATACATATGAGACATTCTTCAAATTTTGAACACACATTGATTCAAACAATTTTGTAAAGATCTAAAAAATCATAGAGGTTGGTATGATGACTAAAAGGTCCCATAGAAAAATCCACTCACAAGATCATTGTGTTATGCAAGATTCAAAAAAGACAAATAACCTATTTATTCGTTTTTTATGTTCTGACCAATTTCAAAAGTTTTTCCAAGTGGAATTTAATGGGCACCTGTAGTACTAAATCATATTACAAGAACTTAGAATTTGGGCTTTTACAAGCCCCCTCATTTTGATCAAGAATATTAATTAATCCTAAACTTAGTAAATTTTTTTCAGGTGGTTTTAAATTACAAACCGTCTGCGCTAATACATCTTCGCATGCGATGTTTAATACATCTTCAAGGAGAAAGAGGTCACACTCCGGTCGTACGTCTCTTCTCCACCGTCCACAATTATGTTCTTCGCAGCTCTTCGTCCTCGGGCCGCCCGTCTCTCTTTGTCAACAATGGAAGACACGCTTTTATCTCACCCATCTCTGCACCACAGGCCGCAAATTAAGTTCTCCGCATCTCATCCTCCTCAAGCCACGCGTTTCCCTTCAGTCCAACTCTAGCCTCTCTCTCTTCAAACCTGTGATGCCCTCAATTCCGTGGAAAACCACGGAACCGGGAACTGATGCATATGTGTGCCCAGGATGTTCACCACACATACACATATGTTTCACAAACTGAATTCAGAATATATATTACCACGAATAACAGGGTTTTATTAAAATGTCTCATGAGTCTTGGGCTCATGCTAACAGCGGAAGTCTTAATCTAACAGCGAAAGTCTTTATTCTAGCAGCGGAAGTCTTCTAACTAATACGGAAGCAATCTAAGCAGAAGCAGCAGCTCCATCTCTGCTCCATCCCCGCAGGCAAGGTTAAGGACAGATTACACGCCTAATGCTCCACCTGTTCTTCATAGTAATCTTCTCCTGTTGCTGATGATGAAATGATAATGAAAGTTTGAGTACAGTGATGTACTCAGCAAGTGCGGGAAAATATTATATGTAGCTCACATCAAGGTAGGTATAAAAAGGCTCATTGTAGAAAGAAAAGTTATTTACCAACCACGATAAAATAACAACTTAACTTTAAGTGAACGTAATCCCAACATGTATTAAAATACCAATTATACCTCCATTATGTTCATTACTTTCCATGTCCAACCAGACATTAATCAACTTCATTCTTGCTCACGGATACCTTCTCATATTCGCTACCATCTCACAAATACTATCTCGTATTCGCTACCATTTTATCTCATAAACAATTCTGTCTGACACCAAGACCAATCTCGTTGCCATGACTCAACAGTCATGCAACCAATCTTATCACCCGAACTCAACAGTCCCGAAAACAAAACCAAAATCAAACCATAACCAAAACCATCCAAAACCATCCAAAAATAACCATCCAACTAATCATGGATGTTGGCCAGGCGCTCGTTACCGTAAGCTCGGCTATCATGATAGTTTTAGACTCTGCAGAGTTTGCACCTCTTTACTCACAAGTTTGTGATTTTGTCACCCGTCGGCGACTGCAGAACCTCCATTATACCAGTACACAACCGTCGGTGTATGGCCAAGAGATCACAAAATAGCATTTACAAAGGGGCTACTAGATGTATGGACTTACTAAGGTTTCACCGGCAGGCTAGAATCTCCAATTCTCCCACCCTGGGGCCCCCTCTTGTGCCATGCAGTTCCCAGGGCAGTCCTCACTCGACTCCCATTCCCCGCGCCTTCCACGGTCCATAACAATCTAGCAATTTATCTAATTAGTCAGCTAAGCCACACCCATACTTGGCCTTGTGGTGGCACTGTTATCCTGGCATGTGCTCGCATGAACCGGTCCTTAGATCTACGGCAAGTAAACCACCTTCTCATTCTACCTCATTCACAAACCCAGGCTTGCCTAGATCTCCCTCCGATCTATGTTCATTAACAGCATCAGTTTCTCATTATTATTACGAGTGCAGTTAGCTAGACACATCTATCTCACTTCCCGTAATCCCATGGACTCAGCGAAGCATAAAAGTAAAAACCATATCTGACTCATAAACTTCCCTGGCGACAAGGGTGGTTTAACCAAAACTAGTAAACTCTTATAAAAGGGTTTCCCATCATGTTTGACTCAACACCCACACCTTTTTGCAAACAAAACAGTTTTCCAAAACATAGGATCAATATGGTCAAGGGGCACTTGCCTTGTTCTGGCTGTTCCGGTTGCTCAAAATCTTGTTGTTGTAGTCCTTCGTAGGTAGCTCCTTGAGCTTGTCCTTCTATACATGATCACGCACATACAAGATTCACAACAATCAATATCATGCACAAACTTTAACTAGATGCGATGATGCATATGCATGCTATCCTATGATCAGTTTCTATTAGATTAGTTTATATGTGTTCTTGCATGGTTTGCATGGGTTTTACGATGAACAGAGTTGTAGAGATCAATTGTGGACGTGGCGATGATCTTGACTTTAGGTCAAACCGATCAACAAGTGATCTGTCCACAAAAAAGCTTTTGTTCGAAAGGAATCGAAGAATAGATGCAAAGAAAACGCGATGATGTCGTAAGGTGGTATTGGAGACCTAACTTACGTTCTTCTTGGTCTCGGGGTCCTTCTCCTAGCAAGACAGATCATTGGGGCTCTCTTCCGGTGATCTCCCTCGACTGAACTCCGACGAAGGGTTTTACTCGGCGAGCTGGGGCTAGGGCTTTAAGTTGTCAGCTCAAGAGGTGGAAAAGAAGTTCGTGTTTTCAGCCAAAGGTTCTGGGTTCTATTTATAATTGGGAGGAGAAGAGTCTAATCTGATTGTATTTTGAATAAGAGTCCTATTCAAATTATCGTTGAATCTTAACAACTTATATTTAGTTGATTTGGTGCGGTAACATTGTGGAATTCGTGTCGGTTTCCTCCCGTACCGGTATTCCCACGCGTACAGAAGCAAAAACCACTCCAGAACTCGTTACCTCCGCGGTGATGAGCTCCGGAAGCTCCTCGTGTTCATCGGGACCTGGTCTCCCTCTTTCCGCAGAGACTAGCCCCGGTTGTGCCATGTGTCAAGTGAGCAAGACCTCCCTCTTTCTCAGAGGCGGGCTCCGCGTGCGCCACGTATCTTGGCGGGTCCGCGTGCGCCACGTATCTTGGCGGTCGGGACCTTTTCTCTAGCTCCGGGTATGCCACGTGTCCTAACAGCGCCAGACTTCCTTTCTTCCCAGAGACGAGCTCCGAGATTGACAGGTGTCCAACAGTGACGGACCTTCCGGAGATAAGCTCCAGTGGTGACACGTGTTCAATAGAACCGGACTTCTCGGAGGTGAGCTCCGAGATCGACACATACCCCGCGACGACTGGTCCTCTGTTTTCCGCGGTGAATAGCTCCTAAGGTGACACGTGTCCTGCGGGACTGGTCTCGCTTCTCCGCAGATACTAGCTGCGGGGGCAACACGTGTCCAATGGGGTTGGACCTCTCCCCCTTTGTGGGGATGAGCCCCGAGCCTGCCACGTAGCCAGTTTAGCGGCGGGAGTTGTCTTTGGCGCTCTCCGTAAACTGAAATTTGCTCTTTTGGCAAACTTTTCGATCCTTTCTCGGTTTGAACTTATTTTAAAAGTGTTTTTCTACATGAAACATGAATACATGCAGAACCCGAAAAATGAGGGTGTCATAGAACCCTTAGCTATCGACCAACTCCAGTGCGACCGCCGCCTGCCGTTCATTTTTTGCCATCGCCATCGTTATCGTCGCTGTCACTACTCACTCCTATTCTACGCTACTTATATTCCACTTTTTTTGTAGTTCATGGCTGGGAAATTTGTTATCGACTTGGTGCGTGGCTGACCCAAGGAGGAGCACTTGGCGTGGCGCAAGAACCACCCCCATGTATGTACATATGGCACACATGTCGCATGGTTGTATATAGCTCTACAATAGACTGATGAACTTAAACTCTGTAATTTTGCTTTTCCATCTTGTTTGTTTTTGGTATTTGCAATTTCATGGCTCGCCATTTGCGTCACTTGTTGTCTGATTTCTCTGTGTAGGGTTTCTCTGTGAAGTCTAAGTTGGGAGACTTAATGAAGTGGCAGTGCATCGTCCCCGGTAAAGAAGGGGTAAGTCATGAAGAATAAGCACAATCCAGTATAACCATCATCCCCGTATTAATGAATTTCCTTTGTAGACTGACTGGGAAGGTAGTTACTACGCACTGACAATCTTGTTCTCAGTGGACTATTCCTTGGTACCTCCAAGATGCGTCTTTCCACCTGGTTTCTTTCACCCGAATGTCTATCTCTCAAGATCACTCTGCCTTGGGGTTCTTGATCAAGAGATTGTAAGATAGACTTATTTTGCTCAAATAATTAGTAATTATTGCCGAACTTATTTGAAGAGGTTTATTATGTTGCTTAAATTGATATTTCGTAGGGGTGGTGTCCTGATATTACTGTCAAAATTTTACTACTTGAAGTTCAGCATTTGCTTCATCAGCCAAATGCGCCCGATGTTGAAAATGATTGCTATAATCTAACTGTCAAGGTTAGTAACTTTGTGTTAGTGAGCAACCTAGGTTATATATCATTCCTCATTCGACATTTGTTATTTTAAAGAATGTCAATGTTACTTTCAGAATCCATAGGAATATAAGAGACGTGTTTGGGAGCAAGCTCGACGGGACAGTTTAGATCGGTCGATGGGAGCTTCATAGGAATATAAGTCTGAAATGTATAGTTTAGAGGGCACACAATGTGTATAAACTATGAAATGTTCATTGAGTCGCAAATGTCTATCTCTGAATTACAATGCGGTTGCGGTTCTATATGTTCATTGTGGCAACGGTGCACATTTATTATCTCTGCGCGCGAAGTGGCAACGGACAAATATATTAGAAAGAACATAATTTAAATATTTTTCACAGGCGATGTTTAACTAAGAGCCGCCTGTAAAAATCTGCGCCTATATAAGGTCACTCTGGTGTTTTTAAATTACATTTACAAACCATCTGCACTAATACATCTTCACAATTGGTGTTTAACTAAGAGACGTCTGTAAAAATCTGTGCCTATATAAGGCCGCTCGGTCTGCTCGAAAAAACCCAACCCTGGAGATTTCACTTAGATGCCGTCAGGCTGCCAAAATTTTCTTTTGCCGCCAAAGTCCTCGCCGCCGAGCTTTCTCCTCGCCGTCGAGCTTCGTCCTCACCACCGAGCTTCGTCCTCGCTGTCCTAGCTGCCGAGTTTCGTCCTCGCTGCCGAGCTTCGTCCTCGCTGGCAAGCTTCGTCACCGTCGCCGTTCCCATCTATGTGCGTCCGCCTCTTTCCTCCCTTCTCTCCCTCCTCCCTTCTCCGTCCCTTGTGCCACCTCCTCCCCCCCTCCCCGTGCCACCTCCCTCCTCGCCCTCGCCACCGGCCGAGTGTCTTCCTCGCCCTCGCCGCCGCCTCCTTCCTCCCTTTTCTATCCCCCTCTGGCACCATCGTCGCCGCACTCCCGCGCCTTAATCCTCCTCACGCCACCTCCTCCTTCCCGGCATCTACCCCCAACGTGCGCTGTCCCCTCCCCACCGTTCCCCACCGCTGGCGCTCTCCCACTGTGCCGAGCCCCCCTCCCTTTTGGATTGTTTTGATTTTTTAGATTACTTGTTTAGAGACCTTGACAATTGCTTAGATTAATTGTTTAATTTTTGTTTGAAGGTGGACTAGAGAGCAAATTGTTTAGAGAGCAAATTAATTGTTTACATCAGAAAGCAAAACAAATTTATCTCAATTGTTTCTTCTACATTTTCTGTTTGTGTTCATACCAGCACCAATTAGTTGTTTAGAATAGTTGTTGTGTTAAAAGAGATAGTCTTGTTGTGCCAATAGGTAGTCCATGTTATCTTTGTACTCACTGAGTACTATAATAGGGATACATGTTGTCTTTGTAAATCCACCATGTTCACTCTATTTTATATATTATGATGTGATTTTACATATTAGGATGTCTTTGTAATCACTGAGTACGATAACAAGAAATTCCTTCTGTTACTTTTCAAGTTCTAACATGGAAAACTATAAGAAGACTGGTGCTGGTTGTAACAATGAAGTCGACAATATGGAGTTTAGTGACTCCAGCAGTTCAGGATCGTCGTAGTCCATCAGATCCTTTTCCAAATATAAAAATTAAAAAGACTTCAGAGCATCTCGACCCAAAATATGATCCTGCCGGTGAGGTATGGATCACGAATCTTAACTCCAACAATTTAAGTTAATGTTGGTTGTCAAGTATATAAAGTCTTATAATTATTTTCTACCTAGATTAATTGCCAAGACAACAAGGTGACTTCGGCTTCTAAAACCGTAGAAGGTTCTCCAATGGTTGGATCCTCAAATTTAGTCAAGCGAAAACAAGGACAACAAGGTCCCAATAAGAGTCCATTAAACCACATCATATACATAACAAGTGTCAGTCCAGGTGGGCTTCCCCAAGAACCACTAGATTCAGTTACAAAGTACCGAAACGTATGCGGTTGTACTGTTAGAGAGATCGTGCCGATCACAATCGAGGATTGGAGAAAATTTCCTGAGGCGGATAAAAATGAGTTGTGGGAGAAGTTAAAGAAACAATTCAAGTTCCCAAAAGGCACGGAAGAAGCTGTAAAGAAAGCAACATTAGTCTCTTGAGGCAAGAAGTTTTGTGGCTGGAAGAGTGAAATAAATGCTTATGTTAAGGACAATAAGGTCCCTAGCCCGAAGAAGATGGGAAAAATCACACAAGCTCAATGGCAAGAATTTATTTGTCAAAAGACCACATCTAAGGCTAAAGCCCTAAGTGAATCTAGGTCAGAGCTTGCCAAAACGAATAAATATCATCATCGCTTGGGGTCTACCGGATATGCCCCCAAAGTTATATAGAACTAAGGTTGCAAGGCCGGATATGCCCGAAGAAGGCAATCCTGATCCACTACAAGGCTGCGATGAGAGAACTAACCGGTGGGTCTTAGCTCGGTCAGGTTTGACCAGCGAGAGCAAACTTGAAAAGCCTGACTTTATGAACCAAGTAGAGCAAAAAATGAAAGAAGTAATTGAAAAGTAACAGAAGGGTCTCTTCAAGCCAAAGAGGGAGAATGTCTAACTTACCGCTATCCTAGGCAACCTGAACACGGTGGACGGGTTCGAGCAATCTCTTCTCAGATGTATTGGAGAGATGGTTTCCCGAATGATAAAGAGTTATATAGAAGACATGACAAGTTCAAGAAGACAATTGAAGATATGATTGAACAAAGGTCAAGACATCTGTGAAAGCAACAATAGATAAACTCATAGAATCGGGACAATTAACGCAACAGCATAGAGTGATGCTTCTCGTGGCAAAAGAGCATTTGATATCTTCAACTCCCTACCCTAGCAACGTAGGTTCTGTACCAGGCTCAGGGTCAAGCCATAAGTTCCCTGTCGATGATATTATTAAGGACACATCTGTCGTCTTCTTGTCCCGATCGGCAGAGCAGTGAACAAAACAAAACAGGTTGCCACTGCTATGGCAAAGCCGAATCGTGTCTTCAACGACAATTCACTTCCGTTGTATTATGCTGTGGTGCAAGTTCTTCAGATCATTGAAAATGATTATGAAGATTATGAAATAGACCACATCACACATGTGGGGATCACGACTCTGTGGCAGGTTGTCAACCAGTTAATCCTTTGGCACCGATGCGATATCGTGTTGGACGATGAGCCGATGTCTAGCCCCGTCGCATCTCGAAAGATTGCATCCCTGTCTTCTTCATCGAAAGTCTAGGAAGATCTAGACCCGCTATGTCCCAGCAAGGATGATAGTAACCTTGCTAGTAAAGATAACCAAGAGCAACTAGTTTAACAACAGCTTGAAGCAGTACAAGAGCAAGCTGCTGGTAGTAAAGAGCAACCAGTTGAACAAAAGTTCAACAACAGGCCAATGTCCAACTTCCGATGACTACTCCTCCGTCAGTACCTATGAAAGTTAGCTCATACGAAAATAAGGAACCTTCTAAAGAAGTGTCAAAATGTTTGGAAAAAATAAAGAAAAATATTACAAAATCTAATGCATTTCTTGCTTCACATGAGCCAGAATTAGAAAATATTGAGGAGTGGAAAGAAGACGGTGTGAAATATACTTGGGAGATGGCTTTAGTTAAACCAGGAGTTCTGATATACAAGATTCAGGATGTTCCTCCTAAATATGATAATGGGAAGCCTTTCATGACATCGACACAGCTTAGCAAACAATATTTCTCACTTAGCGGAATGCACGAGTGGTACATCACTGCCAGCAAAAAATATGAACTTTGTTACGTCACATTTCATGTGCCAAAAGAAGCATTCTAGAGCATTGGATAAGATAAATGAGCCCTTCCCTTTGAAGATCTGCGGAGCCTTTTCTATCGAGGCATGCTTGAAATCAACCTGCTACTCGTCTAGTGCTTGTAAGTGCCTCTAATATTTTGTATTTGCTTTTCTTACTACACACATATACATGTCATGAGATTATAAAAATTCTAGACTTTTTCAATAGGATGCAATACATGGATAATGAAAAGCTAAACTCCAAGATAGGTATCCTTAACCCTATAGTGATTGCAAAGTCAAATTTCGACTTTCAGGTGCAACATGACTCAGAACAGTACAAGCACGTGACAAAAAAGGAATTTGAAAAATCAATCACAAGCTAAAAGAAGGATAAAAATACAAAGGTTGCAGCCTACATAGGAGAAGCCATGTTTAACTTTGTCAGAGACGGCAAGCGCCTCGTAAAGGCTCCGTACCACTTTGAGTAAGTTCGACACTTGGCATGTAAATAACAATTATTGCTAATTTTTAACTTAACACATGTGTTTCTACGTGTACAGTAAACACTACATAATAATCTTCATCAAGCCAACGTAGGGTTTGACAACGGTCTTGGACTCAGCCGATTACTCACAAGATACTTACAAAGATTTCCTTGCCATTTTGAGAACGTACGATTATTCAATACTTTTAATATGCACGCATATATATAGGTTGACAACTCTTTTATGACATTCCTTGTATAACAACGCTTGGCGGTTTTACGCAAAACAACTTGGCGGTCAGAGATCTCCTAATAAGGATGCATTGCAGATATCAACATATTATCCTTGTCCCAAGCAGCTTTCTGGGAGCGACTTATGCATGTATTATGTATGCGAGCATCTTCAGACCGTATGCGAATATAGAGTGAATCATGAGGATGTAAGTTATCGTTAATGTCAATATCATATTTTCTTATTTTGAGTTTCATTGTCATTGTAACTAGCGTATTTCAATACTATTATGTTATCATTGTCACCAACACATTCTAAACCTTGTTATGTGTTTCATTGCAGCACACGAATGTGGACAAAGAGTGGCCGGTTTTTAGAGATATGTCTGGCGGAGGAGCCGATAAGATTACGAGTGAACTGTGTCATTTCATGCGTCACGAAATTTTCCACCAAAAAGGGCAGTTCTTCGATGACGCAGGTGCAATAGACGATGTGGTAGAACTTTGCCAGTATGAGCATAGAAAGAGTTTTTAGTGAAAAACTTGTAAACTATGAATTGAGATGTATTGTACTATACGTATGTATATGAGATGATTTTTTGATGATATTGTGTCGATGATGCTTGTCAGAATATATTGTTTCTACTTTGTGTGAATGTGCATATGAAATTGACCTAGAAATTAGAAATAACAAAATGTAGTAACTAACAAACCACCTGTTGTCGGAGCGTGTGAGCTACGACACTCCTCCCGGCCTGCTACGGGAGCACCCAGAGAGGTTCTTTGATTGGAGGGGGCTTGGCGCCCTACGCGATCCGGCTCGAGAGAGCAGGTGAACACCGAGATTTACGTGGTTCGGGTCGCCGGAGTGTAATACCCTATGTCCACGGGAGTGTCTGTTCTATTGCTTGTGCGTGTGTGCGTGAGCGGGTGCTCGGTTGTGAATACGGAACCCTTTGTCAGGTGGTCACCCCGGTCCTTTTATAGTCCAAGGCCGGGGTGGTTACAATGTGGCTTGGGGCCCAACAGGTGGCCTCGAAGCTATGCGAACCCTATACATGATCTAGGGTTTTGTACTCTGAATAGAGCAGTCGGTAGGTGTGACGCCCTCAATTCTGTGGAAAACCACGGAACCGAGAACTGATGCATATGCGTGCCCAGGATGTTCATCACACATACACATATGTTCCACAAACTGAATTCAGAATATATATAACCACAAGTAACAGAGTTTATTACAATATTTCATGAGTCTTGGACTCATGCTCACAGCGGAAGTCTCTATTTCTATGCAGCGGAAGTCTTTATTCTAATGCGGAAGCGATTTAACTAATGCAGAAGAAAATATAAGCAGCAATGGCTCCATCTCTACTCCATTCCCACAGTCAAGGTTGAGAACAGATCACATGCCTAATGCTCCATTTGGTCTTCATAGTAGTCTTCTCCTGCTGCTGATGATGAAATAATAATGCAAGTTTGAGTACAATGATGTACTCAGCAAGTGCGGAAAAACATGATATGTAGCTCATAACAAGGTAGGTATAAATGGTTCATTGCAGAAAGCAAAGTTATTTATCAAAACCATAATAACTAAACCTTTAGGTGAATGTAATCCCAGCATGTATTAAATTACCAACATACCTTTATCACTTTCCATGTTCCACCCGAACATTAACCAACTTCATTCTTGCTCACGAATACCTCCTCGTATTCGGTACCATCTCACGAATACCATCTCGTATTCGCTACCATCTCATCTCATAAATAACTTCGTCTCACATCGAGACCAATCTCACTGCCATGACCCAACAGTCATGCAACCCATCTTATCACCCAGACTCAACAGTCCCGAAAACCAAAACCATAATCAAAACCATAACCAATAACCATAACCAAGAACCATCCCAATAACCATCTCAACTAATCATGGCAGTTGGCCAGGCCTCGTGACTGTAAGCTCGGCTATCATGATAGTTTTAAGAATCCTGCAAAGTTTGTACCTCTCTACCCACAAGTTTGTGATTTCGTCACCCATCGGCGACTGCAGAACCTCCATTATACCAGTACACAACCGTCGGTGTATGGCCAAGAGATCACAAAATAGCCTTTACAAAGAGGCTACTAGATGTATGGACTCACTAAGGTTTCACCGGCAGGCTAGAATCTCCAATTCTCCCACCCACGGGCCCCCTCTTGTGCCATGCAGTTCCCAGGGCAGTCCTCACTCGACTCCCATTCCCCGCGCCTTCCACAGTCCATAACACCCCTAGCAACTTACCTAATTACTCAGCTAAGCCGCACCCATACTTGGCCTTGTGGTGGCACTGTTATCCTAGCATGTGCATGCATGAACCGGTCCTTAGATCTACGGCAATTAAACCACCATCTCATGCTACCTCATTCACAAACCCAGTCTTGCCTAGATCTCCCTCTGATCCATGTTCATTATTAACATTAATTTCTCATTATCATTACGAGTGCAGTTAGCTAGACACATCTATCTCGCTTCCCAATCCCATGGACTCAGCAACGCATAAAAGTAAAAACCATACCCGACTCATAAACATCCCTGGCGACAAGGGTGGTTTAACCAAAGCTAGTAAACTCCTATAAAAGGGTTTCCCATCATGTTTGACTCAGCACACACACCTTTTTGCAAAACAAATCAGTTTTACCCAAAACTAAGGATTAATATGGTCAAGGAGCACTTGCCTTGTTCTTGCGGTTCCGGTTGTTCTTGTATCTCGAAACCTTGTTGTTGCAGCTCGTCGTAGACAGCTCCCTGAGCTTGTCCTGCTATGTAGGGTCACGTGCATACAAGATTCACAGCAATCAACATCATGCACAAATCTTAAACTAGAAGCGATGATGCATATGCATGCTATCCTATGATTAGTTTTATTAGATCGGTTCGTACGTGTTCTTGCATGGCTTGCATGGATTTATGATGAACAGAGGTGTTCAGATCGAAGGTGGACGTGGCGATGATCTTGTCTTTAGATCAGCCCGATCATCAAGTGATCTGTCCACGAGAAAGCTTCTGTTCGAAAGGAATTGAAGAACAGATGCAAAAAAACATGGCGATGTCGCAAGATGATATTGGAGACCTACCACACGTTCTTCTCGGTCTCAAGGTCCTCCCCAGACAGATCGTTGGGCTCTCTTCCGGCGATCTTCCTCACTGAACTCCGGCGATGGGCTTACTCGGCGAGTTAGGGCTAGGGCTCCAAGTCGTCGGCTCAGGAGTTAGAAAAGAAGTTTGTGGTTTCGACCAGAGGTTCTGGGTTCTATTTATAATTGGGAAGAGAAGAGTCCTAATCTGATTGGACTTCGAATAAGAGTCCTATTCAATTTGTCGTTGAATCTTAACAACTTATCTTTAGTTGATTTGGTGCGGTATCATTGTGGAATTCAGGTCGGTTTCTTTTCCGTTAATTCTACGTGTACAGAATCCAAAACCCGCTCCAGAACTCGTTACCTCCTCGGTGATGAGCTCCGGAAGCTCCACGTGTCCACCGGTTCCTGGTCTCTCCCTTTCCGCAGGGACGAGCTCAGGTTGTGCCGCGTGTCGAGCGAGACCTCCCTCCCCTTCGTAGGTGAGCTCCGGGTGCGCCACGTGTGATGTCCTCAATTCTGTGGAAATCCACGGAACCGAGAATTGATGCATATGTGTGCCTAGGATGTTCATCACACATACACATATGTTCCACAAATTGAGTTCAGAATATATATAATCACGAATAACAGAGTTTATTACAATGTTTCATGAGTCTTGGACACATGCTCACAGCGGAAGTCTTATTTCTATGCAGCGGAAGTGTTTATTCTAATGCGGAAGCAATCTAACAAATGCGGAAACAAATCTAAGTAGAAGTGGCTCCATCTCTACTCCCTCCACAGGCAAGGTTGAGAACAGATTACGCGCCTAATGCTCCCCTTGGTCTCCATAGAAATCTTCTTCTGCTTCTGATGATGAAATAATAATGCAAGTTTGAGTACAATGATGTACTCAGCAAGTGCGAGAAAAACATGATATGTAGCTCATAACAAGATAGGTATAAAAAGGCTCATTTGCAGAAAAGCAGATTTATAAAACCATGATAAAACAACCACTTAACTTTAGATGAATGTAATCCCAGCATGTATTAAATTACCAACATACCTCCATCACTTTCCATGTTCCACCCGAACATTAACCAACTTCATTCTTACTCACGAATACCTCCTCGTATTCGCTACCATCTCACAAATACCTTCTCGTATTCGCTACCATCTTATCTCATAAACAACTTTGTCTCACACCGAGACCAATCTTATTGCCATGACTCAACAGTCATGCAACCATCTTGTCACCCGGACTCAACAGTCCCAAAACCAAATCATAACCATAATCAATAACCATAACCAAGAACCATCCCAATAACCATCCCAACTAATCATGGCAGTTGGCCAGGAGCTCGTGACTGTAAGCTCGGCTATCATGATAGTTTTAAGACTCTGCAGAGTTTGCACCTCTTTACCCACAAGTTTGTGATTTCGTCACCCGTCGGTGACTACAGAACCTCCATTATACCAGTACACAACCGTTGGTGTATGGTCAAGAGATCACAAAATAGCCTTTACAAAGGGGTTACTAGATGTATGGACTCACTAAGGTTTCACCGGCAGGCTAGAATCTCCAATTCTCCCACCCACGGGCCCCCTCTTGTGCCATGCAGTTCCCAAGGCAGTCCTCACTCGACTCCCATTCCCCGTGCCTTCCACAGTCCATAACACTCTAGCAACTTACCTAATTACTCAGCTAAGCCACACCCATATTTGGCCTTGTGGTGGCACTGTTATGCTAGCATGTGCATGCATGAACCGGTCCTTAGATCTACGGCAAGTAAACCACCATCTCATGCTACCTCATTCACAAACCCAGGCTTGCCTAGATCTCCCTCCGATCCATGTTCATTAACATCATCAGTTACTTATTATCAGTACGAGTGCAGTTAGCTAGACACATCGATCTTGCTTCCCAATCCATAGACTCAGCGAAGCATAAAGCAAAAACCATACCCGACTCATAAACTCCCAAGGCGACAAGGGTGGTTTAACCAATACTAGTAAACTCCTATAAAAGGGCTTCCCATCATGTTTGACTCAGCACACACACCTTTTCGCAACACAAAATAACTTTACCCAAAACATAGGATCAATATGGTCAAGGAGCACTTGCCTTGTTCTTGCGGTTCCGGGGGTTCTTGAATCTGAAGACCTGGTTGCTGTAGTTCGTCGTAGACAGCTCCCTGAGCTTGTCCTGCTAGGTAGGATCACGTGCATACAAGATTCACAACAATCAATATCATGCACAAACCTTAAACTAGATGCGATGATGCATATGCATGCTATCCTATGATTTTTATTAGATTGGTGTGCCCTTGCATGGCTTGCATGGGCAGTGGTGTTTGGATCAAAGGTGGACGTGGCGATGATCTTGTCTTTAGATCAAACTGATCATCGAGTGATCTGCCCACGAGAAGGCTTCTGTTCGAAAGGAATTGAAGAACAGATGCAGAGAGATGAACACAATGATGTCGTAAGGTGGTATTGAAGTCCTACCTTACGCTCTTCTTGACTTCGAGGTTCTCCTTAGACCGCTTGGTTCTTCTCCGATGATCTCCCTTGTTGCACTTCGGCGATGTTTTACTCGGCGAGTTAGGGCTAGGGCTCTAAGTCGTCGGCTCAGGATTTGAAAGAGAAGTTTGTGGTTTCGGCCAGAGGTTTTGGGGTTCTATTTATAATCGGGAAGAGAAGAGTCCTAATCTGATTGGATCCCGAATAAGAGTCTTATTCAGATCTTGGTTGGATCCTATCGTCTTATTTCTGGTAACATCGTGGAATTTAGATCGGTTTCTGTTGCGTACCAGTATATTTACGCGTAAAAACCGCTCCAGAACTCGTTACCTTTACGGCGATGAGCTCCGGAGGCTCCACGTGTCCTCCGGGGCCTGGTATCTCCTCCTCCGCAGAGACGAGCTCCGGTTGTGCCACGTGTCATGAGCGAGACCCCCCACTTCTTCGGAGGTGAGCTCTACGCACGCCACGTGTTGGCGCCGGTCTTCCCCCTCTTCTTTCCTCAGGGACATGCCCCGAGGTCGACACGTGTTTAGCTGCGACGGACCTCCCGCAGATAAGCTCCGGTGGCGACACGTGTTCGATAGATCCGAACTTCTCGGAGATGGGTTCCGAGATCGACACGCATCCCGCGTGACTGGTCCTCTGATTTTTGTGAGGACTAGCTCCGAGGATGACACGTGTCTTGCGGAAATGCCTTTGCTTCTTCTGCAGCGGCTAGCTTCGTGGGCAACACGTGTCCCACAGGGTCGGTTTTCTTTTTAACTGCGGAGGTGACCCCCGAGCCTGCCACGTAGACAGTTTGGCGGCGGACCTCTCCCAACTCCTTGGGGACGAGCTCCGAACACGCCGCGTGGCCTGCTGGCCGCGGAAGTTGCCTTCGACGCTCTCTGAGGGCTTTATTGGCTATTCTTTTGATAATTATCTCTGTTCCTATTTTTCATTAAAATGTTTCCTCTTATCATGAACATATGCTGACACCCGAGGCGAGGGTGTCACATAATGAGACGCGGGGTCCAGATTTGGATGTAGTTTCGACAGCGTAACCCTAATGTTCTCCGCTCCTCAATTTTTGGACGTGCAGTTGGAGAATAGTGGGGTTATGCTGCCGAAATTTCGTCTGAATCTAGACCTCGTGTCTTGTTATAAGCATGTTCGTCTCGGTCACTCTTGGGTGGGTTTAGGACCTATCCTTTCCAATAGATATAGGTCCGTGATATAAATAAATAATAAACTAACTATAAATTATTTGACTTAAAACTGCAGAGTTAAACATGAGTGAAGACCGTAGTTGGATGTATACCGGTTGGAACAAGGCAACTGGACACTCAGATGAGTGGTATGCCGGGACAGACGACTTTATTGATCGAGTGTTCTTGTTGTCTACGACCGATAAAGTTCGTTGTCCATGTGCAAAATGCCGGAATACTAAGTTTTTGGACAAAACGACATTGCCATTACACTTGTGCAGAAACGGTTACATGCCATATTATGAGGTCTGGAGTTTCCACGGCGAGTCTGTTCCTCGAGCCGTTCATGTAGTGGAAGATGATGATGATTGTCCGGGTGTTGACAGGATTGATGAGATGTTACAAGATCTACAAACGGAGGATCCGCCCACAAATGAGGCAGACGCATTCTTTCATCTCTTGAAAGCTTCTGAAGAGGTGTTGCATGATCATACTGAAATGACTCTTCTTACTTTCATGACCAGATTTATGGCAATCAAATATAAGTATTTCTTCTCTAATAATTGCTACAATGATATGATGAAACTTATCAGCGATGCTCTTCCACAACCTCATAAACTGCCCAAAGATATGTATCACTCAAAGAAATTACTATCTAGACTAGGTATGAAATATGAAAAAATTGACGTGTGTCCAGATAACTGCATGCTATTCTGGAAAGAGCATGACAAGGAGAAGAATTGTTTAAAGTGTGGAAAATCGAGGTTTGTCGAAGTTGTCAATGATGATGGTGATAAAGTAATGAAAGAAGTTGCACATAAGCAATTGCGTTACTTGCCTGTGACACCTCGGTTGAAGCGGCTGTTTCTTTCTAAAAGATCTGCTAGACACATGAGATGGCACAATGAAGGTGTGCGTGAGAACAAAGATGTGTTGACTCATCCGTCGGATGGTGATGCATGGAAGTCTTTGGACTCTTTTGATCCTGCTTTTGCTAGTGATGCGAGAAATGTTTGCATTGGGTTAGCGATGGATGGTTTTTCACCTTTCAGTACAAATGCCACACCATACTCCTGTTGGCCCGTCTTTGTTATTCCATACAACCTACCACCTTCTCTTTGTATGAAGTACGAGTTTATGTTTCTTAGCCTCATTATACCCAGACCAGATCATCCGGGATCACGTATCAATGTGATGTTGAAACCATTGATTGAAGAATTGAAAACGTTGTGGATTGGAGTTGAAGCGTATGACTGCTACAAGAAGCAGAAATTCAACCTTCGAGCTACTTATTTGTGGTCTGTCCATGATTTCCCTGCGTACAACATGTTTTCTGGATGTAACACACATGGTCGTTTGTCGTGTCCCATATGTGCGTCTGACACAGAGTGTTTTCGACTTACATACGGTGGCAAGATAAGCTACTTTGATTGTCATAGGCGTTGGCTTCCTCGAAACCACCCATTCAGGCAATAGAGGAATGTCTTCAGAAAAGATACTGTTGTCACTAAGGAACCACCTAAACTCCTAAGCGGGTGTGAAGTATCCGATGTGTTGGATTCACTAGTCCCTGATGAAGCTCACCCTGGATTCTTTTTAGGTTAAGGAAATGTTCACAACTGGACTCATGTATGTGGAGTTTGGGAGCTACCATATGTGAAGTCATTGATACTAATGCATAATATTGATGTAATGCATCAGGAGCGTAACATGGCCGAATGTATCATAAGCACGTGCATGGATATCACGGGCAAAACGAAAGACAACTTAAAGGCTCGAAAGGATTTGGCCAATATTTGTAATCGACCTACTCTTGAGCTCTCTGAAAGCGGTGGTAAGCCACGTGCTTCTTTCGTGCTTCGACCTAATGAAAAGAAACAAGTTATGGAATGGTTGAAAACTTTGAAATTCCCAGATGGTTATGCTGCTAGTCTGAGACGAGCCGTGAATGTTAAAACGGGAAAGCTCACTGGGTTGAAGAGGCATGACTATCATATAATAATGGAAAGACTCTTACCTGTTATGTTTTGGGGATATCTGGATGATGCGGTGTGGAAGGTGTTAGCTGAGCTCTCATTATTCTATAGGCAGTTATGTGCCAAAGAAATAACGAAAGACATGATGGAGAAGTTAGAGAAGGAGATACCTGTACTTTTATGTAAGATGGAAAAAATATTTCCTCCTGGTTTCTTCAATCCAATGCAGCATCTTCTTATACATCTTCCATTCGAAGCAAAAGTTGGTGGTCCTGTGCAATATAGATGGATGTACCATATTGAAAGAGCATTGAGATATTTGAAAACTATGGTTGGCAACAGAGGAAGGGTTGAAGGGTGCATTACCGAAGCATTTACTCTAAAGGAAGTAGGTTACTTTTCTAGTTTCTACTTTGCAGAGGAAAACAATGTAAATACTTCGGCAATGCGATACAATGTAGATGACAAACCACCAGTTAGTGATCTCTCTATTTTTAAATCGACGGGAACTACTGTTGACAGCAGCACATCATACGATTTTACTGAAGGAGAAAGGACTGCTGCTTTACTCTACATGTATGCTAATATTGATGGCATGGAGAAATATTTCGAGTAAGTGTTTCTCTTACATTTATGATGATTATTGTATTTACCAATACATGTATTCTAATGTCGATCACATATGTTTTGTGTGTACAGTGAGTTCCACAACCAAAACTGGAAACATAAGCATCAACCAACGAGAAAGCAAGTAGAAACGATGCGATGGGCTGGAATTAATGGAGGGCCTAATTTCTTATCCTGGTTTCGAGCTTATGTATTAGTGAACATAGACATCCATCAAGATTTATGACAACTATCTTATGGATTAGTGAAAGTTAGAAGCTATGGTCGATATGACGTAAATGGCTTCCGATTCCGTACAACTCAATTCGAAACTCTTTGTCCTCTCGCAGCAACATCAAATTGTGGAGTTGTGACGAGAGCAATTGACTCACAAGGGAAAGAAACCAATTACTATGGAATCATTAACAAAATTCTGGAATTTACTTTTGCTGGCAATAAAGAACTTCGAGTGGTGTTCTTTGATTGTGATTGGTTTGATAACAATCATGGAACTCGAGAAAATCAATTTGGCATGGTGGAAGTGAATCACAACGAACACTTACGAGGTTTACATACATACGTTATTGCACATCAAGTGGAACAAGTGTATTATCTACCTTATCCATGTAAGAAGCTTAGCACTTGGTGGGTGGTATATAAAGTGAATCCTCGTGAGCGCTTGTATACTCCTTAGAGATGATGGTTATCATGATAGTGGAGACACTGAAGAAGTTTACCAAGACGAAGAGTTGCCAGACTCTTTTATCGTCGAGCCTGGTGCAGGACTCAATAACTTAGTAGGAGACGTTGCAGATGTAGAGGCATCTACAATGCGAAAGCGGAAATGTAAACAGCTCAAGACGACAGATCGCGATGTTGATGATCGTGATGTTGATGATCATCATGTTGATGAATTTTGAAACTGATTACGAGTAATGTTCTTTTAAATTAAAGTGACATTAATTATCGCTTACATTACTTTTGAAACTGATTATGAGTAATGTTTTTTTAAACTGATTAGGATGTCGTCAAGCAAGGGTTCAAAGGGTTCGAAGGGGAATGTCACACCCGGTTTTTCCGAAGAACAACCAAGTGAATATCACATGTATGCCAGGATCATTTTCTCATACATGTGATGACAAATAGTGAAACATCATTTATTACAAGCCAGGTGTCGAATATAAGTAAGTCTTACATAGTAAATGTCTCGATGGACAATAATAAGTTCATCACAAGTAAATAAACTAGCAGCGGAATATTATTCTTGAGGGCTCCGTCACAGGCGTTGCCCGGGGGTCTCCATGAACCTAGAAACCTTCTTCGGGTCCAAAGTCTTGGTCATTATACACCACCTCATTATCTTGACCTGAGCAGCAATATAAACCAACAAATATGCAAGGTTGAGTACCAATGGTACTCAGCAAGTGTGGGAAAATTATATCATGCATGGCTAGAACAAGGAGTGGTTGAACTCATGGTTAAAGCACTACGCAATTAATACCTATCACCTTAGCTTATTAAGCACCTACATTACTACACAGGTGAAATGGTCCCAAACTCCCATCTCATCATCATAATCCAATAACCATAACATCATTTCCAATGTTAAGCTCCCCACTTAACATCCTTAACTTCCAAAACCATCACTCCTCTAATCATCAATAAGTCCAAGCCGCTCTTGACCGTGAGCACGGCTGTCATGACAGTTTTGACTCTGCAGAGTTTGTACCACTGTACCCACATGTAGTGATTTCATCCCCCGTTGCCGGGTGGACTAAAAGAACCTCCATTATGCCAGTGGCTACGAACCACATTCACACTTCCCAGGTATGTAGCCAGGAGATCACTATGAAGCCTTTACAAAGGGATTCCCGACGAGCGTGGGCCCACTGAGGTTTCACCCCTAACAGCATACAAGAGGCTCCAACCCCGCTGCAGTGGCCCCCTCTTGAGCCTTGCGGTTCATATGGTAGTCCAGCTGACACCTATTCCCCGCACCATCCAACACACCCATACTACGCCGGGAATACACCTAATTAATTGGCCAAGCTGCCCCATCTCAGCATGTGGTTGGCACTGTAAAGCCAGGTTACATGCTCCATGAACCGGTCCTTAGGATCCAGACAAGTACTAAACACAAACCCGAGTCTCGTGCACCCAGCACACAACCAAAACATCCAACTTGCCGTGATCCCTACCTCTACGTAACTCACAATATTTCATTCAAGAGTATGGTAAAATAAACTGATGATCTCATATCCCAAATATCCCATTCTAAGCATGGCTAAGAATATGCATAATAATAAATTACATGATAAAATAAATCCCAACCCAAGCTACAAGGAAACAAGGTAATGCAATTCTAGGGAAACTTCCTAGCATGGGTTTCATATTTTAATTGACAATGCAAATAATTCTAGCTACACATCCTAGCATAGGATCAAAGTGGTCAAGGACACTTGCCTCCTTCTTGCTGCTCTTGAAATGGGTAGTCCTGGTCTTGGAAAGGAATAACTTGCTCTTGAGCAGGTTCTACATCATACCATCACACATAGCAAAAGAAAAACAACAATCATAAGACATAGTTCACACTTCTACTTCATACAAACCACACATTCACATTTATGAAAGTTCTTTACCATTATATGTGTTGTGGTTACTTTATGTGTGTTGAGTTGTGTCTTGCATGCACTTTTAACCATGTGTATATGATTCCTACTTTTGTGTCCACATTTATACTTACATACTATATATATGAGTTTCCAATAAATTTCTTATATTCAACTACTACACCTTTTCACTACCAAGTGTGTATGAAAAGTATTTTTCTTCCCCATATGTGCCTTCATAATTTCTACCAACCCTAAACTGAACTCTTTGGATTTTAAAAACTCCATTTATCATTTACTAGTTGCTATATTTTCAGATTTATATTCCTATGCATAATTGTGTATTTTATTATGAAATTAGTAATACACATCATCTAAACAGAATAGGTTCTAGTCTTAAATAACTTAATAACATATTTTGACCTTTGCCTCTGATGTAAACTATTTCATAATTATTTTCCCTATTTTCTAAAACTATTTATTACTTAAAAATGTGTCCCTAATTGTGAATAATAAATTAAACAGATTCAATTCAGTCCAAAATATGTTTTTATCTCACTCCAAAATTTCCTAAACACTGAGAACGTCTTTAACTTAATTTTGACAATATGTTTGTCCCACTTTTTAATTTTTAAACACTAGTTACATATTCAATTTCCTAAATTAAATACTAAACAGGGCTAAAAAAATAAACTCACCCCACTACAGGGTCTATAATATTATTTTCAAAATTCCCAGGGGTCTAGCTACACTTATCAGAGGTGTTTTTCCTAATTTTTATTAAGTCCAGGGGCTAACACTGATTTTTAAATGAATTTACATGATTTTCTGGAGTTCCAGGGGCTAGATCAGAAGTTTCCGGGGCTAGCTCTTATTTCCCGAGAACCCCAGGGGGTAGCACGTAAGATTTCCAATCTTTATAACGCGGGGCTGACGTGGACCGTCCGATTTTAAACCGACGGCCGAGATTATAACATCGAACCGGTACGCGGGGGTTTAAACCCTACCGTGTGATTTAAAATAAACGGCGCACAAGTGGCCACGTCGCTCTGATCGAGCGCGGGCGGCGCTGCCGGCGGCGCACGGCGGCGGGAAGCGGCGATCTCGCCGTAAACTTTCGGATCCTCAAGAATTCCGCCTAGAACTGTGATCTTATGGCATAGATCGGTAGAGGGGAGGTCAGGGATCTCACCTCGGGGGTTTTCTTGAGCTCGGAGGTTCTGGAAGGTGATCGGCGGCGAGGTCTGAGGCAAAACCACGGCGAAGCTCGTCGGCTCTGTGTTTACACCGCAAGTTACCGAGTTTTCTGCACCTGCAAGGTTCCCCGGAGGCGGTGGATCAAGACCAGCGAGTTAGATCGGAGTTTCCGAGCTTAGATCGGCCAGAATTCACCGGAGAAGTCTTAGTTCTCACCGGAGTAAAAATCGGCGATCGCGTGGGAAAAACAGAATGAGGCCGGGGTTTTTATAGACGGGGGAGGGCGGCGGGGTGGTTTAGATCATGTCCGCATCGGCTACGAACAGAACTCAGCGGGGTTTACGTCGAAATCCCGATCGGTTTTGATTCGGGCGCGGGGGAGTTCGGCGCGGCGCGAGGTAGACGAAGATCGGTGGGTCACGCCTGTCAGTGTGAGAGAGCGTGGGCGCGCGGCTGCGGGCTGGCGCGGGGTAAGTTGGGCCGGCTGGTGGGTTTCGGCCCACTGGCCGGTTTTTTTCTGTTTTCTCTTTTTCTTTTTCCATTTCTTATCTGATTTGAGTTTAATTTGAATTCCAGTTTGAATTTGAATTTTTGCAAAACATGCAACACGTCCAAAAAATTTTAAATTCCCCTCTTAACATGATTTAAGGTTTTGAATCAAAATTTTTGGGGTGTTACAGCTCTACCCCCCTTAAAAGAAATCTCGTCCTCGAGATTGGTGTTTCTAAGAAAACAATTCCGGAAATTGTGACTTGAGCTCATCTTCCCGTTCCCAGGTGGCTTCCTCTTCTGAGTGATGCTTCCACTGCACCTTGCACATCCGGATTCTTTTATTTCTGGTGAGGCGTTCCATTGTCTCCAAAATCTTGTATGGTTGCTCGGCATATGACAAATCCTCAGCTACATCCACTTCATTCATGGGTAACACCTCTTCAGGCGTCCTCAGACATTTCTTGAGTTGTGACACATGGAATACTTCATGCACATCCGATAGATGAACCGGTAACTCTAGTTGATACGCCACTTCGCCTTTCCTTTCCAAAACTTGAAAGGGTCTGATGTATCGAGGTGACAACTTCCCTTTCACCTTGAACCGACGAAGTCCTCTGATAGGGGACACCTTGAGATAAACATAGTCTCCCACGTTGAAAACGAGCTCTCTTCTTCGTACATCGGCATAGCTCTTTTGGCGTGTCTGTGCTATCCTCAAGTTGTTGCGAATCTCCCTCACCTTCGCCTCAGCTTCTTGTAGCACTTCTGGACCAAACACTTTACTTTCTCCTGTTTGGTTCCAAAATAGGGGAGTTCTGCACTTCCTTCCATACAAAGCTTCAAACGGTGACATTTTCATACTAGCTTGATAGCTGTTGTTATAGGAAAAGTCCGCATACGGTAAGTTCTTGTCCCAACTCCTGTTGTTTTTGAGTGCACATGCCCTTAACATATCTTCAAGGATCTGATTGGTTCTCTCCGTCTGCCCGTCAGTTTGGGGATGATAGGCAGAGCTGAAGTTCAGATGGGTTCCCATGTTTTCATGCAACTTCTGCCAAAACCTCGAGGTGAACTGTGTCCCTTGGTCCGACACTATCTTCTTTGGCACTCCATGGTAACACACGATCCTTGACATGTACAATTCTGCCAATTTGGATCCGCTGTAGCTTTCTTTCACGGGGATGAAATGAGCTACCTTGGTTAACCTATCAATGATGACCCATATTGAATCATACCCTGATTGGGTCCTAGGCAATCCCACGACGAAATCCATGCTGATTTCTTCCCATTTCCATTCAGGCACTTTGAGTGGTTGCAATAATCCCGCGGGTCGTTGATGTTCCGCTTTAACCAACTGACATGTGTCACATAGGGCAACATGTTCCGCGACATCTCGCTTCATGCCATACCACCAATACCTGCTCTTGAGGTCCTGGTACATCTTCGTACTCCCAGGATGAATGGAATAGTCGGAATCGTGAGCCTCCTTCAAAATTAATTCACGGATCTCCTTTACTTCTGGCACACAGATCCTTTTCCCATGCCACACCGTACCTTGTTCATCCTCTCTGAAACCTGGAACTTTATTTTCCTTGATGAGTTGCCTGATTTCCTGTATCTTCTCATCATTCTTTTGGCCCTCGCGTATGTCTCGCTCGAGTGTGGAGTCCACTTCCATGGCGATGGCTTCACTACTATTTACTAGACATAGATTGAGCCTTATAACCTCATCCTTCAATTCTGCAGGCATGTCCTTCAAGCTCAACTTATTGACCTGCACTTTCCGACTCAAAGCACCGGCCACGACGTTTGCTTTCCCGGGATGATAGTTGATGCCCACATCAAAGTAATTGATTAGCTCTAACCATCTCCTTTGTCTGAGGTTGAGATCTGGCTGTGTGAAAATGTACTTCAAACTCTTATGATCCGTATATATCTTGGTCCTCTTCCCCATCAAATAGTGCCGCCAAATTTTCAACGCGTGTACCACTGCGGCTAGTTCTAGGTCATGTGTAGGATAGTTCTTCTCGTGCTTCCGAAGCTGCCGGGATGCATATTCCACGACATGTCCTTCTTGCATGAGAACACATCCCAACCCATTTCTAGAGGCATCGCAGTACACTGTGAAATTCTTCTGCATATCTGGCATAACCAACACTGGGGCTGTTGTCAATCTCTTCTTTAGCTCCTGAAAGCTCGTCTCGCACTGTGGTGTCCAGGTGAATGTGATTCCCTTCTCCAACAGTTTGGTGAGAGGTCTCGAGATCTTGGAGAATCACTCAATAAACCGTCGATAGTATCCAGCCAATCCCAAAAAGCTTCGAACTTCCCCGACATTTTCAGGGGTCTTCCACTTCTGTATATCCTCGATTTTGGCGGGATCTATGGAGATTCCTCCCTCCGAGATTATATGTCCTAAAAAGGGAACTCTCTTCAGCCAAAACTCACACTTGCTCAACTTGGCATATAGTTGGTGTTCTCTCAGCCTCTGCAACACCAACCTTAGATGTTTCTCATGTTCTTCTTCATCTTTGGAGAAGACGAGAATGTCATCTATGAAAACCACCACAAATTTGTCCAGATATTCCATGAATACCTTGTTCATGAGATACATGAAGTATGCCGGGGCATTGGTTAGCCTGAAAGGCATGAAAGTGTATTCATACAGTCTGTACCGAGATACGAAAGCTGTCTTGGGAATATCAGATTGCCTTATCTTGAGTTGGTGGTATCCCGACCTGAGATCAATTTTCGAGAACACACAAGCTCCCCTCAACTGATCAAACAAGTCTTCAATGCGAGGCAATGGGTACTTGTTCTTGATGGTTACCTCATTCAAAGCACGGTAATCCATGCATAACCTTTGGGTTCCGTCTTTCTTGGACACAAATATCACCGGAGCTCCCCATGGTGAGGAACTAGGGCGAATATACCCCTTCTCCGTCAATTCTCTCAAATGATCCTTGAGTTCTTCTAGCTGCTTGGAGTCCATCCGATAAGGTCTCTTGTATATCGGGGCTGTTCTCGGTACTAACTCAATTGCGAATTCCACTTCACGGTCGGGAGGCATACCTGGCAACTCCTCCGGAAAAACATCTGGATATTCCCTGATAGTCCTGATTTCCTCAACTTTCACCTCCACTTGATTTAATTTAATGTCCCTCCTAGGCTCGTGTATCGTTATGAACTTTACTCTTGTGCCACTAGGGTGAGTTAGTTCCACCGTTCTGGTCGAACAATGGATGATTCCTTTATGTTTGGTCAACCAATCCATTCCCAAAATAATATCTATCCCTTGTGAATCTATCACTATGAGGTTAGCAGTAAATACTACCCCATTAATGTCTAGGTTCACTTTGGGAAACACTTGTCTTGTCCTTATTTCTCCACCTGGAGAGTTTACAGCTAGCATATGGTTCATTTGTGTGGTTGCTAGGTCATGCTTCTTAACAAACCCTTGAGCAATGAACGAGTGGGTAGCACCAGAATCAAACAGCAGAGTTGCAAGGAGTAAATTGGCAGGAAACTTACCAACTACCACGTCGGGTGCCTCTTGTGCTTCCTCCATAGTGACGTGGTTCACCCGTCCTCTCATTACATTCTGCTGTTGTGGCGGCGCAGGCTTCTTCTTTGGGCATTTATGGGCGTAGTGCCCCACTTTACCACAGCTAAAACATTGCACCCCAATCTTAGATGCCTGGCCTTTGTTGTCTTGGGGTTGGTTTGGGGGTCCTTGCACTGCTGGTCGAGGTGGATATGCGGGGCGAGGCTGCTGCACAAACTGACGTTGCGGCTGTGCTGGTGCTGCGGGAGGCCTGTAGTTTGGGTTGTACCCTCTTGGTGCTGAATAGGGTACCGCAGCACGACTCGTCTGCCCCGTAGGTTGCTGCATCATACGTGGGCGGGTGTTGCTCCCTGAGGCTTGATGTGACCACCCGGCCTTCCTCTTATCCTCATTTTCCAAGGCCTTTAGCTTCCTTTCTACCACAAATGCTCTGTCCACCATCTTTTGGAAGCTTTCATACTCATTTGAGGACATTGCACACTGCATCTCTGCGGTAAGTCCTTCCACGAAACAATCTTGTTTCTGCTCATCAGTCTATATGTCTCGTGGGGCATAACGGGATAGTTGAGTAAATTTAGTGAGGTATTCCCTCACCGTCATGTTTCCCTGCTGCAGTCCCAAAAACTCCTTCCTCTTGTTTTTGAGTTCACCTCTTGGGATGTAATGGTTGCGGAAGCTACGCTTGAACTCTTCCCAAGTGATGTTCTCAGGGTCATGATGGGCGGCCACGTAGGCGGTCCACCAATCAGCAGCAGGTCCATGCAATTGATGAGAGGCAAACAGCACCCTCTCATCCCCTTGGCATTGTATGATCCTCATCTTACTTTCTATGGTCTTCAGCCAATCATCTGCCTCCAGAGGTTCAGCAGCACTTGCAAACTTTGGAGGTTGAGTTCCTAGAAACTCACTCAACCTTGGTTGGCGTGGTGCAGCTTGTGGAGGTGGAACTTGATGCAAGTTGGCCACCACTTGAGTCAAGTTCTGGATGAGCTGATTCTGATTCTCCAGCATTTGGTGGAGGGGATCAACTCCTTCACGGCGACCACCCCGGTCCTGGCCTCCAGAAAGATGAGGGTTGCATGCCTCATCGTTGTTGTTGGCGGGGTTGGCAGCACGTCCTTTCCTCTTCCGGCCATCTGGCAGAATCAACCAATGTTAATTTGAAAGCATTTAGTATCATCTTACTACTTTCATTTATTTGTACTTTGAAGTGTTGAGGCTTTGTTATACTTTTACAAGGGTTCATATCTCACACCAAATAGATGCACTATTATTTCATGTGGGTTCACACACCAAAGCAAAACAATCTAAAGACGAGGTTGTGGACAATTGCTCATGGCTTCCACAACTCACGTCACACACCAAGCATTAACACACCATTAACTACGTAACGACTCGACTACTCGACATCCTTCTAATTTAAGGGAAAGGCTCTACGCTACTCGTTTTCTTGAGCTGGCTCCTCGGGATCTTCCTCATCATTTCGGCTGCCTTCTGACTCTGCTTTGGGTGGGGAGGCTGCTGGTGGAGAAGTGCGACGACGCCTGATCGCTCGGTGATCTGGGGAGTCAGGAGTCCATGTATCATTCACGGTGACACACAGTTCATTCCCATCTCCTCTTTCTCTCGCCTTTAAGCAGGCTCGCAGCAACGCCTCCATTTCCTTCAGGGTGTCCCGGACATCCTGAAGCTCTTGTTGACACTCCTGCAGTCGAGTGCTAAGCATAGCAGTAACCTCCAAGCACAAGTCCATGTGCTCATGGGAAGTCCCTTGCTGCACTGGCGGGTACTTGTACTCCGTGGTACCACTCTCACGTTGGAGGACATACATGTACTCAGTTTTGTCCAAGTGGCGACGATAGATGTGACTCTGGCAGGTGATGGCCTCCCAGGTGACATCTTTCTCCGCATCGACCTGTGTTGCCCGACAAGCTGGAGAGTGGTGAATCTTAAGCAGCTGATTTTCGTGTATAATCCTCATCTCTGAGCTCCATTCTTCCCTCTTCTCACGGATGGTCCTGGTGGAGTTATAGTGGATAATTAGCTTGCCCGTGTTGCCGGCGGCTTCGAGCATACGCCGAAGACGGTGCAATAAGCCTCCTACTGCCAATCCGTAGGAAAGGTACGTCACCGGACGGCTCGCCTCTCTTTCGGCAAGGGCTACTACGGGAACGCTCCCTCCTGTGGACTTGCGAGCTGTGCGAATCATGCGAACCATCTAAAACAAAAAGAATTTAAAATTAGGTTAGATAAACTCTCAAACAAAATCCTATTTTGAATGAAAGTTGGGGTAAGATGAAGAAAATGACTCCTTAAATAACACTTTTCAACCCACACCTTGGAAAATAGTTTTTAAGAAAATAGGGCCCTTAAATACGTCCATTTCTACCTAGGTCCACGTTCCTACGGGCAA
Source organism: Neostapfia colusana (assembly GCA_030760725.1). Taxonomy (NCBI): domain Eukaryota; kingdom Viridiplantae; phylum Streptophyta; class Magnoliopsida; order Poales; family Poaceae; genus Neostapfia; species Neostapfia colusana. The sequence continues at coordinate 21,202,118 of JASWHV010000019.1, read as the reverse complement.
CCTTGGCTCTGATACCACCTCTGTCACACCCGGTTTTTCCGAAGAACAACCAAGTGAATATCACATGTATGCCAGGATCATTTTCTCATACATGTGATGACAAATAGTGAAGCATCATTTATTACAAGCCAGGTGTCGAATATAAGTAAGTCTTACATAGTAAATGTCTCGATGGACAATAATAAGTTTATCACAAGTAAATAAACTAGCAGCGGAATATTATTCTTGAGGGCTCCGTCACAGGCGTTGCCCGGGGGTCTCCATGAATCTAGAAACCTTCTTCGGGTCCAAAGTCTTGGTCATTATACACCACCTCATTATCTTGACCTGAGCAGCAATATAAACCAACAAATATGCAAGGTTGAGTACCAATGGTACTCAGCAAGTGTGGGAAAATTATATCATGCATGGCTAGAACAAGGAGTGGTTGAACTCATGGTTAAAGCACTACGCAATTAATACCTATCACCTTAGCTTATTAAGCACCTACATTACTACACAGGTGAAATGGTCCCAAACTCCCATCCCATCATCATAATCCAATAACCATAACATCATTTCCAATGTTAAGCTCCCCGCTTAACATCCTTAACTTCCAAAACCATCACTCCTCTAATCATGAATAAGTCCAAGCCGCTCTTGACCGTGAGCACGGCTGTCATGACCGTTTTGACTCTGCAGAGTTTGTACCACTGTACCCACATGTAGTGATTTCATCCCCCGTTGCCGGGTGGACTAAAAGAACCTCCATTATGCCAGTGGCTACGAACCACATTCACACTTCCCAGGTATGTAGCCAGGAGATCACTACGAAGCCTTTACAAAGGGATTCCCGACGAGCGTGGGCCCACTGAGGTTTCACCCCTAACAGCATACAAGAGGCTCCAACCCCGCTGCAGTGGCCCCCTCTTGAGCCTTGCGGTTCATATGGTAGTCCAGCTGACACCTATTCCCCGCACCATCCAACACACCCATACTACGCCGGGGATACACCTAATTAATTGGCCAAGCTGCCCCATCTCAGCATGTGGTTGGCACTATAAAGCCAGGTTACATGCTCCATGAACCGGTCCTTAGGATCCAGGCAAGTACTAAACACAAACCCGAGTCTCGTGCACCCAGCACACAACCAAAACATCCAACTTGCCGTGATCCCTACCTCTACGTAACTCACAATATCTCATTCAAGAGTATGGTAAAATAAACTGATGATCTCATATCCCAAATATCCCATTCTAAGCATGGCTAAGCATATGCATAATAATAAATGACATGATAAAATAAATCCCAACCCAAGCTACAAGGAAACAAGGTAATGCAATTCTAGGGAAACTTCCTAGCATGGGTTTCATATTTTAATTGACAATGCAAATAATTCTAGCTACACATCCTAGCATAGGATCAAAGTGGTCAAGGACACTTGCCTCCTTCTTGCTGCTCTTGAAATGGGTAGTCCTGGTCTTGGAAAGGAATAACTTGCTCTTGAGCAGGTTCTACATCATACCATCACACATAGCAAAAGAAAAACAACAATCATAAGACATAGTTCACACTTCTACTTCATACAAACCACACATTGACATTTATGAAAGTTCTTTACCATTATATGTGTTGTGGTTACTTTATGTGTGTTGAGTTGTGTCTTGCATGCACTTTTAACCATGTGTATATGATTCCTACTTTTGTGTCCACATTTATACTTACATACTATATATATGAGTTTCCAATAAATTTCTTATATTCAACTACTACACCTTTTCACTACCAAGTGTGTATGAAAAGTATTTTTCTTCCCCATATGTGCCTTCATAATTTCTACCAACCCTAAACTGAACTCTTTGGATTTTAAAAACTCCATTTATCATTTACTAGTTGCTATTTTTCAGATTTATATTCCTATGCATAATTGTGTATTTTATTATGAAATTAGTAATACACATCATCTAAACAGAATAGGTTCTGGTCTTAAATAATTTAATAACATATTTTGATCTTTGCCTCTGATGTAAACTATTTCATAATTATTTTCCCTATTTTCTAAAACTATTTATTACTTAAAAATGTGTCCCTAATTGTGAATAATAAATTAAACAGATTCAATTCAGTCCAAAATATGTTTTTATCTCACTCCAAAATTTCCTAAACACTGAGAAAGTCTTTAACTTAATTTTGACAATATGTTTGTCCCACTTTTTAATTTTTAAACACTAGTTACATATTCAATTTCCTAAATTAAATACTAAACAGGGCTAAAAAAATAAACTCACCCCACTACAGGGTCTATAATATTATTTTCAAAATTCCCAGGGGTCTAGCTACACTTATCAGAGGTGTTTTTCCTAATTTTTATTAAGTCCAGAGGCTAACACTGATTTTTAAATGAATTTACATGATTTTCTGGAGTTCCAGGGGCTAGATCAGAAGTTTCCGGGGCTAGCTCTTATTTCCCGAGAACCCCAGGGGGTAGCACGTAAGATTTCCAATCTTTATAACGCGGGGCTGACGTGGACCGTCCGATTTTAAACCGACGGCCGAGATTATAACATCGAACCGGTACGCGGGGGTTTAAACCCTACCGTGCGATTTAAAATAAACGTCGCACAAGCGGCCACGTCGCTCTGATCGAGCGCGGGCGGCGCTGCCGGCGGCGCACGGCGGCGGGAAGCGGCGATCTCGCCGGAAACTTTCGGATCCTCGAGAATTCTGCCTAGAACTGTGATCTTATGGCATAGATCGGTAGAGGGGAGGTCGGGGATCTCACCTCGGGGTTTTTCTTGAGCTCGGAGGTCCTGGAAGGTGATCGGCAGCGAGGTCCGAGGCAAAACCACGACAAGCTCGTCGGCGCTGTGTTTACACCGCAAGTCACCGAGTTTTCTGCACCTGCAAGGTTCCCCGGAGGCGGTGGATCAAGACCAGCGAGTTAGATCGGAGTTTCCGAGCTTAGATCGGCCAGAATTCACCGGAGAAGTCTCGGTTCTCACCGGAGTAAAAATCGGCGATCGCGTGGGAAAAACAGAACGAGGCCGGGGTTTTTATAGACGGGGGAGGGCGGCGGGGTGGTTTAGATCATGTCCGCGTCGGCTACGAACAGAACTCAGCGGGGTTTACGTCGAAATCCGGATCGGTTTCGATTCGGGCGTGGGGGAGTTCGGCGCGGCGCGAGGTAGACGAAGATCGGTGGGTCCCGCCTGTCAGTGTGAGAGAGCGCGGGCGCGCGGCTGCGGGCTGGCGCGGGGTAAGTTGGGCCGGCTGGTGGGTTTCGGCCCACTGGCCGGTTTTCTTCTGTTTTCTCTTTTTCTTTTTCCATTTCTTTTCTGATTTGAGTTTAATTTGAATTCCAGTTTGAATTTGAATTTTTGCAAAACATGCAACACGTCCAAAAATTTTTAAATTCCCCTCTTAACATGATTTAAGGTTTTGAATCAAAATTTTTGGGGTGTTACAGGGAAGAAGGCGCCGAGTGTGAGGGGTTTCCTCCCCTCGCAGGAGAGAGACGACTACTTCTACGGTTCCACTTACAGCGGGAGCAGACACACTCAGCTGTTAAGTGCGTGTCTAGAGTTGCGGGACAGGGTTGTCAGTTTGCAGCGTACAGAGGTAAATTTTTCTACAATGCACAAAATTATTAAAATCACTTTTTCAATTTAACTTACTTACTTTACCATTGTAGTCTGATTCGTACTATGAGTCCGAGGCCAGAGCGGCACCTCAGAAGACGGGTACGCAACGCAGCGTGCCCTCGGGGAGCGAGCCCTCTGGTAGCTAGCCCTACGGCAGCCACCCCCAGGGTAGTCTACCCATCGAGCCCGAGGGCACCCAGCCTGAGGACACGTCCGGTGACCAGCCTTCTTGGTCACCAGACGTGGTGCCGCAGCGGAGGAGACGTACGAGGAGGAGTAACTTTGTTGGTCCTCCACCTATTCCTAGAGAGCCGGTAATTATTCGTCCGGTTGGAGACAGGTAACACATTAATAAAGTATTCATTTCTATTTGTTCTAAAAGACTATGATCTTACTTAATGACTTAACAAACGTCTTTTTAGTTCTTGGGAGGACCTCTCGTACGATGGGCAGAAACACCACAGGGCGGTGAACGGTTGCATCGGGAACTTAGTGCGTCTGCACTACCCCGGTGCGATCGATGGGCGTGCAGCTACGTCATGGGACGACTACGCGCGCGTTCCTCACCCGGGGAACGACAACCTACAGGGAGTCGTGTGGGCAGATTTTTGGGTAAGTAACTTTCATAAATATTTGAAGTTTCAATTCTTTATGTTCCTTCAAATATTAATGTGCGTATATGTCGAACTGTGTTGGCTTCCTACAGCTCAGGTACCGCCTTGAGGACCCGGCTGAGCAGATGGATCACGCCCGCTCCGTGTTCGAAGTGAACGCTCGGAAGCTTGTTATGCAAATGCTTTTGAATGCTCGGAGTCAAGTAGTTAACGACTACTTAAAGCTCCACGACCACGAGGTTGGGTCGTTCAGAGACATCTCCGACACGTACTTGACGGAGGAGCAATACGCAGAGGTAAGTTGCGTAATCTTTAAATTGTTCATATTAATTTTGCTATGTAACATCTAATGAACTACGCATGTGTGCAGGTTAGTATCCCTTGGTTACAGGGACGAACTGAAGATTACCGAGCCTTTGCAGGTATTGGGCTAGCGATGAGTTCATCGCTAAGTCCAAGAAGGCTCGAGATGCCAGAGGGAGCCCAGGGAAGCACGGTATAGGCGTCCAAGGTTTTGTGCGAATGGCTAAACGAATGGTAAGTTTCTTGGTAGTTTTTATTATATTCATAATGTAGTATTGTTCGTACTAACATATGTTCACAGGAAAAGGAAACCGGCGTGCGACCGAGTGCTACTGCGGTCTATAGGAGAGGTCACGCTGACCCTTCTCAGCCGGAGCAGTGTAGTCAGTACGCAGCGGAGCGCCTGGTAAGTTACATGACCTCTAAAATTATTTGACACTATATATGTTATTGAACTTACACAATTTCATGGTTTTTAAGACTAGGTATGGGCAAGAGGCTGTGAGGATACACGACGAAGGGTTCGATTGGGAAAACTCCCCGAACATCGACCCTCAAGCCGCGTATGCAAGCGGAGGTGGAAAAGCACACGGAAGGTGAATTCATTTACTTTCATTGTTTTCAATTCAAGATTATTTAATTTTACCTTGAATTGATTCGTTTTTTTGGCTTGCCATATTCTCTGGAGCCGTCAACTCTAGGGAGGCACGACCTGCGAGAGGCAGCTCCTCGCAGTCTTCGGCTGCTGGCGCAGGCTCCTCCAGCCGCCGTGTCACCGAGAGAGATCTCGAAGTCATGGCGCTTCGGGAGAGCTTGGCTCGGCAGGAGGAGGCCTTGGCAAGAGAGCGAGAGAACAACAGGGCTGCCATCGCGTACCATGCGTCCTATATGGCACAGATGCAAGCGGCAATGGAAGTAAGAAACATACAATTATAATTTAATTACATTGCTTTCAATTAGTTTTGTAAATTGTAATGTTTGAAATGACAGGCGCTAGCTCGACAGCAAGGGCACCGAATCCAGATACCGTTGTGGCAGCCACCTCCATTCGTGCTGGAGCCGTCGCCACCACAAGAGCAGTTTCCTAGAGTACAGGTATAAAAAGAATGTTACATTAAGTGGAAGCCCCAACCGCTAAGAATCCTAATAAACCTAGAAAAACAATTGTAAACTTGTACATATGTCACTGTGTTTCACAGGGATCAGGGACGGAGGCTCAGACTCCATCGCCACAGCTAAGTGCGCTAGGTTCGCCGTGGCAGGATGACTGCTTCGCTCCCGGAGGTAGTGGAGGGGCTAGTAATCAATAGATTTGGAATTTTGTTTTTGATTGTGTGGATGTCAGACTTCGTGATTGTCGATGTGTACTATTGCACTTTGTTGTGAATTTATATATCAAACTGCTTTGTTGTTGTCTATTGATTTGGATGTGTAGCTGGCCATCGAGCCAGGTTAGCCTTGTGTTGTTTTTTTAAAAAAAAATGGAAAAGCTTATATATGACGGCATGTATAGTTTATATACAACAATCGCTATACAGGGCCGTCGTAAATAAGCCTAAATTATATACGACGGCTGGGCCAGGCTGTCGTATATAAGATCTTATATACGACAGCCAGGGTCCAGTGGCTGTCGTATATAAGCTCTTATATACGACAGCCAGGGCCGATGCGCTGTCGTATATAAGAGCTTATATACGACAGCTTTGACCCAGCCGTCGTATATAAAGGCCCTGGCCCACTGGGCCAAGTATACAAAACGGGCCGTTGTATATAAGTGGCTGTCGTATATATATTGTTATATATGACGGTGCCGTCGTATATAACTATATATACGACAAAATATATACGCCGGCCACAAACCGTCGTAGATAAACAACTGCCGTCGTATATAGTTTATATACGACGACTTCTGCTTTATATACGACGGTTTTAGCCGTCGTATGCTAACGGGAATCTTGTAGTGATTGATGCATATGTGTGCCCAGGATGTTCATCACACATACACATATGTTCCACAAACTGAGTTCAGAATATATATAACCACGAATAAAAGAGTTTATTACAATGTTTCATGAGTCTTGGACTCATGCTCACAGCGGAAGTCTTATTTCTATGCAGCGGAAGTCTTTATTCTAATGCGGAAGCAATCTAACAAATGCGGAAACAAATCTAAGCAGAAGTGGCTCCATCTCTACTCCCTCCACAGGCAAGGTTGAGAACAGATTATGCACCTAATGCTCCACTTGGTCTCCATAGAAATCTTCTTCTGCTTCTGATGATGAAATAATAATGCAAGTTTGAGTACAATGATGTACTCAGCAAGTGCGGGAAAAACATGATATGTAGCTCATAACAAGGTAGGTATAAAAAGGCTCATTTGCAGAAAAGCAGATTTGTAAAACCATGATAAAACAGCAACTTAACTTTAGATGAATGTAATCCCAGCATGTATTAAATTACCAACATACCTCCATCACTTTCCATGTTCCGCCCGAACATCAACCAACTTCATTCTTACTCACGAATACCTCCTCATATTCACTACCATCTCACGAATACCTTCTCGTATTCGCTACCATCTTATCTCATAAACAACTTCGTCTCACACCGAGACCAATCTCGTTGCCATGACTCAACAGTCATGCAACCATCTTGTCACCCGGACTCAACAGTCCCAAAACCAAATCATAACCATAATCAATAACCATAACCAAGAACCATCCCAATAACCATCCCAACTAGTCATGGAAGTTGGCCAGGCGCTCGTGACCGTAAGCTCGGCTATCATGATAGTTTTAAGACTCTGCAGAGTTTGCACCTCTTTACCCACAAGTTTGTGATTTCGTCACCCGTCGGTGACTGCAGAACCTCCATTATACCAGTACACAACCGTCGGTGTATGGTCAAGAGATCACAAAATAGCCTTTACAAATGGGTTACTAGATGTATGGACTCACTAAGGTTTCACCGGGAGGCTAGAATCTCCAATTCTCCCACCCACGGGCCCCCTCTTGTGCCATGCAGTTCCTAGGGCAGTCCTCACTCGACTCCCATTCCCCGCTCCTTCCACAGTCCATAACACTCTAGCAACTTACCTAATTACTCAGCTAAGCCGCACCCATATTTGGCCTTGTGGTGGCACTGTTATCCTGGCATGTGCATGCATGAACCGGTCCTTAGATCTACGGCAAGTAAACTACCATCTCATGCTTCCTCATTCACAAACCCAGGCTTGCCTAGATCTCCCTCCGATCCATGTTCATTAACATCATCAGTTTCTCATTATCATTACGAGTGCAGTTAGCTAGACACATCGATCCCGCTTCCCAATCCCATAGACTCAGCGAAGCATAAAGCAAAAAACATACCCGTCTCATAAACTTCCCCGGTGACAAGGGTGGTTTAACCAAAGCTAGTAAACTCCTATAAAAGGGTTTCCCATTATGTTTGACTCAGCACACACACCTTTTCGCAAAACAAAACAGTTTTCCCAAAACATAGGATCAATATGGTCAAGGAGCACTTCCCTTGTTCTTGCAGTTCCGGTTGTTCTTGGATCTAAAAACCTTGTTACTGCAGCTCGTCGTAGACAGCTCCCTGAGCTTGTCCTGCTATGTAGGATCACGTGCACACAAGATTGGCAGCAATCAATATCATGCACAAATCTTAAACTAGATGTGATGATGCATATGCATGCTATCCTATAATTACTTTTATTAGATTGGTTTGTACGTGTTCTTGCATGGCTTGCATGGATTTTATAATGAACAGAGGTGTTCGGATCAAAGGTGGACGTGGCGATGATCTTGTCTTTAGATCAACCTGATCATCAAGTGATCTGTCCACGAGAAGGCTTCTGTTCGAAAGGAACCAAAAAACAGATGCAAAGAAAACATGACGATGCCGTAAGGTGGTATTGGAGACCTACCTTACTTTCTTCTCAGTCTCGAGGTCCTCCTCAGATCGTTGGGCTTTCCTCCGGCAATCTTCCTTGCCGCGCTTCGGCGATGGTTTACTCGGCGGTTTGGGACTAGGGCTCTAAGTCGTCGGCTCAGGAGTTGGAAAAGAAGTTTGTGGTTTCGGCCAGAGGTTCTAGGTTCTATTTATAATCGGGAAGAGAAGAGTCCTAATCTGATTGTATCCCGAATAAGAGTCCTGTTCAAATCTGTCGTTGAATCTTACAACTTATCTTTAGTTGATTTGGTGCGGTATCATTGTGGAATTCAGGTCGGTTTCTGTTCCGGTATTTCTACGCGTATAGAATCCAAAACCGCTCCAGAACTCGTTACCTTCTCGGTGATGAGCTCCGGAAGCTCCACGTGTCCATTGGCCTGGTCTCTCCTTTTTCGCAGAGACGAGCTCCGGTTGTGCCGCGTGTCAGACGAGCGAGACCTCCCTTTCCTTCAGAGGTGGGCTCCGCGCGCGCCACGTATCCTGGCGGTCGGGACCTCCTCTCTATTCGGAGGTGGCTCCGCACACGCCATGTGTCAGTGCCGGACCTTTCCTTTCTCTCCGGAGGTAGCTCCAGTGCTAGACTCCTATTCTTCTCAGAGACGAGCTCCGAGGTTAACACGTGTCCAACAGTGACGGACCTCCCGGAGATAAGCTCCGGTGGCGACATGTGTTCAATAGAACCGGACCTCTCGGAGATGAGCTCCGAGATCGACACGTATCCCGCGCAACTGGTCCTCTGATTTCTGTGATGACTAGGTCCAGAGGTGACATGTGTCCTGCGGAAATGTCTTTGCTTCTTCCGCAGAGGCTAGCTCCGAGCAACACGTTTTCCTCAGGGTCGGACCTCTACCTCCTAGCGGAGATGAGCCCCGATCCCGCCACATAGTCAGTTTAGCGGCGGACCTCTCCCTACTTTGCAGGGATGAGCTCCGAGCACTCCACTTGGCCAGCGGGCCGCGGAAGTTGTCTTCGGTGCTCTCTGTGAACTGGATTCGGCTCTTACTGGCTACCCTTTTGATATTTTTTTCCGTTCCTATATTTCTTAAAATGTTTTCTCTTCATAAAACATGAATATATGCTGACACCAGAAATGAGGGTGTTACACCATGTATCCTAGCGGTCGGGACCTCCTCTCTTATTCGGAGGTGGCTCCGCGCACACCACGTGTCCTAACAGCACCAGACTTCCTTTCTTCTCAGTGGCGAGCTTCGAGGTTAACACGTGTCCAATAGAACCGGACCTCTCGGAGGTGAGCTCCGAGATCGACACGTATCCCTCGCGACTGGTTCTCTGATTTCCGTGGTGACTAGCTCCGAAGGTGACATGTGTCCTGTGAAAAATGCCTTTGCTTCTTCCGCAGAGGCTAGCTCCGGGGACAACATGTGTCCCGCAGGGTCGGACCTCTCCCCTTCACGGAGATGAGCCCCGAGCCTGCCACGTAGCTAGTTTAGTGGCGGACCTCTCCCCACTTCGCAGGGATGAGCTCCGGACACGCCACGTGGCCAGCGGGCCGCGGAAGTTGTCTTTGGTGCTTTCTAGAAACAGGATTCGACTCTTATTGGCTATCCTTTTGATGGTGTTCCTACTTCTCTTAAAATGTTTTCTCTTCATAAAACATGAATATATGCTGAAACCAAAAATGAGGGTGTCACAAATCTACCCCCCTTAAATTGAATCTCGCCCTCGAGATTCGTTGGTAGAGAATAGATGAGGAAATTCCGCCTTAATGTCTTCTCCACGCTCCCATGTGGCTTCAGCTTCGGTGTGATGGCTCCATTGTACCTTGCACCATCGAATCACCTTGTTCCGGGTGACCCTTTCCTTTACGTCCAAAATTCGGACGGGGTGCTCTGTATAGGTCAGTTCTTCTTGAAGTTCAAGCTCTTCCATTGGTATTTGCTCCTCTGGTACTCTCAAGCACTTCTTGAGCTGGGATACATGAAACACGTCACGTACGTCGGAGAGGTGCGTTGGGAGCTCTAGTTGATAGGCTACTTCTCCTCGCTTGTCCAAAATCTTAAACGGTCCGATATAGCGAGGTGCTAGCTTGCCTTTGATGTTGAAACGTCGTTGGCCTCGGATAGGCGATACCTTAAGGTATACGAAGTCTCCTACTTCAAAGGTCAACTTCCTTCGCCTATTGTCCGCATAGCCTTTCTGTCGTGACTGAGCAGCCTTTAAGTTCTCCCGTATCGTTTGGACTTGCTTTTCAGCCTCTTGTAGCACTTTGGGTCCAAACACCTGGTTCTCTCTGGTCTCGTTCCAGAACAGCGGCGTTCTACACCGTCTACCATATAATGCTTCGAAAGGCGGCATCTTCAAGCTAGCTTGATAGCTGTTGTTATAGGAGAATTCGGCGTACGATAAACTCCTATCCCAACTACGCCCACGTTTCAAGGCGCAAGCTCTCAACATGTCTTCCAAAATCTGGTTTGTCCTTTCAGTTTGCCCATCGGTTTGTGGGTGATAGGCGGAGCTAAAATCCAGTCGTGTACCCATAGCTTTCTGCAGCTTCCTCCAAAATCAAGAGGTAAACTGAGAACCTCGATCTGAGACTATCCTCCTCAGGACTCCATGACGGCACACGATCTGTTCCATGTACAACTTGGCTAATTGTGCAACGTTGTAATTGGCCCTTATTGGGAGAAAATGGGCTGTTTTCGTCAATCGGTCCACGATTACCCAGATGGAGTCATAACCCGACTGGGTACGTGGCAATCCGACGATGAAATCCATGCTGATGTCTTCCCACTTCCACTCGGGTACCTTCAAAGGTTGCAACAATCCAGCGGGTCTTTGATGTTCAGCCTTCACCCGTTGGCATGTGTCGCATAGGGCAAGTATTTGGCTATGTCCCTTTTCATACCGTCCCACCAATAACAAGTCTTCATGTCCCTGAACATTTTGGTACTTCCGGGATGTATGGAATAGGGTGAATCATGCGCCTCCTTCAATATCATGTCGCGGAGGTGCTTCACGTTAGGCACACAAATCCTTTTTCCTAGCCAAAGCGTACCCTTCTCATCTTCTTTGAAATCCTTCTCTGTCCTTTGTCGGATCCTTTCCTTGATCTCCTTGATCTCCTGATCTGTTGCTTGGCCATCTCTTATCTCTTGCTCCAATGAAGAGTGTATCTCCATTATTTCCATGTTATTCAAGAATCCGAGGTGTAACCGTTCAAACTCCTTACGTAGTTCGGGTGGTAGTTCCCGAATCGTGAGTTGGTGACATGCTCCCTTTCGGCTCAATGCATCAGCTACTACATTGGCCTTCCCGGGGTGGTAGTTGATTCCAACATCGTAATCCTTGATGAGTTCCAACCATCGACATTGCCTCAAATTTAAGTCTGTTTGGGTAAATATGTACTTGAGGCTTTTATGATCCGTATAGATCTCACATCGATGACCAATATAATGTCTCCAAATCTTCAATGCATGCACTACTGCTGCTAGCTCCAAGTCATGTGTAGGATAATTGAGCTCATGCTTCTTTAATTGTCGTGAGGCATAGGCTACCACTTGTCCTTCTTGCATGAGCACACATCCGAGCCCTTGTCTGGATGCGTCACAATATATGTCAAAGCTCTTGCTTACGTCCGGCAATACCAAAACCGGCGTTGTGGTTAGTCTTTCCTTGAGTTCCTCAAAACTTTCTTGCATAGGCTACCACTTATCCTTCTCGCATGAGCACACATCCGAGCCCTTGTCTGGATGCGTCACAATATATGTCAAAGCTCTTGCTTACATCCGGCAATACCAAAACCGGCGTTGTGGTTAGTCTTTCCTTGAGTTCCTCAAAACTTTCTTGGCACGCTGGTGTCCATCGAAAGGCTTTTCCCTTCGTTAGCAACTCTGTCATAGACTTTGCTATCTTAGAGAAGTTTTTGATGAATCTTTGATAGTATCCCGCCATCCCAAGAAAACTCTAAATATCCCTCACGTTTTGCGGCTGGTCCCACTTTAGAACATCTCTCACTTTTCTGGGATCAACCGATACCCCTTCGTTAGAGATAATGTGGCCTAGGAATGATATTTCCTTTAGCCAAAATTGACACTTGTTAAGCTTGGCATACAATTGATGCTCACGCATTTTCTGCAAGGTCAATTTCAAATGTTCTTCATGCTCCTCCTCACTTTTTGAATACACCATAATGTCGTCGATGAAAACCACGACGAACTTGTCCAAGTACTCCATGAAAACCTTGTTCATAAGGTACATGAAGTATGCGGGTGCATTTGTTAACCAAAAAGACATGACGGTATATTCATACGAACCATACCGTGTTCAAAAGGCTGTCTTGGGTATATCGGAGGGCTTAATCTTCAGCTGGAAGTATCCCGACTGAAGATCAATCTTGGAGAACACTCGGGCTCCTTTCATTTGGTCGAATAAGTCCTCTATATGGTGCAGATGGTATTTGTTCTTGATTGTCACCTCGTTGAGAGACCTATAGTCCACGCACATCCTTTGGGTTCCATCCTTCTTGTCTACGAAGAGCACATGAGCTCCCCATGGTGACGAGCTTGGACGTATAAAACACTTATCCAGCTGCTCCTGGATTTGCTTCTTAAGTTCTACTAGTTCATTGCTTGGCATCCTATAGGGTCTCTTTGCTATGGGTGCAGTTCCGGGCACCAAATCAATGGCAAACTCAATGTCCCGATCAGGGGGCATACCTGGAAGCTCCTCTGGAAACACGTCCGAGAATTCTTGAACCACTGGAATGCTGTCCAATGTTGTTCCTTTGACGTGGGTCAAGATTGCCTCTTCGGTTGTTTGTTGGGCTGACTCAAACTCGACATGAATACCGTGCTCATTTGTCAACTGCACGCTTCTTTCTGCACATTGGATTACCCCGTTGTGCTTGCTTAACCAATCCATCCCGAGTATTATGTCAAGTCCTTGGGAATCCAAGACAATGAGGTTGGCGAGGAAGTCTACCCCCCTTATTTTAAGTCTTACCTTAGGACATACTATATTAGTCCGCATCTCTCCACCGGGAGAATTAACTATCATAGCACATTTTAGGTGTGATATGGGTAGATTATACTTGGCAACGTACTTGGATGATATGAAGGAATACGATGCTCCAGAATCAAATAAGATGGTGGCCGGGTTGGAGTTGGCAAGGAACATACCAATTACGACGTCCTCAGCCTGTTGTGCTTCCTCAACAGAGACATGGTTCACGTTGCCGCGAGCATAGTTCTGCCGTCCACGGTTTCCTTGATTGTCCCCTCCGTTCAGTCGCGGGTTCTGCTTGGGCACACTGCCTTGCTGTCCAGGGCCTCTCCTTGGGCACTGGTTCGCAAAGTGTCCCAATTCCCCGCAGGCAAAGCATGCCCTGTTGCCCATGGCAGCAGGTACGTTGGGATGGGGGTTTTGAGCAGGGGCGCCCAGGTTCGGACGGGGCGCAGGAGGCAAGGGCACATGAGGTGCTGGTGCAACGGGTCGTTGCTGTGGTGGCTGACCAGAGCAGTATGCAGGGGTGGTCGATTTATACTGTGGTGTGGCTGGGGACATGTACCGAGGTCGTACGTGGCTCCCTTCGGGCTGGTACTGCACCTTCCTCTTGCCCCCTCGCTCGATCTCTCTGATCTTGCTTTCGACCACTATAGCCTTGTCTACCAGCTTCTGAAAGCTCACATAGTCATTGTTGAGGAGCTGCACCTGGATCTCATTATTCAACCCTCTCATGAACAGGTACTGCTTCCTCTGGTCTGAGTTGATATCTTCGGGGGCATTACCGGGACAGTTGCGTGAACTTGTTGAGATACTCATTCACGCTTTTCTGTCCTTGGTGGAGACCTTCAAACTCCTGTCTTTTGAGCATCATTACACCAGCAGGGATGTAATGAGAGCGGAAACTCTCCTTGAACTCAGTCCAAGTGATTGTCTCCGGGTCGACATGGGCGTTGCATAGGGCATCCCACCAGTCAGTGGCAGCTCCCATAAGTGGATGCGACGCAAAGAGAACCTTCTCTCGGTCATTGCACTGAACAATGGCAAGCTTCTTCTCCATGGATTTTAACCAATCATCGGCCTCCATGGGATCACTAGCTTGAGCAAAGGTGGGTGGTCGAGTCCTCATGAACTCTCCTAGTCTGTTGTGAGCCGGCGGTGGTGGTGGTGGTGGTGCCGGAATGGGGTTGTTGTTGGCCTGCAACTGACCCAAAGTTTGGATCATGGTTTGCATAAGCTGATTCTGCATGTCCATCAACCTTTCCAGGTTGTTCTCACCAGCTCCAGGGTTAACAGGAACTTCATCGTGGTCATCCTCTTGGTTATCACGGACGTTCCTTCGGCCGGCGTTTCTGTGACACCCTCATCTCTGGTTTCTGCATGTATTCATATTTCATGTAGAGAAAACATTTTAAAGGAAGTGGGAACAGAGGAATTATCAAATAGATAGCCAGTAAAAGCCGAATCCAGTTCACAGAAAGCACCGAAGACAACTTACCGCGGCCGCTGGCCACGTGGCGTGTTAAGAGCTCGTCCCTGCGAAGTGGGGAGAGGTCCGCCGCTAAAATGGCTATGTGGCAGGTTCAGGGCTCATCTCCGCGAAAGGGAGAGGTCCGACCCTGTGGGACACGTGTTGCTCTCGGAGCTAGCCTCTGCAGAAGAAGCAAAGGCATTTCCGCGGGACACATGTCACCTCTGGAGCTAGTCATCATGGAAATCAGAGGGCCAGTCGCACGGGATACGTGTCGATCTGGGAGCTTACCTCAGAGAGGTCCGGTTCTATTGAACACGTGTCGCCACCGGAGCTTATCTCCGGAAGGTCCGTCGCTGCTGGACACGTGTTAACCTCGGAGCGCGTCTCTGAGGAAAGAAGGAAAGACCGACACTAACACGTGGCGTGCGCGGAGCCACCTCCGAGTAAGAGAGGAGGTCCCGACCACCAGGATACATGGCGCACGCAGAGCTCGCCTCCAAAGGAAAAGGGAGGTCTCGCTCGTTTGACACGCGGCACCACCGGAGCTCGCCTCTGCGGAAAAGGAGAGACAGGCCCAATGGACACGTGGAGCCTCCGGAGCTCATCACCGAGGAGGTAACGAGTTCAAGGAACGGATTTTTGATTCTGTACGTGTAGAAATACCGGAGCAGAAACCGACCTGAATTGCACATCGAATCAATTAAAGATAAGATGTTAGGATCTAACGATGATCTGAATAGGACTCTTATTCGGGATACAATCAGATTAGGACTCTTCTCTTCCCAATTATAAATAGAACCCAGAACCTCTGGCCGAAACCACAAACTTCTTTTCCAACTCCTGAGCCGACAACTTAGAGCTCTATTCCCAAATCGCCGAGTAAACCATCGCCGGAGCGTGGCAGGGAAGATCGCCGGAGGAAAGCCCAGTGATCTTAGAAGGACCTCGAGACCGAGAGGAACGTAAGGTAGGTCTCCAATACCACCCTACGACATCGTTATGTTCTTTTTGCATCTGTTCTTCGATTCCTTTCGAACAGAAGCCTTCTCGTGGATAGATCACTTGATGATCAGGTTGATCTAAAAGACAAGATCATCGCCACGTCCACCTTTGATCCGAACACCCCTGTTCATCATAAAATCCATGCAAGCCATACAAGAACACGTACAAACCGATCTAATAAACCTAATCATAGGATAGCATGCATATGCATCATCACATCTAGTTTTAGGTTTGTGCATGATATTGATTGCTGTGAATCTTGTATGCACATGATCCTACATAGCAGGACAAGCTCAGGGAGCTGTCTACGACGAACTGCAGCAACAAGGTTTTGAGATCCAAGAACAACCGGAACCGCAGGAACAAGGCAAGTGCTCCTTGACCATATTGATCCTATGTTTTGGGTAAAACTGTTTTGTTTTGCGAAAAGGTGTGCGTGCTGAGTCAAACATGATGGGAAACCCTTTTATAGGAGTTTACTAGTATTGGTTAAACCACCCTTGTCGCCAGGGATGTTTATGAGTCAGGTATGGTTTTTTCTTTATGCTTCGCTGAGTCTATGGGATTGGGAAGCGAGATAGATGTGTCTAGCTAACTGCACTCATAGTGATAGTAAGAAACTGATGATGTTAATGAACGTGGATCGGAGGGAGATCTAGGCAAGCCTGGGTTTGTGAATGAGGTAGCATGAGGTGGTGGTTTACTTGCCGTAGATATAAGGACCGGTTCATGCATGCACATGCCAGGATAACAGTGCCACCACAAGGCCAAGTATGGGTGCGGCTTAGCTGAGTAATTAGGTAAGTTACTAGAGTGTTATGGATTGTGGAAGGCGCGTGGAATGGGAGTCGAGTGAGGACTGCCCTGGGAACTGCATGGCACAAGAGGGGGCCCATAGGTGGGATAATTGGAGATTTTAGCCTGCCGGTGAAAGCTTAGTGAGTCCATACATCTAGTAGCCCCTTTGTAAAGGCTATTTTGTGATCTCTTGTCCATATACTGACGGTTGTGTACTGGTATAATGGAGGTTCTGCAGTCGCCGAAGGGTGACGAAATCACAAACTTGTGGGTAAAAAGGTGCAAACTCTGTAGAGTCTAAAACTATCATGATAGCCGAGCTTACGGTCACGAGCGCCTGGCTAAACTGCCATGATTAGTTGGGATGGTTCTTGGTTATGGTTATTGTTTTGGTTATGATTTTGGGACTGATGAGTCCGGGTGTCAAGATGGTTGCATGACTGTTGAGTTGTGACAATGAGATTGGTCTCGATATGAGCCAAAGTTGTTTATGAGATGAGATGGTAGCGAATACGGGAAGGTATTCGTGAGATGGTAGCGAATACGAGAAGGTATTCGTGAGTAAGAATAAGGTTGGTTAATGTTCGGATGGAACACGGAAAGTGATGGAGGTATGTTGGTAATTTAATACATGCTGGGATTACATTCATTTAAAGTTAAGTTGCTGTTTTATCATGGTTTTATAAATCTGCTTTTCTGCAAATGAGTTTTTTTATATACCTACCTTGTTATGAGCTACATATCATGTTTTTCCCGCACTTGCTGAGTACATCATTGTACTCAAACTTACATTATTATTCGTCATCAGCAGCAAGAGAAGACTACTAAGAAGACCAAGTGGAGCATTAAGGCGTGTGATCTATTCTCAACCTTGCCTGTGGAGGGAGTAGAGATGGAGCCACTTCTGCTTAGATTTGCTTCCGCATTAGTTAAAACGCTTCCGCATTAGAATAAAGACTTCCGCTGCATAGAAATAAGACTTCTGCTGCATAGAAATAAGACTTCCGCTGCATAGAAATAAGACTTCCACTGTGAGCATGTGTCCAAGACTCATGAGATGTTGTAATAAACTCTGTTATTCGTGGTTATATATATTCTGAAATTCAGTTTGTGGAATATATGTGCATGTGTGATAAACATCCTAGGCACACATATGCATTAGTTCTCGGTTTCGTGGTTTTCCACAGAATTGAGGGCGTCACAGATTGGTATTAGAGCCATGGGTTGACAGTAGGTTACACGCCTAGATAGAAACCTCAGATTGATATTAGTGCCACGGGTTAACAGTAGGTTACACCCCTAAATAGGAGACACAGATTGGTAGCTAAGCCACGCTGACCAAAGGAAGCACCCTAGGACGCTTAGATTGGCTTTAAAACTACCTTGGCATAGGAAACCAGCTTTGAATAGAAGTTGTATGAGCCCTTGCAATGTTTGTTTGTGATTGTGTGCTTAGTGTGAGTTATGGGATGTCTCCAAACGTTGTCCATATTCACACGTAAGTAGAAAGAGGTGTGAGATGTCTCGGCACTTGCTCACATCCTTATATGGGCTAGTATTATATATATACAGTCCAACTCACCTTGATGCATATAGTTGAAGGGACCTACCTAACCTTCTAACATTCTATTCTATTTCAATCTCTCTCACAGATGGTGAGAGGAAACGCCGGCCGAAGGAACATCCTTGATAACCAAGAGGATGGTCACGATGAAGTTTCTGTTAACCCCGGAGCTGGCGAGAACCATCTGGAATGGTTGATGGCCATGCAGAACCAACTTATGCAAACTATGATCCAAACTTTGGGTCAATTGCAGGCCAACAACAACAACCCTGTTCTGGCACCACCGCCACCACCACCACCAGCTCACAACAGGCTGGGAGAGTTCATGAGGACTCGACCACCCACCTTTTCTCAAGCTAGTGATCCCATGGAGGCCGACGATTGGTTAAAATCCATGGAGAAGAAGCTTGCCATTGTTCAGTGCAATGACCGAGAGAAGGTTCTCTTCGCGTCGCACCAACTTACGGGAGCCGCTGCTGACTGGTGGGATGCCCTGAGCAACGCTCATGCGACCCGGAGACGATCACTTGGACTGAGTTCAAGGAAAGTTTCCGCTCTCATTACATCCCTGCTGATGTAATGATGCTCAAGAGGCAGGAGTTCGAAGGTCACGATGCCAAGGACAGAGAAGTGTGAATGAGTACCTCAACAAGTTCATACAACTGTCCCGGTATGCCCCCGAAGATGTCAACTCAGACCAGAGGAAGCAGTACCTGTTCATGAGAGGGTTGAACAATGAAATCCAGGTTCAGCTCCTCAACAATGACTACGTAAGCTTCCAGAAGCTGGTTGACAATGCCATAGTGGTTGAAAACAAGATCCGAGAGATCGAGCGAGAGTGCAAGAGGAAGATTCCATACCAGCCTCAAGGGAGCAACGTACGACCTCGGTACATGCCCCCTGCACCGCAGTATGGATCGACCACTCCTGCATACTGCCCTGGTCAGCCACCACAGCAACGACCCGTTGCACCAGCACCTCGTGTGCCCATGCCTCCTGCGCCCCGACCCAACAATGGCGCTCCTGCTCAAAACCCCCGCCCCAACGTGCATGCTGCCGTAGGCAACAGGGCATGCTTTGCTTGCGGAGAAATAGGACACTTCGCGAACCAGTGCCCGAGGAGAGGCCCTGGACAGCAAGGCAACGTGCCCAAGCAGAACCCACGGCTGAACGGAGGGGACAATCAAGGAAACTGCGGACAGCAGAACTATGCTCGCGGCCACGTGAACCATGTCTCTGCTGAGGAAGCACAACAGGCTGAGGACGTCGTAATCGGTATGTTCCTTGCCAACTCCAACCCAGCCACAATCTTATTTGATTCTGGAGCATCACATTCCTTCATATCATCCAAATATGTTGCCAAACATCATCTACCCGTATCCCACTTAGAATGTGCTATGTTAGTAAGTTCTCCCAGAGGAGAAATGAGGACTAATATAGTATGTCCGAAAGTAAGCCTTAAAATAAGGGGGGTAGACTTCCTTGCCAACCTTATTGTCTTGGACTCCCAAGGGATTGACATCATACTCGGAATGGATTGGTTAAGCAAGCACAACGGAGTAATCCAATGTGCTGAAAGGAGCGTGCAGTTGACAAACGAGCACGGTATTCGTGTCGAGTTTGAGTCAGCCCAACAAACAACCGAACGGGCAATTTTGAACCACGTCGAAGGTAAAACATTGGACAACATTCCAGTGGTTAAGGAATTTTCGGACATGTTCCCGGAAGAGCTTCTAGGTATGCCACCTGACCGGGACATTGAGTTTGCCATAAATTTGGTGCCCGGAACTGCACCCATAGCCAAGAGACCCTATAGGATGCCCGTCAATGAGTTAGTAGAACTCAAGAAGCAAATTCAAGAACAGTTGGAGAAGGGTTTTATCCGTCCAAGCTCGTCACCATGGCGAGCTCCGGTGCTCTTTGTAGACAAGATGGATGGAACCCAAAGGATGTGCGTGGACTATAGGTCTCTCAACGATGTAACAATCAAGAATAAATACCCTCTGCCCCGTATAGAGGACCTATTCGACCAAATGAAAGGAGCACGAGTGTTCTCCAAGATTGATCTTCGGTCGGGATACTTCCAGCTGAAGATTAAGCCCTCCGATATACCCAAGACAGCCTTTCAAACACGGTAAGGTTCGTATGAATATACCGTCCTGTCTTTTGGGATGACAAATGCACCCGCATACTTCATGTACCTTATGAACAAGGTTTTCATGGAGTACTTGGACAAGTTCGTCGTGGTTTTCGTCGACGACATTATGGTGTATTCGAAAAGTGAGGAGGAGCATGAAGAACATTTGAAATTGACCTTGCAGAAATTGCGTGAGCATCAATTGTATGCCAAGCTTAACAAGTGTCAATTTTGGCTAAAGGAAATATCTTTCCTAGGCCAAATTATCTCCAAGGAAGGGGTATCAGTTGATCCCTAAAAAGTAAGAGATGTTCTGAAATGGGACCAACCGCAGAGCATGAGGGATATTCGGAGTTTTCTTGGGATGGCTGGATACTATCAACGCTTCATTAAAGGCTTCTCTAAAATAGCAAAGCCTATGACGGAGTTGCTAATGAAGGGAAAAGTCTTCCAATGGACACCAGCCTGCCAAGGAAGTTTTGAGGAACTCAAGAAAAGGCTAACCACAACACTGGTTCTGGTATTGCCAGACGTAAGAAAGAGCTTTGACATATATTGTGATGCATCCAGACAGGGGCTTGGATGTGTGCTCATGCAAGAAGGACAAGTGGTAGCCTATGCCTCACGACAAATAAAGAAGCACGAGCTTAATTATCCTACACATGACTTGGAGCTAGCAGCTGTAGTGCATGCATTGAAGATTTGGAGACATTATATCCTTGGTCATCGATGTGAGATCTATACGGATCATAAAAGCCTCAAGTACATATTCACACAAACGGACTTGAATTTGAGGCAACGTCGATGGTTGGAACTCATCAAGGATTATGATGTTGGAATCAACTACCACCCCGGGAAGGCCAATGTAGTAGCTGATGCATTGAGCCGAAAGGGAGCATGTTACCAACTCACAGTTCGGCAGCTACCACCCGAACTACGAAAGGAGTTCGAGCGGTTACACCTCGGATTCTTGAACAACATGGAAATAATGGAGATCCACTCTTCATTGGAGCAAGAGATAAGGGATGGCCAAGCAACGAATGAGGAGATTAAGGAGATCAAGGAAAGAATCTGACAAGGAATAGAGAAGGGTTTCAAAGAAGATGAGAAGGGTACGCTTTGGCTAGGAAAAAGGATTTGTGTGCCTAACATAAAACATCTCCGCGACATGATAATGAAGGGGACACATGATTCACCCTATTCTATACATCCCGGAAGTACCAAAATGTACAAGGACTTGAAAACTTGTTATTGGTGGGATGGTATGAAGAGGGATATAGCCGAATACGTTGCCCTATGCGACACATGCCAACAGGTAAAAGCCGAACATCAAAAACCCGCTGGATTGTTGCAACCTTTGAAGGTACCAGAGTGGAAGTGGGAAGACACCAGTATGGATTTCATCGTCGGATTGCCACGTACTCAGTCGGGTTACGACTCCATCTGGGTCATCGTGGACCAATTGATGAAAACCGCCCATTTTCTCCCTGTAAGGGCCAATTACAGCGTTGCACAATTAGCCGAGTTGTACATGAAGCAGATCGTGTGCCGTCATGGAGTCCCGAGAAGGATAGTCTCAGATCGAGGTTCTCAGTTTACCTCTAGATTCTGGAGGAAGCTGCAGAAAGCCATGGGTACACGACTGGATTTTAGCTCCGCCTATCACCCACAAACTGATGGACAAACCGAAAGGACGAACCAAATTTTGGAGGACATGTTGAGAGCTTGCACCTTGAAACATGGGTGTAGTTGGGATAGGAGTTTACCATATGCCGAATTCTCCTATAACAACAGCTATCAAGCTAGCTTGAAGATGTCGCCTTTCGAAGGTGTTTGGACCCGAAGTGCTACAAGAAGCCGAAAAGCAAGTCCAAACGGTACGGGAGAACTTGAAAGTTGCTCAGTCACGACAGAAAGGCTATGCAGATAATAGGCATAGGAAGTTGACCTTTGAAGTAGGAGACTTCGTATACCTTAAGGTATCGCCTACCCGAGGCCAACGACGTTTCAACGTCAAAGGCAAGCTAGCACCTCGCTACATCGGACCATTTAAGATTCTAGACAAGCGAGGAGAAGTAGCCTATCAACTAGAGCTCCCAACCCACCTCTCCAACGTACATGACGTGCTTCATGTATCCTAGCTCAAGAAATACTTGAGAGCACTAGAGGAGCAAGTACCAATGGGAGAGCTTGAACTTCAAGAGGATCTGACTTATGCGGAACACCCTGTCCGAATCTTGGTGAAAGCATCTAGGCCCCCGTGAGATATGGTTTTGGTGATTAATGACAACTGTTCGTAATTACTAATGAGTTTGTGGATGCAAGGTTTCACATACATCACATCAAACATTAAATGAACTATCTATTCACACCATCTACTGCTCATTGGATACAAATGGAGACCCCTCAACGATCCATTCTAAGGGGTTATTCGATACTCATGAAAACTAAATGAAGAAATCATACAACGACTCTACTTTATCAAAATTGGCAACACAAGGAGCTCACACTTCATCGTAATATCATTTCAAACAAGTGTCAAAGAGGTCACTCAAGAAGATTCTAAAAGATCAACTCAAAAACAACTCGAAGCAAACAAGTTGCATTCACCGGATCATCCGATGTCTTGCAAAATGACTACATCGGTCGAATTTGAGTTGGCAGAAGAAGAAGACCTGAGAGCCCAGTACACACCGGATCATCCGATGTGAAGGAAGTGGCACATCGGTTGATTTCAACAGAAGGATAATTTATGAGTAATTCTGAAGATCAACTCACCGGATCATCCGATGATAAAGTAAGTGAACATCGGTCAATTTCAACCGAAACATTATTTCTGAACCAATTCTGAAGATCAACTCACCGGATCATCCGATGATGAGTTAAAGTAACATCGGTCGATTAAAAGATCCAACGGTTATATCCAACGGTCACATCTGACACATGATATCAGCTAATTTGGAATTCGACCGATGATCATATAAAGGTGTGCATCGGAGGATCCGATGTTAACTGACAAAAGTCTGCCCACTTTTCCAACGGCTATCTCGTGTGGGCTGGCTATAAATACCCCTCCAACTGGCCATTTCGACAAGTCTTGATCACCAGAGCCTCACTACACATTCTCAAGCATTCAAGACCAAGAGCTACCACTTCCACACTTCAAAACCTCTTGTACTCCAACTATAGGTTATATCTAGCTAGAGAGAAGCTTGTGTGCGTCCATTCTTGGTGATTGGAATCTCTGGGCTAGTGAGAGAAAGTGTCTTGGTGACTTCTTTCACCTTGTAAACGTTGGAGGAAGAAGAAATCACTCCGGAGCTTACCAAGGTGTTTGTGGAAGCCCGGAGGATCACCGTTGTACAAGGTTTGAGCTCCACCTTGCCGGAGAAGGCGAACGGAGAAAGATAGTGGATTCCCTCGTCTTGGTGACTTGGGAGTGGCTATACCCTTTGGTGGGTGCCACAACGTGGACGTAGGAAGATTTTTGTGATCTTACCGAACCACGGGAAAAATCGCCGTGTCTTCGAGTCTCCGCGGGAGTTTGCATTTCTCTCCTCACCCCTTACTATTACGCTGTTACTATTCCGCACTTAACTCTCTTGCTTGCGTAGTTAGTTTGCATAGGGAATTGGGCTTCAACCATTAAAGTTTTAAATTGCTCTAAAATTTGAAAAAGCCCAATTCACCCCCCCCCTCTTGGGCGTTTTGATCCTTACAATTGGTATCAGAGCCTGGTTGCTCATTGGATCATTCTAGCTTCACCGCTAGAGAGCAAAAATGGCCAAGAATGGGGGTTCGGTTCCTACCTTCGAGGGCAAGAATTTTGCTTATTGGAAAGCACGCATGCGCGCTTACCTTGAGGCAATTGCTCCCGAAGTGTGGGAAGCGACCCATGCGGGGTTTGGAAATCTTGACTATGTTGGTGACCAACTAAAATGGGATGCTAAGGCTAGAAATGCCATATATGAATGCATTAGTCAAGATGTCTTTGCTAGGATTGCTAGCAGAGGAAAAAGCATGTGAAATTTGGGCATGTTTAATTGAAATACATGAGGGCTCATCTCGTGTTAAAGAACTTAAATATCACATGCTTAAATCAAAATATGATGAATTTAAGATGTTTCCTCATGAGAATGTTAACCAAATGTTCTCTCGCTTAAATGTGCTCATTGAGGAAATTAACGCACTTGACATTGCTTCTCTTGGCAAGGGACTTATCAATCGCAAGATCCTCATGCTTCTACCCAAGCCCAAGTACAACATTATAAATTCAATGCTCCAAAAAGAGTCACTAGACAACATTGAAGTTTCGGAGCTCATTGGAGAAATCCATGCTCATGAGATGAGCGTACTTGGAATGATGGAGGAGTCATCATCAAAAACCATTGCTCTCAAGGCTTCAACCAAAAAGACAACTTCCAAGAAGAAGAAAGTGGTTGAGCCTAGCTCAAGTGAAGAAGAGCAAGAAACAAGCGAAGATGATGATGATGAACTTGCTTTGATGATGAGGAAATTCTCACGCCTCAACTCCAAGATTGCAAAGAAGGGATACTCTTTTGATCCTAAAAAGAAAGCCTTCTTGCCAAGAAAAGATGAAAACAAGACGTGCTACAATTGTGGTGATCTAGGCCACATATCATATGATTGTCCAAGACCGGACAAAAGGAAGGAAAATGGGAAGCATTACAAGCTAGAAGAAAGTGATGATGAAGAGGAGGTTAAGCCCAAGCGTTCTTTTGGAAAGAAGAAATTTGACAAAGGCAAGAAAACCAAGCTCTTTCCAAAGAAGAGAAGAGGGCCTCAAAAGGTCTTCATGTGTGAAGCCAATGAGTGGATCACGGATGAAGAGTCAAGCGACGAAGATAGTGAAGAGGAAGAAAACTTGGCGGGCCTCGCCGTCGTCAACAAGGATGACTCACCTCTTCGTCCACCTCCCATGTGCCTAATGGCGAAAGGTAACTCAAAGGTATGTGAAGATTCTAGCGATGATGATGATGAGCTTTCACCCGATGAATTAGCATCTATGATTAATGAATATCATGCCATTATAAAAAGGGAAAAGGCTAAGGTTAAGGCTCTTGAGCTAGCTCGAGTTAAGCTTGAAAGTGCCAACCTCGATTTGCATGATAAGTATGTAACCATGCTTAAAGAGCATGACACGCTCAAATCAAATGTTAAGCAAATCGAGGAGGAGAATGCTCAAATCAAGCTTAAGTATCATGAGCTTGACTTAGCTAACTTAGCACTCTTGGCAAAGCACAATGAGTTGGTTCAAGAACATGAAGTGCTTAACCTCGCTTATGAAGCGATTGAACTTAAAGTGAAAAACACAAAGAAAGAAACCCTTAATGGCAAAATATCACCTAATTCACATGCCACTAATATTTTGGATGAGTCTTTGCCTTTGAAAGCAAGCCCTAGGGAGAAGGAGCTAATGGACGAAATTGAAAGACTTCGCACTAGTGTGGCAAGACTTTCTAAGGGGGAGGACAAGCACAAGGAAATCCTCTACCAACAAGCTAAAGGCTTCCACAAGAGGGGACTTGGATCCTTCCCGGTGCCCAACAAAGGAAAGGTGCCCTCACCGGAGCTTAGGACAAGCTTCATCAAGGAAGTTGGTTCCTATTGCCAACATTGTGAGGTCACCGGACATCACACAAGGGAGTGTCCTCTTCCCAACCGTCCTTCTCCCAAATTGCCTCCCAACTATAAATCTACGTTCAATGATTATCACTATCTATTGAGCAAAGTAGGTGGAAAAGTGAAGGCAAGGTTCATCGGCAAAGACATCAAGGGCATGAAGGGGAAGCTCCCCAAGCAACTTTGGGTTCCAAAAACACTTGTATCACACATACAAGGACCTAAGTTGGCTTGGGTTCCTAAACTCAAAAACTAACTTCATGTGTGTAGGTGAACTACAAAGCCGGAGGAAAGCATTGGGTACTTGATAGTGGGTGCACTCAACATATGACCGGTAATGATGGTATGTTCACCTCCATAGAAAACCCCGGCAATCATGAACAAGTCACCTTTGGTGATAACTCAAAGGGGAAGGTGATTGGTTTGGGTAAAATTGCTATTTCTCACGATTTGTCTATCTCTAATGTGCTTTACGTTAAGTCTCTTAGTTTTAATTTACTTTCTATTGCACAATTATGTGATCTTGGACTAACATGCACATTTGACAAGAATGGTGTTGTGGTGACTAGTGATTCAAGCAAAAAACTAATATTCAAAGGTTTTCGGCATGGACATCTCTACTTGGTGGACTTCTCCAACAAGGATGCTAGCTTGACCACTTGTCTTTTCACCAAGACAAGTTTGGGATGGCTATGACATCGGCGCATTTCTCACATTGGGATGAGCAAGCTCAAGAAGTCATTCAAGCTTGGGATGGTGACCGGCGTGAAGGATGTCACATTCGAAAAGAACAAGCTTTGTAGCGCATGTCAAGCCGGGAAGCAAGTTGCCTCACACCATCCGATGAAGACAATGGTGTCAACCTCCAAGCCACTTGAACTACTTCACATGGACCTCTTCGGACCGTCCACATACCAAAGCCTTGGCGGTAACCTTTATTGTCTTGTCATTGTTGATGACTACTCTCGGTATGCTTGGACACTGTTTCTAGGTGACAAGGGTGAAACTCCGGAAATCTTCAAGACCTTCGCTAAACGAGCGCAAAGGGAATTTCAACTTCCTATCATCAAGGTCCGGAGTGACAACGGCACCGAGTTCAAGAACTACAACATTGGGGAGTGGTGTGATCGTGAAGGCGTGAAGCACGAGTTTTCGGCCACATACACCCCTCAACAAAATGGTGTCGTTGAAAAGAAGAACAAGACTCTCATCACCCTTGCAAGAGCAATGCTTGATGACTATGGCACGTCGGAAAAGTTTTGGGCCGAAGCAATCAACACGGCATGCCATGCCGCAAATAGGGTCTACCTTCATCGACTACTTCAAAAGACCCCATATGAGCTCCTCATTGGGAGAAAGCCCAACATCTCCTACTTCCGAGTCTTCGGGTGCAAGTGCTACATCTACCGCAAGAAAAGGCTCGGTAAGTTTGAAAGAAGGTGTGATGTTGGCATCTTTCTAGGTTATGCGTCAAACTCAAAAGCATATCGAGTATTCAACCAAACCTCCGGGTTAGTTGAAGAAAGTTGTGATGTTGAGTTTGATGAGACTAATGGCTCCCAAGAGGAGAGTTTTGGTCATGATGATATAGATGATGAGCCTCTACGAGAAGCTATGAAGAACATGACCATAGGAGACATCAAGCCCGAAGTTGGGGAGAGCCATGATCAAGGGGGAGTCTCAAGTTCCAACATCAACACCTCCATGGCGCCTCAAATTGATGAAGAAGAAGAGAAAAATGATCCATTGCCAATGCAAGATTCACATGCCACACAACACCAAGAAGAAGAAGAAGTCCAAGGTCAAGTCCAACCACAAGACGAGCAAGATGCCTCACCACCACCAAGTGCCTCACAACCTCTTATGAGGCATGGGCGCATCTCCAAGGCACATCCGATGGATCAAATCATCGGAAGTCCGTCACGGGGAGTAAGTACTCGTTCTCGCCATGTTGCGTCATTTTGTGAGCACTACTCTTTTGTTTCGTGTGTAGAACCCACAAATATTGAGGAAGCACTTCAAGATCCCAATTGGGTGATGGCTATGCAAGAAGAACTCAACAACTTCACCCGAAATAAAGTTTGGGTATTGGAGGAGCGACCCAAGAACAAGAACGTCATCGGAACAAAGTGGGTGTACCGCAACAAGCAAGACGAGAATGGCGTGGTGGTCCGCAACAAGGCAAGGCTTGTGGCCAAGGGTTTTTTCACAAGTAGAAGGACTAGATTTTGGAGAGACCTTTGCCCCGGTCGCACGGTTAGAAGCTATTCGCATACTCCTTGCTTTTGCTTCACATCACAATATTATGCTTTATCAAATGGATGTGAAAAGTGCCTTCCTCAATGGTTATATTAACGAGCTTGTTTTCGTTGAGCAACCTCCCGGGTTTGAAGATCCGAGGAATCCTAACCATGTGTATAGGTTACACAAGGCACTCTACGGGCTCAAGCAAGCACCTAGGGCATGGTATGAACGTCTTAGGGATTTCCTAGTCATGCAAGGATTCAAGATCGGGAGGGTGGACACCACACTTTTCACCAAGGACATCAACGGGGATTTATTTCTTTGTCAAATTTACGTTGATGACATTATTTTTGGCTCAACTAACAAATCTCTTAGTCTTGAGTTTGGCACCATGATGTCTAGGGAGTTCGAGATGTCAATGATTGGAGAACTCAATTTCTTCCTAGGATTTCAAATCAAGCAACTTCAAGAGGGGACTTTCATCTACCAAGAAAAGTACACCAAAGACCTCTTGAAGAAGTTTGAAATGGAAGATTGCATCTCAAGAAGTACTCCAATGGCAACAAATTGTCATCTTGACGCGGACATGGACGGTAAACCTATTGATCAATCTCATTACCGTTCCATGATTGGTTCATTATTATATCTTACCGCATCTAGGCCCGATATCATGTTTAGTGTGTGCTTGTGTGCTCGCTTTCAAGCGGCACCTAAAGAATCGCATCGTAAGGCGGTCTTTAGGATACTTAGGTATCTCAAGCATACCCCAAGTGTAGGTTTGTGGTACCCCAAGAACGCTAGTTTTTATCTCTTGGGTTACTCGGATTCGGACTTTGCCGGATGTCGTGTGGATCGCAAGAGTACCTCCGGTGGGTGCCACTTACTTGGGCGTTCCCTAGTATCTTGGTCGAGCAAAAAGCAAAACTCCGTGGCTTTGTCCACCGCGGAGGCAGAATATATAGCGGCCGGTGCATGTTGTGCTCAAATTCTATATATGAAGCAAACCCTTTTGGACTTTGGAATTAAGTTTGATTGCGTGCCTCTCCTTTGTGACAATGAAAATGCGGTTAAGATAGCTAGAAACCCCGTTCAACACTCCTGCACTAAGCACATAGATATTCGCCATCACTTCTTACGGGACCATGAGGCTAAAGGAGACATCTCTCTGCAAGGTGTTAGATCTGAAGAACAATTGGCGGATATCTTCACTAAACCATTTGATGAGAAAACTTTTTCTAGACTAAGAAGTGAATTAAATGTGCTAGATGCATCTAACGTCATGTAAGTTGCCATGTTCATGTAAGGTTGCATATCAAATAGGTCTTGTCTAACTCCCAAAGGATAGGGGCAAGCTAGAAATAGCTTTTCCTGAGGAAGCCTTTGGCAGGTTTAAACTTGGCAAGATAGATTTACATTACGCCTTGCATGATTCCTGCCATATAGACTTGCACTCATTCAATATCTTGCATCATTTTGGTTGGCATTGCATACGGTAGATTGTCACAAAGGGGAACCCACATCATGAGAGGGAGACTTGTTCAAAATGCAATATCTCAACTCATATGATGTGGATAGAGCAAAGTTCTAAAGGTGCATGCTTTAAAGAGATAGAAGTTTTCTATACTCTAGCTCACAAAGCATGGGCCTTACATTTTCATGGTTTCACTCCTAACCTTGTGTGTTCTCTTTGCTTAAGGGCTTAGCCAATATGTGGCACTATATTTAAAGCCTTATATTAGAGGTTAGGAGTTGCCCAAAAAGTCCGAGGACCCATCCTTATCTTTGTGTGTTTAAGTCCAAGGACACATATGGGCAGTCTTAGGTTTTCTGTAGTCATCGGACTATCCGATGCTAGGGCCAGCAGATCATCGGATCAATTGGTGCTTCAGTTCAAGTCAGATGTCACAAATCAACCGATGAGTTCATTTCAGAAGACATCGGAGCATCCGGTGTTCAGTTTTCCTGGTGCCCTGCAGAAATCGACCGATGACCGCCACCTCAACGTCGGTCCATCCGGTGTTCAAAGAGAGTTTTTGGAACAACTCTCTGTTGAACTCGACCGATGCATCCTCCGATGATCATCGGTCCATCCGGTGTGTTATGCGCGGCTAGGGTTTGCCCGAACAGTTTAAAAAGGGGGGGTCGGCCGCCGCCCGTTTTCTTTCTTTCCCCGACCTCCGCCGCCCGACGCCCTCGCCACCGTCCTCACGCCCCCCAGCCGCCGCCGCCGCCTCCAGGCGCCGCCGCCGTCTCCAGGCGCCGCCGCCGCCTCCAGGCGCCGCCGTCACCGCCCCTCGGCCGCCGCCTCCCGAGCGCAGCCGCCGCCGCCTCCCAGACGCCGCCGCCGCCCTTCGGTCGCCGCCTCCCCAGGCGCCACCGCCGCCTCCTCCGAAGGACCGCCGCCGCCACCTTTCGGCCGCCTAGGCGCCGCTCGTGCCCGCGCCTCTCCCACGCGCGCCGCCGTTGTTCCACCGCACCGCCGCGCCTCCCTCGCCGTCTCCCCTCCACCACTCGCCGCCGGCTCGCATCACTCTCTTCGCTAAGATGGGTCGTGATCGCAAAGTAAAGGGCAAGGCTATTGAGGAGCCCGCCGCGAAGAAGCGCAAGATGTCCAAGGACGCGCGTCTTGCGGAGTTGGCCGCTCGCGCCGCCGAGGAGCGTGAGCGCGGCCATCGCGGTTCCTTACGGATCCGCGAGTCCCGGCAGAGGCAGGAGCAGCCTCCGATCCAGCCGGTGCCTCCCGAGGGCTCCGATGAGGAAGAGACCGAGGTGCCGCCTCTCATCCGCCGGCGCACCCCGAGGACTCGTGGGGATGGACAGACTCCTACGGCAAGTCGGCGCCCCTCTGCGGCTGACCGCGCCGAGGACAGAGAGGCCGAAAGGGCCATCCACCTGATGGACACAGCAGTCCGAGTTGCCGAAGAAGTCAGACTCACTGACTACAGGAAGATGAAGGCGAGGCAACTAAAGAAGCTCAGATGGTCAGCATTGATCGAGGAGTGGTTTCCACGGCCCAGGGACGCTCGAGTGGACTCCCGCTTCTGGACCCTGACACAGGCGTCCTTGTACGAGACTTACAGGCGTCGGGGTCACAAGCTATCCCAGCATAACAGCATTGACTGGGATCAGCTTGCAGTGGCAGCAGGACACGGGATCAGGCCCCTTTTTGAGAGATACAGAGGACTGGCGGACTTGCTCTCACACCCGAGGAGTGCTTACGTCGAGGAGTGGGTTAGGGTGTTCTACGCGACACTCTATGTCTCTGAGGGTCGTCGCTCGATTCACTTCATGTTCATGGGGCGAATCCACGACGTATCTCGAGACCTGATGGGCAGACTGCTTGGTGTGGAGCTCTCCACTACGTGCCTGCACCAGATAGTCTACGGAGATGCAGATCCGCCAAGGAGGCCACTGACTGGAGGAGTG
The DNA here is from genome assembly GCA_030760725.1 of Neostapfia colusana. Classification (NCBI taxonomy): domain Eukaryota; kingdom Viridiplantae; phylum Streptophyta; class Magnoliopsida; order Poales; family Poaceae; genus Neostapfia; species Neostapfia colusana. The sequence goes on along the minus strand of JASWHV010000019.1, from coordinate 21,170,377 downwards.
GCACCGCCCCTCGAGGAGATCAGAGGTCTGTTCACACAGCCGTTCACACCTGACCAGCCGAGAGTGCCAGCGCTTCTCACCCCAGCAGCTCGGACAGTTCACCACGTCCTCAGGCGTACCCTGCTACCGAGGTCCGACTAGTTGGAGGGATTCACGAGCCTTCAGCAGACCATCCTGTTCTATGTGATGAACGGGATGGAGTTCGACATAGTAGACATTCTGATCTACGAGATGGAGGACGTGATCACCGACGGAGTTGGGATGCTACGACAGCTGGTCTTTGGTCACTGGATCTGTCACCTTCTTCACCAGCTGGTTCCAGAGGACACTCCAGGAGTCTCTCTGCTGACGGAGATGCACGTGACCCGGTTCAGCCACTACCGAGTCCCCACTCCGGGAGACCGCCGCCTTGGACGACCCGTCGAGCGTGAGGTTCGAGCCAGACTATCAGAGGAGGACTGGGCAGAGCTGACTCAGGAGGACGCCGAGCTGGCACAGGCAGAGGCTCAGGGAGGAGACCTACAGCACGTATGGTCGGATAGCGACACTAGTGACAGTGTCGAGGAGTACTTCCCTCCTGCTCCTCCCTCACCGAGGCAGCACGACGCAGAGGCAGGAGGATCAGCTGCTCCACCACCTACACCTCCTCCAGTGTCAGAGGCTCAGGTGACTCAGCCGTCAGAGCTCACCACCTTACTTCAGCGGATGGCTCAGCAGCAGGAGCTGCAAGCAGCTCGACAGGAGCAGCTTCAGAGGCAGCAGCAGGAGATGCAGCTGGAGATCGCCCGTCAGAGGCGAGAGGACACCGACAGGTTCACCAACCTTGTCGATCAGATGACGCGACGCACTCTGGACCAGCAGCAGCAGACTCAGCAGATGCTGTTGGGCATCCTGGGGTTGGTCACCAACCTCTACCAGCAGACTGGAGTGGCTCTTCCACCTCAGCACTTGGGACTCAGTCAGGCTCCAGGTGCACCCCCACTGGCACCAGCTCCAGTACTGCCACCGACGTCGCTCCAGTCCTCACCTCTTCCGGCAGTACCTCCACCGGCGCCAGCAGTCTCAGCGGATCCCCCAGCAGCTCCAGCTCCAGCTCCAGCCCCCACAGCAGCTCTAGCTCCTCCCGCTCCAGCTCCAGCAACAGCGACCTCCACCTCCAGCAGCTCCGGCGACAGCACCGTCGACGCCGACCGCTTCACCATCGCCAGGAGCGCGCCTGAGTCGTAGTCACTCGACTTTCCTTTTTGGTGCCTTGATGCCAAAGGGGGAGAAGAGTTAGAGTCAGGGGGAGGTTTGAGGGGAGGTTAGCTTAGTTCTAGGGGGAGTACTTGGTTCTAGGGGGAGTGTCTATCTCTTTTTGCTACTTTATTGGAGATTATTATTATTTGCTATCATTGTACTCCGGATACTACTCTGTGCTCTTACGCTTTATTAATTATTATTTGAGCCTTCGAGTCACTTGTGCTGCAATTTGTACTTGTTATGTTTCCTTTTTGAGCATTGCGTTTTCATTTCATACTCTACTCATTGTGTTGTCATCAATCACCAAAAAGGGGGAGATTGAAAGCATCTAGGCCCCCGTGAGATATGGTTTCGGTGATTAATGACAACTGTTCGTAATTACTAATGAGTTTGTGGATGCAAGGTTTCACATACATCACATCAAACATTAAATGAACTATCTATTCACACCATCTACTGCTCATTGGATACAAATGGAGACCCCTCAACGATCCATTCTAAGGGGTTATTCGATACTCATGAAAACTAAATGAAGAAATCATACAACGACTCTACTTTATCAAAATTGGCAACACAAGGAGCTCACACTTCATCGTAATATCATTTCAAACAAGTGTCAAAGAGGTCACTCAAGAAGATTCTAAAAGATCAACTCAAAAACAACTCGAAGCAAACAAGTTGCATTCACCGGATCATCCGATGTCTTGCAAAATGACTACATCGGTCGAATTTGAGTTGGCAGAAGAAGAAGACCTCAGAGCCCAGTACACACCGGATCATCCGATGTGAAGGAAGTGGCACATCGGTTGATTTCAACAGAAGGATAATTTATGAGTAATTCTGAAGATCAACTCACCGGATCATCCGATGATAAAGTAAGTGAACATCGGTCAATTTCAACCGAAACATTATTTCTGAACCAATTCTGAAGATCAACTCACCGGATCATCCGATGATGAGTTAAAGTAACATCGGTCGATTAAAAGATCCAACGGTTATATCCAACGGTCACATCTGACACATGACATCAGCTAATTTGGAATTCGACCGATGATCATATAAAGGGGTGCATCGGAGGATCCGATGTTAACTGACAAAAGTCTGCCCACTTTTCCAACGGCTATCTCGTGTGGGCTGGCTATAAATACCCCTCCAACCGGCCATTTCGACAAGTCTTGATCACCAGAGCCTCACTACACATTCTCAAGCATTCAAGACCAAGAGCTACCACTTCCACACTTCAAAACCTCTTGTACTCCAACTATAGGTTATATCTAGCTAGAGAGAAGCTTGTGTGCGTCCATTCTTGGTGATTGGAATCTCTAGGCTAGTGAGAGAAAGTGTCTTGGTGACTTCTTTCACCTTGTAAACGTTGGAGGAAGAAGAAATCACTCCGGAGCTTACCAAGGTGTTTGTGGAAGCCCGGAGGATCACCGTTGTACAAGGTTTGAGCTCCACCTTGCCGGAGAAGGCGAACAGAGAAAGATAGTGGATTCCCTCGTCTTGGTGACTTGGGAGTGGCTATACCCTTTGGTGGGTGCCACAACGTGGACGTAGGAAGATTTTTGTGATCTTACCGAACCACGGGAAAAATCGCCGTGTCTTCGAGTCTCCGCAGGAGTTTGCATTTCTCTCCTCACCCCTTACTATTACGCTTTTACTATTCCGCACTTAACTCTCTTGCTTGCATAGTTAGTTTGCATAGGGAATTGGGCTTCAACCATTAAAGTTTTAAATTGCTCTAAAATTTGAAAAAGCCCAATTCACCCCCCCCTCTTGGGCGTTTCGATCCTTACACTTGGACGTAAAGGAAAGGGTCACCCGGAACAAGGTGATTCGATGGTGCAAGGTACAATGGAGCCAACACACCGAAGCTGAAGCCACATGGGAGCGTGAAGAGGATATCAAGGCAGAATTTCCCCATCTATTCTCTACTAACGAATCTCGAGGGCGAGATTCAATTTAAGGGGGGTAGATTTGTGACACCCTCATCTCTGGTTTCTGCATGTATTCATATTTCATGTAGAGAAAACATTTTAAAGGAAGTGGGAACAGAGGAATTATCAAATAGATAGCCAGTAAAAGCCGAATCCAGTTCACAGAAAGAACAGAAGACAACTTACCGCGGCCGCTGGCCACGTGGCGTGTTCAGAGCTCATCCCTGTGAAGTGTGGAGAGGTCCGCCGCTAAAATGGCTACATTGCAGGTTCAGGGCTCGTCTCCGCAAAAGGGGAGAGGTCCGACCCTGTGGGACACGTGTTGCTCTCAGAGCTAGCCTCTGCGGAAGAAGCAAAGGCATTTCCGCGGGACACATGCCACCTCCGGAGCTAGTCATCATGGAAATCAGAGGACCAGTCGCATAGGATACGTGTCGATCTAGGAGCTTACCTCCGAGAGGTCCGGTTCTATTGAACACGTGTCGCCACCAGAGCTTATCTCCGGAAGGTCCGTCGCTGCTGGACACGTGTTAACCTCGGAGCGCGTCTCTGAGGAAAGAAGGAAAGACCGGCACTAACACGTGGCGTGCGCGGAGCCACCTCCGAGTAAGAGAGGAGGTCCCGGCCACCAGGATACATGGCGCACGCGGAGCTCGCCAACAAAGGAAAAGGGAGGTCTCGCTCGTTTGACACGCGGCACCACCGGAGCTCGCCTCTGCGGAAAAGGAGAGACATGCCCAATGGACACGTGGAGCCTCCGGAGCTCATCACCGAGGAGGTAACGAGTTCTAGGAACGGTTTTTGGATTCTGTACGCGTAGAAATACCGGAGCAGAAACCGACCTGAATTCCACATCGAATCAATTAAAGATAAGATGTTTTGATCTAACGACGATCTGAATAGGACTCTTATTCGGGATACAATCAGATTAGTACTCTTCTCTTCCCGATTATAAATAGAACCCAGAACTTCTGTCCGAAACCACAAACTTCATTTCCAACTCCTGAGCCGACAACTTAGAGCTCTATTCCCAAATCGCCGAGGAAACCATCGCCGGAGCGCGGCAGGGAAGATCGCCGGAGGAAAGCCCAGTGATCTTAGAAGGACCTGAGACCGACAGGAACGTAAGGTAGGTCTCCAATAACACCTTACGACATCGTTATGTTCTTTTTGCATCTGTTCTTCGATTCCTTTCGAACAGAAGCCTTCTCGTGGATAGATCACTTGATGATCAGGTTGATCTAAAAGACAAGATCATCGCCACGTCCACCTTTGATCCGAATACCCCTGTTCATCATAAAATCCATGCAAGCCATACAAGAACACGTACAAACCGATCTAATAAACCTAATCATAGGATAGCATGCATATGCATCATCGCATCTAGTTTTAGGTTTGTGCATGATATTGATTGCTGTTTATGAGTCGGGTATGTTTTTTGCTTTATGCTTCACTAAGTCTATGGGATTGGGAAGCGAGATAGATGGGTCTAGCTAACTGCACTCGTAGTGATAATAAGAAACTGATGATGTTAATGAACATGGATCGGAGGGAGATCTAGGCAAGCCTGGGTTTGTGAATGAGGTAGCATGAGATGGTGGTTTACTTGCCGTAGATCTAAGGACCGGTTCATGCATGCACATGCCAGGATAACAGTGCCACCACAAGGCCATGTATGGGTGCGGCTTAGCTGAGTAATTAGGTAAGTAACTAGAGTGTTATGGACTGTGGAAGGCGCGGGGAATGGGAGTCGAGTAAGTACTACCCTGGGAACTGCATGGCACAAGAGGGGGCCCGTAGGTGGGAGAATTGGAGATTTTAGCCTGCCGGTGAAACCTTAGTGAGTCCATACATCTAGTAGCCCCTTTGTAAAGGCTATTTTGTGATCTCTTGGCCATACACCGACGGTTGTGTACTGGTATAATGGAGGTTCTGCAGTCGCCGACGGGTGACGAAATCACAAACTTGTGGGTAAAGAGGTGCAAACTCTGCAGGGTTCTTAAAACTATCATGATAGCCGAGCTTACGGTCACGAGCGCCTGGCTAAACTGCCATGATTAGTTGGGATGGTTAACCATAACCAAGAACCGTCCCAATAACCATCCCAACTAATCATGGCAGTTGGCCAGGCGCTCGTGACCGTAAGCTCGCTATCATGATAGTTTTAAGAACCCTGCAGAGTTTGTACCTCTTTACCCACAAGTTTGTGATTTTGTCACCCGTCGGTGACTGCAGAACCTCCATTATACCAGTACGCAACCGTCGGTGTCTGGCCAAGAGATCACAAAATAGCCTTTACAAAGGGGCTACTAGATGTATGGACTCACTAAGGTTTCACCGGCAGGCTAGAATCTCCAATTCTCCCACCCATGGGCCCCCTCTTGTGCCATGCAGTTCCCAGGGCAGTCCTCACTCGACTCCCATTTCCCGCGCCTTCCACAGTCCATAACACCCTAGCAACTTACCTAATTACTCAGCTAAGCCGCACCCATACTTGGCCTTGTGGTGGCACTGTTATCCTGGCATGTGCATGCATGAACCGGTCCTTAGATCTACGGCAAGTAAACCACCATCTCATGCTACCTCATTCACAAACCCAGTCTTGCCTAGATCTCCCTCCGATCCATGTTCATTATTAACATCAGTTTCTCATTATCATTATGAGTGCAGTTAGCTAGACACATCTATCTCGCTTCCCAATCCCATGGACTCAGCAAAGCATAAAAGTAAAAACTATACCCGACTCATAAACATCCCTGGCGACAAGGGTGGTTTAACCAAAGCTAGTAAACTCCTATAAAAGGGTTTCCCATCATATTTGACTCAGCACACACCTTTTTGCAAAACAAATCAGTTTTACCCAAAACATAGGATCAATATGGTCAAGGAGCACTTGCCTTGTTCTTGCGGTTCCGGTTGTTCTTATATCTCAAAACCTTGTTGTTGCAGCTCGTCATAGACAGCTCCCTGAGCTTGTCCTGCTATGTAGGATCACGTGCATACAAGATTCTCAGCAATCAATATCATGCACAAACCTTAAACTAGAAGCAATGATGCATATGCATGCTATCGTATGATTAGTTTTATTAGATCGGTTCGTACGTGTTCTTGCATGGCTTGCATGGATTTTATGATGAACAGAGGTGTTCGGATTGAAGGTGGACGTGGAGATGATCTTGTCTTTAGATCAACCCAATCATCAAGTGATCTGTCCACAAGAAAGCTTCTGTTCGAAGGGAATCGAAGAACAAATGCAAGGAAAACATGGCGATGTCGCAAGGTGATATTGGAGACCTACCTCACGTTCTTCTCGGTCTCGAGGTCCTCCTCAGACAGATCGTTCGGCTCTCTTCCGGCGATCTTCCTCGCTGAACTCCGGCGATGGGCTTACTCGGCGAGTTAGGGCTAGGGCTCCAAGTCGTCGGCTCAGGAGTTAGAAAAGAAGTTTGTGGTTTCGGCCAGAGGTTCTGGGTTCTATTTATAATTGGGAAGAGAAGAGTCCTAATCTGATTGGACTTCGAATAAGAGTCCTATTCAATTTGTCGTTGAATCTTAACAACTTATCTTTAGTTGATTTGGTGCGGTATCATTGTGGAATTCAGATCGGTTTCTTTTTCGTTATTTCTACGCGTACAGAATCCAAAACCCGCTCCAGAACTCGTTACCTCCTCGGTGATGAGCTCCGGAAGCTCCACGTGTCCACCGGTTCCTGGTCTCTCCCTTTCCGCAGGGACGAGCTCCGGTTGTGCCGTGTGTCGAGCAAGACCTCCCTCCCCTTCGGAGGTGAGCTCCGGGTGCGCCACGTATCCTGGCGGTCGGGACCTCCTCTCTTATTCGGAGGTGGCTCCGCGCACGCCACGTGTCCTAACAGCGCCAGACTTCCTTTCTTCTTAGAGGCGAGCTCCGAGGTTAACACGTGTCCAATAGAACCGGACCTCTCGGAGGTGAGCTCCGAGATCAACACGTATCCTGCGCGACTGGTTCTCTGATTTCCGCGGTGACTAGCTCCGAAGGTGACATGTGTCCTGTGAAAAATGCCTTTGCTTCCTCCGTAGAGGCTACCTCCGGGGGCAACATGTGTCCCGCAGGTTCGGACCTCTCCCCTTCGCGGAGATGAGCCCCGAGCCTGCCACGTAGCCAGTTTAGCGACGGACCTCTCCCCACTTCGCAGGGATGAGCTCCGGACAAGCCACGTGGCCAGTGGGCCGCGGAAGTTGTCTTTGGTGCTTTCTGGAAACTGGATTCGGCTCTTATTGGCTATCCTTTTGATGGTATTCCTACTTCTCTTAAAATGTTTTCTCTTCATAGAACATGAATATATGATGAAACCAAAAATGAGGGTGTCACAGTAGGGGAGTTAAGTCCCGCCGCCGGGCGTGCTGAGCGCCCCTGTCCGTGTGTCAGGTGATGATGAAGACGTCGTCTTGTCGCCGAGTCTTGTTGTTCCTTTTGGGCGGCCCAGTGTCGTTGGACGACACTGTACCGCTGTCATGCCTTATCGTCAATGTCTTGTCATCGTAATGGCGGTCAGGCGGAGGACGTAAGCGTGCACCGTGCGCCATGCTTCTGGGGAAGGCACGAGCCTTGAATGCGTGGCCTGACAGCACACTTTTTCCTTGACTTTGTCAGCCCTCGGCCCACGATGGATCATTGGGAACGTGGCGGCTTCAGAGCTCTTGCCGATGGGTTCGGAGCCGAGGGACACATGGCAGCTCCGGACCTCACTTCAGCGAAGAGGCTCGGACCGGAGCCCAGGGTAAATGCTGGCTTCGGAGTTCTCCTCAGCAAGGAGGAGGTTCTGATCCTAGAGACACATGGCAGCTCCGGACCTCACCTCAGTGGGGAGGCTCAGACCGGAGCCCAGAGCACGTGTTAGCTCTGGAGAACCTCCTTAGCAGGGAAGGGGTTCTGAGCCAACTGACACGTGGCAGATTCGGACCTCACCTCGGCGGGGAGGATCGTCCTAGAGCCCAGGGCACGTGTCAGCTCTGGAACTCAAGCGCACGTGGCATCCCCAGGGATGACCTCAGGGCGAAGGACACATGGCTATGCCGGGGCCCACCTCAGCAGGGAGGCGGGGCCCTGGCTGTTCTTTACCCTCTATGCAGGGGTACCCGATCTGCAGGGTACCGACAGTGGCCCTCGGGCCCATCTCGGGGGAGGCAACGAGCCCGTTGGTGGGGCCTCCATCTTTTCCCGCGTGGTGGTTTTGATCCTGCACTTTGGAAACCAAAGTGGTGGCGAGATTTTTGTGTTGTGGACGAGTGGTTGTACCTGGAAGACGAAAAGGCTACACATCCTTGGTGCACTGGGCGTACCCGCCAGTCGAAGCAGTAGCACGTCATCGGCGTAGTGGACACGTGTTTGCTCCTGACTGGTGGGTCGTGATGACGCGCTCGAGGGGTTGCCTCTGGGTAATTACTGCGGCAATGAAAGGTTTGGTCGCTACAGCTCCACCGCACCACTTTTCTCGGGGACCGCCGGACGTTCCCGAAAGGTTACCCGCCTGGCCCCCAGCGTCTAACGGGTGGACCTGGGTCCTACCCATCATTGGGGGAGGCGAATAGCCCGCGGCGTGCAGAAGTGGAAACCCAATCACCGCACCTGTTGCCCTGCCAGAGGTTGCGGATGTGTATAAAAGGAGGCCTTCCGGTGTAGTGTGATACCTTCCTTCATCATGCAGCCATTGTCTTCCTTTTGCGCGCTGGAAGCCTCCGCTTCCCAGCGCTCTCATGCGCCTTATGCCCTTACACTGGTGTCCGTCTTCGTGCACTCTTGCGAGATGTTCATGTGTGTGCAGCCTTCGATGCAGCTCTCTGAGGTGTCCTTCTCCTTGACGGTCCCGGATAGAAGCACAAGCGATCCGAATGGCATGCCGTTGGTAAGGGGTGCCGTCAGGGACAAGATCCTCGATTTGCAGGGTGTCTCCACGCCAGTGTTGGGGATATCAAGTGTCTCACGGAGGAAGGCTTGACCTTCTGGTGCCGCTAGATCGCCCTTCTCTAGCAAGGCATCGAGGATACATGTGAACGACCAAGTCTGCCAACGATGGTGTCTGGCCCACACAACACTGGATGTCATCGCCGTTGTTTTGCGGCAGAACAATGATGCTTGACGATAATTGAGTCGTAAGACTGATCCGTTTGCTGGCCGTCCTTGGGCTTATAGCAGGTCTGTGCAGAGGTTTGCTTGGGAGACAACCAAGTATGCCATCGAGCAGAAGATTTCTTGACTTGTAGCTGCTAGGTTCCTCAGTTGCCTTGTATTCCTTTTTGTATGCCAGAACTCTATCATTAATGATGGCTCTCATTTTCACGTCTTGTGTGTTGAGTTATTGATGTAGAATTCGGACCCTTGGAAGCACAAAGGTCCGGAATGACTTAGCCGACGTGGATAGCGCTTTGCCGATGTCCCGAGCCTGTTCCTCCATGTCCTTAGCAGTGTAAGAACCTAGGGCGCCCCAACAGTGTGGCTACCACTCCTTCCGGGTCCTTAGCAGCACAAGGACCCGAGGGAAGTTCGGCCCGTGTCTTTAGCTTGTTGTAGCTGGTGCTCCGAGTCTTCTGCCAGCTGCTGCAGTGGTCCGACGTCCTGCCCGCGTGGTTCACCGTGATGGCCCCCTGGTAGGTGTGGCCCTTGTGTTGGGGCGCACCTACCACTGGATGAGGCAAGACGTCAGCATCGGGCCCCCTGGGAGGTCTGGGACGCCAAGGACCTGCTCGGACCTGCAGACATGGCAGAAAGAAGGAGTAATCGTGCTCTCTAGTCACCCTTTCCTGTTTGATAGCTTCACTGTGGCTTACGGTCCTCAGCTGATCTACGGGACTTGAATATTTCGATGTGGGTCGTCCGGGCTATGGTTAAAGCCTTGCTCAGGGGTATGAGTCGTCCGGTTTCCCGGTACTGAGCTGTAACGCTGGAGAGGAAGGGTGTGCACGCTAGGGTTACGGAACCAGGCATAGCATGCTACACACCATAGACCTCCCGCCAACGTAAGCCTTTTAGGGGAGGGGCCATTCGACGCCATAGGGCCCCCAGGCAATAAAAAAACCAAAGGTACCCAAGTTACGATTAAAACTTTGGTCAGGGGTATGAGCCATCCGGCTCCCCGGTACTGAGCTATAGCTCTGGAGAGTCAGGGTGTGCACGCTAGGGGTACGGAATCAGGAATAATAGGGTACACACCCTGGACCTCCCGCTAGCGTAAGCCTTTCAGGGGAGGGACCATTCGGTACCACAGGGCCCCTGAGCAATGAGACAACCACAGGACACCGGGTAGGCCGCAGGTATCTCAAGTAGACCCGCCTGCAGAAAGATAGCACAGCTCTTGGCTATGGTTGAACACAGGAAAAAGTGACTGGCCACACGGTCGGAGTAGTATGGAAAGAAAGCACGAAAGGAAAGGAAGCAATGTCCGGGGTCCACTTACTTTTTTGTCCATAGGCGTGTACATTCCGGCCCCCCAAGTACTCAGTTGTAGCGCAGGGAAGGCAGTGTGGCAAACTTAGGGTACAGGACCAGGCTAAGCAGGCTGTGCACCCTGGACCTCCCGCGGGCGTTAACCTTTCAGCGAGGAGACCTTCCAGTGCCACGGGACCTAAGATAAGTACGTAGGACAGGCTCCGGACATGCCATTTACAGTTGATATGAATGAGTAAGCGCAAAGAGAGAATGTGCAGGGTAAGTGTTCTATTTTCTAATTTCAGGATTCCTTCATAGGAGGAAACAAGTCATACAAGAAGTCAGCGAACCGCTTCGGATGACAAGAGTAGCAGGACTCCTCCGGAGCTTAGCTGTTCTAAGCGATGTTCCTAGACACTATGACACCCTTACAGATAAAATAGAACCCTACCACTGCATTAGGTATAGAACTTACGGAGGTGTTTTATGTTCCATGGATTTGGTAGAGGTACCCCATCCTCCGTGGCTAGGTGGGCGCACCTAGGGCTGCATACTTGTGCTGCTCGAAAGGGACCCTCCCATCTGGGGAAGGGTTCTTCAACCCTTCTCAAGTAAGTATTAGCTGAGGCACCAGGTGGCCCTACCTTGGGCTCTCTACTCTACGCGTACCATTGCTGATATCGCCGGAGCAGTTAGCGGTTAGCGGTGCAACGCATTTCGAGCAGCCTCTAGCCATGTTGCCTCGTCGACGAGGTTGATATCTTCACGCGGAAGCTGGTCCTGCGTGGTTTCGTCATATGTTTGGATGCGGGATGAGCCCTTGGTGTGTTCCGGGGGAAGGGTGGCCTCGACCCCCTTCACTAGTGTAAGAGGGCGTTTCCCTTGTCACACGATAGGGCTAACGCCTAGATAGGCATGGAGCGTCTTGCGCTGCTCACTGTCGGCGCTGGAGTCGGAGTTGCAGTGGCCGTAGATGGCTTCTGACGCCCACTCGGCGTCTTGATACTCCATATCCTCTCAGCGCTGGCCTCAGATTTGGCCTTTTGTTTGTTCTCCCGCTGACGAGAGGGTGCGCCGTCTTGGCACGGCCGTTGTTGTTGCAGCTCTCAGAAACGCTCCGCAAGCTTCTTGATCTCACGGCAGTCGCTAGCGCCCGTGGCGGCTGGAGTTGTGCACCGGGCACCACTGGCCATCGTCATTGGAAGACGACGGTCGTGACCGCTTGTCAGTGTGTGGGGCTCGATCCACACCGACCGCTGCTAGGGTGGCATTGGGTGCCCCGGCCAGAGGCTTGTTCCTGCCCGCGGTCTTGTTGTTCTTGCTGCTGCGTGGAGCAGCAGCCTCTCTGGCACTCCCTACCACGGAGCAGCGCGTGAGTGCCAATCCCGGCCTTCTGCTGTAACTGGCACACTTGTCGGCCAGGCTGAGGAGCTCGGAGACGTCCTGCACGTCATGCGTGGCCAGCTTCTCAAGCATCCTCTTGATGTGGACGCCTTACCGGAAGGCGACGACGACGGAGGCGTTGGAGATGCAGGGGATGGTGTTCCTAACCTAGGAGAACCGCTGGATGAAGGATCGCAGCGACTCCCCATCACGCTGATGCATGGCATGGAGGTCGAGCTCGGTGCCGGGGCGCGTGTAGGAACTCCCGAAGTTGGCTGTGAATCTCCAGCACAACTCTTCCCAGAACGTGATGGGCCTCGGGGAAAACTCATGAGCCATGACCGGGCTGTGCCGGCCAGAGCCACGGGGAAGTAGTTGGCCATGACGACCTCATCCCGTCCTGCAGCTAGGATGGATGATATTGAGTGGGCCCGACCTCGATCACGGGGCCGTGCCGCCTCGCCCGGGAATCACATTGGGTGGTGCCGTGTTATGCGGCACCCAACAGCACACATGTAAGGAACACTGTATTACTTAAATCCAAAGCGGAAGCTTACAATTGTTCTTTATAAACAATTTACATAAAATAGCTACAGCGGAAGTCTAAAAACAGCTCACGTTGAATAACTAAGAAGCACTCGAGAAGAGGTCCAGCCCGCGGACTCCTCTCGCTAGCAACACGAAGACTTGGCAGCGGCGAGGTTCTCCAAGTGTGACATGACTCGGAAATGCCCGAGTGTCACCGAACAACCTTGTTTATAGCGTCGATGTTTACCTGCAAAACCACTTATATAGCAAGAGTGAGCACAAAGGCTCAGCAAGACTTAACCGTCTCTCCTAAGACATGAAACTCTACATGAAAGTAACCTAAGACTTAACCGGTCATTTGCGAAAAGACTCGCCTACGAGTTCACCCTTAACTTTCAGATTTTATCCATAATAGTATTGACCTTGCGATCAGCAACGTTGGAACTCCACAATCAAACAAGAAACACTTTATTCCAATGTTACTTGCCCCAAGGTAGAAAATAACTTTAGTTAGCTCTATCTCTACTTCAATCATGGTTTTCATGCAACTTAACATAATCATAGCAGCAATTATACTTTGGAAACTGTTTCCACACAAGTTGATTACTACGTCACAACATGGGAGCAAGCGGTACTCAATAACCGTGAGGGACGGTGATTCGAATCAAACACTACCCGGATAACTCGACACATACGCCCGCCTCTGAAGACCCAACTCTGGCGTCCTTCATTACGTCGTATGTGACAACCTTTCTCAGGACACTAAACTGTAGAACCGGTCGCGCCGTCTCGGGCTCATAGGTCTAACGAGACGATGTGGTATGCCTCTACAATCCAGTGAACCTGGTACATCGGTTTCCTGGTTCCCACATATCAGTAAGCATCCGGTACACAACTCAATACTTGCTCATGGACGCGGCACACGCATCGGTCCTTAACCGACACAGGCAGAGCTACTCGACCAAGACCTCGTCTTGTCGCTGCCTAACCCCTCTGCCCGGTCAAATCTTTAGAAATGTAACTTTAGTTTGCTTCCTTTCCCAACCACACTTATGATATTCTCAACTATAGCTCGCGAGTAGATTCCAACTACTCGTCTTCTACCGAATGCCCTAGTCTATTTAGCATGACCTTATTCTACAGCGGTGATCCTTTTCTACCCTCAACTCCAAGGTTCATTTGGTCATGCATTTGGAGTGTAAAACATCCTTGACCTAATGCACATACAAACTTTGACCAATAGTAGTGAACAAAAGGAAAACTTTAAAAACAACTTAAATGCAAACCGGGGCTTGCCTTGGTTTTGCAGGTGACTAAAGTCAGATAGTGTGATGTTAGTTGCTGCTGACTTGAAGCTCAATCCCTGCCTTCTTGCTCCTTGATCCAAGCTTAACTTCTCCTTCACTCTTCCACGTTTAAACACTACACGTTATGAACATGCATACATGTTTAATTGTAAAACTTTTTGCTAACAAATGCTAAAGCCAAGTTTAAAACTGGAACTTTGTTTAAGAATTTAAAATGACACTGGGGTGGTGGTTTGAGTGTGTGTTTAAGCACTATAATTAAGTGAGAAGTGAGGTTCATCACTTGGGTGGTGATCACCTAATGAGGTTGAACAGGACATAATGACCCAGGGCTCCACTGGAGCTGGAAATTTTCTTGTGAGTTCCTTGTCACAAGAAAGTCCTCTGGACCAAAATTCAGAATATTTCACTAAGAAGATCACCCAGAATAATTCCTTAAGCATCTAAGCCAAAAGGAATTAATTTTGAATAAATTTGCACTTTCATGCAAACTAAAGTGAACTATAATTTCATACCTAGCTCAGGGAGTATGCATGAATTTTCCTAGGATTTTTGGAGCTAAGGAATGGCCAGAACTGAATTTCCAAATTTTGGAAATTCTCTGAAAATGTTTCTGTATTCATTTGAATACAGAAACTTGAAATCAGAATTACTCTAACTGAATCAACTCCAAATGATCTGAAACTTTTACAGGTGTCTCCTAATATCCTAAAGAATATTCTGGCAAAATTTGGGGAATTTTGGATGAACCAAACTCCCTCTAAAATTCTTTTGCTGAAAAGCTTTAAAGAATTCTCCGGAATTTTCTGTTGGTTTTCATGCAAATTGAGTTGCATATTTGGATAGAGCTTTTCATCCTGAATCCAACCCAATTTGAATCACTAAATTTGGAGCTCCCTAGCAAAAGTTATGCAGTTCCAAAGTTTGAACTGAATTTGGACTTAAATTAATCACAGAATTGTTTAAACTCTGACTGCGGGCCCCTCGTACACGTGTCAACCGCGGGAACTATGCCACACGGGGTCACAGACTTTTTCCCCTGTCGTCACAGCTTTATCCAGGGCCACAGAGGATCCGCACCTTTATCTTCAGCCGCTGACGAGTGGGGCCGGGGGGTCTTCTTCTTCCTCCCGCTCCCGCGCCTCCCCCTCGCCGGCGCTCCACTGGAGCTCGCCGGACCCGGCTTCCCGGCTGCCACTCGGCCGGAGACTCGCCACCTGGGGGTTTTCAGGGTCGGGGAACATGTCTACGGGGTTGGCTCGGGCTGCCGGTGGCCGGAAGTAGGACGGCGATGTGCGCACACCTCGGTGAGACTTCGGCGCCGTGGTACGAGCACCCTAGCCCGCCAAAAGTTCGGCGGACTCGCTCTAAAGCAGCAGTGGTGGTCAGTCCGACTCAGCACGACCTCAAACTGGCTCGGAAACGGTGGCTAGTGTGGGTTCACCGTGTGCCCTGCGGTTCCCGCCATGATCACCGCTCGGACAGCTTGGAATTCGCCGCTAACCCGGGGTTTCTAGCTAGGGTTGTGAAGGGGATCGGATCGCTAGCCAGTCTAGTTTATTTGTGCATGTTTTGATGAGCTAAGAACGAAGAACAAATGTGAATTTTGGGTTTTCATACCGGATCATCGGTCTGGGGCCGCCGGCGATGTTTTCCCGAATTCTCGCTCGGTGGTTCACGATTTGCTTGAGGTTTGGAGGGAAGCAGCACGGGTCACCTGCGCGTCCGGGGATGTCCTCGCTCGGGCGTGAAAGTGTCTGGTGTAGGCTGTCCACGCGAGCCCGTTCGGGTTTTTGCTCTCGGTCAGCACATGAACGCACGGTTCTTGGTCGGGGCAGCCGAAAACTTCTCGGGTTTGTGCCGAGAGAGCAGAGGGAAGTCCCCTGGTGTCGATTTTTGGCTTTTGAGGCACTGTGGCACGAACCTGGCGGTCTCCCGATCAAGGACTCAAGGCGACTACGAGCGGCGGCCCGATTTTCTTTCTTGCGTGCGGAAGAAGCAGCGAACGGGGACTCGATCACTCGGGGATGGATCACGCCGAGAGTTAAGGTGCCACGAGCAGCTCTCCAGCGTGCTGCTTCGGTGAGGAGTTGGCGTTGGCCGCAGCCCTTGGTGGCGCCTCGCGCTGGCTTGCTTCGGGCTCGGGTATGAACAGAGGAAAAAGCTTTCTTTGGATGTAAGTCTACTCCCAATTACATGTGGGGTCCACCCCTCTTCTTATCCCTCAAAAACCCTCACAAATATCTCCAAATTTTGGCACATTGCAAATTCAGCTATGAAGAGCTCAAATTCAAAGGCCAATTTGCCATTTGACCATTTGTGCCACAGTTTAAAGTTTAAATTCAAATTTGGAATAAATTTACATGTTCCTTTGATATTCATATCAAAGTCTCTCCAAATTTGCTCAAAACTTGGCTCCCTCATAATTTGGATCTGAGGAATTCAAATATGTCCTCTGATCCTTGAGTTGGCTATTGCAAATATACTTTTTCAAACAACAGTTTGAATTTTCTCTTTTGATCATGCCCTCCTTCCTTTTTTGAGTGCACCTCTTAATTCAAACTGAATTCAAAGTTTTATTGCACATGCCAACACTTTCATGAGTAACACAAAAGTTTTTGTAAGTCCCCTTTCTTGTATATAAACTCAACTTTATTTATAGCTCAAGTTTTCTATTCACAAGTTTTGAGACTTTTACATTCCTCCCCCCTTAAAAAGAATCTCGTCCTGAGATTCATGATTAAGGACAATGTGGAGAGGACAGTTACTCACATACGCCTCTAACAACTCTGGATGATTGCGTTGCAAATACTCCTCGCTTTCCCATGTAGCTTCGTAAGACGTGTGATTTTCCCATAGCACCTTGAAAGATCGCAGCGTCCAGCTTCTGGTCTCGCGAGTCTTTTCATCAATTATCCGGGTTGGATGCTCAACATAGGTGAGGTCCGGCTTCAAATATGCTACGTCATACATGAGAATCTCCGTTGGAACTTTTACACACTTCCGCAACTGAGATATGTGGAAGACGTTATGCACCCCGGCTAAGGCTGCCGGTAGCTCCAAATGGTATGCCACGGGTCCACACCTTTCAATAATGGCGAAGGGACCGATAAGACGTGGAGCTAACTTCCCTTTCACTCCAAATCGGTGAATGCCCTTCATAGGAGATACGCGGAGATAGACGTGGTCTCCAACTTGAAAGTTCAGAGGACGACGTCTCTTATCCGCATAGCTCTTTTGCCTGGACTGAGCGGCTTTAAGATTTGCTTGAATAAGCCGTACCCTCTCTTCAGCTTCATTTACGAGATCAATCCCGTAAATCACTCTCTCGCCAGATTCACACCAGTTCAAGGGTGTGCGGCACTTCCGGCCGTAGAGAGCTTCATAAGGTGCCATTTCTATACTCGTTTGATAACCGTTGTTATACGAGAACTCCACCAACGGTAAGTGATCATCCCAGCTCTTACCGTGGTGGATGGCACACACCCTTAGCATATCTTCAAGGATTTGATTCACCCTCTCAGTTTGTCCATCAGTTTGAGGGTGATACGCGGAGCTTCGAATCAGCTTAGTTCCCAAGGATGCGTGTAGTTGTTCCCAGAAACAGGAGACGAACAGCGATCCTCTGTCGGAAACAATGATACGGGGAACTCCATGCAAGCATAAGATTCGTGCTATGTATAACTCCGCATACTGCTTGGCGCTGTAGTTGGTATGCACCGGAATGAAACGTGCCGATTTGGTTAATCGGTCAACGATTACCCAAATCGAATCATTGTGGTGGGAGGTCATCGGCAATCCAACGATGAAATCCATACTCAAGTCTTCCCACTTCCATGCCGGTATTTGTAGCGGTTGCAGCAGGCCCGACTTCTTCACATGGTCGGCCTTAACTCTTCGACACGTATCACATTCTGAAACGTATTTTTCAACTTCACGTTTTATATGTGTCCACCAAAACTTCTTCCGGAGGTCTTGGTACATTTTATTGCTGGCCGGGTGAATAGAAAATTTGGATAAGTGAGCCTCATCCAAAATTTTCTTCCGCAGCCTCATATCACGGGGTACGACTATCCGGTCCTTGAACCACAAGGTACCTTCATCATCTAACCGGAAACATTTCATCTCCCCGTTCTTCAACCTCCTTTTGATATGAGCCATGCCCTTGTCTTTCTTTTGAGCTTCCATGACCTCCTCTATTATTGTGGGTATGAGAGCTAGATTATGTAAAGCTCCATATGGAACCAAGTAGAGACTTGGTTCTTCCTCTTCCATCGGCGTAATGGTCAGGTTATGAATATGAGACTTCCGGCTGAGTGCATCGGCAACCACATTTGCCTTGCTTGGATGATAATGAATTTCAATCTCATAGTCCTTGATCAGCTCCAACCATCGCCGTTGTCGCATATTCAACTCTTTCTGAGTGAATATGTACTTCAAGCTTTTGTGGTCGGTGTAGAGATGAACCAGATTTCTCAATAGGTAGTGTCTCCACATCTTCAAAGCTAACACCAAGGCAGCAAGCTCGAGATCATGAGTTGGATAATGTAGCTCATGATTCCGTAACTGCCGTGATCCATAAGCGACCACACATCCTCCTTGCATGAGCACACAACCAGGTCCGATGCCAGATGCATCACAATAAACATCAAAGGGCTTGGTTGTATCTGGTTGAGCTAGAACCGGGGCTGTTGTGAGGTGTTTCACCAACGCTTGAAACGCTTCCTCACATGGCTTGCTCCAATCATATTTGACACCCTTCTTCAGTAGCTCCGTCATAGGTCTGGAGATTTTTGAGAAGCTCGGGATGAACCTCCGGTAATATCCCGCCAAACCCAAGAAGCTACGAACTTCATGGACCGATGTTGGAGACTTCCATTTCAGCAGTTGTTCAATCTTGCTTGGATCAACAGCAATGCCTTCTGCTGAAATAATGTGCCCCAGAAATGGCACTTGGTTGATCCAGAATTCACATTTACTAAACTTTGCATAGAGCTTGTGATCTCTCAGTCGTTGGAGCACAATATGGAAATGTTTAGCGTGTTCCTCTTCAGATTTGGAATAGACCAAGATGTCGTCGATGAATACCACGACGAACTGATCCAGCTCCGGCATGAACACCGAGTTCATAAGATACATAAAGTGGGCCGGAGCATTGGTCAACCCAAATGACATGACAAGATACTCATAGAGCCCATATCTTGTCGAGAATGCTGTCTTCGGGACATCTTCCGCGCGAATCTTGATTTGATGATATCCCGACCTCAAGTCCATCTTGGAGAAGACTTTAGCACCCACTAGCTGATCGAAGAGGATATCAATTCTTGGTAGTGGATACTTGTTCTTTATTGTCACAGCATTTAAAGGA
The DNA here is from genome assembly GCA_030760725.1 of Neostapfia colusana. Lineage (NCBI taxonomy): Eukaryota > Viridiplantae > Streptophyta > Magnoliopsida > Poales > Poaceae > Neostapfia > Neostapfia colusana. Next base: position 21,151,211 of record JASWHV010000019.1, on the reverse strand, counting down.
CGATAATCGACGCATAGTCTCAGCGTCTCATCCTTCTTATTCACGAATAAGGCTGAGCAACCCCATGGTGACGAACTTGGACGAATAAACCCCTTGTCCATCAGATCTTTGAGTTGCTCCTTCAATTCTGCTAACTCACTCGGTGCCATTTTGTATGGTCTCCGAGAGATCGGCGTGGTTCCCGGTATCAACTCTATTTTGAACTCCACCTCGCGCTCAGGTGGTAGGCCTGGAAGATCTTCGGGAAACACGTCCGGATATTCACGGACTACCGGAATGTCTTCTAACTTGCACGCCTCGGCATTACATACTTCCGGGTCTTTGGAAACCGCCTCGCCGAGATACAATGTTTGACGTCCGTGAAGTGGAGAGTCCAAGTGAACACTCCTGTTCTCGATGTCCAGAACAGCCTTATGGAAGGTCAACCATGATATTCCCAATATGGCATTGATTCCCTGGTCTTCGAGAATGATGAGGGTGATAGGATAAATTTTTCCACCCAAACAAAGTGGTGCTCGAGAAACGACTTCATTAGTTGAGATGTCTCCACCTGGCGGATGAATAAGGTAAGAACCTTTTGTGACAGTTGTGGAGATCTGATCCCGGATCACCGTTTCCCTGCTAATGAAGTTATGTGTCGCACCAGAGTCGAATAAAATGACAACCGGCTTGTCATTTAAGGTGAACCTGCCGGCAAGAACAGGTCCTCCCTTTGGCAGATCATCGACTGACACATAATTGATTGTTCCCACTTTTGACATAGCTTTTCTGGGCTGCCCAAGATCACTTTTTGGAACTGGACCCGCAGACATAACGTTGCTGCTCGGTTCAGTCGCTTCATTGACGTTGAGTTCATTGTCAATATGAAGTGGGACAGCACTCGGTTCAGCTGAGAAATCACCTTGTTCATCCTCAACCTCTTGAGGAAAAAGTATTCTGGTGCACCTTGTTGATACTGAGGTGCACAAGAAATAAGTCGCTGCTGCGGTGGAGGTGAAAAAGACCTCTGTGGAGTATACGAGTCGTCATACTCCAGGAATGACTGCACTCTTTGTGGAACCTCTCGACCGGAAGGTGAACGAATTACCCACCGATACTTCTGAGGTAGACGATTGCCTTCATCCTGTGATGAGTCCCTCTCTCTCTTTTCTTTAAGGTATAGGTTGGAATAATATTCCTGAGTGATAGCACAGCTCACAAACTCATCAAAATTCTCTTGGCTAACTTGAGCCAATTCACATCGCAGCCTAGCGGTCAGCCCTCGGTAGAAATGATAACCCTTCAAGGATGGTGATTTCACATAGTCAGGAACATATTGAGCTAAGCGATTGAATTCCTTCGCATACTCAATAACACTCATGTCCCCTTGCTTCAGACTCCAGAATTCATCCAGACTGGTTTTCATTATGCCCGCAGGGATGAAACGAGCACGAAATGCAGCCTGGAACTCCGCCCATTTGACACGATGCCCTGCTGGTTGGACAGCAAGGTAGTCCGCCCACCATGCTCCAGCAAAGCCGTGAAGCTGCTGAGTGGCAAATAGAGTCTTGGAGAATTCATCACATTGGATCAACCCAAACTTGGACTCAATGACATGTAACCAGTGATTTGCTTCACAATGGTCAGCCGCCTTAGAGAATACCGGCGTTGTGTCGCCAAGAAATCCAGATACGTGTTCGGGGTTGGCGTGTGACGTTGAGCTTCTCGATGTATGCCTTGCTGTACTAGAGTTTGGAGAGTTTCATTCATCTTCGCCATAACCTCAGCCAATCCGGTCGGCGATGGCTCTTGTGATGAAGTCGAGTCATTCCTACCTCGACTTGAACCTCCAATCTCCATTTGAGGATGTGTGCGTACCATACTGCATGAAACAAAATTTTGAGTCAATCAAAATTCTATGTCAGTAGTAAATAAAGATAAGCAAAACATGAACATGTCATGAACTTTATGAAAGCACAACCATATTCATGTTTAAACAAATCTTAAGTACGCTTAACTAATCAGCGGGACTACCCTGATCAGTTCACACAAACTCCAAATTTTACTCAAGTTATCAACAGATTCTTGACTTGAGTTCAATACCAAAGTTTTAGTAAACTTTAGTATCTTTCCAACAAGTACTTATTTGCTCCTTAAGGATTTTTCTACAGGAAGTTATGGCTTAAAAACAGAAAGGTCCAGAGAGGTTTTTGCTACTGTCCTGGCTCTGAACAGTTTGCCTTCAACTGGACTTTTTACCCACTTAACGTGTGATTTTGCTCTGGAGGTCTACACATAAGTTGTGGAGCACTTGAAAATCTTTCCAGAACTGTATCATACACCTTATTTGGGTCGATCTACTCAGAGTTATGCTCTGTTAAAGTCCAGCAAGAACTCCTGCCAGAAACAGAGCACTCTGTTTTTGAAAACTTTGACACCTAATTATACTCTCATTTGAATCTTAGCTCAAAATAAGAGTTCAGTAACTAATATTTGTTTCAAACTTCCATTTTTAGTTGAAAGTTAGCTCATGAATCATTTCTTCATAGGGAAGAGGTTATTCAGTTTAGTACGGTGACGATGCACCGTAAGAATCATGTCGGTACTACGTTACCTCACCAAAAAAAATCCTAAACCGGATTATACCGGCATATCCGTTTTATCAGTGGCACTAAGACGGTCTCTCGCACACGTGTACTAAACGGGATACGTACGTGGTTAGTACCTACAGAAAAAACACTCAATAGTGGTGCACTCAACAGTTGTTCCATTTCAGGCAGTCCCATATTTGAAAATAAATACAAACGTCCGTATCATTGTCATACGGCCGTCCTTGAGTTAAGACACGTCTCAAGGCACGTGATCGTGTTTCAACACCACACGACGGGGAACCCGAGTATGTCATGAACAGGTCGTCACGGATGGGAATGTTATCAACCCAACGGATACCACCTACTGCCCTGCAGGGCACGCTGATGGCAAGCGCTGCGTATGTCCTCCTGGGCTATTTCCAGACGAACACACTATCGCGTTACTGACCACACGATGGGGTCTCCACTTACTTGCCTAATGCACACTAGGGATCAGCGTTTCATATGAACTCAGGAACATGAAGAGTCCAAGAGTTTCATATTGACGTCTCACACCAAGTTGTGAGACCTATCCCTGAACCACTTTCCTCGTCAGGGAAGCTAACCGAAATTGAACCGATTTCGGTGGCGTTCCTTACCATTCTTACCAGAACGTACGTGCGTCGTTACATAATGAAAATTCAGAATTATAACAAGTATGTTAGTCCTGCCACTTTAAGTAACTACACTACTATAGTCCTTATGTGGGTCTAATATCGTTTCCTCACCGTATCCTAAGGTTTTGTTGTAATACCATCCTTATTCCGTGCGCTATTACCAATGCGGCTTTGATACCACGCTGAGAGGGCCCGACCTCGATCACGGGGCCGTGCCACCTCGCCCGGGAATCGCATTGGCTGGTGCCATGTTATGCGGCACCCAATAGCACACATGTAAGGAACATTGTATTACTTAAATCCAAAGCGGAAACTTACAATTGTTCTTTATAAATAATTTACATAAAATAGCTACAGCGGAAGTCTAAAAACAGCTCACATTGAATAACTAAGAAGCACTCGAGAAGAGGTCCAGCCCGCGGACTCCTCTCGCTAGCAACACAAAGACTTGGCAGCGGCTAGGTTCTCCAAGTGTGACATGACTCGGAAGTGCCCGACTCTCACTGAACAACCTTCTTTATAGCGTCGATGTTTACCTTCAAAACCACTTATATAGCAAGAGTGAGCATAAAGGCTCAGCAAGACTTAACCGTCTCTCCTAAGACATGAAACTCTACATGAAAGTAATCTAAGACTTAACCGGTCATTTGCGAAAAGACTCGCCTACGAGTTCACCCTTAACTTTCAGATTTTAGCCATAATAGTAGTGACCTTGCGATCAGCAACATTGGAACTCCACAATCAAACAAGAAACGCTTCATTCCAATGTTACTTGCCCCAAGGTAGAAAATAACTTTAGTTAGCTCTATCTCTACTTCAAACATAGTTTTCATGCAACTTAACATAATCATAGCAGCAATTATACTTTGCAAACTGTTTCCACACAAGTTGATTACTACGTCACAACATGGGAGCAAGCGGTACTCAATAACCGCGAGGGACGGTGATTCGAATCAAACACTACCCGGATAACTCGACACATACGCCCGCCTCTGAAGACCCAACTCTGGCGTCCTTCATTACGCCGTATGTGGCAACCTTTCTCAGGACACTAAACTATAGAACCGGTCGCACCGTCTCGGGCTCATAGGTCTAACAAGACGATGTGGTATGCCTCTACAATCCAGTGAACCTGGTACATCGGTTTCCTGGTTCCCATATATCAAGCATCCGGTACACAACTCAATACTTGCTCCTGGACGCGGCACACGCGTCGGTCCTTAACCGACACAGGCAGAGCTACTCGACCAAGACCTCGTCTTGTCGCTGCCTAACCCCTCTGCCCGGTCTCATCTTTAGAAATGTAACTTTAGTTTGCTTCCTTTCCCAACCACACTTATGATATTCTCAACTATAGCTCGCGAGTAGATTCCAACTACTCGTCTTCTACCGAATGCCCTAGTCTATTTAGCATGATCTTATTCTACAGCGGTGACCCTTTTCTACCCTCAACTCCAGGGTTCATTTGGTCATGCATTTGGAGTGTAAAACATCCTTGACCTAATGCACATACAAACTTTGACCAATAGTAGTGAACAAAAGGAAAACTTTAAAAACAACTTAAATGCAAACCGGGGCTTGCCTTGGTTTTGCAGGTGACTAAAGTCAGATAGTGTGATGTTAGTTGCTGCTGACTTGAAGCTCAATCCCTGCCTTCTTGCTCCTTGATCCAAGCTTAACTTCTCCTTCACTCTTCCACGTTTAAACGCTACACGTTATGAACATGCATACATGTTTAATTGTAAAACTTTTTGCTAACAAATGCTAAAGCCAAGTTTAAAACTGGAACTTTGTTTAAGAATTTAAAATGACACTGGGGTGGTGGTTTGGGTGTGTGTTTAAGCACTATCATTAAGTGAGAAGTGAGGTTCATCACTTGGGTGGTGATCACCTAATGAGGTTGAACAGGACATAATGACCCAGGGCTCCAATAGAGCTGGAAATTTTCTTGTGAGTTCCTTGTCACAAGAAAGTCCTCTGGACCAAAATTCAGAATATTTCACTAAGTAGATCACCCAGAATAATTCCTTAAGCATCTAATCCAAAAGGAATTAATTTTGAATAAATTTGCACTTTCATGCAAACTCAAGTGAACTATAATTTCATACATAGCTCAGGGAGTATGCATGAATTTTCCTAGGATTTTTGGAGCTAAGGAATGGCCAGAACTGAATTTCCAAGTTTTGGAAATTCTCTGAAAATGTTTCTGTATTCATTTGAATACAGAAACTTGAAATCAGAATTACTCTAATTGAATCAACTCCAATGAGCTGAAACTTTTACAGGAGTCTCCTAATATCCTAAAGAATAGTCTGGCAAAATTTGGGGAATTTTGGATGAACCAAACTCCCTCTAAAATTCTTTTGCTGAAAAGCTTTAAAGAATTCTCCAGAATTTTCTATTGGTTTTCATGGAAATTGGGTTGCATATTTGGATAGAGCTTTTCATGCTGAATCCAACCCAATTTGAATCACTAAATTTGGAGCTCCCTAGCAAAAGTTATGCAGTTCCAAAGTTTGAACTGAATTTGGACTTCAAATTAATCACAGAATTGTTTAAACTCTGACTGCGGGCCCCTCGTACACGTGTCAACCGCGGGAACTATGCCACACGGGGTCACAGACTTTTTCCCGCGTCGTCACAGCTTGATCCAGGGCCACAGAGGATCCGCACCTTTATCTTCAGCCGCTGACGAGTGGGGCCGGGGGGTCTTCTTCTTCCTCCCGCTCCTGCGCCTCCCCCTCACCGGCGCTCCACTGGAGCTCGCCGGACCCGGCTTCCTGGCCGCCTCTCGGCCGAAGACTCGCCGGGGAACATGTCTACGGGGTTGGCTCGGGCTGCCGGTGGCCGGAAGTATGACGGCGACGTGCGCACACCTCGGTGAGACTTCGGCGCCGTGGTACGAGCACCCTAGCCCGCCAAAAGTTTGGCGGACTCGCTCTAAAGCAGCAGTGGAGGTCAGGCCAACTCAGCACGGCCTCAAACTGGCTCGGAAACGGTGGCAAGTGTGGGTTCACCGTGTTCCTGGCGGTTCCCGCCATGATCGCCGCTCGGACAGCTTGGAATTCGCCGCTAACCCGGGGTTTCTAGCTAGGGTTGTGAAGGGGATCGGATCGCTAGCCAGTCTAGTTTATTTGTGCATGATTTGATGAGCTAAGAACGAAGAACAAATGAGAATTTTGGGTTTTCATACCGGATCATCGATCTGGGGCCACCGGCGATGTTTTCCCGAATTCTCGCTCGGTGGTTCACGGATTTGCTTGAGGTTTAGAGGGATGCAGCACGGGTCACCTGCGCGTCCGGGGATGTCCTCGCTCGGGCGTGAAAGTGTCTGGTGTAGGCTGTCCACGCGAGCCTGTTCGGGTTTTTGCTCTCGGCCAGCACATGAACACACGGTTATTGGTCGGGGCAGCCGAAAACTTCTCGGGTTTGTGCCGAGAGAGCAGAGGGAAGTCCCCTGGTGTCGATTTTAAGCTTTTGAGGCACTGTGGCACGAGCCTGACGGTCTCCCGATCAAGGACTCGAGGCGACTACGAGCGGCGGCCCGATTTTCTTTCTTGTGTGGGGAAGAAGCAGTGAACGGGGACTCGATCACTCGGGGATGGATCACGCCGACAGTTAAGGCGCCACGAGCAGCTCTCCAGCGTGCTGCTTCGGTGAGGAGTTGGCATTGGCCGCAGCCCTCGGTGGCGCCTCGCGCTGGCTTGCTTCGGGCTCGGGTATGAACAGAGGAAAAAGCTTTCTTCGGGTGTAAGTCTCCTCCCAATGACATGTGGGGTCCACCCCTCTTCTTATCCCCCAAAAACCCTCACAAATATCTCCAAATTTTGGCACATTGCAAATTCAGCTATGAAGAGCTCAAATTCAAAGGCCAATTTGCCATTTGACCAATTTGTGCCACAGTTTAAAGTTTAAATTCAAATTTGGAATAAATTTACATGTTCCTTTGATATTCATATCAAAGTCTCTCCAAATTTGCTCAAAACTTGGCTCCCTCATAATTTGGATCTGAGGAATTCAAATATGTCCTCTGATCTTTGAGTTGGCTATTGCAAATATACTTTTTCAAACAACAGTTTGAATTTTCTCTTTTGAACACGCCCTCCTTCCTTTTTAAAGTGCACCTCTTAATTCAAACTGAATTCAAAGTTTTATTGCACATGCCAACACTTTCATGAGTAACACAAAAGTTTTTGTAAGTCCCCTTTCTTGTATATAAACTCAACTTTATTCATAGCTCAAGTTTTCTATTCAGAAGTTTTGGGACTTCTACAGATATGCCCACGCCGACCACACCATCAAGTATACCGACTACATCAAGCAAGATGGAACAATCATCAAGTCAAGCTGCACCAGCTCATGTCTTCGATGGACCAATTACTCGTAGCCGAGCTAAACAGCTACAACAAGAGGTGCACGCGCTACTTTGTGAAACTCCAGTTATTAATGAGAATTATATACTTCCTAAATCGTACATGTTTCTATTACTCAGGTTCACCAAGGAGGATGACAAGGACACGCTGAGACTGAACCAGAGAGGAGAACTACGTCGAACCAGTTCGGCCTGGCAGAACTGTCATGAAGAAACAGTCATATCTCTTGATTCATAGAAGCTGTGAAGGTCCATGAGTACTTGTTGGAAAGGTGTTGAAGTCAACTTTCTAAGGCCACTAAGTGCCGAGTGCTTTAGAGCTCCCAGCTTGGCAGCCGAGTGCTTTTGGTGCAGACTGTTCAGAAGATCAATAGTCAGCCTGATATCCAAGTTTCTGTGAGAAACTGTATCACTCTACAATATTTAGTGAAGCATGCTACACATTGTGTGAAAGGTTATCGAATTAGCTTTCCAACGCATCTGGTCCCGTGTCTTTTGGATGTCCCTAGGTGGAGTTATGATTAAAACATTGAAGACCACTCAAAAGGCCAGAAGACATGCGGGAAATTGATGACCACTGCATGAATGATCAAGCCATTTGGCCTTCCACCTTCCCACGTGGCTTTTTCAGTTCACATCTATTTTTAGACTAGTTGTTGGCATAAATACCGCTCTTTTTGTAAGCCAAGAAACACTTTTTGATGAATTAAGATTAATCCAGTGATATTTGCAGCCGAGCTGCTTGAGTGTCTTACTCAACCCTTGTTCTTCCTTGTTCTTCTTGAACTTGTGGAGAGATCTCTCTGAGATCCACTAATTCGTGCTCTGCGGGTTCCTGTACGGCTGCCTCGTCTTGTGTGGATTAGCTCCAGTTGTGGTTCTGCGGTCGTTCGGAGATCGAGTCGAAGTCTTCGCGGTTTCAGTGTCTCTCTCCCCGTCGCTTGGTCGCATCCAACCTTGGTCAGGTATAAAGCTAGTTATCCGCGCTGTTTCTACAGCAAGTTATCTTGTTCTTGAGCCTCCTGTCGTGAAGATGGGGCCACCCTTCGCCGAACCAAATTTGGTGCATATCATGTGGTAATTAGAGCTATCGTTGTCACGGTAGGTTCATTTTTTTATCACCCACCCTCCCACCCTTTTCAATCTGTTACAGTTTTCACTATCCACGTATTCATCCGTGTGTTTATCTTTTACATATATTTGTTTGTCCTATAGTCCAAAGCCTAAAAAAATACCTATAGCCCTTTTGACGGTACTGTTATCTTGTGTTTGTGTTCTTCCAGTTGCTCGTCACCACCGTTTACCTATATCTTTTGTAATCAGCACCCCTGTTAGTGTTATAAAAAAAGGAGAGTAAAAAAAAAGAGAGCACAAGTAAAAAGATTCTGAAGAATTTTGTGTTACGGTTGGGTGTTGAAATTTTCAGTTTTCATATCCAAGTTGGTGGTAATCTTGATAGCAGCATTTTTTTTATCTTTTGAGCACATCTTTTTCACTTGATTGGCAGTACCGGCCTCTTTACCACCTCCGTTGAAGCTGTCACACCAGCACCATCACAGTTCTTGAGATCAGGCAAGAACTTGGGTAAGTAAGATGTGAGATCGAGTGTGTCCATATATATATATATACATATATATATATATATTTTCTTTTTTTTTGCTGCTCCTACCATGGCAGACTCAGATTCAAGTGTTCATGGTGGACACCATGGTGATAGGGAACCCTCTGTCTCACGGGATGAGATGCGTCGCATGGCTGATTCACTCATGGAGGCCATGGGCAGGCTCCTCGATGAGCGTCTTCCCGCGGCTGGAGGACGTCGAGCATGTCGTGATCAAGAGGACCGTCATCGAGAGGAGTCCGGCGATGAGAACTCTGGTTTCGGCCATGGATTCAATCGCTTCGGAGATGGCCCTGACGGATCTGGTGATGGTCGCCATGCTGATTTTAATAATTACCATGGTGGGCGTCGCGCACATAGGCGCAAATGCTGATGGTCGCCGCCTGCATTTTGAAGACGATGAATTTGAAGATCAAGATCATGAAGAAGGATCTCATGATGATGAAAATCCTTTCGGTCAAGGTGACAGGTTTGATCGGCGTCATCATCGCCGGCCTGCTGATTTTGAAGAAAGGGAATACCATCGTGGTCGACGTCCTCATGACAACCCAGATAACATCGCTCGTGTCAAGTTGAGTATTCCAAAGTTTACTGGAAAGGAGAATCCTGATGAATTTCTTGAATGGGCTGAGCAGTGTGATCAAATATTCCGAGTACATAATCTTTCGGCTCAGCGCCGTGTGAACCTTGCTTCGGTGGAACTCTCTGGATACGCTCTCACATGGTGGAACCAAGTGCAGGAGAATCAACGTGATTTGGGACGCAGATATATCAATACATGGGAGGAGATGAAGCAAGTGATGAGGAGGCGATTCGTGCCATCTAGCTATCAGCGTGATCTCAGGAACCGGTTGCAAATGTTAAAGCAAGGGAAGAGATCAGTTGATGAGTATTTCAAGGAGATGGAGCTACTGTTGGTGCGGGCTGGAATAAGAGAAGATGCAGAGTCAACAATGGCAAGATTTCTAGGAGGTCTTAATGAAGAAATTCTGGTTTTGTGGAGATGTTTCCATATCGTACATTGCAGGATCTTGTTGATCAAGCTATGCGAACAGAGAAGAAGATTCAGCAAGAGTCACGTGGAAAATCTTATGGCAGTTATTCTATTGCTGCCCCATGGCGCAAACAGCAGTCAAGTACTTCCTATGGTGGTGGACGATCTCAAGGGGCTACAGCCAAGTCTTCTCAATCATTTGTTCCATCGAAGATGGCAGCCTCCACGCGTCATCACCAACAACTCGGCAGCGACCCGCTGCAAGTTCAGCAGCCCACAGCAATGTCTCGGGAGCTACATCTTCTTCTCGAAGCAGAGAAATTGTATGCCATAAATGCCACGGCCATGGGCACATTGCTGCCCAATGCCCAAGTAAGAGGGCCATGTTGTTGAATGAGAAAGGTGAATGGGAATCCGAGAGTGATCCGGAAGATGCTGGACCGATATGTGATGAAGAAATTGAGGAGGAAGGGAATGAGATACAGCCTGAAGAAGGAGAACATAATTGCTTTATTTCTCTACGAGTGCTTAGTGTAACAGCAGAAAAGGAAGACAACGGGCAGCGACATAATTTGTTCCATACCCGTGGACTAATCAAAGATAAGGTGTGTCGCATCATCGTTGATAATGGCAGCTGCAACAATATTGCTAGCCAAGAATTGGTGGACAGATTGGGACTGAAACCACGGCGTCATCCTAGTCCATACAAGATGCAGTGGCTTAATGATTGTGGTGCACTACGTGTCAGTCATACTGTGACTGTACCATTCTCTATTGGTAAATACAATGATCATGTAGAGTGTGACGTGGTGCCTATGCAAGCCTGCCAGCTTCTGCTCGGTCGACCATGGCTATATGATCGTGATGTCCAGATTTTTGGAAGGACCAACAAGCTGTCTTTTGTGTATAAAGGAGAGCGAATTTCCTTGCTTCCTTTGACACCGGAAGAAATTTTGAAGGATGATATAAGGAAGAAACAGCACGAGAGTGAGCACCACTTGTGAGTGAGCCACAAAAATAGTAAGGAAGAGTGTCCACAGCCAAATCAAACCCCACAGCTGCAAGGAACCCAGAAACCGGGAAAAGAGGGTTTAGTAATGATGGCTAGGAAGGGGGATATCAAAGCATTGAGTGAACCCGATGTCATGTTCTTTGTACTTATGTACAAGGACACTTTTCTTTCTACTAATGCCTTACCCTCTACCCTGCCGAGTACTCTTTTGAATGTCTTGCAGGAATATGAAGATGTCTTTCCGGACGAAGTACCACCAGGACTGCCACCTAAGAGAGGGATCGAGCATCAAATTGACTTGGTTCCTGGTGCGTCACTTCCGAACAGGGCTGCATACCGCACCAACCCAGAGGAGACAAAAGAAATTCAGCGACAAGTGGAAGAATTGATGAAAAAAGGGTATGTACAGGAAAGTCTTTCCCCTTGTGCTGTCCCTGTTCTTTTAGTGCCTAAGAAAGATGGGTCTTGGAGACCGTGTGTGGATTGCCGCGCAATTAACAATATCACATAAAGATATAGGCATCCCATTCCTCGCTTAGATGATATGCTTGATGAACTTAGTGGTGCTAATTTTTTCACTAAAATTGATTTAAGAAGTGGCTATCATCAGATTCGTATGAAGGAAGGAGATGAGTGGAAAACAGCCTTTAAAACAAAATTTGGATTGTATGAATGGTTAGTGATGCCTTTTGGTTTAACCAATGCACCTAGTACATTTATGCGATTAATGAATCATGTGCTTAGAACTTTCATTGGTAAATTTGTTGTGGTTTATTTTGATGACATCCTAATCTACAGCAAGACTCTTGAAGAACATGTTGCACATATCCAGAGCGTGCTTGCTGTCCTGCGTAAACAAAAATTGTACGCTAACCTTGAGAAGTGCACCTTCTGCACCGACAAGGTAGTTTTCCTTGGTTTTGTTGTTTCAGGACAAGGCGTGGAGGTGGATGCTGAGAAAGTCAAGGCTGTACACGAATGGATGCCTCGACAGAACGTGAGCCAAGTGAGAAGCTTCCTTGGACTTGTTGGTTTCTACCGGTGCTTCGTGAAAGATTTCAGCACGATCGCTGCTCCAATCAATGAGCTGACAAAGAAAGATGTACCTTTCAAATGGGGAGAAGCACAACAAAAGGCTTTTGAAGAATTAAAGAAGAAGCTCACACATCCCCAGTCCTTGCACTTCCTGATTTCAACAAGACATTTGAAATTGAATGTGGTGCAAGTGGAGTTGGGATTGGAGGCGTGCTGATGCAAGAAAAGAGACCAATTGCATTCTTTAGTGAAAAGCTAAGTGGTCCGACTTTGAATTATTCAGTTTATGATAAAGAATTATATGCTCTCGTTCGGAGTTTGGAAACTTGGCAACACTACCTTTATCCTAAAGAATTTGTAATACATTCAGACCATGAATCATTGAAACATATTAAGGGACAACTAAAACTGAATAAATGACATGCTAGGTGGAGTGAATTTATTGAGTCCTTTCCTTATATTTTCAAATATAAAAAGGTCAAGACAATATTGTAGCTGATGCTTTATCTCGACGTCATGCTTTGCTCACACAACTTGATGCTAAAATTCTCGGATTGGAAAGTATAAAGGAATTATATGCCACTGATTCGTACTTTACTGAACCATATGCCAAGTTCCGTAATGGCAAAGGATGGGAAAAGTATCATGTGCATGATGGATTTTTATTTCGCACTAACAAACTTTGTATTCCAGATTGCTCTGTTCGACTTTTACTCGTGCAGGAAGCTCATGCAGGTGGACTTATGGGCCATTTTGGAGCCACGAAGACGGAGCAAGTGCTTGCCGACCATTTCTTTTGGCCAAAAATGCGATGAGATGTAGAGAGACATGTTCTTCGCTGCGAAAACTGCCACAAAGCTAAGTCCCGTCTGAACCCTCATGGTTTATATACCCCTCTTCCTATTCCTAATGCACCTTGGGAGGACATTTCAATGGATATTGTTCTTTGGTTACCACGGACCAAAAGGGGAAGGGATTCAATTTTTGTCGTGGTTGATCGTTTCAGCAAAATGGCACATTTTATTCCTTGCCACAAGAGCGACGATGCTTCCAGTATTGCTGAATTATTTTTCAGGGAAATCGTGTGACTACATGGAATGCCACGTACCATTGTGTCGGATCGTGACACCAAGTTCTTGAGCTACTTTTGGAAGACATTGTGGGGCAAACTTGGGACAAGACTGTTGTTCTCCACAACATGTCATCCGCAAACGGACGGCCAAACCGAAGTTGTGAATCGAACACTATCAATGTTGCTCTGAGCTGTCCTTAAGAAGAACCTGAAACTATGGGAAGAAAGCTTGCCACATGTTGAGTTTGCATACAATAGGGCAGTACACTCGACCACTAGATTTTGTCCATTTGAAATTGTATATGGATTCACACCCACTGCTCCCATAGATCTTTTGTCTTTACCCATGCAGGAACATGTGAACTTCGATGCAAGAAAGCGAGCTGAATTTGTCAAGAACATTCATGATAGGGCTCGGGCCAATATTGAAAAGATGACCAAGAAGTATGAGAAACACGCTAACAAGGGTCGCAGGAAGGTGTTGTTCGAACAAGGGGACTTGGTTTGGGTGCACCTTCGAAAGGATCGTTTTCCAGAGCTGCGCAAGAGCAAGTTGCAACCCCGGGCTGACGGACCATTCAAAGTTCTACGCAAGATTAACGACAACGCTTATGAAATTGATCTGCCAAGTACTTATGGTGTGAGTACCAGTTTCAATGTGTCCGACCTCTCTCCATTCTTTGGTTTGGAAGAGTCGAGGACGACTATTTTTCAAGGGGGGGAGGATGATATGCCCACGCCGACCACACCATCAAGTATACCGACTACATCAAGCAAGATGGAACAATCATCAAGTCAAGATGCACCAGCTCATGTCTTCGATGGACCAATTACTCGTAGCCAAGCTAAACAGCTACAACAAGAGGTGCACGCGCTACTTTGTGAAATTCCATTTATTAATGAGAATTATATACTTCCTAAATCGTACATGTTTCTATTACTCAGGTTCACCAAGGAGGATGACAAGGACACGCCGAGACTGAACCAGAGAGGAGAACTACGTCGAACCAGTTCGGCGTGGCAGAACTGTCATGAAGAAACAGTCATATCTCTTGATTCCTACAAGCTGTGAAGGTCCATGAGTACTTGTTGGAAAGGTGTTGAAGTCAAATTTCTAAGACCACTAAGTGCCGAGTGCTTTAGAGCTCCCAGCTTGGCAGCCGAGTGCTTTTGGTGCAGACTGTTCAGAAGATATATAGTCAGCCTGTTATCCAAGTTTCCGTGAGAAACTGTATCACTCTACAATATTTCGTGAAGCATGCTACACATGGTGTGAAAGGTTATCGAATTAGCTTTCCAACGCATCTGGTCCCGTGTCTTTTGGATGTCCCTAGGTGGAGTTATGATTAAAACATTGAAGACCACTCAAAAGGCCAGAAGACATGCAGGAAATTGATGACCACTGCATGAATGATCAAGCCAGTTGGCCTTCCACCTTCCCACGTGGCTTTTTCAGTTCACATCTATTTTTAGACTAGTTGTTGGCATAAATACCGCTCTTTTTGTAAGCGAAGAAACACTTTTTGATGAATTAAGATTAATCCAGTGATATTTGCAGCCGAGCTGCTTGAGTGTCTTACTCAACCCTTGTTCTTCCTTGTTCTTCTTGAACTTGTGGAGAGATCTCTCTGAGATCCACTAATTCATGCTCCGCGGGTTCCAGTACGGCTGCCTCGTCTTGTGTGGATTAGCTCCGGTTGTGGTTCTGCGGTCGTTCGGAGATCGAGTCGAAGTCTTCGCGGTTTCGGTGTCTCTCTCCCCATCACTTGGTCGCATCCAACCTTGGTCAGGTATAAAGCTAGTTATCCGCGCTGTTTCTACAGCAAGTTATCTTGTTCTTGAGCCTCCTGTCGTGAAGATCGGGCCACCCTTCGCTGAACCAAATTCGGTGCATATCAATGGAGGTGGAATAGATCTGCAGGAACTCGGCGGGGTTGACTGTCCCGTCGTATTTTTCTGGAAAGTGGGGCCGGAACTTAGGTGGCCAAACCACCATATGAAAGTGTGGGGCAAGCGCCATGCAGCCCCCTACTGCCCCTGGAGAGGCAGGTGCAGGTGGGGTGCGTCTCGCTGGTACAATGCTCGGAGAGCCGTACTCTCCTTTGAGGTTGCGACGCCTCTCACGGCATCGTTTGATGGTGAAGTGACCATCTTTTCTTGCAAGGCGACAATCTAGCTAGACCCTGAGGTCAGCTGTAGCCGTCGCATTTGTGGCTGCCCTCCTACGGGCCACCGTCGGCGTACACGACTAGGCCAGCGAGGGTTCAGCCTGCTCTCTCCTGTAGACAGGAGAGTTCATGCCAGCAGCGACAAGGTGGTCAACATCATGCCGCCACTGCTCTGCCGCCTCCAAGGTGGCGCTCTCGCCCAAAGGGTTGTGGAGCAGAGCGTGTGCTGCAGCAAACACACTCTCCGGACTCGGTCGTGCTGGTGCTGTCGCCGCCATTGGAGTATAGGGCCGCCGTGAGAAAGCGGCCACTGGCGGTGTAAGCACCCACCGCACACTGACCGTATGGTCGCCTGCCCGTCCTGACCTGGCCGCCATGAGCGCCACAGGCATTCCGACCGTCTGACCGTTGGCTTTGTCTTATCTGGGCGCCGTGGGTGCTGTAGGCACGCCGACTGTCTGTCCGTCGGCCTGGCCAGTCCCACTTGCTCTAGAGCGGGAGTTAGCCTCGTCGTCTCCCGCCTGAAAATGATGATGAGTTGGGCAAGAAGGCTCGCCATGAGAGGTGATTTCACCATGGTCGCGTGGAGAGCGAGGAAAGCCCCCCCTACCCGGTGCGCCAAATGTCAGAGTGTGTGAGCTGCGACACTCCTCCCGGCCTGCTACGGGAGCAACCCGCGAGGTTCTTTGATTGGAGGAGGCTTGGCGCCCTACGCGATCCGGCTCGAGAGAGCAGGTGAACATTGAGATTTACGTGGTTCGGGCGACGGAGCGTAATACCCTACGTCCACGGGAGTGTCTGTTCTATTGCTTGCGCGTGTGTGCGTGAGATTGTGCTGGGTTGCGAATGCGGAACCTTCGTTAGGTGGTCACCCTGGTCCTTTTATAGTCCAAGGCTGCGGTGATTACAATGTGGCTTGGGGCCCAATAGGTGGCCCCGAAGCTATGTGAACCCTATACATCATCTAGCGTTTTGTACTCTGAGTAGAGCAGTCGACGGGGGAGTTAAGTCCCGCTGCCTGGCGCGCTGAGCGCCCCTGTCCGTGTGTCAGGTGATGACAAAGACGCTGTCTTGTCACCGAGTCTTGTCGTTCCGCTTGGGCGGCCCAGTGCCGTTGGGCGGCACTGTACCGCTATCACGCCTTGTTGTCCTGTCTTGTCACCGTAATGGTAGTCAGGAGGAGGACGGAGGCGTGCACCGTGCCTCATGCTTCTGGGGAAGGCACGAGTCTTGAATGCGCGGCCTGACAGCGCACTTCCTCCTTGATTTCGTCGACCCTCGGCCCATGAAGGATCATGGGGCACGTGGCGGCTTCAGAGCTCTTGCCAACGGATTTGGTGCTGGGAGACACGTGGCAGCTCCGGACCTCACCTCAGCGGAGAGGCTCGGACCGGAGCCCAGGGCACGTGTCGGCTCCAGAGTTCTTCTCAGATGGGAGGAGGTTCTGAGCCTAGAGACACGTGGCAGCTCCGGACCAAACCTCAGCAGGGAGGCTCGGACCATAGCCCAGGGCACGTGTCGGCTCCAGAGCTCTCCTCAGCAGGGAGGAGGTTCTGAGCGTAAAGACACGTGGCAGCTCCGGACCTCACCTCAACGAGGAGGCTCGGACCGGAGCCCAGGGCACATGTCGGCTGCGGAGCTCTCCTTAGTAGGGAGGAGTGTCGAATCCCGGATACACGTGGCAGCTCCGGACCTCACCTCAGCGGGGAGGCTCGGACCGGATCCCAGTGCACGTGTTAGCTCCGGAGAACCTCCTCAGCAGGGAGGAGGTTCTGAGCCTAGAGACACATGGCATCTCGGACCTCACCTCAGCGGGGAGGCCCGGACTGGAGCCCAGGGCATGTGTCGGCTCAGGAGCTCTCCTTAGCAGGGAGGAGTGTCGGAGCCTAGATATACGTGGAAGCTACAGACCTCACCTCAGAGGGGAGGTGTAAGTGCATCTAGGTATCACCTTGGGTTTTGGATGATTTATGATGATGATCAAGAGACTAATAAGCTGAGATGATCATAAGCACAGGATATTTCCAAGGTGGACACCTAAACTCTCAAAAAGGAAAAGGATGAAGAACAGCATCGAAGACTCGAAGAGTAGAAATAAGGGTTTCATTTGAGTCTTTAGTAGGCTAGACATGTCGGAGTGAGATTGTGTGTGTCAAGTGCATTGAGATCATAGAAGAGAGCTCAAAGTGTTACAAGTGTCGAATCCTTAGTGGAGAGTGCTAGTGAGGTAAACTCGAGTAGACCGGACTTGTCTGGGCTAGAGAATAGACTAATCCGGAGTCGTACGGCATAGTCCGTTTTGGGGCGGACTAAGAGCTCCTGACTGAGTTTGGACTTGTACGTTTGGGGATGGACTAGTCTGGTTCTCTCTTGGTGAGAGTGTTTCGGGACTAATTCCTGGTAGACCGGACTGGTCCGCCTCAGGGAGAACTGGGTGATCATGAAGACCAACGAGCATGATCGCCTTCAGCTGCCAACTGCCGGCCCGACCACCGAGCGTCACTTATGGAGGAGATCCCGGAGCTGGAGCCGGAGTACGCGCCGGTCTTGGAGCGGATCCGGTTTCTGGCCAACGAGGGGCTGACGTCCCTGATGGTGCTGATAGACTTCCTGTCACACCGCATTATGCCCTTACAACAGTGCAGCCACCCGGCGTGGTACTACACCAGCGAGCATGACTGCACCAGGTTGGAGATGGGTCTCGGCTCCGACCCATCTGAGGAGATGTTGTACGAGATGGTGGCAAGGGTGAGCGGTGACTTCATCAATGGCGGTTACCTCACTTTCCTGGCCTCCTGCACTCCTCTCTTCTTGGAGCCGGAGTGGAGGGCAGAGTTGCTGCGGAAGATGCCGAACCTAGACGACATCGGGATCGCCGTGCGTCAGGTTGGGGACGCCTTCCGGGGGATCTCGATACTCGGGGTCGAGCGCTCTAGAGCGTAACATGAGGCGTCGGCTGATGTCCAACCCACGCCGAGGGTCGACGGAGCTCGAACCGTCGACAAGGGGAAGGGGAAGGAGCCGGCCCCCGGTCATTCGGAGAAGAAGTGTGCCCGGTCCCCTCCGAGGGCGCAGTTTGCGCCGAGCCAGGGGACCGAGGTACCCTTGCGCCCATCTCTAGGAGGCGCCGGTTCGTCGGGCGGCGACCCCAAGAGACCTCGGGTCTTCCGCTCCGACGGGGCTCCTCTTGGACAGCGGCGGTCCGAGGAGCCCCGGGCGTCTCGCCCTCCTTCCTCAGGCGGAGGAGCTCCGAGGGGGGACGCCGATGCGGCGATGCCCGGGGGTGAGCCGAGGGCTCAGGCACCCCGGCCAGCGAACGTCCCGGCTGCAGGCTCGACAGGCGGCGGCGCCAGAGGGGACTGCGCCAGGACTCAACCGGGGACGCAGGTGCCCCGGGCTTCAGGTGCTGGATCAGTGAGCTCCCCCAGAGGCATTGCCGGTGAGAGCCCTTCCGCTCCGCTTCCTAGGGGGGCTCCCTGCGCGCCTCCTGCTCCGCTGGTCTGGGTACCTGTGGCGTAGGCGGCGGCAGCAGCCTCCGGTGGTGCTGCCCCGGCTCGGAAGCCGGGGCTCCATGCTCGTTGGAGCGTTCGCGTCCCTCGGTAAGTGTTGTTCTTTCCGGATTTTAGAACTAGTGTTCTTTTCTTCTTTTCTTAGCCTGAGAGCTTCCCATGTTGGCAGGGACTCATCGGCTGCCGGGGGGCGAGTCTGTTCCCCGGCCATCTCTGGCTAGCGGAGGACCTGCGCCGCAGCGTCCGGAAGCTGCGGCAGCTTCGCTGGCCCCAAGTCGGCGCAGGCTTCTTCTGTGCCGGTGGGATCAACCCCTGCGACGGCGGCGGCTGCACCTGTTCATCCCCCTTCGCCAGCTTGGAAGCCGGCGGTTGTCGAGGGCTTGGAGGAGCCGGCTGGCGGCTTCCGAACCTCTGGTGCTGAGGCGGGAGGAGCAGCTGCAGGCCCTCCGGCTTCTCCAGGTCGGCTCCTTATCCCAGTCGCCGAGATGCCGGCATCTCCTCCACCGAACAACGACGTGATGGAGGAGTGGCTTCGGCCTCTGCCGCCCCGCTGCCCCTGGCGGACGCCTTGGAGCTTGCCCAGGCGAGCGTCCGGCAGGTCCAGGCCGCCTTGGAGCGAGAGCGGGAGGTGCTGGCAGGGGAGAGGAACCACCTCCTCAGCTGGGGGCACCTCCTGAGGCAGCGGACTCAGGAGGCTAGGGCGGAGCTCGACTCGAGGCAGTCGAGGCTTGGTGCCATGGAGGCGCTCCTCGATGCTCAGAAGAGGGCCGTCGACCGCCTGGACTTCGAGACCCGACGGCTCCCCCAGGAGACCCGCGAGGCTCATGCCAGGGTCGAGGCGCGCTCCACTGCCATGGAGGAGCTGCGGCTGCGGCTGGCGCGCCGCGAGTGCGCCGTCGCAGATCGGGAGCGTGCTGTGGCGGTCGAGGAGAAGAAGGTTGCCACACGGCTGGATGCCAGCAAGGGCGATCTGAAGGCCCGGGCTGAGGAGCTGGAGCTTCGGGAGGCAGCTCTGGTCAAGAGGGAGGAGCAGGCCTCCCGGGAATGTCAAGCAGCGCTGGAGCGGGAGCTGGCGGCCGACTTTTGGGCGTCAGAGCTGGAGCGGCTTGCCAGGGACCTCGAGCTCCGAGAGAGTTCCCTCTGGACCAAGGAGAAGAAAGTTCTCCAAGGAGGGGCCCGACGCCCTACTGGCAGCCCGCCAAGAGGTGGAGAAGCTCCAGGCTTCGCGGTCCGTCGAGGCCCGAGCGGTCTGGAACTTCATCCGCGAGGCAGGGTCCACCCTGGTACCCCTTTGCTTCAGCCCCGTGAGGACGGGGGCTTCGGTGCAGGAGGTGACCGAGGCGATTCTAGCAATCGAGTCCATCAGCGCCAAGCTGGATAGGCTCGAAGCCGTGATCGCTGACGAGCTTGAGGCAGAGGGACGGGGCTTAGCGAAGGAGGTCGCCACGCACGTGCAGGCGTGCTTCCGGAGCCGGGATCCTTCCCTCTCTCTGGAGCCGGTAAGACTGGGCCCCATCGTCGAGCGGGAGGAATCTGCCAGGGTCGAAGTCGGGGACGTGGCCGCCCTTGTAGCTTCCAGGTTCCAGCGGGAGTCCGGGGACTCCTAGGCAGTCGTCCCCGCGGCCCGAAGGCCTTGTATCTTTATTTTTAGTTTTTGTTGAGTCTGTAGTCCAGCTCATGGAGCCTTGAATGAATAGACTCTTGATTATTGTGTCTGTTCCTTACCTTCTTCTTGGCTTGGCCTGCCCGAGTCTTTAGCTCCGCAAGGAACTCGGAGGTCTTCACCAATCTTGATGTCTTGCACAGACACCTTTCTTGGGTCCTTGTTGTGTTAAGGACCCAAGGGGTCTTTAGAGCTCGCCCCGTGAGGACGGGGGGAGGTCCGGCTCTGCTGGCCACGTGGCGGGCCTGGAGCTCCTCTGAGGAGATGGCGATCCTGCCCCGCGGGACACGTGGAGCCTTTAGAGCCCGCCCCTACGGAGGGGGCGAGGCCCGGCTCTGCCGGCCACATGGCGGGCCCAGAGCTATTCTCTGAGGAGAGGGGGGCCCCGACCCCGCCGGACACGTGGGGCCTTCGGAACCTGCCCCTGCGAAGGGGGCGAGATCCGGATCCTCCGGTCTTGCGTTGGAGTAGTCAGGAGCTCCGGTCTCTCTTCGTGCGGTCCTCGTAGTGGCCCCCTGGTAGGTGTGGCCAATGGATTGGGCACACCTACCATACTCCTGCGGGGGAGCTAAGGCCAGGAGGTCCTGCACAAAAGTAAGGGAAGTCCTACACAAAAGTAAGGGAACTGTAATTCTCCCTGGGGCTCTCCCTTCCCTATCTCATAGTCTTATTTGGCTTACGGTCCTGATCCGGTATACGGGGCTTGGGCAATTCAGTGCACCCGGCACCGGAGGTTCGGCTCCCTTCGAGGCCAGGGTACGACCGTCTAGCCCCTAGTACTGGACCGTAACGCTGGGGAGGCAGAGTGCACAGGCTTTCGATACGGAACCAGGCAAAGCAGGCTGTACTCCCCTGGACCCTCGGAGGGCAGGATGCGCATGCTTTGGGTCGGAACAAGGCAAAGCAGGCTACGCACCCTGGACCCCCCATGCACAATGCAGGTTTTTCCTGGAGGTGACCAACTGGCATCGCAACACCTGACTGGGGGAGGTCCGAGAGGCCCCCTGGCCATCGGCAGGTACCTCAAGCGCGACTGTCTTCGGTAGGATAGCAAATGTCGACTAGGGATGAGAGTGGGAAAGGAGAGCTAAATGTACGGTGAGCATACATGGAAAGTGCGGTCATAAAAATTAATGCGTAATTTAAATGAGCACATAAGTAAGAGCGTGGTAGAACAGGCTTTTCCCTGTATAAATGCCCATAGGAGGAAGGCAGGCCAAACATGGAGGCAAAGACCACCCCATTATGAGGGGAAGCAAGATCCTACGCGCTTAGGGTCGGAACCAGTCCAAGCTGGACGCAGTCCTGGACCGTCCCCTGGGGCTTAGTTGCTCCGAGCGCTGTTCCTGGACTCTATGGGATCTATTACAGAAAACAAAAGACCTGTGCTACCAATGCTCTAGGGATAGAACTTACAGAGACATTCCATGTTCCAAGGGTTTGGGAGCGGATCCCCATCCTTGGTGGGGAGGCGTGCGCACCCGGGGTGGCAAACTTTTGTAACTCGAAAGGGACCTTCCCAGCTGGGGGAGAGTTTGTCGGTCCCTTCGCGAGAAAGTATGCGCCGCGGCACCAGGTCGCCTCCCTGGAGCTCCCGGACACGCTCGGTCCTTTGGCGGTAGCGCCAGAGCGCCTGTCGGGACCGTGTGTTGCGGAGCGTTGCTTGTAATCGTGCCCCGTCGACGAGGTCGATGTCTTCGCTCCGGAGCTGATCCTGCGCGGCTTCTCCCGGGAGCCCCGGGGTATCTTCCTCAATTGCCTCAGGCTGACAAGAGGTAGACAGGCCCGGACCCTTCTTGGAGGACCCAGGATGTCTTCCTCCATTGGCTCCGGCTGACAGGAGGTTGACAGGTCCAGGGCGGCCCCCGGGAGGTGAAGCCGAGGCACGGGGGCGTGCGCTTGGGTGGAGCCGGCCCGGTTCTGCATCGCTGGGGGCTGGTGATCGGGCTTCTGCAAATGCTTAGAGTTTTTCCAAGACTGACACTGCAGCAGTGCAGTCTCCACAGATCTTGAGGACGCCTGTTGGTGTAGGTATCTTCAAGACGAGGTAGCTGTAGTGGGCTACCGCCATGAACCGGTACAGGGCTGTCCTGCCGATGATGGCGTTGAAGGGGAGATCGATCTCTGCCACATCGAACATAATGTATTTTGTCCGGTAGCTATCCAGTGCCCCGAAGGTGACCGGAAGGCTGATGTTGCCGTAGAGGACAACTTGTCCCGGCCCTACCCCTGAGAACGGGCTCGAGGGGGTGAGCTTGGCCATTGGAATTTGCAGCTTCTGGAAGCTGCGCGGCTGATGAGGTTCAGGCCGGCCCGCCATCCACCAGAACGTGGTACATCTTCACGTTGGCGATGGTGGGAGCTACCAAGAGCGGTAGCTTCCCGGCCCCAGCCATGTTCTTGGGGCAGTCGGTGGCATCGAAGCTGATGGGGGTCCCCATCCACTTGAGGTGCGGTGCTGCACTTGGGACAGGAGCCACCGACGCCACTGCTCGGCGCAGAGTCTTGACTGCACTCCGAGACGAGGGGTTAGAGGACCCGCCGTAGATGACGTAGAGCGCCTTCCGGCGCTCGTCATCGCTGGATCTGGAGCCCTCGTGGTCATGCACCACCTTTATGGCACGCTGGGGCTCCTGGAACTCCATCTGCTGGTCGACGTTGTCGTGGGCGTCGACCTTCTGCTTGCCCTCCCTCTGTCGGAAGGGAGGGGCGTCCGCACGCGGTTGCTTCCCCTTGCGGAAGCGCTCCGCGAGCTTCTGGATTTCCCGGCACTCAGTAGCAGTGTGGCTGCTGGTGTTGTGCACGGGGCACGGCTCGCTGTGGTCACTGCTAGGGGCTGGTGACTGTCGCGGCCTCTTGTCGGGGCGTGGCCCCCGAGCTCCGGTGGGTGCTGCAGCTGCAGCAACGGGAGCTTCAGTCGGAAGCATGATCTTGCCGCCGGCCTTCTTGACCTTCCTACCGCTCCCATGGGGAGCAGCGCTTGGTCTGGGCTGTCCTCCAGCTTCGTAGGTTGGCTGTGAGTGCCAGTTGCGCCCTTCTGCTGCCCTGGCGCACTTGTACGCCAGGCTGAAGAGCTCTGAGACCTCGCGCACTTCTCTGGTCGCGAGCTTCTCGAGCATCTTCTTGTCCCTTACACCATGCCGGAACGCCACCACCACAGAAGCACTTTGGATATGTGGGATGGTGTTCCGTACCTGGGAGAACCGCTGGATGAAGGAGCGCAGCGACTCTCCAGGTTGTTGTTGGATGGCATGGAGGTCGAGCTCCGTGCCAGTCCGGATGTAAGAGCTGCCGAAGTTCGCAGTAAACTGCCGGCAGAGCTCTCCCAGGAGGTTATGGAACCCTGGGAGAGATTCATGAGCCAAGACCGTGCTGGGCCGGTCAAAGCGACGGGGAAGTAGTTGGCCATGACGGCTTCATCCCCTCCTGCAACAAGGATGGCTGATAGGAGGATGAGTCCCGATCTTTCGAGAGGTAGGGTAAACTTGATTGGTTGGAGATCTCGACGTTGATGATCCAAGGCTCCGAACGAACGAAACCCCACAATCACTACACCACTGCTCCGTTGGTTATCACCCGTGTCACACGAATAACCTTGCCACGAAGGCTTATCCCTGCAAGCGCAATCAAGAACACAAGAAAGAACAGAGAAGTTGCAATCAAAACTGAATTGATCACGAATTTGGGGTCTCACAACCGATGATCGGCGACACTGTTTAATGACAGATTGTAACTAAGCAAAACCCAGCTGTTTGTGACGGCGGCTAGGGGGTATAAAGGAGGTGGAGGACGACCAGGGGGGTGCTGGGGTCGTGACCTAACCCTAAGACACGTACATAATGGACTTGGACTCGATACAAGGCCCAATGGCCCAACTAGGTGATGCAACACCCTGACAGACTCTAAACTTTATATTGTTTCGAAGTTTTCTGTCGACTCCGACGGAATTTTGACGTGGGGCCAGCTCCTTTGGAAAGTTTATCCTCTCAGCTTTCCGTGCATATGTAGAACATCAAAAATGGAGTCTGTATGCCTCCTGTGCATCCATTTTAAGGTGGACTGCTCCTGGGCCCGAGTTGGACTCGAGTTTGAGTTGGGCTCGGTCTCTAACTTCTTGTTGGCGTATTTTCTGGTCCTCCATGCCTCCAAACCCCTCTCCATGTATCTCCATATCCTCTCCATGGTTCCTAATCATAATTAATCCATTAGGTAGCAACATACTCTCAAAATTCACATATAAAGAATTGTTCAGGAACGAGCTCACCTCTAAATTCAATTTTCGTGCTCGAGCTCTAGTAATTGGACCTTGCATGTATACCATGTGTGTGTTGTGTATATCTGCAGGAGTGATGTCCTCATCATCCTGCCCCTCTTGCATTGGAGTCGTCCTCGACTCAAGCTCATCTTCTTCTCCCAAGTATGGCTTCAAATCTGAAATGTTAAATATGGGACTAACCCCAAACTCGGGAGGCAACTCAAGTTTATATGCATTGTCATTTATCTTCTCAAGAACCTTAAAAGGTCCAGCAGCACGTGGCATGAGTTTGGACTCTCTCAAATCCAGGAACCTATCTTTTCTCAAATGAACCCACATCAAATCACCGGGTTCCAATTTTACCTCCTTCCTACCTTTACTAGCAGCAATGCGATACTTTTCATTCATTTTTTCAATTTGTAACTTAGTAGTTTCATGCAACTTAAGAATAAAACCAGAACGTTGTGTAGCATCTAAGTTCACAATTTCAGTATGTGGTAAAGGTAGCAAATCAATTAGAGCACGAGGATTGAAACCATAGACTACCATAAACGGACTTAACTTGGTTGTGGAGTGAATAGACCTGTTATAAGCAAACTCAATATGTGGCAAACACTCCTCCCACAACCTCAAATTGTCTTTCAAAACAGCCCGCAACATAGTAGATAAGGTATGATTAACTACCTCCGTTTGCCCATCAGTTTGTGGATGACAAGTAGTAGAAAACAGCAACTTTGTTCCCAATTTATACCATAAAGTTCTCCAAAAGTGACTCAAAAACTTAGCATCCCTATCAGAAACAATAGTATTGGGAACACCATGCAAACGCACAACCTCATTAAATAAATCAGCAACATGTGAAGCATTATCGGTCTTGTGGCAGGGTATAAAATGAGCCATTTTAGAGAAACGATCAACAACCACAAAGACACTATCCCTCCCCCTCTTTGTTCTAGGCAATCCTAAAACAAATTCAATAGAAATATCCTCCCAAGGTGCACTAGGAACCGGAAGAGGCATATAAAGACCATGTGGGTTAAGCCGAGACTTAGCTTTGTTGCATGTCGTGCAACGTGAAACATAGTGCTTCACATCACGCCTCATTCGTGGCCAAAAGAAGTGAGCGGCCAGCACATCCTCTGTCTTTTTAACACCAAAATGTCCCATCAAACCACCTCCACGCGCTTCCTGCAACAACAAAAGACGAACGGAGCTAGCTGGAACACACTGCTTGTTAGCACGGTTGAGAAGGCCTTCACGCAGCAGGATTTTTTTGCCACGTTATTCCCTCTATACAATTTTCAAAGGCATCTTTGAAGTCCAAATCAGTAGCATATAACCTCTTTATGGTTTCCAAACCAAAGATTTTATGAGAAAGTTGGGATAGTATGGTATAACGTCTAGATAAAGCATCGTCAATCACATTGTCTTTCCCTTTCTTATGTTTAATGATGTAAGAAAATGATTCTATGAACTCAATCCATTTAGCATGACGTTTGTTCAGATTAGATTGTCCTTTAAGATACTTCAAAGACTCATGATCTGAATGTATGACAAATTCTTTAGACCATAGGTAGTGTTGCCAAGTTTGCAAGGCACGCACTAAAGCATAAAGTTCTTTGTCATATGTAGAATAATTCAGCGAAGGCCCATGCAATTTTTCACTAATGAAGCCACAGGTTTACCTCCTTGAATTAGCACTCCTCTAATGCTAATGCCGCTCGCGTCACATTCAAGCTCGAAGCTCTTCTCAAAATCAGGAAGTTGCAACAATGGTGCTTGTGTGAGCTTCGACTTGAGAACATTAAAAGCTTGTTGTTGTGCTGGTCCCCATCGAAACGGCACTCCATGCTTTGTCAACTCGTGCAGAGGTGCCGCAATGGTGCTGAAATCCCGCACGAAACGCCGGTAGAAACCTGCGAGACCAAGAAAACTCCGAACCTGTGTGACCGTAGTCGGAAGTGGCCAGCTCGTGATGGCAACAATCTTTGCCTCGTCCACCTCAATGCCCTGCAAAGTAACAACATACCCAAGAAAAGACACACGATCGGTGCAAAAGGTGCACTTCTAAAGGTTACCACATAAACGTGCATCGCGCAAGACATTAAAAACAGCACGCAAATGTTCAAGATGCTCATCATATGACTTGCTGTAAATAAGGATATCATCAAAGTAAACCACCACAAATTTACCAATGAAAGCACGTAAAACCTCATTCATCAACCTCATGAAAGTGCTGGGTGCATTAGTTAAACCAAATGGCATGACTAACCATTCATAAAGTCCGAATTTAGTTTTAAAAGCAGTTTTCCATTCATCACCTAAAGCCATACGAATCTGATGATACCCACTACGCAAATCAATCTTGGAGAAAATAACAGAACAACTCAACTCATCAAGCATGTCATCCAATCTAGGAATAGGATAGCGATAACGAATGGTAATGTTATTGATGGCTCTACAATCAACACACATGTGCCAAGTGCCATCTTTTTTGGAACCAAAAGAACAGGAATAGAACAAGGACTAAGACTCTCACGGATGTACCCGCGGTCCAGAAGATCTTGGACTTGTCGCTGAATTTCCTTAGTCTCATCGGGGTTGGTCCTGTAGGCAGCACGGTTTGGCAAGCTCGCCCCTGGAACCAAATCAATCTTGTGTTCAATGCCTCGCATAGGTGGTAATCAAGGGGGTATCTCTGATGGAAAAACATCCATATATTCCCGCAAAAGGTTAGCAACAGCAGGTGGCAAGACAATGGATGTATCCTCAATGGAATATAAAGCATGTTTGCACACTAAAGCATAGCAAGTTCCATTAGAGGCATATAAATCATCAAGATCAGATTTAGTTGCAAGAAAAATAGGATTTTTCAACTTAATAGGTTGCTGTTTCAGAATTGAAAACACCCTTTTGCTTAGCATTATTCTTTTTCTCCTGCTCAAATTGTACAATTTCAGTGGGACTCATAGGAAGCAACACAATTTTCTTGCCCTTATGCATGAGAGTATACTTATTAGATCGACCATGGTGAATAGCATCAGTATCAAACTCCCAAGGGCGTCCCAACAAAAGAGAACAAGCATCCATAGGTACCACATCAAAATCAGCAAAATCATGATAAGAACCAATGGAAAATGTATCCTTGCTCTTTGTGTTACCTTAACCTTACCATTGTTGTTAAACCATTGAATGTGATAAGGGTGGGGGTGCTCCCGTGTGGTCAAGCTAAGCTTCTTGACCACCTCAACATTCACCAAATTGTTGCAGCTACCACCATCAATGATGGTATGTACACGGCAGTCCTTGATGATGAGAAACATGTTGAAAAGGTTGTGACGTTGGCGGTTGTCGTCCTCTCGAACCGTGGAACTCAAAGCTCGCTGCACAATCAAAGTCCTATAGTTGTTTGTCGCAGATGTACCAAGAACCTCCTCAGCACCATCATCCGAACCTGAAATGTTAGTTGCAATAATATTTTCATCTTCAATATCAGAAGCACTAACATACCCACCATCAGCAGTGGCAATGATCGCCCATTTGCTTGGGCAATCTCGTTGCATATGGCCAAGTACCTGGCAGCGGTGGCATTTGATGTCGGAGCTGTGACTTGCTGTTATCTTGTCCCCGTGATGTAGAAGGTGCGATGCTGCTGCGTACAACACCCGTGGAGGGTGGTGTAGAAGCACGTACGCTCGAGGAGGGCGCTGCTTTGGATGGAACCGGAAATTGTCGTGGCGTGAAGGTGTTGTTCCGCCGCTGCTGTTGGCGACCCTGCACTTCTTTTTCTGCTAACATAGCAAGTTGAAATAAACGTTGAATAGAATGATATTCCTTGTAGTCAACTATGTCCTGGATCTCACGCCGCAAGCCCCCATAAAACCTAACAATTTGGTCTTCTGATCCTCAACTACCCCACAACGAAGCATACCTTTCTGCAACTCTTGGTAGTACTCTTGGACAGTCATGTCACCCTGATCAAAGCGTTGCAATTTCTTAAGAAGATCACGTCTATATGAAGGAGGAACAAACCTAGCGCGCATCTCTTCTTTCAACGCAGCCCATGTCTGTGGTGCATTACGTGTATTGACAAGTTCATTCTACCAAATTATAGCAAAATATTTAAACTCACTAGTGGCTTGTCTAACTCTATGTCGCTCAGGAACAAGATGAGAGCTAACTTTTTTTTCTACCGTCATCTCCCAATCCAAGTAAGTCTCAGCATCATAAGATCCATAAAATGTTGGAATAGAAAACTTAATCTTAGCATAAGGATCATTATCTTGTTCAGGAGCATGAGGACGAGGTCTACCTCCCATACCTTGACGATTTCATCGAGGGCGACGGCGCTGCTGTGCATCAACCTCATTGTTATTGAAGTCATCCTCCGTGTCATAGTGAGCATGTGCATCACCATAAAGGATGATAGAGGGTGTAGCTTGTTGGGGAAGACGAGTCTCCATCTCGTCCAACCGTGTGGTCAGACCAGCAACACTTGTATGGAGCCTCTGAAAGGTGGCTGTTGTAGTGGTCTGGTAATTGTTGAAAGCTTCGGTCATTGCCCGCATCATGTCCTTTAGTTCCATATGGGACACGCACTCATCATCATCCGGAGGCGTAGAACCAGAGGTCTTATCCATAGGCTTCTTTCCTGTCATTGTTAGTACAAAACAGAAACGAAGATAAAAAGATCGTGAAGAACCCTATTACTACGCTCTCTAAAGTGGGTGGAAAATCGATCAGTAAGATGCGTCTTACCCTGCTCTTACAAGTTTCTTACCAGCACTGCAGGTGGCCAACGGTGACCGGTGTGAAGCAAGCAGAGAGTGGGTGTGATTGCAAAGGTTACCTGTTCTGCTCGAGAGAAGGTGGAGCTTGGAAGGCTCAAATGCAATATATGTATGTGGCACACAAGTTAGTAACAGATAGCAATGTTGAATAAGTGTCCAAAGAATTTCACCTAGTTGCTGGCCTAAGAATGTATTAGAACAGTTGTGGCAACAAGCAAGGACAAGGATGAATGATGATGAACAACAAGGATAATATCAGCAAGTATCCAGCACTCGCACAGAAATAGCACACCCCTTAGCCTCCTGTTTTTGTCTTGAAGCACTAGTAGAAATCAAAATCTTCCTTTTCTCTTCTTTTTGATACTTTTTTCTCAACCAGGGGCACAAGAATAGAAACCGCACCAAGTATTAGCTCAAACCGATGAAAGATGAGATAGGCACAAATTCAGGAGCGATCGGAAAAACTATTGCTGGAACTTCGGAGTTCGAAACGAGGGCCTTCTTATTTTTTTTTGAAAATGCCGTATGTGGACTTTTTCGAGACCTTTCTGGGAAAAAATGCGCCTCAATCGGAGTTATGAGCGAAAAGTTATGCCTGTTTTAAGGAGGATACCCCGAATCAGGTTTTGGTGGTGGTGGAAACTGCAACAGAAACGAATCGGTGGATGGAATTTTTTTGTAGATGGCAGCGGATGGAAGAAATAAAACTGAACCAAAACAAATCTAAACCAGCAACCAGACTCAACCTAGGACACAAACTCAGAACGACGGACTCCGAAACTAAATTGTGCAAAAGGTTGAGCGGGGGTTGTAGGTCAGGGAAACTAAATTTTTTTGTGGCTTTTTGTGGACGATAGGACTGAAACAAAATAAATCTAAAGGGCACACAAGTATACCTCACGGTCAACCTGGAAATCTGATACCAATTGATAGGAGGATGAGTCCCGATCTTTCGAGAGGTAGGGTAAACTTGATTGGGTGGAGATCTTGACGTTGATGATCCAAGGCTCTGAACGAACGAAACCCCGCAATCACTACACCACTGCTCCGTTGGTTACCACCCGTGTCGCACGAATGCCCTCGCCACGAAGGCTTATCCCTGCAAGCACAATCAAGAACACAAGCAAGAACAGAGAAGTTGCAATCAAAACTGAATTGATCACGAATTTGGGGTCTCACAACCGATGATCGGTGACACTGTTCAATGACAGATTGTAACTAAGCAAAACCCAGCTGTTTGTGACGGCGGCTAGGGGGTATAAAGGAGGTGGAGGATGACCAGGGGGGTGCTGGGGTCGTGACCTAACCCTAAGACACGTACATAATGGACTTGGACTCGATACAAGGTCCAATGGCCTAACTAGGTGATGCAACACCCTGACAGACTCTAAACTTTATATTGTTTCGAAGTTTCCCGTCGACTCCAAGGGAACTTTGACGTAGAGCCTGTTCCATTAGAAAGTTTATCCTCTCAGCTTTCCGTGCATATGTAGAATGTCAAAAATGGAGTCCGTATGCCTCCTGTGCATCCATTTTAAGGTGGACTGCTCCTGGGCCTGAGTTGGACTCGGGTTTGAGTTGGGCTCGGTCTCTAACTTCTTGTTTGCGTATTTTCTGGTCCTCCACGCCTCCAAACCCCTGTCCATGTATCTCCATGTCCTCTCCATGGTTCCTAATCATAATTAATCCATTAGGTAGCAACATACTCTCAAAATTCACATATAAAGAATTGTTCAGGAACGAGCTCACCTCTAAATTCAATTTTCGTGCTCGAGCTCTAGTAATTGGACCTTGCATGTCTACCATGTGAGTGTTGTGTATATCTGCAGGAGTGATGTCCACATCAATGGCGGCGGAGTAGATCTGGAGGAACTCCGCTGGGTTGACGCTGCCGTCGTATTTCTCTGGCAGGTGTGGCCGGAACTTGCTCGGTCACTTCGCGAAGCGAAGGTGTGGCGCCAAGGCTGCACACCCTGCTCCTGTTGCTGCAGGTGTCGGTGCCGCGAGCGCTTGTTCCGCTGCTGGCACCGTGTACCCCGGCATGGGCAAAGGTGCGCCATAAACCGGGGCGCCATTTGCAGAGCATAAGGCTGAGGCATATGCTGCGTGGCGTATGCCTGGGGCAGAGATCGCGTAGCGAATGTCTGCGGCCCAGGCTGGGTCGAGGCGGTCGACATGCTGTCGCCAACCTCTTGGTTGCGACGCCTTTCTCATCGTTGCTCGATGGCCATGCGGGGGTCTTGGCCCAGGTGACGTCGTTCTAGCTCCGACCTCAGGTCTGCCGATGGGAGCCTGGTGGAGCGTGAGTCTGCCGTCTGCCCGTCAATCACTGGCGTGCGTGACAGCGACACATCCGGTTGGCTGGGGCATCGTCCCCGCCAAAGCTGAGGGTTGGCGGCGGCGATGATGAGACGGTCTACGTCGCAAATCCACTGCTGGGTCGCTGCCTGAGGCGCGTCGCCAGCAGGTGGATTGCGTAGAAGCGCTCGTGCTGCAGCTAGTGCGCTCCCATGGGAGACACTCAGCGCTGCAGCAGATCTTGGGCTTGCTGGAGTCTGCGCTGCCGAAGTCGGCTGCTGGCTTCCAGCTTGCCCCCACACACTCCGTCCCAAGTGTGTCGAGTCGTAGTCCCCGCTAGTCACCGTCCGCCGGGAACATGGGTCAGGAGAGCTTGCCGCTGAAGGAAACTTCGTTATCTTCGTCGGTGTAAGCTCATCGCGCAAGGGAAAAGCCCCTACCTGGCGCGCCAAATGTCAAAGTGTAGCTGTCGACACTTCCCCCGGGCCTGCACTGGGCAGCCCGCGGAGGTTCTTTTTCGGATGGGCTAGTCCCCCACGGAGAGCTTGAGCGTTAGGGACGAAGGAAGGAGAAGGTTGACACAGGGGTTTTTTACGTGGTTCATGCCACCGGAGCGTAAAACCCTACGTCCACGGTGAGCAGAGGTGCTCGTTGTATTGCTTGGTGCTCAGACTCGGAGTTCTGAGCTTGAGGATGAGCTGAGTGCTAGAATCAGGGTGTTGAGCCAAAATGCCAAACCCCGCGTGTGAGTGTGCAAACAGCCGAACCAGGTGTGTGAGTGTGTAAAGAGCCAAACCCCTTGTAACGTTGCCTACCCGAGCCTTTTATAGTCCAAGGCTCGGGTGGCTTACAAGGTGGGCCCAGGACCTGACAGGTGGCCCCGGGTAGATTGCCTGCCATCTACCGTATAGTGCAGTTAAGCCGGTAGCTATCTCTGGCGAGGGCTTCTGAGTCTTCATCTTGCCTCCCTGCCCACGCCGCAAGCTAGGCGTAGTGGTTGATGACGGCAGGGGCGGCAGGGGATGTCTTATCACTTTGTTTATTGGTGTAGAGCTTCTGACACGGCGTGCCAGTCTTCACTGCGACGTGACTGGGCACAACGGCACCTGACAACGGCATGCTCCGCGTCTCCGCGTCTTGGGAAGGCGCGGGTCTTGAATACCTTGTACAGACAAGGTATGGCGCATCTTTACTCTTGCTTCCTACTGCACGGGGGCAGGTAGTGTTGTTCTGCTGGCCATGTGGCGGGCACGGAGCTCTCCTCTGAGGAGAGGGAGGTCCGGCCCCGCTGGACATGTGAAGCCTTCGGAGATCTTCCAGCGGAGGGGGGAGGTCCGGCTCTGTCGGCCACGTGGCGGGCCCGAAGCCCTCCTCTGAGGAGAGGGAGGTCCGGCCCCGCAGGACACGTAGGGCTTTCGGAGCTTCCCCCTGCGGAGAGGGCAAAGTCCTTAGGCGATTTCCCCTGTGCGCGGGGGTACCCCATATTGAGGGTACCGACACGGACACAGAGTTCTTGTGTGAGATCGGACTAGTCCGGTTCGAGGCGGACTAGCCGGAGATTTGTAAACGTTTGAAATTTGAACGTTGGGTAGTAGTTGGCTTTGTGATGATAGTGGTCCCCGCAGACCGGACTAGTCTGGGGTCCTGACCGGACTAGTCTGGACTTTAGTTGGTAGCAATGGTTGGCTGTCGAGACCTCTATAAAAGGAGGTGCCCGACTTCATTTTAAGAACCCTGGAATCCTAGCACCGCCACAGCCATCCTAGAGCCTTTCTAAGCCTTCTCTCTGGCCTACTCACCCTCTAGAATCAATTCTTGAGTGGATCTGGGTGTGTGAGGAGAGGAGAAGGAAGAACTTCGTGTTTTGGCTCTTGGAGTGATCTCGTGCACTTGATGTGAGTCTTTGTGACCTGTGGCTTGTGAGATTCGTGAAGTTTGTGGATGTGTTCAAGTGGGAGCCTCAGGTTGTGAGCAGCCCTAAATATCTTGTAAGTTCGCCCTTGAGATAGTGGAAGAACCGGGTTGGCCTTAGTGGTGACTTGGTGAGAAAAGGGTTGTTAAACCCGGTCCTTTGTGGACTCATCAACGGGGACGTAGATTCCTGAGTGGAATGGAACCTCGGGCAAAAATCTCCGTGTCTCTCTTACATTTACTGTCGGTACCCTCAATACGGGGTACCCCCGCGCACAGGGGGAAATACCTAAGGACCTCGCCCTTCTCCGCAGGGAGAGCTCCGAAGGCGCCATGTGTCCAGCGGGGCCGGACCTCCCTCTCCTCAGAGGAGAGCTCCGGACCCACCACGTGGCCAACTAAGCCGGACCTCTCCCCTACGCGGGGAGAGCTCCGTAGGCTCCACGTGTCCTGCGGGGCCGGACCTCCCTCTCCTCAGAGGAGAGCTCCGGGCGCGCCACATGGCCAGCAGAAGCCGGACCTCCCCCATCTGCGGGGAGAGCTCCGAAGGCTCCACGTGTCCCGCGGGGCTGGACCTCCCTCTCCTCATAGTAGAGCTCCGACCTCGCCACGTGGCCAGCAGAGCAGCGCTGCCTGCCCCCGCGCGGTAGGCAGCAAGAGTAAAGACGCGCCATACCTTGCCCGTACAAGGTATTCAAGACCCGCGCCTTCCCAAGGCGCGGAGACACGGAGCACGCCTCTGTCAGGTGCCGTTGCGCCCAGTCACAACACAGACTGGCGCGCCGTGTCAGAGCCTGCCCGCCAATAAACACAGGGACAAAACATCCCTTGCCGCCCCTGCCATCATCAACCACTACGATTAGCTTGCGTCATGGGCATGGCGGCAGAACGAAGACTCGGAAGCCCTCGCCAGAGACAACTACCGGCGTATCTACGGTAGATGGCAGGCAATCTCCCCGGGACCACCTGTCGGGTCCCGGGCCCACCTTGTAAGCCGCTTGAGCCTTGGACTATAAAAGGCTCGGGTAGGCAACGTTAGCAAGGGTTTGCCTCTTACGCACCCTCACACTCTAGCCATTCGACACCTTACACCCTCAAGCTCAGGACTCTGGTTCTGAGCAGCAAGCAATACAGCGAGCAACTCTGCTCACCGTTGACGTAGGGTTTTACGCTTCGGCGGCCTGAACCACGTAAAAATCCCTGTGTCAAGCTTCTCCCTAAATCGTCCCTAACGCTGAAGCTCTCCGTGAGTGACTAGCCCCTCCAAGAAAACCTCCGCGGGCTGCCCAGAGCAGGCCGGGGGGAAGTGTCGGCTACACACTTCGACATTTGGCGCGCCAGGAAGGGGGCTTTTCCCTTGCGCGACGAGCTTCTGCCGGCGAAGATGACGAAGTTTCCTTCAGCGGCAAGCTCTCCCCGCCCGCGTTCACGACGAACGGTGACTAGCGGGGACTACGTCTCGACACACTCTGGACGGAGTGTGTCGGCGCAAGCTGGAAGCCAGCAGCCGACTCCGGCAGCGCAGGCTCATGGGAGCGTGAGATCCTCTGTAGCACTGAGCGTCTCCCACGGGGGCGCGCTAGCTGCAGCAAGAGCGCTACTGCACAATCCACCTGCTGGGGACGCGCCTCAGTCAGCGACCCAACAGTGGATTCGCAATGTAGACCATCTCGTCGTTGCCGCCGCAAACCCTCGACTTCGGCGGGGAGGACGTCCCAGCCAACCGGCTGTGTCGCTAAAGCGCACGCCAACGGTTGACGGGCAGACGCAGATTCCCGCCCCACCAGGCTCCCATCGGCGGACCTGAGGTCAGAGCTGGAACGATGCCACTTGGGCAAAGATGCCCGAGTGTTCATTGAGCGACGACGAGAAAGGCGTCGCAACCAGGAGGCCGGCGACAGCATGTCGACTACCTCAACCCAGCCTGAGGCGCAGACGTTCGCCATGCGATCTCTGCCCCAGGCATACGCCACGCAGCATATGCCCCAGTCATATGCCCTGCAAATGGTGCCCCCGGTCTATGGTGCAGCCTTGCCCATACCGGGGTACACAGTGCCAGCAGCGAACCAAGCGTTCGCGGCACCAACGCCTGCAGCAACAGGAGCAGGATGTGCGGCCCTGGCGCCACACCTTCGCTTCACGAAGTGGCCGCGCAAGTTCTGGCCGCACCTGCCCGAGAAGTATGATGGCAGCGTCAACCCGGCGGAGTTCCTCCAGATCTATTCCACCGCCATCCTTGCTGCAGGAGGGGACGAGGCCGTCATGGCCAACTACTTCCCCGTCGCCTTGACTGGCCCAGCCCGGTCTTGGCTCATGAACCTCCCCCAGGGTTCCATAACCTCTTGGGGAGAGTTCTGCCGGCAGTTCACTGCTAACTTCGGCATCTCCTACACCCGGCCTGGCACGGAGCTCGACCTCCACGCCATCCAGCAACAACCTGGAGAGACGCTGCGTTCCTTCATCCAGCGGTTCTCCCAGGTACGGAACACCATCCCGCATATCCAAAATGCTTCTGTGGTGGTGGCATTTTTACAAGGTGTACGGGACAAGAAGATGCTTGAGAAGCTCGCGACCAGAGAGGTTCGCGACGTCTCAGAGCTCTTCATCCTGGCAGACAAGTGCACCAGGGTAGCAGAAGGGCAGAACTGGCACTCACTGCCAGCCTCTGAGTCAGGAGGACAGCCCGGATCTGGTGCTGCTTCCCATGGAAGCGGCAAGAAGGTCAAGAACCGGGGCGGTGGCAAGATGAAGCCACCGAGCCCGGCTCCCGTTGCTCAGCAGCAGCACCCAGTGGAGCTCGGGGGCCACGCCCCGACAAAAGGCAGCGACAGTCACCAGCTCCAGATGGTGACCAAGGCAAGCCGTGCCCCGTGCACGACACCAGTTACCATACTGCTGCTGAGTGCCAGGAGATTCAGAAGCTCACAGAGCGCTTCCGCAAGGGGAAGCAGCTGCGAGCTGATGCCCCTCCCTTCCGTCAGAGGGAGGGCAAGCAGAAGGTCAACACTCCAGACAACGTCGGCCACCAGGTGGGGTTCCAGGAGCCTCAGAGCGCCGTAAAGACGGTACACAACTATGAGGACTCCAGCTATAGTGACGATGAGTCAGGGCGGTAGCTGACTATGGCTGCCCCAAAATATCTGTGGAGACTGCACTGCTGCGGTATCAGCCTTGGAGAAGCTCCAAGCAGTTGCAGCAGCCCAAGCACCAGCCCCCGGCGGTGCAGAACCAGGCCAGCTCTACCCGAGTGCACGTCTCTGTGCCTCGGCCTCACCTCTCGGGGGCCGCACAGGATCCGTCAACCTCCTGTCGGCCTGAGCCAATGGAAGAAGACATCCTGGGTCTCCCAAGAAGAGTCCGGGTCGTCCTACCTTTGTCGGCCTGAGCCAATAGGGGAAGATTTCTCGAGGCTCCCCGAAGAAGCCGCGCAGGACTCGCTCCAGCGTGAAGATATCGACCTCGTCGACGATGCACGATTGCAGGCAACACCCCACAACGCACGGCCCCGGCTGGTGCTCCGGCACTACCGCCAAAGGACCAAGCGCATCTGGGAGTTACAAGAAGGCGACCTGGTGCCACGGCGCACACTTTCCCGCGAAGGACCTATAAACTCTCCCCCAGCCGGGAAGGTCCCTTCCGAGTCATGAAAGTTGCCGTCCCAGGTACATGTGCCTCCCCACCAAGGATGGGATCCGCTCCGAAACCCTTGGAGCACGGAACATCACAGTAAGTTCTATCTCCTGAGCATTAGTAGAACAGGCCTTTTCCTTTCTATAAAAGCCCCCATAGGCTCCAGGAACAGCGCTCGGAGCAGCTAAGCCTCAGGGGACGGTCTAGGACTACGTCCAGCTTGGACTGGTTCTGACCCCAAGCGCGTAGAGTCTTGCTTCCCTTCTTAATGGGGCGGGTCGTTGCCTTCATGTTCAGCCTGTCTTCCTCCTATGGGCATTTACACGGAAACCAGTTCTACCACGCTCTTACTTATGTGCTCATTTAAATTACGCATTAATTTCTATGACCGCAATTTCTATGTATGCTCACCGTACATTTAGCTCCCCTTTCCCGCTCTCATCCATAGTCAGCATTTGCTATCCTACCGAAGGCGGCGCTTGAGGCACCTGCCGATGGCCAGGGGGCCTTTCGGGCCTCCCCCAGTCAGGTGTTGCGGTGCCAATTGGTCACCTCCAGGAAAGGCCTGCGCTGTGCATGGGGGGTCCAGGGTGCGTAGCCTGCTTTGCCTCCGAACCAAAGCGTGCGCGCCCTGCCCTTCGGAGGTCCAGGGGAGTACAACCGCTTTGCCTGGTTCCGTACCGAAAGCCTGTGCACTCTGCTTCCCCGGCGTACGGTCCGGTACTAGGGGCCAGACGGTCGTACCCTGACCTCAGAGGGAGCCGGAGCCCCGGCGTCTCGCGCACAGAACTGCCCAAGCCCCGTATACCGGACTAGGACCGTAAGCCAAATAAGACTAAGAGACAGGGAGGGGAGAACCCCCGAGGAGAATTACGTTTCCTCTACCTCTGTGCAGGATCTCCAGGTTTTAGCTACGGGGACCGCATGAAGGGGGGCAAAGAGCCATCGTCTACTCCAGCGCAAGACCGGAGGATCCGGGTTTTGCCCTTTCTGCAAGGGCGAGCCCCGAAGGCCCCACGTGTC
This sequence comes from Neostapfia colusana, assembly GCA_030760725.1. Classification (NCBI taxonomy): domain Eukaryota; kingdom Viridiplantae; phylum Streptophyta; class Magnoliopsida; order Poales; family Poaceae; genus Neostapfia; species Neostapfia colusana. The sequence goes on along the minus strand of JASWHV010000019.1, from coordinate 21,112,632 downwards.
CAGCGGGGCCGGAGCTCCCCTCTCCTCAGTAGGAGCTCCGGGCCCGCCACGTGGCCGGCAGAGCCAAGCCTCGCCCCCTCCGCGGGGGTGAGCCCCGAAGGCCCCACGTGTCCAGCGGGGCCGACCTCCATCCTCTCAAAGGAGAGCTCCGAGGCCGCCACGTGGTCGGTAGATCCGGACCTCCCCGTTCTCACGGGGCAAGTTCCGGAGACCTCCGAGGCCCTTAACACAATAAGGAACCAGGGAAGGTGTCTGTGCAGGGCTTCAATATTGGTGAAGACCTCTGAGTACCTTGCGGAGCTAAGGTCTCGGCCAGGCAAAGCCAAGAAGAAGACAAAAGCACACAGACACAGAAAATAACAAGAGTCTATTCATTCAAGGCTCCATTAGCTGGACTATAGACTCAATGAAAAAAAAGGGGGAAAAGATACAAGTCCTAGAGTTCCCTTGGCTCGCACTGGAACCTAGAGGCTACAAGGGCAGCCACGTCCCCGACTTCGGCCGTGGCGGCTTCCTCCCGCTCCACGGCGGGGCCCTGTCTCGCTGGCTCTAGTGTGAAGGAAGGATCCCGGCTCCGGAAGCACGCCAACACGTGCGTGGAAACCTCCATCGCCAGGCCCCGTCCCTCTGCCTCGAGCTCACCGACGACCACCGCATCTAGCCTGTTAAGCTTGTCGCCGATAGACTCGAGCGCGGGGATCACCTCGGCCACCTTCAGCGTAGGGGCCACTATCTTCAACGGGCTGAAGCCAAGGGGGACCACGGCGGACCCTGCCTGGTCAACGAAGCTCGAGACCGCACGGGCCTCGGAGGACCGCGAGGCCAAGAGCTCCTCCACCTCGCGGCGGGCTACCAGCAAGGCGTCGAGGCTCCTCTCGGAGAATTACTTCTCCTTGGCTGCCAGAGAGCCTTTCCCAAAGATGGAGAGTCTGGGCAAGCCGCTCCAACTCTGAAGCCCGGAAGTCGGCTGCTAGCTCCCGATCCAGGATCGCCTGGCGTTCCCGGGAGACCTGCTCCTCCCTCGTGGCCAGGTCTGCCTTCCGGGTCTCTAGCTCCGTAGCCCGGGCTCGCAGGTCGCCCTCGCCGCCCGCCAGCCGCGCGGCAACTTTCTCCGCCTTGGCCCCCACGGAGTGCTCCTGGTCCGCGACGGTGCGCTCACGGCGCGCCAGCCTCTGCCGCACCTCCTCTAAAGCAGAGAAGTTCTTCTCGGCCCGAGCATGCGCCTCGAGGGCCTCCTTGTGGAGCCGCCGCGTCTCGGAGTCCAGACGGTCGACGAACCTCTTCAGACGGTCGAGGCGCGCCTCCATGACATCGAGCGACGCTCGCCTGGAGTCAAGCTCCCTGTTGACCTCCTCGGTCCGCTCCATCAAAAGGCGCCCCAGGTGAGGAGGCGATCCCTCTCACCTATCTGCTCCTCCCGCTCGCGACCGAGCGCGGCCAAGACCTGTCGGACGCTCGTCTGGGCGAGCACGAGGGCGTCTGCCAGGGGCAGCGAGGCGGAAGAGGCCGGAGCGGCGCCCCCGACATCCTCCATCACGTCGTCTTCGGGAGAAGTCGACGCTCCGGCAACCGGGATAAGGCGCCGATCAGGAGAAGCCGGCACTGGGACGGGCTCGCTCCCGGTACGCCCTGGTTCGCTGCCCACCAGAAGTCACGTAGCAGTTCCTCCCGCTCCGGCAACAGGGGGCGGGACATCGACGGCCGGTCCCGCCGAACCCTCAGCGACAGCCGGCTCCCGATCCGGTGAAGAGGGACGAGTGGGAGGAGTCGCCGCTGCCGCAGGATCCGGGCTGACCGGCGCAGAAGGAACTTGCGCTGGCTTGGGGGCCGCTGCGACCGTTTCGGCTTCCGAGCGCTGCGGCATGGATCCCCCGTCAGTCAGGGATGGCCGGGAAACGGGAGCGTTACCGGCACTCGGGGAGTCCCTACAAACATGGGAAACTCCTGAGTTAAGAAAATAAGAACACAACACAGACTCTAGAATCCGGTAGGCGTCGCTTACTGAGAAACACGAGCGCTCCAACGGGCTCTGAACCTCGGCTTTCGAGCCGGGGTAGGTCCACTAGAGCCCGCCGTCGCCGCCGACGGCTGCTCCGCAGTCACCCGGGCTGGCGGAGCAGGGGATGCTTCTGAAGCCCCCTGGACGCCGACCCGGCCCCTGAAGCCCGGGGCGCCTGAGCTCTTGGCTCGCCCCTGGGCATTGACGCACCAGCACTCTCCCTCGAGGCTCCACCGCCAAAGGAGGGAGGACGCGATGCCCGGGAACTTTCAGCCCGTCGTCGCTCAAGAGGAGTCCCGTCGGGATGATGAGCCCGAGGCCTCTTGGGGTCGTCACTGGACGGGGCGCCATCTCCAGAAGCAGGATGCGCATGCGCCCTGGATCCCTGATTCCGCGCGAACGCTGCCGCCGGAGGAGACCAGGCGCGCTTCTTCTCCGGAGGCGGGTTGGAAGCCATGGGAAGAGAAAGCTCAAGGACAGGGAAGACAAGGGCGCAAGAACTCAAGGAAGATGCAAGCGCTGGGAAGTGCAAAGGAAAGCCGCGATGCGGGTAAGATCCCCTTTTAAACTTCCAAGGTGCGATTCAAAGCGATTCGAAACTCTTCGAATACGCCGCTTGGGCAACCGCTTCGGCTCCAACACCAAGCCTCAATGACAAGTGGACCCAAGACGTCTAGCTGAAGCGGTGGGCCAAGAAGTCAGTTTCCCTAGGAGACGAGCCGGCAAGACGCTTCGGCGGTTCCCGAAAAAGCTCTGCGACGTGCAGAAGTGGCAGTCTTGGGAACTACCGCAGTAAAAGCAGCCATCAAGTGGGGCACATGCTCCCACGATCCCACGACTGTTCGTGCTCCGACAACGGTCAATGTGGGTCTTAGAGAAGGTGCGCGGAGTGGAAGAGACGGGGCCCCACCTCGGGCTCGCTATCTCCCCCAAGATGGACCCGGGGGCCACTGTCGGTACCCTCAATACGAGGTACCCCCGCGCACAGGGGGAAATGTCTAAGGACCTCGCCCTTCTCCAAAGGGAGAGCTCCGTAGGCGCCATGTGTCCAGCGGGGCCGGACCTCCCTCTCCTCAGAGGAGAGCTCCGGACCCGCCACAGGGCCAACTAAGCCGGACCCCTACCCTCCGTGGGGAGAGCTCCGGAGGCTCCATGTGTCCTGCGGGGCCGGACCTCCCTCTCCTCAGAGAAGAGCTCCGGGCCCACCACATGGCCAGCAGAAGCCGGACCTCCCCCCTCCGCGGGGAGAGCTCCGAAGGCACCACGTGTCCTGAGGGGACGGACCTCCATCTCCTCAGAGGAGAGTTCTGGCCCCGCCACGTGGCCAGCAGAGCAGCACTGCCTGCCCCCGCGCGGTAGGCAGCAAGAGTAAAGACGTGCCATACCTTGCCCGTACAAGGTATTCAAGACCCGCGCCTTCCCAAGGCACGGAGACGTGGAGCACGCCTCTGTCAAGTGCCGTTGCGCCCAGTCACATCACGGACTGGCGCACCGTGTCAGAGCCTTCCCGCCAAGAAACACAGCAACAAGACATCCCCTGCCGCCCCTGCCATCATCAACCACTACGACTAGCTTGCGGCATGGGCAGGGCGGCAGAACGAAGACTCGGAAGCCCTCGCCAGAGACAACTACCGGCGTAACTGCAGATATGGTAGATGGCAGGCAATCTCCCCGGAACCACCTTTTGTGTCCCGGACCCACCTTGTAAGCCGCTCGAGCCTTGGTCTATAAAAGGCTTGGGTAGGCAACGTTAGCAAGGGTTCGCCTCTTACGCACCCTCGCACTCTAGCCATTCGACATCTTACACCCTCAAGCTCAGGACTCCGGTTCTGAGCAGCAAGCAATACAGCGAGCAACTCTGCTCACCGTGGGCGTAGGGTTTTACGCTCCGGCGGCCTGAACCACGTAAAAATCCCTGTGTCAAGCTTCTCCCTCAATCGTCCCTAATGCTGAAGCTCTCCGTGAGTGACTAGCCCCTCCGAAAAAGAACCTCCGCGGGCTTCCCAGAGCAGGCCCGGGGGAAGTGTCAGCTACACACTTCGACATTTACATTTCATCAATTGTTAAAAATACTTAGGGTTCGTTTTGCTCATTTTGCTTTTCTAGTGTTCCTCGTCATAATCTCGCAATCCACTTGCTATATCTTGTTGTACTTGTCATATTAGATTGCTAGATAGTTTATCCCCATTTCGTTGAGCTAAAATCTGAAGAAAAACCCATAAAAATCAAGTTTTTAGGTTTTTCCAGTAGGCTGACCGGACTAGTCCGCCCCTGAGCATGACTAGTCTGGCCCCTGTGTTCTAATCTTGTTTAATTAAGTTATTTCAAGTTGTTTAGCCTATTCACCCCCCTCTAGGCAACTTTCAATTGGTATCAGAGCAGGTCTCTCTATCAAGAGTCTAACCACTCATAGAGAAGATGGCCTGAGTGGATGGATACGAGATTCCGTCGAAGTCGCAAGGCGACAACACACATGACAAGAAGAAGAATGCGGATGTGCTGCAAGACCATTCAAGTGACGATGAAGAAGTTCGCCAACTCAAGGCGTGACTTCGCGAGAAGCTAGATTACTCAAGCAAAGAGGAGAAGAAGAAGATGAAGGATCAAGAAAGGAGTGGTCAACTGGACTACTCCCAATATCCTTTCAACTATGAGCGATTAACCTCTAACAACCATTACTTGTCTATTCCTCTTGGCAAACCTCCTCAATTCGATGGAAATGACTACTCCATGTGGAAGCATAATATGAAGATGCATCTAATCTACTTAAACCCTAGCTTGTGGCAAATTGTCCAAACAGGTGTCCATCTTCCAAGGAATGAAGAAGACATTACCCCGGAGCAAGCCCTCCTACTTCATCGCAATGCTCAAGTAGTTGGGGTCATCACCTCATCCTTGACTCGAGATGAGTTCAACCGAGTCGATGGATTGGAGGTGGCCAAACACATATGGGAAACACTCAAGACAGCGCATGAAGGCAACCGAGTCATTAGGGAGGCCAAGATCGAGATGATCGAAGGAGAGCTGGGAGGTTCACCATCATGGATGGTAAGTCCCCTCAAGACATGTACAACCGTCTCAAGATCCTCGTCAACAAGAGCCGATCCTATGGATGCACCCGGTGGATGGATCATGAGGTGGTGAAGAGGATGGTTCGGGCATTCATGCCTCGAAACATTGCTCTTTGCTCCATGATCCGTAAGAGTCCGGGATATGCTCAAATGTCCCCGGATGAAGTGCTTGGAAGGATCATTAACAATGAGATGATGGAGAAGGAAGCTATGTTCTACAACGACCTCCAAAGGCTTACCTCCTCCATGAAGAAATATGTTGCTTTCAAAGCAACATCCTCATCACAAGACCTCGAAGCAAGTGATGATGAGAGTCTCGACACCAATGAAGAAGAGGCGCTCTTCATCAACAAATTCAAGAGGATGATGAGAAGGAGGAAGGGGAGCTACCACTATGAGAAAAAGAGCAAGGGAAGGCCCAATCCCAAGACGAAAAGAGCATGCTACAATTGTGGTGAATATGGACACTTCATTGTGGATTGTCCATATGAAGAGGGAAAGAAGAAGAGGGATGGAAAGCCCCAAGAGAAGAAGTTCTTCAAGAAGAAGAAGCCATCGGGACATGCTCACCTTGGGAAGGAATGGGACTCAAACGAAGACTCATCCTCCGAGGATGAAGAGAAAGTGGCAACACTTGCCATTGGAAGGAGCAAGCTCTTCCCCAACCTTTAAGACTTCAAGTGTACATGTCTCATGGCTAAGGAGGGAAGAAGAAAGGTTAAATCTAAACCATCCTCCTATACTTCTTCACTTGATAACCTTGATAGTAGTAGATCTGTGACGCCCAGGTTCTGTGGAAAAACCACGGAACCTGGACTGATGCATATGTGTGCCCAGGATGTTCATCACACATACACATGTAATCCACAAACTGAATTCAGAATATATAACCATGAATAATAGGGTTTAAGTACTTGGTTACATCAATCTCTAACATGTTCTTTCAGCAGAAGTCTTCTAACTATTTCTAGCATTGGAAGTCTTTATTCTAGCAGCGGAAGTCTTCTAAACTATTGAGGAAACAACTAAGCAGCAGCAGCGGGTCCATCTCCTACTCCATTCCATCCCCACAGGTAAGTTGACAGTAGATCACACTCCTAATACTCCACATGGTCTTCATAGTACTCCTCTCCTGTTGCTGATGATGTATGATAATGCAAGGGTGAGTACATGACGTACTCAGCAAGCGCGGGAAGTATGACATGTAGCTTACAAAAAGGTAGGATAAAAGGCTCATTGTAGAAAGCAAAGTTTATTTCCCAAAACATGATAAAACAGCAACTAGCTTTAAGTGAATGTAATCCCAACATGTATTTAAACATTAACATACCTCCATCATGATTCACCACTTTTCATATCTCATCCGAACATTTATCTTTCTCAACTTTTTCTTATGCTCATGAATACAATTTCGTATTCACTACCATCTCATCTCATATTCAATTCCATCTCATAACCGAGATCAAATCTCATTGCCATGACCCAACAGTCATGAAACCAATCTCATTACCAGGACTCAACAGCCCCAAAGCCAATTCCAAAGACCAAACCATATCCAAACCAAATACCATCCCAATAACCATCCCGAACCATCCCATCTAATCATGTGAGTTGGCCAGGCGCTTGTGACCAGAAGCACGGCTATCATAATAGTTTTACACTCTGTAGAGGTGGCACCACTTTACTCACAAGTTTGTGATTTTGTCACCCGTCGGCGACTGCAGAACCTCCATTATACCAGTACACAACCGTCGGTGTATGGTCAAGAGATCACAAAATAGCCTTTACAAAGGGGTTACTAGATGTATGGACTCACTAAGGTTTCACCAGCAGGCTCGAATCACCACTCTCCCACCTACGGGCCCCCTCTTGTGCCATGCAGTTCCCAGGGCAGTCCTCACTCGACTCCCATTCCCCGCGCCTTCCACGGTCCATAACAATCTAGTAACTTACCTAATTACTCAGCTAAGCCGCACCCATACTTGGCCTTGTGGTGGCACTGTATTCCTGGCATGTGCTCACATGAACCGGTCCTTAGATCTACGGCAAGTAACCACCATCTCATTCTACCTCATCCACAAACCAAGCTTGCCTAGATCTCCCTCCGATTAATGTTCATTATCAACATCAGTTTCTCATTAACATCTTTCATACGAGTGCAGTTAGCTAGACACATTCTATCGCTTCCCATATCCAGTAGATTAGCAAAGCATAAAGCAAAAACGACCATACCCGACTCATTAACTTTCCCGGCAACAAGGGTGGTTAACAACACTAGTAAACTCCTATGAAAGGGTTTCCCATCAAGTTGACTCAAGCATAAACAGTTGTCGCAACAAAACAGTTTCCAAAACATGGGATCTGTCGGTACCCTCAATACGGGGCACCCCCGCGCATAGGGGGAAATGCCTAAGGACCTCGCCCTTCTCCGCAGGGAGAGCTCCGAAGGCGCCATGTGTCCAGCAGGGCCGGACCTCCCTCTCCTCAGAGGAGAGCTCTGGACCCGCCACGTGGCCAACTAAGCCGGACCTCTCCCCTCCGCGGGGAGAGCTCCGGAGGCTCCACATGTCCTGCGGGGCCGGACCTCCCTCTCCTCAGAGGAGAGCTCTGGGCCCACCACGTGGCCAGCAGAAGCCGGACCTCCCCCCTCCGCGGGGAGAGCTCCGAAGGCTCCATGTGTCCCGCGGGTCCGGACCTCCCTCTCCTCAGAGGAGAGCTCCGGCCCCGCCACGTGGCCAGCAGAGCAGCGCTGCCTGCCCCCGCGCGGTAGGCAGAAAGAGTAACGACGCGCCATACCTTGCCCGTACAGAGTATTCAAGACCCGTGCCTTCCCAAGGCGCGGAGACTCGGAGCACGCCTCTGTCAGGTGCCGTTGCGCCCAGTCACATCACAGACTGGCGCGCCGTGTCAGAGCCTGCCTGCCAATAAACACAGCGACAAGACATCCCCAGCCGCCCCTGCCATCATCAACTACTACGACTAGCTTGCGGCTTGGGCAGGGCGGCAGAACGAAGACTCGGAAGCCCTCGCCAGAGACAACTACCGGCGTAACTGCAGATACGGTAGATGGCAGGCAATCTCCCTGGGACCACCTGTCGGGTCCCGGGCCCACCTTGTAAGCCGCTCGAGCCTTGGACTATAAAAGGCTCGGGTAGGCAACGTTAGCAAGGGTTCGCCTCTTCGCACCCTCGCACTCTAGCCATTCGACATCTTACACCCTCAAGCTCAGGACTCCGGTTCTGAGCAGCAAGCAATACAGCGAGCAACTGTGTTCACCGTGGGCATAGGGTTTTACGCTCCGGCGGCCTAAACCACGTAAAAATCCGTGTGTCAAGCTTCTCCCTCAATCGTCCCTAACGCTGAAGCTCTCCGTGAGTGACTAGCCCCTCCGAAAAAGAACCTCCATGGGCTGCCCAGAGCAGGCCCGGGGAAAGTGTCGGCTACACACTTCGACATTTGGCGAGCCAGGTAGGGGGCTTTTCCCTTGCGCGACGAGCTTCTGCCGGCAAAGATGACAAAGCTTCCTTCAGCGGCAAGCTCTCCCTGCCCACGTTCACGATGAACGGTGACTGGCGGGGACTAAGTCTCGACACACTCTGGACGGAGTGTGTCGGCGCAAGCTGGAAGCCAGCAGCCGATTCCGGCAGCGCAGGCTCCTGCGAGCGTGAGATCCTCTGCAGTGCTGAGCGTCTCCCACGGGGGCGCGCTAGCTGCAGCAAGAGCGCTACTGCGCAATCCACCTGCTGGTGACGCGCCTCAGTCAGCGACCCAACAGTGGATTCGTGATGTAGACCGTCTCATCATCGCCGCCGCAAACCCTTGACTTCAGTGGGGACGACGTCCCGGCCAACCGGCTGTGTCGCTGACGCGCACGCCAAATGTTGATGGGAAGACGGCAGATTCCCGCTCCACCAGGCTCCCATCGGCGGACCTGAGGTCGGAGCTGGAACGATGCCACTTGGACAAAGATGCCCGAGTGTTCATTGAGCGACGACGAGAAAGGCGTCGCAACCAGGAGGCCGGCGACAGCATGTCGACTGCCTCAACCCAGCCTGAGGCGCAGACGTTTGCCACGTGATGTCTTCCGTAGGCATACGCCACGCAGCATATACCCAGTCATATGCCCTGCAAATGGTGCCCCCGGTCTATGGCGCAGCCTTGCCCGTACAGGGGTACACAGTGCCAGCAGCGAACCAAGCGTTCACGGCACCAACGCCTGCAGCAACAGGAGCAGGATGTGCGGCCCTGGCGCCACACCTTCGCTTCGCGAAGTGGCCGTGCAAGTTCCGGCCGCACCTGCCCAAGAAGTATGATGGCAGCGTCAACCCGGCGGAGTTCCTCTAGATCTACTCCACCGCCATCCTTGCTGCAGGAGGGGACGAGGCCGTCATGGCCAACTACTTCCCCGTCGCCTTGACCGTCCCAGCCCGATCTTCGCTCATGAATCTCCCCCAGGGTTCCATAACCTCCTGGGGAGAGCTCTTCCGGCAGTTCACTGCTAACTTCGGCAGCTCCTACACCCGACCTGGCACGGAGCTCGGCCTCCACGCCATCCAGCAACAGCCTGGAGAGACGCTGCGTTCCTTCATCCAGCGGTTCTCCCAGGTACGGAACACCATCCCGCATATCCAAAATGCTTCTGTGGTGGTGGCGTTCCGACAGGGTGTACGGGACAAGAAGATGCTTGAGAAGCTCACTACCAGAGAGGTTCACGACGTCTCAGAGCTCTTCAGCCTGGCGGACAAGTGCGCCAGGGCAGCAGAAGGGCGGAACTGGCACTCACTGCCAGCCTCCGAGTCAGGAGGACAGCCCGGATGTGGCGCTGCTTCCCATGGAAGCGGCAAGAAGATCAAGAACCGGGGCGGTGGCAAGATGAAGCCACCGACCGCAGCCCCCGTTGCTGCAGCAGCAGCACCCAGTGGAGCTCGGGGGCCACGTCCCGACAAAAGGCAGCGACAGTCATCAGCTCCAGACGGTGACCAAGGCGAGCCATGCCCCGTGCACAACACCAGTTACCATACTGCTGCTGAGTGCCGGGAGATTCAGAAGCTCGTGGAGCGCTTCCGCAAGGGGAAGCAACTGCGAGCTGATGCCCCTCCCTTCCGTCAAAGGGAGGGCAAGCAGAAGGTCGACACTCAAGACAACGCCGACCACCAAGTGGAGTTCCAGGAGCCTCAGCGCGCCGTGAAGGCGGTGCGCAACCATGAGGACTCCAGCTCCAGCGATGACGAGCGCCGGAAGATGCTCTACGTCATCTACGGTGGGTCCGCTGACCCCTTGCCCCGAAGCGCGGTTAAGACTCTGCGCCGAGCGGTAGTGTCGGTGGCTCCCCTCCCAAGTGCCGTGCCGCACCTCAAGTGGATGGGAACCCCCATCAGCTTTGATGCCACCGACTGCCCCAGGAACATGGCTGGGGCCGACCAACTACCGCTCTTGGTAGCACCCACCATCGCCAACGTGAGGATGTACCACGTTTTGGTAGATGGCGGGGCTGGGCTGAACCTCATCAGCCGCGCAGCTTTCCAGAAGCTGCAGATCCCGATGGCCAAGCTCACCTTATCGAGCCTGTTCTCAGGGGTAGGGCCGGGACAAGTCGTTCCCTACGGCAACATCAGCCTTCCGGTGACCTTTGGGGCACCGGACAGCTATCGGACAGAGTACATTCTGTTCGACGTGGCGGAGATCGACCTCCCCTTCAACGCCATAATCGGCAGGCCATCCCTGTACCGATTCATGGCAGTAGCCCACTACGGCTACCTTGTATTGAAGATGCCTACACCAATAGGCGTCCTCAGGATTCGTGGAGACCACACTGCTGCAGAGTCAGCCTTGGAAAAGCTCCAGGCACTTGCAACAGCTCGAGCACCAGCCCCTGGCAGTGCAGAACCGGACCGGATCCACCCGAGTGCACGCCACCGTGCCTCTACTGCAGCACCCCGTGTGCAACCCCTCGACGAGGGCGACGTCCCCCTGAAGGTCGTCCAAGTCGGCGCCGATGCTGCCCAGACCACCCGGGTAGCCGGGGGCCTGGATAGCAAATAGGAAGGCGCGCTCATCACCTTCCTCCGGCACAACGTCAACGTGTTTGCATGGCAGCCGTCGCAGATGCCGGGGATCCCTAGGGAGGTGATCGAGCACCACTTGAAGATCTTCCCCGACACCCGGCCAGTCCAACAGAAGTCTCGCAAGCAGTCCATCGAGCGGCAGAACTTCATCCGAGAAGAAATCAAGAAGCTGCTGGACGCTGGCTTCTTACGGGAAGTCCACCACCCCCGGTGGTTGGCGAACCCCGTCGTCGTCCCGAAGGCCGGCGGGAAGCTCTGGATGTGCATCGACTACACCAGTCTCAATAAGGCATGTCCCAAAGATATATTCCCTCTCCCTAGAATAGATCAAATAGTAGACTCGACATCAGGCTGTGATATGTTGTGCTTCCTAGACGCCTACTCGGGTTTCCATCAGATCCCTATGTCTAGAGAAGATGAAGAGCACACTTCCTTCATCACAGTAGACGGCCTGTATTGTTATGTCTCTATGCCTTATGGCTTAAAGAATTCTCTTCCCACCTTTGTACGTGCAATGCACAAAACCTTTGGAGAGCTAATAAGAGACCTAGTCGAGGTGTATGTCAATGACTTCGTTGTCAAGGTCAGGCAGAGTTCATCCTTGTTAGATAACCTGGCCCTAGTCTTTGACAAACTGCGCTCCACGCGCACCAAGCTGAACCCCGACAAGTGTGTGTTCGGCGTATCCTCTGGGAAGCTCCTAGGATTCCTGGTCTCACACCGAGGAATTGAGGACAACCCAGAGAAGATCAAGGCCATCGACCTGATGCGGCCTCCCGCCTGCATCAAAGAAGTCCAAAAACTCACGGGATGCCTGAGTCGGTTTATACCGAGGCTAGCAGAGCGAGCGCTCCCCTTCTTTAAGCTCCTGCGCAAATCTGGTCCATTTGCTTGGACTGACGAAGCAGAAGAAGCTTTCCAGGAGTTGAAGCAACTCCTGACGACCCTACCCATCATGGTAGCCCCCGAGCCCAAAGAGCATTTGTTGCTCTACATCACAGCAACAACTGAAGTGGTGAGCATGGTCCTCGTCGCAGAGCGGCCGGACCTCTCGTCACCACAGCCTGCTCCGATAGCAGAAGACAAGCACCAGGAGACTCCGGAGGTCCAAGACGACCTCTCGGACCTCCAAGACAACCTCCCGGAGGTCCAACGGGACCTCCCGGAGCTCCCGGAAAACCAGCGGGATCTCCCGGAGGTCCAAGGCGTCCTAGGAGCCTTCGAGTCCCAGCTCCCGCAGGCTCCCCCGGACCCACCTACCTCCGGTAGGCCTGAGCCAATGGATGAGGACATCTCAGGCTCGGGAGGGAGGGTCCGGACCATCCAGAGGCCTGTCTACTACATCAGTGAAGTCCTCCACGACGCCAAGACAAGGTACCTGGAGGTCCACAAGCTGCTGTATGCAGTGCTCGTGGCATCCAGGAAGCTCCGCCACTACTTTCAATCCCACCGGATCTCGGTGGTCACCTCCTACCCGCTGAAGGCGATCCTTCACAACCCCCACGTGACCGGCAATGTCGCTAAATGGGCAGCGGAACTGGCGGAGTTTGAGCTGGACTTCCTTCATCGCCATGCAGTCAAGAGCCAAGCACTGGCTGACTTCGTGGCCGAGTGGATGCCAACGAAGGCTGACCCAGGGGGCCACGAAGACGGTGAACCGAAGCACCGAGCTCCGGTCTTCATCGGGCCTCACTGGACGCTCTTCTTCGACGGCTCCTCGCGAAAGCAGGGGGCCGGTGCCGGTGTACTGCTTCTCATGCCATCGGGAGAGCAGTTTGGGTACATGGTGCGTCTCAATTTCAAGGCAACCAACAACATGGTAGAGTATGAAGCAGTCATCCTTGGCCTAAAGACAGCCCTGTCTCTGGGCGCTCGCCAGTTGTTGGCACAGGGCGACTCCCAGCTAGTCATCAAGCAAGTTAAGGGTGAATGCTCCTGCAATGACCCACAGCTAGCTGCTTATCTGCTCCACGTGCAGATGTTGGAGAAAGACTTCCTCGCCTTGGACCTGCGCCATGTACCGCGCGCTGGCAATGCCGCAGCTGACGACCTCTCAACGAAGGCCTCCATCGGAGCCCCTGTGCCCGAAGGAGTCTTCGAGAGGACGTTGCTGCGGCCCACAGTCCGGCCTGCCAAGCCGGGCGAAGGGGGCTGGACCAGCACCTCGAAGCTGGCGGTCCCGGGGGCCTTGCAGCCATGGACGCCGCCAAGGATCGTAAGCGTCACTGGGGACTCCGTGCAACCCAGCACTCAAGATCCAGAAGCTCAAGTCAGATCCGATGCATGGATCACGGAGATCCGGGACTACTTGAAAGACAACATTCTCCCTGATGAACATGTATCCGCTGAACGGATCGTGCAGCCAACCACGTCCTATTGCAGTGCATAACCTAGGGGGAAGGCTGCGACTTGCTCACTGAGATCCATGGAGGCGAATGTGGGAGTCACTCTTCCTCACGCACGCTCATTGGTAAAGCCTTCCGACATGGCTTCTACTGGCCGACAGCACTCCAGGATGCCGTCAAGCTGGTCGAGAGCTGCAAGGCGTGCCAGTTCCATGCCAAGCATATCCACACACCGAGTCAGGCGGTTCAGATGATCCCGCCCTCATGGTCGTTCGCCGTATGGGGGTTGGACATCCTGGGACCATTCCCCAGAGCCGTCCGGGGATTTCGGTACCTCTACGTCGCCATCGACAAGTTCACCAAGTGGCCAGAAGCCACACCCGTCGTCACCATCAACAAGCAATCCGCAGTAAAGTTCATCAAGTCAATCGTCTGCCGGTTCGGGGTCCCGAACAGAATCATCACTGACAACGGGACCCAGTTCACCAGCGCAGCGTTCCAAGAATACTGCGAAGACCTCGGCATCCAGGTGTGCTATGCCTCCGTTGCTCACCCAAAGAGCAATGGGCAAGTTGAGAGGGCCAACGCCGAGATTCTTCGGGGCCTCAAGACTCGCACCTATGCCGGCTTGAAGAAACATGGCGCCAAGTGGGTGGACGAGCTTCCGAGCACACTATGGGCTAACCGGACATCCCAGAGCCGGGCCACCGGAGAGACACCCTTCTTCATGGTGTATGGGGCCGAGGCTGTGCTTCCCCCAGAGATCACAATGGGGTCCCTCCATGTCCAAGCTTACGACGAAGCCGCGCAGGACAACCTCCGGCGTGAAGACATCGACCTTGTCAACGAGGCTCGATTACATGCAGCACTCCGCAACGCACGGTACCGACAAGCGCTCCGGCGCTACCACCAAAGGTCTGTGCGTGTCCGGGAGCTGCAGGAAGGTGACCTAGTGTTGCTGCGCATACTTTCTCCCGAAGGGACCGACAAACTCTCCCCCAGCTGGAAAAGTCCCTTCCAAGTCATGAAAGTTTGCCGCCCCGGGTGCGTACGCCTTTCCACCGAGGATGGGGATCCGCTCCCAAACCCTTGGAACATAGAACACCTCCGTAAGTTCTACCCCTAGAGCAATAATAGGACAGTCTCTTCTTTTTGTAATAGATTCCATAGAGTCCAGGAACAGCGCTCGGAGCAGCTAAGTCTTAGGGGATGGTCCAGGACTACGTTCAGCTTGGCCTGGTTCCGACCCTAAGCGCATAGAGTCTTGCTTCCCTTCTTAATGGGGTGGGTCATTGCCTCCATGTTTAGCCTGCCTTCCTACTATGGAAATTTATATGGAAAGAAACCTGTCCTACTTTGCTCTTCCCTTGTGCTCATTTAAATTACGTATTAATTTTTATGACCGCACTTCTTGTGTATGCTCACCATGCACTCAACTTCCTTTTCCCATTCTCACCTCCAGTCGGCATTTGCTATCCTACCGAAGACGGTCGCGTTTGAGGTACCTGCCGATGGCCAAGGGGCCTCGAGCCCCCAGCACTTCGTGCACTGAAGTTCCCAAACCCCGTACACCGGATCAAGATCGTAAGCCAAATAAGACTATGAGATAGGGAAGGGGGAGCCCCAAGGAGAATTATGTTTCCCTTACTTGTGTGCAGGACCTTCTGGCCTTAGCTCCCCGCAGGAGTATGGTAGGAGCGCTCAAACAATTGGCCACACCTACCAGGGGGCCACTACGGGACCTCGCAGGACCAGAGCTCCAACGCAAGACCGAAGGATTCGGACCTCGCCCCCTCCGCAGGGGCGGGCTCCGGAGGCCCCACGTGTCCGGCAGGGCCGGAGCCCCCCTCCCCTCAGCAGGTAGCTCCGGGCCTGCCATGTGGCCGGCAGAGCCGGGCCTCGCCCCCTCCGCAGGGGTGAGCTCCGAAGGCCCCACGTGTCCCGCGGGGTCGGACCTCCATCTTCTCAGAGGAGAGCTCCGGGCCCGCCATGTGGCCGGCGGATATGGACCTCCCCGTTCTCACGGGGCGAGCTCCGAAGATCCCTTGGGCCCTTGATACAATAAAGACCCAAGGAAGGTGTCTGTACAAGACTTCAATGTTGGTGAAGACCTCTGAGTACCTTGCGGAGCTAAGGACTCAGCCAATCCAAGCCAAGGAGAAGATAAAAATATACAGACACGGAAAATAACGAGAGTCTATTCATTCAAAGCTCCATGAGCTGGACTACAGACTCAACAAAAGTAAAAAAAAGAAGAGATACAGGGCCTTTTGGCCGCGGGGGCGGCTTCCTAAGAGTCCCCGGACTCCCGCTGGAACCTAGAGGCCACGAGGGTGGCCATGTCCCCGACCTCGGACCTGGCAGCTTCCTCCCGCTCGATGGCGGGGACTAGTCGCACTGGCTCCAGAGAGAAGGAAGGGTCTTGGCTTCGGAAGCACGCCAGCACATGCATGGCGACCTCCTTCACCAGGCCTCGTCCCTCCACCTCAAGCTCGTCGGCGATCACCGCTTCGAGCCGGCCCAGCTTGGCACCGATGGACTCAAGCGCCGGGATTGCCCCAGACACCTCCTGCGCTGGAGCCTCCGTCTGCACCAGGCTGAAACCAAGGGGAACCAAGGCGGACCCCGCATCAGTAACAAAGATCCAGACCGCCCGGGCCTCGACAGACCACGAAGCCTGGAGCTTCTCCACCTCTTGGCGGGCCGCCAGCTCGCGATCCAGCGCCACCTGGCACTCCCGGGAGGATTGCTCCTCCCTCGCGGCAGCAGCCAACAAGCGGAGCTCCAGCTTCTCGGCCCAGGCCCTCAGCTCGCCCTCTCTAGCCTCCAGCTGTGCGGCGACCTTCTCCTCCTCGGCCGCCGCGGCACGCTCCCGATCTGCGACGGCGCACTCTCGGTGAGCTACCTGCAGCCACAACTCCTCCACGGCAGTGGAGCACGCTTCGGCCTTGGCCTGAGCTTCGCGGAAAGTAGCGCAGAGACGCCGGGTCTCTGAGCCCAGGCGGTCGACGACCCTCTTCTGAGCGTCGAGCAGAGCCCCCATGGCGTCAAGCCTTGACTGCCTCGAGTCGAGCTCTGCCTTAGCCTCCTGGGTCCGCTGCTGCAGGAGATGCTCCCAGCTAAGGAGGCGCTCCCTCTCTCCAGACAGTACCTCCCTCTCCCGCTCATAGGCGGCCTGGACCTGTCGACGCCAGCCTGAGCACGCCCCAAGGCATCCCATATGGGCAGCGGGGCGGCAGGGGCATGAGCCGCGCCCCTGACCTCCCCCGTCGCGACCACGACCGGTGAAGGTGCTGGTGCCTCGGCAGCTGAGGCAAGACGCTGACCCGGAGGAACCAGGGAGCCAGCAGCTGCGCTCACAGCAGCCCCTCCAGCCTCAGCACCGGACTTCCGGGCTGGCGAAGGAGGACGAGCAGGTGCTGCCGCCACCACCGCAGGGAGCGAACCCGCCGGCACAGAAGAAGCCCCCGCCGACTTGGGGGCCGTCGGAACCACCGCAGTTCCCGGATGCTGCAGCACAGAGCCTCCGCTGACTGGAGATGGCCGGGGGATAGGCTCGCCCCCGGCAGCCGGTGAGTCCCTGCAGACAAAGGAAGCTCTCAGGCTAAGAGAGGAGAAAGGAACGCTACTTCTACAGGCCAGAAAGAGCAACACTTACTGGGTGGCGTGAGCACTCCAACGGGCTTGGAGCCCCGACCTATGGGCCAGGGCAGAACCGCCAGGACCTGCAGCCGGAAAGCTCGCTGGCTGTGGCATCTGAGCCCCCGGCACACTCCCGGGCGTCGCCCCACTGGCGTCCTTCCTGGAAGCCCCCCGCCTGAGGAAAGGTGGCGGGATGCTTGGGGTTCCTCGGACCGCCGCTGTCCGAGAAGAGACCCACCCGAGTGGGAGACCCGGGGTCTCTTTGGGTCACCACTCGACAAACCAGCGCCTCTGGGAGATGGGCGCAAGGGTGCCCCGGCCCCCTGGCTCGGCGCAAGCGATGCCCTCGGAGGAGACCGAGCACGTTTCTTCTCTGGCTGCCCAGGGGATGGCTCCTTTCCCTTCCCCTTGTCGGCGGTCTGAACCCCGCCGGCCCTCGGTGCGGGTTGGACAGCGACAGACGCCTCGTGCTCCGATCCGGAGCGCTCGATCCCGGGAATCGAGATGCCACGGAGGGCATCCCCAACCTGACAAACGGCGATCCCAATGTCATCGAGATTCAGCATCTTCCGCAGCAGCTCCGCCCTCCTCTGCGGCTCCAAGAAGAGGGGAGTGCCAGAGGCCGGGAAGGCGAGGTCGCCGCCGTTGACGTAGTCGCTGCTCACCTTGGCCACCATCTCGTACACCTCTTCATCAGAAGGATCGGAGCCGAGACCCCTCTCCAACCTGGTGCAGTTGAGCTCGCCGGTGTAGTACCACGCCGGGCGGTTGCGTTGCTGCAAGGGCGCAATACGGCGCGACAAGAAATCCACTAGCACCATCAGGCACGTCAGCCCCTTGTTGGCCAGGAGCCGGATCCGCTCCAAGACTGGTGCGTACTCCTGCTCCAGCTCCGGGATCTCCAGCAGCATGACGAAGAAGGAAGAAATTGGCGGGACAAATCTCACCATGGCGTAGGCAGTGAAGAAGATCATTTCCCCGTTCTCCAGGAGCAGGGGGAGAGATCCCTGGCAGAGCCGGCTCTTCTGCGCCTCCGCGTGCCAGCCCAGAAGCCTGCGCACTGGTCCGAGCTCGGCCGACCGAGCGAGACGCGACGGAGGCAGGTTGGAAGCCATGGCAGGAGAAACCTCAAGGACAGAGAAGACAAGGGCGCAAGAACTCAAGGAAGATGCAAGCGCTGGGAAGTGCGAAGGGAAGCCACGATGCGGGTAAGATCCCCTTTTAAACTTCCCAGGTGTGATTCAAAGCGATTCAAAACTCTTCGAATACGCCGCTTGGGCAACCGCTTCGGCTCCAAGACCAAGCGTCGATGACAAGTGGACCCAAGCCGTCCAGCTGAAGCAGTGGGCCAAGAAGTCAGTCTCCCAAGGAGACGAGCCGGCAAGACGCTTCGGCGGTTCCCGAAAAAGCGCTGCGACGCGCAGAAGTGGCAGCCTTGGGAACCACCGCAGTAAAAGCAGCCATCAAGTGGGGCACACGCTCCCACGATCCCACGACTGTTCGTGCTCCGGCAACAGTAAATGCGGGTCTTAGAGAAGGTGCACGGAGTGGAAGAGACGGGGGCCCCACCTCGGGCTCGCTATCTCCCCCAAGATGGGCCCGGGGGCCACTATCGGTACCCTCAATACGGGGTACCCCCGCGCACAGGGGGAAATGCCTAAGGACCTCGCCCTTCTCCGCATGGAGAGCTCCGAAGGCGCCATGTGTCTAGCGGGGCCGGACCTCCCTCTCTTCATAGGAGAGCTCCGGACCCGCCACGTGGCCAACTAAGCCGGACCTCTCTCCTCCGCGGGGAGATCTCCGGAGGCTCCACATTTCCTGCGGGGCCGGACCTCCCTCTCCTCAGAGGAGAGCTCCGGGCCCGCCACATGGCCAGCAGAAGCCAGACCTCCCCCCTCCGCGGGGAGAGCTCCGAAGGCTCCACGTGTCCCGCGGGGACGGACCTCCCTCTCCTCAGAGGAGAGCTCCGGCTCCGCCACGTGGCCATCAGAGCAGCGCTGCCTGCCCCCGTGCGGTAGGCAGCAAGAGTAAAGACGCGTCATACCTTGCCCGTACAAGGTATTCAAGACCCTAGTCACATCGTAGACTGGCGCGCCGTGTTAGAGCCTGCCCGCCAATAAACACATCGACAAGACATCCCCTGCCACCCCTGCCATCATCAACCACTACGACTAGCTTGCGGCATGGGCAGGGCGGCAGAACGAAGACTCGGAAGCCCTCGCCAGAGACAACTACCGGCATAACTGCAGATACGGTAGATGGCAGGCAATCTCCCCGGGACCACCTGTCGGGTCCCGGGCCCACCTTGTAAGCCGCTCGAGCCTTGGACTATAAAAGGCTCGGGTAGGCAACGTTAGCAAGGGTTCGCTCTTACACACCCTCGCACTCTAGCCATTCGACATCTTACAACCTCAAGCTCAGGACTCCGGTTCTAAGCAGCAAGCAATACAGCGAGCAACTCTGCTCACCATGGACGTAGGGTTTTACGCTCCGGCGGCCTGAACCACGTAAAAATCCCTGTGTCAAGCTTCTCCCTCAATCGTCCCTAATGCTGAAGCTCTCCGTGAGTGACTAGCCCCTCTGAAAAAGAACCTTCGCGGGCTTCCCAGAGCAGGCCCGGGGGAAGTGTCGGCTACGCATTTCGATAGGGTCAATATGGTCAAGGGGCACTTGCCTTGTTCCTGTGGTTTCTGTTGATCTTGGACCTCGATGTCTTGGTTCTGAAATCCTTCGTAGATAGCTCCCTGAGCTTGTCCTTCTACTTACGATCGCGCACATACAAGATTCACAGCAATCAATTATCATGCACAAACTTTACTAGAGATGCAATGATGCATATGCATGTTGATTCTATGGTGCTGTTTTATTCGATCAGTTTGTATGTGTTCTTGCATGGCTTGCATGGGTTCGCATGGGGTTTTATGATGAACAGAGGTGTAAAGATCAAGTGCAGACGTGGTGATGATCTGGACTTAAGATCTAGATCAAACCGATCAACACATGATCTGTCCACACGAGAAGAGCTTCTGTTTTTGAAAGGATTGAAGAACTGATGTGAAGAAAACCGTGATGATGTCGTAAGGTGGTATTGGATAACTACCTTTCTTCCTTCGGGACCTTCCTCCAGAAAAATAGATCGTCGGCTCTCCTCCGGCGATCGTGACGGCACTCGTCGGCAGCTCTCCGGCGGTTAAATTCCGGCAAAGGGGTTTAGCTCAGCGAGTTTAGAGGCTAGGGCTTCAAAGTCATCGACTTGGGAGGTGGAAATGGTTTTGGCCAGAGGTTTTCGGTTCTATTTATAAGGGGTCAGAAAAGAGTCCTACTCTGATTGGAATTCAAATAAGAGTCCTATTCAAATTGTTTGTGGATCTTAACAACTTATCTCTAATCGATTTGGTGTGGTAGCAATGTGGAATTTGTGTCGGTTTCCTTCCGTGTCGGTATTCCCGCACATACAAAAGAAAAACTGCTTCAAATCTCGTCACCTCCTCGGTGATGAGCTTTGGAGGCTCCACGTGTCCAGCATAGGCCGGGCCTCCCTTTTCCGCAGAGGCGGGCTCCGGTTGTGCCGCGTGTCAGGCGGGCGAGACCTCCCTCTCCTCAGAGGCGAGCTCCACGTGCGCCACGTGTCCTGGCGGGTCGGGACCTCCCTCTCCCTCAGAGGTGAGCTCCGCGTGCGCCACGTGTCTGGTGGGTCGGGAGCTCCCCTTTCTCTAGAGACGAGCTCCACGTACGCCACGTGTCAGTTTCGGACCTCCCCTCTCTTCGGAGGTGGCTCCGGGGGTGCCACGTGTCTGTTCTGGACCTCCCCTCTCTTCGGAGGTGAGATCCAAAAATGCCACGTGTCAAGTAGCGCCGATCTTCCTTACTTCTCGGAGGCGAGCTCCGAGGTCGATACGTGTCCGTCAGCGTCGGACCTCCCGGAGGTGAGCTCCGAAGGTGACACGTGTCCATCAGTGTCGGACCTCTCGGAGGTGAGCTCCGGAGGTGACACGTGTCTAGTAGTGTCGGACCTACCGGAGATAAGCTCCGGAGGTGACATGTGTCCAGTAGGACCGGACCTCTTGGCGGTTAGCTCCGAGAGTGACACGTGTCCCGTGGTGTCTTCTCCTCGGAAGTTAGCTCCGAAGATGACACGTGTACCACGGGGTTGGCTTTGTTTTTCCGCAACGACTAGCTCCGGTGGCGACACGTGTCCTGCGGGGCTGGACTTCGTTTCTCCGCAGAGACAAGCCCCGGAGGCGACACGCGTCCAGCGGGTCGGACTTCGCCCCTTCCACAGAGGCTAGCTCCAAGACTGCCACGTGTCTGGCGGTGCCGGACCACTCCCTACTACGCAGGGATGAGCTCCCAACACGCCACATGGCCAGCAGGCCGCGGCAAGTGTCTACAATGCTCTCGGTGAACTGGAACTGACTCTTTTTAGCTATCTTTTTGATTTCTTCTCTGTTTCTACCTATTTTAAAATGTTTCTAATGCATGCATGATTACAAAATTGAGGGTGTCACAAATCTACCCCCCTTAAATTGAATCTCGCCCTCAAGATTCGGTAGTAGAGAATAGATGAGGGAATTCTGACTTGATGTCTTCCTCACGCTCCCATGTAGCTTCGGCTTCCATATGATGGCTCCATTGTACTTTGCACCAACGGATCACTTTATTCCTTGTGACCCTTTCCTTTACGTCCAAAAATTCGGACATGGCGCTCTGCATAGGTCAGATCCTCTTGAAGCTTGAGCTCATCCATCGGTACTTGTTCTTCTGGCACTCTCCAGCACTTCTTGAGCTGGGATACTTGAAACACGTCATGCACGTCGGAGAGGTGCATCGGGAGCTCTAGTCGATAGGCTACTTCTCCTCGCTTGCCCAAAATCTTGAACAGTCCAATGTAGCGAGGTGCTAGCTTGCCTCTGACGTTGAAACATCGTTGGCCACGGATAAGCGATACATTAAGGTATACGAAGTCTCCTACTTCGAAAGTCAACTTCCTTCGCCTATTGTCCGCATAGCATTTCTATCGTGACTGGGCAGCCTTGAAGTTCTCCTGTATTGTTTGGACTTGCTTCTCAGCCTCTTGTAGCACTTCTGGTCCAAACACTTGGTTCTCTCCGGTCTCGTTCCAAAACAATGGTGTTCTACACCGTCTACCATACAAGGCTTCAAAAGGTAACATCTTTAAGATGGCTTGATAGCTGTTGTTATAGGAGAATTCAGCATACGGCAAGCTCCTATCCCAACTACGCCCATGTTTCAAGGCGCAAGCTCTCAACATGTCCTCCAAAATTTGGTTCGTCCTCTCGGTTTGTCCATCAGCCTGCGGGTGATAAGCGGTCCTTCAAACCGAAGAGGATAGTCTCAGATTGGGGTTCTCAGTTTACCTCTAGGTTCTGGAGGAAGCTGCAGAAAGCTTTGGGTACACGGCTAGATTTTAGCTCCGCTTATCATCCGCAGACCGACGGGCAAACAGAAACGACGAACCAAATTTTGGAGGACATGTTGAGAGCTTGCGCCTTGAAACATGGGCGTAATTGGGATAGGAGCTTGCCGTATGCCGAGTTCTCCTATAACAACAGCTATCAAGCTAGCTTGAAGATGTCACCTTTTGAAGCCTTGTACGGTAGACGGTGTAGAACATCGTTGTTTTGGAACGAGACCGGAGAGAACCAAGTGTTTGGACCCGAAGTGTTACAAGAGGCTGAGAAGCAAGTCCAAACAATACGGGAGAACTTGAAGGCTGCTCAGTCACAACAAAAAGGCTATGAAGACAATAGGCGAAGGAAGTTGACTTTCAAAGTAGGAGACTTTGTATACCTTAAGGTATCGCCTATCCGTGGCCAACGACGTTTCAACGTCAAAGGCAAGCTAGCACCTCGCTATATTGGACCGTTCAAGATTTTGGGCAAGCGAGGAGAAGTAGCCTATCAATTAGAGCTCCGGATGCACCTCTCTGACGTGCATGACGTGTTTCACGTATCCCAGCTTAAGAAGTTCTTAAGAGTACCAGAAGAGCAATTACCAATGGAAGAGCTCGAACTTCAAGAGGATCTGACCTATGCAGAGCACCCTGTCCGAATTGTGGATGTGAAGGAAAGGGTCACAAGGAACAAAATGATCCAATGGTGCAAGGTACAATGGAGCCATCACATGGAAGTCTAAGCTACATGGGAACGTGAAGAAGACCTCAAGGAAGAATTCCCTCATCTATTCTCTACTACTGAATCTCGAGGGCGAGATTCAATTTAAGGGGGGTAGATTTGTGACACCCTCAATTTTGTATTCCTGCATGCATTCATATTTCATGAAGAGAAACATTTTTAAATGAGTAGAAACAGAGAAAGAATCAAAAAGATAGTCAAAACGAGCCAATTCCAGTTCGCCTAGAGCGCCGTAGACATTTCCCGCAGCCCGCTAGCCACGTGGCGCGTTCGGAGGTCATCCCCGCAAAGGGGGAGAGGTCCGCCGCTAAACTGGCTACGTGGAAGGCTCGGAGCTCATCCCTGCAAAAGGGGAGAGGTCCGACCCCGTGGGACACGTGTTGCCCCCGGAGCTAGCCTCTGCGGAGAAGCGAGGCCAGTCTCGTAGGACACGTGTCGCCTTCGGAGCTAGTCACTGCGGAGAGAAAGATCCAGCCGCGCAGGACACGTGTCGCTCTCGGAGCTCACCTCCGAGAGGTCCGACCCACGGGACACGTGTTGCTCTCGGAGCTCATCTCTGAGAGGTCTGGTCCTACAAGACACGTGTCACCTCCGGAGCTCACCTTCGGGAGGTCTGAAACTGTTGGACATGTGTCGACCTCGGAGCTCGTCTCCAAGAGGAAAGGAAGGTTCGGCGCAGCTGACACGTGGCATTCTTGGAGATCACCTCCGAAGAGAGGGGAGGTCCAGAACGGACATGTGGCATTATTGGAGCTCACCTATGAAGAGAGGGGAGGTCCGGAATTGACACATGGCACATTCGGAGCCACCTTCGAAGTGGGGGAGGTCTAGCACTGACACGTGGCATACGCGGAGCTCGTCTCTGGATAGAGGGGAGGTTCCGACCCGCCAGGACACGTGGTGCACACGAAGCTCACCTCTGAGGAGAGGGGAGGTCACGCCTGCCTACACGCGGCACAACCGGAGCTCGTCTCTGTGGAAAAGGGAGACCAGGCCCTCGCAGGACACGTGGAGCCTCCGGAGCTCATCACCGAGGAGGTGATGAGATTTGAAGCGGTTTTTCTTCTATACGCGCTGAATACTGACACGGAAGGAAACCAACACGAATTCCACATTTGCTACCGCACCAAATGGATTAGAGATAAGTTGTTAAGATCTACAAGCAATTTGAATAAGACTCTTATCTGAATTCTAATCAAAGTAGCACTCTTATCTGACCCCTTATAAATAGAACCGAAAACCTCTGGCCGAAACCACGAACTTCTTTTCCACCCCACAAGTCAACGAATTGGAGCCCTAGTCCCCAAACTCGCCGAGCTAACCACCTTTGCCGGAGTTCAGTCGCCGGAGATCGCCGAAAGAGAGCCCCAACGGTCTGTCTTGCTAGAAAGAAGACCCCGAGACAAAGAAGAACGTAAGGTAGGTCTCCAAAACCACCTTACAACATCATCGCTGTTTTCTTTGCATCTGTTCCCTCTATCCTTTCGAACAGAAGCTTTTTCATGGACAGATCACGTGTTGATCGGTTTGATCTAGATCTTGAGTCAAGATCATCGCCACGTCCACATTTGATCTATACACCTCTGTTCATCGTAAAATACATGCAAGCCATGCAAGAACACGTAAAAACTGATAGTACCATAGGATCAACATGCATATGCATCATTGAATCTTAAAGTAGAGTTTGTGCATGATGATTGATTGCTATGAATCTTGTATGTGCGTGATCGCGAATAGAAGGACAAGCTCAGGGATCTATCTGCAACGAGCTACAACAAGACCTCGAGACATTTGAGCAACAGAAGCACAAAGAACAAGGCAAGTGCCCCTTGACCATATTGATCCCATGTTTTGGAAACTGTTTTGCTTGCGAAAACTAGTTATGCTTGAGTCAACTTGATAAGAAACCCTTTCATAGGAGTTTACTAGTTTTGTTAACCACCCTTGTCACCAGGAAAGTTAATGAATCGGGTATGGTAGTTTTTGGTTTATGCTTCGCTGAGTCCATGGGATTACGGGAATCGAGATAGATGTGTCTAGCTAACTGCACTCGTATGAATAATGAGAAATGGATATTGCTAATGAACATGAATCGGGGGAGATCTAGGCAAGCTTGGTTTGTGAATGAGGTAGAATGAGATGGTTGTTTACTTGCCGTAGATCTAAGGACCGGTTCATGCTAGCCATGCCAGGATAACAGTGCCACCACAAGGCGAAATATGGGTGCGGCTTAGCTGACTAATTAGGTAAGTTGCTAGATTGTTATGGACCGTGGAAGGCGCGGGGAATGGGAGTCGAGTGAGGACTGCCCTGGGAACTGCATTACACAAGAGGGGGCCCGTAGGGGGAGAATTGGAGATTCTAGCCTGCCGGTGAAACCTTAGTGAGTCCATACATCTAGTAGCCCCTTTGTAAAGGCTATTTTGTGATCTCTTGACCATACACCGACGGTTGTATACTGGTATAATGGAGGTTCTGCAGTCGCCGACGGGTGACGAAATCACAAACTTGTGGGTAAAGTGGTGCCACCTCTGCAGAGTGTAAAACTATCATGATAGCTGAGCTTACGGTCACAAGCGCCTGGACAACTCACATGATTAGATGGGATGGTTTTTGGTTTGGTCTTTGGAATTTGTTTTGGGACTGTTGAGTCCAGATCATGAGATTGGTTGCATGACTGTTGAGTCATGGCAATGAGATTTGGTCTCGGTATGAGACGGGAATTGAACATGAAATGGTAGTGAATACGAGATGGTATTCATGAGCTTGAGAAAAGTTGAGAAAGATAAATGTCTGGAAGAGACATGAAAAGTGGTGAATCATGATGGAGCTATGTTGATGTTTAAATACATGTTGGGATTACATTCACTGAAAGCTAAGTTGTTGTTTTTATCGTGTTTCGAGAAATTAACTTTGCTTTCTGCAATGAGACTTTTATACCTACCTTGTTGTAAGCTACATGACATACTTTCCACACTTGCTGAGTACGTCATGTACTCACCCTTGCATCATCATACATCATCAGCAACAGGAGAGGAGTACTATGAAGACCACATGGAGTATTAGGCGTGAGATCCACCATCAACTTTGCCTGTGGAGTAGGAGATGGAGCCGCTGCTACTGCTTAGTTGCTTCCGCAACAGTTAGAAGACTTCCATTGCTAGAATAAAGACTTCCGCTGCTAGATTTAGTTAAAGATTTCCGCTGCAAGAACATTGATGTAATAAAGTACTTGAACCCTGTTCGTTCGTGGTATTATATTCTGAAATTCAGTTTGTGGATGATATGTGTATGTGTGATGAACATCCTGGGCACACATACGCATCAGTCTCGGTTTCGTGTTCTATGAAACCAGGGCGTCACAGATTGGTATCAGAGCCACGGTTGATCATAGGTCACACGCCTAAATAGGGTCACAGATTGGCAATAGAGCCACGGTTGACTGTAGGTCACAAACCTAGATAAGATCACCGATTGGTACAATTCACAGATTGGTATTAGAAGCCACACTGACATAGGATGCAAGCCTAGGATGCATAGATTGGCATTGGAACCACCTTGATATAAGATGCAGGCCTAGGGTGAAGTCACATATTGATATCACCCTAAAACCACCATTGAATAAAGGCTTGAATAGGATTGGTTGAACCTTGTGATGATTGCTTGTGATTGTGTGCTTAGTGTGAGTTGTGGGACGTTTCAGCGTTGTCCATATCCACACATAATAGAAAGAGGTGTGAGATGCCTCGGCACTTGTTCACATCCTCATATAGGATGATATATAATCTATCCACCTTGATGCATAGTTTTAGGGGGGTCCATCTAAACTTCTAACCTCTACTCAACTCTCTCTCAGAGATGGTGAGAGGAAACGCCGGCCGTCAAGGGAGGAACGTCCACGGCAACCAAGAGGAGGACCACAATGAAGTTCCTGCTAACCCCGGAGCTGGTGAAAACAACCTGGAACGGTTGATGGCTATGCAGAATCAGCTCATGCAAACCATGATCCAAACTTTGGGTCAGCTGCAAGCCAACAACAACAACCCCGTTCCTGCACCACCACCACCACCGCCACCACCGTCGGCTCACAACAGACTGGGAGAGTTCATGAGGACTCGACCACCTACTTTTGCTCAAACTAATGGTCCCATGGAGGTCGATGATGTAAAGGTCCCAAAAATGTGAATACAAAGAAACATGAGTTTGCACAAATGTTGGAGTCATGTGTATGAAAAAGGGGCTTAGTTGAAACTTTTTCCCACATATGATAACATAGGTGAGATTCTTTTAAACAAACTTAGGGTTACTGCATGGATGGACCTCATGTGGATTAAAACCAAAGAAATGAATAGCTCAAGTGCAATGGAAAGGTTTAAAAATCAGTGATGAACTAAATGTAGATTCAAACTTCAAGTGAGGGGAGGACACAATGGAAATTCAAAACTGTTGTGTCCAAACTATTGTTTGCAGCAGCTAACACAAGAATCAGATTGCATATTTGGATTCCTTAGGTCCAAATTAGTGGGTAGGCAAAGTTTCATTAATTTTTGAAAAGATTTGCTGCCCATTTTTCCAAATGGAGTTAAATGTGCAAGGAATTCAAATAGACATTTGAATTTGGATGGAATCTGCCCAAACTACTAAAATGCAGCTCAGTTCCAACTTTCAAACAATTGGGTTGCATAATTGTCAAACTTTGGAGATCTTTTGAGGAGAAGGGGTACTGACTAGTGGGGCCCACATGTCATAGGAATGAGTAGACTTAATCCCTAAGTATTTGCTCTCTGTTCCTCACTCCACCGTGGCCTTGGCTCCGGGCGACACCGAGCGACCGCTCCATCGCCCAAGGCTCCACCTCCTGCTCCCATTTCGCGCCGGCCTGATCTTTACCTCGGAGCCAACTGCAGCACGTTGCCTTCCTCATGTTGATCACGCGCTCGCTGTGCTTCTCACGCACGAACAGAAACCGGCGCTTACCGCCGCCTCTGGAAAGCCATCGGGAGCCGGCTAAACCATACCACAGCGCCTCCCCGAGCTGCACAACGACGCTGTGCCATCGTTCCGCACCTTCTGAGCGTGAGAGCTAGCCATCCGTGGTGTGTTTCGAGCTTTAAACGCCTCATCCGCGGCGGCGCACAGCCAGCCGACGACAGGGCGCGCGCGGGCAGCCTTCCACAAGGGTTGTCATGTACGAGCAAGCCCGGCCACGGGAGCGCGCCACCGTGGTGCTGCTCTCCTCCAAAGCCTGGAGCAAACCGTGAAGGATCGACGGCCAATTTGGAGAGTTTGTCCCGGCGAATTCAAACAGAGCGTCCGGTAATCGCCGCCAAAATTCTCGCTCGCCAATCCTCTGTAGCTTGTCAAATCTTGCACACACGAGCTGGGCTAGCCGGCGATCATTTGCCCTTTTGCAACCCACGCCTGAAAACCATTGTGAACGACGTATTTCCCACTTTTCCGACGGCGGTTATGGTGGGGCGGTTCGGGCTCCCGATGAGAGCTAGGTTAGGGCCATTTCCAGGCTGCTTCACCACCCGGACGATCCTCCTTGGTGTCCACTGATTCTATAGCACCGTTCCACCGATGTCTTGGTGGGCTAGATGTGCCGGGCGACGTCGCCGAACTTATACAGAGCCGCCGCACCGTGGCCGGCTAGGTTAGAGCCACCGCCGGCCAGGGGGAAGGGTCCCATCTTGTTCAGCACAGGAAATTAGGCCCTAGCGGCGAGGGAGGGCTCGGGGGATGGCCGGGAGACCGGAATCTGTCGAACTCCGGCGAGCCCGGCGGCGCGCGGGCGCGGGGGGCCGGAGGTAGAAGACGACCCGGCGGGTCCCGCCTGTCAGCGACGGTGTTTCAAATTTCTGATCGGCTGTTGCGCGGGGATCTGGTGTGGCCGCACGGGAAATAACCAGTAGCCCCGTGTGGCTTGCCTCGGCGAGTGACACCTGTCCCCTGGACCCACAGTCAGCATTTGAACATTTTAGGAATTTCAGATTTCAGTTCAAAGTTTGAATAGCTACAACTTTATGTAGGAGAATCCAAACATTGTGAAACAAATTTTGTTGGATTCCTCTGATAGATTACTATTCAAATATGGAACCCAATTTGTATGAAACCCATTATTTAATTATGGAAAATTCTTTAAATCGTTTCAGCAAAAGAATTTTAGAGGGAGTTTGGTTAATCCAAAAATCATCCAATTTTGCCAGAATAGTCTTTAGGGTATTAGTGAACCCCTGTAAAAGTTTCAGCTCAATTGGAGTCGATTTGATCTTGGAAATTTAGATTTGAAGATGCTGTGTTCAATTGAATACAGAAACATTTTCAGAGAATTTCCAAAACCTGGAAATTCAGTTCTGGGCAGATCTTAGCTCCAAAAATTCTAGGAAAATTCATGCAAACTCTATGCGCTATAATTGAAATTGTAGTTCACTAAGTTTGGCATGAACATGGGTGTGATCTCAGAGTTAATTCTTCTTTGCTTAATTGCTTAGAAAATTATTCTGAACAAACCACTCAATGAAAAGTGCTAATTTTTGGTCCAGAGAGTTTTCTTGTGACAAGGAGCTCACATGAAAATTTTCAGCCCCATTGGAGCTCTGGATAACCCCTGCTCTGTTTAACCTCTAAAGGTAATTAATATAGAAGAGGGGGAAACCACTTAGCACAAATCATGTGTTTAGATCCAAATCTAAACCCCTAGAACCAGTGTCATTTTAAATTCTTAAACAGAGTTCCAGTGTTTGAAAACTTGTTATTAGAACGTGTAGCAAAGTATTTACAGTTATACAATTGTGCATATACATTACGTGTAGCATGTACGTGGAGGAGTTGAAGTCATCGGAGTAGAGATCAAAGAAGGAGGAAAGCAGTTGATCAAGCACCAAGTGGTCTTCACTAACTGAACTGCATATATATATAAGTCACCTGCAAAACAAAGGCAATCCCCGGTTTGCATCAAATTTACAAGTTTTTATTTGTATTCACTTCATACGTCTAGCATTTTATTTATTTCATTACGTCTAGATGGTATGAAACTCCAAATGCATGACCCAGAAAACCCTGGGGTTTAATGTAGGATATGTTATCAATTAATTATGACTGCTGATCTCAACAAAAGTGGATTAAAAGAGGCATAACTCGAGTGGACAGATTCCTACTCGTGAAACGGGGTTAAGGGGGATCAATCGGAAGAGTTGGGAATTGATCCTCATAGTTGGGAATGGAGACCGGGCAGCGGATGGAAGGGTCAAGGACGTGGTCCTGTGAACCTAGTCTATGTCTGAGTCGATTAAGGCACGTTCTCGTGTGCGGCCCGTTGGACAAGTTTGAGTTGTGTACCGGATGCATACTGGCTATATGGGACCCAGGAAACCGATGTAACATGTTATCCTGGGTGTCGAGGCATACCTCACCGTCTGATGCTGATGCTGAAATGATAGAGAAGTCGGCTCTACGAGGGTTTGCCGTAGAGAGGCTTAATCCCAGTCGGTGGGACCGGTTCGACATTTGGGTGTCATGCGAAAGGTTGCCACGTACGGCGTCAGTGACGGTTGCTGTGTGCAACGTCGAGTACGGGCGTACGTGTCGTGTCAGCCGGGTGTTTTTGATTGCAATCACCGTCGCTCGCGGAATGGACCGAGCATACTTGTTCTCTGCGTCGTGACGTAGTAATAAACCGAGAAACATTTAATATGCTTCATGGGTAATCCTCATAATGGAGATGAGTAATGATCAACACTTCACTAAATTTAATTTCCACCTTGGGCTAGTAGCGTCGAGGCAAAGTGTTTCTTGTTTGATTGTGGAGTCTCGACGTTGAAGGCGCAAGGTCAGTATGAAGCTAGGATAGCTCACTAAAGTTACTTTCACCTCGGGCAAGTGACATCGAGATGAAGCATTTCTTGTTTGATTGTGGAGTCTCGATGTAAGTTGCGCGAGGGCTATAAAAGTTTCTTAAAACTTGAAATAGGGACTCTCCTTTAGCTCAATTTCATTGTTTGTGCAAACTTCTATAATTAGCCCTCTATTTTCAGCATGCAGAGTTTCATGACTAGGGTGACGGGTCAGTCTTGCTGAGCTTTGTGCTCATAGATACTGCATAAGTTGTTTTGCAGGTAATAACTGTACCCTGCTAAGTACGGGTGCCTGATGAGACTCGGAGCTCTCCGAGTGGTGAACTCATTACAACCCCTGCCGCTGCTATTGTGATAGTGTTGCTAGCGAGAAGGGTCCGCGGGCTAGTCACCTTCTCTGTTGCTTAGCATAGGTATGAGACGTGAGTTGTAATAGTCTTCCGCTGTAGCATATTTTGAGAAGTATTTGTAAAATTTACACTTTGTCAGCTTCCGCTTGATTTATGTAATATGATGCTTTATTATGTGTGCTGTTGGGTGCCGCATCGCACGGCACCACCCAATGCGATTCCTGGGCGAGGTGCCCCGTTCCCGTGAGTGATCGGGACGGCGGGGCCCCACAGCGTGGTATCAGAGCCGCATTGGTAATAGAGCACGGAATAAGGATCGTATTACGACAAAAACTTAGGATACGGTGAGGAAAGGTATTAGGCCCACATAAGGACTATAGTAGTATAGTTACTTAAAGTGGCAGCACTAACATACTTGTTATAATTCTGAATTTTGATTATGTAACGACGCACCTACGTTCAGGTAAGAATGGTAAGGAACGCCACCGAAAGCGGTTCAATTTCGGTTAGCTCCCCTGACGAGGAAAGTTGTTCAGGGATAGGTCTCACAGCTTGGTGTGAGACGTCAATATGAAACTCTTGGACTCTTCATGTTCCTGAGTTCATATGAAACGCTGATCCCTAGCATGCAATAGGCAAGTGAGTGGAGACCCCATCATGTGGTCAGTAACGCGATAGTGTGTTCGTCTGGAAATAGCCCAGGGGAACATACGCAACGCTTGCCGTCGGCGTGCCCTGCAGGGCAGTAGGTGGTATCCGTTGGGTTGATAACATTCCCAACCGTGACGACTGTTCATGACATACTCGGGTTCCCCGTCGTGTGGTGTTGAAACACGATCACGTACCTTGAGACGTGACTTAACTCAAGGACGGCCGTATGGCAATGATACGGGCATTTGTATTTACTTTCAAATATGGAACTGCCTGAGATGAAACAACCTTGAGTGCACCACTATTGAGTGTCTTCTGCAGGTAGTAACCACGTACGTATCTCGTGTAGTACACGTGTGTGAGAGATCATTTAGTGCCACTGATTAGACGTATATACCGATATAATCCGGTTTAGGATTTTTGTTGGTGAGGCTACGTAGTACCGACATGTTTCTTACGGTGCATCGACACCGTACTACACTTAATAACCTCTTCCCTATGAAGAAATGATTCATGAGCTAACTTTCAACTAAAAATGGAAGTTTGAAACAAATACTATTTACTGAACTCTTATTTTGAACTAATATTCAAATGAGAGAGTGTCTAGGTTTCAAAGATATTCAAAAACCGAGTGCTCTGTTTCTGGCAGGAATTCTTGCTGGACTTTAACAGAGCATAACTCTGAGTAGCTTGATCCAATTAAGGTATATGATACAGTTCTGGGAATATTTTCAAGTGCTCTACAACTTTCTTGTAGACCTCCAGAGCAAAATCATAAGTTAAGTTGGTGAAAAGTCCAGTTGAAGGCGAACTGTTCAGGACCAGGACAGTAGCAAAAACCTCTCTGGACCTTTCTGTTTTTAAGCCATAACCCCCTGTAGAAAGATCCCTAGGGAGCCGGTGATACACCGTTGGAAAGGTTATGAGATATGCAACCTTTTTGTTGTGCAAGGGTTGTTCAGATTCTTGTTGTATTTTCATATGCAACTGTGATAAAGTCAGCCACATACAAAGGAGATGCTGGCAAATTTTATCCAGAAAGTCTGTCAACTTTGCGAAATCATAGCTTTTGATCCAGAAGTGATATGGAGGCATTTGGATACTCGTTGGAAAGATATTAAAGTTAACTTTAACTTTGATATTCAACATGAGTTATGAAAATGCTTTTAACTGGATCGAAATCTGGTTTGTTTATGGACCGGTCAATCTGCTTTTAAATCCTTGCTGTTAGCTACATCAGTTTGCGATTAAATCATTTTGCTTACATGTTAGGAGTTCATTATCAGTGTTGCCCTAATTTGTTTATGGAATAAATCAGGAGATAGTGTTGAGCTGATAATGAACTCTTGCAATTGCAGAATGGTGCGAACTCGTTCCATGAGTGAGGTGGGTGGTTCCGGTGGTGGTGGTGATAACTCTCCACAGCGGGAGCAGCGAGCTCCGCAACCGCAGCCGCCACCAGGACCTTCACCCACGGTCACAATGGCGGACATTCTGGCTGCCATGACGGGTGCAAACGATGAGCGAACCGACTTGCTCCGCACCCTGGTGATGAATACATCCCGTCAAGGGGGGTGTCAAGATGAAGACTTGCGCCAACCTCAACTGAATTCCTATGTTGAGTTCTTAGCAACTCAACCACCGGTTTTCATTGAAGCTGAGGATCCTCTGGTGGCGGATAGCTGGATCTGTACCATTGAGTCTAAGTTCGGCTTGCTCCAATGCACCGAACAGCAGAAGGTTTTATATGCGGCGCAACAACTTCACGGGTCCGCCAGTGCATGAAGGGCAAATCAACTCGCCTCCTTACCAGCTGGACATGACTGTACATGGGCAGAATTCCGGAAGGCATTTCTCGCGTATCATGTTCTGTCCGGAATAATTCAGCGGAAACTCGAGGAGTTTCTGGCCTTAAAACAAGGAGGGAGGGGTGCATACGAGCATTCGCGAGTGTTCAACAAGCTGGCACAGTATGCGCCTCAACATGTGAACACCGAAGCACAAAAGTGTGAATGGTTCTTCCGCAGCCTCAATCCCAAGCTAAAGGAGAGACTCGTTTTAGCTGATCGAAAGAACTTCAACAAATTGATGAGTGCTGCCATCATGGTTGAAGATGCCCAGCGGGAAGTTCAGGCTGAGAAAAGAAAGAACCATATACCACCGGAGGGTAGCAGTAGTGCTCCTCAGAAATACAGGGTGGTAGACAGTACCTTGAACTGTCAGCTGATACAGCCGGCCCGACGACTCCAGCAATATTCCGGTCGTTCGTCCCAATACTCTGAATTCGGACAGCTGCAACAACGGTATATGCAGCCACGTTATTCTGCTCCTCAAGTGTTCTTGCCGCAGCAGAATACCACTAATGTCCATGCACAGAGCAACCAGGAACCGGCTGAGAAACCGTGCTTCACGTGCAGGTACTTGGGTCACATCAGCAGGAAGTGTCCATAAAGGATACACCATAGAGAAACTACACCGGGGCGGTGTATAAATCAACCCCGTGCTCAGCTTCAAGGAACTGCACCAAAATCCGGGTGCATTTATCATACAGCTCTAGAGGATGTGCCAGAGGGGCACCTGTGCTAGCAGGAATGTTCACCCTCAATGGACTGCCCGTGTTAATTTTATTTGAATCTGGAGCTACACACAATTTCATCAGCAGGTTGTATGTGTGCAAAGCTGAGCTCTCCACCTCTACACCGAAGGATCACTACCTTATCCGCTCACCGGGTGGGAATATAGCTGCTAATGAAGTAGTGATCAAAGCACCCTTGTGCTTAGGTGGAAACGTATACCCCACCACCCTCATTGTGTTAGAGGGGCAGAAGATCGACGTGATTCTAGGAATGGAGTGGATGAACTACCACGGGGCTGTTCTTGATATTGGTCCACGGGTTGTTAGTTTAGACTCTCCAATCTACGGTCTCCAAACGCTCATACTTGAAGCTGTGGACTCAAAAAAATCCAGTGGTGTACCATAGTGTGACCACGAAACTGGAGGATATTCCAGTGGTCCGTGAGTACCCAGACGTGTTTCCCGACGATCTTCCAGGGATGCCGCCTGAGAGGGATGTGGTATTCAAGATCGAGTTAGCACCGGGAACCACACCAATATCTCGGAGGACGTACAAAATGTCTCCAAAGGAATTAGCTGAACTGAAAGAACAGCTAAAGGACTTAATGGACAAAGAGTTCATCCGACCAAGCTCATTGCCATGGGGCTGTTCAGCCCTCTTTGTGAAGAAAAAGGATGAGTCACTTCGGTTATGTGTGGATTATCGGCCGCTGAATGCAGTGACGATCAAAAATAAATATCCGTTGCCGCGGATCGATATATTATTTGATCAGTTAGTGGGTGCCAAGGTATTCTCCAAGATGGACTTACGGTCTGGTTATCATCAGATAAAGATCAGAGCGGAGGATGTACCGAAGACGGCTTTCTCGACTAGATACGGGCTCTATGAGTATCTAGTCATGTCTTTCGGGCTAACAAATGCACCCGCACACTTCATGTAATTCTGTATTCATGCCAGAGTTGGATCAGTTCGTCGTGGTTTTCATCGACGACATTCTCGTATACTCCAAATCGGAGGAGGAGCACACCAAACATCTCCATATTGTGCTCCAACGCCTACGAGAACATAAGCTGTATGCAAAATTCAGCAAGTGTGAATTTTGGATCAGCAAAGTACCATTCTTAGGCCACATTATTTCAGCAGAGGGTGTGGCCGTGGATCCAACTAAAATTGAGCAAGTCTTGAAGTTCGAGTCTCCAACATCTGTTCATCAAATCCGCAGTTTTCTAGGACTAGCGGGTTATTACCGGAGATTTATTCCCAGCTTCTCGAAGGTGGCTAAACTAATGACAGAATTATTGAAGAAGAGCAGCAAGTATGTGTGGACAGAGGCCTGTGAAGAGGCATTTCAAACTTTGAAGAAACATCTCACAACGGCACCGGTGTTAGCCCAACCGGATACAACAAAACCATTTGATGTTTATTGTGATGCCTCAGGCATTGGACTTGGCTGCGTCTTAATGCAAGATAGGCGCGTGATCGCATATGGGTCTCGTCAACTCCGCAACCACGAGCAGCACTACCCCACTCATGACCTAGAACTTGCTGCGGTGGTGCTGGCATTGAAGATGTGGAGGCACTACTTACTCGGGAATTTAGTGCACCTCTACACCGACCATAAGAGCCTCAAATATATATTCACTCAGAAGGATATCAACATGAGGCAGCGGAGATGGTTGGAATTAATCAAAGATTATGAGCTCAAGATCCATTACCATCCGGGCAAAGCTAACATGGTGGCTGATGCACTCAGTCGTAAATCCCACGTGAATAACTTGTCAGTTGTTCCGGATGAGGATGAAGAACCAAGCTTGCGGGTGATTCCGTATGGGGTGTTGTATAATTTTGCTCTTGTGCCCACCATTAGAGAAGAGATTGTACAAGCCCAGAAGAGAGATAAAGGAATGCGGAAAATCCGGGCAAGAATCAATGAGGATAAAATGAAATGTTTCCGGGAAGATGAACAAGGTGTGTTATGGTTTAACAACCGTATCGTGGTGCCCCTGAACCTGAAGCTAAGGAAGAAAATCCTCGATGAAGCTCATATGTCCAAGTACTTGATATGTCCAGGGAGCAATAAGATGTATCAAGACCTGAAAACAAATTTTTGGTGGACTCGGATGAAGCGAGAAATTGCCAAATATGTATCCGAGTGTGATACATGTCGGCGAGTCAAAGCTGACCACATAAAGAAAGCAGGAATGCTACAACCATTAAGTATTCCGGCATGGAAGTGGGAGGACATCAGCATGGACTTTATCGTTGGACTACCTCTCACGTCCAGAAAGCATGACTCCATTTGGGTGATTGTTGATCGCTTAACAAAATCAGCCCACTTCATCCCAGTGAGTACAAGATTTTCAACTAAGCAATATGCAGAGTTGTATCTTTCAAGGATTGTGTGCTTACATGGAATCCCCAAGACCATCATATCGGACCGAGGTTCAATATTTGTTGCTCGTTTCTGGGAGCAACTACATGAATCTCTGGGGACAAAATTAATCAGAAGCTCAGCATACCACTCCCAGACGGACGGTCAAACGGAGAGGGTGAACCAGATTTTGGAAGATATGCTGAGGGCATGTGTCATAGATCATGGAAAGAACTGGGATAACCATTTGCCACTAGCAGATTTCTCTTACAACAATGGTTACCAATCCAGTATTAAAATGGCACCATACGAAGCACTTTATGGAAGGAAGTGCCGCACACCACTTAATTGGTGCGAATCGCGCGAGAGGGTGATTTTCGGCATTGATCTTGTAAAAGATGCCGAAGAGCGAGTCCAGCTGATTCAAGAAAACCTCAGGGCCGCTCAATCTCGCCAGAAGAGATATGCGGACCAGCGACGTCGACCCTTATGTTTTGAAGTCGCAGATCACGTCTATCTCCGAGTATCCCCGATGAAGGGAATCCACCGATTCGGGGTCAGGGGAAAGCTAGCGCCTCGCTTTGTGGATCCATTCATTATTACAGAACGGTGTAGGCCGGTAGCCTACCGTTTGGAGCTGCCGCCATCCTTATCGGGCATCCACGACGTCTTCCATGTCTCACACTTGAGAAAGTGTTTAAAGAGACCGACGGAGATCCTTTCAGAAGACATGGAGATATTGCAACCGGATCTCACCTACGCCGAGAAGCCCATCAAGATTATCGACGAGAAGAGCCGGATTACTCGAAGTCGGACTTTGAAATTTTACAAAGTCCTGTGGAGTAATCACACACCGGAAGAAGCGACTTGGGAGAGTGAAGATTACCTCCACAAGAATTATCCGGAAACTTTTGTCGTAATTGTTGTAATTACCTTCCGTCTCATCTTTCTTTTGTAATCTCGCGACGAGATTCTTTTAAGGGGGGAGGATTGTAAAGGTCCCAAAAATGTGAATACAAAGAAACATGAGTTTGCACAAATGTTGGAGTCATGTGTATAAAAAAGGGGCTTAGTTGAAACTTTTTCCCACATATGATAACATAGGTGAGATTCTTCTAAACAAACTTAGGGTTATTGCATGGATGGACCTCATGTGGATTAAAACCACAGAAATGAAGAGCTCAAGTGCAATGGAAAGGTTTAAAAATTAGTGATGAACTAAATGTAGATTCAAACTTCAAGTGAGGGGAGGACACAATGGAAATTCAAAACTGTTGTGTCCAAACTATTGTTTGCAGCAGCTAACACAAGAATCAGATTGCATATTTGGATTCCTTAGGTACAAATTAGTGGGTAGGCAAAGTTTCATTATTTTTGAAAAGATTTGCTGCCCATTTTTCCAAATGGAGTTAAATGTGCAAGGAATTCAAATAGACATTTGAATTTGGATGGAATCTGCCCAAACTATTCAAATGTAGCTCAGTTCCAACTTTCAAACAATTGGGTTGGATAATTGTCAAACTTTGGAGATCTTTTGAGGAGAAGGGGTACTGACTAGTGGGGCCCACATGTCATAGGAATGAGTAGACTTAATCCCTAAGTATTTGCTCTCTATTCCTCACTCCATCGAGGCCTTGCCTCCGGGCGACACCGAGCGACCGCTCCATCGCCCAAGGCTCCACCTCCTGCTCCCATTTCGCGCCGGCCTGATCTTTACCTCGGAGCCAACTGCAGCACGTTGCCTTCCTCATGTTGATCGCGCGCTTGCTGTGCTTCTCACGCGCGAACAGAAACCGGCGCTTACCGCCGCCTCTGGAAAGTCATCGGGAGCCGGCTAAACCGTACCACAGCGCCTCCCTGAGCTGCACAATGATGCTGTGCCATCGTTCCGCACCTTCTGAGTGCGAGAGCTAGCCATCCGTGGTGTGTTTCGAGCTTTAAACGCCTCATCCGCGGCGACCCACAGACAGCCGACGACCGGGCGCACGCGGGCAGCCTTCCACAAGGGTTGTCACGTCCGAGCAAGCCCGGCCACGGGAGCGCGCCATCGTGGTGCTGCTCTCCTCCAAAGCCTGGAGCAAACCGTGAAGGATCGACGGCCAATTTGGAGAGTTTGTCCCGGCGACCTCAAACAGAGCATCCGGTAACCGCCGCCAAAATTCTCGCTCGCCAATCCTCTGTAGCTTGTCAAATCTTGCACACACGAGCTGGGCTAGCCGGTGATCATTTGCCCTTTTGCAACCCACGCCTGAAAACCATTGTGCACGACGTATTTTCCACTTTTCCGACGGCGGTTATGGTGGGGCGGTTCGGGCTCCCGATGAGAGCTAGGTTATGGCCATTTCCAGGCTGCTTCACCACCGGGACGATCCTCCTTGGCGTCCGCTGATGCTATAGCACCGTTCCACCGATGTCTTGGCGGGCTAGATGGGCCGGGCGACGTCGCCGAATGTAACACCCCAAGACTCTGTCAAGAGGGGAATTTAGAAATTTTTGGACGTATTGCATGTGGTGCAGAAATTCAAATTCAAATTGGAATTTAAATTCAAACCAAAATAGAAAAGAAATGGAAAAATAAAAAGAAAAACCCCACCGGCCAGTGGGCCGAAACCCACCAGCCAGCCCACTCTCCCCGCGCCAGCCCCGAACCCGCGCCCCTCTCTTCCTCTCACTGACATGCGGGGCCCGCATGTCATCCCCCACCTCTCGCGCGCTCGGCCGACCACGGGACTCTCCTCTCCCCCGAATCTAAACAATCTCCGAAAAACCACGCCAACAGCCCGATCTCTGGCCCCGGACGCTGCTATTTAACCAAGTCGATCCTCCGCCGCCTCCCCTCGTGAAATTCCCGCACAGAAACTCGCCGAATTCCCCAGCGCACTCCAATTTTCTCTCCGGTGAGAACCGAAGCTCCGATCACCGTTTTCTCTCGATCCTTGCTCGGGTTTTCTGATCTAACGCACCGATCATGTTCCACCGCCTCCGGGGAGTCACGCGGGTGCAGAAAACTCGGTGTTTTGCACCCTAGACGCAGCTCCGGCGAGCACCGCCGCTATTTCATCTCGGACCTCGCCGCCGACAGCCTTTCAGGACCTCCGAGCTCAAGAAAAACCCTGAGGTGATATCCCCGACCTCCCCTCTACCGTTCTATGCCATGAAGTCCAAGTTTTAGGAGGTATAGACGAAAATTCGAAGATCTCCGGCGAGATCGCCGCCTTCCGCCGCCGCGCGCCGCCGGGCAGCGCCGCCCGCGCACGGCCAGGGCGACGTGGTCCCCTGAGGCCCGTCCATTTTAAATCGTGCGGTTCCTATTAGATCTAACCCGTACCGCTTCGCGTTATAATCTCAGCCGTCTATTTTAAATCGGACGGTCCACATCAGCCCCGCGTTATAAAGGCCGGGATTCTTACGCGCTACCCCCTGGGGATCTCGGAAAACATGAGCTAGCCCCGGAAACTTCTGATCTAGCCCCTGGAACTTCAGAAATTCGTGTAAATTCATTTAAAAATCAGTTTTAGCCCCTGGACTTCATAAAAATTTGGAAAACCCCTCTGTTATGTGTAGTTAGACCCCTGGAAATTTATGAAATAATAAATTAGCCCCTGTAGTAGGGTGGATTTACCTTTTTGACCCTATATAATATTAAATTCAGAAATTTGAATATGTGATTAGGATTTAAATTTAAAAGATGAGGCAAACACATTGTAAATTCAAATTTAAACTCTCCTAGCGCTTGGAAAACTTTAGAATGAGTTAAAAATAGATTTTAGGCTGAAATGCATCTGTCTAATTGATTGTTCACATTTATTAGTTATAGGGACACATTTTTGGGTTAGGAAATAATTCTGAAAATTGGTAAAATAAATTTAAATTAGTTCACATCAGAGGAGAAGTTCAATAATATATTATTTAATATTTTAGATCAGAACCTATTCTGTTTAGATGATGTATCTTACTATTTTCATAATGAAGTTCACTTTTAGGCATAGAAAATAAATCTGAAAAATATAGGAAAATAGGTATGCATAATTAGAAAATGATAAATGAAGTCTCCAAAATCCAAAAACTTCAGTTTAGGGTTTGGTAGAAGATCTGAAAACCCATTTGGAGTAGGAAATTATCTTCCATGCAAACCTGGTACCTAAGAAGTGTAATAATTGAAGATAAAGAATTTGTTTAAATTGGAAATTCATATATAGTGTGCAAACAGAAATCTGAATACAAAATTTAGAAATCATATACATATGTTTAAAAGTGCATGTAGGCCAAAAGTCAACACCTCTAGGATAACCACAACACTTAGTAGTGTAAATGACTATCATATGTATGTATGTGTGGGTTGTATGAAGTGAAAGTGTGAACTATGTCTTATGTATTGTTGTTTTCTTTTGCTATGTGTATTGGCATGAGTAGAACCTGCTCCAGAGCAAGTTCTCCCCTTCCAAGGCCAAGACTTTCCATTCCCAGAGCAGCAGGAAGAAGGCAAGTGTCCTTGACCACTTTGATCCTATA
Organism: Neostapfia colusana; assembly: GCA_030760725.1. Lineage (NCBI taxonomy): Eukaryota > Viridiplantae > Streptophyta > Magnoliopsida > Poales > Poaceae > Neostapfia > Neostapfia colusana. Next base: position 21,071,039 of record JASWHV010000019.1, on the reverse strand, counting down.
CTAGGATGTGTAGATAGAATTAATTGCATTGTCAATCGAAATATGAAACCCATGCTAGGAAGTTTCCCTAGAATTGCATTACCTTGTTTCCTTGTAGCTTGGGTTGGGATTTGTTTTATTATGTCATTCATTCAAGTTACTTATGCTTAGCCATGCTTAGAATGGGATAAGTGGGATATGAGATCATCAACTTGTTTACTTTACTTTTGAATGAGATATTATGAGTTATGTAGAGGTAGGGATCGAGGCAAGTTGGATGATTTGGTTGGTGTTGGGTGCACGAGACTCGGGTTTGTGTTTAGTACTTGCCTGGATCCTAAGGACCGGTTCATGGAGCATGTAACCTGGCTTTACCGTGCCAACCACATGCTGAGATGGGGCAGCTTGGCCAATTAATTAGGTGTATCCCCAGCGTAGTATGGGTGTGTTGGATGGTGCGGGGAATAGGTGTCAGCTGGACTACCATATGAACCGCAAGGCTCAAGAGGGGCCCATTGCAGCAGGGTTGGAGCCTCTTGTATGCTGTTAGGGGTGAAACCTCAGTGGGCCCGTGCTCGTCGGGAATCTCTTTGTAAAGGCTTCGTAGTGATCTCCTGGCTACACACCTGGGAAGTGTGAATGTGGTTCGCGGCCACTGGCATAATGGAGGTTCTTTTAGTCCACCCGGCAACGGGGGATGAAATCACTACATGTGGGTACAGTGGTGCAAACTCTGCAGAGTCAAAACTGTCATGACAGCCGTGCTCATGGTCAAGAGCGGCTTGGACTTATTCATGATTAGAGGATGATGACTTTGGAAGTTGTGGATGTTAAGCGGGGAGTTTAACATTGGAAATGATGTTATGGTTATTTGATTATGATGATGGGTTGGGAGATTGGGACCATTTCACTATGTAGTAATGTAGGTGCTTAATAAGCTAAGGTGATAGGTATTAATTGCGTAGTGCTTTAACCATGAGTTCAACCTCTCCTTGCTCTAGTCATGCATGACATAACTTTTCCACACTTGCTGAGTACCAACGTACTCAAACTTGCATATTTGTTGGTTTAAATTGCTGCTCAGGTCAGGGGGATGATGTGGTGTTCAATGACCAAGACTTTGGACCCGAAGAAGGATTCTAGATTCATGGAGTCCCCCGGGCAACGCCTGTGACGGAGCCCACAAGAATAATATTCCGCTGCTAGTTTATTTACATGTTATGAACTTATTATCGTCCATCGAGACGTATGCTTTGTAAGACATATTTATATTCGACACCTGGCTTGTAATAAATGATGTTTCACTATTTCTCATCACATGTATGAGAAAATGGTCCTGGCATACATGTGATATTCACTCGGTTGTTCTTCGGAGAAACCGGGTGTGACACCGAACTTATACAGAGCCGCCGCACCGTGGCCGGCTAGGTTAGAGCCACCGCCGGCTAGGGGGAAGGGTCCCATCTTGTTCAGCACGGGAAATTAGGCCCTAGCGGTGAGGGAGGGCTTGGGGGATGGCCGGGAGACCGGAATCCGTCGAACTCTGGCGAGCGCGGCGGCGCGCGGGCGTGGGGGGCCGGAGGTAGAAGATGACCTGGCGGGCCCCGCCTGTCAGCGACGGTGTTTCAAATTTCTGATCGGCTGTGGCGCGGGGATCTGGTGTGGCCACGCGGGAAATAACCAGTAGCCCCGTGTGGCTTGCCTCGGCGAGTGACACCTGTCCCCTGGACCCACAGTCAGCATTTGAACATTTTGGGAATTTCAGATTTCAGTTCAAAGTTTGAATAGCTACAACTTTGTGTAGGGAATCCAAAAATTGTGAAACAAATTTTGTTGGATTCCTCTGATAGAGTACTATTCAAATATGGAACCCAATTTCTATAAACCCATTATTTAATTCTGGAAAATTCTTTAAAGCTTTTCAGTAAAAGAATTTTAGAGGGAGTTTGGTTAATCCAAAAATCCTCCAATTTTGCAAGAATAGTCTTTAGGGTATTAGTGAACCCCTGTAAAAGTTTCAGCTCGATTGGAGTTTATTTGATAAGGGAAATTTAGATTTGAAGATGCTGTGTTCAATTGAATACAGAAACATTTTCAGAGAATTTCCAAAACCTGGAAATTCAGTTCTGGGCAGATCTTAGCTCCAAAAATGCTAGGAAAATTCATGCAAATTCTATGAGCTATAATTGAAATTGTAGTTCACTAAGTCTGGCATGAACATGGGTGTGATCTCAGAATTAATTCTTCTTCGCTTAATTGCTTAGAAAATTATTCTGAACAAACCACTCAATGAAAAGTGCTAATTTTTGGCCCAGAGGGTTTTCTTGTGACATGGAGCTCACATGAAAAGTCTCAGCCCCATTGGAGCTCTGGATCACCCCTGCTCTGTTTAACCTCTTAAGGTGATTAATATAGAAGACGGGGGAACCACTTAGCACTAATCATGTGTTTAGATCCAAACCTAAACCCCTAGCACCAGTGTCATTTTAAATTCTTAAACAGAGTTCCAGTGTTTGAAAACTTGTTATTAGAACGTGTAGCAAAGTATTTGACACGACCCCATTGGTCATGTCGAGCCAGGATCACGCTGAGGGGTGCTGCGTTGCACAGCCCCGTATAACACACGTCAAAGGTACAAGCGGAAGCGGAAGCTTTATTACATAAACAAGTTTATGAACATGTTTACATCAAAATAAGTTTAGTCCACACTCACGGGCGTAGACTAAGCATCAAGTGCACGTTCAGCCCTTGAACGTGTCCTTGCTAGCACACACGCACACTAACTCTGCGGCGTGCACGACTCCCACTCGACGGGGTTCCCCTCCTGGGGTTCCGTCTCCTCTTCGGGAGTCCCTTCCTCATAGAACCCTGCAAAAGCTTCAAACACAAGCAGTGAGCACGAAGGCTCAGCAAGTCTGACCCGTCTCACCTAAACATGGAACTTCTACATGAGGGTAATGGGTTGCATGAGGCAAAAATCATTTGCAAGGACTCGCCTAATTAGTAGAACCTTACTTTCAAGTTTTAGCAGCAGGTTGTGGAGAACTTTACGCTAAGGCACATGAGAGAGCCGCAATCAAACAAGAAACGTATTTCTCTCATGTACTTTGCCCAAAGTTGAAAAGAACTTTAGTTAGCGCTAAGCTACAGCATATCATTAACAATCAATGTCCAGCTTTCAATCAGCAACATTTTAACATTGTAACTAGCCTGTTCTTTCTACGTCACGGTACAGTGAACAAGTGGTACTCACTGACCGCGAGGGACGGCGATTATAATCGATTTACACCTGCAGGGTTACCCGAACAACCCGTCACGTACGCCCGTACTCGATGTTGCCTACAACAACCATCACGGACGCCGTACGCGACTACCTTTCACCCGTTAGCCAAATATTGAACCGGTCCCATCGTCCCGAGCAAGAGGTCCCTGCACGCGCATCTCTGTGCCGCCAGCTGATTTACACCTCGAGCTCTCAACCTACCCTCTGAACGACGGGCAATGCCTCAACACCCAGCTACCCGAGTTACATCAGTTTCCCGGTTCCCATATAGCCGGTAGGTCTTCGGTACTGTTCTAGCTTGTTCAACAGGCCCGCACACGGCTCGGTCCTCAATCGACACAACCGGAGCTATCGCACACAGGCCCCAAAGTCCTGCTGCCCTTACTCTCCGCTCGGTCTCATTTTCTTGCCATGTGTATCATGTGCTATCTCTACCCGAGCAATGTGCCTCTAGCCTATTCTCGCGAGTAGTTCCAACTACTCGACTTGTACCGAATCCTACTCTATCCTAGCAATGCAGTGGCTAACGAGGTTTGCAATCCTAAACCCAACCCATGGGTTTCTTGGCTGTGCAGTTGGGTTTCCAATCAAGACTCTAATGCAAAGAACAATATTCAACGATGTGCTCAAAACAATAAACATTTGTAAAAAGGTTAATGCAAACCGGGGTTTGCCTTGCTGCTCTTGGTCGTAGGCTAGCTGTTCCTCCGGAGTAACAAAGTCTAGGACTTCGGGTTCCTCCTCGACCTTAGCGACTACATGATAAGAACAATGTATGTATTAATTAAATGCCTTTGTATTAACTTTGAAGTTGTGAAGTCTATAAACCTTTCTAGACAGACCTAATGACTGTGAAACTTTTACTGTGGCTTGGTTACAACCTAAACAAAGACTTGGTCAAGTTTTAGTTGCAGTGAAGCTCACTTGAGCCCTCCACAAATAATTATGTTCTTGACCTCAATTGGAACTCTTAGGGTGTTCTAGGGATTTTCATGAGACAAACTATGACTTTCTGAAAACTAGATTTTCAGAGGGTTCTACTGGAGTTGGTCTCACTTAATTTGGAAGTCTCTAACTGAAGATATGAGCTAAACAATTTCAGAGAAAATTCTGAAAATGTTTCTGAACATTTTCCATTTTCTCTGGAACAGTTTTACTAATCACACCATTAGGTGGACTAAATGAGCTCAAATGGATCTGAAATTTTTATGGTAGTTCAAGGATATTTTGGTGAACATCTCAGCAAAATTTCAGGATTTTCCTCCAAAGGATTCTCCAGTTAAAATTCCTAACAGTTTAAACTTTAAGGAATTAATTCTGGAGAATTAAGGAATTTCATGAAGTGAAACTTGATTTTCTGGAAAGTACTCAGAGAGCTGAATCCAGCAAAATTTGGTTCACTCAATTTGGAGCTTTCTAGCCAAAGTTATAAGGATTTGAAGTTTAAAGGAAATCTGAAAATCGGGGAAAAGTTTAAACTCGCGCGTGGGCCCAGGGGACACGCGTCGCACGCCGAAGCGACAGCACACCGCGGCCCACAAGGCTTTTGCGCGCCAGCACACCCGATCCCGGCCGCAGCCGGATCCCGATTCAAAATATCGGCCGCTGACAGCTGGGGTCCACCCCCTTCTTCAACCTCGCGACACCCGCGCTCCGCCGCCGAGGGACCTCGCCGGAGAGCTCGCCGCTGGCTGCTGTACCGCTCCAAACTTCTTGATTCTGGCCGCCCCTGCCTACTTTTACTTGGGGAACATGATCCGAGGGTCAGCTGCTCATGACAACGGCCGGAGCATGGTCGGCGACGAGCCGCCATATCGGAACGACTTCGGCCATGTCGGCTGATGCTCCTAGTGCCTCAGCTACTTGGGAAACCGGTCGGGGAGCATCAGTGGACCTCAGAGAAGGTCGACATGAACTCGGGGCAGCTCGGGGAAGGCCCGAAATAGGTCCTCACCGTGCGCCCGATACCCCCCGTGCGTTCCGCCATTAGTAGACCTTGAATTACGCCGGGCCCAGAAGTTCTCCGGCCCAGAGTTGTGAAGGCAACTTGTGCGTCACCGTGTCTAGTTCGTGTGGGAGTGGCCTGAGGCCCTCTAATCCTTTCTAGAGCACGAATTAAACAGAATCGTACCCGAGGGTCGTTCTGCACACAGAAAGGGGAAAAGTGGAAATTCGCCGCCGGTGAGCAACCACTCGAGCTGTGGCTCGGGGATGAGCAGCACCGATCACTTGCGCGTCCAAGGGTGCCTTGGCTCGGGCGTGACAACGCCCAGGTTGGGCTGTCCACGAGAGCCCGAGGTGCGGCGGTTTCCAGTTCCGAGTTTGATCTTTCGGCACAGCCGATATCACTCGGTTTCAATCGATTTCTATCAATGGGAAGGATGGAGGATGGTTGCTAGTACCTTGCTGGGACCTTGGAATGGAAAGAGGGAGCTGCGATCGGCTTGATCAAGCAGGAACTCGAGCGGCGGCGATGGCAGTGGAAAAACAAGTCGTGTGCGTCGGCAGCTCGAGGAAATGGTGACTGAAGCACGCCGGGGAGGGAATAAATAGCCCGGCCGGCTGGTCTCCGGCTTGGGGCACGCAGCAGGAGCTGGCGCCGGCTGCCCCCTTCGGTGGCGCGCGCGCACAGCTGCCGGGAACCGACTGAACTGTGGTTCAGTCGGTTTGCTTTGAGGCAGAGGCTGACATGTGGGTCCCACTTCTCTTTTAACCTCTGAAATTTATTCCTAACAGCTGTGGTAAACAGTGAACCCTATTCTACCCTTGGCAATTCAAATTATTCACCCAAGAGCCATTTGAATTGATCAAAGTTCAAATGAGGTTTGGTTTGAATGAATTTCAGCACAAGTGCAGTTTGAAATTCAAATAAAGTTTGAATTTCTCCCCCTTAGCTCATGTCAAGATCAACTCCAAATGGAGTGAAAATTGGTGTGTGAGCTCACAAAAATGTGCTGAGCAAGAATATGCCTTCCACTTTTAAATTCAGTGGGTGAAAACAGTTTGAATCTGAATATGGTTTCAAACTGCCCTCTTCCTAACTATACCCAAAATGACCTCAAAAAGGTTTTGAATTTGGGTGGAACTTGGCATGGACATCCTTAGCAAAGTGTAGGAGTTTTCATATGTCCAGCCCATCTATATCACATGTGGGAAGTACCACTTTTGCAATGTGTGAGTTTGTTCCCTAATGAGCATGTTGATAATTGTTACTTGCTCTTTATTTGTGTTCATCATTCTTCCTCAAATGAGGTGTGTGGTGTGGTGATGAACACTGCAAATGAGTGTCAAAAACTGAGGCCCTTACATTCCTCCCCCCTTAAAAGAATCTCGTCCCGAGATTATAAGGTGAAATGAGAGAGAGGACGGTGGAAAATTACCGAATATGCGACGTGAAAAAGTCGGGGTAGTTAGTGCGAAGGAATCCTTCGCTCTCCCATGTCGCTTCGTCCATGGAGTGATTACTCCATAGAACCTTGTAGAACCACAACGTACGGTTGCGTGTGGTTCGGGCCTTTTCATCAATAATCTGCACCGGTTCCTCCCGATAGGTGAGATCCGGTTGCAGTTCTTCAATGTCTTCCAGCTGAACGGTAGTTGATAGCTTGAGACACTTCCTCAGCTGGGAAATGTGAAAGACGTCGTGCACACCGGAAAGTGCTTCTGGTAATCTTAGCCGGTATGCCACCGATCCACATCTTTCGGTAATCTGGAATGGACCGATGAATCGGGGTGCCAACTTTCCCCTCACCCCAAATCTGTTTACGCCCTTCATTGGAGACACTCGTAGATATACGTGGTCTCCAGCTTCGAATTGTAATGGACGCCTTCTCCGGTCCGCATACTGTTTCTGTCGGGATTGAGTGGCTTTTAGGTTCGCTTGAATTAATCGAACCTTTTCTTCCGCGTTGTTGACAAGATCAATCCCGAAGGTAACCCTCTCGCCAGATTCACACCAGTTCAGTGGTGTGCGGCATTTCCTGCCGTATAGCGCCTCGTAGGGCGCCATCTTGATGCTGGCTTGGTACCCATTGTTGTACGAGAACTCGGCTAATGGCAAGTGATCATCCCAATTCTTGCCGTGGTCGATAGCGCAAGCTCGTAGCATGTCTTCTAGGATTTGATTTACCCGCTCCGTTTGCCCATCCGTCTGCGGGTGGTAGGCTGAACTACGGATCAGCTTCGTCCCCAGGGCAGCGTGTAGCTGCTCCCAAAAACGGGACACAAATAAAGTGCCCCGGTCCGATACGATGGTACGGGGTACGCCGTATAAGCATAGGATCCGTGAGATGTACAGTTCAGCGTACTTCTTGGCGTTGTAGTTGGTGTTGACCGGGATGAAATGGGCAACTTTGGTGAGCCGATCGACGATCACCCACACAGAATCATGTTTCTGTAAGGTGGTGGGTAAACCGACGACGAAATCCATGCTCACGTCCTCCCACTTCCAGGCAGGAACACCCAGTGGTTGCAACAGTCCCGGTTTCCGCATGTGGTCTGCCTTCACCCTTCGACATGTATCACACTCGGACACGTATTTTGCAGTCTCTCGCTTCATCCGTGTCCACCAAAACTTGCTTCTGAGTTCCTGATACATCTTGTTGCTGCCGGGGTGAATAGAAAACTTTGATAAGTGAGCCTCATCAAAGATTTTCTTCCGTAACTCCGGGTTTCGGGGTACGACGATCCGGTCCTTGAACCATAGGACGCCGTCTCCGTCCTTCCGGAAACATTTCAACTCCCCACTGTCTACTCGTCTCCGTAAATGTGACATGCCCTTATCATTCTTCTGGGCTGCCGCTATCTCTTCACGGATGGTGGGGATCAAAGCTAGGTTGTAGAGAGCTCCATGTGGAATCACATGTAGTGGTGGTTCGCTCTCTTCCAACGGTGTGATGGTCAGATTATTGACGTGTGACTTGCGGCTTAGCGCGTCTGCCACAACGTTTGCCTTGCCCGGATGATAATGGATCTCTATCTCGTAATACTTTATCAGTTCCAACCATCTTCGTTGCCTCATGTTCAGCTCCTTCTGAGTGAATATGTACTTGAGGCTTTTGTGGTCGGTATATAAATGTACGAGGTTACCGAGTAGGTAGTGCCTCCACATCTTCAGTGCAAGTACCACGGCAGCGAGCTCCAAGTCGTGAGTTGGATAATTTTGCTCATGGTTCCTAAGCTGCCGTGATCCATACGCGACCACTCTTCGGTCTTGCATCAGCACACATCCGAGCCCAATGCCGGATGCATCGCAGTACACATCGAACGGTTTTGTTGTGTCTGGCTGCGCCGAAACCGGTGCTGATGTCAGGTGCTTGACTAAAGCCTTGAATGCTGCTTCACATGCTGGACTCCAAACATATTTGGTAGCCTTCTTCAGCAGCTCTGTCATTGGCTTGGCAATCTTCGAGAAGTTCGGAATGAACCTCCGATAATATCCCGCGAGTCCGAGGAAACTCCGTACCTCATGAACAGTTCTCGGGGATTTCCAATTCAGCACTTGCGTGATCTTGCTCGGGTCCACAGCGATACCCTCCGCTGAGATGACATGCCCGAGGAAAGGCACTTGCGATATCCAAAACTCGCATTTGCTGAACTTTGCGTATAACTTGTGATCCCGCAGCCGTTGCAAGACTATACGCAGATGTTTCTTGTGATCTTCCTCCGTCTTGGAGTATACCAGGATGTCGTCGATGAAGACCACGACAAACTTGTCCAGCTCCGGCATGAACACCGAGTTCATTAAGTACATGAAGTGAGCTGGAGCATTGGTGAGGCCGAAGGACATGACCAGGTACTCATAAAGTCCGTACCTTGTTGAGAAAGCTGTCTTCGGAATGTCCTCCGCCCTTATCTTAATCTGATGGTACCCGGATCTTAAATCCATCTTGGAAAAGATCTTTGCTTCGACCAACTGATCAAACAACATGTCGATCCGTGGCAACGGGTACTTGTTCTTGATGGTTATGGCATTTAATGGACGGTAGTCCACGCAAAGCCGCAACGTTTCATCCTTCTTCTTGACAAATAACGCCGAACAGCCCCATGGGGAGGAGCTCGGCCTAATAAAACCCTTCTCCCGAAGGTCCGTGAGCTGAGTCTTCAGTTCAGCCAACTCCTTGGGCGCCATCTTGTACGGCCTTCGGGATATTGGCATGGTTCCCGGTGCAAGTTCAATCTTGAACTCCACCTCTCTATCGGGTGGCATCCCCGGCAAATCGTCCGGGAACACATCCGGGAACTCTCGGACCACTGGAATGTCTTCCAATCTGATGGTTGTAGCTTGATAGACACTTGGAAGTTTTATTTCTGGACTGTCCAGAAATAATGAGTGAGAACCGTGCACTTCTGAGTTTAAGTGCACGACTCGAAGGACGGTGTCTAAAACAGCGCCGTGGCGGGTTAACCACGACATCCCTAGGATGACATCGACCTTCTGTCCCTCTAAGATGATGAGAGACGTGGGGTACACTCTACCCGCTAAGCATAATGGTGCTTTGGAGACCATTACGCTTGCTGAAATCTTCCCACCCGGTGAACAAATTAAATATGGACTATCGGTGGGTAGTATTGGCAAGCTGTGTTTAGCAATGAAAGCTTGGCTAATAAAATTATGCGTGGCGCCTGAATCAAATAGTACTATAGCGGGATGCTGGTGGAGTTGGAACATACCCGCAAGGATTGGCTCGCCCTCCGGCACGTCCTCAATGGCAAGCTGGTGGACAGTGCCGGGCCTAGGGTTTGCCCGCCGCGCATTAGTAGGGTTCCGGGGTTGATTCCTCCCCGGAAACTGTGGTGCCACTCCGCCGCCTTGCCTCTCCGGGCAACTGCTCGCGAAGTGTCCTGGACGACCACACTTGTAACATGTGGCCGCTGCTGGTGGAGCACTCGGGGCACGAAAGCCCGGCATGCGTTGCAGAGGTGCAAACGCACGCGGCATCGCCCGCTGTTGCTGTTGTTGTTGCGGTGGTGCTGGCAGTGCCGGACGGAATGCCGGTGAAGAGTACGGCCGACCGCGGAACGGTATCGACCGCTGTGGTGGCTGCCAGCGTGGACCTGATGGTGGGCGATTCACCATCCGAAACTTCTGAGAAGGACCGCCTCCTTCTCCGCTGCTCTGCGGCGCGCTTCGCTTTCGCTCTGCCGCCGCCAACTCCTTGCCGGAGTCCTCCTGAACAATCGCAGCATCAATGATGTCGTTGAGGCTGCCGCGATTGAACATCGCCAATTTGTCCTTCAGGAGCGGATTAAGCCCCTGGTAGAAGTGGTCCCGCCGCTTCTCGTCCGTATCTGCGTGATACGACGCGTAGAGCGCGAGATCGTTGAACGCCCTGGAATATTCCAGCGCGTTTCGGCTCCCTTGTTGCAGGTGTAGGAATTCCTGCGTCTTCCTCTTCATCAAACCGGGCGGTATATGATAGGCCCTGAAGGCCGCCCGGAACTCCGCCCAGGTCATCACTCGGTCGGTGGGCTGTGAAGCACAAAAGTTGGCCCACCACGCGCTCGCGGATCCTTGGAGCTGCTGGACCGCGAACTGAGTCTTGCGCTGCTCGCTGATTTGGAGCAGCCCGAACTTCATCTCTATGGCGCGGAGCCAGTTGTCCGCGTCAAGTGGTTCATCCGCCCTTGAGAATACAGGGGGATGAGTCGCCAGGAAGTCGGAGTAGGAGCTCTGTTGGCGCTCCTCACGATCTTGACGTCTCTCGGGGCGAGACGTATTCGCAATTAACGTTTGCAGCAGCTCTGTGTGCTGCTGATGTGAACCTGCCATTGCCGCGACAATGTCGGCCAATGTAACCGTTGGCAGTGGCGGTGGCGGTGTTTGCTGTTGCTGTTGCTGCTGTTGTCCCGAGGAGTCCTCGGGAGGTGGTTGGGAGGTCTCTCCCCCTTGGCTAGTACCTCCAACATCAGGGTTGGCACGAGTACGCGTCATTCTGAAATTCAGCACAGCAGCAATTAGCACATGTCTCACTCAAAATTCCATAAACAGTAGTAGATATTGAAGCGACGCATGATTATCTTGCACAACATTCACATATATTGATAAAGCATACACTTTATACAAGATACATTATTCTCGGATCTCCGAGAAGTCGTGCTCATGTCGTCACTACCTATACATACGCTACTGTCTACACGACATGTCACCTATTACAAAAGTTGGGTTACGCTACCCTAGCTGCCCTACTTGGCAACCGTAACCCCCTACTCGGAGTAGAACTCGACCTCCTGTGGGTCGTCCTCCTCCGGTACTTCTGCTGGTGGCTCTGGATCTACCACCTCTTCTCCCATTCTGGGTTCTCCCATTGCTGGAAGACCCAAGACTACCGGTACGCCCAATACCGGGGGCACGAGGTCCTGCAATGCATGCACCTCGTCCATAGCCTGGTTGTAGTCCTCTTCCCAGCCTTGTCCTTCCTCAATAGCGTCGTCCCGCTCTTGAGCAAGGTCCTCATTCTGCTGGGTTAGGGTCTGCACCAGCTCTTGCAACGCCGCGATGTCAACACGGCCCTTCTTCTTTGCCTTCTTCAGACGACGCAACTGATTGTGTTGTTCATTCAGTCGCTTGATCGTCGGAAGGAGCACATTGCGGAGTGCGCTGTGAGCACCCTCGAAATGATCTCCACGGCTTGCGCTCTCCTTGAGCTTGGTGGCGAGATGCTCCGTATGAACAGCTTGGATGTTCATCACAGCGTTTCCCGCCCTCATTTGGAGACTGAGATTTGCCTCCGCGGGGTTGTACCTTGGGCAAGTCGGGTCTGTTGCCTCCAGGTACCTTTCTTCCCACACATGCTGAGCTCGTCCCTCCACCGGAACGAGTGCGTATGGAGTTCCCTCCATAGCCTGCACGTGTAGTTGGCAGAAACGTGACATAGTGTCACGGGCTGCCACTTGCCACATCCCTTCCGGTTGTCTTCCTCTCACCGTGACGGTGAATGGCACCCAACCGGGTGGCGTAGGCCCTGCAGGAACCTCGACATGGATCGTCCACGTCTTGTTCCCCTCTTCGCCTTCTTCCTTGGCGAAGTATTGCGGCATCTGGTTGTACCCGAAATATTGGAGCATTAGCCACAATGCTCCCGGGTAGCCGCTACGGTCGGAGCAGTGGGAAACTACCCACCCGTTCTCCAACCGTTTATCTGCTGCCATCTGTAAAAATATATTTGAGAAATGTCAAATATTTATTTAAACAGTAAACCATTGAGTTATAACATAAGATATGTCATTGAACCCTTAACACTTGGAAACATAGTTCAAATTTTTAAACAAATTTGACTGCTGATCTGCTGTTCCCATGACAGTCCTGACCAGTTTCCATATCAATCTGATTTAGGCCAGGTTAAAAGCAAAACCAGTCCTGGAGCTCAACATCAAAGTTAAAGTTAACTTCAATAGCTTTCCAGAAAGTATTTGGTTGGCCTAAGATCTGCTCTGGTTCAAAAGTTATGAGATGTCAAAGTTAACAGAATTTCTGGAAACAATTGGACAGCACCTCCCTGCCTTAGGTACTGATTTGATCCAAGAATCCCAGTTAATTCTGTTCCTAATCTGACAAAACTTTCTGTTACAAAGTTGTAACCCATCTCATAATCTTTCCAGAACTACCTCATTTTCTATTTTTGGATTTTTATGCAGGAAGTTATGCTTAATTTACAGAGAGTCTTTGCTCCGTCCTGTTTTCTGGACAGTTTCAACTCTGCTGCATTCTTCGAGTGGTTAAGGGACGAAACACCTCTGGAACTCAACAGAAAAGTTGTAAAGCTCCTCCAAAGCTTTCCAGAGATGTATCATACGACATCAACCTCGAAAGAACTCAACCTCTAACCTCTGATTAACTTCAGCCTTAATTTAGCTGGAAACAGAGTGCTCTGTCCTTAACATCCTATAAGTTGAAAGCTTGTTAACTTTGAATATCCTGTTCAAGGGAAGGAGTTACATCAAGTTTTACTACTTTGGATCAAAACCATCAAATTTTAAATGAAGTTGTTCATTTTGTTGGGTGTGACGTCGAGGCGTCACCAGATTATGTCGGTACTACGTCCTCACAAAGGAAAAACCTATACCGGACTTAGCCGGCGTCGTTAGTTCAGTGGCACTACTCGTCACTCGCACACGGATACTACACGTCTACCGTTTCGTGGTAAGGCTACCTGCAGAAATTCAACCAATCATCAGACTCGGCTGCACACCGAGCCCGGAATCCATACAGTTGGTACACCCGGCCGTCATCACTCGCCCGGATGTTCTCAAGCCAAACACGCCTTGAGTTACGTGTTCACGTTTCAGACCACGTGACGGGGTCTCCCATGTTGCACCACGCACGCCAGGGACAGACGTTGCTCGAATACCCCAAACGACATGAAGAGTCGTAGAGGATATCAAAGCGGGTCGGGTTACCTGCCACCCGTGGGGCTCCACCCTTCAGCTTGTGCGCACTGGTGGACAGCGCTTACGTGCACCCCCCAAGACATGAACGTCCCGAGATGTACGATTTTCCGACATAACCAATAGGTTAATATGCCACTTTCTATATGCTAATAACATCCTTATACGGGCTACTAACTCGTTCCTCACTGGATTTTTGAAAAAGAAGACCTTTGTACTGTGTTAAACCTCAAGCGAGCTCTGATACCACGCTGACACGACCCCATTGGTCATGTCGAGCCAGGATCACGCTGAGGGGTGCTGCGTTGCACAGCCCCGTATAACACACGTCAAAGGTACAAGCGGAAGCGGAAGCTTTATTACATAAACAAGTTTATGAACATGTTTACATCAAAATAAGTTTAGTCCACACTCACGGGCGTAGACTAAGCATCAAGTGCACGTTCAGCCCTTGAACGTGTCCTTGCTAGCACACACGCACACTAACTCTGCGGCGTGCACGACTCCCACTCGACGGGGTTCCCCTCCTGGGGTTCCGTCTCCTCTTCGGGAGTCCCTTCCTCATAGAACCCTGCAAAAGCTTCAAACACAAGCAGTGAGCACGAAGGCTCAGCAAGTCTGACCCGTCTCACCTAAACATGGAACTTCTACATGAGGGTAATGGGTTGCATGAGGCAAAAATCATTTGCAAGGACTCGCCTAATTAGTAGAACCTTACTTTCAAGTTTTAGCAGCAGGTTGTGGAGAACTTTACGCTAAGGCACATGAGAGAGCCGCAATCAAACAAGAAACGCATTTCTCTCATGTACTTTGCCCAAAGTTGAAAAGAACTTTAGTTAGCGCTAAGCTACAGCATATCATTAACAATCAATGTCCAGCTTTCAATCAGCAACATTTTAACATTGTAACTAGCCTGTTCTTTCTACGTCACGGTACAGTGAACAAGTGGTACTCACTGACCGCGAGGGACGGCGATTATAATCGATTTACACCTGCAGGGTTACCCGAACAACCCGTCACGTACGCCCGTACTCGATGTTGCCTACAACAACCATCACGGACGCCGTACGCGACTACCTTTCACCCGTTAGCCAAATATTGAACCGGTCCCATCGTCCCGAGCAAGAGGTCCCTGCACGCGCATCTCTGTGCCGCCAGCTGATTTACACCTCGAGCTCTCAACCTACCCTCTGAACGACGGGCAATGCCTCAACACCCAGCTACCCGAGTTACATCAGTTTCCCGGTTCCCATATAGCCGGTAGGTCTTCGGTACTGTTCTAGCTTGTTCAACAGGCCCGCACACGGCTCGGTCCTCAATCGACACAAGCGGAGCTATCACACACAGGCCCCAAAGTCCTGCTGCCCTTACTCTCCGCTCGGTCTCATTTTCTTGCCATGTGTATCATGTGCTATCTCTACCCGAGCAATGTGCCTCTAGCCTATTCTCGCGAGTAGTTCCAACTACTCGACTTGTACCGAATCCTACTCTATCCTAGCAATGCAGTGGCTAACGAGGTTTGCAATCCTAAACCCAACCCATGGGTTTCTTGGCTGTGCAGTTGGGTTTCCAATCAAGACTCTAATGCAAAGAACAATATTCAACGATGTGCTCAAAACAATAAACATTTGTAAAAAGGTTAATGCAAACCGGGGTTTGCCTTGCTGCTCTTGGTCGTAGGCTAGCTGTTCCTCCGGAGTAACGAAGTCTAGGACTTCGGGTTCCTCCTCGACCTTAGCGACTACATGATAAGAACAATGTATGTATTAATTAAATGCCTTTGTATTAACTTTGAAGTTGTGAAGTCTATAAACCTTTGTAGACAGACCTAATGACTGTGAAACTTTTACTGTGGCTTGGTTACAACCTAAACAAAGACTTGGTCAAGTTTTAGTTGCAGTGAAGCTCACTTGAGCCCTCCACAAATAATTATGTTCTTGACCTCAATTGGAACTCTTAGGGTGTTCTAGGGATTTTCATGAGACAAACTATGACTTTCTGAAAACTAGATTTTCAGAGGGTTCTACTGGAGTTGGTCTCACTTAATTTGGAAGTCTCTAACTGAAGATATGAGCTAAACAATTTCAGAGAAAATTCTGAAAATGTTTCTGAACATTTTCCATTTTCTCTGGAACAGTTTTACTAATCACACCATTAGGTGGACTAAATGAGCTCAAATGGATCTGAAATTTTTATGGTAGTTCAAGGATATTTTGGTGAACATCTCAGCAAAATTTCAGGATTTTCCTCCAAAGGATTCTCCAGTTAAAATTCCTAACAGTTTAAACTTTAAGGAATTAATTCTGGAGAATTAAGGAATTTCATGAAGTGAAACTTGATTTTCTGGAAAGTACTCAGAGAGCTGAATCCAGCAAAATTTGGTTCACTCAATTTGGAGCTTTCTAGCCAAAGTTATAAGGATTTGAAGTTTAAAGGAAATCTGAAAATCGGGGAAAAGTTTAAACTCGCGCGTGGGCCCAGGGGACACGCGTCGCACGCCGAAGCGACAGCACACCGCGGCCCACAAGGCTTTTGCGCGCCAGCACACCCGATCCCGGCCGCAGCCGGATCCCGATTCAAAATATCGGCCGCTGACAGCTGGGGTCCACCCCCTTCTTCAACCTCGCGACACCCGCGCTCCGCCGCCGAGGGACCTCGCCGGAGAGCTCGCCGCTGGCTGCTGTACCGCTCCAAACTTCTTGATTCTGGCCGCCCCTGCCTACTTTTACTTGGGGAACATGATCCGAGGGTCAGCTGCTCATGACAACGGCCGGAGCATGGTCGGCGACGAGCCGCCATATCGGAACGACTTCGGCCATGTCGGCTGATGCTCCTAGTGCCTCAGCTACTTGGGAAACCGGTCGGGGAGCATCAGTGGACCTCAGAGAAGGTCGACATGAACTCGGGGCAGCTCGGGGAAGGCCCGAAATAGGTCCTCACCGTGCGCCCGATACCCCCCGTGCGTTCCGCCATTAGTAGACCTTGAATTACGCCGGGCCCAGAAGTTCTCCGGCCCAGAGTTGTGAAGGCAACTTGTGCGTCACCGTGTCTAGTTCGTGTGGGAGTGGCCTGAGGCCCTCTAATCCTTTCTAGAGCACGAATTAAACAGAATCGTACCCGAGGGTCGTTCTGCACACAGAAAGGGGAAAAGTGGAAATTCGCCGCCGGTGAGCAACCACTCGAGCTGTGGCTCGGGGATGAGCAGCACCGATCACTTGCGCGTCCAAGGGTGCCTTGGCTCGGGCGTGACAACGCCCAGGTTGGGCTGTCCACGAGAGCCCGAGGTGCGGCGGTTTCCAGTTCCGAGTTTGATCTTTCGGCACAGCCGATATCACTCGGTTTCAATCGATTTCTATCAATGGGAAGGATGGAGGATGGTTGCTAGTACCTTGCTGGGACCTTGGAATGGAAAGAGGGAGCTGCGATCGGCTTGATCAAGCAGGAACTCGAGCGGCGGCGATGGCAGTGGAAAAACAAGTCGTGTGCGTCGGCAGCTCGAGGAAATGGTGACTGAAGCACGCCGGGGAGGGAATAAATAGCCCGGCCGGCTGGTCTCCGGCTTGGGGCACGCAGCAGGAGCTGGCGCCGGCTGCCCCCTTCGGTGGCGCGCGCGCACAGCTGCCGGGAACCGACTGAACTGTGGTTCAGTCGGTTTGCTTTGAGGCAGAGGCTGACATGTGGGTCCCACTTCTCTTTTAACCTCTGAAATTTATTCCTAACAGCTGTGGTAAACAGTGAACCCTATTCTACCCTTGGCAATTCAAATTATTCACCCAAGAGCCATTTGAATTGATCAAAGTTCAAATGAGGTTTGGTTTGAATGAATTTCAGCACAAGTGCAGTTTGAAATTCAAATAAAGTTTGAATTTCTCCCCCTTAGCTCATGTCAAGATCAACTCCAAATGGAGTGAAAATTGGTGTGTGAGCTCACAAAAATGTGCTGAGCAAGAATATGCCTTCCACTTTTAAATTCAGTGGGTGAAAACAGTTTGAATCTGAATATGGTTTCAAACTGCCCTCTTCCTAACTATACCCAAAATGACCTCAAAAAGGTTTTGAATTTGGGTGGAACTTGGCATGGACATCCTTAGCAAAGTGTAGGAGTTTTCATATGTCCAGCCCATCTATATCACATGTGGGAAGTACCACTTTTGCAATGTGTGAGTTTGTTCCCTAATGAGCATGTTGATAATTGTTACTTGCTCTTTATTTGTGTTCATCATTCTTCCTCAAATGAGGTGTGTGGTGTGGTGATGAACACTGCAAATGAGTGTCAAAAACTGAGGCCCTTACAGTATTTACAATTAAACAATTGTGCATATACATTACGTGTAGCATGTACGTGGAGGAGTTGAAGTCATCGGAGTAGAGATCAAAGAAGGAGGAAAGCAGTTGATCAAGCACCAAGTGGTCTTCACTAACTGAACTGCATATATATATAAGTCACCTGCAAAACAAAGGCAAGCCCCGGTTTGCATCAAATTTACAAGTTTTTATTTGTATTCACTTCATACGTCTAGCATTTTATTTATTTCATTACGTCTAGATGGTATGAAACTCCAAATGCATGACCTAGAAAACCCTGGAGTTTAATGTAGGATATGTTATCAATTAATTATGACTGCTGATCTCAACAAAAGTGGATTAAAATAGGCATAACTCGAGTGGGCAGATTCCTACTCGTGAAACGGGGTTAAGGGGGATCAATCGGAAGAGTTGGGAATTGATCCTCATAGTTGGGAATGGAGACCGGGCAGCAGATGGAAGGGTCAAGGACGTGGTCCTGTGAACGTAGTCTATGTCTGAGTCGATTAAGGCCCGTTCTCGTGTGCGGCCCGTTTGACAAGTTTGAGTTGTGTACCGGATGCATACTGGCTATATGGGACCCAGGAAACCTATGTAACATGTTAACCTTGGTGTCGAGGCATACCTCACCGTCTGATGCCGATGCTGAAAGGATAGAGAAGTCGGCTCTACGAGGGTTTGCCGTAGAGAGGCTTAATCCCAGTCGGTGGGACCGGTTCGACATTTGGGTGTCATGTGAAAGGTTGCCACGTACGGCGTCAGTGACGGTTGCTGTGTGCAACGTCGAGTACGGGCGTACGTGTCGTGTCAGCCGGGGGTTTTTTATTGCAATCACCGTCGCTCGCGGAATGAACCGAGCATACTTGTTCTCTGCGTCGTGACGTAGTAATGAACCGGGAAACATTTAATATGCTTCGTGGGTAATCCTCATAATGGAGATGAGGAATGATCAACACTTCACTAAATTTAATTTCCACCTTGGGCTAGTAGCCTCGAGGCAAAGCGTTTCTTGTTTGATTGTGGAGTCTCGACGTTGAAGGCGCAAGGTCAGTGTGAGGCTAGGATAGCTCACTAAAGTTACTTTTACCTCGGGCAAGTGACATCGAGATGAAGCGTTTCTTGTTTTATTGTGGAGTCTCGATGTATGTTGCGCGAGGGCTATAAAAGTTTCTTAAAACTTGAAATAAGGACTCTCCTTTAGCTCAATTTCATCGTTTTTGCAAACTTCTATAATCAGCCTTCTATTTTCAGCATGCAGAGTTTCATGACTAGGGTGACGGGTCAGTCTTGCTGAGCTTCGTGCTCACAGATACTGCATAAGTTGTTTTGCAGGTAATAACTGTACGCTGCTAAGTACGGGTGCCTGATGAGACTCGGAGCTCTCTGAGTGGTGAACTCATTACAACCCCTGCCGCTGCTATTGTGATAGTGTTGCTAGCGAGAAGGGTCTGCGGGCTGGTCACCTTCTCTGTTGCTTAGCATAGGTATGAGACGTGAGTTGTAATAGTCTTCCGCTGTAGCATATTTTGAGAAGTATTTGTAAAATTTACACTTTGTCAGCTTCCGCTTGATTCATGTAATATGATGCTTTATTATGTGTGCTGTTGGGTGCCGCATCGCACGGCACCGCCCAATGCGATTCCCGGGCGAGGTGCCCCGTTCCCGTGAGTGATCGGGATGGCGGAGCCCCACAGATGATTGGTTGAAGTACATGGAGAAGAAGCTTGCCATAGTTCAGTGCAATAACCGAGAGAAAGTTCTCTTCGCATCGCACCAACTCATGGGAGCAGCCGCTGACTGGTGGGATGCTCTCTGCAATGCTCATGTCAACCAGGAGACTATTACTTGGACTGAGTTCAAGGAGAGTTTCCGCTCTCATTACATCTCTGCTGGTGTCATGATGCTCAAACGGCAGGAGTTTGAAGGTCTCCGCCAAGGCAAGAAGACCGTGAACGAGTATCTCAATAAGTTCATGCAGCTTTCAAGGTATGCCCCCGAGGATGTCTACTCAGACCAGAGGAAGCAGTACTTGTTCATGAGAGGGTTGAACAATGAGATCCAGGTTCAGCTCCTCAACAATGACTATGCGAGCTTCCAGAAGCTGGTTGACAAGGCTATAGTGGTTGAAAGCAAGATCCGGGAGACCGAGCAAGAGGGCAAAAGGAATATGCCATACCAGCCACAAGGGAGCAACGTACACCCTCGGTACATGCCCCCAGCTGCACCACAGTATGAGTCGTTTCGCCCAAATTAGCCACCACAGCAACGTCCTGTCATGCAAGCACCTCGTGTGCCTTTACCTCCAGCGCCTCGTCCAAACATGGGCGCACCTACTCAAAACCCCCGCCCCAACGTCCCCGCTGTCGTGGGCAACAAGGCATGCTTTGCATGCCGAGAACCAGGACACTTTGCGAGCCAGTGCCCGAAGAGAGGTTCTGGACAGCAAGGCAATGTGCCCAAGGAAAACCCACGGCCGAACGGAGGAGCCAATCAAGGGAACCGTGGACAGCAGAACTACCCTCGCGGCAACGTGAACCATGTTTCTGCTGAGGAAGCGCAACAGGCTGAGGACGTCGTGATTGGTATGTTCTTTGCCAACTCCAACCCAGCCACCATTTTATCTGATTCCGGAGCTTCACATTCATTCATATCATCCAAGTATGTTGCCAAGTATAATCTACCCATATCACACTTGAAATATACTATGTTGGTTAATTCTCTCGGTGGAGAGATGAGGACTAATATAGTATGTCCGAAAGTAAACCTTAAAATAAGGAGGTAGACTTCCTTGCCAACCTTATTGTCTTGGATTCCCAAGGGATCGACATAATACTCGGAATGGATTGGTTAAGTAAGCACAACGGAGTGATCCAATGTGCTGAGCGGAGCGTGCAGTTGACCAACGAGCACGGTACCCGTATCGAGTTCGAGTCAGCCCAACCGGCAACCAAGAAGGCAACACTGACTCATGTCGAAGGAGCAACATTGGACAACATTCCAGTGGTTCAAGAATTTTTGGACGTGTTCCCGGAAGAACTTCCAGGTATGCCACCTGACCGGGACATTGAGTTTGCCATTGATCTGGAACCCGGAACCGCACCTATAGCAAAGATACCCTATAGGATGCCGTTAACGAACTGGTAGAACTCAAGAAGCAAATCCAGGAGCAGCTAGAGAAGGATTTTATATGTCCAAGCTCGTCACCATGGGGATCCCTCGTGCTCTTCGTAGACAAGAATGATGGGACCTAAAGGATGTGTGTGATCTATAGGTCTCTCAACGAGGTGACGATCAAGAACAAATACCCTCTGTCCCGTATAGAGGACCTGTTCGACCAGATGAAAGGAGCCCGACTGTTCTCCAAGATTGATCTTCAGTCGGGATACTTCCAGCTGAAGATTAAGCCCTCCGATATACCCAAGACTGCCTTTCGAACACGGTATGGTTCGTATGAATATACCATTATGTCTTTTGGGTTAACGAATGCACCCGCATATTTCATGTACCTCATGAACAAGGTCTTCATGGAGTACTTGGACAAGTTCGTCGTGGTTTTCATCGACAACATCATGGTGTATTCAAAAAATGAGGAAGAACATTAAGAACACTTGAGATTGACCTTGCAGAAACTGCGAGAGCATCAATTGTATGCCAGGCTCAGCAAGTGTCAATTCTGGCTAAAGGAGATATCGTTCCTGGGCCACATCATCTCCGAGGAGGGAGTATCAGTTGATCCCAGAAAAGTGGGAGATGTTCTGAAGTGGAACCAACCGCAAAACATAAGAGACATTCGGAGTTTTCTTGGGATGGCTGGATACTACCGACGGTTCATCAAGGATTTCTCCAAGATAGCAAAGCCTATGACGGAGTTGCTAACAAAGGGAAAGGCGTTCGAATGGACCCCAGCGTGCCAGGAAAGCTTTGAGGAGCTCAAGAAAAGGCTAACCACAGCGCCGGTTTTGGTATTGCCAGACGTAAACAAGAGCTTTGACATATATTGTGACGCATCAAGACAAGGGCTCGGATGCATGCTCAGGCAAGAAGGACAAGTGGTAGCCTATGCGTCAAGGCAACTCAAGAAACACGAGCTGAATTACCGTACACATGACTTGGAGCTAGCAGCTGTGGTACATGCCTTGAAGATTTGGAGACATTATATCCTTGGTCATTGATGTGAGATCTATACGGATCATAAAAGCCTCAAGTAAATATTCACCCAAACGGATTTGAATTTGAGGCAACGTCGATGGTTGGAACTCATCACGGATTATGATGTTGGAATCAACTATCACCCCGGGAAGGCCAATGTAGTAGCCGATGCATTGAGCCGAAAAGGAGCTTGTCACCATCTCACGGTTCGGGAGCTACCACCCGAGCTACGCAAGGAGTTCGAACGATTACATCTCGGGTTCTTAAACGAGATGGAAGTGATGGAAATCCACTCTTTATTGGAACAAGAGATAAGAGATGGCCAAGCTACGGATGAGGAGATCAAGGAGATCAAGGAGAGAATCCGACAAGGCATAGAGAAGGACTTCAAGGAAGACGAGAAGGGTACGCTTTGTCTAGGAAAAAGGATTTGTGTGCCTAACGTGAAGAACATCCGCGACACGATACTAAAGGAGGCACATGACTCACCTTATTCTATACATCCCTGAAGTACCAAGATGTACAAGGACCTTGTCGGTACCCTCAATACGGGGTACCCCCGCGCACAGGGGGAAATGCCTAAGGACCTCGCCCTTCTCTGCAGGGAGAGCTCCGAAGGCGCCATGTGTCCAGCGGGGCCGGACCTCCCTCTCCTCAGAGGAGAGCTGCGGACCCGCCACATGGCCAACTAAGCCGTACCTCTCCCCTCTGCGGGGAGAGCTCCGGAGACTCCACGTGTCCTGCGGGGCCGGACCTCCCTCTCCTCAGAGGAGAGCTCCGGGCCCGCCACGTGGCCAGCAGAAGCCGGACCTCCCCCCTCCACGGGGAGAGCTCCGAAGACTCCACGTGTCCCACGGGGCCGGACCTCCCTCTCCTCATAGGAGAGCTCCGGCCCCGCCACGTGGCCAGTAGAGCAGCGCTGCCTGCCCCCGCGCGGTAGGCAGCAAGAGTAAAGACGCGCCATACCTTGCCCGTACAAGGTATTCAAGACCCGCGCATTCCCAAGGCGCGGAGATGCGGAGCACGCCTCTATCAGGTGCCGTTGCGCCCAGTCACATCGCAGACTGGCACGCCGTGTCAGAGCCTGCCCGCCAATAAACACAGCGACAAGACATCCCCTGCCGCCCCTGCCATCATCAACCACTATGACTAGCTTGCGGCATGGGCAGGGCGGCAGAACGAAGACTCGGAAGCCCTCGCCAGAGACAACTACCGGCATAACTGCAGATACGGTAGATGGCGGGCAATCTCCCCGGGACCACCTGTCGGGTCTCGGGCCAACCTTGTAAGCCGCTCGAGCCTTGGACTATAAAAGGCTCGGGTAGGCAACGTTAGCAAGGGTTCGCCTCTTACGCACCCTCGCACTCTAGCCATTCAATATCTTACACCCTCAAGCTCAGGACTTCGGTTCTGAGCAGCAAGCAATACAAGCGAGCAACTCTGCTCACCGTGGACGTAGGATTTTACGCTCCGGCGGCCTGAACCACGTAAAAATCCCTGTGTCAAGCTTCTCCCTCAATCGTCCCTAACGCTGAAGCTTTCCGTGAGTGACTAGCCCCTCCGAAAAAGAACCTCCGCGGGCTGCCCAGAGCAGGCCCGGGGGAAATGTCGGCTACACACTTCGACATTTGGCGCGCCAGGTAGGGGGCTTTTCCCTTGCGCGACGAGCTTCTGCCGGCGAAGATGACGAAGCTTCCTTCAGCGGCAAGCTCTCCCCGCCCACGTTCACGACGAACGGTGACTAGCGGGGACTACGACTCGACAGACTCTGGACGGAGTGTGTCGGCGCAAACTGGAAGCCAGCAGCCGACTCCGGCAGCGCAGGCTCCTGCGAGCCTGAGATCCTCTGCAGCGCTGAGCGTCTCCCACGGGGGCGCACTAGCTGCAGCAAGAGCGCTACTGCACAATCCATCTGCTGGGGACGTGCCTCAGTCAGCGACCCAGCAGTGGATCAGCGATGTAGACCGTCTCGTCGTCGCCGCTGCAAACCCTTGACTTCGGCGGGGACGACGTCCCGGCCAACCGGCTGTGTCGCTGATGCGCACGCCAACGGTTGATGGGCAGACAGCAGATTCCCGCTCCACCAGGCTCCCATCGGCGGACCTGAGGTCGGAGCTGGAACGATGCCACTTGGGAAAAGATGCCCGAGTGTTCATTGAGCGACGACGAGAAAGGTGTCGCAACTTTGTGGCCGGTGATAGCATGTCGACTGCCTCAACCCAGCCTGAGGCGCAAACGTTCGCCACGCCATCTCTGCCCCAGGCATACGCCACGCAGAATATGCCCCAGTCATATCCCCTGCAAATGGTGCCCTGGTCTATGGCGCAGCCTTGCCCATACCGGGGTACACAGTGCTAGCAGCAAACCAAGCGTTCGCAGCACCAACGCCTGCAGCAACAGGAGCAGGATGTGCGGCCCTGGCGCCACACCTTCGCTTCGCGAAGTGGCCGCGCAAGTTCCGGCCGCACCTGCCCGAGAAGTATGATGGCAGCGTCAACCCGGCATAGTTCCTCCAGATCTACTCCACCACCATCCTTGCTGCAGGAGGCGATGAGGCCGTCATGGCCAACTACTTCCCCGTCGCCTTGACCGGCCCAGCCCAGTCTTGGCTCATGAACCTCCCCCAGGGTTCCATAACCTCTTGCGGAGAGCTCTGCCGGCAGTTCACTGCTAACTTCGGCAGCTCCTACACCCGGTCTGGCACGGATCTCAACCTCCATGCCATCCAGCAACAATCTGGAGAGACGCTGTGTTCCTTCATCCAGCGGTTCTCCCAGGTACGGAACACCATCCCGCATATCCAAAATGCTTCTGTGGTGGTGGCGTTCCGACAGGGTGTACGGGACAAGAAGATGCTAGAGAAGCTCACGACCAGAGAGGTTCGTGACGTCTCAGAGCTCTTCAGCCTGGCGGACAAGTGCGCCAGGGCAGCAGAAGGGCGGAACTGGCACTCACTGCCAGCCTCCGAGTCAGGAGGACAGCCCGGATCTGGTGCTGCTTCCCATGGAAGCGGCAAGAAGATAAAGAACCGGGGCGGTGGCAAGATGAAGCCACCGACCCCAGCTCCCGTTGCTGCAGCAGCAGCATCCAGTGGAGCTCGGGGGCCACGCCCCGACAAAAGGCAGCGACAGTCACCAGCTCCAGATGGTGACCAAGGCGAGCCATACCCCGTGCACGACACCAGTTACCATACTGCTGCTGAGTGCCGGGAGATTCAGAAGCTCGCGGAGCGCTTCCGCAAGGGGAAGCAGCTGCGAGCTGACGCCCCTCCCTTCCGTCAGAGGGAGGGCAAGCAGAAGGTCGACACTCCAGACAACGTCGGCCACCAGGTAGGGTTCCAGGAGCCTCAGCGCGCCGTAACGACGGTACACAACTATGAGGACTCCAGCTCCAGTGACGACGAGTCAGGGCGGTAGCCGACTACGGCTGCCCCAAAATATCTGTGGAGACTGCACTGCTGCGGTATCAGCCTTGGAGAAGCTCCAAGCAGTTGCAGCAGCCCAAGCACCAGCCCCCGGCGGTGCAGAACCGGGCCAGCTCTACCCGAGTGCACGTCTCTGTGCCTCGACCTCACCTCCAGGGGGCCACCCAGGATCCATCAACCTCCTGTCAGCCTGAGCCAATGGAAGAAGATATCCTGGGTCTCCCAAGAAGAGTCCGGGTCATCCTACCTCTTGTTGGCCTGAGCCAATAGGGGAAGATTTCCCGGGGCTCCCAGGAGAAGCCGCGCAGGACCCGCTCCAGCGTGAAGATATCGACCTCGTCAACGACGCACGATTGCACGCAACATCCCACAACGCACGGCCCCGCTGGTGCTCCGGCACTACCGCCAAAGGACCAAGCGCGTCTGGGAGTTACAAGAAGGCGACCTGGTGCCGCGGCGCACACTTTCCCGCGAAGGACCTATAAACTCTCCCCCAGCCGGGAAGGTCCCTTCCGAGTCGCGAAAGTTGCCGTCCTAGGTACATACGCCTCCCCACCAAGGATGGGATCCGCTCCCAAACCCTTGGAGCACGGAACATCACAGTAAGTTCTATCTCCTGAGCATTAGTAGAACATGCCTTTTCCTTTCTGTAAAAGCCCCCATAGGCTCCAGGAACAGCGCTCGGAGCAGCTAAGACTCAGGGGACGGTCTAGGACTACGTCCAGCTTGGCCTGGTTCCGACCCCAAGCGCGTAGAGTCTTGCTTCCCTTCTTAATGGGGCGGGTCGTTGCCTCCATGTTCAGCCTATCTTCCTCCTATGGGAATTTACACGGAAACCAGTTCTACCACGCTCTTACTTATGTGCTCATTTAAATTACGCATTAATTTCTATGACCGCACTTTCTATGTATGCTCACCGTACATTTAGCTCCCCTTTCCCGCTCTCATCCATAGTCAGCATTTGCTATCCTACCGAAGGCGGTTGTGCTTGAGGCACCTGCCGATGGCCAGGGGGCATTTCGGGCCTCCCCCAGTCAGGTGTTGCGGTGCCAATTGGTCACCTCCAGGAAAGGCCTGCGCTGTGCATGGGGGGTCCAGGGTGCGTAGCCTGCTTTGCCGGTTCTGACCCAAAGCGTGCGCGCCCTGCGCTTCGGAGGTCTAGGGGAGTACAACCACTTTGCCTGGTTCCGTACCAAAAGCCTGTGCACTCTGCTTCCTCGGCGTACGATCCGATACTAGGGGCCGGACAGTCGTACCCTGACCTCGGAGGGAGCCGGAGCCCCGGTGTCTCGCGCACAGAATTGCCCAAGCCCCGTATACCGGACTAGGACCGTAAGCCAAATAAGACTAGGAGACGGGGAGGGAAGAACTCCCCGAGGAAAATTACTCTTCCTCTACCTCTGTGCAGGATCTCCAGGTTTTAGCTACGGGGACCGCATGAAGGGGGGCAAAGAGCCATTGACTACTCTATCGCAAGACCGGAGGATCCGGGTTTCGCCCTTTCTGCAGGGGCGAGCCCCGAAGGCCCCACGTGTCCAGCGGGGCCGGAGCTCCCCTCTCCTCAGGAGGAGCTCCGGGCCCGCCACGTGGCCGGCAGAGCCAAGCCTCGCCCCCTCCGCGGGGGTGAGCCCTGAAGGCCCCACATGTCCAGCGGGGCCGGACCTCCATCCTCTCGAAGGAGAGCTCCAGGTCCGCCACGTGGTCGGTAGATCTGGACCTCCCCGTTCTCACGGGGCAAGTTCCGGAGACCTCCGGGGCCCTTAACACAATAAGGACCCGGGGAAGGTGTCTGTGCAGGGCTTCAAGATTGGTGAAGACCTCTGAGTACCTTGCGAAGCTAAGGACTCGGCCAGGCCAAGCCAAGAAGAAGACAAAAGCACACAGACACAGAAAATAACAAGAGTCTATTCATTCAAGGCTCCGTGAGCTGGACTACAGACTCAATGAAAAAAAGGGGGAAAAGATACAAGTCCTAGGGTTCCCTTGGCTCGCACCGGAACCTAGAGGCTACAAGGGCAACCACGTCCCCAACTTCGGCCCTGGCGGCTTCCTCCCGCTCCGTGGCGGGGCCCTGTCTCGCTGGCTCTAGTGAGAAGGAAGGATCCCGGCTCCGGAAGCATGCCAACACGTGCGTGGCAACCTCCATCGCCAGGCCCCGTCCCTCTGCCTTGAGCTCACCGGCGACCACCGCATCTAGCCTGTTCAGCTTGGTGCCGATAGACTGGAGCGCGGGGAGCACCTCGGCCACCTTCAGCGCAGGGGCCGCTGTCTTCACCGGTCTGAAGCCAAGGGGGACCAGGGCGGACCCTGCCCGGTCGACGAAGCTCGAGACCGCACGGGCCTCGGAGGACCGCAAGGCCAAGAGCTCCTCCACCTCGCAGCAGGCTGCCAGCAAGGCGTCGAGGCTCCCCTCGGAGAATTCCTTCTCCTTGGATGCCAGAGAGCTTTCCCGAAGGTCGAGAGTCTAGGCAAGCCACTCCAACTCTGAAGCCCAGAAGTCGGTTGCCAGCTCCCGATCCAGGATCGCCTAGCGTTCCCGGGAGACCTGCTCCTCCCTTGTGGCTAGGTCTGCCTTCCGGGTCTCTAGCTCCATAGCCCGGGCTCGCAGGTCGCCCTCGCCCGCCACCAGCCGCGCGGCGACTTTCTCCGCCTCGGCCGCCACGGAGTGCTCCTGGTCCGCGACGGCACGCTCACAGCACTCCAGCCTCTGCCGCACCTCCTCCAAAGCAGAGAAGTTCTCCTCGGCCCGAGCATGCGCCTCGAGGGCCTCCTTGTGGAGCCACCGCGTCTCGGAGTCCAGACGGTCGACAGCCCTCTTCTGACGGTCGAGGAGCGCCTCCATGACATCGAGCACGCCCGTCTAGAGTCAAGCTCCCCCTTGACCTCCTCGGTCCGCTCTATCAAAAGGCGCCCCCAAGGTGAGGAGGGGATCCCTCTCACCTACTTGCACCTCCCGCTCGTGACCGAGCGCGGCCAAGACCTACCGGACGCTCGTCTAGGCGAGCACGAGGGCGTCTGCCAGGAGCAGCGGGGCGGCAGAGGCCGGAGCGGCGCCCCCGACCTCCTCCATCATGTCGTCTTTGGGAGAAGTCGACGCTCCGGCAACTGGGATAAGGCGCCGATCAAGAGAAGCCAGCACTGGGACGGGCTCGCTCCCGGTGCGCCCTGGTTCGCTGCCCACCGTAAGGCCCGTAGCAGTTCCTCCCGCTCCGGCAACAGGGGGCGGGACATCGATGGCCGGTCCCGCCGAACCCTCAGCGACAGCCTGCTCCCGAGCCGGTGAAGAGGGACGAGTGGGAGGAGTCGCCGCTGCTGCAGGAGCCGGGCTGACCGGCGCAGAAGGAACTTATGCTGGCTTGGGGGCCGCTGCGACCGTTTCGGCTTCCGAGCACTGCGGCGTGGATCCCCCCTCAGTCGGGGATGGCCGGGAAACGAGAGTGTTACCGGCACTCGGGGAGTCCCTACAAACATGGGAAACTCCTGAGTTAAGAAAAGAAGAAGACAACACATGCTCTAGAATCCGGTAGGCGTCGCTTACCGAGAAACACGAGTGCTCCAACGGGCTCTGAACCCCGGCTTCCGAGCCGGGGTAGGTCCACTAGAGCCCACCATCGCCACCGACGGCTGCCCCGCAGTCACCCGGGCTGGCGGAGCAGGGGATGCTTCTGAAGCCCCCCTGGACGCCGACCCGGCCCCTGAAGCCCGGGGCGCCTGAGCTCTTGGCTCGTCCCTGGGCATTGACGCACCAGCGGTCTCCCTCGAGGCTCCACCGCCTGAGGAGGGAGGACGCGACGCTCGGGAACTTTCAGCCCGTCGTCGCTTAAGAGGAGTCCCGTCGGGATGATGAGCCCGAGGCCTCTTGGGGTCTCCACCGGATGGGGCGCCATCTCCAGAAGCAGGGCGCGCAGGCGCCTTGGATCCCTGACTCGGCGCGAATGCTGCCGCCGGAGGAGACCGGGCGCGCTTCTTCTCTGGAGGTGGGTTGGAAGCCATGACAGGAGAAAGCTCAAGGACAGGGAAGACAAGGGCGCAAGAACTCAAGGAAGATGCAAGCGCTGGGAAGTGCGAAGGGAAGCCGCGATGCGGGTAAGATCCACTTTTAAACTTCCCAGGTGCGATTCAAAGCGATTCGAAACTCTTCGAATATGCCGCTTGGGCAACCGCTTCGGCTCCAAGACCAAGCGTCGATGACAAGTGGACCCAATCCGTCCAGCTGAAGCGGTGGGCCAAGAAGTCAGTCTCCCAAGGAGACGAGCCGGCAAGACGCTTCGGCGGTTCCCGAAAAAGCGCTGCGACGTGCAGAAGTGGCAGCCTTGGGAACCGCCACAGTAAAAGCAGCCATCAAGTGGGGCAAACGCTCCCATGATCCCGCGACTGTTCGTGCTCTGGCAACGGTCAATGTGGGTCTTAGAGAAGGTGCACGGAGTGGAAGAGACGGGGGCCCCACCTCGGGCTCGCTATCTCCCCCAAGATGGGCCCAGGGGCCACTGTCGGTACCCTCAATACGGGGTACCCCCGCGCACAGGGGGAAATGCCTAAAGACCTCGCCCTTCTCCGTAGAAAGAGCTCCGAAGGCGCTATGTGTCCAGCGGGGCCGGACCTCCCTCTCCTCAGAGGAGAGCTCCGGACCCGCCACGTGGCCAACTAAGCCGGACCTCTCCCCTCCGCGGGGAGAGCTCCGGAGCCTCCACGTGTCCTGCGGGGCCGGACCTCCCTCTCCTCAGAGGAGAGCTCCGGCCCCGCCACGTGGCCAGCAGAGCAGCGCTGCCTGCCCCCGCGCGGTAGGCAGCAAGAGTAAAGACGCGCCATACCTTGCCCGTACAAGGTATTCAAGACCCGTGCCTTCCCAAGGCGCGGAGACGCGGAGCACGCCTCTGTCAGGTGCCGTTGCGCCCAGTCACATCGCAGACTGTCGCGCCGTGTCAGAGCCTGCCCGCCAATAAACACAGCGACAAGACATCCCCTGCCGCCCCTGCCATCATCAACCACTACGACTAGCTTGCGGCATGGGCAGGGCGGCAGAACGAAGACTCGGAAGCCTCGCCGGAGACAACTACCGGCGTAACTGTAGATACGGTAGATGGCAGGCAATCTCCCTGGGATCACCTGTCGAGTCCTGGGCCCACCTTGTAAGCCTTTCGAGCCTTGGACTATAAAAGGCTCGGGTAGGCAACGCTAGCAAGGGTTCGTCTCTTACGCACCCTCGCACTCTAGCCATTCGACATCTTACACCCTCAATCTCAGGACTCCGGTTCTGAGCAGCAAGCAATACAGCGAGCAACTCTGCTCACCGTGGACGTAGGGTTTTACGCTCCGGCAGCCTGAACCACGCAAAAATCCCTGTGTCAAGCTTCTCCCTCAATCGTCCCTAACGCTGAAGCTCTCCGTGAGTGACTAGCCCCTCCGAAAAAGAACCTCCGTGGGCTGCTTAGAGCAGGCCCGGTGGAAGTGTCGGCTACACACTTCGACAGACCTGAAGACTTGTTATTAGTGGGATGGTATGAAGAGGGACATAGCTGAATATGTTGCCCTATGCGACAGATGCCAACGGGTGAAGGCCGAACATCAAAGACCCGCTGGACCGTTGCAACCATTGAAGGTACCTGAGTGGAAGTGGGAAGACATCAGTATGGATTTCATCGTTGGTTTACCACGTACTCGGTCGGGTTATGACTCCATCTGGGTTATCGTGGACTGATTGACGAAAAAAGCTCATTTTCTTTCTGTTAAAACCACGTACCGCGTGGCAGATCTAGCCGAGCTGTACATGGAGCAAATCGTGTGCCACCATGGAGTCCCGAAGAGGATAGTTTCAGATCGGGGTTCTCAGTTTACCTCTAGGTTCTGGAGGAAGCTGCAGAAAACTTTGTGTACACGACTAGATTTTAGCTCCGTTTATCACCCGCAGACCGACGGGCAAACAGAAAGAACGAACCAAATTTTGGAGAACATGTTGAGAGCTTGGGCCTTGAAACATGGGCGTAGTTGGGATAGGAGCTTGTTGTATGCCGAGTTCTCCTATAACAACAGCTGTCAAGCTAGCTTGAAGATGTCACCTTTTGAAGCCTTGTACGGTAGACGGTGTAGAACGCCATTGTTTTGGAACGAGACCGGAGAGAACCAAGTGTTTGGACCTGAAGTATTATAAGAGGCTGAGAAGCAAGTCCAAACAATACGGGAGAACTTGAAGGCTGCTCAGTCACGACAAAAAGGTTATGCGGACAATAGGCGAAGGAAGTTGACTTTCGAAGTAGGAGACTTCCTATACCTTAAGGTATCGCTTATCCGTGGCCAACGACGTTTCAACGTCAAAGGCAAGCTAGCACATCGCTATATTGGACCGTTCAAGATTTTGGGCAAGCTAGGAGAAGTAGCCTATCAATTAGATCTCCCGATGCACCTCTCCGACGTGCATGACGTGTTTCACGTATCCCAGCTCAAGAAGTGCTTAAGGGTACCAGAAGAGCAATTACCAATGGAAGAGCTCGAACTTCAAGAGGATCTGACCTATGCAGAGCACCCTGTTCGAATTTTGGATGTGAAGGAAAGGGTCACAAGGAACAAAGTGATCCGATGGTGCAAGGTACAATAGAGCCATCACACGGAAGCCAAAGCTACATGGGAACGTGAAGAAGACCTCAAGGTAGAATTCCCTCATCTATTCTTTACTACCGAATCTCGAGGGCGAGATTCAATTTAAGGGGGGTAGATTTGTGACACCCTCAATTTTGTATTCCTGCATGCATTCATATTTCATGAAGAGAAACATTTTTAAATGAGTAGAAACAGATAAAGAATCAAAAAGATAGTCAAAACGAGCCAATTCCAGTTCGCCTATAGCGCCGTAGACATTTCCCGCGGCCCGCTGGCCACGTGGCGCGTTCGGAGGTCATCCCCGCAAAGGGGGAGAGGTCCGCCGCTAAACTGGCTACGTGTCAGGCTCGGGGCTCATCCCTGCAAAAGGGGAGAGGTCCGACCCCGTGGGACACGTGTTGCCCCCGGAGCTAGCCTCTGTGGAGAAGCGAGGCCAGTCCCGTAGGACACGTGTCGTCTTCGGAACTAGTCACTGCGGAGAGAAAGATCCAGCCATGCGGGACACGTGTCGCTCTCGGAGCTCACCTCCGAGAGGTCCATCCCGTGGGACACATGTCGCTCTCGGAGCTCATCTCCGAGAGGTCCGGTCCTACTGGACACATGTCACCTCCGGAGCTCACCTCCGGGAGGTCCGAAACTGTTGCACACGTGTCGACCTCGGAGCTCGTCTCCAAGAGGAAAGGAAGGTTCGGCGCCGCTTGACACGTGGCATTCTTAGAGCTCACCTCCGAAGAGAGGGAAGGTCCAGAACGGACACGTGGCGTTATCGGAGCTCACCTCCGAAGAGAGGGGAGGTCCAAAATTGACACATGGCACATTCGGAGCTACCTCCGAAGTGGAGGAGGTCCGGCACTGACATGTGGCGTGCGCGGAGCTCGTCTCTGGATAGAGGGGAGGTCCCAACCCGCCAGGACACATGGCGCACGCGGAGCTTGCCTCTGAGGAGAGGGGAGGTAACGCCCGCCTGACACGCGGCACAACCGGAGCTCGTCTCTGCGGAAAAGGGAGACCAGGCCCCCGCAGGACATGTGGAGCCTTCGGAGCTCATCACCGAGGAGGTGACGAGATTTGAACGGTTTTTCTTCTGTACGCGCGGGAATAACGACACGGAAGGAAACCAACACGAATTCCACATTTGCTACCATACCAAATCGATTAGAGATAAGTTGTTAAGATCTACAAACAATTTCAATAAGATTCTTATTTGAATTCTGATCAAAGTAGGACTCTTATCTGACCCCTTATAAATAGAACCAAAAACCTCTGGCCGAAACCACGAACTTCTATTCCACCTCCCAAGTCGAGGACTTGGAGCCCTAGCTCCCAAACTCACCAAGATAACCACCTTCCCCGGAGTTCAGTCGCCGGAGATCGCCGGAAGAGAGCCCCGACGGTCTGTCTTGCTAGAAAGAAGACCCCGAGACCAAGAAGAACGTAAGGTAGGTATCCATTACCACCTTATGACATCATCACGGTTTTCTTTGCATCTGTTCCCTCTATCCTTTTGAACAGTAGCTTTTTCATGGACAGATCACGTGTTGATCGGTTTGATCTATATCTTGAGTCAAGATAATCACCACGTCTACATTTGATCTTTACACCTCTGTTCATTGTAAAATCCATGCAAGCCATGCAAGAACACGTAAAAACTGATAGTACCATAGGATCAACATGCATATGCATCATTGAATCTTAAAGTAGAGTTTGCGCATGATGATTGATTGCTATGAATCTTGTATGTGCGTGATCACGAATAGAAAGACAAGCTCAGGGAGCTATCTACAACGAGCTACAACAAGACCTCGAGACATTTGAGCAACAGAAGCCACAAGAACAAGGCAAGTGCCCCTTGACCATATTGATCCCATGTTTTGGAAACTGTTTTGTTTGCGAAAACTGTTTATGCAAGTCAACTTGATGGGAAACCCTTTCATAGGAGTTTACTAGTTTTGTTAACCACCCTTGTCACCGGGAAAGTTAATGAATCGGGTATGGTCGTTTTTGATTTATGCTTCGCTGAGTCCACGGGATTACGGGAAGCGAGATAGATGTGTCTAGCTAACTGCACTCGTATGAATAATGAGAAACGGATATTTTTAATGAACATGAATCGGGTGAGATCTAGGCAAGCTTGGTTTGTGAATGAGGTAGAATGAGATGGTGGTTTACTTGCCGTAGATCTAAGGACCGGTTCATGCCAGCCATGCCAGGATATCAGTGCCACCACAAGGCCAAATATAGGTGCGGCTTAGCTGACTAATTAGGTAAGTTGCTATATTGTTATGGACCATGGAAGTCGTGAGGAAAGGGAGTCGAGTGAGGACTGCTTTGGGAACCGCATGGCACAAGAAGGGGCCTGTAGATGGCAGAATTGGATATTCTAGCCTGCCGGTGAAACCTTATTGAGTCCATACATCTAGTAGCCCCTTTGTAAAGGCTATTTTGTGATCTCTTGACCATACACCGACAGTTGTGTACTGATATAATGGAGGTTCTGCAGTCGCCGACGGGTGACAAAATCACAAACTTGTGGGTAAAGTGGTTCCACCTCTGCAGAGTGTAAAACTATCATGATAGCCGAGCTTACGGTCACAAGCGCCTGGACAACTCACGTGATTAGATGGGATGGTTTTTGGTTTGGTTATTGGTTTGGTATTTGGAACTAGTTTCGGGACTGTTAAGTCCGGATCATGATATTGGTTGCATGACTGTTGAGTCAAGGCAATGAGATTTGGTCTCGGTATGAGACGGGAATTAAACATGAAATGGTGGTGAATACGAGATGGTATTCATGAGATGGTAGTGAATACGAGATGGTATTCATGAGCTTGATAAATGTTGAGAAAGATAAATGTCTGGAAGAGACATGAAAAGTGGTGAATGATGATGGAGGTATGTTGATGTTTAAATACATGTTGGGATTACATTCACTGAAAGCTAAGATGTTGTTTTTATTGTGTTTTGAGAAATAAACTTTGCTTTCTGCAATGAGCCTTTTATACCTACCTTGTTGTAAACTACATGACATACTTTCCACACTTGCTGAGTACGTCATGTACTCACCCTTGCATCATCATACATCATCAACAACAGGAGAGGAGTACTATGAAGACCACGTGGAGTATTAGGCGTGAGATCCACCATCAACTTTGCCTGTGGAGTAGGAGATGGAGCCGCTGCTACTGCTTAGTTGGTTCCGCAATAGTTAGAAGACTTCCGCTGCTAGATTTAGTTAAAGACTTCCGCTGCAAGAACATTGATGTAATAAAGTACTTGAACCCTGTTCATTCATGGTATTATATTCTGAAATTCAGTTTGTGGATGATATGTGTATGTGTCATGAACATCCTGGGCACACATACTCATCAGTCTCGGTTTCGTGTTCTACAAAACCAGGGCGTCACATGCATTGAGCCGAAAGGGAGCTTGTCACCATCTCACGGTTCGGGAGCTACCGCCCGAGCTGCGCAAGGAGTTCGAATGGTTACATCTCGGGTTCTTGAACAAGATGGAAGTGATGAAACTCCACTCTTCGCTGAAACAAGACATACGAGATGGCCAAGCATCGGATGAGGAGATCAAGGCGATCAAGGAAAGGATCCAACAAGGCATGGAAAAGGACTTCAAGGAAGACAAGAAGGGTACGCTTTGGCTAGGAAAAAGGATTTGTGTGCCTAA
Organism: Neostapfia colusana; assembly: GCA_030760725.1. Classification (NCBI taxonomy): domain Eukaryota; kingdom Viridiplantae; phylum Streptophyta; class Magnoliopsida; order Poales; family Poaceae; genus Neostapfia; species Neostapfia colusana. The sequence continues at coordinate 21,035,241 of JASWHV010000019.1, read as the reverse complement.
CGTGAAGCATATCCGCGACACAATACTAAAGGAGGCACATGATTCACCTTATTCCATACATCCCGGCAGTACAAAAATGTACAAGGACTTGAAGACTTGTTATTGATGGAATGGTATGAAGAGGGACATAGCTGAATATGTTGCCCTATGCGACACATGCCAACGGGTGAAGGCCGAACATCAAAGACCCGCTGGATTGTTGCAACCATTGAAACTACCCGAGTGGAAGTGGGAGGATATCAGTATGGATTTCATCGTCGATTTACCACGTACTCATTCGGGTTACGACTCCATCTGGGTTATCGTGCACCTATTGACGAAAACCGCTCATTTTGTTCCTGTTAAAACTACGTACCGCGTGGCAGATCTAGCCGAGCTGTACATAGAGCAAATCGTGTGCCGCCATGGAGTCCCGAAGAGGATAGTCTCAGATCGGGATTCTCAGTTTACCTCTAGATTCTGAGGAAGCTGTATAACGCTATGGGTACACGACTGGATTTTAACTCCGCTTATCACCGGTAGACTGATGGACAAACCCAGAGGACGAACAAAATTTTGGAGGACATGTTGACAGCTTGCGCCTTGAAACATGCGTGTAGTTGGGATAGGAGCTTGCCGTATGCTGAATCCTCCTATAACAACAGCTATAAAGCCAGCTTGAAGATGTCACCTTTTGAAGCCTTGTATGGTAGACGGTGTAGAACGCCATTGTTTTGGAATCAGACCGGAGAGAACCAAGTGTTTGGACCTGAAGTGCTACAAGAGGCTGATAAGCAAGTCCAAACAATACGGGAGAACTTGAAGGCTGCCCAGTCACGACAGAAAGGCTATGCGGACAATAGGCGAAGGAAGTTGACTTTCAAAGTAGGAGACTTCGTATACCTTAAGGTATCGCCTATCTGTGGCCAATGACGTTTCAACGTCATAGGCAAGCTAGCACCTCGCTACATTGGACCGTTCAAGATTTTGGGCAAGCGAGGAGAAGTAGCCTATCAACTATAGCTCCCGATGCACCTCCAACGTGCATGACGTGTTTCACGTATCCCAGCTCAAGAAGTGCTAGAGAGTGCCAGAAGAACAAGTACTGATGGATGAGCTCAAGCTTCAAGAGGATCTGACCTATGCAGAGCACCCTGTTCGAATTTTGGACGTAAAGGAAAGGGTCACGAGGAACAAAGTGATCCGTTGGTGTAAAGTACAATGGAGCCATCATACGGAAGCCGAAGCTACATGGGAGCGTGAGGAAGACATCAAGGCAGAATTCCCTCATCTATTCTCTACTACCGAATCTCGAGGGCGAGATTCAATTTAAGGGGGGTAGATTTGTGAACCCTCAATTTTGTAATCATGCATGCATTCATATTTCATGTAGAGAAATGTTTTAAAATAAGTAGAAACAGAGAAGGAATAAAAAAGATAGCTAAAAAAAGAGCCAACTCTAGTTCGCCGAGGAGCGCTGTAGACACTTCCTGCGGCCTACTGGCCACGTGGCGCGTTCGGAGCTCATCCCCACGAACGGGGGGAGGTCCACCGCTAAACTGGCTACGTGGCAGGCTCGGAGCTTGCCTCTGTAAAAGGGGTGAGGTCTGACCCGCTGGACGCGTGTCGCCTCCGGGGCTTGTCTCTGCGGAGAAGCGAAGTCCAGCCCCGCAGGACACGTATCGCCTTCAGAGCTAGTCACTACGGAGAAGAAAGGCCTAGCCGCGCAGGACACGTGTCACTCTCGGAGCTCACCTCCGAGAGGTCCGGCCCCGCCAGACATGTGTCACCCTCAGAGCTCATCTCCGAGAGGTCTGACACTATTGGACACATATCGCTCTCGGAGCTTACCTCCGGAAGATCCGGTCCTACTGGACACGTGTCATCCTCGGAGCTCACTTCCGAGGAGAAGACACTGCTGGACACGTGGCAGCCTCGGAGCTCGCCTCCGAGAGGTCCCGCCCTAATGGAGGTCCAACACTGTTGAACACGTGTCATTCTCGGAGCACACCTCCGAGAAGAAGGGAGGTCCGACACAAATGGACACGTGTCGACCTCAGAGCTCATCTCTGAGTAGAAAGGAAGTCCGACGCTGTTAGGACAGGTGGCACTACCGGAGCCCACCTCCGAAGAGAGGGGAGGTCCGGCACCGGCACTTTGGCACTCTCAGAGCCACCTCCGATGAGAGGGGAGGTCCGGCACTGACACGTGGCATACGCAGAGCTCGTCTCTGGAGAGAGAGGAGGTCCCAACCCACCAGACATGTGGCGCACGCGAAGCTCATTTCTGAGGGAGAGGGAGGTCCCGACCCGCCAGGACACATGGCGCACGCGAAGCTCGCCTCTGAGGAGAGGGAGGTCCCGCCCGCCTGACACGCGGCACAACTGGAGCCCGCCTCTGCGGAAAAGGGAGGCCCGGCCACCGCTGGACACGTGGAGCCTCAGGAGTTCATCACCGCGGAGGTGACGAGATCTGAAGCAGTTTTTCTTCTGTACATGCAGGAATACCGATACGGAAGGAAACCGACACGAATTCCACGTTGCTACCGCACCGAATCAATTGAATGTAAAAGCCCAAGAAAAGGGACTTGCAAAAACTTTTCTTCACCTCACAACACCACAGTTTTTTTATTGTGGACACCTTAGGAAATGTTGTGAAGAGCAAGTAACCTCCATCAAAAGAATGATTAGAGGGGAAAGCCTTCACTTTCACAAAGTAGGGTTTCAACACATGAACATGAGAGGTTGGGCTCACCCCTAGAATTTAAAAAGTCTTGGGAAGGTTCAGTCCAAAGCTCATGCAAATTCAACACTTTTTGAGGCACTTTTGGGTTATTTCAAAAAGAGGCCAATTTGAATGTAAATTCAAATTGCAGCAACTTTCATCACCCAAATTCAAAAGTTAGCTCCATATCTATACTCAGCACATTTTTCTGAGTAAACCCACCAATTTTCATCTCCATTGGAGCTCATCTTGTCAAGAGCTAAATTTGCAAGAATTCAAAACTGAATTTGAATTTCAGTTTAAATATGAAGCAAATTTAACCAAACAAAGTTTGAATTTGAGAATTCAAATTCAAACAAAGACTTGGGAGCTAAGTCTCACATTAAATTGTGAGTAGCTGGTGGGATAATTAGCAAAAACAGAAAAGAAATATTAGGGAAAAAGAAGAAAGGGGGAGGCCAACATGTCAGCTGCACACCCGAGTACACAGTGGGTTGCTGCAGCCGGGTCTCGACTTCGCGCGCAAGGAAACAGGCGAGGCGGCGAGCCACCGAGGCGTCGACGTGCCACCCCCTGCGCTCAGTTCTTCGTGCGGGTAACACCTCAGTGAAGAAAACCAAGTACTCCACTCGCCTTCTCCCCGTTTTTCCCCGAGAGCAGCCGCACCAGGCTGGAAAAACGATCGCCGCCGACCACTCTTCGCATCCGCACGTAGATTAGTACCTCTAGGACCTCCCACGACCACCGGTGATCGTGAGAGCGTGCGCGGGACGCTGCTGGACCTCACCGAGCTACCAAGCCGATCCCTCACCCTCTGTGTGTGGCGCACAGCACCAACCACCATCAGAAATTTCAGTTTGTGCCGCCGCCGGGCCTCCTCGACGTTCCGGAAATACAGAGCCCATCACACCCCGAGTTAAATAGCAAAAAGGTGCGCCTAGTCGTTCTCTTCACGCTGCCGAAAGCCCCAGTCCATCCCTCCATGGGAGCCGCGGGAATTTGTGAAACACCGAGGACATGTCCATAGGTCAGGGGGGATTGATCTTCCGAAATTCATGACCCATGTGTGTTCTCTAGCCATTCTAGTCCTAGGGTAGGCCACAGACCTCGGTGCGAGTCGCCGAGACTGAAAAGAACTAGGATTTGTGGAGCCTCCACGGTGCTATTCAAGTTTTACTCTCTGCCGCCGGTTTTCAACCGGGGGCGCACGGTGACATAGGGTTTGGAGGAGTTTCCAAGCTCTTTGGCATACGGGACGTCCTTTGCCATGAGCCACTGATGCTCTAGGGCGAGAGAGACGGGAAATTAAGCCAGCAGAGAGGATGACCGATGTCGCCGGACTCGGTCCCAGGCCGCCGTCCGTCGCCCGACTTCTGTGGACCGTTAGAGCTCACAACGACCTCGGAAACGGTTTCCCCGACCCTCAAAACCCCTAGGCGGCGAAAGCCAGGCCGGAAGATCACTTAGGAAGGAGGAACCGAGGGGGGAATGAAGAACACCGGCGAGAGAGGCGCGCGCGGGAAGAGGGGAGCGGGAGGTTGAAGACGAAGCACCGACCCCACCTGTCAGCCACTCGGCGGTAGAGCTGAGATCTTCTGTGGCTGCCGATCTTTTGTGACTACACCAGGGGAAACCCAGTAACCCTGTGTGTTCTCGTTTCTCACTGGCTGAGATTTAAAGAGTGGGCCCGGGTTCTTTTCCAATAGTAAAACAATTCCAGTTTCCACTCAAACTTTAGAAATCCATAACCTTTGCTAGGAAGCGCCAAATTTAGTGATTCAAATTGGGTTGGATTCATCTTGCCTAGCTCTGTCCAGATATACAGCCCAATTTGTATGAAACCAATTAATTAATTCTGGAAAATTCTTTAAAGCTTTTCAGCAAAAGAATTTTAGGGGGAGTTTGGTTCATCCAAAAATCCCCAAATTTTGCCAGAATGTTCTTTAGGACATTAGTAAACCCCTGTAAAAGTTTCAGACCATTTGGAGTTGATTTGGTCAGAGAAATTCAAATTGGAAGGTGCTGTGTTCATTTGAATACAGAAACATTTTCAGAGAATTTCCAAAACTTGGAAATTCAGTTCTGGGCAAATCTTAACTCCAAAAATGCTAGGAAAATTCATGCAAACTCTATGAGCTATAATTGAAATTGTAGTTCACTAAGTTGGGCATGAACAGGGGTATGACCTCAGAATTAATTCTTCCTTGCTTATTTGCTAAGAGAATTATTCTGAGCAAACCACTCCATGAAAAGTGCTAGTGTTTGGTCCAGAGAGTTTTCTTGTGACAAGGAACTCACAAAAAAATTCTCAGCTCCATTGGAGCTCTGGATCACCCCTGTCCTGTTTAACCACTTGATGGATTAATATGGAAAAGGGGGGAGACCACTTAGCATTTAACCAGGGGGATTAAGTCTAAGCCAAACCACCAACACTCAGTTCACCTTTAAATTCTTAAACAAGGTTCCAGATGTTAGAGGCTGGTTATTAGGACTAATAGTAGAAGTCTTACCCTAAACTCACATTTGCATCTAAATTAACATGTAGTGTTTCATTAACGTGTAGCCATTGAAGAAGAGACTCCGGAAGTGCTGGACTTCCTTCTTCCGGACGAAGAACTAACTCCTGACCAGCAGCAACAAGGCAAGCCCCGGTTTTCATTAACCTTTTACAAGTCTTACTTTGTTTACATGTGTCATATGAAGTATGTATGTGCATTAGGTATAGGATGAATGAAACCCCACTTGCATAACCAAAGGTTCCTAAAAGAGTGAGGGTAGTGTCAAGGACCTCGAGTAGACAGGCTATGCTTAATAAGTCATAGGACTTCGGTACAAGTCGAGTAGTTGGAATCTACTCGCGAGATAGGCATTGGGACACAAGGGTTCGGTTGAGTGATGTGAGATCACTATAGTAATAAAAATGAGACTAGGCAGGGGCTAGGGCGCAGCAAGAGTGAGTCTTGTGTGCGCAGCCCTGCCCGTGTTGATTGAGGACCGATCCGTGTGCGGCCCTGCTGAACAAGTATTGAACGTACCGAAGGCATATCGGATATATGGGCCCCGATAAACTGATGTAGCCTAAACCTCCGGGCGTCGAGGCATAGCACACCGATTTATAGGTGTAGGTTGAGGGCAGCAAGGTGGAAATCTGCCAACGGGCATAGAGAGATGCTCCGTGTGGGGAACCTCCTGCTCGTTTCGGTGCGACCGGTTCGACGTTTGGGCTGTTGGGTGAAAGGTTGTCCCGTACGACATCGAGTGAGCGTGCTGTGCAGCTCCATGGGTGGGCGTACGTGACGTGCTCTTTGGGTTTTACCTGCAGGTGTATATCGAGTCGATTCGCCGTCCCTCGCGGTGACGAGTACCGCTTGTTCACTGCATCATAACGTAGATAATTTATGGAATGTTGTGATTCAATATTGCTGTCATGAGATAATTGTATTGCTACATGTGTGCCACCAAATATTGCTTACTAAATTTCAGCTTCATGAACTGTTAACTTGTTGCTAAAAGATGAACTAAGGATGAACTTGTAGGCGTGTCCATTTGCTGCAACATTGCTATCCTATGTCAGTGTACACCTCATGTAGAGTTTCATGCTTAGGTGAGTCGGTTAAGCCTTGCTGAGCCTTCGTGCTCATGGTTGCTGCTTAAGTGTTTTTCAGGTGAGGAGCCACCCACGGACTCGGAGTACGAGTCCACCGGCGAGGGTTACCCTCCGTCGGGGACCACGGCTGAGTGGGAGCCGTACACGCCGCGCTGAGCTGAGGAGTGCAGCTAGTGTGGGTTTCCCTAGGGCTGGGCAACCACTTTTGCTTGCTAGGCGGGCATGAGTTGTATAGTGTAGACTTCCGCTGTGTAATATAAACAATAGTTGTAACTGAAGTTTGTACCTGTTTGTACAGTTTCAATTGTTTTCCCATGTAATATATTGTGTTCTTATGACATGTGCTGTCGGGTGTCGCATCGTGCGGCACCACCCTCTGCGATCCTAGATGAGCGGATTCCGGTCCGCCACAGCCTGGTATCAGAGCTGCATTGGGGATAGCACAGTACTTAAGGACTACATTATGGGAAAACTTAGGTTACGATGAGGAATCGGTAGCTGCCCAAGTAAGGACTATATTAGTATAGTTACTTAAAGTGGCCAATACTAACCTATGTGTTATAATTCTGAATTTTAATTATGTAACGACGCACCTACGCTCTGGTAAGCATGGTAAGGAACGCCACTGAAAGCGGTTCAATTTCGGTTAGCTCCCCTAACGAGGAACGTGGTTCAGGGATAGGTCTCACAGCTTGGTGTGAGACGTCAATATGAAACTCTTGGACTCTCCATGTTCCTGAGTTCATATGAAACGCTGATCCCTAGCGTGCATTAGGCAAGTAAGTGGAGACCCCATCGCGTGGTCAGTAACGCGAGAGTGTGTTCGTCTGGAGGTAGCCCAGGAGGACATACGCAGCGCTTGCCATCAGCGTGCCCTGCAGGGCAGTAGGTGGTATATGTTGGGTTGATAACATTCCCAACCGTGACGACCCGTTCATGACATACTCGGGTTCCCCGTCGTGTGGTGTTGAAACACGATCACGTACCTTGAGACGTGACCTAGCTCAAGGACGGCCGTATGGCAATGATACGGGCGTTTGTATTTATTTTTAAATATGGAACTGCCTGAAATGAACAACCTTTGAGTGCACCATCATTGTGTGGTCTTCTGCAGGTACTAACCACGTAAGTATCCGTGTAGTAAACGTGTGCGAGAGACCGTTTAGTGCCACATTTGAGACGTATATGCCGGTTAATCCGGTTAGGATTTTCTTTTGTGAGGAACGTAGTACCGAGATATTGTAGGCATATGCATGAGAATAATGCTAACAAAGAATTAAAATCTATAGGTTCAACATTTAGGACCCTGGTTGGGTATAAGAATGGGATAGTGGAGCAGTATAGCCAAAAGACTGAAAAACAGAGTGCTCTGTTTTGGGCAGCACGGTTGCCGAACTTCAAAAGAGCACAACTCACAGGTCTTTTAGCCGAGAGAGGTTTGCTATATAGTTCTGGAAAGGTATTGAAGTACTCTACAACTTTGTTGTAGACTTCCAGAGCTGAAACTCACCTTAATATGGCTTAAATCGCAGAGGAATGTAAACTGTCCAGAACCAGGACAGAGTGAAACATTCCCTGGACTGTTCTGTTTTTCAATGATAACTCCCAGCAGCAAAACCAAAAATTTTCATATGATACGTCCTTAGAAAGAGTAGAAGATGTGTGACATCTTTGCAATTCAAAGTTTCTGAAGTTTCAGCACAGAGTTCAGTGGAAACTCGAATGGAAAACAGCAACTTCCAAAGGAGGTGCTGTTAAAATTCTTTCAGAAATTCTGCTGACTTTGAATTAGCATAACTTTTTAACCACAGCTGATCTGGGGGCAAATGAATACTCGTTGGAAAGATACTAAAGTTAGCTTTAACTTTGGTATTCAACTTGAGTCATGAAAATGCCCAGAACCAGATCAAAACTTAGAATATGTATAAACTGGTCATTCTGCCAGAAGAATGACAGTTGAACTCTTTGGAGAGGGTGTTGTACCCTACGGGTGGATACGTGATGACAACGCGATAGTAACGTCTCGTAGTGACCAAACCTAGTTATGGTGAGCTTCCAAAGAGGAGGTTCATCAAGTTGGATTAAACTAGCTTGTGTTTGGTCTGGTAATGGGGTAGCTTGTGCAAAGTTATTACGTTATCTACTTACGAGATATATCGCATGTTTTTGTTGTCATAATGTTTTTACGCCCATTTTAATTGGACTGCATGCAAATGTTGCAGGACTGATGTTATTGTCGTATGGTTGCAGATGGTTCGCACTAGGACCACGCACGAGGTAGGTGGCTCTAGCCAAGGGGGAGGCGATGACTCCCAACCACCGGCCTACGACAGCACCCGCAGCAGCAGCCACCACCGCCGCCTCCGCTTACTCTAGCGGATGTGATAGCGTCATTGGTGGGAGGTCGTGAGGAGCAGACCGACCTGCTCCGCACGATCGTGCAGAATACGTCCCAGGCAGGGGGACGTCAAGATAGAGGGCCTCGGGAGCCCCGTGATGTGTCGTACTCGGATTTCATGAGTACGCACCCTCCAGTGTTCACCGAAGCTGAGAAACCACTGGAGGCGGACAACTGGCTGCGGACCATCGAGTCCAAGTTCGGGCTGCTCCAATGTACGGAGCGGCAGAAGACCCTGTTCGCAGCACAGCAGCTCCACGGTGCCGCTGGTGCGTGGTGGGCGAATTATGTCGCCTCACGTCCGGCTGGCCATGCCTTGGAATGGCAAGAGTTCCGGGAGGCGTTCCGCGCCTACCACATTCCTCCCGGAATCATGAAGAGGAAGTTCCAAGAATTCTTGGAGCTGAAGCAGGGCGGGAGGAGTGCCCATGACTACTCCCGTGCCTTCAACCATCTGGCGCAATATGCGTCAGACTACATCTCCACCGAGGAGAAAAAGCGGGAACACTTCTATCGGGGGTTACACCCCAAAATGAAGACCCATCTCGTTCAGTGGAATCGCGGCACATTCAACTACTTAGTCAATGCCGCGATCATGCAAGAGGATGCTCAGCGGGAGTTGGCAGCTGAGCAGCGGAAGCGCAGTGCTCCACCCAGCGGTGGAAGTGGCGCTCCCCAGAAGTACCGCATGGTGTATCGGACACCATCCGGGCAGCAGTGGCGTCCACTGGCGCGACCTCAACAGTTCGGGGGACGTTCGTTCCAAGCACCCCCGTTCCGTCCGCCGATGCCAGCACCAAGACAGCAGCAGCAGCAGACGGTACCCCGGGCGTTCCAACCGCCACAACGCGCCCCGGGTTTCCGTCCACCGATCGGCGGGGGACCGCCCCGTTTCACCTGCTTCACGTGTGGCCAGGTGGGCCACTTCACGAAGGACTGTCCCCAGGGGCAGCAGAGCAGCGGGCAAGACCAGTTCCAGGGCGGTGCTCGAGGCCGACCTCCGGTGAAGAAGGTTGGTCAGCGGACTGGAGGCGTCCGCAACCTCGACAATGAGGACGCCCCAGAGGGAGACAACGTTCTGGCGGGTATGTTTACTCTCAACAATCAAGCCATCGTCATATTATTTGATTCTGGTGCAACCCACATCTTTATAAGTGCATCCTATGTGGCTAAACATCAATTGCAAGTCTTCCCATCCGACTGCACTTATATGATCTGCTCACCGGGAGGGAAGATTTCAGCTAATATGATGATTCCAAAGGCACCTCTGTGCTTAGGTGGGAAACTATATCCCACCACCTTGATAATCCTTATGGGACAAAAGATTGATGCAATCTTAGGGATGTCATGGCTACAATACCATGGCACTGTCCTAGAGACTCGGACACGGACGGTTCACTTAAATTCTCCATTCCACCGTCCGCATTCCATGGTGTTAGACACGCCAGTCCGGGAAGTTTTAGCGATTAATAACTCTGAAGCTCTCAAGTTAGAGGACATCCCCATAGTCCGGGAGTATCCTGACGTGTTCCCGGATGATCTTCCGGGCATGCCACCTGAGTGGGATGTCGAGTTCAAGATTGAACTTGCACCCGGGACTACACCCATATCACGGAGACCATACGAAATGGCTCCCAATGAGCTGGCTGAACTGAAAGAACAGCTCAATGATCTGTTGAGCAAGGGTTTCATTAGGCCGAGTTCCTCGCCTTGGGGATGCTCGGCGCTGTTTGTAAAGAAGAAGGATGAAACCCTGAGGCTGTGTGTGGACTACCGGCCGCTCAACGCCGTCACGATCAAGAATAAGTACCCACTGCCCCGTATTGACATCTTGTTTGATCAACTTGTGGGGGCAAGTGTATTCTCAATGATGGACCTTCGCTCTGGATATCACCAGATCAAGATCCGGGCGGAGGATATCCCGAAGACGGCGTTCTCGACGAGATACGGCTTATATGAATATCTCGTCATGTCCTTTGGTCTCACAAATGCTCCAGCCCATTTCATGTATCTCATGAACTCGGTGTTCATGCCGGAGCTGGACAAGTTCGTGGTAGTGTTCATCGACGATATCTTGGTTTACTCCAAGATAGAAGCCGAACATGCCGAACACTTGCGGATCATTCTTCAACGATTGCGAGACCACAAGCTTTACGCCAAGTTCAGCAAATGCGAATTTTGGATCAGCCAAGTGCCATTCTTGGGACATATCATCTCAGCTGAAGGCATTGCGGTTGACCCAAGTAAAATAGAGCAAGTGTTGAAATGGAAAGCTCCCACTTCAGTTCATGAAGTCAGAAGCTTCCTCGGGTTAGCGGGATACTACCGGAGATTCATTCCAAGCTTCTCCAAGCTCGCTAAGCCGATGACAGAGTTGCTGAAGAAAGGGACGAAATATGTTTGCAACACGGCGTGTGAAGGAGCGTTCTGAACATTGGTGAAGCATCTCACAACAGCCCCGGTGTTAGCTCAGCCGGATACAACAAAGCCCTTTGACGTGTATTGTGACGCGTCCGGCATTGGGCTTGGCTGCGTGTTGATGCAGGAAGGACGTGTGGTCGCATATGGCTCCCGCCAACTTCGGAACCATGAGAAGCATTATCCCACTCATGACCTTGAGCTTGCTGCAGTGGTTTTGGCGCTGAAAATGTGGAGGCACTATCTCCTGGGGAATTTGGTGCATCTCTACACCGACCACAAGAGCTTGAAATACATTTTCACCCAGAAGGAGCTGAACATGAGGCAACGGAGGTGGTTAGAATTAATCAAGGACTATGAAATTGAGATTCACTACCACCACGGCAAGGCGAATGTGGTTGCTGACGCGCTGAGTCGGAAATCACATGTCCATCACCTCACCATTACACCGGTGGAGGAGGAAGAGCCAAGTTTATACTTAGTTCCTTATGGATCGCTGTACAACCTTGCCCTCATCCCTACCATTAGGGAGGACATCATTGCAGCTCAGAAGACGGATAAAGGCATGGCACATCTCCGGAGACGGATAGACAATGGAGAGATCAAGTGTTTCCGGAAGGATGATGAGGGGACGCTATGGTTTAATGACCGCATAGTCGTGCCCCGAGATATGGAGTTGAGGAAAAAGATCCTCGATGAAGCTCACTTGTCTAAATACTCCATTCATCCGGGCAGCAACAAGATGTACCAAGATTTGAAACAGAAATTTTGGTGGACACGGATGAAGCGGGAGGTAGCGAAGTACGTATCCGAGTGTGATACGTGCCGACGAGTGAAGGCTGATCACATGAAGAAATCAGGGCTGTTGCAACCCCTGAAGATTCCGACATGGAAATGGGAAGATGTGAGCATGGATTTCATTGTGGGATTACCCCTAACATCCAACAAGCATGATTCCATATGGGTAACCGTTGATCGGTTAACCAAGACGGCTCACTTCATTCCGGTGAATACACGTTACAATGCCGGTAAATATGCGGAGCTATACATAGCGAAGATTCTATGCCTATACGGGGTACCCAAGACCATTATCTCAGATCGAGGTGCATTATTTGTATCTCGCTTTTGGGAGCAACTACACGCTGCATTGGGTACTAGGTTGATCAGGAGCTCCGCCTATCACCCTCAGACAGATGGCCAGACAGAGAGGGTGAATCAAGTTCTGGAAGACATGTTGAGAGCATGTGCCATCCACCATGGTAGGAACTGGGATGATCACCTACCATTGGAGGAATTCTCGTACAACAATGGCTATCAGACGAGCATCAAGATGGCACCCTACGAAGCTCTCTACGGTCGTAAATGCCGCACCCCACTAAATTGGTGCGAGTCCGGTGAAAGGGTCACATTCGGGGTTGATGTGGTGAACGACGCCGAAGAGCGTGTTCGGACAATTCAAGCCAATTTGAAGGTCGTTCAATCCCGACAGAAGAGCTACGCTGATAAGAGGCGTAGACCGTTGCACTTTGACGTCGGGGAACACGTATACCTCCGCGTGTCTCCAATGAAGGGCGTGCACCGGTTCGGTGTGAAGGGGAAGCTCGCTCCCCGTTTTATTGGACCCTACACTATCACCGAAAGTGTGGACCAGCGGCGTATCGATTGGAACTACCGGCATCTCTTGCTGGTGTCCATGATGTTTTCCATGTTTTGCAACTGCGAGAATGTTTGAAGCATACAGCTGCTGTTCCTACCGAAGACATCAGCGAGTTGAAACCGGATTTAACATATGATGAGTATCCGGTGGCCATTCTTGATGAGAAAGCCCGAACCACGCGTAGCAGAACGTTGTGGTTCTACAAAATACTCTGGAGCAACCACACCGCCGAAGAAGCGACATGGGAAAGTGAGGACTTCCATCGCTCCAAGTACCCGGAGTTCATGGCTTCTCAACACGGGTAAGTCCCTATTACATCGCTATCTCTTCTTTTATAATCTCGAGACGAGATTCTTTTAAGGGGGGAGGGATGTAAAAGCCCAAGAAAAGGGACTTGCAAAAACTTTTCTTCACCTCACAACACCACAGTTTTTTTATTGTGGACACCTTAGGAAATGTTGTGAAGAGCAAGTAACCTCCATCAAAAGAATGGTTAGAGGGGAAAGCCTTCACTTTCACAAAGTAGGGTTTCAACACATGAACATGAGAGGTTGAGCTCACCCCTAGAATTTAAAAAGTCTTGGGAAGGTTCAGTCCAAAGCTCATGCAAATTCAACACTTTTTGAGGCACTTTTGGGTTATTTCAAAAAGAGGCCAATTTGAATGTAAATTCAAATTGCAGCAACTTTCATCACCCAAATTCAAAAGTTAGCTCCATATCTATACTCAGCACATTTTTCTGAGTAAACCCACCAATTTTCATCTCCATTGGAGCTCATATTGTCAAGAGCTAAATTTGCAAGAATTCAAAACTGAATTTGAATTTCAGTTTAAATATGAAGCAAATTTAACCAAACAAAGTTCGAATTTGAGAATTCAAATTCAAACAAAGACTTGGGAGCTAAGTCTCACATTAAATTGTGAGTAGCTGGTGGGATAATTAGCAAAAACAGAAAAGAAATATTAGGGAAAAAGAAGAAAGGGGGAGGCCCACATGTCAGCTGCACACCCGAGTACACAGTGGGTTGCTGCAGCCGGGTCTCGACTTCACGCGCAAGGAAACAGGCGAGGCAGCGAGCCACCGATGCGTCGGCGTGCCACCCCCTGCGCTCAATGCTTCGTGCGGGTAACACCTCAGTGAAGAAAACCGAGTACTCCACTCGCCTTCTCCCCGTTTTTCCCTGAGAGCAGCCGCACCAGGGCGGAAAAACGATTGCCGCCGACCACTCTTCGCGCCTGCACGTAGATTAGTACCTCTAGGACCTCCCACGACCACCGGTGATCGTGAGAGCGTGCGCGGGACGCTGCTGGACCTCACCGAGCTACCAAGCCGATCCCTCACCCTCTGTGTGTGGCGCACAGCACCAACCACCATCAGAAATTTCAGTTTGTGCCGCCGCCGGGCCTCCTCGACGTTCCAGAAATACAGAGCCCATCACACCCCGACTTAAATAGCAAAAAGGTGCGCCTACTCGTTCTCTTCACGCTGCCGAAAGCCCCAGTCCATCCCTCCATGGGAGCCGCGGGAATTTGGGAAACACCGAGGACATGTCCATAGGTCAGGGGGGATTGATCTTCCAAAATTCATGACCCATGTGTTTCTCTAGCCATTCTAGTCCTAGGGTAGGCCACAGACCTCGGTGCGAGTCACCGAGACTGAAAAGAACTAGGATTTGTGGAGCCTCCACGGTGCTATTCAAGTTTTACTCTCTGCCGCCGGTTTTCAACCGGGGGCGCACGGTGACATAGGGTTTGGAGGAGTTTCCAAGCTCTTTGGCATACGGGACGTCCTTTGCCATGAGCCACTGATGCTCTAGGGCGAGAGAGACGGGAAATTAAGCCAGCAGAGAGGATGACCGACGTCGCCGGACTCGGTCCGAGGCCGCCGTCCGTCGCCCGACTTCTGTGGACCGTTAGAGCTCACAACGACCTCGGAAACGGTTTCCCCGACCCTCAAAACCCCTAGGCGGCGAAAGCCAGGCCAGAAGATCACTTAGGAAGGAGGAACCGAGGGGGGGGAGGAAGAACAACGGCGAGAGAGGCGCGCGCGGGAAGAGGGGAGCGGGAGGTTGAAGACGAAGCACCGACCCCACCTGTCAGCCACTCGGCGGTAGAGCTGAGATCTTCTGTGGCTGCCGATCTTTTGTGACTACACCAGGGGAAACCCAGTAACCCTGTGTGTTCTTGGTTCTCACTGGCTGAGATTTAAAGAGTGGGCCCGGGTTCTTTTCCAATAGTAAAACAATTCCAGTTTCCACTCAAACTTTAGAAATCCATAACCTTTGCTAGGAAGCTCCAAATTTAGTGATTCATATTGGGTTGGATTCATCTTGCCTAGCTCTGTCCAGATATACAACCCAATTTGTATGAAACCCATTAATTAATTCCGGAAAATTCTTTAAAGCTTTTCAGAAAAAGAATTTTAGGGGGAGTTTGGTTCATCCAAAAATCCCCAAATTTTGCCAGAATGTTCTTTAGGACATTAGTAAACCCCTGTAAAAGTTTCAGACCATTTGGAGTTGATTTGGTCAGAGAAATTCAAATTGGAAGGTGCTGTGTTCATTTGAATACAGAAACATTTTCAGAGAATTTCCAAAACTTGGAAATTCAGTTCTGGGCAAATCTTAACTCCAAAAATGCTAGGAAAATTCATGCAAACTCTATGAGCTATAATTGAAATTGTAGTTAACTAAGTTGGGCATGAACAGGGGTATGACCTCAGAATTAATTCTTCCTTGCTTATTTGCTAAGAGAATTATTCTGAGCAAACCACTCCATGAAAAGTGCTAGTGTTTGGTCCAGAGAGTTTTCTTGTGACAAGGAACTCACACAAACATTCTCAGCTCCATTGGAGCTCTGTATCACCCCTGTCCTGTTTAACCACTTGAGGGATTAATATGGAAAAGGGGGGAGACCACTTAGCATTTAACCAGGGGGATTAAGTCTAAGCCAAACCACCAACACTCAGTTCACCTTTAAATTCTTAAACAAGGTTCCAGATGTTAGAGGCTGGTTATTAGGACTAATAGTAGAAGTCTTACCCTAAACTCACATTTGCATCTAAATTAACATGTAGTGTTTCATTAACGTGTAGCCGTTGAAGAAGAGACTCCGGAAGTGCTGGAATTCCTTCTTCCGGACGAAGAACTAACTCCTGACCAGCAGCAATAAGGCAATCCCCGGTTTGCATTAACCTTTTACATGTCTTACTTTGTTTACATGTGTCATATGAAGTATGTATGTGCATTAGGTATAGGATGAATGAAACCCCACTTGCATAACCAAAGGTTCCTAAAAGAGTGAGGGTAGTGTCAAGGACCTCGAGTAGACAGGCTATGCTTAATAAGTCGTAGGACTTCGGTACAAGTCGAGTAGTTGGAATCTACTCGCGAGATAGGCATTGGGACACACGGGTTCGGTTGAGTGATGTGAGATCACTATAGTAATAAAAATGAGACTAGGCAGGGGCTAGGGCGCAGCAAGAGTGAGTCTTGTGTGCGCAGCCCTGCCCGTGTCGATTGAGGACCGATCCGTGAGCGGCCCTGCTGAACAAGTATTGAACGTACCGAAGGCATATCAGATATATGGGCCCCGATAAACCGATGTAGCCTAAACCTCCGGGCGTCGAGGCATAGCACACCGATTTATAGGTGTAGGTTGAGGGCAGCAAGGTGGAAATATGCCAACGGGCATAGAGAGATGCACCGTGTGGGGAACCTCCTGCTCGTTTCGGTGCGACCGGTTCGACGTTTGGGCTGTTGGGTGAAAGGTTGTCCCGTACGACATCGAGTGAGCGTGCTGTGCAGCTCCATGGGTGGGCGTACGTGACGTGCTCTTTGGGTTTTCCCTGCAGGTGTATATCGAGTCGATTCGCCGTCCCTCGCGGTGACGAGTACCGCTTGTTCACTGCGTCGTAACGTAGATAATTTATGGAATGTTGTGATTCAATATTGCTGTCATGAGATAATTGTATTGCTACATGTGTGCCACCAAATATTGCTTACTAAATTTCAGCTTCATGAACTGTTAACTTGTTGCTAAAATATGAACTAAGGATGAACTTGTAGGCGTGTCCATTTGCTGCAACATTGCTATCCTATGTCAGTGTACACCTCATGTAGAGTTTCATGCTTAGGTGAGTCGGTTAAGCTTTGCTGAGCCTTCATGCTCATGGTTGCTGCTTAAGTGTTTTTCAGGTGAGGAGCCACCCACGGACTCGGAGTACGAGTCCACCAGCGAGGGTTACCCTCCGTCGGGGACCACGGCTGAGTGGGAGCCGTACACGCCGCGCTGAGCTGAGGAGTGCAGCTAGTGTGGGTTGCCCTAGGGCTGGGCAACCACTTTTGCTTGATAGGCGGGCGTGAGTTGTATAGTGTAGACTTCCGCTGTGTAATATAAACAATAGTTGTAACTGAAGTTTGTACCTGTTTGTACAGTTTCAGTTGTTTTCCCATGTAATATATTGTGTTCTTATGACATGTGCTGTCGGGTGTCGCATCGTGCGGCACCACCCTCTGCGATCCTGGATGAGCGGATTCCGGTCCGCCACATTGAAGATAAGTTGTTAAGATTGAAAGACAATTTGAATAGGACTCTTATTTGAAATCCAATCAGAGTAGGACTCCTCGTTTTCCTCTTATAAATAGAACCCAGAACCTTTGGCCGCAACCATGAACTTCTTTTCCACCTCCCGAGTCGACGACTTGGAGCCCTAGCCCCCAACTCGTCGAGTTAAACCCCTTCACCGGAGTTCAGCCACCAGTGAGACCGCCGATGAGCCCGACACGTTCACCGGAGGAGAGCCGACGAGTTGACCTACTGCCATTGCTAGGAGGAAGGCCCTGACACCGAGGAGAAGTCGAGGTAGGTCTCAGATTACCACCTTATGACATCATCGCGGTTTTCTTTGCATCTGTTCATTTGATCCCTTCGAAACAGAAGGTTTTTCGTGGACATATCACATGTTGATCAGTTTGATCTAGATCTTGAGTCCAGATCATCACCACGTCCGCACTTGATCGTTACACCTCTGTTCATTGTAAAACCCCATGAAAAACCATGCAAACATGCAAGAACACGTACAAACTGATCTAATGAAACCAGCACCATAGGAATAGCATGCATATGCATCATTGCATCTTGAGTAGAGTTTGTGCATGATAATTGATTGCTGTGAACCTTGTATGTGCGTGATCATGAGTAGAAGGATGAGCTCAGAGAGCTATCTACGACGAACTACAACAACAAGACTTTGAGATCCATGAGCAACCAAAGCCACAGGAACAAGGCAAGTTCCCCTTGACCATATTGATCCCATGTTTTGAAACTGTTTTGTTTGCGAAAACTAGTATGCTGAGTCAACTGATGGGAAACCCTTTCATAGGAGTTTACTAGTTTTGTCAACCACCCTTGTCGCCGGGAAAGTTGATGAGTCGGTTATGGTCTTTTGCTGTTGCTTCGCTAAGTCCATGGGATATGGGAAGCGGTAGAATGTGTCTAGCTAACTGCACTCGTATGAATAATGTTAATGAGACCCTAATGTTGATAATGAACATGAATCGGGGGAGATCTAGGCAAGCTTGGTATATGGATGAGGTAGAATGAGATGGTGGTTTACTTGCCGTAGATTTAAGGACCCGTTCATGCCAGCCATTCCAGGAAAACAGTGCCACCACAAGGCCAAATATGGGTGCGGCTTAGCTGACTAATTAGGTAAGTTACTAGATTGTTATGGACCGTGGAAGGCATGGGGAATGGGAGTCGAGTAAGGACTGCCCTGGGAACTGCATGGCACAAGAGGGGGCCCGTAGGTGGGAGAATGGTGATTCGAGACTGCTGGTGAAACCTTAGTGAGTCCATACATCTAGTAGCCCCTTTGTAAAGGCTATTTTCTGATCTCTTGACCATACACCGACGGTTGTGTACTGGTATAATGGAGGTTCTGCAGTCGCCGACGGGTGACGAAATCACAAACTTGTGGGTAAAGTGGTGCCACCTCTACAGAGTGTAAAACTATCATGATAGCCGTGCTTTCAGCCACAAGCGCCTGGCCAACTCACATGATTAGATGGGATGGTTCGGGATGGTTATTGGGATGGTATTTGGTTTGGTTATTCGGTTTGGATATGGTTTGGTCTTTGGAATTGGTTTCGGGACTGTTGAGTCCTGGTAATGAGATTGGTTTCATGACTGTTGGGTCATGGCAATGAGATTTGATCTCGGTTATGAGATGTAATTGAATATGAGATGAGATGGTAGTGAATACGAGATTGTAATTATGAGCATAAGAAAAAGTTGAGAAAGATAAATGTTTGGATGAAATATGAAAAGTGGTGAATCATGATGGAGGTATGTTGATGTTTAAATACATGTTGGGATTACATTCACTTAAAGTTAGTTGCTGTTTTTATCATGTTTTGGGAAATAAACTTTGCTTTCTGCAATGAGCCTATTTATCCTACCTTGTTGTAAGCTACATGTCATACTTCCCGCGCTTGCTGAGTACGTCATGTACTCACCCTTGCATTATCATAAATCATCAGCAACAGGAGAGGAGTACTATGAATACCATGTGGAGTATTAGGAGTGTGATCTACCATCAACTTGCCTGTGGGGATAGAATGGAGTAGGAGATGGAGCCACTGCTGCTGCTCAGTTGCTTCCGCAATAGTTTAGAAGACTTCCGCTGCTAGAATAAATACTTCCGATGCTAGAAATAGTTAGAAGTTTTCGCTGCAAGAACATGTTAGATATTGATGTAATCAAGTACTTAAACCCTATTATTCGTGGTTATATATTCTTAATTTGGTTTGTGGATTACATGTGTATGTGTGATGAACATCCTGGGTACACATATGCATCAGTCCAGGTTCCGTGGTTTTTCCACAGAACTGGGGAGCACCTTGAAAAAGATGAGCTTGTTGTCGGAAGAAATCTTTGAGAAGGAGGAACTCATCAATCGTCAAGAAGACATGCTCATCCTTGAAAAGGAGAAATGTCATGAGCTTGAAGAGCTCCTTGAGGTTGAAAGGGAAAGAAGCAAGGCACTTGAGCGTGAACTCGCTTTGAGCAAGGAAACTTGCTCAAATCTTGAGGACACAACTATTGTGCTCAAGGATGAAATTGTTAACTTGACAAAAGTTAACAAGATCCTTGAAACACAAGTTGAGTCTCTCAAGATCAATGCACCTTCTTCCTCTATGATTCCACCCTCCTCAAAGGAATCTTCCGAAGCAACTCAAACTTGCAAGTGCTCAAACTTAATCCTAAAACTTAAGGATGAACTCAAGTTGGCACAAAACAAGCAATCACCGAAAGGTGGGATCTTTGACAAGGAGAAATTGGCATATGCACGAAGTGCATATACCAATGTAAGACCTCCACATGTGAAAGATGGTCTTGGCTCTTCTCGGGAGTGGAAGCAACATGCTAAAATTCCCAAGAATGGGAAAGACTTGATTGTTTTTGTCAAGGAGGGTTCATCTAACAAAGATAATGGAAAGAACATTGCAAACTCATCTAACATGCCTAAAAATGAACCTCATCCTTTGTTCCATGACTTTGATGCTTCATATGTTTTATTGAGGAACAAATTTGGAAAGACCTATGCTAGGTATGTTGGGCCACTCCACAAGAGTCCAAAACCTTGCGTGTGGGTGGCCAAGTGCCTCTTGACTAACATGAAAGGACCCAACTCCGTTTGGGTACCTAAAGGAAAAACATAACTCTATTTTGTAGGCATACTCCTCCGGTGGATCAAAATGGGTGCTCGACAGTGGATGCACAAACCATATGACCGGAGAGAGAAGGATGTTTGTAGAGTATGAGGAAAATGAAGATCCAAGTGAAGGAATATACATTGGGGACAATAGCCAAGGGAAAATCCTTGGCACCGGTAAAATCGCTATTTCTCCCCATCATACTCTTTCAAATGTTTTGCACATTGACTCCCTTGATTATAACCTTCTATCCATATCCCAACTATTTGATAAAGGTTATAACTGTGTTTTCACTAACGAGGGTGTGACTGTCTTAAGAAGAAGCAATGACTCAATTGGCTTTAAGGGTGTGCTCAAGGGAAAGCTTTACCTTATGGATTTCACCATGAATAAAGCTCAACTTGACACGTGCTTAATGGCGAAGACCAACATGGGATGGCTTTGGCATAGACGGCTAGCCCATGATGGGATGAGAAATTTGCAAAAACTTCTTAAGGGAGAAGACATTCGAGGCTTAAGAAATGTTGTTTTTGATAAGGACATGCCATGTAGTGATTGTCAAGCCAGAAAGCAAGTTGGAGCTCAACATCCATCCAAAAATGTCATGGCGACTACAAGACCTTTGGAGCTACTTCACATGGACCTCTTTGGTCCAATCGCCTACATAAGCATCGGCGGTAACAAATATGGTCTTGTAGTTGTAGATGATTATTCTTGCTTCACTTGGGTGTTATTTTTGCATGACAAAGGCGAAACTCAAGGTGTGCTCGAGAAATTCTTGAGGAGAGCTCAAAACGAGTTCTCCTTAAGAATCAAGAACATAAGGAGCGATAATGGCACCGAGTTCAAGAACACTCAAGTGGAAGAATACTTGGATGAAGAAGGCATCAAGCATGAGTTTTCAGCCCCCTACTCCCCTCAACAAAACGGGATGGCTGAAAGGAAGAATAGGACCCTTATTGAGATGGCAAGAACCATGCTTGATGAGTACAGGACGTCGGACCGGTTTTGGGCGGAAGCGGTTAACACCGCTTGCCATGCCATAAACCGGTTGTACCTTCATCGACTTTTGAAGAAGACATCTTATGAACTTCTAACCGGTAATGAAACCCAACATCTCTTACTTTCGTGTCTTTGGGAGCAAGTGCTATTCTCAACAAGAAGCCTAGGACTTCGAAGTTTGCTTCAATGTTCGATGAAGGTTTCTTGCTTGGTTATGACTCAAATACCTGTGCCTATCATGTTTTCAACAAATCCTCCGGAATTGTTGAAATAGAGAGAGACGTAGTGTTTGATGGGACTAATGGCTCGCAAGTGGAGCAAGTTGATCAAAGTGTGCTAGATAGAGAAGAGGTTCCACAAGAAGCACTTAAAAGGATGTCACTTGGATACATTTTCCCTCAAGAACATCCTCAAGACTCAAATGATCATCCAACAAACGAAGATACATCTCCTTCCCACGATCAAGCTCAAGATGAGCAAGGCCAACCATAACAAGATCAAAATGATCAAAGTCAAGAAGGAGGGTTGGATCAAGGGGGAGATGAAGAAAAGAACGATGATGAAGATGAAGATCAAAGAGTCCAACCAACTCATCCAAGAGTGCACTAAAGTGTTCAACGGGATCATCCCGTCGACAACATACTAGGAGACATCTCCAAAGGGATAATGACCAAAAGGTTCGAGATGTCAATGATTGGGGAATTGAAGTTCTTCTTAGGATTCCAAGTCAAACAACTCAAGGAAGGAACGTTCATAAGTCAAACCAAGTATATTCAAGACATACTTAAGAGGTTCAACATGGACAAAGCCAAACCCATCAAAAATCCAATGGGAACCAACGGACACCTTGACCTCAATGAAGATGGTCTAAGTGTGGACCAAAAGGTATTCCATTCCATGATAGGTTCCTTGCTTTATCTTTGTGCATCTAGGCCCGACATAATGTTTAATGTGCGTATGTGTAAACATTTCCAAGGCGCTCCTAAGGAGTGTCACTTGACAGCCGTTAAGAGGATTCTTAGATATTTGGTTCATACTCCTAACCTAAGACTTTGGTATCCCCAGGGATCCAAGTTCAATCTCATCGGATACTCCGATGCCGATTATGCTGGTTGTAAGGTAGATAGGTAGGTCCCTGATTTCGTGGTCTTCAAAGAAACAAAACTCCATTGCCTTATCCATAGCCGAAGTTGTAAGGGCCTCAGTTTTTGACACACATTTGCAGTGTTCATCACCACACCACACACCTCATTTGAGGAAGAATGATGAACACAAATGAAGAGCAAGTAACAATTATCAACATGCTCATTAGAGAACAAACTTACACATTGCAAAAGTGGTATTTCCCACATGTGATATAGATGGGCTGGACATATGAAAACTCCTACACTTTACTAAGGATGTCCATGCCAAGTTTCACCCAAATTCAAATCCTTTTTGAGGTCAGTTTGGGTATAGTTAGGAAGAGGGCAGTTTGAAACCATATTCAAATTCAAACTGTTTTTATCCAATGAATTTAAAAGTGGGGGGCATATTCTTACTCAGCACATTTTTGTGAGCTCACACACCAATTTTCACTCCATTTGGAGTTGATCTTGACATGAGCTAAGTGGGAGAAATTCAAACTTTATTTGAATTTCAAACTGAACTTGTGCTGAAATTCATTCAAACCAAACCTCATTTGAACTTTGATCAATTCAAATGGCTCATGGGTGAATAATTTGAATTGCCAAGGGTAGTATGGGGTTCACTGTTTACAACAGTGATTAGGAGTAAATTTCAGAGGTTAAAACTGGAGGTGGGACCCATATGTCAGCCACTGCTCAGATCAAACCGACTGAGACTTTTTCACTCGGGTCGCCGAGCCGCAGCGGTGATCGCCACCGAGGCCAGCCGCAGCGCCACCAGCTGCTTGCCCACGCGCGGGCATGAGGCGGTGCAGAGCCTTCTTAAGGCGCCTGCCCCCTCCTCGGCCGAGGCATCGTCGTTCTTCCCCGCAAGAACTCAGCGCCGGCCGAAAACTTCCGCAGCTCGGACTTGATCGGAGGACGCCGATCGCAGCTCCCTCCTTCCACTCCAGAGACCCAGCAAGGTACTAGAGACCTTCCTCCATCCTCCCCGTTGCTAGAATTTGGTTGAAACCGAGTGATATCGGCTGTGCCGAAAGATCAAAATCGGAACTTGGAACCGCCGCACCTCGGGCTCTCGTGGACAGCCCAACCAGGGCGTTGTCACGCCCGAGCCAAGGCACCCTTGGACACGCGGGTGACCGGTGCTGCTCATCCCCGAGCCACAGCTCGAGTGGTTGCTCACCGGTGGCGAATTTCCACTTTTCCCCTTTCTGTGTGCAGAACGACCTTCGGGTACGATTCTGTTTAATTCGTGCTCTAGAAAGGATTAGGGGGCCTCAAGCCGCTCTCACACGAGCTAGACAGGGTAACGCACAAGTTGCCTTCACAACTCTGGGCCGGAGAACCTCTGTGCCCGGCGTAATTTGAGGTCTACTAATGGCGGAACGAACGGGGGGTATCGGGCGCACGGTGAGGACCTATTTCGGGCTTTCCCCGAGCTGCCTCGAGCTCATGTCGACCTTCTCTGAGGTCCATTGATGCTCCCCGACCGATTTCCCAAGTAGCTGAGGTGCTAGAGAAGTCAGCCGACAGGGCCGAAGTCATTCCGAGGTGGCGGCTCGTCGCCGACCATGCTCCGGCCATTGTCATGAGCAGCTGACCCTAGAATCCTGTTCCCCGAGTAAAAGTAGGCAGGGGCAGCCAGAATCGAGAAGTTTGGAGCTGTACAAAAGCCGGCGGCGAGCTCTCCGGCGAGGCCCCTCAGCGGCGGAGCCCGGGCGTCGCGAGGTTGAAGAAGGGGGTGGACCCCAGCTGTCAGCGGCCGATATTTTGAATCGGGATCCGACTGCGGCCAGGATCGGGTGTGCTGGCGCGCAAAATCCTTGTGGGCCACGGTGTGCCATCGCCTAAGCGTGCGACGCGTATCCCCTGGGCCCACGCGCGAGTTTAAACTTTTCCCCGATTTTCAGATTTCCTTCAAACTTCAAATCCTTATAACTTTGGCTAGAAAGCTCCAAATTGAGTGAACCAAATTTTGCTGGATTCAGCTCTCTGAGTACTTTCCAGAAAATCAAGTTTCACTTCATGAAATTCCTTATTTCCCCAGAATTAATTCCTCAAAGTTTAAACTGTTAGGAATTTTAACTGGAGAATCCTTTGGAGGAAAATCCTGAAATTTTGCTGAGATGTTCATAAAAATATCCTTGAACTACCATAAAAATTTCAGATCTATTTGATCTCATTTAATCCACCTAATGGTGTGATTAGTGAAACTGTTCCAGAGAAAATAGAAAATGTTCACAAACATTTTCAGAATTTTCTCTGAAATTGTTTAGCTCATATCTTTAGTTAGAGACTTCCAAATTAAGTGAGATCAACTCCATTAGAACCCTCTGAAAATCTAGTTTTCAGAAAGTCATAGTTTGTTTCATGAAAATCCTTAGAACACCCTAAAAGCCTTTAATTAAGGTCAAGGACATAATTAATTGTGGAGGGCTCAATTGAGCTTTGCTGCAACTAAAACTTGACCAAGTCCCTGTTTAGGTTGTAACCAAGCCACAGTAAAAGTTTCGCAGTCATTAGGTCTGTCTAGCAAGGGTTATAGACTTCACAACTTCAAAGTTAATACAAATGCATTTAAATTGATACATATGTTTCTTATATCATGTAATCGCTAAGGTCGAGGAGGAACCCGAAGTCCTAGACTTCGTTACTCCGGAGGAACAGCTAGCCTACGACCAAGAGCAGCAAGGCAAGCTCCGGTTTGCATTAACCTTTTTACAAATTTTTATTGTTTTGAGCACATACTTGTTTCCTTTATTCTGTGCATTAGAGTCTTGTTTGGAAGCCCTACTGCATAGCCAAGAGAACCATGGGTTGGGTTTAGGATTGCAAACCCCGTTAGCCACTGCATTGCTAGGATAGAGTAGGATTCGGTACAAGTCGAGTAGTTGGAACTACTCGCGAGAATAGGCTAGAGGCACATTACTCGGGTAGAGATAGCACATGATACACATGGCAAGAAAATGAGACCGAGCGGAGAGTAAGGGCAGCAGGACTTTGGGGCCTGTGTGCTGTAGCTCCGCTTGTGTCGATTGAGGACCGAGCCGTGTGCGGGCCTGTTGAACAAGCTAGAACAGTACCGAAGACCTACCGGCTATATGGGAACCGGGAAACTGATGTAACTCGGGTAGCTGGGTATTGAGGCATTGCCCGTCGTTCAGAGGGTAGGTTGAGAGCTCGAGGTGTAAATCGGCTGGCGGCACGGAGATGCGCGTGCAGAGACCTCTTGCTCGGGACGATGGGACCGGTTCAATATTTGGCTGACGGGTGAAAGGTAGTCGCGTACGGCGTCCGTGATGGTTGTTGGAGGCAACATCGAGTACGGGCGTACGTGACGGGTTGTTCGGGTAACCCTGCAGGTGTAAATCGATTATAATCGCCGTCCCTCGCGGTCAGTGAGTACCACTTGTTCACTGTACCGTGACGTAGAAAGAACAGGCTAGTTACATGTTAAAATGTTGCTCATTGAAAGCTGGACATTGATTGTTAATGATATGCTGTAGCTTAGAGCTAATTAAAGTTCTTTTCAACTTTGGGCAAAGTACATGAGAGAAATGCGTTTCTTGTTTGATTGCGGCTCTCTCATGTGCCTTAGCGTAAGGTTCTCCACAACCTGCTGCTAAAACTTGAAAGTAAGGTTCTACTAATTAGGCGAGTCCTTGCAAATGATTTTTACCTCATGCAACCCATTACCCTCATGTAGAAGTTTCATATTTAGGTGAGACGGGTCAGACTTGCTGAGCCTTCGTGCTCACTGCTTGTGTTTGAAGCTTTTGCAGGGTTCTATGAGGAAGGGACTCCCGAAGAGGAGACGGAACCCCAGGAGGGGAACCCCGTCGAGTGGGAGTCGTGCACGCCGCAGAGTTAGTGTGCGTGTGTGCTAGCATGGACACGTTCGAGGGCTGAACGTGCACTTGATGCTTAGTCTACGCCTGCGAGTGTAGACTGAACTTATTTTGATGTAAACATGTTCAATAACTTGTTTATGTAATAAAACTTCCGCTTCCGCTTTGTACCTTTGACGTGTGTTATACGGTGCTGTGCAACGCAGCACCCCTCAGCGTGATCCTGGCTCGACAGGACCAATGGGGTCGTGTCAGAAGCAGAGTACGTCGCAGCCGGGAGTTGTTGTGCGCAACTCCTATGGATGCGACAAACTCTTAGGGACTATGATTACACTTTGATCCATATTCCACTCCTATGTGACAATGAGAGTTCCATCAAGATTGCTCACAATCCCGTGGAGCATTCTAGAACCAAACACATTGATATCCGTCATCATTTCCTACGAGATCACTCTATCAAGGGAGATATCATTATCTCTCATGTTAGGAGTGAGAAGCAATTGGCGGATATCTTCACGAAACCCCTTGATGAGAAACGTTTTTGTGACCTAAGGAGTGAACTAAATATCCTAGATTTTCAAAACGTTGCTTGAGTTGTGCACATCTGTTTGTTACTTGTATATAAACTTCAAAAATCGCATGCTTTCAAAATTCTACCCTAATCTCTCTTACTCTATGAAAACTATGTTTAAAATGATTCTTTGTCAAATATGGTCATTGTTTGTTTGATGTATGCTTACTGACCATGTTTGTCAAAAATATTTGCAAAAACTTGTCCAAAAAGGATCATATTCTTGAGCTAAAATTCAAATTATATGAAATTTCAGCTTACAGCAGGACTAGTCCGCCCCATGGGCCGGACAAATCCGGGCTGTCTAGGTCGGACTTCTCAGCGGACAAGTCCAAACCGGACTAGTCCGCCTGGGACGTCGGACAAGTCCGGCTCCGAAAAAGTCCAGCTCTGGTCCGTCGACCGGACTTGTCCGTGCATCAAGCCGGACTAGTCCGGCCCCTGGGGACTTAACCTCCTAGGGGCGACCAGACCACCCCTCTCTCTTCACTCTCAACTCTCTCTCTCTCTAGCAGGAACCGCCCCTCTATTGGCGATTTTCACTTTTCTCCACCGAAAACCTCTTCCAATCCACAGATTGGAGTCCTAAGGAGTGCGGGAATCCTTCCCCGTGCTTCGTTGCTCGAGTTTCGCCTCTGATTTCATCGCATTTGGAGATTTGAAGAGATATTCTTGACCTACCCAAAATTCTCTCTTTTTCTTCATTATTAGGTCTTTTGCTGGAAACCTCTTCACAAATGTCGTTCCTCATGTCATTGTGATCGTATCCTAGGAGTATTGCGACTTGATTCGAAGTTTTTGTGAAAAATTGTTAGGGTTAGGGTTCTTCCTGTGTAACCTGGACTAGTCCGGTTTCTGGGCAGACAAGTCTGTTCTCGGGCGGACTAGTCCGACCCGTTAACGGACAAGTACGGTTTACACAGGACAAACCCCAACTTTAGCCATTTTTAGTGAATTCTTTCGCAATATTCCACTTCCTTGACCTCTTATCTCTTGTTTCCCAGGCGATATGTCGGACTCCGACCACGGCTCCCCTCTTGCAAATCCCGCGGCCGAGGAGGCTCGACAAGCCCTCCATCGGCGCATTGCCGAAGAGAGGGCGGCAAAGGAAGCTCAAGCGGCTAAGGATGCCGTCATTCAAGAGGCAAGGACAAAGAAAAGACATGATCCCGACGAGCAAGCACAGATTGCCAAAGCCGTTGAAGAATCCTCGGCGGATCAACGGAAGAAGA
Source organism: Neostapfia colusana (assembly GCA_030760725.1). Lineage (NCBI taxonomy): Eukaryota > Viridiplantae > Streptophyta > Magnoliopsida > Poales > Poaceae > Neostapfia > Neostapfia colusana. The sequence continues at coordinate 21,006,957 of JASWHV010000019.1, read as the reverse complement.
AAAGGGCCGAACGTGAAGCCCATAACTCCTAGGCTGCTAGTACCTTAGAGCCCAGGAGGAAGAAGCTTGTCACTTTGGGAGAAAAAGAGCGGGCCAAAGAGAAGGAGAAACAACCTGAGGGTAGGGATCTCCGTGACCAGAGGAAAGGCAAGGCTCCACTTCCTAAGAAGCCCAAGAAGAAAAAGCCAACTGCCAACAGCAAAGAGGGCAGGAGGCATTGTAATCAAGTAGAAGGGGCAACCGAAGCCCATCGGTCCCCTGAAGATGGCTGCCCCTGCTAGAGATCCAAACCGACATTCCAACACTGCAGCATATGTGTTCAAAGGAAAGGGTACGAAGAAGGCGAGAAGGCTGAGGATGGACAAAGTCTATGATTATGAGAAGCACACAGCCGACCCTAGGTTTTGGTGTGACTTTCATTGCGACTACTACCGCCTAGTATACTTGAAGATGAAGACTCCAGTCGCTCAAGTTCAATAGGTGGATTGGGCCTACATGGCCAAAAGGAAGCATAAAGCTTTTGATGCCGTGATTGAAGCCGCGGAGCGCCATGGGATCAAGGAAATAATGAGTTTCAAGTATGATTGGAACATCGAAGTGATTGTGCAGTTCTACACCACCGTGTATTTCTCCACCTACGGTGACCGAAAGATCACTTGGATGACTCATGGAGAGCAATACTCAGCCACATATGAGACGTTTGCTCAGATACTTGGCCTTGAGGAGCACCTGGACCATGAGATCATCATTTCCAATCTCAAGGCAGAGGATAGGGATCAGCTCGACTACATGTATCCTAGTCATGTTCCCTATGAGGCTGGGCTTGCTAGGAACATCAAGCCATTCTATAGCATCCTCAACCGGATTATGAGGAGAACCATTGCCCCTAAGGATGGAGATGCAGGGGTGATTCAAGGAAACTTAAGGCATCTCCTCCTGTTGATTGATGGTGAAGAGAAGTTCAACCTCGTTGAGTACATCTATGACGACATCTTCAACATCTCTCACACTCCCAACCGCTCATGTGGGTATGCACCATACATTATGTGCTTAATTGAGAAGGTGTCGGGGCTTGTCTTCGTCAAGGATGCGACTCATCGACCACTCCATCCTCAGATGCCCCCAATTGTGCCAGAACCTCCCAGAAGGAAGAATGTTCAACCTCCTTCCAGCTCAGTGGCTCCTCCTAGCTTAGTGGCTCCTTCATCACCTCCTCCTCCGCAGTCGTTGAGCGGATTCTTCAAGTGCTTCAACGCGATCTTTGCCTCTTGTCAGCGTGTGGAGGTCCGGACTCGACGCATGGAGAGGCGTCAGGAGAAGCACCTCAAGGTTGTGTGCGATAAACTTGAGGTGCCTATGTATCCTCCCGAGGAGAGTGATGGAGAGCTCACTCCTTATCCAGATCTCACTGCTGATGAGCTTGCCCAGTTCACGAAAGATGGAAGCTCTTCCAAGGCTGTGCCTCCATCCACCGCCACCGATGACGAGGAAGATGATACGGAGGCCACGGAGAGCGAGTTTGAAGAAGAAGACGATGAAGATGACGAGTAGACTTATGCGCATCTTTTTTCCTTTTTCCTTTTTGGTGCCTTGATGCCAAAGGGGGAGAGATGGAACAGGATGTCTTTTTTATCATCTCCTAGTCTTGTATAGATCCTTGGACATGAGTATCTATGTTTTATGCATTGTGTCTCTTTTGTGTAAGACTATGTGTGGATCTTATGCTTATAATTGATCATTGTTGCTCTTTGCTATGTTTTTATTGTCTTGTCACACTTTTTGAGCACAACACGTAGGCACCCCACCATAACATGTGAGTGTATGTCAACTCCCCTCTTTTACTGTTGCATACATCCAGGGGGAGTTATGCATACGTGCACTTGTTATGAAAATCAAATTTTTACCTCTATGTTGAAACTTAATGTGTTGTCATCAATCACCAAAAGGGGGAGATTGTAAGTACATCTAGGTGTCACCGTGGGTTTTGGATGATTGATGACAACGATCAAGAGACTAATGAGCTGAGATGATCATAAGCACCGGATATTTCCATGGTGGACACCTAAACTCTCAAAAAGGAAAAGGATGAAGAACGGCGTCGAAGACTCGAAGACTAGAAATTAGGGCTTCAGTTGAGTCTTTAGTAGGCTAGCCGTGTTAGAGTGAGAGTGTGTTTGTCGAGTGCATTGAGATCATAGAAGAGAGCTCAAAGCGTTAGAAGTGTCAAATCCTTAGTGGAGAGTGCTAGTGAGGTAAACTCGAGTAGGTCGGACTTGTCCGGGCCAGAGGCCGGACTAGTCCGGAGTCCTACGGCTTAGTCCGTTTTGGGATAGACTAAGAGCTCCTGACTGAGTTCAGACTTGTCCATTTGGGGACGGATTAGTCCTGTTCTCTCTTGGTGAGAGTGTTTCAGGACTATGTCCTAGTAGACCGGACTTTTCCGCCTCAGCGTCCGGACTAGTCCAGGCTAGCCAGACTTGTTCGTTTTCACGCGGACCAAGTGGTCCTGTGTGAGTTCGTGCTAGTCCGTTCTGAGGCGGACTAGTCCGTACGATTGTGAGATGAGAGCTCCCATGGCTAAGTCTTGGTGTACCAGACTTGTCCGCCTTAGTGGTCGGACTAGTCCGGGTCCTCCAGACTTGTCCATTCTCACCCGAACAAAGAGTTCCTGTGTTAGATCGTACTAGTCCGGAGATTTGTGAACGTTTGAAATTTGAACGTTGGGGAGTAGTTGGATTTATGATGACAGTGGTCCCCACGGACCGGACTAGTCCGGACTTTAGTTGGTGGCAACGGTTGGCTGTCAGGATCTCTATAAAAGGAGGTGCCCCGACTTCATTTTAAGAACCCTAGAACCCTAGCGCCGCCATAGCCATCCTAGAGCCTTTCTAAGCCTTCTCTCTTGCCTACTCACCCTCTAGAACCAATTCTTGAGTGGATCTGAGTGTGTGAGGAGAGGAGAAGGAAGAACTTCGTGTTTTGGCTCTTGGAGTGATCTCGTGCACTTGGTGTGAGTCTTTGTGAGCTGTGGCTTGTGAGATTCGTGAACTTTATGGACGTGTTCAAGTGGGAGCCTCAGATTGTGAGCAGCCCCAAGATCTTGTAAGTTTACCCTTGAGATAGTGGAAGAACCGGGTTCGCCTTAGTGGCGACTTGGTGAGGAAAGGGTTGTTACCCGGTCCTTTGTGGACTCCTCAACGGGGACGTAGATTCCTGAGTGGAATCGAACCTCGGGCGAAAATCTCCATGTCTCTCTTACATTTACGTTTCATCAATTATTAAAATTACTTAGCGTTCGTTTTGCTCATTTTGCTTTTCTAGTGTTCCTCGTCATAATCTTGCAATCCACCTTTTATATCTTGTCGTACTTGTCATATTAGATTGCTAGATAGTTTATCCATATTTTATTGAGCTAAAATCTGAAGAAAAACCCATAAAAATCAAGTCTTTAGGTTTTTTCCAGCAGACTGACTAGACTAGTCCGCCCCTGAGCCAGACTAGTCCGGCCCCTGTGTTCTAATCTCGTTTAATTAAGTTATTTCAGGTAGTTTAGCTTATTCACCCCCCCCTCTAGGACACTTTCAGGAGGCTCAATGTCACACCCGGTTATTCCGCAAAACACCCGAGTGACTCCCACATGTATGCCAAGATCATTTTCTCATACACGTGATGACAAATAGTGAAGTATCATTATATTACAAGCCAAGTGTTCGAATATAAATAAGTCTTACATAACGTCTTGAAGGATGGTAATATGTTCACAATAGTGTACATAAACAAACACCGGAAGATAAGTCTTTTGGACTCCATCACAGGCGTTGCCCGGGGGACTCCGTGAACCTAAAATCCTTCTTCTGGTCCAAAGTCTTGGTCGTTGTACACCACGTCATTCCCTTGGCCTGAGCAGCAATTTAAAACCAACAGAAAAGCATAGCTAGAGCAAGGAGAGGTTGAACTCATGGTTAAAGCACTACGCAATTAGTCCCTATCACCTTAGCTTATTATGCACCTATACTACTATATGAATGAAGTGGTCCCAATCCACTACCTCATCATCAATATCAAATAACCATAACTTCATTTCCATTGTTAAGCTTCCCGCTTAACATCCTCCACTTCCCAATTCATCATCCTCTAATCATGAATAAGTCCAAGCTGCTCTTGACCGTGAGCATGGCTGTCATGACAGTTTTGACTCTGCAGAGTTTGCACCACTATACCCACATGTAGTGATTTCATCCCCCGTTGTTGGGTGGACTAGAAAACCTCCATTATGCCAGTGGCTGCGAACCACGTTCACACTTCTGAGGTGTGTAGCCAGGAGATCACTACGAGGCCTTTACAAAGGGATTCCCGACGAGTGTGGGCCCACTGAGGTTTCACCCCTAACAGCATCCAGGAGGCTCCAACCCCCGCTGCAGTGGCCCCCTCTTGAGCCTTGCGGTTCATATGGTAGTCCAGCTGACACCTATTCCTCGCACCATCCAAACACCCTACTACGCTGGAGACACACCTAATTAATTGGCCAAGCTGCCCCATCTCAGCATGTGGTTGGCACGGTAAAGCTAGGTTACATGCTCCACGAACCGGTCCTTAGGATCCAGGCAAGCACTAAACACAAACCCGTGTCTCGTGCACACAGCACCAACCAAAGCATCCAACTTGCCTAGATCCCTATCTCTACATATTTCATAATAATCCATTCAAAGGGTAAAATAATCAAGGTGATGATTTCATATCCCATTTATCCCATTCTAAGCATGGCTAAGCATGAGTAGTATAAATGAATGACATAATAAAATAACTCCCAATAACGGGACCCCGCCGCCCCGATCACGTTCACGGGGACGGGGCACCTTGCCCGGGAATCACATTGGGTGGTGCCGTGTTATGCGGCAGCCAACAGCACACATATAAGGAACAATGTATTAGATAAATCAAAGCGGAAGCTTACAACTGTTCTTTGTAAATACTTTACATAAAATAGCTACAGCGGAAGTCTATAACCAGCTCACGTTGAATATCCAAGAAGCACTCGAGAAGAGATCCAGCCCGCGGACTCCTCTCGCTAGCAACACGAAGACATGGCGGCGGCTAGGTTCTCCAAGTGTGACATGACTCGGAAGTTCCCGAGTCTCACCGGATAACCTTCTTTATAGCTTCGAGGTTTACCTACAAAACCACTTATATAGCAAGAGTGAGCACAAAGGATCAGCAAGACTTAACCTTCTCTCCTAAGACATGAAACTCTAAATGAAAGTAACCTAAGACTTAAGCCTGTCATTTGCGAAAAGACTCGCCTACGAGTTTATCCTTAACTTTCAAATTTTTAGCCATAATAGTAGTGACCTTGCGCCCAGCAACATTGGAACTCCACAATCAGACAAGAAACGCTTCATTACAATGTTACTTGTCCCAAGGTGAAAAAATAACTTTAGTTTGCTCTATTTCTACTTCAAACATGGTTTTCATGCAACTTAACATAATCATAGCAGCAATTATACTTTTTGCAAACTGTTTCCACACAAGTTGATTACTACGTCACAACATGGGAGCAAGCGGTACTCAATAACCGCGAGGGACGGTGATTCGAATCAAACACTACCCGGATAACTCGACACATACGCCCGCCTCTGAAGACCCAACTCTAGCGTCCTTCATTACGTCGTATGTGGCAACCTTTCTCAGGACACTAAACTGTAGAATCGGTCGCGCCATCTCGGGCTCATAGGTCTAACGATACGATGTGGTATGCCTCTACAATCCAGTGAACCTGGTACATCGGTTTCCTGGTTCCCATATATCAGTAAGCATCCGGTACACAACTCAATACTTGCTCCTGGACGCGGCACACGCATCGGTCCTTAATGGCAGAGCTACTCGACCAAGACCTAGTCTTGTCGCTGCCTAACCCCTCTGCCCGGTCTCATCTTTAGAAATGTAAACTTTAGTTTGCTTCCTTCCCCAACCACACTTATGATATTCTGAACTATAGCTCGCGAGTAGATTCCAACTACTCGTCTTCTACCGGATGCCCTAGTCTATTTAGCATGACCTTATTCTACAACGATGACATAATTCTACCCTCGACCTCAGGGTTCATTTTTGGTTATGCAAGTGGGGTATAAAACATCCTTGACCTAATGCACATACAAACTGAGACCCATAGTAGTGAACAAAGTAAAAACTTTAGAAAATAACTTAAATGCAAACCGGGTCTTGCCTTGATTTTGCAGGTGACTAAAGTCAGATAATATGATGTTAGTTGCTGATGATTTGAAGCTCAATCCCTGCCTTCTTGCTCCTTGATTCAAGCTTCACCTTTCCTCCACTCTTCCACGTTTAAACACTACACGTTATGAACATGCATATATATTTAATTGTAAAACTTTTGATAACAGTTCTAAAGACAAGTTTAAAACTGGAACTCTGTTTAAGAATTTAAAATGACACTGGTGCTAGTGGTTTGGGTGTGTGTTTAAGCACTATCATCAAGTGAGAAGTGAGGTTCCTCACTTGGGTGGTGATCACCTAATTGGTTGAACAGAACACTACTGATCCAGGGCTCCAATGGAGCTGCAAATTTTCTTGTGAGTTCCTTGTCACAAGAAAGTCCTCTGAACCAAACTTCAGAATATTTTACTGAGTAGATCACTCAGAACAATTTCCTAAGCATCTAGGCAAAAAGGAATTAATTCTGAATAAATTTGCACTTTCATGCAAATTTAAGTGAACTACAATTTCATACATAGATCAGGGAGCATGCATGAATTTTCCTAGGATTTTTGGAGCTAAGGAATGCCTAGAACTGAATTTCTAAGTTTTGGAAATTCTCTGAAAATGTTTGTGTATTCATTTGAATACAGAAACTTGAAATCGAAGTTTCCCTAATTAAATCAACTCCAACTGAGCTGAAACTTTTACAGGAGTCTCCTAACATCCTCAAGAATATCCTGGCAAAATTTGGGGATTTTTGGATAAGCCAAACTCCCTCAAAAATTCTTTTTCTGAAAAGATTTAAAGAATTTTCCAGAATTTTCTATTGGTTTTCATGCAAATTGGGCTGCATATTTTGATAGAGCTTTTCCTCTGAATCCAACCCAATTTGAATCACTAAATTTGGAGCTTCCTAGCAAAAGTTATGAGGTTCTAAAGTTTGAACTAAATCTGGAATTCAAATTAAATCGAGAAACATTCAAACTCTGACTGTGGGTCCATCCTACACGTGTCAGCCGCTGGGACTGAGCCACACGGGACCACAGGACATTTCCTGTGTTGTCACAGACTGATCCGAGGCCACAGAGGATCCGCACCTTTAACTTCAGCCGCTGACGAGTGGGGCCGAAGGGGGTCTTCTTCTTCCTCCCGCTCCCGGGCCTCCCCCTCGCCGGCGATCCTCTGGAGCTCGCCGGACCCGGCTTTCCGGCCGCCTCTCGGCTGGAGACTCGCCGCCTGTGAGTTTGGGAGGTCGGAAAACATGTCTACGGGGTTGGATCGGGCTGCCGGTGGCCGGAAGTAGGCCGGCGACGTGCGTACCCTTCGGTACAGCTTCGGCGCCGTGGCCCGAGCATCCTAACCCGCCAAAGGCTCGGGGAAATTGCTCTAAAGCATCAGTGAAGGTCAGGCTACCTCGGCACGGCCTCAACCTGGCTCGGAAACGGCGGCAACCCGGTTGTCACCATGCGCCCACGCGTTCCCGCCATGATCGCCGCTCGGAAAACTCGAATTGATCTGCTAACACGGGGTTTCAAGCCAGGATTGGGGAGGGGATCGGGTCGCCCTCGAGTCTAGATCCTTTGCGCACCGTTTAGCAACCTAAAGACGAGAAGGGAGTGAGAATTTTGAGAACTCATACCGGAACATCGTTCTGCGGCCACCGGCGAAGTTTTTCCGAATTCTCGCTCGGTGATTCACGGCTTGCCTTGCGGTTTGGGTGGAAGAAGCAGGGCTCACCGGCGTGTCCGGGGATGTCCTTGCTTGGGCGTGACAGGGCCTGGTGTAGGCTGTCCATGAGCGCCCAAACCGCTGTGAGGTTAGGTCGCCACGCGGAGCGCTGTGTTCTCGGTGCAGGGGAGCTTGGCTAGCCGGGGTGAGCGGAGAAGGTAGGTAAGGGTCACCTCAGTGCTACTGGTGCAGCTCAGGGAGCTCAGTGGCTCAAGTTTGTCCGCCTCCGATCAAGTTTTCAGAGATGGCGGCGAGCGGCTGGTTCCGGTTCTCTTGCCGCACGAGGGAACGAACTGAGCCCGAGTGGAGTCGGTTGGCGGCATAGGATCACACTGAGACGTGAGGGAGACACCAGGAGGTCGCCAGCACGAGGGAAGGGCGTGAGGAGGTGTCCCAATCAACACTCGGTGTCACCCAGAGCTCGCTCGGCAGTTCGGTTGAACCGATAACAGGGGGCTGAAAACTTAGTTTGATCTCCCCTCTCAATGACAAATGGGGCCCACAACTCCTCTCTGCCCCAAAAGATCTCCAATTTTTGGCCTAGTGCAAATTCAGCCATGTGGAACTCAAATTCAAAATTTATTGGGCACTTTGACAAGTTGTGCCTCAGTTTTAAATTTAAATTCAACTTTGGATGAAATTTACAAGTCCCTTTGATATTCATATCAAAGCACCTCCAAATTTGCTCAAAACTTGGACCCCTCATAATTTGGACCTGAGGAATTCAAATATGTCCTCTGATCTTTGAGTTGGCCATTGCAAATACAACTTTTTAATCAACAGTTTGAATTTCTCCTTTTGAAAGTGGCCTTCATCTTTTTGAAGTGACCCTTTTAGTTCAAACTGAATTCAAAGTTTTATTGTACAAGCCAACACTTTCATGAGTATACAAAAGTTTTTGCAAGTCCCATTTCTTGTACTAAAACTCAACTTTATTCATAGCTCAAGTTTTCTATTTACAAGTTTTGGGACTTTTACACCCAACCCAGGCTACAAGGAAGCAAGATAATGAAAATCTAGGGAAACTTCCTAGCATGCGTATCATATTCCAAATTAACAATGCAATTAACCTCTAACTATACATCCTAGTATAGGATCAAAGTGGTCAAGGACACTTGTCTTCTTCCTGCTGCTCCGAAAATTGAAAGTCTTGGTCTTGGAAGGTGAGAACCGGCTCTGGGGCTGGTTCTACTCATGCCAACACACACATAGCAAGAGAAAACAACATTCCATAAGAAATCATCAACACATACACTCATGCAAGTCATACACATATAAACATTAAAGTCATACACATAATTAAGTTTTGTGTTTATCCTAGATAGTTTGCTCCTATGCATGCATGCAACTTTAAACATATATATTATTTCTAACTTTGATATTCAGATTTCCAAGTGTACCCTAAATCTAGATTTTCAATTCGAACTATTTCCTATATTTAAATATGACCATTCTTAGCTACCAACTTGCATAAAAATGTGTATTCCAACTCCAAAATGGTTTTCAGATCTTCTACACCTTATTAAACTTGAAGTTTTGATTTTTAGAACCTCATATGACATTTACTAATCATGTCTACCTATTTTCTATATTTTCATATTTATTTTCTATGCCTAAAAGTGAATTTCAGTACTAAAACAGCAAAATATGTCACCTACACAGAATATATTTTGATCCAAAATGCCCAACAAAATATCTTTTGGCTTCCTATCTGATGGGATCAATTTAAATATATTTTTACCTATTTTCAGAATTATTTCAAGCCTAAAAATGAATTTTCAGCAATAACAGAAATAAATAACCTTTAGTTAGATTTCCTTGCAGCCCAAAATCAGTCCTCGATTTATTCTAACCATTTTCCAAGGGCTAGAAAGATTTGAATTATAATTGCACAAGTGTTTGAATTGCTTATTTGAATTTAAACTCTATTTACATGTTCAAATTCCTGAAATTAACCCTCCTCAGGGGCTGATGTGCAAATCCACATTGCAGTGAGGTCCAATTTCTTATTTTCTAAATTTTCACGGATCTAAGTGTGCAAAACAGAAAGGTTTTTCCTAATTTTTAAATTGATCAGGGGCTAAATCAGTGTTATACACGAGTTTGCCTAATTTACGGAGAGCTCAGGGGGTAGAACAGAAGAATTTGGGGGCTACCTCTTCTTTTCCCAGAACCCCAGGGGGTAGCGCGTAAGTTTCCTGGGGTTTATAATGCGTGGCTGATGTGGGCCGTTGGATTTAGAACGGAGGGCCGATATTATAACGTGAAGGGGTACGGGGGAATCTAATTGTGGCCGCACGATTTAAAATAGACGGGCCGCAATGGGCCACGTCGCCCCGGCCGGTTGCGGACGGCGCTGCCCGGCAGCGCACGGCGGCGGAAGGCGGCGAACTCGCCGGAATTTCACGAAATCTCGTCTACCAGCCCTAGACTACCGTTTTCTCAACACAATTCAAAGGAGGGGGAGTAGGGGACCTCACGTGGAGGGTTATCTTTGATCTGAAGGGGTCTAGGGAGGCTCGGTGACCGCGTCGGACAGTGAAGCTCGACGGCGACCGTCTGTAATGCGTTCTGGTCCCGTTCTCCCCCGGTTTGCTGGTGCTCGAGGTTAGCTGTGGCCCGGAGATGATGCTCCAATAGTCAGAACAGATTCAAAATGAGGAATTCAAGGTCTTCACTGGCGAATGGTGGCGGCCTCTTACCGGAACTTGTCGGCGTTGGTTCTCTCGTCGAGGACTCGTCCCGAGGTGAAGGTCTACGGGCTGTGCAAGCTGCAGCGGGGACGCAAGGTCGGTTAGGAAGAAAAAAACGGTGCAGTACGGGGAGAATTTCTTTGGGGCGGCGGAGGTGCTCACCGGCGATCTGAAAACGCGATCGGGGTGGGTAGCAGAGGTGGTTTGCGGGTGTTTAAATCGGCCTGGAGCCCGGAGTGGGTGCGTGCGAGCGGAACGGGAGCGAGTAGAGCGGCGTCGTGTGGTTGCCTGCGGTGAATTCGGAGGCGGCGGGCGCGCGGGCTCGGCGCAGGAAGGGCGGGCGACGGTTGAAGAAGGCACTGACAAGCGGGGCCGGCTAGTCAGTGGGGGAGAGAGAGGGGGGGGGAAAGGGTCGCGGGCTGCTAGGCCAGTTTGGTGGGTTTCGGCCCATTGGCCGTTTTCATTTTTCTTTTTCCTTTTTCTTTTCTATTTTTGATTCAAATTTGAATTCTAGTTTGAGTTTGAATTCTTCTCCACATGCATTACGTCCAAAAATTTTGAATTCACATTTTGACACATTTTGGGGTGTTACAACTCTACCCCCTTAAAAGAAATCTCATCCTCGAGATTGGTGACTCTAGGGAAACAGGTCCGGAAACTGTGCCTTGAGTTCGTCTTCTCGCTCCCATGTGGCTTCTTCTTCCAAGTGATGTTTCCACTGTACTTTGCACATTCGGATTCTTTGGTTCCTTGTGATGCGTTCCATCGTCTCTAGAATCTTGACTGGCTATTTGGCATACGAAAGGTCTTCTCGGACGTCTACCTCATTCATGGGTAGCCTCTCCTCGGGTGTCCTTAAGCACTTCTTGAGTTGTGACACATGGAACACGTCGTGCACATCTGATAGGCGAGCCGGTAGTTCCAACTGATATGCCACTTCGCCCTTCCTCTCTAGGATCTAGAAAGGTCCAATGTACCGAGGTGATAACTTCCCTTTCACTTTGAACCGACGAAGCCCTCTAATAGGAGACACCTTGAGATAGACCTATTCCCCTACGTTGAAAGTGAGTTCTCTTCTTCATATATCAGCATAGCTCTTTTGTCTGGTCTGGGCTATTCTCAAGTTGTTGCGGATTTCCCTCACTTTCTCCTTGGCTTCTTGTAGTACCTCGGGCCCAAATATCTTGCTTTCCCCAGTTTGATTCCAAAACAATGGAGTTTGGCACTTCCTCCCATACAGTGCCTCAAAGGGTGACATCTTCATACTAGCCTGGTAGCTGTTGTTATAGGAAAATTCAGCATAGGGTAGGTTCTTGTCCCAACTCCTATTGTTCTTGAGTGCACAAGCCCTCAGCATGTCCTCGAGGATCTGATTGGTTCTTTCGGTCTGCCCCTCAGTCTGTGGATGGTACGCAGAATTGAAATTCAAATGAGTCCCCATGGTTTCATGTAACTTCTGCCAAAAACTTGAGGTGAACTATGTCCCTCGATCTGACACTATCTTCTTCGGCACACCATGAAAACACACAATCCTTGACATATACAATTCTGCCAACTTGGATCCGTTGTAGCTCTCTTTCACAGGGATGGAATGAGCTACCTTGGTCACCCTATCGATTATGACCCATATCGAATCATATCCTAATTGGGTCCTAGGTAGTCCCACTATGAAGTCCATGCCTATTTCTTCCCATTTCCATTCGGGTACTTTGAGTGGTTGCAATAGTCCGGCGGGTCGTTGATGTTCTGCTTTTACTAGCTGACATGTGTCACATAGGGCAACATGTTCAGCGACATCTCGCTTCATGTCATACCATCAATATCTGCTTTTGAGGTCATGATACATCTTCGTACTCCTAGGATGAATGGAATAGTCAGAATCATGAGCCTCTCTCAGAATTAGCTCACAGATCTCCTTTACCTCTGGTACACATATTCTTTTCCCATGCCACACCGTACCTTGTTCATCCTCTCTAAACCCAGGAGCTTTATTCTCCTTGATGAGTCTTCTGATTTCTTGTATTTTCTCGTCATCCTTCTGACCGTTGCATATGTCTTGCTCTAATGTGGAGTCCACTTCCATGGCGATGGCCCCACCATTATTCACCAGGCATAGATTGAGTTTTGCAAATTCCTCCCTCAATTCCGTAGGCGTGTCGCTTAAGCTCATCATGTTGATATGCACCTTCCGGCTTAAAGCATCCGCCACGATGTTCGCTTTCCCAGGATGATAGTTGATACCCACATCAAAGTCGTTGATTAGCTCTAACCATCTCCTTTGTCTGAGGTTGAGATCTGGCTGTGTGAAAATGTACTTTAGACTTTTAAGATCTGTATATATCTCCGTCCTTTTCCCATAAAGTAATGCCTCCAAAGCTTCAATGCGTGGACCACTGCGGCTAGCTCTAAGTCATGTGTAGGATAGTTCTTCTCGTGTTTTCAAAGCTGCCTGGATGCGTATGCAACGACGTGCCCCTCTTGCATGAGAACACATCCCAATCCGTGTCCAGAAGCATCACAATATACCGAAATTTTTTTCTGCATGTCTGGCATAACTAGCACTGGGGTTGTTGTCAATCTCTTCTTCAACTCTTAAAAACTCGCCTCGCACTCCGGTGTCCACGTGAACGTGATTCCCTTCTCTAGCATTTTGGTGAGGGGTCTTGAGATCTTGGTGAACCCTTCAATAAATCGTCGGTAGTATCCAGCTAAGCCTAAGAAGCTCCGGATCTCCCCGACATTTTCAGGGGTCTTCCACTTCTGCACATCCGCGATCTTGGCAGGATCCACGAAGATTCCTCCTTCCGAGATTATATGTCCTAAGAAGGGGACTCTCCTCAGCCAAAACTCACATTTGCTTAGCTTGGCATATAGTTGGTGTTCTCTCAACTTTTGCAACGCCAGCTTTAGATGATTTTCATGCTCTTCCTCATCTTTGGAGAAGACGAGAATGTCATCAACTTGTCCAAATATTCCATGAATACCTTGTTCATGAGATACATGAAGTACGCCGGGGCATTAGTTAGCCCGAACGGCATGACGGTGTATTCATACAACCCGTACCGAGATACGAAAGCTGTATTGGGAATGTCGGTTGGCCTTATCTTCAGTTGGTGATATTCCAACCTGAGATCAATTTTTGAAAACACACAGGCTCTTCTCAACTGATCAAATAAGTCTTCAATGCGAGGTAACGGATACTTGTTCTTGATGGTTACCTCATTCAATGCACGATAGTCTACGCATAGCCTTTGAGTTCCATCCTTCTTGGGCACAAATATCACCGGAGCTCCCCATGGCGAGGAACTAGGATGAATATACCCTTTCTCTGTCAATTCTCGGATATGTTCTTTGAGATCTTATATTTGTTTGGAATCCATCTGATAAGGCCTCTTGTATATCGGGGCGGTTCCAGGCATTAGTTCAATCGCGAACTCCACTTCACGATCTGGGGGCATACCTGGCAACTCTTCAGGAAAAACGTCCGGATATTCCTTGATGACCCTTATCTCTTCCACTTCCACTTCCACTTGATTGAGTTTAATGTCCCTCCTAGGTTCTTGGACAGCTATGAATTTCACTTTGGTGCCACTAGTGTGAGTTAGTTCCACCGTTCTAGTCGAACAATGGATAATGCCTTTATGTTTGGTCAATTAATCCATACCCAAAATAATATCTATCCCTTGCGAGTTTATCACTATGAGGTTTGCAGTAAATACTACCCCAGTTATGTCTAGATTCACTTTGGGGCACACTTGTCTTGTTCTTATTTCTCCCCCTGGAGAGTTCACTGCTAATATATGATTCATTTGTGTTGTTGCTAGATCATGCTTCTTAACAAATCCATGAGCAATGAATGAGTGGGTAGCACCAGAATCGAACAAAATGGTTGCAATATGTAAATTTGCAGGGAACTTACCAATCACCACATCAGGTGCCTCCCGTGCTTCTTCCATGGTCATGTGGTTCACCCGTCCCCGCATCATGTTCTGCTGCTGTGGCTGCATTTGCTTCTTCTTGGGGCACTTGTGAGCGTAGTGCCCCACTTCACCGCAGTTAAAACATTGCACCCCAACCTTAGGTACCTGACCCTTGTTGTCCTGGGGTGGGTTCTGTGGCCCTTGTCCTGCTGGTCGAGGTTGGTAAGCGGGGCGTGGTTGCTGCATAAACTAACGCTGCGGTTGTACTGGTGCTGATGGAGGCCTGAAATTTGGATTGTAACCTCTAGGTGCTGAGTTGGGTATCACAGCACGGCTCATCTACCCTACAGGTTGCTGCATAAGACGTGGACGTGTGTTGCTGCTTGACGCTTGGTGTGATGTCACGCCTGGTTTTTCCGAAGAACAACCAAGCGAATATCACATGTATGCCAGGATCATTTTCTCATACATGTGATGACAAATAGTGAAGCATCATTTATTACAAGCTAGGTGTCGAATATAAGCAAATCTTACATAGCAAATGTCTCGATGGACAATAATAAGTTTATCACAAGTAAATAAACTAGCAGCGGAATATTATTCTTGAGGGCTCCGTCACAGGCGTTGCCCGGGGGTCTCCATGAACCTAGAAACCTTCTTCGGGTCCAAAGTCTTGGTCATTATACATCACCTCATTATCTTGACCTGAGCAGCAATATAAACCAACAAATATGCAAGGTTGAGTACCGATGGTACTCAGCAAGTGTGGGAAAGTTATGTCATGCATGGCTAGAACAAGGGGAGGTTGAACTCATGGTTAAAGCAATACGCAATTAATACCTATCACCTTAGCTTATTAAGCACCTACATTACTACACAGGTGAAATGGTCCCAATCTCCAATCCCATCATCATAATCAAGTAACCATAACATCATTTCCAATGTTAAACTCCCCGCTTAACATCCACAACTTCCAAAAACCATCACTCCTCTAATCATGGATAAGTCCAAGCCGCTCTTGACCGTGAGCACGGCTGTCATGACAGTTTTGACTCTGCAGAGTTTGTACCACTGTACCCACATGTAGTGATTTCATCCCCCGTTGCCGGGTGGACTAAAAGAACCTCCATTATGCCAGTGGCTACGAACCACATTCACACTTCCCAGGTGTGTAGCCAGGAGATCACTACGAAGCCTTTACAAATGGATTCCCGACGAGCGTGGTCCCATTGAGGTTTCACCCCTAACAGCATACAAGAGGCTCCAACCCCGCTGCAGTGGCCCCCTCTTGAGCCTTGCGGTTGATATGGTAGTCCAGCTGACACCTACTCCCCGCACCATCCAACACACCCATACTACGCCGGGGATACACCTAATTAATTGGCCAAGCTGCCCCATCTCAGCATGTGGTTACATGCTCCATGAACCGGTCCTTAGGATCCAGGCAAGTACTAAACACAAACCCGAGTCTCGTGCACCCAGCACCAACCAAAACATCCAACTTACCTTGATCCCTACCTCTACATAACACATAACATCTCATTCGAGAGTATGGTAAAATGAACTGATGATCCAATATCCCAAATATCCCATTCTAAGCATGGCTAAGCATATGCATCATAATAAATGACATGATAAAATAAATCCCAACCCAAGCTACAAGAAAACAAGGTAATGCAATTCTAGGGAAACTTCCTAGCATGGGTTTAATATTTAACTTGACAATGCAATAATTCTATCTAAACATCCTAGTATAGGATCAAAGTGGTCAAGCACACTTGCCTCCTTCCTGCTGCTCTTGGAATGGGTAGTCCTGATCTTGGAAAGGGAGAACTTGCTCTGGAGCAGGTTCTACATCATACCATCACACATAGCAAAAGAAAAGCAACAATCCATAAGACATAGTTCACACTTCCACTTCATACAAACCACACATTCACATTTATGAAAGTCATTCACAATTTCTATGTGTTGTGGTTACTCTATGTGTGTTGATCTTTGGCTTACATGCACTTTTAAACATGTGTATATGATTTCTACTTTTGTATTCATATTTATGCTTGCATACTATATATATGAGTTTCCAATTTAAATAAATTCTTTATATTCAATTACTACACCTTTTAGCTACCAAGTATGCATGAAAGGTATTTTCCTACTCCATATGTGTCTTCAGTCCTTCTACCAACCCTAAACTAAATTCTTTGGATTTTAGAAACTTCATTTATCATTTCCTAGTTGCTATATTCTCAGATTTACTTCCTATGCCTAAATGTGTACTTTATTATGAAAATAGTGAGACACAACATCTAAACAGAATAGGTTCTGATCCAAAATAGTTAATAATATATTTTTGATCTTTTCCTCTGATGTAAACTATTTTACATTTATTTTTTTCTAATTTTCAGAATTATTCCCCACTTAAAAATGTGTCCCTATTACTAATAAAAGTGAATAATTAATTAAACAAATTCATTACAGCCAAAAATCTATTTTTATCTCCCTCCAAAGTTTTCCAAGTACTAGGAAATTTTTTAATTTGAATTGACAATATGTTTGTCCCATCTTGTAAATTTTAAATACTAACCACATATTCAATTTCCTAAATTTAATATCAAATAGGGTTAAAAAGGTAAACTCACCCCACTACAGGGTCTATAATATTATTTTAAGAATTTTCAGAGGTCTAGCTACACATAACAGAGGGGTTTTTCCTAATTTTTATTAAGTCCAGGGGCTAAAACTGATTTTTAAATGAATTTACATGATTTTCTGAAGTTCCAGGGGCTAGATCAGAAGTTTCCGGGGCTAGCTCTTATTTTCCGAGAACCCCAGGGGGTAGCGCGTAAGAATTCCAGTCTTTATAACGCGGGGCTGACGTGGACCGTCCGATTTAAAACAGACGGCTGAGATTATAACATCGAACCGGTACGCGGGGATTTAAACTCTACCGTGCGATTTAAAATAAACGGCACACAAGTGACCACGTCGCTCTGATCGAGCGCGGGCGGCGCTGCCCGGCGGCGCACGGTGGCGGGAGGCGGCGATCTCGTCGGAGAGTTTCGGATCTTCGTAAATTCTTACTAAAATTGTGATTTTATGGCATAGAACGGTGGAGGGGAGGTCGGGGATCTCACCTCGGGGGTTTTCTTGAGCTCGGAGGTCCTGGAAGGCGGTCGACGACGAGGTCCGAGGTGAATTCACGGCGAGGCTCGTTGGCGCTGTGTTTGAACCGCAAACCACCGCGTTTTCTGCACCTGCGAGGTTCCCCGGAGGCGGTGGATCAAGACCAGCGAGTTAGATCGGAATTCCCGAGCGTAGATCGGGCAGAATTCGCCGGAGGGGCTCGGGTTCTCACCGGAGAGAAAATCGGCGGATCGTGGGGAAAAACGAGACGATGCGGGGGTTTTTATAGACGGGGGAAGGGCGGTTGTTTGGTTTAGATCGAGCTTGAGTCTTCGGGGTCCGGAAGTCGGCTGGGATACGCGAGATTTCCCGGTCAGTTTTGATTCGGGTGAGAGAGTCCGGCCTAGCGCGGGCGCGTGCGCGAGGAGGAAGTTAGGTTGGCGGGCCCCGCGTGTCAGTGGGAAGAAGGGGGGCGCGCGGCTGCGGGCTGGCGCGGGATCGGTGGGCCGGCTGGTGGGTTTCGGCCCACTGGCTGGTTTTTTTCTGTTTTCCTTTTTCTTTTTCTATTTCTTTTCTGTTTTGAGTTTAGATTGAATTCTAGTTTGAATTTGAATTTTTGCAACACATGCAATACGTCCAAAAAAATTTTTATTCCCCTCTTAACAGGATTTTGGGGTGTTACAGCTCTACCCCCCTTAAAAGAAATCTCGTCCTCGAGATTGGTGGTTCTAAGAAAACAATTCCGGAATTTGTGCCTTAAGCTCATCTTCTCGCTCCCAGGTGGCTTCCTCTTCTGAGTGATGCTTCCACTGCACCTTGCACATCCGTATTCTTTTATTTCTAGTGAGGCGTTCCATTGTCTCCAAAATCTTGGATGGTTGCTCGGCATAAGACAAATCCTCAGCTACGTCCACTTCATTCATGGGTAACACCTCTTCAGGCGTTCTCAGACATTTCTTGAGTTGTGACACATGGAATACATCGTGCACATCCGATAGGCGAGCCGGTAATTCTAGTTGATACGCCACTTCGCCTTTCCTCTCCAGAACTTGAAAGGGTCCAATGTATCGAGGTGACAACTTCCCTTTTACCTTGAATTGACGAAGTCCTCGGATAGGGGACACCTTGAGATAGACATAGACTCCCACGTTGAAAACGAGCTCTCTTCTTCGTACATCGGCATAGCTCTTTTGGCGTGTCTGTGCTATCCTCAAGTTGTTGCGAATTTCCCTCACCTTCGCCTCGGCTTCTTGTAGTACTTCGGGACCAAACACTCTACTTTCCCCCGTTTGGTTCCAAAATAGTGGAGTTCTGCACTTCCTCCCGTACAAAGCTTCAAACGGTGACATCTTCATACTAGCCTGATAGCTGTTGTTATAGGAGAATTCCGCATACGGTAAGTTCTTGTCCCAACTCCGATTGTTTTTGAGTGCACATGCTCTCAGCATATCCTCAAGAATTTGATTAGTTCTTTCCGTCTGCCCGTCAGTTTGGGGATGATAGGCAGAACTAAAGTTCAGATGGGTTCCCATGGTTTCGTGCAACTTCTGCCAGAACCTCGAGGTGAACTGTGTCCCTCGATCCGACGCTATCTTCTTCGGCACCCCATGGTAACACACGATCCTTGACATGTACAACTCCGCCGATTTGGATCCACTGTAGCTTTCCTTCATGGGGATGAAGTGAGCTACCTTGGTTAGCCTGTCGATGATGACCCATATTGAATCATATCCTAATTGGGTCCTAGGCAATCCCACTATGAAATCCATACCGATTTTTTCCCATTTCCATTCAGGCACTTTGAGTGGTTGCATTAATCCTGCGGGTCGTTGATGTTCTGCTTTCACCAACTGACATGTGTCACATAGGGCAACATGTTCCGCGACATCTCGCTTCATGCCATACCACCAATACCTGCTCTTGAGGTCTTGGTACATCTTTGTACTCCCAGGATGAATGGAATAGTCGGAATCGTGAGCCTCCTTCAAAATTAATTCACGGATCTCCTTTACTTCAGGCACACAGATCCTTTTCCCGTGCCACACCGTACCTTGTTCATCCTCTCTGAAACCAGGAGCTTTATTTTCCTTGATGAGTTGTCTGATCTCTTGTATCTTCTCGTCATTCTTTTGACCCTCGCGTATGTCTTGCTCTAGTGTGGAGTCCACTTCCATGGCGATGGCTTCACCACTATTCACCAGGCATAAATTGAGCCTTATAATCTCGTCCTTCAACTCTGCAGGCATGTCCATCAAGCTCAACTTATTGACCTGCACTTTCCAACTTAAAGCATCTGCCACGACGTTTGCTTTCCCAGGATGATAGTTGATGCCCACATCAAAGTCATTGATTAGCTCTAACCATCTCCTTTGTCTGAGGTTGAGATCTGGCTGTGTGAAAATGTACTTCAAACTCTTATGATCTGTATATATTTCTGTCCTCTTCCCCATTAAGTAATGCCGCCAAATTTTCAACGCGTGTACCACTGCGGCTAGTTCTAGGTCATGTGTAGGATAGTTCTTCTCGTGCTCCTGAAGCTGTCGGGATGCATAAGCCACGACATGCCCTTCTTGCATGAGAACACATCCCAACCCGTTCCCAGAGGCATCGCAGTACACCGTAAAGTTCTTCTGCATATCTGGCATAACCAGCACTGGGGGCTGTTGTCAATCTTTTCTTTAACTCCTGAAAACTCGTCTCGGACTGTGACGTCCATGTGAAGGTGATTCCCTTCTCCAACAGTTTGGTGAGGGGTCTCGAGATCTTGGAGAATCCCTCAATGAACCGTCGATAGTATCCAGCCAATCCCAAGAAACTTCGAACTTCCCCGACATTTTCAGGGGTCTTCCACTTCTGTATATCCTCGATTTTGGCGGGATCCACGGAGATTCCTCCCTCCGAGATTATATGTCCTAAGAAGGGAACTCTCTTCAGCCAAAACTCACACTTGCTCAACTTGGCATATAGTTGGTGTTCTCTCAGCCTCTGCAACACCAACCTTAGATGTTTCTCATGTTCTTCTTCATCTTTGGAGAAGACGAGAATGTCATCTATGAAAACCACCACAAATTTGTCCAGATATTCCATGAATACCTTGTTCATGAGATACATGAAATATGCCGGGGCATTAGTTATCCCGAAAGGCATGACAGTGTATTCATACAGTCCGTACCGAGATACGAAAGCTGTCTTGGGAATATCAGATTGCCTTATCTTGAGTTGGTGGTATCTCGACCTGAGATCAATTTTCGAGAACACACAAGCTCCCCTCAACTGATCAAACAAATCTTCAATGCGGGGTAATGGGTACTTGTTCTTGATGGTTACCTCATTCAAGGCACGGTAGTCCACGCATAACCTTTGGGTTCCGTCCTTTTTAGGCACAAATATCACTGGAGCTCCCCATGGTGAGGAACTAGGACGAATATACCCCTTCTCCGTCAATTCTCTCAAATGATCCTTGAGTTCTCCAAGCTGCTTGGAGTCCATCCGATAAGGTCTCTTGTATATCGGGGTTGTTCGAGGCACTAGCTCAATTGCGAATTCCACTTCACGATCGGGAGGCATACCTGGCAACTCCTCCGGAAAAACATCTAGATATTCCCTGATAATCCTGATCTCCTCAACTTTCACCTCAAATTGATTTAATTTAATGTCCCTCCTAGGCTCGTGTATTGTTATGAACTTTACTCTTGTGCCACTAGGGTGAGTTAGTTCCACCGTTCTGGTCGAACAATGGATGATTCCTTTATGTTTGGTCAACCAATCTATACCTAAGATAATATCTATCCCTTGTGAATCTATCACTATGAGGTTAGCAGTAAATACTACCCCATTAATGTCTAGGTTCACTTTGGGACACACTTGTCTTGTCCTTATTTCTCCACCTGGAGATTTTACGGCTAGCATATGGTTCATTTGTGTTGTTGCTAGGTCATGCTTCTTAACAAACCCTTGAGCAATGAACGAGTGGGTAGCACCAGAATCAAACAGCAGGGTTGCAATGTGTAAATTGGCAGGAAACTTACCAACTACCACGTCGGGTGCCTCTTGCGCTTCCTCCATAGTGACGTGGTTCACCCGTCCTCTCATTACATTCTGCTGTTGTGGCTGCGTGGGCTTCTTCTTTGGGCACTTATGGGCGTAGTGCCCCACTTTACCACAGCTAAAACATTGCACCCCAATTTTAGGTACCTGGCCTTTGTTGTCTTGGGGTTGGTTTGGAGGTCCTTGTCCTGCTGGTCGAGGTTGATATGTAGGGCGAGGCTGCTGTACGAACTGACGTTGTGGCTGTATTGGTGCTGCCGGAGGCCTGTAGTTCGGGTTGTACCCTCTTGGTGCTGAGTAGGGTACCGCAGCACGGTTCGTCTGCCCTGCGGTTTGCTGCATTAGACGTGGACGGGTGTTGCTCCCTGAGGCTTGATGTGACCACCCGGCCTTCCTCTTATTCTCATTTTCCAAGGCCTTCAGCTTCCTTTCTACCACAAACGCTCTGTCCACCATCTTTTGGAAGCTTTCATACTCATTGGAGGACATTGCACACTGCATTTCTGCGGTAAGTCCTTCCACGAAACAATCTTGTTTCTGCTCATCAGTCTCTATGTCCCGTGGGGCATAACGGGAGAGTTGAGTAAATTTAGTGAGGTATTCCCTCACAGTCATGTTACCTTGCTGCAACCCCAAAAACTCCTTCCTCTTGTTTTTGAGTTCACCCCTTGGGATGTAATGGTTGCGGAAGCTATGTTTGAACTCTTCCCAAGTGATACTCTCAGGGTCATGATGGGCGGCCACGTAAGCGGTCCACCAATCAGCAGCAGGTCCATGCAATTGATGAGAGGCAAACATCACCCTCTCATATCCTTGGCACTGTATGATCCTCATCTTGCTTTCTATGGTCTTTAGCCAATCATCTGCCTCCAGAGGTTCAGCAGCACTTGCAAACTTCGGAGGTTGAGTTCCTAGAAACTCACTCAACCTTGGTTGGCGCGGTGCAGCTTGTGGGGGTGGAACTTGATGCAAGTTGGCCACCACTTGAGTCAAGTTCTGGATGAGCTGATTTTGATTCTCAAGCATTTGGTGGAGGGGATCAACTCCTTCACGGCGACCACCCCTGTCTTGGCCTCCAGAAAGATGAGGGTTGCAGGCCTCATCGTTGTTGTTGGCGCGGTTGGCAGCACGACCTTTTCCTCTTGCGGCCATCTAGCATGATCAACCAAGTGCTAATTTAAAGTATTACGTATTATCTCACTACTTTCACTTATTTTTACTTTAAAGTGTTGAAGCTTTGTTATACTTTTCTGAGGGTTCATATCTCACACAAAAATAAATGCAATATTATTTCATGTGGGTTCACACACCAAAGCAAAACAATCTGAAGACGAGGCTGTGGACAATTGCTCATGGCTTCCACAACTCACGTCACACACCAAGCATTAACACACCATTAAC
The DNA here is from genome assembly GCA_030760725.1 of Neostapfia colusana. NCBI lineage: Eukaryota > Viridiplantae > Streptophyta > Magnoliopsida > Poales > Poaceae > Neostapfia > Neostapfia colusana. The sequence goes on along the minus strand of JASWHV010000019.1, from coordinate 20,983,826 downwards.
TAACGTAACGACTCGACTACTCGACATCCTTCTAATTATGGGAAAGACTCTACGCTACTTGTATTCTTGAGCTGGCTCCTCGGGATCTTCCTCATTATTGCGGCTTCCTTCTGACTCTGCTTTGGGTGGGGAGGCTGCTGGTGGAGAAGTGCGACGACGCCTGATCGCCCGGCGATCTGGGGAGTTAGGAGTCCATGTATCATTCACGGTGACACACAGTTCATTCTCATCTCCTCTTTCTCTCGCCCTCAAGCAGGCTCGCAGCAACGCCTCCGTTTCCTTCAGGGTGTCCCAAACATCCTGAAGCTCTTGCTGACACTCCTGCAGTCGAGTGCTGAGCATAGCAGCATCCTCCAAGCACAAGTCCATGTGCTCATGGGAAGTCCCTTGCTGCACTGGAGGACATACATGTACTCAGTCCTGTCCAGGTGTCGATGATAGATGTGACTCTGGCAGGTGATGGCCTCCCAGGTGACATCCTTCTCCGCATCGACCTGTGTCGCTCGACAAGCTGGAGAGCGGTGGATCTTGAGCAGCTGATTTTCATGGATAATCCTCATCTCTGAACTCCATTCTTCCCTCTTCTCACAGATGGTTCTGGTGGAGCTATAGTGTATGATTAGCTTGCCCGTATTGCCGGCGGCTTGGAGCATACGTCGAAGACGGCGCAACAAGCCTCCTACTGCCAATCCGTAGGAAAGGTACGTCATCGGACGGCTCTCCTCTCTTTCGGCAAGGGCAACTACGGGAACTCTCCCTCCTGTGGACTTGCGAGCGGTGCGAATCATGCGAACCATCTAAAAACAAGAAGCATTTAAACTTAGGTTAGATAAACTTTTAAACAAAAATCCTATTTTGAATGAAAATTGGGGTAAGATGAAGAAAGTGACTCCATTAAATAACACTTTTCAACACACACCTTGAAAAATAGTTTTTAAGAAAATAGGGCCCTTAAATACGTCCATTTCTACCTAGGTCCACGTTCCTACGGGCAACCTTGGCTCTGATACCACTTCTGTCACGCCCGGTTTTTTCGAAGAACAACCAAGCGAATATCACATGTATGCCAGGATCATTTTCTCATACATATGATGACAAATAGTGAAGCATCATTTATTACAAGCCAGGTGTCGAATATAAACAAGTCTTACATAGCAAATGTCTCAATGGACAATAATAAGTTCATCACAAGTAAATAAACTAGCAGCGGAATATTATTCTTGAGGGCTCCGTCACAGGCGTTGCCTGGGGGTCTCCATGAACCTAGAAACCTTCTTCGGGTCCAAAGTCTTGGTCATTATACATCACCTCATTATCTTGACCCGTGACACCCTCATCTCGGTTGTCAGCATATGTTCATGTTTATGAAGAAGAAAAACATTTTTAGAAAAGAGGGAACAGAAACAAGTATCAAAAGGATAGCCAGTAAAGGTCTCCGAGAGCACCGAATGCAACCTCCACGATCAGCAGACCACGTGGTGTGTTCGGAACTCATCCCCGAAGAGATTGGAGAGGTCCGACGCTAAACTGGATACGTGGCAGGCTCGGGGGTCACCTCCGCAATGGTAAAGAGGTCCGACCCTGTGGGACACGTGCTGTCGCGGAGATAGCCTCTGCGGAAGAAGCAAAGGCATTTTTCATAGGACACGTGTCATCCACGGAGCTAGTCCTCGCGGAAATAAGAGGACCAGTTGCGGGGGATACGCGTCAATCTCGGAGCTCATCTCAGAGAAGTCCGGATCTATTGAACACGTGTCGCCACCGGAGCTTATCTCCGGAGGTCCGTCGCTGCTGGACACGTGTCGACATCGGGGCATGTCCCTAGGAAGGGAGAGCGGAAAGACCGGCACCAACACGTGGTGTGCGTGGAGCTTACCTCCGAAGAAGAGGGAGGTCTCGCTCGTGACACGCGGCACAACCGGAGCTCGTCTCTGAGGAAGAAAAGATACCAGGCTCGGAAGGACACGTGGAGCTTCCGGAGCTTATCACCGCGGAGGTAACGAGTCTGGAGCAGTTTTTACGCGTAAAGATACCAGTACGCAACGAAACCGATCTAAACTCCACAACGTTACCAAAGATAAGACGTCAGAATCTAACAAAGATCTGAATAAGACTCTTATTCGGGATCTAATCAGATTAGGACTCTTCCCTTCCCGATTATAAATAGAACCCAAAACCTCTGGCCGAAACCACAAACTTCTCTTTCAACTCCTGAGCCGACGACTTAGAGCTCTAGCCCTAACTCGCCGAGCAAAACATCGCCGAAGCGCAACAAGGGAGATCATCGGAGAAGAACCGAGCGGCCTGAGGAGGACCCCGAAGACAAGAAGAGCGTGAGGTAGGACTTCAATACCACCTTACGACATCATGGTGTACATCTTTTGCATCTGTTCTTCGATTCCTTTCGAACAGAAGCCTTTTCGTGGACAGATCACTCGATGATCAGTTTGATCTAAAAACAAGATCATCACCACGACCGCCTTTGATCCGAATACCTCTGTCCATGCAAGCCATGCAAGAATACGTACAGATCAATCTAATGAAACTAATCATAGGATAGCATGCATGCGCATCATCGCATCTAGTTTAGGGTTTTGTGCATGATATTGATTGCTGTGAATCTTGTATGCACGTGAATCCTACGTAGCAGGACAGGTTCAAGAAGCTGTCTACGACGAACTACAGCAACCAGGTTTTGAGAATCAAGAACAACCGGAACCACAAGAACAAGGCAAGTGCTCCTTGACCATGTTGATCCTATGTTTTGGGAAAAACTATTTTGTTTTGCGAAAAGGTGTGTGTGCTGAGTCAAACATGATGGGAAACCCTTTTGTAGGAGTTTACTAGTTTTGATTAAACCATCCTTGTCACCTGGGAAGTTTTATGAGTCGGGTATGTTTTTTGTTTTATGCTTCGCTGAGTCCATGGGATTGGAAAGCGAGATAGATGTGTTTAGCTAACTGCACTCGTACTGATAATAAGTAATTGATGAGGTTAATGAACATGGATCGGAGGGAGATCTAGGCAAGCCTGGGTTTGTGAATGAGGTAGCATGAGATGGTGGTTTTGCTTGCCGTAGATCTAAGGACCGGTTCATGCATGCACATGCCAGGATAACAGTGCCACCACAAGGCCAAGTATGGGTGCGGCTTAGCTGAGTAATTAGGTAAGTTGCTAGAGTGTTATGGACTGTGGAAGGCACGGGGAATGGGAGTCGAGTGAGGACTGCCCTGGGAACTGCATGGCAGAAGAGGGGGGCCGTGGGTGGGAGAATTGGAGATTCTAGCCTGCCGGTGAAACCTTAGTGAGTCCATACATCTAGTAACCCCTTTGTAAAGGCTATTTTGTGATCTCTTGACCATACACCGACGGTTGTGTACTGGTATAATGGAGGTTCTGCAGTCGCCGACGGGTGACGAAATCACAAACTTGTGGGTAAAGAGGTGCAAACTCTGTAGAGTTATTAAAACTATCATGATAGCCGAGCTTACGGTCATGAGCACCTGGCTAAACTGCCATGATTAGATGGGATGGTTATGGGAATGGTTATTGGGAAGGATCTTGGTTATGGTTATTGGTTATGGTTTGGTTTGGGACTGTGAGTCCGGGAGATGAGATGGTTGCATGACTGGTGGGTCATGACATGAGATTGGTCTCGGTGCGAGACGAGGTTGTTTCATGAGGTGAGATGGTAGCGAATACGAGGAGGTATTCGTGAGTATGAGTAAAGGATTGGTTAATGTTCGGATGGAACACGGGAAGTGATGAAGGTATGTTGGTAATTTAACACATGCTGGGACTACATTCATCTAAAGTTAAGTTGCTGTTTTATCAATGGTTTTATAAATTTGCTTTTCTGCAAATAAGCCTTTTATACCTACCTTGTTTATAAGCTGCATATCATGTGTTATTCCCGCACTTGCTGAGTACATCATTGTGCTCAAACTTGCATTATTATTTCTTCATCAACAGCAAGAGAAGGCTACTATGAAGACCGGGTAGAGCATTATGGCGTGTGATCTGTTCTCAACCTTGCCTGTGGAGGGAGTAGAGATGGAGCCACTTCTGCTTAGTTTTGCTTCCGCATTAGTTTTTGCTTCCGCATTTAAATAATAATTTCCGCTGCATAGAATAAAGACTTCCGCTGTAAGCATGAGTCCAAGACTCATGAGGTGTTGTAATAAACTCTGTTATTCGTGGTAATATATAATCTGAATTCAGTTTGTGAAATGTATGTGTATGTGTGATGAACGTCCTGGGCACACATATGCATTAGTTCTCGGTTCCGTGGTTTTCCACAGAATTGAGGGCGTCACAGATTGGTATCAGAGCCACGGGTTGACAGTAGGTTACACGCCTAGATAGAAGCCTTAGATTGATATTAGAGCCACGGGTTAACAGCGAGTTATACCCCTAAATAGAAGCTACGCGGACCAAAGGAAGCATCCTAGGGTGAATAGCCTAGATTGGCCTTGAAACCACCTTGACATAGGAAACCATCCTTGGATAGGAGTTGAGTGGGCCCTTGTAATGATTATTTGTGAATATGTGCTTAGTGTGAGTTGTGGGACGTCTTAAAAACGTTGTCCATATCCACACGTAAGAAGAAAGAGGAGTGAAATGCTTCGGCACTTGATCACATCCTCATATGGACTAATATATATAGTCCAACTCCGCTTGATGCATATAGTTGAAAGGACCTACCTAACCTTCTAACCTTCTATTCTATTTCGTTCCCCCTCACAGATGGTGAGAGGAAACGCCAGCCGAAGGAACGTCCAGGAAGATGACCACGAGGAAGTTCCTGCTAACCCCGGAGCTGGCGAAAACAACCTAGAAAGGTTGATGGCCATGCAAAACCAGCTTATGCAAACCATGATCCAAACTTTGGGTCAGTTGCAGGCCAACCAACACCCTGTTCCGGCACCACCGCCACCACCACCGCCGGCTCATAACAGGCTGGGAGAGTTCATGAGGACTCGACCACCCACCTTTGCCCAAGCAAGCGATCCAATGGAGGCCGATGATTGGTTGAAATCCATGGAGAAGAAGCTTGCCATTGTTCAGTGCAACGACCGAGAGAAGGTTCTCTTTTCATCGCACCAACTGATGGGAGCAGCTGCTGACTGGTGGGATGCCTTGAGCAACGCCCATGCCAACCCGGAGACAATCACTTGGACTGAGTTCAAGGAAAGTTTCCGCTCCCACTACATCCCTGTTGGCATAATGATGCTCAAGAGGCAGGAGTTTGAAGGTCTCCGCCAAGGGCAGAAAAGTGTGAACGAATATCTCAACAAATTCATACAACTGTCCTGGTATGCCCCCGAAGATGTCAACTCAGATCAAAGGAAGCAGTACCTGTTCATGAGAGGGTTGAACAATGAGATCCAAGTTCAGCTCCTCAACAATGACTACGTAAGCTTCCAGAAGCTGGTTGATAAGGCTATCGTGGTGGAAAACAAGAGCCGAGAGATCGAGCGCGAGTGCAAAAGGAAGATCCCATACCAGCCCCAAGGGAGCAACGTACGACCTAGATACATGCCCCCAGCACCGCAGTATGGATCGACCACTCCTACGTACCGCCCTGGTCAGCCACCACAGCAACGGCTCGTTGCACCAGCATCTCGTGTGCCCATGCCTCCTGCGCCCCGGCCTAACAATGGCGCTCCTATCCAAAACCCCCGCCCCAACGTACCTGCTGCCGTAGGCAACAGGGCATGCTTTGCATGGGGGAAGTAGGCCACTTTGCTAACCAGTGCCCGAAGCGAGGCCCTGGAGAGCAAGGTAACGTGCCCAAGCAGAATCAGCGACCAAACGGAGGTGACAACTAAGGGAACCGAGGACCACAGAACTATGCTCGTGGCCACGTTAACCATGTCACTGCTGAGGAAGCACAACAGGCTGAGGACGTCGCGATTGGTATGTTCCTTGCCAACTCCAACCCAGCCACCATTTTATTTGATTCCGGAGCATCGCATTCCTTCATATCATCCAAATATGTTGCCAAACATCATCTACCCGTATCCCACCTAGAATGTGCTATGTTAGTTAATTCTCCCGGAGGGGAAATGAGGACTAGTATAGTATGTTCTAAGGTAAGCCTTAAAATAAGGGGGGTAGACTTCCTTGCCAACCTTATTGTCTTGGACTCCCACGGAATTGACATCATACTCGGAATGGACTGGTTAAGCAAACACAATGGAGTAATCCAATGCGCTGAGAGAAGCGTGCAATTGACAAACCAACACGGTATCCGTGTCGAGTTTGAGTCAGCTCCGCAAGCGACCGAACGAGCGGATCTGAACCATGTTGAAGGGGAAGCATTGGACAACATTCCAGTGGTTAAGGAATTTTCGGATGTGTTCCCGGAAGAACTTCCAGGTATGCCACCTGACCGGGATATTGAGTTTACCATAGATTTGGTACCTGGAACTGCACCCATAGCTAAGAGACCGTATAGGATGCCCGTCAACGAGTTAGTTGAACTAAAGAAGCAAATTCAAGAACAGTTGGAGAAGGGTTTTATCCGGCCAAGCTCGTCACCATGGGGAGCCCCGGTACTCTTCGTGGACAAGAAGGACGGAACCCAAAGAATGTGCGTGGACTACAGGTCTCTCAACGAGGTAACAATCAAGAATAAATACCCTTTGCCCCGTATAGAGGACCTGTTCGATCAAATGAAAGGAGCCCAAATGTTCTCCAAGATTGATCTTCGGTCGGGATATTTCCAGCTGAAGATTAAGCCCTCCGATATACCTAAGACAGCCTTTCGGACGCGGTATGGTTCATATGAATATACCGTTATGTCTTTTGGATTGACGAATGCGCCCGCATACTTCATGTACCTTATGAATAAGGTTTTCATGGAGTACTTGGACAAGTTCGTCGTGGTTTTCATCGACGACATTATGGTGTATTCAAAAAGTGAGGAGGAGCATGAAGAACATCTGAGATTGACCTTGCAGAAGTTGCGAGAGCATCAGTTGTATGCCAAGCTCAACAAGTGTCAATTTTGGCTAAAGGAAATATCTTTCCTAGGCCACATCATCTCCAAGGAAGGGGTATCGGTTGATCCTGGAAAGGTGAGAGATGTTCTGAAGTGGGACCAACCGAAGAGCGTGAGGGATATTCGGAGTTTCCTTGGGATGGCAGGATACTATCGTCGCTTCATTAAAGACTTCTCTAAAATAGCAAAACCTATGACGGAGTTGCTAATGAAGGGAAAAGTCTTTCAATGGACACAGGCCTGCCAAGAAAGTTTTGAGGAACTCAAGAAAAGTCTAACCACAGCACCAGTTCTGGTATTGCCAGACGTAAGCAAGAGCTTTGACATATATTGTGACGCATCCAGACAAGGGCTCGGGTGTGTACTCATGCAGGAAGGACAAGTGGTAGCCTATGCCTCACGACAATTAAAGAAGCATGAGCTTAACTATCCTACTCATGATTTGGAGTTAGCAGCAGTGGTGCATGCATTGAAGATTTGGAGACATTATATCCTTGGTCATCGATGTGAGATCTATACAGATCATAAAAGCCTCAAGTACATATTTACACAAACGGACTTGAATTTGAGGCAACGTCAATGGTTAGAACTCATCAAGGATTATGATGTGGGAATCAACTACCACCCCGGGAAGGCCAATGTGGTTGCTGATGCATTGAGCAGAAAGGGAGCGTGCCACCAACTCACGGTTCGGGAGCTACCACCTGAACTTCGAAAGGAGTTCGAACGGTTACACCTCGGATTCTTGAATAGCATGGAAATGATGGAGATCCACTCCTCATTGGAGCAAGAAATAAGAAAGGGACAAGCAACGGATGAGGGGATCAAGGAAATCAAGGAAAGAATCCGAAAAGGGATAGAGAAGGATTTCAAAGAAGATGAAAAGGGTACGCTTTGGCTAGGAAAAAGGATTTGTGTGCCAAACCTAAGACACCTTCGCGACATGATATTGAAGGAGGCACATGATTCACCCTATTCCATACATCCAGGGAGCACCAAAATGTACAAGGACTTGAAAACTTGCTATTGGTGGGATGGTATGAAGAGGGATATAGCCGAACACGTTGCCCTATGCGACACATGCCAACGGGTAAAAGCCGAACATCAAAAACCCGCTGGGTTGTTGCAACCTTTGAAAATACCTGAATGGAAATGGGAAGACATCAGTATGGACTTCATCGTCAGACTGCCAAGGACTCAGTCAGGATACGATTCCATCTGGGTCATTGTGGACCGGTTGACGAAAACCGCCCATTTTCTTCCGGTAAAGACCAGTTACAACGTTACACAGCTGGCAGAGTTGTACATGGGGCAGATCGTGTGCCGACATGGAGTTCCGAAGAGGATAGTCTCAGATCGAGGTTCTCAGTTTACCTCTAGATTCTAGAGGAAGCTGCAGAAAGCCATGGGTACACGACTAGATTTTAGCTCCGCCTATCACCCACAAACAGATGGGCAAACCGAAAGGACGAACCAAATTTTGGAAGACATGTTGAGAGCTTGCGCCTTGAAACGTGGGCGTAGTTGGGATAGGAGTTTACCGTATGCAGAGTTCTCCTATAACAACAGCTATCAAGCTAGCTTGAAGATGTCGCCTTTCGAAGCCTTATATGGTAGACGGTGTAGAACTCCACTGTTCTGGAACGAGACTGGAGAGAACCTGGTGTTTGGACCCGAAGTACTACAAGAGGCTGAAAAGCAAGTCCAAACGATACGGGAGAACTTAAAGGCTGCTCAGTCACGACAGAAAGGCTATGCGGACAATAGGCGTAGGAAGTTGACCTTTGAAGTTGGAGACTTCGTATACCTTAAGGTATCGCCTATCCGAGGCCAACGACGTTTTAACGTCAAGGGCAAACTAGCGCCTCGCTACATCGGACCATTTAAGATTTTGGACAAGCGAGGAGAAGTAGCCTATCAACTAGAGCTCCCAAACCACCTCTCCGACGTACATGACGTGTTTCATGTATCTCAGCTCAAGAAGTGCTTGAGAATAACTGAGGAACAAGTGTCAATGGGAGAACTTAAACTTCAAGAGGACCTGACTTACGCAGAACACCCTATCCGAATCTTGGACGTAAAAGAAAGGGTCACCCGAAACAAAGTGATTCGATGGTGCAAGGTACAATGGAGCCATCACACTGAAGCTGAAGCCACATGGGAGCGTGAAGAGGATATTAAGGCTGAATTCCCCTATCTATTTTCTACTAACGAATCTCGAGGGCGAGATTCAATTTAAGGGGGGTAGATTTGTGACACCCTCATCTCGGGTGTCAGCATATGTTCATGTTTATGAAGAAAAAAAACATTTTTAGAAAAGAGGGAACAGAAACAAGTATCAAAAGGATAGCCAGTAAAGCTCTCCGAGAGCACCGAATGCAACTTCCACGACCAGCGGACCACGTGGTGTGTTCGGAACTCATCCCTGAAGAGATTGGAGAGGTCCGACGCTAAACTGGATACGTGGCAGGCTCGGGGGTCACCTCCGCAATGGGAAAGAGGTCCGACCCTGTGGGACACGTGATGTCACGGAGATAGCCTCTGCGGAAGAAGCAAAGGCATTTTTCATAGGACACGTGTCATCCACGGAGCTAGTCCTCGCGGAAATAAGAGGACCAGTTGCGGGGGATACGCGTCAATCTCGGAGCTCATCTCAGAGAAGTCTGGATCTATTGAACACGTGCCGCCACCGGAGCTTATCTCCGGAGGTCCATCACTGCTGGACACGTGTCGACTTCGGGGCATGTCCCTAAGGAAGGGAGAGCGGAAAGACAGGCACCAACACGTGGCGTGCGTGGAGCTTACCTCCGAAGAAGAGGGAGGTCTCGCTCGTGACACGCGGCACAACCGGAGCTCATCTCTGAGGAAGAAAAGATACCAGGCTCGGAAGGACACGTGGAGCTTCCGGAGCTTATCACCGCGGAGGTAACGAGTCTGGAGCAGTTTTTACGCGTAAAGATACCAGTACGCAACGAAACCGATCTAAACTCCACAACGTTACCGAAGATAAGACGTCAGAATCTAACAAAGATCTGAATAAGACTCTTATTCGGGATCCAATCAGATTAGGACTCTTCCCTTCCCGATTATAAATAGAACCCAAAACCTCTGGCCGAAACCACAAACTTCTCTTTCAACTCCTGAGCCGACGACTTAGAGCTCTAGCCCTAACTCGCCGAGCAAAACATCGCCGAAGCGCAACAAGGGAGATCATCGGAGAAGAACCGAGCAGCCTGAGGAGGACCCCGAAGACAAGAAGAGCGTGAGGTAGGACTTCAATACCACCTTACGACATCATGGTGTACATCTTTTGCATCTGTTCTTCGATTCCTTTCGAACAGAAGCCTTTTCGTGGACAGATCACTCGATGATCAGTTTGATCTAAAAACAAGATCATCACCACGACCACCTTTGATCCGAATACCTCTGTCCATGCAAGCCATGCAAGAATACGTACAGATCAATCTAATGAAACTAATCATAGGATAGCATGCATGCGCATCATCGCATCTAGTTTAGGGTTTTGTGCATGATATTGATTGCTGTGAATCTTGTATGCACGTGAATCCTATGTAGCAGGACAGGTTCAAGAAGCTGTCTACGACGAACTACAGCAACCAGGTTTTGAGAATCAAGAACAACCGGAACCACAAGAACAAGGCAAGTGCTCCTTGACCATGTTGATCCTATGTTTTGGGAAAAACTATTTTGTTTTGCGAAAAGGTGTGTGTGCTGAGTCAAACATGATGGGAAACCCTTTTGTAGGAGTTTACTAGTTTTGATTAAACCATCCTTGTCACCTGGGAAGTTTTATGAGTCGGGTATGTTTTTTGTTTTATGCTTCGCTGAGTCCATGGGATTGGAAAGCGAGATAGATGTGTTTAGCTAACTGCACTCGTACTGATAATAAGTAATTGATGAGGTTAATGAACATGGATCGGAGGGAGATCTAGGCAAGCCTGGGTTTGTGAATGAGGTAGCATGAGATGGTGGTTTTGCTTGCCGTAGATCTACGGACCGGTTCATGCATGCACATGCCAGGATAACAGTGCCACCACAAGGCCAAGTATGGGTGCGGCTTAGCTGAGTAATTAGGTAAGTTGCTAGAGTGTTATGGACTGTGGAAGGCACGGGGAATGGGAGTCGAGTGAGGACTGCCCTGGGAACTGCATGGCAGAAGAGGGGGGCCGTGGGTGGGAGAATTGGAGATTCTAGCCTGCCGGTGAAACCTTAGTGAGTCCATACATCTAGTAACCCCTTTGTAAAGGCTATTTTGTGATCTCTTGACCATACACCGACGGTTGTGTACTGGTATAATGGAGGTTCTGCAGTCGTCGACGGGTGACGAAATCACAAACTTGTGGGTAAAGAGGTGCAAACTCTGTAGAGTTATTAAAACTATCATGATAGCCGAGCTTACGGTCATGAGCACCTGGCTAAACTGCCATGATTAGATGGGATGGTTATGGGAATGGTTATTGGGAAGGATCTTGGTTATGGTTATTGGTTATGGTTTGGTTTGGGACTGTGAGTCCGGGAGATGAGATGGTTGCATGACTGGTGGGTCATGACATGAGATTGGTCTCGGTGCGAGACGAGGTTGTTTCATGAGGTGAGATGGTAGCGAATACGAGGAGGTATTCGTGAGTATGAGTAAAGGATTGGTTAATGTTCGGATGGAACACGGGAAGTGATGAAGGTATGTTGGTAATTTAACACATGCTGGGACTACATTCATCTAAAGTTAAGTTGCTGTTTTATCAATGGTTTTATAAATTTGCTTTTCTGCAAATAAGCCTTTTATACCTACCTTGTTTATAAGCTGCATATCATGTGTTATTCCCGCACTTGCTGAGTACATCATTGTGCTCAAACTTGCATTATTATTTCTTCATCAACAGCAAGAGAAGGCTACTATGAAGACCGGGTAGAGCATTATGGCGTGTGATCTGTTCTCAACCTTGCCTGTGGAGGGAGTAGAGATGGAGCCACTTCTGCTTAGTTTTGCTTCCACATTAGTTTTTGCTTCCGCATTTAAATAAGGATTTCCGCTGCATAGAATAAAGACTTCCGCTGTAAGCATGAGTCCAAGACTCATGAGGTGTTGTAATAAACTCTGTTATTCGTGGTAATATATAATCTGAATTCAGTTTGTGGAATGTATGTGTATGTGTGATGAACATCCTGGGCACACATATGCATTAGTTCTCGGTTCCGTGGTTTTCCACAGAATTGAGGGCGTCACATGACCTGAGCAGCAATATAAACCAACAAATATGCAAGGTTGAGTACCGATGGTACTCAGCAAGTGTGGGAAAGTTATGTCATGCATGGCTAGAACAAGGGGAGGTTGAACTCATGGTTAAAGCACTACGCAATTAATACCTATCACCTTAGCTTATTAAGCACCTACATTACTACACAGGTGAAATGGTCCCAATCTCCCATCCCATCGTCATAATCAAGTAACCATAACATCATTTCCAATGTTAAGCTCCCCGCTTAACATCCACAACTTCCAAAAACCATCACTCCTCTAATCATGAATAAGTCCAAGCCGCTCTTGACCGTGAGCACGGCTGTCATGACAGTTTTGACTCTGTAGAGTTTGTACCACTGTACCCACATGTAGTGATTTCATCCCCCGTTGTCGGGTGGACTAAAAGAACCTCCATTATGCTAGTGGCTACGAACCACATTCACACTTCCCAGGTGTGTAGCCAGGAGATCACTACGAAGCCTTTACAAAGGGATTTCCGACGAGCGTGGGCCCACTGAGGTTTCACCCCTAACAGCATACAAGCGGCTCCAACCCCGCTGCAGTGGCCCCCTCTTGAGCCTTGCGGTTAATATGGTAGTCCAGCTGACACCTACTCCTCGCACCATCCAACACACCCATACTACGTCGGGGATACACCTAATTAATTGGCCAAGCTGCCCCATCTCAGCATGTGGTTGGCACGGTAAAGCCAGGTTACATGCTCCATGAATCGGTCCTTAGGATCCAGGCAAGTACTAAACACAAACCCTAGTCTCGTGCACCCAGCACCAACCAAAACATCCAACTTACCTTGATCCCTACCTCTACATAACACATAACATCTCATTCGAGAGTATGGTAAAATAAACTGATGATCCCATATCCCAAATGTCCCATTCTAAGCATGGCTAAGCATATGCATCATAATAAATGACATGATAAAATAAATCCCAACCCAAGCTACAAGGAAACAAGGTAATGCAATTCTAGGGAAACTTCCTAGCATGGGTTTCATATTTAACTTGACAATGCAATAATTCTATCTAAACATCCTAGTATAGGATCAAAGTGGTCAAGGACACTTGCCTCCTTCCTGCTGCTCTTGGAATGGGTAGTCCTGATCTTGGAAAGGGAGAACTTGCTCTGGAGCAGGTTCTACATCATACCATCACACATAGCAAAAGAAAAGCAACAATCCATAAGACATAGTTCACACTTCCACTTCATACAAACCACACATTCACATTTATGAAAGCCATTCACAATTTCTATGTGTTGTGGTTACTCTATGTGTGTTGATCTTTGGCTTACATGCACTTTTAAACATGTGTATATGATTTCTACTTTTATATTCATATTTATGCTTGCATACTATATATATGAGTTTCCAATTTAAATAAATTCTTTATATTCAATTACTACACCTTTTAGCTACCAAGTATGCATGAAAGGTATTTTCCTACTCCATATGTGTCTTCAGTCCTTCTACCAACCCTAAACTAAATTCTTTGGATTTTAGAAACTTCATTTATCATTTCCTAGTTGCTATATTTTCAGATTTACTTCCTATGCCTAAATGTGTACTTTATTATGAAAATAGTAAGACACATCATCTAAACAGAATAGGTTCTGATCCAAAATAGTTAATAATATATTTTTGATCTTTTCTCTGATGTAAACTATTTTACATTTATTTTTTGTTCTAATTTTCAGAATTATTCTCCACTTAAAAATGTGTCCCTATTACTAATAAAAGTGAATAATTAATTAAACAAATTCATTACAGCCAAAAATCTATTTTTATCTCCCTCCAAAGTTTTCCAAGTACTAGGAAAGTTTTTAATTTGAATTGACAATATGTTTGTCCCATCTTGTAAATTTTAAATACTAAATACATATTCAATTTCCTAAATTTAATATCAAATAGGGTTAAAAAGGTAAACTCACCCCACTACAGGGTCTATAATATTATTTTAAGAATTTTCAGGGGTCTAGCTATACATAACAGAGGGTTTTTTCCTAATTTTTATTAAGTCCAGGGGCTAAAACTGATTTTTAAATGAATTTACATGATTTTCTAAAGTTCCAGGGGCTAGATCAGAAGTTTCCGGGGCTAGCTCTTATTTTCTGAGAACAAGGGGGTAGCGCGTAAGAATTCCAGTCTTTATAACGCAGGGCTGACGTGGACCGTCCGATTTAAAACAGACGGGTGAGATTATAACGTCGAACCGGTACGCGGGGATTTAAACTCTACCGTGCGATTTAAAATAAACGGCACACAAGCGGCCACGTCGCTCTGATCGAGCGCGGGCGGCGCTGCCCGGCGGCGCACGGCGGCGGGAGGCGGCGATCTCGCCGGAGAGTTTTGGATCTTCGTAAATTCTTACTAAAACTGTGATTTTATGGCATAGAACGGTGGAGGGGGGGTCGGGGATCTCACCTCGGGGATTTTCTTGAGCTCGGAGGTCCTGGAAGGCGGTCGGCGACGAGGTCCGAGGTGAATTCACGGCGAGACTCGTCGGCGCTGTGTTTGAACCGCAAACCACCGCGTTTTCTGCACCTGCGAGGTTCCCCGGAGGCGGTGGATCAAGACCAGCGAGTTAGATCGGAATTCCCGAGCGTAGATCGGGCAGAATTCGCCGGAGGGGCTCGGGTTCTCACCGGAGAGAAAATCAGCGGATCGTGGGGAAAAACGGGACGATGCCGGGGTTTTTATAGACGGGGGAAGGGCGGCGGGTTGGTTTAGATCGAGCTTGAGTCTTCGGGGTCCGGAAGTCGGCTGGGATACGCGAGATTTCCCGGTCGGTTTTGATTCGGGTGAGAGAGTCCGGCCGAGCACGGGCGCGAGCGCGAGGAGGAAGAAAGGTTGGCGGGCCCCGCGTGTCAGTGGGAAGAGGGGGGGCTGCGGGCTGGCGCGGGATCGGTGGGCCGGCTGGTGGGTTTCGGCCCACTGGCCGGTTTTTTCTGTTTTCCTTTTTCTTTTTCTATTTCTTTTCTGTTTTGAGTTTAGATTGAATTCCAGTTTGAATTTGAATTTTTGCAACACATGCAACACGTCCAAAAAAAATTTTATTCCCCTCTTAACAGGATTTTGGGGTGTTACATGTGACCATCCCATCTTCCTCTTGTGTTCATTCTCCAAGGCTTTCATCTTCCTTTCCACCACAAACGCCCTGTCCTCCATCTTTTGGAAGCTTTAATACTCATTGGATGACATTGCACATTGCATTTCCATGGTGAGCCCTTCCACAAAGCAGTCATGTTTCTGCTCATCAGTTTCAATGTCCCGTGGTGCATAACGGGATAGTTGGGTGAACTTGGTGAGATACTCCCTCACTGTCATGTTGCCCTGCTGCACTCCTAAAAACTCCTTCCTCTTGTTCTTGAGTTCTCCCCTTGGTATGTAGTGGTTGCGGAAACTGCGCTTGAATTCCTCCCAAGTTATGTTCTCGGGGTCGTGGTGGGCTGCCACGTAAGCGGTCCACCAATCAGCAGCGGGTCCATGCAATTGATGAGAGGCAAACAGCACCCTCTCATATCCTTGGCACTGTATGATCCTCATCTTGTTCTCAATGGTCTTGAGCCAATCATCTGCCTCCAGGGGTTCAGCAGCACTTGCAAACCTCAGGGGTTGAGTTCCTAGAAACTCGCTCAACCTTGGTTGACGTGGTGCAGCCTGTGGGGGTGGAGCTTGGTGTAGGTTGGCCACCACTTGAGTCAAATTCTGGATGAGCTGATTTTGATTTTTGATCATTTGGTAGATAGGATCAGCTCCTCCTCGGTGACCACCCCTGCCTTGCCATCCAGGAAGGTGAGGATTGGCAGCCTCATTGTTGTTGTTGTTGGGGTTGGCACCACGACCTCTTCCTCTTCCGACCATCTATTATGATTAACCAAATGTTAACTTAATCATTATGCATTAATTTCCCACATTGCTTGTATAAACTTAAACTTTTGAGACATTAAAATTTAGACAATTTCAGAAAATCTCGCATAAATTTTTAGGCACCATGCCGCATATGAAAACAAATGCAACTATTGATTCATAAGGTTTCATACACAAAAGCAAATGCAATCATAAAGACGAGGTTGTGGACAAGTGCCCATGGCTCCCACAACTCACGTCACACACCAAACATTAACAAGCAAATAGATAGGTTCTTGACTCGACTACTCGATAACATGCTGAAATAAGGGAAATGACTCTAAATGACTCATCTCACTGTGCTGGCTCATCGGGGTCTTCCTCATCATTGCGGCTGCCCTCTGACTTCGCTCTAGGTGGGGAAGCTGCTGGTGGAGAAGTGCGGCGACGCTTGTTCGCCCGGCGGTCTGGGGAGTCAGGAGTCCATGTGTCATTCTCCGTGACACACAGTTCGTTCCTATCTCCTCTCTCCCTCGCCCTCAAGCTGGTGCGAAGCAATGCCTCAGTCTCCTTCAGGGTGTCACGGACATCCTGAAGCTCCTGCTGACACTCCTGCAGTTGAGTGTTGAGCATAGCTGCATCCTCCAAACACATGTCCATGTGATCATGGGAAGTCCCCTGCTGCACCGGCGGGTACTTGTACTCTGTGGTGCCACTCTCACGCTGGAGGACATACATGTACTCAGTCCTGTCCAGGTGGCCATGGTTGATGTAACTCTGGCAGGTGATGGCCTCCCAGGTGACATCCTTCTCAGCATCGTCCCGAGTCGTTCGACAAGCTGGAGAGCGGTGGATCTTGAGCAGCTTGTTGTCGTGGATGATCCTCATCTCTGAGCTCCATTCTTCACGCTTTTCATGGATGGTCTTGGTGGAGCTGTAGTGGATGATTAGCTTGCCCACGTTGCCAGCGGTGTGGAGCATATGCTGAGGACGGTGCAACAAGCCTCCCACTGCCAACCCGTAGGAGTGGTACGTCAGCGAGCGGTTCTCCTCCCTCAAGGCAAGTGCATCTATAGGAACTCTCCCTCCGGTGGACTTGCGAGCGGTGTGGACCATGCGAACCATCTAAAACATAAAACATTTAAAATCAAGTTAGACAATAATTAAATAAATATTGTGTTTTGAATAAAAGTTGAGGCAAGATGAACAAATAAAATAAAGAAACAACATCAATTAACACTTTTACCCCACACCTTTTGTACAATAGTTTTTAAGAACATAAGGTTTTTAAATACGTCTATTTCTACTTAGGTCCACGTTCCTACGGGCAACCTGTCTCTGATACAACTTCTGCCACACCCGATTATTCCGCGGAACACCCGAGTGATTCCCACATGTATGCCAGGATCATTTCTCATACATGTGATGACAAATAGTGAAGTATCATTATATTACAAGCCAAGTGTTCGAATATAAAAAAGTCTTACATAACGTCTCGAAGGACGGTAATATGTTCACAATAATGTAAATAAACAAACAGCGGAAGATAAGTCTTTTGGGCTCCATCACAGGCGTTGCCCGGGGGACTCCGTGAACCTAAAATCCTTCTTCTGGTCTGAAATCTTGGTCGTTGTACACCACGTCATTCTCTTGGCCTGAGCAGCAATTTAAAACCAACAGAAAAGCAAGCTTGAGTACTGTTGGTACTCAGCAAGTGTGGGAAAGTTATGTCATGCATAGCTAGAGCAAGGAGAGGTTGAACTAATGGTTAAAGCACTACGCAATTAGTCCCTATCACCTTAGATTATGCACCTACACTACTATATGAATGAAATGGTCCCAATCCACTACCCCATCATCAATATCAAATAACCATAACTTCATTTTCATTGTTAAGCTTCCCGCTTAACATCCTCCACTTCCCAATTCATCATCCTCTAATCATGAATAAGTCCAAGATGCTCTTGACCGTGAGCACGACTGTCATGACAGTTTTGACTCTACAGAGTTTGCACCATTGTACCCACATGTAGTGATTTCATCCCCCGTTGCCAGGTGGACTAGAAAACCTCCATTATGCCAGCGGCCACGAATCACGTTCACACTTCCGAGGTGTGTAGCCAGGAGATCACTACGAGGCCTTTACAAAGGGATTCTCGACGAGTGTGGGCCCACTGAGGTTTCACCCCTAACAGCATCTAGGAGGCTCCAACCCCCGCTGCAGTGGCCCCCTCTTGAGCCTTGCGGTTCATATGGTAGTCCAGCTGACACCTATTCCCCGCACCATCCAAACACCCATACTATGCCGGAGACACACCTAATTAATTGGCCAAGCTGCCCCATCTCAGCATGTGGTTGACACGGTAAAGCTAGGTTACATGCTCCATGAACCGGTCCTTAGGATCCAGGCAAGCGCTAAACATAAACCCGTGTCTCGTGCACACGGCACCAACCAAAGCATCCAACTTGCCTAGATCCCTATCTTTACATATTTCATACTAATCCATTCAAAGGGTAAAATAATCAAGGTGATGATTTCATATCCCATTTATCCCATTCTAAGCATGACTAAGCATGAGTACTATTAATGAATGACATAATAAAATAACTCCCAACCCAGGCTACAAGGAAGCAAGATAATGAAAATATAGGAAAACTTCCTAGCATGGGTATCATATTCCAAATTGACAATGCAATTAACCTCTAACTATACATCCTAGTATAGGATCAAAGTGGTCAAGGACACTTGTCTTCTTCCTGCTGCTCCGGGAATTGAAAGTCTTGGTCTTGGAAGGTGAGAACTGGCTCTGGGCTGGTTCTACTCATGCCAACATACATATAGCAAGAGAAAACAACATTCCATAAGAAATCATCCACACAAGCACTCATGCAAGTCATACACACATAAACATTAAAGTCATACACATAATTAAGTCTTGTGTTTATCCTAGATAGGTTGCTCCTATGCATGCATGCAACTTTAAACATATATATTATTTCTAACTTTAATATTCAGATTTCCAAGTAGACCCTAAATCTAGATTTTTAATTTGAACTATTTCCTATATTTAAATATGACCCTTCTTAGCTACCAACTTGCATAAAAATGTGTATTCCAACTCCAAAATGGTTTTCAGATATTCTACACCTTATTAAACTTGAAGTTTTGATTTTTAGAACCTCATATGACATTTACTAATCATGTTTACCTATTTTCTATATTTTCATATTTATTTTCTATGCCTAAAAGTGAATTTCACTACTAAAACAGAAAAATATATCACCTACAAAGAATATATTTTGATCTAAAATGCCCAAAAAATATCTTTTGGCTTCCTATCTGATGGGATCAATTTAAATATATTTTACCTATTTTCAGAATTATTTCAAGCCTAAAAATGAATTTTCAGCAATAACAGAAATAAATAACCTTTAGTTAGATTTCCTTGCAGCCCAAAATCAGTCCTCAATTTATTCTAACCATTTTCCAAGGGCTAGAATGATTTGAATTATAATTGCACAAGTGTTTGAATTACTTATTTGAATTTAAACTCTATTTACATGTTCAAATTCCTGAAATTAATCCTCCTTAGGGGCTGATGTGCAAATCCACATTGCAGTGAGGTCCAATTTCTTATTTTCTAAATTTCAGGGGTCTAAGTGTGCAAAACAGAATGGTTTTCCTAATTTTTAAATTGATCAGGGGCTAAATCAGTGTTATACACAAGTTTGCCTAATTTCCGGAGAGCTCAGGGGGTAGAACAGAAGAATTTGGGGGCTAGCTCTTCTTTTCCCATAACCCCAGGGGGTAGCGCGTAAATTTCCTGGGGTTTATAATGCGGGGCTGATGTGGGCCGTTGGATTTAAAACGGAGGGTCGAGATTATAACGTGAAGGGGTACAGGGGAATCTAGCTGTGGCCGCACGATTTAAAATAGACGGGCCGCAACGGGCCACGTCGCCCCGGCCGGTTGCGGACGGCGCTGCCCGGCGGCGGAAGGCGGCGAACTTGCCGGAATTTCACGAAATCTCGTCTACCAGCCCTAGACTACCGTTTTCTCTGCACAATTCGAAGGAGGGGAGTAGGGGACCTCACCTGGAGGGTTATCTTTGATCTGAAGGGGTCTAGGTAGGCTCGGCGACGGCATCGGACAGTGAAGCTCCACGGCGACCGTCGGTAGCGCGTTCTAGTCCCGTTCTCCCTCGGTTTGCTGGTCCTCGAGGTTAGCTGTGGCCCGGAGATGATGCTCCAATAGTCAGAACAGATTCAAACTGAGGAATTCAAGGTCTTCACCGGCGGATGGAGGCGGCCTCTTACAGGAACTTGTTGACGTCGGTTCTCTCGTCGAGGACTCGTCCCGAGGTGAAGGTCTACGGGCTGTGCAAGCTGCAGTGGGGATGCAAGGTCGGTTAGGAGGAAAGAAACGGTGCAGTACGGGGAGAATTTCTTCAGGGCGGCGGAGGTGCTCACCGGCGATCCGAAAACGCGATCGGGGTGGGTAGCAGAGGTGGTTTGCGGGTGTTTAAATCAGCCTTGAGCCCGGAGTGGGTGCGTGCGAGCGGAACAGGAGCGAGTGGGGCGGTGTCGTGCGGTTGCCTGCGGTGAATTCGGAGGCGGCGGGCGCGCGGGCTCGGCGCGGGAAGGGCGGGCGACGGTTGAAGAAGGCGCTAACAAGCGGGGCCACCTAGTCAGTGGGGGAGAGAGAGAGGGGGGGAAAAAGGGTCGCGGGCTGCTGGGCGGGTTTGGTGGGTTTCGGCTCATTGGCTGTTTTCCTTTTTCTTTTTTCCTTTTCCTTTTCTATTTTTGATTCAAATTTGAATTTCAGTTTGAGTTTGAATTCTTCTCCACATGCATTATATCCAAAAATTTTGAATTCACATTATGGGGTGTTACACTCAAACCGGAGCCCATGGCATGTGTTAGCTCTGGAGAACCTCCTTAGCAGGGAGAGGGTTCTGAGCCAACTAACACGTGGCAGCTCCGGACCTCACCTCGGTGGAGAGGCTCGGCCCAGAGCCAAGGGCACGTGTCGACTCTGGAACTCAAGCGCACGTGGCAGCCCCACGGCTGATCTCAGGGCCAAGGACATGTGGCTACGCCGGGGACCGCCTCAGCACGGAGGCGGGGCCCAGGCTGTCTTTTACCCTCTATGCGGGGGTACTCGGTCTGCAGGGTACCGACACCTGTGATAATATAATTTCACAGAAGGCTTATCGTAGGTAAAGAACCATTTGCGATAATGGAGTTACACAAGAGGATAATCTACGTTACAAACCGCCTGTGATAAACATTGTTCACAGGCGGACAATCGTAGGTATAGAACCGCCTGCGATAATAGAGTTATCACATGCGGATACTTTTACGTTACAAACCGTTTGTGATAAAGATTATTCACAGGCAGCTAGTCGTAGATAAAGAACCGCCCGCGATAATGGAGTCATCACAGGCGGATACTCTTACGTTACAAACCGCCTGTGATAAAGAGTCTTCACAGGCAGATTCATAAAGGTTAAGACCTCCTGTGATAACTTTTTTTACAGGCGGTTTAAGTTTTCATCTATGAAAATTGTTGATTATCATAGGCTCTTCGTTTTAGGCGGTTTTGAAAACCGCGTGTGATAATACGTTTAGAGCCGCCTGAGTGAAGCTTGTTGTAGTTCGATTTTGCTCGTCGAGGCATGGGACGATGCCCATGTGCCGACTTGATTCCATCTCCAAGTCCTTCACCAGCATTAACAGGGTATCAACGCATGGCAGGACGAGAGCTGGAACAGGTGGCCTAAGTTGATTGGTGAGGTGGCCCGAGCAACTACAGCGCGTGATGGAGGGTGTAGGTGGCGCGGCAAGGGTGAGGAACATGACAACAGTGACGCCACATCGCCTCAGAGGGCAGACAACTATGCTGGTGCCAATTGCCATGGTGTTCAGACGAACCTAGAGACTAGATTGGAGAGTCTAGCCTCAGTTTATATGGGTCTTTGCCCCCCCCCCCCCCCCTCCCACACACATGGGCTCTTCAGGCCTTTTCACCTGAGCCACATGCGAAATTGGCTGGCCCATGCAACAAAAAGTAGCCTAGCAATCTAAAAGATTTTACAGCGAGGCCCGTCAGCTTCTATATGTTTCTGTTGTGCCTTTTTCACTTCTGAAACATAAAGGGCGTACCCAGTGCCGAAGTCTCCCACACATGTGGGGTCTGGGGAAGGATTATTTCTGAAACATCCATATAAATTTTTTGTTTAGCCAACTAAACTATTTAGAACTTATATGAGCGTGCCAGCTTAGCTAGTGTATACCATGCATCAATGAGACCATAATTTCTGAGCGCATGCGTGCATGAATTCTGAATATATCCTGGAACTAACCAACACCGACAATAAGAAAATGGAGGAAGTGTATAGTAGCCAGGAACATATCGTAGAATGTCAATTGATTTGAAAATAACCATAAAGTAGTCTGATACATGTAAGGGGCTTTCATAGTGTGCGCAAACAACAACGTGCAAGGGTTCGAAGATGGCAGAAACTCGGAGCAGCTCAAGGAGGGTTCGAAAGGGCCGTGACAAACTGGATTGATGGGTCTTAATTAGGCCCAATCGATGTGTGCGCAATGGCAACATGCTGAGGGTCATCGTCATATGGTAGCAGTGAGCGGCACAACGCTGACGTTATTGTCATACTAGTGGTGCTTCATGATAGGACAACCATGCGTCCTCAATGATTTGTCTTGTTTACAGTATAAACTTCACCATTTCGGCCTCCGAGAACCCTCCATGGTGCCGCTGCCCTGGTCCCCTCCTCGATCTCAAACATAGCTATAGGAGGAGTGGAGATCTCTATCCTATTCAGTCTTGCTTGGATAGAGTTGAATGGTGCCGCTGCCCTGGTCCCCTCCTCGATCTCAAACATAGCTATAGGAGGAGTGGAGATCTCTATCCTATTCAGTCTTGCTTGGATAGAGTTGAATACTCTCCGTTTACAGTGGATTGATGGATTAAAGTAAAAATAAGTTAATTTTACATTCCTTTCCTCTTCTATGCACAGTGATTTATTATACCTAACAAGCCTCAAAGTTTTAAGTGGTATTAGTTTCTTTGGAGTTTGGTTCTCTATGGCACGACTAGCGGGTGGCAACGATGACCCGTTAGAACAAGGTCCTTTCGTCCTCCCTCTTCGTCCTCGACGATGACAAAGGGCCGATGAGGGCACACTACAGGAAAAACGATCATTGACGACGGCCAAATTTATTGTCGATGGGTCCGTCGTCTTTAATGTTATTGACAACGACTTTGTCTAGCCGTCGTCAATAACACAGTTATTGACGATGGCAAGACGAGTAACGTCATCAATAAATAATTGACGACGGTGCCCGTCGTCTTTAACTTAATTCGGGCACCCGAGGAGTTATTGACGACGGTGACCTAGCACCTCGTCAATAACACAGTTATTGACGACGGCTGAACGAGTACCGTCGTCTTTAACTTAATTCGGACCCACCCGAGGAGTTATTGACGACGGTGACCAGGCATCGTCGTCAATAACGGGACATATAACCCGTACGCGAGCCGGGAGGCGGCCAGTGCCGCCTCCCGACTCGCGCCGAGATCTCGTCGCCGCCGCCCTCCCCGCGGGTCCTCGCCGCCGCCGCCGCCGCCGGTCCCCGCCGCCGCCGCCCCAGGTAAGTCCCCCTCCCCCCCCCCCTCCGGCCTCTCTCCCCCGCTTTCGTCGCCCCCCGGCCGCGATCGAGAGGCAGGCAGCCGAGCTCCGAGCTAGGGACGAGTATCAACACTCGTACATGCTACAGCTGCAAGCTGCCATGCAGGTAAGTTAATATCGTTGTACTCAACATTTCTAATATATAAATGACATGTATAATAATTTACTTCATATTTGCAGGCTATGGCCACAGGACAGCCTGTTGTCTTTCCTCAGTGGGTGCCGCCACCGATATAGCTACCACAGGGGCCGACATCAGGAGCACAGGTACAAAATTTCTCATAATAGCTGCAACTAGTTAAACTTGCTTAAATTTAGTTAAATTTGATCAAACTTACTCAAACTTAGGGAAAACTAGTTAAACATCCTCAAACTGAGTAAAATATGGTACAACTTACTCAACTATAGTCAAATATGACCAAACTTACTCAAACATAGTCAAAACTATTTGAACTAGCTCAAACACAAACACTACTAGTCCATACTTCTCAAACATAGTAAATATGAGCAAACTTACTCAAACATAGCCAAATCTAGCTAACTTGCTCAATTCTAACTTGTAATAAGTTTATTTAATCATATACACATTTATGGACTTCTAATTTATCTAACTATACATGTACATCATAGGGATCGGCGACGCGGGCTCAGAAAACTCCATCCCCTCAGCAACCAGCGTTTGGACGAGCGCACGACGACTTCCTGTACTTCGGTGGCAGCGGTCGGGGTAGCGTAGGGTAGTGTGGCGTGTGTATAGTGTTTTTGTGCCTGCCTGTGATGTATTTGATTGCCTATGATCTGGCCGTCGAGCCAGGGCTGGCCTCGAAGCCAGGGCGGGATTTTTTGTTTTTTTTAAAAAAAATTCAAAAGCTTATTGATGACGGTTTCTGGTAATTGGCCGTTGTCAATAAGCCATTATTATTGATGACGGCCAGGTACCAGAAACCGTTGTCAATAAGCTATTGTTATTGGCGACGGCCAAGTAGAAACCGTGGTTAATAAGACATGGTTACTGACGACGTGTCAAATCCTGGTCGTCGTCAATACTCTCAATACTCTGCTCTAGCTTATTGACGACAATCTGATTTAGTTGTCGTCAATAAGCATTATTGACGACGGCCAGGTACCAGAAACCGTCGTCAATAAGCCATCGTTACTAACGACGGTTCAAATCCTGGTTGTCGTCAATAAGCTAGCTTATTGACGACAGCTAAATTTAGCTGTCGTCAATAAGCTTATTGATGACGGTTACCGTCGTCAATAAAATTATTGACGACTAATAATTAACGACAACTGTAAACCGTCGTCTATAAAATTTTATCGTCGTCAATAAGTTATTGACGATGGTAATGTTCTTATTGACGACAGTTTCTGGCCGTCTTCTATTATCCGAATTCCTATAGTGGCAGCTTCTACCACACCTATAGTTTCACTTCAGAACTTGGAAGTTGGTGTTTCCTCTACGCCCTTCAAATAGATGTAATGTAAGAGCATGTAAATAAAGGGAACAGAAAGTAGTAGAGGGGAGGAACGGCGGAACAGAGTCACACAGTCATGGGCTTTGTTCCCCTGAAACTAGATGATCTGAGGAGGTTGCAAGAAGATTGCTGGGTCACCGACTCACATGGTAGGGACGTTTCTCTTCTCTCTCTTTTTCTATGGCGGAAATAAAGACCGATGACTCCTCTGCTTCACGAGAGCTTGGGCCTGGGTGGAGGAGGGGTGGCCCGCGCGGCGACGCGCACGGGCGCGCGGCGCGCTTTCCCGTCGCCCCCGCAGCTGCGGCACGGCGCCAGCCGCGTGCCCGCGCACGCCCCGCACCCGGAGCTGCCGCCGCCGCCGTCGGACCAGCGCGCGCACAGGCGGCACTCCTCCTTCCCCGTCCCGCCGCACGCCGCGCACCTCCACAGCCGCGCCGTGCTGCCAACAGACGCGGAGGAGGAGGAGGAGGACGGCATGCTGGCCATGGCAACGCCCGCCAGCATCCCCAGCCCAGCCGACGCCACCGCGATCGCCGCCACCATCTTGCCTCCTCGGTTGCCTTCTAGACCTCGGTAGATTCGGCTTGGCTGCTTGGCTATTGGCGAGCTGGCGAGAAATGAAACTTATATAGCGAGTGAGAGAGCGTGTGGTGTGGTCAAGGTCGCGGGTGGGTGGCTTCTGGATCTGTCCATGTGGTGCCGGTGACCTGCCTGGAAGCGAGCGACCTGCATCCCAGATTCGCGTAGAATCGTTTTCTTACTTGAAACTGAGTTTGAGGGCTGCAATCAACTCGATGGTGTAGCTCATAAATGGATTCCACGGTTTGAAACCTACATACGCACAGTTGCATGCCAAAATACCCTTTAGTTTTAAGTTGGCGTCGGCTGTCCATGAACCCAGTTCCTTTCCTCTCCAGATGAGCAGCACATCATGACTTTTTGTTCCCCTTACTGCAGTGTTTGTTCTCTGATCTCCGCTTCGACGTGGCGACCAAACCAGAACTGGTCAGAGAGTGGGCTGGAGAGCAGCCAACCCCCTCTACCCTGCCGGACGAGGCAAAGCGAAAAGCAGCCCGCGACGGCGACAGCGGGTCACGTGCTCCGTTGAAGGTTCAACGCTTCGCAGGAGCTTTACTTGGAATTCTCTGCTCCGCTTGCATCATTACGGTGGCGCATTCTTCTCCGTCTTTTCCTTTGACCAGTGCAGGCCCATATTCACTTCCACCCACCGCACATCCCACGGCAAGACCAAAAAGCCCTGCCCTCTCGCCGCCGGAACATGTTTCACCTGCATGGGAATCCATCAAGCAGGACGGCTACAGAGTCCTCGTTGCAGACTCGCTTTCCATCTTGAGCCGGCACGTTTGTAGTCGAGTTCGTCAGTGTGCTCTACTGACTCACCGGTGCCAGCCCAACCGAAGCGGCCGGTAGTTTTCCAACAAAGAACTGCTGCTCAAGATGATCCTTACTTGCCCGTCCTAACCTAGATAAATTCTTAATCAACGGGTAGGAACAGGAGGTGCAGGCGCCGGATGGACCAGGCAACAACAATCGAGCAGCACCGGGTCGTCGCTTGCAGCTGAAAAATGTCTCAGGAAACGGCCTGCCTGCAATCACGTAAAGACTTTCCATCAGCGACGACACGTTCAATGCTGCTAGAGATTTTTCTCTATAAGCTCAAGCGTGTAGTAGAGGTTTTTAGTTAACAAGATTATCGCATGTACCTCACCAAGATCCTGTGGCCTGGCGCCCAACGCCCTCCACCAACCAATGATGGGGTGGGCCAAGGAACTCAGGTTTCCTTAGGTCAAGCATGGTCGTCATTCTTCATATGCAGACGAGTGCTTTCGCTTCATTTTGTCGTTCCCTCACATACATGTCTACGGCATAACAGCTAACATGGAGTGCATCTCAGCCTGAAAGTGGGGCGGGCTGCGGGCAGCCCGCACGCCGCCACACTGCCCACTAAATTTTCTGGCAGGATTAGCGGGCACCGCTAATCAAGATTTTGCTACCCGCTCCTATTTAGTGGGACTAGCGGTAATTTATTTACAGTGTTGCAGGCGTCGCAGGCTACCACAACGCCGGTATATTTTTTTACAATGAAAATTAATGCCTTGATTAGAGGTGTAAGGTCAACAATTCAAAAATAGTTATTGGTAGTTTTGTCATTTCGTCAACTATTAAAAATGAGGCCAAGAGAGGAGCGGATTGTGAGAGTGTGCATAAGATGTATGTCCTGACGTGAAACCTTGCGGCTTGCGCACGTCCTCTCCTCCCGACATGCCTGAAGCTTCTCTAATCCTCTAGCATAATTAGATTTGAATAAAAAATCCTGCTGCTCAATGCGGCAATGCGCTCAAATTGAACACTGAGAGATGCAACGGACCTGCACGTTGAGGCTGCGCTGCTACTGTCAGCGGCGTCGCAGGCGCTCGTGGCCACCTTGGCCTTGTGCGTTTGGTCTCAAGGTGCTGGCTCTCCTCACTAGCGCGCGTTCCGCCGTTATCGAATGATAGGGGATGGGGAGATGTCGGGTACTTCACGTGGGGGAGGCGGCCTACCAGCGTTTGGGGAGCAATCTGCCCCGACGTCAACGCTGATAGGATTTCGCCTCGATGAAACGGGTGTTGCAGCCGTTTGTGGGCGTTGTGGGCTTGAGCGGCGTGGTTGCAGTGTCCAGCGGGCCGAGTGATGAAACCCACTTCGCACCGCTATAAATATGTGGGTTGTCGCTATGCCCGCTAATATGTTTTTAGTGGGGCGGGCCCAGTGGACTAGTGGACAAGCCCGCACCACTTACAGATTGAAGTGCATCTGATCACATTTGAATCGGGGTGACTTCTACAACAAAACTAGAAACAAAAGAAAAGGAAGCACGCCTAATAAGATTTCAACGAAACCCAAGTGAAACAACTGGCAACTTAGATCTTGTTCGCCACCGCACAGCTCCAGCTCTTGAGATTCATGCTAGATTTATATTTTGTAATATAAAGTGTCCTGGCTTTTAATTTTCAGTCCAAAACAAAAACATAAAGACTCAATATGAGAATCTCTCCAATGCTTCAGGTCCATGGATTTCTAGAGTTAAGTATGACCATCTCTCAGGAATCCATTGATTTTCTGAAGCGAGAGATCTACCAAAGGGACCTTTATGCACTTTTCTATCTCTTGGGTTAGAGATTGAGAAATTCCAGCAAAAAAATATAATAGAGCAAACCTCTACTCCAGAAAACTGATTCATGGGTTCACTCAAGATGGTAAAATGCATGCCACATAAAATAAACACGTGACTTTCAGTGAAGCAAAACACATTCTTAATCGAGATTATTTTTATCAATTTGCAACAAAGAACATCAAACATAGACTAATTACTAAAACACCGACATTCAAAATAAAAAACCATACCATTAATCCTTGCATCACATTTTATGTCCCTATGCAGCACCTCAAAGACAAATCTTTTTGTTTGAAAAGAAAAAACAACGTAAGCCTAAAATTTTAAACGAGGGTAACTTCTATGGTATATTTATAGGCCTAAGCATGATATAAAGGAACCTGTTAGGATTATGACCACACGGGTTTTGGAATCGGTTACAATTGTAACCGACCCAATCTCTCGAGTCTTGATCGGTGACATCTCCAACCGAGTCGGTTGGGGAAGGCCCCCGGGGGTGCCACGACATAAAAATGAGGCCTCACCTCAACAAGGAGATTTAGCGAAAAAAAGAGAAGAGAGAATAATCTAAGAAGAATACAATCAATAGAGAAGAGGAAACCCCGGTAAGGTCTTCCCTGTTTCATCACCGCACGCCATCAAACACCTCAACAGATCGCCATGGCTTCAAACTCCTCTGCAAACCAAGGTACGCAAGCATCAGCTAAAGCCCTAATTGATCTCTATTCATAATTAGAACTGTCAATCAGATTAGAGTTGCTTGATGTCTGTCTAATCATTGTAATTAGTTTAACCTGAGGCACTTGAGCATCCATATTAAGATCCTACACACTCAGAGTCAACAATGGCGTCAGAGCCAATTGGTTTACAAATTGCCCATGGGACTACCTCAGAATAACAAATTCCATAATAATTTAGAAGAATATCAACAAAGAACTTAGGGCTTGCAATTCAAATAGAATTCAAGTAAAATTAGAGATTAGAAACCCTAATCCTCAAACTAGAACCCAAATTGAGTGAGATCAGATCAATCAGAATATCAACAGAGATCGAATCGACACATGATTTCGATCAAGTGCTAGGAAAAATTAGTTTATGTCGAAGTGTTTCCTGCGACACTTCCCCCGGTCTGCTCTGGAGCAGCCTATGGAGGTTCTTTTTTAGGAGGGGCTTAGTGGTTTTGAGCGTCGCAGCACGATGGCGAGATGAACACAAGGATTTACGGGGTTCGGGCTGCCGGAGGGTAATACCCTACGTCCACTATGATTGTTGTATTACTTGCGCGTATGAGTGTGTGAGATTGCAGGGTTGCGACCCTTTGCCCAAAGGCTGCCCCGATCCTTTTATAGCCCAAGGCCGGGGCAGTTACAATGTGGCCCGAGGCCCGACAGGTGGCCCCGCGGCTGTCCATACCTTGTACATGAGTTGGGGCATTTATAGCTATATGTAATGTCGCTGTCGGAGGAGTCAAGGCGCACCGCCTGACACGCCGGGCACCTCTGACCGGGTAGCAGGTGATGATGAAGACCCCGTCTTAATGCCGCGTCTTCTCGCTCTTGTGACACCCGGTTCCGGAAATGAACCAAGTGAATGCATATGTGTGCCCAGGATGTTCATCACACATACATATGTATTCCACAAACTGAAACTCAGAATATAACCACGTACAGATAATGTTTAAGTACTTTATTACATTGACTCAATGTCTCACTCATGAATATCTACCTTATTCTTGCAGCGGAAGACTCTAAACGACAGCGGAAAATTGCTAAAACAGCAGGCTCCAATCTTCAACTCCACAGGCATGTTGACGGTAGTGTGCACGCCTAGTACTCCACATGTTCCTCGAAGGACTCTTCTCCTGTAGCTGATGTATATGTGGTAATGCAAGGGTGAGTACATGTCGTACTCAGCAAGTGCGGGAAAAGTATGTCATGTAGCTTACAACAAGGTAGGCAACAAAAAGGCTCATTGCAGCAAGCAAATTTTATTTCACAAACATGGTAAAAACATCAACTATCTCTAGGTGAGTTAAATCCCAATATAAACAAGTAAATCAGCAGCATTCTTTCATCATAATTCATCATTTATCAAGTCTCAAGCAGCCAATAATCATTCTCAAATTCATCTCATACTTATAAATATTCATAACCATCTCATATTCATATAACCGAAACCAAACTCATTGTCATGATCCAAAACAGTCCCAAAACCAATCCCAATGAACATACCATAACCATACCCGAATAAACATCCCAAGTCTTGCCTCTAATCATGGAAGTTTACCAGGTGCTTGTAACTGGAAGCACAGCTATCATGATAGTTTTACACTCTGCAGAGGTGGCACTACTTTACCCATAAGTTTGTGGTTTCGTCACCCGTCGGCGATTAAAAGAAACCTCCATTATACCAGTACACAACCGTCGGTGTATGTCCATGAGATCACAAAATAGCCTTTACAATGGGGCTACTAGGATGTATGGACCCACTGAGGTTTCACCGGCAGGCTCGAATTTCCATTCTTCCACCCACGGGCCGCCTCTTGTGCTATGCAGTTCCCAAGGCAGTTCCTCTCGACTCCCATTCCTCGCGCCATCCAACGGTCCATAACAAGCTAGCAACACACCTAATTAATCAGCTAAGCCGCACCCATATTTGGCCTTGTGGTGGCACTATTTTCTTGGCATGTGCTCGCATGATACGGTCCTTAGAGCTACGACAAGCAAACCACCATCTCATTCAGCAACATCCACGAACCAATATTGCCTAGATCTCCCCGATTCCATGCTCATCAACATCATCAAGTTTTCATCATCATTATTCATATGAGTACAGTAGCTAGCCATGTTTTATTTCAGCTTCCCATATCCTGTAAGTCAAGCGAAGCAAAAAGGAAAAACGACCATACCCGACTCATCAACTTTCCCGACGACAAGGATGGTTAATCAAAACTAGTACACTCCTATAAAAGGGTGTCCCATCAAATTGACACAAGCATACAAGTTCTCACAAACAAAAACAATTTCAAAACATCGGATCAATATGGTCAAGGGGCACTTGCCTTGCTCCCGTGGCTCGTTTTGCTCAAGCATCTCGAAGTCTTGGTGTTGTAGTTACTTGTAGATGGCCTCTTGATCGTGTCCTTTCTACTCACGACCACGCACATATAAAATTTACATCAATCAATTATCATGCACAATCTTTACTCAAGATGCAATGAGGTGGATGAATGCAATTCCTATGGTGTAGTTTTATAAAACCAGTTTGTATGTGTTCTTGCATGTTTTAGTAGGTTTTCATGGGGTTTTATGATGAACAAGGGTGTTGGGATCAAGTGTTGACGTGGTTATGATCTTGACACAAGATGTAGATCAATTCCACCATCAACAATCAACCGAAACATGATCTGTCCACATGCAGAAGTTCCTGCTCGAAGGGGGCGAAGAAAACGGATGCGTAGAAACAGAGGTGTGACACCCTCATTTTTGGTTTTAGCATATATTCATGTTTTATGAAGAGAAAACATTTTAAGAGAAGTAGGAACACCATCAAAAGGATAGCCAATAAGAGCCGAATCCACTTTCCGGAAAGCACCAAAAAGACAACTTCCGCGGCCCGCTGGCCGTGTGGCGTGTCCGGAGCTCATCCCTGCGAAGTGGGGAGAGGTCCGCCAACCTGGCTACGTGGCAGGCTCGGGGCTCATCTCCGCAAAGGGGGAGAGGTCCGACCCTACGGGACACATGTTGCCCCCGGAGCTAGCCTCTGTGGAAGAAGCAAAGGCTTTTACACAGGACACATGTCACCTTCGGAGCTATTCACCACGAAAATCAGAGGACCAGTCACGCGGGATACGTGTCGATCTCGGAGCTCACTTCCGAGAGGTCCGGTCCTATTGGGCACGTGTCGCCACCGGAGCTTATCTCCGGGAGGTCCGTCACTATTGGACACGTGTTAACCTCGGAGCTCGTCTCTGAGAAGAAAGGAAGTCTAGCGCCGTTAGGACACGTGGCACACCCGGAGCCACCTCCGAGAGAGGGAAGGACCGGCACTGACACGTAGCATGCGCGGAACCCATCTCCGAAGGAGAACGAGGTCTTGCTCGCTTGACACGCGGCACAACCGGAGCTCGTCTCTATGGAAAAAGGGGGGGGACCAGGTCCCAATGGACACGTGGAGCTTCCGGAGCTCATCACCGAGGAGGTAATGAGTCCTGGAGTGGTTTTTGGATTCTGTACGCGTACAAATACCGGTACGAAGAAGAAACCGACCCGAATTCTACAATGTTACCGCACCAAATCAACTAAAGATAAGTTGTTAAGATTCAACGACAAATTGAATAGGACTCTTATTCGAAGTCCAATCAGATTAGGACTCTTCTCTTCCCAATTATAAATAGAACCCAGAACCTCTGGCCGAAACCACAAACTTCTTTTCCAACTTCTAAGCCGACGACTTAGAGCCCTAGCCCCAACTCACCGAGTAAGCCATCGACGGAGTTCAGCAAGGAAGATCGCCGGAAGAGAACTCTACGATCTGAGAAGGACCCAAGACCGAGAAGAACGTAAGGTAGGTCTCCAATACCACCTTATGACATCGTTGTGTTTTCTTTGCATCTGTTCTTCGATTCCTTTCGAACAGAAGCTTTCTCGTGGACGGATCACTTATTGATCGGGTTGATCTAAAGGACAAGGTCATCACCACATCGACATCTGATCCGAACACCCCTATTCATCATAAAGCCATGAAGAACATGTAGAAACCGATTTAATAAAGCTGATCATAGGATAGCATGCATATGCATCATCACATCTAGTTAAAATTTGTGCATGATATTGATTGTTGTGAATCTTGTATGTGCGCGATCCTGTATAGAAGGACAAGCTCAGGGAGCTGTTTACGACGAGCTGCAACAACAATGTTTCGAGATACAAGAACAACCAAAACCGCAAGAACAAGGCAAGTGCTCCTTGACCATATTGATCCCATATTTTGGGAAAAACTGTTTTGTTTTGCGAAAAGGTGTGAGTGCTGAGTCAAACATGATGGGAAACCCTTTTATAGGAGTTTACTAGCTTCGGTTAAATCATCCTTGTTGCCAGGGATGTTTATGAGTCGGGTATGGTTTTTGCTTTATGCTTCGCTGAGTCCATGGGATTGGGAAGCGAGATAGATGTGTCTAGCTAACTGCACTCGTAATGATAATGAGAAATTGATGTTGTTAATGAACATGGATCGGAGGGAGATCTAGGCAAGCTTGGGTTTGTGAATGAGGTAGCATGAGATGGTGGTTTACTTGCCGTAGATCTAAGGACCGGTTCATGCATGCACATGCCAGGATAACAGTGCCACCAGAAGGCCAAGTATGGGTGCGGCTTAGCTGAGTAATTAGGTAAGTTGCTAGATTGTTATGGACTGTGGAAGGCGCGGGGAATGGGAGTCGAGTGAGGACTTCCCTAGGAACTACATGGCACAAGAGGGGGCCCGTGGGTGGGAGAATTGGAGATTCTAGCCTGCCGGTGAAACCTTAGTGAGTCCATACATCTAGTAGCCCCTTTGTAAAGGCTATTTTGTGATCTCTTGGCCATACACTGACGGTTGTGTGCTGGTATAATGGAGGTTTTGCAGTCACCGACGGGTGACGAAATCACAAACTTGTGGGTAAAGAGGTGCAAACTCTGTAGAGTTCTTAAAACTATCATGATAGCCGAGCTTACGGTCACGAGCGCCTGGCCAACTGCCATGATTAGTTGGGATGGTTATTGGGATGATTCTTGGTTATGGTTATTGGTTATAGTTTTGATTATGGTTTTGGTTTCCGGGACTGTTGAGTCTGGGTAATAAGATGGGTTGCATGACTGTTGAGTCATGGCAACGAGATTGGTCTCGGTGTGAGACGAAGTTGTTTATGAGATGAGATGGTAGCGAATACGAGAAGGTATTCATGAGATGGTAGCGAATACGAGGAGGTATTCGTGAGCAAGAATGAAGTTGGTTAATGTTCGGGTGGAACGTGGAAAGTGATGGAGGTATGTTGGTAATTTAATACATGCTGGGATTACATTCACCTAAAGTTAAGTTTTATCGTGGTTTCATAAACTTTGCTTTCCGCAATGAACCATTTATACCTACCTTGTTATGAGCTACATATCATATTTTCCCGCACTTGCTGAGTACATCATTGTACTCAAACTTGCATTATTATTTCATCATCAGCAACAGGAGGAGATTTCTATGAAGACCAAGTGGAGCATTAGACGCGTAATCTGTTCTCAACCTTGCCTATGGGGATGGAGTAGGGATGGAGCCATTGCTGCTTAGATTTGCTTCCGCATTAGTTAAATTGCTTCCGCATTAGAATAAAGACTTCCGCTGCATAGAAATAAGACTTCCGCTGTGAGCATGAGTCCAAGACTCATGAGACATTGTAATAAACTCTGTTATTTGTGGATATATATATTCTGAATTCAGTTTGTGAACATATGTGTTTGTGTGATGAACATCCTGGGCACACATATGCATTAGTTCTCGGTTCCGTGGTTTTCCACAGAATTGAGGGCGTCACAGATTGGTATCAGAGCCACGGGTTGACAGTAGGTTACACGCCTAGATAGAAATCTCAGATTGGTATTAGAGCCACGGGTTGACGGTAGGTTACACGCCTAGATAGAAATCTCATATTGATATTAGAGCCACGGTTGACAGTGGGTTACACGCCTAAATAGGAAACACAGATTGGTATCAAAAGCCACGGATAGGGCTAGATTACACACCTAGATACAATCACAGATTGGTAGCTAAGCCATGCTGACCATAGGGAGCACCCTAGGATGCTTAGATTGGCCTTGAAACTACCTTGACATAGGATACCAGCCTTGAATAGGAGTTGTGTGAGCCCTTGTAATGATTGTTTGAGATTGTGTGCTTAGTGTAAGTTGTGGGACGTCTCAAAACGTTGTCCATATCCACACATAAGTAGAAAGAGGTGTGAAATGTTTCGGTACTTGTTCACATCCTCATATGGGCTAATATATATATATATATATAGTCCAACTCACCTTGATGCATATAGTTGAGGGAATCTACCTAAATCTTCTAACCTTCTATTCTATTTTGTTCTCTCCCACAGATGGTGAGAGGAAACGCCGGCCGAAGGAACATCCGTGACAACCAAGAGGATGACCACGATGAAGTTCCTGTTAACCACGGAACTGGTGAGAACAACCTGGAACGGTTGATGGCCATGCAGAACCAACTTATGCAAACTATGATCCAAACTTTGGGTCAGTTGCAGGCCAATAACAACAACAACCCCGTTCCGGCACCCTCGCCACCCCCACCACCGGCTCATAACAGATTGGGTGAGTTCATGAGGACTCAACCACCCACCTTTGCTCAAGCTAACGACCCCATGGAGGCCGACGATTGGTTGAAATCCATGGAGAAGAAGCTTGCCATAGTGCAGTGCAATGACCGAGAGAAGGTTCTCTTTGCGTCGCACCAACTTATGGGAGTTGCCGCTGACTGGTGGGATGCCCTAAGAAACGCTCATGTCGACCCGGAGACGATCACTTGGACTGAGTTCAAGGAGAGTTTCTGCTCTCATTACATCCCTGCTGGTGTAATGATGCTCAAGAGACAAGAGTTTGAAGGTCTCCGCCAAGGACAGAGAAGTGTGAATGAGTATCTCAACAAGTTCACACAACTGTCCCGGTATGCCCCCGAAGATGTCAACTCAGACCAGAGGAAGCAATACCTGTTCATGAGAGGATTGAACAATGAAATCCAGGTTCAGCTCCTCAACAATGACTACGCAAGCTTTCAGAAGTTGGTTGACAAAGCTATAGTAGTTGAAAGCAAGATCCGAGAGATGGAGCGCGAGAACAAAAGGAAGATGCCATACCAGCCCCAAGGGAGCAATGTACGACCTCGGTACATGCCCCCAGCTGCACCACAGTATGGATCAACCGCTTCTGCATATCGCCCTAGTCAGACACCCGTTGCACAAGCACCTCAGGTGCCCTTGCCTCCTGCGCCCCGACCTAACAATGGCGCTCCTGTTCAAAACCCCCGCCCCAACGTACCTGCTGCCGTAGGCAACAGGGCATGCTTTGCATGCGGGGAAATAGGACACTTCGCGAACCAGTGCCCAAGGAGAGGCCCTGGACAGCAGGGCAACGTGCCCAAACAGAACCCGCGACCGAACGGAGGGGACAATCAAGAAAACCGTGGACAGTAGAACTATGCTCGCGGCAACATGAACCATGTCTCTGCTGAAGAAGCACAACAGGCTGAGGACGTCGTAATTGGTATGTTCCTTGCCAACTTCAACCCAGCGACCATCTTATTTGATTCTGGAGCATCACATTCCTTCATATAATCCAAGTTTGTTGCCAAGCATAACCTACCCATATCACACCTAAAATGTGCTATGTTAGTTAATTCTCCTGGAGGAGAAATGAGGACTAATATAGTATGTCCGAAAGTAAGCCTTAAAATAAGTGGGGTAGACTTCCTTGCCAACCTTATTGTCTTGGATTCCCAAGGGATTGACATAATACTCGGAATGGATTGGTTACGCAAGCACAACGGGGTAATCCAATGTGCTGAAAGAAGCGTGCAGTTGACAAATGAGCACGGTATCCATGTTGAGTTTGAGTCAGCCCAACAAACAACCGAAAAGGCAATCTTGAACCAAGTCGAAGGAACAGCATTGGACAGCATTCCAGTGGTTCAAGAATTTTTGAACGTGTTTCCAGAGGAGCTTCCAGGTATGCCCCCTGATCGGGACATTGAATTTGCTATTGATTTGGTACCTGGAACTGCACCCATAGCCAAGAGACCCTACAGGATGCCCGTCAATGAACTAGTAGAACTCAAGAAGCAAATTCAAGAACAGTTGGAGAAGGATTTTATACGTCCAAACTCGTCACCATGGGGAGCTCCTGTGCTCTTCGTAGACAAGAAGGATGGGACCCAAAGGATGTGCGTGGACTATAGGTCTCTCAACGAGGTGACAATCAAGAATAAATACCCTCTGCCCCATATAGAAGACCTATTCGACCAAATGAAAGGAGCCCGAGTGTTCTCCAAGATTGATCTTTGGTCGGGATATTTCCAGCTGAAGATTAAGCCCTCCGATATACCCAAGACTGCCTTCCGAACACGGTATGGTTCGCATGAATATACCGTCATGTCTTTTGGGTTAACAAATGCACCCGCATACTTCATGTACCTCATGAACAAGGTTTTTATGGAGTACTTGGATAAGTTCGTCGTGGTTTTCATCGATGACATTATGGTGTATTCAAAAAGTGAGGAGGAGCATGAAGAACATTTGAAATTGACCTTGCAGAAAATGCATGAGCATCAATTGTATGCCAAGCTTAACAAGTGTCAATTTTGGCTAAAGGAAATATCGTTCCTAGGCCACATTATCTCCGAAGAAGGGGTATCGGTTGATCCCGGAAAAGTGAGAGATGTTCTGAAGTGGGATCAGCCACAAAACGTGAGGGATATTCGGAGTTTTCTTGGGATGGCTGGATACTACTGACGTTTCATTAAGGACTTCTCTAAGATAGCAAAGCCTATGACAGAGTTGCTAACGAAGGGAAAAGCCTTTCGATGGACACCAGCATGCCAAGAAAGTTTTGAGGAGCTCAAGAAAAGGCTAACCACAGCACCGGTTTTGGTATTGCCGGACGTAAGCAAGAGCTTTGACATATATTGTGACGCATCCAGACAGGGGCTCGGATGTGTGCTCATGCAAGAAGGACAAGTGGTAGCCTATGCCTCACAACAATTAAAGAAGCACGAGCTTAATTACCCTACACATGACTTGGAGCTAGCAGCAGTAGTGCATGCATTGAAGATTTGGAGACATTATATCCTTGGTCATCGATGTGAGATCTATACGGATCATAAAAGCCTCAAGTACATATTTACCCAAACGGACTTGAATTTGAGGCAACGTCGATGGTTGGAACTCATTAAGGATTACGATGTTGGAATCAACTACCACCCCCGGGAAGGCCAATGTAGTAGCTGATGCATTGAGCCGAAAGAGAGCATGTCACCAACTCACAGTTCGGGAGCTACAACCCGAACTACGTAAGGAGTTTGAACGGTTACACCTCGGATTCTTGAATAACATGGAAATGATGGAAATCCACTTTTCATTGGAGCAAGAGATAAGAGATGGCCAAGCAACGGATCAGGAGATCAAGGAGATCAAGGAAAGTATCCGACAAGGTGATGAGGACATCTCTCCTTTGCATACAATGCAAGGACCGATCACTAGAGCACGTGCACGACAATTGGATCTCCAGGTACGTTCTAACCTTGTCAATTGTTTTTTTAGAACTTACGCTTGTTTCCATGCATATTTTATTGATTAGGAACTATGTAGAGGACCAGCAAGGGCTGGGAGGAGTCCAAGGAGTCAAGGAGGAGGAGATAGGACGTGCACACCAAGGAGGAGCCCAAGTACAACTCGACTTCGACTCCACCTCGGGTTCCAGGAGCTGCCTTCACCAAAACTGACGTCCCGGACACATACCCAGTCGGATTTGGACGTTCTATATATGGTTGGAACCGTGATTTCAAAAAGCTTCCAATGGAACCAGCCCCACCTCAAAATTCCTTCTAAGTTGACGGGAATCAGCGAAACAAGTGGGCGTCCAGAATCTGTCCGGTGCTGCGCCACCGCCTTTTGGGCTGCTAGCCCGTGTATCGTGTGGAAGCCCATTAGGGTTGCGTCCAGGGGTCTTGCACGCCCCTAAACTCCTTTTTATACAGCAGCCGTCACCACATTAGGGTCGGGTTTTGCTTAGTTACAATCTGTCATTGAACAGTGTCGCCGATCATCGGTTGTGAGACCCCAAATTCGTGATCAATTCAGTTTTGATTGCAACTTCTCTGTTCTTGCTTGTGTTCTTGATTGCGCTTGCAGGGATAGGCCTTCGTGGCGAGGTCATTCGTGTGACACGGGTGATAACCAACGGAGCATTGGTGTAGTGATTGCGGGGTTTCGTTCGTTCGGAGCCTTGGATCATCAACATTGAGATCTCCACCCAATCAAGTTTACCTACCTCTCGGAAGATCGGGACTCATCCTCCTATCAATTGGTATCAGATTTCCAGGTTCACCGTGAGGTATACTTGTGTGCCCTTTAGATTTATTTTGTTTCAGTCCTATCATCCACGAAAAGCCACAAAAAAATTTTTAGTTTCCCTGACCTACAACCCCCGCTCAACCTTTTGCACAATTTAGTTTCGGAGTCCGTAGTTCTGAGTTTGTGTTCTAGGTTGAGTCTGGTTGCTGGTTTAGATTTGTTTTGGTTCAGTTTTGTTTCTTCCATCCGCTGCCATCTACAAAAAACCAATCTACAAAAAAATTCCATCCACCGATTCGTTTCTGTTGCAGTTTCCACCACCACCAAAACCTGATTCGGGGTATCCTCCTTAAAACAGGCATAACTTTTCGCTCGTAACTCCGATTGAGGCGCATTTTTTCACGGAAAGGTCTCAAAAAAGTCCACATACGATACATCAGCTACGCCGGTCACGGCATTTTCAAAAAAATTTAAAAAAATTAAGAAGGTCCTCTTTTCAAACTCCGAAGTTCCAGCACCAGTTTTTCCAATCGCTCCTGAATTTGTGCCGATCTCATCTTTCATCGGTTTGAGCTAATACTTGGTGCTGTTTCTATTCTTGTGCCCCTGGTTGAGATAAAAATATCAAAAAATAAAGAGAAAAAAAAAGATTTTGATTTCTACTAGTGCTTCAAGACAAAAACAGGAGGCTAAGGGGTTTTCTAGTTGTGCTATTTCTGTGTGAGTGCTGGATACTTGCTGATATTATCCATGTTGTTCATCATCATTCATCCTTGTCCTTGCTTGTTGCCACAACTGTTCTAATACAGTCTTAGGCCAGCAACTAGGTGAAATTCTTTGGACACTTATTCAGCATTTCTATCTGTTACTAACTTGTGTGCCACATACATATACTGCATTTGAGCCTTCCAAGCTCCACCTTCTCTCGAGCAGAACAGGTAACCTTTGCAATCACACCCACTCTCTGCTTGCTTACACCGGTCACCGTTGGCCACCTGCAGTGCTGGTAAGAAACTTGTAAGAGCGGGGTAAGACGCATCTTACTGATCGATTTTCCACCCACTTCGGAGAGCGTAGTAATAGGGTTCTTCACGATCTTTTTGTCTTCGTTTCTGTTTTGTACTAACAATGACAGGAAAGAAGCCTATGGATAAGACCTCTGGTTCTACACCTCCGGATGATTATGAGTGCGTGTCCCATATGGAACTAAGGGACATGATGCGGGCAATGACCGAAGCTTTCAACAATTACCAGACCACTACAACAGCAACCTTTCAGAGGCTCCATACAAGTGTTGCTGGTCTGACCACACGGTTGGACGAGATGGAGACTCGTCTTCCCCAACAAGCTACACCCTCTATCATCCTTGATGGTGATGCACATGCTCACTACGACACAGAGGATGACTTCAATATCGATGAGGTTGATGCAACAGCAGCGCCGTCGCCCTCGACAAAATCGTCAAGGTATGGGAGGTAGACCTCGTCCTCATGCTCCTGAACAAGATAATGATCCTTATGCTAAGATTAAGTTTTCTATTCCAACATTTTATGGATCTTATGATGCTGAGACTTACTTGGATTGGGAGATGACGGTAGAACAAAAATTTAGCTCTCATCTTGTTCCTGAGCGACATAGAGTTAGACAAGCCACTAGTGAGTTTAAAGATTTTGCTATAATTTGGTGGAATGAACTTGTCAATACACGTAATGCACCACCGACATGGGCTGCGTTAAAAGAAGAGATGCGCGCTAGGTTTGTTCCTCCTTCATATAGACGTGATCTTCTTAAGAAATTGCAACGCTTTGATCAGGGTGACATGACTGTCCAAGAGTACTACCAAGAGTTGCAGAAAGGTATGCTTCGTTGTGGGGTAGTTGAGGATCAGGAAGACCAAATTGTTAGGTTTTACGGGGGCTTGCGGCGTGAGATCCAGGACATAGTTGACTACAAGGAATATCATTCTATTCAACTTTTATTTCAACTTGCTATGTTAGCAGAAAAAGAAGTGCAGGGTCGCCAACAGCAGTGGCGGAACAACACCTTCACGCCACGACAATTTCCGGTGCCATCCAAAGCAGCGCCCTCCTCGAGCGTACGTGCTTCTACACCACCCTCCACGGGTGTTGTACGCAGCAGCATCGCACCTTCTACATCACGGGGACAAGATAACAACAAGTCCCAGATGCCTCCACGTGTTGCAGCAAAGG
This sequence comes from Neostapfia colusana, assembly GCA_030760725.1. Lineage (NCBI taxonomy): Eukaryota > Viridiplantae > Streptophyta > Magnoliopsida > Poales > Poaceae > Neostapfia > Neostapfia colusana. Next base: position 20,942,001 of record JASWHV010000019.1, on the reverse strand, counting down.
CGGCTGCACCCAACACTTCGACAAGTCGCAGCTCCGACATCAAGTGCCACCGCTGCCAGGGACTTGGCCATATGTAACGAGATTGCCCCAGCAAACGGGCGATCATTGCCAATGCTGATGGTGGGTATGTTAGTGCTTCTGATATTGAAGATGAAAATATTATTGCAACTAACATTTCAGGTTCGGATGATGGTGTTGAGGAGGTTCTTGGTACATCTGCGACAAACAACTATAGGACTTTGATTGTGCAGCGAGCTTTGAGTGCCACGGTTCGAGAGGACGACAACCACCAACGTCACAACCTTTTCAACATGTTTCTCGTCGTCAAGGACTGCCGTGTACATACCATCATTGATGGTGGTAGCTGCAACAATTTGGTGAATGTTGAGGTGGTCAAGAAGCTTGGCTTGACCACACGGGAGCATCCCCACCCTTATCACATTCAATGGTTTAACAACAATGGTAAGGTTAAGGTAACACAAACAGCAAGGATACATTTTTCCATTGATTCTTATCATGATTTTGCTGATTTTGATGTGGTACCTATGGATTCTTGTTCTCTTTTGTTGGGACGTCCTTGGGAGTTTGATACTGATGCTATTCACCATGGTCGATCTAATAAGTATACTCTCATGCATAAGGGCAAGAAAAATGTGTTGCTTCCTATGAGTCCCACTGAAATTGTACAATTTGAGCAAGAGAAAAACAATAATGCTAAGCAAAAGGGTGTTTTCAATTCTGAAATTCAGCAACCTATTAAGTTGAAAAATCCTATTTTGCTTGCAACTAAATCTGATCTTGATGATTTATATGCCTCTAATGGAGCTTGCTATGCTTTAGTGTGCAAACATGCTTTATATTCCATTGAGGATACATCCATTGTCTTGCCACCTGCTGTTAATAACCTTTTGCAGGAATATATGGATAGTTTTCCATCAGAGATACCCCCTGGATTACCACCTGTGCGAGGCATTGAGCACAAGATTGGTTTGGTTCCAGGGGCGAGCTTGCCAAACTGTGCTGTCTACAGGACCAACCCCGACGAGAATAAGGAAATTCAGCGACAAGTCCAAGATCATCTGGACCGCGGGTACATTCGTGAGAGCCTTAGTCCTTGTTCTGTTCCTGTTCTTTTGGTTCCAAAAAAAGATGGCACTTAGCGCATGTGTGGTGATTGTAGAGCCATCAATAACATTACCATTCGTTATCACTATCCTATTCCTAGATTGGATGACATGCTTGATAAGTTGAGTGGTTCTGTTATTTTCTCCAAGATTGATTTGCGTAGTGGGTATCATCAGATTCGTATGGCTTTAGGTGATGAATGGAAAACTGCTTTTAAAACTAAATTCAGACTTTATGAATGGTTAGTCATGCCATTTGGTTTAACTAATGCGCCCAGCACTTTCATGAGGTTGATGAATGAGGTTTTACGTGCTTTCATTGGTAAATTTGTGGTGGTTTACTTTGATGATATCCTTATTTACAGCAAGTCATATGATGAGCATCTTGAACATTTGCGTGCTGTTTTTAATGTCATGCGCGACGCACGTTTATATGGTAACCTTGAGAAGTGCACCTTTTGCACCGATCGTGTGTCTTTTCTTGGGTATGTTGTTACTTCGCAGGGCATTGAGGTGGACGAGGCAAAGATTGTTGCCATCACGAGCTGGCCACTTCCGACTACGGTCACACAGGTTCAGAGTTTTCTTGGTCTCGCAGGTTTCTACCGGCATTTCATGCGGGATTTCAGCACCATTGTGGCACCTCTCCACGAGTTGATAAAGCATGGAGTGCCGTTTCGATGGGGACCAGCACAGCAACAAGCTTTTGATGTTCTCAAGTCGAAGCTCACACAAGCACCATTGCTGCAACTTCCTGATTTTGAGAAGACCTTCGAGCTTGAATGTGACGCAAGTGGCATTGGCATTGGAGGAGTGCTAATTCAAGGAGGTAAACCTGTTGCCTTCTTTAGTGAAAAATTGCATGGGCCTTCACTGAATTATTCTACATATGACAAAGAACTTTATGCTTTAGTGCGTGTCTTGCAAACTTGGCAACATTACCTATGGTCTAAAGAATTTGTCATACATTCAGATCATGAGTCTTTGAAGTATCTTAAAGGACAAGCTAATCTGAACAAACGTCATGCTGAATGGATTGAGTTCATAGAATCATTTCTTTACATCATTAAACATAAGAAAGGGAAAGACAATGTGATTGCCAATGCTTTATCTAGACGTTATACCATGCTGTCCCAACTTTCTCATAAAATCTTTGGTTTGGAAACCATAAAGAGGTTATATGCTACTGATTTGGACTTCAAAGATGCCTTTGAAAATTGTAGAGAGGGAAGAACGTGGCAAAAATTCCTGCTGCGTGAAGGCCTTCTCTACTGTGCTAACAAGCTGTGTGTTCCAGCTAGCTCCGTTTGTCTTTTGTTGTTGCAGGAAGCACATGGAGGTGGTTTGATGGGACATTTTGATGTTAAAAAGACAGAGGATGTTCTGGCCGCTCACTTCTTTTGGCCATGAATGAGGCGTGATGTGGAGCGCTACGTTTCACGTTGCACGACATGCAACAAAGCTAAGTCTCGACTTAACCCACATGGTCTTTATATGCCTCTTCCGGTTCCTAGTGCACCTTGGGAGGATATTTCTATTGACTTTGTTTTAGGATTGCCTAGAACAAAGAGGGGGAGGGATAGTGTCTTTGTGGTTGTTGATCGTTTCTCTAAAATGGCTCATTTTATACCCTGCCACAAGACCGATAATGCTTCACATGTTGCTTATTTGTTCTTTAATGAGGTTGTGCGTTTGCATGGTGTTCCCAATACTATTGTTTCTGATAGGGATGCTAAGTTTTTGAGTCACTTTTGGAGAACTTTATGGTATAAATTGGGAACAAAGTTGCTGTTTTCTACTACTTGTCATCCACAAACTGATGGGCAAACGGAGGTAGTTAATCGTACCTTATCTACTATGTTGCGGGCTGTTTTGAAAGACAATTTGAGGTTGTGGGAGGAGTGTTTGCCACATATTGAGTTTGCTTATAACAGGTCTATTCACTCCACAACCAAGTTATGTCCGTTTATGGTAGTCTATGGTTTCAATCCTCGTGCTCCAATTGATTTGCTACCTTTACCACATACTGAAATTGTGAACTTAGATGCTACACAACGTTCTGAATTTATTCTTAAGTTGCATGAAACTACTAAGTTACAAATTAAAAAAATGAATGAAAAGTATCGCATTGCTGCTAGTAAAGGTAGGAAGGAGGTAAAATTGGAACCCGGTGATTTGGTGTGGGTTCATTTGAGAAAAGATAGGTTCCCGGATTTGAGAAAGTTCAAACTCATGCCACGTGCTGCTGGACCTTTTAAGGTTCTTGAGAAGATAAATGACAATGCATATAAACTTGAGTTGCCTCCCGAGTTTGGGGTTAGTCCCACATTTAACATTTCAGATTTGAAGCCATACTTGGGTGAGGAAGATGAGCTTGAGTCGAGGACAACTCCAATTCAAGAAGGGGGGGATGATGAGAACATCTCTCCTTTGCATACAATGCATGGACCGATCACTAGATCACGTGCACGACAATTGGATCTCCAGGTACGTTCTAACCTTGTCAATAGTTTTTCAGAACTTACGCTTGTTTCCATGCATATTTTATTGATTAGGAACAATGGAGAGGACCAGCAAGGGCTGGGAGGAGTCCAAGGAGTCAAGGAGGAGAAGATAGGACGTGCACACCAAGGAGGAGCCCAAGTACAACTCGACTTCGACTCCACCTCGGGTTCTAGGAGCTGCCTTCACCAAAACTGACGTCCCGGACACACACGGAGTCGGATTTGGACGTTCTATATATGGTTGGAACCGTGATTTCATAAATCTTCCAATGGAACCAGCCCCACCTCAAAATTCCTTCTAAGTTGACGGGAATCAGCGAAACAAGTGGGCGCCCAGAATCTGTCCTGTGCTGCGCCACCGCCTTTTGGGCTGCTGGCCCGTGTATCGTGTGAAAGCCAATTAGGGTTGCGTACAGGGGTCTTGCACGCCCCTAAACTCCATTTTATACAGCAGCCGTCACCACATTAGGGTCGGGTTTTGCTTAGTTACAATCTGTCATTGAACAGTATCGCCGATCATCGGTTGTGAGACCCCAAATTCGTGATCAATTCAGTTTTGATTGCAACTTCTCTGTTCTTGCTTGTGTTCTTGATTGCGCTTGCAGGGATAAGCCTTCGTGGCGAGGTCATTCGTGTGACACGAGTGATAACCAACAGAGCAGTGGTGTAGTGATTGCGGGGTTTCGTTCGTTCGGAGCCTTGGATCATCAACGTCGAGATCTCCACCCAATCAAGTTTACCCTACCTCTTGGAAGATCGGGACTCATCCTCCTATCACAAGGAATAGAGAAGGATTTCAGAGAAGATGAGAAGGGTACGCTTTGGCTAGGAAAAAGGATTTGCGTGCCTAACATAAAGCACATCCGCGACATGATATTGAAAGAGGCACATGATTCACCCTATTCCATACATCCCGGAAGTACCAAAATGTACAAGGACTTGAAGACTTGTTATTGGTGGGATGGTTTGAAAAGGGATATAGCCGAATACGTTGCCTTATGCGACACATGCCAACGGGTGAAGGCCGAACATCAAAGACCCGCTGGATTGTTGCAACCTTTGAAGATACCCGAATGGAAGTGGGAGGACATCAGTATGGATTTCATCGTCGGATTGCCACATACTCAGTCAGGTTATGACTCTATCTGGGTTATCGTGGACCGATTGACGAAAACAACCCATTTTCTCCCTATAAGGGCCAATTACAACGTTGCACAATTAGCCGAGTTGTACATGAAGCAGATCATGTGCCGTCATGGAGTCCCGAGGAGGATAGTCTCAGATCGAGGTTCTCAGTTTACCTCTAGATTTTGGAGGAAGCTGCAGAAAGCTATGGGCACACGACTGGATTTTAGCTCCGCCTATCACCCACAAACCAATGGGCAAACCGAAAGGACAAACCAAATTCTGGAGGACATGTTGAGAGCTTGCGCCTTGAAACGTGGGCGTAGTTGGGATAGGAGTTTACTGTATGCCGAATTCTCCTATAACAACAGCTATCAAGCTAGCTTGAAGATGTCGCCTTTCGAAGTATTATATGGTAGACGGTGTAGAGCGCCGCTATTTTAGAGCGAGACTGGAGAGAATCAGGTGTTTGGACCCGAAGTGCTACAAGAAGCTGAAAAGCAAGTCCAAATGATACGGGAAAACTTAAAGGCTGCTCAGTCACGACAAAAAGGCTATGCGGACCATAGGGGAAGAAAGTTGACTTTCGAAGTGGGAGACTTTGTACACCTTAAGGTATTGCCTATCCGAGGCCAACGACGTTTCAACGTCAAAGGCGAGCTGGCACCTCGCTACATAGGACCATTTAAGATTTTGGACAAGCGAGGAGAAGTAGCCTATCAACTAGAGTTTCCAACACACCTCTCCGATGTACATGACGTGTTTCATGTATCCCAGCTCAAGAAGTGCTTGAGAGTACCCGAGGAGCAAGTATCAACGGGAGAGCTTGTACTTCAAGAGGACTTGACTTATGTGGAACACCCTGTCCGAATTTTGGATGTAAAGGAAAGGGTCACCAGGAACAAAGTGATCCGATGGTGCAAGGTACAATGGAGTTATCACACCGAAGCTGAAGCCACATGGGAGCGTGAAGAAGACATCAAGGCAGACTTTCCCCATCTGTTCTCTACTAATGAATCTCGAGGGCGAGATTCAATTTAAGGGGGATAGATTTGTGACACCCTCATTTTTGGTTTCAGCATATATTCATGTTTTATGAAGAGAAAACATTTTAAGAGAAGTAGGAACACCATCAAAAGGATAGCCAATAAGAGCCGAATCCAGTTTCTAGAAAGCACCAAAAAGACAACTTCCGCGACCCGCTGGCCACGTGGTGTGTCCGGAGCTCATCCCTGCGATGTGGGGAGAGGTCCGCCGCTAAACTGGCTACGTGGCAGGCTCGGGGCTCATCTCTGCAAAGGGGAGAGGTCCGACCCTGCGGGACACATGTTGCCCCTGGAGCTAGCCTCTGCGGAAGAAGCAAAGGCATTTTCACAGGACACATGTCACCTTCAGAGCTAGTCACCGCGGAAATAAGAGGACCAGTCGCGCGGGATACGTGTCGATATCGGAGCTCACCTCCGAGAGGTCCGGTTCTATTGGGCACGTGTCACCACGGAGCTTATCTCCGGGAGGTTCATCACTATTGGACACGTGTTAACCTCGGAGCTCGTCTCTGAGAAGAAAGGAAGTCTGGCGCTGTTAGGACACATGGCACACCCAGAGCCACCTCCGAGAGAGGGAAGGTCCAGCACTGACACGTAGCATGCGCGGAGCCCATCTCCGAAGGAGAAGGAGGTCTTGCTCGCTTGACACGCGGCATAACTGGAGCTCGTCTCTACGGAAAAAGGGGGGACCAGGTCCCAATGGACACGTGGAGCTTCCGGAGCTCATCACCGAGGAGGTAATGAGTTCTGGAGCGGTTTTTGGATTCTGTATGCGTAGAAATACCGGTACGGAGAAGAAACCGACCCGAATTCTATAATGTTACCACACCAAATCAACTAAAGATAAGTTGTTAAGATTCAACGACAAATTGAATAAGACTCTTATTCGAAGTCCAATCAGATTAGGACTCTTCTCTTCCCAATTATAAATAGAACCTAGAACCTCTGGCCAAAACCACGTACTTCTTTTCCAACTTCTAAGCCGACGACTTAGAGCCCTAGCCCCAACTCGCCGAGTAAGCCATCGACGGAGTTCAGCAAGGAAGATCGCCGGAAGAGAACTCAACGATCTGAGAAGGACCCGAGACCGAGAAGAACGTAAGGTAGGTCTCCAATACCACCTTACGACATCGTTGTGTTTTCTTTGCATCTGTTCTTCGATTCCTTTTGAACAGAAGCTTTCTCGTGGACGGATCACTTATTGATCGGGTTGATCTAAAGGACAAGATCATCACCACATCCACATCTGATCCGAACACCTCTATTCATCATAAATCCATGAAAGAACACGTACAAACCGGTTTAATAAAGCTGATCATAGGATAGCATGCATATGCATCATCGCATCTAGTTGAAATTTGTGCATGATATTGATTGCTGTGAATCTTTTATGTGCGCGATCCTGTATAGAAGGACAAGCTCAAGGAGCTGTTTACGACGAGCTGCAACAACAAGGTTTCGAGATACAAGAACAACCGGAACCGCAAGAACAAGGCAAGTGCTCCTTGACCATATTGATCCTATATTTTGGGAAAAACTGTTTTGTTTTGCGAAAAGGTGTGAGTGCTGAGTCAAACATGATGGGAAACCCTTTTGTAGGAGTTTGCTAGCTTTGGTTAAACCATCCTTGTCGCTAGAGACGTTTATGAGTCGGGTATGGTTTTTGCTTTATGCTTCGCTGAGTCCATGGGATTGGGAAGCGAGATAGATGTGTCTAGCTAACTGCACTCGTAATGATAATGAGAAACTGATGTTGTTAATGAACATGGATCGGAGGGAGATCTAGGCAAGCTTGGGTTTATGAATGAGGTAGCATGAGATGGTGGTTTACTTGCCGTAGATCTAAGGACCGGTTCATGCATGCACATGGCAGGATAACAGTGCCACCACATGGCCAAGTATGGGTGTGGCTTAGCTGAGTAATTAGGTAAGTTGCTAGATTGTTATGGACTGTGGAAGGCGCGGGGAATGAGAGTCGAGTGAGGACTGCCCTGGGAACTGCATGGCACAAGAGGGGGCCCGTGGGTGGGAGAATTGGAGATTCTAGCCTGCCGGTGAAACCTTAGTGAGTCCATACATCTAGTAGCCCCTATGTAAAGGCTATTTTGTGATCTCTTGGCCATACACCGACGGTTGTGTACTGGTATAATGGAGGTTCTGCAGTCGCTGACGGGTGACGAAATCACAAACTTGTGGGTAAAGAGGTGCAAACTCTGCAGAGCTCTTAAAACTATCATGATAGCCGAGCTTACGGTCATGAGCGTCTGGCCAACTTCCATGATTAGATGGGATGGTTCTTGGTTATGGTTATTGGTTATAGTTTTGATTATGGTTTTGGTTTCCGGGACTGTTGAGTCTGGGTAATAAGATGGGTTGCATGACTGTTGAGTCATGGCAACGAGATTGGTCTCGGTGTGAGAAAAAGTTGTTTATGAGATGAGATGGTAGCGAATACGAGAAGGTATTCATGAGATGGTAGCGAATACGAGGAGGTATTCGTGAGCAAGAATGAAATTGGTTAATGTTCGGGTGGAACGTGGAAAGTGATGGAGGTATGTTGGTAATTTAATACATGCTGGGATTACATTCACCTAAAGTTAAGTTTTATCGTGGTTTTATAAACTTTGCTTTCCGCAATGAACCATTTATACCTACCTTGTTATGAGCTATATATCATATTTTCCCGCACTTGCTGAGTACATCATTGTACTCAAACTTGCATTATTATTTCATCATCAGCAACAGGAGGAGATTTCTATGAAGACCAAGTGGAGCATTAGGCACGTAATCTGTTCTCAACCTTGCCTGTGGGGATGGAGTAGGGATGGAGCCATTGCTGCTTAGATTTGCTTCCACATTAGTTAAATTTCTTCCGCATTAGAATAAAGACTTCCGCTGCATAGAAATAAGACTTCCGTTGTGAGCATGAGTCCAAGACTCATGAGACATTGTAATAAACTCTGTTATTCGTGGATATATATATTCTGAATTCAGTTTGTGGAACATATGTGTATGTGTGATGAACATTCTAGGCACACATATGCATTAGTTCTCGGTGACATGACCCCACGGTCTTGTCGAGCCATGATCACGCTGAGGGGTGCTGCTTTGCACAGCACCGGATAACACACGTCAAAGGTACAAAGCGGAAGCAAAGTTTATGTTACATAAATTGGTTTATGAACATGTTTACATCAACATAAGTCCAGTCTACACTCACGGGCGTAGACTACGCATCAAGTTCACGTTCAGCCCTTGAACGTGTCCTTGCTAGCACACACACACAATAACTCTGCGGCGTGCACGACTCCCACTCGACGGGGTTCCCCTCCTGGGGTTCCGTCTCCTCTTTGGGAGTCCCTTCCTCATAGAACCCTGCAAAAGCTTCAAACACAAGCAGTGAGCACGAAGGCTCAGCAAGTCTGACCCGTCTCACCTAAACATGGAACTTCTACATGAGGGGTGATGGGTTACATGAGGTAAAAATCATTTGCAAGGACTCGCCTAATTAGTAGAACCTTACTTTCAAGTTTTAGCAGCAGGTTGTGGAGAACCTTATGCTAAGGCACATGAGAGAGCCGCAATTAAACAAGAAACACATTTCTCTCATGTACTTTGCCCAAAGTTGAAAAGAACTTTAGTTAGCTCTAAACTACAGCAATTCATTAGCAATCAATTCCATCTTTCAATCAGCAACATTTTAACATGTAACTAGCCTGTTCTTTCTACGTCACAGTACAGTGAACAAGTGGTACTCACTGACCGTGAGGGACGGCGATTATAATCGATTTACATCTGCAGGATTACCCGAACAACCCGTCACGTATGCCCGTACTCAATGTTTCCTACAACAACCATCACGGACGCTGTACGCAACTACCTTTCACCCGTTAGCCAAATGTTGAACCGGTCCAATCGTCCCGAGCAAGAGGTCTCTGCACGCACATCTCAGTGCCGCCAGCCAATTTACACCTCGAGCTCTCAACCTACCCTCTGAACGACCAGCTATGCCTCAACACCCAGCTACCCGAGTTACATCGGTTTCCCGGTTCCCATATAGCCGGTAGGTCTTCGGTACTGTTCTAGCTTGTTCAACAGGCCCGCACACGGCTCGGTCCTCAATCGACACAAGCGGAGCTATAGCACACAGGCCCCAAAGTCCTGCTGCCCTTACCCTCCGCTTGGTCTCATTTTCTTGCCATGTGTTTCATGTGCTATCACTACCCGAGTCGAGTGCCTCTAGCCTATGCTCGCGAGTAGTTCCAACTACTCGACTTGTACTGAATCCTACACTATCTTAGCATTGAAGTAGCTAACGGGGTTTGCAATCCTAAACCCAACCCATGGTTTTCTTGGCTATGCAAATGAGTTTTCAAACAAGACTCTAATGCAAAGAATAATAGTATTCAAGTATGTGCTCAAAACAATAAAAATTTGTAAAAAGGTTAATGCAAACCGGAGCTTGCCTTGCTGCTCTTGGTCGTAGGCTAGCTGCTCCTCCGGAGTAACAAAGTCTAGGACTTCAGGTTCCTCCTCGACCTTAGCGACTACATGATAGAAGAAGTACATGTATCAATTTAAATGCATTTATATTAAGTTTGAACTTGTGAAGCTTATAAGTCCCACTAGACAGACTCAATAACTATGAGACTTTTACTGTGGCTTGGTTACAACCTAAACAGAGACTTGGTCAAGTTTTAGTTGCAGCAGAGCTCATTTGAGCCCTTCACAATTAATTATGTACTTGACCTTAACTGAAGGCTTTTAGGGTGTTCTAAGGATTTTCATGAAACAAACTATGATTTTCTGAAAACTAGATTTTCAGAGGGTTCTAATGGAATTGGTATAACTTAATTTGAAGGTTCCTAAAGATATGAGCTAAACAATTTCAGAGAAAATCCTGAAAATGTTTCTGAACATTTTCTATTTTCTCTGGAACAGTTTCACTAATCACACCATTAGGTGGATGAAATGAGCTCAAATGGATCTGAAATTTTTATGGTAGTTCAGGGATATTTTGGTGAACATTCCAGCAAAATTTCAGGATTTTCCTCCAAAGGATTCTCCAGTTAAAATCCCAAACAGTTTAAACTTCGAGGCATTAATTCTGGAGAATTAAAAATTTTCATGAAGTGAAACTTGATTTTCTGGAAAGTGCTCAGAGAGCTGAATCCAACAAAATTTGGTTCACTCGATTTGGAGCTTTCTAGCCCAAGTTATGAGGATTTGAAGTTTGAAGGAAATCTGAAAATTGGGGAAAAAGTTTAAATTTGCCGGGGCCCGCGGGGACACGTGGTAGGCGCGGAGGCAACCGCATACCGCGGCCCACAGGGTCTTTGCGCGCCAGCACACCCGATCCCGATTTCAAATTTTGAGCAGCTGACGCGTGGGCCTGCCAGCTTCGTCTTCCTCCCGACGCGCCCGCGCGCCCGCGCCGCCTCCCCTCGCCGGAGCAGACTCGGAGCTCGCCGGCTCGCCGTTGCTGGCCATCCCATGGTCTGAAACTCGCCGCCAGGGGGTTGTTGACGTCGAGGAACACGTCGGTGGTGTCAGTTCGGGCTGGCGGTGGCCGGAAATAGCCCGGCGACGTGCCGCGGCCTCGGTTGAGGTTCGGCGTCGTCGACCGTGGGTTCTAATCCGCCAACACCTCGAACAATCGGTTCTACAGCATCAGTGTACCTCAGGAAGCTCGACAAGGTGTCAAAAGGGTTCAGAGATGGCGGCAAGCCGGTCGGCACCATGTGACCGACGTGCCCGCCATGACCGCTCTTGATTGAGCTCAGAATTCGTCACTCCTAGACAGTTTCACACCACGGAGGCAGAAAGGAACTTGATCGCCGGCTAGTCCAGCGTCTATGTGCATGATTTGATAGCTAGAGAAGGATCATAGAGCGAGAATTTGAAGAATCCGTACCGGAAGCTCGGTTTACGGTATCCGGAGCAAAAACTGGAAATTATCCGTGGATTCTTCACGGTTTGCTTCCAAACTTGGAGGAGAGCAGCACGGTGGTCGCGCACTCCTGTTGCCTCTCTTGCTGGACCGTGAAAACGCCTGTGGAATGCTGTCCACGAGCGCCTGACTCGCGGCTGAGGCTAGGTCACCGCGGTGGTGATCGTTCTCGGGCAAGGGAGGTCGGAGCTCGGGGTTTCTGACGTTGGGGAGGTGGAGGGCGATCTCAGGTTGCTGTCTAGCAGCTCAGGAACGAAGGAGGAGATCGTTTGCTGGTTTTCCCGATCGAGCAGTGAGCTGCGGGGAGAAGAACTGCTGCTGCTCGGGTTCACACGCGAGGAGATAAAGCCAGCCGACTCCTGCTCGGGCTGAGGCGGTGCCGGTCGCGTGGAGGCGTGAGCAAGCCGCCCTGGGCACCAGCGTGCGGAGGAGGAAGCAGCTGGTGGCGCCGGTGGCTGCTCGGTGGAATTTCCCACCGAGGCTGTGACTTTGTGTGCAAGTCTTCCCTCCTTCTCTCTATGACATGTGGGTCCCACCCGGGGTTTTAACCTCTGAAATTTACTCCTAATCACTGTTGTAAACAGTAAGCCCCAAAATATCCCTAGTGATTCAAATTATTCACCCATGAGCCATTTGAATTGATTAGAATTCAAATTGGGTTTGGTTTGAATGAATTTCAGCACAAGTTCAGTTTGGAATTCAAATAAAGTTTGAATTCGTCCCACTTAGCTCATGTCAAGATCAACTCCAAATGGAGTGAAAATTGGAGTGTGAGCTCACAAAAATGTGCTGGATAAGAATATGTCTCCCACTTTTGAATTCATGGGATAAAAACAGTTTGAATTTGAATATGGTTTCAAACTGCCCTCTTTCTAACTATACACAAAATGACCTCAAAAAGGTTTTGAATTTAGGTGAAACTTGGCATGGACATCCCTAGCAATGTGTAGGAGTTTTTATATGCCCAGCCCCTCTATATCACATGTGGGAAATACCACTTTTGCAATATGTGAGTTTGTTTTCTAATGAGCATGTTGATGGTGGTTACTTGCTCTTCATTTGTGTTCATCAACTTTCCTCAAATGAGGTGTGTGTGTATGGTGATGAACACTTCAAATATGTGTCAAAAACTGAGGCCCTTACATCCCCCCCTTAAAAGAATCTCGTCCCGAGATTATAAGGTGAAAATGAGAGAGAGGACGGTGGAAAATTACCGGATATGCGACGTGAAAAAGTCGGGGTAGTTAGCGCGAAGAAATCCTTCACTCTCCCATGTCGCTTCGTCCATGGAGTGATTATTCCATAGAACTTTGTAGAACCACAACGTACGGTTGCGTGTGGTTCGGGCCTTTTCATCAATAATCTGCACCGGTTCCTCCCGAAAGGTGAGATCCGGTTGCAGTTCTTCAATGTCTTCCAGCTGAATGGCAGTTGATAGTTTGAGACACTTCCTCAGCTGGGAAATGTGAAAGACGTCGTGCACACCGGAAAGTGCTTCTGGTAATTTCAGCCGGTATGCTACTGATCCACATCTTTCGGCAATCTGGAATGGACCGATGAATCGGGGTGCCAACTTTCCTCTCACCCCAAATATGTTTACGCCCTTCATTGGAGACACACGTAGATATACGTGATCCCCGACTTCGAATTATAATGGGCGTCTTCTCCGGTCCACATACTGTTTCTGACGGGATTGGGCGGCTTTCAGGTTCGCTTGAATCAGTTGAACCTTTTCTTCCGCGTTGTTGACAAGGTCAATCCCGAAGGTAACCCTTTCGCCAGACTCACACCAATTCAATGGTGTGCGGCATTTCTTCCGTATAGAGCCTCGTAGGGCGTCATCTTAACGCTGGCTTGGTACCCATTGTTGTACGAGAACTCGGCTAACGGCAAGTGATCACCCCAATTCTTGCCGTGGTTGATAGCGCAAGCTCGTAGCATGTCTTCTAAGATCTGATTTACCCGCTCGGTTTGCCCATCCGTTTGCAGGTGATACGCTGAACTGCGGATCAACTTCGTCCCCAAGGCAGCGTGCAGCTGCTCCCAAAAACGGGACACAAATAAAGTGCCCCGATCCGATATGATGGTACGGGGTACGCCGTACAAGCATAGGATCCGTGAGATGTACAGTTCAGCGTACTTCTTGGCGTTGTAGTTGGTGTTGACCGGGATGAAATGGGCAACTTTGGTGAGCCGATCGACGATAACCCACACAGAATCATGTTTCTGCAAGGTTGTGGGTAAACCGACGATGAAGTCCATGGTCACGTTCTCCCACTTCCAGGCAAGAATGCCCAGTGGTTGCAGCAGTCCCGGTTTCTGCATATGGTCTGCCTTCACCCTTCGACATGTATCACACTCGGACACGTACTTCGCGATCTCCCGCTTCATCCGTGTCCACCAAAACTTGCTTCTGAGTTCTTGATACATTTTTTTGCTGCCGGGGTGAATAGAAAACTTTGACAAGTGAGCCTCATCAAAGATTTTCTTCCGTAATTCCGGGCTACGGGGTACGACGATACGGTCCTTGAACCATAGGACGCCGTCTCCGTCCTTCCGGAAACATTTCAACTCCCCACTGTCTACACGTCTCCGCAAATGCGACATGCCCTTGTCATGTTTCTGAGCTGCCGCTATCTCTTCACGGATGGTGGGGATCAAATCTAGGTTGTAGAGAGCACCGTGTGGAATCACATGTAGCGGTGGTTCGCTCTTTTCCAACGGTGTGATGGTCGGATTGTTGACGTGTGACTTGCGGCTCAGCGCATCTGCCACTACATTTGCCTTGCCCGGATGATAATGGATCTCTATTTCGTAATCCTTTATCAATTCTAACCATCTTCGCTGCCTCATGTTCAGCTCCTTCTGAGTGAATATGTACTTGAGGCTTTTGTGGTCGGTATACAAATGTACGAGGTTACCGAGTAGGTAGTGCCTCCACATTTTCAGTGCAAGTACCACGGCAGCGAGCTCCAAGTCGTGAGTTGAATAATTCTGCTCATGGTTTATAAGCTGCCGTGATCCATACGCGACCACTCTTCGGTCTTGCATCAGCACACATCCGAGCCCAATGCCGGATGCATCGCAGTACACATCAAACGGTTTTGTTGTGTCTGGCTGCGCCAAAACCGGTGCTGATGCCAGGTGTTTGACTAAAGCCCTGAATGCTGCCTCACACGCTGGACTCCAAACATATTTGGTAGCCTTCTTCAGCAGCTCTGTCATTGGCTTGGCAATCTTCGAGAAGTTTGGAATGAACCTCCGATAATATCCCGCGAGTCCGAGGAAACTCCGTACCTCGTGAACAGTTCTCGGGGATTTCCATTTCAGCACTTGAGTGATCTTGCTCGGGTCCACAGCGATACCCTCCGCTGAGATTATATGCCCGAGGAAAGGCACTTGCGATATCCAGAACTCGCATTTGCTGAATTTCGCGTATAGCTTGTGATCCCGCAGCCGTTGCAAGACTATACGCAGATGTTTCTTGTGATCTTCCTCCGACTTGGAATATACCAGTATGTCGTCGATGAAGACCACGACAAACTTGTCCAGCTCCGGCATGAATACCGAGTTCATCAAGTACATGAAGTGAGCTGGAGCATTGGTGAGGCCGAAGGACATGACCAGGTACTCATAAATTCCGTACCTTGTCGAGAAAGCTGTCTTTGGAATATCCTCCGCTCTTATCTTAATCTGATGGTACCCGGATCTTAAGTCCATCTTGGAAAAGATCTTTGCTTCAACCAACTGATCAAACAACATGTCGATCCGTGGCAACGGGTACTTATTCTTGATGGTTACGGCATTTAATGAACGATAGTCCACGCAAAGCCGCAACGTCTCATCCTTCTTCTTCGCAAATAATGCCGAACAGCCCCATGGCGAGGAGATCGGCCTAATAAAACCCTTCTCCAGAAGGTCCGTGAGCTGAGTCTTCAGTTCAGCCAACTCCTTGGGCGCCATCTTGTACAGCCTTCGGGATATTGGCATGGTTCCCAGTGCAAGTTCAATCTTGAACTCCACCTCTCTATCGGGCGGCATCCCCGGCAAATCATCCGGGAATACGTCAGGGAACTCTCGGACCACTGGAATATCTTCCAATCTGATGGTTGTGGCTTGATAAACACTTGGAAGTTTTATTTCTGGACTGTCCAGAAATAAGGAGTGAGACTCGTGGACTTCTGAGTTCAAGTGCACAACTCGGAGGACGGTGTATAAAACAGCGCCGTGGCGGGTTAACCACGACATCCCTAAGATGACATCGACCTTTTGTCCCTCTAAGATTATGAGAGACGTAGGGTAGACTCTACCCTCTAAGCACAATGGCGCTTTTGTGACCATCATGCTTGCTGAAATTATCCCACCCGGTGAACAGATCACATAGGGACTATCGGTGGGTAGTATTTGCAAGCTATATTTATCAATGAAAGTTTGGCTAATGAAACTATGTGTGGCGCCTGAATCAAATAGTACTATAGCGGGATGCTGGTGGAGTTGGAACATACCCGCAAGGATTGGCTCGCCCTCCGGCACATCCTCTATGGCAAGCTGGTAGACGGTGCCGGTCCTAGGGTTTGCCCACCGCGCATTAGTAGGGTTCCGGGGTTGATTCCTCCCCGGAAACTGCGTTGCCACTCCGCCGCCTTGCCTCTCCGGGCAACTGCTCACGAAGTGTCCTGGACGACCACACTTGTAACATGTGGCCGCTGCTGGTGCAGTGCTCGGGGGACGAAAGCCCGGCATGCGTTTCTGAGGTGCATACGAATGCGGCATCGCCCGCTGCTGCTGTTGTTGCGGAGGTGGTACTGGCAGTGCCGGCCTGAATGCCGGTGAAGAGTACGGCCGACTGCGGAAAGGCATCGACCTCTGGGGTGGCTGCCAGCATGAACTTGATGGTGGGTGATTCACCATCCGAAACTTCTGAGAAGGACCACCTCCTTCTCCGCTGCTCTGTGGCGCGCTTCGTTTCCGCTCCGCCGCTGCCAACTCCTTGCCGGAGTCCTATTGAACTATCGCAGCATCAATGATGTCGTTGAGGCTGCCGCGATTGAACATCGCCAACTTGTCCTTCAGGAGCGGGTTAAGCCCCTGGTAAAAATGGTCCCGCCGCTTCTCTTCAGTATCTGCGTGATACGACGCGTAGAGTGCGAGATCGTTGAACGCCCTGGAGTATTCCAGCGCGTTCCGGCTCCCTTGTTGCAGGTGTAAGAACTCCTGCGTCGTCCTCTTCATCAAACCTGGCGGTATGTGATAGGCCCTGAAGGCTGTCCGGAATTCCGTCCAGGTCATAACTCGGTCGGTGGGCTGTGAAGCACAGAAGTTGGCCCACCACGCGCTCGCGGATCCTTGGAGCTGCTGGACCGTGAACTGAGTCTTGCGCTGCTCACTTACCTGGAGCAGCCCGAACTTCATCTCTATTGCGCGGAGCCAGTTGTCCGCGTCAAGAGGTTCATCCGCCCTTGAGAATACTAGGAGATAAGTCGCTAGGAAGTCGGACTAGGAGCTCTGTTGATGCTCCTCACGATCTTGACGTCTCTCTGGGCGAGACGTATTGGCGATAAGCGTTTGCAGCAACTCCGTGTGCTGCTGATGTGAACCCGCCATTGCCGCGACGATGTCAGCCAATGTAACCGTTTGCAGTGGCGGTGGCGGTGTTTGCTGTTGCTGCTGCTGTCCCGAGGAGTCCTCGGGAGGTGGTTGGGAGGTCTCTCCCCCTTGGCTGGTACCCCCAACATCCGGGTTGGCACGAGTACAAGTCATTCTGAAATTCAAACAGCAGCGATTAGCACATGTCTTACTTAAAATTCCATATGTAACAGTAGGTATTGAAGTTACACATGATTAATTTGCACAACATTCACATATATTGATAAAGCATAAACTTTATACAAGATACATTATTCTCGGGTCTCTGAGAAGTCATGCTCATGTCGTCACTACCTATACATACGCTACTGCCTACACGACATGTCACCGATTACAAAAGTTGGGTTACACTACCCTAGCTGCCCTACTTGGAAACTGTAACCCTTACTCGGAGTAGAACTCGACCTCCTGCTGGTCGTCCTCCTCCGGTACCTCTACTGTGGCTCTGTATCTACCACCTCTTCTCCCATCTCGGGTTCTCCCATTGCTGGAAGCCCCAAGACCACCGGTATGCCCAACACCGGAGGTACGAGGTCCTGTAATGCATGCACCTCATCCATAGCCTGGTTGTAGTCCTCTTCCCAGCCTTGCCCTTCCTCAATAGCGTCGTCCCACTCTTGAGTAAGGTCCTCGTTCTGCTGGGTCATATTCTGTACCAGTTCTTGCAACGCCGCGATGTCAACACGGCTCTTCTTCTTTTCCTTCTTCAGACGATGCAACTGATTGTGCTGTTCATTCAGTCGCTTGATCATCGGAAGGAGCACATTACAGAGTGCGCTATGAGCACTCTCGAAATGGTCTCCACGGCTCGTGCTCTCCTTGAGCTTCGTGGCTAGATGCTCCGTATGAACAGCTTGGCTGCCCATCACGGAGTTTCCCGCCCTCATTTGAAGGCTGAGATTTGCCTCCGTGGGGTTGTACCTTGGGCAACCCGGATCTGTTGCCTCCCGGTACCTCTCTTCCCACATATGCTGAGCCCGTCCCTCCACCGGAACGAGCACATATGGAGTGCCCTCCATATCCTGCACGTGTAGTTGGCAGAAACGTGACATGGTGTCACGGGCTGCCACTTGCCACATCCCTTCCGGTTGTCTTCCTCTCACCGTGACGGTGAACGGCACCCAACCGGGTGGCATAGGTCCTGTGGGGACCTCGACATGGAATGTCCACATCTTATTCCCCTCTTTGCCTTCTTCCTTGGCGAAGTACTGCGGCATCTGGTTGTACCCGAAATATTGGAGCATTTGCCATAATGCTTCCGGGTAACCGCTGCGGCGAGAACAGTGGGACACCACCCACCCGTTCTCCAACTGCTTATCAGCTGTCATATGTAAAAATATATTTGAGAAATGTCAAATATTTATTTAAACAGTAAACCATTGAGTTATAACATAAGACATGTCATTGAACCCATCAAATTTGGAAACAGTTCAAATTTTAAACAAAATTGACTGCTGATCTGCTGTCCAATATGACAGCCCTGACCAGTTTCCATTTCAACCTGATTTAGGCCATGTTAAAGGCAAAAACAATTCTGGAGCCTCACATCAAAGTTAAAGCTAACTTCAATATCTTTCCATAAAGTATTTGCGTGGCCTAAGATCTGTCTTGGTTCAAAAGTTATGAGATGTCAAAATTAACCGAATTTATGGAGAAAATTGGACAGCACCTCCCTGCTTTAGGTACTGATTTGATCCAAGAATTCCAGTTAATTCTGTTTCTAATCTGACAAAACTTTCTGTTACAAAGTTGTAACACATCTCATAATCTTTCCATAACTACCTCATTTTCTATTTTTGGATTTTTATGCAGGAAGTTATGCTTAATTTACAGAGAGTTTACAGAGAGTGTTTGCTCTGCCCTGTTTTCTGGACAGTTTCAACTCTACTGCATTTTTCGATTGGTTAAGGGATGAAACACCTCTGCACCTCAACAGAATAGTTGTAAAGATCTTCCAAAGCTTTCCATAAATGTATCATATGACCCCAACCTCGAAATAACTCAATCCCTAACCTCTGATTAACTTCAGCCTTAATTCAGCTGAAAACCGAGTGCTCTGTCCTTAACAACCTATAAGTTGAAAACTTGTTAACTTTGAATATCCTGTTCAAGGGAAGGAGTTACATCAAGTTTTACTACTTTGGCTCAAAACCTTCAAGTTTTAAATGAAGTTGTTCATTTAATGGGGTGTGACGTTGATGCGTCACCAGATTATGTCGGTACTACGTCTTCACAAAGAAAAACCTATACCGGACTTAGCCGACTTCGTTAATTCAGTGGCACTAAACGTCACTCGCACATGGATACTACACGTCTACCATTTCTTGGTTAGACTACCTGCAGAAACTCAAACAATCGTCAGACTCGGCTGCACACCGAGCCCGGTATCCATACAGTCCGTACACCTGGCTGTCATCACTCGCCCGGATGTTCTCAAGCCAAACACGCCTTGAGTTACGTGTTCACGTTTCAGACCACGTGAAGGGGTCTCCCAGATTGCACCACGCACGCCAGGGACAGACGTTGCTCGAATACCCCAAACGACATGAAGAGTCGCAGAGGATATCAAAGCTGGTCAGGTTACCTGCCACCCGTGGGGCTCCACCCTTCAGCTTGTGCGCACTGGTGGACAGCGCTTACGTGCACCCCCAAGACATAAACGTCCCGAGATACACGATTTTCCGACATAATCAAATAGGTTAGTATGCCACTTTCTATACACTAATAACATCCTTATACGGGCTTGTACTCATTCCTCACAGGATTTTTGAAAAAGATGACCTTTTAGTGCGTTAAACCTCAAGTGAGCTCCGATACCAACGCTGACACGACCCCACGGTCTTGTCGAGCCAGGATCACGCTGAGGGGTGCTGCGTTGCACAGCACCGGATAACACACATCAAAGGTACAAAGCGGAAGCAAAGTTTATATTACATAAAGTGGTTTATGAACATGTTTACATCAACATAAGTCCAGTCTACACTCACGGGCGTAGACTACGCATCAAGTTCACGTTCAGCCCTTGAACGTGTCCTTGCTAGCACACACGCACACTAACTCTGCGGTGTGCACGACTCCCACTCGACGGGGTTCCCCTCCTGGGGTTCCGTCTCCTCTTCGGGAGTCCCTTCCTCATAGAACCCTGCAAAAGCTTCAAACACAAGCAGTGAGCACGAAGGCTCAGCAAGTCTGACCCATCTCACCTAAACATGGAACTTCTACATGAGGGGTGATGGGTTAGATGAGGTAAAAATCATTTGCCAGGACTCGCCTAATTAGTAGAACCTTACTTTCAAGTTTTAGCAGCAGGTTGTGGAGAACCTTACGCTAAGGCACATGAGAGAGCCGCAATCAAACAAGAAACGCATTTCTCTCATGTACTTTGCCCAAAGTTGAAAAGAACTTTAGTTAGCTCTAAACTACAGCAATTCATTAGCAATCAATTCCATCTTTCAATCAGCAACATTTTAACATGTAACTAGCCTGTTCTTTCTACGTCACGGTACAGTGAACAAGTGGTACTCACTGACCATGAGGGACGGCGATTATAATCGATTTACACCTGCAGGGTTACCCGAACAACCCGTCACGTACGCCCGTACTCGATGTTGCCTACAACAACCATCACGGACGCCGTACGCAACTACCTTTCACCCGTTAGCCAAATGTTGAACCGGTCCAATCGTCCCGAGCAAGAGGTCTCTGCACGCGCATCTCAGTGCCGCCAGCCGATTTACACCTTGAGCTCTCAACCTACCCTCTGAACGACCAGCTATGCCTCAACACCCAGCTACCCAAGTTACATCGGTTTCCTGGTTCCCACATAGCCGGTAGGTCTTCGGTACTGTCCTAGCTTGTTCAACAGGCCCGCACACGGCTCCGTCCTCAATCGACACAAGCGGAGCTATAGCACACAGGCCCCAAAGTCCTGCTGCCCTTACCCTCCGCTTGGTCTCATTTTCTTGCCATGTGTTTCATGTGCTATCACTACCCGAGTCGAGTGCCTCTAGCCTATGCTCGCGAGTAGTTCCAACTACTCGACTTGTACCGAATCCTACACTATCTTAGCATTGCAGTAGCTAACGGGGTTTGCAATCCTAAACCCAACCCATGGTTTTCTTGGCTATGCAAATGAGTTTTCAAACAAGACTCTAATGCAAAGAATAATAGTATTCAAGTATGTGCTCAAAACAATAAAAATTTGTAAAAAGGTTAATGCAAACCGGAGCTTGACTTGCTGCTCTTGGTTGTAGGCTAGCTGCTCCTCCGGAGTAACGAAGTCTAGGACTTCGGGTTCCTCCTCGACCTTAGCGACTACATGATAGAAGAAGTACGTGTATCAATTTAAATGCATTTGTATTAAGTTTGAACTTGTGGAGCTTATAAGTCCCACTAGACGGACTCAATGACTATGAGACTTTTAATGTGGCTTGGTTACAAACTAAACAGAGACTTGGTCAAGTTTTAGTTGCAGCAGAGCTCATTTGAGCCCTCCACAATTAATTATGTACTTGACCTTAACTGAAGGCTTTTAGGGTGTTCTAAGGATTTTCATGAAACAAACTATGACTTTCTGAAAACTAGATTTTCAGAGGGTTCTAATGGAATTGGTCTCACTTAATTTGAAGGTTCCTAACTAAAGATATGAGCTAAACAATTTCAGAGAAAATCCTGAAAATGTTTCTGAACATTTTCTATTTTCTCTGGAACAGTTTTACTAATCACACCATTAGGTGGATCAAATGAGCTCAAATGGATCTGAAATTTTTATGGTAGTTCAGGGATATTTTGGTGAACATCCAGCAAAATTTCAGGATTTTCCTCCAAAGGATTCTCCAGTTAAAATTCCAAGCAGTTTAAATTTTGAGGAATTAATTCTGGAGAATTAAGGATTTTCATGAAGTGAAACTTGATTTGATGGAAAGTGCTCAAAGAGCTGAATCCAACAAAATTTGGTTCACTCGATTTGGAGCTTTCTAGCCCAAGTTATGAGGATTTGAAGTTTGAAGGAAATCTGAAAATCGGGGAAAAAGTTTAAATTTGACGGGGCCCGCGGGGACACGAGTTAGGCGCGGAGGCGACCGCACACCGCGGCCCACAGGGTCTTTGCGCGCCAGCACACCCGATCCCGGCCACACCCGATCCCGATTTCAAATTTTGAGCCGCTGACGCGTGGGCCTGCCGGCTTTGTCTTCCTCCCGACGCGCCCGCGCGGCCTCCCCTCGCCGGAGCAGACTCGGAGCTCGCCGGCTCGCCGTTGCCGGCCATCCCATGGTCTGAAACTCGCCGCCAGGGGGTTGTCGACGTCGAGGAACACGTCGGTGGTGTCAGTTCGGGCTGGCGGTGGCCGGAAATAGCCCGGCGACGTGCCACGGCCTCGGTTGAGGTTCGGCGCCGTCGACCGTGGGTTCTAATCCGCCAACACCTCGAACAATCGGTTCTACAACATCACTGTATCTCTAGGAAGCTAGACAAGGTGTCAAAAGGGTTCAAAGATGGCGGCAAGCCGGTCGGCACCGTGTGACCGAGCGTACCCGCCATGACCGCTCTTGATCGAGCTCAGAATTCGTCACTCCTAGACAGTTTCACACCACGGACGCAGAAAGGAACTTGATCGCCGGCTATTCCAGCGTCTATGTGCATGATTTGATAGCTAGAGAAGGATCATAGAGCGAGAATTTGAAGAATCCGTACCGGAAGCTCAGTTTACGGTCGCCGGAGCAAAAACTGGAAATTCTCCGTGGATTCTTCACGGTTTGCTTCCAAACTTGGAGGAGAGCAGCACGGTGGTCGCGCGCTCCTGTTGCCTCTCTTGCTGGACCGTGAAAACACCTGTGGAACGCTGTCCATGAGCGCCTGACTCTCGGCTGAGGCTAGGTCGCCGCGGTGGCGATCGTTCTCGGGCAAGGGAGGTCGGAGCTCGGGGTTTCTGGCGTTGGGGAGGTGGAGGGCGATCTCAAGTTGCTGTCTAGCAGCTCAGGAAAGAAGGAGGAGATCATTTGCTGGTTTTCCGGATCGAGCAGTGAGCTGCGGGTAGAGGAACTGCCGCTGCTCGGGTTCACACGCGAGGAGATAAAGCCAGCCGACTCCTGCTCGGGCTGAGGTGGTGCCGGTCGCGTGGAGGCGTGAGCAAGCCACCCTGGGCGCCAGCGTGTGGAGGAGGAAGCAGCTGGTGGCGCCGGTGTCTGCTCGGTGGCACAGCCGACAGCTGCTCGGTGGAATTTCCCACAGAGGCTGTGACTTTGTGTGCAAGTCTTCCCTCCTTCTCTCTATGACATGTGGGTCCCACCCGGGGTTTTAACCTCTGAAATTTACTCCTAATCACTGTTGTAAACAGTGAGCCCCAAAATACCCCTAGTGATTCAAATTATTCACCCATGAGCCATTTGAATTGATTAGAATTCAAATTGGGTTTGGTTTGAATGAATTTCAGCACAAGTTCAGTTTGGAATTCAAATAATGTTTGAATTCGTCCCACTTAGCTCATGTCAAGATCAACTCCAAATGGAGTGAAAATTGGAGTGTGAGCTCACAAAAATGTGCTGGATAAGAATATGTCTCCCACTTTTGAATTCATGGGATAAAAACAGTTTGAATTTGAATATGGTTTCAAACTGCCCTCTTTCTAACTATACCCAAAATGACCTCAAAAAGGTTTTGAATTTGGGTGAAACTTGGCATGGACATCCCTAGCAATGTGTAGGAGTTTTCATATGACCAGCCCCTCTATATCACATGTGGGAAATACCACTTTTGCAATATGTGAGTTTGTTTTCTAATGAGTATGTTGATGGTGGTTACTTGCTCTTCATTTGTGTTCATCAACTTTCCTCAAATGAGGTGTGTGTGTGTATGGTGATGAACATTTCAAATATGTGTCAAAAACTGAGGCCCTTACACTCAGTTCCGTGGTTTTCCACAGAATTGAGGGCGTCACAAGAGGCAACTTCATAAGAGGGGTAATGAAGGCCTACCTCACTTCTTCCTTGCGGTAGGGCCTCCCTCCTTGCAATGGCAGTAGCGGAGGATTTTTTCCGTGGAGAATTATGGCTAGGGCAGAACATTGGGCTTCTTCTCCGGCGATGGTGAGGCGTGACGAGGCTCGACGGCGGCCAAATTCCGGCAGGGGGGGGGACTCGGTGACTTGGGCAGCTGGGGGGCAACTCGGCGACTTGGTGGCAGAGGGGGGGCAGCGGCCAAAGGGAATAGGGAGGTGCGGCTAGGGGGGTTATATTTGTAAGGGGGAAAAGAGAGTCCTAGGATTGGAAACAAAGAGTCCTAGAAGTATTGGACTCAACGAGTCCTAGGGGTGAAAACAAAGAGTCCTAGAAGTATTTGACTCAACCAAAGAGTCCTAGGGGTGGAAAGAAAGAGTCCTAGAGGTAGGGGGCTCAACCAAAGAGTCCTAGGGGTGGGGGACAAAGAGTCCTATAGGTGGGAGACTTAACCAAAGAGTCCTAAAGGTGGGGGACTTAACCAAAGAGTCCTGAAGGTGGGGGACTAGGGTTCCCCCCTCAAGGGCTGCGGTCAAGGGGTCTCCCCCCTAATTGGTGCGGCCAATTTGGGGGGAAATTCCCCCCAAATGTGGGGGAAATCCCCCCTAGGGGAATTTGGGGAAAATCAGGAAAAATTGGGAAGAATTTGGGAATTTTGGGGAAGGGGGAAATTTGGGGAAAAATTGGGATGGCTCAATTTAGCTATTTTATTTTCATTACTCTCCATTTCTATATTCCTTTCTCCATATCTTCTTCTTTTTAAATGTTTCTCTACATGAAAAATGTATGCAGTCTCGCCCTCGAGATTCGATAGAGTGGAGAAAAGATGGGGGAATTCCGCCTTTAGATCTTCCTCACATTCCCATGTAGTTTCGGCTTCCATGTGATGGCTCCATTGTACCTTGCACCAACGGATCACTTTGTTTCTCGTGACCCTTTCCTTTACATCCAAGATTTTGACTGGGTGTTCCTCGTAGGTTAGATCCTCTTGAAGCTCTAGCTCATCCATCGGTACTTGTTCTTCCGGTACTCATAGGCATTTCTTGAGCTGGTATACGTGAAATACGTCGTGCATGTCGGAGAGGTGTGTTGGCAGCTCTAGTTGATAGGCAACCTCTCCTCGCTTGCCCAAAATCTTGAATGGCCCTATGTAGTGAGGTGCTAACATGCCCTTGACATTGTACCGTTGTTGGCCTCGGATAGGCGACACTTTAAGATACACGAAGTATCCAACTTCGAAGGTCAATCTTCTTCACCTATTGTCCGCATAACCCTTTTGTCGTGACTGAGCGGACTTCAAGTTTTCACGTAACGTTTGGACCTGCTTTTCGGCGTCTTGCAGCACTTCGGATCCGAATACTTGGCTTTCTCCAGTCTCATTCTAGAACACCGGTGTTTCTACACCATCTACCATACAATGCTTCGAAAGGTGACATCTTCAAGCTAGCTTGGTAGCTGTTGTTGTACGAGAATTCAGCATACGGCAAGCTCTTATCCCAACTACACCCATGTTTTAAGGCGCAAGCTCTCAACATATCTTCCAAGACCTGATTTGTCCTCTAAGTTTGCCCGTCAGTTTGCGGGTGAAATGCAGAGCTGAAATTCAATCGTGTACCCTTGGCTTCATGCAGCTTCTTCCAGAACCTAGAGGTAAATTGAGAACCTCGATCTGAAACTATCCTCTTTGGAAATCCATGGCGACACACGATTTGCTCCATATACAGCTCGGCTAGTTGTGCGACGGAGTACTTGGTTCTCACAGGAAGGAAGTGGGCTGTTTTCGTCAATTGGTCCACGATAACCCAAATGGAGTTGTAGCCAGACTGAGTACGTGGCAATCCGACTATGAAATCCATGCTGATGTCTTCCCACTTCCACTCGGGTATGTTCAATGGTTGTAATAATCCAGCGGGTCTTTGATGTTCGGCCTTCACCCGTTGGCACGTATCGCATAAGGCAACATTTTCAGCTATATCCCTTTTCATACCATCGCACCAATAGAAATCTTTCAGGTCCTTGTACATCTTTGTACAGCTGGGGTGTATGGAATAAGGCGAGTAATGTGCCTCCTTTAGTATCGTGTCGCGGATGTGCTTCTAGTTAGGCACACAAATCCTTTTCCCTAACCAAAGCGTGCCATTCTCGTCTTCCTTGAAATCCTTCTCCATGCCTTGTCGAATTCTTTTCTTGATTTCCTCATCCGTTGCTTGGCCATCTCGTATCTATTGTTCTAACATTGAGTTTAGTTCTATCACCTCCATCTCGTTCAAGAACCCGAGACGTAACCGTTCAAACTCCTTACACAGCTCGGGTGGCAGCTCCCGAATCGTGAGTTGATGACATGCTCCTTTTAGGCTCAAGGCATCAACTATTACATTAGCGTTTCTGGGGTGATAGTTGATTCCAACATCATAATCCTTGATGTGTTCCAACCATCGATGTTGCCTCAAATTCAGATCCGTTTGCGTGAATATATATTTGAGGTTTTTGTGATCCGTGTAGATCTCACATCGGTGACCAAGGATATAATACCTCTAAATTTTCAATGCATGTACCACGGCTGCAAGTTCTGTAGGATCAAAGTACACTTGTAAAGCTACCAGAGGGGGGGTGAATGGTAGATAAAAACTTTTCAGCGGAAGCAACAAAACACCCCTCAGCAGAAAACCGATCTGTTAAAGAAACCGTGTATGTGACTAATCTAAGTTCAGCTGTGACAAAACTAGTATATATTGTAGAGAATCAAGTCACGAAGACGTCACAACAAGAATCATGAAAATCCGTTGAGAGAAACTCAAGTTACGATCGAAAGATCGAACAAAGGTCAATCTGTCCTACGCGAGAAAAACAGTTCTGGAATACTGCAAAGAAACTCGTGTAGATCAGAACCCACAAATTCAATGATCGTGAAATTTTCATAGATGATAGATAATCAAGTTATGAAGACAACACAAAAATAATCACATCAATTGGATCTGTAAAACTCGAGTTATGATAAAACCACCGAAGCAAGGTAGTGCTGAACAGAAACTCGACGAGGAAAACTTGTCTGAAACAAGTCGGACGAACAAGGCACAAAAGTTCCTTTAGAATACGAATTTTATTTATCAAAACACAAGAGGAACAGCCCCAAAGTCGTGCACTCACGAGCCTTGGCGTCCCTTGCTTATATAACCAGCCCTAAGGCCAACCCAATTCAAACTAGGACTCCTACTCCTACTTGGATTCAAACTGTAACTTTCCAATACTGCTCAAGACTCTTCTACACGCAGATAGAAGAAATGTTAAAACTTCCAAACACCTTAGGAACGTCCCAAACATTCCTAAAACAACTCAACTTCATGTCCCACACGAAATCCTATCATAACCAACTCAAAACTTTCCATATTTGAGTCAAACACGACTCAGCTGCAGCCTGAGTCCATAACCTAGTCGGTTGGACCTTTCCGACCAATTTTTTACGTCCACATCTCTTCATCACGCCTTGAAACCATGCAGCCACGTCCATGCACTCCTTGCACACGTGCAAACATCTTCCAACAACGTCCAAGATACCTTCATATGCATTGTTCTTGATTCAAACAAACTGCGCAACCTCCCGATCAACTCAACCACAATTCCTCCCGAACTTGGTTGTTGAACCTCATATTCTCCCTAAGACTAGTTCAATGGATCCCGTCACCAGCCATGTCTTGAACTCAAGCAACACCTGCACATGAATAAACAACCAATACTTCCGAGCAAGGGTCCTCGACTTGACTCGCGTTAGTTCTGAAACTACAACATCTTACGTGAGCACCTCACATAAGCATGTTGTAAACCATAGCAAAATGATATCAGCCATAACCACCAAAACACACCAAAAACTTAGTAAAATAATACTAAGTAAACTTTCCATAAGAGTAAAGCAAGTTTGAAACATTGCAAGTTAAAAGCAGAACCATTGCAATCAAGCTCCGAACCTTACCAAAGCTAACCGGACCTTGAACCGGAGCTTACTAAATCTAGTCGGACCCAGCGCCAGAGCTTACTAAAGCTTAGTCAGACCTAGCACGGAACTTACCAAAGCTAGTCTGACCTAGCACCGGAGCTAGCAAAAACAAGTCGGACCTAGCCAAAATAAGTCAGACCTAGACAAAGCAAGTCGGACCTTACGTCGGACCTATCGTCGGACCTTGCAGGAGCTCGGACCTAGAGTCGGACCTTGTTAAAAAGGTGTTTTGGTAGTATTAAAACCTTTTATCGTCAAAGCCAATGTATTCAGTACACATAGGTCTCACAAGTTCCAGTTCATGTGTGGGGTAATTTAGCTCATGTTTCTTTAATTGCCTCGATGCATAGGCTACCACTTGGCCTCCTTGAATGAGCACACATCCGAGCCCTTGTCTTGATGCATCACAATATATATCAAAACTCTTGCTCACGTCCAACAATACTAAAATCGGCGCTGTTGTTAGTCTCTTCTTTTGCTCCTCAAAGCTGTCTTGACATGTTTGTGTCCACTGAAATGCTTTCCATTTCATCAGCAATTCAGTCATAGGCTTCACTATTTTGGAGAAATCCTTGATGAACCGGCGGTAGTATCCAGCCATCCCAAGGAAACTCCGAATATCCCTCACATTCTATGGTTGGTTCCACTTCAAAACATCTCCCACTTTTCTGAGATCAACCAATACTCCTCCTTCAGAGATAATTTGGCTAGGAACGTATCTCCTTTAGCCAAAACTGATACTTGCTGAACTTGGCATACAATTGATGCTCTCGTAGTTTCTGCAACGTCAACCCCAAGTGTTCTTCATGTTCTTCCTCGCTTTTCAAATACACCATGATGTCATCAATGAAAACCATGACGAACTTGTCCAAGTATTCCATGAAGACCTTATTCATGAGGTACATAAAGTAGGTGGGTGCATTCGTTAACCCAAATGACATAACGGTATATTCATACGAACCATACCGAGTTTGAAATGCAGTCTTGGGTATGTCGTAGGGATTAATCTTCAGCTGGAAGTATCCTGACCGAAGATCAATCTTGGAGAAAATTTGTCACCTTTCATTTGATCGAATAAGTCCTCTATGCGGGGCAGCGGGTATCTATTCTTGATCGTCACTTCGTTGAGAGACATATAGTCCACACACATCCTTTGGGTCTCATCTTTCTTGTCTACGAAGAGCATGGGGGCTCCCCAGGGTGACGAGCTTGGGCGTATAAAACCCTTTTCTAGCTGCTCCTGAATTTACTTCTTGAGCTCAACTAATTTATTAGCAAGCATCCTATATGGCCTCTTAACCACCGGAATGCTTTCCAATGTCGCTTCTTCGATGTGGTTCAACACTGCTTTCTCTGTTGTAGGTTGGGCTGCCTCGAACTCAATACTAGTACCGTGCTCACTCGTCAACTGCACGATCCTCTGAGCACATTGAATCACTCCGTTGTGTTTGCTTAACCAGTCCATTCCTGTAGGATCGAAGTACACGTGTAAAGCTACCAGGGGGGTGAATGGTAGATAAAAACTTTTCAGCGGAAGCAACAAAACACCCCTCAGCAGAAAACCGATCTGTTAAATAAACCGTGTGTGCGACTAATCTAAACGTGTTCAACTATGACAAAAGTAGTGTAGATTGTAGAGAATCAAGTCACGAAGACTTCACAATAAGAATCATGAAAATCCGTTGAGAGAAACTCAAGTTACGATCGAAAGATCAAACAAAGGTCAATCTGTCCTACGCGAGAAAAACAGTTCTGGGACACTGCAAAGAAACTCATGTAGATAAGAAACCACAAATTCAATGACCGTGAAATTTTCACATATGATATATAATCAAGTTGTGAAGACAACCCAAAAAGAATCACATCAATTTGATCTGTAAAACTCGAGTTATGATAAAACCACTGAAGTAAGGTAGTGCTGAACAGAAACTCGACGAGAAAAACTTGTCTGAAACAAGTCGGACGAACAAGGCACAAAAGTTCCTTTAGAATACGAATTTTATTTATCAAAACACAATAGGAACAGCCCCAAAGTCGTGCTCACCACGAGCCTTGGCCTCCCTTGCTTATATAGCCAGCTCTATGGCCAATCCAATTCAAACTAGGACTCCTACTCCTACTTGGATTCAAACTGTAACTTTCCAATACTGCTCAATACTCTTCTATACGCAGATAGAAGCAATATTAAGACTTCCAAAAACCTTAGAAACGTCCCAAACATTCCTAAAACAACTCTACTTCATGCCTAACACAAAATCCTGTTATAACCAACTCGAAACTTTCCATAAACAAACCATAACCGCCTCAGCCCCAGCCTGAGCGCAAAATCCAGTCGGTTGAACCTTTTCAACCATATCTCCACTTCCATATATCTTCACCGCGCCTAGGAACCATGTTGTCACGTCCGTGCACTCCTTGTACACGTGCAAACACCTTCCAACAACGTCCATGATACCTTCATATGCATTGTTCTTGATCCAAACATGCTGCGCGACCTCCCGATCAACTAAACCACAATTCCTCCCGAACTTGGTTGTTGAACCTCATCTTCTCCCTAAGACTAGTTCAATGGATCCCGTCACCAGCCATGTCTTGAACTCAAGAAACACCTGCACATGAATAAACAACCAATACTTCCGAGCTCAAGTCCTCGACTTGACTCTCGTTAGTTCCGAAACTACAACATCTTACGTGAGCACCTCACATAAGCATGTTGTAAACCATAGCAAAATGATATCAGCCATAACCACCAAAACACACCAAAAACTTAGTAAAATAATACTAAGCAAACTTTCCATAAGAGTAAAGCAAGTTCGAAACATTGCAAGTTAAAGGCAGAACCATTGCTGTCAAGCTCTGAACCTTACCAAAGCTAACCAGACCTTGAACCGGAGCTTACCAAAGCTAGTCGGACCCAGCGCCAGAGCTTACTAAAGCTTAGTTGGACCTAGCAAGGAACTTATCAAAGCTAGTCGGACCTAGCACCGGAGCTAGCCAAAATAAGCCGGACCTAGCCAAAATAAGTCAGACCTAGACAAAGCAAGTCGGACCTTACGTCGGACCTTGCCGGAGCTACCCAAAACAAGTCGGACCTATCGTCAGACCTTGCAGGAGCTCGGACCTAGAGTTGGACCTTGTTAAAAAGGTGTTTTGGTAGTATTCAAAACTTTTATCGTCAAAGCCAATGTATTCAGCACACATAGGTCTCACAATCTCCCCCTTGATGAATGCATTGGCAACGCCACTTAAAATCCGAACATTGGCTTATTGACATGAAAAGTTTTGAAAACAATTTCTCCCTCTTTGTAAATCAGAAAAAAAATGAGAAGAAAAACAAAAATACCAAAAATTCTCCCCATGAGAAGAATCGTGCCAGAACACTTGTGAATGTGCGCAATGTGTGATCAATTTCCCCCCCTTTGACAATGTATTCAGCAAGGTACAAAAGAGAAATTTTAATTTGTTATGAGCACATTATAACATATACATATAAAACAAAGCTCATCCAAATCATACTATCAAGTAACTTACACTATCACATCAATGAGATACATAAAGTAGTGTAAGCCATGCTTGAGATCAAGTGTAATTTCAATTTAAAAAAGTCATGATCTCACAAACTTAACTATTTCAAGATCTGAAAGCATGACACTTGTTGCTGCATTTTATTTATCATTTAAAGCACAAATTTTAATCTTATGACATTTACAAGAGATTATATGCAGCATCAGCCTTATTCTAACCAACCAAGCCAAGCCTATGTCATTTGACAGTCAGAAGCTTAAGGACATGGTTTTAGTCATACACAATTCCTTTCAAGTTCATATCTAAGTGCAACGATAAGCCGTCTCAAAAGAAGAAATGCGATGCATGCATATTCTCTTGATCTTTTCTCATTTTTTTTTGAACATAAAAACTCAACATGTGAGTTGATTACTTGATTAATTCTTTATGATTAAAAGCACTTGTGAGCATGCAACAAGTTCAAAACAGCAAGAAAGTTCGACCATGACCAGATTTAGTGTAAGTAGTTATTCCAATTACTAGACATGGTAAAAACTACAAAATGTATAACACGAGTAATGTAGTAAGAACTTTCAGCATGAAAAAGGAATCACAAAGTCATATATGCATGAAATACTACACTCATACTATTTTAATTTCAGATTCACACATAGACTTCCCAAGTTTCAAAATTTTCCCTCAATTTAAGCCATGAGGATGCATAACCCTTATTTCACTACGAATGTAACAAAAACGAGTGAAATCCAAAGGTTTTGTAAAAATGTCAGCTAATTGTTGTTCGGTATCTACATGGTGAGCACAATGTTCCCTTTTCGACATTATTACGGAGAAAGTGATACCTAATGTCAATGTGCTTAGTTCTCGAATGTTGCACGAGGTTTTTAGCAATACAAATGGCACTAGTGTTATCACAAAACAGTGGAACACTATCTAGATCAACCCCATAGTCCTTAAGTGTTTGAAAATCCAAAGAATTTGTGAGCAAGCACTAGCAGCAGCTACATATTCAGATTCGGCTGTGGATTGTGCAACTGAACTTTATTTTCTAGAGGACCAGGCAACAAGTGAATTACCAAGAAAATGACAAGCACCAGAAGTGCTTTTCCTATCAATCCTACAACCCCCAAAATCAGCATCGGAAAAAGCTTTCAATGTAACAGTTGAGGAAGAAGAAAGAAAAATGCCAAATTCTTGAGTTCCATGTAAGTACCTGAGAATCCTTTTGACGGCTTGACGATGTGAAGCACGTGGGGAGGCTTGAAACCGTGCACAAAGACATACGCTGAATTGTATGTCCGGTCTTGATGCCGTGAGATACAAAAGTGATCCGATCATGCTTCTATATTCTTTTTGATCAACGGGATCACAATCTTCATCAAGTTCAAGTGCTGTTGCTGTTCCCATTGGTGTTCGAAGAGGCTTTCTTTTGTCCATGTTGAAGCGCCTTAGGAGATCTTTTGTATACTTTGTTTGATGCACAAAGGTACCCTCCTTAGTTTGCTTGATTTGCAGCCCCAAAAAGTATGTGAGTTCTCCCATCATACTCATCTCAAATTCTAAACTCATCATAGCTGAAAACTTGGACACAAGATCATGAGAAGCACAACCAAAGATAATATCATCCACATACACTTGAACGAACAATGAGTCATTGCCATGCTTAAGCACAAAAAGAGTTTTATCAACCTTGCCCATGGTAAACCCCTTTTCAAGTAAGAATGTTTTTAACCTATCATACCATGCTCTAGGGGCTTGTTTGAGACCGTACAAGGCTTTGGACAGTCTGTAAACATGATTAGGAAAATTTGGATTTTCAAAACCAGGTGGTTGTTTGACATAAACCTCCTCATCTATGTATCCATTAAGAAAAGCACTTTTAACATCCATTTGATATAGCTTAAAACCTTTAGATGCAGCAAAGGATAACAAAATTCTTATGGCTTCTAATCTAGCAACAGGAGCAAAAGTTTCATCAAAATCTAGACCTTCAACTTGTGTGAAACCTTGAGCAACCAACCTAGCCTTATTCCTAACCACAACCCCATCCTCACTTTGTTTATTAAACACCCATCTAGTTCCAATTAAAGTGTGACCTTGAGGTGGAGGTACAAGTTTCCAAACATTATTTCTTTCAAAATTTTCTAACTCTTCTTGCATGGCAATAATCCAAGATTCATTAGTGAGTGCGTGTGATATATCTTTGGGTTCAAAAGAAGCAACAAAAGCAGAATGTGCATGAGAATTGGGGTCGAAAAAACCTGGATCTTGTAACTCGTTCATGCAAGCTTCCAATAATTTGTTGTGGAGGATGACTTTTGAGAATTCAGAGGGGAGTGGACACTTCACAAGCTTGTTCTTCTTCATGTTCATCACAAATACATGAGCTTGTGATGTGAGGAGGATCTGGACCAGCAATAGTGGTCGTCGGTGCTGGCTGTGAATCAAGATCAGGAGCTGGAACAATGTCATTAGCTGCTGAATTTTCGTGCAGCAGCACCACTTCTTCCTGTTCTTCAACGAAAATACTCTCCCCCTGCGGATATGGATCTAGACCTGCAATATTTGAACTAGTACCTGGGCTAGCTTTAACAAAAGAAACCTCACAAGTCTCCACAATTTTGTTAGTATCAAGTAAAAGCACACGGTAGCCTCTAGTATGAGATGGATAACCAAGAAACATGCCATCAACAGATCTACCTTCAAATTTATCAAGATTACCATGTTTCTTAACAAAGCATTTGCAACCAAAGACCCTAAAGTGTGTGACACTAGGCCTATGTCCAAACCTGAGCTCATATGGTGTTTTACCTAGCTTAGCACGCAAGAAAACACGATTTGAGACATAACAAGCGCTTGCAATTGCATCAGCCCAAAATTTCCTAGGAGTTTGATATTCATCAAGCATAGTCCTAGCCATCTCAATTAAGATTCTGTTCTTTCTCTCTACAACACCGTTTTGTTGAGGTACATATGGTGTAGAAAATTGATGATCTATTGCATTTTCAGCACAAAAGTGATCAAACAATTGATTTTTAAATTCGGTTCCATTATCACTTCTAATTGCTCTTAAAGATCCTGTGTGATCAATTGATAACCTAAGAAATAAAGTTCTAAAGTGACTAAAAGATTCATTCTTAGATGCCATAAAGTAAACCCAAGAGTATCTATAATAGTCATCAACAATCACAAGAACATACCATTTACCTCCGAAAGATTGAACACGTGAAGGTCCTACGGTGTCAAGGTGTAAAAGTTGACCCGGTTCAGTTGTCATGGTCCCTGTGAGAGGAGCATGTAAACCTGCAACCATCTTAGCATGTCTAAAAGAAGAGCACACAATTTCTTTGTCCCCTTTAAGCTTAGGCAGCCCACGTATGCGATCAAGAGCACTAACACGCATGAGATGATCAAAGCCTACGTGACCAAGTCTACGATGCCAAAAATATAAATCTTTGGAATCATTTGTAACTAGAGGAAGACATATCAAAATCAGATTTAAAAACTCTTCCAAACCGAGACATGTTAAAAATAAGCTCACTATTTGAACCTACAACTTTGCAGCAGTTTTTATTGAAAATAATTTCCAGATTTTCATTTAGCAATTATGAAACAGAAAGCAAGTTGTATTTCAAATTTTTGACAAGTGCCACATCCTTCAAAGTGTAGTGATCATTTACTCTAACCGAACCCTTAGCAATTGTAGGAGTTGAAGAATTATCGGCAAAAGTAACATTCTCTACACGTGACACAAAAGAGAGAGAGGAGAACCATTCTTTGTTACCGGTCATGTGGCGTGAGCAACCTGAATCCACAATCCAAATGTTCTCCTTCCTCAAGCGTGTAACCTACATAGAAGCACAATACGTCGATGACTCAACATTGGGGTTAGTTAAAAGATATTTAGGAATCCAGTACTGAGTCACACGACGTCCAGCAGGAATAACATGCGAAAGCTGAGATAAAACAGCAGGTTTATGAGTCAAAGTTTGAGACTTTTTTGTTCTTAACTACTGACCTATGAGGTGTTACTTGTGTAGCACAAAAATCAGTAGCTCCGGAGGCAAAAACTGAAGCTCCGGAGGTAAACTTTGAATATTTCTGACTCATAACAGCAGGTTGCATGTTTCTGACATTCGGTTTAGTATGTGCAGCAAATTTTGCATGAGAGTTATAAGATCTAGCTTGCATTCTTTCCTTTTATGTTGTTTAGCTAGTCTATAACAAAAATTTATGACATGACCATCTCTACCACTATAGGTACAATGAAATTTAACTTTGTGTTCATGTCTAGATGAGCATGCAGTATGCTTATTTGAACCCGAATGTGACAACACTCCTGCAGATTTAAAAATCACTTCTTTTTGTTTAGGAACTGTTTGAATCAAACCACTTTCTAATGATTTTACAATTTTAGGTGGATGTTCCTTATCATGAGCATGTGAATCAAAACCTAAACCAGTTTTATCATTGCAAGACTTGGAAGAATTCAGCAGCAAGTTTAGGTTCTTATTTCCATTACAAAACCTATCTAATGTCCTATGCATGTTATCAAGTTTATTTGATAGATCAAGACAATTTTCACAAGAAGTTTTTCCTTTTAATTTGCAATTGGAACAATATTTAACTTCATGACAGCGTAAAGCATTGTTCAATATAGAAATTTCTTTAATAGCATCTTGTAGTTTCTTATCAAGATCATCGCAAGTAGAACAATGCAAATCAATTGTAGAACAATAAGCATCTTTCAAGTTTTTATCATTAAGTGCAGCAAGCTTTTTGTTCTTTTCGATATCAAGTTCAAGTTTATCAAGTGTGGAGGTGTGTGCACTTCTTAGAGAGGACAATTGTTCATATATTAAATCACATGAGGGACAAGAATCATCACTAGGAATCAAGGATTTTAAACGATTAATTTCAGATTCTAGTGACTCATTTTTAACAGCATTGTGCCTAAGCTTTTGGTCCTTTTTCTTAACAATAATAGTGGCACGAGAAATAGCATCACACATTTCTTCGCAAGTAGGACATACCTCTTCGTTGTCACTGTTGTGTTCTGCATCCTCCATACTTGATTTTGATTTGCCCGCCATGAAGCACAAGTTTGCCAAATCATCTTCATCTTCATCACTTCCAATGTCTACATCACTGGAGCCAAGTTCTTGAAGTGCGGTGATGAAACTGTTTATCAGTTTGCGTCCTGTAAAACACTTCTTTTTCTTGTTGGTGTTGCCAAAAGAGGACTTGACTTTATTCTGCTTTTCATCACGGTTAGAAGGACCTGAAAGGTTAGTGCAATCTGTACGAAAGTGTCCTGTCTTACCACATTCAAAGCATCGTTGAGGTCCGAAGCTTCCTCTCCTTCTAGTTCTTACATTTTGCAATGCTTTTGAGAACCTAGTAGAAAGAAGTACTAGCTCCTCCTCTGGAAACTCCTCAATCCGTCCCAGGGTTAGTGAAGGTAGCAAAGCAAGTGTATTGCTAGATGATTGGCCGGAGCTAGGCATATCACGTTGTGAGACAAATGCAATAGTCTTATTTGGGTTCTTACGTGATATAATGTCAATTTCATGAGTTTTTAGCTTAGAATAAAGCACATCTAATGTAAGAGTACTCATAACAGTGGATTCACGTATGGATGTTACTTTCATCTCCCAAATTGACATGTCTAATACACTTAGTAATTGTCTAGCATTTTCAGCATCTGAAAAATTAACATTGACGCTACGCAAGTTGCTGAGAATTTTATTAAAGCGACCAAAGAGGTCATCAATGGACTCACCAGGTTGCATCTCAAAGCGCATGTATTCTTTCTTGAACATATCCTGTCTTACTGAGAGGGCCCGGTCCCGATCACGGGGTCGTGCCTCCTCGCCCGGGGATCGCATTGGGTGGTGCCGTGTTATGCGGCACCGAACAGCACACATACAAGGAACACTGTATTACATAAATCAAAAGCGGAAGCTTACAACTGTTCTTTGTAAATACTTTACATAAAATAGCTACAGCGGAAGTCTATGACATCTCACGTCGAATATATGAGAAGCACTCGAGAAGAGGTCCAGCCCGCGGACTCCTCTCGCTAGCAACACGAAGACATGGCAGCGGCTAGGTTCTCCACGTGTGACATGACTCGGAAGTTCCCGAGTCTCACCGGACAAACGTCTTTATAGCATCGAGGTTTACTTGCAAAATCACTTATATAGCAAGAGTGAGCACAAAGACTCAGCAAGACTTAACCGTCTCTCCTAAGACATGGAACTCTACATGACAGTAACCTAAGACTTAAGCCTGTCCTTTGCGAAAAGACTCGCCTACGAGTTCATCCTTAACTTTCAGATTTTAGCCATAATAATAGTGACCTTGCGCCCAGCAACATTGGAACTCCACAATCAAACAAGAAACACTTCATTCCAATGTCACTTGTCCCAAGGTGGAAATTAACTTTAGTTTGCTCTACTCTCTACTTCAAATAAGGTTTTCATGCAATTTTAACATAATCATAGCAGCAATTATACTTTGCAAACTGTTTCCACACAAGTTGATTACTACGTCACAACATGGGAGCAAGCGGTACTCAATAACCGTGAGGGATGGTGATTCGAATCAAACACTACCCGGATAACTCGACACATACGCCCGCCTCTGAAGACCCAGCTCCGGCGTCCTTCATTACGTCGTATGTGGCAACCTTTCTCAGGACACTAAACTGTAGAACCGGTCGCGCCGTCTCGGGCTCATAGGTCTAACGAGACGATGTGATATGCCTCTACAATCCAGTGAATCTGGTACATCAGTTTCCTGGTTCCCATATATCAGTGAGCATCCGGTACACAACTCAATACTTGCTCCTGGACGCGGCACACGCATCGGTCCTTAACCGACACAGGCAGAGCTACTCGACCAAGACCTCGTGAATGATATTCTGGACTATAGCTCGCGAGTAGATTCCAACTACTCGTCTTCTACCGGATGCCCTAGTCTATTTAGCATGGGCTTATTCTACAGCGATGACATGATTCTACCCTCGACCTCAGGGTTCATTTTCGGTTATGCAAGTGGGGTATAAAACATCATTGACCTAATGCACATACAAACTTTGACCCGTAGTAGTGAACAAAGTAAAAACTTTAAAAACAACTTAAGTGCAAACCGGGGCTTGCCTTGGTTTTGAAGGTGACTAAAGTCAGTTGAGAGAAATTCAGTTTCTGATGTCTTGAAGTTCACTCCTGCCCTTCTTGTTCCTTGATCCAAGTTCACCTCCTCCTTCTTCACTTTCCACGTTTAATCACTACACGTTATGAATACGCATACATGTTCAATTATAAAACTTTTGCTAACAAGTGCTAAAGACAAGTTTGAAACTAGAACTTTGTTTAAGAATTAAAAATTACACTGGGGTGGTGGTTTGGATGTGCGTTTAAGCACTATCATTAAGTGAGAAGTGAGGTTCATTACTTGGGTGGTGATCATCTAATTGGTTGAACGGAACACTACTGATCCAGGGATCCAATGGAGCTGGAAATTTTCTTGTGATTTCCTTGTCACAAGAAAGTCCTCTTGACCAAAATTCAAAATGTTTCACTGATTAGGTCACCCAGAACAATTCCCTAAGCATTTAGGCATAAAGGAATTAATTCTGATTAAACTTGCACTTTAATGCAAATTCAAGTGAACTATAATTTCATACATAGCTCAGGGAGTATGCATGAATTTTCCTAGGATTTTTGGAGCTAAGGAATGGCTAGAACTGAATTTCCAAGTTTTGGAAATTCTCTGAAAATGTTTCTGTATTCATTTGAATACAGAAACTTGGAAACCAGAATTACCCAAACCAAATCAACTCCAAATGAGTTGAAACTTTTACAGGAGTCTCGTAATATCCTAAAG
Organism: Neostapfia colusana; assembly: GCA_030760725.1. Classification (NCBI taxonomy): domain Eukaryota; kingdom Viridiplantae; phylum Streptophyta; class Magnoliopsida; order Poales; family Poaceae; genus Neostapfia; species Neostapfia colusana. The sequence continues at coordinate 20,902,208 of JASWHV010000019.1, read as the reverse complement.
AATATTCTGGCAAAATTTGGGGAATTTTGGATGAACCAAACTCCCTCTAGAATTCTTTTGCTGAAAAGTTTTAAAGAATTTTCCCAGAATTTTCTATTGGTTTTCATGCAAATTGGGTTGCATATTCGGATAGATCTTTTCATCCTGAATCCAACCCAATTTGAATCACTAAATTTGGAGCTTCCTAACAAAAGTTATGAGGTTCTAAAGTTTGAACTAAATCTGGAATTCAAATTAAATCGGGAAAATATTTAAACTCTGACAGTGGGTCCCCCCGTACACGTGTCAGTTGCCGGAGTTAAGCCACACGGGGCCACAGACCTTTTCCCGCGCCACCACACTGGATCACACGCCACAGCCGATCCGGATTTTTGATCTTCAGCTGCTGACGCGTGGGCCCGATGGGGTCTTCTTCTTCCTCTCGCTCCCGCGCCTCCCCCTCGCCGGCGCTCCACTGGAGCTCGCCGGACCCGGCTTCCCGGCCGCCTCTCGGCTGGAGACTCGCCGCCTAGGGGTTTTCAGGGTCGGGGAACATGTCTACGGTGGCTCGGGTTGCCAGTGGCCGGAAGTAGGCCGGCGACGTGCGCACACCTCGGTGAGACTTTGCCGCCATGGCACGAGCACCCTAGCCCGCCAAAAGTTCGGCGGACGGGCTCTAAAGAAGCAGTGGAGGTTAGGCTAACTCGGCACGGCCTCAAACTGGCTCGGAAACGGCGGCAAGTGGGGGTTCACCGTGTGCCCGGCGGTTCCCGCCATGATCGCCGCTCGGAAACTTCAAAATGGTCTGCTAATATGGGGTTTCAAGCCAGGATTGGGTAGGGGATCAGGTCGCCCTCGAGTCTAGATCCTTTGAGCACAGTTTAGTGACCTAAAGACGAGAAGGGAGGGGAAATTTGGAGAATTTATACCGGAACATCGTTCTGGTGCCGCCGGCGAAGTTTCTCCGAATTCTCGCTCGGTGGTTCACGGCTCGCCTTGTGTTTTGGGTGGAAGAAGCAGTGACCAGCAGCGCACCGATGACCGTCCTCGCTTGGTTAGGAAAATCCACGGAGTGGGCTGTCCACAGGAACGACGAGCTGCTGTGCAGTTCGGTTGCCGCGGAAACGAGCTTTGCTAGGGAAGGGAGGCCGGAACCTGACTGCTCTCGCGCTGAGGGAGTGGAGGACGATCAGGCCTTGCCGTTTTGCGGCTCAGACAGTGCTGCGCGCTGGTTTTGCATGCACCTCCGGTCAGACCCGAAGCGGCGGCGAGCTCGGGGTTTATCGGGCGCGAGGAGGAGAAGAGAAACCCCGTTGGATCGGTTTAGAGGGAAAAGATCACGCTGAGGCAGGGAGGGGGCGGTAAGCTGGTCGCCAGCGCGCGAGGGCAGGTGAGGCGGTGGCGTCGGGGTAGCCTCGGTGGCGCCAGGAGCTCGGTCTAACCCGAGAGCAAACACTTAGGTGTTAAGTTTTCCTCCTCTTCTATGACAATTGGGCCCCACCAAGTTTCTTTCTCAAATATCTCCAGATTTTTGGCCTAGTGCAAACTCAGCTCTGAGGAACTCAAATCCAAAAGTCATTTGGCAATTTGACAAGTTGTTCCTCAGTTTTGAGTTTAAATTCAAATTTGGATAAAATTTACAAGTTCCTTTGACATTCATATCAAAGCACCTCCAAATTTGCTCAAAACTTGCCCTCATAATTTGGACCTGAGGAATTCAATTATGTCCTCTGATCTTTGAGTTGGCCATGGCAAATACAACTTCTCAAACAACAGCTTGAATTTCCTCTTTTGAAAATGCCCTTCTTCTTTTTGAAGTGACCCTTTTAGTTCAAACTGAATTCAAAGTTTTCTTGCACATGCCAACACTTTCATGAGTAACACAAAAGTTTTTGTAAAGTCCCCTTTCTTGTATATAAACTCCACTTTATTCATAGCTCAAGTTTTCTATTCACAAGTTTTAGGACTTTTACATTCCTCCCCCCTTAAAAAGAATCTCGTCCCGAGATTCATGATTAAGGACAAAATGGAGAGGACAACTGCTAAGTATAAGGCTCTAACAACTCCGGATGATTGTGTTACAAATACTCCTCGCTTTCCCATGTAGCTTCCTCGGACGTGTGATTTTCCCATAGCACTTTGAAAAATCGCAACGTACGATTTCTTGTTTCGCGAGTCTTCTCATCAATTATCCGGGTTGGTCGCTCAACATAAGTGAGGTCCGGCTTCAGATCTGCTATGCCTTCCGTGAGAATCTCTGTTGGAACTTTCAAACACTTCCGCAATTGAGATATGTGGAAGACTTTATGAACTCCGGCTAAGGCTGCCGGCAGCTCCAAACGGTATGCCACGGGTCCACACCTTTCAATGATGGCGAAGGGACCGATAAAACGTGGAGCTAGTTTCCCTTTCACTCCGAATCGGTGAATGCCCTTCATAGGAGATACACGGAGGTAGACGTGGTCTCCAACTTGAAAGTTCAGAGGACGACGTCTCTTATCCGCATAGCTATTTTGCCGGGACTGAGTGGCTTTCAGATTTGCTTGAATAAGCCTTACCCGCTCTTTGGCTTCATTTACAAGATCAATCCCGTAAATAACTCTCTCGCCGGATTCACACCAGTTCAAGGGTGTGCGGCACTTCTGGCCGTAGAGAGCTTCATAAGGTGCCATTTTTATGCTCGTTTGATAACCATTGTTATACGAGAACTCCGCCAACGGTAAGTGATCATCCCAGCTCTTACCGTGGTGGATGGCGCACACCCTTAGCATGTCCTCAAGGATTTGATTCACCCTCTCAGTTTGCCCATCGGTTTGAGGGTGATACGCGGAGCTTCGAATCAATTTAGTTCCCAAGGATGCGTGTAGTTGTTCCCAAAAACGGGATACGAACAGTGATCCTCTGTCAGAGACAATGGTATGCGAAACTCCGTGCAGGCATAAGATTCGTTCTATGTATAACTCCGCATACTGCTTGGCGCTGTAGTTGGTATGCACTGGAATGAAACGTGTCAATTTGGTTAATCGGTCAACGATTACCCAAATCGAATCATGGTGGTGGGAGGTCATCGGCAACCCAACGATGAAGTCCATACTCAAGTCTTCCCACTTCCATGCCGGTATTTGTAGCGGTTGCAGAAGGCCCGACTTCTTCACATGGTCGGCCTTAATTCTTCGACACGTATCACATTCTGAAACGTATTTTGCAACTTCACGTTTCATACGTGTCCACCAAAACTTCTTCCGGAGGTCTTGGTACATTTTATTGCTGCCAGGATGAATAGAAAATTTGGATAAGTGAGCCTCATCCAAAAATTTCTTTCGCAGCCTAATATCACGGGGTACGACTATCCGGTCCTTGAACCACAAGGTATCTTCATCATCCAACCAGAAACATTTCATCTCCCCGTTCTTCAACCTCCTTTTGATATGAGACATGCCCTTGTCTTTCTTTTGAGCTTCCATAACCTCCTCTCTTATTGTGAGTATGAGAGCTAGATTATGTAGAGCTCCATATGGAACCAAGTAGAGGCTTGGCTCTTCCTCGTCTATCGGCGCAATGGTCAAGTTATTAATATGAGACTTCCGGCTGAGTGCATCGGCAACCACATTTGCCTTGCTCGGATGATAATGAATTTCAATCTCATAGTCCTTGATCAGCTCCAACCATCGCCGTTGTCGCATATTCAACTCTTTTTGAGTGAATATGTACTTCAAGCTTTTGTGGTCGGTGTAGAGATGAACCAGATTTCCCAAGAGGTAATGTCTCCACATCTTCAAAGCTAGTACCACGGCAGCGAGCTCGAGATCATGAGTTGGATAATGTAGCTCATGATTCCGTAACTGCCGTGATCCATAAGCGACCACACGTCCTCCTTGCATGAGTACACAACCAAGCCCGATGCCGGACGCATCACAATAAACATCAAATGACTTGGTTGTATCCGGTTGAGCTAAAACCGGGGCTGTTGTGAGGTGTTTCACCAACGCTTGAAAAGCTTCCTCACATGGCTTGCTCCAATCATATTTGATGCCCTTTTTCAGTAGCTCAGTCATAGGTTTGGAGATTTTTGAGAAGTCCGGGATGAACCTCCGGTAATATCCCGCCAAACCCAAGAAGCTACGCACTTCATGGACGGATGTTGGAGACTTCCATTTCAGCACTTGTTCAATCTTGCTTGGATCAACAGCAACGCCTTCTGCTGAAATAATGTGCCCAAGAAATGGCACTTGGTTGATCCAGAATTCACATTTACTAAACTTTGCATAGAGCTTGTGATCTCTCAGTCGTTGGAGCACAATATGCAAATGTTTAGCGTGTTCCTCTTCAGATTTGGAATAGAACAAGATGTCGTCGATGAATACCACGACGAACTGATCCAGCTCCGGCATGAACACCAAGTTCATAAGATACATAAAGTGGGCCGGAGCATTGGTCAATCCAAATGACATGACAAGATACTCATAGAGTCCATATCTTGTCGAGAATGCTGTTTTCGGGACATCTTCCGCTCGAATTTTGATTTGATGATATCCCGACCTTAAGTCCATCTTAGAGAAGACCTTGGCACCCACTAGCTGATCGAAGAGGATGTCAATTCTTGGTAGTGGATACTTGTTCTTTATGGTCACAGCATTTAAAGGACGATAATCGACGCATAGCCTCAGCATCTCATCCTTCTTCTTCACAAATAAAGCTGAGAAACCCCATGGTGATGAACTTGGACGAATAAACCCCTTGTACATCAGATCTTTGAGTTGCTCCTTAAATTCTGCTAACTCACTCGGAGCCATTTTGTATGGTCTCCGAGAGATCGGCGTGGTTCGCGGTATCAACTCTATTTTGAACTCCACCTCGCGCTCAGGTGGTAAGCCTGGAAGATCTTCGGGAAACACGTCCGGATATTCACGGACTACCGGAATGTCTTCTAACTTGCACACCTCGGCATTACAGACTTCCGGGTCTTTGGAAATCGCTTCGCCGAGATACAATGTTTGACGCCTGTGAAGGGGAGAGTCCAAGTGAACACTCCTGTTCTCGATGTCCAGAACAGCCTTATGGAAGGTCAACCATGATATTCCCAATATGGCATTGATTCCTTGGTCTTCGAGAATAATGAGGGTGGTAGGATAAATGTTTCCACCCAAACAAAGTGGTGCCCGAGAGACGACTTCATTAGTTGATATATCTCCACCTGGCGAATGAATAAGGTACGAACCTTTTGTGACAGTTGTGGAGATCTGATCCCGGATCACCGAGGTTGCCCTGCTAATGAAGTTATGTGTCGCACCAGAGTCGAATAAAATGACAACTGGCTTGTCATTTAAGGTGAACCTGCCGGCAAGAACAGGTCCTCCCTTTGGCAGATTATCGACTGACACATAATTGACTGTTCCCACTTTTGACATGGCTTTTCTGGGCTGCCCAAGATCACTTTTTGTAACTGGACCCGCAGACACGTTGCTGCTCGGTTCAGTTGCTTCATTGACATTGAGGTCATTGTCACTATGAAGTGGAACAGCACTCGGTTCAGCTGAGAAATCACCTTGATCATCTTCCACCTCTTGAGGGAAAAAGTATTCTGGTGCACCTTGTTGATACTGAGGTGCATAAGAAATAATTTGCTGCTGCGGTGGAGGTGAATATGACCTCTGTGGAGTATAAGAGTCGTCACACTCCCAGAATGATTGCACCTCTTGTGGAATCTCTCTACCGGAAGGTGAACAGATTACCAACCGATACTTCTGAGGCAGACGATTGTCTTCATCTTGTGATGAGTCCCTCTCCCTCTTTTCTTTGAGGTAGAGGTTGGAATAATATTCTTGAGCGATAGCACAGCTCACAAACTCATCAAAATTCTCTTGGCTAACTTGAGCCAATTCACATTGCAGCCTAGCGGTCAGCCCTCGGTAGAACTGATAACCTTTCATGGCTGGTGATTTCACATAGTCAGGGACATATTGAGCTAAGCGATTGAATTCCTTCGCATACTCAATAACACTCATGTCCCCTTGCTTCAAACTCCAGAACTCATCCAGACTGGTTTGCATTATGCCCGCAGGAATGAAACGAGCACGAAATGCAGCCTGGAACTCCGCCCATGTGACACGATGCCCTGCTGGTTGGACAGCAAGGTAGTCTGCCCACCATGCTCCAGCAAAGCCGTGAAGCTGCTGAGCAGCATATAGCATCTTCGAGAAGTCATCACATCGGATCAACCCAAACTTGGACTCGATGACACGTAACCAGTGATTTGCTTCACAATGGTCAGCCGCCTCAGAGAATACTGGCGGTTGTGTCACCAAGAAGTCCAGGTACGTGCTCTGGGTTGGCATGTGACGTTAAGCTTCTCTATTTATTCCCTGCTGAACTAAAGTTTGGAAAGTTTCATTCATTTTGGCCATAATTTCCGCCAATCCGGTTGGCGATGGCTCTTGTGATGAAGTCAAGTCATTCCCACCTCGACTTGAACCTCCAATCTCAATTTGAGAATGTGTGCGTACCATACTGCATGAAACAAAATTTTGAGTCAATCAAAATTCTATCTCAGTAGTAAATAAAGATAAGCAAAACATGAACATGTCATGAACTTTATGAAAGCATAACCACATTCATGTCTAAACAAATCTTAAGTACGCTTAACTAATCAGCGGAACTACCCTGACCAGTTCACACAAACTCCAAATTTTACTCAGGTTATCAACAGATTCTTGACTTGAGTTCAATACCAAAGTTTTAGTAAACTTCAGTAGCTTTCCAACAAGTACTTATGTGCTCCTTAAGGATTTTTCTACAGGAAGTTATGGCTTAAAAACAGAAAGGTCCAGAGAGGTTTTTGTTACTGCCCTGGTTTTGAACAGTTTGCCTTCCACTGGACTTTTCACCCACTTAACGTGTGATTTTGCTCTGGAGGTCTACAAGGAAGTTGTAGAACACTTGAAAATCTTTCCAGAACTGTATCATACACCTTATTTGGGTCAAGTTACTCAGAGTTATGCTCTGTTAAATTCCAACAAGAATTTCTGCCAGAAACAGAGCACTCTGTTTTTGAAAACTTTGACACCTAGTTATACTCTCATTTGAGTCATAGCTCAAAATAAGAGTTCAGTAACTGATATTTGTTTCAAACTTCCATTTTTTAGTTGAAAGTTAGTTCATGAATCATTTCTTAGTAGGGAAGAGGTTATTAAGTGTAGTACGGTGTCGATGCACCGTAAGAAACATGTCGGTACTACGTTGCCTTACCAAAAGAAAAATCCTAACCGGATTACACCGGCATATACGTATTATCAGTGGCACTAAGACGGTCTCTCGCACACGTGTACTACACGGAATACGTACGTGGTTAGTACCTGCAGAAGAACACTCAATAGTGGTGCACTCAAAGGTTGTTTCATTTCAGGCAGTACCATAATTGAAAGTAAATACAAACGCCCGTATCATTGTCATACGGCCGTCCTTGAGTTAAGCCACGTCTCAAGGCACGTGATTGTGTTTCAACACCACACGACGGGGAACCCGAGTATGTCATGAACGGGTCGTCACGGTTGGGAATGTTATCAACCCAACGGATACCACCTACTGCCCTGCAGGGCACGCCGATGGCAAGCGCTGCGTTTGTCCTCCTGGACTATTTCCAGACGAACACACTATCGCGTTACTGACCACACGATGGGGTCTCCACTTACTTGCCTAATGCACGCTAGGGATCAGCGTCTCATATGAACTCAGGAACATGAAGAGTCCAAGAGTTTCATATTAACATCTCACACCAAGCTGTGAGATCTAGCCCTGATCCACTTTCCTCGTCAGGGGAGCTAACCGAAATTGAACCACTTTCGGTGGCGTTCCTTACCATGTTTACCTGAGCATAGGTGCGTCGTTACATAATGAAAATTCAGATTTAAAACACATATGTTAGTCTTACCACTTTAAGTAACTACACTATTATAGTCCTTATGTGGTCCTAATATCGTTTCCTCACCGTATCCTAAGTTTTTGTCGTAATACCATCCTTATTCCATGCGCTATTACCAATGCGGCTCTGATACCACGCTGAGAGGGCCAGGGCCCAATCACGGGGTCGTGCTGCCTCGCCCGGGATCGCATTGGGTGGTGCCGTGTTATGCGGCACCGAACAGCACACATACAAGGAACACTGTATTACATAAATCAAAAGCGGAGGCTTACAACTGTTCTTTGTAAATACTTTACATAAAATAGCTACAGTGGAAGTCTATGACATATCACGTCCTATCTGAGAAGAACTCGAGAAGAGGTCCAGCCCGCGGACTCCTCTCGCTAGCAACACGAAGACATGGCAGCGGCTAGGTTCTCCACGTGTGACATGACTCGGAAGTTCCCGAGTCTCACCGGACAAATGTCTTTATAGCATCGAGGTTTACCTGCAAAACCACTTATATAGCAAGAGTGAGCACAAAGGCTCATGAAACTCTACATGACAGTAACCTAAGACTTAAGCCTGTCCTTTGCGAAAAGACTCGCCTACGAGTTCATCCTTAACTTTCAGATTTTAGCCATAATAATAGTGACCTTGCGTCCAGCAACATTGAAACTCCACAATCAAACAAGAAACGCTTCATTCCAATGTCACTTGTCCCAAGGTGGAAATTAACTTTAGTTTGCTCTATTCTCTACTTGAAATAAGGTTTTCATGCAATTTTAACATAATCATAGCAGCAATTATACTTTTGCAAACTGTTTCCACACAAGTTGATTACTACGTCACAACATGGGAGCAAGCGGTACTCAATAACCGCGAGGGACGGTGATTCGAATCAAACACTACCCGGATAACTCGATACATACGCCCGCCTCTGAAGACCCAACTCTGGGGTCCTTCATTACGTCGTATGTGGAAACCTTTCTCAGGACACTAAACTGTAGAACCGGTCGCGCCGTCTCGGGCTCATAGGTCTAACGAGACGATGTGGTATGCCTCTACAATCTAGTGAACCTGGTACATCGGTTTCCTGGTTCCCATATATCAGTAAGCATCCGGTACACAACTCAATACTTGCTCCTGGACGCGGCACACGCATCGGTCCTTAACCGACACAGGCAGAGCTACTCGACCAAGACCTCGTCTTGTCGCTGCCTAACCCCTCTGACCGGTCTCATCTTTAGAAATGTAAACTTTAGTTTGCTTCCTTTCCCGATCACACTTATGATATTCTGGACTATAGCTCGCGAGTAGATTCCAACTACTCGTCTTCTACCGGATGCCCTAGTCTTTTGTAACACCCCAAATTTTGATTTAAAAACTCTAAACCATGTTTAGAGGGGAATTTAAAATTTTTTGGACGTGTTGCATGCTTTGCAAAAATTCAAATTCAAACTGGAATTCAAATTAAACTCAAAACAGAAAAGAAATGGAAAAAGAAAAAGAGAAAACGGGAAAACAACCGGCCAGGGGCCGAAACCCGCCAGCCGGCCCAGTTTCCCCCGCGCCAGCCCGCCCCCGCGCGCGCCGCGCTGTCTCTCACAGACAGGTGGGACCCACATGTCATCCCTAACCCCCGCTCGCGCCGACCCCGGACTCTCTCCCGCGCGCGCGCGATCGCAACCGACCGGATTTCCGTGTCCCACAGCCCGAATTCTGGTCCCAAAAGACTCAAACTCGATCACAACAGACCCACCGCCCTCCCCCGGCTATAAAAACCCCAGCCCCGATCGGTTTTTCCCACGCGATCGCCGATTTTTACTCCGGTGAGCACCGAGACTTCGCCGGTGAATTCTGGCCGATCTAAGCTCGGAAACTCTGATCTAACTCGCTGGTCTTGATCCACCGCCTCCGGGGAACTTTGCAGGTGCAGAAAACTCGTAGAGTTACGGTGTAAATCCAGCGCCGACGAGCTTCGCCGTGGTTTTGCCTCGGACCTCGCCGCCGATCACTTTCCAGGACCCCCGAGCTCGAGAAAACCCCCGAGGTGAGATCCCTGACCTCCCCTCTACCGATCTATGCCATAAGATCACAGTTTTAGGCAGAATTCTCGAGGATCCGAAACTTTCCGGCGAGATCGCCGCTTCCCGCCGCCGTGCGCCGCCGGCAGCGCAGCCCGCGCTCGATCAGAGCGACGTGGCCGCTTGTGCGCCGTTTATTTTAAATCGCACGGTAGGGTTTAAATCCCCGCGTACCGGTTCGATGTTATAATCTCAGCCGTCGGTTTAAAATCGGACGGTCCACGTCAACCCCGCGTTATAAAGACTGGAATTCTTACGTGCTACCCCCTGGGGTTCTCTGGAATTGAGAGCTAGCCCCGGAAACTTCAGATCTAGCCCCTGGAACTCCAGAAAATCATGTAAATTCATTTAAAAATCAGTTTTAGCCCCTGGACTTAATAAAAATTAGGTAAAACACCTCTGATAAGTGTAGCTAGACCCCTGGAAATTATGAAAATAATATTATAGACCCTGTAATGGGGAGAGTTCATTATTTTAGTCCTGTTTAGTATTTAATTTAAAACATTGAATATGTAACTAGTGTTTAAAAATTAAAAAGTGGGACAAACATATTGTCAAAATTAAGTTAAAGACTTTCTCAATGTTTAGAAAATTTTGGAGTGAGATAAAAACATATTTTGGACAGAATTGAATCTGTTTAATTTATTATTCACATTTAGGGACACATTTTAAGTAAAGAATAGTTATAGAAAATAGGTAAAATAATTATAAAATAGTTTACATCAGAGGCAAAGGTCAAAATATGTTATTAAATTATTTAGGACCAGAACCTATTCTGTTTAGATGATGTGTATTACTAATTTCATAATAAAATACACATTTATGCATAGGAGAATAAATCTGAAAATATAGCAACTAGCAAATGATAAATGGAGTTTCTAAAATCCAAAGAAATTCAGTTTAGGGTTGGTAGAAATTCTGAAGGCACATATGGAGAAGAAAAATACTTTTCATACATACTTGGTAGTGAAAAGGTGTAGTAGTTTAATATAAGGAATTTATTTAAAACTGAACCACATATATATACATATATATAGTATGTAAGTATAAATATGAACACCAAAGTAGGAATCATATACACATGGTTAAAAGTGCATGCAAGCCATAACTCAACACACATAAAGTAACCACAACACATATAATGGTAAAGAACTTTTATAAATGTGAATGTGTGGTTTGTATGAAGTAAGAAGTGTGGACTATGTCTTATGATTGTTGTTTTTCTTTTGCTATGTGTGATGGTATGAAGTAGAACCTGTTCAAGGGCAAGTTATTCCTTTCCAAGATCAGGACTATCCATTTCAAGAGCAGCAAGAAGGAGGCAAGTGTCCTTGACCACTTTGATCCTATGCTAGTATGTGTAGATAGAATTATTTGCATTGTCAAATGAAATATGAAACCCATGCTAGGAAAGTTTCCCTAGAATTGCATTACCTTGTTTCCTTGTAGCTTGGGTTGGGATTTATTTTGTCATGTCATTTATTTACATGCATTTGCTTAGCCATGCTTAGAATGGGATATTTGGGAAATGAGAATCATCAGTTTACAATACCATACTCTTGAATGAGACATTGTGAGTTAAGTAGAGGTAGGGATTCAAGGCAAGTTGGATGTTTTGGTTGTGTGCTGGGTGCACGAGATTTGGGTTTGTGTTTAGTACTTGCCTGGATCCTAAGGACCGGTTCATGGAGCATGTAACCCGGCTTTACAGTGCCAACCACATGCTGAGATGGGGCAGCTTGGCCAATTAATTAGGTGTATCCCCGGCGTAGTATGGGTGTGTTGGATGGTGCGGGGAGTAGGTGTCAGCTGGACTACCATATGAACCGCAAGGCTCAAGAGGGGGCCACTGCAGCGGGGTTGGAGCCTCTTGTATGCTGTTAGGGGTGAAACCTCAGTGGGCCCACGCTCGTCGGGAATCCCTTTGTAAAGGCTTCGTAGTGATCTCCTGGCTACACACCTGGGAAGTGTGAATGTGGATCGTAGCCACTGGCATAATGGAGGTTCTTTTAGTCCACCCGGCAACGGGGGATGAAATCATTACTTGTGGGTACAGTGGTACAAACTCTGCAGAGTCAAAACTGTCTTGACAACCGTGCTCACGGTCAAGAGCGGCCTGGACTTATTCATGATTAGAGGAATGTTGGTTTTGGAAGTTAAGCGGGGAGCTTAACATTGGAAATAATGTTATGGATTATTGGATTTTGATGATGGGATGGGAGATTGGGACCATTTCACCTGTGTAGTAATGTAGGTGCTTAATAAGCTAAGGTGATAGGTATTAATTGCATAGTGCTTTAACCATGAGTTCAACCTCTCCTTGTTCTAGCCATGCATGATATAATTTTCCCACACTTGCTGAGTACCATTGGTACTCAACCTTGCATATTTGTTGGTTTATATTGCTGCTCAGGTCAAGATAATGAGGTGGTGTATAATGACCAAGATTTTGGACCCGAGGAAGGATTTTAGGTTCATGAAGACCCCCGGGCAACGCCTGTGATGGAGCCCTAAAGAATAATATTCCGCTGCTAGTTTATTTACTTGTGATGAAGCATTAGTGTCCATTGAGACATTTGCAATGTAAGACTTATTTATATTCGACACCTGGCTTGTAATAAATGATGCTTCACTATTTGTCATCACATGTATGAGAAAATGATCCTGGCATACATGTGATATTCACTTGGTTGTTTCTTTGAAAAAACCGGGTGTGACAGAGGTGGTATCAGAGCCAAGGTTGCCCGTAGGAACGTGGACCTAGGTAGAAATGGACGTATTTAAGGGCCCTATTTTCTTAAAAACTATTTTCCAAGGTGTGGGTGGAAAAGTGTTATTAAAGGAGTCATTTTCTTCATCTTACCCCAACTTTCATTCAAAATAGGATTTTTGTTTGAGAATTTATCTAACCTAATTTTTAAATTCTTTTTGTTTTAGATGGTTCGCATGATTCGCACTGCTCGCAAGTCCACGGGAGGGAGGGTTCCCGTAGTTGCCCTTGCCGAAAGAGAGGAGAGTCGCCCCGTGACGTACCTTTCCTACGGATTGGCAATAGGAGATTTGTTGCGCCGTCTTCGACGTATGCTCGAAGCCGCCGGCAATACGGGCAAGCTAATCATCCACTATAACTCCACCAGGACCATCCGTGAGAAGAGGGAAGAATGGAGTTCGGAGATGAGGATTATACACGAGAATCAGCTGCTTAAGATTCACCACTCTCCAGCTTGTCGAGCAACACAAGTTGACGCGGAGAAAGATGTCACCTGGGAGGCCATTACCTGCCAGAGTCACATCTATCGTCGCCACTTGGACAAAACTGAGTACATGTATGTCCTCCAACGTGAGAGTGGTACCACGGAGTACAAGTACCCACCGGTGCAGCAAGGGACATCCCATGAGCACATGGACTTGTGCTTGGAGGATGCTGCTATGCTCAGCACTCGACTGCAGGAGTGTCAACAAGAGCTTCAGGATGTCCGAGACACCCTGAAGGAAACGGAGGCGTTGCTGCGAGCTTGCTTAAAGGCGAGAGAAAGAGGAGATGGGAATGAACTGTGTGTCACCGTGAATGATACATGGACTCCTGACTCCCCGGATCGCCGAGCAATCAGGCGTCGTCGCACTTCTCCACCAGCAGCCTCCCCACCCAAAGCAGAGTCAGAAGGTAGCCGAAATGAGGAGGAAGATCCCGAGGAGCCAGCTCAAGGGGACGAGTAGTGTAGAGTCTTTCCCCTAGCTAGCAAGAGGTCGAGTAGTCGAGTCGTTACGTAGTTAATGGTGTGATAATGCTTGGTGTGTGACGTGAGTTGTGGAAGCCATGAGCAATTGTCCACAGCCTCATCTTCAGATTGTTTTGCTTTGGTGTGTGAACCCACAGGAAATAATAGTGCATTTATTTGGTGTGAGATATGAACCCTCGTAAAAGTATAACAAAGCCTCAACACTTCAAAGTACAAACCAATGAAAGTAGTAAGATGATACTAAATGATTTCCAATTAACATTGGTTGATTCTGCCAGATGGCCGGAAGAGGAAAAGGACGTGCTGCCAACCCCGCCAACAACAATGATGAGGCATGCAACCCTCATCTTTCTGGAGGCCAGGACAGGGGTGGTCGCCGTGAAGAAGTTGACCCTCTCCACCAAATGCTGGAGAATCAAAATCAGCTCATCCAGAACTTGACTCAAGTGGTGGCCAACTTGCATCAAGTTCCACCTCCACAAGCTGCACCACGCCAACCAAGGTTGAGTGAGTTTCTAGGAACTCAACCTCCAAAGTTTGCAAGTGCTGCTGAACCTCTGGAGGCAGATGATTGGCTGAAGACCATTGAAAGTAAGATGAGGATCATACAGTGCCAAGGGTATGAGAGGGTGCTGTTTGCCTCTCATCAATTGCATGGACCTGCTGCTGATTGGTGGACCGCCTACGTGGCCGCCCATCATGACCCTGAGAGCATCACTTGGGAAGAGTTCAAGCGTAGCTTCCGCAACCACTACATCCCAAGAGGTGAACTCAAAAACAAGAGGAAAGAGTTTCTGGGACTGCAGCAGGGAAACATGACGGTGAGGGAATACCTCACTAAATTTACTCAACTATCCCGTTATGCTTCACGAGACATAGAGACTGATGAGCAGAAACAAGATTGTTTCGTGGAAGGACTCACCGCAGAGATGCAGTGTGCAATGTCCTCCAATGAGTATGAAAGCTTTCAAAAGATGGTGGACAGAGCGTTTGTGGTGGAAAGGAAGCTAAAGGCCCTGGAAAATGAGAATAAGAGGAAGGCGGGGTGGTCACATCAGGCCTCAGGGAGCAACACCCGCCCACGTATGATGCAGCAACCTACGGGGCAGACGAGCCGTGCTGCAGTACCCTATTCAGCACCAAGAGGGTACAACCCAAACTACAGGCCACCCGCAGCACCAGCACAGCCGCCACGTCAGTTTGTGCAGCAGCCTCACCCCGCATATCCACCTCGACCAGCAGTGCAAGGACCCCCAAACCAACCCCAAGACAACAAAGGCCAGACAACTAAGATTGGGGTGCAATGTTTCAGCTGTGGTGAAGTGGGGCACTACGCCCATAAATGCCCAAAGAAGAAGCCTGCGCCGCCACAACAGCAGAATGTAGTGAGAGGACGGGTGAACCATGTTACTATGGAGGAAGCACAAGAGGCACCCGACGTGGTAGTTGGTAAGTTTCCTGCCAATTTACACCTTGCAACTCTGCTGTTTGATTCTGGTGCTACCCACTCATTCATTGCTCGAGGGTTTGTTAAGAAGTATGACCTAGCAACCACACAAATGAACCATATGCTAGCCGTAAACTCTCCAGGTGGAGAAATAAGGACAAGACAAGTGTGTCCCGAAGTGAGCCTAGACATGAATGGGGTAGTATTTACTGCTAACCTCATAGTGATAGATTCACAAGGGATAGATATTATTTTGGGTATGGATTGGTTGACCAAACATAAAGGAATCATCCATTGTTCGACCAGAACGGTGGAATTAACTCACCCCAGTGGTACCAGAGTAAAGTTCATAACAATACACGAGCCTAGGAGGGACATTAAATTAAATCAAGTGGAGGTGAAAGTTGAGGAAATCAGGACCATCAGGGAATATCCAGATGTTTTTCCGGAGGAGTTGCCAGGTATGCCTCCCGACCGTGACGTGGAATTCGCAATTGAGCTAGTACCGGGAACAGCCCCGATATACAAGAGACCTTATCGAATGGACTCCAAGCAGCTAGAAGAGCTCAAAGATCATTTGAGAGAATTGACGGAGAAGGGGTGTATTCGCCCTAGTTCCTCACCATGGGGAGCTCCGGTGATATTTGTGCCCAAGAAAGACGGAACCCAAAGGTTATGCGTGGATTACCGTGCCTTGAATGAGGTAACCATCAAGAACAAGTACCCATTGCCTCGCATTGAAGACTTGTTTGATCAGTTGAGGGGAGCTTGTGTGTTCTCGAAAATTGATCTCAGGTCGGGATATCACCAACTCAAGATAAGGCAATCTGATATTCCCAAGACAGCTTTCGTATCTCGGTACGGACTGTATGAATACACTGTCATGCCTTTCGGGCTAACCAATGCCCCGGCATATTTCATGTACCTCATGAACAAGGTATTCATGGAATATCTGGACAAATTTGTGGTGGTTTTCATAGATGATATTCTCGTCTTCTCCAAAGATGAAGAAGACCATGAGAAACATCTAAGGTTGGTGCTACAGAGGCTGAGAGAACACCAGCTATATGCCAAGTTGAGCAAGTGTGAGTTTTGGCTGAAGAGAGTTCCCTTTTTAGGACATATAATCTCGGAGGGAGGAATCTCCGTAGATCCCGCCAAAATCGAGGATATCCAGAAGTGGAAAACCCCTGAAAATGTCGGGGAAGTTCGAAGCTTTTTGGGATTGGCTGGATACTATCGACGGTTTATTGAGGGATTCTCCAAGATCTCGAGACCTCTCACCAAACTGTTGGAGAAGGGAATCACATTCACCTGGACGCCACAGTGCGAGACGAGCTTTCAGGAGTTAAAGAAGAGATTGACAACAGCCCCAGTGTTGGTTATGCCAGATATGCAGAAGAATTTCACAGTGTACTGCGATGCCTCTGGAAATGGGTTGGGATGTGTTCTCATGCAAGAAGGACATGTCGTGGCTTATGCATCCCGGCAGCTTCGGAAGCACGAGAAGAACTATCCTACACATGACCTAGAACTAGCTGCAGTGGTACACGCGTTGAAAATTTGGCGGCACTATTTGATGGGGAAGAGGACAGAGATATATACGGATCATAAGAGTTTGAAGTACATATTCACACAGCCAGATCTCAACCTCCGACAAAGGAGATGGTTAGAGCTAATCAATGACTTTGATGTGGGCATCAACTATCATCCCGGGAAAGCAAACGTCGTGGCCGATGCTTTGAGTCGGAAAGTGCAGGTCAATAAGTTGAGCTTGAAGGACATGCCCGCGGAATTGAAGGACGAAGTTATAAGGCTCAATCTATGTCTAGTAAATAGTGGTGAAGCCATCGCCATGGAAGTGGACTCCACACTCGAGCAAGACATATGCGAGGGCCAAAAGAATGATGAGAAGATACAAGAGATCAGACAGCTCATCAAGGAAAATAAAGCTCCTGGTTTTAGAGAGGATGAACAAGGAACGGTGTGGCACGGGAAAAGGATCTGTGTGCCAGAAGTAAAAGAGATCCGTGAATTAATTTTGAAGGAGGCTCACGATTCCGACTATTCCATTCATCCCGGGAGTACAAAGATGTACCAGGACCTCAAAAGCAGGTATTGGTGGTATGGCATGAAGCGAGATGTCGCGGAACATGTTGCCCTATGTGACACATGTCAGTTGGTGAAAGCAGAACATCAACGACCCGCGGGATTATTGCAACCACTCAAAGTGCCTGAATGGAAGTGGGAAGAAATCAGCATGGATTTTGTCGTGGGATTGCCTAGGACCCAATCCGGGTATGATTCAATATGGGTCATTATTGATAGGCTAACCAAGGTAGCTCATTTCATCCCCGTGAAAGAAAGCTACAGCGGATCCAAATTGGCAGAATTGTACATGTCAAGGATCGTGTGTTACCATGGAGTGCCAAAGAAGATAGTGTCGGACCGAGGGACACAGTTCACCTCGAGGTTTTGGCAGAAGTTGCATGAAACCATGGGAACCCATCTGAACTTCAGCTCTGCCTATCATCCCCAAACTGACGGGCAGACGGAGAGAACCAATCAGATCCTTGAAGATATGTTAAGGGCATGTGCACTCAAAAACAATAGGAGTTGGGACAAGAACTTACCATATGCGGAGTTTTCCTATAACAACAGTTATCAAGCTAGTATGAAGATGTCACCGTTTGAAGCTTTGTATGGAAGGAAGTGCAGAACTCCCCTATTTTGGAACCAAACAGGAGAAAGTAAAGTGTTTGGTCCAGAAGTGCTACAAGAAGCCGAGGCAAAGGTGAGGGAGATTCGCAACAACTTGAGGATAGCACAAACACGCCAGAAGAGTTATGCTGATGTACGAAGA
Organism: Neostapfia colusana; assembly: GCA_030760725.1. NCBI lineage: Eukaryota > Viridiplantae > Streptophyta > Magnoliopsida > Poales > Poaceae > Neostapfia > Neostapfia colusana. Next base: position 20,884,195 of record JASWHV010000019.1, on the reverse strand, counting down.
AGAGAGCTCGTTTTCAACGTGGGAGACTATGTTTATCTCAAGGTGTCCCCTATCAGAGGACTTCGTCGGTTCAAGGTGAAAGGGAAGTTGTCACCTCGGTACATCGGACCCTTTCAAGTTTTGGAAAGGAAAGGCGAAGTGGCGTACCAACTAGAGTTACCGGTTCATCTATCGGACGTGCACGATGTATTCCATGTGTCACAACTCAAGAAATGCCTGAGGACGCCTGAGGAGGTGTTACCCATGAATGAAGTGGATGTAGCTGAAGATTTGTCTTATGCCGAGCAACCCTACAAGATTTTGGAGACAATGGAACGCCTCACCAGAAATAAAAGGATCCGGATGTGCAAAGTGCAGTGGAAGCATCACTCAGAAGAGGAAGCTACCTGGGAACGGGAAGATGAGCTCAAGGCACAATTTCCGGAATTATTTTCTTAGAAACACCAATCTCGAGGACGAGATTTCTTTTAAGGGGGGTAGAGCTGTAACACCCCAAATTTTGATTTAAAAACTCTAAACCATGTTCAGAGGGGAATTTAAAAATTTTTGGACGTGTTGCATGTTTTGCAAAAATTCAAATTCAAACTGGAATTCAAATTAAACTCAAAACAGAAAAGAAATGGAAAAAGAAAAAGAGAAAACGGGAAAAAAAACCGGCCAGCGGGCCGAAACCCGCCAGCCGGCCCAGTTTCCCCCGCACCAGCCCGCCCCCGCGCGCGCCGCGCTATCTCTCACAGACAGGTGGGACCCACATGTCATCCCTAACCCCCGCTCGCGCCGACCCCGGACTCTCTCCCGCGCGCGCGATCGCAACCGACCGGATTTCCGCGTCCCACAGCCCGAATTCTGGTCCCAAAAGACTCAAACTCGATCACAACAGACCCACCGCCCTCCCCCGGCTATAAAAACCCCAGCCCCAATCGGTTTTTCCCACGCGATCGCCGATTTTTACTCCGGTGAGCACCGAGACTTCGCCGGTGAATTCTGGCCGATCTAAGCTCGGAAACTCTGATCTAACTCGCTGGTCTTGATCCACCGCCTCCGGGGAACTTTGCAGGTGCAGAAAACTCCGAGAGTTACGGTGTAAATCCAGCGCCGACGAGCTTCGCCGTGGTTTTGCCTCGGACCTCGCCGCCGATCACTTTCCAGGACCCCCGAGCTCGAGAAAACCCCCGAGGTGAGATCCCTGACCTCCCCTCTACCGATCTATGCCATAAGATCACAGTTTTAGGCAGAATTCTCGAGGATCCGAAACTTTCCGGCGAGATCGCCGCTTCCCGCCGCCGTGCGCCGCCGGCAGCGCCGCCCGCGCTCGATCAGAGCGACGTGGCCGCTTGTGCGCCGTTTATTTTAAATCGCACGGTAGGGTTTAAATCCCCGCGTACCGGTTCGATGTTATAATCTCAGCCGTCGGTTTAAAATCGGACGGTCCACGTCAACCCCGCGTTATAAAGACTGGAATTCTTACGTGCTACCCCCTGGGGTTCTCTGGAATTGAGAGCTAGCCCCGGAAACTTCAGATCTAGCCCCTGGAACTCCAGAAAATCATGTAAATTCATTTAAAAATCAGTTTTAGCCCCTGGACTTAATAAAAATTAGGTAAAACACCTTTGATAAGTGTAGCTAGACCCCTGGAAATTATGAAAATAATATTATAGACCCTGTAATGGGGAGAGTTCATTATTTTAGTCCTGTTTAGTATTTAATTTAAAACATTGAATATGTAACTAGTGTTTAAAAATTAAAAAGTGGGACAAACATATTGTCAAAATTAAGTTAAAGACTTTCTCAATGTTTAGAAAATTTTGGAGTGAGATAAAAACATATTTTGGACAGAATTGAATCTGTTTAATTTATTATTCACATTTAGGGACACATTTTTAAGTAAAGAATAGTTATAGAAAATAGGTAAAATAATTATAAAATAGTTTACATCAGAGGCAAAGGTCAAAATATGTTATTAAATTATTTAGGACCAGAACCTATTCTGTTTAGATGATGTGTATTACTAATTTCATAATAAAATACACATTTATGCATAGGAGAATAAATCTGAAAATATAGCAACTAGCAAATGATAAATGGAGTTTCTAAAATCCAAAGAAATTCAGTTTAGGGTTGGTAGAAATTTTGAAGGCACATATGGAGAAGAAAAATACTTTTCATACATACTTGGTAGTGAAAAGGTGTAGTAGTTTAATATAAGGAATTTATTTAAAACTGAACCACATATATATACATATATATAGTATGTAAGTATAAATATGAACACCAAAGTAGGAATCATATACACATGGTTAAAAGTTCATGCAAGCCATAACTCAACACACATAAAGTAACCACAACACATATAATGGTAAAGAACTTTTATAAATGTGAATGTGTGGTTTGTATGAAGTAAGAAGTGTGGACTATGTCTTATGATTGTTGTTTTTCTTTTGCTATGTGTGATGGTATGAAGTAGAACCTGTTCAAGGGCAAGTTATTCCTTTCCAAGATCAGGACTATCCATTTCAAGAGCAGCAAGAAGGAGGCAAGTGTCCTTGACCACTTTGATCCTATGCTAGGATGTGTAGATAGAATTATTTGCATTGTCAAATGAAATATGAAACCCATGCTAGGAAAGTTTCCCTAGAATTGCATTACCTTGTTTCCTTGTAGCTTGGGTTGGGATTTATTTTGTCATGTCATTTATTTACATGCATTTGCTTAGCCATGCTTAGAATGGGATATTTGGGAAATGAGAATCATCAGTTTACAATACCATACTCTTGAATGAGACATTGTGAGTTATGTAGAGGTAGGGATTCAAGGCAAGTTGGATGTTTTGGTTGTGTGCTGGGTGCACGAGATTTGGGTTTGTGTTTAGTACTTGCCTGGATCCTAAGGACCGGTTCATGGAGCATGTAACCCGGCTTTACAGTGCCAACCACATGCTGAGATGGGGCAGCTTGGCCAATTAATTAGGTGTATCCCCGGCGTAGTATGGGTGTGTTGGATGGTGCGGGGAGTAGGTGTCAGCTGGACTACCATATGAACCGCAAGGCTCAAGAGGGGGCCACTGCAGCGGGGTTGGAGCCTCTTGTATGCTGTTAGGGGTGAAACCTCAGTGGGCCCACGCTCGTCGGGAATCCCTTTGTAAAGGCTTCGTAGTGATCTCCTGGCTACACACCTGGGAAGTGTGAATGTGGATCGTAGCCACTGGCATAATGGAGGTTCTTTTAGTCCACCCGGCAACGGGGGATGAAATCACTACTTGTGGATACAGTGGTACAAACTCTGCAGAGTCAAAACTGTCTTGACAGCTGTGCTCACGGTCAAGAGCGGCCTGGACTTATTCATGATTAGAGGAATGATGGTTTTGGAAGTTAAGCGGGGAGCTTAACATTGGAAATAATGTTATGGATTATTGGATTTTGATGATGGGATGGGAGATTGGGACCATTTCACCTGTGTAGTAATGTAGGTGCTTAATAAGCTAAGGTGATAGGTATTAATTGCGTAGTGCTTTAACCATGAGTTCAACCTCTCCTTGTTCTAGCCATGCATGATATAATTTTCCCACACTTGCTGAGTACCATTGGTACTCAACCTTGCATATTTGTTGGTTTATATTGCTGCTCAGGTCAAGATAATGAGGTGGTGTATAATGACCAAGATTTTGGACCCGAGGAAGGATTTTAGGTTCATGAAGACCCCCGGGCAACGCCTGTGATGGAGCCCTAAAGAATAATATTCCGCTGCTAGTTTATTTACTTGTGATGAAGCATTAGTGTCCATTGAGACATTTGCAATGTAAGACTTATTTATATTCGACACCTGGCTTGTAATAAATGATGCTTCACTATTTGTCATCACATGTATGAGAAAATGATCCTGGCATACATGTGATATTCACTTGGTTGTTTCTTTGGAAAAACCGGGTGTGACATCTTTTTAGCATGGCCTTATTCTACAGCAATGACACGATTCTACCCTCGACCTCAGGGTTCATTTTCGGTTATGCAAGTGGGGTATAAAACATTCTTGACCTAATGCACATACAAACTTTGACCCGTAGTAGTGAACAAAGTAAAAACTTTATAAACAACTTAAGTGCAAACCGGGTCTTGCCTTGGTTTTGCAGGTGACTAAAGTCAGTTGAGAGAAAGTCAGTTTCTGATGTCTTGAAGTTCACTCCTTCCCTTCTTGTTCCTTGATCCAAGTTCACCTCCTCCTTCTTCACTTTCCACGTTTAATCACTACACGTTATGAATATGCATACATGTTCAATTATAAAACTTTTGCTAACAAGTGCTAAAGACAAGTTTGAAACTGGATCTTTGTTTAAGAATTTAAAATGACACTGGGGTGGTGGATTGGATGTGTGTTTAAGCACTATCATTATGTGAGAAGTGAGGTTCATCACTTGGGTGGTGATCATCTAATTGGTTGAACAGAACACTACTGATCCAGGGCTCCAATGGAGCTGGAAATTTTCTTGTGAGTTCCTTGTCACAAGAAAGTCCTCTGGACCAAAATTCAAAATTTTTCACTGATTAGGTCACCCAGAACAATTCCCTAAGCATTTAGGCACAAAGGAATTAATTCTGATTAAACTTGCACTTTGTCGGGGGAGCTAACCGAAATTGAACCGCTTTCGGTGGCGTTCCTTACCATGTTTACCTGAGCGTAGGTGTCACACCCGGTTTTTCCGAAGAACAACCAAGTGAATATCACATGTATGCCAGGATCATTTTCTCATACATGTGATGACAAATAGTGAAGCATCATTTATTACAAGCCAGACGTCGAATATAAATAAGTCTTACATAGTGAATGTCTCGATGGACAATAATAAGTTCATCACAAGTAAATAAACTAGCAGCGGAATATTATTCTTTAGGGCTCCGTCACAGGCGTTGCCCGGGGTCTCCATGAACCTAGAAACCTTCTTCGGGTCCAAAGTCTTGGTCATTATACACCACCTGATTATCTTGACCTGAGCATCAATATAAACTAACAAAATATGCAAGGTTGAGTACCAATGGTACTCAGCAAGTGTGGGAAAATTATATCATGCATGGCTAGAACAAGGAGAGGTTGAACTCATGGTTAAAGCACTATGCAATTAATTCCTATCACCTTAGCTTTTTAAGCACCTACATTACTACACAGATGAAATGGTCCCAAACTCCCATCCCACCATCATAATTTAATAACCATAACATCATTTCCAATGTTAAGCTCCCCGCTTAACATCCACAACTTCCAAAACCATCAATCCTCTAATCATGAATAAGTCCAAGCCGCTCTTGACCGTGAGCACGGCTGTCATAACAGTTTTGACTCTGCAGAGTTTGTACCACTGTACCCACATGTAGTGATTTCATCCCCCGTTGCCGGGTGGACTAAAAGAACCTCCATTATGCCAGTGGCTACGAACCACATTCACACTTCCCAGGTGTGTAGCCAGGAGATCACTACGAAGCCTTTACAAAGGGATTCCCGACGAGCGTGAGCCAACAGAGATTTCACCCCTAACAGCATACAAGAGGCTCCAACCCCGCTGCAATGGCCGCCTCTTGAGCCTTGCGGTTCATATGGTAGTCCAGCTGACACCTATTCCCCGCACCATCCAACACACCCATACTACGCCGGGGATACACCTAATTAATTGGCCAAGCTGCCCCATCTCAGCATGTGGTTGGCACTGTAAAGCCAGGTTACATGCTCCATGAACCGGTCCTTAGGATCCAGGCAAGTACTAAACACAAACCCAAGTCTCGTGCACCCAGCACACAACCAAAACATCCAACTTGCCTTGATCCCTACCTCTACATAACTCATAATATCTCATTCAAGAGTATGGTAAAGTAAACTGATGATCTCATATCCCAAATATCCCATTCTAAGCATGGCTAAGCATATGCATAATAATAAATGACATGATAAAATAAATCCCAACCCAAGATACAAGGAAACAAGATAATGCAATTCTAGGGAAACTTCCTAACATGGGTTTCATATTTCATTTGACAATGCAAATAATTCTATCTACACATCCTAGCATAGGATCAAAGTGGTCAAGGACACTTGCCTCCTTCCTGCTGCTCTTGAAATGGGTAGTCCTGATCTTGGAAAGGAATAACTTGCTCTTGAGCAGGTTCTACATCATACCATCACACATAGCAAAAGAAAAACAACAATCCATAAGACATAGTTCACACTTCCACTTCATACAAACCACACATTCATATTTATGAAAGTCATTCACCATTATATGTGTTGTGGCTACTCTATATGTGTTATTTGTGTCTTGCATACACTTTTAATCATATGTATATGATTCCTACTTTTGTATTCACATTTATGCTTGCATACTATTTATATGAGTTTCCAATTTAAATAAATTTCTTATATTCAATTACTACACCTTTTAGCTACCAAGTATGCATGAAAGGTATTTTCTTTCTCCATATGTGTCTTCATAATTTCTACCAACCCTAAACTGAATCCTTTGGATTTTAGAACTCCATTTATCATTTACTAGTTGCTATATTTTCAGATTTATTTCCTATGCCTAAATGTGAACTTTATTATGAAAATAACAAGACACCTCATCTAAACAGAATAGGTTCTGATCTAAAATATTTACTAATATATTTTTGACCTTTTCCTCTGATGTAAACTATTTTACAATTATTTTCCCTATTTTCTAAAACTATTCATTACTTAAAATTGTGTCCCTAAATGTGAATAATAAATTAAACAGATTCAATTCAACCCAAAATATGTTTTTATCTCACTCCAAAGTTTTCTAAATACTGAGAAAGTTTTTAATTTAATTATGACAATATGTTTGTCCCACTTTTTAATTTTTAAACACTAGCCACATATTCAATTTCCTAATTTAAATACTAAACAGGGCTAAAAAGTTAAACTTACCCCACTACAGGGTCTATAATATTATTTTCAGAATTTCTAGGGGTCTAGCTACACTTATCAGAGGTGTTTTTCCTAATTTTTATTAAGTCCAGGGGCTAAAACTGATTTTTTAAATGAATTTACATGATTTTCTGGAGTTCCAGGGGCTAGATCAGAAGTTTCCGGGGCTAGCTCTTATTTCCCGAGAACCCCAGGGAGTAGCACGTAAGATTTCCAATCTTTATAACGCGGGGCTGACGTGGACCGTCCGATTTTAAACCGACGGCCGAGATTATAACATCGAACCGGTACGCGGGGATTTAAACCCTACCGTGCAATTTAAAATAAACGGCGCACAAGCAGCCACGTCGCTCTGATCGAGCATGGGCGGCGCTGCCGGCGGCGCACGGCGGCGGGAAGCGGCGATCTCGCCGGAAACTTTTGGATCCTCGAGAATTCTGCCTAGAACTGTGATCTTATAGCATAGATCGGTAGAGGGGAGGTCGGGGATCTCACCTCGGCGGTTTTCTTGAGCTCGGAGGTCCTGGAAAGTGATCGGCGGCGAGGTCCGAGGCAAAACCACGGCGAAGCTCGTCGGCGCTGTGTTTACACCGCAAGTCACCGAGTTTTCTGCACCTGCAAGGTTCCCCGGAGGCGGTGGATCAAGACCAGCGAGTTAGATCGGAGTTTCCGAGCTTAGATCGGCCAGAATTCACCGGAGAAGTCTCGGTTCTCACCGGAGTAAAAATCGGCGATCGCGTGGGAAAAACAGAACGAGGCCGGGGTTTTTATAGACGGGGGAGGGCGGCGGGGTGGTTTAGATCATGTCCGCGTCGGCTACGAACAGAATTCAGCGGGGTTTACGTCGAAATCCCGATCGGTTTCGATTCGGGCGCGGGGGAGTTCGGCGCGGCGCGAGGTAGACGAAGATCGGTGGGTCCCGCCTGTCAATGTGAGAGAGCGCGGGCGTGCGGCTGCGGGCTGGCGCGGGGTATGTTGGGCCGGCTGGTGGGTTTCGGCCCACTGGCCGGTTTTTTTCTGTTTCCTCTTTTTCTTTTTCCATTTCTTTTCTGATTTGAGTTTAATTTGAATTCCAGTTTAAATTTGAATTTTTGCAAAACATGCAACACGTCCAAAAATTTTTAAATTCCCCTCTTAACATGATTTAGGGCTTTGAATCAAAATGTTGGGGGTGTTACAGCTCTACCCCCCTTAAAAGAAATCTCGTCCTCGAGATTGGTGTTTCTAAGAAAACAATTCCGGAAATTGTGCCTTGAGCTCATCTTCCCGCTCCCAGGTGGCTTCCTCTTCTGAGTGATGCTTCCACTGCACCTTGCACATCCGGATTCTTTTATTTCTGGTGAGGCGTTCCATTGTCTCCAAAATCTTGTATGGTTGCTCGGCATAAGACAAATCCTCAGCTACATCCACTTCATTCATGGGTAACACCTCTTCAGGCGTCCTCAGGCATTTCTTGAGTTATGACACATGGAACACATCGTGCACATCTGATAGAGGAGCTGGTAACTCTAGTTGATATGCCACTTTGCCTTTCCATTCCAAAACTTGAAAGGGTCCGATGTATCGAGGTGACAACTTCCCTTTCACCTTGAACCGACGAAGTCCTCTGATAGGGGACACCTTGAGATAGACATAGTCTCCTACGTTGAAAACGAGCTCTCTTCTTCGTACATCGGCATAGCTCTTTTGGCGTGTCTGTGCTATCCTCAAGTTGTTGCGAATTTCCCTCACCTTCGCCTCGTCTTCTTGTAGTACTTCTGGACCAAACACTTTACTTTCTCCCGTTTGGTTCCAAAATAGGGGAGTTCTGCACTTCCTCCCGTACAAGGCTTCAAACGGTGACATCTTCATACTAGCTTGATAGCTGTTGTTATAGGAAAACTCCGCATACGGTAAGTTTTTATCCCAACTCCGATTGTTTTTGAGTGCGCATACCCTCAGCATATCTTCAAGAATCTGATTGGTTCTTTCCGTCTGCCCGTCAGTTTGGGGATGATAGGCAGAACTAAAGTTCAGATGGGTTCCCATGGCTTCATGCAATTTCTGCCAGAACCTTGAAGTGAACTGTGTCCCTCGATCCGACACAATCTTCTTTGGCACTCCATGGTAACACACGATCCTTGACATGTACAACTCTGCCAATTTGGATCCGCTGTAGCTTTCCTTCATGGGGATGAAGTGAGCTACTTTGGTTAGCCTATCAATGATGACCCATATTGAATCATATCCGGATTGGGTCCTAGGCAATCCCACGATGAAATCCATGCTGATTTCTTCCCATTTCCATTCAGGCACTTTGAGTGGTTGCAATAATCCCGCGGGTCGTTGATGTTGTGCTTTCACCAACTGACATGTGTCACATAGGGCAACATGTTCCGCGACATCTCGCTTCATGCCATACCACGAATACCTGCCCTTGAGGTCCTGGTACATCTTCGTACTCCCAGGATGAATGGAATAGTCGGAATCGTGAGCCTCCTTCAAAATCAATTCACGGATCTCCTTTACTTCAGGCACACAGATCCTTTTTCCATGCCACACCGTTCCTTGTTCATCCTCTCTAAAACCCAGAGCTTTATTTTCCTTGATGAGTTGTCTGATCTCTTGTATCTTCTCATCATTCTTTTGGCCCTCGCGTATGTCTCGCTCGAGTGTGGAGTCCACTTCCATGGCGATGGCTTCACCACTATTTACTAGACATAGATTGAGCCTTATAACCTCGTCCTTCAATTCTGCAGGCATGTCCTTCAAGCTCAACTTATTGACCTGCACTTTCCGACTCAAAGCATCGGCCACGACGTTTGCTTTCCCGGGATGATAGTTGATGCCCACATCAAAGTCATTGATTAACTCTAGCCATCTCCTTTGTCTGAGGTTGAGGTCTGGCTGTGTGAATATGTACTTCAAACTCTTATGATCCGTATATATCTCGGTTCTCTTCCCCATCAAATAGTGCCGCCAAATTTTCAACGCGTGTACCACTGCGGCTAGTTCTAGGTCATGTGTAGGATAGTTCTTCTCGTGCTTCCGAAGCTGCCGGGATGCATAAGCCACGACATGCCCTTCTTGCATAAGAACACATCCTAACCTGTTTCCAGAGGCATCACAGTACACCGTGAAATTCTTTTGCATATCTGGCATAACCAACACTGGGGCTGTTGTCAATCTTTTCTTTAGCTCCTGAAAACTCGTCTCGCACTGTGGCGTCCAGGTGAATGTGATTCCCTTCTCCAACAGTTTGGTGAGAGGTATCGAGATCTTTGAGAATCCCTCAATAAACCGTCGATAGTATCCAGCCAATCCTAAGAAGCTTCGAACTTCCCCGACATTTTCAGGGGTCTTCCATTCCTGTATATCCTCGATTTTGGCAGGATCCATGGAGATTCCTCCCTCCGAGATTATATGTCCTAAGAAGGGAACTCTCTTCAGCCAAAACTCACACTTGCTCAACTTGGCATATAGTTGGTGTTCTCTTAGCCTCTGCAACACCAACCTTAGATGTTTCTCATGTTCTTCTTCATCTTTGGAGAAGATGAGAATGTCATCAATGAAAACCACCACAAATTTGTCCAGATATTCCATGAATACCTTGTTCATGAGATACATGAAGTATGCCGGGGCATTAGTTAGCCCGAAAGGCATGACAGTGTATTCATACAGTCCGTACCGAGATACGAAACCTTTCTTGGGAATATCAGATTGCCTTATCTTGAGTTGGTGGTATCCCGACCTGAGATCAATTTTCGAGAACACACAAGCTCCCCTCAACTGATCAAACAAGTCTTCAATGCGAGGCAATGGGTACTTGTTCTTGATGGTTACCTCATTCAAAGCATGGTAATCCACGCATAACCTTTGGGTTCCGTCTTTCTTGGGCACAAATATCACCGGAGCTCCCCATGGTGAGGAACTAGGGCGAATATACCCCTTCTCCATCAATTCTCTCAAATGATCCTTTAGTTCTTCTAGCTTCTTGGAGTCCATCCGATAAGGTCTCTTGTATATCGGGGCTGTTCCCGGTACTAGCTCAATTTCGAATTCCACTTCACGATCGGGAGGCATACCTGGCAACTCCTCCGGAAAAACATCTGGATATTCCCTGATAGTCCTGATTTCCTCAACTTTCACCTCAACTTGATTTAATTTAATGTCCCTCCTAGGCTCGTGTATCGTTATGAACTTTACTCTTGTGCCACTAGGGTGAGTTAGTTCCACCGTTCTGGTCGAACAATGGATGATTCCTTTATGTTTGGTCAACCAATCCATACCCAAAATAATATCTATCCCTTGTGAATCTATCACTATGAGGTTAGCAGTAAATACTACCCCATTAATGTCTAGGTTCACTTTGGGACACACTTGTCTTGTCCTTATTTCTCCACCTGGAGAGTTTACAGCTAGCATATGGTTCATTTGTGTGGTTGCTAGGTCATGCTTCTTAACAAACCCTTGAGCAATGAACGAGTGGGTAGCACCAGAATCAAACAGCAGGGTTGCAAGGTGTAAATTGGCAGGAAACTTACCAACTACCACGTCGGGTGCCTCTTGTGCTTCCTCCATAGTGACATGGTTCACCCGTCCTCTCATTACATTCTGCTGTTGTGGCTGTGCAGGCTTCTTCTTTGGGCATTTATGGGCGTAGTGCCCCACTTCACCACAGCTAAAACATTGCACCCCAACCTTAGGTGCCTGGCCTTTGTTGTCTTGGGGTTGGTTTGGGGGTCCTTGCACTGCTGGTCGAGGTGGATATGCGGGGCGAGGCTGCTGCACAAACTGACGTTGCGGCTGTGCTGGTGCTGCGGGAGGCCTGTAGTTTGGGTTGTACCCTCTTGGTGCTGAATAGGGTACCGCAGCACGGCTCGTCTGCCCCGTAGGTTGCTGCATCATACGTGGGCGGGTGTTGCTCCCTGAGGCTTGATGTGACCACCCGGCCTTCCTCTTATTCTCATTTTCCAAGGCCTTTAGCTTTCTTTCTACCAAAAATGCTCTGTCCACCATCTTTTGGAAGCTTTCATACTCATTTGAGGACATTGCACACTGCATCTCCGCGGTAAGTCCTTCCACGAAACAATCTTGTTTCTGCTCATCAGTCTCTATGTCTCGTGGGGCATAACGGGATAGTTGAGTAAATTTAGTGAGGTATTCCCTCACCGTCATGTTTCCCTGCTGCAGTCCCAAAAACTCCTTCCTCTTGTTTTTGAGTTCACCTCTTGGGATGTAATGGTTGCGGAAGCTACGCTTGAACTCTTCCCAAGTGATGTTCTCAGGGTCATGATGGGCGGCCACGTAGGCGGTCCACCAATCAGCAGCAGGTCCATGCAATTGATGAGAGGCAAACAGCACCCTCTCATACCCTTGGCATTGTATGATCCTCATCTTACTTTCAATGGTCTTCAGCCAATCATCTGCCTCCAGAGGTTCAGCAGCACTTGCAAACTTTGGAGGTTGAGTTCCTAGAAACTCACTCAACCTTGGTTGGCGTGGTGCAGCTTGTGGAGGTGGAACTTGATGCAAGTTGGCCACCACTTGAGTCAAGTTCTGGATGAGCTGATTCTGATTCTCCAGCATTTGGTGGAGGGGATCAACTCCTTCACGGCGACCACCCCGGTCCTGGCCTCCAGAAAGATGAGGGTTGCATGCCTCATCGTTGTTGTTGGCGGGGTTGGCAGCACGTCCTTTTCCTCTTCCGGCCATCTGGCAGAATCAACCAATGTTAATTTGAAAGCATTTAGTATCATCTTACTACTTTCATTTGTTTGTACTTTGAAGTGTTGATGCTTTGTTATACTTTTACAAGGGTTCATATCTCACACCAAATAGATGCACTATTATTTCATGTGGGTTCACACACCAAAGCAAAACAATCTAAAGACGAGGCTGTGGACAATTGCTCATGGCTTCCACAACTCACGTCCCACACCAAGCATTAACACACCATTAACTACGTAACGACTCGACTACTCGACATCCTTCTAATTTAAGGGAAAGGCTCTACGCTACTCGTTTTCTTGAGCTGGCTCCTCGGGATCTTCCTCATCATTTCGGCTGCCTTCTGACTCTGCTTTGGGTGGGGAGGCTGCTGGTGGAGAAGTGCGACGACGCCTGATCGCTCGGCGATCTGGGGAGTCAGGAGTCCATGTATCATTCACGGTGACACACAGTTCATTCCAATCTCCTCTTTCTCTCGCCTTTAAGCAGGCTCGCAGCAACGCCTCCGTTTCCTTCAGGGTGTCCCGGACATCCTGAAGCTCTTGTTGACACTCCTGCAGTCGAGTGCTGAGCATAGAAGCATCTTCCAAGCACAAGTCCATGTGCTCATGGGAAGTCCCTTGCTGCACCGGCGGGTACTTGTACTCCGTGGTACCACTCTCATGTTGGAGGACATACATGTACTCAGTTTTGTCCAAGTGGCGACGATAGATGTGACTCTGGCAGGTGATGGCCTCCCAGGTGACATCTTTCTCCGCATCGACCTGTGTCGCTCGACAAGCTGGAGAGTGGTGAATCTTAAGCAGCTGATTTTCGTGTATAATCCTCATCTCTGAGCTCCATTCTTCCCTCTTCTCACGGATGGTCCTGGTGGAGTTATAGTGGATAATTAGCTTGCCCGTGTTGCCGGCAGCTTCGAGCATACGCCGAAGACGGCGCAATAAGCCTCCTACTGCCAATCCGTAGGAAAGGTACGTCACCGGACGGCTCTCCTCTCTTTCGACAAGGGAAACTACGGGAACTCTCCCTCCTGTGGACTTGCGAGCGGTGCGAATCATGCGAACCATCTAAAACAAAAAGAATTTAAAATTAGGTTAGATAAACTCTCAAACAAAAATCCTATTTTGAATGAAAGTAGGGGTAAGATGAAGAAAATGACTCCTTAAATAACACTTTTCAAACCACACCTTGGAAAGTAGTTTTTAAGAAAATAGGGCCCTTAAATACGTCCATTTCTACCTAGGTCCACGTTCCTACGGGCAACCTGGCTCTGATACCACCTCTGTCACACCCGGTTTTTCCGAAGAACAACCAAGTTAATATCACATGTATGCCAGGATCATTTTCTCATACATGTGATGACAAATAGTGAAGCATCATTTATTACAAGCCAGGCGTCGAATATAAATAAGTCTTACATAGTGAATGTCTCGATGGACAATAATAAGTTCATCACAAGTAAATAAACTAGCAGCGGAATATTATTCTTTAGGGCTCCGTCACAGGAGTTGCCTGGGGTCTCCATGAACCTAGAAACCTTCTTCGGGTCCAAAGTCTTGGTCATTATACACCACCTCATTATCTTGACCTGAGCAGCAATATAAACCAACAAAATATGCAAGGTTGAGTACCAATGGTACTCAGCAAGTGTGGGAAAATTATATCATGCATGGCTAGAACAAGGAGAGGTTGAACTCATGGTTAAACCACTATGCAATTAATTCCTATCACCTTAGCTTTTTAAGCACCTACATTACTACACAGATGAAATGGTCCCAAACTCCCATCCCACCATCATAATTTAATAACCATAACATCATTTCCAATGTTAAGCTCCCCGCTTAACATCCACAACTTCCAAAACCATCAATCCTCTAATCATGAATAAGTCCAAGCCGCTCTTGACCGTGAGCACGGCTGTCATGACAGTTTTGACTCTGCAGAGTTTGTACCACTGTACCCACATGTAGTGATTTCATCCCCCGTTGCCGGGTGGACTAAAAGAACCTCCATTATGCCAGTGGCTACGAACCACATTCACACTTCCCAGGTGTGTAGCCAGGAGATCACTACGAAGCCTTTACAAAGGGATTCCCGACAAGCGTGGGCCCACTGAGGTTTCACCCCTAACAGCATACAAGAGGCTCCAACCCCGCTGCAGTGGCCCCCTCTTGAGCCTTGCGGTTCATATGGTAGTCCAGCTGACACCTATTCGCCGCACCATCCAACACACCCATACTACGCCGGGGATACACCTAATTAATTGGCCAAGCTGCCCCATCTCAGCATGTGGTTGGCACTGTAAAGCCAGGTTACATGCTCCATGAACCAGTTCTTAGAATCCAGGCAAGTACTAAACACAAACCCAAGTCTCGTGCACCCAGCACACGACCAAAACATCCAACTTGCCTTGATCCCTACCTCTACATAACTCATAATATCTCATTCAAGAGTATGGTAAAGTAAACTGATGATCTCATATCCCAAATATCCCATTCTAAGCATGGCTAAGCATATGCATAATAATAAATGACATGATAAAATAAATCCCAACCCAAGCTACAAGGAAACAAGATAATGCAATTCTAGGGAAACTTCCTAACATGGGTTTCATATTTCATTTGACAATGCAAATAATTCTATCTACACATCCTAGCATAGGATCAAAGTGGTCAAGGACACTTGCCTCCTTCCTGCTGCTCTTGAAATGGGTAGTCCTGATCTTGGAAAGGAATAACTTGCTCTTGAGCAGGTTCTACATCATACCATCACACATAGCAAAAGAAAAACAACAATCCATAAGACATAGTTCACACTTCCACTTCATACAAACCACACATTCATATTTATGAAAGTCATTCACCATTATATGTGTTGTGGCTACTCTATATGTGTTGATTTGTGTCTTGCATACACTTTTAATCATATGTATATGATTCCTACTTTTGTATTCACATTTATGCTTGCATACTATTTATATGAGTTTCCAATTTAAATAAATTTCTTATATTCAATTACTACACCTTTTAGCTACCAAGTATGCATGAAAGGTATTTTCCTTCTCCATATGTGTCTTCATAATTTCTACCAACCCTAAACTGAATCCTTTGGATTTTAGAACTCCATTTATCATTTACTAGTTGCTATATTTTCAGATTTATTTCCTATGCCTAAATGTGAACTTTATTATGAAAATAACAAGACACCTCATCTAAACAGAATAGGTTCTGATCTAAAATATTTACTAATATATTTTTGACCTTTTCCTCTGATGTAAACTATTTTACAATTATTTTCCCTATTTTCTAAAACTATTCATTACTTAAAATTGTGTCCCTAAATGTGAATAATAAATTAAACAGATTCAATTCAACCCAAAATATGTTTTTATCTCACTCCAAAGTTTTCTAAATACTGAGAAAGTTTTTAATTTAATTATGACAATATGTTTGTCCCACTTTTTAATTTTTAAACACTAGCCACATATTCAATTTCCTAATTTAAATACTAAACAGGGCTAAAAAGTTAAACTTACCCCACTACAGGGTCTATAATATTATTTTCAGAATTTCTAGGGGTCTAGCTACACTTATCAGAGGTGTTTTTCCTAATTTTTATTAAGTCCAGGGGCTAAAACTGATTTTTAAATGAATTTACATGATTTTCTGGAGTTCCAGGGGCTAGATCAGAAGTTTCCGGGGCTAGCTCTTATTTCCCGAGAACCCCAGGGGGTAGCACGTAAGATTTCCAGTCTTTATAACGCGGGGCTGACGTGGACCGTCCGATTTTAAACCGACGGCCGAGATTATAACATCGAACCGGTACGCGGGGATTTAAACCCTACCGTGCGATTTAAAATAAACGGCGCACAAGCAGCCACGTCGCTCTGATCGAGCACGGGCGTCGCTGCCGGCGGCGCACGGCGGCGGGAAGCGGCGATCTCGCCGGAAACTTTCGGATCCTCGAGAATTCTGCCTAGAACTGTGATCTTATGGCATAGATCGGTAGAGGGGAGGTCGGAGATCTCACCTCGGGGGTTTTCTTAAGCTCGGAGGTCCTGGAAAGTGATCGGCGGCGAGGTCCGAGGCAAAACCACGGCGAAGTTCGTCGGCGCTGTGTTTACACCGCAAGTTACAGTAGGTGCGTCGTTACATAATGAAAATTCAGAATTAAAACACATATGTTAGTCTTGCCACTTTAAGTAACTACACTACTATAGTCCTTATGTGGGCTTAATATCGTTTCCTCACCGTATCCTAAGTTTTTGTCGTAATACCATCCTTATTCCATGCGCTATTACCAATGCGGCTCTGATACCACGCTGAGAGGGCCCGGTCCCAATCACGGGGTCGTGCCGCCTCGCCCGGGGATCGCATTGGGTGGTGCCGTGTTATGCGGCACCGAACAGCACACATACAAGGAACACTGCATTACATAAATTAAAAGCGGAAGCTTACAACTGTTCTTTGTAAATACTTTACATAAAATAGCTACAGTGGAAGTCTATGACATCTCACGTCGAATATCTGAGAAGCACTCGAGAAGAGGTCCAGCCCGCGGACTCCTCTCGCTAGCAACATGAAGACATGGCAGCGGCTAGGTTCTCCACGTGTGACATGACTCAGAAGTTCCCGAGTCTCACCGGACAAACGTCTTTATAGCATCGAGGTTTACCTGCAAAACCACTTATATAGCAAGAGTGAGCACAAAGGCTCATGAAACTCTACATGACAGTAACCTAAGACTTAAGCCTGTCCTTTGCGAAAAGACTCGCTTACGAGTTCATCCTTAACTTTCAGATTTTAGCCATAATAATAGTGACCTTGCGCCCAGCAACATTGGAACTCCACAATCAAACAAGAAACACTTCATTCCAATGTCACTTGTCCCAAGGTGGAAATTAACTTTAGTTTGCTCTACTCTCTACTTCAAATAAGGTTTTCATGCAATTTTAACATAATCATAGCAGCAATTATACTTTGCAAACTGTTTCCACACAAGTTGATTACTACGTCACAACATGGGAGCAAGTGGTACTCAATAACCGTGAGGGACGGTGATTCGAATCAAACACTACCCGGATAACTCGACACATACGCCCGCCTCTGAAGACCCAGCTCTGGCGTCCTTCATTACGTCGTATGTAGCAACCTTTCTCAGGACACTAAACTGTAGAACCGGTCGCGCCGTCTCTGGCTCATAGGTCTAACGAGACGATGTGGTATGTCTCTACAATCTAGTGAACCTGGTACATCGGTTTCCTGGTTCCCATATATCAGTAAGTATCCGGTACACAACTCAATACTTGCTCCTGGACGCGGCACACGCATCGGTCCTTAACCGACACAGGCAGGGCTACTTGACCAAGACCTCGTCTTGTCGCTGCCTAACCCCTCTGCCCGGTCTCATCTTTAGAAATGTAAACTTTAGTTTGCTTCCTTTCCCAATCACACTTATGATTTTCTGGACTATAGCTCGCGAGTAGATTCCAACTACTCGTCTTCTACCGGATGCCCTAGTCTATTTAGCATGGCCTTATTCTACAGCGATGACACGATTCTACCCTTGACCTCAGGGTTCATTTTCGGTTATGCAAGTGGGGTATAAAACATCCTTGACCTAATGCACATACAAACTTTGACCCGTAGTAGTGAACAAAGTAAAAACTTTAAAAACAACTTAAGTGCAAACCGGGGCTTGCCTTGGTTTTGCAGGTGACTAAAGTCAGTTGAGAGAAAGTCAGTTTCTGATGTCTTGAAGTTCACTCCTGCCCTTCTTGTTCCTTGATCCAAGTTCACCTCCTCCTTCTTCACTTTCCACGTTTAATCACTACACGTTATGAATATGCATACATGTTCAATTATAAAACTTTTGCTAACAAGTGCTAAAGAGAAGTTTGAAACTGGAACTTTATTTAAGAATTTAAAATGACACTGGGGTGGTGGTTTGGATGTGTGTTTAAGCACTATCATTAAGTGAGAAGTGAGGTTCATCACTTGGGTGGTGATCATCTAATTGGTTGAACAGAACACTACTGATCCATGGCTCCAATGGAGCTGGAAATTTTCTTGTGAGTTCCTTGTCACAAGAAAGTCCTCTGGACCAAAATGCAAAATGTTTCACTGATTAGGTCACCCAGAACAATTCCCTAAGCATTTAGGCACAAAGGAATTAATTCTGATTAAACTTGCACTTTCATGCAAATTCAAGTGAACTATAATTTCATACATAGCTCAGAGAGTATGCATGAATTTTCCTAGGATTTTTGGAGCTAAGGAATGGCTAGAACTGAATTTCCAAGTTTTGGAAATTCTCTGAAAATGTTTCTGTATTCATTTGAATACAGAAACTTGGAAACCAGAATTACCCAAACCAAATCAACTCCAAATGAGTTGAAACTTTTACAGGAGTCTCCTAATATCCTAAAGAATATTTTGGCAAAAGTTTGGGGAATTTTAGATGAACTAAACTCCCTCTAGAATTCTTTTGCTGAAAAGCTTTAAAGAATTTGCCCAGAATTTTCTATTGGTTTTCATGCAAATTGGGTTTCATATTCGGATAGATCTTTTCATCCTGAATCCAACCCAATTTGAATAACTAAATTTGGAGCTTCCTAACAAAAGTTATGAGGTTCTAAAGTTTGAACTAAATCTGGAATTCAAATTAAATTGGGGAAATATTTAAACTCTGACAGTGGGTCCCCCCTACACATGTCAGTTGCCGGAGTTAAGCCACACGGGGTTACAGACCTTTTCCCATGCCACCACACTGGATCACACGCCACAGCCGATCCGGATTTTTAATCTTCAGCTGCTGACACGTGGGCCCGATGGGGTCTTCTTCTTCCTCTCGCTCCCGCGCCTCCCCCTCGCCGGCGCTCCACTGGAGCTCGCCGTACCCGGCTTCCCGGCCGCCTCTCGGCCGGAGACTCGCCGCCCGGTGGTTTTCAGGGTCGGGGAACATGTCTACGGGGTTGGCTCAGGTTGCCAGTGGCCGGAAGTAGGCCGGCGACGTGCGCACACCTCGGTGAGACTTCGACGCCATGGCACTAGCACCCTAGCCCACCAAAAGTTTGGCGGACACGCTCTAAAGCAGCAGTGGAGGTTAGGCTAACTCGGCACGGCCTGAAACTGGCTTGGAAAACGGCGGCAAGTGGGGGTTCACCGTGTGCCCGGCGGTTCCTGCCATGATCGCCGCTCGGAAACTTCAAAATGG
Organism: Neostapfia colusana; assembly: GCA_030760725.1. Lineage (NCBI taxonomy): Eukaryota > Viridiplantae > Streptophyta > Magnoliopsida > Poales > Poaceae > Neostapfia > Neostapfia colusana. The sequence goes on along the minus strand of JASWHV010000019.1, from coordinate 20,864,344 downwards.
TCTGCTAATATGGGGTTTCAAGCCAGGATTGGGGAGGGGATCAGGTTGCCCTCGAGTCTAGATCCTTTGAGACAGTTTAGTGACCTAAAGACGAGAAGGGAGGGGAAATTTGGAGAATTCATACCGGAACGTCGTTCTGTGGCCGCCGGCAAAGTTTCTCCGAATTCTCGCACGGTGATTCACGGCTCGCCTTGTGGTTTGGGTGGAAGAAGCAGTGACCAGCAGCGCACCGATGACCGTCCTCGCTTGGTTAGGAAAATCCACGGAGTGTGCTGTCCACGGGAACGACGAGCTGCTGTGCAGTTCGGTTGCCGCGGAAACGAGCTTTGCTAGGGAAGGGAGGCCGGAACCTGACTGCTCTCGTGCTGAGGGAGTGGAGGACGATCAGGCCTTGCCGTTTTGCGGCTCAGACAGTGCTGCGCGCTGGTTTTGCATGCACCTCCGGTCAGACCCGAAGCGGCGGCGAGCTCGGGGTTTATCGGGCACGAGGAGGAGAAGAGAAACACCGTTGGCTCGGTTCAGAGGGAAAAGATCACGCCGAGGCAGGGAGGGGGTGATGTGTACATCACTCCTGCAGATATACACAACACTCACATGGTAGACATGCAAGGTCCAATTACTAGAGCTCGAGCACGAAAATTGAATTTAGAGGTGAGCTCGTTCCTGAACATTTATATGTGAATTTTGAGAGTATGTTGCTACCTAATGGATTAATTATGATTAGGAACCATGTAGAGGACATGGAGATACATGTAGAGGGGTTTGGAGGCGTAGAGGGCCAGAAAATACACCAACAAGAAGTTAGAGACCGAGCCCAACTCAAACTCGAGTCCAACTCGGGCCCAGGAGCAGTCCACCTTAAAATGGATGCACAGGAGGCATACGGAGTCCGTTTTTGACGTTCTACATATGCACGGAAATCTGAGAGGATAAACTTTCTAATGGAACTGGCCCGACGTCAAAATTCACTTGGAGTCGATGGGAAACTTCGAAACAATATAAAGTTTAGAGTCTGTCAGGGTGTTGCATCACCTAGTTGGGCCATTGGGCCTTGTATCGAGTCCAAGTCTATTATGTACGTGTCTTAGGGTTAGGTCACGACCCGAGCACCCCCCTGGTCGTCATCCACCTCCTTTATACCCCCTAGCCACCGTCACAAACAGTTGGGTTTTGCTTAGTTACAATCTGTCATTGAACAGTTCGCCGATCATCGGTTGTGAGACCCCAAATTCGTGACGATTCAGTTTTGATTGCATCTTATCTGTTCTTGCTTGTGTTCTTGATTGCGCATGCAGGGATAAGCCTTCGTGGCGAGGTCATTCGTGTGACACGGGTGATAACCAACGGAGCAGTGGTGTAGTGATTGCGGGGTTTCGTTCGTTCGGAGCCTTGGATCATCAACGTCAAGATCTCCACCCAATCAAGTTTACCCTACCTCTCGGAAGATCAGGACTCATCCTCCTATCAATTGGTATCAGATTTCCAGGTTCACCATGAGGTATACTTGTGTGCCCTTTAGATTTATTTTGTTTCAGTCCTATCGTCCACAAAAAGCCACAAAAAAATTTTAGTTTCCCTGACCTACAACCCCCGCTCAACCTTTTGCACAATTTAGTTTCGGAGTCCGTAGTTCTGAGTTCGTGTCCTAGGTTGAGTCTGGTTGCTGGTTTAGATTTGTTTTGGTTCAGTTTTGTTTCTTCCATCCGCTGCCATCTACAAAAAACCAATCTACAAAAGAATTCTATCCACCGATTCGTTTCTGTTGCAGTTTCCACCACCACCAGAACCTGATTCGGGGTATCCTCCTTAAAATGGGCATAACTTTTCGCTCGTAACTCCGATTGAGGCGCATTTTTTTTCCCAGAAAGGTCTCGAAAAAGTCCACATACGGCGTTTTCAAAAAAAATTAAAAACAATTAAGAAGGCCCTCGTTTCGAACTCTGAAGTTCCAGCATCAGTTTTTCCAATCGCTCCTGAATTTGTGTCGATCTCATCTTTCATCGGTTTGAGCTAATACTTGGTGCTGTTTCTATTCTTGTGCCCTGGTTGAGAAAAAAATATCAAAAAATAAAGAGAAAAAAAGGTTTTGATTTCTACTAGTGCTTCAAGACAAAAACAGGAGGCTAAGGGGTGTGCTATTTCTGTGCGAGTGCTGGATACTTGCTGATATTATCCTTGTTGTTCATCATCATTCATCCTTGTCCTTGCTTATTGCCACAACTGTTCTAATACATTCTTAGGCCAGCAACTAGGTGAAATTTTTTGGACACTTATTCAGCATTGCTCTCTGTTACTAACTTGTGTGCCACATACATATACTGCATTTGAGCCTTCCAAGCTCCACCTTCTCTGGAGCAGAACAGGTAACCTTTACAATCACACCCACTCTCTGCTTCCTTCACACCGGTCACCGTTGGCCACCTGCAGTGCCGGTAAGAAACTTGTAAGAGTGGGGTAAGATGCATCTTACTGATCGATTTTCCACCCACTTCGGAGAGCGTAGTAATAGGGTTCTTCATGATCTTTTTGTCTTCGTTTCTGTTTTGTACTAACAATGACAGGAAAGAAGCCTATGGATAAGACCTCTGGTTCTACACCTCTGGATGATGATGAGTGCGTGTCCCATATGGAACTAAAGGACATGATGCGAGCAATGACCGAAGCTTTCAACAATTACCAGACCACTACAACAGCCACCTTTCAGAGGCTCCATACAAGTGTTGCTGGTCTGACCACACGGTTGGACGAGATGGAGACTCGTCTTCCCCAACAAGCTACACCCTCTATCATCCTTGATGGTGATGCACATGCTCACTATGACACAGAGGATGACTTCAATAACGATTAGGTTGATGCACAGCAGCACCGTTGCCCTCGACAAAATTGTCAAGGTATGGGAGGTAGACCACGTCCTCATGCTCCTGAACAAGATAATGATCCTTATGCTAAGATTAAGTTTTCTATTCCAACATTTTATGGATCTTATGATGCTGAGACTTACTTGGATTAGGAGATGACGGTAGAACAAAAATTTAGCTCTCATCTTGTTCCTGAGCGACATAGAGTTAGACAAGCCACTAGTGAGTTTAAAGATTTTGCTTTAATTTGGTGTAATGAACTTGTCAATACACGTAATGCACCACAGACATGGGCTGCGTTAAAAGAAGAGATGCACGCTAGGTTTGTTCCTCCTTCATATAGACGTGATCTTCTTCAGAAATTGCAACGCTTTGATCAGGGTAACATGACCGTCCAAGAGTACTACCAAGAGTTGCAGAAAGGTATGCTTCGTTGTGGGGTAGTTGAGGATCAGGAAGACCAAATTGTTAGGTTTTATGGGGGCTTGCGGCGTGAGATCCAGGACATAGTTGACTACAAGGAATATCATTATATTCAACGTTTATTTCAACTTGCCATGTTAGCAGAAAAAGAAGTGCAGGGTCGCCAACAGCAGCGGCGGAACAACACCTTCACGCCACGACAATTTCCGGTGCCATCCAAAGCAGCGCCCTCCTCGAGCGTACGTGATTCTACACCACCCTCCACGGGTGTTGTACGCAGCAGCATCGCACCTTCTACATCACGAGGACAAGATAACAGCAAGTCCCAGATGCCTCCAGGTGTTGCAGCAAAGGCGGCTGCACCCAACACTTCGACAAGTCGCAGCTCCGACATCAAGTGCCACCGCTGCCAGGGACTTGGCCATATGCAACGAGATTGCCCCAGTAAACGGGCGATCATTGCCACTGCTGATGGTGGGTATGTTAGTGCTTCTGATATCGAAGATGAAAATATTATTGCAACTAACATTTCAGGTTCGGATGATGGTGCTGAGGAAGTTCTTGGTACATCTGCGACAAACAACTATAGGACTTTGATTGTGTAGCGAGCTTTGAGTGCCACGGTTCGAGAGGACGACAACCGCCAACGTCACAACCTTTTCAACATGTTTCTCGTCGTCAAGGACTGCCGTGTACATACCATCATTGATGGTGGTAGCTGCAACAATTTGGTGAATGTTGAGGTGGTCAAGAAGCTTGGCTTGACCACACGGGAGCATCCCCACCCTTATCACATTCAATGGTTTAACAACAATGGTAAGGTTAAGGTAACACAAACAGCAAGGATACATTTTTCCATTGGTTCTTATCATGATTTTGCTGATTTTGATGTGGTACCTATGGATGCTTGTTCTCTTTTGTTGGGACGTCCTTGGGAGTTTGATACTGATGCTATTCACCATGGTCGATCTAATAAGTATACTCTCATGCATAAGGGCAAGAAAATTGTGTTGCTTCCTATGAGTCCCACTGAAATTGTACAATTTGAGCAGGAGAAAAAGAATAATGCTAAGCAAAAGGGTGTTTTCAATTCTGAAATTCAGCAACCTATTAAGTTGAAAAATCCTATTTTGCTTGCAACTAAATCTGATCTTGATGATTTATATGCCTCTAATGGAACTTGCTATGCTTTAGTGTGCAAACATGCTTTATATTCCATTAAGGATACATCGATTGTCTTGCCACCTGCTGTTGCTAACCTTTTGCAGGAATATATGGATGTTTTTCCATCAGAGATACCCCCTGGATTACAACCTGTGCGAGGCATTGAGCACAAGATTGATTTGGTTCCAGGGGCGAGCTTGCCAAACCGTGCTGCCTACAGGACCAACCCCGACGAGACTAAGAAAATTCAGCGACAAGTCCAAGATCTTCTGGACCGCGGGTACAATCGTGAGAGTCTTAGTCCTTGTTCTGTTCCTGTTCTTTTGGTTCTAAAAAAAGATGGCACTTGGCGCATGTGTGTTGATTGTAGAGCCATCAATAACATTACCATTCGTTATCGCTATCCTATTCCTAGATTGGATGACATGCTTGATGAGTTGAGTGGTTCTGTTATTTTCTCCAAGATTGATTTGCGTAGTGGGTATCATCAGATTCGTATGGCTTTAGGTGATGAATGGAAAACTGCTTTTAAAACTAAATTCGGACTTTATGAATGGTTAGTCATGCCATTTGGTTTAACTAATGCGCCCAACACTTTCATGAGGTTGATGAATGAGGTTTTACGTGCTTTCATTGGTAAATTTGTGGTGGTTTACTTTGATGATATCCTTATTTACAGCAAGTCATATGATGAGCATCTTGAACATTTGCGTGCTATTTTTAATGTCTTGCGCGATGCACGTTTATATGGTAACCTTGAGAAGTGCACCTTTTGCACCGATCGTGTGTCTTTTCTTGGGTATGTTGTTACTTCGCAGGGCATTGAGGTGGACGAGGCAAAGATTGTTGCCATCACGAGCTGGCCACTTCCGACTACGGTCACGCAGGTTCAGAGTTTTCTTGGTCTCGCAGGTTTCTACCGGCGTTTCGTGCGGGATTTCAGCACCATTGCGGCACCTCTCCACGAGTTGACAAAGCATGGAGTGCCGTTTCGATGGGGACCAGCACAACAACAAGCTTTTGATGTTCTCAAGTCGAAGCTCACACAAGCACCATTGCTGCAACTTCCTGATTTTGAGAAGACCTTCGAGCTTGAATGTGACGCGAGCGGCATTGGCATTGGAGGAATGCTAATTCAAGGAGGTAAACCTGTTGCCTTCTTTAGTGAAAAATTGCATGGGCCTTCGCTGAATTATTCTACATATGACAAAGAACTTTATGCTTTAGTGCGTGTCTTGCAAACTTGGCAACATTACCTATGGTCTAAAGAATTTGTCATACATTCAGATCATGAGTCTTTGAAGTATCTTAAAGGACAAGCTAATCTGAACAAACGTCATGCTAAATGGATTGAGTTCATAGAATCATTTCCTTACATCATTAAACATAAGAAAGGGAAAGACAATGTGATTGCCGATGCTTTATCTAGACGTTATACCATACTATCCCAACTTTCTCATAAAATCTTTGGTTTGGAAACCATAAAGAGGTTATATGCTACTGATTTGGACTTTAAAGATGCCTTTGAAAATTGTAGAGAGGGAAGAAGGTGGCAAAAATTCCTGCTGCGTGAAGGCCTTCTCTACCGTGCTAACAAGCTGTGCGTTCCAGCTAGCTCCGTTCGTCTTTTGTTGTTGCAGGAAGCGCATGGAGGTGATTTGATGGGACATTTTGGTGTTAAAAAGACAGGATGTGCTGGCCGCTCACTTCTTTTGGCCACGAATGAGGCGTGATGTGGAGCGCTACGTTTCACGTTGCACGACATGCAACAAAGCTAAGTCTGGACTTAACCCACATGGTCTTTATATGCCTCTTCCGGTTCCTAGTGCACCTTGGGAGGATATTTCTATTGACTTTGTTTTAGGATTGCCTAGAACAAAAAATGGGGAGGGATAGTGTCTTTGTGGTTGTTGATCGTTTCTCTAAAATGGCTCATTTTATACCCGGCCACAAGACCGATAATGCTTCACATGTTGCTGATTTGTTCTTTAATGAGGTTGTGCGTTTGCATGGTGTTCCCAATACTATTGTTTCTGATGGGGATGCTAAGTTTTTGAGTCACTTTTGGAGAACTTTATGGTATAAATTGGGAACAAAGTTGCTGTTTTCTACTACTTGTCATCCACAAACTGATGGGCAAACGGAGGTAGTTAATCGTACTTTATCTACTATGTTGCGGGCTGTTTTGAAAGACAATTTGAGGTTATGGGAGGAGTGTTTGCCACATATTGAGTTTGCTTATAACAAGTCTATTCACTCCACAACCAAGTTAAGTCCATTTATGGTAGTGTATGGTTTCAATCCTCGTGCTCCAATTGATTTGCTACCTTTACCACATACTGAAATTGTGAACTTAGATGCTACACAACATTCTGAATTTATTCTAGTTGCACGAAACTACTAAGTTACAAATTGAAAAAATGAATGAAAAGTATCGCATTGCTGCTAGTAAAGGTAAGAAGGAGGTAAAATTGGAATCCGGTGATTTGGTGTGGGTTCATTTGAAAAAAGATAGGTTCCCGGATTTGAGAAAGTCCAAACTCATGCCACGTGCTGCTGGACCTTTTAAGGTTCTTAAGAAGATAAATGACAATGCATATAAACTTGAGTTGCCTCCCGAGTTTGGGGTTAGTCCCATATTTAACATTTCAGATTTGAAGCCATACTTGGGAGAAGAAGATGAGCTTGAGTCGAGGACGACTCCAATGCAAGAGGGGGAGGATGATGTGGACATCACTCCTGTAGATATACACAACACTCACATGGTAGACATGCAAGGTCCAATTACTAGAGCTCAAGCACGAAAATTAAATTTAGAGGTGAGCTCATTCCTGAACAATTCTTTATATGTGAATTTTGAGAGTATGTTGCTACCTAATGCATTAATTATGATTAGGAACCATGTAGAGGACATAGAGATACATGGAGAGGGGTTTGGAGGCGTGGAGGGCCAGAAAATACACCAACAAGAAGTTAGAGACCGAGCCCAACTCAAACTCGAGTCCAACTCGGGCCCAGGAGCAGTCCACATTAAAATGGATGCACATGAGGCATACGGACTCCGTTTTTGACATTCTACATATGCGCGGAAAGCTGAGAGGATAAACTTTCCAATGGAACTGGCCCCACGTCAAAATTCTCTCGAAGTCGACGGGAAACTTCGAAACAATATAAAGTTTAGAGTCTGTCAGGGTGTTGCATCACCTAGTTGGGCCATTGGGCCTTGTATAGAGTCCAAGTCCATTACGTACGTGTCTTAGGGTTAGGTCACGACCCCATCACCCCCCTGGTCGTCCTCCACCTCCTTTATACCCCCTAGCCGCCGTCACAAACAGCTGGGTTTTGCTTAGTTACAATCTGTCATTGAACAGTTCGACGATCATCGGTTGTGAGACCCTAAATTCGTGATCAATTCAGTTTTGATTGCATCTTCTCTGTTCTTGCTTGTGTTCTTGATTGCGCTTGCAGGGATAAGCCTTCGTGGCGAGGTCATTTGTGTGACACGGGTGATAACCAACGGAGCAGTGGTGTAGTGATTGCGGGGTTTCGTTCGTTCGGAGCCTTGGATCATCAACGTCGAGATCTCCACCCAATCAAGTTTATCCTACCTCTCGGAAGATCGGGACTCATCCTCCTATCAGGGGGGCGGTAAGCTGGTCTCCAGTGTGCGAGGGCGGGTGAGGCGGTGGCGTCGGGGTAGCCTCGGTGGCGCCAGGAGCTCGGTCTAACCCGAGAGCAAACACTTAGCTGTTAAGTTTTCCTCCTCTTCTATGACAATTGGGCCCCACCAAGTTTCTTTCTCAAATATCTCCAGATTTTTGGCCTAGTGCAAACTCAGCTCTGAGGAACTCAAATCCAAAAGTCATTTGGCAATTTGACAAGTTGTTCCTCAGTTTTGAGTTTAAATTCAAATTTGGATAAAATTTACAAGTTCCTTTGACATTCATATCAAAGCACCCCCAAATTTGCTCAAAACTTGGCTCCCTCATAATTTGGACCTGAGGAATTCAATTATGTCCTCTGATCTTTGAGTTGGCCATGGCAAATACAACGTCTCAAACAACAGTTTGAATTTCCTCTTTTGAAAATGCCCTTATTCTTTTTGAAGTGACCCTTTTAGTTCAAACTGAATTCAAAGTTTTCTTGCACATGCCAACACTTTCATGAGTAACACAAAAGTTTTTGTAAGTCCCCTTTCTTGTATATAAACTCCACTTTATTCATAGCTCAAGTTTTCTATTCACAAGTTTTGGGACTTTTACACCTACCTCCTTGATTGTGTTGGATCCTTCGTGGTAGTCACAAAGTGTTCTCCACACATCATACGCCGATCGGAGGTGTGCAACACGGTCGAAGTCGCTCTGAGTTAGTCCTTGTATGATCAAGTTCCGAGCCTTGTTGTTGTTGTCGACATATCTCATGTTTGTAGCCGTGACTTGATCATTTGAAGGCACATCGTAAGGCTTGTTCACCTTTTCCCATATTGCAAAGCCTTGCACCTGGATGAAAGCTTCCATGCATGCCTTCCAAACCTGGAAATCAATACCACTAAACACACAAGGTTTGGCAGAGTATTTCTCCATGATGATTAGTCAAAACACGTGCAGGTTTGGCAGAGTATTTCTCCATGATGATTAGTCAAAACATGTGCAAATCACAAAGATTAGAGCAACCTGGCTCTGATACCAATTGTAGGATCGAAGTACACGTGTAAAGCTACCAGAGGGGGGGTGAATGGTAGATAAAAACTTTTCAGCGGGAGCAACAAAACACCCCTCAGCAGAAAACTGATCTGTTAAAGAAACCGTGTATGTGACTAATCTAAACGTGTTAAACTGTGACAAAACTAGTATATATTGTAGAGAATCAAGTCACGAAGATGTCACAACAAGAACCATAAAAATCCGTTGACAGAAACTCAAGTTACGATCGAAAGATCGAACAAAGGTCAATCTGTCCTACGCGAGAAAAGCAGTTCTGGAATACTGCAAAGAAACTCGTGTAGATCAGAAACCACAAATTCAATGACTGTGAAATTTTCACAGATGTTAGATAATCAAGTTGTGAAGACAACCCAAAAAGAATCACATCAATTTGATCTTTAAAACTCGAGTTATGATAAAAACACCGAAGCAACGTAGTGCTGAACAGAAACTCGACGAGAAAAACTTGTCTGAAACAAGTCAGACGAACAAGGCACAAAAGTTCCTTTAGAATATGAATTTTATTTATCAAAACACAAGAGGAACAGCCCCAAAGTCGTGCTCACCACGAGCCTTGGCCTCCCTTGCTTATATAACCAGCTCTATGGCCAATCCAATTCAAACTAGGACTCCTACTCCTACTTGGATTAAAACTGTAACTTTCTAATACTGCTCAAGACTCTTCTATACGCAGATAGAAGTAATCTTAAGACTTCCAAACACCTTAGGAACATCCCAAACATTACTAAAACAACTCTAATTAATGCCTAACATGAAATCCTGTTATAACCAACTCAAAACTTTCCATAAACAAACCAAGACCGCCTCAGCCGCAGCCTGAGCGCAAAATCCAGCCGGTTGAACCTTTTCAACCATATCTCCACTTCCATATCTCTTCACCACGCCTTGGAACCATGTTGCCACGTCCATGCACTCCTTGCACTCGTGCAAACACCTTCCAACAACGTCCACGATACCTTTATATGTATTGTTCTTGATCCAAACATGCTGTGCGACCTCCCGATCAACTCAACCACATTTCCTCCGGAACTTGGTTGTTGAATCTCATCTTCTCCCTAAGACTAGTTCAATGGATCCCATCACCAGCCATGTCTTGAACTCAAGCAACACCTGCACATGAATAAACAACCAATACTTCCGAGCACAAGTCCTCGACTTGACTCTCGTTAGTTCTGAAACTACAACATCTTACGTGAGCACCTCACATAAGCATGTTGTAAACCATAGCAAAATGATATCAGCCATAACCACCAAAACACACCAAAAACTTAGTAAAATAATACTAAGCAAACTTTCCATAAGAGTAAAGCAAGTTCGAAACATTGCAAGTTAAAAGCAGAACCATTGCAATCAATCTCCAAACCTTACCAAAGTTAACCGGACCTTGAACCGGAGCTTACCAAAGCTAGTCGGACCCAGCGCCGAAGCTTACTAAAGCTTAGTCGGACCTGGGGGAGATTCATGAGCCAAGACCGAGCTGGGCCGGTCAAGGCGACGGGGAAGTAGTTGGCCATGACGGCCTCATCCCCTCCTGCAGCGAGGATGGCGGTGGAGTAGATCTGGAGGAACTCCACCGGGTTGACGCTGCCATCGTACTTCTCGGGCAGGTGCGGCCGGAACTTGCGTGGCCACTTCACGAAGCGAAGGTGTGGCGCCAGGGCCGCACATCCTGCTCCTGTTGCTGCAGGTGTTGGTGCCGCTAACGCTTGGTTCGCTGTCGGCACCGTGTACCCCGGTATGGGCAAGGCTGCGCCATAGACCGGGGGCACCATTTGCAGGGCATATGGCTGGGGCATATGCTGCGTGGCGTATGCCTGGGGCAGAGATCGCGTAGCGAACGTCTGCGGCTTAGGCTGGGTCGAGGCGGTTGACATGCTGTCGCCAGTCTCTTGGTTGTGACACCTTTCTCGCCGTCGCTCGATGACCACTCGGGCATCCTTGCCCAGGTGGCGTCGTTCTAGCTCCGACCTCAGGTCCGCCGATGGGAGCCTGGTAGAGCGGGAGTCTGCCGTCTGCCCGTCAACTGTTGGTGTGCGCGTCAGCGACACAGCCGGTTGACTGGGACGTCGTCCCCGCCGAAGTCGAGGGTTGGCGGCGACGACGACGAGACGGTCCACGTCGTGAATCCACTGCCGGGTCGCTGACTGAGGTGGGTCCCTAGCAGGTGGATTGCGCAGTAGTGCTCGTGCTGAAGCTAGTGCACTCTCGTGGGAGACACTCAGTGCTGCAGTAGATCTTGGGCTTGCTGGAGTCGGCGCTGCCGGAGTAGGCTGCTGGCTTCCAGCTTGCACCGACACACTCCGTCCTGAGTGTGTCGTGACGTAGTCCCCGCTGGTCACTGTTCGTCATGAACGTGGGCGGGGAGAGCTTGCCGCTGAAGGAAGCTTTGTCATCTTCGCCAGCATAGCTCGTCACGCAAGGGAAAAGCCCCCTACCTGGCGCGTCAAATGTCGAAGTGTGTTGTCGACACTTCCCCCGGGCCTGCTCTGGGCAGCCCGCGGAGGTTCTTTTTCGGAGGGGCTAGATACTCACGGAGAGCTCACGCGTTAGGGACGATGGAAGGAGAAGCTTGACACAGGGATTTTTACGTGGTTTAGGCCGCCGGAGCGTAAAACCCTATGTCCACGGTGAGCAGAGGTGTTCGTTGTATTGCTTGGTGCTCAGAACCGGGGTTCTGAGCTTGAGGATGACCTGAGTGCTAGAATGTCTAGGGAGCAAGTGTGCAAAGAGTCGAACCCTTGCTAACGTCGCCTACCCGAGCCTTTTATAGTCCAAGGCTCGGGCGGCTTACAAGGTGGGCCCGGGACCCGACAGGTGGTCCCGGGGAGATTGCCTGCCATCTACCGTATCTACAGTTACGCCGGCAGTTCTCTCTGGCGAGGGCTTCTAAGTCTTCGTTCTGCCGCCCTGCCCATGCCGCAAGCTAGTTGTAGTGGTTGATGATGGCAGGGGCGGCAGGGGATGTCTTGTCGCTGTGTTTATTGGCGTACAGCCTCTGACGCGGCGAGCCAGTCTTCACTGCGATGTGATTGGGCGCAACGGCACCTGACAGAGGCGTGCTCCGCGTCTCCGCGCCTTGGGAAGGCGCGGGTCTTAAATACCTTGTACGGGCAAGGCATGGCGTGTCTTCACTCTTGCTGCCCACCGCGCGGGGGCAGGTAGCGCTGTTCTGCTGGCCACGTGGCGGGCCCAGAGCTCTCCTCTGAGGAGAGGGAGGTCCGGCCCCGCTGGACACGTGGAGCCTTCGTAGCTCTCCCTATGGAGGGGGGAGGTCCGGCTTTGCCGACCACGTGTCGGGCCCGGAGCCCTCCTCTGAGGAGAGGGAGGTCCAGCCCCGCTGGACACGTGGAGCCTTCGGAGCTCTCCCCGTAGAGGGGGGAGGTCTGTCTCTATTGGCAACGTGGCGGGCCCGGTGTTCTCCTCTGAGGAGAGGGAGGTCCAGCCCCGCTGGACACGTGGCGCCCTCGGAGCTCTCCCCACGGAGGGGGGAGGTCCGGCTCAGTTGGCCACATGGCGGGCCCGGAGCTATCCTCTGAGGAGAGGGAGGTCCGACCCCGCTGGACACGTGGGGCCCTCGGACCTCTCCCCGCAGAGAGGGGCGAGGTCCTTAGGCAGTTTCCCCTGTGCGCGGGGGTACCCCATATTGAGGGTACTGACAATTCTTTCATCATAATTCATCATTTATCAAGTCTCAACCAGCCAATATTTTTTCTCAAATTCATCTCATACTAATAAGTATTCATAACCATCTCATATTCATATAACCGAAACCAAGCTCATTGTCATGGCTCAAAACAGTCCCAAAACCAATCCCAATGACCATACCATAACCATACCCGAATAAACATCCCAAGGCTTGTCTCTAATCATGGAAGTTGGACAGGTGCTTGTAACCGGAAGCACGGCTATCATGATAGTTTTACACTTTGCAGAGGTGGCACCACTTTACCCATAAGTTTGTGATTTCATCACCAGTCGGCAACTAAAGGAAACCTCCATTATACCAGTACACAACCGTTGGTGTATGGCCAATAGATCACAAAATAGCCTTTACAAAAAGGAGCTACTAGGATGTACGGACCTACTGAGGTTTCACCGGCAGGTTCGAATCCCCATTCTCCCACCCACGGGACCCCTCTTGTGCCATGCAGTTCCTAGGGTAATCCCTCTCGACTCCCATTCCCCGCGCCATCCAACGGTCCATAACAAGCTAGCAACACAACTAATTAGTCAGCTAAGCCACACCCATATTTGGCCTTGTGGTGGCACTGTTTTCCTGGCATGTGCTCGCATGAACCGGTCCTTAGATATACGGCAAGCAAATCACCATCTTATTCAGCAACATCCACGAACCAATCTTGCCTAGATCTCCCCGATTCCATGCTCATCAACATCATCAAGTTTTCATCATCATTATTCATATGAGTGCAGTAGCTAACCATATTTTATTTCAGCTTCCCATATCCCGTAAGTTAAGCGAAGCAAAAAGGAAAAACAAACATACCCGACTCATCAACTTTCTTGGCGACAAGGACGGTTAATCAAAACTAGTAAACTCCTATAAAAGGGTGTCCCATCAAATTTACACAAGCATACAGGTTTTCGCAAACAAAAACAGTTTCAAAATATGGGATCAATATGGTCAAGGGGCACTTGCCTTGCTCCCGTGGCTCGTTTTGCTGAAGTGTCTCGAAGTCTTGGTGCTGTAGTTCCTCGTAGACAGCCTCTTGAGCGTGTCGTTCTACGCAGGACCACGCACATACAAAATTTACAGCAATCAATTATCATGCACAATCTTTACTCAAGATACAATGAGGTGGATGAATGCAATTCCTATGGTGCAGTTTTATAAAACAAGTTTGTATGTGTTCTTGCATGTTTTAATAGGTTTTCATGGGGTTTTATGATGAACATGGGTAATGGGATCAAGTGTGGACGTGGTGATGACCTTGACACAAGATGTAGATCAATTCCACCGTCAAAAATCGACCAAAACATGATCTGTCCACAGGCAGAAGTTTCTGCTCGAAGGGGGCGAAGAAAATGGATGCGTAGAAACAGCGGCGACGTTGTAAGAGGGGTAATGAAGGCCTACCTCACTTCTTCCTTGCGGCAGGGCCTCCCTCCTAGCAATGGCAGCAGCGGAGGATTTTTTCGTGGAGAATTATTGGTAGGGAAGAACGTCGGGCTTCTTCTCCGGTGACGCCGAGGTGTGACGGGGCTCGACGGCGGCCAAATTCCGGCAAAGGGGGAACTTAGCGACTTGGACAGCAGGGGGGCAACTCGGCGACTTGGGGACAGAGGGGGGCGGCGGCCAAAGGGAATAGGGCGGTGCAGCTAGGGGGGTTATATTTATAAGGGGGAAAAGAGAGTCCTAGGGGTGGAAACAAAGAGCCCTAGAAGTATGGGACTCAACCAAAGAGTTCTAGGGATGGAAACAACGAGCCCTAGAAGTATGGGACTCAACCAAAGAGTTCTAGGGGTGGAAACAAAGAGTTCTAGAGGTAGGGGACTCAACCAAAGAGTCCTATGGGCGGGGGACAAAGAATTCTAGAGGTGGGTGACTTAACCAAAGAGTCCTAAATGTAGGGGACTTGACCAAAGAGTCCTAAAGGTGGGGGACTAGGGTTCACCGCTAATTGGTGCGACCAATTTGGGGGAAAATTCCATCCAAATATGGGGGAAATTCCCCCTAGGAGAATTTTGGGAAATTTGGGGAAAATCAGGAAAAATTGGAAGAATTTGGGAATTTTTGGGAAAGGGGAAATTTGGGGGGAAATTGGGATGACTCAATTTAGCTATTTTATTTTCATTACTCTCCATTTCTATATTCCTTTCCCCATTTCTATATTCCTTCCTCCATTTCTTCTTCTTTTTAAATGCTTCTCTACATGAAAAATGTATGCAACTCCGCACGGACCGCTGGTGGTAGCGTCGGAGCGCCTGGCGGTACCGTGCGTTCCGGATTGCTGTCTGCCATCTGTGCTCGTTGATGAGCTCGAGATCTTCACGCCGGATCTGGTCCTGCGGTGGCTTCATCATATGCCTTGACACGAGGGGAGCCCAAGGGGATCTCCGGAAGGAGGACGACCTCAGCTCCGTAGACCAGGAAGAAGGGAGTCTCCCCTGTGGCTCGGCTGGGTGATGTCAGGCTAGCCCATAGTGCGCACGAAAGCTCACCAATCCAGTTGGCGCCATGCTTTTCCAGGCCAGCGTATGTACGCGTCCTGAGGCCCCTTAGTATCTCAGCATTGGCTCTCTCGACCTGGCCGTTTCTCTCCGGTGAGCAATGGATGCGTGACCTGGATACTAAGGTCCTCGCAGTATTCTTGAAATGTTGCACTGGTGAATTGGGTCCCGTTGTCCGTGTTGATCCTATTCGTGACCCCAAACCTGCAGATGATTGACTTGATGAATTTTACTGTGGAGTTCTTGTTGATGGTGACCACAGGGGTTGCTTTTGACAACTTGGTGAACTTGTCTACAGTGACGTAGAGGTACCGGTACCCTCTGACGGCTCTACGGAATGGCCCCAGGATGTCCAGCCCACATACTGCGAATGGCCATGAGCGCAGGATCATCTGCAGCATCTGCGCCGGTGTGTGGATCTGCTTGGTGTGGAACTGGCACACCTTGCATCTCTTGACCAGCTCGACGGCATCCAAAAGAGCTGTCGACCAATAGAATACATGCCGGAAGGCTTTACCGGTCAGCGTGCGGGACGAAGCGTGGTTGCCACACTCGCCTCCATGGATCTCTACGAGTAGCTCGCAGCGCTCCTCCCGGGTTATGCACCGCAATAGGACGCTGTTGGCGCCACACCGGTAGAGATCCCCATCTACCAGTGCATATCTCTTAGCCATACGAATGATCCATTCAGCGGATACATGTTCATCGGGAAGGATATTGTCCTTCAAGTAGGTCCGGACTTCTGTGATCCATGCATCAGGACCTACTTGAGCTTCTGGATCTTGGTTTTCGGGTTGCACGGAGTCCCTGGTGATGCATACGATCCTTGGCGGGCGCCATGGTTGCAGGGCCGTAGGGACTGCCAGCTTCAAGGTGTTGGAGTCGCCCCCTTCGCCTGGTTTGGTAGGCCAGGCTGTTGGACACAGCATCTTCCTTTCAAAGACACCTTCGGGGACCGGAGCCCATGTAGAGGCTTTTGTTGAAAGGTCGTTCGCCGCCGCGTTGTTGGCGCGGGGGTTATGGCACAACTCCAAGGCATGAAACTCCTTCTCCATCTTCTGCACATGGAGAAGATAGGCAGCAAGCTGAGGATCATTACAGGAGCACTCATGCTTGACTTTCTTGATGACGAGTTGGGAGTCTCCTTTGACTAGCATCTGTCGCACGCCTAAAGACACGGCAGTACTCATCCCAAATATGACGGCTTCGTACTCCGCCATGTTGTTCGTAGCCTTGAAGTTGAGGTGCACCATGTACTTGAACTGATCTCCCACTGGCGAGATGAGCAGGACCCCCGCTCTGGCACCTTGCTTGCACGAGGACCCGTCGAAGTAGAGTGTCCAGTGGGGTCCGGTGAACACCGGAGCTCTGGGCTCTGGGTCACCGCCGTTTTGGCACCCTGGGTGGCATGGAGACGGGGTCCATTCTGCCATGAATGAGACGGGCCCATCAACTGAGACAGGCCACTCGCCTGGGAATCGCATTGGGTGGTGCCGTGTTGTGCGGCACCCAACAGCACACATACGAGGAACAATGTATTACATAAAACAATAGCGGAAGCTTACAAGTTTTTCATTTGTAAATACTTTACATCAAGTAACTGCAGCGGAAGTCTACAACAACTCACGTCGAATAACTAAAGAGCACTCGAGATGAAGTCCAGCCCGCGGACTCCTCTCGCTAGCAACACGAAGACAACAACAGCGGCTGGGTCCTCCCTGTGTTAAACGACTCGGAAGTCTCCGAGTCTCACCGGACAACGTTCTTTTGAGCATCGCTGTTAACCAGTAAAACCACTTATATAGCAAGCGTGAGCACATAGGCTCAGCAAGTCTGACCCGTCTCTCCTAAACAAGAAACTCTACATGCACGACGGTTGCAATTGGGTCGGCTAGATTTGCATAAAGGACTCGCCTAAAGTTGATCCTTAACTTTCAGATTTTTAAGCCTCATTGTGCGGACCTTGAGCCGAAAAGCATCGCAACTCCATAATCAAACAAGAAACGCTTTGTTACGATGCTCCTTGCACAAAGTGAAAGTAAAGTTTAATGAGCCTATCTCTAAATCAATCATGGTTGAAATACAAATTACATCACAGTCTTATCAAGTTCAAAAGATAACCAATTTCAGTTCTTACTACGTCAAGACGCAGTGGGCAAGTATGCTCATATGACCGCGAGCGACGGTGACTCGAATCAGTACACGCCCGGACTACACGACACGTACACCCGTACTCCGAGTTGCCGGCAGCAACCTCGACTGACGTTGTACGCGGCCACCTTTCCCAAGATCTTCCACATTGGACGCAGTCCAACTGCCCCGAGTATGCAAGCTCCCTCAAGGTACATACCTGCAGTGGTATGTTCTTAAGCGAGTTACCTCCTGCTACCCTGACGCCGAAAGCCTAAGGCAGTTGGAAAAGTTCCACTATGGATCTCCCAAGGTACATCGGTTTCCTGGGTCCCATATAGCCAGTATGCGCCCGGTACACAACTCAAACTTGTCCAACAGGGCCAAGCACGGACGGGCCTTAACCGACACAGGCAGGGATATGCACGCACGGCCTGCAACCTGCTGCATCTAAACCTCCCTGCCCAGTCTCCATTTCTTATGTGTGGACTTTCCTCATCTTTTCTAATTCGGACCCGTTCCGAGTAAACCAGCCCTAAACTCGCGAGTAGCTTCCAACTACTCGACTTCTACCGGACCTTTCCTACTAACATTTAGCATAGCCAAATAAACTCAAGGAGGTGCTATTCTACCCTTTCTCTCTTATGTATTTCTGGTCATGCAAGTGGGGTTTTCAATATCATCTAGACTTACTGCAATCAACGATGCAAAGCTATGATCTCTACAAATGAAAATGATTTATGAAACTGTTCAAATGCAAACCGGGGCTTGCCTGTTTTGCAGGTGACTAAGTTTACAATCAGTTAGTGACGGTCACTTGGAGCTTGATCACTTGCCTTCCCTTCCTTCTTGATATTCACTTTAAGTCCTTCTCCCTTCTTCACGTATATGCTACACGATATGATCATGCATATGTATTTAATTGAAAAGCTTTTGCTAATAAGATCTAAGGACAGTTTTAAAACTGGAACTCTGTTCAAGAATTTAAAATGACTCTGGTGCTAGGAGTTTTGGTTGGGTTTAAACACTAAGATCAAATGTTAAGTGCTTTTCCCACTTAAGTGTTGATCATCTTAAGAGATTACACATGACAGTGGTGATCCAGAGCTCCAATAGAGCTGAAAATTTTCATGTCAGTCCCTTGTCACAAGAAAGTCCTCTGGACCAAAATTTAGCACTTTTCATTGAGTGGTTTATTCAGAACAATTCTCTAAGCAATTAAGCAAAGAAGAATTAATTCTGAGGTAATACCTATGTTCATGTCAAACTTAGTGAATCAAAATCTCAATTATAGTTCATAGAGATTGCATGAATTTTCCTAGGATTTTTGGAGCTAAGAATTGCCCAAAACTGATTTTACAAGTTTTGGAAATTCTCTGAAAATGTTTCTGTATTCATTTGAATACAGTAACTTACAATCTGAATTCTCCTGACCAAATCAACTCCAAATGATCTGAAACTTTTACAGGAGTCTAAGAACACACTATCGAATGTTCTGGCAAAATTTGGGGATTTTTGGATAAACCAAACTCCCTATAAAATTCTTTTGCTGGAAAGCTTTAAAGAATTTTCTAGAATTAAACAAAGACTTTCATACAAATTGGGTTGCATATTTGGATAGAGTTTTTCAATCTGAATCTAACCCAATTTGAATCACTAAATTTGGAGGTTCCTAGCAAAAGCTATGCTCTTCTAAAGTTTGGGGAAATTCTGGAATTTGAATAAATCCTTGGAAAAGTTTAAACTGACGGTGGGACCACGGGACACGTGTCTGTCACCGGGAGCGCACCACACGGGCTACAGAATTATTTCCCACGCTGTCACAGCCAATCCCGTGCCACAGAGTATCCGGCCCACTGTTGCCGTGCGACTGACGCGTGGGGCCGGTAGCACCTTCGTCTACCTCCCGCCCCCGCGCTTCTGCGCCACCGGGCTCGCCGGAGTTCGCCGGTTTTCATCGCTCCGACCAACTCCCGAGCTGTTACTCGCCGCCAGGCCCTACTTTAACCCGAGGAACACGATGGTGTGGCTTCCACAGACCGGCGAAGTTCCTAAACCACCCCGCAACGGTGCAGCGGCCCTGAGGGAGTCCGGCGACGTCACCCCGACGCTCTAGCCCGGCAAAAGCCTCCTGGAAAGGCTCTACAGCACCAGTGGAGGTTGGTAAAGCTAGGCATGGCCGCACATGGGCTCGGGAGTGGCTCCAACCTAGGGTTCATCAGATGCCCGACGTGTTCTACCGAAACCGCCGTTAGAAAGATCGAATTTACGTCGTGCATAGCGGGTTTCTAGCTAGGTTCCAAAAGGCAAGTTGTTGCTAAGCAAGGCTACTTCATGTGAGTGGAATTTGCAGTGCTCTAAACCATCCTAGCACGAGAATTTAACAGATCCTTACCCGCACCTCGGCTTGAACCGGCCGGAGAAGATTTCCGAAATTCGCCGTCGAGAGGCAGAGACAGGCTTTGTGATTCGGGTGGAAGCTGCAGGGAGCTCCTGCGCGTCCCAGGGCCCTCTTGCTTGGTCGTGCAAACCCCTCTGTGGAGCTGTCCACGAGAGCCGTGGATGGCGGTTTCTTCCGGCCGCCGCTGAAACTGGGATACCTCGGTGTGGAGAGCACGAACTCCCTTGGTGAGGGCACGAGGAGGTCGTGGGGGTCTCTGTGGTGTGGTTTTCCTGCTTAGCTAACACCCTCATGTGGGCTAGGTGATGGCCGATCGACCGAGAGCTCGGCGGCAGCGCTCGGTCTGTTTTCCAGCGCAAGGAGGAAGAACAGGCCCGAGGCTTCGGGGCTTCGGTGATGAGAGGGAAAAGGAGCCCGGCAGGGGGTAATAAAGCCTTGGATGAGGCGGTTCCCGTGGGTAGGCGGTCGTCCAAGGCGGTGAGCGCCGCTGTCGGCTCTGCCGATTGCTTCTCGTGGGAGGTAAGCAAACAGAGACTGGGTGCTTCACTGAAGATCTTTTTGCAAATTTTCAGTCCTCCCAATGACATGTGGGACCCACTGTTCAGTACCTCCTTATGCCCCTCCAAATATCTCCCAAAGTCTGAATATGATGGAATTCAATTGTGGAAGTTCAAATCTGAGAGGCATTTGGACAATTGGGCAAGTTTTTTCATCCAAATTCAAATATGCATTTGAATTCTTTGGTATTTAAGTCCATTTTGGAAAATGGGTTGCAAATTATTTCCAAAAATCATGAAACTTTGCACACCCCCTAATTTGGACCCAAGGAACTCAAATATGAAATCTGATTTTAAAGTTGACTGCTGCAAATGAGATTTTCAGCACAACAGTTTTGAATTCCATTGTGTTCCTCTCATTTGAATTTGAGTTTGAACAAGTTGTTCCAAATCTGATTTTTGTTTTCTCCCACACATGGGAACTTCCCATCTTGGTTTTAGACCCCTCTAGGGTTCCAAGTTCTCAAATAAACATTTGACTTGTGTCAAGAAGGTCCTCATGTGTATCATCACATGGGGGGGGGGGGGAAAAGTTTTAACAAGTCCCAACTTTCCCTCATATGAAACAAACTTTTGCAAACAAGAGTATCTTTGTATTCATATTTTTGGGACCTTTACATTCCTCCCCTCTTAAAAGGAATCTCGTCCCGAGATTCAAAAAGAAGAACGAGACGGGAGGTAATTACAAAGTTTATGACACAAGCTCCGGATAGTTATTGTGGATGTAATCTTCGGTTTCCCACGTCGCCTCTTCCGGGGTATGATTACTCCACAGGACTTTGTAAAATTTCAAAGTTCGGTTCCTGGTGGTCCGGGTCCTTTCGTCGATAATCTGTACAGGTTGCTCGACATAGGTGACATCCGGCTTCAACTCGTTGATGTCTTCAGTGCGGATGGCAGCGGTAACCTTGAGACACTTCCTCAGCTGGGACACGTGAAATATGTTGTGAATACCGGCAAGGCTTGCCGGTAGTTCCAGCCAGTAGGCTATGTTTCTGCACTTCTCCATTATAGCAAACGGACCGATGAATCGGGGAGAAAGTTTCCCCTTGACACCGAACCGATGAATCCCTTTCATCGGAGACACACGAAGATACACGTGCTCTCCGACATCAAAATGCAGCGGTCGACGTCTCTGGTCCACGTAGCTCTTTTGACGAGATTGGGAAGCTTTGAGGTTCTCTTGTATTATCCGAACTTTCTCTTCGGCTTCATTGACAAGATCAACCCCGAACGTTACTCGTTCACCGGATTTGCACCAATTCAATGGGGTACGGCACTTCCGGCCGTATAGAGCTTCATATGGTGCCATTTTGATGCTCGTCTAATATCCGTTGTTGTACGAGAATTCCGCCAGCGGTAAGTGATCATCCCAGCTCTTACCGTGGTGGATGGCACATGCTCTTAGCATATCTTCCAGTATTTGATTCACCCTCTCAGTTTGCCCATCGGTTTGAGGGTGATATGCAGAGCTTCTAATCAACTTCGTCCCCAAGGACGCGTGTAGCTGTTCCCAGAAACGGGCTACGAACAGCGACCCTCTATCTGATACAATGGTGCGGGGAACTCCATGTAAGCACAAGATCCGTGCTATGTACAGCTCTGCATACTGCCTTGCGTTATATCTTGTATGCACAGGGATGAAATGTGCTGATTTGGTTAACCGGTCCACGATTACCCAAATCGAATCATGGTTGTGGGAGGTCATTGGCAACCCGACGATGAAGTCCATACTCAAGTCTTCCCACTTCCATGCCGGTACTTGTAGTGGCTGCAACAGGCCTGACTTCTTCATGTGGTCGGCCTTGACCCTTCGACACGTATCACACTCTGAAACGTACTTTGCAACTTCACGTTTCATACGTATCCACCAAAACTTCTTCCCAGGATCTTGGTACATGTTATTACTGCCCGGATGAATGGAAAACTTGGACAAATGAGCTTCGTCCAAAATTTTCTTTCGTAGTCCCATATCCCGGGGTACTACTATCCGGTCGTTGAACCACAAAATACCTTCATCATCCTTCCGTAAGCACTTCATTTCTCCGTTGTCTATCCTCCGCCGTATGTGAGACATACCCTTGTATTTTCGTTGAGCTTCCATGATCTCCTCTCGGATAGTAGGAATGAGAGTGAGATTATAGAGAGCTCCATACGAGATGACACGGAGGCTTGGTTCTTCATCATCCAATTCAGCAATAGTTAGGTGATGGATATGCGCCTTACGACTGAGCGCATCGGCGACCACATTCGCCTTTCCTGGATGATAATGAATCTCAAGTTCATAATCTTTAATGAGCTCTAGCCATCTTCATTGCCTCATGTTCAATTATTTCTGAGTGAAGATGTACTTTAAGCTCTTGTGGTTGGTGTAGAGGTGTACAAGATTTCCGAGCAAGTAATGCCTCCACATCATCAAAGCAAGGACCACTGCAGCTAACTCAAGATCATGAGTTGGATAATGCTGCTCGTGAGTTCTGAGTTGACGAGATCCATAAGCGACCACTCGTCTTTCTTGCATCAGCACGCAGCCAAGACCGATGCCAGATGTATCGCAATAAACGTCGAATGGCTTTGTCGTATCCGGCTGAGCAAGAACTGGGGCTGTTGTGAGATGCTTCACTAAAGTCTTGAAATCTTGTTCACACGCAGCACCCCACATAAATCTGGTGTTCTTCTTTAACAATTCCTTCATCAGTTTAGCGATCTTAGAGAAACCCGGAATGAACCTCCGGTAATAACCTGCTAAACCGAGGAAGCTACGGACTTCATGTACTGACTTTGGTGACTCCCATTTCCGTACTTGGATAATCTTACTCGGATCTACAGCGATGCCCTCCGCTGAAATGATGTGCCCGAGAAAAGGTACTTGATTAATCCAGAATTCACACTTGCTGAATTTTGCATAGAGCTGATGATCTCGCAATCTTTGTAGCACAATATGCATATGTTCAGCATGTTCTTCCTCTGACTTGGAGTACACCAAGATATCGTCGATGAAGACAACGACGAATTTATCCAACTCCGGCATGAATACTGAATTAATCAGGTACATAAAGTGTGCTGGGGCGTTGGTCAAACCAAAAGACATAACAAGATACTCATACAGCCCGTATCTCGTTGAGAATGCCGTCTTCGGAATATCTTCTGCCCGGATTTTAATCTGGTGATATCCGGACCGAAGATCCATCTTCGAAAATACCTTCGCACCCACTAATTGATCGAAGAGCATATCAATGTGAGGTAGTGGATACTTGTTCTTGATGGTAACGGCATTCAAAGGACGATAATCAACACAAAGCCGTAGTGTTTCGTCCTTCTTCTTGACAAACAACGCTGAACAACCCCAAGGTGACAAACTCGGTCGTATAAAGCCCTTGCTCATTAGGTCATTCAGCTGTGTCTTCAATTCTGCCAGTTCATTAGGTGCCATCTTGTACGGCCTTTGTGATATCGGTGTTGTTCCCGGTATAAGTTCAATCTTGAACTCAACGTCTCATTCGGGTGGCATGCCCAGTAAATCCTCGGGAAATACATCCGGATACTCACGTACCACCGGAATGTCCTCTATCTTGACAGCTTCCGTGTGGTTCACTGTTGCAATCTGCTGCCGTCTGGCGCCCAGAATTAATATATGAAGACCATGCTGTGGGGAGTTGAGCTCAACGGTCCTAGAGCTGATGTTAAGAACCGCTTGGTGGTAATTCAACCACGACATCCCTAAAATGATGTCGATCTTCAGACCCTCAAGGATAATGAGAGTCGTAGGGTATATTCTACCCCCCAAACAAAGAGGTGCTCGGGAGACAACCTCACTTGCGGTACTGCTGCCCCTGGGCGAAGATATGAGGTATTGCCTCTTTGTATAAACTGTTTGGAGCTGATGTTGAGCCACGAAAGATTGGCTAATGAAATTGTGTGTGGCA
Source organism: Neostapfia colusana (assembly GCA_030760725.1). Classification (NCBI taxonomy): domain Eukaryota; kingdom Viridiplantae; phylum Streptophyta; class Magnoliopsida; order Poales; family Poaceae; genus Neostapfia; species Neostapfia colusana. The sequence goes on along the minus strand of JASWHV010000019.1, from coordinate 20,839,972 downwards.
CCGGAATCAAAGAGAACTAAAACAGGTAGTTGATTCAGAGAAAACATCCCTGCTAAAGCGGCTTCTCCTTCCAGAACATCATCAATCACAGTATAGTGAATGTTGCCCCTTATCTGCCCTCCTATCTGCAGATTGAGGTACGGATCGTATTGTTGTAAATATGATGACCCGTAGCCTCGAGTTCCCTCTGGACATTGCCTAGCATAATGGCCCCTACGCCCACAAGTAAAACACGGATGTCTCTCCGGTTCTTCGTTGGCTTGCGGTGGACTGCTAGGTACGTATGGCTGCAGCGATGGAGCACAAACCACCGTCTGATGCTGCGGCTGTGGAGGTGGTGCAAGTTGTAGAACTTGACCAGCAATCAATCTCTGAGGAGTTGATCGTACAGGTGGCCTCCATCTTTCACCGGGTGGCGTTTGATACACCGAACGGTACTTCTGAGGCACATAACTTGTGCTGTCCTGCTCAATTTCACTCATCTTTCTCTTCTCAGCTTGCCACTCAAGTGTCGGCTTCTCTTGAATGAAAGCCGCATCGACCATGTCGCTGTAACTACCATTATTGTGTACGGCCAGCTTCTCCCGTAATATGGCGCTCAGGCCATGGAAGAATAGGTCACACCATGCCTCTTCTTTCGCCACATATTCGGGAGCATATTGGGCCAAAAGATTAAATCTTCTGACATACTCGAGGACACTCATGTACCCTTGCTTCAAGCCCAAAAATTCCTCCTGCTTTGCCTTTACAATACCTAGTGGTATGTAACGAGTATGAAAGGCTTCACAAAATTCACTCCATGCTACTTGATGGTCCTCCGGAATGGTGGCAAGATGTTCAACCCACCAGTTTCCGGCAGCTCCATGGAGTTGTTGAGCGGCAAACTTAGTTTTCTGGTAGTCATCACACTTGAATACTCCAAATTTGGACTCCATGACACGAAGCCATTGATCTGCTTCCACAGGTTCGGTGGCTTCGGTAAAGATAGGCGGTTGAGTCGCCAGGAAATCCAGATAAGCGTCCCGAGATGGAACGGCTTGTTGCGTGTTTTGGAGTATGCCTTGCTGTACCAAAGCTTGGAGTAAGTGTGTGTGTTCTTGTTTGCTTCTTGGAGTAGCCTAGCGTTCTCTTGATTAGACTCGACGACTCGAGTCATAAGATCCATCCATCCTGTGGATGGTGGTTCCGACGGTGGAATGAAAGCATCACCGCCTCGGCGAGAACTCCCGGCCCTACTCCTAGAGCGAGTACGAACCATACTGCAAAAATATAGTTGAGAAGAGTTAAACAATAACTCAGCAGTATGTGAGACTAATGAAAACATGAATATGTCAAAACTTTATGAAAGCAGTAACAAATTCATGTTTACACAACTCCTTAGTAGGCATAGCTATCCAGCATATCTGTACAGAACAGACCTTTATGCCCTAGCTCCAGATTTTGATCTAGTTAAGAGCATTTTCATAACTCAAGTCGAATACCAAAGTTAAAGTTAACTTTAATATCCTTCCAACGAGTACTCGTATGCCTCCAGATCATCTCCAGATTAAAAGTTATGATTTTCCCAAAGTTGACAGAATTCCTGGATAAAATTTGCCAGCACCTCCTTTGTACGTGGCTGATTTTATCACAGTTGTATATGTAAATACAATAAGAACCTGAACAAACTTTGAACTACAACAATGTTGCACACTTCATAACCTATCCAATGGTGTATCATAGGCTTCTTAAGGGTTTCTCTACAGAAAGTTATGGCTTCAAAATAGAAAGGTCCAGAGAGGTTTTGCTGCTGTCCTGGTTCTGGACAGTTTACCTTCCTCTCAACTTTCTACCCATTTAGCGTGTGATTTTGCTCTGGATCTCTACAAAGAAGTTGTAGATTACTTGAGAATGTTTCCAGAAACGTATCATACACCTTAATCTTAATTGGGTCAAGCTACTCAGAGTTATGCTCTGTTAAAGTCCAGCAAGAATTCTTGCCGAAAACAGAGCACTCTGTTTTTGAAATCTTTGAAGCCTAGACTTCCTCTCATTTGAATCTTAGCTCAAAATAAGAGTTCAGTAACTAATATTTGTTTCAAACCACCAATTTTTTTATTTGAAAGTTAGTTCATGGGTCATTTCTTCAAAGGAAAGGGTTACTAAGTTTAGTACGGCGTCGATGCACCGTAAGAAGCATGTCGGTACTACGTAGCCTCACCAAAAGAAAATCCTAACCGGATTATACCGGCATATTCGTATCTTAGGTGGCAATAAAACGGTCACTCGCAAACATGTACTATTCGTACTACGGTTTTGTGGTTAATCCTGCACAAGTCACACTCAATCGTCAGGTCCGGCTGCACACCGAACCCGGTATCCATACAGTTCTTACACCTGTCCGTCATCACTCGCACAGGTGTTCTCAAGCCAAACACGCCTTGAGCTACGTGTTCACGTTACTAACCACGTGACGGGGTTTCCCAAATTGCACCATGCACGCCCGGGACAGACGTTGCTCGAATACCTCAAACGACATGAAGAGTCGTAAAGGATATTAAAGCGGGTCGGGTTACCTGCCACCTGTGGGGCTCCACCCTTCAGCTTATGCGCACTGGTGGACAGCGCTTACGTACACCCCCCAAGACATAAATTGTCCCGAGATGCACGACTTTCCAACATAACAAATAAGTTAGTTTGCCACCTTCATATTAAACTAATAGTAATCCTTATGTGGGCCTAGTACCTAAATTTTTGTCGTAATACCTTCCTTATTCCGTGTGCTATTATCAATGCGGCTCTGATACCACGCTGAGACGGGCCCATCAACTGAGACAGGCCACTCACCCGGGAATCGCATTGGGTGGTGCCGTGTTGTGCGGCACCCAACAGAACACATATGAGGAACAATGTATTACATAAAACAATAGCGGAAGCTTAAAAGTTTTTCCTTTGTAAATACTTTACATCAAGTAACTGCAGCGGAAGTCTACAACAACTCATGTCAAATAACTAAAGAGCACTCGAGATGAAGTCCAGCCCACGGACTCCTCTTGCTAGCAACACGAAGACAACAGTAGCGGCTGGGTCCTCCCTGTGTTAAACGACTCGGAAGTCTCCGAGTCTCACCGGACAACCTTCTTTTGAGCATCGCTGTTAACCTGCAAAACCACTTATATAGCAAGCGTGAGCACATAGGCTCAGCAAGTCTGACCTGTCTCTCCTAAACAAGAAACTCTACATGCACGACGGTTGCAATTGGGTCGGCTAGATTTGCATAAAAGGCTCGCCTAAAGTTGATCCTTAACTTTCAGATTTTTAAGCCTCATTGTGCGGACCTTGAGCCGAAAAGCATCGCAACTCCACAATCAAACAAGAAACACTTTGTTGCGATGCTCCTTGCACAAAGTGAAAGTAAAATTTAATGAGCCTATCTCTAAATCAATCATGGTTGAAATACAAATTACATCACAGTCTTATCAAGTTCAAAATATAACCAATTTCAGTTCTTACTACGTCAAGACGCAGTGGGCAAGTATGCTCATATGACCGCGAGCGACGGTGATTCGAATCAGTACACGCCCGGACTACACGACACGTACACCCGTACTCCGAGTTGCCGGCAGCAACCTCGAATGACGTTGTACGCGGCCACCTTTCCCAAGATCTTCCACATTGGACGCAGTCAAACTGCCCCGAGTACGCAAGCTCCCTCAAGGTACATACCCGCAGTGGTATGTTCTTAAGCGAGTTACCTCCTGCTACCCTGACGCTGAAAGCCTAAGGCAGTTGGAAAAGTTCCACTATGGATCTCCCAAGGTACATCGGTTTCCTGGGTCCCATATAGCCAGTATGCGCCTGGTACACAACTCAAACTTGTCCAACAGGGCCAAGCACGGACGGGCCTTAACCGACATAGGCAGGGATATGCACGCACGGCCTGCAACCTGCTGCATCTAAACCTCCCTGCCCGGTCTTCATTTCTTATGTGTGAACTTTCCTCATCTTTTCTAATTCGGACCCGTTCCGAGTAAACCAGCCCTAAACTCGCGAGTAGCTTCCAACTACTCGACTTCTACCGGACCTTTCCCACTAACATTTAGCGTAGCCAAATCCACTCAAGGAGGTGCTATTCTACCCTTTCTCTCTTAGGTATTTCTGGTCATGCAAGTGGGGTTTTCAATATCATCTAGACTTACTGCAATCAACGATGCAAAGCTATGATCTCTACAAATGAAAATGCTTTATGAAACTGTTCAAATGCAAACCGGGGCTTGCCTGTTTTGCAGGTGACTAAGGTTACAATCAGTTAGTGACGGTCACTTGGATCTTGATCACTTTCCTACCCTTCCTTCTTGATCTTCACTTTAAGTCCTTCTCCCTTCTTCACGTATATGCTACACGATATGATCATGCATATGTATTTAATTGAAAAGCTTTTGCTAATAAGATCTAATGACAGTTTTAAAACTGGAATTCTGTTCAAGAATTTAAAATGACACTAGTGCTAGGAGTTTTGGTTGGGTTTAAACACTAAGGTCAAATGTTAAGTGCTTTTCCCACTTAAGTGTTGATCGCCTTAAGAGATTACACATGACAGTGGTGATCCAGAGCTCCAATGGAGCTGAAAATTTTCATGTGAGTCCCTTGTCACAAGAAAGTCCTCTGGACCAAAATTTAGCACTTTTCATTGAGTGGTTTATTCAGAACAATTCTCTAAGCAATTAATCAAAGAAGAATTAATTCTGAGGTAATACCTATGTTCATGTCAAACTTAGTGAATCACAATCTCAATTATAGTTCGTAGAGCTTGCATGAATTTTCCTAGGATTTTTGGAGCTAAGAATTGTCCAAAACTGATTTTACAAGTTTTGGAAATTCTCTAAAAATGTTTCTGTATTCATTTGAATACAGTAACTTACAATCTGAATTCTCCTGACCAAATATACTCCAAATGAGTTGAACCTTTTACAGGAGTCTAAGAACACCCTAAAGAATGTTTTGGCAAAATTTGGGGATTTTTGGATAAACCAAACTCCCTCTAAAATTCTTTAGCTGAAAAGCTTTAAAGAATTTTTTAGAATTAAACAAAGACTTTGATACAAATTGGGTTGCATATTTGGATAGATTTTGTCAATCTGAATCTAACCCAATTTGAATCACTAAATTTGGAGGTTTCTAGCAAAAGTTATGCTCTTCTAAAGTTTGGGGAAATTCTGGAATTTGAATAAATCCAGGGAAAAGTTTAAACTGACGGTGGGACCATGGGACACGTGTCTGTCACCGGGAGCGCGCCACACGGGCTACAGAATTGTTTCCCGCGCTTTCACAGCCTATCCCGCGCCAAATAGTATCCGGCCCACTGTTGCCGTGCGACTGACGCGTGGGGCCGGTAGCACCTTCGTCTACCTTCCGCCCCCGCGCTTCTGCGCCGCCGGGCTCGCCGGAGTTCGCCGGTTTTCGTCGCTCTGACCAACTCCCGAGCTGTTACTCGCTGCCAGGCCCTACTTTAACCCGAGGAACACGATGGTGTGGCTTCCACAGACCGGCGAAGTTCCTAAACCACCCCGCACCAGTGCAGCGGCCCTGAGGGAGTCCGGCGACGTCGCCCCGACGCTCTAGCCCGCCAAAAGCTTCCTGGAAAGGCTCTACAGCACCAGTGGAGGTTGGCAAAGCTAGGCATGGCCGCACATGGGCTCGGGAGTGGCTCCAACCTAGGGTTCATCGGATGCCCGACGTGTTCTACCGAAACCGCCGTTAGAAAGATCGAATTTACGTCGTGCAGAGCGGGTTTCTAGCTAGGTTCCAAAAGGCAAGTTGTTGCTAAGCAAGGCTACTTCGTGTGAGTGGAATTTGCAGTGCTCTAAACCATCCTAGCATGAGAATTTAACAGATCCTTACCCGCACCTCGGTTTGAACCGGCCGGAGAAGATTTCCGAAATTCGCCGTCGAGAGGCAGAGACAGGCTTTGTGCTTCGGGTGGAAGCTGCAGGGAGCTCCTGCGCATCCCAGGGCCCTCTTGGTCGTGCAAACCCCTCTGTGGAGCTGTCCACGAGAGCCGTGGATGGCGGTTTCTTGCGCCGCCGCTGAAACTGGGATACCTCAGTGTGGAGAGCACGAACTCCCTTGGTGAGGGCACGAGGAGGTCGTGGGGGTCTCTGTGGTGTGGTTTTGCTGCTTAGCTAACGCCCTCACGCAGGCTAGGTGATGGCCGATCGACCGAGAGCTCGGCGGCAGCGCGAGGAGGAAGAACAGGCCCGAGGCTTCGGGGCTTCGGTGATGAGAGGGAAATGGAGCCCGGCAGGGGGTAATAAAGCCTTGGATGAGGCGGTTCCCGTGGGGAGGCGGTCGTCCGAGGCGGTGAGCGCCGCTGTCGGCTCTGCCAGTTGCTTCTCGTGGGGGTAAGCAAACAGAGACTGGGTGCTTCACTGAAGATCTTTTTGCAAATTTTCAGTCCTCCCAATGACATGTGGGACCCACTGTTCAGTCCCTCCTTATCCCCCTCCAAATATATCCCAAAGTCTGAATATGATGGAATTCAATTGTGGAAGTTGAAATCTGAGAGGCATTTGGACAATTGGGCAAGTTTCATCCAAATTCAAATATGCATTTGAATTCTTTGGTATTTAGGTCCATTTTGGAAAATGGGTTGCAAATTATTTCCATAAATCATGAAACTTTGCACACCCCCTAATTTGGACCCAAGGAACTCAAATATGAAATCTGATTTTAAAGTTGACTGCTGGAAATGAGATTTTCAGCACAACAGTTTTGAATTCCATTGTGTTCCTCTCATTTGAATTTGAGTTTGAACAAGTTGTTCCAAATCTGAATTTTGTTTTCTCCCACACATGGGAACTTCCCATCTTGGTTTTAGACCCCTCTAGGGTTCCAAGTCCTCAAATAAACATTTGACTTGTATGAAGAAGGTCCTCATGTGTGTCATCACATGTGGGGGAAAAGTTTTAACAAGTCCCACTTTCACTCATATGAAACAAACTTTTGCAAACCAGAGTCTCTTTGTATTCATATTTTTGGGACCTTTACAATGAAGTCCGCCAGCGCCTGGCTCTTGATGGCGTGGTGCTGCAGGAAGTCAAGATCGAACTCCACCAGCTCAGCTGCCCACTTTGCTATGTTCTCCGTTGCGTTGGGGTTGTGGAGCACCGTCTTCAGTGGGTTGGTCGTTACCACCGAGACCTTGTGAGCTTGGAAGTAGTGGTGAAGCTTCCTTGACGCGATCAGCACCGTGTAGAGCAGCTTGTGGACCTCTGAATACCTTGTCTTAGCATCGTGGAGGACCTCGCTGATGTAGTAGACCAGTCACTGAGTGGTCCGGACCCTCCCGGAGGGGTCTGGAAGATCTTCCTCCATTGGCAAGAGGCATGCAGCTTCTTGGTCTTGGGGTCCGGCCTCCGGGAGCTGGGACCCGAGGGCATCTTGGCCCCGAGCTACCCCAAGCTCTCCTGCAGGGTCCGGGTCCTGAGACTCGGGACAAGCAGCAGGCTCTTTGCTTGGTGCTTGGAGTTGCTCGGGTTCTAGCCGCTCAGCGACCAGGACCATGCTAACGGCTTCTTCCTTCGTGGCAATGTAGAGCAGCAGATGCTCACCCAGCTCCGGAGCTACCATGATCGATAGCGAGTTGAGGTACTGCTTCAGCTCTTCGAACGGCTTGTCAGCTTCCTCAGTCCAGACAAAGGGTCCGGCCAAGCATCCCATGAGCTTTTGTACGTCCTTGACTCGGGCTAGAGGACACATAATCTCCATAGGCTTGATCTTGTCGGGGTTAGCCTCCATTCCTCAGTGCGAGACCAAGAAACCGACGAGCTTCTCCGCAGAGACTCTGAATACGCATTTATCTGGGTTCAGCTTGGTGCGTGTTGTGTGTAGTTTGTCGAAGACTAAGGCTAAGTTGTCTAAGAGATGTATGCGACTTGACTTTCACTACGATGTCATCGACGTACACCTCCACTAAGTCCCTTATTAGGTCCCCAAATTTCTTATGCATGGCACGCACATAGGTAGGCAGGGCGTTTTTAAGGCCATAAGGCATAGAGACATAAGAATAAAGGTTGTCTACTGTTCTAAAAGCAGGATGCTCTTTGTCGGTACCCTCAGTAATGGGTACCCCTGCACACAGTAGAAAAACCGCCTAAGGACCTCGCCCCCTCTGCAGGGGTGAGCTCCGAAGACGCCACGTGTCCAGCAGGGACGGGCCTCCCCGCTCCTCAGAGGCGAGCCACGGGCCTGCCACGCGGCCAGCAGAGCCGGACCTCGCCCCCTCCGTAGGGGTGAGCTCTGAAGGCGCCACGTGTCCAGCAGGACCGGGCCTCACCTCTCCTCAGAGGCGAGCCCCGGGCCTGCCACGCGGCCAGCAGAGCCGGACCCCGCCCCCTCCGCAGGGGTTAGCTCCGAAGGCGCCACGTGTCTAGCAGGACCGGGCCTCCCCTCTCCTCAGAGGCGAGCCCCAGGCCTGCCACGTGGCCAGCAGTGTCGGACCTCACCCCCTCCGCAAGGGTGAGCTCCGAAGGCGCCACGTGTCTAGCAGGACCGGGCCTCCCCTCTCCTCAGAGGCGAGCCCCGGGCCTGCCACGTGGCCAGCAGTGCCGGACATCACCCCCTCCGCAGGGGTGAGCTCTGAAGGCGCCATGTGTCCAGCAGGGCCGGGCCTTCCCTCTCCTCAGAGGCGAGCCCCGGGCCTGCCACGTGGCCAGCAGTGCCGGACCTCACCCCCTCCGTAGGGGTGAGCTATGAAGGCGCCACGTGTCCAGCGGGGACGGGCCTCCCCTCTCCTCGGAGGCGAGCCCCGGGCCTGCCACGTGGCCAGCAGTGCCGGACCTCACCCCCTCCGTAGGGGTGAGCTCCGAAGGCGCCACGTGTCCAGCGGGGTCGGGCCTCCCCTCTCCTCAGAGGCGAGCCCCGGGCCAGCTACGTGGCCAGCAGTGCCGGACCTCACCCCCTCCGCAGGGGTTAGCTCCGAAAGCGCCACGTGCTGTGCTGCCCACCCCGGCTCTGTAGGCAGCAGGAGTAAAGGCACGCCATGCCTTGTCCGATCAAGACATTCAAGACCCGCACCTTCTCAAGACACGGAGACGCGGCGCACGCCCCTGTCAGGTGGCACTGTGACCAGTCCCGTCACAGTTAAGACAAGCACACCATGTCAGAAGCTGTTGACCAATAGATACGGCGACAAGATATTCTGTGTCATCCCTGCCATCATCAACCACTACGCCTAGCTTGCGGCACGGGCAGGACGGCAGAAAGACGACTAAGAAGCCATTGCCAGAGACAACTACCAGCATTCACTGCAAGATATGGTAGATGGCAGGAAATCTCCCTCGGACCACCTGTCGGGCCCCGGGGCCCACCCTGTAAGCCGCCCGAGCCTTGAAGTACAAAAGACTCGGGTTGGCAACATTGCAAGGGGTTCGGTCCGGAAGGTTCGAAAGTGAGCAACTCAATTCATCTAGATCACCAAGCTTAGAACTCCGGTTCTAAGCTCCGAGCAATACAGCTCCCGTGGACGTAGTGTGTTACGCTCCGACGGCCCGAACCACGTAAAAATCCTTGTGTCAATCCTCTCACAACTAACGTGACCTCCTGAGAGAACTAGCCCCTCCGAAAAAGAACCTCCGCGGGTTGCTCCTGAAGCAGGCCCGGGGGAAGTGTCGACGGCACACTTTGACATTTGGCGCGCCAGGAAGGGGGCTTTTTCTCTCGAGACAGGTCTGCACCAACGAAGATGACCAAGCTTCCTTCAGCGGCTGCCACTTCGTGCCCTCATTCCCGGTGAACGATGACCAGTGAGGGTCATGTCTCGACACGCTTAGGGAGGAGTGTGTCGGGACAGGTTGGGAGCCCGCGTTGGACTCCAATGATGTGGACTCCTACAATCTCAAGATCTGCTGCGGCGCAGAGTGCAACTAAAGCAAGTGCACTAGCTGCCGCACGAGCGCTCCTGCACAATCCGCCTGCTCTGGACGCTCCCCAGGGGGCCGCCTAGCAGTGGATCCGCGACGTAGACCACCTTGTCGCTGCTGCCTTCAACCCTCCGCTGCGACGAGGATGGCGCCCCGGTCAACCAGATTGGTCGCTGTCGCGCACACCAACGGTTGACATGCAGACGGCAGACTCCTGTTCTACCAGGCTCCCAACGGCGGACCTGTGGACAGAGCTGGAGCGATGTCGCTTGGGGGAAGATGGTCGTGTGACCATCGAGTGACAGCGGGAAAGGCGTCGCAACCACGAGGCCGACTACAGCATGTCGACTGCCTCGACTCAGCCTAGGCCTCAGACGTTCGCCATGTGACCTCTGCCCCAGGAGTACGCCACGCAGCATATGCAACAACCATATGCCTTGCAAACGGCGCCCCCGGTACATGGTACACCATTGCCCATGCCGGGGTACACCGTGCCAGCAGCGGACCAAGGGTTCGCGGCACCAGGATCTATAGCAGCAGGGACGAGGTGTGCGGCCCTGGCGCCACACCTCCGCTTCGCAGTGTGGCCACGCAAGTTCCGGCCGCACCTGCCGAAGAAGTACGATGGAAGCGTCAACCCTGCAGAGTTCCTGCAGATCTACTCTATTGCCATCCTCGCGGCAGGATGGGATGAGGCCATCATGGCCAACTACTTCTCCGTCGCCTTGACCGGCCCGGCACGGTCATGGTTCATGAACCTGCCCCAGGGTTCCATAACTTCCTGGGGGAGCTATGCCGACAGTTCATGGCGAACTTCGGCAGCTCCTACACGCGTCCCGGCACGGAGCTGGACCTCCACGCCGTGCGACAGCAACCGGGGAATCACTGCGCTCCTTCATCCAGCGATTCTCTCAGGTACGGAACACTATCCCCCCACATCAAGAATGCATCAGTTGTGGTTCCATTTCGACAGGGTGTTAGGGACAAGAAGATGCTCGAGAAGTTGGCCACCAGGGAGGTGCGAGACGTCTCAGAGCTCTTCAGTCTGGCGGACAAGTGCGCTAGAGCAGCAGAAGGGCGTAATTGGCACTCGCAGCCAACCTCCGAAGCAGGAGGGCAGCCCGGAGCTGGCGGAGTTCTAGCTGGACTTCCTACGATGTCATGCAGCCAAGCATTGGCTAACTTCGTGGCCAAGTGGACGCCATCACCAAGCAACCCATGGGGCCCTGAAGGTGGAGAATCGGAGCCCCAGGCACCGGTCTTCACCGAGCCTCACTGGACGCTCTACTTCGACGCCTCCTCGCGGAAGCAGGGGGCCGGAGCCAGCGTACTGCTCCTCACGCCGACGGGGGAGCAGTTCAAGTACATGGTGCGCCTCAACTTCAAGGCAACCAACAACATGGCCGAGTATGAAGCTCTTATCTTCGGCCTGAAAGGGCGCTGTCTCTCGGCGTTCGCCAGTTGTTGGTCAAGGGCGACTCCCAGCTAATCATCAAGCAAGTCAAGGGTGAATGCTCCTGCAACGACCCACAGTTAGCTTCCTATCTGCTCTATGTGCAGATGCTGGAAAAGGACTTTGAAGCCTTGGACCTGTGCCATGTACCACGCGCCGACAACACCGTCGCCGACGACCTGTCAACGAAGGCCTCCACCGGAGCCCCGGTGCCCGAAGGAGCATTCGAAAGGACGTTGCCACGGCCCACAGCCCGGCATGCCAAACTGAGCGAAGGGGGCGAGACTAGCACCTCGAAGCTGGCGGACCCGGCGGCCCTGCAGCCATGGTGCCTGCCAAGGATCGTATGCGCCACTGGGGACTCCGTGCTACCCAGCGCCCAAGATCCAGAAGCTCAAGTAAGCCCCGACGCATGGATCACGGAGGTCCAGGACTACTTGAAAGACAACATCCTTCCTGATGAACATGCATCTGCTGAATGGATTGTGCGGATGGCTAAGAAATACACGCTGGTAGAAGGGGATCTCTACCGGCGTGGCACCAACGACATCCTATTGCGGTGCATAACCCAGGAGGAAGGCTGTGACCTGCTCGCAGAAATCCATGGAGGCGAGTGCGGGAACCACACATCTTCCCGCACGCTGGTCGGTAAAATCCTTCCGTCATGGCTTCTACTGGCCGACAGCCCTCCTGGATGCCGTCAAGCTGGTTAAGAGATGCAAGGCATGCCAGTTCCATGCCAAGCAGATCCACACACCGGTGCAGACACTGCAGATGATCCCACCCTCGTGACCGTTCGCGGTATGGGGATTGGACATCCTGGGGCCCTTCCCCAGAGCCGTCGGGGGATACCGGTTCCTCAGCCGGACATCCCAGAGCCGGGCCACAGGGGAAACACCCTTCTTCATGGTATACGGGGCCGAAGCCATGCTTCCCCCGGAGGTCACCATGGGATCCCCCCGTGTCCGAGCTTACGACGAAGCCACGCAGGACCAGCTCTGGCGTGAGGACATCGACCTCATCGACGAGGCAAGATGGCAAGCAACGCTCCGAAAAGCACGGTACCGGAAGGTGCTCCGGTGCTACCACTAGAGCTCCGTGTATGCTCGGGAGCTCAAGGAAGGCGACCTGGTGCTGCGGCACATACTTTCTCAAGAAGGGGCCAACAAACTCTCCCCCAGCTGGGAAGGTCCCTTCCGAGTCACGAAAGTTTGCCGCCCCAGGTGCGTGTGCCTTGCTATGGTGGATGGGGACCAGCTCCCCAACCCTTGGAACATAGAACATCTCCGTAAGTTCGACCCTTAGAGCAGTGGTAGGACACGTTTTTTTCTTTCTTCTATAATAGATCCCATAGAGCCCAGGAGCAGCGCTCGGAGCAACTAAGCCCCAGGGGGTGGTCCAGGACTACGTCCAGCTTAGCTTGGTCCTGTACCCTAAGCGCGTAGGCCATGTCCCCCTTCACAATGGGGTGGGTTGTTGCCTCCATGTACAACCTGTTTTCCTCCTATGGACTTATATGAATGAAAAGAACCCTTTCCTACCATGCTTACTTATGTGTTCATTCAAATTATACATTAATTTTTATGATCACATTCCCATGCTCAAGACAGTGTACGTTCATCGTATACTCGGCTCTCCTTTCCCACCCTCATGCATGGTCGGCATTTGCCATCCTGCCGAAGGCGGTTGTGCTTCAGATACCTGCAAAAGGGCCGGGGGCCTCTCGGACCTCCCCCTGTTAGGGTACTGTGACGCCAGTTGGTCTCCTCCAGGAAAGACCTATGCCAGAGCGGGAGGTCCAGGGTGTGCAGCCTGCTTTGCCTGGTCCTGCACCCAAAGCATGCGCACTCTACCTCCCCAGCGCTACGGTCAAGTATTAGGGGCCGAACGGTTACACCCTGACCAAGGAGGGAGCCGGACCTTCGGCACCGAGTGTACTAAATTACCCAAGCCCCGTATACTGGACCAGGACTGTAAGCCAAATAAGACTAAGAGACAGGGAAGGGAGGACCTCTGAGCAGAATTACCGTTTCCCTACTCGTGTGCAGGACCTCCTAAGAGGCCTCCCGGACCTCCAGCGCCGGAGCTCCAACACCGGTATGCTCTGGACGGTCAGGGGGCCCTGGCCTTGGCTCACCTAAAAGAGTTTCCAAGAAAGTGCATGGGGTAGAAAAGGAGAAGGCCCCACCCGCGGGATCGTTATCTCCCCTGAGGTGGGCCCAGGGGCCACTGACGGTACCCTCAGTACCGGGTACCCCCGCGAACAGGAGAAAAACCGCCTAAGGACCTCGCCCCCTCCGCAGGGGTGAGCTCCGAAGGCGCCATATGTCCAGCAGGGTCGGGCCTCCCCTCTCCTCAGAGGCTAGCCCGGGGCCTGCCACGCGGCCAGCAGAGCCGGACCTCGCCCCCTCCGCAGGGGTGAGCTCCGAAGGAGCCATGTGTCCAGCAGGACCAGGATCCCCTCTCCTCAAAGGCGAGCCCCGGGCCTGCCACGCGGCCAGCAGAGCTGGACCTCGCCCCCTCCGCAGGGGTGAGCTCCGAAGGCGCCACGTGTCCAGCAGGACCGAGCCTCCCCTCTCCTCAGAGGTGAGCCCTGGGACTGCCACGTGGCCAGCAGTGCTGGACCTCACCCCCTCAGCAGGGGTGAGCTCTGAAGGCGCCACGTGTCCAGCAGGACCGGGCCTCCCCTCTCCTCAAAGGAGAGCCCCGGGCCTCCCACGTGGCCAGCAGTGCCTGACCTCACCCCCTCCGCACGGGTGAGCTCCGAAGGAGCCACGTGTCCAGCAGGGCCTGGCCTACCCTCTCCTCAGAGGTGAGCCCCGGGCCTGCCACGTGGCCAGCAGTGCCGGACCACACTCTCTCCGCAGGGGTGAGCTCCGAAGGCGCCATGTGTCTAGCGGGGTCGGGCCTCCCCTCTCCTCAGAGGCGAGCCCCGGGCCAGCCACGTGGCCAGCAGTGTCGGACCTCACCCCCTCCGCAGGGGTGAGCTCCAAAGGCGCCACGTGCCGTGCTGCCCACCCCGGCTCGGTAGGCAGCAGGAGTAAAGGTACACCATGCCTTGTCTGATCAAGACATTCAAGACCCGCACCTTCCCAAGACACGGAGATGCGGCGCACGCCCCTATCAGGTGGCACTGTGACCAGTCACGTCACAGTTAAGACAAGCACACCATGTCAGAAGCTGTTGACCAATATATACGGCGACAAGACATTCCCTGCTGTCCCTGCCATCATCAACCACTACGCCTAGCTTGCGGCACGGGCAGGACGGCAGAATGACGACTAAGAAGCCATTGCCAGAGACAACTACGAGCATTCACTGCAAGATATGGTAGATGGCAGGAAATCTCCTCGGGGCCACTTGTCGGGCCCCGGGGCCCACCCTGTAAGCCGCCCGAGCCTTGAAGTAGAAAAGACTCGAGTTGGCAATGTTGCAAGGGGTTTGGTTCGGAAGGTTTGAAAGTGAGCAACTCAGTTCATCCGGATCACCAAGCTTAGAACTCCGGTTCTAAGCTCCGAGCAATACAACTCCTGTGGACGTAGGGTGTTACGCTCTGGCGGCCCGAATCACGTAAAAATCCTTGTGTCAATCCTCTCACAACCAACGTGACCTCCCGAGAGAACTAGCCCCCTCCAAAAAAGAACCTCCGCGGGTTGCTCCTGAAGCAGGCCCGGGGGAAGTGTCGACGGCACACTTCGACACTCTTCATCTTCTCTAGGCATTGGTATTTGATGGAAACCAGAATAAGCATCTACGAAACGTAGTAGATCACAGCCAGAAGTAGAATCTACAATGTGATCTATTTGTGGGAGAGGAAAGGGGTCCTTAGGGCATTCCTTATTTAGGCTGGTGTAGTCGATGCACATCCCAAGCTTCCCGCTAGCCTTGGGTACCACGACAGGGTTGGCTAACCATCTTGGATGGTGGAATTCTCGGATGAAGCCGGCGTCGAGCACCTTCTTGATTTCTTCACGGATGAAGTTCTGCTGCTCGACGGACTGCTTCCAAGGCTTCTGCATCACCAGCTTGGCGTCAAGGTGGATCTTTAGATGGTGCTCGATCACCTCCCTGGGGATCCCGGGCATTTGTGATGGTTGTCATGCAAACACATTGATGTTAGCCCGGAGGAAGGTGATGAGCGCGACTTCCTATTTGTTGCCCATGTTTCCCGCAATGCGGGTGGTCTGGGTAGCATCCTCACCGATCTGGACAACCTTGACCGAGACCTCCTCCGCACCTGAAGGCTGAGTGCGGGGCAGAGAGGATAAGCCACGTTGTCGTCTGTTGGGTGGCTACTTGCTTGTCCCAGTGCTCCCGGAGGCCTCCACCTCTGATGCTGCCAGAGCTTGGAGCTTCTGCAATGCCGCGACTCCGGCGGTCTGGTCTGCTCGGACCCTGAGGACACAACTCGGGGGTCGGCAACTTCAGCACCAGGTAGCCGTAATGAGCTACGGCCATGAACTGGTACAGTGCCAGCCTGCCGAGGATGGCGTTGAAGG
This sequence comes from Neostapfia colusana, assembly GCA_030760725.1. Taxonomy (NCBI): domain Eukaryota; kingdom Viridiplantae; phylum Streptophyta; class Magnoliopsida; order Poales; family Poaceae; genus Neostapfia; species Neostapfia colusana. Next base: position 20,824,121 of record JASWHV010000019.1, on the reverse strand, counting down.
GGAGGTTGACCTCCGCCACGTCGAAGACGATGCTCTCGGCGCGGTAGTTCTCAGGCGTCCCGAATGACACCAGGAGGGAGATACTACCGCCTGAACATATGGACCCCGGAACCACTCCAGAGAATGGTCGCGATGGGGCTATCTTTCCCATCAGGATCTGCAGCTTGTGGAAGGCTGCAAGACTGATGAGGTTGAGGCCCGCCCCTCCATCGACCAGCACGTGGTAGAGCTTCACATTGGCTATGGTCGGGGAGACGATGAGCGGCAGCTACCGGCTCCTGCCATGTTCTTCAGGCAGTCGGAGGCGGAGAAGCTGATCTGCGTCTCCATCCACTTGCGGTAGGGAGCCGGCTCTAGGGAGGGGGCTACTGCCACAACCTCCCGTCGGAGGGTCTTGATGTCTCGTTGGGAAGTGATGTCCCATGACCCTCATACATCACATGGAGCGTCTTTCGACGCTCGTCCTAGCTGTGATCAGAGTCGGAGCCCTCTCCTTGGTCATAGATGACCTTCAATGGCTGCTTGGCGTCATGGAACTCCATCTCCAGATCATTGCTGACCTCCGGGTCAGCATTTTGCTTGCCCTCGCACTGGCGGAAGGGTGCGCCATCTTGGCGCTGCTGTTGAAGCTCCCAGAAGCGCTCCGCTAGCTTCTTGATCTCCCGGCACTCGCCAGCGCTGTGTTGTTTGGTGTTGCGGACCGGGCACCTTTGGTTGTCGTCGTCGCTATCGGATGGCTGTCGCGGGCGCTTGTCGGTGTGCGGCCCCTGCAGCTGCTACTTCCGCTGCAGTGGGGGCTCCGGCCAGCAGATTATCCTTGCCGCCGGTCTTCTTCTTCTTGCCGCCAGAGCTCTCCCTGGCGGACTCACTTCCCTTGCCAGGTGGTATGTGTCAATTATGGCCTTTCGTGGCTTTGGTGCACTTGCCCGCCAGGCTGAAGAGCTCCGAGACGTCTTGCATGTCGTGTGTGGACACTTCTCGAGCATCTTCTTATCTCTCACACCCTGCCTGAAGGCAACTACCATAGTGACGTTCGAGATACAGGGTATGGTGTTCCTAACCTGAGAGAAGCGATGTATGAAGGAGCGCGGTGACTCACCCGGTTGTTGTTGCAGAGCGTGGAGGTCAACCTCCGTGCCCGGTCGGGTATAGGAACTCTTGAAGTTGTCCGTGATCTCACGGCAGAACTCTTCCCAGGAGGATATAGACTCCTGGTGCAAATTCATGAGCCATGACCGGACTGACCTGGTCAAGGCCACGGGGAAGTAGTTGGCCATGATGGCCTCATCCTCTCCTGCACCTAGGATGGCCGTGGAGTAGATCTGCAGGAACTCGACGTAGTTGACTGTCCCGTTGAACTTCTCCAGCAAGTGCAGCCGGAACTTACGCAGTCACACCGCCATATGAATGTGCGGGGCCAGAGCCATGCAGCCTCCCACTGAGCTAGGGGAGACGGGGTTCTGACCTGCGTAGATGGGGCACATGGCACCCGGGGTACCATACTCCTCCTTGAGGTTGCGACGCCTCTCGTGCTGTCGCTCGATGGTGACGCGACCATCTTCTTTCTGAAAGCGGCGGCGGTCCAGCTCGACTCTAAGGTATGCGGTGGAGAGCCTGGACGTCGCTGTCGAGTGGGTTGTTGTCGTCCTATAATCCCTCGTTAGGGTACGGGCCGACAGTTGTACCGTCTCTGGTCGCTATCTCTGGTGGCACCGTGAGTTGAGCGTGGCAACGACCAGGTGGTCGACGTCGTTGAGCCACTGCTCTGCAGCGGACAGGGAAGCTCCCGCGCTCGGGGAGTTGTGAAGGAGCGTGCGCTGCTAGCAGCGCACTTTTTGGGTTGGCTTCAGTCGGTGCTTGCGATGTCGTCGCCACCGAAGGCTGCCGGGTGGCAGCGGGCACCGTCGCTGTAGGGTCTGCCACCGGCGTAGTCGGTCCCGCTCTGGAACGGGATGAGGCTTCCTGCTCCCTCTGCTGCTGGCGGCGCGAGGGGGCGGGAAGATCCTCCAAGAGACTGGATGTTCACCATCGTGAGCTTCACGAACAACTTCAAAAAACCAGGCAGCCCCCTACGTAGCACTCCAAATGTTGAAGTGTTTCCTGCGACCGGTCTGCTCTGGAGCAGCCCGTGGTGGTTCTTTTTAGGAGGGGCTTAGTGGTTTTGAGCGTCACAGCACGATGGCGAGATGAACACAAGTATTTACGTGGTTCGGCGCCGCGGGAGCGTAATACCCTACGTCCATGGTGTGATTGTTGTATTGCTTGCGCGTATGAGTGTGTGACATTGCAGGGTTCCGACCCCTTTGCCCGGAGGCTGCCCCGATCCTTTTATAGCCCAAGGCCGGGGCAGTTACAATGTGGCCCGGGGCCCGACAGGTGGCCCGGGGACCGACAGGTGGCCCCGTGGGTAGCGGTACCCTATACATGAGCTAGGGCATTTACAGCTATATGTAATGTCGCTATCGGAGGACTCAAGACGCACTGCCTGACACGCCGAGCGCCTCTGACCGGGTAGCAGGTGATGATGAAGACCCCGTCTTGTCGCCGCGTCTTCTCGCTCTGTCTTGCCGCCGTAATGGAGAACAGGGGGAGGACAGAGGTGTGCGCCGTGAGCCATGCTTCTGGGGAAGATGCGAGCCTTGAATGCACGGCCTGACAGCGCACCTTCCTCTTTACTCCTTGGCTATCTGCTTGTTGCTTGTCAGCGCGGCGTCCGGGTGGCTGGCCCCCGGGACAAGCGTAGTCACCGGAGTAGTCTTGCAGAGTAGGGAGGGGTCTGGAGTTGTTAGACACATGGCAGCAGCGGAGCCTTCCCATGCTGGAGGTAGGGCTCAGAATTGAAGGACACGTGGCACCTCCGGACACCTGGAGTTGTTGCCCATGTGGAAGCGTCGGAGCCCTCCCATACTAGAGGTCAGGCCCGGGGCCGTAGGACACGTGGCACCTCCGTAGATATCCTTGGCGGGATACGTGGCTCGGAGGTTCCGGACACGTGGTAATGCTGAAGCCCTCCCTGACGGGGGCTCGGGCCCGGCACCATCACACACGTGGCGGCTCCGGAGCCATCCTCAGTCGGTAGTGAGGCTCAGATCCTGTAGACACGTGGCAGCCTCGGAGTCCTCCTTAGCGGGTGGTCGGGCTCGAGGCCTAGGGCACGCGCCTTCTCATGAGTGCTCCCTAGCTGTCGGTTGGGCCCAGCCTATAGGCTGGGTCTCTGTCTTCTGCATACGTGCTGGCGTATGTCTTCTTTTGCTTTTACACGTGGGGGTACCCTGTCTTGAGGGTACCGACAGTTTCAATCAAAACTTAGAAGATTAGAGAGGATTAGATGGGAAAAATTATCTGTTTTTCCCCATAGCCTCGCTGACGCCTTAAGGACAACGATGGGTTCCCTCGACGAACGCACTTGCTGCCAAGAAACCCACCATGGTGCTGCCCCACTTAGTCCGTTTTTGGGGAGGCAACCGGGATTTGAGGGTCTCGAAAGGAACCCTAACCCGCGGAGCACTCCGAAGTGAGCGAGCGCACGCGCACCGATCGACAAGGAGCCGCTCTACAGCATGATCGCGCCGTTGGGAGGGTGCTGCCATCGCTCCGAACTCGCCCCGAACCCCCTCCGCCGCTGGTAATCAGTTTTCCTGCCCGCGGTCTTTCAGGCGCGCCACGCGATGGAAGAGAAGAGAATTGGGGCAGCGAAATAATGAAGTAAAGTTTCGTGGATTCGGGCTTAAATACTTTGATTGCTACATCCACAGCCATCCGATCACGAACTAACGTACCAGATTAATTAGAGTGATGTGTTCATTTAATCCGGACCATCCATCTCAGATCAGACAGACCCAAACACTTGGCACAACAAGCGGGCACAGTAAGGGCCAATTTGGGCCCTTTCGGTTTTTCTTTGGTTTTCAGGAATTTTTTAGCAGGCCTTGGGCTGATTCAATGGAGAAACAAGCCACACAGGCCATGTTTTCTTTTTCTTTTTCCTGGAATTTTGTGGAAAAACCAAGGGGCTTTTGGGCCGATTTAGTTTTGGGCTGTGCCTTGATTTTTTGTGTTTTAAACATTTTAGTAAACTGGGTTGGGCCAACACTTAGGGCTTTTATGCCAATCAGCAGTGGGATTTTCTCTTAAGTATTTTTTCTTTTCTTTTTTTCAGAAAAATGAATAAGGGGCTAATAAAATTAGTTGGACCGACTGTAATTAAGTTTTAGGTATTAGAAAAATTCAGAAAATTGTGTGTGATGTTTGTAATGTATTGGTGTACTGTTTTCAATATATTTTCTGTATTTTTGTAATTATTGCTGAATTTAGTATTTTCCATGCCATAAACTTGATTAAATAGTGGAATTTGCCTAAGAAAAAATAGAATATGCTCATTTAAATTTAGCTTCCGCTATAATCATTTTTGCATAATAAATTATTATTTACTAGTCAATGTGAACAATAATTTTTATTATGCTATATGAAAGTAATCTTTTTATAGTAAATAAATGTTTAGTAGCCAACGTGAAAAACATTATTTGCCATGTTAAACTAAGATAATTAATTTTTATAATTTTATGGAGTAGCCAACGTGAAAATGGAGATTGTCATATTCTAAGATGTTTTTGAATGTTGCACTTCATTAAGTAGCCAACGTGAAAAATGAAATGCAACCTTTTTCTTGTTTAAGTTTTTTCTTAAATATCATGTTTTATTTAGTAGCCAATGTGAAAAACAAAACGTGCCAATTTTTTGTACTTTTATGTTTCTATGCATTCGCTTATTTTGAATATTCTTTTACATAACGAAGGTTCCTCCGGAATTAGCAACTCACTTAACTACATTTTCTTCATCGATCATCTAAATGGAAACAATTATGCTTCATAGAGGGAGAACATAAAAATTGCCTTAGCAATCTCAAAGATCGACCTCGCGATCATGACACCTCATCCCACTGAATCTGAGGTTTCGCCTTCTCGTAGGACGACAGGATCTCAGGAGGAATACAATGAGAGAAGAGTGCATTCCATAAAGAACTTAAGAAATTCATAAAGTGGAAAACTTTCAACAGTGTCTTATGGTCATTAAAGGCACTATCATTGAGCCAATTAGGGGAGTCATTCCTGACTGTGACCTCAGGAGGAATACAATGAGAGAAGAGTGCATTCCATAAAGAACTTAAGAAATTCCGTAAGGCTCGCACTAAGTGGAACACTTTCAACAGAAAGTGTCTTATGGTCATTAAAGGCACTATCATTGAGCCAATTAGGGGAGTCATTCCTGACTGTGAGACAGCTATTGAGTAACTTCAGAAAATTTTGAGTCAGTTCACCAGCTCTTCTAATGCAACACAAGCACTCTTATCAAGAGACTAGTAACTGAGAAATGCACTGGAGGTGTTCATAAATATATCTTTAGGATGTCAAATATGTAGCTTCAAAACTCAAACCTATGGATTTGGAGCTTAAGGATGAGTTTCTGATACATCTCATCTTTGCCTCTCCCTAGTGAGTTTGAAGGTTTTGTCATCAATTATAACTCACAGCCAGAACAATGAAACTTGGAAAAGCTCATAGACATGTGCGTTCAGAAGTGAATTGAGTCTTTTCGCGGAAGTGACACTATCAACTACTGAAAGGCAAAGGAAGGAAGAACTCTAATTCTTCTAGGCCTAACACTAAGAATTTCTATGCTCCTCAAAATGATAAGGGAAAGCGCAAGGTTCCATATGAGCAATCTTCTAAAGAAAATAAGATATCAAAAGATTAGTGCCTCTTTTACAAGCAAAAAGAACACCGTCAAAAGAACTGCATAGTCTTATTTAAATGGAGCAATAATAAGGGTAACAATTTAATTAGTAATTTTGATAAATCCCTGTACTTAAACAGTTATTCATCTAATCGGTGGATAGACTTAAGTGCCATCGTGCACGTTTATAATTCGTTACAGGGGTTAAGTACGAGAAGGACACTTCAAAGAGGAGAAAGGAACATTAGAGTTGCAAATGATCATGAAGCGCAAATTAAAGCCATTGGAGATTTTTCCTAGTGATTAGAGATGATTTATACATACACTTCTGTCGGTACCCCGCAGACCGGGTACCCCTCGTAGAGGGTAAAATACGGCCTGGTACCCGTTTCCCTGCTGAGGCGGGCCTTGGCATAGCCATGTGCCCTTGGAACTGAGATTTGCCCTGAGGCTGCCACGTGCGCTTGAGTTCTAGAGCCGACACGTGCCCTGGGCTCTAGTCTGAGCCTCCCCGCTGAGGTGAGGTCCGGCGCTGCCACGTGTCTCTTGGCTCAGAGCCACCTCCCTGCTGAGGAAGGCTCCGGAACTGATACGTGCCATGGGCTCCGGTTCGAGCCTCCCCGCTGAGGTAAGGTCCGGAGCTATCACGTGTCTTTTGGCTTAGTGCCACCTCTCTGCTGGGGACAGCCGGACCGACACGTGCCCTGAGCTCCGGTCTGAGCCTCCCCGCTGAGGTGAGGTCCAGACCTGCCATGTGTCTCTTGGCTCAGAGCCACCTCCCTGCTGAGGACAGCTCTGGAGCTCACACGGTCCTTGAATCCGGTCCGAGCCTCCCCGCTGAGGTGAGGTCTAGGGCTGCCACCTGTCTTTTGGCTCAGAGCCACCTCCCTGTTGAGGAAGGCTCCGGAGCTGACACGTGCCCTTGGCTCCAGCTCGTAACTCTCTGCCGAGGTAAGGTCCGAAGCTTACACGTGCCCTGGGCTCCGACCCGTACCTCTCTGCTGAGGTGAGGTCCGGAGCTCCAACCGGCAAAAGGTGCTGCAACTGGAGCCCATACACCTCCAGCAGGGTGAGGAGGAAGGACGACGCCGGGAGTGTGAACCCGAAAACCACGTACAAGGTGAAGAGAACCACCTTGCCGTGTCGCATGTCAGTCAGCGGGACCCTCCCACGACGGATCTTTCCGTCGTATGTGGTTGACTGCCAGCCGAGCAGGCGCCTCACAATAGCCATGTCGCCATCACTGCTAAGCTTGGACGAACGGAGGCCGAAAGACATGGTGGCGAGGAAGGATTGTGAGGGCTAGGGAGCGGAGGCTTCGAGCGCGCAGGAGGAAGACGAAGATTGCAAAAGGCGAAAGAGAACCATCTTTCTCCGGAAGGATTCTCTTGGTATATCCGCAACCTCTAGCAGGGCAACAAGCGCGACATTTGGGTCTCCACCGTACCACGCCAAGGGCTATCTGCCTCCCCCAATGGTGGTTAGGACCCAAGTTCACCCTTCAGACACTGGGGGCCAGGCGGGTAATTTCTTGGGACCGTCCGCAGGTTCCCAAGAAAAGCGGTGCGGTGGAACTTCAGCGATCGACCCAAGGGCTACCGCAGTAAATACCCCGGGGAAACCCCTCGAGCACGTCGCCACCACCCACCAGTCAGGAGCAAACATGTGACCACTACGCTGACAATATGCTGCCTCTTCGAATGGCGAGTACGTCCACTACGCCAAGAACATGCAACCTTTTCGTCTCTCAGGTACAACCACATGACCACTACGCAGAAATCTCGCCACCACATCGGCTTCCAAAGTGCAGGTTCAAAACCACCATGCGGGAGAGATGGAGACCCCACCTGTGGGCTTGCTACCTCCCCCGAAATGAGCCCGAGGACCACTGTCGGTACCCCGCAGACAGGGTACCCTCACGTAGAGGGTAAAATACGGCCTGGGCCTTGTTTCCCTGCTGAGGCAGACCCTGGCATAGCCACGTGCCCTTGGCCCTGAGGTCAGCCCTGGGGCATCCACGTGTGCTTGAGTTCTAGAGCCGACACGTGTCCTGGGCTCCGGTCTGAGCCTCCCTACTAAGGTGAGGTCCGAGGCTGCCATGTGTCTCTTGGCTCAGAGCCACCTCCTTGCTGAGGAAGGCTTCGAAGCTGACACATGCCCTGGGCTCTGGTCAGAGCCTCCCCGCTGAAGTAAGGTCCAGAGCTGCCACGTGTCTCTTGGCTCAGAGCCACCTCCCTGCTGAGGACGGCACCGGAGCTGACACGTGCCCTGGGCTTCGGTTCGGGCCTTGCCGCTGAGGTGAGGTCCGGAGCTGCCACGTATCTCTTGGCTCACAGCCACCTTCCTTCTGAGGACAGCTTCGGAGCTGACACGTTCCATAGGCTCCGGTCCGAGCCTCCACGCTCAAGTGAGGTCCGGGGCTGCCACGTGTCTCTTGGCTCAGAGCCACCTTCCAGTTGAGGAAGGCTCCAGAGCTGACACCTGCCCTGGGCTCCGACCTGTACCTCTCTGCCGAGGTGAGGTCTGAAGCTACCACGTGTCCCCTGACTCCAAACCCGTCGATAAGTGCTCCGAAGCCCGCCACGTGGCCCGCGTTCCGTAATGGGCCGTGGGACGTCAAAGTTTAGGAGGAAGTGCGCTGTCAGGCTTCGCATTCAAGGCTCGTGCCTTCCCCAGAAGTGTGGCGCAGTACACACACCTCCGTCCTGATGTGTACAGGGTCCCGATCTTCCGAAAGGTTCTGATAACTCTCGATTTGGTGGAGACTTGACACAAATCGATCCGGCTTCCGAACAACACGTTCTGAACCCTGCAATCGCAGCACCACGTCTCCTCAGGTTATCAACCGATATTGCATGGTTGACCTCGCCAAGAAGGCTAATCCTTGCCTGAGAATCGAACAACACAAGTAAGAACAAGAAAGAATGCAACCAAATTGCTGAAACATATGAAGCACTCAAGTTGGGGTTTCACAAACCGATGAACGGCGAAACTGTTCTTGACAGAATAATCTAAGAAAAACCCCGCTGTTTGTGATGGCTGCTAGGGGGTATAAAGGAGGTGGAGGACGACCAGGGGGTTCTGGGTCGTGACCTAACCCTAAGACACATACATAATGGACTTGGACTCGATACAAGGCCCAATGGCCCAACTAGGTGATGCAACACCCTGACAGACTGTAAACCTTATATTGTTTTGAAGTTTCCTGTCGACTCCGAGGTAATTTTGAGGTGGGGCCAGTTCTATTGGAAATGTTATCCTCTCATCTTTCCGTGCATATGTAGAACGTCAAAAACAGAGTCCGTATGCCTCCTGTGCATCCATTTTAAGGTAGACTGCTCCTGGGCCCGAGTTGGACTCGAGTTTGAGTTGGGCTCAGTCTCTAACTTCTTGTTGGCGTATTTTCTGGTCCTCCACGCCTCCAAACCCCTCTCCATGTATCTCCATGTCCTCTCCATGGTTCCTAATCATAACTAATCCATTAGGTAGCAACATACTCTCAAAATTCACATAAAAAGAATTGTTCAGGAACGAGCTCACCTCTAAATTCAATTGTCGTGCTCGAGCTCTAGTAATTGGACCTTGCATGTCTACCATGTGAGTGTTGTGTATATCTGCAGGAGTGATGTCCACATCATCCTCCCCCTCTTGCATTGGAGTCTTCCTCGACTCAAGCTCATCTTCTTCTCCCAAATATGGCCTCAAATCTGAAATGTTAAAGGTGGGACTAACCTCAAACTCGGGAGGTAACTCAAGTTTATATGCATTATCATTAATCTTCTCAAGTACTTTAAAAGGACCATCAGCTCTAGGCATCAATTTAGACTTTCTCAGTTCTGGAAATCTATCCTTTCTCAAGTGTAACCAAACTAAATCACCCGGTTCAAGTCTAACTTCCTGCCTACCTTTACTACCAGCAATTCTATATTTTTCATTCATCTTTTTAATATTGTGTTTAGTGGTCTCATGAATTTTCAAAATAAAATCAGCACGTTCCTTTGCATCATTATGAGTTCTCTCACAAGTAGGTAAAGGCAAGATATCAATAGGAGCACGAGGATTGAATCCATACACTACCCGAAAAGAACTTACCTTGGTGGTAGAATGTGTCACCCGATTATATGCAAACTCCACATGTGGCAAACATTCTTCCCACATCTTTAAATTTTTCTTCAAAACAGCTCTCAACATGGTGCCCAAAGTGCGGTTCACTACTTATGTTTGCCCATCAGTTTGTGGGTGACATGTTGTAGAGAACAACAGTTTTATACCCAACTTGCTCCATAGGGTGCGCCAAAAGTGACTCAAAAATTTAGCATCACGATCTGAAACAATAGTAGAAGGCATACCATGCAAGCGAACAATCTCTTTGAAAAAAAGGTCAGCAATATGTACAACATCATCACTTTTCTGACACGGTATAAAATGTGCCATGTTAGAAAATGATCCACCACAACAAAAATGTTGTCCCTCCCCCTCTTAGTCCTAGGCAATCTCAAAACAAAGTCCATAGAGATATCCGCCCAAGGAATGGAAGGAGTGGGAAGAGGCATGTATAAACCATGTGGATTCAAACGGGACTTAGCTTTCTGACATGTGATGCAGCGAGCCACAAACCGCTCTACATCTCTCCTTATCTTTGGCCAAAAGAAATGTGTGGCCAGAACATCCTCCGTCTTCTTTGTGCCAAAATGTCCCATCAAACCTCCACCATGTGCCTCTAAAATCAGGAAGATGCAGCAATGGTGTGTGTGTAAGCTTGTCCTTCAAGATGTCAAAGGACTCCTCTTGTGCTTTCCCCCAATGGAACACCACACCTTTCTTAGTCAACTCATGCAATGGGGCAGCAATAGTGCTAAAATCCTTGACGAAACGTTGGTAGAAACCTGCAAGACCAAGAAAACTCCTTACCTGTGTGATGGCTTGAGATATTGGCCAGCTCTTGATCGCTTGAATTTCTATCTCATCCACCTCAATTCCCTGTGGAGTTACAACATAGCCAAGAAAGGAAACTCGATTCGTACAAAAGATGCACTTCTCAAGGTTACCAAATAAATGTGCATCTCTCAAAGCATTAAAAACAGCACGTAAATGATCCATATGTTCATCCAATGACTTGCTATAAATCAAGATATCATCAAAGTAAACCACCACAAATTTTCCAATAAAAGCTCTCAAAAACTCATTCATCAAACGCATGAATGTACTTGGTGCATTAGTTAAACCAAAAGGCATTACTAACCACTCATACAACCCAAATTTGGTTTTGAAATCTGTTTTCCATTCATCTCCCAATTTCATTCTTATTTGGTGGTAACCACTACGCAAGTCAATCTTAGTGAAAATTATAGAACCACACAACTCATCAAGCATGTCGGCTAGCCTAGGAATAGGATGACGATACCTTATAGTAATATTGTTAATGGCTCTACAATCAACACACATACACCAAGTACCATCTTTCTTAGGAACCAGAAGTACAGGAACAACACAAGGACTAAGGCTTTCACGTACATACACATGGTCCAAAAGGTCTTGGACTTGCCGCTGAATTTCCTTAGTCTCCTCGGGGTTGGTCCTATATGCAGCATGGTTTGGCAAAATTGCACCTAGAATAAAATCAATTTGATGTTCAATTCCTCTCAAAGGTGGAAGTCCCGGGGGTATCTCAGCTGGAAAAATATCCTCATACTCTTGCAACAAGTTAGTAATTGCTGGAGGCAAAGACCTAGCAATATCATCAATAGAGAACAAAACTTGTTTGCACACCAATGCACAGCAAATATCATGATCAGAAATTTCAGCAAGGTCTGATTTTGTAGCAAGCATTACACGACCCTTCAATTTAATTCCCTCAGTCTTAGAACTAGGTGTAGATCTCTCATTATTTGGTGGTAACACAGAATTAATGACTTGTTGATTTTCTGATTTAGAACTACTAGAAATTCCAGCTCTCTCCCTATCAGCTTGTACAATTTCAGCAGGAGTCAAAGGTATCAAAGTAATTTTCTTTCCTTTATGCATAAAAGTATATTTATTACTTCTACCATGGTGCAAAGCATCCTTATCATGTTCCCAAGGTCGACCCAATAAAAGTGAACACGCTTGCATGGGTACCACATCACAATCAACGGAATCAACATATGTACCAATGGAAAACAGAATTCTGAAAGTTTGTGTTACCTTAGCTCTTCCAGAATCATTCAACCATTGAATATAGTACGGATGTGGGTGTGGTCGTGTATTCAAGCTAAGCTTCTTGACCAATTCAGAACTCACCAAGTTGTTGCAGCTTCCTCCATCAATGATGACACGTGCTTGCCGGTTCTTGATGACAAAGAAAATCTGAAACAAATTATGGCGTTGTAATCTATCAAGTTGTTGTACCTGTGTGTTCAGCACCCGCTGCACAATGATGTTCATGTAGGCTGATGTGTCTTCACTCCCAAAAACATGTCCCTCATCATTGTCCGTGGCAGCTTCATCATCATTGTTGTCTTCGACATCGGAGGTGCTGATGTATCCTCCCTCTTCTGTAGCCACTTATGCCCGCTGACTAGGACAATCTTTTTGCACATGACCAAAACCATGGCAGCGGTGGCACTGAATGCCGGAAGTGCGTCCTGTTGAAGCAATGTTGTCGTGCGTGGAGTGTAGGAGGCACCGCTGCTGCTCTTGTTCTTTTGTTGACGACCCTGTAACTCCTTTTCTGCAAGCATAGCAAGTTGGAACAACTGGTTGACAGTATTAAATTCCTTATAATCAACAATATCTTGTATCTCACATCTCAACCCCCCATAGAAACGACAAATTTTATCTTTAGTGTCCTCTACTACCCCACATCATATCATACCCTTTTGAAGCTCCGCATAATAATCTTGGACAGAATTATTTCCGTGCTCTAAGCGCTGCAATTTCTTTCGAAAATCACGTTGGTAGGATGGAGGAACAAAACGATTATGCATAGCTTCTTTCAAACGTTCCCATGTATCAGGTTGTAAGCGTGTGGTACCTAGTTCATTCCACCATATTATAGCAAAATCCTTAAACTCACTAGTGGCTTGTCGAACTCTATGTTGTTCAGGAACAAGGTGGGAATTAAATTTCTGCTCAACCGTTATTTCCCAATCAAGATATGCCTCAGCATCATATGCACCAGAAAATGAAGGTATGGAAAATTTAACTTTAGCAAAAAGGTCATCAAGAGGGCAGTTATTGTTACCACGTATGTTGTTTCCTACCATACCATGAGTGTTTTGACGAAGGCGTTGACGTAGATGTACATTCTGCGCAGCACGTGTACCCACCTCTCCGTTGACATCACACAACACGTCTTCTTCTTCTTCAAAGTTGTTGTGGTGGGTAGCATCATGGTTGAATGGTAGGTGGGTCTCCATATCATCAATCCTTCCAACTAGCGAGTTTAAGCACTTGTCCAACCTCTCAAGGGTGTGGGGTATTCTATGTTCAGCAAGATAATCTTTTACCCCTTGTGCGATTGCTTCCTTGACAGACTTCATCATTTGTTCTATGTAACCCTTCATCTCACTTTTCAAAACACACTCCGTAGGATCAACATGATCTGACATTGTTAGTAAGAATAATATGGAAAACAACAAGATTATCCCTATTAACTACTACGCAATGATGGTGGAACTCACAAAGCAATGGGCCGAGTCTAACCAAGCTCTTACAAGTTTCTTACCACAACAAGGTAAAGGATACCTGGATGACGTGATTCAGCGATTGCAAGGGTCAAAAACTTGTGTTGTTCAAAAGGATGAATGTGGAGTTTGGATGGCCAAATATATGTGAGTAGCACACAATTCAATAACAGATAGTAATGCTGAATAGATGTCCAAACACTTGTCCTAGTTGCTGGCCTACTCGTGTCTTATCCCGGATGTTATGAACAAGACAGCAAGAAGTATGAATGATAAGGACAATAATTGAGCAGGAACAATTGCACCACAAGGCAAAATAATACACCCAAGTTTTGATATTTGTGCTCCTCTTCACAAATTTTCTTTTCTATATTTTTTCTTTGATTTTTTTTATATCTGCCGTGAAATCAGGAGCACTAATATACACGTTGCACAAATTTTCAGCTCACTTGAAAAAAGAAGATGTGGACAACATAAATTCAATATGTTTCTTTATGATTATTGTTGAGCCTTTAGATGCCAAATAATCAATCTTCCAAAGTGAATATGGGCAATGTAATTTAACCCAATGCCAAGGTTATGGTTGTTTTAAGACAGCACCACAAGATTATGTTTTTTGTGGAGCTGAATTAGAAACGGTGGTGAGAAAAAATTGGATATGATGGTGACAACGTGTGGGATGGTGTGCGTATATCGAGGAGGATAAACTCACGTAATATGTGATAAAAACTGAAGAACAAGGATAACCCTAGCACAAAGAATAGTTATGGTGATTGATTTGATAACGATTGTGGCAGCTAGGGTTTCGATGGAATGCAGCGGATGGAATAACAAAGTAGGAACGAAACACGACTAAACCAGCAACAAAACACGAACTAGGACACAAATTCAACACTACGGACTCCAAAACAGAATTGTGCAAAAGGCTAAACCTGGTCTGGGATGGGGAAACCTATAACTATAATTTTTTTGGCTTTTTCGTGAACGATAGGACGAGTTCAAGATAAACAAAACTAGGGGAAGGTGAACCTGACGGTGCACCTAAAGCTCTGATTACCACTTGATGTGTACAGGGGTCCCGATCTTCTGAAAGGTTCTGATAACTCTCGATTTGGTGGAGACTTGACACAAATTGATCCGGCTTCCGAACAACACATTCTGAACCCTGCAATCGCAGCACCACGTCTCCTCAGGTTATCAACCGATATTGCGCGGTTGACCTCGCCAAGAAGACTAATACTTGCCTGCGGATCGAAGAACACAAGCAAGAACAAGAAAGAATGCAACCAAATTGCTGAAAGATATGAAGCACTGAAGTTGGGTTCTCACGATGAACGGCGAAACTGTTCTTGACAGAATAATCTAAGCAAAACCCCGCTGTTTGTGACGGCGGCTAGGGGGTATAAAGGAGGTGGAGGACGACCAGGGAGGTGCTGCGGTCGTGACCTAACCCTAAGACACATACATAATGGACTTGGACTCGATACAAGGCCCAATGGCCCAACTAGGTGATGCAACACCCTAACAGACTGTAACTTTATATTGTTTTGAAGTTTCCCGTCGACTCCAAGGGAATTTTGATGTGGGGCCAGTTCCATTGGAAATTTTAACCTCTCATCTTTCCGTGCTTATGTAGAACGTCAAAAACGGAGTCCGTATGCCTCCTGTGCATCCATTTTAAGGTGGACTGCTCCTGGGCCCGAGTTGGACTCGAGTTTGAGTTGGGCTCGGTCTCTAACTTCTTGTTGGCGTATTTTCTGGTCCTCCACGCCTCCAAACCCCTCTCCATGTCCTCTCCATGGATCCTAATCATAATTAATCCATTAGGTAGCAACATACTCTCAAAATTCACATATAACGAATTGTTCAGGAACGAGCTCACCTCTAAATTCAATTGTCGTGCTCGAGCTCTAGTAATTGGACCTTGTATGTCTACCATATGAGTGTTGTGTATATCTGCAGGAGTGATGTCCACATCACGTCCTCTGCCCGTTTAACATTACGGTGACAAGACAGGACGACGAGGCATGACAGCGGTACAGTGTCGCCCAACGGCACGATGCCGCCCGAGCAAGGCGAAAAGACGCGGCGACAAGACGGCGTCTTCATCATTACCTGACACACAGACAGTGACGCTCAGAGCGCCAGGCGACGGGACATAACTCTCGTGTCAACCACTCTACTTAGAGGATGAAGTCCTAGATCATGTACATGGTTCACATAGCTTAGGGGCCACCTGTCAGGCCCTAAGCCTCATTGTAACAATCACGGCATTGGACTATAAAAGAACTGAGGTGACCACTCGACAAAGGATTCGCATTCTAGACCCTGCAACACACAAGCACACGCAAGCAATACAACAAGCACTCCCGTGTACGTAGGGTATTACGCTCCAGCGGCCCGAACCACGTAAATTTTGGTGTTCATCCGCTCCTTTGAGCCCAGGCCGCATAGGGCGCCAAGTCCACTCCGATCAAAGAACCTCGCGGGCTGCTTCCGAGCAGGCCGGGAGTAGTGTCGCAGCTCTCACACCCCGACAACTTCATAATGTAATTTATGTTCCATCAGTTAGCAGGAATTTAATTTCAGTTTCATGCTTAGACGATTATAATTATGTATGCCACTTTGACAATGACAATTGTGTCATTAAGTTTAATAATAACATTGTGGATCTTGTTATCTGACAAGACAAACTTTACCTTTTGTTTATGTTTGATGATCTTAATGAAATAAGTGATGTTTAGAATTCCTCATATAACAATTCGGATTTTAATAAGCGCAAAAGAATAGATCCTGAAACATCTTCAAAATTATGAAATTGTCGCTTAGGCCATATTTAAGTGGAGAGAATTGAAAACTTAGTTTCTCAATCAATTCTTCCTCACTTAGATTATTCAGACTCAGAAGAGTGCATAGATTGCATAAAAGACAAATTCATTAAAACGTTGAACGAGAATATTAGAATTGATTTACACGGACGTCGGTACCCTCAATACCGGGTACCCCCGCACACAGTAGAAAACCGCCTAAGGACCTCGCCCCCTCCGCAGGGGTGAGCTCCGAAGGCATCACGTGTCAGCAGGTCCGGGGCTCCCCTCTCCTCAGAGGAGAGCTCCGGGCCTGCCACTTGGCCAGAAGAGCCGGACCGCGCCCCCTCCGCGGGGGGCGAGCTCCGAAGGCGCCACGTGTCCAGCAGTGCCAGGGCTCCCCTCTCCTCAGAGAAGAGCTCTGGGTCTGCCACATGGCCAGAAGAGCCGGACCTCGCCCCCTCCGCGTGGGCGAGCTCCGAAGAGGCCATGTGTCCAGCAGGGCCAGGCTCCCCTCTCCTCAGAGGAGAGCTCCGGGCCTGCCACGTGGCCAGAAGAGTCGGGTCTCACCACCCCGTAGGGGTGAGCTCCGAAGGCGCCACGTGTCCAGCAGGGCCGGGGCTCCCCTCTCCTCAGAGGAGAACTCCGGGCCTACCACGTGGCCAGAAGAGCCGGGCCTAAACCAGACGCAAACATAATTTTACATAACATGTCAAAGAATGTTAGCAACATAATATGTGGACCCTGCATCAAAGATTTCCCAACATCACCAGGATCCCATGCACAGATAAGCTACCAAGAACCAAAAAATTGTTACTCTTCATCAGTAGAAATGTATAGAAGAAAACATATTGAAAACACTGGGCAGCCACTGTGTTCACAGCACCATACAATACCGGATATGCAAGTGTTAATAGCTATAGCTGTCTGTCAAACAGTCACAAGCAAACTGCCAAACAACTCAGGCAAAGATGTAAGATATGAAAACTTGACAGGTTCATAAGCAAGAAATGCATCTCAAAGTTATACCGACCACCAAGGGCAGCAAGCTCCACTATCCAGCTGGAAAGGCTGCTAGCACTTACCAAATTCAAGGGGGGAAAAACAATATATATGAACAATAAAGTGAGAATAATAACACTTATAAGGGTCACCAAATAACAGGACATTAAACAGATATCGCATGGTAATCTTAAATAATGACAATATAATAGAATTCATAACAAAAGCATTAGTAATAATTAGTTCCTTAAGAATAAGATAGTTTCGGAAGATGGAGAAGAAGCATTTATTCCGATGCCTGCTGACAAGTAATGCTTCATGCCCTTCTTAAGCATGCAACCTCTGCAATGGTCACGACAGAACACAGCAAGGGTTAAGATGTGAGTCCCAAACTTTCAACAAGAAATAAATCAGGTTGATAAGCTCCAAGAGACATCAAGCCTGCCAAGAGTTGAGAAAGTCAAAAAGGTTAGGTCAAGTCAGTAATCCCAGGATTATGCATGACAAACATAACATGAAAGTAAATATTGACAGAAAATAAATATAAACCACTGTACGGAAAGGTGTCACGCCCCATTAAATCATTGATGCATCTACCCATGAACAGAAAAGGGAAGAGACCCACACTTTATCCGCTGTGACTGATTAAAGAAAAATATGAAGCACCACATTCTATGAAAACCGAGCACTCTTGGTTAGTACCAAAATAGCAGAATAAGCATGCAGCATCATACAAGAAAAGAGAAAGAAATACAACTCTAGAACAACTTCACTGCACGAATGCAATTATGACTAAGCAACTCTAATTTTTTGAACTTTTGTGTTTTGTTGAATCAACAACATGATTAATTAGTATAATAGACAGTCAAAAAAATTATGCATTGTAAATTTCATTCCAGTGACATGCAAAAAATATTTTATGACATATATAACTGCTAAGCACCAGTTAGCTGCTCATGTACAGCATAGCATAGCAAGTTGAAAGAGATAAAACAACTGGAAATAAGTTTAGCGGTCAAACCTTGTCAATATACTGCTGGTATTTATCAAGGTTATCTTCTAGTTCCAATTATACCAGATGCAAAATAGAGTGGAAAAAAACAAAGACCATGCTAGCTTACCTTCATTCTGTTGCAAGAAATGCCCCAGCTTGGCTCACATCACTTCATCTCTGACATAAACTTGTCATACTCTGTATCAGCACCATAAGTACCAGTCTGCGGGTTGGAAGTGGATGTCAAGGGTAGTGGTGGTGGTGTTGCATTGTGGTTGGCCCAAGGTGGAGTTGCAATGGCCTGAGGGACATCAACACTAGCTGGTGGTGGTGGCGGTGGTGGTTGAACAGGATAATATGGAAGGTAGCTGTAAGGTTGTGGAGGGTACACTGGAGGAACATTTGGTGCACCAGAGGATGCATAAAATGGAGCCGGGACAGGCTGGGTGGGTGCACCAGAACTTGGTGGTGTTACACCAGGGGGGTAGTTATGTGTTCCGTCACTTGATGGGGCAGTGCCTGGTGGAGGGGTAGGAGCTGGTGGTGGTGGTGGTGGGTACTGCACGCCATATGGAGGTGGAGCGGTCTGTCCTGGCACCGGAGGTGGAGGATTGTACATGCTCGAGCCTGGTGGCGGTGGGGGGTATGAAGCATATGGTGGTGGCTGGCCCCAAGGAACTGGGGCATAACTCCCTGGAGGACCTGGTAGTGCGCTCTCATGTAGGGTTGCGAGGGGTAGCCACCAGAAGCAGGAACCGTGGGAGGATATGATGGTGCCGGTGGTGCTGCAGGCAGACTGGGAGGAGCCTCTGGCTGTAGTGGTTTGCCTGCAACTCTAACTGCAATAGTTCTCCCTTCAATATGGTGACCATTCATCGCAGCTATCGCCGCATTAGCCTGTGAAACATCTTGATACTTGACAAATCCATATCCTTTGCTCAGCCCAGTGTTTCGATCCATGACCACCTTTGCCATGGCTTCGGTACCCTCGATATGGGGTACCCCCGCGCACGGGAGAAAATGCCTAAGGACCTTGCCCTTCTCCGCAGGGAGAGCTCCGAAGGCGCCACGTGTCCCGCGGGGCCGGACCTCCCTCTCCTCAGAGGAGAGCTCCGGGCCCGCCACGTGGCCAGCAGCAGCCGGACCTCCCCCCCCCACCCCGCGGGGAGAGCTCCGAAGGCTCCACGTGTCCCGCGGGGCCGGACCTCCCTCTCCTCAGAGGAGAGCTCCGGGCCCGCCACGTGGCCAGCAGCAGCTAGACCTCCCCCCTCTGCGGGGAGAGCTCCGAAGGCTCCACGTGTCCCGGGGGGCCGGACCTCCCTCTCCTCAGAGGAGAGCTCCGGGCCCGTCACGTGGCCAGCAGAGCAACGCTGCCTGCCCCCGCCCGGTAGGAAGCATGCGTAAAGACGCGTCATACCATGCCCGTACAAGGTATTCAAGGCCCGCGCCTTCCCAAGACGCGGAGACACGGAGCACGCCTCTGTCAGGTGCCGTTGCGCCCAGTCACATCGCAGACTGGCGCGCCGTGTCAGAGCCTGCCTGCCAATAAACACAGCGACAAGACATCCCCTGTCGCCCCTGCCATCATCAACCACTACGACTAGCTTGCGGCATGGGCAGGGCGGCAGAACGAAGACTCGGAAGCCTTCGCCAGAGACAACTACCGGCATAACTGCAGATACGGTAGATGGCAGGCAATCTCCCCGGGAGCACCTGTCGGGTCCCGGGCCCACCTTGTAAGCCGCTCGAGCCTTGGACTATAAAAGGCTCGGGTAGGCAACGTTAGCAAGGGTTCGAACTCTGTTGAATTGCACTCTAGCCATCTCACACCCTCAAGCTCAGGACTCCGGTTCTGAGCAGCAAGCAATACAGCGAGCATCCCTGCTCACCGTGGACGTAGGGTTTTACGCAACGACGGCCTGAACCACGTAAAACTCTCTGTGTCAAGCTTCTCCCTCGATCGTCCCTAACGCTGAAGCTCTCCGTGAGTGACTAGCCCCTCTGAAAAAGAACCTCCGCGGGCTGCCCAGAGCAGGTCCGGGGGAAGTGTCGGCTACACACTTCAACATTTGGCACGCCAGGTAGGGGGCTTTTCCCTTGCGCGACGAGCTTCTGCCGACGAAGATGACGAAGCTTCCTTCAGCGGCAAGCTCTCCTCCCCCGCGTTCACGACGAACGGTCACTAGCGGGGACTACGTCTCGACGCACTCTGGATGGAGTGTGTCGGCGCAAGCTGGAAGCCAGCAGCCGACTCCGGCAATGTAGGCTCCAGCGAGCGTGAGATCCTCTGCAGCGCTGAGCGTCCCCCACGGGGGCGCGCTAGCTGCAGCAAGAGCGCTACTGCACAATCCACCTGCTGGGGACGCGCCTCAGTCAGCGACCCAGCAGTGGATTCGCGAGGTAGACCGTCTCGTCGTCGCCGCCGCTAACCCTCGGATTTGGCGGGGACGACGCCCCGGCCAACCGGCTGTGTCGCTGACGCGCACGCCAACGGTTGACGGGTAGATGGTAGATTCCAGCTCCACCAGGCTCCCATCGACGGACCTGAGGATGGATCTGGAGCGATGTCACTTGGGCAAAGATGCCTGAGTGTTCATCGAGTGACGACGAGAAAGGCGTCGCAACCAAGAGGCCGGCGACAGCATGACGTCTGCCTCAACCCTGCCTGAGGCGCAGACTTTTGTCACGCAATCTCTGCCCCAGGCATACGCCGTGCAGCATATGCCCCAGCCATATGCCCTGCAAACGGTGCCCCCGGTCTATGGTGCAGCCTTGCCCATACCGGGGTACACAGTGCCAGCAGCGAACCAAGCGTTCGCGGCACCAACGCCTGCAGCAACAGGAGCAGGATGTGCGGCCCTGGCGCCACACCTTCACTTCGCAAGGTGGCCGCGCAAGTTTCGGCTGCACCTACCCGAGAAGTACGACGGCAGCATCAACCCGGCGGAGTTCCTCTAGATCTACTCCATCGCCGTCCTTGCTGCAGGAGGGGACGAGGCCGTCATGGCCAACTACTTCCCCATCGCCTTGACCGGCCCTGCCCAGTCTTGGCTCATGATCCTCCCCCAGGGTTCCATAATCTCTTGGGGAGAGCTCTGCCAGCAGTTCACTGCTAACTTCGGCAGCTCCTACACCCGGCCTGGCACGGAGCTCGACCTCCACGCCGTCCAGCAACAACCTGAAGAGACGCTGCGCTCCTTCATCCAGCGGTTCTCCCAGGTACGGAACATCATCCCGCACATCCAAAATGCTTCTGTGGTGGTGGCGTTCCGGCAGGGTGTACGGGACAAGAAGATGATTGAGAAGCTCGCGACCAGAGAGATTCGCGACGTCTCAGAGCTCTTCAGCCTGGCGGACAAATGCGCCAGGGCAGCAGAAGGGCGGAACTGGCACTCACTGCCAACCTCCGAGTCAGGAGGACAGCCCGGATCTGGTGCCGCTTCCTATGGAAGCGGCAAGAAGATCAAGAACCGGGGCGGCGGCAAGATGAAGCCACTGGCCGCTGCTCCCGTTGCTGCAGCAGCAGCACCCAGTGGAGCTCGGGGGCCACGCCCCGACAAAAGGTAGCGACAGTCGCCAGCTCCAGTGGGAGACCAAGGCGAGCTATGCCCCGTGCATGGCACCAGCTACCATACTGCTGCTGACTGCCGGGACATCCAGAGGCTCGCAGAACGCTTCCGCAAAGGGAGGCAGCTGCGAGCTGATGCCCCACCCTTCCGTCAAAGGGAGGGCAAGCAGAAGGTCGACGCCTCAGTCAACATCGGCCACCAGGTGGGGTATCAGGAGCCTCAGTGCGCCATAAAGACGGTGCACAATGGTGAGGACCCCAGCTCCAGTGACGACGAGCCAGGGCAGTAGCCGACTACGGCTGCCCCGAAAGATCAGTGGAGGCTGCACTGCTACGATATCAGCCTTGGAGAAGCTCCAAGCAGTTGCAGCAGCCCAAGCACCAGCCCCGGCGGTGCAGAACCGGGCCAGCTCCACCTGAGTGCACGTCTCCGTGCCTCGTCCTCACCTCCTGGGGGCCGCCCAGGATCTGTCAACCTCTTGACGGCCTTAGCCAGAAGGGGAAAGACACCTTGGGTCTCCCAAGAAGAGTCCGGGTCCTCCTACCTCTTGACGGCCTTAGCCAGAAGGGGAAGATACCCCGGGGCTCCCGGGAGAAGCCGCGCTGGACCTGCTCCAGCGTGAAGATATCTACCTCGTCGGCGAGGCACGAGTGCAGGTAACACCCCACAACGCACGGCCCGTCTGGTGCTCTAGCACTACAGCCAAAGGACCAAACGCATCAGGGACCTGCAAGAAGGCAACCTGGTGCCGCGGCACACACTTTCCCGCGAAGGACCTATAAACTCCCCCCCCCCCAGCCGGGAAGGTCCCTTCCGAGTTACGAAAGTTGCCGTCCCAGGTACACACGTCTTTCAACCAAGGATGGGACCCGTTCCCGAACCCTTGGAGCATGGAACATCACAGTAGGTTCTACTTTCTGAGCATTAGTAGAACAGGGCTTTACCTTTATGTAATAAATCCCATAGAGTCCAGGAACAACGCTCGGAACAGCTAAGCCTCAGGGGACGGTCCAGGACTACGTCCAGCTTGGCCTGGTTCCGACCCCAAGCGCGTAGAGTCTTGCTTCCCTTCTTAATGGGGCGGGTCGTTGCCTCCATGTACAGCCTGCCTTCCTCCTATGGGCATTTACACAGAAACCTGTTCTACCTCGCTCTCACTCATTTGCTCATTTAAATTACGCATTAATTTTTATGACCGCACTTTCTATGTATGCTCACCGTACATTTAGCTCCCCTTTCCCGCGCTCATCCATAGTCAGCATTTGCTATCCTACCGAAGGCGGTTGCGCTTGAGGCACCTGCCGATGGCCAGGGGGCCTCTCGGGCCTCCCCCAGTCAGGTGTTGCGGTGCCAGTTGGTCACCTCCAGGAAAGGCCTGCGTCGTGCATGGGGGATCCACGGTGCGTATCCCGCTCAGCCGGCTCTGTACCCAAAGCATGCGCACCCTGCCCTCCGGAGGTCCAGGGGAGTACAGCCGCTTTGCCTGGTTCCGTACCCAAAGCCTGTGCACTCTGCTTCCCCGGGTACGGTCCGGTACTAAGGACCGGACGGTCGTACCTGGACCTTGGAGGGAGCCGGAGCCCCGGTGCCTCGCGCACAGAATTGCCCAAGCCCCGTATATCGGACTAGGACCGTAAGTCGAATAAGACTAAGAGACAGGGAGGGGAGAACCCCCCGAGGAGAATTATGCTTCCTCTACCTATGTGCAGGACCTCCAGGTTCTAGCTACGGAGACCGCATGAAGGGGGGGGGGGCAAGGAGCTATCGACTACTCCAGCGCAAGACCGGAGGATCCGGGTTTCGCCCTTTCTGCAGGGACGAGTCCCGAAGGCCCCACGTGTCCAGCGGGGCCGGAGCTCCCCTCTCCTCAGGAGGAGCTCCAGGCCCGCCACGTTGCCGGCAGAAGTCGGATCTCCCCAGCCGGGGAGAGAGCTCTGAAGGCTCCACGTGTCCCACGGGGTCGGGCCTCCCTCTCCTCAGAGGGGAGCTCCGGGCCCGCCACATGGCCGGCAGATCCGGACCTCCCTATTCTCATAGGGCGAGTTCCGGAGACCTCCGGGGCCCTTAATACGATAAGGACCCGCGGAAGGTGTCTGTGCAGGGCTTCGAGATTGGTGAAGGCCTCTGAGTACCTTGCGGAGCTAAGGGCTTGGCCAGGCAAAACCAAGAAGAAGACAAAAGCGCAACAGACACAAAAAGTCACAAGAGTCTATTTATTCATGGCTCCATGAGCTGGACTACAGACTCAATAAAAAAAAGAGATACAAGTCCTAGGGTTCCCCTGGCTCGCGCCGGAACCTAGAGGCTACAAGGGCAGCCACGTTCCCGACTTCAGCCCTGGCGGTCTCCTCCCGCTCCGCAGCAGGGCCCTATCTCGCTGGCTCTAGTGAGAAGGAAGGGTCCCGGCTCCTGAAGCATGCCAACACGTGCGTGGCAACCTCCACGGCCAGGCCCCGTCCCTCTGCCTCGAGCTCGCCGGTGACCACCGCATCTAGCCTGCTCAGCTTGGCGTCGATTGACTCCAGCGCGGGGATCATTTCGGCCACCTTCAGCTCAGGGGTCGCCATCTTCACCGGGCTGAAGCCAAGGGGGACCAAGGCGGACCCTGCCTAGCCGACGAAGCTCGAGACTGCATGGGCCTCGGAAGACTGCGAGGCCAAGAGCTCCTCTACCTCGCGGCGGGCTTCCAGCAAGGCGTCGTGGCTCCCCTCGGAGAATTCCTTCTCCTTGGCTGCCAAGGAGCTTTCCCGAAGGCGGAGAGTCTGGGCAAGCCGCTCCAACTCTGAAGCCCGGAAGTCTGCAGCTAGCTCCCCATCCAGGATCGCCTGGTGCTCTCGGGAGACCTGCTCCTCCCTCGAGGCAAGGTCAGCCTTCCGGGCCTCTAGCTCCGTAGGCCGGGCCCGTAGGTCGCCCTCGCCCGCCGCCAGCCGCGCGGTGACTCTCTCTGCCTCGGCCGCCACGAAGCGCTCCTGATCTGCAATGGCGCGCTCACGGCGTGCCAGCCTCTGCCGCACCTCCTCCAGGGCATAGAAGTTCTCCTTGGCCCGGGCATGCGCCTCAAGAGCCTCTGTGTGGAGCCGCCGCGTCTCGGAGTCCATACGGTCGACAGCCCGCTTCTGTCGGTCGAGGAGCGCCTCCATGATATCAAGCGACTCCCTCCTGGAGTCGAGCTCCCCCTTGACCTTCGCGGTCCGCTCCCGCAAAAGGTTCCCCCAGATGAGGAGGCGATCCCTCTCAACCACCTGCTCCTCTTGCTCGCGACCGAGCGCGGCCAAGACCTGCCGAACGCTCGTCTGGGCAAGCACGAGATCGTCTGCCAGGAGCACTGGAGCAGCAGAGGCCAGAGAGGCGCCCCCGACCTCCTCCATCACGTCGTCTTCACGAGAAGACGACGCACCGGCAACCGGGATGAGACGCCGGTCAGGAGAAGCCGGCGCCGGGACTTCGACAGCCGGACCCGCCGAACCCTCACCGACAGCGGGCTCCTGAGCCAGTGAAGAAGGACAACTCGAGGGAGTCGACGCTGCCATAGAATCCGGGCAGACCGGTACAGAAGCAACTTGCACTGGCTTGGGGGCCGTGGCAACCGTCCCGGCTTCCGAGCGCTGCGGCGCAGACTCCCCATCAGTCGGGGATGGCCGAGAAATACGAGCACTCCAACGCGCTCTGAACCCCGGCTTCCGAGCCGGGGTAGGACCAATAGAGCCCGCCGTCGACGCCGACGTCTGCCCGCAGTCGCCCGGACTGACGGAGCAGGGGATGCTTCTGAAGCTCCCCTCGACGTGTCAGCAGTTTCCTTGGAGACTCCACCGCCTGAGGCCCTCCTCAACGCGTCAGCAGTTTCCTTGGAGATTCCACCGCCTGAGGAGGGAGGACGCGATGCCCGGGAACCTTCAGCCCGTCGTCGCTCAAGAGGAGTCCCGTTGGGATGATGAGCCCGAGACCTCTTGGGGTCGCCACCGGACGGGGCGCCATCCCCAGAAACAGGGCGTACAGGCGCCCTAGATCCCTGACTCAGCGCACACGCCGCCGCCGGAGGAGATCGAGCGCGCTTCTTCTCCGGAGGCGGGTTGGAAGCCATGGCAGAAGACAAAGGCGCAAGAACTCAAGGAAGGTACAAGCGCCGGGAAGTGCGAAGGGAAGCCGCAATGCGGGTAAGATCCCCTTTTAAAACTTCCCAGGTGCGATTCAAAGCGATTCGAAACTCTTCGAATACGCCGCTTGGGCAACCGCTTCGGCTCCAAGACCAAGCGTGGACAAGTGGACCCAAGTCGTCCAGCTGAAGCGGTGGGCCAAGAAGTCAGTCTCCCAAGGAGACGAGCCGGCAAGGCGCTTCGGCGGTTCCCGAAAAAAGCGCCGCGACGTGCAGAAGTGGCAGCCTTGGGAACCGCCGCAGTAAAAGCAACCATCAAGTGGGCGCACGCTCCCACGATCCCGTGACTGTTCGTGCTCCGGCAACGGTCAATGCGGGACTTAGAGAAGGTGCGCGGGATGAAAAAGATGGAGGCCCCACCTCGGGCTCGCTATCTCCCCCGAGATGGGCCCGGGGGCCACTGTCGGTACCCTCGATATGGGGTACCCCCGCGCACAGGGGAAAATACCTATGGACCTCGCCCTTCTCCACAGGGAGAGCTCCGGGCCCGCCACGTGGCCAGCAGCAGCCGAACCTCCCCCCTCCGCGGGGAGAGCTCCGAAGGCTCCACGTGTCCCGTGGGGCCGGACCTCCCTCTCCTTAGAGGAGAGCTCCGGGCCCACCACGTGGCCAGCAGCAGCCGGACCTCCCCCCTCTGCGGGGAGAGCTCCGAAGGCTCCACGTGTCCCGCGAGGCCGGACCTCCCTCTCCTCAGAGGAGAGCTCCGGGCCCGCCACGTGGCCAGCATAGCAACGCTGCCTGCCCCCGCGCGGTAGGCAGCAGGCGTAAAGACGCGCCATACCTTGCCCGTACAAGGTATTCAAGGCCCGCGCCTTCCCAAGACACGGAGCACGCCTCTGTCAGGTGTCGTTGCGCCCAGTCACATCGCAGACTGGCGCGCCGTGTCAGAGCCTGCCCGCCAATAAACACAGCGACAAGACATCCCCTGCCGCCCCTGCCATCATCAACCACTACGACTAGCTTGCGGCATGGGCCGGGCGGTAGAACGAAGACTCGGAAGCCTTCGCCAGAGACAACTACCGGCATAACTGCAGATACGATAGATGGCAGGCAATCTCCCCAGGACCACCTGTCGGGTCCCGAGCCCACCTTGTAAGCCGCTCGAGCCTTGTACTATAAAAGGCTCGGGTAGGCAACGTTAGCAAGGGTTCGAACTCTGTTGACTCGCACTCTAGCCATCTCACACCCTCAAGCTCAGGACTCCGGCTCTGAGCAGCAAGCAATACAATGAGCATCCCTGATCACCGTGGACGTAGGGTTTTATGCTTCGGCGGCCTGAACCACGTAAAACTCATTGTGTCAAGCTTCTCCCTTGATCGTCCCTAACGCTGAAGCTCTTCGTGAGTGACTAGCCCCTCCGAAAAAGAACCTCCGCGGGCTGCCCAGAGCAGGTCCGGGGGAAGTGTCGGCTACACACTTCGATAATGGCTATCTCGCCAAAATGCGAAAATAGGCTGATAAGCCCATCATCATCCATTGTAGGCGGCAAATACCCGATGTATAGATTTGTTTCATCAAACTCCTTCTTGATCCCGTTTGCTTCCGTTGCAACCCCACCAGCACCAGAAGACCAAGGTGGGTTACTCCCAAGACCAGCAGTGGCACTACTGCTACTACCACTTCCTGTAAGAGCCAACATTGAACCAATAGATTTGTTCATTGACTCGGGAGCACTCCCACCACCAAGCTCGGCAAGGAAGTTCTGGTATTCGTCATCCATCTTCTTCCCAGACGTGCCTTTGACAGGGCAATCAATTGTCGGGTGCCAACCATCACCACAGATCTTGCACTGAACCTCACTCTTAAACGACGACCTCTTATTGGGGCACGCATACTGCCGGTGACCAGGCTCCCCACCAAGTCCTACAAAACTCATCATCCCATATAGTACCATTGAGTGCAGCAAGCTCCCGCAGCTGCTGCCTCTTGTGCTCGTTTAGTACCTCATCGACTGGGGTGAGCAGCTTCTCGACCATGCCAGCAGCCGCATCCAGCGCCTCCTGGGTCTCGGCCTCAACAAGGACGTGAAGGTCCTCATATTCGCTGGGATCCGGCTTGAGGTCCCTCTTCTGCAGCAGCTTCCACTCCTTGACACTTCCCTTGCCCCGTAAGACGATCTTGGCGCCAGTCTCTTTCTCCATCCGATTCTGCGTGTTGCCACGCGGGCCAATGATGAGGCCGATGAAGTTGTACCCGGGGTACTCCTTCATGGGGATGTAGAGCTTCTTCTGGAGCTTGGGCGGGCTGTAATCGGCCAGTGGCTTGAAGGCTGGGTTGCAATGGATGAGCTGCGAGATGATGTCCTGCCTCTCGCGGTTGAGGCGCTCCCTCGCGTGGTACTCGCGAGTGTTGATGCGGATGCCGAGGTTGTCGTAGACGGGCTCGGGCGAGGGCGAGCACGCGCCCTCGGGGCGGTCGTCGAGGGGGAGGCCCGACTGGAGCATGCGTGAGATAACGAGGAGCCGCGCGTTGAGCGCGTGCACCTCGGGGTCCATCTCGACGGCGAATTCCTTCATGAAGTCCGGGAGCACGAAGGCGGCGAGGCGGGGCTCCTCCTCGTCCCACCTCGACCTGCGCTTCCCCCCCCCTCCGCCCCGCCCTCTCCGCCGGATCCGGTAGCGCACTCATCGCCGGACTGCTCCCAGCGTATGCGTCGGCTCGGCGCGAGGAGTCCCCGGCGTCCCCGTTGGCGCCGATGCCAGGCTCTGAGGATGACGCGGCGCGCGGCGGCGGGTCGGAGGAGGGGTCCCACGACGGGGAGCGGGCTAGGGCTTCGGCGGATGCCATGGCTGCTCGTCTACGGACGGGAGGGGAGAAGCATCTCGGTTGGACTTGTTTGGGTGACTTATTAGTTATTACATACGGAGAGGGAGAGGAGGTTTGTGTTCGGACCAAACTGAACTCTCGGTAGTTGGTTGGGCCCAAACCTAGACTTACGGCCCGTAAGTTATGGGTTGGGTCCAAATATCTCGTGGGCTGGATTACTCTTCCCAGTGTCGAGGGATCCTGTAATCCTGCTCACAGCCACCATTTAGAGAGACACGCGTGTGGCCGTCGGGGTCAAGGCCCGAATGGATGGAGCCTCTAAGAATATTTTTATTTTTAACACTGTTGACATTGAATTTAATATTAATAATATCTAAAAAATTTTCAAAACTAGCCACCCTATCGTAAACGATGTGGACGATTTGTCCACGTGAACATCCTGTTGTCCACTGTAAGTGCATCTAGGCATCCCCGTGGGTTTTGGATGATTGATGACGATAAATTAAGAGACTAATGAGCTGAGATGATCATAAGCATAGGACATTTCCAAGACGGACATCTAAACTATCAAAAAGGAAAAGATGAAGAACGGCGTCGAAGACTCGAAGAGTAGAAATTAGGGTTTCACTTGAGTTTTTAGTAGCCTAGCCGTATAAAAGAAAGAGTGTGTGTGTGTCAAATGCATTGAGATAATAGAAGAGAGTTCAAAGCGTTAGAAATGTCAAATCCTTAGTAGAGAGAGGTAGAGAGGTAGAGTTGGGCAGGCCAGACTTGTACGGGGAAGAGGCCGAACTAGTCCGGAAGTCCTACGGCTTAGTCCGTTTTGGGACGGACTAAGAGTTCCTGATTGAGATCGGACTTGTCCATTTTAGGACGGACTAGTCCGTTTCTCTCTTGGTGACAGTGTTTTTGGGGCTAAGTCCTAGTAGACCGGACTTATCCGCCTCAGTGGTCGGACTAGTCCGGGCTAGCCAGACTTGTCCGTTTTCACACGGACTAAGAGTTCCTGTGTGAGTTCGGGCTAGTCCGTTCTAAGGCGGACTAGTCCGTATGGGCGTGAGATGAGAGCTCCCACGGCTAACTCTTGGTGGATCGGGCTTGTCCGCCTTAGTGGTCAGACTAGTCCGGGTCCTCCATACTTGTCCATTCTCACCCGGACAAATAGTTCCTGTGTGAGATCGGACTAGTCCGGTGTGAGGCGGGCTAGTCCGAACTTTCGGTAGTTGGCAACGGTTGGCTTCGGGACTTCTGTAAAAGGAGATGTCCCGACTTCATCTAAAAACCTCTGGAACCCTAGCATCGCCACAGCCTTCCTAGAGCCTCTCCAAGCCTTCTCCATTGCCTACTCACCCTCTTGAATCAAATCCTAAGTGAATTTGGGTGTGTGAGAAGAGGAGAAGGAATAACTTCGCGTTTAAGGCTCTCAGAGTGATCTCGTGCACTTGGTGTGACCTGTGGCTTGTAAGATCAGTGAAGCTTTGTTGAAGTGATCAAGTGGGAGTCTCGGATTGTGAGCAGCCCCAAAACTTTGTAAGTTCACCCTTGAGATAGTGAAGAACGGGGTTGGCCTTAGTGGCGACTTGGTGAGTAAAGGGTTGTTAGACCCGGTCCTTTGTGGACTCCTCAACAGGGACATAGATTCCTGAGTGGAATTGAACCTCGGGAAAAATCCTTAGTGTCTCTCTTGCATGTACATTTCTTTGAAGATCAATATTTCTTAGGGTTTGTTTTAATTATTTCGTTATACATCATCACAATCTTGCAATTCATTTCAATATTTTGTCACACTTGTCATATAGAATTGCTAGTTGTTTTATCCACACTTTGTTAAATTAAAATCTAGAGAAAAACCCCATAAAAATCAAACTTTAGACCCTTCCAGCAGTTTGACCAGATTAGTCCGCCCCTAAGCCAGACTAGTCCGGCCCTTTTTAGGTTTTTCCAATAAGCAAACCGGACTAGTCCGCCCCTGAGCCAGACTAGTCTGGCCCTTGTGTACTAATCTCATTTAATTAAGTCATTTCAGGTATTTTAGCCTATTCACCCCCTCTAGGCAATTTCAATTGGTATTAGAACTGGTCTCTCCATCAAGAGTCTAACCACTCGGAGAGGAGATGGCCGGAGTTGAGGGGTACGAGATTCCACCGACGTCGCAAGGCAAAAACACGTATGAAAAAAAAAGGACCCTGGTGTGCTGGAAGATCACTCAAGTGACGATGAAGAAGTTCACCAGCTCAAGGCACAACTTCATGAGAAGGTAGGTCACTCTAGTAAAGAGAAGAAGAAGCCGAAGGATCAAGAAAGGAGTAGTCAACCGGACTACTCCCAATATCCTTTTAACTATGAAAGATTAACTTCTAACAATCATTACTTATCCATTCCTCTTGGCAAACCACCTCAATTCGATGGAAATGATTACTCAATATGGAAGCATAATATGAAGATGCATCTAATATCCTTAAACCATAGCTTGTGGCAAATTGTCTTAACAGGTGTCCATCTTCCAAGAAATGAAGAAGATGTTACCCCGGAGCAAGCCATTCTACTTCATCGCAATGCTCAAGCAGTTGGGGTCATCACCTCATCCTTGACTCGAGAAGAGCTCAACCGAGTCGATGGATTGGAGGTGGCCAAAGACATATGGGACACACTCAAGACGGCGCATGAAGGCAACCGAATCATTAGGGAGGCCAAGATCGAGATGATTGAAGGAGAGCTTGGGAGGTTCACCATCATGGATGGTGAGTCCCCTCAAGACATGTACAACCGTCTCAAGGTCCTCGCCAACAAGATATGATCTTATGGATGCGCCCGGTGGACAGATCATGAGGTGGTGAAGAGGATGCTTCGGGCATTCATGCCTCGAAACATTGCTCTTTGCTCCTTGATCCGTGAGAGTCCGAGATATGCTCAAATGACCCCAGAGGAAGTGCTTGGAAGAATCATCAACAATGAGATGATGGAGAAGGAAGCCATGTTCTACAACGACCTCCAAAGACTTGCCTCCTCAAAGAAGAAAGATGTTGCTTTCAAAGCAACATCCTCATCACAAGACCTCGAAGCAAGTGATGATGAGGGCCTCGACACCGATGAAGAAGAGGTGCTCTTCATCAACAAGTTCAAGAGGATGATGAGAAGAAGGAAGGGCGGCAACCATTATGAGAACAAGAACAAGGAAAGGTCCAAGCCCAAGACGAAAAGAGCATGCTACAACTGTGGTGAATATGGACACTTCATTGTGGATTGTCCATATGAAGAGAGTAAGAAGAAGAAAGATGACAAGTTTTAAGAGAAGAAATTCTTCAAGAATAAGAAGCAATCAGGACATGCTCACCTTGGGAAGGAATGGGACTCAAACGAAGACTCATCCTCCGAGGATGAAGAGAAAGTGGAAACACTTGCCATTGGAAGGAGCAAGCTCTTCCCAAACATTGAAGACTTTAAATCTACATGTCTCATGGCTAAGGAGGGAAGAAGAAAGGTTAAATCTAAGCCATCCTCCTCTACTTCTTAACTTGATAGCTTTGATAGTAGTAGTGATAATGAATCCATGCTCAAGGATCTAAGTAGGAGCACCTTGAAAAAGATGAGATTGTCGTCGGAAGAAATCTTTGAGAAGGATGAACTCATCAACCGTCAAGAAGACATGCTCATTCTTGAAAAGGAGAGATGTCATGAGCTTGAAGAGCTCCTTGAGGTTGAAAGGGAAAGAAGCAAGTCACTTGAGCGTGAACTCGCATTGAGCAAGGAAACTTGCTCAAATCTTGAAGAAACAACTATTGTGCTCAAGGATGAAATTGTTAACTTGACGAAAGTCAACAAGATCCTTGAAACACAAGTTGAGTCTCTCAAGATCAATGCACCTTCTTCCTCTATGATTTCACCCTCCTCAAAGAAATCTCCCGAAGCAACTCAAACTTGCAAGTGCTCAAACTTAATCCTAAAACTCAAATACGAACTCAAGTTGGCATAAAACAAACAATCACCGAAAGGTGGTATCTTTGACAAGGAAAAAGTGGCATATGCACGAAGTGCATATACCAATGTAAGACCTCCACATGTCAAAGATGGTCTTGGCTATTCTCGGGAGTGGAGGTAACATGCTAAAACTCCCAAGAAGAGATAAGACTTGATTGTTTTTGTCAAGGAAGGTTCATCCAACAAAGAAAATGTACAGAACATTGCAAACTCATCTAACATGCCTAAAAATAAACCTTGTCCTTTGTTCCATGATTTTGATGCCTCATATGTTTTATTGTGAAACAAATATGGAAAGATCTATACTAGGCATGTTGGGACACTCCGCAAGAGTCCAAAACCTTGTGTGTGGGTGCCCAAGTGCCTCTTGACTAACATGAAAGGACCCAACTCCGTTTGGGTACCAAAAGGTAAGGCATAACTCTGTTTTGTAGGCATACTCCTCCGGTGGATCAAAATGGGTGCTCGACAGTGGATGCACAAACCATATGACCGGAGAGAGAAAGATGTTTGTGGAATATGAGTAAAACAAAGATCCAAGTGAAGGAATATACTTTGGGGACAATAGCCAAGGGAAAATCCTTGGCACCGGTAAAATTGCTATCTCTCCCCATCATACTCTTTCAAATGTTTTGCATGTTGACTCCCTTGATTATAATCTTTTATCCATATCCCAATTATGTGATAAAGGTTATAATTGTATGTTCACTAACGAGGGTGTGGCTGTCTTGAGAAGAAGCAATTACTCAATCGCCTTTAAGGGCGTACTGAAGGGAAAGCTTTACCTTGTGGATTTCACCACGGATAAAGCTCAACTTGACACGTTCATAATGGCGAAGATCAACATGGGATGGCTTTGTGATAGAAGGCTAGACCATGTTGGGATGAGAAACTTGCAAAAACTTCTCAAGGGAGAACACATTCGAGGCTTGAAGAATGTTATTTTTGATAAGGATAGGCCATGTAGTGCTTGTCAAGCTGGAAAGCAAGTTGGAGCTCAACATCCATCCAAAAATGTCATGACGACCACAAGACCCTTGGAGCTACTTCACATGGACCTTTTTGGCCCAATCGCCTACATAAGCATCGGCGGTAACAAATATGGTCTTGTTGTTGTAGATAATTATTCTCGTTTCACTTGGGTATTCTTTTTGCATGACAAAGGAGAAACTCAAGGTGTGCTCAAGAAATTATTGAGAAGAGCTCAAAACGAGTTCTCCTTAAGAATTAAGAACATAAGGAGTGATAACGGCACCGAGTTCAAGAACACTCAAGTGGAAGAATACTTGAATGAAGAAGGCATCAAGCATGAGTTTTCAGCCCCCTACTCCCCTCAACAAAATGGAGTTGCTGAGAGGAAGAATAGAACTCTCATTGAGATGGCAAGAACCATGCTTGATGAGTACAAGACGTCGGACCGGTTTTGGGCGGAAGCGGTTAACACCGCTTGCCATGCCATAAACCGGTTGTATCTTCATCGACTTTTGAATAAGACGTCTTATGAACTTCTAACCGGTAACAAACCAAACATCTCTTATTTTCGTGTCTTTGGGAGCAAGTGCCATATTCTCAACAAGAAGCCTAGGACTTCGAAGTTTGCTTCAAAGTTCGATGAAGGTTTCTTGCTTGGTTATGACTCAAACACCTACGCCTATCGTGTTTTCAACAAAACTTCCGGAATTGTTGAAATAGCGAGAGACGTAGTGTTTGATGAGACTAATGGCTCCCAAGTGGAGCAAGTTGATCAAAGTGTGCTAGATAAAGAAGAGGCTCCACAAGAAGCACTTAAAAGGATGGCACTCGGAGAATTTTTTCCTCAAGAACATCCTCAAGACTCAAATGATCATCCAACAAACGAAAATATGTCTCCCTCCCATGATCAAACTCAAGATGAGCAAGGCTAACCTCAACAAGATCAAAACGATCAAAGTAAAGATAGAGGGTTGGATCAAGGGGGAGACGAAGAAAAGAGTGGCAATGAAGATGAAGATCAAAGAGTTCAACCACCTCATCTAAGAGTGCACCAAAGTGTTCAACGGGATCATCCCGTCGACAACATACTAGGAGATATCTCTAAAGGGGTGACCAATCGCTCTCGAATGGCTAATTTTTGTGAACATTACTCTTTGTTTCCTCTTTGGAGCCCCACAAGGTAGAAGAAGCACTACAAGATCCGAATTTGGTGGTGGCCATGCAAGAGGAACTCAATAATTTTGAAAGAAATCAAGTGTGGGAACTTGTGAAGCAACCCAACGGAAATGTTGTGGGAACCAAGTGGGTATTCCGCAACAAGCAAGACGAGTATGGGGTTGTAACAAGAAACAAGGCAAGACTTATTGCAAAGGGATATGCACAAGTAGAACGTTTGGATTATGATGAAACTTTTGCTCCCGTAGCTAGGCTTGAATCAATTCGTATCTTGCTTGCTTTCGCAACTCACCATGATTTCAAGCTATACCAAATGGATGTGAAAAGCGCTTTCCTCAACGGTCCAATCAAGGAGGAAGTGTACGTGGAGCAACCACCTGGATTTTAGGATGATACGTATCCTAACCATGTCTTTAAACTTCAGAAAGCCCTCTATGGCCTCAAACAAGCTCCTAGAGCTTGGTATGAGTGTCTTAGAGATTTTCTTATTAAAAATGGTTTTAGGATAGGAAAAGCCGACTATACACTCTTCACTAAGAATTTTAACGATGATTTATTCGTATGCCAAATATATGTCGACGACATTATATTTGGTTCTACTAACAAAGCTTTTTGTGATGAGTTTTCAAAGATAATGACTGAAAGGTTCGAGATGTCAATGATGGGGGAATTGAAGTTCTTCCTAGGATTCCAAGTCAAACAACTTAAGGAAGGAACGTTCATAAGTCAAACCAAGTATACTCAAGACATACTTAAGAGGTTCGACATGGACAAAGCCAAACCCATCAAGACTCCCATGGGAACCAATGGACATCTTGACCTTAATGAAGATGGTCCAAGTGTGGACCAAAAGGTATTTCGTTCCATGATAGGCTCTTTGGTTTACCTTTGTGCATCTAGGCCTGACATAATGCTTAGTGTGTGTATGTGTGCACGGTTTCAAGCCGCTCTTAAGGAGTGCCACTTGACAGCCGTTAAGCGGATTCTTAGATATTTGGTTCGCACTCCTAACCTAGGACTTTGGTATCCCAAGGGATCCAAGTTCAATCTCATTGGATACTCCGATGCCGATTATGCCGGTTGTAAGGTAGATAGGAAGAGCACGTTAGGGACTTGTCAATTTCTTGGTAGGTCCTTGGTTTCGTTGTCTTCAAAGAAACAAAACTCCATTGCCTTATCCACAGCCGAAGCGGAGTACGTCGCAGCCGGGAGTTGTTGTGCACAACTCCTATGGATGCGACAAACTCTTAGGGATTATGGTTACACTTTGAGCCATATTCCACTCCTATGTGACAATGAGAGTGCCATCAAGATTGCTCACAATCCCGTGGAGCATTCTAGAACCAAACATATTGATATCCGTCACCATTTCCTGAGAGATCACTCTATCAATGGAGTATCGTTATCTCTCATGTTAGGAGTGAGAAGCAATTGGCGGACATCTTCACAAACCCCCTTGATGAGAAACACTTTTGTGACCTAAGGAGTGAACTGAATATCCTAGATTCTAGAAATGTTGCTTGAAGTGTGCACATCTGTTTGTTGCTTGTTTATAAACTTCAAAAATCGCATGTTTTTAACATACTACCCTAATCTCTCTTACTCTATGAAAACTATGTTCAAAAGGACTCTTTGTCAAATATGGTCATTGTTTGTTTGATGTATGCTTACTGACCATGTTGGACAAAGATATTTGCAAAAACTTGTCCAAAAGGATCATATTCTTGAGCTAAAATTCAAATTATATGAATTTCAGCATGTAGCCGGACTGGTCCACCTGGGAGGCCGGACAAGTTCGGCCCCAGAGAAGTCCGGCTCTGGTCCGCCAACCGTACTTGTCCGGACACCAAGCCGGACTAGTCCGGCCCCGCCAGACACGTGTCGACTTCGGAGCTCACCCCTCCGGAAGGGATGAGCCCGGGCCCACTGGATACGTGTCGCCACCGGAGCTCGCCTCTGAGGAGAGGAGAGGCCCCGACCCGTTGGACATGTGTCGCCACCGGAGCTCGCCTCTGAGGATAGGAGAGGCCCTGGCCTGCTGGACACGTATCGCCACGGGAGCTCGCCTCTGAGGAGAGGGGAGGTCCGGCCCTGGCAGACACGTGGCGCCCTCGGAGCTCGCCTCTGAGGAGAGGGGAGGTCCGGCCCCGCTGGACACGTGGCGCCCTCGGGGCTCGACTCTAAGGAGACGGGAGGCCCGGCCCAGCTGGACACGTGGTGCCTTCGGAGCTCACTCTGGCAGTGGCCACGTGGCAGGGTCGAACTTCGCAGCGAACAAGTCCAAACCGGACTAGTCCACCTAGGAAGCGAGACAATTCCGGCCCTAGAGAAGTCCGGCTCTGGTCTGCCAACTGGACTTGTTCGGACACCAAGACGGACTAGTCCGGCCCCTGGGGACTTAACCTCCCAAGGGCGGCCAGACTTCTCTCTTCACAGACTAGTCCGCTCACATCCTCTCTCAAGCCGGAAGCGCCCACAAATTGGCGATTTTCACTTTCCTCCACCAAAAATCTCATCCAATCCACGGATTGGAGACCTAAGGAGTGCGGAAACCCTTCCCCGGGCTTCGTTGCTCAAGTTTCGACTCCAAATTCATCACATTTGAAGATTTCAAGAGGTATTCTTGACCTAACCAAAAATCCTTCCTTTTCTTCATTCTTAGGTCTTTTGCTAGAAACCTCTTCACAAATGTTGTTCCTAGTGTCGATGCGATCATAGCCTAGGAGTATTGCAACTTAATTCGAAGTTTTTGCGAAAAATTGTTAGGGTTAGGGTTCTTCCTATATAACCCGGACTAGTCGGGTTTTGGGCGGACAAATCCGTTCTCGAGTGGACTAGTCCAGTCCTTTAACGGACAAGTGCGGTTTACACAGAACAAACTCCAACTTTAGCCATTTTTAGTGAATTCTCTTGCAATATTCCACTTCCTTGACCTCTAATCTCCTGTCTCTCAGGAAATATGTCAAACTCCGACCAAAGCTCTCCCCTTCCAAGTCCCACGGCCGAGGAGGCTCAACAAGCCCTTCGTCGGTGCATGCCGACGAAAGGGCAGCAAAGGAGGTCCAAGCGGCTAAAGAAGCTGTCCGTCGAGGGGCAAGAACAAAGAAGAAGCATGTTCTCGACAAGGAGGCACAAATTGCCCAAGCCATTGAAGAATCCTTGAAGGATCAATGGAAAAAAAATGGTCGAACATGAAGCCCAAAGCTCCCAAGCTGCTAGTGCCTCAGAGCCCAAGAGAAAGAGGTTGGTCACCTTGGGAGATAAAGAGCGGGAAAAGGAGAAGGAAAGGGATCCGAGGGTAGGGTTCCTCGTGAGCCAAAGAAGGGTAAGGCTCCACTTCCTGAGGAGCCCAAGAACAAAAAGGCAACTGCCAAAGCACCGACAAACAGAGTAGGAGGGATAATAATAAGAGAGAAAGGGCAACCAAAACCCATCGGCCCCTTAAAGATGGCTGCCCCTGCTAGAGACCCAAACCGGCAGCCCAACAATCCGGCATTTGTATTCAAAGGAAAGGGGGCTGAAAAGGTGAGAAGGCTGAGGATGGATAAAGTCTATGACTATGAGAAGCACACAACCGAACCTTGGTTTTGGTGTGACTTTCACTGCGATTACTACCGCTTGGTGTACCTAAAAATGAAGACCCTAGTCACTCAAACTCAATGGGTAGATTGGGACTATATGGCCAAAAGGGAGCACAAATCTTTTGATGTAGTGATTGAAGCCGCAGAGCGCCATGGAATTAAGGAAATCATGAGCTTCAAGTATGACTGGAATATTGAGGTAATTGTGCAGTTCTACACCACTATGTACTTCTCCACCTACGGTGACCGGAAAATCACCTGGATGACTCATGGAGAGCAGTACTCAGTCATCTATGAGAGGTTTGCACAGATACTTGGCCTTGAGGAGCACTTGGATCATGAGATTATCATTTCCAATCTCAAGGCAGTGGACAAGGATCATCTTGACTATATGTATCCTAGTCATGTTCCCTATGAGGCCGGGCTTGCTAGGAACATCAAGACGTTCTATAGCATCCTCAACCGGATTCTGAGGAGGACCATTGCCCCCAAGAATGGAGATGCAGGGGTAATTAATGGAAAGTTAAGGCATCTCCTCCTCTTGATAGATGGTGAAGAGAAGTTCAACCTTGTTGAGCACATTTATGATGACATCTTCAACATCTCTCACACCCCCAACCGCTCATGTGGTCATGCACCGTACATCATGTGCCTAATTGAGAAGGTGTCGGGGATAGTCTTTGTCAAGGATGTCACTCATCAACCTCTCCATCCTTAGCTACCCCCATTGTGCCAGAACCCTCAGGAAGGAAAAATGCTCAATCTCCGTCCAGCTCAGCGGCCCCTTCTAGCTCAGCGGCTCCCCCATCATCTCCTCCTCCACAGTCCATGAGCGTATTCTTCAAGTGCTTCAACACACTTTTCGCCTCCTGTCGGCGTGTGGAGGTCCGGACTCGACGCATGGAGAGGCATTAGGAGAAGTACCTCAAGGTTGTGTGTGACAAGATTGAGGTACCCATGTCTCCACCTAAGGAGAGTGATGAAGAACTCACCCCATATCCAGAGTTCACCGCTGATGAGCTCGCCCAGTTCAGGGCAGATGGAAGCTCTTCCAAGGTCGTGCCTCCATCCACCACCACCGACGAAGAAGAAGAAGAGGATACGGAGGCTACGTAGAGCGATGAAAATGGCGACGAAGAAGATGACGAGTAGACTTAGGCGTATCTTCTTCCCTCTTTTCCTATTTGGTGCCTTGATGCCAAAGGGGGAGAAATGTGAAAAGGATGTCCTATTTTTTATCATCTTCTAGTCTTGTAATAGATCTTTTGGACATGACTATCTTGTAATAGATCCTTTGGACATGACTATCTTGTAATAGATCTTTGGACATGGCTATCTATGTTTTATGTTTTATGCATGGCTATCTTTTGTGTAGCACTACGTGTTGGATTTTATGGCTGTTTTATGCTTATTGTCTTATCACATTTTTTTAGCACAACACGTAGGCATACCACCATAACATGTGAA
This sequence comes from Neostapfia colusana, assembly GCA_030760725.1. Taxonomy (NCBI): domain Eukaryota; kingdom Viridiplantae; phylum Streptophyta; class Magnoliopsida; order Poales; family Poaceae; genus Neostapfia; species Neostapfia colusana. The sequence goes on along the minus strand of JASWHV010000019.1, from coordinate 20,784,259 downwards.
TGTATGACAACTCCCCTCTTTTACTCTTGCATACATTCAGGGGGAGTTTTGCATACGTATACTTGTTATAAAAATAATTTTTTTACCTCTTACGTTGAAACTTAATGTGTTGTCATCAATCACTAAAAAGGGGGAGATTGTAAGTGCATCTAGGCATCCCCGTGGGTTTTGGATGATTGATGACGATAAATTAAGAGACTAATGAGCTGAGATGATCATAAGCACAGGACATTTCCAAGGCAGACACCTAAACTCTCAAAAAGGAAAAAGATGAAGAACAGCGTCGAAGACTCGAAGAGTAGAAATTAGGGTTTCACTTGAGTTTTTAGTAGGCTATCCATGTAAAAGAAAGAGTATGTGTGTCAAGTGCATTGAGATCATAGAAGAGAGCTTAAAGCGTTAGAAGTGTTAAATCCTTAGTGGAGAGAGGTAGAGAGGTAAAGTTGGGCAAGCCGGACTTGTCCGGGGAAGAGGTCAGACTAGTCCGGAAGTCCTACGGCTTAGTCCATTTTGGGGCGGACTAAGAGTTCCTGACTGAGATCGGACTTGTCCATTTTGGGATGGACTAGTCTGTTTCTCTCTTGGTGAGAGTGTTTTTGGGGCTAAGTCCTGGTAGACCGGACTTATCCGCCTCAGTGGCCGGACTAGTACGGGCTAGCTAGACTTGTCCGTTTTCACACGGACTAAGAGTTCCTGTGTGAGTTTGGGCTAGTCCATTCTAAGGCGAACTAGTCCGTATGGGTGTAAGATGAGAGCTCCCACGGCTAAGTCTTGGTGGACCGGACTTGTCCGCCTTAGTGCTCGGACTAGTCCGGGTCCTCCAAACTTGTCCATTCTCACCCGGACAAATAGTTCCTGTGTGAGATCGGACTAGTCCGGTATGAGGCGGACTAGTCCGGACTTTCGGTAGGTGGCAACGGTTGGCTTTGGGACTTCTATAAAAGGAGATGCCCCGACTTCATTTAAAAACCCCTGGAACCCTAGCACCGCCACAACCTTCCTAGAGCCTCTCCAAGCCTTCTCCATTGCCTACTCACCCTCTTGAATCAAATCCTAAGTGAATTTGGGTGTGTGAGAAGAGGAGAAGAAAGAACTTCGCGTTTAAGGCTCTCGGAGTGATCTCGTGCACTTGATGTGACCTGTGGCTTGTAAGATCGGTGAAGCTTTGTGGAAGTGATCAACTAGGAGCCTCAGATTGTGAGCAGCCCCAAAACTTTGTAAGTTCACCCTTGAGGTAGAGAAGAACTGGGTTGGCCTTAGTGGCGACTTGGTGAGGAAAGGGTTGTTAGACCCGGTCCTTTGTGGACTCCTCAACGGGCACGTAGATTCCTGAGTGGAATCGAACCTCGGGAAAAAATCCTTAGTATCTCTCTTGCATGTACATTTCTTTGAAGATCAATATTGCTTAGGGTTTGTTTTAATTATTTCGTTATACATCATCACAATCTTGCAATTCATTTCAATATTCTGTCACACTTGTCATATAGAATTGCTAGTTGTTTTATCCATATTTTGTTAAATTAAAATCTGGAGAAAGACCCATAAAAACAAGATTTAGACCCTTCCAGCAATTTGACCAGACTAGTCCGTTCCTGAGCCAGACTAGTCCGACCCTTTTTAGGTTTTTCCAACAAGCAAACCGGACTAGTCCGCCCCTGAGCCAGACTAGTCCGGCCCTTGTGTACTAATCTCATTTAATTAAGTCATTTCAGGTATTTTAGCCTATTCACCCCCTCTAGGCAATTTCATCCACGCCGTCGATGACCGGCCAGTATCGTCCGCGCCATGGACGACATCGGCCCACGTGGACTCCATGTCGATCCAACGGCGTCCACGCCGTGGACGACAGGCGACGTCAGTCCAACGGCATCCACGCCGTGGACGACAGGCGACGTCGGTCCAACAGTCCCGTGACAGTTGGACCGACGTGGTCTGTCGTCCACGGCGTGGACGACAGGATTTTCCTATATAAGGAGCCACCTGGGTGGTCCTCCCCCACACATCCAAACACAACAACACCACAAGAGAAGGGAAAGAGGAGAAGAGAAGAGGAAGAGAAGAAAAGAGAAGAAAAAAGAAAAGAAGAAAATAAAAAAGGAAAAGGTAAAATATTATAGAAACAAATAAACAATATGAAATTACTTATTTTAATTATGCATTTTAGATAATTTAGAATTAAATACTAGTTTAATCTTAGTTAGTTTGTTATTAGGACTTAGTTAGATTGTTTTTAGGATTAAGTTAGGTTGTAATTTTATTCATTATTAGGATTTAGTTAGTTTGTAGTCTAAATTTTATATTAGTTACAAATTTAGTTTTATTTTTAATTGTTTTTTAGATCTTGTTTATTATTTTAGTTATAGTGTACTTTATTTTTATAGGATTTTAGCTTAGTTTATTTATTTTTTTAACGTTTAGTTTATTTATATTGTTAATTAGGTTAATTTAATTTATGTTAATTTAGTTTATAATTTTGATTTTAATTTAAGAATTATGATTAGTTTAAAGTTTAGTATAGTCTATTTTAATACAATTTTGTTTTAATTCAATTTTTTGTTACTATTGTTGTGGCAATTATTGAATTACGTATATACGTATGCTAGGTATGTTAATTAAAGTAGAATTTCAAATCTTCTATGGAGATGGCCAAATTAGTTATAATTTGAGTGGAGTAGATCTATCACGACTCCCTTTTATAAAAAGGGGAATAGCTAGTCTAACGGAACGAATATTTATAGGTATTTACAGATGGTTACTGAAGGTTTATAAACTGAGTGAGAATGAATATGAGTTGAAAATAAACAGAGTTATCAGCCGTTCAAGTGACGTTCATTTTTGGGAACTATTGCCGCTAAACGGAACACCCGTGTGGGGTGCTTATGTTTCAAGAGCTATGCAATATGGCTGACCTCTCATACTTCTTATTCGGGTTGAAGCCAACGAAGTAGTCGATGAGACGTAGGACCAAAATAATGACGAGGAAGATAATAATGGTGGTGAAGCCGAAGAGGATGATTATAATAAACTGCGACATATCGTTGTTACTGAGGCAACTGGTCAAGCAGATGAAGGAGAGCATATAGAACATATAGTTCATCAGATGGTTGTTGAGAATAGGGATTATAATAATGTTCCTGACTACGATTCATTTGATGAAGAAGATCAACCTCCTGTCCTTGTCGATTGGAGTAATCCAAATTTTGAAAATCTAAGAGTAACTGAAGGGTATCATTTGCCGTTGACAGCGAGGTCTCTTTTCAAAAATAAATAAGCTTTGCAAGATGCTGTTAAATATTGGTCTCTTACAGTGAAAAGATCATTTAAGGTTTCTCGATCCACTAAGAAACTTTATGATGTCGGATGCTTATCAACCAGTTGCCTGTTTCGTGTTCGTGGATATGTAGAGAAATGGAGTGGCCTTTGGAAGTGTTTTATTGTGATTGATCATTCGTGCGAGTTACAACATCTTGAAAAATGCAGTACTGCTCTTGCATCGCAGTTTGTTGCAAATCACATGTATGCTCGTGTCGGTGATAATATTTCTTTTGAGTCTAAATCTATTATCAACACAATTGAGCAAGATTTTAAGTACACAATAAGTTACTCTAAAGCTTGGAGGACGAAACAGAAGATTATTGCGGCAAGATTTGGTAGTTATGAAGCATCTTATGATAATCTTCCGAAGTTACTTAATACTATCAGAAATCAGAATGTTGGCACAGCCGTGGATATCGTGGATGTTCCAAACCCCGTCATCCTGGGAAACTTATTCTTGACCGTGCATTCTTTTCACTAGGTCAATGCATAAACGCATTTCGATATTATAGGCTCATTTTGTGTATGGATGGTACATTCCTAACCGGAAAGTACAGAGGTCAATTCTAATAGCTATTTGAGTGAATGGCTATAATCAAATTTTACCTGTGACCTTTGCATTTGTGGAGAGTGAAAATACTGGCAGTTGGTATTGGTTTTTGAAACGGGTTAGAGTTGATGTAGTTCAAGGCCGAGAAAATGTATGTGTCATACATGACCGTCATACTGCCTTGTTGAAGGCAATAATGGATATTAAATACGGCTGCGCAGAGAGCTCTCTCCCACTAGTTTGGCCGGATATAGAATCAAGGTGGTGTATGAGGCACTTGGGTGCAAATTTTTACAATCACTTCAAGAACAAACAACTCATGAACATGTTTAAGCGTCTCTGTAGTCAAAATCAAGAGAGGAAGTTCAATGCTTTGTGGCGTCGTCTTGATGAGCTCACTAATAAACAAATCGATGAGTTACTTGGAGGGTATATTAATGAAGACGCCTCTGATCCACTCTCTACCGTTCCTTCAACCGAACAGACTATATCTCGTAGGGCTGGATCATCTATCAGATGTTTCTCACATTGGATTCATAATGAGCCGAAAGAGAAATGGTCATTGTTATATGGCACACATGGTGCTAGGTACGGAATTATGACAACTAATTTAGCCGAGGTATGTAATTATTTGTTATACTTTAAAATTATCTTAACAATGGTAAGACTACAAATTAATGCAACTTTCGTATAGGTCTACAACTTTGTCCTACATGGGTCAAGAGTTTTACCACTGGTTTGTATTGTTGAAGAAATATTGAATGGAACGATGAAATACTTTCGTGAGCGTTTTGCAAAAGCTTCTCTATTGATGGCTGATCCTAATTTAGTCTTCTCAAGATTTGTTTGTGACTACATAGATGAGAAGATTAAAAAGACTCATTTGCATAGTGTCAAACAAACTGGAACTATGAACAACAGGTTTGATATCACATGCAAAGACAGAGGCAGACGTTGTGCCACGAGTGAACGGACTGTGCATGAGTGTATTTTTCGTGAGAACTCTGTCATATGTACATGTATGAAGCCAAAGCTCCTGCATAGACCTTGTTCTCATGTTATTGCTGCCTGCAGTCGGAGTTAATTATCTCCAGCTATATATGTGTCACAGTATTTTTTTAAGGAGACTTTGCACACAATCTGGCACGCAAAGATATTTGGACCGTATTTTTGGTGCATTCACCAATGATCCTAGACCACAAGTCGAAAGGGGCCCTGATTATCTGAGGTTGAAGCAGACTCGTGGCCGGCGTATGACTCGACGTATAAGAAATGATATGGACGAGTGCTCATCGTCGCAACAAGTGAGATGTAGCAATTGTAACAAAGTTGACCATAGTTACAAGAATTGCGTTCGGCGTAATGTTCCTAGAGCAGCAGAAGCGGGACCTTTAGGAGATCCATATGACGGGTGGCGTCCTCGTGCTCATCGCTCACTGCGGGATGATCAATGATTGGATTTGTAATATTTTCAATTTAACGTCAGCATGTATTATGGATTTTGCTGTTTACGAACAATATTGTTCATTAACACTATAAATAAATTAATAATGAATAATAATTTAATGTATTTTAAACCTGCAGCCATGGCTGCGAGTGACAGTGGCACTTACGAGCTCTTGGACGCTCAGTTCAACTCTCGACACCGCTCGTACTTGAGCAGTGTTCGAGGAGCCAAACTCACCACGTTGTGTCGTAGGGTGCCGAAGACACTGTTATACCTGGATGATAGGTGGATTGACAGGCATGAAATTTTATAATTAAATATATGAAAAATGTTAGATTGTTTCGTAGTAATTTTATATCGTGTATTGAAGGTTGAGTGCAGCGGGGCTCCTACCACTGTGAAGGATGTTGGAGCACCAGGTAATGGAACGGTCTAAACAAAAGTCCACGCGACTAACCTACGACCGTTCACTACTTACTGCGTTGGTCGACCGTTGGAGACCGAAGACACACACTTTCTACATGCCTTGTGGGGAGATGACAGTCACACTTGAGGACGTGTCGTATGTGTTATGGCTTCCGCTCATCGGGTAGGTCGTTTGTAGACCTGACTTGTCAGACGGATGGCGCGAGGACCTACAGGCCCGTTTCTGTAGCGTCGTACTACACCTGAGGTACACTCAGAGGCACGGACCGGTAAGACCGATCACAGATAGACTATACCATGGTCCGCTGAAGACTTGGTTGCAGCAGTTCGAGGTAAGTTTATTTGGATTTTTTATAGAATATGTCTTCATTACTAATAAATGTAACAATACGTAATTATTTGTTCCTTTCAGCCCGAGAACATCCACCCGGACGCGGATGAGTACACGACCTCCAGACACTTGGAGACGTACCTTCTGTGGCTTTTCGGGTGGATACTGTTCAAAAACTCACACGGCGACATGGTCGACAAGCGTCTGATCTACTTCGCTAGAGAGATAGCAGATAACCCCCCTCACGCAGTTCCACAGTACAGTTGGGGTTCAGCTGTTCTAGCAGCCACGTATCGAGGTCTTTATACGGCATGTACAAAGGTAAGTTACTATAAACACATTGTTCAAAAATTTTCATGTCTTAATCAAATGACATTTAATATTTCTATTGTTCATAGGTGGCGACAGATGGCATACTGTCTGGGTGCCTGTTGTTGCTGATCCTCTAGGCGTACGAGCGGTTCTTGATAGGTCGGCCTAGGGTGGACGTCATCCCATACGACGATGCCTTGTACGGGAACTCCGAGGAGGACAGGCCAACGATGGGCACATTGTGGACTCGATGCAGGGTATGTAAACTTGTAAAACATGTATGTTCATTATTAATATAACTATTTGTTTCATTATAATATTTATTTTTTTCAGCGTACTTGGGGTTACGACACCGTGCACAGGGGTTACCCGGAGTATACGATGTCGTTTGACCGCCTACAGGCGGACAGCGACGTCGTATGGACTCCGTTCTCGTACGAGGCTGTGGAGCATCGCACACCCGCTGGGTTGTCGTCGTTGTGCACGAGAGATGCGGACGTGTGGTGGACACGGAAGGCTCTCGTGTACGACATCTGCGTGGTGGAGTACTCTTCTCACGGAGTTATGCGGCAATTCGGGTGGTAGCAGGTCTTCCCAGTTCCTAGGGGTCTTGCAGTTCCGTCAGCTGCACACACGTAAGTAGTTTCCTTTATTTGTATATTTAACTTACATAAGTTTTAATCGCTGAGAAACGTTATATTTTCCTCGCAGACACACACGGAAGGGTTTCTCTACACCCATTTTCTGGCCTCGCATGGAGGCTTGGGTACAGCAGTGCGCAGAGGCACCTCAGGACGTAATCGCGGATGCGTTCCCGTTCAGCACGGAGTCGTACGATGAGTACCTACGTTGGTATGTCTCTCGTACACGGACGCGAGTATCGTACGTCCCAGCAGAGCCAGAGGCACACGTCGCGTCGACTACAGACACGTACCCTCGACACAAAGATCGTAACACTTTACTAGCAGTAAGTTTCGTATTACTATTTTTTGAGTTGCGTAAGTTTTCTTATAATTTGTATTACTTACATTTTTTTGTTTACAGTTTCAGATGCTTAGGAGTGCCGAGATCGATGCGAGGGCTATGGTCCAAAGGGCGGATCAGAGGTTGCACATCCCGGCACAAGAGAACGCAACGGCGTGGAAGAAAATGCATAAGTACATCGCCAACGCCATGAAGCATAGGTCTCTCTCGTGCACAGAGTCTTATCGTCAAGACTCCTCCGGACAGCAGTCATTCTTCGCACCGGCGACGACTATTCCACCGCCAGGTACGACATAGATAGACTACTTATTTATACAAATAGGTTCAACGGAGTAATTAATATTGTTTTCTGTGCAGTGCCTTCGACGTACTGCGTTCGTCCTACGTGTCCCGATGACATTGTTGGGATATCCAACTGGTGCAGCGGTACGTGTCAGTTTAATTGATATTATTAATGTTAATAGATATTCAAAAATCTGACAAATAACATTTTTTTGTAGGTTTTCAGGACCCGTCTTACTGTTCCGATGCGACGCAGCAGGATTTGGGAGTCCCCTTCGACTGGGAAGCGTATGTCGCCGATGCTATCACGGACACGCTTCCTCAGACGCAAGGAGCTCCGGAGCCGACGCAGCTGATGGACGACGCAACCCCGCCAGCGCCTCCTAGGCCCAGGAACCCCCCTGACCCGCTGACTTACGATGCAGACCAGGTACGAGCGGCGCGTAGGGCTGGTAGAGCTGCACGTGGAAAGCGTGCTAGCCATTGATGTATTGTGTAATTTATTTTTGGTTTTTGTTTCACTCTATGTATCATATCTTTTACGATAATTAATTTATATCTCTACTTTTTGCATGCTACTTTTTGTCATAAATAATAACTCTTTTAATACCAAAACACCCAACTACAAATAAACAAAGTGTTCCTGATAACGGATTCAAAATCGTCAACGAGTTGGACGAGTCATCCACGACGTGGATGACTCTTCATATAATAAACGAAGTCCATATAATAAAGGAGTCATCCACGACATGGACGAGTCGTCCACGGGGTGGACGACATTAGCCCTATAAAAGTCGTAGCGCCTTGAAGAGTCACCATTACGAACTGAGAGTGAGCGAAGAGAGTACTAAAACAATTGCGAACAGAGGTCATGGTAGGACATGAGTGGAAAATGTTAGATCGGTGCGTCCCGACTACTTGATCGATGGTCCTGATTGGTATGAACCACCGGCAGATTCCCGGTTCTAAGCAAGAATAATTTTGGTGTGTTCAATCCTCTTTGTCCATATGATAGCACGAAAGAAGAGTGGCCCAAATGCCATTGTGGCCTTTATTGTGTTGTGCAAATGAAGGATGGAAGGGAGGGCAGCCGTCGTCGATTCTTTCGTTGTCCTAACGGTGGAGTAAGTTTAAAATACATATTATTTTTTCGGTGCAATATTCTCATTTTTGACCCTTTTTGCTTTTTAACTAGTGCCACTTTGATGATGATAACTGTGTCTGGATTGACACACCGCCAATCAAGCCAACTGAAAATTACATTAAATATTTACAAGATCAAAACCGAGAGATGGTTCGTGAACTAGATATGACGCCCTCAATTCTGTGGAAAACCACGGAACCAAAAATTAATGCATATGTGTGCCCAGGATGTTCATCACACATATACATATATTTCATAAACTGAATTCAGAATATATATAACCACGAATAACAGAGTTTATAGCAACGTCTCATGAGTCTTGGACTCATGCTTACAGCGGAAGTCTTATTTCTATGCAGCGGAAGTCTTATTTTAATGCGGAAGCAAAAACTAATGCGGAAGCAAAACTAAGCAGAAGCGGCCCCATCTCTACTCCTTCCACAGGCAAGGTTGAGAACAGATCACACGCCATAATGCTCCACTTGGTCTTCATAATAGCCTTCTCTTGCTGTTGATGACGAAATAATAATGCAAGTTTGAGTACAATGATGTACTCAGCAAGTGCGGGAAAACACATGATATGCAGCTCATAAAAAAGGTAGGTATAAAAGGCTTATTTGCAGAAAATCAGATTTGGAAAACCATGATAAAACAGCAACTTAACTTTAGATGTAATCCCAACATGTATTAAATTACCAACATACCTCCATCACTTCCCGTGTTCCATCCGAACATTACCAATCCTTTATTCATACTCACGAATACCTCTTCGTATTCGCTACCATCTCACCTCGTAAATCAACCTCGTCTCACACCGAGACTAATCTCATGTCATGTCCCAACAGTCATGCAACCATCTCATCACCCAGACTCAACAGTCCCAACAACTAAACCATAACCAAATCCATAACCAAGAACCTTCTCTATAACCATCCCAACTAATCATGGCAGTTTAGCCAGGTGCTCGTGACCGTAAGCTCGGCTATCATGATAGTTTTAGACTCTGCAGAGTGTGCACCTCTTTACCCACAAGTTTATGATTTCGTCACCCGTCGGTGACTGCAGAACCTCCATTATACCAGTACACATCCGTCGGTGTATGGTCAAGAGATCACAAAATAGCCTTTACAAAGGGGTTACTAGATGTATGGACTCACTAAGGTTTCACCGGCAGGCTAGAATCTCCAATTCTCCCACCCACGGGCCCCCTCTTGTGCCATGCAGTTCCCAGGGCAGTCCTCACTCGACTCCCATTCCCCGCGCCTTCCACAGTCCATAACACTCTAGCAACTTACCTAATTACTCAGCTAAGCCGCACCCATACTTGGCCTTGTGGTGGCACTGTTATCCTTGCATGTGCATGCATGAACCGGTCCTTAGATCTACGGCAAGTAAAACCACCATCTCATGCTACCTCATTTACAAACACAGGCTTGCCTAGATCTCCCTCCGATCCATGTTCATTAACATCATCAGTTTCTCATTATCATTACGAGTGCAGTTAGCTAGACACATCTATCTCGCTCCCCAATCCCATAGACTCAGCGGAGCATAAAGCAAAAACCATACCCGACTCATAAACTTCCCAGGCGACAAGGGTGGTTTAACCAATACTAGTAAACTCCTATAAAAAGGGTTTCCCATCATGTTTGACTCATCACACATACCTTTTTGCAAAACAAAATAGTTTTATCCAAACATAGGATCAATATGATCAAAGAGCACTTGCCTTGTTCTTGCAGTTCCGGTTGTTCTTGGATCTCAAAACCTGGTTGCTGCAGTTCGTCGTAGACAGCTCCCTGAGCTTGTCCTGCTAGGTAGGATCACGTGCATACAGGATTCACAGCAATCAATATTTATGCACAAACCTTAAACTAGATGTGATGATGCATATGCATGCTATCTCATGATTAGTTTTATTAGATTGATCTGTACGTGTTCTTGCATGGCCTTGTAGGGACAGGGGTGTTCGGATCAAAGGTGGACGTGGCGATGATCTTGTCTTTAGATCAAACTGATCATCAAGTGATCTACCCACGAGAAGGCTTCTGTTCGAGAGGAATTGAAGAACAGATGCAAAGAGATGAACACAATGATATTGAAGTCCTACCTCACGTTCTTCGAGGTCCTCCTCAGACCGCTCGGTTCTTCTTCGATGATCTCCCTTGTTGCGCTTCAGCGATGGTTTGCTCGGCGAATTAGGGCTAGGGCTCTAAGTCGTCGGCTCAGGAGTCGAAAGAGAAGTTTGTGGTTTCGGCCAGAGGTTTTGGGTTCTATTTATAATCGGGAAGAGAAGAGTCCTAATCTGATTGTATCTCGAATAAGAGTCTTATTCAGATCTTTGTTGGATCCTAACATCTTATCTTTAGTAACATCGTGGAATTTAGATAGGTTTCTATTGCGTACCGGTATCTTTTACGCGTAAAACCCGCTCCAGAACTCGTTACCTCCGTGATGATGAGCTCCGGAAGCTCCACGTGTCCTCCGGGGCCTGGTATCTCCTCGTCCGCAGAGACGAGCTCCGGTTGTGCCGCGTGACACGAGCGAGACCTCCTCCTTCTTTGGAGGTGAGCTCCGCGCACGCCACGTGTTGGCGCCGGTCTTCCCTCTCTTCCTTCCTCAGGAACATGCCTCGAGGTCGACACGTGTCCGGCAACGACAGACCTCCCGGAGATAAGCTTCGGTGGTGACACGTGTTCGATAGATCCGGACTTCTCTGAGATGGGCTCCGAGATCGACACGTACCCCGCGTGACTGGTCCTTTGATTTCCGCGAGGACTAGCTCCGAGGATGACACGTGTCTTGCGGAAATGCCTTTGCTTCCTCTGCAGAGGCTAGCTCCGTGGGCAACACGTGTCCCACAGGATCGGACCTCCCCCCTTTGTGGCGACGAGCCCCGAACCTGCCACGTAGCTCTTTTAGCGGCGGACCTCTCTTCACTTCGCAGGGACGAGCTCCGATCACGCCACGTGGCCAGCGGCCGCGGTAAGTTGTCTTCGGCGCTCTCGGAGGGCTTTATTGGCTATTCTTTTGATAATTCTCTCTGTTCCTATTTTTCATTAAAATGTTTCCTCTTCATAGAACATGAACGTATGCTGACACCCGAGGCGAGGGTGTCACAAATCTACCCCCCATAAATTGAATCTCGCCCTCGAGATTCGTTAGTAGGAAATAGATGGGGGAATTCCGCCTCGATATCCTCTTCACGCTCCCATGTGGCCTCAGCTTTGGTGTGATGGCTCCATTGTACCTTGCACCATCGAATCACCTTGTTTCGGGTGACCCTTTCCTTTACGTCCAAGATTCGGACAGGGTGTTCTGTGTAAGTCAGGTCCTCTTGAAGTTCAAGCTCTCCCATTGACACTTGTTCCTCTGGTATTCTCAAGCACTTCTTGAGCTGGGATACATGAAACACGTCATGTACGTCGGAGAGGTGGTTTGGGAGCTCTAGTCGGTAGGCTACTTCTCCTCGCTTGTCCAAAATCTTAAATGGTCCGATGTAGCGAGGGGCTAGCTTTCCTTTGATGTTGAAACGTCGTTGGCCTTGGATAGGCGATACCTTAAGGTATACGAAGTCTCCCACTTCAAAGGTCAACTTCCTACGCCTATTGTCCGCATAGCCTTTCTGTCGTGACTAGGCAGCCTTTAAGTTCTCCCGTATCGTTTGGACCTGCTTTTTGGCTTCTTGTAGTACTTCGGATCCAAACACCTGGTTCTCTCCAGTCTCCTTCCAGAATAGTGGCGTTCTACACCGTTTACCATATAAGGCTTCGAAAGGCGACATCTTTAAGCTAGCTTGATAGTTGTTGTTATAGGAAAACTCGGCATACGGTAAACTCCTATCCCAACTACGCCCACGTTTCAAGGCGCAAGCTCTCAACATGTCCTCCAAAATTTGGTTCGTCCTTTCGGTTTGTCCATCTGTTTGTGGGTGGTAGGCGGAGCTGAAATCCAGTCGTGCACCCATGGTTTTCTGCAGCTTCCTCCAGAATCTAGAGGTAAACTGAGAACCTTGATCTGAGACTATCCTCTTCGGAACTCCGTGTCAGCACATGATCTACTCCATGTACAACTCTGCCAATTGTGCAACATTATAACTGGTCTTTACCGGAAGAAAATGGGCAGTTTTCGTCAATCGGTCCACAATGACCCAGATGGAGTCGGATACCGACTGAGTACGTGGTAATCCAACGATGAAGTCCATACTGATGTCCTCCCATTTCCATTCGGGTATTCTCAAAGGTTGCAACAATCCAGCGGGTTTTTGATGTTTGGCCTTTACCCGTTGGCATGTGTCGCATAGGGCAACGTATTCGGCTATATCCCTCTTCATACCATCCCACCAATAACAAGTTTTCAAGTCCTTGTACATTTTGGTGCTTCCTGGATGTATGGAATAGGGTGAATCATGTGCCTCCTTCAATATCATGTCGCGGAGGTGTCTTATGTTCGGCACGCAAATCCTTTTTCCTAGCCAAAGCGTACCCTTTTCATCCTCCTTGAAATCCTTCTCTATTCCTTGTCGGATTCTTTCCTTGATCTCCTTGATTTCCTCGTCCGTTGATTGGCCCTCTCTTATTTCTTGCTCCAATGGGGAGTGGATCTCCATTATCTCCACGTTATTCAAGAATCCAAGGTGTAACCGTTCGAACTCCTTCTGTAGTTCGGGTGGTAGCTCCCGAACCGTGAGTTGGTGACAGACTCCCTTTCTGCTCAATGCGTCCGCTACTACATTGGTCCTCCCAGGGTGGTAGTTGATTCCCACATCATAATCCTTGATAAGTTCTAACCATCGATGTTGCCTCAAATTCAAGTCCGTTTGTGTAAATATGTACTTGAGGCTTTTATGATCCGTATAGATCTCACATCGATGTCCAAGGATATAATGTCTCCAAATCTTCAATGCATGCACCACTGCTGCTAGCTCCAAGTCATGCGTAGGATAGTTAAGCTCGTGCTTCTTTAATTGCCGTGAGGCATAGGCTACCACTTGTCCTTCCTGCATGAGTACACATCCGAGCCCTTGTCTGGATGCGTCACAATATATGTCAAAGCTCTTGCTTACGTCTGGCAATACTAGAACTGGTGCTGTGGTTAGCCTTTTTTTGAGTTCCTCAATACTTTCTTGGCGGGCTTGGGTCCATTGAAAGACTTTTCCCTTCATTAGCAACTTCGTCATAGGTTTTGCTATCTTAGAGAAGTCTTTAATGAAGCGCCGGTAGTATCCTGCCATCCCAAGGAAACTCCGAATATCCCTCACGCTCTTCAGTTGGTCCCACTTCAGAACATCTCTCACCTTTCCAGGATCAACCGATACCCCTTCCTTGGAGATAATATGGCCTAGGAAAGATATTTCCTTTAACCAAAATTGACACTTGTTGAGCTTGGCATACAATTGATGCTCACGCAACTTCTGCAAGGTCAATCTCAGATGTTCTCCATGCTCCTCCTCACTTTTTGAATACACCATAATGTCATTGATGAAAACCACGACGAACTTGTCCAAGTATTCCATGGAAACCTTGTTCATGAGGTACAAGAAGTATGCGGGTGCATTTTTTAACCCAAAAGACATAACGGTATATTCATACGAACCATACCATGTCCGAAAGGCTGTCTTAGGTACATCGGAGGGCTTAATCTTCAGCTAGAAATATCCCGACCGAAGATCAATCTTGGAGAATACTCGGGCTCCTTTCATTTGATCGAACAGGTCCTCTATACGGGGCAGAGAGTATTTATTCTTGATTGTCACCTCGTTGAGAGACCTGTAGTCCACGCACATTCTTTGAGTTCCATCCTTCTTGTCCACGAAGAGTACCGAAGCTCCCCATGGTGATGAGCTTGGACGGATAAAACCCTTCTCCAACTGTTCTTGAATTTGCCTTTTGAGTTCAACTAGCTCGTTGACGGGCATCCTATATGGTCTCTTAGCTATAGGTGCAGTTCCGGGTACCAAATCTATGGCAAACTCGATGTCCCGGTCAGGTGGCATTCCTGGAAGCTCTTTCGGGAACACATCCAAAAATTCCTGAACCACTGGAATGTTGTCCAATGTTGTTCCTTCGACGTGGTTCAAATTTGCCCGTTCGGTTGTTTGCTGGGTTGCCTCAAACTCGACACGAATACCGTGTTCATTTGTCAACTGCACGCTCCTTTCAGCACATTGGATTACTCCATTGTGCTTGCTTAACCAATCCATTCCGAGTATGATGTCAATCCCGTGGGAGTCCAAGACAATAAGGTTGGCAAGGAAGTCTAACCCCCCCCCTTATTTTAAGGCTTACTCTAGGACATACTATATTAGTCCTCATTTCTCCTCCGGGAGAATTAACTAACATAGTACATTCTAAGTGGGATACGGGTAGATGATGTTTGGCAACATATTTGGATGATATGAAGGAATGCGATGCTCCGGAATCAAATAAGATGGTGGCTGGGTTGGAGTTGGCAAGGAACATACCAATTGTGACGTCCTCAGCCTGTTGTGCTTCCTCAGCAGTGACATGGTTTACGTGGCCACGAGCATAGTTCTGCGGTCCACGTTTCCCTTGGTTGTCCCCTCCGTTTGGTTGCTGGTTCTGCTTGGGCACGTTACCTTGCTGTCCAGGGCCTCTCCTCGGGCACTGGTTAGCGAAGTGGCCTACTTCCCCGCATGCAAAGCATGCCCTGTTGCCTACGGCAGCAGGTACGTTGGGGCGGGGGTTTTGAACAGGAGCACCATTGTTAGGTCGGGGCGCTGGAGGCATGGGCACACGAGGTGCCGGTGCAACGAATTGTTGCTATGGTGGCTGACCAGGGCGGTACGCAGGAGTGGTCGGTCCATACTGCGGTACAGGGGGCATGTACCTAGGTCGTACATTGCTCCCTTGGGGCTGGTATGGCATGTTCCTCTTGCACTCTCGCTCGATCTCTCGGATCTTGTTTTCAACCACAATAGCCTTATCAACTAGCTTCTGGAAGCTTACGTAGTCATTGTTGAGGAGCTGAACCTGGATCTCATTGTTCAACCCTCTCATGAACAGGTACTGCTTCCTCTGGTCTGAGTTGACATCTTCTGGGGCGTACCAGGACAGTTGTATGAACTTGTTGAGATACTCGTTCACACTCTTCTGTCCTTGGCGGAGACCTTCAAACTCCTGCCTCTTGAGCATCATTACACCAGCAGGGATGTAGTGAGAGCGGAAACTTTCCTTGAACTCAGTCCAAGTGATTGTCTCCGGGTTGGCATGGGCGTTGCTCAAGGCATCCCACCAGTCAGCAGTGGCTCCCGTAAGTTCGTGCGATGCGAAGAGAACCTTCTCTCGGTCGTTGCACTGAACAATGGCGAGCTTCTTCTCCATGGATTTCAACCAATCATCGGCCTCCATTGGATCGCTTGCTTGAGCAAAGGTGGGTGGTCGAGTCCTCATGAACTCTCCCAACCTGTTATGAGCCGGCGGTGGTGGTGGCGGTGGTGCCGGAACGGGGTTTTGGTTGGCCTGCAACTGACCCAAAGTTTGGATCATGGTTTGCATAAGCTGGTTTTGCATGGCCATCAACCTTTCCAGATGGTTTTCACCAGCTCCGGGGTTAGCAGGAACTCCCTCGTGGTCATCCTCCTGGACGTTCCTTCGGCTGGCGTTTCCTCTCACCATCTGTGAGAGAGAACGAAATAAAATAGAAGGTTAGAAGATTAGGTAGGTCCCTTCAACTATATGCATCAAGGTGAGTTAGACTATATATATTAGCCCATATGAGGATGTGATCAAGTGCCGAAGCATTTCACACCTCTTTCTTCTTACGTATGGATATGGACAACGTTTTTGAGACGTCCCACAACTCACATTAAGCACATAATCACACACGATCATTGCAAGAGCTCATACAGCTCCTATTCAAGGACGGTTTCCTATACCAAGGTGGTTTCAAGGCCAATCTAAGCTATTCACCCTAGGATGCTTCCTTTGGTCAGCGTGGCTTAGCTACCTGTGACTTCTATTTAGGGGTATAACTTGCTGTTAACCCGTGGCTCTAATATCAATCTAAGGTTTCTATCTAGGCGTGTAACCTACTGTCAACCCGTGGCTCTGATACCAATCTGTGACGCCCTCAATTCTGTGGAAAACCACGGAACCAAGAACTAATGCATATGTGTGCCCAGGATGTTCATCACACATATACATATATTTCACAAACTGAATTCAAAATATATATAACCACGAATAACAGAGTTTATTACAACGTCTCATGAGTCTTGGACTCATGCTTACAGCGGAAGTCTTATTTCTATGCAGCGGAAGTCTTGTTTTAATGCGGAAGCAAAAACTAATGCGGAAGCAAAACTAAGCAGAAGTGGCTCCATCTCTACTCCTTCCACAGGCAAGGTTGAGAACAGATCACACGTCATAATGCTCCACTTGGTCTTCATAATAGCCTTCTCTTGCTGTTGATGACGAAATAATAATGCAAGTTTGAGTACAATGATGTACTCAGCAAGTGCGGGAAAACACATGATATGCTACTCATAAATAAGGTAGGTATAAAAGGCTTATTTGCAGAAAAACAGATTTGGAAAACCATGATAAAACAGCAACTTAACTTTAGATGTAATCCCAACATGTATTAAATTACCAACATACCTCCATCACTTCCCGTGTTCCATCCGAACATTAACCAATCCTTTATTCATACTCATGAATACCTCCTCGTATTCGCTACCATCTCACCTCGTAAATCAACCTCGTCTCACACCGAGACCAATCTCATGTCATGTCCCAACAGTCATGCAACCATCTCATCACCCAGACTCAACAGTCCCAACAACTAAACCATAACCAAATCCATAACCAAATCCATAACCAAGAACCTTCCCTATAACCATCCCAACTAATCATGGCAGTTTAGCCAGGTGATCGTGACCGTAAGCTCGGCTATCATGATAGTTTTAGACTCTGCAGAGTGTGCACCTTTTTACCCACAAGTTTATGATTTCATCACCCGTCGGTGACTGCAGAACCTCCATTATACCAGTACACATCCGTCGGTGTATGGTCAAGAGATCACAAAATAGCCTTTACAAAGGGGTTACTAGATGTATGGACTCACTAAGGTTTCATCGGCAGGCTAGAATCTCCAATTCTCCCACCCACGGGCCCCCTCTTGTGCCATGCAGTTCCCAGGGCAGTACTCACTCGACTCCCATTCCCCGTGCCTTTCACAGTCCATAACACTCTAGCAACTTACCTAATTACTCAGCTAAGCCGCACCCATACTTGGCCTTGTGGTGGCACTGTTATCCTTGCATGTGCATGCATGAACCGGTCCTTAGATCTACGGCAAGTAAAACCACCATCTCATGCTACCTCATTCACAAACCCAGGCTTGCCTAGATCTCCCTCCGATCCATGTTCATTAACATCATCAGTTTCTCATTATCATTACGAGTGCAGTTAGCTAGACACATCTATCTCGCTCCCCAATCCCATAGACTCAGCGGAGCATAAAGCAAAAACCATACCCCGACTCGTAAACTTCCCAGGCGACAAGGGTGGTTTAACCAATACTAGTAAACTCCTATAAAAAGGGTTTCCCATCATGTTTGACTCATCACACACACCTTTTTGCAAAACAAAGTAGTTTTATCCAAACATGGGATCAATATGATCAAAGAGCACTTGCCTTGTTCTTGCGGTTCCGGTTGTTCTTGGATCTCAAAACCTGGTTGCTGCAGTTCGTCGTAGACAGATCCCTAAGCTTGTCCTGCTAGGTAGGATCACGTGCATATAGGATTCACAACAATCAATATTTATGCACAAACCTTAAACTAGATGTGATGATGCATATGCATGCTATCTCATGATTAGTTTTATTAGATTGATCTGTACGTGTTCTTGCATGGCCTTGTAGGGATCGGGGTGTTCGGATCAAAGGTGGACGTGGCGATGATCTTGTCTTTAGATCAAACTGATCATCAAGTGATCTACCCACGAGAAGGCTTCTGTTCAAAAGGAATTGAAGAACAGATGCAAAGAGATGAACACAATGATATTGAAGTCCTACCTCACGTTCTTCGAGGTCCTCCTCAGACCGCTCGGTTCTTCTTCGATGATCTCCCTTGTTGCGCTTCAGCGACGGTTTGCTCGGCGAGTTAGGGCTAGGGCTCTAAGTCGTCGGCTCAGGAGTCGAAAGAGAAGTTTGTGGTTTCGGCCAGAGGTTTTGGGTTCTATTTATAATCGGGAAGAGAAGAGTCCTAATCTGATTGTATCTCGAATAAGAGTCTTATTCAGATCTTTGTTGGATCCTAACATCTTGTCTTTAGTAACATCGTGGAATTTAGATCGGTTTCTGTTGCGTACCGGTATCTTTTACGCGTAAAACCCGCTCCAGAACTCGTTACCTCCGTGATGATGAGCTCTGGAAGCTCCACATGTCCTCCGGGGCCTGGTATCTCCTCGTCCACAGAGACGAGCTCCGGTTGTGCCGCGTGTCACGAGCGAGACCTCCCCCTTCTTTGGAGGTGAGCTCCGCGCACACCATGTGTTGGCGCTGGTCTTCCCTCTCTTCCTTCCTCAGGAACATGCCCCGAGGTTGACACGTGTCCGGCAACGACAGACCTCCCGGAGATAAGCTCCGGTGGCGACACGTGTTCGATAGATCCGGACTTCTCTGAGATGGGCTCCGAGATTGACACGTACCCCGCGCGACTGGTCCTCTGATTTCCGTGAGGACTAGCTCCGAGGATGACACGTGTCTTGTGGAAATGCCTTTGCTTCCTCTGCAGAGGCTAGCTCCGTGGGCAACACGTGTCCCACAGGATTGGACCTCTCCCCTTTGTGGCGACAAGCCCCGAACCTGCCACGTAGCTCTTTTAGCGGCGGACCACTCTTCACTTCGCAGGGACGAGCTCCGATCACGCCACGTGGCCAGCGGCCGCGGTAAGTTGTCTTCGGCGCTCTTGGAGGGCTTTATTGGCTATTCTTTTGATAATTCTCTCTGTTCCTATTTTTTATTAAAATGTTTCCTCTTCATAGAACATGAACATATGCTGACACCCGAGGCGAGGGTGTCACGCTAGCGGAAATGGAGTCACAACTATTTGAGTACATAGGTGCTAGGCCCGTCTGCGACAACAGGGATTGCGAATGTCCTCACCACAAGCCAAACCGTAACCGTTAGAACTAGGTTTCACTAATATGGAGCAACATGTATTGCTCGCAATGTATCCTTGTAATGTATGATCTTCTACTTCAAATTTTAATGAATATGGATGAGAGTAACTACTATTATTCTATGATGTTCACACTAAAGTGAAATGAACTGTTATTGGTGATTCAAAATACAAATTATCTATTTTGCCAAAAATCAATAGGGACTTTTAACCGGACGACTCGTCCACGACTCGTGGACCTGATGGACGAGTCGTACAACTGATGGACGAGTCGTACAACTGATGGACTAGCCGTACCGCTGATGGACTTGTCATCCACGTACTGGACGACTTCTCCACCTGTTGGATGAGTCATACAACTGATGTACTAGTCGTCCACGTACTGGACGACTCATCCACCTACTAGACGAATCATCCACCTCATGGACGAATCGTCTATCTATTGTCTATTTAAGAGCACTCCAGACATTCGTCACAACCACACTTCACAGACCCAACTCTCGCCTACATGGACTCACCGTACTCACCACCAAATCGAAAAGAGAGAGTTCGCGTTCCACAGGGATTACAACCGCCAATGTGTCTATGTGGCACTGATTGTCGGTTCGTGAAAGATTTAAGGCTGGGAGTCACTTACGCTTTGAGACTATGAATGTGCAACAACTGTGAATATGACCCCCCGTATAGGACCACACCATTTTCCCCGAATGGTAGACGTCAGTTAACATGTTTACTTCACAGATCTATGAATATTGTATTTTTATTTTAGCTCTAATCTTCATAACAACACATAACTAATCATGCAGTCTCGACCAACCCTTTGTGAGTTCACACGGTACATCGATAACGAACAAATAACGGAAGACGTCGAGTACGTACACGCGATGCATAGAGTTGCCTGAGACAAGTTCCACTACGAGATGGAGTTCGAAAAGCGGGTTGAGCAGGAGAGGAAGGATGCGGCTGACAGGCGGAGCGTCGACGCAAACGTCAGGAAGAACTTCAAAGAATCGATGAAAAGTATCGTCGCCAGACGCAAGAGGAAGAACACATTGCTCGCCAGGCGAGAGAGGATGAACGGAAGCGCTTACGTGAGAGAGCACGTCGCGCAAGGGATGTCGGACCGGGTGCATTGCGCAAGGGAAAATATCTCCGTTGCACTCAGTAGAATCTATATTTGTAATTTAATAATCTTCGTAATGTATCCGAATGTTTTAAATCAAGTGCTCTAATTATTTTGCTAAATTTAGTTACATTTACTTCCATAACAAGAAATAATCAAATTTGTGATCGTGTTACATAATTCAAAATTACGTAACATAGAATCTATTAAACAAAAGTCAAATTAAACAATTTACATAAAATCATAACACAATATACTACATTAGATTCTATAAAAACAATTTATAAAAATGTCTCTAAGCATTTTTAAATGGATGTTAAAAACCTAATCTTATAATATTTGCTGCAGAGAGCAATCAAGTCTTCGTGTCCTGTCGTCCACGGCGTGGACGATAGGATGGTCCACATGTTGTGGACGACAGGGCTGCATACTTGACCGACAGATTGTCCACGTGGACAAATCGTCCACGCCGTGGACGATAGGTAGCTAGTTTTGCAAAAAAAATTAGATGTTATTAATATTAAATTCTTTATCAACAGTGTTAAAATAAAAAAAATTCGAGCCTGTAATCTTGCCACGCCATATTTCTTGGCCCGTTGCACTTTTTTTTCTTCTCTTTTTCGATGTACAGTAGGCAGTAGCACAGATCACTTCCTGTCCATCACAACACCGTGTACAGATAAAACAACCTGAACGATCCTGAAAGGAATCTACAAACATGCGCGTATGGCTTCTTGAAACACAGCTCAATTGCATGATAACCCAGGCGAGAGAGAAGGAAATGACGTGCTCTCCACCTCACTGTTTCGTAAAACCGTGATCTAGGTCATCATCGTCCCCACCCTGATGACTCCAGTTCTTATCCTTCTTTTCTCCAGTCTTTTCAGTTTTTTTTTACGCCGGCTCTTTCAATTCGACGTCAAGCTTTTTCCTGATACAGTGCGAGGAGATCCATCCAGATACACATACGATTAATTTGTTGGAGTTTTATGCCTACACAAGGCCCCAACCACCCAGACTTTTTCCAAGTCATGGGCCACACTGCCTTGACAAAACGAGATTGATCAAACAGAAAGGCTGTGTGTGCGCCCCCAAGATTAACTAACGCATGATCTCAAGTGCAATCCATCTACGACCCACACCAAACTCGCAATTATGCAAACGCAATCAACGTCGGCCGTGCTTGTCCGGCCGGCCTGGTGGGGTGTTACCACTGCGGATCGATCGGTTAACGGCGCGAAATCGGATAAGCATCTCGCCAACTCTTGCTAAGAAAACGGATGCATGCTGACAGACAAGCTGTCAAGCTAGTGTGTGTGCTGACAAGAGAGCAGTACATGTTTGCTAGACTAGCGGTTGCTAGCTTATAGGTGCTTGACATCATATCAGATTTTGCTTCGTGTTCTGCAGTGTGTAGTCCTGCAATGAGCAGTGTCTGTTAGCTTCTCCCAACATGCATGATGAGATCAAGCAATGGTACAGTTGTTAATTGACTCGCTTTTTGCGAGGCACATGCTAACGACTTGATGGACTTCGGAGTCCTTGCAAGCCTGCAGGTTCAGAGCTTCTTGCACCACGTCGAATTGTCGATTCAGCAGTTCAGATAATTTAGCATGGAATAGAGGTCAGAACTTCTTGCTGCATGGGTCCGAAATGCGGTTAAGAAGAAAAGTACAGGGTTTGTTAGCCGTTTACTATCAGAAACAAAAGTCTGATAACCAAGCGTGTTTGTCGTTCCAAGGATGATGAAGAATGGAATCCCCAGGTCTGAATTACCTTCGATTTTCGCCAACTTTGAACGAGTTTATCTGAACCGTCTCCCTATATGCATAGCCTGGACTCTGAATCTCTGGTACGTATTCCGCAGACTTGGAATTTGTTAGCTTCTCATCGTCGCCTGGCCAGCTGGACGTGGGCCATATATGGAGCGTGGGCCCCCACCTGTCTCAGTCTGTACGAGGGCCCCGCGAGTACGGTGGAGTGTTAGGCATGTCGATACTGCTAGTAGGGCCGAATACACAATTTCATCCTCAAACTTTTATTCAAAACTCAGTTTGGTTATTGAACTTTCACAAGAATCAATTTAGTCCTAAACTTCACACAACGAGTTTTCATTGTAGATCTGTAGTCCCTAGTCCGACCTGGTCATCCACATTGACATGCCACATCATCTACCCCATCTCACTTAGAAAAAAGGTGATGATTTTTTGTTGTCCTAAAAAAATAACTAGCAGATTTACCATGGGCAGATTTAGAATGGCGCATATTGGTACAGGTACAAGTGTCTCCTCATCTCATTTTGAAAAAGGTAACTAGCAGATTTACCAGAAGCAAATGTAGAATCGGGTTGCCTTTTATTTTTCTGTAATTAATGCAAATTCGTAAACAATACTTAAGTTCTAAAAATTACCTTTTAAATACCAGACAATAGTTTGTAAGGAAAACTTTAGAAGAATCACATTTTCTTTCTTATGTCTTCACCACAAACCAGGACGTCTTTTAAGTCTAGATGACACCGTAAGAGCTGATGAATCCTATGGATCAACTAACCTCTAGATCGACTGGATTGATATGAAATAAAATAGATCCTAAAATAACTTGAACAAAACAAAAGAACGGGAATGAATTTTGCATACCTTTGGGTGTAGATGTGGCGGCCAAGGTCGTGTCGCCGAAGTTGAGGCGTCGGCGCACCGTGGCATCGATGTCGATGATGACAGTGTCGGGGATCTTCCCTTCTCTCCGGCCGCCTCTTAGATCGGATGAACTGAGTTTGGGATGCTATTGTGGGTACAGTCAACCTAATGACCCGTGCCCCGGCCGACCAATTATATTTGGTAAGGTTAGAAGGAGGCCCACAGCCGAGTGTGGCTAATGCCCCCGATCAAGGCGCAGGGGTGGAGAGAGACTCGGGAACGGGCTGTTGGTCTATTCCCGAGAAGGAGATTAACTCCAACAAGAGCAACATATTTTCAACATCATCGTGAAGTGGTAGCCGGTTTAATGTTTCAACCAAGGTAGTTCATCCTCAAACTATAACCTAAAGCTCAATTTCGTCCATGAACTTTTAAAAAGGTCGGTTTTGTCGCTAAGTTTTAGATTCAAATTTATTTTCATCCCTATCCTAGTTGGTCATCCATATTTTCATACCCCGTGTCACTATCTCCCTTGGCCTTCTGCCTCTTGCTGGGCAGTGGTGGGACAGTTGATCAGACGCCCCTTGTTCCCAATCGCTCTTACCTTGTAAAAGTTTTTGGGACACTCAGTGTACAAATCTCTATTGGATCACGCGATCTCTGTTCTACGGTCAATGCATCTTTTGGGGTTAGAAGGGCTTAAATATAACAATGCGATGATCATAGGATGAATATTGTGTGATCCAGGATAGATTTTGGTATAATTGTGTTAGAGTTATTTGCATTCTTAGTTGTTACTCCATTGCATCACCCATCCATCCACCTCTTGACGAAGTCGGTCGACCTGCGCACACTCGTTCACCGCGAGGGCCACCAGGAGTAGGCTGTAGGCCAAGCCTGCTAACGCCGTCGAGCCTGACTGTCCGCGGAACATCCCTGTTTGCCGAAGACAGCCTATTAGCCGGAGGGGACCGTGTTAGATTGATCTCCAACCAGGCTTGGTCAAGACCACCGAGTCAAGCCCATTAAGTATCTTGATCGGGGGTAATCCAGCCCATTTGGCTGTTAGGCCCCCTTTCACACTGCACAATATAAAATAGGAGGCAGCCACCAATATGAATGGGCTATACTCATTCTAATCCGATCAATGAGAGTGCAAGAGTGAGGGGAAGGCCGCAGCACCACCCGCCGTGCCACCGTCAAGATGATCGTCGTCTCCGGTCGCCGTTGTCGCCTCCACGTCGACTCATCGCTGCGTCAACTGTCATCATCATCGAGTCCAAAGGTACATATATAAGATCGATAATTTTACACTATAATTACCCACTATATCAGGTCATTAGTGATATTAGAAATCCAACAATGATATCAGAGCTAGGTCTAATGACTAATCTAGTTGGGGAAGAAAATAAGATAAGAAAATTAGAACTAAATTATATCAGGATTTAGTCACTGGATTATCCTCGGCGCCGTCAGTCCAGCTTAGCCGGCGCCGTGCGTTTCACCGATCTACTCAGCACACAAGTGAGCGGGCCCCTCAGCCTCGGTCGCCGTGTAGCTCTTGCAATGCACTCTGCCTCAAAGTGCACACGTAAGAAGCAGAGGCGAGGACAAGCGCCGCATGCACCAGCGCGTGCAACAAACACACCTCGGGAGCAATGCGCCACCTCAGGCTGACAGCACTGCTGCGAGCCTGCACCTCAGCCTCAGAGGTCGCCTCCATGGAGTTGCGTGCGACTGGACCTCACACCTCAGACGCTCAGCACCGAACGCGACTCGATAGCTTCATCCTGGCTTCATGCCTTGTCGCACGCGTAGCCATGGCGTCGGGCCTCGGCACTGCCGCGGCAACACGCGAGCGCCCGCCACCTGCGTCTTCGCGATGCGCGGGTGAGTGGCTAGACCACGCCGCGCGCGTCAGTCAACGTACGCGCGATTTGTGCAGCTATCCGTTGGTAGGGCGCCTACATCGCCGCCGAGACCGCACCACTATTCATGCGCGGATAAGGAGTCGGGTTTCGGTCCACGATTCGTTTTTCTCGGAGAGAGGAACCGCCCACGAGAATAGCAGCCGAGAGGGTGCCTAGCGTCGCGGTTAGCTGTAGGCTGGCCATGTTTAATTGTTAACCGTAAAACCTGAACTGAATCGTATCGAACCGAATTAAAATATGTGGTTAACTGAAATTTTTGATCAAATGCAGTTATCATTTTTGTGTGTTTCGGTTAATCGGATTTTATGCGGTTATCATGTCGTATTAAACGAATAACTGATTTAACCGAAATATTAACCCACACTATCATATAAGTCAAAAAATATAAAGTTTAATAGTACTAATCTTTATCCTCACTAAAAATTTTCTCATAGTATAACATAATCTTAATAATTTTCGCTCATCACCGGCACATATATGTAATTTTGGTATATTTATTGCTTATTTTTTATATGTTTATTATCATTTTTGCCCAATAAACTATGTTACACATTAAAATACGGCTAACCGCAAAACCAAACTGAATTAACCGCAACCGAATTACGCGGTTATGACTTTTTTTGAATCAAATACGGTTATCAATTCTTCATAACCAAAATTTCTCTTAACCGAATTAACCGTATTAACCGAACGCCCACGCCTAATTAGCTCGATCCTCAGTCCGCAAATTTCGGGAGTAAAAAGTGAAAATGACTTACCTTTTGTTCAGGCAAACAGTCAATACACATTGGCCCTTGTAGAAGTAGGGAACTACGGCCCAGTCCTCTACTGCATGCCCACACAAGCAGGATCTGCGCGGTGAGCCACGCTTGCCATCGGGCCTTGTGGCACGCCGCACGTAGCTCCCTTTGATCCGCAAGAATCAAGAAAAAAAATAAGAGAAACTAGGATTTAGTCTTTATTCCGTCCGAACAAATCTCAGTTGCCTATTTTCATCAACGGCACAAAAAGAACTAAGTTGTTAGATGGGCCGCGGAGTGGGCTGTCATGGATGGACCGTTCGGCGCATTCAGAAAACTGAGAATAAAATTAATTACTGGTCCAAATTGTTTTGTTTTGAAAAAAGGTTTTTTGGGCTGATTTGTTAAGAACAAATATACAACTGATTTAAGCATTGTCCCAATATTCTGTATATATTTA
Source organism: Neostapfia colusana (assembly GCA_030760725.1). Lineage (NCBI taxonomy): Eukaryota > Viridiplantae > Streptophyta > Magnoliopsida > Poales > Poaceae > Neostapfia > Neostapfia colusana. Next base: position 20,757,429 of record JASWHV010000019.1, on the reverse strand, counting down.
GTAAATTAAGAACAATTTGTTGCTATCGAGATTCAAGACAATTTAGAAGAATTTTCCAAATTGCTATAGTTTGGAAATAAATAGCATATAATAATTCCAAATTATTTCGATTTGGAGATTAGAAATAAGTATAGATAAAATCAGCATTAATTATGAGGCATTTTTCTCAGTTTAATAATACGTAATATGATTAAGATAATTATTAAGTATTAATTTATCATAGTAACTTTATCTTCTAACCTACGTTATTGATAAAGTTTACTATAATTTAATGAGTCATTAAGTTAATCTAAACATTTTTCTACTTTTGCCCAATGGTGATGTAGAATTAACGCTTAACTAAAGTAAGTTATTATGTTTTAATTATTGCCTCATAAGTTGATTTTCTGATTAGATCAAAACCATCGGGAAGATTTAATTAGAAAATCAGTTAAGTTGCCATGATGATGAAATCATCATTATTAACGTTAGTAAGCTTTGATTAAATTTTGGATATTCATGATATGCATATACATAGTTTTTGTAGAATTATAAGTATCACTAAGTATTTTATATGCTATGAGATTACTGAGTTATTAAGTATAGCAAGTTATTAGTAAGCTTCCGCTGTAATCGTAAGTTATAAGATAAAGTATTATTTTAATTAAATTAAATCTAATATAAAAATTTAATTAAAAATATAATTGGGCAAGCATGATAATTATTTGGTTAGAGAAAATTTTATCAAGTAGCCAACGTGAAAGACAAAATTTTCTGTGTTTTAATAAGTTTTCATTACTGTATTTTGTCAAGTAGCCAACGTGAAAGACAAAACACGATATTTTGTTCTATTGTTAAGTAAATTTTGTCGAGTAGCCAACGTGAAAGACAAAATTTTATGTTTAAGAAGTTTTAGTATTGTATTTCATTAAGTAGCCAACGTGAAAGATAAACCATAATATTTATATATTGATTACAAAGTTAAGTTAAATTCTATCGAGTAGCCAACGTGAAAGATAAAATTTTAAGTTTTAAGATGTTTTGAATGTTATATTTTGTCAAGTAGCCAATGTGAAAGATAAAATATAATATTTGATATATATATATATATGATTTATTTTACAAGCAATTTATTTATTATTATGCTTTGCTCAAATAAGTTATTTATTGAGTAAGGTATTAAATAGTATGTGTGATTAATTTGACTTTGATTAATCAACACAATTTTTGTTAAAGGTTAAAGTAATTATGTTTAAGATTAATTCAGATTTATTTCTAAATTTGTTCTCTTAGATGATAAAAGTTTTTTCGTGCCTTCCATTTTGATTTCAGAAATAAAGTCTCTTCATAGGGAAATTTTGACATATATCATACGCTATTAATAAGTTTCTCATATTTTTAGATCTAAGTAAGTAAGTTCTTAAGGGGAGCAATTCCAAAATTTATCAGCTTTACTAATAAACAATTAAGATTGTAGAATCAGTTCATTAACTCTTCAAATATATATACTAGCACTCGTTTAGAGTAGTTGTTTACGAAAAGATTTAGTAATGGTGAATTATATAAGCACATTTTTCAGAGAATGTACTCCCGTCAGTATTAAGAAATATTTTTATAATTAAATAAGTGATAAGAATATCTCCTCACGTATAAGTTTTCTGAACTATATTCAAAATCATGACATGCTCATGTCATATTTTGAGGGGGGGAATTGTAAGATCGTTGGACAAAGATATTCTCATATTAAGACATTCTCACCTCTTAGACTGTCGAGATTCTTTCAGATTCAAAATGATGTATTGTATACATTCCGATAAAAATGATCTATAAGATAAAGGGGGTACAATTATATGTCTAATCCGCAAAACAATAGGAATTATGACTATTTCCTTGACCTACTATTGAGTCACTAAAGGAAGATAGCACAATTAACAAGTGGATATGGTATGATCTATAATTAGTCATTCCACTTCGCTATTTTTTTTATATCAGATTTTATTAAGTCGCTGCTTATAACCACCGTTTTAATTATGGCTTTAAAGAAACTCATAATATATTTTGATGAGCGTGAGACTTTTTTTATTAAGATAAAAAACCAAATAATGGTAAGATCAATATAGAGAGTAAATTGTCATATTATGAGCTTGTTAAGCTTGATATTAAGAAAGTAAGTTATCAATTTGTTGGCTATTTGTTAAGATTAAGTTGTATCATTTCTATTGTTTAGAAATGTGACATGCAGTCTTCTCAGAAGACGACCAAATCAGGAGGAGTTTGGCGTCTAAAGACAATTACTTTGAAAAGAAGTGATGGATGTAACCAATTCTATTTTCAAGGGTCATTCTTTATGATGCCTTACCGTTGTTGATCAATATTGATGAAGAGTGACAACAACCTCATTTAGTTTATAATAAGCCAGCGAACGTGTTAAAGAATTGAAATTAAGGATGATCCCATCTTGTTTGAATAAGCCACGAGTGATTTTCACTCATCCGAGTGATTTAAGAATTATTAGTTTCCTAGGTAGCCAAATCGGTAGACTGTAATGAATCTAAAAGAGTAAACGTGACTTCAAAGGAAATCTTGAAAGATTTAAGGAAACAATATGACATTAGTGACACATTATACTGAAGGTATGTAAGGAAGACATTTCTCAATAGGGATCTACATGAGAACGTCTACATGACTCGATCTAAAGGTTTTGCCATGGAAAAGAATGGAAAACATGAGTTATTGAAGTAAGTATCTAAATAGTGATATCTCATATATGAAAGAATTATAATTAGATTTGAGTTTTATAAGATGATAAGTAGGACAATTACATTTACATTCAGTTTAAGAGAAGGAAATTTATTTTCCTTTTCTTAGTGCATAGATGACGTGACTTTTGTAAGCAGTGATGCATATCTACTATTAGAGATAAGCGTTTTGTTCTCGGATTTTTGAATAAAGATCTTGGTGATATTTTATATGAGTTGAGAAGTGAGATTCTCCGAGACATAATAAGGGTACAAGAATAATCACGTAATGCATATATACAATAATTGTAAAAAAAGTGTAGTATGCATAATTATAAGTTCTTGCGTGCTCTAATAGTCAAGGTGATAAGTTTGGGAACCAATAAGAGATCGATCAAATAAAATCAGTTTCATATGTTTCTGCTGTCGAAAGTTTAAAGTTTGCTCAAGTAATAACTATCCTTGATGTAGTTTAAGTAATCGGGATGTTTTTGGCATAAGTAATATAATTCAGATATATATCACTGGAATGGTGGTAAGAATGTCTTGCAGTTTTGCAAGTGACTAAGGCTTCATGTTAAGTTGAGTAAGAATTGATGCCCATGAGATAGTGGGCTATTAAGACTTAGTTTCTGCGAGATGTGTAGTAAAATCCACATCAGTTATTAACACTCGCAGCTAGAGCTTTATTATGGAAAAGCTCCAAACGAGTGGTCACTGCATCTTGAACGATGCATACCAAATCCGTATTATTTATGAGGCTGCCGAGTAGGCAAGTGAATTGTTATACCCGGTTTAAGTGTGGTTGACAGCATTAAAACCACATAAGTATTTTTACTCCTAAAGCAACGAGTCAAAAGTGTTGCCAAACACATTCACATTAAGTTTTACGTTGTGAAGGAGAAAATCCGGAATCATATTCTTAGTACTGAGCACATAAGAATCAAGCAAATGCTTGTGGATCCACTTAATAAAGGTTTACCACCCATTGTGTTGTGTTGTGGAGAGCACATAGCTAGCATGGGTTTAAGATAAAACCTATGATCTCTGGATACTGAGGGGCCAAAATTAGGAGTAAGATTTATTTATGAACGCAAGTTGTATTCGGGTCATCGAGTCACATAGTGCGTAACTGACTATCTTGATGCGATGTGCTCTATATATCAAGCGTGAAGAAATAGACACTAAGTTCAGTTTTAAAGAAATGTAAGAATTAAGTTAGATCTTGATCTGTGGAGATCAAGGGGGAGAATGTTAGATTGATCTCCAACCGAGCTTGGTCAAAACGACCGAGTCAAGCCCATTAAGTACCCTGATCGGGGGTAATCCAGCCTATTTGGCTGTTAGGCCCCCTCTCACACTGCACAATATAAAATAGGAGGCAGCCACCAATATGAAGGGGCTAGACTCATTCTAATCCGATCAATGAGAGCGCAGCAGTGAGGGGAAGGCCGCAGCACTAGCCGCCGCGCCACCGTCAAGATGATCGTCGCATCCGGCCGCCGTTGTCGCCTCCACGTCGACTCGTCGCTGTATCAACTGTCATCATCATCGAGCTCAAAGATACATATGTAAGATCGATAATTTTACACTATAATTACCCACTAGATCAGACCATTAGTGATATTAGAAATCCAACAGACCGTACGCCTGGGAGCCCGCCGTCGGGAAGGAGTCGTCGTCACTAATCTCCAGTTGGAAGAGGACAGGGACGGCACCGCTCGGGCGCGGGGAACCCGTCTGTGCGGCTAGCCGGGCTGAGCCAGGTTCTTTAGTATCTCAAAAAATAGAAGGCTGAGCTCTTTAATTTGTAAAAACATGTTTTTAAAAAAAATGAAGATCCAGACAGGGCCTAATTTAATTTACCCGGTAGATAGAATATGATGTCTAACCAGGCCTGTCAGCGAATGTCCTCAGGAACAGCGGCGCCACGGTGCCCAGTTAGTAGGCTAAAATGCTTTGGACGGCACGGCATGAGCCCCGAACGAGAGGACGCACGCACGTACTCCGCCGGCGAGACCATGTGCGGCCCGGCCGGGGAGGGGACAGCGCGCAATAGCGTCAAGCAACAAACTGTCATCCAGCGGTCCAGCCAGCCATGCATGCTCATCGATCCCCTGCTAGCTCTCCTTGATTCCATCTGACTCCTCACTAATCCCGATCCCGATTAATAAACCCAGTTCGTTTCTCGGGGTCCGTGACCGAGAGCCCGATCAAGCCCGAATTGAGTAGAGAAGACATCAGAGGAACAAGGAATGTGCAGGCTCCGAGGAATAATCTGTGTGGCTGCCTGCGATTGAATTGATAGAAGGAATTTCCGTCAATTCCATGGTGGTAAACTGATCCCGAGAGAATTAGTGGCGCGTCTGCTAAGCATGCAGTAGCTTTCCTTCACTGGCACTCATCTTCTTTCCCAGGCATCAAGACAAGATCATGCATCAGGAGTAGTTATACCCTAGCGGCTACCGGCTCTCTGCTACAACTTACTATACGGTTTTGTTTGTTTATGCACTGAATGCCAGGTTCGTACGTCCTTTTGCTCGCCGCTGGCCAGCCTTGGATTCATGAAAACCATTGTGGTTTCCTGTCAAAGCTAGCTAGCAGAGCTGAACGAATCAAAGTTCAAGATGTGTTGTTCTTGTCGTCCCTGGAAGAAGTTGACGTGTGTTGTGCTTGAGCAAGCTATATAGGTTGCTTTCGGATGGCGATGGCTCACTGGCATTAGTAGTTTCCGTCTCAGTATTCTCAACGAAGTTGGAGGGCAAATTGAGCTTGACAAAAAAAATAAAGAAAGCCCGCGGCTGGTTCGACGTACATACAACTTACCCAAAACCAGCTGAATTATAAGCCATGTTATTAATGATGGTACTCTACTTATCGACGGCAAAGGCAAATCAGCTGAGATTTTTGTTAGCTCCTCCTGCACATATAGAATAAACCATGGACATGCATGTGCTTGAAACTGGATATTGAATTTGCCGATGATGCGGGCATGCGCGCGCGCACCGGCGGCTACGTACCTTTGCAAGCAAGCCATGTAGCTAACGATCGAACGAACGCGCGCAACACGAGGCAGCTATAGCTAGCATGAGTGCCGGCCGGACATGAATGACTCCCATGCACGCAGCACGCACGCGCGAGCATGAGTACTGCCCGGGCGCCGTGGTAGCTCCGGCCAGCTGCGCAGGCACGTGGCGCCTCGCGTTCACTAGCCAGCCAGCATGCACGCGTGTGCGCCAAGCTAGCGTAGCTATACAGCCTATACTAGACGCCGTGCATGCGACTCGTCGTCTCGCAGCCGCTGTGCTGGTTTCCCTCGCCGTCTCCGTCCATCGGTCGCTCTCTCTCGCGCATCTCCATCGATCTGTTTCCTTGACAATAAGACACTACTCTTACGATTATACTAGTCACATCAACTAATAGAGGCATGCTGGTCACGTCAGCTCGCAGAGACGGAAAACATATCTTCCTTTTTATAAAAAAAAAGAAAAAAGAAATGCTGGTCACGTCAAAGTCGACGACCTCGCACGAGGTACAGATTCGTGTTGTCTTTTGCTTGGACCGGACATTCTTCTTCTTCTCTTTATGATAGAATTCATAAGTAAAGGGCTTCTCCAATAGCCGTCGGTCGTTTGGTGCTGTTCAGTCCTTGTATGGTTGCCTATATATAGTAGTCAGCAGCTGATTAAGTAAAGAGATTGAACCTAATATTTCATTGGATTTTAAAAAGGGGAAAGCTAAATCACATCTGAGTGGTCAAAGGTCTAACACCTGAATTTTAATAGCGCAGTTTCATTTTAAGATTCGTGCATTAGTTATAAGAAGTATATATAAGAACAAAATCCATGTGTTATAAGTCCTTATAACACCTGGGTTTTTGTTTACCTCTAGTTACAATTTATTTGCATTACAGTCGTGCTAAATACAAAATACACTGCCTCTTTGGTGTAACTTTTGACTTTTGGATACCGATGGTGTAACTATTGAGTAATGGTGATGTAACTAGAACTCTGGTCACTATAGAAATCGCGACAATATACGACGGTCAAAATTATTGACGACGGTGCCGTCGTCAATAAACTGGTTGACGACGGCTAGAATCCACCGTCGTCAATTAGTCATTAATTAACAACGATTAACCTAGTACCGTCGTTTATAAGATCTCGGACCTTATAGACTACGGCCCACCGTTGACAATAAAGGCCCTCGTTAACATGGGTCAAAATCTAGGTTTGCCTGAGACTTTATAGACGACGGTTAAACTACACCGTCGTCAATAAGACGTTATAGACGACAGTTCAAGTACACCTCGTCAATTAGTGTTTATTTTCCGAGCCCCCCTCCGTGCAGCGCTCCTCATTTGGCCGCTCCGCGCCTCCACCCGTCGCGTCGCACCTCCACCGCCGCCGCGACGTCGCCGAGGGCCACGCCACCGCCATCCTCATCGAGGGTCACTGTCATCGAAGGCCGCCGCCGCCGCCACGGAGGAGGATCGCGCCGCACCAAGGTCCACCGCCGCCACGGAGGAGGATCGCTCCCCCTCCCCGACGCCCCCACCGTGGCCGCCCCCCTCTCCACCGTGGCCGCCCCCCTCCCCAGCGCCCTCTCATTTTTCCTGCACATTCCTACTCACCCTGATCAACGAGTACGCAAAACGGGATGATCATTTTCTCTCGTTTTTAAATTACAAGACTCCCTGGTCTTTTTTGTTATTTTGCTGAATGTGATACCCTTCATCACTCCACTGTTTTGTATTTTGTAATGCATTCATTTCTGAATTTTTGAGGGAATTCTTTTTTCTTTTCCAACTAAAGGGTTTCGGGCCGCCCCGACCCGACACAGCACGACACTCAATAAACGCGTTCGTATGCGTCAAGGCGGCACGGAAGCGAACAACGATGGTGAGGACATCAATCACCCGCGCTTGAGTGGACGGTGGATCGGGACGTGGAATTGTCATCTAAGACAAATTTTTCTCTCTCTCTCTTTCTCTCGTTCTTTCCTCTCTCGTAAATGACTTAAAAATAAAAATGAGCAATGTAACCTATAGCAATGTGTCACCCGTTTCGGATCGGCTCACATGCCGTTGGACATGTGAGACGTGCAGGTTCAGAATTGTCCCTTTTTGGACAGACTGGAAGTGACCGAGGGGGCATGGCTTGTGATGAGACGCTGGTATGGATCTGGACGAGATTTTGACTGCATAACCCTGTTATTCGCTGCTGCACCATTTTCGGGCGTGCAGTGGAGAACAACGTGGTTATGCTACCAAAATTTTATTCGGATCCGGACCACGCGTCTCGTCATGAGCATGCTCCGCTTGATCACCCTTGGGTGGGTTTAGTACCTATCTGCCTAGTTGTAAGGACGTGACATAACATAACAATGAAACTAATAATGATTTGTTTGCTTTGAAGATCTAGCCTCAAACATGGTTGAAAACCGCATTTGGATGTATACTGGCTGTAAAACGGATGGGAGTCACTCAGAGGAGTTCAGTACAAACGATACACCATACTCTTGTTGGTCCGTGTTCGCTATTACGTACAACTTGCCGCCATCTCTTTGTATGAAGTATGAGTTCATGTTCCTTTGCCTTATTGTATCTGGACTAGATCATTCTGGTTCATGAATGAACGTGATGTTGAAGACTTTGATTGAAGAGTTGAAAATGTTATGGACAGGATTCGAAGCGTATGTCTGTTACAAAAAACAGAAATTTAACCTTCGAGTTGCATACTTGTGGTCTGTTCATGATTTTTCAGCTTACGACTTATTTTCTAGCTGGAGCACTCAGGTCGCTTGACATGTCCCATATGTGCTTCGGACATAGAATGTTTTCATCTAAGTCATGGTGGCAAGATATGCTACTTTGATTATCATAGACGTTGGTTACCGCCCAATCACGTGTTCAGGCAGCAGAGAAATGCCTTCAAGAAGAATACCGTTGTATAAAAGAGACCACAACAACGTCTAAACGGTTCGGAGATTGCTGAACTATTGAACAAGCTAGTGCCAAATGAAAATCGTCCTAGATATTTTGTTGGTTACGGAGTGGACCATAATTAGACTCATATATGTGGACTATGTGAGCTACCATATGTGAAGTCCTTAATTCTAATGAATAACGTTGATGTCATGCACCAGGAACGTAATATGGGCGAATGCCTCATAAGCACATGCTTGGATATGACGGACAGAACAAAAGACAATATAAACCCTCATAAGGATTTAGGAGAGGTTTGTAACCGTCCAACTCTTGAGCTCTACGAAGCTGGTGGCAAACCACGAGCTTGTTCTGTCTTAGACCAAAGGAAAAGAAAGAAGTCTTGAGGTAGTTGAAAAAGTTAAAATTCTCAGACGGTATGTTGCTAGCTTGAGAAGAGCCGTGAATGTCAAGACTGAAGATCCTACTGGGTTGAATAGTCAAGATTATCACATAATCATGGAAAGTCTTTTGCCGGTTATGTTTCGGGGCTATCTTGACGATGCGGTTTGGAAGGTGTTAGCCAAGCTTAGATACTTTTATAGACTGCTTTGTGTTAAAGAAATCACAATAGATATGATGAAGAAGTTGGAAAGAGAGATACCAGTGCTTTTATGTAAGATGAAAAAAGTTTTCCCTTCAGGATTCTTCAATCCAATGCAATACCTCCTAATCCATCGTCCGTATGAGGCTAAAGTTGGCGGCCCTGTTCAGTATTGGTGGATGTACCACATTGAAAGAGCACTCATATGTCTGAAACCAATGGTTCGCAATAGGTCAAGGGTTGAAGGATGCATCGCTGAAGCATTTACACTTCAGGAGATAGGTTACTTTTCAAGTGTCTATTTTGCAGAAGAATACAATGTTAATGCTTCCACATTGCAGTATAATATGGATGAAGAACCTCCTTCACTACAGGGATACGACTGACCTACGACGGCCGAAACCGTCATAAGTAAGTCAAAAACCGTCGTAAGTAGCTAACTTACGACGGTATTGCGTTATTTACGATGGTGACCTGCCGAAGTACTTATTTTGTCGTAAATAAGCTAACTTAGGACAGCTACCGTCTTGAGTTAAGTACATTACGACAACGTCGCGCATCCGTCGTAAGTAACGGCCCAGGCCACGTGGTGGCCCAAGCCACTTTACTTACCACGGCCTGCTCAGCGCCGTCGTAAGTATCAGAGGCTAACTTACGACGGTTCCAGTGACCATTGTAAGTAGCAGAGGCTAACTTACGACGACTTCTGGATAGTAGCCGTCGTAAGTTATGTTTGTAATTTAAAAAAAAAAACAGGAAATAACTAACCTGGCTCGATGGCCAGCTCACATAACAGACAATACAGATAAAATATATAGTCATAACAGCTAAACAGTCTCCGGAGCCGAAGAAACAGACAATATAGAAAATATATAGTCATAGGGCTACACACTATCCCCTCGACTACCTCCGGAGCCGAATAAACCATCTTCGTGCGTCCCTCCAGGAACCGATAGCTGAGGTGATGGAGTCGAAGCCTCCGTCGCCAAACCCTGCAAAGCACATGAGTAGTTAGACATATTTTAGATTCAGATATCTATGTCTTTCTCTTTTTTCTCACTCTCTTTGTTTCTCTCTACTTTTCATCCTCTCTCTCACTGTATTCCTCAATCTCTGTACCATCTATCCTCTTTTTTCTGTCACTCTCACCCTCTCCCTCGCATTCTCTCTCTACCTCTATTGTAACACTCCGTCTCTCCATCTCACTCTCACCCTCTCTCGCACTCCCTCTCTCTCCCTTCTGTATCACTCTATCTCTCTCTATATCTCCCTCTCTCCCTATGTTAAATGAATAATACAATATTAAAGAGTTTATTACCTATACTGGAGGCACCTGTGCTGCGGGCTCCAGTGACGGAGTCGCCTGTGGCGGCTGCCACACAGGAATCGCGATCTGCTGGCCGTTCTGTCGAGCAAAGGCCTATAATTGCAAAATATTAGAACATACATATTACTTAAATGCTACAAAAGTAAACTACAGTAATTTAAATTACTTACCTCCATCGCTGCCTACATCTGGGACATGTAGGTGGCTTGGTACTCCTGGATGGCCCTTGTCCTGTCGAGCTCCTCCTGGATCCGCGTCAGCCTCTCCTGCATGGCACGGAACTCCATGTCTCTCTATGAGAGACGGTCACTCGACGGGCTAACCAACAAAGCCTGCGTCGATGAAGTGCCTCTCGCAGGTCGCGCCGACCTCGAGTCGACAACTCCATCGAAAATGGCAAACCTACAAAAGAAAGAAAAATAATAAGTAAAAGAAGGAAGAGTGAAAAATATAAATCAAAGAAACCAACTCACCGGCCATGGGCCTTCGCGCCGCCGCTTGACTGCACTGCACCGGTTGCGACGGGTCACTTCCCCTGTGACCTCTCTTCCAAACCTAGGTCGCGTTAGGCTCCGTACTGGTCTCTTGCTCTTACAGATACGTGTTAGTAGGATAAATATATTATGAACACATAAACGAACTCATAATACACTTACCATGCGTCTAGCCAAACGCAAATGACCATCGGCGCCATAGCTGTGCTTCCCGTCGGACCCTATGCATCCTCGAGCCCTCATGGACTTAGCTTTGAATTCATCGCTAGCCCAATACCGACAGAGAGCTCGGTATGCGTCGGGTTGACCCTCTAACCAGGAAACACTAACCTGCACATATTTAGTATATCATTCAACTGTTAACATAAGTAACTATTGAATTTTTTAATAATTAGAACTTACCTCCGCGTATTGATCCTCTGTCAAGTACGTGTCGGAGGCGGTGCAGCTCGGCGAGGGCGAGGCGGAGCGGTGGCGACGGCAGTCGACGAGTCGCGCGCGTGAGTGGGCCGCCCGCGCGGCCCGCGAGATGTAGGGTTATGTTCTTTATTTACGACGGCTTCTTAACTTATGACGGTTTAGGTTTTATCTGTCATAAATAGTGATTAAATTCTGACGTATTACTTACTTACGACGGCCAAGGTTCCGACCGTCGTACCAACGTCACTTCTTGATCAAAACCACATGGTTCTCAACGGTTGTCTTAGCGGCGGCCATGGCCATGGCCGTTGACCTTTAAATAGCCCGAGTCAGGCCATATACGGGTTGTGTCGAGCTAAGTCGGCCCGAAACCCGTTTATATATATATATATATATATATATATATATATATATATATATATATATATATATATATATATATATACACACTCAAACAATCAAATTAACTTAAAAATACTAACTTAATAATCAACTAACTCAAAATTTTAAAAGAAATATAAAACTTACTTAATACTTAACTAAACAAAAATTAAGTAATCTAATTAAGTAATAAATTAAATCATTAACTAAACTAATTAATAAAAAGCTAAATGAACTAAATTACTTACTAAATTAACTAAATTAATTACTAAATGAAATAAAATGAACTAAATTACTCAGTAAAGAACTAAATAACCTAAATTAATTACTACACGAACTAAATTTAATTACTAAATAAAACGTACCTCGAAGTGGCGGCGAAGCGGGGCGGGCTTGGGGCCTAGCGGCGGCGGCGGGGAGGCGCGGGGCGGCAACGTCGAGACGGCACGCGACGGCGGCGGCGCGGCCGCGGGAGCTCGGGGCGGCGTGGGGTGGCCGGGGGACCTCGGGGTGGCGCGCAGCAGGGGCGGTGCGGGGGGCCTGGGGACCTCGGCGGCGGCGCTCGGGGTGGCGGCGCGGGGGCGGCTGTGGTGGCGTTGTGGCATCGACGACGCTGTGGCGGCGGTGGCGGCTCTGGAGCGACTGCCCTGGGGCGCGCGTGGGGGGGGGGCAGCGGTGGCGGCGCTGGTGCGGAGGCGCGGTGGCGGGCTCGGGCTCGGGCTGAATGAGCACGAGCCTAGACCGGGGCGGCGGTTAAAACCCGTAACTTACGACGACTGTAACCTAAGCTGTCGTAAGTTTGGTTTAGTTTACGACAACTCTTTAACTTACGACGGCTTAGGGATACGGCCGTCGTGAGTACCTGTATCTTACGACGGCCCCTTAACTTACGACGGCCTTAGGCCCATGGCCGTCGTAAGTTAGTTTACTTATGACGGCGTAAAGCGATCGTCGTAAGTTAGGTTACTTACGACAGCTAGCCATCGTAAATAAATTGGCCGTCGTAATCTTTTACGTTTCCTGTAGTGCTTGTAGTGACCTCAATATTTTTCAGACGAGAGACACCACTGTTGATAGTGGGACGAGCTACGATGCTTCAACATATGAAAACACAACTGCTTTGCTGTACATGTACGCTGACACAAACGGGATGGACAAATATTTCTAGTAAGTGTTTGTTCGACATCTATACTAATTAGCGTTTTGTGTTATACATCTGTGCTAATCATTCTATTTTTTCTTATTTAGTGAGTTTGATCAACAAAATTGAAAATCTAAGTAACAATCTACGAGCAAGCAAATACAATCGATGCGACATTATGGAGTAAATTGAGGGACTAACTTCCAAACATGGTCTCAAGATCATCTATTAGCCATATTTATAGACAACGGTGGAGCAATAGCTGTCGTCTATAAGCCATAATTATAGACGATGGTCACAAAAAAGTCATCGTCTATAAGAGCCCTTAGAGACGACGACCACCGTACCACTGTCGTCTATAAGCTTCACTAGGTGCCACGTGGCAGGAGTACCTAATTGACAACAGCCAGGAGTGGCCAGTTACTGTCATCTATAACCTTATAGATGACTAATAATCGTAGACGGCCGGAAACCGTCGTCAATTAGAGATTACCGTTGTCTATAGCTATAGACGGCGGTTTTGGCCTTATAGACGACGGTTTCTGACCGTCGTCTATTATCGCGATTTCTGTAGTGGGTGTCACAACCGAAAGAAAAATTTAAATTTTATTAGTATAAAGTAAATCTAATCTTAGCCACATATCTCAAAATTGGATGGCAAAAATATTTAACCTCGAAAACCCTAAAACACACTTAGGTGTTGTGTCAACAATCCCATTAAAACAGAACGAATCTAATCCGGAAGATACACGGTCCAAAGTCACGCTGCTTGATTTTTTACATTTTTCAAAGGCACAAGAGTGTTCGACTTAGCCAGCCTGCATGCACGGGCTTTATTTCTATGGCTTGGAAGACGTGTCATATTCATGAGGCTGTACTTAAAATTAATCTGCTTTTCATCTCTGGGTGTGCTAATAATTAAAGAGTGAAGGACGAAACTGAAGGTCTTGGAGGACTAATTATAGAATCTTCGGGTGTGGACCAGGTTTAATTGGAAGGCTTAGACCAGCGCGTTCAGCTGGAGATTACCCAGCGCGTTCAGCTTATCGACTCCAATTTGAAGGAGGTATGTGTTCCTTCTTTCCGGTAACAGTTTAGACGGTCTGGGCGCCACTGGGCTACAAGTCCTTTCTATGGCTGTTACTCCAAAACCGGGTGCGGACATCCGACAGATTGCAATTCAGGAGATGGCCAAACAACTACTTTTGTCTATTGTGCCACCACAACCTTGAAACTGCATTTCACTTATTCTGCGAATGCCCAGTGGCAAGGGTGATCTGGGCTCGGGTGAGCAATTGGTAACCGTTACACGTCTTCATCCGATAAACTGGGCACCAGTTCCATCGCTCATGTAATGGTTCGAGAATATGGCCATCACATCGCCCTCCTCACATAGCAAGGGTATCCGATCATTGATTATTGTGGTTATTTGGGCCATCTCGCGGTAAAGGAACAATCGTATATTCAGAGATGAAGAGCTGTCCGTAGATGCCATTTTGTCCAGACTTAGAGAAGAACTGAATATGTGGTGCCTTGCCGGATGCAAAAATATAACGAAGATCCTCACGGATTGTTCTCTTGTGCTGTAATTCTAATAACTTGTTGTTTTTGTTGTTGTTGAGTGAGTTTGTTCCTCTAATCAAGCTCATGTGAAGTACACCTATAAAAACTCTTCTTAGCCTAATATAAAGTGCCTGTTATATGGCTTTCGAGAAAAAAGGCTTAGACCAGCCAAGCAAGAGAGAAAATTAAGGAAATGCGAGACGACTACATACGTCTGTGAGGCTGAATGTAGGCTTGCGTGTAGCTCCGTCTAAGGTCAAAGTACTGTTAATTTACCGCTGTAAATTTATAGCATATAAAAATCCAGTTGTATCGGATATGGTGACAGTTAGCCGCTGCACATTTGCAATTTCTTTAACATTACATGTGGATGATGAATTTGTCATTATTTCCGATTTAATGTTACATTAATGATTATGATTATGGATGTACAAGGTTTAGCCGCCTAATTAAGCTGGCTTAAAGCACGACGACACGGTTACAGCCGCCGAACGACCCGACCCGGCGACCGGGTTGAGTTGCGTTTTTAATCAGCACCTGATCCGGCCGTGGAGTCAAAGCAGCTTTGACCGCACTCATCGATTCGCCGCTCGCTCGCGTCGCACTCCACCGGAGCTCGATCGCCGGTTTCGGCGCCGCACACGTGTTCAAGCACGTTTATGTTTTCACAAGGACCATGCCAGTGCATTTTACTCTTTATTTTGAAATCTTTAGTGGCAGAACATGAAAGATATTGTAGGTTTTAATCAAAGTAATTGTGGTTTAATAGTTTGAATTATTGGCGTAACTGATGAATAGTAGAAAAGACCAGTCCGCGCCTTTTAAATTAATGGCACACCATGCATGTTTCTCTTGTTGATCAGCAGTGACGAGCGACACTCGATCATAAGTGAAAGATCACAAATTTGAAGTTAACAATTACTCCCTCTGTTCTGTAATAAATGACGTTTAGAACAGCTAATTTAGTTTAAAATGAACTAGATTTTTTGCCCTAAACGTTATTTATTTCAGAACGGAGAGAGTAATAGATAAAGATTCTGGCTCCAAATTAAGAATGTTTATCATATATGTTGGGGACCTCTCTCAAATCTTTAAGAATAGAATTAAAAGCAAAACAAGGAGCGGGTACTAGGAAACCTGCTAGTAGTTCTGTAGCAGGATTCAAAGCAGAACCAAGAGACGGCTAAAGTTTCGCGGTATCCAGAATAAACCAGCTGACGAGCACCGCTAAATCTCAGTTAGAACTGATTGACATTCCCTCGTCTATCTACAACCTATCTAGCTCATCACGATCCACATATTTTATTTTACGATAATATTCCTAATATAAATTCCTCAAATCTAATACTCTTTTTGTTTCGAATTATTTGACGCTGGTTAGTTCAATTAAACTAAATTCAAAATGGAAAGAGTAAGCTATCTGGCTCTTTTCAATAGCATTTTGGGCGGGTCATAGATTACTACTACTATTGCAAAGGTTCTCCAGAATGACCCAGAAGATATTGTATTAAATAAACGGAATGTGGGCACGCAGTTCGTCGTGGGCATGTGTCAGCCACCACGAACTACTCCTGCAAGTATTGTGTTGTGCAAGTGAGATCTGATCTTTCATTCAGGTATGGAGAAACAAAATGGACATGTTTGCACCTATGCATTCAAGGGGCGGCGCCAAGCAAGGTGTACGTATATTTAGCTATCTAAAGCTCATTTAATTTGCAGTCTTGGTAAAGCTAAGCAAAGTGGGGGCAGTACATATGGAACATAATCTTGGCAACATGTTCTAATGCGTGCATGCATGGAGAGAACAGAATACTGCCCAGTTGCCGGAAGATGCATGCATGCCCTCTGACTCAAACTAAAGTGACTACTGATCAAGGGAAGCTAATGGCTAGCTAGCGTCCCTAGGTAATCAGCCAACAATGCACCCCACTGGAATTGGAACTTTATTAAAAGAAGATAAGTTGGGTGCGTGTGCCTAACAGTCTTCAACACTACACCATAACTCCATTGAATCAAGGAATGACCCAAGTCAAAGCAATCCGTTACTTGGAATAAAAGAAGCGAAACAATGGTTATCTGTTGACATGTTGTTTAAAACAGGTCCACTACAGAAATATCATCAATTAACGACGGCTAGAAACCGTCGTTAATAAAGGAGTAACCGTCGTGAATAAGTAATTCACGACAGGAATAACTTATTCACGACGGTTTTCGGCTGTCACCGATAATTAGTCGTAAATAAGGTTGTTAACGACGACACCCGTCGTGAATAAGTTTATTCGCGATGGCTAAACTATCCCGTCGCGAATAAATTCCCTCGACTGCCATGTGGCTCGGGTGATTTATATCACGATGGGCTGTCGTAAATACTATTAGATTATTTACGACGGCCAACACCAGCCATCGTAAATACTATTGACTTATTTACGACGTCCAACACCAGAAAACCGTCGTAAATAAGTTTGGTAATTTTTTTAAAATTAGAAAATTCTGCCCTGGCTTTGAGGCCAGCTCTGGCTCGATGGCCAGCTCACACAGGCAGTCAACAACAACAACACTAGGGAGTCAAAATATTATAAACGTCAACACTAGGCACACACACCACACTACCACGTGTGCTACCTCCAGAACCCGAAAACTCGTCCTCTAGCCTTCACCCCCCGGTAGCTGTGGCGATGGCGTGTGAGCCTCGGTCACGGAGCCCTGTTATGTACAAGTGTAGTTAGACAAGTTATAAGTTTAAAAATGCATATATTGCCTAAGTGAGCTTATTATAACCTAGAATTGATCAAGTTAAACTAGTTTTGGCTATGTTTGACTAAGTTTGGTGATATTCTAATAAATTGGCTAAATTTCATCAAATATGGCTATGTTGTCGAAGTTTGAGTAAATTTGTGCCTCTGCTCCTGTAAACGGGGCATGTGGCTCCTGCGGGGGCTGCCACTGAGGAAAGACGACCGGCTGCCCTGCCGCCATAGCCAGTGAACAAAAAAACATGATCATAGAACCATCATTGATATGTTTGAAATATTAAGTAAAACGACCAATACATACCTACATTGCCGTTTGCATCTGTAGCATGAACGAGGCTTGATACTCGTCCCGAGCCCTGCTTGCCGCGGCTTGACGCTCCCTTTCTAGCCGGAGCTCCTCCTGTTTCCTGCGGAGCTCGTCCCGGATACTCTGTAGCTCTAGGGAGTTAGGTTGTCTCGATCCCGCCTGCCACGATGAAGAGCCACTCGAGGAAGATCATGCCTCCCTCCAGTCGACAACTCCATCGAAGATGGAAAACCTACAAAAGAAGAAAGATTATTAAATTTTTTATCTCAAATTCATTGACGTTAAATAAAAAAAGAGAACTTATCACCCGTAAGGTTTTTCGCCTCCGGTTGCATACACGGCTTCTGGGATAATTGTCGCGCTCTGCCAATCGAAGCCTTCACCATGAAGACGCTCCGCCTCCTGCCCATACCTTGTCTACAAAGACGGAAAGATAATATCATCAAAACTATTTAAGAAAAATTAATACAAATACAAAACAACTCACCAGTACGTCCGACGCCGCCCGAGAACATAGCTCGTCAGGCTGTGATGGGTCACTTCCCCTGTCACCCCTCTTCCAGACCTGAATCGGAGTCGGCTCCTGACCACTCTCGCGCTCCTATATATATGTGTTAGTACAATGAATAATTTAAACATATTTGAAAATAATAGTAATCACACTTACCATGCGTTTAGCCAGACGTAAGTAGCCGTCCGCACCAAACGTGTGCTTCCTGTCCGTCCCTCTGCTCTGTCGACAAACCTTGATTTGCCACATTGTAAGCACTTCTTCTCCTTGGCGTGCTCTTTCCAAAAAAGCATACAGTTGTCTAGTCAGACATCAATCTTCTCATATTTCATACCAAGACCAGAAATCAATTTCTTTGACTGGTACATATTTTTCGACACTTTATGCGGTTGAGGAAGGATATCGTTGATCAATTTGATGAGATCGTTGTAACAATTTTTGGAGAAGAAATACTTAACCTTAATTGCCATAAGTCTGGTCATGAAATTAAGAAGAGTCACTTTTGTGTGTTTATGCAGCGGCTCTTCTGAAGCTTTAAGAAGCTTAAAGAACGCTTCAACCTTCGTTGTAGGAGCATCCTCCATCAACTCAGGATCTATGGTTTCAAGCATCTCGTCCATTCTATCGACTCCCATGCTATTATCCACCACTTCATCTTCCACAACTTTAGAACGTGTCTCACCGTGAAAGTAACATACCTCATACTTTTGCATGAAACCGTTTCGACACAAGTGAAACCTGAACGTCACCTTGTCAAAAAATTTTGCAATCTGGCATTTGGTGCATGGGCACCGCACATTGCTGCTGTTGCACAACGAAAAAGCTCATTTTATAAAAGCATCTTTCTTGGTGAACCACTCCTCTGAGTGATGCCCATTCTTTTTCCAACCAGACTACATCCAAGTCTGGTCTTCAGCCATGTCTGAGATTACCTTCAAAGCGGATAAATTATTATTAGTACATTTTTATGTCGTGTTGCGGTCCCTACAACTAGGAAGAAGGTCCTAAAACCCACCTAAGAGTAACCGAGGTAACGTGCTTATGACGAGACACGGTGTCCGAATCCAGATGAAATTTTAGCAGCATAACCCCGCTGTTCTCTAACTCCACGCCCAAAAATAGTGCAGCAGGGAACATTAGGGTTATGATGTCAAAATCACGTCCAGATCTAGACCCCGTATCTAACTCGTCAAAAGCACGTCCTCGGTCACTCTCAGGCTGTCCAAAAAGGGACAATTCCGAACCTGCACGCCTCACATGCCTATCGCATGTGAGACGTACAGATTTGAAACTGGTAATAAATTTCTATAGGTTATGTTACTCATTTTCATTTTCAGCCATTTAAAAGATAGGAAAGAATGAGAAAGAGGGGGTAAGTTGGTCAGAGTTGAAAGTTCAAAGGGCCAACGCGTCACCGTTGAAAGTTCCAAGTCATTGTCGCCGTTCGCCTTCGTGCTCGTCTCGACACATAAGTTGTGACTAAAACCATCCGGGTCGTGCCGGGTCAGGCCATGCAGGGTCGAGCCGGATTGGGTCGTGCCGAGTCAGGCCGTGCCGTGTTGGGCTGTGCCAGGTCGGACCGGCTCGAAACCCGTCAATATACGTATATTACACACTCATAATCAATTAATTAACTAATTATAATCTAATAATTGAACAATTCAAAAAAACAATTAAATAATTAAAACAATAGTAAGCCAGCGGGTCGGGCGGGCAGGGAGCCGGCGGGGCCGGGCCGGGAGCCGGCGACAGTGGGCTGGGCCGGGCGGCATGGGAGCGGCGGCGGCGCGTGCATGCGACTGTGTGGGAGCAGCGGAGAGCGGCGTCGGCGCGAGAGTCGAATGAGCGAGTGGGGCGGCCACGCGCGGGTGTAAATTAGGCACTTATTAACAATGGTGCCGATGCGCCGTCGTGAATAAGCTAAACTAAACTAAACTAATTTAAAGTAATTAAACTAAACTAAACTAATAAAATATAATTACAAAATAAACTGAACTAATTAAACTAACCTAATTACAACTATTTAAACTAAACTGAATAGAATTAAACTAAGCTAATTATTTAAAACTAATCAAACAAACCTCAATGGGCTGGGTCGGAGCGGGGCGGTCGGGGCTGGGCAGCACTGGGCGGCCGGGGCGGGGCGCTGAGGCGGCCGGCGGGTGGGGCGGCGGCGGCCGGGCCGGGGCGGGGCGGCGCGGCGAGGGGGCGGGGCGGCGTCGAGGCGGCGGGGGGAGCAGCGGCAGCGGTGAGTGAGTCGGGCGCGTGACTGGGGCGGGCGGGCGGCCGCACGGCGGATAAGTATAGGGCATGTTTAGACGGTGCGGTGCAACCGTCGTGAATAATGCTCTTATTCACGACGGGGATAGGCACCATCGTGAATAAAGTACTTATTCGCGACGGTCAGGCCTACCGTCGTGAATAAGACCATTATTTACGATAGTACTGTCATTAATAAAATTGACCGTCGTGAATTTATGTTTTTCCTGTAGTGGTCCACTTGGATATAGAGGATGCATGGTAAAGTTAGGTCGTCAGCTTGAATACCTTTTCCTTATTTAATTTACTATAGGATTTTATACCGAGCCCCTAATCTAGAAATTCACAGAATCAGTTCCTGTGCCAGCAAAAATATGGTTCCTAACCTTGGGCAGCTAGAAAATCGAACAATAATTATGAAAGGTGCTTAATCATCTAGGCTGCTCCGGCCATCTCCTCTGTCGTACTCTTTTCACAGCATTGAAGCAAAGTCCATCGTCACGACAACCTGAACGTTGGTTCGTTGCCATTACCAGCAACGTCATGTTGCCGTTAATGTCCCGTTTATCTGTTTAACTTACAAAACAGTCCAACAAAAGTATACTGAAGGTAACATGAACTTCTACATGATAATTACTAGTACAATCTATGAATATTTGCCATTAGGCTAAAAAATAATTGATGAGATGTATGAGCTCGGAGAAAATGAAAAGAGACACCAAGTTCTTATTTGGCAGTACTAAGACCCCATTTGGTACACTTCCAAATTCGTTGAGAATCAGAAATATTCCAGTTTCAATGCAAAAATATTTCACAACTGAAACAGAATCAATTTAGAAACCGTTTGACTACTTTCTGATTTCAGTTTCAGTATAGAGAGAAGCACGATTGAATGACATATTTATTCCTGGATGGACTATATTGTGTTTGTCATAGTATAACATATAATAAATTCTTATAATATATATTATTTATAAGTGTCACTGTAAAATACATGTCATCATCCACATGCACAGATAAATCCTTGTTGCGCTACAAAGGCGGCGACGAGTTGAGAATAATGGTAGACAATGGCAAATCATTGCAAATAATTATGAAATTGGATGGGAGATACAATAATATGAAGTGATTCAGGTTGTGGAACACTGAAGCGCCCCGACCCATAAGATCAGAACTAAACATGTAATATTATGCCATAAACAGAGTTCGGTACATAATATTATAACACAAGTGGAACCACAACCATACAGAGCTTTGTTACAACAGCATACACTTTAGTACAACAATCATAAGAACTAACATAAAGATGACTAACGACATAAACACATGGACGACTAGCTCCTCCTCGTACATGGTTCCATGGTAACACCTTGGGTGTGGATGCGACCCTACTCGAAATCCTCCAGGTTGAAGTCAGGATCCTCTAAAGATATCAACAACACTTGAGTACAAAAAGTACTCAGCAAGCTCCACCTCACCCTTCGGGGCGTGAATGAAACAAACATAGATGCAATGCACAACAATAAGAGTGATGCAACCTACTGCAACTAAATGCAACCAAATAACCCATCTAGATACATCTCTCATCTCATTCTCACAACAGGTGGCTTCCTAGTTGTTAGGACCACACCATAACATGTCCTATGCCGAGGACACGGCCGTCTGAACGGATTCTATGCTCTGCAGAGGTTGTACACTGTACCCACACATGCAGACCATCAAAGACAGCCCATCATAACCGACACCCAATCGAAATATCACCCAGACCAGTCGTCCCCAACCCAGTGTCATGACTTATCTCAATACCTTCTCAGTTTTCACTAATAAATGCATATCTCTCTCCACCGTAGACGACTGTCGGGCTAGCCACCGGGGTTAGGCTAAGTCCAGCCCATACAGGGTCATGTTGTCGTACTAAAGAAAGTTAGGTGAGATGTCAAAACAACACGGTCCTTAAGGCTCACCAAGACAGCCTCCATACTCAAACCACGAGCCTATCATCTTGAAAGTACTCGCCGTAAGTCTACCACCACGGTAGCGCTTACACCAACACTAATCATTCTGCCCTGGTCTCAACTCATGCTCTCCTCAACCATGCAACATACACAAGGCCACATCATCATGCATAATCTCATCATATCAATATGCTGCTGTCGGTACCCTCGATATGGGGTACCCCCGCGCACAAGGGAAAATGCCTAAGGACCTCGCCCTTCTCTGCAGGGAGAGCTCCGAAGGCGCCACGTGTCCCGCGGGGCCGGACCTCCCTCTCCTCAGAGGAGAGCTCCGGACCCGCCACGTGGCCAGCAGCAGCCGGACCTCCCCCTACCGCGGGGAGAGCTCCAAAGGCTCCACGTGTTCCGCGGGGCCGGACCTCCCTCTCCTCGGAGGAGAGCTCCGGGCCCGCCACGTGGCCAGCGGCAGCCGGACCTCCCTCCTCCGCGGGGAGAGCTCCGAAGGCTCCACGTGTCCCACGGGGCCGGACCTCCCTCTCCTCAGAGGAGAGCTCCGGACTCGCCACATGGCCAGAAGAGCAACGCTGCCTGCCCCCGCGCGGTAGGCAGCAGGCGTAAAGACGCGCCATACCTTGCCCGTACAAGGTATTCAAGGCCCGCGCCTTCCCAAGACGCGGAGCACGCCTCTGTCAGGTGTCGTTGCGCCCAGTCACATCGCAGACTGGCGCGTCGTGTCAGAGCCTGCCCGCCAATAAACACAGCAACAAGATATCCCCTGCCGCCCCTGCCATCATCAACCACTACGACTAGCTTGCGGCATGGGCAGGGCGGCAGAACGAAGACTCGGAAGCCTTCACCAGAGACAACTTCCGGCATAACTGCAGATACGGCAGTCGACAAGCAATCTCCCCGGGACCACCTGTCGGGTCCCGGGCCCACCTTGTAAGCCACTCGAGCCTTGGACTATAAAAGGCTCGGGTAGGCAACGTTAGCAAGGGTTCGAACCCTGTGAAATCACATCTAGACATCACTCACCCTCAAGCTCAGGACTCCGGTTCTGAGCAGCAAGCAATACAGCGAGCACCTCTGCTCACCGTGGACGTAGGGTTTTACGCTCCGGCGGCCTGAACCACGTAAAACTCCCCATGTCAAGCTTCTCCCTCACTCGTCCCTAACGCTGAAGCTCTCCGCAAGTGTCTAGCCCCTCCGAAAAAGAACCTTCGCGGGCTGCCCAGAGCAGGTCCGAGGGAAAGTGTCGACTACACACTTTGACATTTGGCGTGCCAGGAAGGGGGCTTTTCCCTTGCGCGACGAGCTTTTGCCGGCGAAGATGACCAAGCTTCCTTCAGCGGCAAGCTCCCCTCCCCCGCGTTCACGACGGACCGTGACTAGCGGGGACTACGTCTCGACACACTCTGGACGGAGTGTGTCGGCGCAAGCTGGAAGCCAGCAGCCGACTCCGGCAACGCAGGCTCCAGCGAGTGTGAGATCCTCTGCAGCGTTGAGCGTCCCCCACGGGGGCGCGCTAGCTGCAGCAAGAGCGCTACTGCACAATCCACCTGCTAGGGACGCGCCTCAGTCAGCGACCCAGCAGTGGATTCGCGGGGTAGACCGTCTCGTCGTCGCCGCCGCAAACCCTCGACTTCGGCGGGGACAACGTTCCGGCCAACCGGCTGTGTCGCTGATGCACACGCCAACGGTTGACGGGCAGACGGCAGATTCTAGCTCCACCAGGCTCCCATCGACGGACCTGAGGACAGAGCTGGAACGATGCCACTTGGGCCAAGATGCCTGAGTGTTCCTCGAGCGACGACAAGAAAGGCGTCGCAACCAAGAGGTCGGCGACAGCATGACGTCTGCCTTGACCCTGCCTGAAGCACAGACTTTCGACACGCGATCTCTGCCCCAGGCATACGCCACGCAGCATATGCCAGGCATACGCCACGCAGCATATGCCACAGCCATATGCCCTGCAAACGGCGCCCCCAGTCTATGGCGCAACCTTGCCCATACCGGGGTACACTGTGCCAGCAGCGAACCAAGCGTTCGCGGCACCAACGCCTGCAGCAACAGGAGCAGGATGTGCGGCCCTGGCGCCACACCTTCGCTTCGCGAGGTGACCGCGCAAGTTTCGGCCGCACCTGCCTGAGAAGTACGATGGCAGCGTCAACCCGGCGGAGTTCCTCCAGATCTATTCCACCGCCGTCCTTGCTGTAGGAGGGGACGAGGCCGTCATGGCCAACTACTTCCCCGTCGCCCTGCCCGGCCCAGCCCGGTCTTGGTTCATGAACCTCCCCCAGGGTTCCATAACCTCTTGGGGAGAGCTCTGCTGGCAGTTTACTGCTAACTTCGGCAGCTCCTACACCCGGCCTGGCACGGAGCTCGACCTCCACGCCGTCCAGCAACAACCTGGAGAATCGCTGCGCTCCTTCATCCAGCGGTTCTCCCAGGTACGGAACACCATTCCACATATCCAAAATGCTTCTGTGGTGGTGGCGTTCCGGCAGGGCGTCCGGGACAAGAAGATGCTTGAGAAGCTCGCGATCAGAGAGGTCCGCGACGTCTGAGAGCTCTTCAGCCTGGCGAACAAGTGCGCCAGAGCCGCAGAAGGGCGGAACCGGCACTCTCTGCCAGTCTCCGAGTCAGGAGGACAGCCCGGATCTGGCGATGCTTCCTATAGAAGCGGCAAGAAGATCAAGAACCGGGGCGGTGGCAAGATTAAGCCATTGGCCGTGGCTCCCGTTGCCGCAGCAGCGGCACCCAGTGGAGCTCGGGGGCCACGCCTCGACAAAAGGCAGCGACAGTCCGGCTCCAGATGGTGACCAAGGCGAGCTATGCCCCTTGCACGACAGCAGTTACCATACTGCTGCCGAGTGCCGGGAGATCCAGAAGCTCGCGGAGCGCTTCCGGAAAGGGAAGCAGCTTCGAACTAATGCCCCACCGTTCCGTCAAAGGGAGGGCAAGCAGAAGGTCGACGCCCCAGACAACGTCGACCACCAAGTGGAGTTCCAGGAGCCTCAGCACGCCGTGAAGGCGGTGCACAACCATGAGGACTCCAGCTCCAGTGATGACGAGCGCCGGAAGATGCTCTACATCATCTACGGTGGGTCCGCTGACCCCTCGTCCTGAAGCGCGGTTAAGACCCTGCGCCGAGCGGTAGCGTCGGTGGCTCCCCTCCCAAGTGCCGCGCCGCACCTCAAGTGGATGGGAACCCCCATCAGCTTCTATGCCACCGACTGCCCCAGGAACATGGCTGGGGCCGGCCAACTACCGCTCTTGGTAGCGCCCACCATCGCCAACGTGAGGATGTACCACGTTCTGGTAGATGGCGGGGCTGGGCTGAACCTCATCAGCCGCGCAGCTTTCCAGAAGCTGTAGATCCCGATGGCCAAGCTCACCCCATCGAGCCCATTCTCAGGGGTAGGGCCAGGACAGGTCGTTCCCTACGGCAACATCAGCCTTCCGGTGACCTTTGGGGCACCGGACAGCTATCGTACAGAGTACATTCTATTCGATGTGGCGGAGATCGACCTCCCCTTCAACGCCATAATTGGCAGGACAGCCCTATACCGATTCATGGCAGTAGCCCACTACGGCTACCTCGTCTTGAAGATGCCTACACCAACAGGCGTCCTCAGGATTCGTGGAGACCGCACTGCTGCAGTGTCAGCCTTGGAAAAGCTCCAGGCACTTGCAACAGCTCGAGCACCAGCCCCTACCAGTGCAGAACCGGACCGGCTCCACCCGAGTGCACGCCACCGTGCCTGTACCGCAGCACCCCGTGTGCAACCCCTCGACGAGGGCGACGTCCCCCTGAAGGTCGTCCAAGTCGGCGCCGATGCTACCCAGACCACCCGGGTAGCCGGGGGCCTGGATAGCAAATAGGAAGGCGCGCTCGTCACCTTCCTCCGGCACAACGTCGACGTGTTTGCATGGCAGCCGTCGCAGATGCCGAGGATCTCTAGGGAGGTGATCGAGCACCACTTGAAGGTCTTCCTCGACGCCCAGCCAGTCCAACAGAAGCCTCGCAAGCAGTCCATCGAGCGGCAAAACTTCATCCGGAAAGAAATCAAGAAGCTGCTGGACGCTGGCTTCATACGGGAAGTCCACCACCCCCGGTGGTTGGCGAACCCCGTTGTTGTCCCGAAGGCCGGCGGGAAGCTGCGTATGTGCATCGACTACACCAGTCTCAATAAGGCATGTCCCAAAGATCCATTCCCTCTCCCTATAATAGATCAAATAGTAGACTCAACATCAGGCTGTGATATGCTGTGTTTCCTAGACGCCTACTCGGGTTTCCATCAGATCCCTATGTCTAGAGAAGATGAAGAGCACACCTCCTTCATCACAGTAATCGGCCTGTATTGTTATGTCTCTATGCCTTATGGCCTAAAGAA
Source organism: Neostapfia colusana (assembly GCA_030760725.1). NCBI lineage: Eukaryota > Viridiplantae > Streptophyta > Magnoliopsida > Poales > Poaceae > Neostapfia > Neostapfia colusana. The sequence continues at coordinate 20,730,674 of JASWHV010000019.1, read as the reverse complement.
TGCTCTTCCCACCTTTGTACGTGCAATGCACAAAACCTTTGGAGAGTTAATAAGAGACTTAGTTGAGGTGTATGCCGATGACATCGTTGTCAAGGTCAGGCAGAGTTCATCCTTGTTAGATAACCTGGCCTTAGTCTTTGACAAACTGCGCTCCACGCACACCAAGCTGAACCCTGACAAGTGTGTGTTCGGCGTATCCTCTGGAAAACTCTTAGGATTCCTGGTCTCACACCGAGGAATTGAGTCCAACCCAGAGAAGATCAAGGCCATCGACTTGATGCGGTCTCCCGCCCGCATCAAAGAAGTCCAGAAACTCACGGGATGCCTAGCCGCGCTGAGTCGGTTTATACCGAGGCTAGCAGAGCGAGCGCTCCCCTTCTTTAAGCTCCTGCGCAAATCCGGTCCATTTGCTTGGACCGACGAAGCAGAAGAAGCTTTCCAGTAGTTAAAGCAACTCCTGACGACCCTACCCATCATGGTAGCCCTCGAGCCCGAAGAGCATTTGTTGCTCTACATCGCAGCGACAACTGAAGTGGTGAGTATGGTCCTCATCGCAGAGCGACCGGACCTCTCGTCACCACAGCCTGCTCCGGTAGCAGGAGACAGGCACCAGGAAACCCCGGAGGTCCATGATGGCCTCCCAGACCTCCTAGACAATCTCCCGGAGGTCCAAGACGGACCCCCGGACCTCCACGACAACCTCTCGGAGGTCCAACGGGACCTCCCGGAGATCCAACGGGACCTCCCAGAGCTCCCGGAAAACCAGCGGGACCTCCCGGAGGTCCAAGGCCCGGAGCTCTCGAAAAACCAGCGGGACCTCCCGGAAATCCAAGGCGGCTTATGAGCCTTCGAGTCCCAGCTCCCGGAAGTCCCCCTGGACCCACCCACCTCCGGTAGGCCTGAGCCAATGGATGAAGACATCTCTGGCCTGGGAGGGAGGATCCGGACCATCCAGAGGCCTGTCTACTACATCAGCGAAGTCCTCCATGACGCCAAGACAAGGTACCTGGAGGTCCACAAGCTGCTGTATGCAGTGCTCGTGGCGTCTAGGAAGCTCCGCCACTACTTTCAAGCCCACCGGGTCTCGGTGGTCACCTCCTATCCGCTGAAGGCGATCCTTCATAGCCCCCACGCGACTGGCAATGTCGCTAAATGCGCAGCGGAGCTGGCAGAGTTTGAGCTGGACTTCCTTCCTCACTGTCGGTACCCGCGATATGGGGTACCCCCGCGCACAGGGGAAAATGCCTAAGGGTCTCGCCCTTCTCCGCAGGGAAAGCTCCGAAGGCGCCACGTGTCCAGTGGGGCTGGACCTCCCTCCCCTCAAAGGAGAGCTTCGGGCTCACCACGTGGCCTACAGCAGCCAGACCTCCCCCCTCCGTGGGGAGAGCTCCGAAGGTGCCACATGTCCCGCGGGGCCGGACCTCCCCCTCCTTAGAGGAGAGCTCCGGACCCGCCACTTGGCCGACAGAAGCCGGACCTCCCCCCTCCGCGGGGGAGAGGTCCGAAGGCTCCACGTGTCCTGCGGGGCCGGACCTCCCCATCCTCAGAGGAGAGCTCCGGGCCCGCCACGTGTCAAGCAGAACAGCGTTGCCTGCCCCCAAGCGGTAGGTAGCGGGCGTAAAGACGCCCCATACCTTGCCCGTACAAGGTATTCAAGGCCCGCGCCTTCCCAAGACGGGGAGACGCGGAGCACACCTATGTCAGGTGCCGTTGCGCCCAGTCACATCACAGACTGGCGCGCGGTGTCAGAGCCTGCCAGCCAATAAATACAGTGACAAGACATCTCATGCCGCCCCCGCCGTCATCAACCACTACGACTAGCATGCGGCATGGGCAGGGCGGCAAGATGAAGACTCAGAAGCCTTCGACCAGAGACAGCTACCGGCATAACTGCAGATACGGTAGATAATAGACAATCTTCTCGGGACCACCTGTCGGGTCCCGGCTCCCCTTGTAAGCCGCGCGAGTCTTGGACTATAAAAGGCTCGGGTAGGCGTCGATAGAAAGGGTTCGCATTTTGCAACTCATACGCTAGCCATACACTCTCAAGCTGTAACTCACCCCCAAGCTCAGGCCCCCGGCCCTGAGCAGCAAGCAATACAGCGAGCTCCATAGCTCGCCGTGGACGTAGGGTTTTACGCTCCGGCGGCCTGAACCACGTAAAACTCTCCGTGTCAAGCTCTCACTAACTCGTCCATCTGCGCAAGCTCTCCGCTAGGAACTAGCCCCTCCGAAAAAAGAACCTCCGCGGGCTGCCCAGTGCAGGCCCGGGGGAAGTGTCGACCGAACACTTCGATATTTGGCGCGCCAGGTAGGGGGCTTTTCTCCTAGCGCGACGAGTTTCCGCAAACGAAGATGACCAAGCTTCCTCCAGCGGCAAACTCTCCCCCCTGCGCCCGCGGCAAACCGTGACCAGGGGAGAGTACATGATGACACACTCAGGACGGAGTGTGTCAGGGCAAGCTGGGAGCCAGCAACCGGCTCTGGCAGCGCCGACCCCGGCAATGCAGGCTCCATCCAGCGTCAGGCCTTCAGTAGCGCCGGGCGTACCCGGTGGGGGTGCACTAGCCGCAGCAAGGGCGCTACTGCACAATCCGCCTGCTGGGGACGCGCCTCAGGCAGCGACCCAGCAGTGGATTCGTAAGGTAGACCGTCTTGTCGTCGCCGCCGCAAACCATTGACTTCGGCGGGGACGACGCTCCGACCAACCGGCTGTGTCGCTGACGCGCACGCCAACGGTCGACGGGCAGACGGCGGGTTCCAGCTCCACCAAGCTTCCGTCGATGGACCTGAGGACAGAGCTGGAACGGTGCCACTTGGGCCAAGATGTCCGAGTGTTCCTCGAGCGACGTCAAGAAAGGCGTCGCACTCAAGAGGCTGGCGACAACATGACGTCGGCCTCGACCCAGCCTGGAGGGCAGACCTTCGCTACGTGAGCTCTGCCCCAGGCGTACGCCGCACAGCATAAGCCACGACCATGTGCTCTGCAAGCGGCGTCCCGGCCTATGGTGCAACCTTGCCCATACCGGGGTACACTGTGTCAGGTGCAACCAAGCGTTCGCGACACCAGTACCTGCACTAGGAGCCAGCAACCGGCTCTGGCAGCGCCGACCCCGGCAATGCAGGCTCCAACCAGCGTCAGGTCTTCAGTAGCGCTGGGCGTACCTGGCGGGGGTGCGCCATCCGCAGCAAGAGCGCTACTGCGCAATCTGCCTGCTGGGGACGCGCCTCAGGCAGCGATCCAGCAGTGGATTCGAGAGATAGACCGTCTCGTCGTCGCCGCCGCAAACTATCGACTTCGGCGGGGACGACGCTCTGGCCAACCGGCCGTGCCGCTGATGCACACGCCAATGGTTGGCGAGCAGACGGCGGACTCCAGCTCCACCAGGCTTCTGTCGACGGACCTGGGGGCAGAGCCGGAGCGATGCCACTTGGGCAAAGATGCCTGAGTGTTCTTCGAGCGACGTCGAGAAAGGCGTCACAACTAAGAGGCTGGCGACAGTATGACGTCGGCCTCGACCCAGCCTGAAGGGCAGATCTTCGCCACGAGAGCTCTGCCCCAGGTATACGCCGCGCAGCATATGCCACAACCATATGCCCCGCAAACGGCGTCCCCGGTCTATGGGGCAGCCTTGCCCATACCGGGGCACACTGTGCCAGCGGCGAACCAAGCGTTCGCGGCACCAATACCTGCACTGGGAGCCAGCAACCGGCTCTGGCAGCGCCGACCCCGGCAATGCAGGATCCGACTAGCGTCAGGTCTTCGGTAGCGCTGGGCGTACCCGGCGGGGGTGCGCTAGCCGCAGCAAGAGCGCAGCTACTCAATCCGCCTGCTGGAGACGCGCCTCAGGCAGCGACCCAGCAGCGGATTCGCGAGGTAGACCGTCTCGTCGTCGCCGCCGCAAACCCTCGACTTCGGCGGGGACAACGCTCCGGCCAACCGGCCGTGTCGCTGATGCGCATGCCAATGGTTGGTGAGCACACGGCAGATTCCAGCTACACCAGTCTCCGGTTTTGGCCACACCTGCCCGAAAAGTTTGACAGCAGCGTCAACCCGGCGGAGTTCCTTCATATCTACTCCACCGCCGTACTTGCCGCAGGAGGGGATGAGGCCGTCATGGCCAACTACTTCCCCGTCGCCTTGACCGGCCCGACCCGGTCTTGGCTCATGAACCTCCCTCGGGGTTCCATAACTTCCTGGGGAGAGCTCTGCCGGCAGTTCATCGCCAACTTCGGCAGCTCCTACACCCGTCCCGGCACGGAGCTTGACCTCCAAGCCATCAAGTAACAACCTGGGGAGTCGCTGCGCTCCTTCATCCAGCGGTTCTCCCAGGTACGCAACACCATCCCGCATATTCAAAGTGCTTCTATGGTGGTGGCACTTCGACAGTGTCCGAGACGAGAAGATGCTTGAGAAACTTGCGACCAAAGAGGTCTGCGATGCCTCTGAGCACTTCAGCCTGGCGGACAAGTGCGCCAGAGCAGCCGGTGGGCGGAGCTGGCACTCACTGCCAGCTACCAAAGCCGGAAGACAGCCCGAAGACGGCGGAGTTCAAGCTGAGCTCCCGACCACGTCAGACAGCCAAGAGCCAAGCACTGGCTGACTTCGTGGCTGAGTGGACGCCAACGAAGGCTGACCCAGGGGGCCGCGAAGACGGTGAACCAAAGTACCGAGCTCCGGGCCTCACTAGACGCTCTTCTTCGACGGCTCCTCGCGAAAGCAGGGGGCCGGTGCCGGCGTACTGCTTCTCATGCCATCGGGGGAGCAGTCTGGGTACATGGTGCGTTTCAATTCCAAGGCAACCAACAACTTGGCAGAGTATGAAGCACTCATCTTTGGCCTAAAAGACAGTCCTGTCTTTGGGCGCTCGCCAGTTGTTGGCACAGGGCGACTCCCAGCTAGTTATCAAGCAAGTTAAGGGTGAATGCCCTTGCAATGACCCACAGATAGCTTCTTATCTGCTTCACGTGCGGATGTTAGAGAAAGAATTCCTCGCCTTGGACCTGCGCCATGAACCGCGCGCTGGCACGGCCGCAGCTGACAACTTCTCAACGAAGACCTCCATCGGAGCCCCCGTGCACGAAGGAGTCTTCGAGAGGACGTTGCTGCGGTCCACAGCCCGGCCCGCCGAGCCGGGCGAAGGGGGCTGAACCAGTGCCACGAAGCTAGGCAGTCCCGGCGGCCCTGGATGCCGCCAAAGGATCGTAAGAGTCACTGGGGACTCCGTGCAACCCAGCGCTCAAGATCCAGAAGCTCAAGTAGTCCCGATGCATGGACCACGGAGGTCCGGGACTCCTTGAAGGACATCCTTCCTGATGAACGTGCATCCGCTGAACGGGTGGTGCGGATGGCTAAGTGCTACGAGCTGGTATCTTTACTGGCGTGGCACCTCGACATCCTATTGCGATGCATAACCCAGGAGGAAGGCTGCGACTAGCTCGCAGTAGTCCAAGGAGGCGAGTGCTGGGAACGCTCATCGTCCCGCGTGTTGGTCAGATAAGCCACCCGGCATGGCTCCTACTGACCGAGAGCCATTTGGACGCTGTCAAACCGGTTAGGGATGCAATGCGTGCCAAGTCCACGCCAAGCAGACCCACACAACCGGTGCAGACGCGCACCCAGAGCCGTCAGGGGATACCGGCTCCTCCATGTCAAGGGCCAGCCGGACTTCCCAGGGCCGGGTCACGGGAACTACCCTTCCACATGGTATGCAGGGCCGAAGCCATGCTTCCCCCTGATATAGCCATGGGGGTCCCCCCGTGTCCGGCGTACGACGAAGCCACGCATGACCCGCTCTGCGTGAAGACAGGCGCTCCGACGCCACCCCAGTAAGTTCACCATGCTTACATAGGTGTTTATTTAAATTACGCATTAATTTATATGAACACCTCCCCACGCTCTAGACAGTGTGCGTCCATTGTACACTCGGTTCCTCTTTACTGCTCTCATGCATAGTCGATATTTGCCGTCCTGCCGAAGGCGGTAGTGCTTGGGGAATCTGCCAGAGGCCCGGTGGCCTTTTGGATCTCCCTCTATAAGGGTACTGCACCGCCAGTTGGTGTCCTCCGAGAAAAGACCTACGCTAGAACAGGGGGTCAGGAGCCTTGCTTTGCCCGGTCTTGCACCAAAAGCATGCGCACTCTGCCTCCCGGCGCTACGGTCTGAGTACCAGGGGGCCGGGCGGTTACACCCTGACTGGGGCTGGGGCCAGACCTCCGGGACCAAGTGCACTGGATTACCCAAGCCCCGTATTCCGGCCTGGGACAGTAAGCCAAATGAGACTAAGGGATAGGAAAGGGGGACCACTGAGCAGTTCCGGACCTCCGCCCCCACAGCTGGGCCGAGCTCCGAGGCCAGCCCTCGCCCTCCTTTCAGAGGCGAGCACTGATGCCGGACCTCACGCCCTTCGCTGGCATGAGCTCCGATGACTTCTGGACTCCGCCTCCACAGCCAGACCGAGCTCCGAGGCCAGTCCTCGCCCTCCTTTCAGAGGCGAGCGCTGATGCCGGACCTCACGCCCTTCGCTGGCCTGAGCTCCGATGACTTCCGGACTCCGCCTCCACAGCCAGGCCGAGCTCCGAGGCCAGCCCTCGCCCTCCTTTCAGAGGCGAGCGCTGACGCCGGACCTCACGCCCTTCGCTGGCCTGAGCTCTGATGACTTCCGGACTCCGCCTCCACAGCCAGGCCGAGCTCCGAGGCCAGCTCTCGCCCTTCTTTCAGAGGCGAGCGTTGATGCCGGACCTCACGCCCTTCGCTGGCCTGAGCTCCGATGACTACCGGACTCCGCCTCCACAGCTAGACCGAGCTCCGAGGCCAGCCTTCGCCCTCCTTTTCAGAGGCGAGCGCTGATGCCGGACCTCACGCCCTTCGCTGGCCTGAGCTCCGATGACTTCCGGACCTCCGCCCCCATAGACGGGCCGAGCTCCGATGCGAGGCTTCACCCTCTCCTAAGAGGCTGAACATCGAAGCCGTCAAGACCCTGCCAGCACAGGAAGTACTCAAGACAAGAAATTGCGCGGATCAAAAAAGACGAAGGTCCCACCTCGGGCTCGCTATCTCCCCCGAGATGGGCCCGGGGGCCACTGTCGGTACCCGCGATATGGGGTACCCCCGCGCACAGGGGAAAATGCCTAAGGGTCTCGCCCTTCTCCGCAGGGAAAGCTCCGAAGGCGTCACGTGTCCAGTGGGGCTGGACCTCCCTCCCCTCAAAGGAGAGCTCCGGGCTCGCCACGTGGCCTACAGCAGCCAGACCTCCCCCCTCCGTGGGGAGAGCTCCGAAGGTGCCACATGTCCCGCGGGGCCGGACCTCCCCCTCCTTAGAGGAGAGCTCTGGACCCGCCACGTGGCCGACAGAAGCCGGACCTCCCCCCTCCGCGGGGGAGAGGTCCGAAGTCTCCACGTGTCCTGCGGGGCCGGACCTCCCCCTCCTCAGAGGAGAGCTCCGGGCCCGCCACGTGTCCAGCAGAACAGCGTTGCCTGCCCCCGAGCGGTAGGCAGCGGGCGTAAAGACGCCCCATACCTTGCCCGTACAAAGTATTCAAGGCCCGCACCTTCCCAAGACGCGGAGACGCGGAGCACACCTCTGTCAGGTGCCGTTGCGCCCAGTCACATCACAGACTGGCGCGCGGTGTCAGAGCCTGCCAGCCAATAAATACAGTGACAAGACATCTCATGCCGCCCCCGCCGTCATCAACCACTACGACTAGCATGCGGCATCGGCAGGGCGGCAAGATGAAGACTCAGAAGCCTTCGACCAGAGACAGCTACCGGCATAACTGCAGATACGGTAGATAATAGACAATCTTCCCGGGACCACCTGTCGGGTCCCGGCTCCCCTTGTAAGCCGCGCGAGTCTTGGACTATAAAAGGCTCGGGTAGGCGTCGATAGCAAGGGTTCGCATTTTGCAGCTCATACGCTAGCCATACACTCTCAAGCTGTAACTCACCCCCAAGCTCAGGCCCCCGGCCCTGAGCAGCAAGCAATACAACGAGCTCCATAGCTCGCCGTGGACGTAGGGTTTTACGCTCCGGCGGCCTGAACCACGTAAAACTCTCTGTGTCAAGCTCTCACTAACTCGTCCATCTGCGCAAGCTCTCCGCTAGGAACTAGCCCCTCTGAAAAAAGAACCTCCGCGGGCTGCCCAGTGCAGGCCCGGGGGAAGTGTCGACCGAACACTTCGACACTCACCATGCAGTCAAGAGCCAAGCACTGGCTGACTTCGTGGCTGAGTGGACGCCAACGAAGGCTGACCCAGGGGGCCACGAAGACGGTGAACCAAAGCACCGAGCTCCGGTTTTCACCGGGCCTCACTGGACGCTCTTCTTCGATGGCTCCTCGCGAAAGCAGGGGGCCGGTGCCGGCATACTGCTTCTCATGCCATCGGGGGAGCAGTTTGGGTACATGGTGCGTCTCAATTTCAAGGCAACCAACAACATGGCAGAGTATGAAGCACTCATCTTTGGCCTAAAGACAGCCCTGTCTCTGGGCGCTCGCCAGTTGTTGGCACAGGGCGACTCCCAGCTAGTTATCAAGCAAGTTAAGGGTGAATGCTCCTGCAATGACCCACAGCTAGCTGTTTATATGCTCCACGTGCAGAAGTTGGAGAAAGAATTCCTCGCCTTGGACCTGCGCCATGTACCGCGCGCTGGCAATGCCGCAGCTGATGACCTCTCAACAAAGGCCTCCACCGGAGCCCCTATGCCCGAAGGAGTCTTCGAGAGGTCGTTGCTGCGACCCACAGCCCGGCCTGCCGAGCCGGGCGAAGGGGGCTGGACCAGCACCTCGAAGCTAGTGGTCCCGGCGGCCCTGCAGCCATGGACGCTGCCAAGGATCGTAAGCGTCACTGGGGACTCCGTGCAACCTAGCGCTCAAGATCCAGAAGCTCAAGTCAGACCCGATGCATGGATCACGGAGATCTGGGACTACTTGAAAGATAACATCCTCCCTGATGAACGTGTATCCGCTGAACGGATCGTGCGCATGGCTAAGAGGTGCGCGCTGGTAGAAGGGGATCTCTACCGGCATGGCGCCAACCACGTCCTATTGCGGTGCATAACCCAGGGGGAAGGCTGCGACTTGCTCGCTGAGATCCATGGAGGCGAATGAGGGAGTCACTCTTCCTCACGCATGCTTGTCGGTAAAGCCTTCCTGCATGGCTTCTACTGGCCGACAGCACTCCAGGATGCCGTCAAGCTGGTCGAGAGCTGCAAGGCGTGCCAGTTCCACGCCAAGCAGATCCATACACCGGCTTAGGCGGTACAGATGATCCCGCCCTCATGGCCGTTCGCCGTATGGGGGTTGGACATCCTGGGACCATTCCCCAGAGCCATCGGGGGATTCCGGTACCTCTACGTCGCCATCGACAAGTTCACCAAGTGGCTGGAAGCCACACCCATCGTCACCATCAACAAGCAATCCGCAGTAAAGTTCATCAAGTCGATCGTCTTCCGGTTCGGGGTCCCGAACAGAATCATTACTGACAACGGGACCCAGTTCACTAGCACAGCGTTCCAAGAATACCGCGAAGACCTCGGCATCCAGTGTGCTATGCCTCCGTGGCTCATCCAAAGAGCAATGGACAAGTTGAGAGGGCCAATGACGAGATTCTTCGGGGCCTCAAGACCCGCACCTATGCCGGCTTGAAGAAACATGGCGCCAAGTGGGTGGACGAGCTTCCGAGCACACTATGGGCTAACCGGACATCCCAGAGCCGGGCCACCGGAGAGACACCCTTCTTCATGGTGTACGGAGCCGAGGCTGTGCTTCCCCCAGAGATCACCATGAAGTCCCTCCGTGTCCGAGCTTACGACGAAGCCGCGCAGGACAACCTCCGGCGTGAAGACATCGACCTTGTCGACGAGGCTCGATTACATGCGGCACTCCGCAACGCACGATACCGACAGACGCTCCGACGCTACCACCAAACGTCTGTGCGTGTCCGGGAGCTGCAGGAAGGCGACCTGGTGTTGCGGTGCATACTTTCTCGCGAAGGGACCGATAAACTCTCCCCTAGCTAGGAAGGTCCTTTCCGAGTCACAAAAGTGTGCCGTCCAGGGTGCGTACGCCTTTCCACCGAGGATGGGGATCCGCTCCCGCACCCTTGGAACATAGAACACCTCCGTAAGTTCTACCCCTAGAGCAATAGTAGGACAGCCTCTTCCTTTTGTAATAGATTCCATAGAGTCCAGGAACAGCGCTCGGAGCAGCTAAGTCTCAGGGGACGGTCCAGGACTACGTTCAGCTTGGCCTGGTTCCGACCCTAAGCGCGTAGAGTCTTGCTTAACTTCTTAATGGGGCGGGTCGTTGCCTCCATGTTTAGCCTGCCTTCCTCCTATGGAAATTTATATGAAAAGAAACCTGTCCAACTTTGCTCTTCCATTGTGCTCATTTAAATTACGTATTAATTTTATGACCGCACTTCCGGTGTATGCTCACAATGCACTGAGCTCCCTTTTCTCATTCTCACCTCTAGTCGGCATTTTCTGCCCTATCGAAGGCGGTTGCATTTGAGGTACCTGCCGATGGCCAGGGGGCCCCGAGCTCCCGGCACTTCGTGCACGGTAGTTCCCAAACACCGTACAAATGGATAGGGACCGTAAGCCAAATAAGACTATGAGATAGGGAAGGGGGAGCCCCAATGAGAATTATGTTTCCCTTACTTGTGTGCAGGACCTCTCGGCCTTAGCTCCCCGCAGGAGTATGGTAGGAGCACCCAACCAATGGGCCACACCTACCAGGGGGCCGCTACGGGATCGCGCAAGACCGGAGCTCCAAGGCAAGACCAAAGGATCCGGACCTCGCCCCCTCCACAGGGGCGATCCCCGAAGGCCCCGCGTGTCCAGCAGGGCCGGAGCTCCCCTCTCCTCAGGGGGGGCTCCGGGCCCGCCACGTGGCCGGCAGAAGCCGGACCTCCCCCTCCGAGGGGAGAGCTCCGAAGCCTCCACGTGTCCCACGGGGCCGGGTCTCCCCCTGATCAGAAGGGAGCTCCGGGCCCGCCACGTGGCCAGCAGATCCGAACCTCCCCATTCTCATGGGGCGAGTTCTAGAGACCTCCGGGGCCCTTAATACAATAAGGACCCGGGGAAGGTGTTTGTGCAGAGCTTCGAGATTGGTGAAGGCCTCTGAGTACCTTGCGGAGCTAAGAGCTCGGCCAGGCAAAACCAAGAAGAAGACTAAAGCACACGGACACAGAAGATAACAAGAGTCTATTCATTCAAGGCTCCATGAGCTGGGCTACAGACTCAACAAAAAATAAAAAAAGGTATAGGGCCTTTTGGCCACGGGGGCGGATGCCTAAGAGTCCCCGGACTCCCGTTGGAACCTAGAGGCCACAAGGGCGGCCACGTCCTCGACCTCGGCCCTGGCAGCTTCCTCCTGCTCGACGGCGGGCCCTAGACGGACTGGCTCTAGAGAGAAGGAAGGGTCTTGGCTCCGGAAGCACGCCAACACATGCGTAGCGACCTCCTTCGCTAGGCCTCGTCCCTCCACCTCAAGCAAGTCGGCGATCACCGCTTCGAGCCGGCCCAACTTGCCACCGATGGACTCAAGCGCCGGGATTGCCTGAGACACCTCCTGCGCTAGAGCCTCCATCCGCACCGGGCTGAAACCAAGAGGAACTAAGGCGGACCCCGCCTCGGTAACAAAGCTCCAGACCGCCTGGGCCTCGACAGACCGCGAAGCCTGGAGCTTCTCTACCTCTTGGCGGGCCGCCAACTTGCGATCCAGCGCCGCCTGGCGCTCCCGGGAGGATTGCTCCTCCCTCGCAGTAGCAGCTGACTCGCGGAGCTCCAGCTCCTTGGCCCGAGCCCTCAGCTCGCCCTCTCTGGCCTTCAGCCGTGCGGCAACCTTCTCCTCCTCGGCCGCCATGGCACGTTCCCGATCGGCGACGGCGCACTCTCGACGAACTACCTGCAGCTGCAACTCCTCCGCGGCAGCTGAGCGCGCCTCGGCCAGAGCTTCGCGGAAGGAAGCGCGGAGCCGCCGGGTCTCTGAGTCCAGGCGGCCGACGACTTTCTTCTGAGCGTCGAGCAGAGCACCCATGGCCTCAAGCCTCGACTGCCTCGAGTCGAGCTCTGCCTTAGCCTCCTGGGTCCGCTGCTGCAGGAGGTGCTCCCAACTAAGAAGGCGATCCCTCTCTCCAGCCAACGCCCCCCGCTCCCGCTCAAAGGCGGCCTGGAACTGTCAGGCGCCAGTCTGGACACGCCCCAAGGCATCCCACATGGGCACCGGGACGGCGGGGGCAGGAGTCATGCCCCTAACCTCCCCTGTCGCGTCTACGACCGGCGAAGGTGCTGGTGCCTCAGCAACTGAAGCAAGACGCTGACCCGGGGGAGCCAGGGAGCCAGCAACTGCACCTACAGCAGCCCTTCCAGCCTCAGCACCGAACTTCCGGGCTGGTGAAGGAGGACGAATAGGTGCTGCCGCAGCCACCGCAGAGGTCGAACCCGCCGGCACAGAAGAAGCCCCCGCCGACTTGGGGGCCGTTGGAACCACCGCAGTTCCCGGATGCTGCGGCGCGGAGCCTCCGCCAACTGGAGATGGCCGGGGAATAGGCTCGCCCCGCCAGTCGGTGAGTCCTTGCAGGCAAAGAAAGCTCTCAGGCTAAGAGATGAGAAGGAAACGCTACTCCTACAAGCCAGAAAGAGCAACACTTACTGGGCGACGTGAGCGCTCCAACGGGCTTGTAGCCCCGACCTCTGGGCCGGGGTAGAACCGCCAGGACCTGCAGCCGGAACGTTCGCGGGCTGTGGCGTTTGGGCCCCCGGAACATTCCCCGGCGTCGCCCCACCGGCATCCTTCCTAGAAGCCCCTCCACCCGAGGAAGGGTGGCGGGACGCTTGGGGTTCCTCGGACTGCCGCTGTCCGGGAAGAGACCCGCCGGAGTGGGACACCCGGGGTCTCTTTGGGTCGCCACTGGATGGACCAGCGCCTCCGGGAGATGGGCGCAAGGGTGGCCCGGCCCCCTGACTCGGTGCAAGCGACGCCCTCGGAGGAGACCGGGCACGTTTCTTCTCTGGCTGCCCGGGGACCGGCTCCTTCCCCTTCCCCTTGTCGGCGGCTTTAGTTCCGCCGGTCCTCGGGGCGGGTTGGGCGGCGACAGACGCCTCGTGCTCCGATCCGGAGCGCTCGGTCCCAGGGATCGAGATGCCCCGGAGGATATTCCCAACCCGACGAACAGCGATCCCGATGTCGTCGAGGTTCGACATCTTCCGCAGTAGCTCTGACCTCCTCTGCGGCTCTAAGAAGAGGGGAGTGGCAGAGGTCGAGAAGGCGAGGTCGCCACCGGGGACGTAGTCGCCGCTCACCTTGCCCACCATCTCGTACGGCTCCTCATCGGAAGGATCAGAGCCGAGACCCCTCTCCAACCTGGTGCAGTCCTGCTCACCAGTGTAGTACCATGCCGGGCGGTTGCGCTGCTGCAAGGGTGCAATACGGCGCGACAAGAAATCCATTAGCACCATCAGGGACGTTAGCCCCTCGTTGGCCAGGAACCGGATCCGCTCCAAGACCGGTGCGTACTCCTGCTCCATCTCTGGGACCTCCTCCCAGAAGCGACGCTCGGAGGTTGGGCCGGCAGTTGGGAGCTGCAGGCGATCGTGCTCGTCGATCTGTACGATCACCCAGTTCTCCCTCTAGTTTTCCCACCTCGACGCACTGAAAGGTAGAAGGTACCCAGAGGCCTTTGGGTCCTTGCAGCGATGCTGGAAATAGTACGCTCCCAGCTGGGTCTTCGAGCTGCACCCGGTCGTCCGCAACACGAAGAAGTAGCGGAAGAGCGTCGCTGAAGCATGCACCCCCACAAACATCTCGCAGAAATGGACGAAGACGGCGGCCATCGCGAAGGAGTTGGGGGAAAGGTGGTGGAGCTGGAGACCATACGTCTCCAGCAACATGACGAAGAAGGAAGAAATTGGTGGGACGAACCCCGCGATGGCATAGGCAGTAAAGAAGACCATCTCCCCCTTTTCCAGGAGCAGGGGGAGAGATCCCCGGCGGAGCCGGCGTTTCTACTCCTCCGTGTGCCAGCCCAGCAGCCTGTGCACTGGCCCAAGCTCGGCCGACCGAGCAAGACGCGACGGGAGCAGGTTGGAAGCCATGGCAGGGGAGAGCTCAAGGACAGGGAAGACAACGGCGCAAGAGTTCAAGGAAGGTGAAAGCGCTGGGAAGTGCGAAGGGAAACCACGATGCGGGTAAGATCCCCTTTTAAAAACTTCCCAAGTGCGATTCAAAGTGATTCGGAACTCTTCGAATACGTCGCTTGTGCGACCGCTTCGGCTCCAAGACCAAGCGTCGATGACAAGTGGACCCAAGTTGTCCAGCTGGAGCGGTGGGCCAAGAAGTCAGTCTCCCAAGGAGACAAGCTAGCAAGGCGCTTCTGCAGTTCCCGAAAAAGGTGCCGCGACATGCAGAAGTGGCAGCCTTGGGAACCGCCGCAGTAAAAGCAACCATCAAGTGGGCTCACGCTCCCATGATCCCGCGACTGTTCGTGCTCCGGCAACGGTCAATGTGGGACTTAGAGAAGGTGCGCGGAATGGAAGAGATGGAGGCCCCATCTCGGGCTCGCTATCTCCCCCGAGATGGGCCTAGGGGCCACTATCGGTACCCTCGATATGGGGTACCCCGCGCACAGGGGAAAATGCCTAAGGACCTCGCCCTTCTTCGTTGGGAGAGCTCCGAAGGTGCCACGTGTCCAGCAGGGCCGGACCTCCCTCTCCTCAGAGGAGAGCTCCGGACCAGCCACGTGGCCAGCAGCAGCCGGACCTCCCCCTACCGCGGGGAGAGCTCCGAAGACTCCACGTGTTCCGTCGGGCCGGACCTACCTCTCCTCGGAGGAGAGCTCTGGGCCCGCCACGTGGCCAGCGGCAGCCGGACCTCCCCCCTCCGCGGGGAGAGCTCCGAAGGCTCCACGTGTCCCGCGGGGCCGGACCTCCCTCTCCTTAGAGGAGAGCTCCGGACTCGCCACGTGGCCAGCAGAGCAACGCTGCCTAGACCCGCGCGGTAGGCAGCAGGCGTAAAGACGCGCCATACCTTGCCCGTACAAGGTATTCAAGGCCCGCACCTTCCCAAGACGCGGAGACGCGGAGCACGCCTCTGTCAGGTGCCGTTGCGCCCAGTCACATCGCAGACTGGCGCGCCGTGTCAGAGCCTGCCCGCCAATAAACACAGCAACAAGACATCCCCTGCCGCCCCTGCCATCATCAACCACTACGACTAGCTTGCGGCATGGGCAGGGCGGCAGAACGAAGACTCGGAAGCCTTCGCCAGAGACAACTACCGGCATAACTACAGATACGGCAGTCGGCAAGCAATCTCCCTGGGACCACCCGTCGGGTCCCGGGCCCACCTTGTAAGCCACTCGAGCCTTGGACTATAAAAGGCTCGGGTAGGCAATGTTAGCAAGGGTTCGAACCCTGTGAACTCGCTTCTAGACATCACTCACCCTCAAGCTCAGGACTCCGGTTCTGAGCAGCAAACAATACAGCGAGCACCTCTGCTCTCCGTGGACGTAGGGTTTTACGCTCCGGCGGCCTGAACCACGTAAACCTCCCCGTGTCAAGCTTCTCCCTCACTCGTCCCTAACGCTGAAGCTCTCCGCAAGTATCTAGCCCCTCCGAAAAAGAACCTCCGCGGGCTGCCCAGAGCAGGTCCGGGGGAAGTGTCGACTACACACTTCGACAACTGCAAAAAGAGAAACTAGTATGTTTACACTCTATCACGCGAATAATATCATGCTCAACAATGCAATGGCTTAATCTACTAGCCACAACGGATGAACCTCACATAGGAGCAATATGATCAAAAAGAGGTTGATGGAACTTGCTTTCGCTACTGTCTACAGCGTCGTGATCTTGGTCACTTGGCTCCTCTAGGTTCTCTTCCAGCACTGGTTCTACACCGCGCACAAGCAAACATACAAACAAAGAAAATATACATCATTCAAACTTGCTTGCATTAACTATATTATGATATTAGATGATTTTTAGAAGAAGAATCGGATTAAGTGGTCTTTGTGTCTGGGTCAGATCTGGTCTAAGGCTGATCAAGTGGTTGCTTGGGTTTGGGCTCAATTCAGCAAGAGTACACGAGAAGAGGTTGGCCAGGGGGTAAGAAATAGAACGCCGACGCTATGGCTCACTCGATTAAGCTGCCGATTTTGGGTAGGGGATATGGGAAGTAGGACAACTTCACGGAAGGGCGGCCATGCCGCGGGGTGGACGTGGCCAAACCCAAGGAGGGGGGGGGGGGGTAGGGGGATGATTGGGAAGAAGAGTGGAGGTTGGGTGCCCACCTTGGCTGTGGCTTGACGGGGCTTGGCACGGAGGGTTCCTCGTCGGAGATCGATGTTGGGGGAAGACGTCAACGTTGGTGCTCAATGGGGCACTGGGGGGGGGGGAGTCAGCTCCCGAAAAGCTTCCGGAATCACCCCTTCCTCCTCCATCCTTATCCATTCCACGAGAAGCTTCCGGAACCACCTCTCACATACCTCTTCCTCCCCTATCATTATCCATTCCGCGAGAAGCTTCTAGAACCACCCCTCATATATCTCTTCCTCCCCATCCTTATCCACTCCACGAGAAGCTCCTGAAACATGCATTAGTTACACCTCACCTACCTATCCTTCCTCCATCCCTATCCCTTCCCCTTCATCTATAAAAGGGGCTCGGGAGCTCACTCCCCCCCCCCCGCCCCATTGAGCACCAGCGTTCACGTCTTCTCCCAACATCGATCTCCGACGAGGAACCCTCCCTGCCGAGCCTCGCCGAGCCACGACCAAGGTGAGCATCCAACCTCCACTTTTCTTCTCGAGTCATCCCCCTTCTCCATCTCCTCGGGTTTGGCCACGACCACCCCGCGGAATAGCCGCCCTCCCATGAAGTTGTCCTACTTCCTATATCCTCTACCCAAAATCGACAGCTTAATCGAGTGAGCCATAGCGTCGGCGTTCGAATTTTTTACTCTCTGGCCAACCTCTTCCCGTTTACTCTTGCTGATTTGAGCCCGAACCCAAGCAACCACTTGATCAGCCTTAGACCAGATCTGACCCACACACAAAGATCACTTAATCCGATTCTTCTTCTAAAAATCATCTAATATCATAATATAGTTAATGCAAGCAAGTTTGAATGATGTATATTTGCTTTGTTTGTATGTTTGCTTGTGCACGGTGTAGAACCAGTGCCGGAAGAAAAACCAGAGGAGCCAAGTGACCAAGAGCACGACGTTGCAGACGGAAGCAAAGGCAAGTTCCATCAACCCCTTTTTGATCATATTGCTCCTATGTGAGGTTCATCCGTTGTGGCAGTAGATTAGGACGTTGCATTGTTGAGCATGAGATTATTCGAGTGATAGAGTGTAAACATACTAGTTTCTCTTTTTGAGGCATATTGATCTTATGACATTATGCATGATGATGTGGCCTTGTGTATGTTGCATGGTTGGGGAGAACATGAGTTGAGACCAGGGCAGAAGGGTTAGTGTTGGTGTAAGAGCTAACGTGGTGGTAGACTTACAGCGAGTACTATCAAGATGATAGGATCGTGGTTTGACTAAGCAGACTGCCCTGGTGAGCCTTAAGGACCGAGTTGTTTTGACATTTCACCTAACTTTCTTCAGTACGACCACATGACCATGTATGGGCGGGGCTTGGCCTAACCCCGGTGGCTAGGCCGACAGTCGTCCACGGTGGAGAGAGATATGCATTTATGAGTGAAAATTGAGAAGGTATTGAGATAAGTCATGACACTAGGTTGGGGACGACTGGTCTGGGTGATGTTTTGACTAGGTGTCGGTTATGACGGGCTGTCTTCGATGGTCCGTGCGTGTGGGTACATCGTACAACCTCTGTAGTGCGTAGAATTTTTTCGGACGGCCATGTCCTCAGCATTAGATAGGTTATGGTGTGGTCCTAACAACTAAGAAGCCACCTATTGTGAGAATAAGGTGAGAGATGTCTCTGGATGGGTTATTTGGTTGCATTTAGTTGCATTAGGTTGCGTCACTCTTATTGTTGTGCATTGCATCTATGTTTGTTTCATTCCCCTCCCAAAGGGCGAGGTGGAGCTTGCTGAGTACTTTTTGTACTCAACTGTTGTTGATATCTTCAGAGGATCCTAACTTCAACCCGAGGGACTTCGAGTAGGGTCGCATCCACACCCAAGGTGTTACCATGGAACCATGTACGAGGAGGAGCTAGTCATCCATGTGTTTATGTCGTTGGTCATCCTTATGTTAGTTCTTATGATTGTTTTACTAAAGTGTATGCTGTTGTAACAAAGCTCTTTATGGTTGTGGTTTCACTTGTGATGTAATATTATGTACCAAACTCTGTTTTTGGCATAATAATACATGTTTAGTTCTGATCTTATGGGTCGGGGCACTTCAAGTGGTTTCAGAGCCATACTTGGCTGTAGGATGCGGACCATAGTACTTAGGTGACTGTAAAATAGTTGGCTTGTAGGAAACCTGGACCATAGGGCCTTGGTGATAGCTTTTGCTCTCATCTAATCCTTGTGCCCTGTTCTAAGCCAGATGGCCAACAACCGTATCACCACCTTCTGCATCAACTAAGATGGCTTCCCCAAGGTTCTCTATGCCGCCACGGCGCGACTCGGTATTCCAAACCGCTCGAAGTACGTGGGTCATGAGTTCGTGTAGCATGGCATCGAAAACTACAAGGTAACTGTGCACATCGGTGCTAGTGAGAAGTTCCTGGACCTTAAGCCATGGAGCGTCTCTGCCATTGGTTGTCGCATGAAAGATACGTGCCAATTGGTGGCCCGCAAAGTCCTGAAGTACCTCTTCCACATGTTTGATTGACATTTGGGTTCCACACCCATGAAGTACTTCCCACCACTGGATCGTAGTCGTCCCGTATGGATGGCAAGGATTCACAACTTGGAAGGCCTCGGGTCGACCGAAGACGACCCCACCATTGTCGCCATGTCCGGTTATTTATTGAGCTTGGACAACTTGTGCAACCTGCTGAACCAGAGCGTGAAGACCCTCGTCCAGCGTGCTGAGGCATTGGAGACCTGCTAGCGAAAGGCTAAGCTAGCACTAGCGCAGGCTGAAGCCCAGGTTGTCAGCGCCGAAAGTCGTGTCGCCTTGGCCGAGGAGAACCTTAGGGAGCAGGCCAACCGCCACAGCCAGCTTCTTAGGGGTGTCTACCTCGTAGACCAAGCCAAGCAGAAGGACCGTCAGGCACGTGCAGTGATGGAGCCACTAATCCTAGAAGGAATTCCAGCATATCACCTATCCAACCGCCGTAGGAGGATTTGTGATCCCATGCCACCTACCCCTCCGACCTCACCTAGCAGGACCAACAAAGACCCTGAAGATCAGGATGTAGGACCCAATATCCAGGCAGAGGTCCCAGCTGACCCTTAAGGGAACGGACCCAGGGACGACATGCGCTATGTATCTTGTACCCGCTTGCCTGAATGAATGAATGCTTGGTGTGTTGCTTGCAATGTTTGATGTTTGCATGAATTGTGTAGTAAAATAGTGAAAATAACAATAATAAAAGACAGTAAGCATAACTAATTATGACGCACCATTGTAATAATAATAATAATAATAATAATAATAATAATAATAATAATAATAATAATAATAAGAAGAAGAAGAAGAAGAAGAAGAAGAAGAAGATCTAAACCCATCAATTGCCTTGTCAAAGATGCCTCGCCGCTCGAGCTGAGCCACTAATGGAAACGAGGTGGACCAAGGACTACGAGAGATTCCGCTTGCACTGCACGAGCATGAGACAACAGAGAGTGCACCTGTCCGGCCACATCCCCAAGCACCTACCTCTGACCTTACTACCATTCTGGACCGCCAGACTCGACTCTTAGAGATAATGGGGAACACCCTGGCTGCTCGGAACAACAATGGCCTCAACAACCATCAGCTAGTGCCGCAGAACAATCACCAGATCATTGACTTCAACAGGATGAACCACCCAAGTTTTATGGATCTGAGGACCCTATTGAGGCGGATGACTGACTAAGAGAGATTGAGATGAAACTCGAGGTTGTGCATGTAAATGAGCAAGATAAGGTTCTGCTTGCAGTCCAACAACTGAGAGGATCTGCCTTAGATTGGTGGCACAGCTACAGAGAGATGCATCCACATGCCAGGACCGTGATATGGGATGGGTTTGTGAGGTTGTTTAGAGAGCAACACATCCCAAGTAGCATTGTGAAGCTAAAGAGGGAAGAGTATGAACCTTAAACAGAAGGGTCTAACCGTGATGGAGTATCTACACAAGTTCACCGGGTTATGCCGCTATGACCCCCACGCCGTGGATACAGAAGAGAAGAAGCAAGAAGCCTTTCTGTGTGGGTTAAACACTGAGATCAGGAAATTTCTTGAAGCATTTATTTATCCAGATTTCAGTAGTCTGGTTAACAAGGCCATCACTACAGAAAAGAACATAAAGGATGAGCTATGGGAGAAGAAAAGGAAATTTGAGGACAAGAAGGTGTTCCAGCAGGTGAAACTTCAAAGGACTAATCAACCTGTTTATTCAGTACAGAAGATCCAACAACCGACCTACTTTGTGCAGAAGACCCAACAATCTATTTACTCTGAGCAGATGGGTCATAGTGGTGTATCCTACAAAGCACCAACCACCACCTTGAAGCAACCGATACAGCCTGTTAAATCACATGGATCATTCCGTTCTTAGCAGTCTGGAGTTAATCAGAATGGTGACCAGAGGATCTGTTTGAGCTGTCGTGAGCCTGGGCATGTCGTCGTTGATTGCCCTTACAAGATTAAGCCAGCACCATCTGTCATCTCCAACTCAGTTAACGGACCAAGGCAACCAACTGGAGGTAGCCGTCAAGGACACAACAATCCTTTGGAAAGTAAACCACATCTACGCTGAAGAGGTAGATGCAGCACCAGGAGCTCTACTTGGTGAGTTCTTGGTTTAGTCAATTTTGGCTTCAGTACTGTCAGTACCCTCAGTACCGGGTACCCTCGCGCACAGGAGAAGAATCGCCTAAGGACCTCGCCCCCTCCGTAGGGGCGAGCTCCTAAGGCGTCGCGTGTCCAGCGAGGCCGGGCCTCCCCTCTCCTTAGAGGCAAGCCCCGGGCATGCCACGTGGCCAGCAGAGCCGGACCTCACCCCCTCCACAGGGGTGAGCTCCGAAGGAGCCACGTGTCCAGTAGGGCCGGGCCTCCCCTCTCCTTAGAGGCGAGCCCTGGGCCTGCCACGTGGCCAGCAGAGCCGAACCTCACCCCCTCCGTAGGGGTGAGCTCCGATGGCGCCACGTGTCCAGCAGGGTCGGGCCTCCCCTCTCCAAAGAGGCGAGCCCCGGGCCTGCCACGTGGTCAGCAGTGCCGGACCTCACCCCCTCCGCAGGGGTGAGCTCCAAAGGCGCCACATGCCGTGCTTCCCTCCCCGGCTCGGTAGGCAGCAGGAGTAAAGGCATGCCATGCCTTGTCCGATCAAGACATTCAAGACCCGCGCCTTCCCAAGATGCGGAGACGCGGTGCACGCCCCTGTCGGGTGGCACTGTGACCAGTCGCGTCACAGTTAAGACAGGCAAGCCATGTCAGAAGCTGTTGACCAATAAATACAGCGACAAGATGTTCCCTGCCGTCCCTCTGCCATCATCAACCACTACGCCTAGCTTGCGGCACGGGAAGGACGGCAGAACGACGACTAAGAAGCCATTGCCAGAGACAACTACCAACATTCACTGCAAGATATGGTAGATGGCAGGAAATCTCCCCGGGGCCACCTGTCGGGCCCCAGGGCCCACCTTGTAAGCCGCCCGAGCCTTGAAGTATAAAAGACTTGGGTTGGCAACGTTGCAAGGGGGTCGTTTCGGCAACTCAGCTCATCCAGATCACCAAGCTTAGAACTTCGGTTCTAAGCTCCGAGCAATACAGCTCCTGTGGAGGTAGGGTGTTACGCTCCGGCGGCCCGAACCACGTAAAAATCCTTGTGTCAATCCTATCACAACCAACGCGACCACCCAAGAGAACTAGCCCCTCCAAAAAAGAACCTCCCCGGGTTGCTCCTGAAGCAGGCCCGAGGGAAGTGTCGACGACACACTTCGACATTTGGCGCGCCAAGTATGGGGCTTTTTTTCTCTCGAGACAAGTCTGCGCCAACAAAGATGACCAAGATTCCTTCAGCGGCTGGCTCTTCGCGCCCTCATTCCCGACAAACGATGACCAGTGAGGGTCATGTCTCGACACGCTCAGGGAGGAGTGTGTCGGGACAGATTGGGAGCCCACGTCGGACTCCAACAACGCGGACTCCTACAACCTCAAGATCTGCTGCGGCGCAGAGGGCTACTCGAACAAGTGCACTAGCTGCCGCATGAGCGCTCCTGCACAATCTGCCTGCTGTGGACGCTCCCCAGGAGGCCGCCCAGCAGTGGATCCGCGACATCGACCACCTTGTCGCTGCTGCCTTCAACCCTCCGCTGCAATGGGGACGACGCCCCCATCAACCAGATGTGTCGCTGTCACGCACACCAATGGTTGACGTGCAGACGGCAGACTCCCGTTCTACCAGGATCTCAACGGCGGACCTGAGGACGTTGCTGGAGCGACGTCGCTTGGGGGAAGATGGTCGCGTGACCATCGAGCGACAGCGGGAAAGGCGTCGCAACCACGAGGCTGACTACAGCATGTCGACTGCCTCGACTCAGCCTGGGCCTCAGACGTAAGCCATGCGACCTCTGCCCCAGGCGTACGCCGCGCAGCATATGCAGCAGCCATATGCCTTGCAGTCGGCACCCCGTATATATGGTGCACCATTGCCCATGCCGGGGTACACCGTGCCAGCAGCGGACCAAGGGTTCGTGGCACCAGGATCTGCAGCAGCAGGGACGGGGTGTGCGGTCCTGGCGCCACACCTCTTCTTCGCAGTGTGGCCACGCAAGTTCCGGCCACACCTGCCGGAGAAGTATGACGGAAGCGTCAACCCTGCAGAGTTCCTACAGATCTACTCTACTGCCATCCTCGTGGCAGGAGGGGATGAGGCCATCATGGCCAACTACTTCCTCGTTGCCTTGACCGTCCCGACACGGTCATGGCTCATGAACTTGCCCCAAGGATCCATAACTTCCTAGTGGGAGCTATGCCGACAGTTCACGGCGAACTTCAGTAGCTCCTACACGCGTCCCGGCACGGAGCTGGACCTCCACGCTGTGCGACAGCAACCGGGGGAATCAATGTGCTCCTTTATCCAGCGATTCTCCCAGGTACGGAACACCATCCCCCACATCCAGAATGCATCAGTTATGGTTGCATTTCGACAGGGTGTTAGGGACAAGAAGATGCTCAAGAAGTTGGCCACCAGGGAGGTGCGAGACGTCTCGGAGCTCTTCAGTTTGGCGGACAAGTGCGCCAGAGCAGTAGAAGTGCGTAACTGGCACTCTCAGCCAGCCTCCAAAGCAGGAGGGCAGCCCGGTGCTAGTGTTGCGCCCCAAGGGCGAGCTGGACTTCCTACCACGTCATGCAGTCAAGAGCCAAGCACTGGCTGACTTCGTGGCCGAGTGGACGCAATCACTAAGAACCCAGGGGCCCTGAAGGTGGACAACCGGAGCCCTGGGCACCGGTCTTCACCAAGCCTCACTGGACGCTCTACTTCGATGGCTCCTCGTGGAAGCAGGGGGCCGGAGCCGACGTACTGCTTCTCACGCCGACGGTGGAGCAGTCCAAGTACATGGTGTGCCTCAACTTCAAGGCAACCAACAATATGGCCTTGGACCTGTGCCATGTACCACGCGCCGACAACACCGTCGCCGACGACCTGTCAACGAAGGCTTCCACCAGAGCCCCGGTGCCCGAAGGAGGCTTTGAAAGGACGTTGCCGCGACCCACAACCTGGCCTGCCAAACCGGGCGAAGGGGGCGAGACCAGCGCCTCGAAGATGGCGGTCCCGGCGGCCCTGCAGCCATGATGCCCACCAAGGATCGTATGCGCCACTAGGGACTCCGTGCTACCCAGCGCCCAAGATCCAGAAGCCCAAGTAAGCCCCGATGCATGGACCACAGAGGTCCGAGACTACTTGAAAGACAACATCCTTCCTGATGAACATGCATCCGCAGAACGTATTGTGCAGATGGCTAAGAGATACACTCTGGTAGAAGCGGATCTCTACCGGCGTGGCCCCAACGGCATCCTATTGCGGTGCATAACCCAGGAGGAAGGTTGCGACCTGCTCGCTAAAATCCACGGAGGCGAGTGCGGGAAACGCGTATCTTCCCGCACACTGGTTGGTAAAGCCTTCCGGCATGGCTTCTACTGGCTGACAGCCTCCTGGACGCTGTCAAGCTGGTTAAGAGATGCAAGGCATGCCAGTTCCATGCCAAGCAGATCCACACACCGGAGCAGACGCTGCAGATGATCCTACCCTCGTGGCCGTTCGTGGTATGGGGGTTGGACATCCTAGGGCTCTTCCCCAGAGCTGTCGGGGGATACCGGTTCCTCTACGTCGGGGGCCAGCCGGACATCCCAGAGCCAGGCCACGGAAAACAACCTTCTCCATGGTATGCAGGGCCGAAGTCGTGCTTCCCCCGGAGATCACCATTAGGGTCCCCCCGTGTCCGAGCTTACGACAAAGCCACACAGGAACAGCCTCGGCGTGAGGACATCGACCTCGTCGACGAGGCAAGATGGCAAGCAATGCTCTGAAATGCACGGCACCAGCAGGCGCTCCGGCGCTACCTCCGTAAGTTCTACCCTTAGAGCAGTGGTAGGACAGGTTTTTATTTCTGCAACAGATCCCATAGATCCCAGGAGCAGCACTCGGAGCAACTAAGCCCCAGGGGTGGTCCAGGACTACGTCCGGCTTAGCTTGGTCCTGTACCCAAAGTGCGTAGGCCCTGCCCCCCTTCACAATGGGGTGGGTCGTTGCCTCCATGTACGGCATGTTTTACTCCTATGGACTTATATGAATGAAAAGAACCCTGTCCTACCACGCTTACTTATGTGTTCATTTAAATTACGCATTAATTTTTATGATCACCTTCCCATGCTCAAGATTGTGTACGTCCATCGTATACTCGGCTCTCCTTTCCCACTATCATGCCTAGTCAGCATTTGCCATCTTGCCGAAGGCGGTTGTGCTTGAGGTACCTGCCAAAGGCCCGGGGGACTCTCGGAACTCCCCCTGTCAGGGTACTGTGACGCCAGTTGGTCTCCTCCAGGAAAAGACCTACGCCGGAGCGAGAGGTCCAGGGTGTGCAGCCTGCTTTGTCTAGTCCTGCACCCAAAGCGTGCGCACTCTGCCTCCCTAGCGCTACGGTCTAAGTACTAGGGGTCGGACGGTTACACCCTGACCAAGGAGGGAGCCAAGCCTCCGGTACCGAGTGCACTGGATTACCCAAGCCCCGTATACCGGCCCAGGACTGTAAGCCAAATAAGACTAAGAGACAGGGAAGGGAGGACCTCTGAGCAGGATTACCGTTTCGCTACTCGTCTGCAGTGCCGGACCTCACCCCCTCCGCAGGGGTGAGCTCCGAAGGTGCCACGTGCCTAGCAAGGCCAGGCCTCCCCTCTCCTCAGAGGCAAGCCCCGGGCCTGCCACGTGGCCAGCACTGTCGGACCTCACCCCCTCCGCAAGGATGAGCTCCGATGCCGGACCTCACCCCCTCCGCAGGAGTGAGCTTCGAAGGCACCACCTGTCCAGCGGGGCCGGGCCTTCCCTCTCCTCAGAGGCAAGCCCCGGACCTGCCATGTGGCCAGCAGTGTCGGACCTCACCAGCACGGGTGAGCTCCGATGCCGGACCTCACCCCTCCGCAGGGGTGAGCTCCGAAGGCGCCACGTGTCCAGCGGGGTCGGGTCTCCCCTCTCCTCAAAGGCAAACCCCGGGCCTACCACGTGACCAGCAGTGTCGGACCACACCCCCTCCGCAGGGGTGAGCTCCGAAGGCGTCACATGTCAAGCGGGGCCGGGCCTCCCCTCTCCTCAAAGGCAAGCCCTGGGCCTGCTACGTGGTCAGCAGTGTCGGACCTCAACCCCTTCGCAGGGGTGAGCTCTGAAGGCGCCACGTGTCCAGCGGGGCCGGGCCTTCCCTCTCCTCAGAGGCAAGCCCCGGGCCTGCCACATGGCCAGCAGTGCCGGACCACACCCCCTCCGCAGGGGTGAGCTCCGAAGGCGCCACGTGTCCAGCAGAGTCGGGCCTCCCCTCTCCTCAGAGGTGAGCCCCGGGCCTGCCACGTGGCCAGCAGTGCCGGACCTCACCCCCTCCGCAGGGGTGAGCTCCGAAGGCGCCACGTGTCCAGTGGGGCCGGGTCTCCCCTCTCCTCAGAGGCAAGCCCCGGGCCTGCCACGTTGCTAGCAGTGCCGGACCTCACCCCCTCCGTAGAGGTGAGCTCTGATGCCGGACCTCACCCCCTCCGCAGGGGTGAGCTCCGAAGGCGCCACGTGTCCAGCGGGGTCGGGCTTTCCCTCTCCTCAGAGGCGAGCTCCGGGCCTGCCACGTGGCCAGCAGTGCCGGACCTCACCCCCTCCGAGGGGTGATCTCCGAAGGCACCACATGTCCAGCGAGGCCATGCCTCCCCTCTCCTCAGAGGCGAGCCCCGGGCCAGCCACGTGGCCAGCAGTGCCGGGAGCGCCTGGGCCATCTCTTGCGATGGTGCCCCGTCCTCACGGGGCTGAAGCCGAGAGGCACTAGAGCAGACTCCGCCTGGCCAACGAAGTCCCAGACTCCCTGGGCCTCGACGGTCCGCAAAGCCCGGAGCTGCTCCACCTTCTGACGAGCCGCTAGAAGTGGCCTAAAGGAGTTTCCAAGAAAGTGCGCGGGGTAGGAAAGGAGAAGGCCCCACCCGCAGGATCGTTATCTCCCCCGAGGTGGGCTCGAGGGCCACTATCGATACTCTTAGTACCGGGTACCCCCGCGCACAGAAGAAAAACTGCCTAAGGACCTCGCCCCCTCCGCAGGGGCGAGCTCCTAAGGCGCCACGTGTCCAATAGGGCCGGGCCTACCCTATCCTCAGAGGCAAGCCCCGGGCCTGCCACGTGGCCAGCAGAGCCACAACCCCTCCGCAGGGGTGAGCTCCGAAGGCGCAAAGAGTCTAGCAGGGTCAGGCCTCCCCTCTCCTTAGAGGCCAGCTTCGGGCCTGCCACATGGCCAGCAGAGCCGGACCTCACCCCCTCCGCAGGGGTGAGCTCCGAAGGCGCCACGTGTCTAGCAGGGTCGGGCCTCCCCTCTCCTCAGAGGCGATCCCCGAGCCTGCCACGTGGTCA
The DNA here is from genome assembly GCA_030760725.1 of Neostapfia colusana. Classification (NCBI taxonomy): domain Eukaryota; kingdom Viridiplantae; phylum Streptophyta; class Magnoliopsida; order Poales; family Poaceae; genus Neostapfia; species Neostapfia colusana. The sequence goes on along the minus strand of JASWHV010000019.1, from coordinate 20,703,455 downwards.
GCAGTGTTGGACCTCACGTTTCCGCAGAGGTGAGCTCCGAAGGCGCCACGTGCCGTGCTGCCCACCCCGGCTAGGTAGGCAGCAAGAGTAAAGGCATGCCATGCCTTGTCCGGTCAAGACATTCAAGACCCATGCCTTCCCAAGACGCGGAGACGTGGCGCACGCCCCTGTCAGGTGGCACTGTGACGAGTCGCGTCAAAGTTAAGACAGGCACGCCATGTCAGAAGCTATTGACCAATAAATATAGCGACAAGACGTTTCCTGCCGTCCCTGCCATCATCAACCACTACGCCTAGCTTGCGGCACGGGCAATACGGCAGAATAACGACTAAGAAGCCATTGCCAGAGACAACTACCAATATTCACTGCAATATATGGTAGATGGCATGAAATCTCCCCGGAGCCACCTGTCAGGCCCTGGGGCCCACCTTGTAAGCCGCCCGAGCCTTGAAGTATAAAAGACTCGGGTTGGCAACGTTGCAAGGGGGTCGGTTCGGCAACTCAGCTCATCCAGATCACCAAGCTTAGAACTCCGATTCTAAGCTTCGAGCAATACAGCTCCCGTGGACGTAGGGTGTTACACTCCGGCGGCCCGAACCACGTAAAAATCCTTGTGTCAATCCTATTACAACCAACACGACCACCCGAGAGAAATAGCCCCTCTGAAAAAGAACCTCCGTGGGTTGCTCCTGAAGCAGGCCCGGGGGAAGTGTCGACGGCACACTTTGACAAGTACTATTTGACTCTGGTGCATCGCATTCTTTTATATCATCACACTTCGTAGAGACACATGATATATCTACGGTAGCCCTTAAGAGGCCCTTAATGACTCGATCACCGGGAGGTTATATACCTTGCCACCTAGGAGTTAGTAACATCCCTTTAAATCTAAGTGGGGTAGAGTTCTTGATTAATCTGGTAGTGCGTGACTCCCATGGGATAGATGTGATCCTTGGTATGGATTGGTTAGCAAAGTGCAATGGGAGTATAGCTTGTGCACGGAGGACTGTGACAGTGCCAAATCATGAAGGGAAGACTGTCACATGTCATGTCAAGTTCAGCCTGTTTGAGCCAATAATAAATCACTTGAAGGCAAAAACACCTCAGGAAGTGCCAGTGACTAAGGAGTATGTTGATGTGTTCCCTGAGGAGTTGCCAGACATGCCACCAAAAAGAGAAGTGGAGGTCTCCATTGACCTAGTTCCGGGAATTGCCCCAATAGCTAATAGGCCTTATAGAATGGCAGCGCCAGAACTAGCCGAGTCAAAGAAACAGTTAGATGAGTTGCAAGAGAAAGGGTACATAAGGCCTAGTGCATCACCATTGAGCGCACCAATCCTCTTCGTAGAGAAAAAGGATGGAAGTAAGAGATTCTGTGTAGATTACCGAGCTCTTAATGCGGTGACCATCAAGAATAAATACCCTCTACCATGGATAGATGATCTATTTGACCAACTAAAGGGGGCCAGGTTTTTCTCAAAGATTTATTTGAGGTCTAGATATCATCAAGTGAGGATTAAGCCGGAAGATATACCTAAGACGACATTTGTGACTCGCTACGGTCAGTTTGAGTTCACAGTGATGTCTTTTGGATTAAACAATGCCCCTGCCTATTTCATAAACCTAATGAATCGGGTGTTCATGCAAGAGTTGGACAAGTTTGTCATTGTCTTCATAGACGACATTCTAGTCTATTCACGAAGTGAAGTAGAGCATGCGCAACACCTGCGTGTTGTTTTGGACCGGCTCAGGAGCCATCAACTTTATGCCAAATTCAATAAATTTGAGTTTTGGTTACAAAAAGTTAGTTTTCTTGGGCATGTGCTGGCAGTCAAGGGAGTTGCAGTTGATCCAGAGAAGGTTAAAGTTGTATCATCTTGGAAGAACCAACTTCGGTCTCGGAGATTCGTAGTTTTCTGGGTATGGCTCGTTATTATCGGAGATTCATCGAAATATTTCCCAAGCTAGCTCGACCAATGATGGAACTACTCAAAAAGTATAAGAGGTTTGTGTGGAATGAAGCATGTGAGCGGAGTTTTCGTGAATTGAAGAAAATACTAACCACAACCCCAGTCTTAGTCTTAACGGATATTCACAAGAGCTTTGTTATTTATTGTGATGCTTCTAGACACGGCTTAGGATGTGTTTTAATGCAAGAAGGACGAGTGGTGTCTTATGCCTCTCGCCAGTTAAGGCCGCACGAGCAGAACTACCGAACCATGACTTGGAATTGGTTGTAGTAGTGCATGCTCTTAAGATTTGGAGACACTATCTGATAGATAACAAGTGTGAGATCTACACAGACCACAAGAGCCTCAAATATATCTTTACCCAGCCTGATCTGAACCTAAGACAAAGAAGATGGTTGGAACTAATTAAGGATTATGATATGGAGATCCACTACCACCCGGGTAAAGCAAATGTCGTGGTAGACGCTCTCAGCAGGAAAGCATACTGTCATCACTTGGTGACTCAAGTACTGCAACAGTGCGAGGAGGTGATGAAGTTGAACCTAAGTATTGTACCTCACTCCTACAACTACAACCCTAGCGTCCACCCTGTCCTAGATGACCAGATTAAGAAGGCTCAACTGGAGGATGAAAAGTTAATGAAGATCAAGGAACAAACCGGTGAAGGCAAGGCACCAGACTTTAGAGTTGATAGGGATGGAATATTGTGGTTCAAGAAACGGTTGTGTGTGTCTTCACAAGGTCACTATCGGGATACGATCATGGATGAAGCTCATAACTCTGCCTACTCTATCCACCCTAGATCCACAAATATGTACGTGGATATTAAGCAGAAGTATTGGAGGGCTGACAAGAAGGGTGACATAACCAAATTTGTGGCTTGTGATGTGTGTAGAAGGGTCAAAGCTAAGCATCAAAAGCCGAGTGACCTATTACAGCCCTTACCGATTCCTGTTTGGAAATGGGATGAGGTAGGAATGGATTTCATCACTGGCCTGCCAAGGACCAAGAATGGTAATGACTCGATGTGGGTAGTGGTCGACCATCCGACTAAAGTTACACACTTTATTCCTATGTGCACTACCTACAATGGGAGTAAGCTGGCCAAGTTGTACATAGACCGTATTGTGAAACTACATGGAGTACCCTCGAGGATAGTCTCAGATCGAGGTACTCATTTTACATCAAGGTTTTGGAGGAGTCTTTAAAAGGCACTTGGTACCAAGTTGGACTTTAGTTCAGCATATCATCCTCAGACGGATGGTCAGACGGAGAGGATCAACCAAATCTTGGAAGACATGTTGAGGGCCGTTGTTCTCACCTACGGTAAGGATTGGGAAGACATTTTACCGTATGTCGAGTTCTCATAAAACAACAGTTATCAGGCCAACATCAAGATGTCACCGTACGAAGCCCTCTGTGGAACGAAGTGTTGAACCCCACTCATGTGGTTAGAAGATGGGGACCACATTGTGGAGCAACCGGACTTCATCTTAGCAGCAGAGGACAAGGTAGCAGAGATTCGAACGAATCTCAAGGCCGCCCAATCACGTCAGAAAAGCTACGCAAATAAGAGGAGGCATGAACTCAGTTTCCAAGCTAGAGATCATGTGTACCTTAAAGTATCCCCTATCCACAGCACGGGTAGATTCCAAGTACGTGGAAAGTTGGCACCACGGTACATCGGTCCTTTTTCAGTCCTAAAAAGGGTAGGATCAGTGGCATATGAGATTCAACTACTTGAACAGATGCCAGGCGTGCACAACGCCTTCCACGTGTCACAGCTAAGAAAATGCCTACAGGTTCCCGAGGAACAGGTGGCACAAGAAACCCTAGACCTGCAAGATGATCTGCGCTACAAGGAGGGGCCAGTAAAGATCTTGGAAACCGTCACCTGAAGGACAAAGAGAAACACCATCACACTTTTTCGGGTCCAGTGGAGCAGACACTCGGAGGTCGAAGCTACTTGGGAAAGAGAAGATGCATTGCAGACAGATTTTCCCCATCTCTTTGCAGACCACTCAAATCTATAGGATGAGATTCATCCTAAGTGGAGTAGGTATGTAATGTCCCATTTTTCGTAAGCTAATAAATCATGGTTATAAAATTAACCACCAGGCATATTACGCACACTCTTGGCCGATTTCAGATATGCCTTTCATCGAAACTGGTGCAGCCACCCCTTGGCCTTTGCCTAAAGGCAAACCCCTTTTCCTCTTCCTGCCCCATCCTCATCCATTCTATGAGAAACTTCTAGAACCACACACCATCCACCTCTTCCTCATCCATCCTTATCCATTCCACGAAAAGCTTCCAGAATCACCCCTCACATACCCCTTCCTCCTTCATCCTTATCCATTCCATGAGAAGGTTCCTGAATCACCCCTCACATACCCCACCCGCCTCTATCCTTATCCATTCCACGAGAAGCTTCTGGAATCACCCCTCACATACCCCTTCCTCCTCCATCCTTATCCATTTCACGAGAAGCTTCCGGAACCACCTCTCACATACCCCTTCCTCCCCTATCATTATCCATTCTGTGAGAAGCTTCTAGAACCACCCCTCACATATCTCTTCCTCCCCATCCTTATCCACTCACGAGGAGCTCCTGAAATATGCATTAATTACACCTCACCTACCTCTCCTTCCTCCATCGCTATCCCTTCCCCTTCATCTATAAAAGGGGCTCGGGAGCTCACTTCCCCCTGCCCCCTTGAGCACCGGCGTTCACATCTTCCTCCAACATCGATCTCCGACGAGGAACCCTCCCCGCCGATCCCCGCCAAGCCACGTTCAAGGTGAGCACCCAACCTCCACTCTTCTTCCCGAGTCACCCCCCTTCTCCCCCTCCTCGGGTTTGGCCGCGACCACCCCGCGGCATGGCTGCCCTTCCATGAAGTTGTCCTACTTCCTATATCCCCTACCCAAAATCGGCAGCTTAATCGAGTGAACCATAGCATCAACGTTTGATTTCTTACTCTCTCGCCAACCTTTTCCCGTTTACTCTTGCTGATTTGAGCCCAAACCCAAGCAACCACTTGATCGGCCTTAGACCACATCTCACCCACACACAAAGACCACTTAATCCGATTCTTCTTCCAAAAATCATCTAATATCATAATATAGTCAATGCAAGCAAGTTTGAATGATGTATATTTGCTTTGTTTGTATGTTTGTTTGTGCGCGGTGTACAACCAGTGCCAAAAGAGAACCCAGAGGAGCCAAGTGACCAACAGCACGACGCTGTAGACGATAACGAAGGCAAGTTTCATCAACCTTTTTTGATCATATTTCTCCTATGTGAGGTTCATCCGTTGTGGCTAGTAGATTAGGACATTGCATTGTTGAGCATGAGATTATTCGAGTTATAGAGTGTAAACATACTAGTTTCTCTTTTTGTGGCATATTGATATGATGAGATTATGCATGATGATGTGGCCTTGTGTATGTTGCATGGTTGGGGAGAGCATGAGTTGAGACCGGGGCAGAAGGGTTACTATTGGTGTAAGCGTTACCGTGGTGGTAGACTTACAGCGAGTACTATCAAGATGATAGGCTCGTGGTTTAAGTATGGAGGCTGCCCTGGTGAGCCTTTTAAGGACCGAGTTGTTTTGACATCCCACCTAACTTTCTTCAGTACGACCATATGACCCTGTATGAGCGGGGCTTAGCCTAACCCCAGTGGCTAGCCCGACAGTCGTCCACGGTGGAGAGAAATATGCATTTATGAGTGAAAACTGAGAAGGTATTGAGATAAGTCATGACACTGGGTTGGGGACGACTGGTCTGGGTGATGTTTCGACTAGGTGTCGATTATGACGGGTTGTCTTTGATGGTCTGTGCGTGTGGGTACAGCGTACAACCTCTGCAGATCGTAGAATCCATTCAGAGGGTCGTGTCCTCAGCATTGGACACGTTATGGTGTGGTTCTAATAACTAGGAAGCCACCTGTTGTGAGAATGAGGTGAGAGATGTCTTTGGATGGGTTATTTGGTTGCATTTAGTTGCATTAGGTTGCATCACTCTTATTGTTGTGCATTGCATCTATGTTTGTTTCATTCCCCTCCCGAAGGGCGAGGTGGAGCTTGCTGAGTACTTTTTATACTCAACTGTTGTTGATATCTTCAGAGGATCCTAATTTCAACCTGGAGGACTTCGAGTAGGGTCGCATCCACACCCAAGGTGTTACCGTGGAACCATGTATGAGGAGGAGCTAGTCGTCCATGTGTTTATGTTGTTAGTCATCCTTATGTTAGTTCTTATGATTGTTGTACTAAAGTGTATGTCGTTGTAACAAAGCTTTGTATGGTTGTGGTTCCACTTCTGTTGTAATATTATGTATTGAACTCTATTTCTGGCATAATATTACATGTTTAGTTCCGATCTTTTGGGTTGGGGCGCTTCACTCACGGTCAAAAGCGGCTTGGACTTCTTAAAGATTAGAGGATGATGAAGTGAAAGGTTGGGAGTGTTAAGCAGGGAGCTTAACAATAGCAATGAGGTTATAGGATTGGGACTACCTCACTTATGTAGTATATAGGTGCTTAATAAGCTAAAGTGATAGGAATTAATGTGTAGTGCAATAACCATGAGATAAGCATTTCCTTGTTCTAGCCTACATATCATTACTTTTCCACACTTGCTGAGTATCATTGATACTCAAACTTGCTTGTTGTTAGATTTATTTACTGCTCAAGCCATGGTGAAGACGTGGAGTATAACAAAGGTGACTTTGACCTTGATGGTATATTCTAGACTTGCGGAATCCTCCGAGCAACGCCTGTGATGGAGTTCCACACGACTTCATTTCCGCTATGTTGTGTTGAAGTGTACCTGACAGTTTAATAGTATTTGAGACATTATTGTAAGAATTTTAATTATTACGATGAATTTGACTTGTAATTTATGATGTTTCACTATTTGTCAGCAATATGTATGAGTAAATGATCGTGGCACACATGTGTTTAATCATTCAGTTTGTCTTCAAGAAAAACCGGGTGTGACAAAAAAGAGAAGCAAGAGACCCTCGCATCGATTGGAGTTTCGTGATCTGTCAGTTGCTGCCTTATTTCACCCAATGGGGATTCATAGCAAGCATGGCTCGATCGAGCACGAGCTTATCGTCCGAACAAAATGATGAGAACGCCGACCCTATCATGTGTATATGGAAGCTTCTTTGCTTTTCTAGAACTTCGGGAACAATAAGTCTAATCGGTGACTATGTTTTTTTTAAAAAAATGCCTATTGAACAGAAGTAAAATAACAAAAAACTGTTAAACCAAAGCTACAATTTTTGTATGCTTCGTCTACAATTATTAAACCAGAGCTTCGTCCAAACGTAGCTGCCATCCTCTCACTACTTCACCGCTAGTTTTTCGATCCAGTGCCATCTTCTAATCCACGAACTACGTACCTTTCCTGTTATCTTTGCCTGCAAGGCCGGTAATTTCTTTCCCCAGGTGATTCATCTCTCGGTGCGAGAGAAATATCAGGCAGCAATGAATGTGTTTTCTAACCCTTGATTTACCAGGTGCTTAATTGGAGTGATTGCGTAGGTAATTTTCTCTTCTTTAGCGTTGCCAATTTCTAAGATGTAGACGGTAATCCATGCTTCTATATGTGAACGATATAATTGAGCAAATTCCTTCTTTTGTTGAATAATGACTATTGCACACGCATGGAATGTTTTTTTTGCTTAGTGGTAATATAATAGATAATTACGTGTACAATGCGGATGACTGCAATACAATTGCAAGAATTGATCAATTCACCTCGTTGACTTGAGCAAATGTTAGGTGAAAACTATCATATACGGCAGTTACTTATTCCACGTAGAAATGAAAATTTTAAATGTACCAGCTGTGCATACAGCACTATTATTGAAACTGGGTACAGCCGTACAGGTCTTATTAAAGTCAAAGGACAGGTCCAATTGTGTTGATGGATTTAGACATGTTTTCTATTCGACAGATCTTGCTGATTTAAAAGCAGGAAGGAATTAACCTGTATCCAGGACATTTCCTCGTTTTGGCATTAATAACCACTTTATTTAAAATCTCTGAAATAAATAGTTACCTTTTGCTCAACCGAGCCACACAAGGTACACAATCAATATCTCAAAAACATGAGATCCCCTCGTCGATCTGGAAGCAATGCATACACAACAAGCACATGGATGGTTGGTTAATCAAATCCCGGAAATTTTTAATCGCGACGAAGCAACCCATTCTCCTTGCGGCCAAAACCATCGCTTTATGGTTGGTTAACCAAATTAGCCAGCCAAAGCTTCAATTTTTAGCAAGATACGAGTACTACCAATCAATGGGGGGAGGGCGGAAGCAAGCAAGGTCAGTGTTGTGCCAACCGACGACGCATGCATGTCAGCAACGTGCGCTGCCACGTCGGTGCCATGTCACCAACCCAACCCAAGCTGCGTTTACCAAACCGTGCCCCATCCTGGCAGGTGACACGCTGGAACCGGCAACAAAATCAAGCCAACAACCCAACTCGAGCGTCAAGAGAAGGAGAGGCTTTGCAACCAAGCGTGCTCCCCCGCAAGCAACCCCCTCCTCCGGTCGGCGTCCCTGTTGGCCGCGCCGCGCCCGTTATGACGCAACGGAACGGGGGGCCGTCCACAGCGCGTTCCTCTTCCTCGCAGCTGGCCACTACGACCCTGTACGTGCCCTGCTCCTCGATATAACTCCCCTCATCTCCCTTGCTCGCCATTACGGACACGGACACGCGCGAACCTCCCTCTCTCTCTTTATCTGTTTCCCTGTCTCTCTCTCCTCACCAAGGGACTGCAGCCGCTCGCTCGCCACAAAGAAACGTACGGCGCGAGGCTATGAAGACGAGGCGCGGCGCCTGCTACACCTGCCACGCGGCGGCGGCAGAGGGACCGGCGGCGCACCGCCGGAAGAGGCGCCGGACGGCGCGTGAGGGGCCGGCGGCCGCGGCCGGTGCACCCGCCGGGCGCGCTGGCCCGGGAGGCATGTTTGAGGAGCTGCCTGACGACCTGGTGGTGTCGATACTGGCCGACGTTGTGGCATCCGCTGGCTCGCCGGCCGATCTCGCCGGCGCCATGCTCACGTACGTATACGTGCCTCTGGTTCGGTCGCCTGGGCTGAGAAATGGTTGGTCGGACGGTGTTCTGACAGGGAGTTCTTTCTTTGGATGTGTTCGTGCAGGTGCAAGAGATTCAGAGAGCTCGGGCGGAGCAAGGTTGTGCTCGCGAGGGCGTCGCCGCGGTGCCTCGCCGTGCCGGCGAAGGCCTGGTCCGACGATGCGCACAGGTTCTTGCAGCGTTGTGCGGACGCCGGCAACCTCGAAGCCTGCTACCTTCTTGGCATGGTAAGAACACGAAATAATCATACGACGGTCTCGCCGTATCAATGTTTCTTCTTTTTTTAAAAAAAAAAAAGCTTCTTGTTGGTTTCCTCTGCGCCGTGTGCCTCGGCGATCGTCGTGCTGATCGCGTTTCTCTCGTGCCACGCAGATCCGGTTCTACTGCCTTGGGAGCCGTGGGTCGGGGGCGACGCTGATGGCGGCAGCGGCGGTGGGCGGCCACCGGGAGGCGCTGTACTCGCTGGCCGTCATCCAGTTCAACGGCAGCGGCGGCAGCAAGGACGACCGCAACCTCCGGGCGGGTGCCGCACTGTGCGCGCGCGCCGCGTCGCTGGGCCACGTGAACGCGCTCCGCGAGCTCGGGCACTGCCTGCAGGACGGCTACGGCGTGCGCCGCTCCGTGCTGGACGGACGCCGCCTCCTCATCCAGGCGAACGCCCGCGAGCTCGCTGCAGCGGTCACTGCCCCGGCCTCACTGCTCCGCGCCGGGAACAACGGCGTTGGCGGCAAGGCTTCGCGGCGGCACGCATGCCTGCTGAGCGACTTCGGGTGCCGCGCGGCCGCCGCTGCCGCGGCGGGCGAGGCGCACGCGGCCAACCGGTTCCTGGTGGACTGGTTCGCGTCGCGCCAGACGACGGCCTCGGCGGACGACGGCGGCGGCATGCGCCTGTGCTCGCAGGCGCTGTGCGGGCGGCCGGAGACGCGGCGGCACGAGTTTCGGCGCTGCTCGCTGTGCGGCGTGGTGAACTACTGCTCCCGCGCGTGCCAGGCGCTGCACTGGAAGATGGCGCACAAGGCGGAGTGCACGCACATGGACCGGTGGCTCGACGCTGCCGCCTACCCCAATGCCGCGGCGGAAGACGCCGCCGCCGTGGCCGCGGCTCCGGCGCCGTGACGCCATGAGCCCGTTTTTCTTGTCATCTAGCGACAGCAGTTTTTACTCCCCCTCTCTCTCTACCTCTCTCTGCAGCGATCGTTGATTTTCCTCCTGTCGTTTCCCCCCGCTGTACATGGTCGCTGAGGTACCTTGTGCGTACGGAGACGTGTTCCCTTTCCCTTTCTCGTGCTTGCTGGCCATGGCCGCTGCGCTTTCTAACACGCGAGATCAACGAGGCTGACATGAGGCCGGCCCCGCCGGTCAGCAGACAGCCAGTAAAAGTGAGCACCGGAAACAGTGGTCTGGATACGGGGAGCGCGCGCGAGCGCGTTGCCGGAAAGATGGGCGCCGCTGGTGGTGCGCGGTGGTGGACAAACCAGCATGGGGCAGGGACCCCATCCCGGTGCTAACCTGCTCCCCGGCCGGATACAGTACTGCAGTGCCCCCGCCGTTCTTGCAAGTGAGTTGAGAGAAAATCACTTTCTTACTCACTAAGAGATATTTGGCAAAAGTAAAGTAATAATCTCAAACGTAAGTTTGGATTAAATACAATACATTACGTCTTTTATGCTCACCATAGCATCCATTAAATCTAAGTTATCTGATATGTGTGTTCATACTATAATAAAATATTATGATGCAATATTTTTTGAGAATATTTTTCTATAAAAGATATACATAACGTTGTTAGGATTTTCTCTGAGATATTTTCTAAATCTGATACGTCTAATGAGTTTTTTTAAACAACCATCTGAGTATGTTCTTGTGAAGAAACACAATGAAACTTTTCTGAAGAGTATGAGACTGAGGATTGCAAACTCCTTTATGAATGATTTTATTATCTACACTATGCACCACAATCTGAAATCCATTGCAAGGACATATACATCAACTGATATAGGTGATTGCAAAAAGTTGTTCATAGTGAGATAAACTTAATTATTTCTCATAGAATTCGAAAATTAACTGAACGGTTATATGACTATAAATCACTGTACTCTAGATATAGGCCCTGTTTGGTACAGCTTTTGAACCAGCTTTTTTATAAAAATAAGCTGCGGGTGTACCAAACAGTCAGCTTCTTCAGCAGGTTTCATTACTTTTCTTCCATTCAAATTCAAAAAAGCTAGAACCAACAATTCCTTTCTGAGCAGTAGAACAAAAGAGGATTTTTACTGATTAGCAGAAGATTCTCAGGCTAATTCCGCACCTTCTTCTCCTCTGGTCAGCTCGCGGCAGATAAGCTCTTAGGTGCTAAAGATATACCTTCCTTAACATGATGTTCTAACTTGAATTTATCGAGAATGAACTAAAAGCAGGATATAAATTTAAGCTGTTGTTCATCAGCTTTTCAGACAAGCTGCTTTTTTAACAAGTTTAAGCCGTGCCAAACAGGATCATAACCAAATTAGAATAAAAGAGTCAGATCAAGAGAAGGCGACCTTAGACATAAAAGAAGCATACAATTGGTAAATATAACGTTGGTTAGGGTCAAATAAGTTTTTCTTGTGCGCTGTTCTAGTCCTCGTAGTGGATCAACGCGAGGTTTTCTAATTGAGAAAACCTCTACAGGATCTATGGTGATACATCGTCTACTATTTGTTCCCCAACTCCAAATTACCAAGCTAATCTTGAAAACGTAGCCAATGTGATTAGACTTTTTCTCTGCATCTTTTACAGGATGTGCCCGTGCGTGGGAAGCTCGCTAGACAGAGAATGACAAGGCCATGCTTTGCCAGGAGATCAGACTCGACGATCTAGACTGTGTTTTCCCTGTCTCAAGATTTGATAGAAATTTATCTGTGTGTGAACTTAATTGGACTTGTTCACCTTGTTGTCCTTGTCCGTCAACCGCTATGATATTGATCGTGTTTGGAACAGCTACATGTTGCAACTGCAGAAATAGAAAAGAAGGATTGTCACGCCCGATTTTCCATAAGGAACATCCGAGCGTATTCTCACATGTATGCCAGGATCAGTTGAGTCATACATGTGTCGATAATAGTGAAATATCATTATATTACACGCTAGGGTCAACGGTAACATTATATTACATCATAAATCATAATAGAATAATAAAAGTACTATCACACTAAATATTTACAACAGCGGAAGTCTACTAAAGGGCCCTCCAATCCACAGGCGTTGCCCGGGGTTTCGCCAACCTAGAACAGCTCATCGGGATCAAAGTCCTCCTCATCAAAGTCTATATCTTCATTTGCACCTGAGCAACATATGATATCCAACAAAATCAAGTTTGAGTACCAAAGGTACTCAACAAGTGTAGGAAAGAATGTTATGAAGGCTAATAGCAAGGGAATGCTAATATGGTTAAGCACTATGCATTAATCCTAAGCGTTAGCTTTGATTAGCAACCTATCTTACTAAGTGATAATCCCACCAACTTCATAATTAAGTCATTAATGTTAGGTTACACCATCCAAAAACTCTTTCAACTCAAATCCATGTTTCTCTAATCATGGACAAGTCCAAGCCGCTCTTGACCGTGAGCACGGCTGTCATGACAGTTTGGTTCTCTGCAGAGATTGTACCACTTTACCCACAAGTAGTGATTTCATCCCCTGTTATCAAGTGGACTAAGAACCTCCCTGATATCCGTGGTTGCAAGCCACATTACACACTTCCTTTGGTGTGCGGTCAGGAGATCACTACATGGCCCTTACAAAGGGTCTACCGGCAAGTACAAGCCCACTGAGGTTTCACTGCTGCAGTTCCTGGGAGTAAACCCTCCCCTACAGAAGCCCCCTCTTGAGCCTTGCAGTTCCCAGGGCAGTCAAAAATGGATTCCCATTCCCCGCACCATCCAAACACTCATATTATACCGGCAAACTCCTAATTAGTTGGCCAAGCTGCCTCATCTGTCTTGTGGTGGCACCGTAAAGCCGGGTTAACTGTTCCATGAACCGGTCCTTAGAATCTAAGACAGGCACTATCACTAACTCGAGTCTCGTGCACGAAGCACCATCCAAAACAACCAGCCTGTCTAGATTCATAATACCATGACACACTCTTGTGTCTTTCATATAATCCACAAGACTAACCATATTTATGTTTCATTCATTCTCTAAGTACTAAGCATGGCTAAGCACCTAAAATGATAACCAACAATATTAAGTAAATCCCTCCATGGTATAAAGGAATATAACTAGGGAAAGAACCTAAATTAGGTTTCATATTGATGACATCATGTAAGCATTCTAACTAATCATCCTAGAATAGGAACAAAGTGGTCAAGGAACACTTGCCTTTGAATGGATGTTCGTTCACTTCGAAATCTTGCTCTTGAAGATTATGAAGTAGCTCTTATGATGGTTCTACTCATGAATATGCACACAAAACAATGCAAGGCATGCAATAAGAAACCTTACAACACATTTCAATCATGTATATATTTAATTATATTCATTTATCATTTATTTCTATTTAGTTTCTCCATCTACATGTGGTTACATATTATTCTATATGTGTTTTGGAGTGAAAATAGATAACAACTTAACATATATATCTTTGTCTCATTTTTGTTATGGCATAACATTCATTTTTCTAAATTTGTAGTGATTTATAATAATTTTTGAAGTGTATATATGCATATATACTAATTTTATTATCAATTCAGATCTAAAAATTATTTTTAAAATATTACTATAATTATTTCTAGGGTATATATTGATTTTATTGCATTTTAACAATTTATCTATGCATGTTAGACAATTTCCATAAATTTTGTAAGGTACATATTGTTTTTATTTGTATTTCAGAATTAATTTATTACGTAAAACGCATTTTCAGTCCTAAAATATAAATATTCTTAATTACAGAATCTATATGTGTTAAAATGTGAAAACAGAATATTTGTATGCATTTTTATAATTTTCTAGAATATATTTACTCTAATTTGGCTAATTACAAAGTTAATAATAAATTTATAAACTATTCTGGGCTAAATTATAATATTTACAACTTTTCCAAGGGCCTAAATGTCTTTTGCAGTATTGTTTTCCTAATTTACAAACAAAACAGGGACTTTTGGTTAATTTATAATAATTTTCTTAATTTCTCTAAAGTCTAAGGTTCATTTTGTAAAGTGCAGGGCGTAATATAGATTAATTTAAACCTTTAGGGGGTTATCTGTGAAATTCCCAACATTTATAACTAAATTGAATCTGGACCGTCGGATCTAACATGGATGGTCCTGATTTAAATAATCGAAGGGGTATGTTTGTTTTAATCTAGACCATACATATGAAATCAAGGGCCGAGATTGGGCTACGTCATCTCCGGCGAGGTATGAGGCTGCCTGAGATGAGGAAGATGGTGGTGCCATGGCCGGAGTTCGTCGGAGTTGACCGGATCGCGTTCCGGCGGTCCAAACTCAGTGGGATTTGAGAGAAAATGAAGAGGAGCTCATGGAGAACTCACCATGGATGTCACCCATGCGAAGAAATGGTCGGAAGTGTGCGTTCCACGACGAAGTGTGATGCCCAACCTTCGGCGGCGTCGTGGACAGGTCTCGGGCGAAGAAACTTGTCGTGGCTAGTTCCTACGCGGACGGCGAGGCGTTGGGATGATCAGCATCAAGTCGAACGGGGTCGGGGCCGGTTTATATCGAGGTGGCAGTTGCTGGGGCGAGTGGCGCACGGCGCGGACGCGAAAGGACGTGAGCGAGCGGCGTGAGCGGTTGTTGTTTTCTTTTTCCACGTGGGTCGTGACAAACTACCCTCCTTAAATAGAATCTCGTCCCGAGATTCAAAAGATTCAGGTTTCGAAAGTTTTGAGCAAAATGATTTCATTAATATGTGCAAGAAAGGCATAATCAAAATTTGTATGATTAGGACAACACGGTTAAGATAAAACTATTTGTGTCTACGATGATTGTTAAGTGCGAAACAACGATTTTGATATGGTGAAGGAGATATAGGCTTACTAACCTAGTATACACACTACACACAGGCAACCATATATCATCATAGCTTTGTGGCGACCTTGAGCCACCGAGCTTACTTCCTGTTAATTAGTAGTTCTCCATCTTCATGTGTGAGAGACTTCTATGTTAATTTTTTTTCTTATGTTGTCGTTCTCGGTGATGACCTATCGTATCGGTTATCTAATCATGCTTAAAAATAAGTGCTAAAATATGATAGTCTACCCCCCTTAAATAAAAAAACGCACTAGATTGCAATATATCAAACAATATTTTTTTCTTTAACTTGTTATGACCAAGGCAATGATTTCATTCACTAATCAAAATGGGACCTAAGCAAGTTTTGAATAAATTTTTTCAAAAGTCTTCTTCTCTTTTCAAGTAGTCTTTATACGTTAATCTTCAAAAATAAAAATTTTGTTAATATTAAAAATAACAAAGTTAAAAAAAAGATGGGAAGCTAAATGAGGTTTGACTAGGAAAAAAATATCAACTAGTTAACAACAATTTTTTTAAAATAATTTTTATTAAAGTAGTAAAATATTTATTACGTCGATTTCTTACAAGGCTCGCGTCCTACGAGCAACCTTGGCTCTGATACCACTTTGTCGCACCCGGTTTTCCATAAGGAACATCCGAGCGTATTCTCATATGTACGCCAGGATCAGTTGAGTCATACATGTGTCGATAATAGTGAAATATCATTATATTACACGCTAGGGTCAACGGTAACATTATATTACATCATAAGTCATAATAGAATAATAAAAGTACTAGCGCACTAAATATTTACAATAGCGGAAGTCTACTAAAGGGTCCTCCAATCCACAGGCGTTGCCCGGGGTTTCGCCAATCTAGAACAGCTCATCGGGATCGAAGTCCTCCTCATCAAAGTCTATATCTTCATTTGCACCTGAGCAGCATATGATATCCAACAAAATCAAGTTTGAGTATCAAAGGTACTCAGCAAGTGTAGGAAAGAATGTTATGAAGGCTAATAGCAAGGGAAGGCTAACATGGTTAAGCACTATGCATTAATCCTAAGCGTTAGCTTTGATTAGCAACCTATCTTACTAAGTGATAATCCCATCAACTTCATAATTAAGTCATTAATGTTAGGTTACACCACCCAACAAGCTCTTTCAACTCACATCCATGTTTCTCTAATCATGGACAAGTCAAAGCCGCTCTTGACCGTGAGCACGACTGTCATGACAGTTTGGTTCTCTGCAGAGATTGTACCACTTTACCCACAAGTAGTGATTTCATCCCATATTGCCAGGTGGACTAAGAACCTCCCTGATATCCGTGGTTGCAAGCCACATCACACACTTCCTTTGGTGTGCGATCAGAAGATCACTACATGGCATTTACAAAGGGTCTACCAGCAAGTACAAACCCACTAAGGTTTCACCGCTGCAGTTCCTGGGAGTAAACCCTCCCCTACAGAAGCCCCCTCTTGAGCCTTGCAGTTCCCAGGGCAGTCAAAAATGGACTCCCATTCTCCGCACCATCCAAACACTCATACTATACCGGCAAAGTCCTAATTAGTTGGCCAAGCTGCCCCATCTCAGTCTTGTGGTGGCACTATAAAGCCGAGTTAACTGTTCCATGAACCGGTCCTTAGAATCTAAGACATGCACTATCACTAACCCGAGTCTCGTGCATGAAGCACCATCCAAAACAACCAGCCTGTCTAGATTCATAATACCATGACACACTCTTGTGTCTTTCATATAATCCACAAGACTAACCACATTTATGTTTCATTCATTCTCTAAGTACTAAGCATGGCTAAGCACATAAAATGATAACCAACAATATTAAGTAAATCCCTCCATGGTATAAAGGAATATAACTAGGGAAACAACCTAAATTAGGTTTCATATTGATGACATCATGTAAGCATTCTAACTAATCATCCTAGAATAGGAACAAAGTGGTCAAGGAACACTTGCCTTTGAATGGATGTTCGTTCACTTCGAAATCTTGCTCTTGAAGATTATGAAGTAGCTCTTATGATGGTTCTACTCATGAATATGCACATAAAACAATGCAAGGCATGCAATAAGAAACCTTACAACACATTTCAATCATGTATATATTTAATTATATACATTTATCATTTATTTCTATTTAGTTTCTCCATCTACATGTGGTTACATATTATTCTATATGTGTTTTAGAGTGAAAATAGATAACAACTTGACATATATATCTTTATTTCATTTTTGTTATGGCATAACATTCATTTTTCTAAATTTGTAATGATTTATAATAATTTTTGAAGTGTATATATGCATATATACTAATTTTATTATCAATTCAGACCTAAAATTTATTTTTAAAATATTACTATAATTATTTCCAGGGTATATATTGCTTTTATTGCATTTTAAGAATTTATCTATGCATGTTAGACAATTTCCATAAATTTTGTAAGGTATATATTGTTTTTATTTGTATTTCAGAATTAATTTATTATACAAAATGCATTTTCAGTCCTAAAATATAAATATTCTTAATTACAGAATCTATATGTGTTAAAATATGAAAACAGAATATTTTTATGCATTTTTATAATTTTCTAGAATATATTTACTCTAATTTGGCTAATTACAGATTTAATAATAAATTTATAAACTATTCTGGGCTAAATTATAATATTTACAACTTTTCTAAGGGCCTAAATGTCTTTTGGAGTATTGTTTTCCTAATTTATAAATAAAACAGGGACTTTTGGTTAATTTATAATAATTTTCTTAATTTCTCTAAAGTCTAAGGTTCATTCTGTAAAGTGCAGGGCGTAATATAGATTAATTTAAATCTTTAGGGGGTTATCTGTGAAATTTCCAACATTTATAACTAAATTGAATCTGGACCGTCGGATCTAACATGGATGATCCTGATTTAAAATAATCGAAGGGGTATGTTTGTTTTAATCTAGACCATACATATGAAATCAAGGGCCGAGATTGGGCCACGTCATCTCCGGCGAGGTATGAGGCTGCCTGAGATGAGGAAGATGGTGGTGCTATGGCCGAAGTTCGCCGGAGTTGGCCGGATCGCGTTCCGGCAGTCCAAACTTAGTGGGATTTGATGGAAAATGAAGAGGAGCTCATAGAGAATTCACCATGGATGTCACCCATGCGAAGAAATGGTCGGAAGTGTGCGTTCCACGACGAAGTACGATGCCTAACCTTCGGCGGCGTCGTGGAGGGGTCTCGAGCGACGACGCGGACGGTGAGGCGTTGGGATGATCGGCATCAAGTCGAATGGGGTCGGGGCCGGTTTATATAGAGGTGGCAGTTGCTGGGGCTAGCGGCGCACGGCGCCGACGTGAAAGGACGTGAGCGAGCGACGTGAGCGGTTGTTGTTTTCTTTTTCCACGTGGGTCGTGACAAAGATCCTGCCTTCCTGTTCGCTGAACGAGTTTAATTAAGGATGTACTCCGCTCTCCACCTCGATTGGCCGTCGTTGCCTTCACATGGAACACGTATATCTTTGTACTCGGATTGGGCTACACAGGTTATCTGGCTAGGACGTCTCCATAGGCCACGCACGATTGTATATTAGGAAGTTGACCTCGTTTTAGATCCATCGATCCTGTTTTTTGAATCACAAAAAATCAATCGCTAGATGTTTTGTTTTTTATTAAGAATTTCTATGATTTTTCTCTAATCACTATGAAGGATTTAAAAGGAGACTTTAATTAGTAATTACTATCTCTGTTTCGAAATATTTGACGCTGGCTAGTTCAATTTCGAACTAACCAACATCAAATAATTCGAAACGCGGAGAGTATAAAATAAGATGTGGCTGCACTATGTAGAAATAGGAGCTAAGACTGCTCACACTCGTAGACTTCTATTTCCAACCTGAACTATAAAATATTTTCAACTTTACAGTTCATTTCTCTGCACTGATTCACCTCTAAGTCGAACCTCTATATTAATTACTACTTATTTTATATTAAATTATACAATTATCTCATATTTTATATTATATTATATAAATACTTATAACCAAATACACTATATTTTACATATTACAATAAATCGTCAAATTTATTTTTCATTTCCTTTTCCCTCTCTTTGTTTCCTTTTAACTATTTTTTAATCTTTTTCCCTTTTCCTGTTTTCTCTCATTTCTCCTTTTTTTCTTTTTTTCCTCCTCGTTTCTTCCTTTTTTTTCTCCTTTTCTTCCCTCCCTTCATTTACAGTTGCTGCCAGCAGCCTGTATACATACCGTGTTTCTGTAGCGATCTGCAATTTAGCGTTAGCCTTCCAGACTTCAGTGCGGAGCACCGGTATGGCTTCCTCCTGTTAATTAGTCGGCAGGGGGGCTATACCGGCCCCGCTACAAACAGCCTAATGACTCTTCACGGGATGTAGTTGTTAAGGTATTGTTAAGTATTATGTATCAACTGGTTGCCCCTATAAGCTTAAACTAGTGAAAAAAGATTGATAATGGACTTATACTTTTGTCGAAATGTAACCTATGACACTTCCCCGGTACCGCTACTGGAGCAGTCCGCGGAGGTTCGTTATTTGGAGGGGCTAACATCCCTAGATCGATCGAGCTTGAGCTTGAAGAACAGGGATAAGCACCAATATTTACGTGGTTCAGGACGCCGGAGCGTAAAACCCTACGTCCACGGGAGTGTGTGTTAGATTGCTTGAGCTTGCTGGACGCCTCAGACCGAGTAGCGGTTGATGATGGTAGGAGAAGGCTCCGTCTTGTCGCCGCGTCCTACTCGGTCAGTTGTGCAGCATTGTGTCGTTGTCACGCCGTACCACCCAGTCCTGTCACTGTAATGACTGCCAGGAGTGGGCGGAGGCACGCACTGCGTGCCATGCTTCTGGGGAACGCGCTAGTCTTGAATGATTGACTGGACTGCGCACGTCCTCCTTGACTCCTGAGGCCCACGGTCCATGGCGGATCGTAGGACACGCGGCGGCTTCGGAGCCCTCCTTACCAGGAAGGTCAGGCCCGGAGCCTGGGGACACGTGGTAGCACCGGACCTTGCCTCAGCGGGGAGGCCAGGTTCGGGGCCGAGGACACGTGGCAGCTCCGGAGCCATCCTCAACGGGGAGGTCCAGCTCGGAGCCCGGGGACACATGGCAGCGTCGGACCTCACCTCAGCGGGGAGGCTAGGTCCGGGGCCAAGGACATGTGGTAGCTCCGGAGCCTTCCTCAGCGGGGAAGTCTGGCCCGGAGCCCGAGGACACGTGGCAGCGTTGGACCTCGCCTCAGCGGGGAGGCTAGGTTCGGGGCCAAGGACATGTGGCAGCTCCGGAGCCCTCCTCAGGCCCGGGGAGACATATGGCAGCGCCGGACCTCGCCTCAGCGAGGAGGACAGATCCAGGGCTAAGGACATGTGGCTGCTACGGAGCCCTCCTCAGCGGGGAGGTCAGGCCTGGAGCCCGAGGACACTTGGCAACGCCGGACCTTGCCTCAGCGGGGAGGCTAGGTCCGGGGCCGAGGACACGTGGTGGCGCCAAAGTCCACCTCAGCAGGGAGGCGGGGTCTGGAGCCTCTTCAACCCTCCACGCGGGGGTATCCGGTCTTGACAACTTCAATAATACTTTTATAATATATATAAATATATGTAATTATATATAATAGTACTCTTCTGGTCTCAGTGGCCGAAGTATGCAGAATATCAGAAGCATGGACCTGAAGAGTGAATACACTAGCCAACTAATAGAAAAAATAAGAAACCTTTGATTATATATGTTTTACCTGGATTGAACAGTTCGGCCTGACACTAACGGCAGTTGATACAATACACTATTTTGCGACCATTTTGTATGTACTATTGCCGTTTCTAATTTACCTTACAATGCACAGTGCTAGTTTCAGTATTTTCTCTCCCTTGTGACACGATGAACCCTGACCCAGCCAACATCTGTTCTCTGAGATTCTTGATAGCTTGGTATATCTCTTCATCATGGTCAACGTTTATCAATCCTTTGCTGCATCCTTCTGCCCAGTCTCCCTCCAGTTCTTTATCCATGAGTTGAAAGTTCTGCTCAGAGCTGCATGAATTGGCGCAATCGATACCCCTGTATGAAAATGATTCATTTATTGATGCATTCCTCTGCCTACCTTTTGATGAAGGGGTGTAGCTGTTGACACGATCACGTCGTGTTCCTATAAGCCCGGCGCATATGCATTCATATTTAGCATGTTTCAGTTAGCTGCATTGCTGTTTTCGTTTCCCTAAAGACGCGGGATGATGTGAAGGCTACGTACGAGGTCTTCATGCATGAGCGTTCCGAGCTTCTCTCGGGCAGTTGCATCGTGGACGCAGTTAGCGCGCCGTAGTGGACATGTTCCACATGTTTTCATGCATCGTTGTGAGTTCATCGATAATTGAAAAGCAACGCACGAGAAGGCTCGTTGTCTTCCAGGTGCAAAAACTCTCCTCGTGTGTGTTCCTCAACTCGCGTGTGTGTATGCGTGACGCTCGCCGGTGCTCACCGGAGTTAGTTGTCCATCCAATAATTGGCATCAGAGCTAATTGTGCTTCCAACGATCATGGCGAGCGGCAGTTCGTGCACTCCTACCAGCGAGGAACGTTGCGGCAGATCTCCATCGCGCAGGCCACAGGGAGGACGCGGCAGCGGCAAGCGCCTGGTGGTAGAGCGGGTGGTGGAGAAGGTGGCGTCGGCAGGTCCGCCGGGCTACTCACTGCTGACGAAGACGAACTACAACAACTGGGCGCTGTTGATGAAGATCAAACTCGAGGCTAGTTTACTCTGGGCGGCGATCGAGTCCAACGACGTGGATTTTCAGGTGGACCACATGGCTCTCGACGCCATATGCAGTGCGGTTCCACCTGAGATGATCTCCACACTCGCGACCAAACCATCAGCCAAAAAGGCATGGGAAAGTCTGAAGATCATGAGAGTCGGGATTGATCGCGTTCGGAAGGCAAGTGCACAGAAACTTCGTCGAGAATACGAGCAGCTGGCACTTCGTGAGAGGGAGTCGATCGAAATCGGCAAGCATGGCGAATCAGTTGGCAAATCTGGGTGATCCCGAGCCAAATGACAAAGTGGTTGCCAAGTATTTGCGTGCCGCACGTCCGAGGTATCGCCAACTTGTTGTGTCCATCGAAACTTTACTCAACATCATAACCCTGTCTGTTGAGGAAGTAACAGCATAACTGAAAGTTGTCCAAGAAGATGGAGGGCAAGGTGAATACGGGAGAGACAAGCTTTACCTCACCGAAGAGGAGTGGCTTGAACGCTACAAACAAAAGGAGTCAGAAGGCAGTCGCCGTGGTGGAGCTTTCGGTGGCAGTTTTGCAAAGCGCAACAAGAATCGTGGCGGAAAGAGAGGCACGGTGTTTGACTCAAACAGAGACCGCGTTGTGCCGCAGAGTCGTGGCAAAGACAAATGTCGGAGCTGCGGCAAGATTGGCCACTGGGCCAGAGAATGTCGCAGTCGACCCAAGCGGGAGGAGCAGGCATATGTGGCCAAGGACAAAGAGTCCACCCTCGTGTTCACCGAAGCTAATATCTCCCTCGGCAACAAAACTCAGCCATCAACAGAGATGTAGGGTGTATCCTAGCATCAGGTTGAGCAGAAGAGAGGGGAGGCGTATGCAGACTTGAAGGATCAAGATGAGAAGATTTCTGAGAAGAAGAGGTGGATCTTTGATACCGGGGCCTCAAATCACATGACCGGTCTCAAGGAAGCCTTTGCTGATCTTGACACCGATGTCGTCGGCACGGTGCGGTTTGGCAATGGGTCTGCAGTCCGGATTGAAGGGTGTGGTACCATTCTCCTCCCATGCAAGAATGGTGAACACAAGCCGTTGCTCAACGTATACTATATTCCTCGACTGACAGCAAACATAACTGTGGTCAGCTTGATGAAGGTGGATTTCAGATCCAAATCAAGGATGGGGTAGTGAGGGTACGTGATGAGCAACAAAGGCTACTGCCAAGATACAACGTAGTGCTAGGAGATTGTATATGCTAGACATAGTTGTGGCACGACCAGTCTGCTTGGCGGCACTCGCCGGGGAAGATGAGATGGCATGTACGGTTTGCTCACGTTAACTTTAGGACGCTACGGAAGATGTGGAAGAATAGACTTGTGTGAGGCCTTCCAGTTCTGATGCAGGTTGAGCAAATCTGTGATGCATGTCTCGCCGGCAAACACCGAAGGACACCATTCTCTCAGCAAACACTAGTCGAGCAACTGAACCGTTGGAGCTTGTACCTGGAGATCTCTGCGGCTCGATCACGCCAGAGACACCCAGTGGTAATCGCTATTCCCTGTTATTGGTAGACGATTATAGCAGATACATGTGGATTGTGCTTCTTCCCACCAAAGACGACGCTCCAGAGGCCATCAAGAACATTGAGGCGGCGGTAGAACGAAAGAGTGGAAAGAAGCTCCGCACACTACGTACTGATCGTGGTGGCGAATTCACGGCTACTCACTTCAACAACTATTTTGAAGAACCGTGGGTGCAGCGACAACTCACAGCACCCTACCCCCCCCCCCCCAAAAAACGGTGTTGTTGAAAGGCGAAATCAAATGGTGGTGGCGGCAGCACGTTGCAGTTGAAGGCCAAGGATCTCCCGGGCACGTTCTGGGGGGGGGGGGGGGGGGGAGGCAGTCATAACGGCTATTCATGTTCTCAACAGGTCATCATCAAAGGGAGCTGGAGGCAGGACGCGGTATGAGCTCTGGACTGGTCACACGCCGGCAGTTCATCACCTACGTACATTTGGGTGCGTGGCTCACGTCAAGGACACTCGACCACACCTGCGAAAACTGGACGACAGAAGCAAACCAATGATTTTCATGGGTTATGAGCCTGGATCAATGGCGTATCGAGCATATGATCCCACTACATGGCGTCTTCACATCACTTGAGATGTGATCTTTGAAGAATACATGAAGTAGGATTGGAAGGAAGGTGTGAACAACAAATTCAAAGTCGAAGGTGTCGTGTCAGATTATCCCGAAGTGGTGATCACGCATCATGAAGAACAAGAAGTACCACCTATCGCCGGAACTCCTGCAGGGTCGCTGGCGGTCAACCCGCATGGCGCATCAGATTCTCCAGGTCAAGTCACACAAAGGCCGACAATGATGCATACAATGCCTCCAATAGGAATTAACGCACAATTGGATGCAGATCATGATAATGGTGCACAGTTACGGTTTCGTACCCTGCAGAACATCAATGATGCATGACCAACATTCAGGGTAGAACAACAAGAGCTCGGGGCATACTTGTTGATGATGGACACGGAGGAACCAACTTCATTTCAAGAGATACAATTGCATGAATGCTGGCGCAAGGCCATGCTTGATGAGATAATTTCTATTGAAGAAAATGGAACATGGCAATTAACAGAAGCACCCACTGATCGTCGTCCGATCAGTTTGAAGTGGATTTTCAAGACTAAGAAAGACGCGGCCGGCAATGTCATAAAATACAAAGCTAGACTCGTGGCTAGAGGCTTTGTGCAGCAGCATGGAGTAGACTTTGATGAAGTCTTTGCTCCGGTAGCCCGGCTAGAGTCAGTGCGTCTTCTGTTAGCATATGCAGCGGAAAAGAGCTGGCCGGTGCACCATATGGACGTAAAGTCCGCATTCCTTAACGAGGAACTGCATGAAGAAGTGTTCATCTCACAGCCTCCAGGTTTTGTTGTGACTGGTGAAGAGAATAAAGTGTTGAAGTTGTTGAAAGCACTATACGGGCTTTGCCAAGCTCCCCGTGCCTGGTATGCAAAGTTGGACGCCGTTCTCATATCGCTCGGTTTTCATCGTAGTGAGTTTGAGTATGCAAACTACATACGAGGAGGAAGTCCTGAGCGCAAGCACAAGATCATCGTCGGGGTATATGTGGATGATCTTGTCATCACTGGAGGCAATGTCAATGAACTCAAGCAGTTCAAAGAAGAGATAAAGAGCTCTTTTCAGATGTCCGATCTTGATCTTTTGCATTACTATCTTGGTCTTGAGGTGAGACAAGATGATGATGGAGTTACTGTGAGCCAGAGGTCATATGCATTGAAGGTCTTGGCGGCAACAAACATGGAGGGATGCAACCCGAGTCATACCCCAATGAAAAGTCGACTGAGATTGAGTAAGTCAAGCACTGCACCATCTGTTGATTCTACTCAATACAGACGAATTGTAGGTGCTTTACGCTACTTGGTCAATACAAGGCCGTACTTAACTTATGCAGTGGGTTATGCCAGTCGATATATGGAAAGACCTACTGTTGAACACCTGATGACTGTCAAGAGGGTACTTCGGTATGTGGCAGGGACCGTAAATTTTGGCTGTCACTATGGAAGAAATAAAGGAGTTGTGAATCTGATCGGCTATAGCGATCTCGCAAGCAACGTTGGTACTCGTTAGAGCACAAGTGGAATTCTTTTCTTCCTCAACAACAGTTTGATAACTTGGCAGTCTCAAAAATAGAAGATCGTCGCACTGTCAAGTTGTGAAGCTGAATACGTAGCAGCTGCCACCGCAACATGTCAAGGTGTCTGGTTAAGTAATCTGTTGAGCGAGCTCGAAGGAGGAACAGACACCAAAAGTTTCACACTGAAGATCGACAAATCAATTGGTTATTCAACTGAGCCGAAACCCAGCGTTTCATGATTGCAACAAACACATTGATACCAGGTATCACTTCATCACGCAATGTGTTGAAAAAAATCGAGTGAAAGTGGAGCACTTGACACCAGCAACCAGCTCGCTGACATACTGACGAAGGCCCTTGGTCGAGATTGTTTCATTGAGCTATGAACAAGACTGGGACTCATCAAGATCAAAGACATGCGCCAGACTTAGGGAGAGGATTATTGACACGATCACGTCGTGTTCCTATAAGCCCGGCGCATATGCATTCATATTTAGCATGTTTCAGTTAGCTGCATTGCTGTTTTCGTTTCCCTAAAGATGCGGGTGTGAAGGCTATGTACGAGGTCTTCATGCATGAGTGTTCCAAGCTTCTCTCGGACATTTGCATTGTGAACGCGGTTAGCACGCCATAGTGGACATGTTTCACATGTTTTCATGCATCGTTGTGAGTTCATTGATAATAGAAAAGCAACGCACGAGAAGGCACGTTGTTTTCTAGGTGCAAAAACACTCCTCGTGTGTGTTCTTCAACTCGCTTGTGTGTGCGTGTGAAGCACCGGAGTTAGTTGTCGATCCAACAGTAGCTCCATGTGAAAGTCTTGCTGTTTCCATCGACGTTCAGTTCAATGGAGTGCATCTCACTGCCTTCCGGGGTGTTGTCTTCGCTGTACTCTCCATTCCGGCCATCAACCGCATCATGCACAGCAGCGCCGTTTTCAGATGGGTGGGACGATTGCATTGGATCATCCACTGGTTCCTGCTCTTAGTATCCAGATATGCTTGGAGCTCGTTGTGCATCTGATTGACAGCTGCATTCTTCTTCTCAAACTGAATTCGTGCTCCCAAAAGCTTCATCTGGACTCTTTGCTCACGCCACTCATCTGCAAGCTGAAGCATCCCACGCTCTTTGTGAAGCTCTTCTTGTGCCTTCTCGGTTTCCCTCTTCAGTGCCTCCACCTTGGCCTTGTCCTCACCAATGCCCCTGATGAGCTCGCTGCATATCTTCTACACCCTTCCTTTAGATCTTTTCTCCCTTTTGACTTCTTTTGTTACTGCTTGCAATGAGGCCTCAGTGTTAGCCAACTCTGTGGCTAGCTTCTTGTTTATCCTCTCTGCTCTTTTCCTTGACTTCTTTTCACTGTCCAATTCTGTAACAACGAATTGGAGAGCATTTGCTACCTTCTCCTTTTGTTTGACCTTCCAAGATTCCATTTCTTCTGTAGGTTGCTTTTTTAAGCCCTCGATAGCACGTGCATCTGAATTCTGTTCTATGATAAGCCTTCTCACATGGGAATGAGCAACATCAAGCTCAGAACATAGCGCAGAAATGAGCGAAACAGTTGATGGATTCAGTTCTTCATGTCCCCAGATGTGGGCTAGTACTTTGACAAGCTCTTTAGACACCATCAAGCTGTTATACGGATCCTGAAGGTTAACTGTTTTCTCTGCAGGACATGTCGAAACGTCGTCTTGAGAGCATGTACCAACCTAAAAGCACTAACAAAGTTTAGTAACATCAAGTGTGTGTTATCATTTTCTGAAGAAATGGGTGTGTAGCCATGTTGTTTTCTCGGATATGTAGGAGAGTTGTGTATCTTTGTATTAAGGAGAGGTGTGTTGTCATGTGACATGAAAGAATTTGGCAGATACCCTACTAACTAGTTTCTATTATGTTTGGGTGACTAGTAAGCACACAATCGCTAATAATGTCCCTCTAAGGCAGACAACCTCATAAGTTATAATGGATGTGATGATAGGTTTGCAGTACGCCGCCCTCCGGAGGCAGCAGAATTAATTTAGGAATATGCTTGCTAACAGTCTATCAAGAATAAAACTGAGTTTGTTAAGAACTCAGAAATAGTTAGGAAAGAGTCCAGTCGGTTTAAATCAGGAATTAAAAGATAGAGTTCAGTTTAGAAGAGATAGATTCCAGTTTAGATGCGTTTGTAGCAGATTGAGTCCAGAGAATTTTCCAAAACTGTACCTGCGGCTCAGGCTATATATGCCAGCCGGTTTTATCAATAAAGCAAGCAATTTTAGGGTCTACCTCTTCTCCCCCAGAGCTGTGGGTTGGCGACACCACGACGCCCCCGGCGCACAGACCCCGGGCTCGGCGGGAGCGCCTCCGCCCTCCCTTCTTCCACCCCTACAACCTCCGGTCTTGCAAAAACAGAGAAGCCCCTTGTCACAATTTAGTATCAGGATCCAAACTCGATCCCATGGGCGACACCAAGGACACAATGGATGCCCTGGGCGCTTCCATCAGAGACATCACCGACAAGATCGCCAGGCTTAATACTTCTGTCAATGAGATCAGCGGGCAAGTCAAGCTTCAGGCGACACAACTAGCAGGCGTCTCATCCATCAAGGCTGATGTCCACGATCTGAAACAACAGCTGGCCGCTCATAATATTGCAATCTCAAGACTGGAAGCCTCTTCTAGCTCGCAGGACAGGGTTAACCCGCATCCTAGTACTGTCACCGGCTCCAAAAAAACTGGTGGCGTGCCCACAGAAGACACGGGCAGAAACCTGAATTCCAGCCAGGGAGGACCACAAAGGGTTCATATTAATCACGCCGGGATCATGATCATAGGCAGAACCCAAGATTTCCTCAGCAACTACGTAGGATCAGATTTCCAGTTTCTGATGGCTCATCAGATCCGTTACCATGGTTGAATAAATGTCAGCAGTTTTTTAAGGGCCAAGAAATACAAGAAGCGGATAAAGTTTGGTATGCCACGCTTCACTTAGAAGGTGCTGCAGATCTATGGTATTATCGTCTATCCCGCGACCATGGAGAACCATCTTGGCCTGACTTTGTGTCATTTGTTCAGCAGCGGTTTGGACCACCATTGAGTGCCAACACGCTGGGTGAACTCGCCAAATTAAGCCAAGTTGGCCTGGTTTCTGAGTACCAGGAACAATTCCTACAGCTCCTATGCAGATGTGGTTTAATGACTGACAAGAGTGCTATGAATCTTTTCACTGCAGGCTTCGCCAACCTTTAAGATCTGATGTGGAACTCCAAAGACCTTCTTCTTTGGAAGAGGCAATGAGCTTGGCACGCGCTTATGAACAACGAAGCACATTCATCCCTGAGATAAGACAAAGACAATTCCGTTCTGTACCAACAGCTAAAGAACGAGGAGATACAGCAGCTACGTCTACATCCAACTCAGCCCCGGGAAACCCTAGGCGTGTTTTCAGATTTTTAAATAAGGATGAGATGGCTGAATGCAGAGCTAAGGGCCTTTGTTATAACTGTGATTGAAAATTTTCAATGGAACACAGAAAATCTTACCCGAAGCTATTCCACATTGCCCTAGATCATGATGGAGGGGGCGAACTGCATGTTCTAGATGAATATGAGCAAGCACCAGAAATTTCCCTATACGCCATCACTGGTATTCAGAACAAAGACTCAATGCGCATTCTCATTCAGATCGGCGATCAACGTCTCATTGCTCTCATTGACTTGGGGTCCACACAGAATTTTATATTTGAAGAGGCTGCAACAAAAGCTGGGTTACATCTCTCCTCTCACCAGGGTTTACAAGTTACAGTGGCAAACGGAGACAAAGTGGACAACCCAGGATATTGTCGTAAGGTGAAAATACAGATCACTAATATTATATTTCACATAGACTTCTTCGCTATTTTATTGGGGGATCATGATGTCGTCCTAGGTGTGCAATGGCTTCGGACACTGGGTCCAATTCTGTGAAACTTTGACACCATGACTATGACATTTTGGTAAAACCAACAGAAAATTATCTGGGAAGGGCTGCCTGCTCATAAATTGTTTAAACAGAGCCACCACCTCTGCTCTACCCGGCTGCGACTAGACTCTCTTTTGTAGGAGTTTGATGATCTGTTTGCACCCCCCACTGGCTTGCCACCAGAACGAGATTGTGACCACAGAATTCATCTACTACCAGGGACAACACCAATTGTGGTCCGACCGTATAGATACCTGCCAATTCAAAAAGGCGAGCTAGAACGTCAATGCGTTGAACTACTGGCACAGGGATTTATTCGTAAGAGTACCTCTGCTTACTCTTCTCCCGTACTTCTAGTAAAGAAACAAGATAATATTTGGAGATTATGCATTGATTACAGGGCACTCAATGATAAAATTGCGAAAGACAAGTTTCCGATTCCAGTTGTTGATGAATTGCTAGATGAGCTCAATGGCAGTTGTTTCTTCACCAAACTAGACTTACGATCAGGATATTATCAAGTACGCATGTACACGAAGGGTTGTTTGAATTTGTGGTTATGCCCTTCGGTTTGATAAATGCCCCAGCAACATTTCAAGCCTTGATGAACTCCATCCTTCAGCCTTACCTACGTCGTTTTGTGTTGGTATTTTTTGACGATATTCTGATTTATAGCAAAACGTGGTCTGAACATTTACAACACATACAGATGGTGTTTTTGTTGCTACGCAATCATAGGCTATTTTTAAAGAAATCCAAACGCGCCTTTGACGAGGAAGTAGTTTTCTATTTGGGGCATGTCATTTCCAGACAAAGAGTGGCTATGGACACGTCGAAAGTTGAGGCAGTTCAAAAATGGCCTCCACCAAAAACAGTACGAGCACTAAGAGGATTCTTGGGTCTTGCATGCTGCTACCGCAAATTTATCAAAGACTTCGGGTCTATTGCTGCTCCACTCACTAAATTATTGTCTAAACAAGAGTTCAGCTGGTCCTCTGAAGCAGAATCAACATTTCCATCCCTAAAATATGCATTAACATCAGCACCGGTATTGCAACTACCAGATCTTTCTTCACCCTTCATTATCGAGTGCGATGCTTCAGGATCAGGCTTTGGGGCGGTCCTACATCAGCCGCCCTATACTGACAAGACACTCTAAGCTGGCTGCATACGAGCGAGAGCTCATTGGATTGGTATATGCAGTACGCCATTGGCGGCCATACTTGTGGGGGCGTCCATTTGTGGTACGTATTGATCATTACAATCTTAAATTTTTATTGGATCAACGATTATCTATAATTCCGCAGCACCATTGGGTTAGCAAGCTCTTTGGGTATGACTTCTCAGTCGAATTCAAACCTGGACGCCTGAATAAGGTAGCTGATGCACTGTCAAGACGAGATTCTGATCCAGCTCAGTTATTGACACTTTCGGGTCCTCATTTTGATCTCCTACATGATATCAGAAGGGAGACTGCTGAACACTCGGATTTAATGACTTTACAACAGAAAATAGCAGAAGGAACTATGGGAGCAGACTGGTCTTTGTGTGATGGCCTCATTTTACACGAGAAACGTATTTATATTCACCACAGCTCGGCTACTACTGCATCTATCATACTAGCAGCTCATAGCAATCGCCATGAAGGGGTTGAAAAAACTCTGCATCGTGTAAGACAAGATTTTACTTGGCAAGGGGTCCGTAAGTTAGTAAAAGATGTTGTTAAAGCTTGTGTAATCTGCCAGCAGAACAAGACATTGAACCAGCATCCAGCAGGACATCTTCAGTCCTTGCCTATTCCTACACATGTATGGGAAGATGTGGCTATGGATTTTATTGAAGCCTTATCCAAAGTCTTTGGAAAATCAGTTATTTTGACGGTAGTTGACCGTTTCTCTAAGTATGCACATTTCATACCCCTTTCGCATCCCTATACTGCAGAGTCAGTGGCCAAGGCCTTCTTTTCAGAAATTGTACGCCTCCATGGTATGCCAGCAACAATTGTATCAGATTGAGACCCAGTCTTTACTAGTAAATTCTGGCAGGAACTATTCAAGTTGCAAGGAGTACAACTACTCTTAAGCACAGCATTTCACCCACAATCTGATGGGCAGTCCGAAGCTGTTAATAAAGTAATTGCTATGTATTTGCGTTGCATGACAGGGGACAGACCTCGACTACCGTGTGCGCAAGGGGTCCATTCGGCCGAGTTGGCGTTGACGGAGCTAACACCCGTGTTCACTCTCAGGTGTAGCGTCCTACCAGCCTGCCACCTAGGCGCCGTGCGGCCGCTTGGCAAGCATCTTTGGTTGGTGCCTGCCGGTGTGTCGGCGGGTCACCAGAATTTGGTCGGGACCCAACCGTAGTCGTGGGAGAAGGATTCCGGGCGTACCGCCCTTCTAGACTACGTGCAAAACGTGTCAGGGTGGTCCGAGGATGAGGGTTTGTCGCAACAGCAGCTAGAGATCGCCGGTTGTGGCGACGGCCGTGGTGTTTGGCGCGATGGAGTGCGCTTGCGTCCTAAAGTAAGCATGCTATTCTATACGTGCATTAAGGTGTGCGGGAGGTTCAAAATGCTCGGCCGGATTGGGGAAAAGCCCCATGGCGGTCGGCGGCGTGTCATAGTGGCGGAACGCGACGGCACTCGGCGTGCGTATGCCTAGAGTCCTATCCTCTACGTTTGCATGTAGGAAACAATGCACGAAAGCTAGAAGAGCCATGAGTGCGAGGAATCGAAAAGAGGGGCGAGGGCTCACCGTGGAAAATTCGGGATGTGGCCGGAGTTGAGGAAGAAGGTGTTGTCCTTGCGAGCTTTTGGCGCCGGTGACCATTCTTCTTGCTCAATCAATGCTGTGAGCTCGGTGGTGGGCGTGTGAGGAGGAACCGAGGAAGGGGGCGCCCATTTTATAGCCGGGCGAGGCATCTCGGGTGACCAACACGTGGTGGGGGCGCCTGGCAGCCGCATTTGATGCGGCATCCGGGATTTCAGGAGGAGGAGGCGTGGCAGCGCAGCTCTGGGCTCGGCGCACAGGCCATTGAAGGCGGCGTGGCAGGAGCAGGCGGCCACCGAGAGGTTCGGTGATGGCGTGGTGTGGGCGGCCGCCGGTCTCGCTTCGATTGATTCGACGTCGACTCGGCGGATTTCGCGCGACACAGCGGCGGAGGAAGGCGGCTCGGTGAGGTGCGGCGACCGGTGACGGGACGGGGCGTCCCGTCGACGGATCTCCGGGCGCGCGCGGCGAGCGGGTGCGAGCGGTCGTGCCTCGGGCTCGCTCGACTTCGGGTCAGTTCGGCGGGATCTGCGGTGGTGGGAGGGGTGTGACGTGGGGCGGTGACCGACGACGGGACGGGGCGTCCCATCGCCGGGATTCCCGACGGCGGCGGCGGGGCAACCCTAGCGCGGCGCGCGCTCGGGTGTGGCGGCGGGGCGAGGAGGAAGAGGCGCTGTAGCGCCTGGGCCAGGCCGGGCCGCGCGATGGAGGTAATTTTTTTTGTGTGTCTGTTACAGAGTGATGGAAGAATATCTCCAAGGCCAGCAACAGTATTAAGATCTCGGCTTTGTAGAGGCACTTGGCAGATTCTGGTGCAGTGGGAAGGTTGTTCTGCTTCAGATGCATCTTGGGAAGATGTTTCAGAATTCAAGAAGTCCTATCCATTATTCAAGCTCGAGGACGAGCTTTTTTCCGAGGGAGAGAGAGATGTGATGATAGGTTTGCAGTATCGCCGCCGGGCTAGGGACCTCCGGAGGCAGCATAATTAATTTAGGAATATGCTTGCTAAGAGTCCATCAAGAATAAAACTGAGTTTGTTAAGAACTCAGAAATAGTTAGGGAAGAGTCCAGTCGGTTTAAATTAGGAATTAAAAGATAGAGTTCAGTTTAGAAGAGATAGAGTCGAGTTTAGATGCGTTTGTAACAGATTGAGTCCAGGGAATTTTCTAAAACTGTACCTGCGGCTCAGGCTATATATTCCAGCCGGTTTTATCAATAAAGCAAGCAATTTTTAGGGTCTACCTCTTCTCCCCCGGAGCTGTGGGTTGGCGGCGCCACGATGCCGCCGGCGCACAGACCCCGGGCTCGGCGGGAGCGCCTCCGCCCTCCCTTCTTCCACCCCTACAACCTCCGGTCTTGCAAAAACAGAGAAGCCCCTTGTCACAATGGAAGAAATCAGTGTCAAATAACTGGAGTAAGGATTGATCTCTTCAGGATTTATTAGCTGTTTGAAGTCTCAAAAATATAAATCTTATCAAGTTTGGTAATCATCTTCAAGCTTCAAAAAAGTTTGCTATGGCAGAAAACATAGTGACATTAGGTAAAATTATTATAATTGTATTAAGTCTTCTTATGTAGTATTTGTAGCTAAGAAAGGCCACAACTTAACTCGACAAACAGTATACTAATCTCTGTTTTCAAAAGGCGCGTCAAGATCGAAACTAAAACTGAAGCACGTGCAGGCCACATAGTCAAAGAGCCCCGAGGCTGTCTGGTGCCTACTTCCAATTGTTGTCTGATTGAAAAACAGCTTCAACCAAACTCACAACCACCCAACCTGTCTTCCGAAGGTCTGAATATTGTGCAACTTCTGATTGATGTTTTTTATGCCCATACACCTAAATGGCTACAATTACTCAATTATAATCCTGCCTAACAGCCTAAACATGAAGAAAGTATTATTGGACCATTTCATCAGTAGAATAAACAATTCAGGGTGGTACAAGGTAGCTTGTAGCCTGTTGCAGGAGTGGACATGATGATGCGCCTCACGTTCCCTCTGCTTTCATGGTTACAGAATCAGCTTGCACTTAAAGGTGCACCATGTTGAATGAGGCATCTATAGTTTTCGCTTTCTGAAGTAAAAAATTCTTTATAACATCTAATTAGGTCAGCGCTGGTTATGCTTATATGTAGCTTCGAACTGCGCAGACTAGGTGTTCTGAAATGCTTCCATGCAGTTATGGAGAAGCATATCAGATTATGAAGGCCGAGCTTGTGTACAAGTTTGAACAGTCTCTCAAAAGTGATGGCCTTTCTGAAGAGAGAGATTCTACAACTTACTAGGTTCTACTGGGTAGAATGGGGGCAGCTTGACTACTCAGCATCTATTCAGACGCTTTATTCTTTATATTCTTTTATTAAAACAATTCAGATTTGTGGCTAGTCTTAGACCAATGGCCAACCATGAGGAACATCGTTGGGCAGCATGGCCACCTTTGGCCACAAGGAAGCTAAGTCTCTTCCTACGACACTGACTGAAATGAGAAATTACAGCTTTAGAATTCAGCTTCGTTGTCCTTTATTTGTTATTCAACCATGAAACATCACGATGCAGAGATTTTCATCAATTTTCCGGCAACCAATTTTCTGCTTGCAACTTTCATGCCTCGACTCATTAGAACTACTAGCACAACGCTCCCTTTTTTAATAACACTACAACCTGAGGCCTGAACTGAATCAGATTCACTTGACTTTCAGACACAAGGAGTGCAAAAACCAACAAAATAAACACATGTTAATGACAAGAACAACCTGAACGAATTGACGGCAAGAACAACTAAAAGAAACAGATTTTATCAAATATAGATTCTGATCCTTTTATCTCCCATTCCGCTGCCGTTGCCCCGCATATCCGCAGAAAAACACCGGCCATAAACATTGCGCCGGCTTCCCTTGCCGTCAGCCTCCGAAATCTTGCTCCTACTTCTTAACCTCTTGGACACCTAGAATAAAAGATTAATTGACACACAAACTCCACAAATAAGAAAATCAAACGGACAATTTGCACACCGCAGCGTCACAATCCAACACCGCTCACCTCCGTCGACGCGACGCTCCGGCGCACGGCCTCCGCGTTCCCTTCCAACAACATGTCCTTGTCCATCTGCCAGAACGCGCCGACTAGCCTCCTCGCCGACGCCGACGGCCGCGTCCCGTCGGCGAGGCGGCAATGCCGGCTCCGGGACGACTCGGACATGCTCCCGCCCGAGCACGGCGGTGACTTGTCGCGGATGCCCCAGCTAGTCCGCCGCCGCAGCAGCAGCACCGCGGGCCTCCTCCTCGCCGCGGTCGGGTCCGACGCCCCGGACGACGACAGCTCCCTCCGCTTCCGGATCTTCTTGGCCAACCTCACCGCCGCCGCCGCAGCAGCTGCAGCCTCGTCACAGGCAGCTCCCTCCTCCGCGTCGCGTCGCTGCATCGCAACCTCCCCGGACTCGCGCCTCCTGCTCAAAAGCAGAAGCAATGCGGGGTGGTGTCAGTACCCAGTCTCCGCGGCCAGTGACGCGGTCAAGAAGCAGTAGAAGCAGAAGCAGAGGTGACCATCACACCTTTTTATCAAGCACAAGAGACTCTCGGGATTTGGGAACTGAGATTCGAAACCACATGTCCTTTGAACACACACAGTAGACAGTTCAAAGGAAATCCCAGTGGGGTGTGCTCGACTAGCGAACTAGAAATAGAAAAAAGAAAAAATGAAAGGGAAAATCTTCGAAGAAACCAAAGAAGGAACACACGGTTCCAAGGACCAAGAGATGGATAAGTACAGCAATGTACTTGTCCCCGAACAATGGCAGCAACAGCTGAGCAAAAGCCTCGAGATCGCAGAGGGAAAAACAAGACAAAGAAAAAGACCTTGCGTGCCTGCTGAGCCCTCAGTGGCGTTCCCATTGATGGCTCTGCCGCGCCTGTCCGCCCGATGGTCGATGGACCAGCTGCCTCCGCTGCCGGCTGCAGGCGCCGTCATGATACAGTGGCTTTGGGAGCTTCACGGCAGCGTCACGGTTCGCACGAGTGGGAGCTGAGAGGGGAACAAGGGAACAGCAATGGTGGGCGAGTGTTGTGTCAGTCAGTGCTGCTGCAGCCGGAGCGTGCGTGGATTTGTTATGTGCTCGAGGGCAGGCGGCGCGGGTGAGCTGGCCCGGTTGGTGCCCTCCGTGATTGAAGCTCGTGGGTGGATCGCGGGTAGGAGTGAAAACATTCGGAAACGGTGTTTAAAAATAGTTAAATCGTTATTATTTTTATATATAATTTTTGAAAACAAAATTGGAAACGGTATAATAAAAAATGATATGATATCAGAAAATTTCAAAAATATCGGAAATAGATATATCTGAACAGAAACATGTCGATGTCGGAACAGTTTCGATTTTTTGGGAAACAACACTCCAAAGGTTAAAGTATTGTCATGATTATTTAAAATTACACAAGCAAACCATGATAATAACTTTGTACCAGCAAACGCATCGGCGAGGCCTTGCCGCCTTGGGGTCGGGACGACCTGGCGATAGGGGTTAGGGCGGCGCGAGCGCGATGGGATTAGAGATTTAGTGTTCAGTGCTCCACTGCTCGACAGCAGCTGCTCCTCACGTCTGGACCTGTAACGCCTGACGTAGGGCCGGTTCGGGCTCATGGCCTTTTGTGCCGTTAAGCATTAGATCAAGACCCGTTGCTGTTTCAAAAATGAAAATGAAAAATGTTTGAAAATTCGCCCACAAATACGAAATTCCGAGTAATCGATCAGAAATCAGCCCAAATTATTTTCGTTCCGATTTCTAAACTTCGTTTCCTATTTCTGACCAATTTCCGAACAATCCCGGTAAAAATAGAAAACAGTTCAAAAATTTTCAAAAACTATACTAGATGATCTGCAAAATTTCGGTCCATATTTTACCAATCGTGGGTGACGAGCTGACCCGGGTGCGAAGCACGACGAGGCCGTAGGACGGCGCCCTGCGGCTGAACGTTTCACCTTGGAAAACCAAGGACAAGAGGGCTCGGGAAGAGAGGGACAGAGGGTGGCGTAGTTGTGGCTGGATGTAGACACAATTGTTACTCTGGCGTAGTAGGCAAGAATCTGCAGGGGCGACATGGTGTTTCCGTCATTTGACGCTCTTCAGAGTTGCTGCTGTCACTGTTACGTCTTGATACCTCGTAAAACTGCTATCAAAGACTAGGACAGGAGAGCTTCTTTCTTGGAAGATTACAACAGTTCCCTGATGCAAAAGAAAAGAGAAAATTAAAATAAAAAGGTCCAGGAAGTTGTCCATCCATTCTAAGCTGTAGTTGTGCACGTTTGTGAAATTGTGACAACCAGTACATTGATTGAGTACATACCGCCATCACCTAGCCACGGATGATCTTATAGATCTCTGCCATTCTTCCATGTTCCCTTCCATGATCCTATATATAATTATTGGGTTTCAAGTCTAGCTGACCTCAACATGTTTGATCCCAAGCATGTTAGGATCGGCTAGACATTAAACCTAATTATATATATATATTTCAATGAAGTAAAAGAGAGGAAGAGATATAAGAGTAACAAGAAAAAAAATACTAAGATTCTGGTACATGAATTGCTACTTTCCATGCGGTCCTATCATAAGCTAAATCTCTGGATATATTTCAATCTCTCAAATATCGTTTTACCGCCTCCTCCCAGATCAACCTTGATTATCCTCTATCCCTCCTAATATTTTCTCTACCTCTTAAAATCCCACTATGGTGTTTCTGAAGATCTCCGCTAGATATGTCCAAACCACCTTAGTCGATGTTGGACTAACTTCTCTTCAATTGACGCCACCCCTACCCTATCACGAATCGTCTCATTTCTTATTCGATATCTTCTTGTGTGGCCGCACATCAACCGTAGTATACGCATCTCTATGGCACTTATTTATTGGACATATTGTTGTTTAGTTGGCCAACATTCCGCCCCATATCACGGGTCTGATCACCGTCCTATAGAACTTCACTTTTCCTATCACATAGGATTACAGTGGCTTGTTGCCATTTCATCCACCCTACCGTGGGTTAATAGAGCAAACATGGGTTAATAGAGCAAACAAACAGGTCCCAAAAACAAGTTATTGGTAGTACATATTTGATTTCGACTAAAACATCAAAAAGAAAAATATGTGTGAAGGCTAACATGGGTTGTGAAGGCTGTAATCTAAAAAACTGCTGCAAAATTTTGCAAAACAACAATGAAGCGGTATTGCTGCAGCATATGAAACATGATTTGTATTGTACTTCTCTAAAACATTGAGGACAATTAAGCATCAAAACTCAGTGCTAGAAACTGCAGCACAGTCTAAGCAACATCTGTCGGCAGAAGGGAAAGCCAGAAACGTGTATATAGCATGCCATGTTCACAAAAATTCACAGCATCAAACGATCAATCTCCAAAGAAAGGGAAATAACATCATAATTACTGTACAAGGCGAAGAAATACAAGCGGTCCTTCCTTATCGGCCATTCTCAGGCGGAATGGTTGTCTTGCTCACTATGCCTTTGCTAAAATAGTCAGCAATGACAGAAAACCCATCCTTCGAACCCCGCAGCTGCCTGAAAAATAGATCATGGTCCCTGGCATTTTGTTCAAGCTTCTGCTTTGCCTCCAAAACAGCTCTATATTCAGGTGCACATTCTGGGCATTCTTTCTCATTGTCTCCAAGGCAGCGAAGGTGAAATGAGTGCATGCACATGAAATGGACGGCCGGAAGATCAAGGGTAAAAGTGCATGCTGTACACTTGCTAAGTTGAAAAACCTTCGCGTTTGTCTTGAGATCCTCTATCTCCCTTTTCATCAGCTCTGTCTCCTCCTGTAATAACAGAAAGGTTTTTATTTTTCATCATATATTCAATACTTCAATCACTACGGACTATGACTCCGTTTGGTTGGGTTCCTGTTACAATTGTTTCTGGTTTCTCTGACCAATGTAAAGTTAAGAAATGTTTCACTGAGAAACAGCTTCTGACTTCAGACCATTAGGTCAGGTTTCTTGCTACCAAGTTTCAAATATCTGCTCCAAAATCTTGATGTGTTTGAGAAACATGCCAGATACTTTTAAAACTTAACCAAAGTTGTAACTTTCGCATTGTGCCACGGCATTACTGATCTTGCCTAACATGATGTGGCACTGTCAATTTATAGTCTTGTTCAATTCATATATTCATATTGTAATGCATAATTTAAGAAACATCAAGATAAAACAAACTCATAGTATTCCCATGGGGCATGGTAGGGGAAAAGAAAACTGTTGGGGATCAGTGAATTGTAGAAATATATAACCCACTTTTGTACTGACATAGCATGTTTAGGTACATCTTATAATTCATAAGTTCACATACAAAGGTGATTGGTTGTAAACTTAGGTGCTGTTGAATGCTATGCTAACCCCAATTAAAAATTTTGGTATATCAACAGTACAGGATATATGACGGCAGAAAACAATTTATGAGAACTAGTTTTGAGGTAACATCTCAAATAACAGGTTCAAATAATTTGCTACTGAAACAGACAAATATAGAATTTCCAAGTGATCTTTAATTTGAGCTTTGCACTTTAAACGAACTATTTGCAATGAACCAGGCTACACTAAGGCCTTTGTGTAAATAACATAAAAAGTAATGGGAACATCAATGTGAAATAAAAGTTTTAAAGAACCCACTAATTCACAAACCTGATACTTGTCAATAGATTTTCTGTCATCGTCAATTAGCTTTGATTCTTGCTCAAGTTTGCGAGCAATGTAATCCTTGACAACTGAAAGGGTCAAGCATGGGTTTTTCGATAGTGTCTGTAGCACAACAATAGGAGGCACAACATCCTCCTTCTCAATATATGTCAAGACCTCTTTAACTTCTTTAGAGCAATCCTCCCCCAGCTCTCCGAAATATTTCAATAGATCACCCCAGAGTGATGGATCCCCTCCTTGAGATGAGTCCCCCAGCTTCTTACAGCAAGCAATTAAGCCTTCATGATCGTGAGCATGCTTGTAACAACTTATAACTTCTTTATACAGCTTTAGTTTCTCATATAGAAAGAGCAGTCCGTCTTTAAATGCATTTGTATTACAAAGAATGAGAGAAAGATCAACATCATATAGTGGTTCTTCCATCTCAGGTGTCCAAGCAGATTTGAGCAGTACAAGCCCTTTCTTTCGCCTATCAGCAATATTCTTTGCCATTTTAGATTCTTCTTTTCCAAGATTTGCTTTCTCCCTTGAGCCCAATTTATATCCATTTGCAGTTTCTTTAGCTTTAGTTTCTTTGATATTATGATTCTCAAATCCATTTTCTTGCGAAATAGATGGGAAGCTCAAAGCATCTGAGATATAGAGCTCAAGAAGGGTGTTATGAATTTCTGTTTGAGAAGGTGAGTCCTTCACTAATTTGATATAGTTTTCTAGAAATTCCATAAGATGTTGTGGGCTGTGCACAAATATATTCACGAAGTCCATTGGAGAAGGTACAGTAAGCAAGTGCATGCTGTTTGAACCTCTTCTACTTGTAGGTTCTCCAATATCAGTACAGAGCCTTAAAAGTATTTCAACTGTTTCAGCAGGTCTGTGTTCCACAAGAATTTTACCATATTCTTTTACAGTAAGACCTGCTTGATTTGCCTCAAGACCTGATATATATTGCAGTGCCTCATCATATCTACCAAGATCCTCAAGTAAAATCTTCAAATACAACTCATGCCGCCCAGCTTTTTTCGCAACAAACATGGCATGTTCATGGTATCCAGCTGCACGGCATACTCTTATGGCAGTTTCCACGTCAAACTTGATTTCACCTATGCCATCTTCATCTTTGATGAAATGGTTAAGTTTCTCCACATCTTTCAATTTGGTATAGCAGTTCAACAGAAGGGTGGTGTGGTCTTTGGATGCCAACCCTCTATCATGTAACTTCTCCAAATAATTTGTCAGGTTGTAGATACGCTTTGCATCAAGGAACTTCTGTATAACATATGATGGTTCAAGATGACCAATAGTGTTGATATATTGGGACATTGCCTCATCATATTCCTGTTTCCCATACAGATGGTCACCATACTTCCTCAGCACTTCAGCAGTAGAAGCAGGATCAGCCTGCTGACTTTGTACAAGATTGATTGCAACTGTGTATAGATTCTTTTTGAAAAGCATATCAAGCTTGCTTTCCATGTCTTTCTCTCCAATGCACAGAACTTTTTTATCGCTCATTATGAGAATAATATAACCCCACTCAGTGACTAAGTGTGAAACATCCCCCACAGACATGCTGTGGGCAATCAACCGATTCTTAAGATCATAAACATTAAGAGTATTATTCTGGGTCCTCTGGTCTTCAATAATGCAAATTAAATAACCTCGAAACCAACCTACAAACTTCTTCTCACCGTCAAAAGCCCAACAAGGACCTCTACCATCAACTTCGTAGAAATATACAGCTTCAGGTCGACCAATAATCAAATCCTGCTCGGTTGAATAAGAAGTACATAAGTTGTGAAGTTCAAAAACATGAAATCATAATTGTAAATGTAAACAGCAAGGGGGTGACCAGAATAATCAAGGTTATGTGCAAGAACTTAACTAATTGTACGAAACTATAAAAGCAGTTAATGTTTCTAAATTTTATTTTATAATTGTATTATGAACAAAATCCACTAGATCAGCATCTGTAGCCAATTGGGCAGAGATCTGGAGTGTTAAAAGTTTAGGTAGTAACAGGCTATTAATTGCACAGAAAAGATATAGCATAAGACGAGACTATTTGGACAAATGTGACTCTGCAAGTTAGGGTGAACAAACAAGCTACAATATTCATTCTACCAAACTTCCATAAAATTGCATACTAGTCTGTCTAAACTTATTTTTTAAGTTGAAGCAACTGACCAATGGAATCCTAAATCATACAGAACCAACATAGTTATGAACTAAACCCATAGAGCAACACGAACGAGAAAAATAGCAGATTAACATGTGCAAATCCATTCTTACAATCTTACCATATGGTCACTCATCGCCACGACATTAGTCTGACAACCAATCTGGTCAAGTGTTTGCCTCCTTGGTGGTTGGACATGTAAGCTGAACAAGGATAGAGAGCTAGGAGTTACAGCAAAGAGCTGATGTGCTTGCCCTTCAACTCGGAAACCAAGACCGGTAATAGGTAAACTAGTGTTGCCATCTGGACCAGCCTCAACTTGCAACTTGAAGCGTGTAATACGCTCACGTGCGATGTCACCTTTGATACAATAAATAAAACCATTGTCCAACCCAATGGCAATCAACAGTATAGGTGGTGCTTCTTCGAGAACCATAAATGATGTAACCTGCAGAAGTTAGCAAAATATGTCAATTACACTAGACCCGGATATTTTCCATGTTCACCACAAATTCTACCTAATAGAACATCATATCACATACACTCCACTGGAATCAAGATAAAACAATGGAGAATTTACCTTTGCAAGCGGAAACTGGTCGGTGAAGACACGCAAAATTTGGACACAAAAAGGAATTGATGTACTTGATCCTTCGTCTTGTACTTTGTCAAGGTCAAAGACCTTCAGACAGATACCTGATGACTGTGACGAAGCCTGATCATCATCTCCAACCGTGACCAGGACATTTCTTTGCTGATCACACAGAATGAAAAGTCATTAAGTATAGTGTGTAGCCGTGGTTGCTATGATAAAAAACAGGAGAACATGAATCTAAAAGGTTCACAGAAATGGCAGTCAGACGAGTAAATGGAAAGCATGATACACTGATAGCAACTAGCAAATGATCAAGCTATTGGCAACCCAATCGATATGAAATTTATTTCTTCCAAGTATTGGGCACTGCATAAGCTAAAATAAACTAAATTCTTGGAACTTGATCCTAGGCCTTGACAAAATTGACTAATTCAACAAGATACTAGCCAAATTTTACAAAAAAAAAGAATTTTATGTCTTTGTCTTTGGATTAGAACTCTGGCACAGTGCAACACTTATCAAACAATCTGGAATCAAGTGACACTTCGTCGACTGCTCATACTTACTTAGCAGGTGATTTCAGTAATCAGTATAAAGAGAAAAGATGGCACTTTTCTCTCCCATGCCCCCCTAAAACGTGATCCAGTAGTGGAGTACACCATATAGTTCTCAAGCAAGAAATATGCCCTAATTCAGCAGTTTCAGCTGCGCTTCCTGAGTCTGAACATACCTTGAGCTGCTGGAGGAAGAGGACGGAGGAGGCGTAGGCCTGGAAGCCGTAGGAGAGACGGAACCCGCGGTCGAGGAGCCCCACGGTGCCGTCGTCGCACCCCACTGCGACGCGCCCGCGGCTGCCCGAGCAGCAGGTGACGCGGCCCGCGATCTCGGACGGCACGGCGGGCCCCGCTCCGCCGCGGCCAGCCGCCTTCTCCTCGAAGAACTCGAACTTGCGCCACTGGTACATGCCGACCGGTCGGCGTGAGACCGCGGATCGGGCG
This sequence comes from Neostapfia colusana, assembly GCA_030760725.1. Lineage (NCBI taxonomy): Eukaryota > Viridiplantae > Streptophyta > Magnoliopsida > Poales > Poaceae > Neostapfia > Neostapfia colusana. Next base: position 20,659,729 of record JASWHV010000019.1, on the reverse strand, counting down.
CCGGCGCAACGTGCAGCTCGGGTGGGATCGGGGGCTCGGCGACGGCGGTGGAAGGGATGGGATCGGGAGGGAGGGAGCCACCGGTCGGCTTCGATTACGAGGGGCCCCGGTCGGACCAGAACGCGAGCGGGTTCTCTTTTTCCAGAGTGATTGGATCAAATCGAAGTGCGGCATTTCTTTCGAATTGGCTGGAATTATGTTAAATCTGCATAAAAGATACAATTTTATTTTTTATAATAAATAACTAAGAATCAGTGGATCAGATTACCTTCTTCCATCTCGATATTCTCTAGTCACCACATAAAAAACATATATGGGAAGTAGAAATCAAACAACTTTTGAGTGTAATCATAAAACAATCTCTTTTATCCCACACGATCTTCATCCTAGGGTATATGTTTTTTTACTTAACTTTTTCCACTTGGTAACGGTGTCTATATTTTATTGTTATAAAAATTATTGTTAGGTGGAGTGTTTTAAGTGAGAAAAAAACATTGATAGTACGAAGAAGATTGTGTGGTCTATGAGAGATTTTTATATGATTAAAAAAGATACATTCTAATCTTTATCATATTATAGGTCATACAGTCCATTGGTTACTAACACGTGTTTCTCATAGTGATTAGATGTTGGCCTACCCAAACTGGGTTCTATGTCATGTGATTTAGCTCAAACTCGCACAAATGGAGCTGTAATTGGAGCCTGTGATGACCAAATTCAAGTTGGTTCGTTGCTAAATTGAATCCATATATCCTCAGGTTAGGGTGCGTATCCTCTGCAGTACTGCACATGTAGTAGCAGTCACTGACATGTGGGCACTTGGTAGACCAAGCGCCCACATGTCAGTGACTGCTACTACATGTGCAGTACTGCAGAGGATTTGAGTCCCTCAGGTTGGCCTTCTGCTCCTGGAAATGAGCTAGACCACACCCAATCGACTTTTTCTTATCCACGGATTTGAGCTCGCTCTTCCCCAGACAAATCAGATCCTCGGTGCGGGTCGTGGTTTGAAAGAATGAACGAGATGAGGAATCTAAACATGGAGCTGATGCTAAACTTGCTTTGCCGAGAAAGGCCAGGTGAGGTTCCTTCAATGGTCTGTGATAAAGGATTAGTGCACAAGTGTTGCTTGCATTTGCATGTTGAACTTCCATCGAGGCTTCGACTGCATCCGGGCTCTGCACGCGCGGGAATTCGTGAGGTGGTTCGCTCGTAAAGCGTTAATTAACGATGACGATCGACGCCCTGGTATCCCCGTCACATGCTTCGTCAGATGCGGCCTCCGCGTCGTCTGGCGACTCAGGCGGCGGCGATCCATCCCGCCATCTCCAGCTGGCAGAACAACCCACGCGACTGCAAGGACGACGGCGGTTGGGTCATGTCTCCGCGGATCTTGCGCGCGGGTCGGATGTACAACCAGATCTAACCGGCGAAGGTTGGGCCATGCAAACTTATCTGTTGCGGTAGTTGGGAGTGGATGTTTCTTTAATCGGTTTTTGTGACTGCTTAGTAATCACTACATGTAATGTAACCCCTGCTATATTAGAGGTCTGGTTACCTGCGTATACAATGTCGAAGGCCTTCGCGTCCGTAGACATGCAAATGCTCTCTAGTATCTGGTAGAGAGCTTCCTTAACCAGAGTGTTTACCTTGGCAGGCAAGGATATCCAATTAACGGCCTGCAGCTGCAACTGCTCTATACTAACTGACGGTTCGTCCACACCAACCGGCCTTCTATATAAACATGAGCAGACTTCCTCTATACCATAGAAACTATGCTTTTGTCTTTTATATAATTAAAAATTTCACTTCCATTTACAGATATCGTCTCTGACTTATATTCCCTTTAATCACAGCTGTTTGTCACTTCCATTAGAAAATATGTATCACCATGAGAGTTGTCTCCTTTTTATTGTATGTTTGTACTACAGGAATCGTGATAATAGACGACAGTCAGAAACCGTCGTCTATAATGCTAGAACCGTCGTCGATAGCTTATAGACGAAGGTTTCCGATTGTCTACCATTATTAGTCACCTATAAGGTTACTATAAGATAATTAACGACGGACACTTTTAGCCGTCGTCAATTAGGTACTCCTGCCACGTGGTACCTAATGGATCTTATAGACGACGGTGGTACGGTGGCCGTCGTCTATAAGGGCTCTTATAGACGGCGGGTTTTTTCTGATTGTCATCTATAATTATGGCTTATAGACGACGGCTATATCTCCACCGTCGTCTATAAATATGGCTTATAGACGATGGCTAAGCACCAGAAATCGTCATCTATAAGGCTCACATTTAAAAAACAGAAAATGTTGCCCTGCCTTCAAGGCCAGCCCTGGCTCAGTGGCCAGCTCACAAAGGTAGAAAACAATATACAAAAGAACAAGCATATATATCACAAGAAACATTGCAAAACAGTTCAGAAACAACAATACACGTGGCACGCGCCACATTACACGCTACCCCATCCACTACCGGAGTTTAGAAAGTCGTCCTCCTGCAGTCGTCCAAGCGGCACAAGCTGGGGCGATGGTGTGCGAGCCTCCATCCCCGATCTCTGTGATTTGCATGTGTGGTTAGACAAGTTACAAGTATGAACATGCATATTTGACTAATTTGCTTATTAAAATGCAGAATTGGGCAAGTTAACTAGATTTTGCTATGTTTGAGTAGTAAGTTCGAGCAAGATCGACTATGCTTGAGCAAGTTTAACTAGTTTTGGCTATATTTGAGTAAGTTTGAGCAAGTTTGACTAGTTTGAGCAAGTATGACCAAACGTGTCTCATGCTGGGATTTTGTTTGGTTCTGAACTTGACTAGTCCAACTACTGAATTGGGATTGTTGGATACTTTAGTTAGGAGCCATGCAATATTTAATCCTTCCATGACCAAAGGTCGGTTAAGAGAGAGGCTATGGATATATTTGGCAAAGCTTCAGCTTGCTGAAAAACAGTTTATTTAAAAAGCTAACGAAAAGCAGCTTGTGCTATATCGTGCTTGTTAGTTCATTCTGAAAATCGGTTGAAATAATACGTTACTACAAAAGTACATTGTTTGGCACAACTTTTGCTTATTCCTGTTAAAAAACTATCACAGAAGATATGCCAAACATGGACTAAAATACTAAAATATTAGTAGGAACTTGCATTTATTAATCTTGAACATAAAATATATATATATATATATATATATATATATATATATATATGCATGATAACAAATTATCACCTATAGGCATATAGACATCGGCATGACCTCCATAGTATCCCCTACGAATAAACTACTCAGCAGTCCTATGAGGAATAGCTATAGGTGTACTCATCTCATCATAATAATCTTTCCTCGTCAACGCTAGAGAAGACAAGATAATCTTTGTAGTAATATCAAGCTCGTAAAGACTCAAATAGATATTTCGAGCTTGAAGCATAATACCATCCAGTAGATATATGTCTTGCTTCATATACTCTACCAATTCTCTCTTCCTAGACACTTAATTATCCATAACTACAGACGTATGATCTACTTCACCTTTACTACCGAGCTTTAGGCAGAGACTTTGATCTAAAGAACTTCAAGAACCTGGGAGTAGCTTTAATGAATCACGAAACACCATCCTCCTTTTACTCTTAAAGCGGACTTCCAACTGATAGAGTTCACCATTTCTCATTAAAGGCTTCAGTTCCCATCCATCACTGAATTTGATCGTTCCTTGGATTCTTTTTCACTATCTCTCAAACTTAAAAAACTCCCCATCCGAATCAACAACCACTGCCCTCTGATATATATATATATATATATATATATATATATATTGGAACAAGTACGAAACCAAAGATGATGAGACGGCACGACGAGCCGAAGCGATGAGCGATCGACTTCTTAAAACTTATCACAGGATTTCTCACTGAAAGTAGAGGAAAGCGAGGTAGACTTCGTCTCCACCTCCACCTTTAGCAATAAATAAGGAAGGATGTCGACCTTTTGCTCCTATGACAACAGGTTCCAATCAAGACCCAGATGAGGCAGGGAATTCTTTGGAAAGACAGAGACGCTTCTTTCGCCTACTCCTATCCCGCTATAAATTTCGCAGTTTCACTACTCGCTAATGGTAGGGCCTTCTGAAAGGACTCAATCCGCCTTCAAATGTTGATTAAGTAGGTTGTGGCGTGCCTTGAGGGGCAGTGACGGTACTTGCGCCTCCTCTTTTTAATTAATGCTTTTTTCATGTTTACCTTCGCTGCGGAGCTATTTAATAGCAACAGTGAAGTTGGTTATTCAGTAGCTTATTCAAGATCTAGCTATTGCCATGATTGACCAGGCACTGGCAGACGAAGGGGAGATCCGAGGTCTTATAGGATGGGAGTTACTTTTCTTTAATCAACACTTTGATGGTTTTGCCTTTCCAAGAACAAGGCGTATCGAAGGTGGTCAAGCGGATCCCAGATGCAAAGGAAAAGCGGTATCAAGAATAGTAGTCTAAAGAAAGATAGTACGCAAGTAAATGAATTCGCCTAAGGATCAATGGAAAGATCAAGGTCCCCGTGAAAAGTAGATACTGGATCGATATGATACTCTCATCTCAGGAGTCACTTCTTCCATTATGCTGATCTCTAAGTCCCATCGTATACGTTCCATCATCATCATAATAGTATGGGGAATGGCCTCGTGCAAACAAAAGGTACCTATTGAGATTCTGGAAAGGAAGTTGGTATAGAAGAGGCACACATCAACTGTCATGGTAAAAGTACGATGGTTAAACCTTTCAGAATCGGAAAACTGTTGGGTAGATTATTATAAATTGAAGAAAAAGTACCCCAAAATTGTTGCTAATTTGAGCCTTGAGGTCAAGGCATTTATCATGGGGGGATGGCTAAACTAGAGGAAGGGTGTGAAATCTACAGTGTACCTCTTACGTATTAACTAGTCTATCATAAGAGACCAATAAGCTCAACAGTAAGTAAGTAAGGTAGATCAATAGGAGAGTTTCTCTAAGCTTTTCAACATACCAGTAAATGGTGGAGACGGTGCCAGATCTGATCGAGCATCACCTCTTTTGTCAACCCCAATGCTAACAACCCTCATCCTCATCTTTTAGGGTAAGCGACTCGCATGTCATAAGGTCAGGGCACAGAAGAAAGCGCAAGGGCTACCTAAAAACCTTCCTCCCTTTCTGTGATGAACGGGCATGTGGATGGGGTGGGGCGGGCGGCTGGCGGAGGTCCAAGGAGAAGAGGAGGGGAGGAGGGAGGGAGGCGGCATACCTCGTTGGGATGACGGCGGTCGGCAGCGGCGGCGCTTGGCGTCCGACGTAGCGGTGGCGGCGCTCCCAACGGAGTCGGCGGCGGCGGCGCTCGGCGTCCAACGAAGAAGTGGCGGCGCTCCCAACGACGGTCGGCGGCGGCAGCGCTCGACGTCCGATGAAGCGGTGGCGGCGCGAGTGAGGAAGAGAGTCGAGTGGCGGCCGCTGCCCGAGTATATCGAGTCTTATAATCGACGGTGTACTTGAACCATTGTCTACAACATCTTATTAACGACAGTGTTGTTTAACCATCGTCTATAAATTCTCGGACAGTCCCATATTTTGGCCCATGTCGACGAGGGCTTTTATTGTCGACGATGGGCCGTCGTCTATAAGGCCCGAGATCTTATAGGCGATGGTACAAGGTTAACCATCATCAACTAATGACTAATTGACGACGGTGGATTCTAGCCGTCATCAATATGTTTATTGACGACAGCGTTGTCGTCAATAATTTTAGCCGTCGTATATTGTGGCGATTTCTGTAGTGTTGATTTGCCCTCAGTTGTTAGATGTCGCGGACAGAAACTCCATGTCATGAAACGAGAGAGATAAGTATAATTGTACATTATTCCTCTCCATCGGGATGATTAATTGCCCTTCGGTAAACCTGAAGAAAATAATCTTTCAGTCACACTTAGATCAAATCGATAACCATCAACAACTTCTTTCACATGGGTAGGTCTGGTAATAGGCCTCGGCTCATGAGTCCATTTATAGTTTATTTCAGCCTTTATTAAAATTTAGTTTAAAAATAAATATGAATTTGACCCAATCCTAATCTGATATGGCCCTCATTATTATTATTATTAGTCCCGTTATTAGCCCTACGCATGGGTCCAGGATGCTTTAATTTTCACTAGGAAAAACAAAATAGTTGGTGTCATTTATAGGTGGCCAATGGTCCATGTCGGGCCGACAGTCCGAGCCCGGCCGGGCTCGAGCCTTGAAAGCATCGGCCTGGCTGAGCACGGAACATGCACCTGGCCGGGCCGTGTCCTGCCTAGCCCAAGTCGGGTTGATCGTGTCAGCCGGCTTGAGCCCGTTAGAATATTAAAACATCATTGCAATATGAAAATAACAAAATACAACAAATTTCAATATTCAAACAACATATTTCACATCACAAATTAGTAGATCATCATACTTTAAAAGTACTAAATAGTGTTACAAATTATAAAAAGTTTCTACCTAATTAAAAACATTTAGGTAAAATCTTATAAAAATCACTCGGGCCAAGCCATGCTGGGCCAGCCACCACGGGCTACACGAACCACACATCGGGCCGGCCGGGCCAACCTTTACATGGGTCGTGCCGTGCCGGCATACGATGGGCCTACGCCTCGGCCCAGACACGGCCTGTGACGGGCCTCGGGCTGGCCCGAGCCTGCTTTCCTCCTTGTCGGGCCAATTTTACTGGGCCTCGGGCTGGCCCGTTTAGCCTGGCCTACTTGGCCAGCTATAGTGTCGTTATCTGCAAATCTACTTCTAAATTTTTTAAAACGTCATAGGCTCAGCTGAACATCCAAAGTGAAGGCGGCGGCTTGCTTTATTCTTCCTCAACTGGGGAGCCAAGAATGTCGGTGCGCGTCCGTACATAAACTATGATCATCTTGGGACGCGGACGCAGCGTGGCGCCGTGCCGGTGAGCTGAGTGGGAAAAGCGCGCACGCAGATGCAGGCGAGGCGCCGACGCGTCCACGGCGGCGCGGGGCCAGCCGGGATCCGACAGCTCGCTGGCTCCCGCGGCGAGGCGCCTTTTTGAGCAGAAACACATGCCAAGTAAACAGGAAGCCTTAGCGGCGAAGGCTTCCCTTGCCTTCCCTTCCCTTCCAAGTGGCCAGGCCAGCAGCTTAGCCACTACTGCTGCTTTTAATTTCTTGCCCAGATTAACGTTAGGCCGGTGAAAGGCAACGCGACGACTTCTCCGGCGGCTCCTGCAGCAACTCGGCCGACGGGTGGAAACGTACGTACGCTCTCTCCGGCGATCTGCACCCGGCGGCCTGATCGGCGGTGTGATCTTTGGACAAACAGCAATGTGCCATCTGCAGCTTACCTCTGAAATTGCCCTGACGTTTCACAGTAATCAACTCTCGTGCGTGAAACAGTAAATTAGCAAGCGAGCACCCGATGATAACGGCTTAAAGCAAGCTAGGAAATTTAAGGGAGAACGTATCTGGCCTCGTTTGGAATTGCCAAGAAAACAGATTAAACAAGGTCACGTACGGAATAATGTTTCAACACGTTGCCAACTGTTTGTTGCGCACGATCAGGTCGGGGGGAGGGGGGGTGGGGTGGCGCCGCCGGCCGGCCTGCATCTCCGGATCTGATCATGTCGACCCCGTAACCATGATTGGGACCTGCGGTTCCGTTCTTCAGAACACGACGGCAGCGCGCACCACGCATCCATCAGCTTTTACTCCCTCTCTCTTCTCTCCAGCATGCATGATCGAGTGCGTGCGTGCGTGCCCACCATCTTTACTTACTTACCGCTGCTTTTCCTTTGCCACCATCACCGACGCCGTCTCCTCTCCCTTTTCCTCCTTGATCTGCTGCCCATGCCTTAGCCGTTAACCCTGCGTACTTTCGTGTGATGTTGAAGCTTCTAGGAGCACAAGAAGCCCACTCGTCGAGCTCCTGCTCACCGGTTGCCAGTTTGCCACTACCACCATCTAGCCTCTATATAAACCCGTGCCGCCCCACGGGCCAAACTCCATGTCCAAGCATCCAAGAACACACACCTCAGAGTACTGTTTCCCTTCGAGTAGTGCTTGCGTGACTTTCATATATAGCCCGCAAGTGCAAGTAGCTGCTGCAAGTTTGCACGTGTGAGTCGAGCCACACAAGTGCTCGGCGGCGAGGGACGTCGATCGATCTACCGGAGATGAAGACGAAGGCGTCCACGTTCCTGAAGCAGATGGTGTCGACCATCGTGGCCGTGGTCAAGGCCAAGTCGACGGTGGTCAGGGCCAAGACGAGCGCGCTCAAGACGCGCCTCCTCATTCTCGGCGTCCTCCGCAACAAGAAGCTCCTCATGACCGCTATCAACACCAAGATCCACGCCATCGTGGGCCAACAAGACCACAGCGGCAGCAAAAAGGACGAGAACGACAGCGCGAGCAGCAGCGACGACGACGTCAAGAAGGCCATCGTGCTCTACTCGGCGCCGAGCTACAGCTTCTCCGCGGAGCTCGGCCCTGACGAGGTGCACACGGCGGCGGCGGAGGAAGACAGCGATGACTACCTGACGCACACGCTGTTCGCGGACGATGAGGAGGACGACGAGCTGGTGCGCGCCCCGGGGTCGGTGATCGACGTCATGCGTGACGCCCGAGAGCGGGAGGGCGAGGGCGCGGAGTTCCGGCTCGAGGACGAGATCGACCACGTCGCCGATGTCTTCATCCGCCGCATCCACCGCCAGCTCAAGCTGCAGAAGCTCGACTCCTTCAAGAGGTTCTGCGAGATGATCGAGCGGAGCGCCTGATGGCGATCGTTGCTGATCTACTACATACTGTTCTACCACTACCAATGACTGCGCATGGTGGCATCGAGATTTATGACATATTAAGAAGAGGATCCAACGGTTAACTTGGAGGTTAATTCCATGCTTGTAAGTAGAAGGAATAAAGGTGGCAGCAGGCAACAAAGCAAGAAGGAGATGCTTCTCTTTTTTCTTTCTTTCTTGGAATAAGTAGGGTTCGAAGTAGAGATGCCCTGCAGGATGCACTTTAATTGATCATGTTCTTTTGTTCTTTGGGAGATGATTGTCCATGTGATCAGCAGCCTTTCCAGTCGAGATATCAAAAAAAAAAATCTTAGCAGGAATGAGTAGATTAATTAGATTTCAGAGTGGAGTTGTTTGCGATCCTTGGCATGGACTGGTATCAGTTGATTTCTTCTTTAGAAATCCAATAAAATAGGACGGCGAAACTTTCCTCGCCACATAGGGAAATCAAAGCAGCCTACACATGGCAATTAAGCAGGACGACTCTGTTTCTAAGATGAATGAGACCTAAGCTTACGAGTTATGCACAAACATTGTTCAACGTGATTTGTTCGGTTAGAGATGAACATCAGAAAAAAAATATCATGACCCTCTCTGCTTTTGGTCTAGCACAGTGTCGTGGATATTTTGCGGCAAGTAAAATTTATATTCAGTATCAGGGACTCGTCAAATTGTTGTATGTTAATAGATCTAGGTAGGAGATATGGATTACTCAGGTTGAGACCCTTGTGCCGAGGTAATATATTATTGTTGCTTTGATGATTTCTCTTTGATATGGAACTTACAATAGAATTTATGTATGAGAATATGTGGATGCAGTGTAGGATGTATGAGATGTCTAGATCTGTCTGCCGGTCCATATTAGAATGTCGCAACTCGGTACCCTCACTTTACATTTTAAAGGAGAGATGGTCTCGGAAAAAGTCTCCAGTCAGTTACAAGTTGGATATATTCAATATGAAATCTATATATATCTTGTTATACTTAACTCTGTGCGGCTACTTTCTTTCTTAGCTGGTCAAAGTATAGGCGTTAATATTCTAGCTGACTTTGTCTTCGATACTAAGATAGAGTCCGGATCGTGTAATTGTTGTAGTTCTCATGTTGATAACCCTATATTGTATGGGCTTTGACTTGATTAATTCCTTGTATTTGGCCTACGGATGACCATGCCCTTTCGCAATGTTAGTACTGTAGCTGTTCAGCATATGCGCTAGATTTTGCAGCATGTCATGAAATATCAGACTTTTTTGAGGGGCAGGTAATTTATTTTTCTGAAGGAATGTCAGAGACTACAGATCAGAATTTTCAAGAAAAAACATGGGCATTGTATTCCTGTAGTCCAGCTGATCTCTCTCTCTCTCTCTCTCCCTGAAATCTGAGAGCATATGAAGATAAGTTTCTTCTCTACCAACAAAAACAAGCAGGATTTTTTTTAACATGGCTGTACTCTACTGCTTCCAGATTTGTATCTTCCGAAAGTAGCTTTATGAACTGCAATTTTTCTTTCTTCAAAGGAACGTAACGATTTCTTCAGGTAATATATTACCACCCTTTTCAGAGAAGTGCAAACTGATGAGACCACCACATCGGAGTAGCACTCACCTCAACTTACGGCCAACTTTATACTGACCACATAGCCACCAAGGCGTTCCTCCGCACCTGCAAAAGCAGAACCTCAGCAGTTACCACATTATTATTATGGAAATGCTCTTTTACATGTGATTGGCGAGTCATCATCAAAACCAGCTATTTCTATGGATATAAAATCCAGTTTGAGCTTTTTATAGCCTACCTCAACTTGCTTGATACAAAGGCTTTATTGTTGTTGTTGCTCTTTTACATGTGCCTCCATGATCCTTGATTTGATTAGGGTGGGTATTCGGTTAATCCGGTTAATTTGGTTAATGAGAATTTGATAACCGCACATGATTCTAAAAAAGGCATAACCGCATAATTCGGTAGCGGTTAATTCAGTTCGGTTTTACGGTTAACAACATGTTAATGTACAATATATTTTATTAGATAAAAATGACAATAAACACATAAAAATAAGAAGAAACATTTATGAATTATATGTATTGACCGGTGGTGAGTGGGTGATTATCAAGATTAGGCCCGTGTATGAGAATAATTTTGATGAGAATATTAGTAATATTGATCCTTGTTTTTATGGGTTTTGAGATAGTATAGGTTAAACTTTCGGTTAAATCAGTCATTCGGTAATATGACGTGATAACCGAATAAAATTCGGTTAACCGGAATACACAAAATGAACCACATTTCGTCAAAAATTTTGGTTAAGCGCATATTTCGGTTCGGTTTGCTATTAACGGTTAAACGTGCTCACCCCTAGATTTGATGGCCAACGCGCTGGCCGCCGATGACAATGAAAAAAGGGCACCTCGGTGCATGTAGCTCCCGCTTGCGCAGGATCCGAGGAAGGGTCTGACCCATTTGGGTCTTTTGGCCATCGACGACAATGAGTTATGCAAATAGCCTCTTGCAAAAATATAGGAAATATTTCGTATAAAATACCCAAGTAAGTCAGACCCTTCTTCGGAACTCTGATACATGCACCGGCCTATTATTTCTTTCTGAATTTGGTCAATGTATAAATCATAAAAAATGTTAGTTTTGTAAATTATAATAACTAATTACTAACCAATTTGTCTGAAATTAAATCAAATTTCAAACACATGTAGAACATGTTTGTCATGGTTCTGAAACCGAACCCCGTTTAGAGCTAGAATAAAAATCCAACCAAACATCTAACTCAAAAAATTGGTGGAACAGCCTACTCTACGAAGTTGGAGAAGCTCTACTTTATTTTTTCGGAGTACCTCTTTTCTAATTTTAAACCTAGTCAATAGGGAACATACATAATAAAGTTGGGAGGAATTTACCCAGCCACTGGTTAAACAAAAAAAATACTTGTTTTCCTTTTTTTTTTGTTAGAGTGCCCTCCCGGCAGCACGCCAAACTCTAGGAGACAATTGAAATTTTACTACCCCTAAGATTGGGCTTCGCCAAAATACCACTCCCAACATGCGACACTCTAAAATACCATTATAATTCTCTCCAGTTTGCTCGTTTGGCACTGTGATAGTATTTTAGTACTAACTGACCTTTTTAACACGTCAAGGTGACACTCTATCGTTGAGTTATATCCCTTCCCCGTCCCATCAAGACAGAGAATTAACGAATCCTAAGGCAAAAGGGAGAGAAACTCAAGGCCAGGCCACTCTTCCTCCGGGCTTTCTTTCCGCACTATTATGGATAGTCAAATAAAATAATGGGCAAAATTAGATTCAATTGTCAACCGATCCTATCAAAAATAGGATTGACTATGGATTCGAGCCATAGCATAAGGTTTCATAAAATCTGTACGATTTTCCCGATCTAAATCGAGCAGGTTTCCATGAAGAAGATCTTGTTCAACATGTTCTGTTCGATACTATATAGGAGAAGAACCTGACTCGGTATTCTTAAAAAAAAACAGGGGAAGCAGAACCAAGTCAAGATGATATGGGTCACCCCTTCTTATTGCGCCAAAGATCTTACCATTTCTGAAGAAACTGGGGCTACATTTCTTTTCAATTTCCATTCAAGAGTTTCTATCTGTTTCCACGCCCTTTTTTTTTGAGACCTCAAAACATGAAATGGACAAATTCCTTCTCTTAGGAACACATACAAGAAAAAGGATAATGGTAGCCCTCCCATTAACTACTTCATTTTAATTTATGAATTTCATAGTAATAGAAATCCATGTCCGACCGAGAGAGAATTTCGAACTTGCTATCCTCTTGCCTAATAGGCAAAGATTGACCTCTGTAGAAAGAATGATTCATTCGGATCGATATGAGGGCCCAACTCCGTTGCATTGCCAGAATCCATGTTCCATATTTGAAGCGGGTTGACCTCTGTGCTTCTCTCATGGTACAATCCTCTTCCTGCTGAGCCCCCTTTCTTTTCTCCTCGGTCCACAGAGAAAAAATGTAGGACTGGTGCCGATAGTTCATCACGGAAGAAAGAACTCACAGAGCCGGGATCGCTAACTAATAGAATAGTACTACTAACTAATACTAATATATAGAAATAGATATCTAGAAATAGAGACGAACTAATATATAGATAATCAAAATTGGAAAGAACTGTCTTTTCTGTATACTTTCCCCGTTCTATTGCTACCGCGGGTCTTATGCAATCGATCGGATCATATAGATATTCCTTCAACACAACATAGGTCATCGAAAGGGTCTCGGACGACTCACCAAAGCCAGTTAGAAAATGGATTCCTATTTGAAGAGTGCCTAACTGCATGGATAAGCTCACATTAACCCGTCAATTTTGGATCCAATTCAGGATTTTTCTTGGGAAGTTTCGGGAATAAATTGGAATAATATTGATTCATACAGAGGAAAAATTTCTCTATTGATGCAAACATTGTACCTAGAGGACAGGGATAGAGGAAGAGGGAAAAATCGAAATGAAATAAATAAACAATAAAGCCAAAAAAATAAGTCAAAGATAGAAGAGCCCAGATTCCAAATGAAGAAATGTAAACTCGAAAAAGATCCTTCTGATTCTCAAAGAATGAGGGGCAAGGGGATTGATACCGATAAAGATTTCTTCTTATTATAGGACTTGATTTGATTCGCATATGTTTGGTAAAAGAACAATCTTCTCCTTTAATCATAAATGGAAAGTGTTCAATTAGAACATGAAAACGTGACTCAATGGTCTTAGTTAGTCTTCGGGACGGAGTGGAAGAAGGGCGGATACTCTCGAACGAGGAAAAGGATCCCTTCGAAAGAATTGAAAGAGGAGTCATACGAGGTGAAAATCTCATGTACGGTTCTGTAGAGGGACAGTAAAGGTGACTTATCTGCCAACTTTTCCACTATCAACCCCAAAAAACCCAATTCTGCCTTACGTAAAGTTGCCAGAGTACAATTAACCTCTGGATTTGAAATCACTGCTTATATACCTGGTATTGGCCATAATTTACAAGAACATTCTGTAGTATTAGTAAGAGGAGGAAGGGTTAAGGATTTACCCGGTGTGAGATATCGCATTATTCAAGGAACCCTAGATGCTGTCGCAGTAAAGAATCGTCAACAAGGGCGTTCTAGTGCGTTGTAGATTCTTATCCAAGACTTGTATCATTTGATGATGCCATGTGAATCGCTAGAAACATGTGAAGTGTATGGCTAACCCAATAACGAAAGTTTCGTAAGGGGACTGGAGCAAGCTACCATGAGACAAAAGATCTTCTTTCTAAAGATATTCGATTCTGAACTCTTGTATGTCCAAGGTCAATATGGAAATTCTTTCAGAGGTTTTCCCTTACTTTGTCCGTGTCAACAAACAATTCGAAATACCTCGACTTTTTCAGAACAGGTTCGAGTCAAATAGCAATGATTCGAAGCACTTCTTTTTCCATTACACTATTTCGGAAACCTAAGGACTCGATCGTATGGGTATGGAAAATACTGGATTTCCGATCCTAGCGGGAAAAGGAGGGAAACGGATACTCAATTTAAAGTGAGTAAACAGAATTCCATACTCGATCTCATAGATCCCTATCGAATTCTGTGCAAAGCCGTATTCGATGAAAGTTGTATGTACGGCTTGGAGGGAGATCTTTCCTATCTTTCGAGATCCACCCTACAATATGGGGTCAAAAAACCAAAAAAATAAGTGATTCATTTTTAGCCCTTATAAAAAGAAAACGGATTCTTGAAGCTCTTTCCCGCTCATGTCACGTCGAGGTACTGCAGAAAAAAAACTGCAAAATCCGATCCAATTTTTCGTAATCGATTAGTTAACATGGTGGTTAACCGTATTATGAAAGACGAAAAAAAAATCATTGGCTTATCAAATTCTCTATCGAGCCATGAAAAAGATTCAACAAAAGACAGAAACAAATCCACTATTGGTTTTACGTCAAGCAATTCGTAGAGTAACTCCCAATATAGGAGTAAAAACAAGACGTAATAAAAAAGGATCAACGCGCAAAGTTCCGATCGAAATAGGATCTAAACAAGGAAGAGCACTTGCCATTCGTTAGTTATTAGAAGCATCCCAAAAGCGTCCGGGTCAAAATATGGCTTTCAAATTAAGTTCCAAATTAGTAGATGCTGCCAAAGGAAGTGGGGGTGCCATACGCAAAAAGGAAGCAACTCACAGAATGGCAGAGGCAAATAGAGCTCTTGCACATTTTCGTTAATCCATGAACAGAATCTAGTTATGTAGACACATGGATCCATACATCTCGATCGGAAAAGAATCAATAGAAGGAGAATCGGACGATATCTTTTTCGAAACACACAAAAAGGAAAAGAAAGAGAAAACAGAAATCATGATCAACTAAGCCCTCTCGGGGGCTTGCTTAAGAATAAGAAAGAGGAATCTTATGGAAATAGCATGGAATAAGGTTTGATCCTATTCATGGTGATTCCGTAAATATCTCATTCCAAAAATCGAAATAATCGGGACTTTTCGGAGATTGGATGCAATTACTAATTCATGATCTGGCATGTACAGAATGAAAACTTCATTCTTGACTCTACGAGAATTTTTATGAAAGTGTTTCATTTGCTTCTCTTCAATGGAAGTTTCATTCTCCCAGAATGTATCCTAATTTTTGGCCTAATTCTTCTTCTGATGATCGATTTAACCTCTGATAAAAAAGATAGACCTCGGTTCTATTTCATCTCTTCAACAAGTTTAGTAATAAGCATAACGGCCCTATTGTTCCGATGGAGAGAAGAACCTATAATTAGCTTTTTGGGAAATTTCCAAACGAACAATTTCAACGAAATCTTTCAATTTCTTATTCTATTATGTTCAACTTTATGTATCCCTCTATCCGTAGAGTACATTGAATGTACATAAATGGCTATAACAGAGTTTCTGTTATTCGTATTAACAGCTACTCTAGGGGGAATGTTTTTATGTGGTGCTAATGATTTAATAACTATCTTTGTAGCTCCAGAATGTTTCAGTTTATGTTCCTACCTATTGTGTGGATATACCAAGAGAGATCTACGGTCTAATGAGGCTACTATGAAATATTTACTCATGGGTGGGGCAAGGTCTTCTATTCTGGTTCATGGTTTCTCTTGGCTATATGGTTCATCTGGAGGGGAGATCGATCTTTAAGAAATTGTGAATGGTCTTATCAATACACAAATGTATAACTCCCCAGGAATTTCAATTGCGCTTATATTCATCACTGTAGGACTTGGGTTCAAGCTTTCCCTAGCCCCTTTTCATCAATGGACTCCTGACATCTACGAAGGAGTGTGGTTCGTTCGACAAATTCCTACCTCTATATCTATCTCTGAGGTATTTGGGTTTTGCAAAACTCCATAGACATGCAGAAGAGAAATGCTATCCCCACTCCGACCAAGACAGAACTTTTACCAAAAGTTTATGATGATCTTTTTGTTCAAATAACAATTAAGGTGAAGCAGGGTCAGGAACAACGAATCTCTTTATGATAAACAGATCCATTTTGCAAGCTCGTTATTACGGGTAGTTCCTACAAAGAATCGGACTAATGACGTATACAATGCTTGAATTATCGATGTAGATGCTACATAGTGGGTTCTCATCCTTCAGAGACTACGAGTGTAATAGGAGCATCCGTTGACAAAAGGATCACCCTAAGATGATCATCTCATGGCTATTGGGAATGAATCAAATCAGATGGTTCTATTTCTCAACCTTTCTGACTTGCTCCTACGGAACCAAGGTCGAAAGTATTGAAAAAGTCAGTCATTCACAACCACGGATGAAGGATTCCTCGAAAAGTTAAGGATTGGTAGTTCTTTTTCGCAATCCATTTTGAAAAAGAATGGATTCGGTCTTATACATACGCGAGGAAGGTAATCAAAAAAGAAAGAAGACGAGTTCTTCTTTCTTTTATCGCCTAACCGCATGGATAAGCTCACATTAACCCGTCAATTTTGGATCCAATTCGGGATTTTTCTTGAGAAGTTTCGGGAAGAAATTGGAATAATATTTATTCATACAGAGGAAAAAGTTCTCTATTGATGCAAACGCTGTACCTAGAGGATAGGGATAGAGGAAGAGGGAAAAATCGAAATGAAATAAATAAAGAATAAAGCCAAAAAATAAGTCGAAGATAGAAGAGCCCAGATTCCAAATGAAGAATGTAAACTCGAAAAGGATCCTTCTGATTTTCAAAGAATGAGGGGCAAGGGGATTGATACCGAGAAAGATTTCTTCTTATTACAAGACGTGATTTGATCCGCATATGTTTGGTAAAAGAACAATCTTCTCCTTTAATCATAAATGGAAAGTGTTCAATTAGAACATGAAAATGTGACTCAATTGGTCTTAGTTAGTCTTCGGGACGGAGTGGAAGAAGGGCGGAGACTCTCGAACGAGGAAAAGGATCCCTTCAAAAGAATTGAACGAGGAGCCGTATGAGGTGAAAATACAATTCTAAGTGGACAGAACTGGCCTTATGTGTTTTAAAAATATAAAAAATTAACAAAAAATATAAAAAATATAAATAAGCTAAAATAATTCAATTTTTTTTAAAAATAGAAAAAAATACAGGAAACAAAAAATAGTACATTTTCTGTTTTTTATATTTTCATATAATGTATAAACTTATTTAAATTTATCTCTATTTTTCTTTGTAACTTTTTTGTTTTTATTTCCTGTATTTTTTCCAATTTTTTTATTTTTTGAAATATTTTAGCTTATTTATATTTTTGTATTTTCTGTTAATTTTTATATTTTTAAAATACATAAGGGCATTTCTGTCCATTTAGAATTGTTTTAGTGTTAAAAATATCAATTAGTAATAAAATACTGTCACAGTGACAAACGAGCAAATTGGAGAGAATTATAATAATATTTTAGAGTGTCGCATATTAAGAGTGGTATTTTGGAAAAGCACAATATTAAATTGTAAAATTTCAATTGTCTCAAACTTAGCATGCCACATCCGTCTATAGTTGCAACTGCGGCCCATTCCTCCGCTGCAGCATCGCGCTGCTCCGTCCTCATCCCTGCGCTGCCGAATCTACCTCGTGCCAGTCGTCCCTCCTTCCCAACACCCACTGCTGGTGTTTTACAGTCCGTAAACATCAAATCGCATGTTCCAATTGTGTTGAAACTCACCAAGCCCAATTATTCTGATTGGCGTCTCTTCTTTGATTCTGCTCTCGGCAAGTTCGGCCTCGATCACCATGTTTCCGCTGCTATGCCAATCACAAACCGAGATACTGACTGGTACCGCGTGGATCAATGCGTAGTCAACTGGATTTATTCCACGTGCGCACAAGAGGTCTGGCAGATCGTCAGACAGAGGAAGATCGATGCGTTCACGTTGTGGAATGAAATCGATCAGCTCTTCCACGATAATCAAATGCAGAGTTCCGCAACCTCGTTCAAGGAGACATGTCCGTGAACGACTACTGTGCAAGCTCAAGAACCTGCTGGCAGCCTTCGCGACATCGGCCAACCAGTCTCTGAGTCAAGTCAGGTTCTGAATTTGCTGTGTGGTCTCAATCCAAAATACCGTCATGCAATATCTGCTATAACCTCCAGACAGCCACCACATACATTTCTAAGTGCTCGTTCTCACCTTCTCATGGAGGAGTTATTTGACACTCAGCGAGCAACAACGGTGGCATCTTAGGCTCTATATGCAGGATCTGACAACACCTACAAACCAATGGCACCCAGCAACACCGAACAAAGTTCTTGACGTGGTGACCGTGGACAACATGGTCGAGGTGGCGGCCGTAGTGGCCGAGGGCGCGGATGTGGCTGTGACGGACCAAACTATAACAACAACGTCGGCTCTTCCTCACGTCCTCCTGCCCCCAACCAATGGCGTCCGTCTTTTAATCCATGGACTGGGATGGTGCAAGCATGGGCCATTCCATTCCGACCTCCAACTGCCGATGTTTTCGGTCCACGACCAGGGACTAATCCTCATCAAGCCATGTTTGCTGCACCGGGGTGCCAGGACACTTCGGTTTCTGGTGGCTTCTCTCAGGGCGTCTCCTCTTCGACACTGTCACCCTGGGATAATCCGACACTCCTCAGTGCTCTCCAAAGTGCCTCTACTGCAACAAACAGTAGTTTGTTGACTCACGTGCATCGTCGCATATGGTCGGTACACTCATTGACTTACCATCTATCCGGTCTTTTCCCTACAATGCCTCTGTTACACTTGGTAATGGTGCTAAAGTTCCAATTATACATACTGCTTCTTCCAAATTGCCTACTGCTAGTCATCCGTTATCTTTGAATCACATTTTGTTATCACCTGGTTTAGTTCAAAATCTCATATTTGTTCGGCAATTAACTCGTGATAATTCAGTGTCCATCGAATTTGATCCTTTTGGTTTTTCTATTAAGGATCTTCGAACCAGAATGGAGATTCTCCGATGTGATTCGTATGGCGACTTGTATCCACTGAAACTGAGATCACTATCCGCCCTACATGCCACCTCAAATTCCATGGAACTTTGGCACCAGCGCCTTGGACACCCAAGCCGCACCTCACTACTTCAGGCGTTAAATAATTTTCCCTTCTCTTGCAATAAGACGGCTGTGCATATTTGCCATGCATGCCAACAAGGCAAACATGTTCGCCTCCCGTTTCATTATTCCACATCTGTTACTTATTTCCCGTTCCAAGTGCTACATGCTGATGTATGGACATCGCCCGTTTTAAGTTATTATGGATAAGTTGTTCTGGATATCAGTATTACTTGGTATTGCTTGATGATTTTTCGCACTATGCCTGGACATTGCCCCTTCGACACAAAAGTGAGGTGTTTTCGACATTGGATTCTTTTCATTCACATGTATCCACTCAGTTTCGTTTGCCTATTCTCGCTCTTCAAACCGACAATGGTCGTGAGTTCGACAACTACAATATTCGTTCTTTCTTCACGACAAATGGCATCCATCTTCGACTTTCATGCCCATATACATCACCACAAAATGGCAAAGCGGAGCGAATTCTACGCACCCTCAACAACTCCATGTGCACCATGCTACTCCAATCTCAAGCACCATCCCATTTCTGGGCCGAAGCATTACACACTGCCACATATCTTATTAACAGACTACCTTGCCGCACCACTGGTCCCATTACGCCTTATCAGGTGCTCTTTGGTACTCCTCCAAACTATGAACATTTACGTGTTTTTGGATGCTTGTGTTATCCAAATATGACAGCCACCAGCATAGACAAGCTAAGTACCAGATCCACCGCTTGTGTTTCCCTAGGATACCCGGACGACCATAAAGGGTACAGATGTTTTGATCTATTGTAATGCCCAATTTTTCGTAAAGCTAATAAATCAGGGTTATAGATTAACCACCAGACATATTACGCACACTCTTGGCCGATTTCATATATGCCTTTCATCGAAACTGGTGCAGCCACCCCTCTATCTTTGCCTAATGGCAAACCCCTTTTTTCCACTTCCTCCCCCATCCTCATCCATTTTACGAGAAGCTTCTAGAACCACACATCACCCACCTCTTTCTCCCCCATCCTTATCCATTTCACGAGAAGCTTCCGGAGTCACCCCTCCCATACCCCTTCTTTCTCTATCCTGATCTATTTCATGAGAAGCTTCCGGAATCACCCCCCACATACCCCTTCCTCCTTCATCCTTATCCATTCCACGAGAAGCTTCAGGAACCACCCCTCACATATCTCTTTCTCCCCCGTCCTTATCCACTCTACGAGAAGCTCCCGGAACATGCATTAATTACACCTCACCTACCTCTCCTTCCTCCATCCCAATCCTTCTCCCTTTATCTATAAAAGGGGCTCGGGAGCTCACTTTCTCCCCCGCCCCATTGAGCACCGGCGTTCACGTATTCCCCCAACATCAATCTTCGACGAGGAACCCTCCCCACCGAGCCCCGCCAAGCCACGGCCAAGGTGAGCACCCCAACCTCCACTCTTCTCCCCGAGTCATTCCCCTTCTCCCTCTCCTCAGGTTTGGTCGCGACCACCCCACGGCATGGCCGCCCTGCCATGAAGTTGCTCTACTTCCTATATCCCTACCCAAAATCGGCAGCTTAATCGAGTGAGTCATAGCCTCGGCGTTCTATTTCTTACTCTCTGGCCAGCCTCCTCCCGTTTACTCTCGCTGATTTGAGCCCAACCCTAAGCAACCCCTTGATTGGCCTTAGACTAGATCTCACCCACACACAAAGATCCCTTAATCTAATTCTTCTTATAAAAATCATCTAATATCATAATATAGTTAGTGCAAGCAAGTCTAAATGATGTATATTTGCTTTGTTTGTATGTTTGCTTGTGCGTGGTGTAGAACCAGTACCGGAAGAGAACCCAGGGGAGCCAAGTGACCAAGAGCACGACGCTGCAGACGGTAGCAAAGGAAAGTTCCATCACCCCCTTTTTTATCATATTGCTCCTATGTGAGGTTCATCCATTGTGGCCAGTAGATTAGGCCTTTGCATTGTTGAGCATGAGTTACTCGAGTGATAGAGTGTAAACATACTAGTTTCTCCTTTTGCAACATATTGATATGATGAGATTATGCATGATGATGTTGTCCTGTTTATGTTGCACGGTTGGGGAGAGCATGAGTTGAGACCGGGGCAGAAGGGTAAGTGTTGGTGTAAGCGCTACCGTGGTGGTAGACTTACAGTGAGTACTATCAAGATGATAGGCTCGTGGTTTGAGTATGGAGGCTGCCCTGGTGAGCCTTAAGGACCGAGTTGTTTTGACATCTCACCTAACTTTCTTTAGTATGACCACATGACCCTGTATGGGCGGGGCTTAGGCCCCGGTGGCTAGCCCGACAGTCATCCACGGTGGAGAGAGAGAGATATGCATTTATGAGTGAAAATTGAGATTATATTGAGATAAGTCATGACACTGGGTTGCGAACGACTAGTCTGGGTGATGTTTTAACTGGGTGTCGGTTATGACGGGTTATCTTTGATGGTCCGTGCGTGTGGGTACAGCGTACAACCTCTGCAGAGTGTACAATCCGTTCGGACGTTCGTGTCCTCGGCAGAGGACCCTGACTTCAACCCGGAGGACTTTGAGTAGGTTCGCATACACACCCAAGGTGTTACCGTGAAACCATGTACGAGGAGGAGCTAATCGTCCTTTTTTTTATGTCGTTAGTCATCCTTATGTTAGTCCTTATTATTGTTGTACTAAAGTGTATGCCGTTGTAACAAAACTCTGTATGGTTGTGGTTCCAGTTGTGTTGTAATATTATGTACCGAACTCTGTTTCTGGCATAATATTACATGTTTAGTTCCGATCTTATGGGTCGGGACGCTTCAAGTGGTATCACAGCCATACTTGGCTGTAGGATGCGTACCCTAGTACTTGAGTGACCGTAGGAGACCGTAAAATAGTTGGCCTGTAGGAAACCTGGACCGTAGAGCCTTGGTGATAGGTTTTGCTCTCATCTAATCCTTGTGCCCTATTCTAAGACAGATGGCTAACGACCGTATCACCACCTTCTACATCAACGAAGATGGCTTCCCCAAGGTGCTCTATGCCGCCACGGCGTGACTCGATATTCTAGACCGTCCGGAGTACGTGGGTCATGAGTTCGTGGAGCATGGCACCGAAAGCTGCGAGGTCACTGTGCACATCGGCGCCAGTGAGAGGTTTTTGGACATGAAGCCATGGAATGTCTCTGCCACTGGATGCCGCATGAAAGATACGTGCCAGTTGGTGGCCCGCAAAGCCCTGAAGTACCTTTGCCACATGTTCGACTGGCATTTGGGTTCCACACCCATGAAGTACTTCTCACCACTGGATCGTAGTCGTCCCACATGGATGGCGAGGATTCGCAACTTGGAAGGCCTCGGGTCGACCGAAGACAACCCCACCATTGTCACCATGTCCGGTTATTTATTTAGCCTCGACGACTTGTGCGACCAGCTGAACCAGCGCGTGAAGACCCTTGTCCAGCGTGCTGAGACATTGGAGGCCCGCTGGTGAAAAGCTAATCTAGCACTAGGGCAGGCTGAAGCCTGGGTTGCCAGCACCGAAAGTCATGTCGCCTTGGCTGAGGAGAACCTTAGGGAGCAGGCCGACCGCCACAACCAGCTGCTTAGAGGTGTCTACCTCGTAGACCAGGCCAAGCGGAAGGACCATGAGGCAGGTGCAACGACGGAGTCACTGATCCTAGAAGGGACTCCAGCATATCATCTATCCAACCCCGTAGGAGGATTTGTGAGCCCCTTCCACCTACCCCTCCGACCTCCCCTCGCGGGACCAAAGAAGACCCTGAAGATCAAGATGTAGGACCTAGTAGCCAGGCAGAGGTCCTGGCTGACCCTTAAGGGAACGGACCTAGGGACGACATGGGCTATGTATCTTGTACCCGCTTGCCTGAATGAATGAATGATTGGTGTGTTGCTTGCAATGTTTGATGTTTACGTGAATTCTGTGGTATAAAACTATATATGTGTATTTAGATACACATAGTAAAATAGTAAAAGCAACAATAATAAAAGATAGTAAGCATAACTAATTTTGAATCACCATAGTAATAATAATAATAATAAGAAAATCTAAACCCATCGATTCCCTTTGCCACAGATGCCTCGCCGCTCGAGCCGAGCCACAAATGGACACGAGGTGGACCAGGGAGTACGAGAGATTCCGCCTGCACTTCACGAGCATGACACAACGGAGAGTGCACCTGTCCGGCCACATCCCCAAGCACCTACCTATGACCTGACTGCCATTCTGGACCGCCAGACTCGACCCCTTGAGATGCTGGCGAACACCCTAGCTGCTCGGAACCACAATGGCCTCAACAACCATCAGTCAGCGCCGCATAACAATCACCAGATCGCGGACTTCAACAGGATGAACCCGCCCAAGTTTTCTGGATCTGAGGATCCTATTGAGGCAGATTACTGGCTAAGAGATATTGAGATGAAACTCGAGGTTGTGCATGCAAATGAGCAGGATAAGGTTCCGCTTGCAGTCCAACAACTAAGAGGATCTGCCTTAGCTTAGTGGCACAGCTACAGAGAGATGCATCCACATGCCAGGACCATGATATGGGATGAGTTTGTGAAGTTGTTTAGAGAGCAACACATCCCAAGTAGCATTGTGAAGCTAAAGAGAGAAGAGTTTATGAACCTTAAATAGAAGGGACTAACCGTGACGGAGTATCTACACAAGTTCACCGGGTTATACCGCTATGTCCCCCACGCCGTGGATACAGAAGAGAAGAAGCAAGAAGCCTTTCAGCGTGGGTTAAACACTGAGATCAGGAAACTTCTTAAAGTATCTGTTTATCTAGATTTCAATACCCTGGTTAACAAGGCCATCAATACAGAAAAGAACATAGATGAGATACGATAGAAGAAAAGGAAATTTGAGGACAAGAAGGTGTTCCAGCACGTGAAACTTCAGAGGACTAATCAACCCATTTATCCAGTAAAGAGGGCCCAACAACTAACCTACTTTGTGCAGAAGACCCAACAACCTATTTACTCTGGGCAGGTGGCTCATAGTGGTGTATCCTAATAAGCAGCAACCACCACCTTCAAGCAACTGGTACAACCTGCTAAATCACATGGCTCATTCAGTCCTAAGCAGTCTGGAGTCATTCAGACTGGTGGCCAGACGGTTTGTTTTATCTGCCGTGAGCTTGGGCATATCAATATTAACTACCCTTACAAGATTAAGCCAGCACCATCTACCGTCTTCAACTCAGTTAACGGACCAAAGCAACCAACCGGAGGTAGCCGTGGAGCACCGTCAAGGACTCAACATTCCTTTGGAAAGGCCACAGTAAACCACGTCTATGTCGAAGAGGTAGATGCAACACCAGAAGTTCTACTTGGTGAGTTCTTGGTTCAGTCAGTTTTGGCTTCAGTACTATTTGACTATGGCGCATCACATTCTTTTATATCATCGCACTTCGTAGAGACACATGATATATCTACGGTAGCCCTTAAGAGGCCCTTAATGACTCGATCACCAGGAGGTTATATACCTTGCCTCCTAGGAGTTAACAACATCCCTTTAAACCTAAGTGGGGTAGAGTTCTTGGTTAATCTAGTAGTGCTTGACTCCCAGGGGATAGATGTGATCCTCGGTATGGATTGGTTAGCCAAGTGCAATGGGAGTATAGCTTGTGCACGGAGAACTGTGACAGTGACAAACCATGAAGGGAAGACTGTCACATGTCATGTCAAGTCCAGCCCGTCTAAGCCAATAGTAAATCACTTGAAGGAAGAAACACCTCAGGAAGTGCTAGTGATTAAGGAGTATGTTGATGTGTTCCCTGAGGAGTTGCCAGGCATGCCGCCAGAAAGAGAAGTGGAGTTCTCCATTGATCTAGTTCCTGGAACTGCCCCAATAGCTAAAAAGCCTTATAGAATGGCAGCGCTAGAACTAGCCGAGTTAAAGAAACAATTAGATGAGTTGCAAGAGAAAGAGTACATAAGGCCTAGTGCATTACCATGCGGCGCATAAGTCCTCTTCATAGAGAAAAAGGATGAAAGTAAGAGACTCTGTGTAGTATTACCGAGCTCTTAATGCGGTGACCATCAAGAACAAATACCCTCTACCACGGATAGATGATCTATTCGACCAGCTAAAGGGGGCCAAGTTTTTCTCAAAGATTGACTTTAGGTCTGGATATCATCAAGTGAGGATTAAGCCTGAAGATATACCTAAGACAACATTTGTGACTCGCTACGGTCAGTTCGAGTTCAAAGTGATGTCTTTTGGATTAACCAATGCTCCTGCCTACTTCATGAACCTAATGAACCGGGTGTTCATGCAAGAGTTGGATAAGTTTGTCGTTGTCTTCATCGACGACATTCTAATCTATTCACGAAGCGAAGCAGAGCACGCACAACACCTGCGTGTTGTTCTAGACCGGCTCAGGAGCCATCAACTTTATGGCAAGTTTAGAAAATGTGAGTTTTGGTTACATAAAGTTAGTTTTCTTGGGCATGTGCTGACAACCGAGGGAGTTGCAGTTGATCCAGAGAAGGTCAAAGTTGTATCATCTTGGAAGCAACCAACTTCGGTCTCGGAGATTCATAGTTTTCTAGGCATGGCTGGTTATTATCGGAGGTTCATCAAAGGATTTTCCAAGCTAGCCCGACCAATGATGGAACTACTCAAAAAGGATAAGAAGTTTGTGTGGACTGAAGCATGTGAGCAGAGTTTTCGTGAGTCGAAGGGAAGACTAACCACGGCCTCAGTCTTAGTCTTACCGGATATTCACAAGAGCTTTGTTATTTATTGTGATGCTTCTAGACACGGCCTAGGATGTGTGTTAATGCAAGAAGGACGAGTGGTGTCCTATGTCTCTCGTCAGTTAAGGCCGCACGAGTAGAACTACCCAACCCATGACTTGGAATTGGCCGCGGTAGTGCATGCTCTTAAGATTTGGAGACACTATCTAATCGGTAACAAGTGTGAAATCTACACAGACCACAAGAGCCTCGAGTATATCTTTACCCAACCTGATCTAAAACTAAGACAACGAAGATGGTTGGAACTAATTAAGGATTATGATGTGGAGATCCACTACCACCCGGGTAAAGCAAATGTTGTGGCAGACGCTCTCAGCAGGAAAACATATTGTCATCACTTGGTGACTCAAGTACCACAACTGTGCGAGGAGATGATGAAGTTGAACCTAAGTATTGTACCTCACTCCTACAACTACAACCTTAGCGTCCACCCTATCCTGGATGACCAGATTAAGAAGACTCAACAGGAGGATGAAAAGTTAATGAAGATCAAGGAACAAACCGGTGAAGGCAAGGCACCAGACTTTAGAGTTGATAGAGATCGAATATTGTGGTTCAAGAAACGGTTGTGTGTGCCTTCACAAGGTCACTATCGGAATACGATCATGGATGAAGCTCATAACTCTGCCTACTCTATCCACCTAGAGTCACAAAGATGTACGTGGATATTAAGCAGAAATATTGGTGGGTTGGCATGAAGGGTGACATAGCCAAATTCGTGGCTTATGATGTGTGTAGAAGGGTCAAAGCTGAGCATCAAAAGCTGAGTGGCCTATTATAGCCCTTACCGATTCCCTTTTGGAAATGGGATGAGGTAGGAATGGATTTTATCACTGGCCTACCAAGGACCAAGGATGGTAATAACTCCGCGTGGGTCGTGGTCGACCGTCTCACTAATGTTGCACACTTTATTCTTGTGCGCACTACCTACAATGGGAGTAAGCTGGCCAAGTTGTACATAGATCGTATTGTGAAACTACATGGAGTACCCTCGAGGATAGTCTCAGATCGAGGTACTCAGTTTATGTCAAGGTTTTGGAGGTGTCTTCAAAAGGCACTTGGTACCAAGTTGGACTTTAGCTTAGCATATCACCCTTACACGGATGGTCAGACAGATAGGATCAACCAATCTTGGAAGACATGTTGAGAGCCGCAGTTCTCACCTACGGCAAGGATTGGGAAGACAGTTTACCGTATCTCGAGTTCTCATACAATAACAGTTATCAGGTCAGCATCAAGATGTCACCGTATAAAGTCCTCTATGGAAGGAAGTGTCGAATCCCGCTCATGTGGTCAAAAGTTGGGGACCACATTGTGGAGCAACTATACTTCATCTTGGCAGAAGAGGGCAAGGTAGCGGAGATTCGAGCGAATCTCAAGGCCGCCCAATCACGTCAGAAAAGCTACGCAGATAAGAGGAGGCGTGAACTCAGTTTCCAAGCTGGAGATCATGTGTACCTTAAAGTATCTCCAATCTGTGGCACGCGCAGATTCCAAGTACGTGGAAAGTTGGCACCACGGTACATCGGCCATTTCTCAGTCCTAGAAAGGGTAGGGTCAGTAGCGTATGAGATTCAGCTACCCGAAGAAATGTCAGGCGTGCACAACGTCTTCCATGTGTCACAACTAAGAAAATGCCTACGGGTTCCCGAGGAACAGGTGGCACAAGAAACCCTAGACCTGCAAGATGATCTGCGCTACTAGGAGGTGCCAGTAAAGATCTTGGAAACAGTCATCCGAAGGACACGGAGAAACACCATCACACTTTGTCGGGTCCAGTGGAGCAGACACTCGGAGGCTGAAGCTACTTGGGAAAGAGAAGATGCATTGCAAACAGAGTTCCCCCATCTCTTTGCAGGCCACTCAA
This sequence comes from Neostapfia colusana, assembly GCA_030760725.1. Lineage (NCBI taxonomy): Eukaryota > Viridiplantae > Streptophyta > Magnoliopsida > Poales > Poaceae > Neostapfia > Neostapfia colusana. Next base: position 20,631,745 of record JASWHV010000019.1, on the reverse strand, counting down.
ATCTCGAGGACGAGATTCATCCTAAGTGGGGTAGGTCTGTAACTCCCTATCTTTCGTAAAGCTAATAAATCAGGGTTATAGAATTAACTACCAGACATATTACGCACACTCTTGGCCGATTTCAGATATGCCTTTCATCGAAACTAGTGCAACCACCCCTCTATCTTTGTCTAAAGGCAAACCCCTTTTTCCCTCTTCCTCCCCCATCCTCATCCATTCTACGAGAAGATTCTAGAATCACACATCACCCACCTATTCCTCCCCCACCCTTATCCATTTCACGAGAAGCTTCCGGAGTCACCCCTCCATACCCCTTCTTCCTCTATCCTTATCCATTTCACGAGAAACTTCCGGAATCACCCCCCCACATACCCCTTCCTCCTTCATCCTTATCCATTCCACGAGAAGCTTCTGGAACCACCCCTCACATATCTCTTTCTCCCCCCATTTTTATCCACTCCACGAGAAGCTCTCGGAACATGCAGCCTCACCTACCTCTCCTTCCTCCATCCCTATCCATTCCCCCCTTTATCTATAAAAGGGGCTCGGGAGCTCACTTTCTCCCCCGCCCCATGGAGCACCGACGTTCACGTCTTCCCCCAACATCGATCTTTGACGAGGAACCCTCCCCGTCGAGCCCCGCCAAGCCACGGCCAAGGTGAGCACCCCAACCTCCACTCTTCTCCCCGAGTCATCCCCCTTCTCCCTCTCCTCGGTTTTGGCTGCGACCACCCCGGCGGCATGGCCGCCCTGCCGTGAAGTTGCTCTACTTCCTATATCCCTACCCAAAATCGGCAGCTTAATCAAGTGAGTCATATCCTCAGCGTTTGATCTCTTACTCTCTAGCTAGCCTCCTCCCGTTTACTCTCGCTGATTTGAGCCCAACCCTAAGAAACCCCTTGATTGGCCTTAGACTAGATCTCACCCACACACAAAGATCACTTAATCCGATTCTTCTTATAAAATTATCTAATATCATAATATAGTTAGTGCAAGAAAGTCTGAATGATGTATATTTGCTTTGTTTATATGTTTGCTTGTGCGCGGTGTAGAACCATTGTCGGAAAAGAACCTAGGGGAGCCAAGTTACCAAGAGCATGACGCTGTAGACGGTAGCAAAGGCAAGTTCCATCACCCCTTTTTTGATCTATTTCTCCTATCTGAGGTTCATCCATTAAGGCCAGCGGATTAGGCCTTTGCATTGTTGAGCATGAGTTATTCGAGTGATAGAGTGTAAACATACTAGTTTCTCCTTTTGTAACATATTGATATGATGAGATTATGCATGATGATGTTACTCTTTTTATGTTGCACGGTTGGGGAGAGCATGAGTTGAGACCGGGGCAGAAGAGTTAGTGTTGGTGTAAGCGCTACCTGGTGGTAGACTTACAGTGAGCACTATCAAGATGATAGGCTCGTGGTTTGAGTATGGAGGCTGCCCTGGTGAGCCTTAAGGACTGAGTTGTTTTGACATCTCATCTATCTTTCTTCAGTACGACCACATGACCCTGTATGGGCGGGGCTTAGCCTAACCTCGGTGGCTAGCCCGATAGTCGTCCACGGTGGAGAGAGAGATATGCATTTATGAGTGAAAATTGAGATGATATTGAGATAAGTTATGACTTTGGGTTAGGGACGACTGGTCGGTGATGTTTCAACTAGGTGTCGGTTATGACGGGCCGTCTTTGATGGTCCGTGCATGTGGGTACAACGTACAACCTCTACATATTGTAGAATCTGTTCGGACGGTCGTGTCCTCGGCATAGGACATGTTATGGTGTAGTCCTAACAACTAGTAAGCCGCCTTTTGTGAGAATGAGGTAAGATATGTCTCTGGATGTGTTATTTGGTTGCATTTAATTGCATTAGGTTGCATCATTCTTATTGTTGTGCATTGTATTTATGTTTGTTTCATTCCCCTCCCAAAGGGTGAGGTGGAGCTTGCTGAGTACTTTTGTACTCAATTGTTGCTGATATCTTCAGAGGACCCTGACTTCAACCCGAAGGACTTCGAGTAGGGTCGCATTCACACCCAACGTGTTACAGTGGAACCATGTACGAGGAGGAGCTAGTCGTCTATGTTTTTATGTCGTTAGTCATCCTTATGTTAGTCTTTATTATTGTTGTACTAAAGTGTATGCCGTTGTAACAAAACTCTGTATGATTGTGGTTCCACTTGTATTGTAATATTATGTACCAAACTCTGTTTATGGCATAATATAATGTTTAGTTTCGATCTTATGGATCGGGACGCTTCATCTATCCACGAGAAAAATTATCACTTCAAAACATTTTATATTTGATGAAAGTCAATTCCCATTCTCAACTCATCAGCCTGCCTCATAGCCTTCAGACTCGCCAACTTTTCCATCTGATCCCGACGACAACACACCACATTCTATCGCTAAAGACTCCCACCACGCCGTGCCACAGCAAATCCGAAAGCTCGCTCCACGTCCGGCGCCATGCAGGACCAACCAAATCTCGCCAGACCTCCCCGCACAGCACAACCAGGCATGCACGTCCAACAATAGCCAGCCACGCCACCAGTTTCCCCTAACATGCACGCACAACCACATCCATCCACTACTCCAATATCCATGCCATGTACACCAGCCTCCAATGCAGACACAAATCCCGAGCCCCAAGATCGAGCTAAGGCCCCCATCACACAACAGCAACGTCAGATGATCACGCCATCTAAAGCTGGCATATTTGACCAAATCCTAGATATGCACTCCTCGGTACCAAGACACAAGAAACCCTTCTCCGCTGTCCCCAATACCCAAATCTCTGTTCTGCGCTCAAAGACCGTCACTAGTTCTTAGCAATGCAGGAGGAGTACAAGGTTTTGAAAGCTAACAACACATGGCTACTATCTCCTGAATGTAGCCTAAAGGGGGGTGAATAGTCTTTTTGATGCTTTGTTAATCCCTGAAACACTTAGTAGATTTATTAAATATAGAGAAATCGGACTAGTGAGTGCGGACTAGTCTGTTTTCTACTCACATAAAAATCGGACTAGTCCGGTACTGCGCGGACTAGTCCGGTATGCGTGGACTAGAAAGATCAAGGTTGATCAATATTTTCACTTCTAGTACCCTATGCAGCGGAAATTAATTGATAACTTAGGTGTATTACAACAGTGAAGTAATGAATGACAGAGGTCAACTTTGATTTCAATGCTTCAACGTGAATTTCACAAGATTAATTAAACACTAGAATATGATGAACAATAAATAAACACGAGCAAGAGCAAGAGACAAGATTTTATCCCGAGGTTCGATTCCACGAAGGAAATATACGTCCCCGTTGAGGAGTCCACTAAGGACCGGGTCTTCATCAACCCTACCCTCGTAGAATCGCCACAGAGGCCGATTCTCTTCCACTAATCACAAAGGGCAAATAAATCGTTCAAGTGACCTTTTCACAAGTTGAGGGCTCTCCAAGAATTACAATGAATGAACACAACCAAACACACGCAAAAGATGAACAATAAACAAACAAGAGTTTGCGAGAGATCAAACCCAAGAGCTCAAGATATGTAGAACAAGTCTCTCCTTTGATCAATTGCTAATCCACAAAGATTTGATACTTTTGGGTTAAAACGTGTGGAGAGATGTGAATTTTAGGCTCTTGGGAGGTATGACGGCGCAGGGGATCGAAAGGTTATGTTGGTATGACCGTACACCTCTTTTTATAATAGGATTTCCAATGGTTACGTTAGGGTTTGCGGTGTCCAGACTAGTCCGTGGTGGACTCCGGACTAGTCCGGTGTGCGGCGTGTGGAAAGCCCTAAGTGTTGTGAGATATCGGACTAGTCCGTAAGAATGCGAACTAGTCCGTGGCCTGCCAGAGACAAATCGGACTAGTCCGGTCCATATCGGACTAGTCCGTTTTCTAGTCAGAGAGAAAATCGGACTAGTCCGGTTGATATCGGACTAGTCCGCACATGCTGATTTGTGCAGTGTAACACCCCAAAATTCTGTTAAGACCCAAAATCCTGTTAAGAGGGGAATTTCAAATTTTTTGGACGTGTTGCATGTTTTGCAACAATTTAAATTTAAACTGGAATTCAATTTAAACTCAAAACAGAAAAGAAATAGAAAAAGAAAAAGGAAAACATAAAAAAACCGGCCAGTGGGCCGAAACCCACCAGCCGGCCCTCTCTGCTCCGCGCCAGCCCGCAGCCGCGCGCACCCCCTTCCTCCCACTGACAGGCGGGGCCTGCCAGCCTTCTTCTTCCTCGCGCCCACACCGCGATCGACCGGGACTCTCTCACCCGAATCAAAACTGATCGGGAATTCTCGCGTATCCTATCCGATTTCCGGACCCCGAGGACTCCAGCTCGATCTAAACCAACCCGCCGCCCTCCCCCGTCTATAAAAACCCCGGCCTCGTTCTGTTTTTCCCACGCGATCCGCCGTTTTTACTCCGGTGAGAACCCGAGCCTTCTCCGGCGAATTCTGGCCGATCTACGCTCGGAAATTCCGATCTAACTCGCTAGTCTTGATCCACCGCCTCCAGGGAACCTTGCAGGTGCAGAAAACTCGGTGACTTGCGGTTCAAACACAGCGCCGACGAGCTTCGCCGTGGTTTCACTTCGGACCTCGTCGCCGGTCGCTTTCCAGGACCTCCGAGCTCAAGAAAACCCCCGAGGTGAGATCCCCGACCTCCCCTCCACCGATCTATGCCATAAAATCACAGTTTTAGGAATAATTGACGAAGATCCGAAACTCTCCGGCGAGATCGCCGCCTCCCGCCGCCGTGCGCCGCCGGGCAGCGCCGCCCGCGCTCGATCAGAGCGACGTGGCCGCTTGTGCGCCGTCTATTTGAAATCGCACGATAGACTTTAAAACCCCGCGTACCGGTTCGACGTTATAATCTCAGCCGTCTGTTTTAAATCGGACGGTCCACGTCAGCCCCGCGTTATAAAGACTGGAAATCTTACGTGCTACCCCCTAGGGTTCTCGGGAAATAAGAGCTAGCCCCAAAAACTTCTGATCTAGCCCCTGGAACTTCAGAAAATCATGTAAATTCATTTAAAAATCAGTTTTGACCCCTGGACTTAATAAATATTAGGAAAAACCTCTCTGTTATGTGTAGCTAGACCCCTGAAAATTCTTAAATAATATTATAGACCTTGTAGTGGGGTGAGTTTACCTTTTTAACCCTGTTTGATATTTAATTTAGGAAATTGAATAGGTGGCTAGTATTTCAAATTTAAAAAGTAGGACAAACATATTGACAAAATTAAGTTAAAAACTTTCTCAGTATTTAGAAAACCTTGGAGTGAGATAAAATAGATTTTTGGCTGAAATGAATCTGTTTAATTTATTATTCACATTTATTAGTTATAGGGACACATTTTTAAGTAAAGAATAGTTCTGAAAATAGGGAAAATAAATGTAAAATAGTTTACATCAGAGGAAAAGGTCAAAAATATATTATTAAACATTTTAGATCAGAACCTATTCTGTTTAGATGATGTGTGTTGTTATTTTTGTAATAAAGTTCACATTTAGGCATAGGAAATAAATCTGAAAATATAGCAACTAGTAAATGATAAACGTAGTTTCTAAAATCCAAAGAATTCAGTTTAGGGTTGGTAGAAATTCTGAAGACACTTATGGAGTAGGAAAATACCTTTCATGCATACTTGGTGTAGTAATTAAATATAAGAAATTTATTTAAATTGGAAACTCATATATATAGTATGTAAGCATAAATGTGAATACAAAAGTAGGAATCATATACACATGATTAAAAGTACAAGTAAGCCAAGGATCAACACACATAGAGTAACCACAACACAAATAATTGTGAATGACTTTCATAGATGTGAATGTGTGATTTGTTTGAAGTGGAAGTGTGAACTATGTCTTATGGATTGTTGTTTTTCTTTTGCTATGTGTGATGGTATGATGTAGAACCTGCTCCAGAGCAAGTTCTTCCTTTCCAAGATCGGGATTACCCATTCTAAGAGCAGCAGGGAGGAGGCAAGTGTCCTTGACCACTTTGATCCTATGCTAGGATGTGTAGATAGAATTATTTGCATTGTCAAATGAAATATGAAACCCATGCTAGAAAGTTTCCCTAGAATTGCATTACCTTGTTTCCTTGTAGCTTGGGTTGGGATTTATTTTATCATGTCATTTATTATTATGCATATGCTTAGCCATGCTTAGAATGGAATAGTTGGGATATGAGATCATCAGTTTATTTTACCATACTCTTGAATGAGATGTTGTGAGTTATGTAGAGGTAGGGATCAAGGCAAGTTGGATGTTTTGGTTGTGTGTTGGGTGCACGAGACTCGGGTTTGTGTTTAGTACTTGCCTGGATCCTTAGGACCGGTTCATGGAGCATGTAACCTGGCTTTACCGTGCCAACCACATGCTGAGATGGGGCAGCTTGGCCAATTAATTAAGTGTATCCCCGGCGTAGT